>OX352304.1:10238952-13198516 GCA_947086415.1 Pammene aurita
GTGCGCGTGAGTTTCGCGGGCGTCTCGCTTCCTGCTACCCTTCTTTCCACTCTTTCTCTTTAACTTTTGAGTTCCTTTAACTTGTACACACAATAAACAACAGTCTCGTCAGTGCAGTGAAAACTAGTGTCAATAACCTTGTGAATAGTACGGAGCGGTTCAAGAGTTGAGGATTGTCGCTGGTATACTATGGGTATAATTTGGAGGTCCACAATGCCACTGTTGAGCACGTTGGCGGCCTTGGTGATCATCGTGCACTCGGCGGAGGAGGATATGAGCCGAGGGTACAGGAGGGACCTGCGACCGAGACCCGTGGACGCGGCCAGTTATGAACAGGTAAATTTTGCTTCGATCTTGTCAGGCGCTGGTAGACTATCGGCAAGGTGTTAAGGCCTCTATTGACCTCGGAAAATATCGCCTGCGATATTTAATACATTGCGGTATGTATATCGATTGATATTGATGTACCTAGACGGCAATGTATCGAAGTTGTGTCATGCATAAATAATATGGACACCATTAGGCTTATTACAAGTATGTATAAGGGTGTAGCGTGGTACAGGCATGTTATGCGGAGGGATGAAAGTCATGTTACGAGAAAGGTATTAAGAATTAATGTGGAAGGATGTAGGAGAAGAGGCAAACCTAGGAAAAGGTGAATGGACTGTGTGTGAGATGATATGAAAAGAAAGGATGTGAGTGATGAGATGACGGATGATAGAGATGTGTGGAAGAAAAAGAAATGCTGCGCCGACCCCCAAGTAAATGGGATAAGGGCAAGAGGATGATGATGATAAGGGGTTACGTAATTTAAGTCGATTTGACCCGTTATAAATATTTATTTATAATATGTTAGTCTCACGAAAGTTTTATAGTTGGGTTCTAAACCAGAGGTTTAGTTCGAACGAAAAATTTTATAGGTGACCTATCTTTTGATATTTAACTACTTATTAGTTTTCACTCTTCGAACAATTGAGGATCTGAATTTATGTAAATATACGTTATTTCTTGCTTTATAAGGACTAGTCTATATGTAATAATAATTTAAAAAAACACCAAAAAACAAAGCAGTCGCCAAGGAAACTTGTATTTATTGTTTTTGTAAAACTATTTGACAACTATAGACTGCTTTAAGATTTCAAAATACACAATGATTTGAAATATATCTAATGCCCACTATACTTACATGTGTCCCAATGACACGGATAGGGGCAACTTCCGCTTGGTGTACTTTAATTTGTCGAAAGGGCCTTTACGCATTTTGATTCCGATCCTAAGTGTTCAAAACATAATTTTGCCGTGTACGGGAAAGACACAAATTAATTATGATTTCAACCTATAGGGAAGTTGTATTTCTTCATGAAGTCCGTGGACAGCTAGATTGTTACAAGATGCCCAATATCTCAGGGCTGATACAGACGGGCTGCAACCAAGCTGCAACATGTATTGTAATCGCCCGCCAGCTGCACACTAACTGCACGACGACTGCACAGCTTCTATACTAGTTGCAGTTTGGTTGCAGTCCGTCTTTATCGGCCTTCATTGTTTTAATTTTGAAACGGAAGTAACAAAACACGTCTATTACTAACCCAACTAAAATTCGCATGATCACTTGTGTAAGTGTAATTTCAGTTATGTCCGTAAAGTTATTAATTAACTTCGTAGTTCCTGATGGATAATTTCTTACCTAATAAATTAACTTTTTTAGCTGATATTTGTTAACTCATCGCTACTGGAGACTCCACCTTTCCAAAAGGAAATGCCCGAGCTACTGTAAAAACATTTAAAATACGTGTGCCTATAACATATATATAGGTGTGCCTATAATATTTGAAGAGTTCCCTCGATTTCTCCAGGATCCCATCATCAGATCTTGACCTGGTTACAATGGGACCAACTGTCAAGTATACTCTTTCAAACAAAAAAAGAATTTTCCAAATCGGTCCAGCCGTCTTCGACTAATCAGTGAACATGAACATACATAAAAAAAAGCAAAAACAAAAATCCCGACGAATGGAGAGCCTCCTGCTTCGAAATCTTGAAGTCGTTGAAAACAGGTTATATCGCTAAAAGCTTATTAGTATTACAAAATGTAAACAGGGATACAAAACGCCTCGTCAGCTTGTCCAAACATTAATATCGTTCATATTTAAAATAAAATGATTATCGAGGTCAATCCATTTATACTAACTTAGGCTTTTTAGTACTAAATCAGATTCACTGCTGTTTATGTAATTATGAGATAGTATTTAATAAACAAGATTATTACGTTATCGCACAAAATTACTTAATAAACGTCACATATAATTAAGTAGCACCGACTTTCTTTTAATGCCATAACCAGTTTGTGATGCGACATTAAATTATGTAAAAAATACACGCGATGAACTTTATACATATTATTCATATTAGTTCTGCTATAGATACTATGCTCTAGGTGGACCAGATGTGACTGTCTAGAACAAAAGGTACCATTGGCCGGTCGGCGCTTATGCTTTTATTGCTCAAATACAATATTCAATATGCTGCTGGCAAAACTGTATACATATGGCATAAGAGACAACGCTGCACAATTGATAGAGTCTTTTCGATCAGAAAGAAAACTGACTGTAGAAATAAAAGTAAATGGAAAGCACTATAGATCACAACCACAATTAACGACTATAGGCGTACCACAAGGATCATCCTTAGGAAACATATTATTTTCCTTATTCTTAAATGACATAGATAAACTTGACATATATGGAGAAATTATGTTATACAAGGGCTGCTATTTATATATCCGGAAACCGGGATTACAATCTTCTTAAATAGCATATTTGACCTCCATGGTAAAATTTGAACTTTTTTAAGTACGGGCCGGTATATTTTTTCTTTCTTATTAACGCTCGTGTTTTGTTTTTGACGGGTTTTAAATGTCATCTCGCAACAAGAATGGAACTCACTCGTGAAAATATTCGTGCTATGATTTATTATGATTTTTGGCGTGGTTTAACGCAACAACAGTGCATAGATCAACTAACTTCAACTTCTGGTAATGAAGCCCCATCTGAAACTACTGTGTATCACTGGTTTAGTGAGTTCAATCGTGGACGTAGTATGCTTACGGACGAAGTTAAGGCAGGTCGCCCGAAATCGGTCGTTGTACAACAAAATATCGAGGCTGTGCGAAAACTTATAATTGACGACCGACATGTTACGTACCGCGAGATAGAGGCGACTCTGGGTATTTCTATGACCAGCATTAATAGCATATTACATAATTATTTGGCTGTAAAAAAAATTTGTTCGCGTTGGATACCCCACAACTTAACAAAAGAGCAAAAAGATGCTCGCGTCGAATGGTGCAATAAAATGTTAAAAAAATATAACCGTGGTGACTCAAAAGCCGTTTATAACATCTATACAGGTGACGAATCCTGGATCTATGCATACGATCCCGAAACGAAGCAACAATCAACGGTATGGGTGTTTCAAAATGAGCCGAACCCTACGAAAGTTACTCGTGCAAAAAGTACATTGAAACAAATGGTGGCCTGCTTCTTCGGTATTAATGGCCATGTAGCTACAGTGCCACTAGAAAACCGTAGAACGGTTAATTCAGAGTGGTACACGACCATTTGCTTACCGGAAGTATTTGAACAAATTCGTAAAACTAACCAGCGACGAAGAATCATTCTTCATCATGACAATGCCAGCTGTCATACGTCACGCGAAACAACTCTATTTTTGGAGGGTCAAAATGTGGAATTAACGGGTCATCCGCCGTACAGCCCTGACTTGGCACCCAACGATTTTTATTTATTTCCAAATATAAAGAATAAATTACGCGGTCAACGATTTTCGACCGCTGAAGATGCTGTCGACGCATTCAAACAACACGTTATGGAGGTACCTCAGGCGGAGTGGCAGAAGTGCTTTAAAAATTGGTTCACGCGAATGCAAAAGTGCATAGATCATCAAGGGGAATACTTTGAAAAACAATAAAACCATTTTCAGCCGTGTACGTTTGTTTCTTTTTTTGTTTCCGGATATATAAGTAGCAACCCTCGTATGCAGATGACACAACTATTGTAGTAAGTGACGAATGTGACGATAACTTAACTCATAAAGTAAGCATGACCCTACAGACATTGGAGCGATGGTTTAGAATGAATGGACTTAAACTTAACTCGGAAAAAACGAATATAGTGAAATTTTCAAGTCGACACTTAAATCGTAAAGAAATAATAATACTTTTGTCTAATGGTACTACTATTGAAAGTGTATAACATGTAAAGTTGCTTGGTTTTGACTTAGACCCAACATTGTCATGGAAATTCCACGTAAATTCAGTCTGTGCAAAATTGACCAAAGGCGTGTATGTTCTGAAGCAATTGAAACCACTTATCTCAAATGATAACCTGAAAGAAACCTATTACTCATATGTGCATTCTATTTTGTCTTATGGGATCATATTATGGGGAAACTCAATGGATTTCGAACGTGTCCTAAAGTTGCAAAAACGCGCTATTAGAGTCCTGGCTAATGCTAAGTATGACGCTCCTTGCAGAGAACTTTTTAAAAGACTAGGCATTTTAACTATGGTGTCGACATATATCTTAGAAGTTTTAGGGCCTGTTTCACAATCTCCAGATAAACTTATCTGCCAGTCAAAATTATTGCTATCCTTTTCTCCAGTCATATAAAAGAAAAGGACAGCAAACATTTATCTGACAGATATGCTTTAACTGGAGATTGTGAAACAGGCCATTAATGTACGTAAGAAATAACCCGAGTGAATTTAGACGTATTGGTGATATAAGTAATCGTCCAACAAGATACGCTGATAACTTAAGGCAAGATCAATGTAAACCAGAAATGGCAAAGAAACGTCCCAAAATAATGGGGCTAAGACTTTATAACAAACTGCCAAAGATAATAAAAACTGAGACTAACATAAATGCATTCCGTCGCAAAGTTAAACTGCTACTACTAAATAAGGCAATATATATAGCGTAAAAGAGTACATGAATAGTGAGTTCCAATGGAGTGAGAGAGATTAAGAATAAATTTGTATTGACTATTATATTATAAAGGAAAAATTATTGGACATTGAATTAGTATTTATAATTTATTTATTTATTGGAAAATTAATTTAATGAATATTCATTTATGTGAAACGTGTAAAATCTGTACCTAGTGTACCTACCTTGACGATCTCAGTATGTATGCATGGATTATATTTATGAAAACATTGTAATACTATTACATTGTAATAAATAAATGATCTGAATCTGAATCTATGTATACAGCCTACAACGTCATCCGCCAAATTTTTATACCACGACGGTAGCGAATAAGCACGCCTAATGGTATAAAGTTGTGTTCTCTGTGGATCGCTTCTTCTTGTAAATAGTTAGTTAGTTAGGTAGTTGTATTTATATCACAAACAATATTACTCCAATTAGATATGTAAAACGTTTTGGTGACTGAGTTAAACTGTTACTAAACTAGTAATATGCTAATAGAAACAAAAAAATCGTATGAGGAAAAACACGCAAAGCTATGCGCACGAGCAGATGGCCTCACAATTGCAAAAAAAAACTTGTTATGGTTTAGAAATGTCAAATCCTTAAAGTCTTGGTCCAGAGTTTCTAAAATTCAAGTACCTAAATGGTTCTTATTTTTCGTAAAAAAAAAGACATTTAAAAAATGTGTGGGGGGTTTTATCAACATTTGTCTAATTTAGAAGTTGGGTTGAAAATACTAATACCCATCAAAAAAAAATTTGTAACTTTATTCAAGTAAATCTTACACTCAAAAGAATGCCTAATTCACCCATAAGTGTTCAAAATCTAAATGTTTGGTTAACAAGCGTGTATACATTGTTGATGATTGGGCAAGTTAGAGGCGTAACAATGAAAGTTTACTTTTAGTCTACATGGTTCATTTGCGCACATGCCAATGAACACTCACAACAACATGTTTGATAGGATAACTATCAAACTTGGAATATTTCTTGGAATGTATAAACCACCTAAACAAAAAATGTGGGGTCATTTTTCCGAGCCAGTTAATACGATTTCCATGATTTTATCGTTTATTATATCTATCTACAGTTATACATTTCGCAGTAGTCATAGTCATAGTCATTAATTCATATAACAATACATTGCGTTTTCATGAAATAAAACTTACGGGAACACGCGGGAAAGAGCAGGTTGAACTTATTTTTGCGATCCTAATTATTTTTAAATCAGCCAAAACTCATATAGTAGATTGTTTGACAAGGGTCTAAAGTAGGCCATATTACCACGAGGTGGTTATTTTCTTGAACGAATTGACGGAAAATTGTTCGAGTGGTAATATGGCTTTTAGACTAGAGTAATGCATACTATTTTTCACTTTGATTGCGAGAAAATAAGATAAAACACTTATTATTTACGCACAATAACTAAACTGAAATTATGGTTTAACTTGACGGTCTTTTAATTTTTTTAACTTCTTTGACATAAATACAAAATATAAATACCGCGATAATTGCCACAGACGACGGTATAATTAGCTCTTTAAACAGTTTAAACACGCTTTAAAGCGCTCTAAAAAAATTTAAATCTTTTTTAATGATTGTGAAGTAGGAACTAAAGAACACCTCATGTTTTGAAAAACAAATTGCGTTTCCTGATTGGTCGATTTTAACATTGCTGTATTCTGATTGGTTGATATTAAATACAATGTTTTTTTAAGGACTTAAATTATTTACACAGTATACGCACCAAAAAAGTATCTATCCGTACAAGTTCCGATTAACTTCTATATGTGTTGTGATGATTGGTGGATTTAATATGGTGAAGTGTTCTGATTGGTCAATTTAAAATGTTTTGTAAATCATAAATATGTATACATATTAGCCCTAGAGGCTAAATGTACTACTTTAGTCCGCCTTGGTAAGCATAATATGACACACTTTTTCAGCATGAGAAGTGAAAAATAATTTTAACAACAAAAGAACCGACTTCACTTAGGCCCCACCTTTCCAAGAGCAAATGCCTGGGTTGATGTAAAAAATACTCGAATCACTATAGGTGTGCCTGTAATAGTTGAAGAGTTCCCTCGATTTCTCCAAGATCCCATCATCAGATCCTAACCTGATGACAATGGGACTAACTGTTAAGTATACACTTTCAAACAAAAAAATAATCCAAATCGGTCCAACTGTCTTCGAATAAAAACTATTCCCAAGACGTCGACGCTTCCCTGCGTCACAAATGGAAGTCGTAAAATTTACTTGTAAGTATGAAAAGTTAGACAGTTCTCTATGGGATTAAAGCTGCGCCGCCTTACCATTGATCAGTCCATGTGTAGGTAGTTGTTGCAACTATCCCTGGAAACTCAACTATCTCTGGAAGTCATTTAACTTTAACTAGAAAAAAAAATTATGATAAACGTTCGCTATAATTTAACGTGAACTTGTGAAAAATAACTAACAAACTGATAAATTGAGAAACTTATATAGATGTCATATACAAAGGAAAAAGTTACCTAGGCCTCCGAATCCTCCGATGCCCAGGGCTGGGCTCGAATCAGCGTCTTCTGCATTCGCGGCAGACGCCTTAACCACTTTGCGACCCGGGTCACAGCAGCACCGGTCGAATTTTCCCGTGTATATGCAATCTTTGGAAATTGCAAGAAGACGCTGGTTCGATCCCAGCCCTGGGCATCGGAGGCCTAGGTCACTTTTTCTTTTGTATATGACATCTATATAAGTTTATAATTCATATAGTAGTGTGTCTCCTTAAAAATAAACAAATCAAAATATTTATTAAAATAATTTGATTTGTTCTTCAGTTGATAAATTGAGAATCAATTTAAATTAAGTTTTATTTTCAATTACATTAGCAAAATAAATACAATTATTTTTCTAGTTGAAGGTTATAATAATCACAACAAACCATTTGACTGTCATTATCATTATCACAACACCTGTACCGAAGTCATCAAACCTAGTTATGGTTATATAACCATAATAGAGTTCAATGTTACGTAAGTTTGTAGCAAATTGATGAGAGCGTCGTATTACGGTTCCGGCCCACGGGGTTTTGGAGCCGTAACTAAGTTGCCAAGTTTCGCGTTTAAATTATACAAAAAAGGTATTTGCATGGCAAATTAGGCATTTATTGTTGTTTTTTCAAAATGTTCTTATGTGCCGTTTAGTAGTTCTTGTGGTTCACATAGGTCTTATCTATAAGACGTTTTCTATACATCACCAAGTGGAAATTAAGTTTACGAACTCTAGTAACTCTACCTTTAACTCTACTTTTTAGTAGTAACTACTGTTTAAGAATAGTGAATGTTTTCTATTAGGCATCTTTATTTCGTAAGCTGAATACTTAGGTAGCTCATTAGTGAATACCAACATCGTCATTTTGTCCTGGTTTCTCCAATGACGACTGGATTTAAATTTGGGTTTCACTCATAGGCTAAGCAAATAAGATCTATAATTATAAGAAGCGTTTTTTTTGCCCAATCCCTGGTGGTGTGCATAACTTTTTAGCGAAATTTTTGCTCCTTATATTTTTTTTGCTTGTAGCTCTAAAACGGTACGTCCGACGGAAAATGTAATTTGTTTCAATATTAGAGAGGGTTAAATTCTACTAGGTATTAATACTTGAAAAAAAATCGAATTTTCTTAGCCTATGAGTAAATGCCAAACTTTTACATACTACTTACTGACGAACACACGGTATCTTCTAATCATAACTCATAACGTACCAGTTGATGGAAGAAAAGTAACGTGTAAGAAGTCCTCAGAACGCATCACCTATTAAGAACCGGATAGAAATAGAAAGATGAAAAGCAAGGAAGCGGTCACTCTCATAGAAACTGGTTTGCCTAGAAATCAAGGGAGGAGCCGGCTAAGTGGAGCGTACCGACATCTATCTTGCAATTAGTGTAACGTGCAATTACATAGCGCATTGCCGCCGATTATAGAAAATATTTTTTATCTACACTCACGCTGTAAGTCCTCTAAAATGTGTTCAAAAACGGTTGACAATGGCCAGCATTACAACAACCGATTGTATTATGATAAGTTTTTTATCTGTAGTAGTAACGTAATTTAACATTACATGCTCAAATATTATTAAGTTACGAGTTTCAAATTTGGAATATCGATTTTGGCAACGTAATGAAAATCCAGCCCTCCTACCTGACTTCGGTTGCCCTCGTCCCCGACCGCGGTTGCCCTCCTCCCCGACCGCCGGCACAATCCAGTTGGCCATGGCGGTGCAATGGCGGTCATTTTAATGGTTTTCGAACACGTCATTTAGGATTTATAATATGTGTGTAGATAAAGCAGTGTATGCAACTGTACATAATTAGGCCTTAAATACTCGTATTATAAATAAATCACACTCGTATTTAAGGACCCTTATTAGTTATTATGTGACAGTTACATAAACTACTATTACTGTTAAATGATTCTGAATGAGGTAAATCATGGGTAAATCGTTATTATCAGTGCTAGTTTAAGACATTCACTATAGCCACACTTTTGCACACCTGTGGCTAGACTGGCAAGAACATCTGACGAGAAAACCTTTCCATGCATGTATGTATCGAGTTAATAATTGGAATGGTGCTGAAGGTAAGAATAGGTATGCTTACCCAATGTGTTAGCGTGCGTAGGTAAACTTACCCAAAGTGTGAGCGTGCGCACAGCACATCTATCTTACAATTAGTGCACAAATGTACAATTACACAGTGCATTGACGCCAATTACGTCGATTTTACTTGTTGTTAATTTTAGTAATGATGGATGAATTGACTGCAGTTTCAAACCGCCTGTGTATGTTCCATTGTCTGAGGTCTGAGGGAAGGGCATAGAGTAGGCTTAAAGCAATGACAGGGTACAGTTATTTACAAGATACTAGCTTTTGCCCGCGGCTTCGCTCGCGTTAAATTCGGGGTAACACGGTTCCCCTTTCCTGATTGCCCCCCGGAATGCTCCATACAAACTTCCACCCCCCATTTTAGGGAAGTGGGGGGTTAGAAAGAGACAAAAAGTAGCCTGTGTCACTCTCCATCCCTTCAACTATCTCCACTTAAAAAATCACGTCAATTAGTCGCCCCATTTTGCCGTGAAAGACGGACAAACAAACAAACACACACATACACTTTCCCATTTATAATATTAGTGTGGATAATCTTTCAAGAGCCCATTTGACAAAATTATTTTCGGCACATGTCAATTAATGTGAATGAATAATGTTGTTCAAAGCTGTCAAGATCATACAACCATTCGGATCCAGGTGGCAAGAATAGCGGCTATCAATGTTATTTATCTAAAATATACAAATTAGTATATGATGCATCAGTTTCTATTGAATTTAAACAAAGACTTACGTTTTATCACACTTAAATTAATATTCTTTTATACAATTGTGACATAACGCATAGCTTTTCAGTTGAGTATTTACTATGTTTAGGCCACGAAGCTTGCTGAGAGATGAGATTGAGAAGCTTAATTATGTCATTACTTTTTCTTAATGAGTTTGAGTTTGTATGATAAATCCCTACCCAGAACCCTAGGTCAGAAATCTACGAATCGACTTCAAACCAGATCCAGAATCTCGTAACATGATTTACCATTTCGACATAAGTATCTTTAAGCATCATCTCGAATGAAATTTCAGCAATAATTAGCAATTTAAGTAGAGCGTTAAAAAAGCTAAGCACAATGAACTCTACTCGTCCTAACTATTAACAAAACATTTTGTAAGTACTTACTATATCTATAATATGAACTCTAAGTTCGTTATAACCACGCGCAATAGTAGGTCAGACTTAGATTGGACACCTAATAACAAAGTGGTTGGTAGAATTTGTAAATATTGATCTAAGGTCCACTGAATTCGGCGCGCGCGCCGAGTAAAATGCGCATAATTAAAGCACTTAAGCAGTTAACTAATGTATGAGTTTTTAATCTTTTTCCCATTCCTTATTAAAAGTATCAAGTTGTAAACTAAATTACTGGCGTGTGCATACCTTAAACCTTTTCAACCGACTTCAAGGTTTCGAAGAAGGAAGTTCTCAATTCGTCGGGATCTTTGTCTTTGCTATTTTATTTTATTTATGTATGTTCACCGATTAATCGGAGACGGTTCGTTAAGTCAGTTAAGTCGGTTCTTTTTTGTTTAAAATTATTTTATCTATAATAAAATCCTGTCATACGGTGTTTAACGTAGAAATTTCTGTACAAGGTAAAATCCGTTTTTTCTTGAGTGCATCTGAGTGTCATTAGGTATGGAGTGAAACTAAAAACGCATGCCTCTACATTGTCAGTAATAATAATATGCCTAGTGCCTAGACCTATATTTTTTGCGAACAAAGACTTTAATTGAGATTTCAAGTGGCTAAAATTTTATAACATTCTCAAGATAGTTATGATGTCAGTTGGAAGTGCCTTTGAAGTCATACGTGTCCATCAACGAAAAATTAAACAGGAATTAAAATAGGCTAGGTACTTACAGAATTGAAAGCATTTTCATTCTAGATGTTCCCTAGCTATATTATTTAGTTGATTTAACACATTTATTTTAACTTATGGGAGCGTAATTATTTTTCATACTTGAACAATTTAAGCAGAAATAAATGACCTAGGTCATATTATCTAACCGATGTCACCGCAAATGACGTCCCAAACCGCTTTATTCAATCCGAATACCACAAGGCACGTTATGACCTTTTTTGCATAAGTCATAGCGCGGTCATAGATCCACCGGTCAGACCGCCCGGTCGGCTTTCGACTTTCCTTCGCATTATGCCATCAGTTTTGTAACTGCTTTCTTAGCGATGAGATAACTGAATTATGTCTGACATGCGAGTAATCGCCCGTTAATTGCTTGGACACTTTCGTGTACAATTATGTGTTTGGCGTGAAAATGATGTAGTTGACAAGTTGATGTTGACCTATTGATGTTTGAAATACTGAGATTGTTACGTGTGAAAGTTTTTACAGCCACCTGCAATATGTCTTGCACAGCGATGGCTGCAAAAATATAACCGCACTCTTTTGGCTCTAAAAATAGGATTGTGGATTGTGTTGAAATATTATTGCAGTCACGTCTGAAAATATGGATACAATGAATGTGATAAAAATATGTAGCCACGACTCTATTACCAAGGCGTAAGGTCTTGGATACATGTTTTTGTCACATTAAATGTATCCATATTTTCAGACGTGACCGTACGTACGTCAATAATTTGAATACTTGCAGTCTTGCATATGTATCCTAAATGTCTTTAATAATAGTTTATGTAACTGTAACGTAATAAGGCCTAATTACGTACAGTTGCATACACTGCTTTATCTAAAGCCTGACCAGAAATATATGATTATTGTCAAGAGGGCGCTATTATTCTCATTTATATGGCAACAGTCATAGAACGTGTTATTATTTATGGTATAGTGACATGTTGATTTGTCACTGATTTGTTTACCTGTCATCTCTGATTTTAATTTTAAAATGTTTCACAGCGAAATACTATCATCTCTCGAGCGTATTATTTACATCAGTTTAATATATACACTATTTACAATGTTTCGCTCTTGAATATCGGTAATTTTGGGAATTTTTGTGGTTTATTATTTAATTCAACACTTTATTTTTATTCAAGTAAACCGTCTCAATGACACTTGACAACAGTGACAGCCTATCACATGCACTCACACATGCATATCATTCTGTCATTAAAATTATTGCCAGTGTAAGAAATTAGTTCCAATGAAATTCCGCAACATAGCGCATGATCATATATTTCTGGTCAGGCTTTACACACATATGGGGGCGTCCATTAATCGCGTCATACGTTTTTGGCTTGTTTTAGACCCCCCCTCCCCCATGGTGATCTTTGGTGATATTTTCAGGACCCCTCCCCCCCCCCTGTCCAATATGACGTGTAATTTTTTGCCAACTAAAGTAAGTACAGTTTTCTAACACGTGAAAGAAACTACATGTATACATATAATATAAAATAAAATTATCTTTAATAGAAAAAAACCGGCCAAGTGCGTGTCGGACCACGCGGTTTCGTACCTACTATCGAAAAAGTAATATCAAAAGGTCGTATCTGCGTATGAAATGAGTTTTTAGGAGATAACTCAATAATTCCTAAACCGATAATGTTCTCAATTTTTTGGATCCCCGGTTCAAAAGTGACAGGGGGGACTCAAGTTTTTTAGAGTTACGGGGTGATTTTTTCTTAAGATATTCACTAAATAAATAAAAATTCAAACAGACCTCAATGTTTATTTTTTTTTATTGATGTTCAGGACAACAAGACAAGAGTTATTTTGAAAGACCTGTCGAGTGATGTGCATCATGTCGATATTTGGTAAAAAAAATTTTTTTGGACAAATAATTACATGTATGGAGTAGTGCCCCTCCTTAAAATATCTTTTTCAGCAATTTTACTACAAAACTAAGTAGCGGCATACAAAAACACACCTTATATTTAAATATTTATTAAGATATACGTTTTATAGTTTCCGAGTAAAATGGCTGTGATATACGGACGGACGAACGGACAGACGGACATAACGAAACTATAAGGGTTACGTTTTTGTCACTTTAGCTACGGAACCCTAAAAACCTACTTCACAAAATAATATGTCAAATGCCATTAAAAATTATTTAATTATTCATAGTGCTAGTGCAATTTTACTCTGCTTTTGACCGATTGATTCATTTAAAAGTTGATAATTTTTATTTATTGACCATAATACAGTATAGCACCAGGAACAAAAAAATTACACGTGATATGTGTCCAGACCCCCCTCCCCCCTGTGGTGATCATTGGTGATTTTTTCTTGACCCCCTCCCCCCCCCTAAACAATATGACGCGATTAATGGACGCCCCCTATTATGATCGACGTCATCTAAATGACGAGTTCGGAAACCACTATAATTACCGCCATTGCACCGCCATGGCTAACTGGATTGTGCCGGCGGTCGGGGAGGAGGCCAACCGCGGTTGGGGAGGAGGGCTGGATTTTCTTTACGTTACCAAAATCGATGTTCCAAATTTGAAACTCATAACTTAACAATATTTGAGCATGAAATGTTAAAATTACGTTACTGCTACAGATAAAAAACTTAACATAATAAAATCGGTTGGTGTAATGCTGGCCATTGCCTACCGTTTTTGAACACATTTTAGAGGACTTACAATGTGAGTGTAGATAAAGATATCTAAAGTGTTTCAAATAATATTAGGTACTCTTGTAGTTGAATTATTAGCTAAGCAAAGCTAGTGATCTGGATCATCTAGCAGTGTAGATCCTCTCTGCTAGTGATTCATTCATATTGATCTAAATTATTCATTATGTACACTGAAAAAAAAAAGGATAACCGAACTACTTCGGCTATTTCATCAATAACCATAACTCGGTAAGGAGTTAATCAAGTTTATTTGATTATAACACAAAGTTTACGTATACATAACAAAACATTTTGGTAAGTAATATAAGCCTGAATTTGTAGTCCAAACTTTTAAGTTACTGGTAGACGAAGTTTGGTTGCTGGTAACAATTTTTTTTTTCAGTGTAAGTTCTCTTTCATCCTGCTTTCCTCTTATTAGCATACCAGCCTTAATCCACGTAGAAATAACTATGTTTATAAATGTAACTCTATGACCCTTATGATTAGGAATGATTAGGAATTCCCATGTTAACTATGTTTATCCCCAATTTATCCCCTTAAATAAATATTATATTATTAAATATTATGGGACAATCTCACACAAATCAACCTAGTCCCACAGTAAGCTCAATAAGGCTTGTGTTGTGAGTACCAGGCGACGATATATATAATAGATAGATATAGATAAATACTTAAATACATAGAAAACATCCATAACTCAGGAATAAATATCTGTGATAAATACACAAATAAATGCCCTGACCAGGATTCGAACCCGGGACCTCCTGCTTCATAGGCAGAGTCACTACCAACTACGCTAGGAGGCCGTTAATATTTTTATTTAATATTTTTATAAATATGGTTGCCAACCTTATGAAAGTCTACAAAATTCGTTCACGTCTAAAGAGAATCTCATTTATGTAGACTAATCAAACGAGAAGCGATTAGAAATGAATGATCAATTCGATGATCATTATAGTCGATAACTCATCGTTTACAATGGGATCGCTGACGACCGACCGACTGAGTAGGAGAGCATTATCTATGGTACATTACCTGCGATATAGTCAAGAACATTACTCTTAATGCTTCAGAGGTTTTATAGTCGAGACGGAACCGGTAGTGCTTTAGATTTCGTTAAACCAATTTTTGTTGAAGATTTGAGGTTTACCTATTTAAAGACTACTAAAAGGTATTAAATTTCATCGTTTAAATGTATTGAGTTTAAATCGTATTCGGAATCCTACCAAAGAGTAATATAAATTCAAAATGTTCTACTAATTAATGGTCTTATATAATATTTCTTAAAATTGTAGAAAGCGCAACACTTCTCTTATCAACACGTGAAGTCAGTCAACTAATAATACTAGTTACGTTTACCATAAATATCAAAATTGCTTAGTCAGCCTACTGGTAACTTTCTAACTTACAAACAAATACAAACCAGCCTTTCCATTATGCATAATGTTTTTGTATTTGCCCTATTGTAACTATTTCTTAGTATTCTATGAACATTAAGTGATCCAAACAACAAAATATTGTTTGGTTCAAAAAGCTTTTCTTAGGCAAAAACCTTACCTGTGGCTTGAATCTACAGCATTTAAATTTTAGAGTAAACCTAAAAACCTTTAAAGGGGTTTGGGTAACTTTGTATGGACTAGTGGCGTCATTTTTTTTTTAGCGGCCATCGTTTTTTTTACTACTATTTTGTAGCACTACCTTAGACTAGCATATCTGAAAAATAAGTTTTTCCGTAAGTAATATCGGAGCTAAGATATAGCCCTTGAAACAATGTTATTGGACAAGTGTATATACCTAACTCCGACAGGTTAAAGAGACAGTAGGCGACTAATTTTCGCAAAACTGCCGACGGGGCCCGCTTAATAGAGGTGCCCAACGCTGATGACGGGAGAGCAGCTGACAGTCTACGGGAGAGATTGGAGGCCCTTGGGGGGATGATGCACGGGTGTACAGGCCTGTGAAAATGGCTGGTCTGAGGGTGGCAAACCTGAACGAGGGGGCAACGCCAGACGCCGTGGCAGCGGCTATAGCGGCCAAGGGCGGGTGCAGTGTGGCGGAAGTGAAGGTAGGCACAATCCGCGCTTCCTTCAATGGCTCAGGGTCGACACTCGTCAAGTGCCCTGCGACGGTGGCCAAAAGGGTGATGGACGCTGGGGGAAGATTATCAGTGGGATGGTCGAGCGCGGTAGTGCAAGCCCTGGATCCGACACCGCTCCGCTGCTACAGGTGTATGGGAACGGGGCACACGAGAACAACGTGTCCGTCACCGGTAGACCTCGGCAATCTGTGTTTCCGGTGTAGTAAGCCGGGGCATAAAATAGCTGAGTGCACGGCGGAACTTGCGTTCTGTGCTGCGTGCCACCAGGAAAAGCGCCCAGCCGGACATTAATTGGGTGGGCTGGCATGCAATCCACCTCAGACCAGAGGCAGGCTAAACCTCGAACGGGCCCCGGGGCGCAGCCAAGAAAGTGAGGCTCGCCCCTCGGCTAGTGGGAGCTGCATCTGCATCATGCTGCTCTGGGGCGCTTGCTGCCCAACGTAGGTGGACCCAACAGCTCCTGCAGAAAACTGTTTGCGGGTGTGCTTAGGAGCATGGCTCTGTATGGTGCACCAATATGGGTGGACCGGCTGACGGAGAGAACAAAACCTTTGCTCCGTCGGCCCCAAAGGATAGTGGCGCAGCGGGCAGCAAGGGCCTACTACACCACAGCTTTTGCCGCGGTGTGCCTCCTCGCCGGTACCCCGCCGTAGGAGCTGGATGCTCAGGTGCTGGCGGAGAGGTACAGGGTGAGGGCTGAGGCTCGGGAAAGGGGTGAGCTCCCGGACCCAGAAGAAGTCGAGAGGGCGGCGCGACACATAAAAAATAACACATACGCGAACAACGCGAGACCAAATAATGTAGGTTGGAATCAGTTCGTTCAATGACAGATCCAAGCGGTTTTGTATTTGGTTGGATAATCAACAATGTTATGACTACCCGAAAATGTACGAATTGTTTTTATACCTTTATAAATTTTAAATACCTTAACCTATTCGAAGCCATGTCAAACGTAAACATTGTCATCCTGACGCCACGTGACCGAAATGTCAAAATTGAAATTGAACTTTATGCATGGGCAAGTAGGTTTATTTTACTCTGTGGTCTAACGGACCTATAAATAAGTCGTTGGCGTTGGACCTGCGGTGCCGATATATGAGTCATTGGCGTGGAAAAGGTCAAAGAACACACATATAGTAATAACAAAGAAAGTAGTCGTTTTTACTCATTCCCATACATTTCAACAAGAATTATGAGTTTTTACTATGAAACTGTAAAGTGTGATATCTCGGCCCCGATATTATTTAGCTATATGTACTACATAATAAAATAAGTTTCTTTTGAATTGCTCTTTCAAAAATTACAACTTTCATGAGTGGCCGCCAACTTTCAAAACGACGCCAACTTTACCCAAACCCCTTTCGGAGCAATTCTAGACAAAACAGTGACTCATTTTGGCGAAAATAAATAAAAACATCTTCGCGCCATACTAATTTAGCTTTTCTAAGGACCAATGTTGGAGATGTCACTATGACAATTACCTTCCCCATTACGCCATAATGAATATTTTTTGCTAAATACTCTGCGCCTGCGCCATTGTTGTGTGCTTCTCACCAAACTCGCTGTTTTTCGATCATCATTATCATCAACACACAATGCGCGGTATATGGAGCATACGTCTAACTCTAAACGCTTTACGTAACGATTTCACTTACACAACTATGTGAGAAAAACCGATGCTGAACTAATGGACTAAGAGCTGGCCACGTCAGATATGATACATTAATGAGAGCAACAAACCCCGTCTGGTTAGATTTTTATACTATCCTTATTGCTGATCCGGGCATCTGGCAGTTTTGAATTGGTGGAGGTCAGAGTGACAGAAGAGCAAAATTATTGATTTTTAACATTAGAAATTAGAACAATAGTACATTATGATACAAGTGTGCTAAGTGGATCATTACATACGAAGCGATATTGTGCGCACGAACGCATGTGAGTGCGCATTAGGAAGTTGAGCTTATGTAATGATCAAGCACACGTGTTTCATACGACGTTTTTCAACACACTTGCGAGGAAATAACAGAATAGTATAATTAATAACTTTTGATAAATACATTAATTGTCAGAATGTTTACAGGATAGAGGTACTTACGAACCTAAGATAATTAAATTTAACTAACCTTTTTTGTGATGTTATTGAGTAAGTATCTGGAACTCTTTTTCAAATCATTTCATAAAATTAAAGACTTCACATTTATTTTGCAATAAATTATAGTATTTTTTCTTACGTATTGCTCACTAGATTTTTATGATGACATTTTACTAGTATGTATCACAATTTTGGAGAGGTTAAATTAACGCTAAAGTTGTCTTCTTATTCATTGAAAATATAATTTGTTTAAATTAATAAAACACGACGAGAAAAATCTAACAAATAAAGTATGAATTGAGATTAACTTATAAGTGGCGCGCAATTTTCTTTTTTGGATGTGCGTGCAGCTTGAGGCAAAGGTGCGGACGTATAATACCGAACAGCCAATATTAAAACAGTCAATTCGTGTTTAAAACGTAATTTATTGTGTATTACGAGTAATATAATAAGTTGAAATGATTCTCATTCACAATCAGGATTGTATAATTTGTATTCTATCGTAAATGTGTATATTTTTCATATATTTACTTTTTTTTACTTTTTTAGAATGTAAACTCATAAAGAGTTAAAAAAAAGTAAAGGTAATACCCGACTAAATTACAACGATTCGTCTGCGTACGTACAACTTGGTACTAGAGTACAAACGTCACTTGATCGGATTATTTAATTATTCCACTAGTTGGATAATTATTATGAAATGCACGCGTGTTTAATATCTAGGATTATGAGCATAAAAGCGGTGGAATAAGAACCTCGTTACGAGCAGGTGTGTTGAAAAAAACATTGCGTATTACTATGGAAACAAAAACAGTAGGCGACAACCTATGAATTACATTATACGTCGTTTGGCACTTTTTCCCCCTAACAAAAACTTTTCGCAATGATATAATCTAATTATTTATATAATTTCTCTTCTCATAATATTCAAACACAGAACTCTAGGATTTGTTTTCTTGAAGCTGTTTGTATTCTTTGACCTCCACCCACTTTACAGCTGCCAAATGTCCAGATCTAGAAATAAGCATATTATAGCAAACTGGCTAGAGGGGTTTCATTGCTCTCATTATTGTGTCATATCTGACGTGGCTAGCTCTTCGTCTATAAGTGCAATTATTAGATTTCCGTTTGAGCTTCAAGATGGCTACGTCGTCTTTGGAATAGTTTTTTGATTTTGCTCATTTACGTAGTCCAGTGTGTAATATTGATAGCTTATTGTGCGGTGACCTAACGAACAAGTGTGCAGCTAACTCAGAGAAATAAACCAATGGAGTGGTAATTGTCAGGCGTCCCCCTCTGCCAAAAGTACAACCAGTGGTCGTAGCGGTTATATAAAACTAGTTGTCGCGCGTCAAACGCCATTCAATGAATGTCAGTCAGCCCGGAACGATCTGAGGTAAAAATGCCGAATTGCTGCGTGTTTTCATGTAAGAAAAGATCTGAATTATCTAGTTTACATAACGGATAACGTTTCTTTTCATCTGTAAGTATAATTACGTCTAAATATCATCAAATAGTGCACGAAATTAGCAAAAAACTAAAAAATATTGTCAATCAAAAAGTGTTGCCACTTAATGGTACTACATCTGCTTTAGGGTAATTTTTAAATTTGACTCTTCATAGTACATTGTACCATCGGGTTCATAATTGCATACCCAATTTATCAATGAATTCATTCATAAATTGGGTATGCAATTATGAACACGATTACATCGAGGGAGGTAAGTGAAATATTGCAAACAAGAGTAATCGACTCCAGTGCGGCAGAAATACGTCCGCCATTATGTCATTCATTGTCATTGTTATGACAGGTTAGGCAATACACTTAAAAGATACTCCGTGGGTTAGGCAGAGACCCATTCGGCATACAGCCATAATTGTAAAGCATTGCTCTGTTAAAAAAGCAGTGTGTCTCTGTGTGTGTGTTGTTATTAAATTGTTTCTAAACATATTTTAATCGACTTTTAAATTATTCAAATTACATATTATTTTTAATCATTAACAAAAATGACAAGATTAACGCCAGTACTTCAACGGTAAAACTCATTCACACGCATAGCTTTTTAAATTATATATGTCGTCGAGGACCGCCGAGGGTAGGGCTGTAAGGTGGTTTGGAACTCAAAAAACTGACACTATCAGGATAAACTAGCCTATAGCACATTACGCACGGACGCAGGGTGATGAAATAAAACATAAACACTGGTTTAACAACTGTATTGAAATCAAATCTTTTTAAAACCGTATTATGGGAAGGGCAATAAACTACTACTGGTTCGGAAAGGAGCCCCAACTGAAAAGAACCAGCGTAAGAAACTCAGCGTATGTGTGCTTGTAGTACGGCACAATAGCTGAAATTTGTCTATGATCTCAAAAATACAGCCATAAACAAATTTCCGTTTTAATAGACAAATTTCAGCTAGTGTGCTGAATTCCGCACTGAATTCCGCTCTAATGTGTGGCGCCCCTTAAGTGAAATATACTTGTAGATGCTTGAAATAACGATATTTTTGTTTAGAAATTAATTCGTTCCTTTATTTTCACCATACATTTTATGTAGCATTTTAATTTTGTATGGATTATACTTTATTTATTATAAGGTACGGTATACACACTTATCTCCTGAAATGGGCACTTTTAATTTCTGACTCTGGTATTACTGTACCTAACAGGTAAGTTTTAGTGATGGGACAGCACAAAAATAATTGTCGATATTAACATTAGCTTGTTATACTTTTTATTTATAATAGAAAATGAAGAAGAGATAATAGAAATAGAAACACAAATTGGAAACAGATGCCCATTACAATCAAAATATCAACTGCGAAGGACTCTGGAACATCACGATGTCGCTAGTGACTGATTCATCATTGTTCATTACAGTGAAAAATTCACTGACGTGGATAGAGGCACGTCTAGTGTAATTGGAAGCACATTGGAACGGTAATCTGAACACGTGGGTTCGAATTCCATGATGTTCCAGAGTTCTTTGCAGTTCAATGTTTCATTGTAATATTTATTTGTTTCCAATTTGTACTATTTCCCACTAAATTTAAAAGCAAATACACATCAAAATATTAAATTGATAATATAAAAGTTATTCTAAATCAGCTTGCAAGATTTGTCCTGAACAAATAGACAAACTAACTTACGTAGAATACTAACATTGTAAGTAATATGCTGGTATATGTAGAAAAACTTGATATTTAATCACAACTTAACATTATAATTTTATCAATAGCTAAACCTTATACTTGGTAAAGAAACAAAAATATATAAAACTTGATATTTAATCACAACTTAACATTATAATTTTATCAATAGCTAAACCTTATACTTGGTAAAGAAACAAAAATATATAACTAACCTACGATCAATGTTTCTCTGCGTCCGTAGGAAACACCTTAGACAGCCCTACACGTAATCCCTGGGTGGTGCTAAAAGAGTTACAAACTTGGAAGCTCTGCTGTCCTACCTGGACCTCGCAACACTCACTGGTTTTTCTTCATCATATGCTTTCCCACTACCCTAGGGAAAAAATGCCTATCTATATCCAGTGACATGTAGGCATACGATAAATAAATCTACGATAAAATGTGTCATTTTCAAGTCAAAGGTACATCATTATCGGTTTTCAATAAGGCGTTACCATAAAAAATCATTTAGAAATTAACTCTATTAACAACCGACAATGATGTACCTTTGACTTGAAAACGTCACAAATATCGATACTTAAGTATATTATTATCGACGCGTTCCTCGCACAGGGTACGTTTACTTAAAGATGACATTATCTCGTTCACGGACAGGTTGTCTGTGTCTGTGTTTATACTTGTGTGAGTATATTTTATGTTAGTGTTTGATAATTTTATCGTGTGCGTGTGTAACGACGTCAATGGAAAATCCATTAGTGTCAACAGTATTTGTGTGCGTGTCCTCGTCCCCCGCGCCGAAATTGGCAGACTTTTTCTGATAGAAATGAGTGCGCGTCTCGCATCCGGTTGGTTTAATTATCAAAGGCAGCTAATGAAGAATTAGTCCCATAACGCGAGTAACCATCCTTTAGTTGAACAAACGGTTATCCGGGGTCCCGGCCACCCACGTGTTTGTAAGGAGGCTATCACTTTACAATCAACAAGGCCTTAACCGAACAACGTTGCTTTTATTTTATTTTACAAAAATTAATAAAATCATAAGTGTACCTTGACATTGGCTTTTATTTTATTTTACAAAAATGAATAAAATCATAAGTGTACCTTGACATTTAACGGTCTCCTAGCCTAGTTGGTAGTGACCCTGCCTATGAAGCAGGAGGTCCCGGGTTCGAATCCTGGTCAGGGCATTTATTTGTGTGTTTATCACGGATATTTGTTCCTGAGTTATGGATGTTTTCTATGTATTTAAGTATTTATCTATTATATATATCGTCGCCTAGTACCCACAACACAAGCCTTATTGAGCTTACCGTGGGACTAGGTTGATTTGTGTAAGATTGTCCCATAATATTTATTTATTTATTTATTTATTTATTTATTTATTGGCAGAATTTACCTCGCTAAAATAGGCGAGGAGTAAAAGCCATTAATTAAAAGAAAAAAAAAGTGCAATTAAAAACGATCTAAAAATAGCAACTTCTACAAGTTAACATCACCAGCTAACCATAGATGAGATAAGACGTTTCGAAGGGAACTTAGTGATAGAATTCGAGGTGTCGATTGAAAAGGAAGCATATGTATAATTATGTTTTTGCTAATGAAATCAAAATAGTACAGTCAAGTGCAAAAATACGTATCGAAAAAATCGTCTCATAAATATGGTATTACGCATTTATTACAACGGAATAACATACTATGGGACATATTTTTGAGTAAGATGAGTACACCCATATTTTTACACTTGACTGTACCTGTTAATGTGTAGTTTTCCACTGGCGAACCTATCATACACATAATTCGATTGATGAACAAAAAATATATATATCTTATGGCTGATGTTTCTCGCTATGTTTTGCTTTGTTTGTTTCGTTGGTGGAAACATATCTTAACTGCGAAACTGTTAATTTAACATAAAAGAGAGAATATTAGTTGATATTACAACAGAAACTACTTGGTACCTACTACGAAACGCAGTAACAATTAACAAACGGGTAATTGATAATTATTACTCATTAGTCATTACTATCAAAATAATGAGTTTATAACGCCGAAACGCGATCTAGCTCATTACTCTTTGAAGTCATGCGAATATTACTAAATATAAAATAGACACATTACATTATCTACATTCTAAAAGTAAGTTTTAAGTTTATCCCAAAGTCGCCCGGTTATTTCTTCTTTCCTGTACCTATATAATAAAAATTGAAGCAAAACGAACTTTACTCATGCAAGTATATGTATTTAATGTTTATGGTTTTCCCGCCATATACGGTGATGCTGGCGATGTCGTTACGTTAAGAAAACCGTTAACTTTTAACTAATTCGATGCAACGTACTTATAAACAATCAGCACTGATAACTTTTGAACAATATTTTATTTTTAATTTCAGTCTTGGAAGGCGATAGACGTGGTACCAGCGCACCAGCCAAACCGCGCCGAAGCCTGGCTCGACTCTCCAGAAGAAGAGCCGCCACGGCGGAGACCTGTCCGGAAACGGAAACGTCGGCCGCTGTCCTATCCAGACACCGCACCACAGGAAAGACACCAAGAAAGTATAAAAGGCTTTCACGAACAAACAATTGATGCTTCGAAAAGAAGACTCAAAAGACCTGAACACATGAACTACCATTTTACAGAAAAGTCACCAATGGCCAACGATAGACCGCTACGCAGACGGGGCTTAAGAAAAAAGCGACCGTATTACGATGAACAGTTATCCATCCCATTTGATTATGAGACAGAAGCAGAAACTTTACAAAAATTTAAATATCCATTCGTTGATGAATATGGTGACACAGAGCATAACACGGATGTATCACCAACTTTTGAAACAGAAACGACTCATCGACCATATAAAACAGAAAATGAATTAAACAGAATACATAGCAACAAATCGATACTTGGAGCATCGGAATCTGATTCCACCTCATCAGTCGAAGGTGATTCTGGAGTACTTACCAAGATTATAGATGATGCTAGGACGAGAGACTCAAGTGCACAAAGTACAGTAAATGCTCAATCGAAACCAGATAACAATTTAAACATTGACCATGTTCATGGGTTGATCAACCGCCCAGAGGTAAGATGAATATACTTTATTAAATACGTAAAATATACATATACAATATGATTTGACCTGTCAAATGCGATACTACAAATATTTATAATATTTCTTGATCTGCTTGTTTTTAGGGCGATAAACTGTTGGTCACTATTATGTAAAAGTTAGTTTATATTAGTACTATTTTTAGGTTCAAAAGATAAATTTAGGTATTATAATTAACGGCACCGAACACAGTTATCTTCCTATGCTTATACCAGCAGACTATGACTATGGTGATGAGCGTCTCACTGTAGAATTAAAAAACAAATACACAGATTTAAAAAATGATGTATTTAATACAAAAAACAATAGCAACGCAAGAACAAAAATTATTTTGCCAATACCGTCGCCCAAAGGTTCCGTTTTTGATCCTAAAACGATTAGGAAAGAAAACATACAGAATGTTAAAGCTTTAAGCTATGGTAAGAAATCACAACAGGACATCTTTACCACAGTTGAACGTATTATAAAAAACATGAGACATAATAATACAAGTTCGAAACTTAACTCAGGCAATACAGAGAAAGAAACCAACATTATGAGTTTATTAAAACCGGCTCAAAAACCTTTTGTTCCAAAGAGGGTTTTGGATAATAATACTAAGGCATTTAAAGATTTATTCGATGGTGGCAAATATGAACTTATAACAGTACGAGTTTCAACAGGAAAACCCAATCTTGGTGAATTTTTCAAAGGATCCTACCGCATATATTTACCCAATCGGATACTAAAAGCTTTTCTTCCTTACAAGACTCGAAAAGATAATAAAAAACAAAAAAACAAAGTAATTCATGAAAAAAAATCAATGCAATCAATAAGTAAAGGTTACTTGAAAAGCTATACAGAGTCATCTGATGGGGTAAATTATCTAAACTTCAACGATAAAAAAACCACAAGGATACATTTTTCCAAACCATCGCAATCATTTGTTCTTGCTTACGGTGTGTCTAACAATGAAACAGAAAAAAATAAAGGAATAAAAGAGATTGACCAGAAGCCTATGAGTTCAATTGATAGAGACCATTACAGTAACAAATTAGACTGCAATGTTTTTCCAATATCATCAACAAAATTTGTCGTAGTTTATTATCATTTGAAAGACAGGGAAACAAACAATGACAAGTGGGATTTGGGCATTGGCGACAGAGAACAAAGCCTATTATTGCCATTTGTAAAACAAAATAAAGATGTAACTAAAGCGAAAGACATATGCAGTATCTTTAATATACCGAAGAAAATGATATTTTCCGGCCATGCTACAGATATTTTTCTAGTAGATCTATCAAAGGTTGCAACTGACTTGCGCAATAAAAGTGTGATAAAAAATAACGGAATACATTCAAGAACCGCTTTGGGTAGTAACCCAAATAAATGGATTAATAAAATACATTTTTCCATTCCTACTCTACCACCACAGGAAAATTTTGAATTCGAATCCGTGCCAGAAGAATTACAGGTTGTAATATGTGTCAAAATGTAAATGTACCTACTTACAAAACTAATATTAACGGAATACCTTCCTAAGACATGGCAATATTTAATTAACAGTATTTCCATTTTTTTTTCATCAACAAGAAGTTAACTTCTCAATTTAAGTATCGTATTTCAGTGGGTGAAAACAAGAAACTTTTTTTCCACTCAATTTCACAGCGTTTTTTTACTGATTAATTTAAAACAATACCGTATGTTACTTCCACAATTTGTGCAACTAAGCAATAGAACTACGTATCTGCAGAATAACATTGTCCTACTAAATCCATGTTAACAGTACATTGACAGCGAAACGTCACGATTGTCAAAAATGTCTATACAATTATTTCTTTCAGTTCCTTAGGGTTGTTAAGTTTGCGATTACTTAAACAGATATTAGAATTACAGCCGAATATGTCAGTTTAGTGACATATTCTTGCTTGTACAGGGTGGGCCAGTGATAAATTCTCTTTTCGCCTCGACCTCTTTCGTTAATTATAAAATGTTGGCATATAAGAACGATGTCATTTAAAAGAAAAAGAAGCATATTTTTATTCAAAATGGTCCCTTACACGGGAAAACAGCGAGTGTTTTGCATCCAAGCCTTTTTTTAAAACAATCCTTCTTATGTGACTGTTCGTCGGCGTTTTCGACTTAAGTTTGGATTACGTAATATTCGTGAGTGTCCAAGCACAAATTTAATCAAACAATGGTTAGTCAAATTTGAGGCTACCGGATCGACACTAAAATCTCGGCGTGAAGGACGTGCACGGCCTGTGCGTACTACTGAAAACATCGAGCGGGTGAGAGCGTCTGTGAGAGCGAATGCAAGAAACTCAACGCGTAAACGAGCTACGGCACTGGGGTTGTCCAGAACAACATTACGACGCATTTTACGGCTTGATCTTAAGCTACAGCCTTACAAAATTCAACTTGAGCAAGAGTTGAATGAATATGACTTTGATTCAAGGTTCAATTTTGCAATTGAAATGTTCCCTAATTTCAATAACGCCATCTTCTCAGATGAAGCCCATTCTCACCTAAATGGTTTTGTCAATCGTCAAAACTGCCGTTACAGAAAACCCACGGTAGAAACACCAAAAGCCGTTATATTCTCCAAAAGTGACCGTTTGGGCTGGCATTGCGAAGTGGGCAATCATCGGGCCGTATTTCTTTGAAGATCGAAGAGGCCGACCGGTGACCGTTAATTCGGACCGTTACATCTCAATGTTAAGAGACTTCCTGGCTCCGAAACGTCATGAATCGCATGGCTACAACAACAACACATGGTTTCAGCAAGACGGGGCCACTTGCCATACAAGTAACGTAACCCTGGAAGTTTTGCATTTTTTTTATTTTTTTATTTATTTATCAAAAGTACAAAACATTTAAACTTTATGTTGCTCGCCAAACTGCGATAACAGTTTGTTGGCGAGACCGCGCTCATTTTAACTAGTGTTAAGTACCTATGTTAAAACTATGTTGAGGTATGCTATAATGAAGTATGAACTACATATAGTCTTAAACACTAACTTACACACTAAACATCACAATGCCTGAACATTTAAATAGTAACTGCTAGTATTCTGTTTCCATGAAATGTTTCCTCAAAAATTGATATCGAGGCGGGGTGATATTGCTTGGCCTCCCTCCTGGGCCCTGACTTAACTCCGGCAGACTTCTTTTTGTGGGGTTACTTGAAGAATAAAGTGTACTCCAATAATCCAGCAACAACAGCAGAATTAAAGGAGAATATTCGCCAAGAAATCCAATCAATATCTCCGCAACTACTGACGAAAGTCTTTCAAAATTTACAAGCAAGACTGGAAGAGTGCCGCAACCGCCACGGACGACATCTTGATGATTTAATTTTTAAAACGTAAAATCTATTTTAATGTTCTTAACTTAACTTTTTATTACAAAACACGAAGGACATCAATTATTTAAATTTTTTGAATGCATTTATCACTGGCCCACCCTGTACTATTGGCACGGGTCTGACAAAAAGAACATATTTAAAAAATATTGGATTACGAGACTGCCGAGCTCACAGCCTCTTGGGAACGATCCGATCCAGTTGGTATCCAAATTACAGTCTTCAATACCTGTCAGAACGGCTACGACCTCGACGTAGCCGTTCTGACAGGTACAATTCGGAGAATTACTGAAGAAATCGCAAGAATGTAACTCTATCACACAACGTTCAAGCAACTAATCTATACATTTTCGACATACATTTCGGTATACTCAATTACTCATTTCACTTTGATTTGCTCTCGTCTTTTTAAATGAGAACTAAAAGTGAAAAAGCTATTAGTGGATCAGCGACCCTCGTTTTATGTCCTGTGGCAACATTTATATAAAACATATATCCTCTCTTCCACGGCAGGTCAAGTTACTAAGCGAGAAATGCGTTTTGCATTATAAGGCGGTTAATTATCGAGGCATATTTTATAAGTTGAATAACATACTGTATAACCTATTATAAATTGTAGTGTATCATTTATAATCTAAAGCAGTCATTGTAAAACATAACATCACTTACAAAAATATGTCGTATTTAATAAATGCAAACCGGTTTTTATTTAGAATAAAAATACCGAGTTACGGTTAAAAACCGTTTTTTCTCATACTAAATGAATCCCGGTTGCATTCCCTAACGTAAAACATAACATCACTTACAAAAATATGTCGTATTTAATTAATGCAAACCGGTTTTTATTTAGAATAAAAATACCGAGTTACGGTTAAAACCGTTTTTTCTCATACTAAATGAAACCCGGTTGCATTCCCTAACGTCGTACCTAATTATATTTTGATAATCTTACTAGAGGTAGTTCAAATAACAAGAAAGCCTTTAACATTACAGGAAAATGGAATGATTGACCCCATAATGCTGAAACAGCTTTTGAAAAGATCCAATGGATCCAGTTTAAGCGAAATCTTGCAACGACACAATTTGTCTTTGAGTGATTTATTACAAGGCAGAAATGAAGCAATTTCAGCATTAAACACTGGTGATACTTACGAGCCTCAACAGTCTTATGATACTTCACTGGATAGTAACTCTCAACTTAATGGAGCTGAAAGCAAATATCCCACAAGAAGACAAGCGTCGTCAAAAGAAAGTATAACACCAACTGAATTAAGTTTAGATGAAGATGCAAAGGAATCTAAAAATAATGGAAATACTGAAAATGAAGAACCTGTAACCAGTAAAGACATTGATACAGAAAACCAACCAAAAATAAGTACCAAACGACGTTTTCCTAATGGTATCCGTAGAAAATTAAGGATGAGGCCAACATTGAATAGTACTCTTAAAGCACAATTAAGCAGAGATTTAATAGCTTTAAGTGCAAGAAAGTATTCTAACAACAGCAGGAATGTTACTAAATCTAGAGAATGGAAAGATATAGTTCCTATGATGCCTGACCGAAGTAAAACTGAGGATGATGAGAACAGTAAAGACGAGATTACGGAATTAGCGCCAACAACTACTGATGCTCCTGTTGAGACCACGACATCTAGTTTGAAGGTTTCTAATTCATCCTACACACGTCCGGCAGGATCAGATGTTCCTACCGTAAAAGACAACGAGGTTGAGAACGCCCCAAAAACTACCACAGAAGTAACAACAACAATTACAATAGAAGTATTGCCTGACGAAATAATGAGCGAAATTAAAAAACCAAAGATAACACCCATTGTGAGACCTGTTACCAACAACTCTACTCTCAGACGCCAAGCGTTTAATAACAGATTAAAACGGAAACGACTTAAACAGAAGAGTTCTACAACAGAAAACCCATCAGACGATTTGATGAGAAACTTCCTTGGAATGGCAAATTTGGTATCAGCTTCACAATTTATAGAAAGAACGCAGAAACCATTAACAACTATCGAAATGGCGAATACAGAGTTGGCCACAGAATTAGAAGATTTTCTGACAACAAAGACACCGGTAACTGTAGATGAAGAAGTAAAATCTACCTCGAGATTTACGACATCAACTACGGCTAGAACTCTCCCACAGACAAGTAGTACGAGCACTACGCAACAAACAGCGAAATTTGAAATACAGGAAATATTAAACGACAAAATGAGTGAGTAACATTTTTATTTACTTTATGATAAAATGTGCATCTTGCACTTACCCAATATTATTATGCGAGTGCGCAATAGCGAAGACTTAACTTTAAGCCATAATGATGATTGCAATTAGTGTTTTACTTTACATAGGATGTTTCATAACTTATATACGATATTTAACAACCAGTTAAGCTTGGACCGTAATTGGGTAAACAAGTTCAACAATTTAAGACCGTGACGTGGAGTACTCACATTAAACTACGATAAAATTTTAATAAATATCCCTAGACCTCAAGAAAAAGGAACGATTTCTATCTTAAATTATATCGTCGGGTTAGTCGGGTAACAACCAAAACTCACTAATTACTACCGTAGGTCCATAGCCATATTTACTAGTAAAAAAATAAGGTTAATGTTAGTTGAATTCTTTTTTTTTTGGAAATTAACGGGTTGTGTGTCATTGTCATGGTTAGCACAATGACAATGACACACAACAACAATGTATATTGTCGGGTGCTAACCAAAACTTGTTAATTGCAAAAAAAATGAATTAAACAAAAATCAACCTTATTTCGTTAAAAGTCTTTCATAAGTACCTGTTAAATGTGATTAATCAATACAAGCAAACATGTTGTTATCATTCAATTTTCTTTTTTCTATTTCCAGCTAAAGAAAGACTTGCGAAAATACTTCGAGAGAGGAACATGACTCTAAACGAATTAGTCAATCACAGAGAGAGGGGTTCAAGCCACGTGCACCTGGCTGACATATTCCACAACGCCTCTAAAGAACCGAACCCACCAGAACCCTTCCTGACAAAATCTTCTATTGAACCTATATCGAAAGAAACGTATCCACTGCGCGCCATTTTAGAAGCCAATACTTACGAAACAACTACCAGAACAACCTCGTCACAGGCAGATCAAAAGAATATACAAATTCCAGTCGCCATGAACTTCGGGAATAATGTCAACGAAAATGGAGAAAGCATGGGTATCGTATCGTTATTTAACAAAATAGCTGAAAACGAAGTAACGATAGATAAAGCAGAGATACGAAAGGACTCCAACGGGACGCCGTATGTGAGTTCGGTTGTTAGTGTGAATACCACGAACGCTAACGATACAAGGGAAAGCAGAAAGTTGGGTGACAGAGTAGATTGGAATGAACTACTGACGTTTATGAAAACGCATAATATTACTACATTTGAAGACGACTTAGAGACCCTGAACAAAGGTAATTAAAGTATACATTATTTTTGTTCCTATAAAAAGGACTTCTGCAGACCAGGTTGCTAATCATATCGTAGCAATTATTGCCGGATGCTAAACAATCAATAAGTCTGTAACAATAAATATACTTATTTAAAGAAAATGGACAGAAGCGAATATACTTCAAACATATTTGTAAGCAGCTTCATTGTATGCTGAATCGTTTTTTAAGTAACAAAACGCTTACTAGACGTTTATTAATTAATATTGTTAAGAAAAACGTAGGTACTTTCAATAAGATTTTAAATTATATATTTTCACTGGATATGTGCCATACAATTTTTAGAAATAAGTGCCTACGGATATATTTGTGTCTAACTACAATAGAAGTAATTTACAAAACTGTACCTAATATGGTACCTATATGTTTAATTTCCCTGATCATTGATCACAAAACCCGTATATTTTGTGCCACATAAATACATTTTCTTAATATTATTTCAGGAGCCGCAGAAAAGGATTCCTTAGAAGATTTGGATGGCAACGGGTTGATGCTCTTAGACGATCTGCAACACCTCCAAAACTTCGAAAGCAACATAGCATCCGGTTCAGACGAGAATATAGAAATAAGCATGCACGAGAGAAGAGAAAATTTGTCAGAAAAGCCAGGTATTCTCAATAAGTTACCCAATAACACAAAATCAGTAGCTATTGCCACTGCTAGCATACTCGGCCTAGGTGCAATACTATTCTTATTAACTTATATAGCATTTAGATGGAAGCAGCAAAGGAATAAGTTAAGAAAGAAGGAGAGCTTTTGCGATGGACCGATCCCTTCACCAGTTTTCGAGAACAGGAAAGGTCACAAAAACAATTGCAGCAGCCGAAGTATTAGCCCAATGATTTCAAATACTAATATTTATATGAGCACTTTAGAGACCAATGGCAAAGAGTCGCCTGACTACATGTGGAACTCTTTGAGAAAACCATTCCAGTAACATTTGTAACTAATAAGCATAGACTGAAATTGTAAGTTATGTTTTGTAATTAACCATAAACTTACAGACGATGATTAAAATAAGTTTTAAATAAAATAGTGAGTGACCTGATTTTAAATTGTAAGGGCTATTATAGGTACTTATATTTCTTTAAATAAATTGATTGACTGGTTATGTTGATGTCTAGGTTACGTTTGCACATGCATTTTTAAAATTTAAGAATTTACAATGTAGGTACATGTCATGCACAAATTAGGTACATGTTTGTGGTATAAATTATCTTACTAGAATGCTAGTGTACATTTATCGGTCGGGCGCATACATTCTCAAATTCGATACCTCAAAAAACCCAAAATCTATACAGCATACAATTTCCAGCGAGCCTAAGATGGACGGGCTTTTATTAGAGATGCAACGGATAGTGGTTTGGCCGGATACCGGATATCCAGCGGACCCGTTGGCTGGATAGCCGGATATTCGGCCAAAAATTCTACCTACAGTTAAGCTAATTCGAGCACGCAGGTGGCACTCCATGCCGGCCCGTTTCTCAAAAGCTTGTAACTTGTAATACAAGCGGATGTCACTTTTCGACATCTTTTGCTAGAAAGGGACTTCCGCTTGTATTACAAGTTACAAGCTTTTGAGAAATGGGCCCCTGGTCGCAACTTGTTCAAGGAATTTTTAGCTTCCTAAAGTTATGTTCTTTAAATAATGAAAGAATTACGTGACTTAATAAACTATATTAATGATTAATTTTATTATTATTATTTATGAATGCACAGGCAGCTTAAAGCTGATACGTGCATATCAATGTCCACTTGAGTTTAGTCCAGTTGAAAAATGTTTGTCTAGTCTATTTTTAAATGAGTCCACTGAGGGCGCACTGATCACTGATTCGGGCAAACTGTTCCACACTTTCACTACGCGGTTAGACAGGAAGTGTCGTCTGGGGACTTACTAAATTATTTGGTGGCTTACTATGTATTCATCCCGTTTTTAAACTTTATTTAACCATCCGGTATCGAATAGTAAATTTATGGCCGGATTGGTCGCATACCGGATAGTGGCCGGATATCCGTTGCATCTCTAGCTTTTATACATTGGTCACTAACATTGGTTTCGAACGAGTACCTATTTAAGTTCGGGAGTGACGCATCCGTTCCAGATTTTCAATTTCTCATTATGAAAAATACAGTATAATACGTGTAGTAAAATTTCAATGATAATGAGCACAGATTTGCGGATCAAGCAATTAGACAGACAGGCAATAACGAATGAAAGGTTTTTAAGCCTTTGGCGTTACGACTGCAATTTCAATTTAATGACGTAACTGTTTTAATGGCGTAAGGTGCATTTTTGATCGGCTATTGACAAGAAAAGTGTAAAAATCCAATGTAGAACATTTTGATATTAACAATAACTGATAAAATTTGTCATTGCAAATTGAATCCTTTTGCCAAGGCAGCGAGGTCAAAATGTGACGTGATTATTTGTGAAGAACACTTCACAATTTAGATCACATTTTAATGCTGAATTTTGAATGGATTGTGGCCTTCCTACAATAATAGGAATAATTATTTTATTGACTGTTTATATAGAAACAAGAATGTTTTATCTGTAAAAATTTAACTAAAATGTCTTAAATTTTTATTAATTATTTATTACTTCTCAGTATTATGTGGCATGGTGCAATGTGGCATAAGTATTTTTTGTTTTCTAATTTTGTATAAAAAATAAAATAAACACTCAAAAAAATATAATACAAATGTTTGAATATTATATACACTTACCTGTAGTTTTCGTATGTAAATATTTCTTGGAGAGTTTTTAAGACCGGCAAGTCTAAAGTATAAATCTTGTTATAGAAGTATGCGTACTGCCTGGCTATACTCCTATATAATTTCAGTGAAGACTCGAATACCGGAGATGGCTGTAAATTAAGCAGAAAACAAAATTATTTTGGACTTAAGAATCTTAAAGCATGCAGTATTGTTTTTTCCTGTATATTATACCACTAGCATTTGCCCGCGACTTCCTTTGCGTGGGATTAAGATTTGCCATAAGAAATTAATAAAACGCCTTAGTAAAATTTTATAGCAAATATTAATTTAGCAAATCAGGCAAATGTTTGTGGTTAGGGCAACCTGCTCTTGGAAAAAAAAACTAAGTAGGTACAGTAATGTCTGAAAATATGGATGCATTTAATGTGAAAAAAATATATAGTCACGACTCTATATGCGTAAAATCTTGGATACATATTTTTGTTACATTAAATGTATCCAGATGTGACTGTACTTTAAACCATTTACTAAGAATTTAAAAAAAAAACAAGAATCAAGGTACCCATTAAAAAGTATTGACACATTTCCTATATAGTATATAATAATGTAGCTACGATTTTACTAATTTAAAAACGGAACCCAAAAAACTGACCTTTAATTCCAATAGTTCTTCAGGGCTAAAGTAAAGAACTGTAGAATACTTCTCAGGCAGGACATCAATGTACGGTTTCCAGAATGATTCTGAAATGATATTAAAAGCCCATAAATCATAAATGGCTTGAAATGTTTAAAGCAAACAAAAGTCTACAGAAGTTATCGAACGAGCGGAGCGTAAGCGAAGCAAGTTCTTACAAACAACTTCTGGCTACTGGGACGTCTAGGCATTTCGATGGCTTTTTGATTTTGAGAGTTTGTTCCGCAATAACTTTAGTAGCGCTTTTTTGATCTTCATGAAATTTGTTGGGGTTGTAGCAAAGATACATATAATTTGAGGGTTCGAATATGAGCACGATCGACCAAGGGGTCATGGAGCTAGAAGGCGCGAAACAATCATCAAAAGGGTCTTAAGATCCTTGGGAACTAGTAACTTAAAATGAAATGATATGGCAGTAGCAAAAATGTGAACTTTGGTGGGAATAAATGTTTAGAATAACTTTGTGGCATAAAGTTGAAAAATACAGTTATCAGCGTTTGGATGGATTCTAAAACCTCATTTAATAAATATATTACCTACACTTAAGTCTTAAAAAGCATTTATTGATGTATCCATATTGCCATTTGTTTGTGATATCCCGCAGTGTGTTATCTAAACAACAATCACTGATTATATATTTTTTATCGATGTGCCCGTCAACATTAGTTTGAATTTCTCTATTACCTGGATTATTTTTCTCAAGCAACAAAAACAGTGCTAGCGTTATATTCGGCATGTTCTGAAGCAATGGGTCTACTGCTATAAATTCAGACAGGGCGGAGTCCCGGGCGTCCTGCTCAGTCATCATCAGCTTCCGTGGCACTGTCAGCACCAGCGAGCCTTCCTTGAACTCCTTCTGTGCCACCAAGCCAAGATCGTATCCTTCAAACTCTTGAATGTCAATGCCTGTAAATGTTAGGAGTAGAAATAAATTTTCTTTATATGTGAATGAGTTTAGTGAAAAGCCTTAATTTTTTCACTGACACTAGACAGAATATATTGTATTAAAAATATTTTTAACGGGTTACTCACATAATTTAAGTCGACTTAAATTACGTGAGTAACTTGTTATAAATATTTTTTATACCTAGTTGGTTACTAAGTTCTGTTACCAGATTTCTGACTGATAAAATATAAAATAAAGTTAGAAAATCAAAAATTAAAGTAATTATTTAATAGCCTAATTTCTAATGAACATAATATGGTATAATAATACACAAATCAGATGAGAAATTTATTGAAAATCCTTGTAAAGCACAAGATTGCCTGAAGACGCAAACACGCGGTAAATTTAAGAAAATTACACTTTACAAAAGTGCATCAAAAAAATATTGCACTTTTGTTTAGAAGGTTCCATTGCTTGTTTGTAAGAAACCTGTTTATTAGAGGTAATTGCGTGACCACCATTTAATTTTCTTGGGATTCTATTCCACAGATATTCCCATTTGATATATTGCCTATTTCTAAGTTTTTCACAAAAGACATAGATTTAGACTGCTATGGAATAAGCAGACTTACAATGCATAGTCTAGTATTTTATGGGATAGCCCCATGTGAACTATACATATACCAAATTGAAGCTAAATAATATAGCTACCGAATTGTGTAAGACTGATGCGTCTTAAAGGTGATTAAAAATAAATAGGATTTAAATCAACATGATCAAGGAGCGTAATTTTGACGTATATATTTCACGCCCTTTTCCGAGTGTTATAAAGAATTATGAAAAACTGCGACAATAATTTTCAATTCAATATATTGTAATCTATTGACTATTAAATAAGCTTTTAAATTATGTACGTTAATAATTAAAATGTTGCTACCTATTCCTATTTATTTAGTGGAAACTCTAGTAACAGAACTTAGTAACCGACTAGGTATGTTAGAGTCTCACTAAAGTTTTATAGTTAGAATATATTGTGTACTTTTGGAAAGCACTATTAACTTCATATCAACAAAGTGGGACCTTTTTACTTGCTCACATATTGTTACAACAGTTAATATTATCTAAATATCCAGCTGCACCTAGTTGGCTTTATATTTAAATGGACCCATTCACATGACATATTGAAAGAGATGATAAGAATTGTACTTTAACTTCTCTTTTTACAAATTTAAAACAAAACAAAAGGGTGGTTTTGTTTTAAATTAGCCAAACATTATTGGTCCATCTAGGGACCACCAATGGTTCATGGACGACTATTTAAGAACCTATTAGAGACCAATGTATAACTTGATAATTAAAATGAAGAATAGGATGAACTATGTTTGGTAAGAAATAGTATTCAACATTATAATCAAATTTAAAATTTTCATAAGCAATATACACCATCAAGATATAAATCCTTAACCCAACTATATAGAGGTTATATTTACCGTCAAATGCCGCCCCATTTTCACTCAGCCAGCTAAAGAAATTATCTTTGCGTGACTGCCGTGACTTCAATAACTTGTGACTGTTAATTGGGTACTCAATATTCCTAATTTCTCCCAGAATCGCCTCAATGTCATTATGATGTTCCCAACTCTTCGTCAAATTCACCGAAGTTTGGAACACGCTAGTTAATTTCAGCAACTTATCCACGTAAACTCCCAACTCTTTTCGAATGTTCTGACTTAATTTATGATTTTCCTTCCCAGAGCTCTTCTTAGCGGATTGTCTTGAATGTGATTTTCTTCCCATTGTGGCTTGTTATAGCACTAACAATAAAATATAGAGCTATGAAGTATAATAAACTCTGTAAACTAAAAATAGGTTTCTAAAATACTAATTTTGTGTGGATTTGTTTTCGTGAAAGACGACACTTGACACTTGACTTATGACAAGACAACGACACCGTTCCCGTTATAAAAAATATTGACAGCAAAAGAGATCTCTGCTATTATAAAAACCATCTTATTGCTTTAGAATATGGCAGTTTTTGTAATATCATGTTTAAGATCCCACGCTTGAACAATAGCAAATTAGCGGCTATGAGAACAAGCTCAGCGTATGACAGATATGACAGCGTTCCAGTTTACAAAGCCTGCTACTTCACTGACTAATAGATGGTATTGTAAACTGTTTTAATAAGTTTGTATTACTTTTCTTTAATTAATTTCTTTGCGTGAATATATCTTTTTTTTCTATGGGATTTGGCTTAAAGGAATCCACGCAAGAGGAAAAAATAAAACGAGAAGGCAGGTATCTATCACCTATGCTGGCGCCACCTGTAAGCACTTTCGACCGGTCAAATCTACAGTGAACCCTCCTTTGGGTCGGCAACGCGCATACTGTGACGCCTCTGATATAGCAGGCGTCCATAGACCACGATAGCTGCTTACCATAATAAGGCGGGCCGTATGCTTGCTTGCCTCCGTCGTGGTATAAAAAAGTGTAGTCACCTACTTAGGAGCGATCACCGCGTAGAAGAAGATTATAGTCTACAAAGCGCGGGTAAGTATATAAATCCTTGATAATAAGTTAATCTCAACCATTTGAACGTCTTCTGTCAAGTCCTTCAGTATATGAAATAGACTTAGGTTAATGTGGGTAGGGGTTAGCTAAGTGACGGCGGCTCGGCAAGGCAAACCTAAGGCGATGATGGCGGAACAACGATCGTGAGCGTGACGTCTTTCAAAGTGATTGGGCTGATGTTGTCATGAATACAAACACGCGGAAATACTAGTAATACTAGTATAGTAAGTGTTGGAGGCTTTTGCCCAGCAGTGGGATGCTAGAGGCTAATAAATAAATAATAAAATAATATGAGTATCTAGCCAAGATGTTGGTGAGCGAGCGAAATTTTGTACTTAAAAAGATTGCCTACGTGCCTACTTCTGTGCTCTTAGTACTTAACTACTTACCGTACCTAAATAAAATTAATATAAATATTATACATAATAAATTACTATGTTAGATCGGTAATTGTATTTTCAGAAGCAAAACAAGCTTAAAACTTAAGTGGGTACAGTTGTTGATTAAGGGATTAAGGTGAGGTGTTAAAAGCCAATAATTAGTAATTTATTTTAATCCGCAGGTAAAATATTGGTAAGTACATTCAGCAGCAGAAACAGCAAAATCAGGTGCTCTTTCAAGAAAAAAGTTTTTAAAAAAGGGCACCTGATAAAAAAATGTGATTATGTCAAAAAGTCAGCAATTATTGGTACTATATTACCGGATGTGAGGATATATAGCAGTTTACCTTTTATTTTTGAAGAAAATACGATATTTCCTATACGCTACATACATATATTTCGAAAAAAAAGCTCACTAACTTCTAAGTTTTTGACTGAAACGAGCTCAGAATCATTTTTTATGGTCAAAATAATGAGTAAAGGCTATTTTCCAAAAAAACGTATTTTTTTTAATAGATTTTTATAAACAGTGCACTGATCGAAAAATTTTGAGGAAGCATGTCAAAAAATCAAGACTAATTGGTTCTATGTATAATCATCTGCGAGGATATAACGATTCACCTTTTAATTTTGAAGAAAATTCGATTTTTCTCAATCGCTATCCATACATAGGTTTGAAAAAAAAACCTAATAATTTTTTTTTCCACCAAAATTACGTCAGACTCATTTTGGGACATTAATACCTAGCTAAAGCTATAAAAAAAAACCGGCCAGGTGCGTGTCGAACCACGCATAGGAGGGTTCCGTAGCTTCAATGGAATAAGAACCAAACTAATACCAAAAGGTCGTATCTGATGCCTATGGAAGAAGTTTTTTGGAGATAACTCAAAAATGGCAAAACCGATAATGTTTAAAACAATTTTCGTAGAAAGTATATGATAAGGCGCATCTCCTCAAATTTTTTAAAAATTTTTGGACTTACGGTTCAAAAGTTACAGGGGAGGAGGACACAATTTTTCTGACTTTCGAAGCGATTATTTCAGAAAGTATTCACTTAATCACAAAATGATCAAAGAAACCTCAATATTATTTTTGAAGACTTATCGATTGATGTGTCACATGTTGACATTTTTTTTTTAAATTTAGTTACATGTATGGAGCGTCCCCTATAATTTTTTCTTTCAAATTTAAATACATAACTAAGTAGCTGCATACAAAATACAGCTTATGTGTAAATTTTATTCAGATACGTCACATAGTTTTCGAGTAAAATGGCTGTGACATACGGACCGACAGACAGCTAGACAGGCAGACAGACAGACAGACAGACATGACGAATCCATAAGGGTTCCGTTTTTTGCCATTTGGCTACGGAACCCTAAAAAGGTACAAATTAAGAAATCAGTTTCTATTTCTATGAAAGCCGATTTTCAACCCACAGTGCGGTGGTAAGATGACGTCCGACTTTCAATCTGAACTATCCGGAAGTCTCGGGCTCAAACCCCGGCTCGTGTTACCAATGAGTATACGGAACTTAGTGTACTGTACGAAATTTGAAATTTACCAGTCGCTTTCCTGTGAATGCAAACATCGTCAGGAAACCGGATCTAATTCCAATAAGAAGTTCAACACTAGTTCTTCCGTAAAAACTAGTGCCTACGTCAATTCATGGGATTACAATGTCAAGCGGACCCCAGGCTCAATCCAGTAAGCAGTGGCAAAACGCCGTAACAAACGTTAGAAGGTTGATGATATTGATGATTCATTATATTTCTGAAATATTCTGATATTTTTGCCTTAATTTAACATATTTGTTATTGGTAGGTTTTGCTCGGTACTCGTTTTCTATACAAATCCAGTACCGGAACCGGGAGTTCCCGGTTCTCGCCATACAAAATCAGAACCGGGAGCATTCCCTAGTTATTAGGACATGAGGAATCAAGTGAACAATCTGCCTATGGCGTGGAAGAGGTTCCTCGGCGACGGTACGCCGGAAAAATTGAGGACCTCTACGAGCTCAAAGCGGACGCCAGGGAATCCAGGGATTGGCTATTAAACTTAGATATAGATTTATAACTTAAGATTTTTTGTACAAAACTATGTTACAACGAGGATAGAAAAAATAAAGCCATACGATAATATATAATCTGACGTTTAAAATGTAATTTAATTACATTACAATTGATTACATACTGCATTTTTGTAATTGACTCTTCGACTAACTACCTACTTGTAGTACAATTGAAAACATAAAACCTACGAAGCATTTGGCATGTTACTACGTTCGACGTTCAAAAGGTTAAGAATTACAAAGAATGCGATACAATGTCAACGTATTGACAACCAAAGCTTGGCAATGGCAATGGTGCAACGGCCACTTGGCAACGGCGGTGGCGCTTCCAAGAAATGTTATTTGAATTCGCCCCACTTTCGGCCGAAGAATGCTTAGTATAAATGCTCAGCACGCGGTATCGTGCTAGACAAACGTCTGATCGTTTTCGCTTATATCTGTCAACACGATAGTATAAAAACAAACAACTAAAACAAACAAAAACAGAATATAACATAACAAAAGCGTTGCGGAGTCGTAAACGATACGGTACCGGTTAGAGAATTTTTGATAAAGCAGGTCATTAGTCGTTATTAATCAACTATTGAACCAACCCTCAGCAGTTTTACTCTTTAAAGTTCCAGGTTCCTTATGGTGAGTACTATCTATAAAAAAACCGGCCAAGAGCGTGTCGGGCCACGCTCAGTGTAGGGTTCCGTAGTTTTCCCTCCTTCACAGTAAGTGTCCCCAGTTAAGAGTTAATAACACCGCCATGTAGGATATGATATGAGAGTTCCACGTACAGCTACATCTATCGGCAAATTAAGTAAACTATTGCGCGCGAGCTTAAAGTATGGAAGATGATTTTTTATGGGTTAATTCTTTATTGCGTGAACCGATTTTCACCGTTTTTACTTTATTTGAAAGCACGTCATTTCATTGTAATTTTGTAGAAATTACAGGTACAATAAACTCCTGCTTATACGGTTAAAATACAAACTTAGTTCAGAAATTATTTTGTAATTTTTTTTCAAAAACTATTCATCCTATCAAGTTCAAAATAATTTTCCTAGAAAGTTTTTATAAAGTTCTACTTTTTTTTTTTTTTTCATATTTTTAAAACTTATGGTTCAAAAGTTAGAGAGGGGGGGGACGCATATTTTTTTACTTCTGGAGCGATTATTTCCGAAAATATTTACACTATCGAAAAATGATTTCAGTAAACCCCTATTCATTTTTAAATACCTATCCAACAATATATCACACGTTAGGGTTGAAATGAAAAAAAAAATCACTCCCCACTTTACGTATAGGTACCCTAATAAAAAAAAAATCCACTTTTTATTTTACCACTTTGTCGGCGTGATTGATATACATATTAGTACCAAATTTCAGCTTTCTAGTGCTAATGGTCACTGAGATTATCCGCGGACGGACGGACGGACGGACGGGCAGACATGGCGAAACTATAAGGGTTCCTAGTTGACTACGGAACCCTAAAAATGAGCCCTGAACTCCGCGCCAGCTAAAGTACAGAGTTCTTCCATGACGTGTCACGAACCGTCTTAAATAAAGTCGAAGAGCGCTTTATTAATGGAAATATGAGCTAAGCCTGCCTAGCTTGCAAATGACTTCCCTCAAAATGGCAAGACCTTTAGGACATAGTAATAATGCAAATTAACTTACATCGAATGACGACAATGCGTCGTGACCCTCACTGCGCTACGCCCTTTCTGTGTCGGTCTAATTCCTAGACTGCCGACATCAGAGCGAACAATTTGCACAAGTAAGTACTTTAAACTGTGAATTCTTACAATAAGCGAGGTTAAAGTTAAATTGAAATCCTACCAATAATTTTAGTGCTTTTTCGGTTGAAATATCATCAAACTGATCCTAAGATTTGGTACATGCACTAATGAGGGTTACCGCGATCGAGTTTCTCACTAGATGGCAGCACCGTGGCGAGAGGTCTAGCTGTCACAATCCACCATTATAACTAGACCCCGGACTTTGGTGGCAATGACGTCACAATAGGGTGATTTGGGGAGTAAACGGAACGGTGTTATGAAATACGGTTAAAAACTCGGTTGTTAACCGAATACATTTTGATTAGACATTTTCAACAAAATTATCTAGTAAGTTGATCAATATTATCTTTTAGTGTTTTTAATGGCCTCCTAGCCCAGTCGGTAGTGACCCTGCCTACGAAGCAGGAGGTCCCGGGTTCGAATCCTAGTAAGGGCACTTATTTGTGTGTTGATCACAGATATTTGTTCCTGAGTTATGGATGTTTTCTATGTATTTAAGTATTTATCCATATTTATCTATTATATATATCGTCGTCTAGTACCCATAACACAAGCCCTATTGAGTTTACTGTGGGCCTAGGTCGATTTGTGTAAGATTGTCACATAATATTTATTTATTTATATTTAAACCATACAATTGTACGTTAAACAGGCTTGACAGTTGTGACGAACAAAGAGTGAGTGACCGACAAAACCAATGCCAGTATAACGTACAAATGCATGGTTTGCAAGTAATGCAAACGATAGTATTGATCAACTTACTAAGTAATATTGTTAAAAATGTCTAATTATGTATTCGGTTAACAACCGAGTTTTTAACCGTATTTCATAGCACCGTTCGTTTACTCCCCAAATCACCCTATTGTGACGTCATTGCCACCAAAGTCCGGGGTCTAATTATAACCATATATTATTTGATTGGTGGATTTTGACAGCTACTGCCAAAAAGACCTGTCGTCACGGTGCTGCCATCTAGTGAAACTCTCAATCGCGGAAACCCTCATTAGTGCGCTTTCACATTATCCGATCCGGTATCAGATGTCGGATAGGACCACGAAGAAGACAAATTTAGTGTACTTATTCCTATTTTTTTTCTTAAAATAACACGTGTCAATTCAAAGGAAAGCACTAACGCAAAAAGGCGGACTTAATGCCATTGGGCAGCATCTAGCAGCTTCTTTTTCCGTTAGGCCATCCGACATCCGATACCGAATCGGACAGTGTGAAAACGCTCATAGGTGGATCGACAATCTCGTCAATTACTGCAGGTGCTTTTAAGCAGGAAATGATGACTGGTTGATATTATTCAAAATAATAAAAGATGAGGGCTTATATTATATCTCTATGTTTTCTGTGACCAAAGAGACAACTTCAGGAAAACATCAAGTGCTATTCAGTAAAACTCCTGTCTACCTTTTCTATCTCATCTTGGGGTTTAAAGTACCTATGCAAAAAAATATTTCTTTAGGCGCACTTACAGTATAATATAATGTTTCACTTGATCAAATAGATATTTTCGCCCATAGTACGAGTATGTCCATTTTCAAGAATAAGGTTCGGCAAATTTTGTTTTCTACACAATAAGAAGTAAGCCTTTATGTTATATTGTTAGTAGCAATTCTCTTTTGTATGTTTTGATATTTTATTTGCTTGTAGTAATCAATTAAATAAGTAACATTAGTTGTACAATTCTATATTAATTAAGTACTAAATGTGTACGTATATTTTTGTACCTATTAGTAGGGGTTTCTCTCAGTACAAAAGTGAAAAAAATTGTGCGCATCGAGAAAAAGTTTTGAATTTTTGAGCATGGATAGAGTGCCCTACGATGAATATACTTTAGTATTGAAGGTCCGTAAAATTTTTGGACCTTCACGTCAAAATCAGGGGTCCCGTGCAATATGTTATTACTCTATGGTTAAAGCTGCTAGGGATTGTGTGGTATAATTTCCGTATAAAACAGATATGCAGAATTCATTTTTGATATTAAAAAAGTAAAAATCCATATTAAAAAAAAGTTCTGCGAAGAGAAAAAACACTCAAAAAATTTTTTTAGAACGTTGTATAAGTAATAAATGTCATTTATTTGTAAATTAAAAAAATGTTATAAGGAGGCAAATTTAATGCAGTTTTTAAATATATACAATTTTAAGGCCTTTTATAATACAAAAACTACGTGAAAAAAAACATTCGCGTCGTGGTGTTTATGTTTTCTCCATAGTAATCATCGAAAATGACTGTGAAACGTGAATAAAGACTGTATTGAGAAGTATAAGGCAACTGCAATAAGCCGTCATTTTTGTTTTATTTGTTTTAAAGATATTAATTATTTATTATGTTTTAGATGATATGATATTAAATCAATTACTAAAATTATTTTTTCTGAACACTTTTGATTTCATCAACTGAGAGGCCATACAGAGGAGCAACGAAAAATATTGTTGGACAAATACATACGAGAAAACGGTATGTCCATGAGAAAGATCGCTAAAATGGTAAGGGTGTGTGATTCTGCGATTTAATGGCATGAAAAGTTTGGGTAAGATTTCTCTTTTAATGACAAGTCAAAAAATCGTCAAAAAACTGGCTCGAATAATCGCAATATCGACTCAAAGATACATCGAAAAATCAAAAACTCACTCAGTGCTTCAATAAGATATGTGGAAAAAAGTTGTGAACTTCTGTAGGAATGGTTCAAAGGGCCAAGAATCGCAACGACTGGGTAGCACTCGAAAGTAAGGGAAGCCAAACCAACTCCAAAATTGGCTGCAAATGTTAAACACCGTCTTCGAAATTTATATGACACAGTTTTACTTAAAAATGAACAGTGTATAATTCTAAGCGACGAAAATCTCTTCAAATTAGATTTTTTTTGTTCTACCGGGCCCGTAGTACTCTACTATTCGCAAAGGAGAACACCTGAATGAGAACAAAACGTCAATTTTGTCGAACATTTTGGATCTATGACAGTGTGGTAGGTAATATGCGAATGCTGTATGAAATCTACGGCGTTCATCACTACTTCTACGATGACTTTACATAAAGAAGTGTGGACAAAATGAATTCGGACACTGATTAGATGCCACAGGGGCTCTACTTTATTTTGGCCCGATTTGGCTAGTTGCCACTGTGCCCCCAGCATCAGAGAGTGGATGGAAACCCACGACGTGCGTCATGCTGCTAAGAATATGCATCCGCCAAATTACCCTTAGGTACGTACCATCGAGGACGTGATGGGCAATCATGAAGAGAAAACTTCGGCAAAGCTTCTCGGTAGAGGATTCCGAAAAAAAAAACTTGGCTTAAGCGTCGAAACTGGTCACAGTTAACGTTGTCCGAATCTGATGAGAAACGTCCGAAGCAAACGACGAAAAGTCGCCCAAAAACAAAGGTAACAGGTGTCTTAGTCAACACTAAAACCTTTAAAAAGGTCTTGCAACCATATGCCCAGAACATACTTACGAGGGCCGTTTGAAAAGTCTTTTAAAAAACTATTTATTAAACTTTTTTTTTGGTAAATGGCATTAACACTGGCTGGCACGGTCTTTCAATTGATAACTGATGAAAAATAAAGAAAAAAAAACAAAGATACGTCACTTTTATCGTTGCTTAACTGAGATCACCTACGCATTTTTGTCAACTATGGAAAAATCTGAATTTCGTGCCGTTATTAAACACTTTTTTATGAAGGGTTGCACTGCTGCCACTATAAAAATTGAACTTGATTCTGTTCATGGCACTAATGCACCGACGTTGCAAACCATTTACAACTGGTTAAATGAATTTAAACGTGGCCGGTCAAGCACATCTGATGCTCCACGCTCTGGTCGTCCAATCGAAGTCACTACTGAAGACGTTATTGAAGAAGTTCATAATATCGTACTCGACGACCGCCGAGTGAAGGTGCGTGAAATAGCTGAAAAGATAGACATCTCTACTGAACGTGTACATATAAATCCTACACGAAGATTTGGCCATGACTAAGCTGTCTGCACGATGGGTGCCACGTTTGTTGACGATCGAACAAAAACTCGAACGAAAGCGAGTTTCAAAACTGTGCTTGGATATGATGAAGCGTAATCCTCGAAACTTTTTGAAACGATTTGTCACTGTGGACGAAACTTGGGTCCACCATTACACGCCCGAGTCAAAACAACAGTCCAAACAATGGATGGCTGCTGGTGTACGTGCCCCAAAGAAGGCAAAGACTGTTTTGTCGGCTGGGAAGGTGATGGCGACAGTTTTCTGGGATAGCGAAGGAATCATCATGATCGACTACTTAGCTAAGGGGAAAACTATCACCGGCCGTTATTACGCAGATTTGTTAGACCGTTTTAAAGCCGAATTGTTGGAAAAACGACCAAGATTATCTCCGAAAAAAGTACTCTTTCACCAAGACAACGCCCCAGTGCACACCTCAACTATTGCAATGGCAAAAATCCATGAATTAGGCTTCGAGCCGGTTCCTCATGCTCCATATTCACCGGACTTAGCTCCGTGTGATTATTACCTATTCCCAAATTTGAAGAGATGACTTGGAGGACAAAAATTTTTGACAAATGAAGACTACAGCAGGTGTGAATGGCTATTTTGCAGACCTCAACGAATCCTATTTTTTGGAGGGGATAAAAAAAATGGAAACTCGCTGGAATAAGTGTTTGGCCCTTGAAGGAGATTATGTTGAGAAATAAATGTATTTTGTATAAAAAAAACTCAGGATTTTTGACTTTTTAAAAAACTTATCAAACGGCCCTCGTATGCTAAATAAAACTGTCCTTATACTTCTCGATACAGTCTTTACACTACGGATGTGTAGCTTAAATGTATGTATTGTTTATTATTAGTCACTTTGGCTCAGAATACCTTCTACAAAATGCAGAAATGAAAAAAAAAATAATTAAAAAACACATTTGTTCCAATTGTAATGATAAATACTTAAGTTAGTATAAGGAAATATATTGTTTAATTTTTTTTTAAATTTTTTTGAAGGTATTTTGAGCAAAATTTACTTATAATAAGCAATACATACATTTTAAGGTCAATTCGCTACGGATGTTTACGTTTCTTATTGATTTTCCATACTTATAAAGGAGAAAACATATACACCACGACGCGAATGATTTTTTTTCGCATAGTTATTGTGTAGTAAAAGGTTTAAAATTGTATAGATTTAAAAACTGCATTAAATATGCTTCCGTATGATATTTTTTTATTTAAAAATAAATTATATTTATTAGTTATATAACGTTCTAAAAATAATATTTTTTTGAGTGTTTTCCTCTCCGCAGAGCTTGTTTTTAGTTTCGATTTTTACTTTTTTATTATCAAAAATGAATTCTGCATTTCTGTTTTATACGGAAATGATACCACACAACCCCTAGCAGCCTTAACCAGAGAGTAATAACATATTGCACGGCACCCCTGATTTAGACGTGAAGGTCCAAAACTTTTACAGACCTCCAATACTAAAAAATATTCATCGTGGGGCACTCTATCCATGGCCTAAAATTCACAACTTTTTCTCGATGCGCACAATTTTTTCAAATTCAAGCTCTGCTACTATATGGATGTTTGTTTTCTAAATAAGTAAAAAAAAACTCATTGCCATATTTGCACAAACAAAGATTTGAACCCTCGGCCTTATTTTGAAAGTCGCTATCCAAAATTTAATTGATATTAAATAATTAGAATAATACATTCGACTGCTGGGTGTATTATGGTCTAAGAACTGGCCACGTCAGATATGACACGATAATGAGAGCAATGAAACCTGTCTAGTTAGACTGCTTTACCATCCTTATTGCTAGATCCGGACATCTGGCAGCTTTTAATGGGCGGAGGTCAGAGTGACAGACCAACAAAGTTTTTAAGTAGGAAAAAAGTTATACCAAAATAGGTAAAAACTGACAAAGTTGTGTTAATTATAGAGTACAGGGCCTATATTTTAACATTAGATGAAAAACCATTGTCTATTACTGCGGAAACAAAAACAGTAGGCGACTAACTAAAAATTGCATTATACATCATTTGGCACTACTTTCCCCCAACAGAAACTTCTGGATATGGTATAATCTAACTAATCACATGATTTACCATAATATTGCATCAAACCCTCTAGGATTTTTTTCTTCAAGTTATTTGTATTCTTTGACCTCCACCACTTTACAGCTGCCAGATGTCCGGATCTAGAAAAAAACATAGTATAGCAAACTAACTAGAGGGGTTTCGTTGCTCTCATTATTGTGTCATATATGACGTGGCCAGCTCTCCGTCTATAATATGAAATATTAGGCTACCTCCACGATAAGAAGGATTGGGCTATAGTTCCCACGTGGCGTTATTAAAATTTGTAAAAAATTATACCTAACTAAAATCTCGAACTTGATAATGATAATTTTGCCTCACAGCATCTATTTAATTTTAAATCTATGTCCCAGACACACCTTTCGTTATGAAGTCAGAGCTAGGTTAGCCTCTAATAGCTATAATGTAGTTGAAATATCTGAATTGATTAAGAATTCTATGAGAGGCTATGAGCTCAGAGAACGTGGTATGCATTAGCGTCGAGTGAACTTTATGTTAAGTAAGCTTACGCACTTTAACTTAATTGATTCTGTTTTGTAGCATGTCAAAACCAAATGCCCGTTATGATAACGTTCTTAGGGTAAAGGAAAAGAGCCTAGATTCCTTTGAAACTTAGGTTTTCATTCTTGGTTTTATACTTGGCGCAATTTTTAAGTTGTTATTACTTTAAGGAATGGGAGTGACAGAGGCGGATACGTAAACGTTTTAGACGGAGAGCTAGCCGACAGACACAATAATCGACGAAACACTCTCGTAAGTTTCTGATGGGGGGAAGTAGTCCAAAACGGCGTATAATGTACACAATCTTACACAAATCGACCGAGGCCCACGGTAAGCTCAATAAGGCTTGTGTTATGGGTAATAGACGACGATATATATAATATATAGATATATATACAAATGTTACAAACGCGCATCTGTGGTGCTTCTGCATCGATGCAAACACGCAACTGTCGCGCTTTTGTACCGATGCAAACGCGTGACGGTCGCGATGCAGTCGCGCTTCCGCATCGATGCAAACACGCAACTGTCGCGATTTTTTATCGATGCAAACGCGTGACGGTCGCGATGCAGTCGCGCTTCTGCATCGATGCAAACGCGCTACTGTATTGATTTCGCATTGCTGCGGGGATATGAAGATTGGCTGCTCCTCTGCAGTGTGTAGGCTCCTCAACAGAATATAATAAAATAAACCCCGGGTGTTTGTCCTCTTTAAATGATGAAATGAAATGAAATTCCGCAAATCATAATCTAATAATCGCAACTCATAATAATAATAGATGTCTGACCAAATTTGACAGCTCCTCTCCATAAAATGAATCATTTATGGTAACCATGCAGAGCTTTTTTATTTGTGATATCTTCTTGTTAATGTGATATTTTTCTGTATCGAATTTAATATATTTTCTGAATCGCGACTGTATCGAAGGTCAATTGCGATCGATGCTGAAGCGCGACTGTATCGATGCTGAATCGCGACTGCATCGATTCTGAAGCGTGGCTGTACCTATCGATGCTGAATCGCGACTGCATCGATTCTGAAGCGCGGCTGTATCGATGCTGAATCGCGACTGCATCGATTCTGAAGCGCGGCTGTATCGATGCTGAATCGCGACTGCATCGATTCTGAAGCGCGGCTGTAATCGATGCTGAATCGCGACTGCATCGCTGCAGTAGCGTGACTGTATAGCTGCTGAATCGTGACTGCATCGATGCTGTAGCGCGATAGTCGCGATGCAGAATCGTATTCACGTATGCGAGGGTGTATGACGAGCGACTGCATCGCGACTGCAGCGCGGCCGTTTTGTTCCTGTATCGCTACAAGTGCAGTGCGCGATCTCCCTTAGCGTCTTGGTACCTATATCTATTTATCTTGTAAAAATTCTTACTTGTTTCTGCTCCTAATATTTTGAACCAAGGCTTAGGGTTATATAATATATTGAACTTGGCTCTCATTTCACATTTACGTTTTTAATGGGTAGCAACTTATCTTGTAAAAATTCTTACTTGTTTTTCCTTTTTATTAACTTGATACCCCTAATTTAAGAATGGTTCACGCTGTATCGCTCCGCGTCCTACACGACACTTCCGACACTTCATTTTGTATGGAAAGCGTCACGTGCTCCACGGAGGTCACCTGGAGTTCTCTATACAAAATGAAGTGTCGGAAGTGTAGTGTAAGACGCGGAACGGTACAGCGTGAACCATTCTTTATTTGTGTAAAGCTATTTAAGGAGCAGGCTCTTAAAATACCCTGCTCCTTAAATAGCTATTGGTCATTTCTATATAATATGTCATAATCATCTAGATCAACTACAAGTATTAATAAGCTGAGTAAATCCACCCACTAATATTGCAGTCATTAGGTCATTAGTGTATGTAAACAACTCCATATTTGCCCCAATAACAATTACCTAACCGGTGGCACATCGTAATATCAGCGCAATGCCTAAATCACTTTCGATGTCATACAATTTTCTTAAAACGCAATGCCGTCATTGTTCTGACTGTGGTTTGGTGACGGCATTAAGATGACTGTGAGGCTTTATTCCAACAGCACATGAAACTGTACTTGAAAAGTTCTTAACCAATATATAAATCAACCAGAGATTCGAAAGAATAATCCGTAATGGGAGATCTTCCTTTAATTGGTAACCCTGCGATGCTCGGTAAGCGAATGGTGTCACAGTCAAGTAGTGACGTATAATATAACTAAGGTACGGAAAAACACGGAGACACTCACGATGAAATACTCGACTTTCATGACCTCATGGCTTATTTACCTAGGTACTTGTATTGAATTTATGTTAAACTTCCAGGTAGAAATAGATAAATATTTATAATAAGTTTCAAAAATATTTTTTGTCACCTCATTGTATATACGATACCATGGAAGGTATTAGCAATATTAGCATTGATTGGTGCAGTTTTTAATGGTACATTAGTAATTACTAGCACAACCTCTAAGTAAATAACGTTTACCTAAATGAAAATCATCACCCACCTCTTTAAATCAGCAATGACAGCAATGATAAGCAATAACTGATAACTCATTAGGTAGGTACCATCGGGTTCATAATTGCATACCCAATTTATGGATGAATTCAGTAATAAATTGGGTAAGGTCAGGTGGGGTAAGGGAAACATAGTTAATTTTGTCCCGGGAAAGGGAAACAGTATAGAAATTCCATACACGTGTCCCCCTTTCCCGGGGGTTCCACTTACCCCACCTGACCTTATGCAATTATGAACCCGATGGTACATGTTTGAAACTAGTGTTGGCAATCTATCATGTTGACTTGAAAACAGTCAGTTCCAACAGTCAAGATGATACCAACCTTCATGTAAGCATTTTGATCATAATGCTCACGATTTTATAACTTGCTTTGGTATGATGTCATTACCAAGTTTATTAGGGATAAGTCGTGTAACCTTTAAATGATGTTGATTATTGTTGATGATGGATTGACATATTGTTCGGTTTGTTTAGGTAATTTATTCTTTATTTGTATGAAAGATATAGTGTAGTGCAACGTTATGTGGAAGAAATAAGGTAAGGTAAAACTTAGGGATATTTTCACTTTAAATCGATGAACAAACAAAGTCTCATTATTAAAATTACTGCGTCTTCTTTTTGAAGCCAAAACCAAGGCTTCTAAAAAACCTGTCAGGGTATATTTATCCATACTAATATTATCAATACGAACGTGTGTCTGTCTGTCTGCCTGTTATATCTTCACGCTTAAACCACTGCGCTTGAACTGAACCGATTTAAGTCGATGAAATTAGGTACCTATGCAGATAGTTTAAGTCCCAGGGAAGGACATGGATCGTTTTATACCAGAAATCACCCCTTAAGGGGGTGAAAAAGGGGGTGGAAGTTTTTATGGAATTGTTGCTCACTGTAGACTTAAAATACTACGGCGAATGTTAATTCCACGCAGACGAATTCGCGGGCTAGCGAAAGCTAGTAGGTACCATCTGAAATATAGGTAACTAGCTTTTGCCCGCGGCTTCGCTCGCGTTAAATTCGGGGTAACACGGTTCCCCTTTCCTGATTGCCCCCCGGAATGCTCCATACAAACTTCCACCCCCCATTTTAGGGAAGTGGGGGGTTAGAAAGAGACAAAAAGTAGCCTATGTCACTCTCCATCCCTTCAACTATCTCCACTTAAAAAATCACGTCAGTTCGTCGCCCCGTTTTGCCGTAAAAGACGGACAAACAAACAAACAAACAAACAAACACACACACATACACTTTCCCATTTATAATATTAGTATGGATACGGCGATTATCACACTGGCGCCGCGACCGGATGCGGCGACGGTGTGCAAGCGTGACAGCGCTATACACATGCAGAGCGCTATCTCGCTCGCGCACTGGCATCGCATGCGGAAACCGCAGCAGTGTAAAAGCCGCCTAAGCCACTACGGTAATATACCGCTGTTGTAATGGAGTCAGTGGAGTCAGTGTAGATGGTTATTAATTACTATGGTTATTAATATGTAATTTAGAAAGGAACATATTTGAGTTCTCATGAAGAAAGTCTAGGGGTTATATTTCGCGTTGCTGAAACTAGAGATGTGCCGATCTCGAAAACGCTACCGTTTACTATGGGAAATATTCTCGAGCGATAACGTTTCCCATACAAAACGGGTAATTTTCTTGAGAATTCTCAGTCATGGCACAACTCTATAGCTGAAACAGCGGAATCTAACCAAAGGAAGGTAAGAAAAGATTTTGTCCAAACCAAGTCTTCAAGTTTATTTCCAGCTCATGCTGTCTTAGTGGTTAAGAATGTAGACCAGAAAATATCGATATAGATTTGAACTGGTCGCAACACTATTCCAATCGTAATAACGGACGAATCATCGAATCAATTACAAAGTGATTGCATCATCGAAGGATTGAGTCACGGCCGCGACGTCCTGCTGTAGGATCCTAATCCTGGTCAAAGGAAAAACGCACTAAATGTATATGAAGCTCGTATATAAATAATCATATTTGCCTTGAGCTGACAACCTTTTAGTCATCACACGTTGGTGTGAACTCACTGTAATCTGTGAACTTTAACATCTAGCCAGATGAATACGACTCTTAGTGTGTTGACTTAAAGTTGTCATGAATCATCATTGATTACGGATGCTATCTGATATATGTAGGTACAAATCATTTTTATTACTTAAACTACATATATGATAGATATTGTCAAAGACATTGTAAGCAAAGCTTATAATGCCTATTTCTGAGATGTCTTAGTTACAGTTTTCAGAAAAAAATACCGGAATACTTATAAATACTAAATAAGTAGTACATAGACAGGGGCTGGATGTTTTACGGATTGCTTTAATTTTAAGATTATCTAAGTACATGTGAATTTACGTAGCTACATACAAGGAAAACTTACAAGTGTATTTAGGTCCAGTCTGAAAACAACTGTTTTAATAAATATCAAATAAATAATAAATATTACGTGACAAGGATACTGATACACATATCGATCTATTCTAGTTTCAAATTTTCGTCTAAAAAATTTTAATTTCCTGAATGCGTAGCTAACGTGCCCGTTAACGCTCCGTAGCGAACGAAACGCAATTGTCACTGTCGCACTAATATGGAAGAGTTATAGAGAGAGGTGACTACGATTAGCTAAGGAGCGTTAACGATTGGCACGTTGGCTACGCAGCTACGCACCCTGAAGAGATTGTTCGACATAACCCCCAGCCCGCGATATGCGATAAACGCCAATATGTCTGATCATAGGTAGTATAGGTAGTTATCTGAATACAATATACCTACCTATATAAAATAATCTCGAGAGCTTGACAGATAACGTACAGCCTAAACCGTTGAAAACGTACCTAATAAGTAGAACCTTAAAATCTGGATCATTGCGGAAAACGCGGGTAGTGTCCACCATGTTTTCGTTACATTAGTGATAAATTATCACTAATGTAACGAAAACACGGTGGACGCTATTTATCACTGATAATAGGCAAGCCTATTAGGGTCGCAAGTATCATGTTAGGGTGCCTTGCTATGTAATGGATTGTCATACTACTTTATAGGCTGAGCGCCGGCGCAGCAAGACCGGCGTCTACATTATACCGAGAGATCCAAAGTGGCTTTAAGTAATGGATCTCAGCGCAGTCTTATTTCCGCGCATTTTTTGAGAGGCGCGAAGACAGATTTCCGGCTTGGTATTATATATACTACCTACCCTAGGTAGGTAGCCTACCAACCTACTTACCTACAACTACTATCCTACCTACTTGGCCAGTAATGTCTGTTTCCCCAGCCTCTGCTGTAATGATAATGAACAATGTACAACAAATATTGTACAAGTATGAACTTGTCGCTTTAATTTTACTGCCCTCGATGCATGCAGTGACTGTAGTGTAGGAGGATATAAAAATAAAGAATAGTCATTTCCTCAAGCGCTGAAATGTGAACTTTATTTCCTGGAGTCCATGGTGGCTTTTGTAAAAACAGATTGTGCCCGATATGAGTATTACACCACTTTATTACATAGATGCTTGGATTACCACTGTTTAATAATAAGCATGATCTCGTGTAGGTAGAGCTATGTTGCCCACTATTTCTAATGCCAAGAACATGCAGATAAAGGGAAAACTTAGAAAAACCTCATAGGTATGCCTTCTTCGTATTTCCAAAGGAACCCTAGGATCGGTTCAGCAACGTAAATAATTCTGAAAACTGATCGAGGCTGTTCTGTCGAAAGCTCTTGAGGTCTGGCTGGAGCCCAACCGAAAACTGAAAACTGACTGCCGCTAATGAGACCACTTTGAATCACTCATGTAAGTATAAGTACGTGTGTTAAACACGTAATGATCTCGAATCCATAATCCACCTCTGGCATGTGGTATAGGGGTCTAGACCTCCCTAGCATAACTTCCGTGGTCCATTGATTTTGGTTGTACCTGGCAACGTAAATCTTGCACTTCTCGACGATGTTTTCCTCTACAAAAGCTTGATCCGGTGGCGGCAAACTTTTTGTTGGTATATTCATATTGCTCCCCTATGGTTGTCTATATAAACATAAGGCACAGTGTCTATATAAACAGAACAAGATGTTATTATATATGTATAATCACAAATCTTCCTGAAAATTGTTGTATAAATAACTACAATCTAATCTACCTATGATTACATTTCCACCTTTTATCGTATGCATTTCCCTATAGGAACCCAAGTCATGTATAAATATGAGATTCATTCTCAACTCATTGTGGTTTGCAAGGTGTTTGGAATTGTGGCGGACAAGGTTATAAATTTTGACAACGGAAAAGCCAAATAGGTGTCTGGTTTTTTTTAAATAACAGTATAAGTGTGGAATGCAAAGGTGGTATTAATCAAACTTAAATTTTAGTAAAGAATGAATTTATGGAAATTCAGATCAGGCCAGGTCTGGCCTCGGACACCGGAGGGTTTGGTCACTTTTTCTGAAGTATACATATGACATCTATGAATCTTGAAGCAAATCAAATTATGTTTGTTCAATATTTTTTTGATTTGCAATTTTTTTATTTTTTTTGTAGTAACACTACTATATAAACTGAAAATAGATGTCATATGTATACTTCAGAAAAAGTGACCAAACCCTCCGGTGTCCGAGGCCAGATTTGAACTGGCGTCTTCAGCTATCGCGGCTGATATGACATCTATTTTCAGTTTATATATAGTTAGTAGTGTAACTACTTAAAATTGCAAATCAAAAAATATTGAACAAAATAATTTGATTTGCTTCAAGATGCACGTTTTCAATTTAGACTTTTGAGCTAGATTTTAGTGTTTTGAGGCTATCAGGTACTAATAATACTAATAATACTAATGATATTAATTTAAATACGTTTTTGAAAAACATTTTTTTTAAGTTAGCTACTGATCAAGGAGATGGTTCTAACAAACCCAAACACAATAAATACATAAATATTATGGGACAATCTTACACAGCCTCACAGCCTAGCCTCACAGTAAGCTCAATTAAGGCTTGTGTTGTGAGTACTAGACGACGATATATATAATAGATAGATATAGATAAATACATAGAAAACATCCATAACTCAGGTACAAATATCTGTGATAAACACACAAATAGAAGCCCTGACCAGGATTCGAACCCGGGACCTCCTGCTTCATAGGCAGGTTCACTATACCGACTAGGCTAGGAGGCCGTTGAGACAGAATTCTTAAGACCACCGATCTCCATCATCAGACCAGCTCCATGTCATCGTAATATTACATGCGATGTGATGTACATAGGCTGCTATTTATATATCCGGAAACCGGGATTACAATCTTCTTAAATAGCATATTTGACCTCCATGGTAAAATTTGAACTTTTTTAAGTACTGGCCGGTATATTTTTTCTTTCTTATTAACGCTCGTGTTTTGTTTTTGACGGGTTTTAAATGTCATCTCGCAGCAAGAATGGAACTCACTCGTGAAAATATTCGTGCTATGATTTATTATGATTTTCGGCGTGGTTTAACGCAACAACAGTGCATAGATCAACTAACTTCAACTTTTGGTGATGAAGCCCCATCTAAAACTACTGTGTATCACTGGTTTAGTGAGTTCAATCGTGGACGTAGTATGCTTACGGACGAAGTTAAGGCAGGTCGCCCGAAATCGGTCGTTGTACAACAAAATATCGAGGCTGTGCGAAAACTTATAATGGACGACCGACATGTTACGTACTGCGAGATAGAGGCGACTCTGGGTATTTCTATGACCAGCATTAATAGCATATTACATAATTATTTGGCTGTAAAAAAAATTTGTTCGCGTTGGATACCCCACAACTTAACAAAAGAGCAAAAAGATGCTCGCGTCGAATGGTGCAATAAAATGTTAAAAAAATATAACCGTGGTGACTCAAAAGCCGTTTATAACATCTATACAGGTGACGAATCCTGGATCTATGCATACGATCCCGAAACGAAGCAACAATCAACGGTATGGGTGTTTCAAAATGAGCCGAACCCTACGAAAGTTACTCGTGCAAAAAGTACATTGAAACAAATGGTGGCCTGCTTCTTCGGTATTAATGGCCATGTAGCTACAGTGCCACTAGAAAACCGTAGAACGGTTAATTCAGAGTGGTACACGACCATTTGCTTACCGGAAGTATTTGAACAAATTCGTAAAACTAACCAGCGACGAAGAATCATTCTTCATCATGACAATGCCAGCTATCATACGTCACGCGAAACAACTCTATTTTTGGAGGGTCAAAATGTGGAATTAACGGGTCATCCGCCGTACAGCCCTGACTTGGCACCCAACGATTTTTATTTATTTCCAAATATAAAGAATAAATTACGCGGTCAACGATTTTCGACCGCTGAAGATGCTGTCGACGCATTCAAACAGCACGTTATGGAGGTACCTCAGGCGGAGTGGCAGAAGTGCTTTAAAAATTGGTTCACGCGAATGCAAAAGTGCATAGATCATCAAGGGGAATACTTTGAACAACAATAAAACCATTTTCAGCCGTGTACGTTTGTTTGTTTTTTTGTTTCCGGATATATAAGTAGCAACCATCGTAGTTACAACCATATGCGTGCAAAATTTCAGGTCAATCGGAGAACGGGAAGTGAGTCAAATTTAACTTGCAAGATTTGATTACAGACAGGACAGGCAGAGGCGTATTTGGAAATTTGACGCCCCGGGCCAGAAAATTTTGCCGCCCCTGTTACTTAACCAGACAGAATATTAAAATTTTCTTGCGACTCTGAACCCTTAGTGTACGGTCAAACGTTGAAAAAATCGCCCAAGTGCGTGTCACACTCATAATGTAGGGTTCCGTACCTTGAATTGAATAGGAATCAAACTAATACCAAAAATTCGTATCAGATGCCTACGGAAGTTTTTTTGAAATAACTCAAAAATGGCTTAGCCAATAATGTTCAAAATAATTTTCGTAGAAAGTATGTGATAAGGCACATCTTCTAAAAAAAAATCATATTTTTTGGACTTACGGTTAAAAAGTTACAGGGGGGGGACACAATTTTTCTAAATTTCAAAGCGATTATTTCTGAAAATATTAACTGAATCAAAAAATTATCAAAGAAACCTCAATGTTATTTTTAAAGATATATCGATTGATGTGCAACATGTTGATAACAGGTAAAAAAAGTTTGTTTGAAATTTAGTTACATGTAACCACTAAAAATATTTTTTTCTGCGATTTAACTAAATAGCGGCATACAAGATACACCTTATGTCTAAATATCATTAAGATACGTCTTATAGTTTCGGAGTAAAATGGCTGTGACATACGGACATGACAAAACTATAAGGGTTCCGTTTTTGCTATTTTGGCTACGGAACCCTAAAAACACCCTGCTGACGCCTTTTGCACATCTGCGTAGCGGGTACAGCCCTACACGTTTCGGCGCGTAACCTCAGCGGATCGAGAGCGAAACAAGTATGAGTTCGTGCGGCGACGTTCCACGGTTTTGATTCCGTTCTTGATTCGCTCTCGATCCGCTCTGGTTTCACGACGAAACGTGCTGCGCTGTACCGCGTTATCGACCCACTACGAAGCTGTGCAAAAGGCGTAATGGGACCGGGTAACGTGTATATGTCTAAGGTCAAGGTGGTGTAAGGACCGTGCGGCCACAGTATGATCACTTACCTCATCGAGGAGCAGTTTGGAACCTTATTTTATTCATCGAAAAGTAAAAGTTTTGTCGGTGTTGGTTTTTAAATTAATTTTATATGAAAGAGTGTATGAACAGCTATCTCCTGGATTTATTGTTTAATTGCATATTTTAGAAGCTAGAAAGATAATAAAATTGTATTGCCAAATATCTTATTAAATATTTATTGTTTACAAAAATAATTAGGTAACCTTATAAACTAATTTTTGAAAACGTACCGAACTGCAAATCAATAATTTCTGTTTTATTCAACAGTTATAATAGTTACATGTATGGAGTGCACCCCTAAAATGTTTTTAAAAAATAATTCTTGTGATACAATATATGGCGCGTTATAAAAGCCACCACATTTTATTAATATAGGGCCGTAAATTTCGGCTACAGACGGAAAAATCACCCCAAAAATTGCACCACTAAAAGTGTCCGAAAACGGAACGGCCTAGGCTGAGCGCTTTCGGACCAAAAAATATTAGCATCACTTTAGCAATCAAATGTGGTTGGTTTCATCTTGCTACTCGATGAGGTAAAATCACTCCAAAGATTGCACCACTAAAAGTGTCCAAAAATGGAACGGACCAGACTGAGAGCTTTCCGACCAAGTGATTTGTGACCTATATTTTTTTTCTTTTCGTTGAATAAGGTTCCAAACTACTCCTTGATGAGGTAAGCAAGTGATCATACGGTGGCCACCCGGTCCGATAGGCTTGTAGTCGTAGCCTATCCATCTTTCCCAACCATTACCCATACCGAAACTATAATTCCCAGTACCTTGACGACTGAGTTTCTGGAGGGTGCAAAATATACTATATTGGACGAACGCTAAGATCAGGAAAGATTATAGACCCGTATCGCGGATTCTCAACGATCAGCTTTTAATAACTTGATTAAGTTTACTGACTGAAAACGGAAGCTATTTAACTAAATAACCAGGTTATATTGTCCGTCCTTTTAGAAAAAAATGCAGTTTACTTTATGTGATACAACTAATACATGGTAATGGCTGAGATGGAAAGGAGCTATAAGTACAAAATAACGCCCTTTATGTTTATTTAGATTGTGGCGTTTTGCAATTGTGTGTTTAAAATTACTCTTAGGCCTTTTAAGCCGGTACCTAACTTAAGTTCAGCATCGAAAAAGGCGGCCAGAACCAAGAACACGGGGCGGCTCGCGCCGCCCCTGGCAGCCTGCCGCCCCGGGCCATGCTGGACAAAAACTCCCTGAGACTGGCTGTCGGCTTCCGTGAGGTAGTTGTCCCTGTGGAACGGAAGTTGATAGTCGTGGCTACCACGGTCTCTCCTGCCGCAACAGTGCTGGTCGGCTGTTCTGCCACGCCAGCCACAACGTCATCATCCGCCGGGCCCTTGTACTATTTTCAATGTAATTCTTGCTTGTTTTCTGAAATATACAATAGTTATTTTCCTTAAGACTAAATGTAATATGTTACGTATCCAAGCCAAGCCGTCAGAGTAAAGGAGGTTGAAATTTCATGCCTATTTATAAATTACGAAATATATTTAAGTATAAAAAGATACTCAGTTAAAATCAATCAGATTGACAACGGACCTTGACTGAATAGATGACAAATTAACACGTCTATGACGAAGGTAACTTTAAAAACAAACAAACTAGGCGGACGGAGGAACTTGTTATGAAACTGATGCGCAAAATGTATTTAATTAATCACGTAATTAATCATTAGCTTCTGTTTTTTTAAACATGGTTTAAAAATACCGAAGTTGAAATACTGAGGCATTTATAGAATAACACGAAAATTTTTATAACCGGAATTGATTTAAGTATTTTTGGAAGTTTTCCCTCATGACAATTTGCAACACAATATGTTTTTCGAATTGGGGTCGGAGGTTAATACCAGTATAAAAGCCTAGTTTTTTGTTTAAATTTTAGTGTATAATTTGATTTGATTGATTTCTTTTTTATTCCTTCCTTATTGTTTATGATAAGATTTAGTGATTATTTATTGTTATTATTAATATTTTATTTCAGATTTGCAGCTTTGTAATGATATATAGTGACCAATTATTCGAAATTTATTATTATATTATTTAATTGGAATTTAATACATATTTTTTCCTTGAATGTGTCGTTTTGTTGTAAGTGAATTTTTTTTCTTTAACTTGAGTTAAAAAAGACGTCGAAAAGACTAATCGGTATATTTATTTTAAAATCTACAGGAAAGAATCAAACAGAAACTTCCATAGAATTTAGCCCCTTCGTAGTTCTCAGACGCATGACATGACATGAATGAATGCTTTTTTAAAACATCATAAAAAGCCATTAGTATCTCTCACTTTCCTCCTTTATCACGGTCATTTATAATTTGAACTCCGAACAGTTAATGAGTACCCATTAACACACGTGTTGCCATAGCTTGGAGGAGCTCCCATAAAACAAAACTTAACGTAATAACTTATGTAGATACCTACTCAGCAGATCTAAAACAATAGGTAATGAAAAATCACAATTTATTATTATTTCAGAATAACGATGTTCAAAGTATAGGGAGATATAATTTAATTAGTCGTGTAATCATTGATCTGATATAGGAAATAAAGAGAATTATTGTCATCATCATCACGCAATAGTGGCAAAGAAAAAGGGATCCTATTAAGACACTCTTAACGAAGAGACCCGACCTAAATAACCTAAGCCGAGCTGACTGTAATGTTCAGTATTAAGTATCTGCGTTCAATTATTTAAAAAAATACACAGGACAGTTTTCAGTCCAGTTTCGGAAAAATCTGTTTCTTTTATATTTTTCGTAGGTAGTATATAGTAGGTATTAGGTATCTACCCTACCATAAGCTCAAACCATGTAACTAAAATAATATTAAACAGAAAAGAAACGACTTTACTTAGCCTCCAGCTTTCTAAAATAAAAGGAAATGCCCGAACTACTGTAAAAAATATTTAAATCACAATAGGTGTGCCTCTAATATTTGAAGAGTTCCATAGATTACTCCAGCATCCCATTATCAGATCCTGAATTGGTTACAATGGGACCAACTGTGACCCTTTCAAATAAAAAATAAAATTTTCCAAATCGCTCCAGCAAAAAAAAATAGCTAAAACAAAGATCCCGACGAATTAGGAATATGCATGATTTTTTTTGGAAGACGTCATTCGATTCTATTTCCCTGTAGATTCAAATGTCTCTAATAAACCTACTATCTATAATAGCCCTGTACCTCTACCACGAGTCATGTAGAAAATTCTGAATATTTTTCTATAGGCGTTAACGAATAATCGGGCTTCGAATCGTTTTCCTTCAGTTTCGACAGCAACACATACAAACGATCTATGCTGACATTTCATGTCGGATTACGTTTAGTGCGCTGCATACATCCGTCTCATAGGTAGAACGAGACGGATGTATGCGGCACGTCGAATGTGATCTATCATGTTAACGCACTGAAGGTCAGTACAGTTTGTTATCGATAGGTTTTATTAAAACGTTACCATAAGACACTAATTTGACTTACGTCACCGAAAAATACCGTATCGACTGTAGAAAACTCTTTCACTATCAAATTATAAGGTGAGATGTCAAAAAATGGTGAAAGTGAAAACCATTCGTATTTATTGTGTTATATTTATATATTATTAGTTGACGAAATAATATCGACAAAGCCTTATATTAAGCATAATTTGTTAAGAAGACTGCATAGTATGATAACTGGAACTGGAAAACGAAACGGTCAATTTCAAGCCGATATGAGAAATAGAAATATCCGCATCAACACTTCAATAAGAATAATTTTAGAAAAAAAATTTAGACCCAAGAACTACAGAATATTTGTGAGATTTATGTATTAATAGTCAATTAAACTGATTTTAAATCGACAAAAATACCAACTCTAACCTAAAATGAATGGTAAGTAGTTGAAATTTGATATGATACTCGTAGTTATAAACACTTTCATTTTCAATCATAATAATTACAATGAATCTGTGAAAAATAACAAATAATATTGAAACATCTTTTACAGGTCCTTGTGCATCATTCATTTCTGATTGATTGCTGTAGGGTCAGGGAGGGAACAGTCGCTAGGATTTTTTCAAGAGGCTGTAGCATGAAAAATATAAATCCCTGAACTAATTGTTGCAAGCACAGAGCACAGTGCATTATTAAACTTTCATATGTAGCAAATATATTTGCTGTTACTTTCACCAAAAAAGATATATCCATTCTTTTTTAGAAATTGGGAATCGAGCCACTGTGTACCCGTTGCTGTACACGGTGACTAGGACCCCCTAGTACACAGTGGTTCTAATAGTACACAGTGGCTCGAGTACACAGTGGTTCTAACAGTACACAATGGCTACGTAAGAATCGAACCTAAATAAACTTTATAACAAAAAACATTTTTGTTGAATAAAACGGTAATTAGAAAAGGTAAGCCTAATTCCGGAATAATCGTTCCTGATTCATTCTTCATTTAAAATAGGTACTTACCTAATAAATGTCGCATGATTTATTCACTTTCATTTTATTAAAAAAAGAGTGCAAGAATTATTTTTAATAATAAAAGAACTTTTATTCTTATTCATATTCAAGTAAATTTTATCCCAACTCTGTAAGGTGCACAGTGGTTCGCGAGCCACCGTGTACTTTTCTGAAACGAACGACTGTTGACCTTCGCGCCATTTTGTATTTTAGATAGAACTAAAAACAAATAGAAACATCGAGGGCCTTGAATTATCAGCCAATACTAAGTAGATTAGACACACTCTTCGATAAAAATATAAGTACTTAAAAATCTCGTTCGAGTTAAGAAAAAAGAGGAGTGAAACTTACCTGGAAATGTAATTTTGATAGCATACAACACAAAAACGCACTATAATACATTCGCATGGCGCCGAAGCGGCTCACTAACTAGTTCGTACATGATAGGATACGGAACGCTTCCGATTGATGTAGAGGACAGACATAAAGCTCTTTCCGTTTCCCGCACAGCACATTCGAGCCACTGTTCCCACCGAGCGACTGTACCCTCCCTGACCCTAGCAGCTAACTTATCACCGGCAAACTATTTATCCCAGGAAGGTGTTTTATTTTATATTCAAGAAGTAACAACTGCGTCACAGGCCGGGATCTTCGAATTATTGCATCCAAGTCCTATAAAATAGTGCTTACTTAAAAGACATCCAGATTTATACAGGGCACTTTGAAATTATAATGTGCATAATTATATTAAAGATTTATTTATTGTGAAATAGCCTTTTAAAGTAACATTGTCACAAACTAGAAACGTATAAGTACTACTAACAATTACTCGTACGTGTAAATTATAAATAGAAATAAAACCATCATTATGCAAGAAAAAGCCGCAATCCTGCGTTGTGTTATGTATGAAAACCGGCGGCTTGCTGGAGCATCTTTAGCTTCCCTTGTGCGTTTGTTAGGTCGTGAGGCTCCGTGCCCCTTGCTTCACGGATCGATTGCCTCGACACCAACAATAGTTAGACGAACGACAACTATATTTAATAGTCTTGTAGTGATTTCGGATGTCGGGCGCCGCTCCGGCTTGTTTGCTGGTAAATAAATTAAAGGACTTCGCCAACGTGTCGGCGTCGACGCAGGTGGGATGTGTAACAGTAGCGCACTGCCTATACTTTAGAGAATCAACAACATCCTGAAAGGGTAATACTTATCCTTTTGTGATTATACAATAGACCTAAATAATATGAAATAAACCTATGATCCACTATGATCACTAAAAGTCGAACTGTCATATTGACAAAATAACCAAATAAATTAAGAATCACCTAACACTTTACATATGGACGTAGTTCTAGGACGTTTTAAACTAGTAGTGTTATTTGTACATTTGAAATTTCATCAATTTGGTTTTCTTAGGTAATCGTATATCCTACGACGAAATAAGTATATGGATGGATGGATGAAGTACTAACAGTTTTCACCCCTTTTCCTAGCTTTGAATATGTATGACGAAATACGTAATTCCCCTGTTTAAAAAAAAGTTGCAATCGGTGAACATTATGAAAAAATAGTAAAAATAAAGATCCTGACGAATTGAGAACCTCCTTCTTTGAAATCTTGAAGTCGGTTGAAAACATTGTATGCGTTAAAAGTCACGCGCGTTTAAATAAGGTAAAAAAAGGCTTACTGTCATAACTTGTATTTCCCGGCTCCGATGGCATCCCAAGTAACACAGGAAGCATTATAACATATGAATAGTTAAATTATTTCGAACTTAAGGACCGTATAAACTCTTATATACGTTCACCGAGCAACTTGTCGCATTATATGATGCTTTGAGCTGTATAACGGTTGTATAATGGTATATCTAAATGCTTTTTTAAATCCTTTAGCTTTAGTGCAGCAAACCACAACGCGACTGTACAGCTTTCGACTGTTTAAAAGCACTTAAGTGCTTTAGGTTCTACAATAGCATTTTATGATGCTTTACGCTGTATAACGGTTGTATAATGGCATATGTAAATGCTTTTGTTTAGCCATTAGTTTTAGTGCAGCGAACAACATGCAACTGTACAGCTGAATGCTGTACAGTTGCGTTTTGGTTTGCTACACTAATGCTTCGGTTTGGTTTAGTGCCTTAGGTTCTACAATAGCATAAATAAATGCTTAATGCTGTTTAAGAGCATGAATATTAGCCATTATAATGCCACGTTAATTCGCTATACAGCTTTCAGCTATTTTTAATGCCTTAGGGTGTACAATAGCATTTACATATAAGTAGGTAATACGTTCCTAATGCAGTACAATAGCAATAATATAAACCATTATAAAGCCAAGTAATTCACTATAAGGGGCTGTTCATAAATTACGTCATATCAAATGGGGGGGGGTCTGGACATCGGATGATGGTAGCGTGACGTAGGAGGGGGGGGGGCGGTCATTCCGAAGATCACATCATCAATGTGTAAAAAAAGGAATGAAAGCCGTGTTTCTATAAACTTTTAATGCTATAAAATATTATCTACTAAATAGTTTTTTATTTTACCATTAAGCTTAAAACGCATTTTTTTTAATGACGTCACTTTATTTGGCAGCTTTACTATAAAAAAATGTTTGACGTAATTTATGAACAGCCCCTATACAGCTTTTAGCGGTTTTAGTGCCTTAGGTTCTACAATAGCATAAATAAATGCTTAATGTTGTTTAATAGCATAATTATTCACGTGTAATGCTGTAGGCATAAATAAGGCATTTTTTAAGGGTCACTGAGCTGCTATTGGACTAAGAGCTAGCCACGTCAGATATGACAAAATAATGAGAGCAACAAAAACCGTCTGGTTAGATTGCTATACTATTCTTATTGCTAGATCCTGGCATCTGGCAGCTTTTAATGGGTGGAGGTCACAGTGACAGAGTAGCAAAATGTTTTAATTGGAAAATAGTAATACCAAATTAGGTAAAAATTGCCGAAGTTGTCTCAGTTATAAAGGACAGGGCCTATATTTTAAGGGGCTCCCTGGCGCCAACGACCTTGGATCTGATTCCCTTAGTTTTCTAATTATTTATATAGCTTATCATATTATCAGTAACGGCTTTAAACAATATAGTATCCTATATTTACTTCAATATTCATTGTCCACGAGATATTTGACATCAAAGTCGATCCGGTTTAGGCTAAAAAAGTGGTTTTATGGTCATAAATTTTGTTTTAATTAGTTAAAAATTAAAATCTCTCTACAGTTTTTAGAGACATCAAAGAGGAACCCTAATATGTAGATTACGTATATGTAAGATTCTTTACACCATTCGAATATCGATAAAAGTGTTTTTTAGACCATATTTTAAAAATATCATAAAAAAATAACGGCTCATTTATTTCAAGATCCGGCTCTACAGAATGGATATAAAAGATTCAAAAACCGATAGTCGTTTGCCTTATAATTCTATCTATAATGAATATGTTGGAATATCGACTCAAAACTGGTCAAAAATCGATAAAAAAAAATCTTAGACCAAAAATATTGTGTATTATTACCATACATCGGGGTTTCCGGTACGGGAATGTTTGACATTAGCCAAAGAGTAGGCATTAACTTAAAAAACAGAATGTACTCTGGCACGTTTCTACCTAATGAATAATTGATCGAAAAATCATAGGTATATACAATTTATATGTAATAGCTGACTATTATGTATATATATTGTAGGTACATATACCTATGATTTTTTCAAGTATTTTTTTATTAATTCATGTAATGACTGATCATTGTCAACCTCTTCAGTTAATCAAATAGTTCATAAATATCGGACGTCAAGATTAATATTTGACACTTATTATACCGTGTCTTTGTCTTACGTAGATCTAGTTAATAAATTTCGGATATGCAATAGCATTTTTAAAATACTAAGTATATAATAGTCAATACAAACATGCCACTAAGAAAAAAAGCTCGTATCATAGTGTGTAAGCTATTCACAGAGAGGCAGTTATTCATTAGGCATAATATGATATTTTCTCAGACTAACTCTCAACCTATCTGTTTATCTCTACTCTTTCTCAAATCGTTCCCGCACCGAAAACCCCGATGTATGATTATTACGGAAACAAAAACAGTAGGCGACAAACTATGAACTATATTTTCTTATACATCGTTTGGCACTACTTTCTCCCAACATAAACTTTTGTATAATTTCTCTTAATATTGTATAGTATTTGTATAGTTTCTCATAATATTGCATCAAACCCAGATCTCTAGGATTTATTTTCTTGAAATGGTTTGCATTCTTTGACCTCCACCACTTTAAAGCTGCCAGATGTCCAGATCTAGAAATAAGCATAGTATACCAAACTGACTAGAGGGGTTTGGTTGCTCTCATTATTGTGTCATATCCGACGTGGCTAGCTCTCCGTCTATATAGACCAACGCCATTTTGTAAATAATTTATAACCTAAAAATAAAATGCGGACATAATTATACAAGGAAAATACCTGTATAATAATGAAATTACTTAATTTAAGACTGCTCAACCAACACTATTATGTTAATAATGCAAAACTCGTTCTATACGAGGATTACACAATTGTTTTATTTATTTGACGCATATCTTTTTATAATATTTTATAGCAAAACCACAAAAAATCAAAGGCGCGTGAAAATTTTCAATGGAACTTATATACACATTTACAGTAAACTACATTGCGCAGTAATATTTGAAGGATATAATAACGTAAAAGAGTCAAAAACTTTTATAAATTTTGTTAGGATGCAAACAAATATGACGTGTCACTCATTCAGTTTTTTGTACCGTCTTCGTCCATTTTATATTGCGAGACAACGTAGTTAAATCACAACGTTCATTGTATTATAACATTTGTTCCGTCGGTGTTAGAGACGTTTTTGCATTGACGTAAGGTTTATTTTACTACACTCTTATGCTAGTATAATGCTTTTGTATTGCGATTGGCAAGTTAATCGAGAGTACTTATGCTTCTTTACTGCGATTAGCAAGTTTTTTGGCCGTATTAATGCTTCTTTAATGCAGTTGGCAACTTAATAGAGCGTACTAATGATTCTTTAATGCGATTGGCACTTTCCATGACAACGATAATGCTAATAGCGCAGACATATTGCGCCTGTAATGCTATTAAATGACCTGTATAGGATCTCAAGCTGGGTAATTCGTGCCCATTTAAGACCTATATCAGCACTATAAACGTTTATAATGCTACTATAAAACGAACTGAATATGCTAAAAGCATACAGATATGGTGTAAGACGGCCGTTATACTGCTTTGATGTGTTACTTGGGATGAACCGTAAGCCAGGAACAAATTTCATGACCAATCGCAAGGCGTCCCTGGCGGTGATAATTTTTGAAGTGGTTAATAAGGACGAAGTATAATGATGACTCGCGTAGGTCAGCTGTCGCTCCGTTGGTGGGTTGCGGATCGTCAGTATTTGATGCTCTTATCATCAGGAAAATCGTCAGCCGGCTGTATTGAGGAAGAAAGACCGTCTGCTGATACCCTAAATACCATGTATTCATGTGACTAGTTTACGGTCTTTTCAGTGCTATACAGCCGGCTGATGATTTTTATTTTATTTGTAATAGCATATAAACTATCACCTGCTTCAACTGGGACGCGATGGTCATTTTATTTCATATATATTTTATGTGAGAAAATGGCTGCCGTTCCTCAACCCACTCAAGGAACGACAGCTGACCATCACGAAGCTTGATTATTTACCGCCCAATTTACCGCTTGGGACACGATGACTAACGGAAATTATTCCTGGTTTACGGCCTAGCAAGCATATTAAACACCCACAAAAAGTAGGGTAATTTTTCAGAGCTAGTACGGTTTCTATGCTTATTATTGTTCATTGCTCATATAATTGTCTATTACAGTTCTAAACCTTCAGATAAAATGTACTTAGGAAGTAAAACCTTTTTGGCTTACCTACAATCTGTTTCGGTTGGTGTGAAGGATGTGACGTTTGTCACGTCACGTCACTTTGTAAAGTATTGAAATCTACACAAACGAAACAAGCAATCGAACTTTCGTGAGCGAATTGGATAAACGATAATTTAACTTATGGTATGGCAGTAATTTTTAGTTCTATAAGTGACCGCTAGAGGCTCTGTACCTCTACCACGAGTCATGCAAATAAGCCCAATTCGAGATTCGTTCACGAATTCGTAAATTATTTGTATGGAGAATTTGTGCAGAGCCTCTAGCGGTCACTTATAGAACTAAAAATTACTGCCATACCATAAGTTAAATTATCGTTTATGCAATTCGCTCACGAAAGTTCGATTGCTTGTTTCGTTTGTGTAGATTTCAATACTTTACAAAGTGACGTGACGTGACAAACGTCACATCCTTCATACCAACCGAAACCAGTAAGCGCCATTTTATATCTATGACCGAAACAGATTGTAGGTAAACCAAAAAGGTTTTACTTCCTAAGTACATTTTATCTGAAGGTTTAGAACTGTAGACAATTATATGAGCAGTGAACAATAATAAGCATAGAAATCGTACTAGCTCTGAAAAATTACCCTACTTTTTGTGGGTATTTAATACGCTTGCTAGGCCATTAACTAGGAATAATTTCCATTTGTCATCGTGTCCCAAGCGGTAAATTTTAAGTCGTTAAGGGCGGTCAATAATCAAGCTTCGTGATGGTCAGCTGCCGTTCCTTGAGTGGGTTGAGGAACGGCAGCCATTTTCTCACATAAAATACATATAAAATAAAATGACCATCGCGTCCCAGTTGAAACAGGTGATAGTTTATATGCTATTACAAATAAAATAAAAATCATCAGCCGTCTGTATACCACTGAAAAGACCGTAAACTAGTCACATGAATATACGGTACTTAGGGTATCAGCAGACGGTCTTTCTACCTCAATACAGCCGGCTGACGATTTTCCTGATAATAAGAGCATCAAATACTGACAGCTGACCTACGCGAGTCATCATTATACTTCGTCCTTAACCACTTCAAAAATTATCATCGCCTGGGATGCCTTGCGATTGGTCATGAAATTTGTTCATGGCTTACGGTTCATGCCATCGGAGCCGGGAAATACAAGCTATGACAGTAAGCCTTTCATCATCATCATCTCAGCCATAAGACGTCCACTGCTGAACATATGCCTCCCCCTTAAGCCTTAAGTGTGGTAAGCCTTTACCTTCTTTAAACGCGCGTGACTTTGAACGCATAAAATGTTATCACCCGACTTCAAGAGTTCGAAGGAGGAGGTTCTCAATTCGTCAGGATCTTTATTTTCACTATTATTTCATAATGTTCACCGATTGCAACTTTTTTTTAAATAGGGAAATTACGTATTTCGTCATACATATTCAAAGCTAGGAAAAGGGGTGAAAACTGTCAGTACTTCATCCATCCATCCATATACTTATTTCGTCGTAGGATATAGGATTACCTAAGAAAACCAAATTGATGAAATTTCAAATGTACAAATAACACTACTAGTTTAAAACGTCCTAGAACTACGTCCATATGTAATAGGTGATTCTTAATTTATTTGGTTATTTTGTCAACATGACAGTTCGACTTTTAGTGATTATAGTGGATCATAGGTTTATTTCTTATTATTTAGGTCTATTGTATAATCACAAAAGGATAAGTACCCTTTCAGGATGTTGTTGATTCTCTAAAGTATTAGGCAGTGCGCTACTGTTACACATCCCACCTGCGTCGACGCCGACACGTTGGCCAAGTCCTTTAATTTATTTACCAGCGAACAAGCCGGAGCGGCACCCGACATCCGAAATCACTACAAGACTATTAAATATAGTTGTCGTTCGTCTAACTATTGTTGGTGTCGAGGCAATCGATCCGTGGAGCAAGGGGCACGGAGCCTCACGACCTAACAAACGCACAAGGGAAGCTAAAGATGCTCCAGCAAGCCGCCGGTTTTCATACATAACACAACGCAGGATTTGCCGCTTCTTACATAATGATGGTTTTATTTCTATTTATAAGTTACACGTACGAGTAATTGTTAGTAGTACTTATAAGTTTCTAGTTTGTGACAATGTTACTTTAAAAGGCTATTTCGCAATAAATAAATCTTTAATATAATTATGTACATTATAATTTCAAAGTGCCCTGTATAAATCTGGATGTCTTTTAAGTAAGCACTATTTTATAGTACTTGGATGCAATAATTCGAAGATCCCGGCCTGTAACGCAGTTGTTACTTCTTGAATATAAAATAATACACCTTCCTGGGATAAATAGTTTGCCTTGCTGGTGATAAGTTAGCTGCTACAGCAATCAATCAGAAATGAATGATGCACAAGAACCTGTAAAAGAAGTTTCTATATTATTTGATATTTTTCACAGTTTCATTGTAATTATTATGATTGAAAATGAAAGTGTTTATAACTACGAGTATCATATCAAATTTCAACTACTTACCATTCATTTTAGGTTAGAGTTGGTATTTTTGTGTCGATTTAAAATCAGATTAATTGGCTATTATATACATAAATCTCACAAATATTCAGCAGTTCTTGGGTCTAGATTTCTTTTTTAAAAGTATTCTTATTGAAGTGTTGATGTGGATATTTCTATTTCTCATACCGGCTTGAAATTTACCGTTTCGTTTTCCAGTTCCAGTTATCATACTATGCAGTCTTATTAACAAATTATGCTTAATATAAGGCTTTGTCGATATTATTTCGTCAACTAATAATATATAAATATAACACAATAAATACGAATGGTTTTCACTTTCACCATGTTTTGACATCTCACCTTATAATTTGATAGTGAAAGAGTTTTCTACAGTCGATACGGTATTTTTCGGTGACGTAAGTCAAATTAGTGTCTTATGGTAACGTTTTAATAAAACCTATCGATAACAAACTGTACTGACCTTCAGTGCGTTAACATGACAGATCACATTCGACGTGCCGCATACATCCGTCTCGTTCTACCTATGAGACGGATGTATGCAGCGCACTAAACGTAATCCGACATTCAATGTCAGCATAGATCGTTTGTATGTGTTGCTGTCGAAACTGAAGGAAAACGATTCGAAGCCCGATTATTCGTTAACGCCTATAGAAAATTCTGATTATTTTTCTATAGGCGTTAACGAATAATCGGGCTTCGAATCGTTTTCCTTCGGTATCGACAGCAAGAAATTCGAAATCTCTATGCTGACATACATCCGTCTCATAGGTAGAACGAGACGGATGTAGTCAGTACAGATTGTTATCGATAGGTTTTATTAAAACGCTACCATAAGACACTAACTTGACATACGTCACCGAAAAATACCGTATCGACTGTAGAAAACTCTTTCACTATCAAATTATAAGGTGAGATGTCAAAACATGGTGAAAGTGAAAACCATTCGTATTTATTGTGTTATATTTATATATTATTAGTTGACGAAATAATATCGACAAAGCCTTATATTAAGCATAATTTGTTAATAAGACTGCATAGTATGATGACTGGAACTGGAAAACGAAATGGTAAATTTCAAGCCGATATGATAAATAGAAAGATCCACATCAACACTTCAATAAGAATAATTTTAAAAAAGAAATCTAGGCCCAAGAACTGCTGAATGTTTGTGAGATTTATGTATATTCAATTAATCTGTTTTTAATTCGACACAAAAATACCAACTCTAACCTAAAATGAATGGTAAGTAGTTGAAATTTGATATGATAGTTGTAAGTGTTATAACCACTTTAATTTTCAATCATAATAATTACAATGAAACTGTGAAAAATAACAATTAATATTAAAACATCTTTTACAGGTTTTTGTGCATCATTCATTTATGATTGTTTGCTACACATGGCTGTAGCCGATAACTTATCACTGGCAAGGCAAACTATTTATCCCAGGAAGGTGTATTATTTTATATCCAGAAGTAACAACTGCGTTACAAGCCGGAGTCTACGAATCTTTGCATCCAAGTTCTATAAAATAGTGCTAACTTAAAAAACATCCAGATTTATACAGGGCACTTTGAAATAATAATGTACATAATTATATTAAACATTTATTTATTGCGAAATATCCTTTTAAAGTAACATTGTCACATACTAGAAACTCATAAGTACTACTAACAATTACTCGTACATGTAACTTATAAATAAAACCATAATTATGCAAGAAGCGGCAAAGCCGCAATACTGCGTTGTGTTATGTATGAAAACCGGCGGCTTGCTGCAGCATCGTTAGCTTCCCTTGTGCGTTTGTTAGGTCGTGAGGCTGCCCATGTGCCCCTTGCTTCAGGGATCGATTGCCTCGACACCAACAATAGTTAGACGAACGACAACTATATTTAATAGTCTTGTAGTGATTTCGGATGTCGGGCGCCGCTCCGGCTTGTTCGCTGGTAAATAAAGGACTTCGCCAACGTGTCGGCGTCGACGGAGGTGGGATGTGTTTTAGAGAATCAACAATATCCTGAAAGGGTACTTATCCTTTTGTGATTATACAATAGACCTAAATAATAAGAAATAAACCTATGATCCACTATGATCTCTAAAAGTCGAACTGTCATGTTGACAAAATAACCAAATAAATTAAGAATCGCCTAACACTACATATGGTCGTAGTTCTAGGACGTTTTAAACTAGTAGTGTTATTTGTACATTTGACATTTCATCAATTTGGTTTTCTTATGTAATCCTATATCCTACGACGAAATAAATATATGGATGGATGGATGAAGTACTGACAGTTTTCACCCCTTTTCCTAGCTTTGAATATGTATGACGAAAAACGTAATTTCCCTGTTTAAAAAAAAGTTGCAATCGGTGATGATTATGAAAAAATAGTAAAAATAAAGATCCTGACGAATTGAGAACCTCCTCCTTCGAAATCTTCAAGTCGGTTGATAACATTTTATGCGTTAAAGGTCACGCGCGTTTAAGGCTCCTTATTCCCTAAAAGGTCGAAAAACTATATTAATGAAAAAAGCCGCATAAAATGCTATCTATAAGATAGTTTGAAGTATTAGTAATACAAATAATTTTAAACAAAAAAGAACCGACTTCACTAAGCATCCACCTTTCCAACACCAAATGCTCGATCTGCTGTAAAAAATACTCAAATCACCATAGGTGTGCCTATAATAGTTGAAGAGTTCCCTCGATTTCTCCAGGATCCCATCATGAGATCCTGACATGGTTACAATGGGACCAACTGTGAAGTATACGCTTTCAAACAAAAAAAGAATTTTCCAAATCGGTCCAGCCATCTTCGAATAATCGGTGAACATACATAAAAAAAAATGCAAAAACAAAGATCCCGACGAATTGATAACCTCCTCCTTCGAAATCTTGAAGTCGGTTGAAAAATACTTTTGAACCATACTTATTATTATTAAGAACCCAAAAATACGATTTTTACAGAAAGTGTCCTGTGAAGTGTGATTTATAGGTCATTTTTAAAAATTCATACTTAATTTAAACGTACCACTATAGTAATGATATTTTTTATCGTGATAGAAATATAGTTTAACTTTCCTCTGGTAATCTTTTTAGGGCAAAATATTTCTAGACTTTTCGTGGAAAAAATTAAATGTAAACGTGTTTCCACAAAAAACTGGCATATAATTAGGAGGTATTTTGTCTATTATCCAAGATGAATCTTCGATATTTATTTCCATGGCCGTCTCAGACATGATATACTCAATTGAATTTTATTCAAGTTGGATAAAAATTGTTACCCTTTTTTGCGTTATTTGGAAATGAACGGTACATCTAACTGGAAAATCCGGAAAGGCCTTCCAAGACGACCAATTTTTTTCATGTTTTACTCGTTAAAATGTAATATTTGCTCCGATTGCCGTCTAGATAAAGAAATGAACTATTATATGCATCAATAGTTGATTTAAAAAAACTAAGTACTTTAGCCATAGCCTTCGAAGAAAATGAAGCATTTTAAGAAATTCGCGCGTTTTGGGAATAAGGCCTCTTAAATCAGGTAAAAAAAGGCTTACTGTCATAGCTTGTATTTCCCGGCTCCGCTGGCATGAACCGTAAGCCAGAAACAAAGTGGTTAAGGACGAAGTATAATGATGACTCGCGTAGGTCAGCTGTTTTGATGCTCTTATTATCAGGAAAATCGTCAGCCGGCTGATTTGAGGTAGAAAAACCGTCTGCTGATACCCTAAATACCATATATTCATGTAACTAGTTTACGGTTTTTTCAGTGCTATACAGCCGTCTGATGATTTTTATTTTATTTGTAATAGCATATACGAGTAAATTTCCTGTTTCAACTGGGACGTGATGGTCATTTTATTTTATATATATTTTATATGAGAAAATGGCTGCTGTTCCTCAACCCACTCAAGGAACGGCAGCTGACCATCACGAAGCTTGATTATTTACCGCCCTTAACCACTTAAAATTTACCGCTTGGTACACGATGACCAACGGAAATTATTCCTGGTTTACGGCCTAGCAAGCATATTAAACACCCACAAAAAGTATGGTAATTTTTCAGAGCTAGTACGGTGTCTATGCTTATTATTGTTCACTGCTGATATAATTGTCTACAGTTCTAAACTATTTCTAAACCTTCAGATAAAATGTACTTAGGAAGTAAAACCTTTTTGGCTTACCTACAATCTGTTTCGGTTGGTGTGAAGGATGTGACGTTTGTCACGTCACGTCACTTTCTACAGTACCTCTACCACGAGTCATGCAAATAAGCCCAATTCGAGATTCGTTCACGAATTCGTAAATTATTTGTATGGAGAATTTGTGCAGAGCCTCTAGCGGTCACTTATAGAACTAAAAATTACTGCCATACCATAAGTTAAATTATCGTTTATGCAATTCGCTCACGAAAGTTCGATTGCTTGTTTCGTTTGTGTAGATTTCAATACTTTACAAAGTGACGTGACGTGACAAACGTCACATCCTTCACAACAACCGAAACAGATTGTAGGTAAGCCAAAAAGGTTTTACTTCCTAAGTACATTTTATCTGAAGGTTTAGAACTGTAGACAATTATATGAGCAGTGAACAATAATAAGCATAGAAACCGTACTAGCTCTGAAAAATTACCATACATTTTGTGGGTGTTTAATATGCTTGCTAGGCCGTAAACCAGGAATAATTTCCGTTGGTCATCGTGTCCCAAGCGGTAAATTTTAAGTGGTTAAGGGCGGTAAATAATCAAGCTTCGTGATGATTAGCTGCCATTCCTTGAGTGAGTTGAGGAACAGCAGCCATTTTCTCACATAAAATATATATAAAATAAAATGACCATCGCGCCCCAGTTGAAACAGGTGATAATTTATATGCTATTACAAATAAAATAAAAATCATCAGCCGACTGTATAGCACTGAAAAAACCGTAAACTAGTCACATGAATATATGGTATTTAGGGTATCAGCAGACGGTTTTTCTACCTCAAATCAGCCGGCTGACGATTTTCCTGATAATAAGAGCATCAAATACTGACGTTCCGCAACCCACCAACGGAGTGACAGCTGACCTACGCGAGTCATCATTATACTTCGTCCTTAACCACTTCAAAAATTATAATCGCCTGGGACGCCTTGCGATTGGTCATGAAATTTGTTTCTGGCTTACTGAAATACAAGCTATGACAGTAAGCCTTTTTTTTACCTGATTTAAACGCGCGTGACTTTTAACGCATAAAATGTTATCAACCGACTTCAAGATTTCGAAGGAGGAGGTTCTCAATTCGTCAGGATCTTTATTTTTACAATTTTTTCATAACGTTCACCGATTGCAACTTTTTTTTAAACAGGGAAATTACGTATTTCGTCATACATATTCAAAGCTAGGAAAAGGGGTGAAAACTGTCAGTACTTCATCCATCCATCCATATATTTATTTCGTCGTAGGATATAGGATTACCTAAGAAAACCAAATTGATGAAATGTCAAATGTACAAATAACACTACTAGTTTAAAACGTCCTAGAACTACGACCATATGTAGTGTCAGGTGATTCTTAATTTATTTGGTTATTTTGTCAACATGACAGTTCGACTTTTTGTGATCAAGATCATAGTGGATCATAGGTTTATTTCTTATTATTTAGGTCAATTGTATAATCACAAAAGGATAAGTACCCTTTCAGGATGTTGTTGATTCTCTAAAGTATAGGCAGTTCGCTATTTTACACATCCCACCTGCGTCGACGCCGACACGTTGGCCAAGTCCTTTAATTTATTTACCAGCGAACAAGCCGGAGCGGCGCCCGACATCCGAAATCACTACAAAACTATTACATATAGTTGTCGTTCGTCTAACTATTGTTGGTGTCGAGGCAATCGATCCGTGGAGCAAGGGGCACGGAGCCTCACGACCTAACAAACGCACAAGGGAAGCTAAAGATGCTCCAGCAAGCCGCCGGTTTTCATACATAACACAACGCAGGATTGCGGCTTTGCCGCTTCTTGCATAATGATAGTTTTATTTCTATTTATAAGTTACACGTACGAGTAATTGTTAGTAGTAATTATAAGTTTCTAGTTTGTGACAATGTTACTTTAAAAGGCTATTTCGCAATAAATAAATCTTTAATATAATTATGTACATTATCATTTCAAAGTGCCCTGTATAAATCTGGATGTCTTTTAAGTAAGCACTATTTTATAGTACTTGGATGCAATAATTCGAAGATGCCGGCCTGAAACACAGTTGTTACTTCTTGAATATAAAATAATACACCTTCCTGGGATAAATAGTTTGCCTTGCCGGTGATAAGTTAGCTGCTACAGCAATCAATCAGAAATGAATGATGCACAAGAACCTGTAAAAGATGTTTCAATATTATTTGTTATTTTTCACAGTTTCATTGTAATTATTATGATTGAAAATGAAAGTGTTTATAACTATCATATCAAATTTCAACTACTTACCATTCATTTTAGGTTAGAGTTGGTATTTTTGTGTCGAATTAAAAACAGATTGATTGAATATACATAAATCTCACAAACATTCAGCAGTTCTTGGGCCTAGATTTCTTTTTTAAAATTATTCTTATTGAAGTGTTGATGTGGATCTTTCTATTTCTCATATCGGCTTGAAATTTACCATTTCGTTTTCCAGTTCCAGTCATCATACTATGCAGTCTTATTAACAAATTATGCTTAATATAAGGCTTTGTCGATATTATTTCATCAATTAATAATATATAAATATAACAATAAATACGAATGGTTTTCACTTTCACCATGTTTTGACATCTCACCCTACAATTTGATAGTGAAAGAGTTTTCTACAGTCGATACGGTATTTTTCGGTGACGTATGTCAAATTAGTGTCTTATGGTAGCGTTTTAATAAAACCTATCGATAACAAACTGCACTGACTACATTCGTCTCGTTCTACCTATGAGACGGATGTATGTCAGCATAGAGATTTCGAATTTCTTGCTGTCGATACCGAAGGAAAACTATTCGAAGCCCGTTGATTCGTTAACGACTACAGAAAGGTTTCAGAATTTTCTGTAATGACTCGTGGTAGAGGTACAGTATTGAAATCTACGACACGAAACAAGCAATCGAACTGTCGTGAGCGAATTGCATAAACGATAATTTAACTTATGCTATGGCAGTAATTTTTAGTTCTATAAGTGACCGCTAGAGGCTCTGCACAAATTCTCCATACAAATAATTTACGAATTCGTGAACGAATCTCGAATTGGGCTTATTTGCATGACTCGTGGTAGAGGTACTGCACAAATTCTCCATACAAATAATTTACGTATTCGTGAACGAATCTCGAATTGGGCTTATTTGCATGACTCGTGGTAGAGGTACTGAAACGTCAAAAATGTGAAAATACGTTAGGCGTCTGCGCCGCGCGTCAAGACGCCCCATACAAAAAGTGTGAGGTTTGTGACGTCACCGACACAAAGTTGCAGAAAACTGTTTGGAAGGAACAAGCTTTTGGAAGATTTTTGTAATTTTAGGCACGAAAAAATGCGTGTAGCTATATAGTTGTCATACATTTTTTTTCTTGTTAGAACATAAGTAATCGAACTGAAGTTTCGAAAATACATTTGAGGTATTAAAAAAAATGCCGAAAATTTTACGTTTTTAAACCGCAATATCTTTAAAAAACTGTTAAAAATTATTACGGATTTCCACCTATTTATATGAATTTAGGGTTGTTGAACGTGTTTATGCAACAAATTCATTAAATATTTTTCACGCATGTCCTCTATTGATAACCTCCTCCTTCGAAATCATGAAGTCAGTTCATAAATATATTTTGGCGACAAGGGCCGCGATTCGAAAAATAAACACACACCCTGGACAGACACAGCTCCAACCCAACTCAACCCAACTCAACTCAACGCTATAACGACATTGACATTTGCTATTCGAACAGATTTTCATTCAACATTGATCTCACATTGGTCACACATTGGTCACACATTGTACCAATGTTGTACCAATGTTGTACCAATGTGAGACCAATGTGTGACCAATGTGTGACCAATGTGAGACCAATGTTGAATGAAAATCTGTGCGAATAGCAAATGTCAATGTCGTTATAGCGTTGAGTTGAGTTGGGCTGGAGCTATGTCTGTCCAGTGTGTGTGTTTCTTTTTCGAATCGCGGCCAAGTTTCCTCAGATCGACCCGGCCGGTATGAAGCCTATAAAGTAACTACAGCACAGAATAACTAATAGTACTACAGTAAGGCTAACTACGGTTTAATTTATAATGTAAAAATATTGTTAACACTTGGACTACCAAGAACCCGCCTGGTAGGCACTCGTAATGTTTGCTCAGATGCCGGGCACGCGGCGTGCGGCATTGCGTTGCACGTCGTAGCCCGCTTGGCGGGTTCTGTCGGTTTCTGGGGTATTGTTCAAAATTTCGTCCGGTTGCGAAAGTGTTAAAGAAACATATATTGTTGTCATTCTGCATCTGCATATTTATAGATCGAAACCTCTTCACTTTCAGGCTCTTCAAATAAAATAAAACTTTACACATCGTTTCTTTGTCAGACATACAATACATGTATCCTAACATTTTAATATCTTCCAATTATCAGCCCATCTGGCGTCGTCATCCTTCAGCGAGATTCCCCAGTTGTAAACGAGTGACATCAAACACCCCTGTCTGCTAGATTTACTACTGCGTACGAAGAACATCAATTGTCGATGTGACATGTGAACCACGGTCTACGAGCTTTGGGACGTTACGGGTGTGTGGTATAACTGGCATTCTTTTGTTTCGAGTAGTTAGGAAATCATGTGAATTCGTTGACATAACAAAGAGAGCAACATAAGGAGGATCATTAATAAATCATTAGTAAAACTTAACAAACCTCAATTTTACAAAAAAATATAATAATAAAATAAGCTTTATCGCAAAAGTCATATAAAGCCTGACGAGAAATATATGATCATGCACCATGTTGCGGAATTACATTGGAACTAATTTCTTACACTAGCAATAATTTTAATGAAGGGTAGTCATTGTTGTCAGTGTCATTTTGGCGGTTTACTTGAATAATAGTAAAGTGTTGAATATTAAATAATAAATGTCATGAAATGCCCAAAACTATTATACATTAATAATGTACATATGTAACAAATTGCTGGAAATAAAACGCTCGGGAAATGAAACTATTTCGTTACGAAACATTCACAAATTAACATCAGAGCTGACAGGTAAAGAAATCAAGATGACATTACACTATAGAGAAGAATGTACTTTTTGGCTATACAGAACTGTTACCATATAAATGAGAATAATAGCGCCCTATTGAAAATGATTATATATTTTTGGTCAGGCTTTACTATATAATACAGACTCAAACACAATGAGCTTCCATTGTTTTAACACAGAGCTCTTATAGTACCTTTAGTCTCCATCATCAGATCTTCTCGATGGTATCAATATATTTTTTACCTCATTAGCTCGGAAAGCCCTTTTTTATTCTTTAAAAACAGATAGCAAAACTGCATTTTAGTTCACAATAGTGCAAAGAATATTTGAAATTCGAACGTTTTAAATCTAAAACATATAAAGGCCACTCCAGACAGGACAATGATCGCCCATCTGATTAAATTGTTTGATCAAATCAGGTGCTGTGAACGCAAGAATAATTTTATAATTATTTTCTCATACTTAGGTATGTAGTTTTTTCCTTGCTTTAGTGACGTGAAAAGATTTGTTTTACAAAGCCTGCAAAGTTATTTTTACGTTTCGTGTGTTGCAACACTCGCTACGCTCAGTATTCTATTTTTGAACTACTCCTTTGGCTCAGGATACTATTTTCTAACCATTCGCTTCGCTCGTGGTTCAACCATAGAATCCATTCGCTAGCTCGTAGTTCAACCCTAGAATCTATTTGCTGGCTCGTGCTTCAATTCCACACTCGTGGTTAAAATACAACTGTGCACCCTTGTATAACAAATAACTATTATTGTCATCTAAGTTTAATAGGTAGGTAGATATCAGAAACTGATTCAAATTTGACTTGCAAGTTTTTACCAAAACAACAAACTAAGAAACTTATAAACACTGTGCGTTAAACAATATCATGTAAAAACGAATGATAAGGAAGTATAATATTATATAGTCTGTGGTAAGCACAAACAATAACCTAAATCAACAGTATTTTTTATTTGATAGAATCTTATCAATATCGCCTTTAATTTCTACTAGAGGTAGCCTTTTGTGGTGGTAGTCGAGTGTTATGAAGGCTATAAGTTCAGGAAAGTACAGCCTTTGCCTATATAAGGTGTGTGACATGGAAGCAAAAAGCAAAAATGTAACGCTGAGTAATACCGTCTAGTCTTGGTCTAGTCTTGACTAAGTGCTCTTCGGAAAGTGCTAATGTATGTATCCTCGTATATTGCACAGGAAATAAGCAATCCACGCAAATAACTTTACAAATAAAGGAAACAATGTGACCTTGAAATTAGGAAAACAGATGGTATGGTGTCTTAACCAAAACCAAATGGTAGCCAACTCCAATGAGCTTCTTATAGACTTACGTCCTTTTTGATTGAAGAGATTGTAGTCGCTATGACTAAATTAATAACGTTTCCTGGGATTGTTGTGAGGAAACCTAATAGCAAGTGCATTAATGCATTGAGTTAATCATCGAGGAGTTTTCTGACTACTTAAATACCTATTACGTGAGAGAAAGGAGAAGATTTGAGTTTTATGTTTATTTCAAGATGGTACAATCTCTGGTACAGTCGACGTCAAGGATATGTTTACGCTTTTGAGCCTTATTACAAAGGAGTAAGGTGTAAAAGTGTAAACATCTTTGACGTCACGTATACACAATAGTTTTTTTATACAATCGTGACACACATAATTAAGAGCTTTTCAGACGAATACCGTTAGGCCACGAAGCTTGCTGAGTGGCCTAAGTAAGGTATGAGATTGAAAAGCTTGATTATGTCACTATTGTATACAATACTTTTTCTACGAGTGCTCAATATAGGCAAGCCGGTAAGAATAGAGTTCAATAAAATACCTGCTGCCTCTATACAATTGAGTAAGTTCTATCTCCCGGTGGATTGTGCCGGCGGTCGGGGAGGAGGACACGGGCGGTCGAGAAGGACGACAACAGTGTTACAATATTGTATGAAAATCCTTTGTATCATCGTTGGCGATGCTACAATATGCGACCATAAAAGCTCTATCAAAAAGTTTGCGCTAGTAATTCGATATACACAATCTCAATTCAAGCATTATACAGTCGACGAATAGAAAACATATTAATGTTTAAAATACACAATAATTAACTTGCTAGATCTATATATAAATTCTATAATTAAAATTTACGGTTCAACTCGCGTTTTTTTTGCGGAGAGTCTAGCTCGGTCTCCATTACGTCAAACGACACTATAGTATTTTTTGGAGAGCCTTGGTCTCCATTACGTCAAATAACACGACAACGATGACAATGACTATACTACGTAAGTTATGCCGTAAAATTGTTGTTATATTTCACACTCTCACGACCGTTTAAATTCAATAATATATAAGAAAAAAACCGTCTTATTACAATGAAATGAAATGAATTTTTTTTTCTTGAAAACTACTTACTAACTTATTCTCCTAACGGCATGAGCGGTCGAACTTTATCGAAGAGTGAGTTTTCTTATATGAGGACTCCATTGTAGATTTTTGTCCAACGTCGAACCAAGTAACAGTGCTTTATCTACTATCTCTAAACATTCAGAAGAATCTTAGTGTCCACTGGTGCAACGTTTGGCATAAGAAATCTAATAAGTACATTTGGTTTTCTTAGCGTTAAGTAGCAAATTGTTAATAGTAAACCAGTTCAGTACAGCAGCTAATGTGTTATTGATTACAGTAAAATTGGTAGATTGCCGGTCTACTTTAGTAATTAAAGATATATCATCGGCAAACAAAACTATATCACAAAGGTTTTGTACTACACGAGGTAAATCATTGATATAAACCAAAAACAAGAATGGGCCCAAAATAGAACCCTGTGGCACTCCTAATTTTATCACTACTACTTACTACTGGGTTTTATTTACAAGCACTGTTTGTGTTCTGTTGCTAAGATATCAAGACATGACAGGAACAGCAGCTATCTGTTTACTGAACTAATTATCGTGAGAGTGGTTAACATTAAAGTTTAAATAAGTTCTGATATTGTCACAGACTAGACGTCATAGTGAACTGTGGAGTCCTGTGGCTGAGTAGGTACAGTTGGTAGCAGAAGTAACAAAGCGGGCGCGATGTTCAATTCAAAATACCTACTTACGTCTGATAAAATTTTATTTTCAAGAAAACAGAGCATGTCAAGAATCAAGATAATTTTTAATACTTCGTGCGTAGAGACTTTCGCTGCAGACTGAACATGTCGCTATATGTAAGGTAGAATTCATAATTCACTGGTGTAATTCGACAGCACTGCGTACATTTGACAACCGCTTTGTATTATACCAGGAGCTGTCAAATTAATCTATTGAATTATGAATTCTTCCTTACCTCGATTTAGAAGCTCTATAAAAACCCAAAGTTACCGAAAATGTAGACCGTAGTAACGCTACTCGTTACTAGTAGGCGGTGCAAGGTTCCTTTCAATTATGTGGTAGCTTTGGGTTGCTCTCATTTAGATGGCGCTTGGGACTTGGAGCCTCAAAAAGTTCCAAGACTCGTGTGCCTCTATTAAATAGATACTCTCTGTCCATACCCAGGACCATATTAAACTGTAATGAATTTCTGTAATAAGGTTGTTTGGTCAGTAAGTACTAAGTACGCATATTTATAAAGAGTATGAAAGTGGGTAGTCGGCTCTAGTATGTAGTACATACATTATTACATATTTTAACGGCCTCCTAGCCGAGTCGGTAGTGACCCTGCCTACGAAGCAGTCCCGGGTGCGAATCCTGGTCAGGGCATTTATTTGTGTGTTTATCACAGATATTTGTTCCTGGGATAGCCCAGGCGCTTCCATAGGGATGTTTTCTATGTATTTAAGTATTTATCTATTATACATGTATATATCGTCGTCTAGTATCCATAACACAAGCCTTATTGAGCTTACCGTGTGCCTAGGTCGATTTCTGTAAGATTGTCCTACAATATTTATTTATTTTTTATATTTATAGGACCATATAAAACTGTAATGAATTTCTGTAATAAGGTTGTTTGGTCAGTATGTACGTATATTTATAAATAGTATGAAAGTGGGAAGCCGGCTCTAGTATGTACCAATTAAAACAAGAAAAAGTATTACAGTGTTAGATTACAGAAATGGTTTTTCTGTTTTATAGGGTTGCAAATTGGCCCTAAAAATAAGAATTCCGAAACTCTGCGGGTTCCCTGAAACGGCACTTATTAGTATTTCTGCGAAAATAACACGAGAAACCTCAAGCAGGCCATATTTTTATCCAAGGACCTGTTTAGTAGACTCAACAAAACATTGATAAAAACCACTCACGAAGCGACCTTACGGTTTGTTTTTCTACGCAAAATATATTTATAATGACATCAATCTTAAATATAGAAATTAACGTAAGTATTTTGATTACAGTTATCGAATGTACGTAAGTTTAACGGGCTGATAATAATGGTTATCTAACTATAGTTCGTTTTTTTTGAGATTAGAAAAATGTTGACAGAACGATGTACAGGGTTCTTTATCAGGCACGATACATGTCACAACTGTCAAAGTGCCTACGCCGTCAATAAACCAACTAACCTCATTGCATTAAACATACTTAAATATATTTGTATTTATAGTAAAGCCGTGCCTACGTATTTGTAAATGTTATATTGAGTATTTAACAATATTTTGCTAGTAGTTATATGCACGAAATATTTTATTTTTATCATTGTTAATGTTGCACAATAAAATACCTAGAGAAGAAGAGGTTCTCATAGGATGGTTCGATTTTTAAATATTTTTCGCGATTTTTAAATATATTTCATTAGGATCTCTCAGCCATACCTGGATAGTTTTTAACAGGGACTGATTTCGGTTACGGTTTTACCGGTATGAAACCGGTATTCCATTACGATACCGTAATGGTGTAATGTATGCGTGTACTTAAATAATAATCACAATAAGTTTTAAACATTAAACTGGGACTGCATAACCGAAAAATACCGGTATATTTTATAACCGATATGACGTCATATCGGTTTTCAAATAGCGGTTTCGGAAGCGGAACCTTTATATTTCGCTATCGAAATATAACGGTAACCTTTATTTTTTCCGGTACCGTAACCGATTTTTAAAGGTTACCGATATTTCGATTTTGGCGTCGTTGCCAAACCGCCGGCGCTGTCGTTTTGTCTTTTCGCTTATTTTTTTCGGTAACCGTTATTATACCGGTTTCGAACCGGTATTTTAAAGGTTGCGCCTATCTTTTAATCGATTACTGGTAACCGATATTTCAAAACAGTTACGGTACCGTTATGTTGGCGCGGCGCGCGTAACCTTTACACCATTACGGTATCGTAATGGAATACCGGTTTCATACCGGTAAAACCGTAACCAAAATCAGTCCCTGCACTAAATCTTTTACCATGACCTAAGACAATTGCATTATTATTTAGTATTAGGTCCTTACATATGAAATTAGCGTTTTATATGGCAATAATCAAAACATTTTTTTTTAATAAAAATATATATTTATTCAATCAAAGTATATGCCATCGCTATCTATGCACTTTTGCCATCTCAAAGGTAGTTCATTGATTCCTCTACTGAAAAAAATGTCAGACCGAGAATCAATAAAATCTTTGAAGGCCATTTTTACAGCCTCATCCGAGTTGAATTTTTTTCCTTGCATGAAGTTGTCTAAATTCCGAAAAAAGTGGTAATCAGTTGGAGCAAGGTCCGGAGAGCACGGTGGGTGTCGAAGACATTCAAGTCGTAGCTCCCTTAATTTAGCGGCCGTTAGACGTGCCGTGTGTGGTCGAGCGTTGTCCTGAAGCAACAATGGGCTAGATCGATTGACCAGTCTGGGTTGTTTAATGGCTAGCTTCTCCATCATCGTTTGCAATTGTTGACAATAAATATCAGCTGTAATTGTGTGCCCAGATCTCAGGAAGCTGTAATGGATGACACCGGCAGTAGTCCACCAAACACTGTACCTTTTTCTGAGTCAACTTTCGTTTGGGACAGGATTTCGCTGATTCTCCCGGGTTTAACCATTGCGAAGAGCGTTTCCGGTTATCGTACAGAATCCATTTTTCATCACAAGTAACGATACGATTTAAAATCCCTTAATTATTATGCCGGTTGACACGTGTAACGCAACAGTCGACGCGTGTGTCTCGGTTTGCGTCGCTCAATTCATGCAGTACCCATTTTTCAAGCTTTTTCACCTTTCCAATTTGTTTCAAATGAATCAAAATCGTTTTATCACTCACACCGAAGGCTGCCGCTAACTCCGACGTAGTTTGCGATGGATCCGCTTCCACTATCACTTTCAATTCTTCGTTATCAACTTGGGTCTCCGGCCGTCTACGGGGCTTGTTCTGTAGGTCAAAATCTCCAGGACGAAAACGCTGGAACCAAAACCGTACCGTATTTTCTTTTACAGTATCTGCCCCATAGACATCATTAATCCTACGAGCCGTTTCTGCAGCACTGGTGCCGCGGTGGAACTCTTATTCGTAAATAACGCGATATTTTAAGTTCTCCATATTGTGAACAGAACGATGTCAAATGAAAACAAATGACACACTAAGAAAAAAAATTCAAAATTCGAACACACAACTAAGCCAGCTTTAATTTGAAATAAATTTGAATTTGGAATTCCTAGCCAAACGCCAGATATTTTGAATCAAAGTGCCCAGTTCGCCAAACGATAAAATAACGTTTAAAGCACTTTTATTTACGAAAATTTATTAATAAGTGCAAGCAAGCTCATTTGTGCCTAGTTTTGAAAAGTATAATTGTATACCACCTGTTGGCAAACCTCGAATAAATAAATAAAATATTATGATTGTCAATTAAATAATTTTCGTGAATACTGAGAAAAAACTAGATCTTAAGTTTTCGTTTTAGAACGTTCGTGCGTTACTGTTAGGTCAGTTTTTCATTTTTCACGTATCTTAACGTGATAATCCAAACGAAATTGTGTTTTTATTTTTGTGTAGGATTATTTAATCATGTTAACTAATCGTATGTTGGTGCGCTTGCAGTGTGTTTAAATTGAACATTTAGAACAGGTTGGCAACTACTGTTTCTATGTTTACTCAATTTCTAATCTCAAAAAAACGAAGTATAGTTATGCCTCCAAGTTTGATTGGCGCGTTATTCTTGGGCGTTTCAACCGCCTTCATTTGTTATCTTTCGTCATCTGGGCATTAAAAATTGTTTTTTTAATCATTTAGGGCCTGTTTCACAATGTCCAAGTAAAGTATTGGATAACTAATTAACAATTAAATTAACTGCCTGATAAAACTACCTGCAAAACACTTTATCTACACCAATATCGTAAATCCTCTATTCCGCGTTCGGAAACCGTATGTAACTACCACCATTATTGCAACCAGGTAACGTTACGAAGATCCGCGCTCTCCCCGGCACGCGCCCGCACGACCGCCGACACAATCGAGTTGGTCATGGCGGTGCAATGGCGGTCATTCTACTGGTTTCCGAACACATCATTTAGGATTTATAATATGTGTGTAGATAAAACAGTGTATGCAACTGTACGTAATTAGGCCTTATTACGTAACAGTTACATAAACTACTATTATCTACCAGTTAAGCTTATTTGAAGATTGTGTAACGCCAACGACGACTTTATTCGTCAAATAAGTGGCAAGTAGCTTATTCAGGACTTTACTTGGATATTGTGAAATAGGCCCTAAGTATATACGTATACTTTTAAGGCTTTAGTACCTTAAAAGGAAAAAATAAATCCTTATAAGATTGCTCGTGTCTGTTTGTCCGTCTGTAATTTCAAACATCGGAAGTCAAGTTTACGGTTAAACGTTGTGAGAGTTGTGAAAAAAGAACCTTGTTAAAATAGGGTGCTGTTGATGTACGGAACCCTAAGGACGCGTGTCCGATTCGCACTTGGTCGGTTTTTGTATTGGGTAGGTTCATATTTTTGCCTTTACCTATCCAACTCAATTCAACATCTTCAAACTCATAACAATCGTGTAGGTAATCGAAAATACCTTTTTCAATGGCAATATTAGTAACTGATTCCTAATCTATATTTGAATATCATAAAATTTTATGGCGGTTTAGTTAAAAATCTACCGTCTTATCTTCAATATTCTATTACCCTCTGTCTCGGTAGATAAATCTCCTACGAACACTTTCTTTGTCCCGTCAATATGTCAAACGCGTTTACGCGAGTGGCGACATAATGTCAAATTTATCCTCAACCCTACATTCTACTTTGACAGTAAATTATTGCCTAGTGTCAGAAACGAATGAATGTTAACGGGGAACAAAGAAGAATTGAAATTAGGGAGCAAAGAGAACAAAGGGGAACTTTGATTGAAGTTTGTTTACAACTGCTATTGTTCATAATAATGAACTCTTCAAAATTAACTCGACTACAGTGATATTATGAATGAATGATTAATTGTATTTGTGTTAAACAAGTGTTGCATTTACAAAATAAAACGTATTTACTTATTGGTAAAACGAACTCATATAGGTAAACACAAAAACACGAAGATACAATGTGGGAACATAAAATTACTTAAATAAACTGTGTAAATAACCTAATATTAATTTACTTAAGAATACTAAAAACCAAAAGGGCATCTCTAAAATCGGCTCCGATGGCATGGTGCAGTGCCGAAGATGCTTGCAGCATTTTCCTCACTAAATAGCAATACGTATGCATTGAGTGAAGAAGCTGCCAGGTGCCGGATCCCAATTTAAAAATACATTAACAATAAAAATACAACCTATCTCAAACATAACTCCAACACACAACAAACATTCAACCAATATTGAAGTTGTATTGGAGTTGCGTTGGAATATTTCTCAAGCTAATTCTGCTATTTCTGATTGAGATGTTTATGCCGTAGCTGTATTGTGTTGTTAATGCATTGGAGTTGTATTGAAGTTGGATCATGTCTATAAGTGTTTTATCTACACTCATATTGTAAGTTCTCTAAAACGTGTTCGAAAACGGTAGGCAATGGCTAGCATTACCACGACCGATTTTACTATGATAAGCTTTTTAACCGTAGCAGTAACGTAATTTTAACTTTTCATGCTCAATTATTGATGTGCTATGAGTTTTGATAACATAATGTACACCTGCACCCTCCCGGGGATCCGCCGACAGCCCGACACGCGCCCGCGCGACCGCCGGCACACAAGAGTTGGCCATGGTGGCGGTGCAATGGCGGTCATTCTATGGTTTCCAAATAAGGCATTTAGAATAAATAATATGAGTGTAGATAAAGCAGTGTATGCAACTGTACGTAATTAGGCCTTAAAACACTCGTGTGATCTTATTATGAAATTCGCCTGCGGCTCATTTCATAAAACCACACTCATGTTTTAAGGACCCTTATTACGTAACAGTTACATAAACTACTATTAAAGTTAGAATACGGTCCCAGCTCGTATGTCACTTGTTGTGACTTGTGATTTCGATTAGCGGTTTAGTGAGTTCGCAGTTGCGGCAGTTGCCGGTTAGGCTTTGTGATGTTGGACCCGACGGATTAAATTAACTAAGTACCAGATTAGACCTTAATTTACCTACCTATGTAAACTGGACTTTATAAAATTAGCCTACCTTCTGAAAGGAAGCGATAAGTTTGCAGTTAGAGTAGCTAAGCATGTTGATCGCGGTTGTCGGAAACGTCAGGTTCCTTATCGCGGACTTAAGTGCTGTCGCGGTGATTAATTTGTAGCGCAGTCACCTTAGGATTTACCTCCTTTAGTGTCATTTCAGATTTTTTTAATTTTTGGAATGATTTGTATAGCTGGGCATTTTCACTTAACTGTGTACCATTAACGGCCGGTTAGCAATCGTCACAAAACTGACGGTGAATGTCAAACGCATACATTCTGTCAGGAATATGACGGTTAGACGTTACTGAAACACGACTTAAGTCGTGCTTTAAAATACAGGTTAAAATAAAAATGCCCAGCTGCAGTACGACTTCACTTAGACTATACCCTTCCAAAAGGAAATGCCCTAACTAATGTGAAAAAGATTTGGAGGAATCGAGGTTATTTTTTACAGTACCACGGTAATTTGCTTTTGGAAAGGTAGAGGCTAAGTGAAGTCGGTTCTTTTTTGTTTAAAAATATTAACACAAACAAGTCCTTACATGACCAGCAAAACTACAGTAAAGTAAGTGTGTACAAAGGCGAACTTATCCCTATGAAGGATCTGTTCTAGCTAACCTTTAAGCAACAAGCTTTTAATTTGATGATTCGCGTGGTATATCTCGGTGCATCTCACTTACGATTATTTCTTGATACGGGCAGCCTGACAGATGACATATATTCTTCAATTGTCATAAAGCCATTAAAAAAGTATTACTACAGTATCATACCATTAATATTTTCAAATAAACCTTCTTCTTTTTGCCTCTTTCTCATTTTCAAATGGGGTCGGGCCTCCTTGTACGTAGGCGTCAGGACTTTCTGTCGTTGTCGATGGTGAGATATTGAGAGCTTTTAGATCCTTTTCGATTGTCGTTCACCAAGTATAGGAAGATAATCCTTTTACCACGAGATTTTGTGGGGATATTGAGTGCTGCCTTTACAGAATATTTGTCGTCTCTTCTGCTTGTGTGACCGAACTATTAGTCAATTTTGCTTAAGTTTTTCTGCCACTGGCGACACTTTAAATGATCTTACCCCTTTCCCTCTTCTCACCTTTGAAGAAATTTAAATAAAAAAAATCACAGATTATGAAATGTAAATGCATACATTTATATGAAATTAATTAAATCACAAATAGTACTCGTAAGAGTTGCTGCAAGAATTCCTGTAATATAAAAAATATATAAGTCAAATTTCTACTTTTTGGTGGAGTGAATAAAAAGTCGGTTGACTGAATTTGTTTATCAGTTTTGTTTGTATTTTTTTAAGTTACCAGTAAGTATATATTAGAGATTAAAAGACGTATGGCAATCACTGACTGCTATGGAGAAAATGAAAAGAGTGTGGAAGAATCGTAATATAACGAGGGCCACTAAGACTCGCCTTGTGAGAACCCTAATTTTCCCTATATTCCTTTATGCTGCCGAGACTTGGACACTAAGAGAAATTGAAGAGCAGAAGGTAAATGCACTAGAGATGTGGTGTTGGCGGACAATGCTCGGCATATCATGGACCGAATTTCGTACCAACATATCCATCCTTGAGGAGCTCGGAATGAAACAGCGCCTGCTCTCTAATGTGAAGACTCGGATCCTCAACTTCTTTGGTCATGTATCTCGGCGAGATGGAACGTCCATAGAGCATCTTGTCGTGCAGGGAAGAGTGGAAGGCTCAAGAGGTAGAGGCAGGTCCCCAAAGAGGTGGACCGACCAGATCAAAGCCAGCATGTCGATCACCTTAAACGAATGCTCCCGAAAAGCGGCACTACGGGAAGAGTGGCGGCGAGTCGAGAAACGGGTCACTCAAAATACAACATAATGGCCACGACCACTCTGTAAAGAGTGTAACGACAAAGAAGAAAGAAGTATATATTGATACTAATAGATTTAACTGAAACCTTTCTACGAGTGCATACAGTAAGTACACTTGGAAAATGTAGAGTCCACGCAATAAAAAGCTCATCGTGGTTTAAGTAATTTTTTTATCAATAAAACCATATTCAACAAGCCTATTAAACTAGGTAAAATAAATAACCAAAGGTAATAAAAAATATAACTCGACATTACACTTTAGTTAGAAGCGGTTTATTTTTAAGCGGAAAAGAATTTAATTTAATTGACATTTTAAGTCGGTTAATAAAGTTAAATCGCGCACCTATTTGAAATCTTAGCCAAAAAACGTTAATTTACATGTCATACTTGCCGCGTATTTGGTTAAACGAAACTTGGTTGGTTTCAATAATTCAAAATTGATTATTAATTACTTGTATTTATAATCCACGTAAATGACAAATTATTTACCTAGATTTCAGTTAAAAACAGGATTTAATTTTTTTATTTTTTTTATTTTATTTCATAGGAAAACTTACAGCTAGGGTAACAAGATAGGCAGTAATGTAGAAACAGTGAGCCAATTAAAAGTTTCCACAGGTAGATTATGTTTAGTTAATACTACATTTTCTGTAGTATCTTTAGGTACATTTCTGCGAAATAAAATTTAAGAGCTACCCAATCAGTTACCTATGCGAGAAAAAAGTTACCTAGGTATGTAAGCAAAATTATTTTAGACTTATTTGCAATTTTAGCAGTTTTAATGTAATGAACACGCACGATAAATTTTTCTTTAGCAATTTTATTAAATATTGCGTTATTTCTAGATTTACAAAGTTAATGATTTCTTATAACAAATGTCTTATGTTGTGACTCTCACGTATTGTTTCATTTAGTTACGTCATAGAGTCCGTTTTTACAGTTTGCACATTCTGCCCCGGCCGAGCAAAGACAGAGTATGGGAGCTCCATATTCAATCGTTGTCAGACTCTACAATTGAAACGAAAGAAAATAAAATAAACTAAGATAACAAAAAAAAACATAACGCGTTTTTATTTCAATATGTAGGTTTTTAGAAGTACTTTAAGAAATGAAAACTCTTTTCTTTAAAACCAAGAACAAATAACGTCCAATATTCTACTAAGTCGTGACAATAGTTAGTAACAAATACTTACACACGCGTGATCAAGTTAGTACACACACAGATAAGGTTCTCTGTGAGCTACACATACACATTTATAAGCAGGTCACATTGTAAATTCAACCTTACATACAAACATGTACAGTGTATTATACCTTGTCAGTTGAAGATGGCATTTCATTAATCTTATGACGACCCCTGATTTCAATGTTAAAGCAAAGAATCATGACTTCAAATCATTGCTTTAGAACTCTACCATCCTTTCCTTATCATGTTTTTTTTAATGTTGACATTTCTTCTTTCTTCTTTCTTTCTTTCTTTCTGATCAATTGATCAAAAAACGATTATTAGATGGACAATTTCTATAACTGCAATTTAAAAAAAGTTTTTCGGACTTTACGAGTAGGTATAGGTATGTAATGGTGCGCCACACTAGTATGAACTTTAATATTTAAGATAAGTATTAAAAAAAGTTTCGGCAACAAAAAAATTGTTCAAAAATTAGCGAATACCCGAACCGGCCGGATCTAGCCGCCTGCGCGACGATCATTTGATCATTTTGATTGGGTTTCGCGCCATAATTTCGATCATTTCAGAACGCGCGTGGCTTTCAGACGCTATTTCTCTCATTCGCAACGCTACAAATCTTGTAAGGATCAATGAATGTCTTATTTAGTAAGTTAAAATCAATGTCTAGATCGTTCCATGTCTATTGATATCAGTTTTATCAAAAACTTTGCGGTTAATCGCAAATTGGACCTGTATTGTAGTAGGTAGGTAATCCAAAACGGCGCCTCGACCAACCGCAAGCGAGTATGTCGCGATATTGCCGCGCTCCGATTGGTCCAATATGACGTGATGTCTATTTTGGTGGTTGGCGAGTACGCTCGCGCGGCTTGCGTATGTGTGAGTTGGAAGCTCGCACACGAAATGTGGGTGTGTGCGTGTGTTGTCGAGGCGCGCGTTGGTCTGTTTACCGAGCGAGGCGACAGCCGGCGCGCGCACTGGGCACGAACTCACGTGCGATTCTGAGTTTCCAGTGCTGCTGAATTGTAATAGCTTTCCATGGTGTTTTCCTTTCAGTCGGTGTTTCTTTATCGGTGCTAATTCGTTTCGGGCGTAAACTAAACATTGTGTGTGCCGTTCGGAAACTCCGGATTTGAATTTAGTGCGGATAATAAAAAGTATACGTGTTTTCGGGCGGATGCGATGAATAAATTTTGCAAATCGAGTCTGTGTGTCGATAAGTTTCGTGAGAGCTATGCTTTGATCGGTCGACGAGTGGTAGTGGAAGTTGCTGGAGTTCTGTTGGTGATCATTGTGAGTTTGAGGCTGTGCAGGCAGTTGCTTTGGCCTCTGGGACTCGGAGACATCAGTGTCGGGATCATCACACACTTGTTACTGCGCGAGCCTATTGCCGGCGTCTGAGGTAAATAAATACAACCATCCATATTTCGCTTTAAGTGCTGTGTTTTGCTTAACGCCTTTGTTTTTTCTATAATCGCTTATCGTTTTCATCTTTATTACTTAATCTTTCGTCCATTCCAAATCTTTTTCAGATATTTATTTCTATAGCTTTGCATGTCAGTATATTATTTAACAAAGCTAACATTTAATTTGAAGAATTCAGTTAACAAATGGTAAAACTGAAATTAACAAACTAATAAAATTCCACGGTCATTACGTACGCATGTGTACAGAGTTAGGAATAAGAATAAACCTAATTTGCAATGCTATTTAACACACGCGGATTCACTAATTTTCAGTCTGCTTTGCTTTTCTGCACTCTTTTTCAGATCACTGTAAAATGTTTATTCATGGACTTCATGGTTTTCGGTTTCGACTGCTTAGTCTGCTTGTTTTGGATATTAATAAATGTTATGTTGCTTTCATTCATCTTTTCCCTTTTTCACAACATATGCACCTAACTGTACCCATTACTTAATGTAGAGTTCGACTAGGCTAATTTTGCATCGATTTGTAAGCGGTAATGTATGGAAGCGTCATACTGGCCAAAACAATAGGTGTAAAAACTTGACGTGGTCGGACTCTACAAACTGTGGCATGCCGCTTTAAGTATAGTTAAAATATTCTAGGATATTTGAATACTTACTAGGAAGACCTCTTGAGTACCATTCGGACATCTTAAGAACTAATAAAGACGTATGTAAATTGTGATAAATAATGCGAATGTTTCTTTATGTTTTAATGTCTATACGCTTTATGCACAGTTAAATAGATGTAAAAATACATAAGCGCTGACTATAAAGTAACAACTAAACCATTAATCAAATACAAATCAAGTACTTTCTATTGTCCAAGCGTCAATGAAGAGTCCAATACGTGACATGAATGATCATTTTGCGCAAATATTATTACCGCACGGTTGTAATAACCAAGTATGAATACATTATCTGCAAGGATTTGTGCATATCTTATGTAAAAACCGAAAAATAAAAGCAGTATTTAAGTTTAGTCTTTTCCTAGAATTGAACTTCAATAAAGTGAATTGAATTTCTATTTTTTAATTTTTGAGATATCAAGTAAATTTTTAAAACACATCTATCAAGCGAGTAAGCATTAAAATGGCTCTTACGGATGCAATAAGACATAGGTACTATAATATAGATACATAGATATATTTCATACATCAGAACTATTTTTAACAACTTCTACTCTTTTTAAAGTTTCATTCCAAAGACATTTATATTTATTTTAATATAAAAAGTGTATAAAAGGCCAAATCAATGTCTAAAGGTGTTCTCTATCATCCTTTGGAACAAACAGAGATAAACAGTGTAGGTGCGAAAAACTCCTACAACATATTAATGTAGTTAGCGTGCTAAAAGTGAAAACAATTCTAGGGTTCAATTTGAAAAATTTAAACAAGTGACTAGCGACTGAAAACAAAATGGTCGACACGCACGCCGTGCCGAAAGAACAATGACCAAATTGTAAATAAATAATATTTTATGACTAGAAAAACCCAAGAGAACTATTCTTTGTGGTTCTAGCGAGATTACTATTTGAGTAGGTAACAAGTATAAGAAACAAACCATTCTGTGAAACAATAAAAGATAAATGATCTAGAGAGAAGAAGGGTGGAAACTAAATATTAAATATAATTGATGTGTCTATAAAGTTATCAAAGTCTTTTTAATAAAGCACTTACGTATTAATCCAATACTTAGGACATAACAAATAAATATACTAGAAATTAAGTTACATTTGTGGTACTTCAGATACCTGCTAAATTACTAATTAGCAGTGATCGTACATTTTCCAGCAAAATTGGTGCAAAGACGTTTTATTATTAAATTGTTATTTAATTACCAACCATCTCTACATTATTACTTAGTTCTAAGTGCCTTTCATTTTATTAGATTCTTGGTTCAAACATTTAATAGCCTCAAAATAATAATAACCTTAGCACTGCACCAAAAATGCTGGATAATGTACGATCACTGCTAATTAGTAACATAATATATCTAGTACATCTACAACTAATTACTGACATATCTAACCTAACATATTTAAAGAATTCTAAGGAGTATTTTTATATACATGATCAGATAACACAATAAGATTCATAAGGACTACTATTCCTCACTCTTCCATCCACCCTTTAATTTGAAAAAAATGAATGGATATAATAATTTAATCACATTTAGAGTCGACCCCGAAAGTGGCTTCCGTTCTTTTCGTTGCTAGGAACGAAGAGGGGAAACGTAGTTCCATCATCATTCTTTGTAGATAAATTAAGAAATTAAGGATCTTCTGGGTTTACCCACTGACTGTTGCCTCATTCAATTAAGTATTTCAATAGGAGCACTGTCACAGAATAATTAAAAGGACTAAAAATAAAGTGGCGAGTGTCTAGGGTCAAGCTATATTTGGCAAATGGCCTCGGGTTCATTTTAAATTTGAACGCGTTTTTAGACCACTTGGTTACACATGGGGTACCTATATCTTTTTTACAGGCAGTTTGTAGTGCGAGATGCGAGCTTATCATTAATATTACATACCTACATCTAAACCAATTATTGCTTCGGAACACTTTAATTATTAACGTATACCTAACCTCATTGTTAATTATTTATTAAAACAAACATTCCTGCTACATCTCCGATGAATTACTATTTACGAACAGTAAATAAAACGGTATATGGCTTTAGATGGTCTTATTCCTTGGTAAATGTTTACACCCTTCAGCAGTAACCATTATTTGAAATGGCATATCTTCACTTAATAAGTATATGGAGAGGCAGTAATGTGAAAAGTTTCTCCTTTGGCATTGTCCTTAACGTACCATCGCCAACACAGTTAACTGACCATTTGTAATCCCTATTGCAACGGCATAGGGTCTATCTTGCTGTTTGTACTACGCATTCTCACCTGATTTGAATCCGTTTGTGGTTTTCCTTTTATAAATTTGTCCTGATGAAACAAAGTTTGTGCAATTTGTAAAAGGAATTTTACATTAACTAATGGTTACCGTATTTTCAAGTTTAAGAAATGTATAACTAAGATTGCCTTTATTAATTTCGTACAAGAATTGTGAAAATATTGTTCTAATTTGTTACCACAATTCGTTTTAATTGTTAGCGAATTACAACCCTCCTTTCCGGCTTATCCTGATTGATAATTTACCTCCTTATTCATAAAAGTCTTACAAGCCTGATTTACATAGTTAATTTTGTCTGTTTCTCACAAACACAATTGTCAAAGTGACAGATAAAGACAAACGATTATTAGTTGAATGAGGCTCGTAAGACGTTTATAAATAAGGGGGTTAAAAGGCAAAGGATGAGACTGATAACATTGTAAAAAGTAAATAATGTTTTTACAACCAATATGATTACAAAGTAGCTACTGTCTGGTAAAATGAACTGCATGACATTGTAATAAAACAGAATCCATGCAAAAGAAGAGAAATTTATAATTTACAACGAAACCGTGACATATGCACTGCCGTTTTACGAAGTTGGACACTTCATGAATGGTCCTCGCGCCCACGCGACTGCGAGCTGTTTTTATAGCCCACGGCTCGAAAATAATTGTTTTAACAGTACAGTGTGTCCTCGGCCCCAATAGAGGTCGTGTGCGACCTAATGTATGAAGACAGGATAAAAGGAATATTCCGGAATCGATTTTTTACTACGAACCCCAAGGCTAAACAGAGCGATAGATCACTAATTATTCGCCTCTTGGGAAAAAGACATCTTCGTCAACACGGAAGACTTTAAGACAGGCAGAAAAAAATTTTTTGAAGAGAATACTTCTTTAGCGGCGCTGTGCACTTTTTGTTATGGGGAAAAAATGTTAAACTCGCGACAAGTCACGTGACCGACACATTCGTCAGATTGAATATTCGTAAGATGGACACGTGACCTGATCGAATAAATAATTGTAATAGTTCTGAAGTGTTAATTTTTTCATACAATAAATTGTCATGTTTGTGTACGATAGCGCAATAAATGAAGACTGTATTTTACCACATAAATGATAGTACTTTTATACTGATAATTACAGCAATTCGTGCAAAATAATTCCCTAACCATTCCGAAATATCAAAAATGCACAACGTTAATATTCTAGTTTTCACTTCTGCCGGCACTCCCGGAGTGCACCCCGTTGTTTTTTTACAGAGTTTTTCTATCTGTAGACTGAGTCAAAGACTGACTGACAAAGTATTAAGGATTTTGGATGACTTATAGTCAACCAAGTCCAAGTCAACCAAAATCCTTTGCCTGGAATCCGGTCATAAATAATTACTGTTTAGGCTCTTCTGTGGAGATTTTTCCATCCTATCACTTATTACTATTTTTTTTCTTAATGGATTTACATCATCAGAAAGAAATACAAAAAAACTTAAAGTAAGATGCGCCACAGAAACCTGCTGCAGGTGTATGCTTACTACAAAAGCTTCGCTTGCAACGAAATAAAAACCTAAAAACTTATAACAAGTAGATAGGTACAACAGCTATCACACATCCCTAATCTTATTGGAAACAGAATTTCTGAACTGTGTTTTTACATATATTTTTTATCATAATTCGCCCTTTGGTTGTTTTACTCGACGAAGCATATTTCACTGTTCCTGAACTTCAGTTTCCTGCTAAGAGCTAACACTAATCAAGACTCAATGTTAAAACTTTTAAAATTGTTAAAGAACCAGCCGGTTACTTTCTTGGGTAATACCACTTTATTAAAATATGATTATCATTTAACACCCCGGCAAATCATAATTGAAAATCCATAACAGTTTATTTGTAATGCAAATTTAGTCCATTTTCTACAGTATTTTATGCTAGCAGTAGCACGCTGATAAGGAGCGCTCACCGACAAGGCCTCAGCTCGAATGAATGAATGTTAATTAGACATGTTTGTTTTCAACTTAACACATACATACATACTCGTACGCACACATGGAACTGCGGGCACGGAACATACATTCAAATGCGTAAAGTTAAAAAAATTGAAATTTTTAACAAATAATGATATATTTAGGTAAATATGACGATAATAATTATGAATATCGAAACTCGTATTTTTTAAAGCACCAACTTAAATTTTCTTGTTATAATAGCACCTACACTATGTATGAGTTTGACATACTTATTCACAGGAAAATAGGCGTTAAACACACACAAATAAGGTAAGTATTACCTTCACACATACTCCGATAGGCCATGCAATCGTGAGAATCATTTGTTCAAAGTTTTGTTATTTTTTATCGAAACCAGCACTTAATCACTTCCTACAGCTCAAAGGGCGGAAGTCAGTTTAAAGAAATAATAAATTAACGCATTTGGGTGTTTCAATTTGAAGCCTCGCGTGCCCTTGACAGAAGGTCAATTTGGCTGCGTTTGGATACACGGTTACAACACAACACACGTTATTAAATGCTATGAACGTTTGTTTACATCTTAGCTGTGTATTCGGTAATTCTCGAGTAGCTGTCGATCACTTCACGTGTGTCGAAGGACGTTAACGCCTACACGGAAAGTGTCGCCTATCTTATCATTCTCCAATAGTTAATTTAATACACACACTGTCCGTTTATTTGCACCTATTGCTATGAAATATTAATGACATTAAGTGCACTGCAGTCAATTATATTTAATGGTTCAGTTGGTTCAGGAAAGAGAATACATATTCGCGACATGATTCATTTCGGTCTTCAAACAGTTCTGAGAAACAATGTTCCTATTTATTTTAACAACATGAAACATATTTTATACACATGCACTAATACCTACATACATTTAATTTACGGTATACAATAACCATATCAAATTAAACATAATATATAATAGGTGCACCTGCATCTTATTAGGTGCAAGGTGGAAAAGGGGCGGTTCGATATATCGCAATAAACAGAACGTAATTAAAAAGTATAATAAATTCTCATGTATAAAACTCAACTTTTTCTTTTCACTTGTTGATGACCCGTCAAAACTCAAAACCATGGTTTAAACAGGTGCAATTTCTATTTCACATGCAAAGGTAGGTAGGTTCATATTTAGGTAAGTAGTTCTAGGCTCATCCTATAATGCGCCATCTACTATACTTAACTAAACATGTTATACACAGTGTAGGTACAGTTGAGTATGTGACATTACATTTCAACAAACTGTGTCATTGTTATCTCCTGGCCTGGCCAGCAAAATTAACGAGAAATAGTCGACTGATTTGCATCCAAAGTTTACGAAGCGCCTACATCTACTAATGCACTTAATACTCCTGCCATCCTTGTATTTAAACCCTAGTCCATAGTATTACCATATCGTTTAACGTTATCTTAACGTTTTTTAGTCGAGTTTATGAGACGTTTTATCTCGGAAAATTTGCACTTGCAAATGGCTGTCCGTTGTGCTGACCTGGGGTTTTATTATCATCGTATAACAACCTTAGGCTAGTCAAACGCTCAATATAACCAATATAAAAGCCTTCCTTCATCGCGCATAGTTGTAAAGGATCTAAAGGCCACTATAAAACTGGTTTACCCGATGTTGCGATGGGTCTGCACTCAGTGAGCAAGAAGAACGCTCGACCTGCTTGCGAGATCTCAAATATTGGCTCTCCGAGCAAACAGCCTTATCCGTCCGTTTACTTCGTTTATATGGTCAGATACAGCTGTGTATAGTGCTTTATAGCTGTGGAGAATTAGTGTACGTGATTTTGGCTCAAATATCGTGATTATTCGTTAAAAAAAACGCTCGTCCTTATTTCGTTTCTTTCTCGATTTCTTTACAAATTAGCTATGAAATCAGTCTTTCGTTTGCTGCGATGATGGTACGCTGATATTCTTGACACCAACTGTATACTATGTATCTTATTTAACAATCTCTTAGCCCTTTATATACCTATTTTACTTCTTGATTGTATTATCATTTTCTTATAAAAATGAATTTGTTTATACATTTCCAAGTTTTCCAATCCACACCTTACGTAAAATGTTTCTGAATGTCTCCATTATCCATTTCAAATTACCACAACTAGATTTCGCCTCCACAAATATTTTCTTCAAGATCTAAATTAAACAAAACATCATTTTGACACAGTAACAATATTGAACTTGAAATTGCCACAAACTAACGAGACTCAAGGCCTTAATTTCTGTCCGCGGCGGAAGCATACGCCAGCTGTATTCAAAACGTTTAAATAATACAAAGACTCAGTTCAGTTTAGAATGACCAAATTTTGATTTCAACCGTATGACTTAAAATATAAGATTGAATGTTAAGTGTAAATTTTCGTGTGTTACGTTACGAACATTCGATTTTTATATTATAAATGTGAAAAAGGCTTATGAAAGGGGAAGATTTCTCAGAGTTCTGTCCTTTTATATGTGTTGGTATAAAACAATCGCCTTTTAATTCTTCGCCTTGCATAATCATGCTAATTCGTAATACATTATCTGCAGATGTTTTTTCTTTATTTTAAAATTTTTCACGTGAAATAAATTAAAAGTTTTTTTGGCAAAAAGGCATTTATGGGATCACCTTCATAAGAATATCCGTATGAAACAGGCTGCGTGTGTCTCAGACAGGGACCGGAAAACCCCTTCATTTGATTAATCGTTTCGATAGGGTAACCCTATTAAAGTCTTGCCCTAATGATAGGGTTACCCTATCATTGGGTTACCCTATCGATATGGAAATCATTGTGAATGGGCTTAACCCTTTTCAATGTAGTTTCCGAGTCGAATGGGGTAAAGATAGCTTTAATATTTACCGCTTACCCTATCATAGGGCTACCCTTTTCCTGTCTCTTTTCCACGCAGGCAGGCGGTTCTATCTTTCTCATTTGAAATGGAACAGGAGAGGTGGCGGCGGAACAAATTGAGTGAATATAAGATTTGTTGTCGTTTATTCATTCTGGAAAAGTCACACTCACAGTCCAGTCCTCTGCTCGCGTACACAACTTTAAATTAAATAATTTCTGTTGAAGAAATGTGTCTTACCTTCAGTTTATTTTTGCATAGTTCGCACGTACTGTTGAGTAGGGCAATAATTATTTTGAATAAGAATAAAAACACAATTTTTATTCATATTCAAATCGATTTGACACAAACCAATACATTCATCCTCCTAGCGTTTGTCCCGGCTTTTTCCACGGCTCAGTTGAGCCTGTGGTCCGCTTGGCAACCTAATCCCATGAATTGGCGTAGGGATTGGTAGTCGTTTTCAGCTAATTATGGGATATACGATTTTAAGCTCCCATGGTCATTCACATTATAAATATTATTTGAAACGGGGTATTTACCATCTATATTAGCGTTATTGGGCCTCCGATATTTCGGGTGCGAGGTAAATACCCCGTTTCAAATAATATTTATAATTAGGGGATGTAGATTTCGAAAATAATTTCTGTTTTATAATCCAAGATGGCGGTTATATACTTTTTACTGAAAAATCGTCATGGTAGTTATTTTCGGTTAATTATTCGGGGTGTATAAATTATATCTGTTTTAAAATTCAAGATGGACTGGTTTCTTTATTATTATTATTATACACGGTGAATCTGAGTAACCCGACAGATTTCAATCATAAATTCCTGAGGTCATAAGGAGTAATAAATATTATATCAATTTAGGTCGATTTTTTATCTTTTTTTGGATTTTTTAAAATGCTTTTGAACATAAAAACATGAATGTTATTGGTAAAACTGTCGATTAAAATAAGTTAGTACATTTTGGCCACGACCACTCTGTAAAGAGTGTAACGACAAAGAAGAAGAACTCTGAAACTAGGCTAATTCCAGAAAAGTTTATACGACATTTTAGTCTCAGTCAGTTATTTATCAGTCAATTATCAGGAATTTATGGTTAAAATCTGTCGGGTTACTCAGATCCACCGTGTATATATATATGTATGTACATTTTTTTTTTTCATTTTATATTCTTTTTTTTTCAGTTTATAATATTTTTTAATTTCTTTTTTCGTTTTTTTTAATATTTTTTTTTAATTTTATGTTCATTTTATTTTAATTTTTTTTTTCATTTTATTTTCATTTTAGGTTCATTTTATTTTTATTTTTATTTTATTTTCATGTTATTGTCGTTTTATTTTCATTTTATTTTCATTTTATTTTCATTTTATTTTCATTTTATTTTCATTTTATTTTCATTTTAGTTTCATTTTATTTTCATTTTATTTTCATTTTATTATAATAGTAGATTCTACTCAACAAGTGCATAAAACGTACGATTTTACGCGAGGCGTTTAATATAAATTGATTGATTGATTGAATTGATTGATATAAAGTCGAGTGTAAAATGGGTTTTATGGACAAGGGTTACACTCTAATTTTCACTTCAATTAATTTTCAATTCATTTCAATTGCGAGGAAATTATTTATCGATAATCGTAAAACAATTTCAAGTTGTAATAATTTTTTTACAATGAAAACAAATATGGTTCCCACCTATTAATTTTTTAATATATTTTTTTGAATTTACAACATGTGAATTTAGAAATTTTCTGCCAAGTCATCAAAACATTTCGGGGCATTTCTAAACTATTATCAACTCCTATTTTATTTGATTTCATTTATTTAATTATATAAAACACGCAATTAAAATAATTATAGCAAGAATATCTAGACACGCGGCAGCGTGTCAAGCCAAGTTCAAGCAAAGGAACTGGCTAGCCAGCGCCGAGTGTATATTACACGAACCACTTGGTGCCACTTTTTACCCTTCTATAACTCAAAACCTCTTTAACGTAATAGTAGTTTATGTTAGTGTTACGTAATAAAGGTCCTTAAAACATGAGTGTGGTTTTATAAAACGAGCCGCAGGCGAGTTTCATAATAAGATCACACGAGTGTTTTAAGGCCTAATTACGTACAGTTGCATACACTGCTTTATCTACACTCATATTATTTATCCTAAATGCCGTATTCCGAAACCATAGAATAGCTGCCATTGCACCGCCATGGCCAACTACATTGTTCCGGCGGTCACGCGGGCGCGTGTCGACGGCCGCGCGGGAGCGTGCAGGTGTACATTATGTTATCAAAACTCATAACACATCAATAGTTGTGCATGTAAAGTTAAAATTACGTTACTGCCACACATAAAAAGCTTATCATAGTAAAATCGGTTGTGTTAATGCTAGCCATTGTCTACCATTTTTGAACACGTTTTAGAGGACTTACAATGTGAGTGTAGATAAACACATAAAACTACGTGTGTATTCATAAGCCCAAATTTCATGAAGCTAGCTCAAACGGTTATAAAGATATGAAGGTCAAAAGTCGTAAATTTTAGCACTGACTACTTCCAGATGACCTAGAAGGATGAAATTTGGAATCCAGCTCGGTAATTGTGTGTAAGCGTAGGAAAAAATCTAAAAATAAAAAAAAGTTAAAAAATAGGGGGGGTCCCCATACATTTTTTTTTTAATTGAATCGTTGGAACCGTTACAAGCTGATATTTGAAACTATCCTAATATATGTATTATTATATTTGCTATATAACAGAAATATAAAAATAAAGTTAAGTCAAAAAATAAGTGGTGTCCAATAATCTGTGCTTTTACGTAAATAAGTGAAGTCATTTATACAAACCGCTTTCTTATTTGCACCAAAACTTATATAGAAGACGGAGAGGAAGAAATATAAAGAAGAAGAAATATAGAAAAAAATATTTTTAAAATGTAAAAAGCAAGATTAATAGTATGTGTATTATAATTATAAGATAAAAAACAACAGGAATAAACATCTTTAATTCAACTTTCAGTCACTTTTTAAGTCAGTATCTACCACAAAAACTATACCAACTGATAAAAAGACGCAGTTAAATGGTTAAAAAGGTATTTCCCGTTGGATATATGGATACCACGTATAATTTTATGATTAATATGTACCGTATCTGCAGTACAGTTCTATACTTCTCGTAAAATAGGTATTGAAGTAGAACTGTGCCACTTTATAATATTGAAAATAAATTAAAAAAATACCTAGTGAAATTATTTTCAAAATTGCTTTCTTGAGGTTAAATATGAGGATATCACGTATCATTTGTGGTATATTGTACAAAAAAAACCAGCCATATCGTATCTGGAGAAGCCCAAACTTGGTATGTTTCGAAAATTATTTTTGTGTTAATTTTAAAAAAATGGCTGAAATGTAATGATGTGGTATATTTTTAGAATCGCCTCAAAATGCCCTTTCATAAGATACCACACAAGATTTAGATTTTTTTCCATACAAATAAAAAAATGTCTCGGCACTCCCCTCCTAAGGGAATTTTTTTTTAAGAACTGCGGGTCAAAAAATGTGTTTTAACCTCTAGTATGCGTGTGCCAAACGGCTAAACTGTAGATCGATTTGCGGTTTTTTTAATCGTATGGGTACCACTAACCGGCCAACGGTGTGTCGTCGGCGGCGCGCGGCACTACATAATTATACACAGAACAGAAGTAAAGAAAATGTATATTAGCATAAAAAAGAAAACCATGCAGCGGAAACGCAAGAAAAAACATTAAATCTCAATACCTACCTAGTTTTCTTTACGAAAAGTAATGATATCCCACCAAAAATATAAATGTAAAAAAGGAGAGCCAAGTTCAATACAAAAATTATGCTTGCCTGTGGCCTGTGTGGCTATGGGCCAGGTCAAATCTAACCTACTTTAAGATCTCACATTTTTAAATAACAGCAATTGTTATAGGTATCCAATAAAGCAATGAAATATAGTTTTAATACTTGTTCATAACGTTATTTTGTTCCTATAAATACATATTTGGATTTTGCATAGAACTTGGCACTCATTTAGATCTCAATACTTTTGCGGCGAAGCCCACAGGCAAGCATAATTTTTGTATTGAACTTGGCTCTCCTTTTTTACATTTATATTTTTGGTGGGATATAAAAAAGAACAAGTTTCAGTATTCTACGAAATTTTACTGCTCAATTAAATTGTGCAATATATTTTGACTCTGTTTGGCTGTTGAGCCACATTCTTGGCCTAAGAAGAAAATTTTACTTTATGCCCTAGAGCTTAAAATGCGATTTTATATCGTCCACGTACGATTTAAAGTCGAACTTTACGAGCATGAGGAGTGAAAAGAGTATATCTGCATACCTTGGATTTTAAAACAGATATAACTTTTGCTGTGCATAAGGGCAACTACGCCTTGTTGGGATTAGGTCCAGCTTCCACACGATGTTTTCTTACACCGAAAAACCCAGATTACATTCTTATACGCGGAACATTATTTAAAATAAAAAGCATGATTAAATAATTCTGTTAAGAATCAATTATTTTTATTACATTTTCTCGCATATGAATTAGTCCCGACGAAATTATTTTGAATCATTTTAACGGGAATACAATCAACATAAGTTTATTCTTACGATATTTTTTTCTAATAATGATTTTATTCTTGAGTGTCCAACACTGACTGATATTGAACGGCGTCACATTTTGCTGGAGCCATTGAAACAAAGTACTACCTATAACTAGAATAACACAAAATTATATATTTTAACACTTCACAATATGCATTTGATTTTGGTTCCTATAAGCCTGGGTTTAAAATTCAATCGACACGAGCCGACACGTTCGAATGGCAAAAACAAAAACACCGGCACCACACAACGATCTTTTAGCGCACTAACAAGCGATAATAGCGTCTAGATCAAAGGCGTAAGTACGAAAACATACGCAAAAAGATTCTTGTTTGTCTGTAGGCTCGCTCGTGCCGCCATTCCGGCAGCGCTTAGCTCGTAGGGTGCTCGAATAATAAATAAGCCAAATGTATTGGTCACAGAGTTTAAAATAGCTTAATCGCATTTGAAAAACCCTATCTGATAGGGAAACCATATGCTGGGTTGTAACTACTTACCCGAATTACCTGTATTGATATGGTTAGCCTTTCGTTCGGGTAAGTCAAACGATACGCTTACCGAATTGATAGGGTTTTTAAAAACAACTCTATCAAATACCCAATCTAATACCCCTTTATTGGTTACCGGTTCCGGTCCCTGGTCTCAGAGCTGGTATAAATGTCACACTTAAAGACAAAAAAAGAAAGTTTTATTTGGCATATTTTACAATTAAACAATAATTTACAATTTAATTACATAAGTTACAATATACCAAAATGGGTACCGCTCAGCATTTGGCATGACATTTGCCATGGCGCCGGTTTTGTTAGCACATTCGATTCGAAAGTCACTGCTGGACTTCTTTTGAAGTGACCACGGTTCCCTTATGTCGATCGATATGTATGGGGAACCTAGGAAGCAATATATTTGCAAATATAGGATAAACAAATAGTTACATTTTGACAGTTTAAGTATATTCACTAATTTGGAAAATATACATCTCGAGTTATAACAAAAAATATCAGCACGGAAAATTCACATAGTTAACTTTTAGTTTAACATTGTATTGTGATAAAAAAGGTGCCTGCTATGAGGATGACGTTCATTAATTGCCTTTTCATATGACATCGTACCGCGTAATTTCGTTTATTTTGAGACAACCCACTTTTAGGACATTTATCAGAACGTGCCAGGACTGGACGTATTATATGGCCGTTATTTAAGACCATGTCGCGTTTAGCTTTACGTTTCAAGATCCAAGATCCAATGTAAACATCATTATCAGTTGCAAGACATTTTAATACTTTACCGCTGTGACGTAAAACAGGCTAATTTCGCTGATAGAAATGGCATCTAGTGACATAGTTCATGGAAAAGGATCCAGTCCACAAAAATCTATCAATAAAATTTAAACTTTATATCAATATCATAAGTCATTAGTTTCAATGACGAATATTTGAGGATGGATCCTTTTCGCTAAACTACGCCCCGTTTCTACTTAATGGATTTTTTTGTTAACTGCGTATTGAATAAGCTAAACAGAATTAATTAAGTTGTAAAAACTAAAAATAGACGTAACAATTTTTTCAAACGGTCCACGCCCAAAATTGAAAATAAGGTAGGCTTGACAACACGGAAAGAAAAAATTCCAACAATACTACCAGAACGATTAGTAAAATAGATTTATTGTAACCGATACTACAATCTTGTAAGGAAAACTACTCTATTTTTACGTTTACTATATCTTGAATTCAATAGAACTATTCAAACATTAATATGCACTAAATAGTTCTGTTTAATGATATTTACGAGAAGTCTAGTTTTTTTTACAATTCATTGAATAAACGTTACAATAATTATATTTACAAAAAGCTTCTTGTAATGCTAAAAACAAACCGGCCAAGAGCGTGTCGGGCCACGCTCACTGTAGGGTTCCGTAGTTTTCCGTCCGTCACAGTAAGTGTCCCCACTTAAGAGTTAATAACACCGCCATGTAGGATATGATATGAGAGTTCCATGTACAGCGACATCTATCGGCAAATTGAGTAAACTATTGCGCGCGAGCATAAAGTATGGAAGATGATTTTTATGGGATAATTCTTTATTGCGTGAACCGATTTTCACCGTTTTTACTTTATTTGAAAGCACGTCATTTCATTGTAATTTTGTAGAAATTACAGGTACAACAAACACCTGCTTATACGGTTAAATTACAAACTTAGTTCAGAAATTATTTTGTATTTTTTTTTCAAAAACTATTCATCCTATCAAGTTCAAAATAATTTTCCAAGAAAGTTTTTATAAAGTTCTACTTTTGAGATTTTTTTCATGTTCAAAAGTTAGAGGGGGGGGGGCGCATATTTTTTTACTTCTGGAGCGATTATTTCCGAAAATATTTACATTATCGAAAAATGATTTTAGGAAACCCCAATTCATTGTTAAATACCTATCCAATAATATATCACACGTTAGGGTTGAAATGAAAAAAAAAAATCACTCCCCACTTTACGTATAGGGGAGGTAATAATAATAATAATAACATGTGGTGCTAAGCACCGAGGATCGCAAGGCGGTATGGAAGAGCAAGGAGCTACACGGGCGGTTCTACAGGGCCCTCACGGGACCCGACGTAGACCTGCTCGCGTCGGTGAACTGGTTACGATTCGGGGACCTCTTCGGAGAAACCGAAGGTTTTGCCTGTGCAATTACGGACGAATTTATCATGACAAATAACTACCGGAGGTATATCCTGAAGGACGGTACGGTCGACATTTGTCGGGCATGCCGCCGTCCCGGAGAGTCACTCAGGCATATCATCTCCGGTTGTTCTCATCTTGCTAACGGCGAGTACTTGCACAGACATAACCTCGTAGCTAGGATTATACACCAGCAGCTTGCTCTTCTATACGGTCTTGTGGACCACGAAGTGCCGTACTACAAGTACACACCTGCGCCAGTTCTCGAAAATGGTCGTGCCACGCTCTATTGGGATCGATCTATTATCACGGACAGGACTATTGTAGCCAATAAGCCTGATATCGTGGTAATAGATCGACCGCAACGCCGGGCCATGCTCGTCGACATCACCGTCCCATGTGACGAGAACCTCGTGAAGGCCGAGAAGGACAAGTCCAGCAAGTACCTAGACTTGGCTCACGAGGTAACCGCCATGTGGGAGGTTGATTCGGCGATCATTGTGCCGATAGTTGTTTCTGCGAACGGTCTCATAGCGAAGAGTCTCGACCAACACCTAGAGAGACTTTCGCTACGGGGTTGTGGTTGGATCAAGGGTCAGATTCAGAAGGCGGTTATCCTGGACACGGCGCGCATAGTCCGAAGGTTCCTCTCTCTGCGACCCTGACCACCGGCAGCCTGGGCCTTGCTCCGTTGCCGACGGCACCCTAGGATAGGGTTTTTACAATGTTTTTATTGTTTTTCTATGTTTTAGATGTATTTTTATATTTTACTTTTATAAAAATATTGTAAAAACCTAATCCTAAGAAGGAAAATAAATAAAGAATAATAATAATAATAATAAATACTCTTTATTGCACACCTCATACAGTTACAAGCACAAATTTTACAATTAGATAAATTTAGGTAGAGGTAACAACAGGCGGTCTTATCGCTAATGAGCGATTTCTTCCAGACAACCTTTGGGTAGTGGAGACTAGAGAAAAACAATAAGCAGTAGGTGGTGCATAGAAACAAAAGAGACGAAATAGATAACACAGCACATTCATATGAATATACATACTTAAATAAATACAAAATATATGTATATATGTACGTATATGTATGTTATATACGTACATATATACATATATAATACACACAATAAGAAACAACAGTGTCAACTTAAAAACCTAAGGAAGAGATAAATAGTATTCCTTAAGTTGCGATTTAAAGCTACCAATAGATTGCGCGCGTTTAATGTTGAGAGGGAGAGAATTCCACAAACGAACGGCCTGGAACGTAAATGAGCAATTATAAAATTTGGAAGATGAAGATGGCACTTTTAGGAGCAATTTTTGAGAGGATCTAATAGAATTAAGATAAGAGAAACGCTCTTTGAGGTAGCGGGGAGTTGCAGGGTTAAAAAGTATAGAAAAGAGTAAAGAAAGTATGTGAGAGTTACGGCGGTGACGGATAGGGAGCCATTTGAGTTGAGAACGAAAACTAGAAACATGGTCGAATTTGCGTAATCCGAAAATGAACCGAATGCAGGCATTTTGAATACGCTCAAGCTTATTAAGTTGCTCCTCGGTTAGGTCTAAATAGGAGATATCTGCATAATCAAGAATGGGGAGAAGTAACGACTGAGCAAGCGCAATTTTAGTAGCATTTGGCAGGAAATTCCGGAGCCGTCTGAGAGACCCTATGGCAGCAAACATCTTCCTGCTCACTTCACTCACCTGAGGCACCCATGATAGACAACGATCCATGATTACGCCAAGATTTTTCACTTGGTTGGAAAAAGGAATTTGGATACCATCGAAGACTATCGGAGGGAGCCTGAGAAAGTCAATTTTGGAGATTTGTTTAGCGCTACCCATCACAATTACCTGTGACTTTAGGGGGTTTACTTTTAAACCGTAATTTTGACTCCAATTTGATATGCGGAGCAGATCAAGATTCGTGGCTTCTATAACTGAATTGAGATCGCTATGCATACCCTGCGAATATATTTGAAGGTCGTCGGCATAGAGGTGATACGAAGAGGAGAGATCAAGAGTTATGGAATTAATGAAGATAGAAAATAAAAGAGGAGACAGCACACCACCCTGTGGAACACCAGCTGATGTGCTGCACCAGGAAGAACACGAAGAATCTAGTTTAATTCTTTGCCGACGACCAACCAAATAGCTGCGGAACCAGTCAATCGCTGCAGCCGATATGTTAAGAGACTGTAAGAACGCGAGCAAAATGTCAAAATCGACCGTGTTAAAGGCATTACTGAAATCTAGAAGTGCAAGAACTGTAAGCTTCTGGTCATTCATACCCAAACGGATGTCATCGGTAACCTTGACAAGAGCCGAGGTAGTACTATGGCCCGGACGAAAACCAGATTGAAATGGGTTTAGGAGGTCATTTCTATTCAGGAAGGAAGTTAGTTGCTGAGGAACCCTAATAAAAAAAAAATTTTCACTTTTTATTTTACCACTTTGTCGGCGTGATTGATATACATATTAGTACCAAATTTCAGCTTTCTAGTGCTAACGGTCACTGAGATTATCCGCGGACGGACGGACGGACGGACGGGCAGACATGGCGAAACTATAAGGGTTCCTAGTTGACTACGGAACCCTAAAAACTAAAAATTCTCTTTACAATCTTCATCGTAGTGAATACTATGACAGTATACTTGTTGTAACTTTTTTATAAGTTTGCATTACTTTATAGCTCTTGTAAAAAATAAAAATAATATTCTTGTAATGTATACTCAACATAGAGTTCTGTTTAAAAATATTAAGTACGTATAAATATGTGTGCATAGTCGTCAACTCTACGCAGTCGCGGAGCGCTTTACTATTTGTATCGTAGTGAATGCTATTGCAGTATAGTTTTTTCACGCTACTGTTCGGAAATGTAACAAAAGATGGTCAAAATCCAAGCTGGAAAGTTAGCATTTGCTGTAGCACCTGAACCACCACTACAGCAATGTTATTGTAGCGATGAAATGTCATTAGTTGGAAAGTAAATTGTCCAGTTATGTCATTGCATTCATTAAAAACATTAAAAGGTCTTTTTTTGGAACAACTTTATGTTTCAAAAATAAAATAAGGTTGTTTATCGGGCCAACTACCTGTTTAAAAAAAAAGAAACGTCAAAATCATTTATTCACCCTTAAGTAGGTTTTAATTTTTTAGCCGTTTGTGGTTTTCTATCAAAAACGCCTCTAAGTAATGAGTCGGTTGAAAGCAAACAACAGAAAAACGCTTCTTGAATGTGAAAAAAAAGTAAAAAGGCGAAAATGTAATACTGAATTGGATATTCTATTAAAGCATTTATATTATTATGACAAATGTTTTTTTTTATTTCCTCACAGTAGTCGTGAAAAGCACTATGTAATATCTCGGCCGAAAGCGCTATAGGTGGACTCGTATCTACGAGGGCCTCCCCGGCGGGTCGGCCCTCGAACTAACTCGATCCACCTATAGCTTACTTTCAAGCCTCTACAATGTACTAATATGACTGGTTCATAAGTTGGTATTACTTTGCAGCTCTTGTAAAGAAATGACAATAATATTCTCGTAATGTATACTGGTGAACAAATAGTTCTGTTGAAAAAATATTTAGTTAGCATAAATTTGTGTTTTGTTTGTGTAACGAAACGCCATGTCGGAGCGCTTTAAGCACCATTTTGTATCGTAGTGAATGCTAGTTGATATAGCTGGCGTTACTTTGCGGTTCTTGTAAAAATATTACAATAATATTCTCGTAATATATATCGAACAAATAATTCTGTTCAAAAAATTTTAGTTCGTATAAATAAATGTTTCGCTTGTGTAACGAAACGCAATGTCAGCGCGCGCGGCGTTGCTCCGGTTTCGGTCGGCGGCCATTATCGTGATTATCGTCATCGTGCGTGATTCGTGCAAAGAACTAGGACCAAGTTTAGTGCAAAAAGAGACATTAAAAGATTTGTATTTGAATTGAAGATTAATTGTTTAAATAAGTCCAAGTCGTTTCTTTAGAAATGTTTTTTTTTCTTTTTAAGTGGGTTCTGACCAGTGGTGCCTTAATAAGTTTATTAATTATTTGTTTTATAAAGAAAAGGGGTATTCCCACCCAGTACTTACACTTTGTTATGGGTGGTAATTACGGTAAGCCTCAACTACAGAGAGCACCTAAGCAGCCTGTCGGCAAAACTGAAGGCCCGGAACAGCATTATTCAGAAGCTCACTGGTACCACCTGGGGTGCCAACGCAGCCACACTCCGAACAACTGCGCTTTCACTAGTGTGCTCGTCTGCTGAGTACTGCTCAGCAGTGTGGCTGAACAGCACACATACCTCTGCCGTCGACGTCCAGCAGAACCACACGTTGCGCCTTATCAGCGGATGCCTCAAACCCACTCCCACTCACTGGCTACCAACGCTCAGTCACATCCTAGCGTCAAACTGCCGACGAGAAAAGTGCTTGGATCGTGAAATAGCGAAGATTCTTGCGAACACTAAATTGCTCATCCATCAAGACCTCGACACGCTTAAGGCCCTCAGACTGAGGTCCAGGAAACCCCCTGCTTTGAAGTTCCACGACTCAGGTCCACAAGCTAATCCGATAATACAATCGTGGATAGCTTAATGGGAGGCTAGGCTCAATGCAGGGGCCCGATCAGTAGGGTTTGAGGAACGTCGACGGATATGGTCCATTTTAAACCGGGTTTTTGTATAAGTTTCCGTAGATGCAATTGTTATGGTAGGAATTAATATTTATACCAAGATAAAGCATACACATTATACAGGGTGTTTTGTAGAGGGTTGGACAAAAAAAAACAGCGGAGAGGTGGGGCCATATGCTACTTACATAGCCCTAGAAATTGGGCCTAGGCCCCAACGTTTAGGAAAAAAAATTTTTAGTTAACTTTCATAAAAATTCCGAAATGCATCACTTAAAGTCCAATAACTTATAAAAATGAAGATGTAAGTATCATTTTTTATCATTATTATTATTTTGAGTGTCGTTATGTTGTATTAAAATGTTGTGTAAATTATTGCGAAAAAAAAACACTGCAGCCCTTTAAAGTTTCTGAAAGATGTAAAAAAATACCTAATGTCCAACTTTGAATTGCATTAAAAAAAACTAAAAGACATCGAGCAGTTCTAATTTCAGGACAACATCCCCAGCTTTTTCCCTTTCCAACGATGCTACATACATACATTTTTATTCAATAACGAGATTTATTTGCTAATTTTGTTTAGCCGGAGACTTTTATCAAAAACTTAAGTAAGAGCTATTGACAAAAAGAAAAGTAAATAAAAACCCTTTTATTCATTTTATCATTTATTACAAAAGGTGTTCAAACTGCTTTTAGTTTTTTTTTAATGCAATTTCAAAGTTGGACATTAGGTATTTTTTTACATCTTTTAGAAACTTTAAAGGGCTGCAGTTTTTTTTTCACAATAATTTACACCAAATATCCGTTTTAATACAACATAACGACACTCAAGATAATAGTAATAATAAAAAATGATACTTACATCTTCATTTTTATAAGTTATTTGACTTTAAGTGATGCATTTCGGAATTTTTAAGAAAGTTAACTAAACATTTTTTTTTCCTAAACCTTGGGGCCTAGGCCCAATTTATAGGGCTAAGTAAGTAGCATATGGCTCCACCTCTTCGCTGTTTTTTTTTGTCCAACCCTCTGCAAAACACCCTGTATAAATGTTTTATTTACTTCCAGATCACTCAACTCTCACCTCTAGCTTCTGTCTCCTGGAACTGGTCCTAGCAACTTGCATCCCGCCTAAAAGCCGAGTCACTACGGATGCGTGTGCGTGACGAGCACGTAGACGTGCGGGTGGCGTGCGCGTTGTAAAAGACGAATCCTCATAAGAGATGACACCGCATGGGAGACGTATTACCTGTGCGCGTCAAGCGGTGTGGCATCTCTAATAAGGATTCGTACTTTACAACGCGCACGCCACGCGCACGTCTACGTGCACGTCACTCACACGCATCTGGCGTGGCTCAGCCTTAAGTCCTTACTATACCACCTTGTATAGACAACGAACCTTTTTTTAAATTAACAAGAAATGTTAGTTGTCTATACGGTGCACACACAAATTAATAGGTACCGATAAACAATATAACACGTTAACGCAATTGTATATTTATTAGAGAGTACCATAAATGCAGTTGCTGTAACATATTTTCTTCTTCCATCGACCATTTAATGAAGTTTGCATAAATAAAGACAATGTAACATAAATCAGATGACTTGTATTCTTAACGATACATATTCTTGGGCTAACTAAAGTTTTATTGCCTTTACAAGAATTTATTGTAGAGTTTACATAACTTTTATTAATATCTACAATAAATATTGTTTATTTAGACACTCCATGTGTTATAAATACTGAATAGTTAATCTAGTAACACACACAATTTGACTGTGTGGCACTTACAATATAACTATTTCATCATACTTAATGAATATATTACCTTTACAAAAATGTATTGTTAAGTTTACATATCATTTATTACGTTCCGCAAAAAAAAATATTTCTTAGTACGATCCACGTGTTATGATTACTAAATACGAGTATTCTAGTAATACACGCTATTTTAATGTGTGGCAATTACAAGATAATTAGTTCACTAAGCTCAACGAATTTAAACAGATTGGTTTAGTTATTTATACTATGTGAACAATTGTCCCAGAATTTACTAGATTTTCTCGTTCAGATTACAGTATTCTGGTATCATGGACGAGACTTTTTTCTCCGTGAACCTGTTTCAAATTTTAAATTAATAATGAATTACCCTTCAGTCGTTTTCAGTTAATGCGTAATTTTCCAGTGACTTTGTGGTTCACAAACGTAACGACGACAAACAGGTAAAACCAAAACGAAAGCAAATTGTCCTGATCATACTATCCTTATATTACACAGGAATCTACTGTAAAAGTTACTTTTGCCTAATTTGGCAGAAACTAAACGTGGTTTTATCTGACGTTAATGGTTTTACCGATACTTATAATACAGACAGAAAATTTAATCACTGTTCACATTGACACAATTCACATTGTGTACAATTTTTATTTGTTATTTTTATTGTAACTATGGATGCAAGTCTGAAAATAAATAAATATAAATTATTATTATTATTGAGCGAGGATTATTTATTTATTTATTATAGCCTTTATTTAACAACTCTTTTTTTTAAATATAAATAGTATGTGTTACTAGACTTAAAGTTTAGGCGTTGTCTTGCCATCCCGCATAGGCCTCCTCTAAAGATTTCCATTCTTTCCTATCCATAGCTTTCCTTTTCCAGAGTATACCTCCTATATGTCTTTATATCATCTTCCCAGCGGCGTAGTTGCCCACCTTGTTTCGTTTTTCCATCCCTCAGATTCGATTCTAAGATTAATTTCACCCATTTTTAGGGTTCCGTAGTCAACTAGGAACCCTTATAGTTTCGCCATGTCTGCCCGTCCGAGCGTCCGTCCGCGGATAATCTGTGACCGTTAGCACTAGAAAGCTGAAATTTGGTAGTAATATGTATATCAATCACGTCGACAAAGTGGTAAAATAAAAAGTGGAAACAATTTTTTTATTAGGGTACCTCCCCTATACGTAAAGTGGGGAGTGTTTTTTTTTCATTTCAACCCTAACGTGTGATATATTGTTGGATAGGTATTTAAAAATGAATAGGGGTTTACTAAAATCATTTTTTGATAATGTAAATATTTTCGGAAATAATCGCACCAGAAGTAAAAAAAATGTGCCCCCCCCCCCCCCCTTTACCTATTGAACCATAAGTTTTAAAAATATGAAAAAAATTCAAAAGTAGAACATTATAAAAACTTTCGAGGAAAATTATTTTGAACTTGATAGGTTGAATAGTTTTTGAAAAAAAAATACAAAATAATTTCTGAACTAAGTTTGTAATTTAACCGTATAAGCAGGTGTTTATTGTACCTGTAATTTCTACAAAATCATAATGAAATGACGTGCTTTCAAATAAAGTAAAAACGGTGAAAATCGGTTCACCCAATAAAGAATTATCCCATAAAAACCATCTTCCATACTTTAAGCTCGCGCGTAATAGTTTACTTAATTTGCCGATAGATGTCGCTGTACGTGGAACGCTCATATCATATCCTACATGGCGGTGTTATTTTAACTCTTAATTGGGGACACTTACTGTGACGGACGGAAAACTACGGAACCCTACACTGAGCGTGACCCGACACGCTCTTGGCCGGTTTTTCTTTATTATTTCTAACCATGTGTCCGGTCCATCTCCACTTTAATTTTCTTATTGTTTTAATGATATCGTTTATTTTTGATCTAATATCTTTTAGTCTCACTTTATCTATCTTTCTAATGTTGAGGATGCTTCGTTCCATGTTGTGTTGACAAGTTTTATAGTGAGGAATATAGGCCATACTGAACAACTTTTACTATGGGACCATATCCGAAATCGTAAAAAATATTTGGTTTCCCCATAGAAAACAACAACATGTGATTGGCCGAAATGTATGAAACAGCCAAAAATTTTTCGCAATTTCGGATTTGGTCCTATAGTAAAATTTGTTCAGTATGGCCTACCTAATAACCTCGCTCAATATGAACGGTGATTAATGTTTCACCCTGTATAAATTTACTTAATACTTTTGATATTTGGTCACTAAAAATATCGTCTACGTAGAATTTTAAATAAACATCCTAGATAAAAACCGTCTTTTTGTTTTGGGCATCTGAAACAGAAGATAATTGGAAAACTAATTAATGATTAAAAAAAACATACCAGTACGAGCACCAACCTGAAAATAATTGAGTCTCCAAAAGTAAATCAGGAAAAGAATTGACCATACGAAATTAAATTGCCGCTCCGCCACTGACCTGTAGTCCTAATCAGGCTGTGGGTCAGGAATGTGAATTCTTATTGACGCCTCTGATGTACAGTCAGCCGTACAATAGCTATATTACTAGTGGATCAGTGTCTACACACACCCGTGTATTAAATTGCTGCTTCACTCCTGACCTGGGCTCCTAATCAGACTACGGATCAGGCTCGGAATGCCACTTCTTATTGACGCCTCTGATGTACGGTCAGCCGTAGAATAGCTATTTTACTAGTAGATCAGTCAAAGAAGCAGACATTCAGAATTGAATTGCCGCTCCGCCACTGACCCAGAGTCTAATCAGGCCAGGAATGCGACTTCTGATTAACGATTTTGAAGTATAGTCAATCTTCTAAGAACTATTTTACCTATTTTATTGGTTCTGGTGGCCGTATCAGCTCTCTATTAAAGGTTAACCTCAAAAAATTTTGGCTGGGATTCATATCCTTTAGACCTTTGACCGCCAAGCATCGGACGGAAAAATCGTGGCCCGCGAGAGCGCGAGGCAACTCGCTTATATTTTGAACGTGATATCACGCGCTGGCGCTGATGGCACGACTTTTCGTGCGCGTGATTTGACGTCTTTGGCGGTCAAAGGGTTAAATCAAAACAAAACTGTTGCTAAAATATGGAAATTTACTTTTAACTTTTATACGACGGCAATAATACACACGTAATAGCCGGAGTTGCTCGCTCCTATAAGCTATATACTAGAATCAGTCGTGAGGTACGCTTGTTTGCTACCAGCAGTACCATAGCAGTATAGAAAAATGCATGGCCGATATTCAGAATAGATACACGTTCGACTATACAGCAGCCTTGCAAGCCATTTAGCCGTTTTATTTGGGATTGTAAAACGCTCGCACTCGTTAAATGGTTATTAGGTAGAATTACCGTTGGCCGTGATTCGATACGTGATAAACACGTTAATCAAATAAAGCCACCAGCTTAACCTGTAGGAGTAAGGTGACATTGACATGATAAAAAATAGGTCATTGGAAGAAATGCCAGGGACGTCCTGCAGAGTGTGAAAAAGCACTTTTTTATGGACAGAGCTGGACACGTCAGATATGGCACAATAGTGATTTGAGTATTTTTTACAGTAGCTCGGGCATTTCCTTTTGGGGGGCAAAATGAAGTCGGTTCTTTTTTGTTTAAAATTATATATTTTCAATAGTTTTTTTTTTTATATTCTTAAAATAATATTTATTAAATCACAGTAAAATTGTCACACACCTCATATCATGTTTTTTTTTTATTATATTAGGTAGTTCAAGATCCGATAGTAACATGACTTCTTAATTATTTTACTTTTAATGGCTAATTAACTGATGCGTTAATTCTGAGTAAGCATCTACTGGTTTATCTCTGTACAAGGCCAGATGACGATAATCAACATTCAATGAGATTCTTGCATTATCCAAGTTATTCAAATCTTCGTAACATCGTTGACATAGATAACTGGACTTTATTTCAAGGACCTTTTATTTCAATCCCTATTTCAGCGAGATAAGGTATATTATTGGTCAGTTGAGTTTTTTATGTTTGACGTACATAATATTAAGCTTTTAAATTCCTGTCAACTGAAAACGATATAAAGGAAAACAAAAGTTGATTAGTTGCCTCGCAGTTCATTTTATTCTGACTCGCTCAAGTACAGAAATCGTAATATAATAAACAAAATATTCTAAAGTCTAAATTACAATTTGATCTAGCCTTAAACATAGCAAAGAATGTACTATGGGTACCTAGGTATTATACGACGTTATACCTATGTATATAACTCTGGAACAAATATTGATGTAAAACACCTAAATATATGCCTTAGGTACCTACCTAAGGCATACCTATCAGGATTTGAAACAGTGACAATATCATATGGACCTAGAGAAGAAAGTCAAGACAGTTAATTGATTGCCTTTGCAGTTCAATTTGGTTTCTGAATTGCGCAAACAGAAATAGTAATTGTGAAGCCAAGACTCAGAAGTCCTGTCAGAACCGAAGTGGGTCGATAGCACACTTAATTACGATAAAAACTATGTATTCGATCATAAATTGTGTAATTATCTCGCTAGGTTCAAACGCGCCGGCATCGCGACGGTAAATATGTCTTGTCAACTAGAACTACTAAAAGAGGTTAAGTGCGACAATTGATGAGCCAAATTCAAACTTAATTAGATTTATTTATAGTCTATTTTCGCTTAAAAGGGTAATATTTGGTAGTAATGTTAATCCTCGGGAATTTGTAAATTCAATCGACACTGGTAATGAGGCGAACGGTTTCAGGGAGAGATTAATGATTTAATGACTTAAATAGATCCTGGTAGTTGTGACCTTGTTTATGCAACGTCTTAAAGCTCTTGTTGCTAAGTTAAATTATCTTTAGGTAGGTATTACTAGTGTCAGAGGCCAAGATCCCCCTTGGGCCACTGTTGCTGAGCCAGCGTAGTAAGTACTTATAATATATTTTATAGGTAATAGAGCCCATATAAGCTCACATAAAAATAAAATTCCTACTTCTAGTTTTCCTCCAAAATCAAATATTATTCTTCATTTAGTTAACAATGTACGTATGTTTTTTTCTTTCTTTTATATGTGTAAGTTTATTAATGTTTGGTTTATTTGCTTTGCAACACCTACTTTTCTGTTAATTTACAAAGGTTTCCGCTTCCCAAAGGTTGTCTGGAAGAGATCGCTCTTTAGCGATAAGACCGATAAAACCGCCAATTGTTTTGCCTCTGCTTTTTTATTTGTTTTTTTTTTTTTTTATACCACGACGGTGGCAAACAAGCATACGGCCCGCCTGATGGTAAGCAGCTACCGTAACCTATGGACGATATTGTGACTTGTGTATACTTTGTGTCTATTATTTGAGGTGTGCAATAAAGACTATTTATGTTATGTTATGTATTACAAGCAACTGTAAAAAAAGAATTAATAAACCAAAGGCCACAATGATTACACCTCCAGATCCAGAATTAGGTTTACCTAAACTAAATCGCAGACAGTCAAGGTCGCTGCAATGAAACCCATTGTGTTAAATTCAAACTCATCTGTTATTCAAGTCACGACCTAAACATATTATATCTTTGTTCGTAAAATGTATATTATGTGTTATAATGAAATATGTTTTGAGAAACCACTGTGTCTATGGAGTTTCCGACTTAGCACTCGATAATTTATACTTGATGGAATGAAATGAAGGCTGCAACTTAGATTCCGGTTTTACAAAACAATATTGTTTTCACCTCAGCAGCTCGAACAAGGGTTCATTGCTGTCTAAAAACAGTGAGCAAAATTCGATTTTGCTGCGAGAGTGAGACAAAATGACCTTGAAGTGACCTTGAAATTAGAACGTCAGTTCCACTCCCGGGGTCTAATACAAAATCGAAATGCTTCTGTCTATTAGAGTTGTCTTTTTCACGTCATTAGTAAATGGAAAGAGACAGAAATATTTTAATCGTCATTTGATCGTTTACTGAACTTTCAATGTTTCAATAGTAGACCCCTGCAACAGATTCAGAACGAAACGTTCCAAAATACGTAGAAGTATTTTTGCAAACATTATTTATTTAAAATCTATTTTCTAAAAGATGTAAACATAAAAAACTTAAAATAATTTACGTACTTTATTTTAAAATAAAACATGTATAGCCGGAAAAATCATAAGATTATCACGTAAAAAATAATTTATCTCTTTTAAATATATTCTTCCTTGTACTCCTTAAGTGCCTCAACTCTAATTCGGACCGTAAAAAATGAAATCCAATGACGGCTACAGTCAGAACGAAACGTTCAGAATCGCGCACGAGTATGAACTTTTAGTTGTATTTTCTTTAAAATTATTATTTTATTTTAATTATCCTACAATAATTGACATAATTTACTTGTTATATTGTAAAATAAAAACAATAAAGCTAAAAAAACGACAGACGAATAACAATATAAAAAAATAATGCAACATCTTACGTACCAATATTCTAGTAAGTAGGTAACCGAACGCTCTTTTAAAAACAAATGCGCGGTTCATTGTTCGTTTCTTAAAATATTTTTCACAAGTTTCAACTGTTTGTTCTGTTGTGGTGTAAATTCTAATATTTTTTGTATCTTTGCGAAAACATGAGTGAATCGAGTGACGATGAAGCTGGTTTAACTCCAGAGGAGCTAAAAGTAACAGTTCAGAATGCTGAATTGAATTTTCTTCCCGATAAATCGCGGGAGAAATACTTGAAAGCCTATGAAAATTTCAACAAATGGAGAATAGAAAAAGGTGCTAAAACTTTTTCAGAGACTGTCCTTTTGTCGTACTTTATCCATCTGTCGGCAACGAAACAACCCTCCACAATGTGGAGCATATTTTCGATGCTAAAAGCTACTATCAAAACACTGAAAGACGTGCACATCGAAAGGTACTCAAAAGTGGTATCATTTTTAAAAAAGTCTGCGTTGGGACACAAATCTAAGAAGTCGAAAACTCTCACAGCGTCCAACGTAGGGAAATTTATAAATGAAGCTCCAGATAATAATTTTCTGGCCGCGAAAGTAAGTACCTACCTATACTTACTATTTGTAGTATTTGAGTTGGCAAGACCGGCTTTGATGAGATTTTATTATTTTGAAGCATCATTCCATGTTTACTTTTTTACTATATTTCTAATAAATAAATTTGTAACTTTGTTGTACAAATCTTAATGTCATTATTTTGTTGCAGGTTATTCTCATAATTGGAATAAATGGAGCGTGTCGCACAAACGAGCTCTTAAATCTCACTGTAAATGCAATAGAAAAGCACTCTGAAACGTTACTGTTAATAAACCTGCCAAACACAAAAACACATATTGATAGGTCCTTTGTTGTACGTGAGGAGTATGTACAATTAGTTGAAACGTATAAATCTTTACGCCCTGCAAATACAAAGACAGACCGTTTTTTTCTGCAATATCATAATGGCAAGTGTACAAGACAGCCTATGGGCGTCAACAAAATAGGTGGGACACCAAGAGAAATTGCTACATATTTGAAACTTGCTGATCCTCCACTATACACTGGGCATTGTTTTCGACGGACATCGGCCACCCTTTTGGCAGATTCCAGAGCAGACCTCACAACGCTGAAGCGTCACGGCGGCTGGAGGTCTAGCACTGTAGCAGAAGGATATATAGAGGATTCGATAGAGAATAAATCCAAAATCTGCCAACGTATAGTGGAAGCCATAAACATAAAAAACACAGACCCTGCATGTCCAGGTAGCTCTAATCCTGATACCCGAAATAAATTCAACATCATACATACCTCAGATTTGAAACACAATAGTAAAGAAAGCAAACCAGAAACATCAAAAGAATACAGAATTGGAGATCGATTAAAGTCAATATTAGAACAACAGACATCAGACCCATGGAGTCGACCGGGCACCTTCAAGGAAAATAATGTTCAAAGCATGTACACAAATTCAAATAGCCCTTCTGAGTCCCCTACTTTTACAGCTACTATAGATCCTGCACAAATAGAAAATTCACCTGCAAAGAAAGAAAAATTAATAAACAGTCAAACACAAATTGCTAACATTAATAAACCAAATAAAACCATCAATCTTACTATAAATAATTGCAACAATTGTACTTTCAACTTTTAACTTTAAAATTTAACTAGTATCGGCCTTAATTACAAGTTATAAATAACTAAACTTAATCTTTAACTTGTCATAAAAAGATTTATTGAACAAAGCAAAATAAATGAAATAGCTGGTAGCTACATATGTGTGCGTGTGTGTGCCTGTCTGGATTTATTTTATTTTGTTTGGTTCACTTATCATAATTAAATGTTGGTATAGTCCTTATTGTACTGAGTAACTAAAAAACTGCTTGATGAACTGTTTTAGGTACTCCGAGTCCTACCCAGGTTGGTGTACAGTCAGCAGCAAAATAACTTTACTAGACCTTTATTATTATTTTTAAGATGATTTTCAGCACCTCACCTGCTTTGCTACTTCTGCTATTGGCTATAATATATAAGTTTAGTTCGGGGCTGTTGACTTCGGGGTAAGATCTGGGTCAAGCATAGTTCAAGTATGTTACTAAACCAGGTCTTAGTCTTAGTGTGGGTTTGAGTCTGGATCTGGGACATGGTCCAAATCTAGGTTATGGTCTGATTGAGGATCTTGGTCCAGACCCGGGTCATGGTCCAGGATCATGGTCCACTTCTTCGTTTTTAGAATTTTAAATGTCATATTCGAGCGCTCGAATCACAAAAATCGCCCCCTGGACTAGGGTAGAAAATAGAAGATACCAAAATTAAAAACTATTCCGTTAGTTACATGAATGTGCCATCTAATCTATATGAGTGATTATTAGTTATTGTTATTAACTTATTTAATGTGTACTTATTCATACTTTTGAATTCCCGACGACGGCGACGCAAAAAGAGTTATGCATGTACGAGTATGTATATGTCTGCTTCCTGTATGTGCACTCTAGCTCTTAAATGGATGAACTGATTTGAATGAGGTGTTTTTTTGTGTTATTTAAGTAAAAGTTTGTTTTCTATCTATGGTTCTTAGAAATGTCTTCTCAAAATCGGTTTAGCCGACTCTGCGATTATTTAAATTTAAAATGGTTATTGTCTGTAATGTTTTCGTCGACACTGGATATAGTATAATTTTAATAAAAGTGATGTTATTACATTCATGTTGCATTTTATTTCTTATGTCTTTGTTCTCACTGTTGAGGTGAAAAGTTGTATGAGCAACATGAGACCAAAGTTATTTGCATCTCGTGCCTTTGAGTCCCTCACTACGCTCAAGATTCTACTTTAGAATCACTCGCTACGCTCGTGATTCTATTATAGAATCTTTCGCTTGCTCGGGACTCAAAATTAGCACTCGTAACAAAAACGAACTTTGGTCTCTTGTTGCACAAATATCTATATGACTACATTTTAGTCGTTCAGTAAAATAATGAGTAAGTATTTGTTATTGTATTAGTTTAGTGCATTAAGTTTACATTTACACTTATTATAAGAAAATTATAGCGACAGAGAAAATTACAATAGTCATATCGTAAATTGTAACATAGAGTAAGCCGTTGGCAAGCCTAGTTCATTGCCTAGCAATATTAGGCCTATCTAAGGCAGTGCACACAAATAAACACGTATGAACATTGACCAGGCGCGGATCCAAGATTTCGTTCCGGGGGGTGCACTTTTCTTCACAAAAAACCTCGCGGTCCGCACCTATGGGCCCCGTAGTATACGAGGTTTGCGTTTCAGGGGGGGCGATTTCCCTTGTTGCCCCCCCCCCCCCCCCGGCGCTTGCGTATGAAAACATGTATAATAAGTCTTTGCAAGAATTAAAAACTTAACTTTCGTGCTCAATGATAAGGATAAGAAGAAAGAGGTCGAAATGTCGAACGTATCGGCTTTATTATAATTTGTCGGTACGGTAATGGTCCGAGTTCTAATCACCACTGTGATCACTAGATGTCGCATGTAGGATAATTATGCTACAGGCAAAAATAAGTCAAAGATTGGTGAGTCGGGTACAATTGTCCAGTTAAATTAATACCCCGTATAAAAAATCTCTAAAATATTTGACACATGCCTACAATATAACATAAAGAACTTGGTTAAATCATGTATTATATATAGTTATTTAATCATGTATAAATCTTAGATAACAACCCCATCTAGTGTTAGTTACTCAGTAAAATAAAATTAATCCTTTGACTCGGACCAACACTAATTTGCTAGGGCATGCTATACCTAACGGGAGGTATTTTCTATACGCGATATACCTTCTATTAATTTAGTTATTTTTAATGTAATGGTCCAGGGGTTAAAAAGTAGCTTGAATAATTATAAAAAATCGTGACTAAAAATTAAACAAATCTAATTTTAAATATTAATAAATCTGACTACGGTTTCTGTTGAATTACCTGTCAAACACGCTACATATTATGCTTCGTCTAGTGAGAGTTATTTATAAGTCCAAATGAACGCAGCGATAAGGGTTGGCACAAACATAACGCCTTGTTAACGCATGAGGTCAATAATTTGTTTATAATATAGTTGCAATGACCAGTTTTATGGGCCCTCGTATCAATTGTTTGCATACTAGTTACAAGATAATTTAGTTTATCTGTATAATTTATTGACCATTTTGACCCATTCATTCAGTTTAAACTAATAAATCTTATGGTGTCTGGGTAGGGTGGAGGTACTGGAGGTAAATGGTAAAAAGTTCCATGAAACGTTACCTAGATTTTACCTCCACCTTACCCTACTTTATTTTGTTAGCATATGACTTTTAACAATACCACACCATTTTTTTTTAATAACCTGGACTGATACTCTTTTTATTAGTTGACATCTTAATTGTCTTGAAAGAGAAGTGTCGTGATTTATATGGGAACTCATACATACTACGATTTTTTCTGGACAGACTCTATAACTTACCTTTATTGGTTAGTTTCTGAATTTTATACTTACATGTATAGAGATAAGATATTTTAAATCCATATCAACACGATTTTTATCTAGAATCTTCGCTTAAAACACAATCTCAAATAATTACAACTTTAGTACAGGCTATTATCTCTCATATGTACATTATGTGCTGATAGACCGTAAATAATGTTTGTTATTAAAAAAAGATTGCCTTTCTCACCTTGGGAACAGGTGTGGTCAACCTCCTGGTCCATTCTATTCACATTATAGAAATGTTTATTCTGTCATCTGTCGGTCAGATTTTGATGAGCGTTTAGTTTCTGTCCCGTTAATTTTGTGTGAAGGTTGCTTCTAACACGAGCTGTCTAGAATTAATGTTGCTAATAAGCTTTTGAATCACACATTCATCACGAAGTAATAGGTTATGCATGGTAATTTGAGGTGTGAAATTTTAATGACTTGTTTAACTTCACCACGTTTTGAAGCTAATCATTTTTTTATTTTTTTTTTATTTTATTATAAGGAGATACAACGGAAGCATACAAGTGAAGAAGATTATAAATAGAAAATACGTAACTAGATTAAAATGTTCCCTTAGACATATCTCACTGAGAACATTGATGGTATTAGAATATAATATAAATTATAATATAAATTTAAAACATTAAAATTAATTAATAAAAGTAACCTTCAATATTAATAATTAAGTAATATTAGTAATTTAAAAAAAAACATAAATACTTGGCAATCCTGCTAAATCGAAGTTTAAATCAAAGTAATATTCAATTTACGCTCATATCTTAATCTGTTACCTCCGTGTTTATAATTTAAAATATAAATTTGATGTACTTAATACGTTAAAAAACATGACATTTCAATTAGTTGTACGATTAATTTTGTCACGTTATTCAATAAACGTTTGGACCGAGGCTAAGTAATTTTTTATAGCACCGTTAGGTGAAAATCACTACCTTATTTTCAAGAATACATCAGATTATGTAGGAGACGCAGCTCAATATATTCTGATGGGTGCCCATAAACATAAATATGTTAATTTAATCGGATATTGATTAACTGTGTTTAGATAAGAACCTTGTGGAAGATTGTGGGTTCATCTCAAGTATGTCAGCCTAGAATGCTCGTGGATATTTAAAGGCCATGGGAGCGGAAGATATGACTATAAATTAATTGTGAACAATACCGATGACTGTATAATAGTTTCGGGTCAAGGACAGACAGCCATTTAATTTAATTCCTACTCTGCTCGGTCTCATTTGTTCCTGTCGTTTAAAATTATGAATGTTGATAAAAAAAGTTACGTAAATTTAGCGAAATGAGGCGTATTTTGCTAGTGAATTTAATTTAGTCGACAAGCCCAATTCATTATCATTATCAATGCCCCAGGGCCGCTGCAATATTTTCGCTGAACTCGTTTGACAAACACGCCATTGGCCTTATTACTTAGTTTTGTAAATATAGATTTATATTTATATTTACATTGATAACTAAATGTCATTACTATGTAAAATAAATGTTATTTATTTTCACCAAGGTCTCTTTTACTTACATTTTTAATTTTTGTTACTGTTTTTGTTAATGTAAAAAGTGTTTGACTTTCAAGTTGACTATAACTTTTTTTTTTTTAATGCACTTGCAACTTATAAATGACTCAAAACGACGTAACGAATGTGATACATATTATTATATAATACAGTGGCTATAAATATAAACTTCGCTGAATTTCGTATGTGTTGGTTCTTCTGAAGACAGAGATTTATTGTTCCGTAGCGATGGTAATCTCTTGACATTCTCAAGAGCTTTAAACTGTTCGAATTGAATTTAAAAATAATAACTGAGAAATTATTTTAGATTTTAATCGTTTATTAAGTTTCTTTTTAATGTACTCTGAACCTGTTATTTTTCTAATCCAGATATAGGTTCGCTTAATCTGCTTTTCTACTCTATAGAGCGATTTGACATCGACAATGGCGTAAAGCACACGCGGGTGCGGCATCAGTCAACACTGTGTTTGCCATTTTATTGCTTCAAATTATATGTTCCGAAACGTTAACTCACTTACTAACGTGGTAACCGTAATTATATTCAAACACATCTACTATATCGCTTTTTAGCGATAAGACGGCAATTGTTTTACCTCTGCTTTTACTGTTTGTAACTTGTATTTTATGTGTTTCTTTATTTTGAGGTGTGTAATAAAGAGTATTTCTGTTATGTTATGTTATATGTATCATAACAAAAACCGTATTCGGAGATGATAAATTGTGTAAATCCTTCAATAAAAAAATGTTTACAACAACTGTATAACCTCATCCGTTGTTCCTCTCAATTGTAAATAAAATAAGATTAAAATCTGCGTTCCAGAAATTCGAAAATAAATAGATATGTCGAAATTAATGGCATCGGAAACATTATAAGTTATGAAGCGAAAATAACAGACGGGCCTTGAGCTATTTATTATTTAATAGTTATCGGGTGTGAAACTGTTCACTTTTGCGAGACACGTGTGTGAACAGATCAAAATAACATTGTTCCAGAAAACTTAAATACGTAGCTATTTGAGTTTGTGTTTAGTTAATTAAATAATGACAGCCATTTAAATATTATATGTCGAGTAAATTGAAGAGACGTCGAGAAATCAAGCTCAATTGACTGTGCATAAAGAAATAAAGGTAGTCCTGCTGGTATAGTTACCAGCTATCATCATTAACCGGTGTCATTAAACAAAAAAATAACCGATTTCACCTAGCCTCCACCTTTCCAAAAGCAAATGCCCGAGCTACTGTAAAAAATACTCAAATCAAATAAATGTGCCAATAATGTTTTAAGAGGTCCCTCGATTTCTCCAGGATCCCATCATCAGAACCTGACTTGGTGACAATGGGACCAACTGTAAAGTATATCATTCAAACAAAAAAATAATTTTCCGAATCGGTGCAGGCGTCCCCGAATAATCGGTGAACATACATAAAAATATAGCTAAAATCATTGATTTATTATGTATTCTACTAGATGTGACATCTAGAACATATTTTGTGCGCCATGTTTGGCGGTTGACAGCTGACTGAATTAAAGAGTAGTATAGACTTGTAGTGATTTTTACTACAACTTTTGCGACAAAACATTTCTTAGGGATCATCTGGCCTCGGACACCGGAGGGTTTGGTCACTTTTTCTGAAGTATATGACATCTATTTTCAGTTTATATATAGTAGTGTAACTACTTAAAAATTGCAAATCAAAAAATATTGAACAAAATAATTTGATTTGCTTCAAGATTCATTTCTTAGGGATGTCATTGGATATTATTACTATTATTAGGAGTAGGATAGGAATTGAGAACCTCCTCCTTCAAAACCTTAAAGTCGGTTGAAGATGCTGTTTTATCAGAAGTGAAGTGACAGACCAGACGAGACGATTTATCATTTTTCCCAGTTCACGGTCAGATAGTGCCGCTGCAAATCTCGCTGCCCGTAGGTAGCGCCGTTTGGCGGGGCGCCAGCTCGGGATTGTTTTGTTTTCTAAAAAAGCTTAGCTTATTTTGCAATTTAATCGCGCCATAATTTGTTGTATATTTACTAACGTTTGCAAAAATATAGAAAAGCATTTTCTAGGTTATTTGGAAAATAGAGTGCGGTAAATTATACAAAATTATCTTTAATAATCCCCTACTTGTTTGATATAAATGTAATGAAATTATTGTTTTTTTTATGTATTTTTCACAATAATACACATTTACATTTGCCTTCGATTTCGGAAAAAGGCCGAGGATCCTCGCTCCGAGTCCTGGTACAAAGGCTGTCCATAATAATCCAATGTGGTAATGCCGCAAGTGTTATGGGCACCTTCGTTCCGGGAGCGGTTGGGAGCGAGCTGTTTGGTAAAATTTTTGTAAAGTGTAAATTTTGTAAATAATATTCGTTATTTCATAGATATTAGTGTAAATATTACATATTAAATTAGAAGCAAATATATATTGCACTTGTGTTTTATAAATAAATTAAACTTTGTTGCTGCATATATTTTTCAAACAACTATGTACAATGTTGTATATATTAAAATTGTGGTTGTTGCTACTGTATGATTAATAGTTTTAAAGGTGACTCCGCTCATTTCCATTTTGCAGTGTCCATAAGTTTTAAGAAATACTTTTCATTTTCGTGGAATTCATCATTTGTTAAGTTCAATCATCGCGCGTTAGAAGTGGTGGTAGGAACACCTAGTTAGTTGTTGGGTGGTCCAACCAATTGGCACTGTTCCACAGGTAAAGGTGAAAGTAATTACAAATCGCCATTAATCTTTGTTTATGTAATTTTCTTGACACTGGTGGGACCGACAACATTTAATGGTGAGGGTGATGTTAAATACAGTGTGTATGTATACAGAGTGCAGTAGGAACTCCAATGGCGTTAAGACGTCCGACTTTCAATCCCGGAGGTCTCGGGTTCAAACACCGGCGGTACCACTGAGTTTTTCGGAACTTAATGTACGAAACTTCATTTAATATTGTCCAGCTATTCGGTGAAGGAAAACAACGTGAGGAAAGCGGATCTAATCCCAATAAGGCTAGTTCTAGAAAAGTTTGAAAAGTCAGAGTATCACATACCTCCCACTATACGAGTAGGTCTTCATCAAGCGTGATGAGTACCTAAATGTTAAAAACCGGCCAAGAGCGTGTCGAGCCACGCTCAGTGTAGGGTTCCGTAGTTTTCCGTCCGTCACAGTAAGTGTCCCCACTTAAGAGTTAATAACACCGCCATGTAGGATATGATATGAGAGTTCCACGTACAGCGACATATATCGGCAAATTAAGTAAACTATTGCGCGCGAGCTTAAAGTATGGAAGATGATTTTTATGGAATAATTCTTTATTGCGTAAACCGATTTTCACCGTTTTTACTTTATTTGAAAGCACGTCATTTCATTGTAATTTTGTACAAATTACTACGGTTAAATTACAAACTTAGTTCAGAAATTATTTTGTAATTTTTTTTTCAAAAACTATTAAAACTTATGGTTCAAAAGTTAGAGGGGGGGGGGGACGCATATTTTTTTACTTCTGGAGCGATTATTTCCGAAAATATTTACATTATCGAAAAATGATTTTAGTAAACCCCTATTCATTTTTAAATACCTATCCAACAATATATCACACGTTAGGGTTGAAATGAAAAAAAAATCACTCCCCACTTTACGTATAGGGGAGGTACCCTAATAATAATAAAAATTCCACTTTTTATTTTACCACTTTGTCGGCGTGATTGATATACATATTAGTACCAAATTTCAGCTTTCTAGTGCTAACGGTCACTGAGATTATCCGCGGACGGACGGACGGACGGACGGATGGACGGACGGACGGGCAGACATGGCGAAACTATAAGGGTTCCTAGTTGACTACGGAACCCTAAAAAGGATTCGTTGTTTTATTTTACTTGAATGTACTGGATTTTTATATATATATCATGCATACGAGTGTGAAAAGTGAATATAAATATTTTTGTTTCAGGTAAGATGTGACGAGAGACTGATAAAAACACAAACCGCAGAAAACTTGAAGTTGAAATGATGGCCTGCTGCGCTGCACTCCATTGCGGTACGCATAGTATTGTAACGGCTTGATGTTTTCATTTAACTGGACTACGAACTTGAACGCAAATTTAACTTCTGGGTTGGCGGGACTTATGTTAGACTATACCTATAGTTATACTCGGGCTGGGTGGCTTATTTCGTTTAAAATAAGTAACTGTCATCTGGCCTTTGGTGGTAAAGGCCACCCGCCATATAGGTACCTGGTGGTCTACTATGGAAAGGGACCTCAAGAAAGCCCAAAAGGACTTTTGCCAGAGCCGACAACCCAGGACAGCTCGTCTTGGTGCAGAAGAGTGAGGAGACCCGACCCCAAATAATGGAAAAAAAGGACCTGGAGTGCGATTTTTGAATCTCACCAAGTGACTAATTCTCACCGATGTGAGTGATTTCCGAAAGTTCGTATTTTTGAAACTCATCGGTGACTTACATTTGTCATACCTATGATATCGATTTACGAGTGCCCCTACCCACTCGTAATTGAAATCACCATGCGATTATTTTTGACAGTTGACGTATGTTTTTCGGAAGAATTAGCAGCGGGGCTCGATTGTGACATTTGTGATTGCGATGATTTATTGAAAATATAAAAAACGGCCAAGTGCGTGTCGGACCACGCATAATGGTGGGTTCCGTAGCTTCAATAGAATAAGAACCAAACTAATGCCAAAAGGTGGTATCTGATGCCTATTGAAGAAGTTTTTTTGGAAATAACTCAAAAATGGCCCGATAATGTTCAAAACAATTTTCGTAGAAAGTTTGTGATAATAACGGCGCATCTTCTCAATTTTTTTCATATTTTTTGGACGTATAGGTAGTTCAAAAGTTACAAGGGGGGGGCGCTATTTTTGTGACTTTCGAAGCAATTATTTCTGAAAATATTCACTTAATCACAAATTGTTCAAAGAAACCTCAATGTTAACTTTAAAGACCTATCGATTGATGTGCAACAATATGTGGTAAAAGAAAAAAAAACAAATTTTGTTACATGTATAGAGCGCCCCCCCCCCCCCTAAAATATTTTTGCAGCAATTTTACTACATAACTAAAGAGCGGCATACAAAATACACATTATGTCTAAATTTTATTAAGATACGTCTTATAGTTTCCGAGTAAAATGGCTGTGACATACGGACGGACGGACGGACGGACATGACGAAACTATAAGGGTTCCGTTTTTGCCATTCTTGCTACGGAACCCTAAAAATGGCAAGCCTGGAGGAGTACATTATGATGACGATGACGGACACGGACAGCGACGAAGACGACGACGTTCCTCACCGTCAACATAATCCAGCTGCGGTAGGCGTCGCAGAAAGAATTCATCACGTGCAAGCATTTGCGATGTCTAATGCGAAATTTAAAAAATATTATCGGCTTACGAAACCATTGGTAAAATTTGTAAAATTGTAAATTTGACATTGTAAAATTTCTACATGTTGGTAAACAGCGTGTGACTTTCAAAAATACGGCTTTTGGAAAATGGTGACATAAAAGTCATCGGTGATAATTTTAGTCACCGGTGACTTTGATATCACTAGTGAGATTCAAAAATCGCACTCAATATCAAATTTATTTCCAAGGAAACTATTATTTTAACGAATTCTATTTGGTTGTTGAAGAACAACATATCTCGTGTCGGCCACTTTAAAGCAGTGTTATCAATACTAGCTATTTCTACATTAAAATATAACTGGAAAATCAACTAATAAAATACGATAACATGCAAAGGCCTTGTTTTATAGCTTTTTAATATCCAATCAGGGAGCTATAGATAAATACAAGAAGGCACATTGACTGATGATAATGATTTATCAGAAGTATTCGTCCCGCGAAAACGACGGGCGAGCTGCCAGGAACTATTAAATCTATCCCAACACCTAGGACGGTCCAATATAAATTGATCTTCGGTTTAGCATAATTTTTAAGCATGAAGGTCTTACTTATATTGGTTTAGGGTGACTTTATAGAGCAATAGGAACGACGTAGGGGAACTGGGTCGACATTCGATATCAGAGTAGATAAATATTATTTGTATTGCTTTTTAGATCATTTTTCATTTTCCGATAGTTGACAGGTATAGAGCGAACCCTGTGGGTGTTTGTCACAATGTATAATGTTGCATGGCTTGAATCAAACGTGCGCCATGTATGCACGCATTAGCTTAGGTACAATAACGTTACTTTATGTCAGTTGGACCTTATAGAATATAGAGGTTTTCCCAAGATGAAATATTAAGTTCGTGATTGGAAATTTTAAAATGTTTACTTATACTAATCCATTTGTGCCAGTTGGTTTTGTTTGACTTGTGGTCAATTGGACCCATCCAAATAGTTAGGTAATATGTTAGGTATCCAAGTTAGGTAAGATTAATATTTGACATGGCCTTTCCTTCAGGAAGAAGGAGGGGTGGTAATAACTAATAAGACTCTTCCTGAAGGAGAGGCCATTAATAAAAAATAAAAAAGTATATGTAAAATAGAATTAAACTTATGAATATCTAAAAATGTAAACAATATTTTCAAATGTAAAAACAATAATAAATAGCTATTCTGATTCTGAATATTTGACATATGGGTGATACCCATCGGCCTCAGGCCATCTTACCTCAAGTCTGAAAATGTAAGTACATAACTACATATTTAGACAGATGATAGTAAATATCACAATTAATACAAAAAATATACCTTTATTAAAATATTTGTCTATCAATAGTTATACTTTTCCTTACGTCTTTATTTACGACCTCTAACTATCGCTCTCGCTGTCTAATCGTATAACTACAAAAATAACTATAGGTAGCCATGCTTTCAGTAATACATTAGCAGGGTTTCCCTTCAGCTTCATAAACACGGGCGTCGTGCCAAACGAAGCAAAAAAATACAAATTATTGTAAAATATTGCCGCCATGGATGTATGAAATAATTATGGATACCGCGCCTCCGAGACATAACTATTATTGCGTCATAAGCCGTTTTTTAACGCCCGACTCGCACACTCAGTTGAGCGCTTAGCCATGATTGGCTCTAACCCCAGTGCGTGCGAAACGGCTGATAATGGAATGACAATTTTGTCACTCGTAGCGGCATCCTCCGTAATAAATTTCACATATGCATGACTGCCGCTAATGTTGTGTTTTTTATATTAAATTTTTTATATAGGAGAAGTATTAATTTATATTCCTATCAAATTGAAATTAATTAACTAGGTTCAAATGCTCTTTTAATAACGGCAATATTACGATAAAAAAATCCTTAAAAAAATTTTCTTTGTTCATTGCTCCCTAAACCTACATTTTGTAACTTTCAAGCCGATAAAGGGGAATGCCCGGTCTAATCATCATGTAAAACTATCACATTACAGTCAACTCTAGAACAATTGTTTAAACAATTCCCAACCCTATATCATAGTAATTAGGTATAGTTTTATACGGTACTAATACCGGCAGGGATTTCTGTCAGTATCGGATTTCAAGTCATAACAATGATTCACACGAACGCCTAGGAATCTGCAGATCCTGCACCGATGCAGGTATTCTATAAACAGTAAACATGCGGTTCATGACCTTTCCTTTACTCTGCTGATACGTGTTTATCTTAAATGTAAGGTAAGTAATAGAGGTAAGTAATATAGGTGATTTCGGGGTCGTGGAACCAGAGAATATAGGATGATATGATACAGAATTTAAAGGTGAATGATGTTGGTTAGGTATTATTTTTTTATTACCAATATTGTTAATTATTATTGATGATAAGAAGTAACAGACAATTTTGGTTACATTAATATTGGGTCACCCTACTTAACGTCTTGACACTTCCCATACAACGTAAATCAAACAAAAATCATAGGGTGATCATATATTATTTACTCAGTTCAAGACTTGAAAAAATAAAATTACTTTTTGATCTAATACTTCCGTAAATATGATAATTTTGTTCAGTTACAGTCCAGATTCATAAAAAGTGTTTCTAGATAACGACCTAAAAATCATACTATAAATCAATGGCACAGTCAAAAATGTTCGTAGGCAACCCGAAGATTATTTGGCTTTCCTTTTCTCTATGGGCTATACGATAAACGCCCAAGCATCTGCAAAACTGAGGAAGTATGAAGGAATCGAGATTTATGAACTCGGTCACTGTTATATTCATTTTTATAACCTTAAGTGCATATAAAATTTAAAGGGACTAAATAGAATGTATAATATAGAAATACAAGAAGGTAAATCAGTAATTCATTTGTACCAGTCATTAGAATATCCTTAAACTAAATTCAATGTTTCTAACCACACACCTATAATCAAATTAGGTTCTCCAATTGTTTACAAATGTTTAAAAACATCGGCGCATCGGACCGACTATTTGTTTTGAAAGATTATCTATTGAAACCCTATGTGTATGATGATTGTCTCATTGTCTTCACAAATATTTGCAGCTATCTGTTGTGTAAGGGGATAAGCATTGTTTATTTATTATTCTTAGTCAATTTGCGAACAAGATAATAAATACTTAGAAAATATCTATAAGGTTTGACGTATCAAAAGATGCATTTTATTACTAGAATCACTTAGCAGGCAACTATGGACCAATTGTCCTTAACATTATTTCCACGCTATCAGGTTACAGCAGATAATTTTAAGATATAATGCTGTTATCTTCAGGACTTAGGTATGCTTAAAGTAGAAAGCAACGGTCGTCGCCCACAGACTAACCAAAACAAATGATAATAAGCTTTAAATACCTTTATTGGTTAACGTAAACGAATGTTTAGGGATTTTAAATTGAAAACTGTTTTAAAACCCACGTGTCTCTGCTTAAGGAGTTGTTATACTACGGGTATCAAAATGCACTTTTAGTAGGTTAGCAACTGCTTTTGTGGCTCGTGTTGTTTAAACAGCTGGAGCATGAATTAAATACCACTTGAATTGCTGAAATGTTTTTATAATAATTTTCTGTTGCTTGCTACTGCTAATACAAAGAAGATTGAGGGGAAACGAGGACGTGGTAGAAGGAGAATATCATGGACAAGGAACGTAAGAGACTGGTTAGACGTGGACAGTACAGAGAAAATAATACGCATGACTTCAGATAGAATGGCATATAGGCATAAGGTCGCAAACCTCGGGATGGAGATGGCACTTGAAAAAGAAGACTGCTTCTACAATAAATACGAATTTTATCACTTGTTCGTCCACCTCATGGACCTTTCGTAGTAAATAACTATCCTCCTCATCTGATAGAAAATGAAGAAATTAGTGTTGTAGTGCTCCTACTACTACTACTTCTAGGTAAGGAGCACTACCTACGCTTCATTTACAATTTTAATTGTTAAAGAAAAGGTATGATCATTTAGTATTTAGTTAAGCAGCTAAAGCAGGCAAGACTACATATTTAACAGTTCTACAGGTGAACAAAGATGTTTAATTGCTTACCCTTTACCGTTTTTTCTTTCTTTATGTTGAATCGTAGGTATATATTTTGTATTTATTAATTATATCAGTTTTAGTTTTCGTTTCTCTTCTAGGTAAGGGCCTATATCACGATTTTTTTCTATACGTACATGTATACTATAGTCGCCTAGTTAGTACCCATAATAGCTTTGCGCTTTGCTTAGATTGGCGCTAGGTTGCTCTATGAAGAGTGTCCCATTTTTCATTTGTTATTTTCTTAAGGTTAACAACAGCTAAATTCCACCTCTATCTTTTTCAGTGCGAGTGAAATAGAAACACTGTGTTACGATTAGTATGGGAGCATATTGAAAATTTTTCAAAATGATGAATTAAAAAAAACTACGCAATAATTGAGAAATATAAAATAATGAAGTTTGTAATATAGTGTGGTGGAATTTTGTCCTTAATTACAGACGTATAAGTCAAGAAACTAAAGACATACAACTGTTTAAAGCTATTTGTAAGATGTAACTAAAAACTGTTTAAGTAAAGTCAATTTGAAGGGTGTGTTTTTTTAGATAATTATGACGAAACCTGTTGTGGATGCTTTATTATTTTTATGTTGTATGGACGAAACCTGTGTTGCGGATTTAAAAATAATGTATTTGATTTGAAGGGTGTTGTCAGCCTCTTAATTTTCCTGCTGTGTTTAGGTACGCATATGTATAATATATATGAACAAGCTAGTTATTTATATGTTTACTTGAGTACCAACTGCCTACGTTATCATAAAAGCCTTGCACGTCGAACGCACCACGGGTGGGCTCGAAGGCACACATATCGAGCACTTATTGTTGGACTATTTCTTGTTAGTTTAGAGACTACCAAGATAAGGTTTCAGTATCATGAAAACCGGTTTTATCAACAAATTGATGTAATTACATACAAGTTATCGCACAGGGTCAGTATTGTCGGCATGTTAAAAGTAGGCACATACAATATTTCTTTTAGACGTAAATTGCCTATAATTATGTAAACGAAAATTAGTGGTTCTTCCTTTTTTTTATAAAATGCCTATTTACTGTACGTGCAACGTAAAAATTATAAAAATACGGGCGTTGAATAAATCGGAGGTAGAAATTCAGAAAATAATAATCTGAACAAAATAGATTAGTTCCCAATTGTTAAACATCGTTGTTGGCATCAAAGAATATTTTATTTTTGTTTCGCCATTTGTATTCACTATTATGTATATGTGGTTATTATTAAAAAAGGACAAAGCATGACCCTGAATTTATCACGACATGTGATTTTTCAACACACCCGTTCATGCTCATGTCATGCCCGCTCATGTCACATGTAGTTTTTATCAAATATGACTAATATTAAATAGATGATGAAAAACTGTATTAAGATACGTAGGACGACGTAGGTAGGACGGTATATTTTAGTCTAAAAAGCATATTTGTTATTCACTTATTAGTCTTATTACCTACCTATACTGAACGCTACTGTACGGACCAATAAAATTTGACCTCTTATTATGCTTATTTGCAACGAATTCTGGGGGTCAGTGTATACTAGATATTATTCAAAATGTTTTAGGAATAATTGTGCAGATGCGAACGCATGATCAAAGCGACATAGCTTTTATTTATGCTTCTGATATGTGAGAACCGGCCATTTTGTTAATGGTTTATTGGTGTCGTGTCTCTGTAATGGTTGCATGTTTGATTTTTATTAGAACGGAATTTTAAGAACACTTCTGTAAGAACAAAGAAAACAAACAGAAGCTAATATGCTTGCGACGAAACCCAAAGAGGCTTGGGAAGGGAAATAAAATAAAAAGTTAATCGTCAAAACGAATTGAATAAAGTATTGGACACTTAAACTACGACATTATGAATAAATAAGATGAATACACATCCTTTTATGTGGTACGTCCTCCTAGCGTTTTCCCCGGATTGGGGTCCGCTTGATAACTTAATCCCATGAATTGGCGTAGGCACTTCTTTTTACGATAGCGACTGCCATCTGACCTTCCTACCCAGAGGGGAAACTAGGCCTTATCGGGATTAGGTCCGGTTTCCTTACGATGTTTTCCTTTACCGAAAAGCGACATAAAAATGGTACTGTGACATAAAAATATTAAGCTTTAAAAAATGTTTGTCCCTTTTATACCATTGTATTTTCTATGAGAAATAATTAAATTAGCAATTCAAGTCTACATTTTTATGGACTCAAAATCAGGGTTACAATTTCAAACGGAAGCGCCTTCAGCAATTTAGCAATCATACCACGTGCGAAGTGAAAATGCAACTACCGCCTCGCTTCACCAATCACAGAGCCTCATTTCCGCGAGGCCACGCCCACGCGCTGTGCACTGACACTGATCTGTGTAAACTTAATTTATAACACACTTAATTGCGTAATTGCATATTTTCTGTGCACCAATAACGTAGAGGTCGTCACGACAGCTCTTCACGTATTTGCAATTTACTATTTGAAAAACAATCGACGACTATCGCAAAACGTTATAATGCTGAAGCAAACGTTATAAGTGCTGATGTTTAATCATTTACAAGTTGTGGTATAAGGAGTTATATATAGATGTTGAAGGAAATAAAATAATACTTAATTTTATCACTCAGCGTCAGAGGGTAAACAAAAATGATACAAGGTACGAGTAATTTTATCACTCAGTATCCGAGGGTAAAATAGAAAGAGATGAGTGATTTTATCACTCAGCATCGGAGGGTGAAATAGAAAGATACGAGTGATTTTATCACTCAGCATCAGAGGGTAAAATAGAAAGATATGGCTCTGAAAAACTATTTTAGGGAACATTTTCAAACATTCCATTGTTTATTTATAATGTAGAAAATGTCATAAATGTTACCAGCTTCAGAGTCCATGACTTTTAATACATTTTTATAAAGATATCCTGCTAATTATAGTAGATCTTTTAGTTGTTTCAGAAGTCCAAGTGTTACTACCCTACTACAACCTACTATAATTCGGACATCGTTGAAAGTTATAACTCTATTCTGTATTCATTGTTTTAGGTACTTGTCCGTAAAATTGATATAAAATGAAGTACGTAATTAGGTCCTGATGACCTGGTAAAGGTCGCGGGAGTCCGCTGGATGCGGGTGGCGCAGGACCGGTCATTGTGGCACTCTTTGGGGGAGGGCCTATATTCAACAGTGGACGTCTTTCGGCTGATATGATGATGATGATAATGAATTAGGTCAAACGGAAGATCATTTTCTTAACACGAATTTACAATAAACTTCATCTCAACAGGACGTAAATAAATGCCAACATGTAGGTCATTATAAACGATTGATGTCGACATCAATGAAATCGCCAAATTCAATATTATTTGAAAAACAAAAAGTAATACATTTGCGTTAAAAAATTTGAACACCTGATTCAAAATAATATTGGATTTCCAACAATATTGGTAAGTGCCTATCTAATTAATTTACATCCTCTACCTAATGTATATTATTTCCCTATTTATGAAACTTTTATTAAATCATGTTTGTCAAATGCAATAACTATAAGTATGCCATTTTTTTAGGTATCCATAGCGATTGATTTGTAAAACAGGAACGATTGATTCATAATTATAACGATTAATTATATATTTTTTTCGACGATCACCTATTTCCCACAGTCAATAAAGGTGAGCAAGCTAGTATTTAAAACATCGCTTTATTAACAATCATTAATTATTACAGAAAACTAATCGTGACATATAAAATGTATTGGGAAGTAGTTAATAATCACGACTAGGCAAGGTCGTCACACCCATATGTCATTGTCTCGAGATGAGATAGGAATAAATCTAAAGTGTAATTTTATTCTATAATGAAATCATATTAAGATTTACTCTGCCATCTGTGTATGCACGTATTTTTGATTTTTCGAAGGCTAATAATTGTATAAATCAAGGCGGTACGATAACAGGAATTATTTCCTACTTTATCGTTATTTGAAGTTTAACTCACATGTATTTCGTCACAAAGCGCAACATATTTCGGAGAGCCCAGGTCTCCATATTCAAGCACAAGGAGTGAAGAGTGGTAGCAGCAAAGAGCTAGTGCTAGTGGATTAGACAGTAGCGCGGTGTCATACGTTGGACGTCGTGGATCCGTCACTAGTAGTCTTAGCGCTTGAAGACGGAGACTTAGGCTCTCTAAAACATATCAAAGTGACTAAATACACTGCCGTTAAATTGTAAAATGTTATATTGTCAGAATGTCTCACGAAAGTTTAAATTTAGTAGTCATTATTTTGTAACGATACTGCGAAAATTGTCATCCAAAACGTGTCATGTTAGTAAAAGTTGCCTATCTCTATAAAAATGAAGGCTATAAGAGAACTTCGAATGATATTAATCGTTTTAGAATTGATATTCTTTTTCTTGACATCGTGGCTACGACAAAGCATATTATTATTTTCCTTATAAAATTTACTACTACTACTATACAGTGTGGAAAGATAAGTCGGGCCCTGGAGGGAAACTACCTTAAAACGTTGAGATAGCTCAATTCACTGAAAGGAAACATTATTTAATTTTTTTAAAGGGACATAACTGCATTTACATATTTTTGGAAAAGAGTACAGTTTACAAAAAAAACTATTTATTTTGTAATTTTTGCCATAAATAATTTTTATGACAATTGATGCTAATCGATCATATTGATAACAAGGATGAAAACTTCTTAATACCAACCAAGTTTAGGGCACAAGAGAACCCACAAATAATAATAAAAATATTTTTCATACAATTAGTATAGAAAAAAGTGAAAATTAAGAAAAAAACTGAGAATGCAGATTTAGTTTTTAGGAGAAATAAAAGAATGTTTCCTTTCAGCGAATTGAGCTATCTCAACGTTTTAAGGTAGTTTCCCTCCAGGGCCCGACTTATCTTTCCACACTGTATATGTATACTGCGTAAAAGTAAGTCAGAAATTGGCGCCACTAAAAGATATAAGCCAACTTGAAACAGAATTCAGATCCCCATTTTATTATTTTCAAAAACAACTGGTTATTACTGAACTTTAATGCTTCGACATAAGGGCTGTAATTCTGTTAAGTGCGTAGTTAGGTTAGGACAACATGACCCAATTTCAACGTCTGACAATGGAGTCACGAAGATACCATTAAAAGTGCCGCCAGTGCGACCTATTAACATGATTATTGGGAAAACGTATTCTGTTAATTTCTGTATCACTTCTATTGAAAACTGTAGTGGACACAATTACTTGTTTCTGATGTGTCACTATCGTGCACTTGAACTAGTTTTATATTATAGTTATTTGTAGCATGTTATAATTGAGTCATTTTCCTTAAAATAGCGCTTAAAATAGTCATTCAGCTATTGTCATTACTTCATTAGTTATAAATTCAATTAACTTGTATTGTAAGTATACTCATATTCAATTTGTTTTGACCTTAAAGTAGAATAGAAGATAACAGGGACAGAATTATGATCTTAGCTCAATGATGAAAAATATACGGCATCAGCTCTCCTCTCCATTTCATCCTACAGAGTTTAATCATTAGCAGATATTTAATTTTAAAACAAGCTTAATTTTTTTTTCGGTGCAACGTGTTTTCTTATTTCGATAAGTCAACACTAATGATTATCACACGCTCAGAGTGTCATATCTAAACTATCAATTTTCGAATATGTCCGCAACAATGTTAATATACCAACTGTTATCATATCAATCATTTACTCAGACCAGCAACCAGTGACCTACCTTCCTTAAGAACTAGAACTAGGGTTTGCGATCCGGATACCCGGATACCCGAAATATCCTCACTTTCGGATCCGGATCCTACGTCTCAGGATCCGGATATTACGGATACTACGGATCCATTCAATTATTATCACTAAAATGATTAATTCATAACTCGTTATGCTCATATTTTGTTTTCGATTACTATATATTACTCTACAGTCTACATTGTGTGAATATACCTTATATACCCCATATAAAATAAATTGAACACGTAATTTCTGATAAATAACTCTTACTATTGCTATTGCTACATATTATGAAGTATGAGTACTCAAACTTGTCACTTACCGCACATTTCACATCTCAATCTAGGGATTGCTCCAATTGTTATTACTTTTAACTTAAAGTTTTAAGAGAAAAGAAACCTTTACTTTGCTAATCACTCAGTGTCAGTCGTCTTTGGGTCGTCTACTTGGAAAGTGCTAGTAACGAGCAGTCGTGCGTGTGTGACCTTATCGGTTTTGTCGTCTCCTGTTCCCGTTCAAAAATTAACACGTGATACTGAGTAAGTACTATTCGTATTTTTTCTTTATTATATTGTTTGTAAAATAATAGGAATCACACTAGGTGAAAACAGAGGGCTACAAAAGTGTTTCTAATTCGTGTGTTATTTATTTAATCAGTACAGTAATTTCTAACTTAGAAACTAGCATATACAATTGTTCTTTTTAATATTGTAAGATGTTGATTATATGTAATGTAAATGATTTTATTTTTTATAGCTTACATGTACCAGCTAAGCTACGATACTAAATTGTTAATTATTAAGATTCTGGTGTTAAGTTAGACTGATTGTTATTATTTAATAAAGACCAGAGTTTACCGAGTGTTTATATCATATAATTGTATTATTTGTGATGACATTGATAATTTTTTCTATATTGATTTTAGAAAAAGTAATAAATCCCATTGAACCAATGATTTTCATCGTTTAATTAACGGAATCGTTTACCGTAACGTCAGAATTTAAGATTTTATTTTTCGGATCCGTAATATCCGGATCCGAAAAACTGACGGATCTTGCAAACCCTAACTAGAACCATTAAGTATGCCTAGATTAATGATATCTAATCTTATCTACTTCGAGTCAGTTGTATTGGAATGCAGTGTGGAATTGTGGATACAATGCTCACTGGAGCGTACAGCTAGGTATAGTGCGTACAGATCTAGCCTACGCATTGCTAGTGCGAATTACTAGAAACTTGCTTATGGTTCTCGTGGGTTATCGAATTCATGACTTATCCGTCTAATCTGGACGCACTTTTGTAAGGACAGATCAAAAATTTACAAAGCCGTCAAATAAGTTACCTACTGTCGTATTAATTAGGACCGTATTCGACATGCGAAACTGTGATGCGTGGATATCCATCGAGTTCAATATTTGTTCGACTCGTGTATGGTATATTGGTAGGGGAGCCCAAGAGGGGATTTTTGCAGTTATACTCGAGCGCGTCAGATTAAGATATGGTGATATCTTACAACCCGTGGAAATCTCCCTCAACCAATTTTAGCCCGCGCCTTTGGTGGGTTGGTTGGTCCTTGATGTGCAGTTAAAGACTTGATTGATGGAATGTGGATTCTGTCATTTTTTCCAAGTAGTCTGACATTTATCTTTAGGAATTTTCTTAATCTGACGAATTTTATTTTTGAGGTTTTTAATCGTAACTCCCAATCCCATCATCTATTTTGTCAGATTATCATAATGCATCATCAGTGACACGTCAGCAGCCTCCAGTTTAAATATCTGATGCGCTCGAGTAAGTCCATGTAACCTTTTGTTTGTTTAAAATCTTTGGAAGCCTATAGAAGCTAGTCCCACCGATGAAAGTAAATATATTTATTACATTATCTTTTTTTCTTTTTACGGGTGTACTCTACTGATCAAAATGGTCCAGGTTCTAACGACGCTCGAGTGACTGCTTTAGCATCATGGCCATCATGGGTTCCCCTACTATTACAATGTGTCAAAGTTAGTTTTCGGTTTTCAAATTGGACCCCTGAGTGTTGGAATTTTTATTACCAAACGTGTATGAGTAGGTACGTAGTGTTATTGTAATGACGAAATATAAAACTGTAAATTGATATACCGGTAAAGGAATTTCCGTTTGTTTAGTATTTTAGTTTTCTTATCGCAGTAGTAACCTTAGTTCGTAAAAGTAATGGAATTGCTGAAAGATTTGATATCGCTATTCGCTGAATAACCATAATAAACAGTAACGATGGTGGCCAGTGTTATAGATCAGGGTCTTACAACTACTACCACTAGGGGGGCGTAGAGTGATCCATGGGGAGCCACAGCGAGCGGTTTTAGATTTAAATTGTATAAGGTCTGTACAGTTTTGACACTTTTGACTCCCCATTTCAACCCCATACGTAGTATTATGCTAACATAACGATTTGAGGCGCATAGGGTAAAACGACTGTCAGCAGAAGAAGTAGCTAAGTGGGTGAGGTGTTCAAAATTATCAAGGCAGCGTGTGACAGCACTATACACACGCAGAGCGCTATCTTGCTCGCGTACCGGCGCTGCATGCGGAAACCGCAGCAGTGTGAAGGACGCCCAAGAGAATATGAGCATGTGAAGGTAATTGTGACCACCTCACCGTTTATCCTCATTCACAGTTATTTTATTACGTGGCAGGGGCATAAGATTAAGCTTTGGCTTAATGAAAATGGCATCGAGATATTGGCACTTTCACACCTTTGTAATAAAGCTTATTTAAAGTAGTCCTTTTGCCAATATCTCAAAAACAAATGCCATTTTCATTCAGGCCAATACTTAATCTGATGATAGCCCATCAGTTCTAAATGGCTATTTAAGGCTTGACGTTGATTTTAGGGATAGCACATAAGTACATAAGTATTTCAAAGTGCAATTAAGTACTCGATATCTAACGTAAAATCAATTTAGATTATGAACATTAATTTAAACGAAAGTCTATTGTCCGTAATCTAGTTATGTTAGTATATTGAGTTGCTTTCAATGGTGTAATAAGCGAGAAACTTAATACTGCTCTTAAGTGTGCTATAAATTGTTATGGAATGGTTCGTGTTCGAATGTCGGGCATGATGGAGCCTACTGCATTAGGGTTTATTCAGTGCGTAGGGGTAGTTAATTGATTAATACGGATTTGGATGGGAAATAATGGTAATGATTTAAATGCAGATAGTGGAAGCGCTGGTGTCCTAGTGAATGCGAAGGTCGGGTTCAAACTCTGGCTTGTACCAATACAACTAGGCGCGATTTCGCCAATTTTTTAAATAAGAGTACCGAGCTGACCCCAGGTTCCATCCAGCCGAGACAGAAAGTCGGGACAAACGCTTGGAGAATGACGAAACGGATTGACAGTTGCCGGGCGCTCAGAAGTCTGATTTGAGATTTGAGACTTCACATTTTGTATAAAAAAATATTTTTGACACAGAACTTGTGTTCTGTGTGTGTGTGTTTAGTTTAGTATTATACAGTTGTCTGTACAATACTAAGTTTCATCTTCTAAACTAAACCGGAACCATTGATGCAGATTTAGTGGTAATCTTCCACTTTTTGTGTAATGCTAATTATTTACTACAATTTGCTAAAGCTCGGGCAAGACGCAAAATATTGATTATTATCTTCTCGGACGGCCCCAATGCAATTAACGTGCCTCGAGGTCGCGCCGCATTGTAAATATCCGCTAGTTTATTGTTAGCATTTTGGGGTTCGTCTCTTCGGAACTTTGTATTGATCGTATGAAATTGGTTTAGATAAAATTAATTCAAGTGGGTATTTGAGCCTGTAATCTGCTTATGGGGTAAAAAGATTATCCAGGCTAAACCAATGAGGATTTCCGCGATCGACTTTATCACTGCAGCACCGTGGCGAGAGGTCTAGCTGTCATAATCCACCAATGTTTAATCATATATTTTTTATTGTTGGATTTTGTTAGCTGCTGTCAAAATACTGACACGGTGCTGCCATCTGGTGAAAAACGCGATCGTGGAAACCCTCATTATTATCAATTTATGTGTGTAGATATGTTTTTAAAAGTTCAAAATGAGCAAGTTTATTTTCAGCTTTAAAATATTATGTCATCGGAATTTAGAGCTCATACTATAAACATTGCTGCAAAAACTAGAACTTACTTGACGACGTATCAGAATATTACAATCACGTAGTTAATAGCTCTGTACTTCTAGTAAAATATCTAGGTAGATACAATACAACTGACACAATGTAGGTAAATTAATTTAATCGATTAAACAATAGGTAACAATAATTAAACTGTTTCACTGCCACGTCATCTTAGTGTTTTGCAGCTGATTTTGCCCCCGGACTGCATCAACAAACTTTTCACACAATACAAATAACAAATGTAGCGCAACTCATCGCAACACCAGCTGATGAAACAATGACGGAACTCCACATACAATCAAATCTTACACTTGACCAATTTTTGGTACCTACCGTCAAGCGTGGGCGAGAGTAACTTAATATTGATCGTCTTGAAGAATCAACGCGGTAAAGGCTCATCTACAAGAAGGCCTATTTAATTCAAGGAATTATAATCTATTGAAGTAAAGGAATTATATTCTTGGCTTTATATTAATTTGATTTGATATTGAACAGGATTAGAGCTGTTAAAATGAACTTTATACCATTCAGATCATCTTTTTCTTTTTACGCCAATCTATCATGTTCATGTTAAAAAGATATCGAAATGAAATTCAAACCTTTTAGTATGGGTTGCCAGAATCCCAGTTTTTTTTAATGTAATTTTTGATGACATATCTTTAACAAATCATGGTTATAATTTATAACGTTAGAGCACCATATAAACACAACAAATTTATCGTATGATAATTGAAATTTTTAAATAATATTTACTTAGGATTATTTTCAGTCTGTCTCTCTCTTTGTATAAGGGTGTGTATTTAATAAAATTTTCGCATGCGAATCTCACATTCGATTCAGTTTAAACGAGAAAACTGAAAAGCGAGTTCAATTGTGAAAAGAAAGGCAATTCTCGCCTTTTGTGAAGCAATACTGTAACTACGTATAGAATACATTAAAGATATATTTTTCACGAACAACGAGAATCTTACGTTAAAGCGAAAAAATCATAGCGTGTACATGCACCTTACATAATAAATCGGTTTTCCGCAATTTGTGCTATCAGGACTGACATTGGAGGCATTTGGGTGTGGGCAGGATAGATTGGGCGACCACTATATACTCGTAGGTCAATCTGGACTGGGCGTGACGGCTGAATGGATTTTCGAGGTTGATTGAGTGTTTATAGTGTTTTATTAGGTACTTGTATTAGCCTAAATTGTCAGCTCCAGTTGGAGTCAACTCTGTGCATGAAGGCATTCGATACTCTTCATGCACATGCTGTCAGATAAATAACACTGAATGTAGAATGTGTGGCGAAGAGGAAGAAACAATCAAGCACTTAATGTGTGAATGTCATGCTCTAGCCAGACAGAGAATGAGGGACTTTGGAACTGGCTAACCAGATCCAGAGGACCTCAAAGCGCTGCCCTTGAGCTCCATTGGTGTTGGAAAAAGCTCTCGAGTAAGTGTACTACGGGGCAATTACACAAAAGATCCCTTTGGGTCGAAGTGTATCCATATGGGCCCCCGAATCAAAGATAGGATAAGCCTAAAGTGTCAATAGATACTTTATTATACAACAACTTTTTTTATTTATTAAACTGACGACCGATTGACCCTAGTCTAACCTGGTGGAAAGTAAAGACAGAGATAGACTATCCACTCTTGCTTTGCTCTTGCATGTATGGTACTATACAGGATGATACAGGGTGACATTGTAAGCAATGTTTGAGTATAATTATCAGACTCTGTGTGTATTAACTTGATGAAACGACTCACTATACTAGGTAACCAAAACGTGACAAAACGTGATAATATTTGAGATTTGTCAATGATGATGGTAAACAAACGTAAACGGTCTGCCTCAAAGTGGTCACAGAAGAACAAACATGAATACAAGTGGACTCTGTCAATATAGATTCTACTCCTCGACTTGTACTAAGTACCTACTACTGAATTCGTTTTATATTTCAATTGAGCTACTTTTTTTTCCACATTTTTATATTAATTTGGTGTTACAAAAACATAATAAATTACTTAATTCACTTAAGCGATACAAGTCAATTAGCTCAGTTGAAATCGTAAAAATTATGCCTATATGCTGCTTTTCAGAAAAAATATTTTAAATGTATACTTGTGCTAATGATTAATGATTTTATCTTCCTAAAAATAATAAATAAAAAAGAAATCAGTGTTTTTTTAGCACGATATACCTACATTAAAATCCTACAGATACCTATGAATGTTAAGAAACAGTGTTTGGTCATTATCAGAGCGTTCTCATCTACCTTTTTCTTGGCACAAAAGTGTTGACGAAATGTGTCGACATTTGATAACATTTCCTGTTGTTCGGTAGAGAATCTCGAGTCCCTGGCTGCTGTAAAATGTTCAGAAATACACTCCATCATATTATCTACATTACCTATAACTAATTGAAAAAGATAGGTATAACAAATAACTAAGATGGGTTAGAAGTGGACTGTATTTAAAATGAAAGGATTTAAATATAATACCTTTGATACGTATTTTCGTGTCAAGAAAAAAACATTATAATGTAATAAATAAGAGTCTGTTGCTGCAGCAAACTACTAAAGAGGCTGCAACAGTTATTATTTTAAAGTATACATTTGGTACCTAGGTGCCGCATTGTAATTTTAAAATGCATAAACAATACATTACAAACACAACTTATCCTCAATACAACTCCAACACACAACAAATAGTCAACCAATATTGAAGTTGTATTGGAGTGGCATCGGAATCATTTTCAAGCAAATTCTGATAGTTCTGATTCAGACGTTTAGGCGCTAGCTGTATTTTGTAGTTAATGCATTGGAGTTGTATTGAAGTTGTGTCGTGTCAACACGTGTTTTAAAGGACCTATTAGGTAGCTTTCGTACATCACACGATTGACAAACGTTGCATCCAAGCTGTTAATGCCTGGACAAACATTGCAACTCGAATCAATAAATCGAGAGCTGTAGCAATATTTATTTACGTTACAACAACCCGAAATATCGCGCGGTATCTCACGTTTTTATGTTCGAGTGTTTGTTTTCATATTCTGGATTCCGCAAGAGTAAAATAATTTCCTAACCACCTAAAAATACTTATAGCAGATTAATCATATTTTTATATTATTTAGGAGCCTAAAGGATTGTACGGTTACAGAGGAATTTCCTCCCACGAACGCTGCGGCTGTGCAATGAACTCCCTGCCGAGGTTTTCCCAGCGGGCTATCGTATGAGGCTCTTCAAAAAAGGAGTGTATAGGTTCTTAAAGGGTCGGCAACGCGCATGTGAATCCTCTGGGGTTACAGGCATACCGTAACTGCTAAGTTAGCTAGCTACCATCAGGCGGGCCGTATGCTTGTTTGCCACCGTCGTAGTTTAAAAAAAAATTAATGACCTGTTTTGATTTACCTGGGCTTAAATTCTGATGTTGTGATGTTATTGCAACGTTTTTAAAGTGCTCTTTAGAGTGCAGACGAATAGAGGACTGAGGCAAACCAGTGGGGCGATTTTTGAGAATCGAGCGCTCAATCTGACATTTTAAACTCTAAACAAAATGATGAAATGATGTTTTAAAAATAACAGCGATAGGAATTTAAAATTACGATTATTTAAACTATCAATTTCATGCAAAAATAATGGCAACAAACTCTTCTGTGCAATTATTTTCGTGCTTAATTTCTTTGAGTTCGAGCGCTAGAAAGTCAAAAATCGGCCCCCTGAAGGTTTATTCATATTTATTAAATATGATATTGGTTTCATGATTGTACTCCGCCGATCATATGAATGTGTGCTGTAAACACATACGAAATACCTATTTTTCAATTTCGTTTAAGACTTAATTGTTATTTGTCTCTGTAAGTCGAACCATTAATTTAAAAACATTCGAAACGGATATGTGGTCCGCTATCATCGTCTCTAACATCGATTTAAAAAAATATACCTAATACTACATCTATATAGCTGTCATTTTGCACAGGAACCCGTTTTTAAATCCCATTAATACGGCCCCATAGTGTTATTCCCAAAACTTAGCAAGCACATCGCTAAAAGCACACAATTATTACTGTGACTTCCAGATCCTGATCTTAAGCAGCATTCAGACGTTAAAAAAATATCTTTATTCGATTACTTTATTCGTACTTTTTACATATATCGGTCATAGAGAGCAGCTGTTAAATCAAGAATATATTTTGAAATGGAAATATCCCGGGAATCTTCAACAATTTCTTATGCAGAGCGACATGTCCTATTTCCAAAATGGAAATCTCTTTCTCTGGCGTTTCCAAGTGTGCGAATTTTCTTCTGTCAGTTTTATTCTAGCTATTACTCTTTCAAGAAGGTTGGCAACGCGCATGTCATACCTACGCGACTAGTATTCGTTGTGCGATGTGAATGTGCCTTGCGCCCGCGCCGGAACTGGTTCCACGCCCACAAAACTCCAAAACCTGCTGGCATTTGCAAAAGTTTAAAAGACGAAAATATATGTAACTCTCCTGAATGAAGTTATTTTTGTGGGCTAGATGTATTTACCAATAATATTGAATTTAATTGTGTTGTATAAAGTGGCTGATCGGTGTATTGGTTTTATTTACATTAAGAATGTGAATGAATGACGGGTGATAGACATAGGTGGAAGAAAAAGACATGCTGCGCCGCCCCAAAGTAAGTGAATGATGATGATGTGTATTAGTAGTGTAATTCGCCAACAAACTGTCCTCAGTTTGGCGAAAAAAACGATGTATACCTACCACTTAAGTTTTCTCTTGAAATAACTAAATAAAAAATAAAAAAAGTTTTAAAGTCCTTTTTTGTACTCTTCAAACAAAAAGTTTTGGGATAAGAAAGAATTTTATTAAGTAGCTAGTACTTATCAAAACGCAACGCGCTTATACATATAATAGTAATAAATAACCAATATATAAACTTCATAATATACTCGAAATGTACTAGACCCCTATTCGACATGTCATGTGTGACACGTGGATATGAATTCATACGGCGATGCAATCTCAAAAGCTTTAAACCTTAGTACGCGTGTAAAAATGCCCCCAGAGCAATCTTGAGTTGTGATTTATGCACATTATGTTATGATTTATGAGAAAACTTAAACATAGTACACAAAATGATCTCATGACAACCACATTATTGATTTCATATAGAGCTTTGCGGTCATAATTCTAAGAAGATTATATTAAAATACTGCATAAAATTAAATACGTACAACTATGACATTATAGAAAGCACACACGACACGTGACCTTAAAGCATGTTACGTCTTATTTAATTTTCATGGTTAAAACTTACGTGAGATTTTGGACTGGACTTTTTTTACGTACGATAATGTCTATAAACTGACTGAAATTACGATTTTGTATAGCCAAAATGCCCAAGTCGCCATATATGACATTATAATGTTTACCTTATTGTAATTATACATAATTTTTTTTTTTTTCATTTAATATTTTAAATTGTTAATTGTTTGTTATGAGTTATGACTTTACACAAACTTGTTATTATGAAATCTTAATTATTAATTAAGTTTTTAACTATATTATTATGTTGACAGTGTGTGATTAATACCAATAAATCTATGAATCTATGAATTTATATTAATTTGAGAGTAACATTACACACTCACAAAATTCAGTTGTACTAATACTTGATGCAAATAAACTTTATACCTAGCTTATGTTAAAATGTTAGACAGAAATTAAAAACCGGTCGAATCTGATTAACAATAAACAATAGTCATAAATGTTACTTAAGTATTTTAAGTGCATTAAACATAAATAAAGTTTAATCGTCTCGATTTTATAGCCTTTATGAAATAGGTATGCAACTTAAACAACAACAACAAAGTTTATTTCGTTTTTCAGCTGGCAATTTAAATGCCAGTTTCAGATAAGTAAAATTCAGAAATCGTTTTTTTCATAGGTGCTGGGTGGATTTTCTTAATGGGGGCAGTGTTTAGCTTCTAGGTCCCGTGATTATTAGAAGAAATTACTATTTAACTTATTAAAGAATTGGCATTCACAGATTTTAGAAATACTCAGCGACAAAAACGTGAGTTAAGACAATTTTAATTTTAAATTATTAAAATTAAATATAAAAAAAATATTTTTAAGAAGCTATCCAACCACTTCCATCACTTAGTGACTCGAACAGTTGGTCAGATTATATACATACAGTGTAATGTAGCGCATTACCATTTGCGTATGTTGGCAGAACTGACAATGCAAGCAATTTGCCTTATCTTACGCCATCTAGCTTTGCTTGATAAATGGACATGTTATAGTACTTCAGTGCTGTAATTATTGTCTGTTTTGTGAGACTCCAGGTATTATCATTTTATTGGTTTCGCGTCGTAAACGGTTCGAGGTCGAACCATTGCAGTATTTGCAGTGTGAATAGTGTGATCAATAGGATGCTGCATATTTCGATGTGTGGGTGGAGTTTTATTTCGCTAATATATCTACTAAACTAAACAAATAATAAAAGATCGTTGGAATGATCATGTGAAGTAGAGGAGATGATTATTTTTAAAGCTAATATTAACATGTGGTCATCTACATAATAACTACGACTTAAAAACACCATGCCTATTGATATGAATAGTGCATAAATATCAGGAACTACTCAAAAACATTAATGGGTATAGCAACAATAATTAATTTGGTGTATTGTAAATATACCTAAGTACGAGTATATGTTGATCGATAATAAAATATATTTTAAGTTTAACAATAAATGATGTATTTTTTACGGCCAACTTTTCGGTTTATTCGCGTAATTATTATGACACAGTATAAAATGGAACCAGATTACTTTAATGACATAATTATTATTAAAAGTAATGTTTCACCTTATAAAAGATACTTAATCCTGATAAGAAAAAATACGACTATAATCTAAGTCGTTAATCATACATACTTTGTGAAAAATTATAAAAACATTGCACGATTTTATCTCCAACCAATAAAAGTTATTTTCGACTGGCCGTCTAATTATTTATTTTAAACACGCGTGTGGCAATGGCTCCTTAAGCCCAGAATGTAAATAAACAGATAAAACATGATATTTTCATAAAAATACAGTTGAATACACATTAACATTCTAATCGGCAACATTAATCGTGTCTACACATGTAGAAGTGCATAAATGTTAATAAGTATAGACATAAAATCGGTGAAGGCTATTTAAAACTTATCCAGTATACTTAATGTAAGTACGTATACTAGCAAATATTATTTTAAATGTACCTATTTAATTTACATGTTGAAGACTAGCCTCTACCACGCAGCTGAGTGTGATAGAGAATTCAACCAACCGGAGCGGCCATTGACAGGCGTTCCCCTCTTCCGCAAACATATGACCTGTGGTCATATTTATTGTATGGACTGACGTTTATTTGATATGGCTATTTGTACGTTACGTTCAGCCATTGTAATCTTAAACCAATTTAATTTAAATCTGTAAAACAGAGATATACTGTCAGAAAACTCACAGCCTATGATTTAAAAAAGAACCTGGAACATACATTCTTTAAGTTTAATAAAGCTCTACTACATATAAGACGATTGTTTGAAATTAAAACTTATAAGCTCGTGATCGTGAAGGAATTGAAGAAAACAGGGTCGAAAGTTTTCACGACTTACACGCGAATGAAGTCGCGGACGGAATAGTATTAAATATATTATATTCTTAGGTTAATATAGTTGTTTTTAGTTTGTCCGGACACATTAAGGAAGGTGTCCAGATATCGTCGATATTATTCTTCGAGCTCGAAATAAAAACGTATATAAAAACATCGGACGTCTGTTACCAATCACATTTCCTAATCTCCGGATACAACACGACGCACGAATTATAAATGGGTAGACTTGGCCTATTAGTTTATTTGTGATGAGAATAATATTAGTGATACTAAATATTTTCATATTATATTTACATACCTACTGCTGGTCGCTTCGAGATAAATATTATTTTAAAATATTTACCTACTACTGTGAAAATTACTATGTTCCTTTTTATTGCGATTTACGCGATTTATGCATAATTTTTACCTAAGTACAATATTGATATTTAAAATAACATAAATCGCAGATGATGAGAGTTATATTAATAACGCCAACAAAACAATTTCCAAGAGAAATAACCATTAATTCTTACATAAATTTTATTTTATAAGTTATATATAAGATTTTTTCTGTTTCACGTATGATGGTACTCCAAATATCATAGTGTCTATTAATTACTTACTACGCCAAATAAAACTAACAATAGTTACCTACACACATTGAATTAAATCACAATTAGATACAGAAACCACTCACTAACCACAAAATAGTACATAATTATAATATTTATATTTTATCTAACACCTGCTTAACTTAAAATAACATAAACAAGTACTCTCAATAATATTCCGAGACTACGTGGGCGTTAAAGACCGACACTTGAATTGCAAATATGTTTTTTCGAAGACAGACGAGAATCGAGGGAACAATACGTTGCCAAACTTCCTTTGTTCCTTATACGAGAATACCTATAATATTTATAATATACGAGGAGGCGCCGTATTACAGATCATTAACTTATAGATGTGACAAATTATAACTAGCTCTGTTAACTCTAGTGTTTGTCTAATTTACAATATCTTTACAAACTCACAATAGTCTTAAGCGCCGATGACCTTTACGATACTTAAATTCTTCAAAAAAACTTAAAATTTTCATCATTTTGCAAAAAAAACGTGACGACATAAAAAAATTACGTAGCCGTTTTGAGGCACACAATGATGGTTTCCGACCCGCGATCGAGTTTTTACTAGATGTCAGCACCGTGGCGACAGGTCTAGCTGTCATAATCCACTAATCATGTTTAATCATATTTTTTTGATTGGTGCATTTTGACAGCTGCTGTCAAAAATACCTTACGTCACGGTGCTGCCATCTAGTGAAAATCTCGATCGCGGAAACCGTCATATTATGGGAATCAATTGATAAATGCGACTTGTAGTCGGAGACATCATGCATAAAATTACCGCACGTCGCGCTTAAATTTTTCTTCTACATGCAAACTCTAGAGTTACTCAAGTTATAATTTCCCTGGGAAAAGCTGAGCAGGCCTCGTCTATACTATACCGCGTTGCTCTATGGCCGGCTATGGCGAACAGGAACACACCCACCGGCGAACCCACGAGCCGAATTACGACCGTCCGATGCGAGTTTTTGTCCGCCGCAGTGTCAAGGACATTCTGTTGCCACGTTCCGTACGCGGTTATATTTAACGTCACGCGGTTAGAGAAAGAAACGTTTTTTGTCCATCTGCTTTGAAATGGCTTCAGTTTGGCATTTGTTTTTTGCGACGGTCACGTTTTGGACGCGTATTTTGATGAAATTGCTTCAGATACAACGTGATTAACGTGAAATAAGTACTAAGGCAGGACAAAATAAATTTAATGCCTGTAGGTATTTCTAACCAGTAAACCATAGAGCCAAACAAAATGCGTTAATGTGAGCGCTTGAGAAAAAATACATTGGCACTGATTCTAGTTTTGTGCAATTAGGTATTTCAGTTTCCCGGATATTACAAGTCTATCACTGACTAGACGAACAGCGGATCCTCTAGAAAGTACCTAATGGCAGCGTGTTTATGTTATGCTCAGCCAAAATTGCTGTTACGACTTGGCTCCGTTTCTGGTGTAGTTTTACGTTCTGACTCAATACCTCAGGTTCGTGTCACAACTTTTCGAATTCAAAGTAGTAAGTTTTACATTTACCTACTAGCCTATGTGATAAGTAAAAAGCGGGGCTAACAAGATATCTATTAAAATTCTTAAGAATCAATAGATTGTCCATGGTTACACAGTTTAATTGAATCATTAACATTCAATGACCTGACTTCACCATTTATGCAGCTCTATTGTTATAAAAATGTCAGCGTACGCTTCTTCTTTTTAAATACCCTAATTTTTGCTGTTCCTTTGGGTTGACTATTTTATACACTATTAAATACATTTCTTAAAGCATAGCTCTACCTAAAATAAAAATCAAATGCTAAAAATTACAAAATAACTTAAAGATAAAACTTTGTTTGATATTTCATGAGTTCTAATTAAAAGATATCGTTAAAAGTAATCTATGTAAATCGCTTTTAAGGTTACTACAAATTTGGAATGGCTTCTTAATTACGCTTTTAATTCCAAAACCGATCATTGTCGTTGATTGAACGTTTACGACCATAAACAAATCGAGGTGGTCGTTTCATTAGGCAGATCTTCACGATTCGACTCGATATTATTTGCATTCCTATTCGATTAGGCGTATCGAATCGGTAAACGTGGCCTTTAGCCATTCATTACCTTTACATTCTACTTTCGTTGTGATTTATAATGACATTTAGTATTTGAAATATAAATTATACCTACCGGAAAAATATTTAACGAAACAATTATGGAATATAACAGAAAATCAATCAAGAAGTTAAAAATGAATCTTAAATAAACGTTTAGAGCATCTTTTACATATCTGGATTTTTATTAAGGCGCTAGGCGCTGATTGTGGCCGAAAACTGTTACTTTCTAAGGGATATATCTCAATAGCGGGTCATTCAAAAATTTTGAAAAAAATATATGTTATTTACCATTTCATGTACAACATTGTCAACGTTTGAATAACTCGTGTAACGTATAGTTTCTCCGTTATGTAAATGTAACGAAATGTCGTTTTACGGTTAACTTTGCTTATATCTACTGAACGGCTCATTCGATTTAAAATATTGTTAAACTAAAAAATATGTACTACAGAACACTACAAACTCAACGTAGGATATTTAAATTGATTAAATTTTCTTAAACAACTTGATCATAATTCCACATTTCGTGCGTTATTAGCTCGAAAACGGCGTTGCTGGCAGTCGTGAGCTAGCTTTGAGACGAGGAGGCTGTGTCGCTCGTCGCTCCGTGCTTGCCTTGTACTACATATACTTGTGCTTGGCCCGTGAGCAATAATATCGGACTTACTGTGCCTAAAGACTAAATAACTGCAGAGGGTTCATGCGGTGCGGATATAACGTGTCTTCCCGGAATTAATAATGTATTGACGTTTTATCTTTTAAGATAATGTACTCGTATGCATGTTTATGTACGTTTGTATAAAAAGTGTATTTTATTTAGATTATAATACAAGTAAAAAACAAATGAAATAAAAATGGAGAAAAAACAAAAATCATGAATCTCACATTGCTCTGAAAACAAATTTGGTCATGTAAGTAAACTAAAATTATTATGTTTTAGTAGACGCATGAATCACGCAAAATAGGCATTAGTCGTCGAGTTGCGACTAATAATTAATTTAATAAAAAACTCCAAAGACCCGAATTTATTTAAACATATTTATTTAAGAATACCGTGTTCTAAACGAATGTAATATGCGTTTTATTTTAAGATTAAACACAATCTTTAACGATATACTTTATACTAATTTCTCAAATCCAGAAATTGCGAAGTAAACTGCAAAGGATTGCAGATAAACCGACCAAGAGAATATCGGGCTATGCTCAGTGTAGGGATCCGTAGTTGCCGGCCTGTTACAATAGGTACTCTATAAAGAAATATTTTGTGGCACTTACGTTATTTTACTATAGGCATAACTCAAAAACGGCTCAACCGATTTTATTCCATATAGTTTTTATTGAAAATAGGTGATAAGTATTTCAATGGCCTCACTTCCAGAAATTTTCCCAATTTTTTTGGACCCACGGTTCAAAAATCAAAGAGCATTTTAACTTTCGAAGCTATTATTTACGAAAGTATTCGTTTTATCCAAAAGTTGTTTTAGGCATATTCTTCTTGAAAGACCTATCCAACAATGGGTTTCAGATACTTGTTGTTTTACCACTTTATAGGCGTAATTAAAACACATAATTACTCATACCAAATTTCAGCCTACTAACTATCGCTGAGCAAAGCCTGATTGAGAATCTAATAAAAAATTGCTGATATTTAAGAGTTCAATGTGTGTAAGAATAAAGGAAAAAAACATTTTTTTTATACCACGACGCTAGCAAACAAGCATACGACCCGCCTGATTGAAAGCAGTTATAAAGCCTATGGACGCCTGCAACCCCAGAAGATTCACATGCGCGTTGACTACCCTAAAAAAAACTTTACTATGTCGGTGAAATGCAAATAAATACAAATTTTATATTAATTATCAACAAAAGTGAATAAATAAATTACTACTAAGGGTTAATACTACCTATCAAATATCTTTAAAAGACCGGCCAAGTTTGTATCGGACCATGTATGTATAATGTAGGGTTCCGTAGAAAGTAGTTTCTAGGAGATAACTCAAAAACGGATGAACCGATAATATGTGAAATAATTTTCGTTGAAAATTAAGTACTAAGCCTTCTTGGCATTTTTTCATATTTTTTAGACTTACGGATTAAAAGTTAGATGGGGGCTATTATATTTAGACTTTCGAAGCAATTATTTCTGAAAATATTGACTTAATAAAAAAGTTTTAAAAATTCTCTATATATATAACTACGTAGTAACGGCCTCCTAGCCTAGTTGGTAGTGACCCTGCCTATGAAGCAGGAGGTCCCGGGTTCGAATCCTGGTCAGGGCATTTATTTGTGTGTTTATCACGGATATTTGTTCCTGAGTTATGGATGTTTTCTATGTATTTAAGTATTTATCTATTATATATATATCGTCGCCTAGTACCCACAACACAAGCCTTATTGAGCTTACCGTGGGACTAGGTTGATTTGTGTAAGATTGTCCCATAATATTTATTTATTTATTTATTTATTTATTTATTTATATATAAGATATTTTTAAAGGCGTATCGTACAACATATTCATATTTACAAAAAAAAAATTTGACATTTAGTTTGGCATATGGTTTGACATTTAGTTTATATTTGGTATGGAGTGCCTCACCTAAAATATTTTTTTAGCAATTTAGCCAGAAAACTAAGTAGCGGCACATGAAACACACCTCTAGATAAAATTTCAGTAATATGTGTTTTATAATAAAAATGGCTGTGACATACGGACGGACAGACGGACATGTTCCAAAAAAATTTTAAGTTCCGTTTTTACCATTTTGGCTATGGAACCCTAAGAAGTGTTTGCGCTGTGTTATATTTTAAAGATCTAAATTTAATGGGCTTACGGCTCTCATTTGTATGACGATTTCGTGCACAAATACCGCTCCTTACATGTGCATTTTTACTATTCGCAACTCGCAACAGGCTTAGTTTTGTTAATTTATCGTAATTAAGTGAATTTTTACGGTTAATATTTAAAATCGCAACAATAAATTAACCATCTATTAAGCTCACTTGCACAGCAAAAAAAATCCAAATTCACATGAAAACACCGCTTTGATGTGCATTCAGTTTTTTTTGCTGTACTAGTCAGTATTTTTTTATTTTTTTCTGATATGCGGAATATTTTTAACCATATTTCGTAAATTTATAAATATTTTGCCGCTCACTGTACTTCAAATTCAAAATCCAGGTTTTCATTTTTTTACGTAAAAATCTACTAATCGAGATCGTTATTACTTATCTTATTTCGTAGCATTCCTAAAAAATGTCACCGTAGTACTTAATCACAGTATTCAAATCACAAGACATCCACAAAAGGATTAGGTATGATTATTATAAATCTGCCCGCGCGCCTCTGAGTAAAGTCATATTCTTTGAACATTATTGCGGTGCGTCGCGGCTGATTTACGCACGATCGCAATGAGAAGGGTACGCGGGTGGCGCGGGTAGAGAGCGCCCAAACGCTCAAGGACACTCCGGCGACAATCGTCTTAACTGAGCTATTGTCAGGGGGGTTTCACTACGCAGTTTAGGTACATTTGGCTGGCGCGCCTCCCGGGGAGTCGTATAGCAGTGGGCTGCCGCTCGGCTCGCACGATAATCGTGTCACGTGGCGCTCGCGCAAAATTTAAAATACACAATGGCTTCGAAACCTATTTCGATCTAATCCGTATAAAATATGTATTTACGGATGTCTGAATAAACGGAAGAACAAGGAAGCGGAAATAACATTTTTAAATTCCGGACGATATTGAAAGGTCCCAAAGTCCTTACTTAGTAATAGTTAAAATAAACATCCTTATGAATCTTGAAGCAAATCAAATTATTTTGTTCAATATTTTTTGATTTGCAATTTTTAAGTAGTTACACTACTATATATAAATTGAAAATAGATGTCATATACTTCAGAAAAAGTGACCAAACCCTCCGGTTCTGGCCTCGGACACCGGAGGGTTTGGTCACTTTTTCTGAAGTATATGACATCTATTTTCAATTCTAAACATCCTTAATTTATTGAATATCGGTTGCCCAGAAATAATATTAGGAACTGACCGACATATTTTCAAAGGAATACGGCTGTGGCATACCTACTTCCGTGAGAATCAGACATAATCCCTGTAAAAAAATCTATCTCCGGATAAAAATTTCGTGTTTACATAATCAACGTTTGTAATTCTTACATATTTATCTAACAATAATAAATCAGTAGGTATAGGTACAAAAACTTGTCAAGTGCCAACCCCGTGCCGACGCTCACAGCTCGGTCATAAAACTGCGGCGCGCAAAGAAGATTCACGGTTCGTGCGCGGTTATAAGTTTCAATTTTGCTTGCAGGCGGCGAGTATAGGTATAATTTTATACCTAAATCTGACTTTTGTTAAGGAGTGAATTTTCTGTACGGTAGTACTATTAGTTATTCTGTGCTATTGTGCCAAATGATCTCTATAAGGGACGGTAATTGATACGGTACAATACGATGAAACCTAAAATACCGTAATCGAACCTTATTTAACTACGTATTGCAGTAAAACACTTCTATAATTGCATTAACACGTTTAATTTTGAAGATAAAGTAAATTATTTAAAATTAGCAACAATAATCAGAATATTTAAAATTAGCACTTCACATAAAAATGACGATAACGGTATCTATATAAAGATATTTCGCATTCAATAACTTCCTTAGTGGTTAGAATGTAATTAAATTACAATAATCAGAATATTTAAAATTAGCACTTCACATAAAAATGACGATAACGGTATCTATATAAAGATATTTCACATTCAATAACTTCCTTAGTGGTTAGAATGTAATTAAATTACAATAATCAGAATATTTAATATTAGCACTTCACATAAAAATGACGATAACTGTATCTATATAAGGATATTTCACATTCAATAGTTACCTTAGTATCGTAAACGTCTACTTTCCGCACAAAAGGAAAATAAAAAGGATGGAGTACTAGCAAAACTGGTAAGTACAAATAAAGACTCGGCTGGTAATTTGGCTGCAGGAAAATAATGGATTAATGAGGGGGGTGATATGGATGGTGACAGATGATTCGCTGGCTGAACGTAGCCTAAATTAAAGAGCCAGGTCTTTGTACGCCCGTCAAACGAGGCAATTAGAATTTTGGGAATATTTTAGCAAAAGTAGTAAGTAGTTGAATTTGAATAGAGTTCGTAAGCGAGCGTCCCCTTTGGTTTAGGCGGACCCAACAGCTCGCTGAACTCTCTTTCTCACTTGGAGAGCCCGCTGGATGCGGGCTCTAATTCTCCGACGACGGTGAGGAATCACGCGGAACACGCGGCGATTGCAGACCGTCTCGCCGGTCCGGCACCCACAAGCGCCTTCCGGAGTCCTTCCGGCTCAGGCGGTCCCACTGGTGGCCTTTTTGTCCGGCAACGTATTTGGTTTTTAAAAAGAATTTGTATTTAATTCAATAATGTATTAGCACTTGTTATATAATGTTTGAACGCAAACATCTAGAGAAATAGATCGCACTTCAACACGTTGCAACTAAGCAAATTATAGCAAAACCCTCAGACTAAACCAGAATATGTTTTTTTCTTTAAAAATCTCCTCGTCCATCTGACACACTCCATCAAAATCAACTTTTCCCTTTTTTGACAATCTGGAATACCTCAAAAATTCATATTCAAAATTAGCGCGAATATTATCTCAATTTATAACTGCCAGTCGTGTATCTCAAAATGCGGACTGATATAAGCGCCATCTACCTGCAATGCCGTGAATCACAATGTACGCTTTTTTTATATATCAACCGCAACCTAGCCTTAGACACAGAAGTTCTAAAAAAAGTCGATAGATGTCGTACGATAAACGTAGCGTCATGCTACAGTATGTATAAAAGAGAGTAGAAGTAGGTACAGTCACCGGCAATACTATCTCCTACAAGGCCGCAAAAATATGTGACACGCTCTTATTTGTAGGGACGTAAGAGCGTGTAGCGTGTAACATATTTTTGCGGCCGTCGTGTAGGAAGATACTATTGCCGGTGACTGTACTTAATTTTGTCATCGTCGGTTGATTCTGCTTTAATTATAAAAAAAATATTATTCATGATTCGCTGTGTGTGTGCTCGAAGTGCGAAACTACATTTTGCTGTAAACAACATCTTTACTTTTATGCACCGGTGTGGGTGAATCGATCGTTAAGTTAGGTTAGGGTAATCGTACGAATGTCCGTCACCTGTCACTGTCCCTAGAAATGTCATCTTTAAACTTTAACCATTCACAATAAAGGGACAGAAAGTTGTCAACTATTGGGTATTAACGTATCCAGCACTAGTACCTTAACACCGGTGATCGGAAAACTGTGCCAGAGTGCAGAATTTTGGGTATATTTTTTATATGGACATGATAATTAAAATTTAATCCCGCAACCCTATCCGAAAAAAATATTCAATAAAAAGATGGTTCCTTTTATTATTTCATGTCTACAATATTAAAATAAAATAAATTATTTGGAGTCCCGCGATGTGGCACCGTGTTTGCTGATCAGGATCACTGCTTATACCTTAATGAGGATTTTGTTAAACGAACGCATTGAACGGAATTTTCAAATCAACATCGTGCATTATTTGACAGTTATTAATGGTCAGGTCAGGTGTTATTTACCTTCAAACATGTTAAAGCGTAGCGTATAATATAATCAGCACTATTGTAACAAAACAATAGGCCCTTGTTTTGGTCTCCATTTTATTTCGCTTAATCGTTTTGTTGGATTTTATGTTTTGGCTGTAAAACGGTTTTTGTTATGCTAATCTTATTGTAACGCGATTCATTATGCGAGCTGAAGGAAAATATATTGATATAGGTATCAATGTGAGTAATTCGTTTTCTCTGAAAATACATAAGCGTGCATTTTCAATAGGTTATTTTAAAAATAATTATGAATAGCAGAAAAAGGTAGGTGATAACGATCTCACTTTACTTTTCACATCTTTCTCAACTAGACTGTTGAAGCGTGTAAAAGATTGCGACCTAATAAAATAGTTTAAAAAATCTTTGTAATAGGTACACAACGCATAAAACAAACGCGACGCAAAACAGATTGGCTACAGTGCAAAGAACGCTGTCATCACCATTTTTTGACAAGATATGTCATCAATAGTTAACTACGAGCGGCATTCCAAGTTTAAATCATAATTTGTTACAGATATTAAAATGACAATCAATGCCAAACACTTGACATATCGTATTAGACATGCACACACAAATAGCTAATCTAAGTTAATTATTTATTTAATACGAATATGGTAACATTAATAACTAATTCATAACAAGATGCCTCAGACAACCAGAGGGCTGGCAATGGCAGCTTCTTCGGCCAAAGGATAAGCCTGGCCATCCAAAGAGGCAACGCTGGCAGCCTTTTGGGTACCATTGACCCACGAAGCCGACCTGGGGAGCATATATGAAGGGTACACGGAAAGAATATGTCTAGTCACTTTTTTTGTAAAATGAGATTTTTATATCAGAATCAGAGCTTGCAATGAACTATTAGTAACAAATTCTGTTACAGATATAAATCTTAACGTATATCCACTTCTTAACTCATAAAAACCATCTAGTTACGAAAATAGTAAAATAGTATTGAATCGTTCCATAAAAGCGCTATAACTCAAAATGTTGTCAATGTGACTAGACATGTTCTTTCCGTGTACCCTTCATATATTGTTTGTAAGTTTATTCGAGTTTTATGTTTATTGTGAGTTTATGTAGTTTCATACCTAAGTTTCTTTTAGATAGTATTTATGCGTAATTAATAATAAATAAATAAAGATTAATAACAAGAAAAGGTTCTTATTACGTCTGATCTTCAATCGAATTAAAACAAACCATTAACAGATATACTTCGAATAGGCCTTTACCAAAACTCTGGAATCAATCACTTTAAATACCGTGTCGGCTGATACCTAAGACACTATATTCCTAAGTAGGTGAATGTCGTCGGTAGGTACTACACACGGAGGAAAGTAAAAATCGCGGTCCCTTTTTTTATTCACTTTTTTCCTGTCCCGTATTGCGAGCCGTCAACAATATTTACATTTTAATTTCATCGTGCCCATCTGTACGTTGAATCGAGTGACGGTGACCCAGTTCGAACCCTGCCCAACCCCTCTGATTAATCAGATGGGGATCCACTTAATTGCATTATCCTTACTTTTCTAGCAGATATTATATTACGCATTAAAGTATATTTAAAAAATTAAATAGTAAAAAGGTAAAGTCATTATTGTTCTATTTTTTATTTCATTCATTTGCATTTCACCTTATTTTGTTAAAATAATGTTTTTGCCATCGCTTAGAGTAGGGTGTAGGGTTACCATACAAATAGTCTTTATCTACACTCACATTGTAAGTCCTCTAAAACGTGTTCAAAAACGGTAGGCAATGGCTAGCATTACCACAACCGATTTTACTATGATAAGCTTTTTATGTGTGGCAGTAACGTAATTTTAACTTTACGTGCTCAACTATTGATGTGTCATGAGTTTGATAACATAATGTACACCTGCACGCTCCCGCGCGGCCGCCGATACGCGCCCGCGCGACCGCCGGCACAATCGAGTTGGCCATGGCGGTACAATGGCGGCCATACTATGGTTTCGTAATACGGCATTTAGGATAAATAATATGAGTGTAGATAAAGCAGTGTATGCAACTGTACGTAATTAGGCTTTAAAACACTCGTGTGATCTTATTATGAAACTCGCCTGCGGCTCCTTTCATAAAACCACACTCATGTTTTAAGGACCCTTATTACGTAACAGTTACATAATAGTAGTTTATGTAACTGTTACGTAAGATCACACGAGTGGTTTAAGGCCTAATTACGTACAGTTGCATACACTGCTTTATCTACACTCATATTATTTATTCTAAATGCCGTATTCGGAAACCATAGAATGGCCGCCATTGCACCGCCATGGCCAACTCGATTGTGCCGGCGGTCGCGCGGGCGCGTGTCGGGCTGTCGGCGGATGCGCGGGAGGGTGCAGGTGTACATTATGTTATCAAAACTCATAACACATCAATAGTTGAGCATGTAACGTTAAAATTACGTTACTGCCACAGATAAAAAGCTTAAATATCATAGTAAAATCGGTCGTGGTAATGCTAGCCATTGCCTACCGTTTTCGAACACGTTTTAGAGAACTTACAATTTGAGTGTAGATAAACTACTATTATTGAACACCTCAAAAAGAAAACCAGTACAGAAAATGCATAAAGTCAGAAATGTCAGGCGGTATATTATTGTATCATGTAAACTTTTTACTAATCTGAGCTCCTGATACAACTTCAAGAGAATATTATTTTATTAGTATTAGTTATAAGCTTGTTAATAAATAAGCAACAAAAGTTGTGTGCAATGCAATAAAGTTAGGTTATTAATTATGATAGACTGATTTAAAATCAAAAAATGTACACGAAACTAAAATCAAGTAGTACCTACATTTAATTTTATTATTACCTAATCGCGTTTAAGTTCCGATTTTTACTGAAATAATATTTACTACACGCTGTTAGTCAGACCTGCATACACGTGTAAGGATAAATCAAAACGCTACTAACTTAATTAATTATTATTTTTAATAATTATTCATAACTCAGTGAATTATAAATTAATCAAACTAATGATTGGGTATAGTTGTAATTTTTTAAGATGTAGGAATCTTACTAAAGAGTTCTACCGACAATTCCGACATCTTAAAAAATCGTACTATACTCGTATGTGAAATGGGATATCCAGTTCAACTGATGAATGCTAAAATATTCTAGGTAGGTACTTACATATTAGTAAAATTAAACTTAGGAGGTAAACCGCAGTACCAATGTGATAAATCCTCTTAGCGCAAACAATGTTTATGTTCATCTACAATGGTAGATTTCAATGGAAATACATAGTAATGGGTCATTTTAATAATTCTCTAGTCGAATGAGTATGTCAATGGAATGATGACCAACTATGGTGACTAGAATTCAATAACTCAATCCTGTTGTTTCATTAAAAATCAATACGTTTATATTTATGTATGTTTTATATTTCTCTATTTTATTTGTTTTATTTTTTATATCCATGACAAAATAACGCACCATACTCTTATTTGTATTGTTGGTACGGAAAGATAAGTGTCGTGGTTTATATAGGAACTCATACATTCCACGACACTTCTCTTTCCGGACAGACTATACTGGGTTATTAAATATATAATATAGATATTTTAAATTCAAAGTTTAAAAAGTTTAGAAGCACTTGCTGTCTATTACTAACGGGTACCACTTTTGTAAACCAAGTTTCCTACTCGCGCACTACCGCATAGGTATTTTATTATAATATTAGACATACAATATAAATTTTTTGTGCATACGTTACATTGATTGAACAAAACAACATTAACTATCTACCTGCCAATATTTTATTATCTTACCTAAACAATTTCCTTAATTTGTTAAAATAACCACCTGTCAATCCAAGTACTCCAAGTGACGTTACAAAAACCCTAGGCGTTTTTACTAATTGCCATGTACTTACAAGTGGCTAGTAAAGCCAGCTACTCGACTAAGCACTTACATACTCGGCCTCGCTATACGAAACTCGTAACCTCGTTCCGAGCTTTGTATATCCTTGGTTCTTTAATGCGCTTTTAAAATACGTCGCCGTTATTAAAGTTCTGTAACACATGGGTATTTGTAGGCTACTTATCTGTTACATAATTTTTACATTTGCTACATGTCCTCTTTGGTGAATCAGTAATAGTTAAATAAAATTATAGTCCGTTTTGAGTTTTGGGAAACATACTGGTACATAAAATACACCTGATACCATTGATTTATTATGTATTCTACTAGACTTGACATCTAGAACAAATTTTGTGCGCCATGTTTGGCGGTTGACAGCTGATACTGAATCAAAGAGTAGTCTATACTTGTAGTGATTTTCACTACAACTATTGGGACAAAAAAAATCTTAGGGATGTCATCTCCTGTTACTCAATGGATGATACAGATATATTATGTTGAACTTCCATTTAAATAGGTGTAAAAGACAGTGTTTTCATTCGACTGGTAGTAGTTAAATGTGATAATCCATATTGAAAGGGCCCTTGTGGTGGCCGGCGCTTATACCTTTATTATTTGAAAATTATCTTGAATCTGTACAGGGACTACAACGTAAGCGCCTGCTGCCATAAGGGCCCTTTCAATATAGATTATTACAAATTTATAACTAGCTTCTAGTGCCCTGGATTTACAAATCGCACATAATTTACGTTATTTAGTTTCTTACGCAGTTATATGTCACTGGATATAGATAGGCATTTCTTCCCTGTGGTAGTAGTAGTGGCAAAGCAAATGATTAAAAAATCCAGTGAGGGCTGCGAGGTCCAGATTTGCGAGGCTAAGTTTGTTACTCTTTTAGCACCACCCAGGGATCACGTGTAGGGTTGTCTAAGGTGTTTCCTACTCTTACGGACGCAGAGTAACATTGATTCCCGTTATTTAGTTAATCAATACTTATAAACATACACACAACACCTTAAGTGCATAATCTCGCATCCTACGCAGACCGGACGCATTATTTTTCATTTCCCATAATCGGCCGCGGACGTCCTACTAACATGTTTGCGTACCTATCGATGGCCCACGCGATTGGCCCAAAAGGCCCGAAACCCAATACAAATACAATTACACGCTTGAATGAGAAATGATACAAAATCAAATAGCAGTAATCGGTAGAGATTCGGAAGAATCAGTTATTTATTATTTAATTACTAGGTCATCAATTCTCATCAAATTCCTTACCTATTTTAAGCCAGGATCAAATTTCGGCCAAGTGCGTGAAAATTATAACTAATATTGCTTATTGAGTGTGTTATATTTTATTAATATTACAAATACTTTTATCCGCTTCTCAACACTGCTCTCTGATTGTGTTTTTGTTTTGCTTTGTTTTACAAATAAAATAATAATTATATAGATTCAACATCAATTAATTAAGGACTAAAAAACAAATGTACAACCTACGCTCCGTAAAGGTTTATAGGTAAATGTGTTATCTTGGACAAACCTTTCCTAAAACGTAAACGTAGATCTATACCTTGATATTTTTATAGATTGGTGGGCATGATAAGGGGTAATTTGTTACAGCATTCTAAATACCGTGGGAATTCGGTAGCTACTCTAACAATTGATGTTCAATTGTTTTATTTTTAAGCAATTTGGAAGTTATCTCGCTGTGGCGTTTTAATTATACAATTATCCAATAAGTTATGGCCAAGTAGAGTTTCTTAGACGGTCTAATTTTACCACTATTGAATTGTTTCCCATCATTACCATTTATTCAAGTGGCTTGTTGCTAATGCCTCTTTCTTCTGTGCTAATATTTATGTTTTAAAGCCAATTTGAATAGAGTTGAATTAATTTACTGATTAAAACTAGAAGACTAGCAGTGAAGAAACTATACCTATATTTCGTTTTTAAGATTAGAAAAATCGTGCGAATGTCGTCATGTGATTTCTGGGAAAATAATTTTAAAACTCGCTATTTGGCCTCTTATTGTGGTGTATCACTAATAGTGTCATTAATTTTTTTCCCTGATATGTCTGAAAATAAAAACATGGGCGAAATCGACCGGTATTTTTCTAATTGTAAAATAAACGATGGTACCTATACAAAGACATGGGGGCCGATTTTTGACAATCGAGCGCTCGAATTCAAAGAATTTAACCTCGAATATAATCGCACACAAAAGTTTGTCGCCACTATTTACGCATGAAATTAATAGTATAAATAATCATGATTTTAAATTACTATCGCAGTTATTTTTAAAACATAATTTCTTCGTTTTATTCAGAGTTTTAAATCTAGCGCTCGAATCTCATAAATCACCCCCATGGGGTACCTACTTTAAAGTCTGACTGCAGGTTCCGAATTTTTACTTGATAGTGTCTTCTACTAGTACTTACGTGTAATAGGCCTGATAATTTTTTTTCATGTAGGTATGGTATCAATCGATTCGTTTTGTTATGATGATTAATTGTCAATGTGGGGAAAATTGCGTTAAAGCAACACAAAAGTCAGAAATGAGACTTAAAGTCTAAGATTTGCATTTGTTGCTCAAAACGCCCTGTTGTTTAAGGCGCTAGGCGCTGAATGTGGCCGAAAACTGTTACTTTCTAAGGGAAATATCTCAATAACGAGTCATTCAAAAATTTTGAAAAAAATATATGTTAATTACCATTTCACATACAACATTGTAAACGTTTGAATAACTCGTGTAACGTATAGTTTCTCCGTTATTTAAATGTAACGAAATGTCGTTTTACGGTTAATTTTGCTTATATCTACTGAACGGCTCATTCGATTTAAAATATTGTTGAACTAAAAAATATGTACTACAGAACACTACAAACTCAACGTAGGATATTTAAATTGATTAAATTTTCTTAAACAACTTGATCATAATTCCACATTTCGTGCGTTGGTAGCTCGAAAACGGCGTTGCTGGCAGTCGTGAGCTAGCTTTGAGACGAGGAGGCTGTGTCGCTCGTTGCTCCGTGCTTCCCTTGTACTACATATACTTGTGATTGGCCCGTGAGCAATAAAATCGGACTTACTGTGCCTAAAGACTAAATAACTGCAGAGGGTTCATGCGATGCGGACATAACGTGTCTTCCCGGAATCTATAAAGTATAGACGTTTTATCTTTTAAGATAATGTTCTCGTATGCATGTTTATGTATGTTCGTATAAAAAGTGTATTTTATTTAGATTATAATACGAGTAAAAAACAAATAAAATTAAAATGGAGGAAAAAACAAAAATCATGAATCTCATAATTCTCTGAAAACAAATTTGGTCATGTAAGTAAACTACAATTATTATGTTTTAGTAGACTAATGCATCACGCAAAATAGGCGTTAGTCATCAAGTTGTGGAAATGTGCTAGTACTGCAATACAATAGACTAATAACCAATTTAATAAAAACTCCGAAGCACCGAATTTATTTAAACATATTTATTTAAGAATACCGTGTTCTAAACGAATGTAATATGCGTTTTTTTTAAAGATTAAACACAATTTTTAATGTTATACTTTATACTATTTTATCAAATCAAGAAATTGCGAAGTAAACTGCAATGCATTGCATATAAACCGGCCAAGAGAATGTCGGGCTATGCTCAGTGTACCTAAGGATCCGTAGTTGCCGGCCTGTTACAATATATCCATTCAAAAGGTAGTTTATAAAGAGATGTTTTGTGGCACTTACGTTATTTTACTATAGGCATCACCCAAAAACGGCTCAACCGATTTTATTCCATATAGTTTTTATTGAAAATACGTGATAAGTATTTCAATGGCCTCACTTCCAGGATTTTTTCCAGATGTTTGTGGGTCCAAATTTTTTGGACCCACGGTTCAAAAATCAAAGAGCATGTTTTACTTTCGAAGCTATTATTTACGAAAGTATTCGTTTTATCCAAAAGTTGTTTAAGGCTTATTCTTTTTGAAAGACCTATCCAAAAATGTATTTCAGATACTTATTGTTTTACCACTTTGTAGGCGTAATTAAAACACATACTCATACCAAATTTCAGTGTACTAACTATCACTGAGCAAAGCCTGATTGAGATTCTACTAAAAAATTACTAATATTTAAGAGTTCAATGTATGTAAGAATAAGGGAAAAAAAGCTTTTTTTTATACCACGACGCTGGCAAACAAGCATACGACCCACCTGATGGAAAGCAGTTAGTTAGTAAAGCCTATGGACGCCTGCAACCCCAGAAGATTCACATGCGCGTTGACTACCCTAAAAAAGACTACTATGTCGGTGAAATAAATACAAATTTTATATTAATTATCAACACAAAGTAAATAAATAAATTACTAGTAAGGGTTAATACTACCTATCAAATATCTTTAAAGGACCGGCTAAGTTTGTATCGGACCACGCATATTGTAGGGTTCCGTAGAAAGTAGTTTCTTGGAGATAACTGAAAAACGGATAAACCGATAATATGTGAAATAATTATCGTAGAAATTAAGTATTAAGCCTTCTTGGTTTTTTTCATATTTTTTAGACTTACGGATTAAAAGTTAGATGAGAAGCCTATTATATTTAGACTTTCGAACAAATATTTCTGAAAATATTGACTTAATAAAACAGTTTTAAAAATCCTCTATATATATAAAATATTTTTAAAACCGTATCGTACAACATGTTCATATTTACAAAAATTATATTTTTGACATTTAGTTTGGCATATGTATGTATATAGAGTGCCTACCCTAAAAGTTTTTTAGCAATTAAGCCAGAAAACTAAGTAGCGGCACATGAAACACACCTCTAGATAAAATTTCAGTAATATATGTTTTGTAATAAAAATGGCTTTGACATACGGACGGACAGACGGACATGTTTCAAAAAACTTTTAAGGATTCCGTTTTTGCCATTTTGGCTATGGAACCCTAAGAAGTGTTTGCGCTGTGTTATATTTTAAAGATCTAAATTTAATGGGCTTACAGCTCTCATGACAATTGTATGACGATTTCGTGCACAAATACCGCTCCTTACATGTGCATTTTTACTATACGCAACTCGCAACAGGCTTAGTTTTGTTAATTTATCGTAATTAAGTGAATTTTTACGGTTAATATTTAAAATCGCAACAAAAAATAACCATCTATTAAGCTCACTTGCACAGCAAAAAAAATCCAAATTCACATGAAAACACCGCTTTGATGTGCATTCAGTTTTTTTTGCTATAATAGTCAGTATTTTTTTATTTTTTCTGATATGCGGAATATTTTTAACCATATTTCGTAAATTCGTAAATATTTTGCCGGTCACTGTACTTTAAATTCAAAATCTAGGTTTTTATTTTTTTACATTAAAATCTACTAATCGAGATCGTTATTACTTATCTTATTTAATAGGTAAGTAGCATTCCTAAAAATGTCACCGTAGTACTTAATCACAGTATTCAAATCACAAAACATCCGCAAAAGGATTATAATTATTATAAAGCTGCCCGCGCGCCTCTGAGTAAAGTCATATTCTTTGAACATTGTTGCGGTGCATCGCGGTGGATTTACGCACGATCGAAATGAGAGGGGTACGCGGGTGGCGCGGGTAGAGAGCGCCCAAACACTCAAGGACACTCCGGCGACAATCGTCTTAAAGTAAGGAAAAATTAGGAAATTGCTATTTTTACAGTGAACAACGATTATTTTACAGTAAAATGTTAAAAATCGAATGGTATCGTTGTTTATTTAAATTTGTACTTTAAGAAAATCGTAAAATGTTGATATTTTGAAGTATGAAATATCTTTGAAGCGTTTCAATATAATAATTTAATTTTCACTTTATTTGGATATATTGATCATTTTGCATCATATCAACTAAATTTTATTTCATAATTCAACATGTGTCATCATCCCTATCCAACAGCTAAAAATAAACAATAACAATCAGATTAAACTCATTGGAAACCATATAACATTACCAAGAGAGCCGAAAACTACGCACTTTCAAAGCTCCCCTTCTTTGTCTTTGTAACGACCTATAAAACTTGACCTGAGGGGTGAAAACGCTCAACCCCGAACCCCGAAAGCAGATACGTTTTCTTCGCAGTAATGCGCTATTTGGTGGTTTCAAGAAAATTATAACCATGGAACTTACATTTATTTTACTCTTTCCAAAGATAATTTATACAGCCGTGCTTCATGCATTGTCTCTTTTTGATTATATTGAAAACTAGCGACCTGCCCCGGCTTTGCACGGGATAAAAAATGGTTATTGTGGATTATCCCTAAGAGATAAACATATACCAGCACGGATTTTTTTGTAGACCTTTTTAAGGTGTACAATACTGTAGTACATTATTTTGATATATCTCGTAGGGTTCAGCCAGCGTTTGCAATATAAGCGCAAAAAATATATTTATTTACGCATCACATTAGAAACCTCTCAAATTGTCAGTGTTTCTCTACTATATTATGCATGTATTATACATATAAGCCTTCCTCTTGAATCACTCTATCTATTTAAAAAAACCGGCCAAGTGCGAGTCGGACTCGCGTACCGAGGGTTCCGTACAAATCTATAACGAGCAAAAGTTGTAGTATGTTTATTACTAATTTCAATTTAATACCTCTACGCGTTTACGAGGAAAAAGGTAGTAAGTTTAAAATTTAAAAAAAATATATTTTGTATGATTTTACTAAAAATGTCTACTTTTCGTAATTTTTCCTTTGTCTAGTACTATATGAAGTTTCTTAGTGCCAAGTTTCAAGTTTCTGAGTTTACGGGAAGTACCCTTTAGGTTTTGAGTTTCTTGCGAGTACTTAGTTTCAAAATATGCGACTTAAATGGCTATTTCTTTTGATTGCGTTGACATAAAAGTTTGGTTTTTGCTACATCTGAAAGGTCCTATAGCTCTGAGTATTTGACATGAAAATCAATTTAATACCTCCACGCGTTTACGAGGAAAAAGGTAGTAAGTTTAAAATTTAAAAAAATATTTTTTTGTATGATTTTACTAAAAATGTCTACTTTTTGTAATTTTTCCATTGTCTATGCTATATGACGTTGCTTCGTGCCAAATTTCAAGTTTCTGAGTTCACGGGAAGTACCCCGTAGGTTTTGCGAGTGCCGAAAAACTATAAAATTTGCAGCATAAACGACTGTATCTTTTGATTGCGTTGGTTTTTAAGTTTGTTTTTTCACAGCTCCAAGGGACAATAGATCTGAGTATTTGATATACATTTCAGCTTGATACCTCCATGCGTTCCTGAGAAAAATGGTCTTGACAGACAGACAGACATACAGACAGACAGACAGACAGACAGACAGACGGACAGACGGACAACAAAGTGATTCTATAAGGGTTCCGTTTTTTCCTTTCGAGGTACGGAACCCTAAAAAGCGCATCAAAATCCGTTGCGTAGTTTTAAAGATCTAAGCATACATAGGGACAGACAGACAGCGGAAAGTGACTTTGTTTTATACTATGTAGTGATAACGTAGTAAATACCTTAAAATGCTGTCAAGAGGACCTCCAACAGAGAATTCTAACATGATGTTATTAAATGGCCGCATTTTGCTCTTCAATCTTTGCTTCTACATGCAAACTCCATACATAATCTGCTTTGATGGTGCAATTTCTCTTCGTTCAACTATCTAGCGGGTTTTACGTTCAGCCGTTTTACGGCCACGCAACTATGTTTGTATACTTTGTATTCAATCGCAAGAGTGCAATTTCTATTTTCACTCACATTATTTACGTAGACGAAGGTGAAGCCGAGTTACTACAAAATCATCTAACATTTAGAGGACACAGTTCTGGGCGCCGTTTTTTGACATACGAGCGCTCGAATTCAAAAAGTTTAAGCTCGAAAATATTTGCACACAAAAGTTTAACACATTTGGACACACCCTCGGATATGACATTTAAAACTCTGAACAAAACGAACCCAGTAGTAAAGCATATGAAACGTTTTGTGAAGCACTCGGATTTTGATTTTGTTATTTATTATTTCTTTTTAAAATAATACGTACATTGTGTGTCTCTCAGCAAGCTGTTTTGATATGTCTTCTTGAAGAACTACGCATTATTTTGTATCTTTAAGATCTAATGTATTCCTGTTTTGAAAAAATTTGTCCCGCCAAGTTTTTTGCCGGTGATAATACTTCTCGGGTCAGAGGTCAATATTTTGCAAATCTTCTAAATATATAAAAGAAGAAACTGATTGACTGACTGACTGACTGACATATCAACGCACAGCCCAAACCGCTGGTTCTAGAGATTCCAAATTTGGCACGTAGGTTCCTTATAAGGTCTAGGGATGCACTAAGAAAGGATTTTTCAAAATTCACCCCCTAAGGGGGTAAAATGAGGGTCCAAAGTTTGTATGGCGAATCAAGATTTTTTGACTATTTTATTCGAAACTTCACAGGAGTATTCTTAACTATAAATGAGTAAATACCTGTTTTAGGTTTTTTTAAAATACAACTCCTAAAAGGGGCAAATGTGGTCACAAAGTCTGAAAATCAACATGGGTATTATAGTACGCGGGCGAAGCCGCGGGACAAGGCTAGTATAGGCATAGTGTTTGTAGATACCTACATTCATTGATGTGATTTTATAGTGGTTTTTTCCTGATTTTGTTTATGATCTTATGCAGTGCACGAATCTGCTACTTATAATATGAGCACGTAGGTATACCTATGTACTCGTATACTTTGACAAAACAAAACAGTACCTATCGCTTATAAACTGCCACAATAAATGTTTTTTTTTCTTTTGAATTTGTCGTTTTCCACACTTTGTCATTTGCAAGTTAGTGTGGTGTAGGTTACTATATATCAGTTGTATATTGAGATTGTGGGTGACATTTTTGTTTATTCAGTTTAAATAGGTTTACAAACATTGTACATGTTGATACCTCTTTATAAGTAAAAAATACCTGTGTTAAGAGGTACCGCTCTTCTACATATCTTTGGTAATTGAATAACAAACAAGTTTTTAAAGAAATATAATTGATACAAAAAGGATGAAAATCTCAATGAGTAGCAAAAATAGTAGTCTTACTGATAAAGATAAAAGATAAATGATATTTATTCTTCAATTTAGGCACATTACAATGCATAATAATTTTTAGCATGTTTTGCTCGGGAATCGAGCCCCGGCAAGGCGTATCGATGCAGGTTCAAGTCCTGCTGGGTTGATTCTTTTTTTAATGTTTTCAATGTTTGTATTTGATTTAATAACATTACAATGCACTTATGAACGTCAGCGAAATAAAATACTACCACCGGTTCTAACCCTACACCTCTGACCCGAGAATTATTATGACGCCGCGACCGGTAAGAAACTCAGCGGGACTTAGTTTTTCAAAACAGTAAGTAATACATTTGTGTTCAGTAATATTAAATAAAATGTACATTGAAACATTAACAAAAATAGTTTATAAGTAGTCTTACTTTCTATCAGTAATAATGTCATTATTTTTCTACCCGTCCTTTTCTATCTATAGGAAGGATGAGAAGGACGAGTAGAGAAATAAAGTATTTATTACTAATAGTGTCTGGGGGCCTTTTGAGCTTTCTTCAGCTCCGAACTTTACGAACGTGTACAAACTTACATGTTTGCACAGTTGTTTCATTTGCTCACCAAACTAGTCGCTACGCCATGATGTGCGAACTTTAATATTGCGCAAAGCGTTTGCGAACGTCCTAGAGTCAACGAGTTTTTGCAACGGAAACTCAAACAAGGTTTCATTCAAGTTGTTGATTACATTTGGTAGCAGGTTTTGGGCAACTTTATTTGCATGTAACTTGTAAAACAATCAATCCTGATAACTTTGAATGCTAACACAGATAAGCTGACCAGACACTATCAATAATAATGACGTTATTTCTCTACTCGTCCTTCTCATTCTCCCTATACATAGAAAAGGACGGCTACATAAATAATGACATTATTATTGAAAGTGTCTGGTCAGCTATAGGTACCTAATATTACGGACAGAATAATGGGTGTGACGTCATAGTCATGACATATAAGCATACCTACCGTATGTTCGTTCACTCTCGTTTAAAGCTGTAAATTTATATCAAATACTTATTACAGACACTTACCTATCGGTTGCATGACTCAAATAGCTCTCTTGATATTTTTTATGTTAACTTTTTTTTACCAATTAGGTACCTACAAATAAATATTACTATGCTATTTAATATTAACAGAGGTAACAGTGTGACTATATTTAGTTAACTTGGGTCGGTATTACATATACATAGGTCAACTTTAATTTACATCAAATATTTGTAATAAATGATACCAGGAAAATTCACCGTCTACAGTTAATTAAAATTATATGCATCCCGTATTGCGGTCTCCCGTCGACCAAAACAGACGACCAGAGATGCATTCATTACGCGACTAGAGCGTATTTGCTCAAATTAAAATTAAAATGTAGGTACCTAACGGATTGTTGGTAGCAAATTTTCCGGCCCTTTATCTAAAACTGACAATCCGGTACCTATTAATTGAAAACTTTATATTTCTCCGACATATTATCCTCCGTCGCGCGCAGAATAAGCAAACCCGCCGCAACTAGGTTACAGCTCAGTTCTTTATTGTGTTTACGTGCCAGTGATATGAGATATACAGATATGCAGCAGGTCAAGGCGCCAGACAGCTTTCAACGCACCTATATATGGAAACGTTAGCTCCCGTTTTAAGGATTCTTCGGTCACGACTTTGGACCTAATTTCCACATAATAGCTCTAGTATATCAGGGGTGGTTTAGCCGAGTGACAGTCCTTTATAGACCGCACTATTCGATACTTAAATAATGTATGGGTTGGTTACGTAACTTTTTCTTTCGCATCTGTCATTCTGATATATTTTTTAACTTTTTGATTTGCTTTAATTGCATTGTTTGTCGATAAACGATTGTCATCTTAGCTACGACCCCAGCATCTATGTATGTTTACGGCCTTGCAACTAAGAGTATGTTTGTATTCATCATCAACATGCATTTTCAATTTAAGCTAGGTACATTATTAAGGTACCGGTATTCACTTAAGTACCTACATTAGTTAGCGAAAAGATTTTTTTGGTCACGACTTTGAGTTTGAGCCTAATTCCACATTCCTTTAGATTATGCATGTTTACGGATTATGTTCCCATTCAATATAAAGCGCGTATATTCTATGTTCAGTTATATTAGGTATTTATTTATTAAAATAAAGGTGATGCTGTGATATAAGTACCTGCGAATGGAAAAATAACGTTAAGGATTTTTCGGTCACGATCACGACTTTAGACCTAATTTCCACATAATGGCTAGCCTATCAGGATTCCTTAATCTATGCGTGTCCTCGCATCCGGATTAAAGCGTCGTGACAATGAGCGACACGGAAGAGCCGGGCGCGTCGTAAAAACGCTTAATTTCAATTTTATGGCGCACATTCAATTGTGGCCTGTAAAAAAGCGTTTTATTGAAGTCGCATCCTGGCCCCGAGGCCGCGATACCCAGATAGCCCTAATTAAAACCCGACGCGTACTCTTGCGAAAGCGGCTTGCGAAACGAACTGTCCTCTGTTTTGCCGAATTGTTAACATTTGCTTTTTTATGGTCGCGGCCGTGTTGATATTTCATTACAGTCAATTGGGACATTAACGAAATCGTTTATAAGTACACTACACGATATGATGCCTTCATTTTACCCTGCTTTGAATATTTTATGATTTAAATTTTATTTCTAAACACCATAGGTAACCTAATTGGAATGTAAATTTACGTATGTCATTTTGCGTAGTGAAAATAATAGTAGTTTATGCAACTGCTACCTAATGAAGGGCATTAAGATACGAGTGAGGTGTTAATAATATAATAATATCATATCACACGAGTGTTTTAATGCTTTATCTACACACATATTATAAATTCTCAATCACGTGTTCGGGAACCATTAAGATGACCGCCATTGTACCGCCATAGCCAACTGGATTGTGCGGGCGGTCGGGGAGGAGGATAACCGCGGTCGGGGAGGAAGGCTAGAGTTTCCTTAAGTTACCGATTATCGATGTCGTAATGAATTTTCATACCTACATTATTGCGACACTGGCACAGATAATAAACTGATGTTACATTAATGGTTGCAATAATGGTGATCATTATTATATGGTTTCCAAATGCCGAATAGAGGATTTATGATATGGGTGTAGATAAAAAATAGTAATTGTTCATGTCAAAGTTTACAGAACTGATGATTAACGCAAATATTTCTTTCATTTCAGATAAAGCCGCTAAGAAGACTAAAAGTGCCATTCAACCAGTTTACCACACAGTGATATTTAGCCTTAAACTAGCGTTAGTGTCAGTGATATTAAAGTGTTAATCTAGTTTTACGAACGTTACCAAAAAATCAGCGAAACTGGCTCCTTACAAGGATATAATGAATCAGTCGAGCATGAGCGCCGTGCCGACGATAAAGTGCGAGGAGGTGGCGTCGCCGGTCGGTGGCGCCGCTGGAACCGACGACCCGGGTGGTGCTTACAACCTGAGTGTCAATGTGAACCTTAGTGCCTCGGTCATAGGGCTCTTGACTGCTGAATCCGCGACTACGACGCTGCGGACGCCGGAGATCGTCAACGATGTCATCACCATGACGAATCCTTTGGACCAGTACAACTATAGTGAGAAGACTTCTGGATTCAAGGTATATATGCTTCTTGTTGCCTATATGTATATGTCAGTTGAACACCAGGACTACAGAGTTCGATTCCCACACACTTACCTACCTGCTGAGTTTTATATCTAAGCATAAAAGTGAACAACTCCTCTATAGTTCCCAAAGCCGGATTCAAATTGGCGTTTTCAGCTTTGGTGGCAAGCGCCATAAACTGTAGGCCATCTGATCATGGCGAAATCCGTCGAAATTTCCGCAGTCACAAATCGACCAATCGCCTCGTTCGCCCAGCGGGTTCGAATTCTGTTTTGGGCACTGGAGAGCTTGGTCACTTTTTCTTGAGAAGGTATACGAGAATGACATCTCTTTTAGTTTAATAATTTTAGTAATGTTACCTCTAAAACAGCGCAAATCAAATTTTATAAATTTAGTATATAATTAGATTTGTTTGTAGTGATCTAGTCCCACTAACTTGCCTAAATAAAGCAAATTCGTTCTAAAGGCAAAATGTTGTAATACTATATCTTATAATATAACTTACCGATAAATATATTCAATCTGGCAGCGAAACCAATAGAACTCTGAGTCAGCACAGCACCCGTTCTCTATTATTAGGTCTTACATTGTGTTAGGCCATCAAAATGCAAAGGGTTCCCTAGTGCCTAGGTAACCTAATGCATGCAGATAGACTGTTTAAATGCAAAATAAGTGTTACAAGTGTCTTGAACCTCTGCCAACTAACAACTACGTAACGTAGCCCAAGCCACAAGCAGTAAAGATCCTAAATGACGGTAATTATCTAGGAAAATTTACCGTATTGCTAAAACAGGGCGACGGTCACGTGACTACCATCACCACCCTATTATAAACATTGGATAACACCAGGAGATGCCAAGTCAGTATGAGTTCATGCACCTTTTTGCTGCATTTCTACACCACAATTCTGTAAAGTCGTATCTGCATTGACGTTGCATCAACGTACGTCATTACTGCAGCAGAGTGCATCATATACGTGAAGCAGACTCAATGGCGCCTCCGTATCAGTTTATCTATATTTAGTTATCGTTATACACATTATTTGTTCAGATAATCTCACACATGGAAGTGCTATGAGAGTAATTATGTATGGGACGGGATGGCGTAACCAGAGCGTGAAAGGACAAAGGGGACATATTATTTAATGTCATTTAATGTAATTTTAGGTGCATTTGGGGTCGACAAATAGTATCTGATGATGTTCATTTTATATGGCAATGAAATAATTTATTTTTATAACGTGGGACGTTATTGCATTAGTGGTATTATCTATAACGATCCTGAAAACATATATAGCTCGTGTTTAAAATCATTTGTAGTTTGTCAGGTACTTACAGAAACACGAATTTTCTGTGCCATTGGGTAAATATGTAGAATTTATTTATATACTTACATATATTTCCTATTTTTCTAAATTTTACCAATATTAACAGGCAAATACGTACCTAACAGGCCTATAGACGCGATGTAGCATCATTTTAATGTACAATTATGCAAATCTGAAAATTCAACTACCTAATATGTACTATTTACAATCCCTTACATTTATATACCTCTACTTATTACCTAACCTAATTCGGGAATAAAGCCAAAATTATCCCTACTTTTTGGTCACCTTGTTTCACCCGGAAAACGTTCCATTAGCGTGGACACTGTGACGCGGACAGATAGCCCGAAATCCGACACCACGTCGGGCCACCCCATCAATTCTTGTAGATTCCCTTGTTAGATTGACAACAGTCTATTTAAGAATTATTCAGGCCACATAACACGTAGGCACAAACCTAATTAATTTCCACTTTAGCAAACCTACGTCAAATTTACTAGCAAACACGAGTGTCCAATATTTTTTTAACCCCCGTCGCTAAAATAGAGGTGTTATAAGACCGCTGAAGTATGTCTGTTTGTGGCTCCGTAGTGCTAAAACAGTTAAACTTATTTGTATAAGTATTTGAAAGCAGGTTTTCTAGCGAGTGATCTTAGACAGGTTTTATCAAAATCTGGATTATTCTATATTTTTATTTACTATCTGTATTTTTCCCGTGTTCTGGCGTTTGATGCAAACTTGAACTCGGAGTGTTTTGTATTGCAGAGCGCGAGCGGGAACGACTCCAACTCCTCCATGTCCAACGGCTCGTCAGCGACGTCGCCAGCCTCTGGTACTCCGCCCAGCATACAAAAGGTAACATAAACATCATACAAACTACCTTTTTATTGCAAATTCTTTAGGATTTTGTCTCCGGTTAACACCTTGGAATCCTTAGTTACAGACTTTTCATATTGTCTCATACGATATCGGGTGTCAGATAGCACTCGAAGAAGTCGAATATAAAATTGGTGCATTTAAATGCTTAAAAGAGCAATAACGTTAAAAAGCAGGATCAATGCCATAGGACAGGGGTCGGTAAATCGCAAACTCGCGAGCCGCATGCGGCTCTTTGAAGGGTCAGTTGTGGCTCTTCAAGTTCCCCTATTTAAAAAAAAAACAAATATTACAGTGAAAAATAGAAAGCTGCAGGCACTCACAGGCATTTTTGTCAAAAATGTTTGTCGAGCCCTGCCATAGGATACTCTCTAGCACCTGCCTTCCTTCTGGGCCTGTGACATGCGATATCATGCAGATATCGAATCGGACGATGTGAACACGTGCTTACAGTCAACAGGAGGATTAGCTAAAGTAGTATTTTTAATTGAGTACAGTATTTAATCTGACAAAGTGCCTTACAATGTATGGCAGAGTTATCTGATTACTGTAATCAATTATAAATACTACTTTAGGTGCGCTGGTTCTATTTTCTTAAAAATAAAATCGTGTGACAAGCTCATTGACGGGTGACCTTAATTATTGAAACCTTAATTATGTCACTATTTTATACAATACTTTTTCTACGAGTGCTCAAACTATAGCCAAGCCAGTAAGAATTAAGTTAGACGAATACCTTACAACTCGCTCCCTCTATACAATTTAGTAACTTCAATCTCCCAGTGGATTGTGTCGGCGGTGACGTTGTCCTCCTCCACGACCGTGCTTAGTATTGTATGAAAATCCATTTCAGCATCGTCGACGATGCTAAAAAATGCGCCCATAAAAGCTCCATCGAAAAGTATGCGCTAATAGTTTTGTCTACAAAGTCTCAATTCAAGCATTATAGTCCACGGCTAGAAAAGCGTAGGTATATATTATTGTTGGCACTTATAAAGTTTTAATTAAATCTCGATCTAAACTTTCATTAGCCACTCTAAAAGAGAATTTAATAAAGTAGGTAGCATTGTGAATTAATAGTGCAAATTGTTCAGGACCCTGACCTAGATTCTCGGGAAATGTAATGAGCACGGATGCAGATTCCTAAACTTATAGTGTTTAGTAAAGCTTAATGTGTACCTACGTATAAGCTATAGGCTTTTATCATACATATAATATAACGCAATTAGGTATCTTAATACGCTACTTATAAACTTCTTATGCGAGTAATAAGTATACTAACCTACTTGAAAGCGCATAAACAGAATCGATTCAGCAACTCCGAGCTTTCAAAAGGAGCTAAGTAGGCGAGGTGTTCAGGTCGATCTAAATCACAACTCTATTGTTAAAACAATAATAATGTTTTCTAATTTTTTTGGACACATCACCCGCTTAGATTTGTGTCTTTCTCGAGAATGTTCTCCATTTACTATGGGAAATATCGTCGAGCGCGAACGTTTTCCATATAAAACGGAGAACGTTCTAGAACGGCACAACTTCATCAGCTTAGCCACTCCTAGCTGTACCTAAAATCAAATTGACAACGCTTAAATTGCTCTCAAGAAAATTATCGTATGAATTGTTCAAGTGATTTGAAAACATTTACGATGTGCTCAGTGCTGACCGCTAATTGCCGTAGCTCCGCACAAGGCTATCTTGTTCGAGCGCACGTTTGATCTTCTTCACGCCGACCGCTATCGTAGGATATTTAATTATATGTATATTTAAGTTAATAGTGACGTGAATATTAACGTTTGAAGTTTGGATAAATAAATCATAGTTAAGATCGTATCATCGTTAGAACTATGCTCCAGAACTCGAGTTGTAGATGTAGGACCGCGAAGCTGAAGTGGGACTGGGCTGGGCATGTCTGCCGCATGCCCCCGACAGGTGGGCTAGAATGGTTACCCAGTGGGACCCAGGACACACCATTGATGACGCGCGCCGGGGTGCAGGCCGACCAAAAAGGAGATAGCGGGACGACTTGGACGCATTTTACACAGAATGGTGGCAAAATTCAAACGACCGGGTCGAGTGGAGAAAAAAGGGGGAGGGCTTTGCCCAGCAGTGGGACACTAAAACGGGCTAAGTAATAAAAAAATAAAAGTTAAGATTAAAGACCAAATGTGTAGGTAGACTATAGTAGATTAATAGAAGAAATTAGGATATTGCAACTAGTGTTGTTTAGATATGTACATGTATATGTAGTCAGCTGCAGAGAAAAAGACCCACCTCTACATACAAACATTGTATGCAGAGGGAAGTCTTTTTCTCTGCAGCTGACCGTACCTACCTAGGTAGGTAAGGTCTTGAATAATCTCGGTTAAATACTTGCGTACGTTGAATACCTTTTAACACCAGCCTAGACAATGAGCGGACGTATGAGAAAAAGAAATAATTCTTCTCCGCACAATGGTCATAGAATTATTACAATTGTAAAGCAATTGACATATTAAGATTATTATGTTTTTTCAATCAGAACCTTGAATTTATCCTATCAAGGTAATCATGAATCATGCATTGCAAAGATAAAAAATTCACATTCATTCAGTAATGGCAATGATTGATAGAGAATCTCACGTGTAAAAACAGACAAGTGGAATAAACATTAGAATCTTGATGGCACACCTAGGGTTGCTAGGTAGATAGGTAGATGTGGGTAAAGTCCTGAAACAAATCCTGATATCGTGATCCTAACAGACTGCTAGATAAGAGTGACCGGTCCAGGTGAAATACGTACTATTGTAACAACTAAGCTAAGAAAAATGTATATTTAAAACTAAAATGTAGATGGTTCGTTCACGAGTGAGTGATTTAAATAATTCAACTCACTCACTCTTCAACTCACTGAAGATTTAACTCGCCCAGTAACTCATCTCAGTCTCATCTATATCTCAGTGACTACAGTGTTACTTGCTCGCTCTTTCTGACTCATGATTCGAACGAGCCGGCCGAGTCAAACGATGCGATTGAGGTGAATATGCGACCAGATCCACTGAGCGAAATGAGTGAAATAAGTGACACATATCTTCGCGAACGAAAGATATGAATCAATCTTTTCAATTCAGTGAAGCGTTTTGCGCAACTCTACTAAACTGGTCTTGAGAAAGCTTAATTTATGTCTGGAAAGCTTATGAAAAAAAACTTTTAGTACCTAAGTGAAGAACCCTGGTTCCCAAAGCCGGATTTAAACCGGCGTTTTCAGCTTTGGTGGCAAGCGCCATAAACTATAGGCCGGCGGAACCCGTCGAAATTTTCGTGAAGTATTACGTACTATTGTACCAACTAAGCTAAGAAAAATGTAGATTTAAAACTAAAATGGTCTTGAGAAAGCTCAATTTATGTCTGGAGAGCTTATGAAAAAAAAAACTTTTAGTACCTAAGTGTTTCACTATGAATTCATGTAATTTTACCATAGTCCTAAAATAATTATGTTTTCTTTAGTAGGTTCATGAAAATAAAATCTAGACGTCTGCTAACCCTATTGTGCCTAGCTCACGCATCATGTGATAGTAAGCTTTATTCTTATATACTGAAGAACTGTTTCATACCCATGTGGGCCAGCAAAGTGATTTTACGACAGTGTTCATAATTTGCATTATACAATGTCCGGGTCGCGATGTCCTTCCATTGTTGGTTGGATAATAATCAGCCATTTTCTTTTTGAGTTGTAACGCGCAATTGCTTAATCTTTTATCACGATTTTGCCTATTAATTGAGGTGTAAACCTATATTGCATCACAGTTTTGAATTGGAGAGATATATAAATTATTTGTTAATGTAAATTTATTCATGTTTTACATCTCATTTTAATATATTAATCGACAGTCCCATGATAACTACCTACTGATAATAAAAAGCATTAAGGATTTACATTAATTGCTTATGTCATTTTATTAATTGTCGGCAAGAATAAGGGCTACTATAAAGATATCTTAGAATACGTAGGAATCTAATACGTAAAGTAACTATCGACTTTAATTAATATAGGAAGACATGGACGTTTTCACATTTTTTTAAAGTTCAAGACTTGTTCGGATTCCGAGAAATTATATGAATTATTTTACTACTTACAACCGTAGCACTAAGTATTGATTCTACTCTATAAGATAACAAAAAGTAATTATAGTATTTTTGACTTTTCACTTACGCTACTTCATTTAACTGCCAATGGAGTAGTATTCAGTGGATTTGAAAATATTTGGACAGTTTTTGTATCCCTGAAGCACACGCATATATTATAAAACAATTATTATAACAGTTAAAACCCTGAATAAACTCAATAGTAGTCACAATTCTGAGATGGAATTTATCGATTCGCTAATTAGGTACCAGTTTGTCAAAGTTTGAGTAGGTACCTACCTACATTTTTATAGACATTAAAAATAACAAAACAAACATTAATACTTTTATTTTTATTTTACAGACGTGCTCGGAACTGATAAAGGCTGGCCTGAAGCTGTCCATAGAGTCAAAACGGAAGATGTCCGGCAGCGACACGGACATGGGCGTCAAGAGGATGAAGAGAGAGGACAGTGACGAAGACTATGACAGCAGTCATACGCACACCACAAAGAGCGAAGGGGTAAGAAATCATAACACGTTATAGAGCAGCTTTTCAATATATCGAAGGAGGAATGAGTTCTTAATCCGGCTGGATTTTTGTTGTTTTGGAATTTTTTTATGTACAGTCGAGGACAAAGAGATGTATACACTTTTGGACCTTATTACAACGCAATAAGGTCCAAAAGTGTATACATCTCTTTGTCCTCGACTGTACCTACTTATGTTCACCGATTATTCGAAGACAGCAGAATTCTTTTTTAATGGTATAAAAAGATACTTATACTACTATACAGCTGGTCCAATTGTCATCAGGTCAGGATCTGATGATGGGATACTGGAGAAATCGAGGGAACTCTTCAATTATTACAGTCACACCTATTGTTATTTGAGTACTTTTTACAGTAGCTTGGGCATTTGCTCTTAGAAATATGGATGCCTATGTAAAGTCGGTTCTTGTTTTTAATTATACCTAGTCATAATTTCAGCTAAAGTAAGTCTTGATTTACAATCCAACGAACGCTCGGTCTGATCATTTCTACCTTTTTGGGTATGGCATTGCCTATTAATACTATAAACAAATCGATTACTACTGAAGAACAAATCAAATTATTTTAATAAATATTTTGGTTTGTTTATTTTGAGTAGACACACTAGGTAACTATATATAAACTATAAACGTGACCTAGGCCTCCGGTGCCCAGGGCTGGGATCGAACCAGCGTCTTCAGCATTCGCGGCAGTTTAAATCGATTACTTACTGATTACTCGGTGCCTTATCTGAAATTGTTATGTCTGGCTAGATAAAATTGTACTAAAGTGAAGGCTCAGTAGCTATTTAGAGATAACGCGACACCGAGAAATTAAATACCTAGGTAGTAGGGACTCTACCTGAGAACCCTAATACCTACCTACCATAGAGTAAAGAATATACTGGAGGAACAAGCTCAAACAAGATCTATCGAAAATATGGCTCCTGAAATTTTTTTACCGACCAGTCTTATACCGTAATAAGACTGTCAGATAAAGTGCTGTAGGTACGTTCACTGAAATTTCGAATAGATGATTTCTATTATTCCAAAAAAGGGACCTTAAGGCGTGCTTTTACGTTGTACAGATTTAATATTATATTCGTGTAAGAAAGGCGTAAGCACCGGCCACCACAAGGTCGATTTTGATTTGGATTATCATATTTGGCTACTTAATTAAAAATATAACAAAAAAACGCATTTGCAATGTTATTATTAATTATTTAGCTTTGCGCTAAAAAATATTTTTCATAATTATATGTAGATTTATGGCAATTAAAATTAACTAGTAATTAACATTATAAATTATCTAATAAATCGAAACCGGTTGAAATAACAAATATCCGAGTTACCTTTCAGAATACAAAATTATAAATTTTGTTCGTAATTTCCTGTATATACAGGAAATTACGAATAAAAATGCGTCGGTTTAATTAAGGAAATAAGCCAAATCCACCGCTATCGATTGATACAGCATCAAATATATCTAAGATTGTTAATTGGCTAAATGGCTACCGTGATGTTTATCAGCTGGTTATTCACTGAAACTACAAGGTGTTTACTTTGCATTATCTTACTTAATATCAGTTAATTTATAACTTATAATATAACCTACAGCACGCTTGACCTCCAACAAAAACGCAGTAAAATATTTATGACTAACCTAGTCAACTATACTAGGAATAGACAGAAACGCTCGATTGCGAATATTTTAACTAGCTTTAATGGCTATGCCCGCTGCATGGTAATGCCTCGGAGCTATTGAAGTTTTATAGCAGCGTGCAGAGAAGGCTTGCATGTGAATGCATAAAGTGTTCTTCCCATAACATAACTTGCAAATCGATTCGCAGCCCAGTATAATAAAGATTAGGTACGGTTGCAGCATGTAGCTTTATTTTTCGTTCGATAATCGTACGTACATTTGTTGTTCTGCTCGCGATGTTGATCCCGTATGAATTAGCTTTGAGTAGGTATTTACTCGTAAAATGCCAACATATAGCCAGCTAGCACAATGGCGCCCAACAGGGCGACTTCCCGTCGATCGACTGGATGCCGCTGGAGCGACGAATCCCTCAAAAATCTGACCTCCCTTAAAATATCCAATTGGTGTGGCTCATAGGAAAGATATCAAAGATGGCGATTGGCGATCCCTAGTGTCAGAGGCCAAGAATGTATAATAGAAGCACAGTTTAAGAATTTTTTGAGGCGAGGCTCGGGGTCAGATGACACTTCAGAGTTACCGCATAATCTATGATGCCGTACAGCGCCATCTAGTAAAGCTATCAAACTTGGAGCCTCAAAAAGATCTTAAGACTGTGCTCCTCTATTTGTACGTTCTCTTTGGACTGGTTAATAAATGGCATTGCACAGCGATTGAAACAGCACCGCCTAGATACGTGTGAATACATTTCCTCGATATTAGGTACGTGGTTGTACAATTACAATGGCGTTAGAATAACTTATTTAACTTTTTGCACATCGGTCGCATTAGTACCTAACTATTCTTATCTCATTAAGGATCTTCGATTGCGAATCCAATTTAAGTAAGAAAAGCTTACAACGAATTAAACCCTTTTATCGCCAAAGACGTCAAATCAAGTGCACGGAAAGTCGTGCCCTCAACGTCAGCACGTGATATTGTGTCCAAATATAACCGGTTTGTCCGGCGCTGGGGCACGATTTTTCCGTCCGATGCTTTGCAGTCAAAGGATAAAATATTTTTCGAAGAGATCTGATAGTTCTTAGGACATTGCCAGGCCTATGAATCATGACCGCGCGAGCGAGTTATATACCTACGTTTTGCGCCTCCGCCGTGGGAGCTAAAGTCAGTGGGTCACCAATGCGCTCACTGAACGCACGTCGTACCGCGCGCGACGCTACTCGGAACTCGGAACAATGTCATCACGAAAAATTTTTATTTATTGCGATGTGGATGGATGTAAAAATGTAAAAAATAGCAAAGCTAATAAAAATAAGCTTATCATATCTTAGACTATTAACGAAATACAAATCTCTCAAATAACTATGATGATATTGCTAAAAGGCGATTAGATTAAGATAGCTGTCAATCCATATTACTTTTGACAGTGTGAGGCAAATCTGTCAAGATTAATCATACTCTCATCGCGGCAACAAAATATCAATCAATATTTCTCATGTAACTATAATTGTTATGCCCCATGCGAACCACTTAAACACTGAATCAATGCAAAATACCTATTTCTTTAACTATAAAACATATCCAAGCATATGCAACCCTAGCGATTGTGCGGGTGCGCGGGAGGTGCGGGATTGCCGCGCGTTGAAGGCCGCTCCATTGTATTATTGCGTAGGTTCGTAAACCGTAGGTATTTGCTTTTTGCATGAGTGATTCATATCTGTTCGTAAGAACTATTATATAATCTGTGTCATTGCTATTCACACAGGACCGACCGACCGAGCGCTTCGTTAGAGACTAGTCACGTACTTATAGTAGAAATCATAGTTATCGTGAATATAACCGGATTGTCAATTTCGGTGAATTCTTCGAGGGTCTATTATCTTAGTCTTCGCCCTAAAATGATGTTTCTTCTGCAGCTTACGCCAGAAGACGAAGAACGCAGGCGGCGACGAAGAGAGCGCAACAAAATCGCAGCCACCAAGTGTAGACTGAAGAAGAGGGAGCGGACCGTCAACCTGGTCTCCGAGAGCGAGGTGCTAGAGAACCAGAACATTGACCTGAAGGCACAGTTAAAGGTATAGTCTAGCAAACCTCTACCTAACCTAACTCCGCAGTAACAGTAGAAGCAAACACCTATACTCATCCCTTTTTACTGGTGAGGCTACTAGCGTAAGAAGAAGACAGTATGGTTCTCTCTGTCTATGCACCTACATCATTTCAATCATAAGATACCTATGGGTTTTACTCAAATGTGCCCCGTTTATTGCCAATTTTGGCTGGCAGCTCTGCGCTACTTACCGTGTCAACGCCCTTGGTTAGGAGACCTTATCCACTCTTACGTTTTCTGTAAAACATTATGTTTCCAGAGGAGGTAGGCAGAGATCAGATATTAGAATTTCCACTTGTAAAAATCATCTTTCGTTTAATGTTGATTGTTTTTGGCCGTTTCAAAATGCATAGATATTTATGCAGCTAATACAAGCCAGAACATTTACTTGAAGTCACAGCTAAAGGGCACATGCCATTATCACCTTAAATGACCAAGAACGTTATGTTATGGCGCAAGTCGTTAAGATACGCCGAGATTAGGCTGGACTTAAGTACAGAGATTATGCTGATATTTTCTTTGGCTTGTTTTTAAACACATGTATCCTTGGAGCTTAGGTATGTAAGTATATATCTACATGTTTTGTAAGTATACGGACCTTGATGAAGTGATTAGCAACAAAGCGTAGTCTTTTCCAAAATCAGCGATTAACAAACTTTGACTATACTTTCAGGACCTCGAAGTGGAGAGGCGGCAGCTTCTGGAGATGCTGAACGTCCACAAAGCGTCGTGTGTCAAGAACGGAGCGCGCGCCTCGCCGCCCAACCCTAGCTACAACCTCGTCCGCTACGAGACCAACACATTCCCCGCCTACGAGCAGAGCCCCTACATCCGCCCCGAGTCCGCTAACATCCTCGCCTCCGCGACAAGCTTCGGGGATATAGAGCCCATCACCTCCATCGAGCCCCTCTACATGTCACAGATCATCGACCCCGACTACACCCGCCCCGACAGCGTGCTCAGCCTACAAAACGCTGACCCGTCGTACGTCACGACGGACGGCTTCATATCCAAGACCACGAACCTCCTCGTCCCGATCGAGTCCGAACAGGAGTACTACGATCCCGAGGCAAACTATACCTTGAGCACGCAGCAGTGCCACACGTACCCTGCGACCGTCCCCGACTCGCAGACCAAACTCAACAACGGTCTCGACGGCTGCCTGGTCTAATGCCTCAGTATACGTATGTTTAAGCATTGAGAATTTCGGAATAGAGCGTCATCACCGTTGCAACTTTTACTTCACTGTCTCTATGTCCAATGTTCAATAATTCTTCATTTTGTGTAAGTGAAGTAAAAGCTGTCCTTTTGTCGTCTTGTATAGAAATTTAAGCTGAAGCAGGGATGGGAGGTATATTTCGAAACGAAGTCGTATGTCTACTGTGTAGAACAACAACGTAGATTAGTATGGTGCCTGTATCGCGTATGACGAGTAAAACTAAAGGGTACTGGCGAAACTCCATAGGTAGGTATCACCAACATTTTCATTTCAAATATTTCGAAATTATCACCATTTATTTATGTTATGTTTTATTTTATTCAGCGTTGTGAAATAATAAAATTATTGCTTAACAATCGATAGAAACTGTGAGACAGTTTGTAGGTAGGTACCCCCTATTTTTTTTTACCTAGATGTTTAACTCTTAACATATATGACTAAGGTACCACGTTATTATACGGTTATTTTTTTAAGTTAAATAATTTTGCTTTGATCTGTTTAATATGTTTACTGAATGAGATCTGATTCTGTGGTGCAATAAGGGAAAATGAGATTAAATTAATGAATGTATCTCATTATAACAATTTTGAAAGTTTTGAGTTTGTTTGTTAATTAAAGTGATTGTGATTAAGAGTAAGTTGCACAAAACAAAGAAAATACCTAAAATAAATACATCACATTAAAATATTTTATCTTCCAATAGTAAATATAAAATACAAATACCTCCCGTTGATATTCCGAAAGTATATTGTATGTTGCTAAAATATATTCACAGATTATTAACGAATAGATTTTATAAAAAAGAAAACTTTTTTTGATGATTTATATAAGTAGATAAGTGTTGTAGCTATACAAAAAATAATATTAGAGTGTAAGGTGCTTTAATACAAGTGATAGAATATTAATATGGCGTCATAACATACGAAAGTAAAATGAAATAGCTTTATAGCATAAATATATTTTTTAATAGGTACATGCTTGATATTGGTACTCTCCGTAAACCAAAACGACGATCAATGTCAATTAGGAACATGCATGATTTTTTGGGAAGACGTCATTCGATTCTATTTCCCTGTAGATTCAAATGTCTCTAATAAACCTACTATCTATGATAGATAGCCTTGAAACGTCAAAAATGTGAAAATACGTTAGGCGTCTGCGCCGCGCGTCAAAACGCCCCATACAAAAAATGTGAGGTTTGTGACGTCACCGACCTCAAAGTTGCAGAAAACTGTTTGGAAGGAACAAGTTTTGGGAAGATTTTTGTAATTCTAGGCACGAAAAAATGCGTTTAGCTATATAGTTGTGATACATTATTTTTTGTTTGAACATAAGTAATCGAACTGAGGTTTCGAAAATACATTTAAGGTATAAAAAAAATGCCTAAAATGTTGAGTTTTTGAACCGCAATATCTTTAAAAAACTGTTAAAAATTATTACGGATTCCCACTTATTTATATTAATTTGGGGTTATTGAACAAATTCAATTAAATATTTTACGTCACACCTAGCCATAATGTGAGTTTTATCGCACGCTACGCGTACGGTAAAACTCGCATTATGCCCAGGTGGAGACGTAAAATTGTGTACTCACCACGGGCAGTAAAAAAGAAAGCCCTCTATCGCATATTTACAACCCTCGCCTGCGGCTCGGGTTACAAATACCTGCGATTTCGGCCTTTCTTTCTTTTACAGCCCTTGGTAAGTAATGTACTATTTCATGCATGTTCTCCATTAGCTATCTTTTTCATTGTAACAGCAACCGTACACGTGTGAAATAGAATTCATACGACTACGACCCCAGTCGTCGTTTTAGTTCATGGCGAGTACCATCGCCCACATTGTTAACTGCCCATTGGTCGACCTTATGCCTTTTATAATAAGGTCCACCGATGTACAGTTAAGAGTTCTGCTGTTTGTACATAAAATAACAAGACAAGGCACAACGAATTTGTAGTTTCAGACAAACCTGAGAAATAGATTTGGCTGCACGAACTTCTAAAGTTGCTGAATAGTAATGAAAATTAGAAGATCGGAGTAAGTTAAACTTGTTTTTTTAAGTAACGTAACGTTAATTTCCTTAGACCATTCAACCAACCGGAGTCGCTATTGACAGGCGTTCCCCTCTGCCGAAAACATAATGAGCCGGGCATACATTACGTCATTTATTGTATAGACTGACGTTTATCTGTATATTTTTTTTTTGTATACAAAATGACAAGACATGGCTACTCCGCGTTGAATGCTCTAAGTTAATTTATTTGGCACATCGCATAATTATGAAATGTTTAAAAATATACGCCTAATATTTTACATAAAATAAAGGACTGTACCTAAGTAGTTTTTGACCAAGGCCTTGAATTACATGTGTAAAGTGTAAAATATGAGGGTTATAGTTGTACAAAACGTCATATAAACGCCATAAAAAGGTTTCAATGTGATGAGCTGGAGCCTTTGTTTAAACACAATCGGGAATAAGTATTACCGTTTTGTTGTATAATACAATTGTTATATTTTTGTACGATTTTACCATATAATCGATAGTTGCGATTTGTATCTGAGCTACTACATTTCTACTTTCGTATTCGCTGCATTCATATACAATTTTATACACTCATAGAACGAACTTAAACACCTATAGTATTCAAAATATTAAAGTTCCCAATTTTAAAATCATAATAAAATGACAAAAATCATATACGCCATCGATCTATCCAATAAAATAATAAGTGGTTTTTAAAACTATTTAAATATGTATTTTTAAAATACGAGTATAGCTTTTGACATTGGATCTACGACTAAAGAGATCATGGAGAGATTATCTTTCGAAGCAGAAATGTTCGTTAATAATCGAATCTTGCTTTACGTTCCCCTAAGTCCTAAACTTCCTAAAGAATCACTGAGATAAATTGTACTTGACACGCAATGTAACTCAAAGCTTATACTCTTATGTTAGGGCTACCTTCATAATGGTATTAAAGTTATTATTAATATAATAAATATCGCAAAGTACAGAATTTTTACCGTGGAAATTCTGTACTCTGTGCGTTTGTGTTTTAGGCGTTTTTTATCAGACTGATTTAAAAAAATCACTTCGCCTGTTTTTGTTAGTACCATAGTCCATAATAAATACAAGTAACACGACTGAAAACCGTCCTGGAGTGCGATTTTTGAATCTCACCAAGTGACTAATTCTCACCGATGTGAATGATTTACTTTCGGAAATCACTCACATCGGTGAGAATTAGTCACTTGGTGAGATTCAAAAATCCCACTCCAGAACTCAAAAGTACTTTTTACACAAGAAGTCATAGGTACCAAACGTGCAACTCCCTATTTAAGTCTGCCTTAATTTGAATTCGAAACTAATTTAAGGTAAACGTATTAACTTAACAGTGTGTCGTAGTGGTCTAAGTTTATTGTAAAGTAGCTCAGATACAAGGTATTGCAGAATATGTTGACCAATTCTTACAGCAGTGCCTTTCGCATATAAACCAGTGTCCCTAGTCCTTTGGCCTCCAAGAGCCAAGTCGCGCAAGCATTTATTTTTATATTGTTGGTAATACACATTGTGATAAAATTAAACTTAAGCGTACACGCAAAATATATTTATTGACAGCACAAGTTCTCGAGGATTGTTATGGACTTAATTTTTTCTTGTTTAACAAGAACGTTGTTTTGTGGTATTGAAATGCAATGAGCTTTCATTCAATTAATAAATAGATTTATGTATATTTTTTTTTTGCGAATAATTTATTTTTCTGCAATACAATTGTTTTATTCCTCAATCGTGCATTACTGTACTGTGTCTAATATTATTATAATTAATGTAAAACTGCGTGATGCACACAACTATAAACTGTTCTTAAGAAATTTTAATGACTAAAGTAGTATTTTCAATTAGAGCTGGGAAAGCCGAGGTTTTCGTAGCGGGCTACAGTACATAAGGTTCTTCAAAAAAGGAGTAGGCAACGCGCATGTGAATCCTCTAGGGTTGGAGGCGTCCATAAGCTGCTCACCATGTCCTGTGACATTTTTTGACGATTCACTGCATATACGTAAAGCTCATTGCATATAGGAGTATGAAGGTACCGTCACAGTAATCTTATAAATAAGATTAACTTTAGAGGGTATAGTAGTGTATAAGAAGGCTTTTTGTCTAAAATAAGCAACGTGTCGGTTACATTTTCAACCTTATTTCCATGTGCATAAAGTTCAAAACGTTAACCGCTGTTGTTGTTTTACCGCGTTTTTTTGTTACTAAACTATCTATCTGAATGGTCAATTTCTAAACAGACAGCCTAAATTGGTATCTTTTATGTTCAATAATAAGTATGAAAGAATTTCTACTTTTTCATGATTTGGTTGTTATATAACTGCTAGTATTAAACTTTATTTAAGAATTATTGTTGTAATATAAATTGTATCTATTTATATTCCTTATTATTATTATAGTTCTTGCATTTTGAACGCTCGCATAAAAAAAATCACGCATTTAAATGGAAGAACTATAAGTACCATACTATGTACAACTATTTAATATTATATATTTTATGTCTATTATATTAATAAATCATTACTTAATGCTTCACCGTTAGTCAGCACCGCTAGCACGTCTTACGCGACAAGAGACAGATCTGCGCGACTTCATGCGTTGTTGGCAGCACAACTTCCGCGTGAAAGAAGCGACAGACTCGCGATCAAATGCCACTGTCATAAAATGACAGTAACTCGCGACTTTGAACTTAAATCCTTTGAACAACTTGAGTTCTCTTCGCGTCAGTTGCAGCCGCGGGTGCATGTTATGCTACCGGAAAGCGAAATTTTTGACAGGCGCGGGAAGGTATTCCCTACTCGCGGCTTAAGTCGCTCTTGCGAGACGTGCTAGCCGTGCAGATGGAATGAAATAATTATTTTTTGTAAGGATATACTTCGAATTGTATTACAGTCGCCATCAGATATATCGGAGCGCCCAAGGTGGTGAAAAATATCTAAAAAAACGCCTCTATTATCAAGGCGATAAAGTGCATGTTTAGATGTTTGTGACCACCTTAGCCGCTCCGATATATCTGATGGCGACTGTACAACATAACGTACACTTTTGGTACTATTTGTCACAAAGTGATTCTCATTATAAATTGTTTCACAATATTGTTGAGATATTTTAATGCAGTCGTGTATTATCTAGTTAGGTTTTGTAAGTGTTGTAAACATCATTTGTACCTGCTTCTAAACAATATGACAGACAAAGCAAAATTATTGTGCTTACAAACATTAAAATATAAATCATATTATATTGCATATTTTTATGTTTTATTATATTTACCTCTAATAATAAGGTAAATCGCCAGTAACTGGCCACCTTTCAATAACTGACACCCTCGTACTAAAAATTGACTCTATTCACCTACAAACAGAATTCATTTTAGTATAACTTGGACAGTTATTGAAGGGTGGCGAGTAATTAAAACCTTACACTATAATTTTAAACAAAACAGACCCGACTTCGCTTAGCATCCACCTTTCCAACAGCAAATGCTCGAGCTGCTGTAAAAAATACTCAAATCACTATAATAGTTGAAGAGTTCCCTCGATTTCTTCAAGATCCCATCATTAGATCCTGATATGGTTACAATCAGGCGCGGATACAGGGGGGGGGGGGCAACAGGGGCAATTGCCCCCCCCCCCCCCCCCCTGAGACGCAAACTTCGTATACTACGAGGCCCATAGGTGCGGACCGCGAGATTTTTTGTGAAGGATGCCCCCCCTGAACAAAATCCTGGAAAGTGCCCCCCTGAACGAAATTCTGGAAAGTGCCCCCCCCTGAACGAAATTCTGGAAAGTGCCCCCCCCCTGAACGAAATCCTGGATATACAAAAATACAAATACAAATGCCTTTATTTCATTACTTTTTACAGTTGTTCTTAAGGTATCGAGGTTAGGCAAGTAAGTAGTCTATGTTAGTTATGAAAAGTTAGGTAACAATTTAAAGATATGAATTATATTTAATTAAAATCATGTAATGAAAAAGGTGCGGGTACAGATTGCTGGATTTAAACCCGCCCTTGGTCAGCTAATTGGAGACAATGGCACCAACTGTTTCAAACAAAAAAATATTTTTCCAAATCGGTCCACCCGTCTCCAAATAATCGTCACCGATGATCCCGACGAATTGATAATGATAACCTCCTCCTTCGAAATCTTGAATTCGGTTGAAAATGAACTCTATTTATAGGACAACAGAGTTCATTATCAGTATGAGGTGGCCAATTATTGAACGGTGGCCAGTACTGGCGATTTACCCTAATACATTTGTTGCCGGACTCATAGTCGCCGGTATCACATCAGATACTACTTTTATAAAGAATGTTTATAATACAAACAAAGATGAGTAGTGGAAATAAAACAAATTTTACAAGATTGATATAGTTTAATATCACAATTAAGGCTTAGAACGAATAACGTCCAGGAACAGAAAGTTGAATTCCTAAAATGTTGGATTTGCAAAAAGTTGATTTTGCTCATAGGTAGGTTAGGTTCGTTAGTTATCTTCTAATGGCCGAAGGCCAAACTGCACAGAAATAGGAGCCCCGCGGAAGCGGGGCTCCGTCGACATCACTAACGTAAAGGTAAACCCATTTTGGTGCAGTGGGTCTACGGGAAAAAAAAATTACCCGTGGTCCCCTGTGGTACAAAAGCCGTGGTACCACGGTTAAAACACGAAGAATTCAACATATTGCGAAACTAAAAGAAATCAGCTTTGCGGGAAAGTATACATTTTGAGAAATCAACTTTTTAATATTTCAACATTATACATATATAAGAATTCAACATTTTGCGAAACTAAAAAAAATCAACATTCTGGGAAAGTCAACATTTCGGGATTTCAACATTTTAGGAATTCAACTTTCTGTTCCTGGACGCAAATATCTACTCCTATTGCTATATTTACACGCGATAATACAGTCATCTTGACTAACAAGACTAATTAAACAATTTACACTATTTGTATCCTGACATGAGCATGATTTAAAAAAAACTTTAACTGATGCTTCACAAGGGACTTACTTTTAAGTTTAGTCAGAGAGTATTATATTTAATAGAGCGCCACGGTCTAAGAAATTTTTGAACGTCCAAGTCTGAAGCGCCATCTGAACGAGTGCAAACAGACATTTTGTAAAGATTTTTTTGTACTGATACGAGTTTTATAGAGTCGCCATCAAATATATCGGAGCGGCCAAGGTACTCAAAAACATGAACATGCACCTTATCGCCTTGACAATAGAGGCATTGTTCAGATATTTGTGACCAAACTCCGATATACCTGATGGCGACTCTTACTAGTATTTTTTTACAGACATACCTATATACTTAGGTACTAGAATGCGTTCAAATAGGTAAAAGCCAGTACAATTAGTATTTCGTAGTAATCACTCCCATGATAATTTACAACAAAGCTAACAGTAGGCAATGTATTATTTATCCGTACATTAAAATATTGTGCAACATATACACAGACCACCTCAACTACTAGATAGAGCGTACACAACGTCAAAACATCAAGTCAATGTTACTAACAGTGAGCTGCGTTTTAGATGCCGCGGGATAACAAGTTGACACGCTGCTTACCATCAGGTGGGTAGTATGCTTGTTTGCCACCGTCGTGGTAAGTATTTAAAAATATAAATGTTTTATCAACATATTATGCCCGGTGGATAACGCTTTATGGAAAGGGCTTAAACCTTAGGTACCACAAATATGTAACTTTTAAAAAGTCACACAGAGAACGTAGGTAATTAAAATCAAGAAAAAGTTTATCCAGATATACAATTGTGTTGGGTTCTAGTAGAATCATTGCATTTACAAGTAAATTGCATCTATGTGTTGGTGACTGCGTGCTTTTTGTAGATGCTCCAAAACGCGAAGTCTGTTTACTATGTAGTCTGTGAATATTTGAAGAGTATACATACAATAGACAGCCACAGCTGAAGCGCCATCTGAACGAGAGCAACCCAAAGATAAGTACCAAAAACATAGAAGGAAATGACATCTGCGCCGCAGCGCTATCTAGTAATGACTAGCGTACAGTAACGCTACTCGTTACTAGATGGCGCTTTAGACTTGAAGCTTCAAAGAGTTCTAAAACTGTGGCTGTCTATTAAATGTATAGTCTCTGATTTGCACCCGTGAATCATGAATCATTGCGAACCCGTGGCGATGTTAGATTAGACTCTTCAGTCTTGGCGCCTCAAAAAGTTCTAAAACTGTGGCTCTCTATTATATGTATAGTCTCTGATTTGCACCCGTGAATCATGAATCATTGCGAACCCGTGGCGATGTTAGATTAGACGCTTCATACTTGGCGCCTCAAAAAGTTCTAAGACTGTGATGTATAGTCTCTAATTTGCAATGAATCATTGCGAACCCGTAGCAAAGTCAGATTAAATATCTTTTAATTTTGAGACACATTTAAACATTTACCTATTCTTCTACGAAGACTTGCTCCGAAATCCGCTACCTGTAATCATTTGTTCGATATTACATCATGTTCAAGGTTTATTGTATTAACAGAAAAGACAATAGACACACGTCTTATGCTGGCAAATAGGGGATTATATATCTGATAAGTGTAGACACTTTCCATATTATAAATATTATTTGATACGGAATATTTACCATGTTATATATTTGTCTTTACCGGCACCCGATATTTCGGCGCAGTTGCATGCACCATCATCACGGAGTAACTAACGTTGCGGCGAGTTTTAGTAGACACAAATGTACATGGTAAATATCCCGTATCAAATAATATTTTTAATGTGAATGACCATGTGAGCTTGAAATCAGACTTTCCTTATTGTTACGGTCGCGCGTCATTCTCGGAAACAGTTTAACGTAGAAAGCTGAAATTTTGAATAGGTATAGAAAATGTCGGCTGTAACAAGGTACCTAGGCCTTAACTGCTTAACTTTAATTTTATGACGAAGTTTGGGGGAATTAAGGGGGAAAGTTATTTTATATTGTATTACAAATAATAATTTTAATATAAATTACCTATAATAAATTACGTGTTAAAACCATATTACGTAAATTATATTAATATAAGGGGCATCCATTAATTACTGCATACGTTAAGGGGGAGGAGGCCAACAAAGTGTGACAAGGGGTGGGGCGAGGCTTTAAGTGGCATCACGGAGGCCGGAATTTTCGTAGCAGTTATGAGCTGGCTGGCATAGGGATTTCTCGTTTATCGACTTCAGATATACATATTTTATCGATACATTATAGAACACAACATATTAAATCAGAGGTAAACAACAGACGTTCTTATCGTTAAAGAGCGATCTCTTGGAGATAGTTGTATATAGTGGCTTGAAAATGTGAAATACAGATTTACAATGAAAACAATAAAAAGTTATGGTGCTCCTACAACAGCTGTTATAAATGTGATATAACAAAGTGTAACAAGGATAAGGCTAAGTAGCACTATGTTGTTAAAGAAAGATAGTTGCTGTTATATAACATTTATAACAGCTGTTGTGGGAGCACCATTAAGTTTTTTCGAAGAATTTCTAAAATGTACTAAAAATCCACAATTTAGTTATAAGAAACAATAAAATATTCTTATTTTAAATCCTATTTTAAAACTTCTAAAAATTGGTATCCAAAGGTGATCTCCAACAGATCTCTCATTTGCAATAAGATAAAACTGCCTGTTGTTTACTTCTACTACTACTCTTAATCATATTTTAAATATTGTATTCTGCATTTATCGATATACAGTGTATATCGGAAGTCGGTAAACGAGAAGTCCCTATGACAGCTCAAAAGTGCTACTAGAATTCCGGCCTCTGGACATCACATACAGAGCAACCCAAAAGCCTACAGGAAAACAGTTTAGCTGGTATCGCATTTTTTTTTTCCGGATATATTATTACGCCTAACTCATATTTTCTCGGAATTATTACCGTACCAACGACTTATCAGGAAAGTTATATAACAAACTAAGATAATCTAATAATAAGATTGTTATAGTTTGGCAAACCATTTCTGTCAGTAGAAAACCGCGGCAAATTCAAATGACGTACATGTGGCAACACTGTGTGATGAGACACCGTATTTCGTGACGAACATTTCAACTCACATTTCTTTTACATTGAATCTGTATCTAGTGCATTTCACTCTCTCATCTTAAGCGCGAGTGAGATAGAACTCCCGCAACGTTCTCCATTCAATTTAAATTAGTTTTTAAGGCATATGTCAATTGCCTCAACCAGATTACCTGTTGCAGTTGATGACAGATTACACGAAATCTGTCTGTCTTCTTTCTACACACGGTAAATGTCACCTAATAAAAGGGGCGGAAATACTAACAAAAAATGAAAAACATAGAATTCGATGATCATTGCTGCTTTTTGCACTGATCTTAGTGTTCTCATACTTTTGTTCGTTGTACATTGCTACTGAGTTCGTTGGCTGGCCAGACTATAGTTAGATATTTGTTTTGGCTGAAAAATATACAGCGAATAATTTGATTTCGGCGAAATTATATATTCAGCTAATAACAGAATTAAGAATGATGAAGGAAAATGGGCGGAAAAATAATAGAAAAAAATTATAGAAACAATAATGAAAGCGATTTTTTTTTTATAAGCATGATGGTGATTGAACAAATTTCGTTACATGAAATAAATAAGTGAGAAAATATTTACAAGTAACACAATGACATCTGTTTAGCATGTGTAATTGTGTAGCCTTGAACACTTAACGATAAATAATAATATAAGTACTTAGCACATACTAGCTAAGACAAATATGATAATGATAAAAAATAAATACGCTTTTACAGGTTTAACAATTATTACAATTTTTAAACATTTACAAAAACTCTTAGAGATTTAATAAAAATATGTTTTAGATATAGTTTCCAGCAGCTTAGGTTTGCAGCTGAATACTAAAAGCTCTGCCATACCTTTTAAATGCAATTGATATGTTATTGACGAACTATCGTTTGTACTCGACCGGAACTTATTATTAACAGTTATTATTGGACCTGTTTTACAAGCAATGTCTTTTTCATTTTCATTCAAGACAAAAAGTCTCCGACGTAAAACAAATTCGAATGGAGCAATAACTTTTCTCAGTCGTTAATACAAAATAGTTTAGATATATAAGTATATTAGTGATTAGATTTGTGTGCAAAAACAAGGGAAAAATAAAATGAAAGCCAAAATTCAGCGACGATGGGCACACGCAAAGATTATATTCTAAATAAATGTTAAAAATGTTAAAAAGATAATGAACAAAATGCGTAACATATAAATTACCCAGTTAGAATATAAATAGTAATAAAATATCAAAATAGTGTACAGATGGAAACAGAAAAAGCAGTGATGGATGATGTGATCACTAATGTACAGATGGATACAGAAAATGCAGTGATGGATGATGTGATCATCATAAATGAGTCCATTCAATATTATTCAGAGCAATGGCGCGTAGTTTCAGTGTCCGCGAGGTAACCGGGTGGCTCGCGGTATTTAAGCTCCCTACGTGTTGTGGAACCATTCTGTGCAGCCCGAACTGAACCACGTTGCACTTGGTTTTCATCCCGCCCCCCTCAATTTCCAGTATCTTTATATAATGAAGAACGGGCATGCAAATTGTCATTCACACCGGCTGGTCGGTTATCGATCCCTCAGAGTTGGAAGCCAGAAAATTATATGGGCGGGGGAGATGAAAGACTAAGTCCAATTTGGGTCAGTTCGGGTTGCACAGGATGGTTCCACAACACGTAGGGAGCTTAAATACCGCGAGCCGTCCAGTCGCCTCTCGGACACTGAAACTACGCGCAATTGCTTTAACTATATGTTAAATACAAAATGAACAAAATGCGTACGTGTCGGAAGCCAGAGTTAGATAGCTCGCAGCTCCTCAAACACTGGCGACAAAGAAAAACCAAGTTTACCCTCAGAAATAAAACATTAAAGAGGTCTTAATGGCTTTCTAGTGTCGGCACCTTGGGAAATTACCAACGATCGTGGACAGCGGACTGATTTTGAAATTCAAACTAACGATAAAATGTAGATTGAGCGATCAGTTATTGGAGCATTTTGCCTTACAAAAGGTGGTGTAAAAAATGTTTTAATAGGTATTGGTAGGCTACAGGCTGGTTATTAAAAATCTATATTTTAGACCTTGAGGGAGCGGAGCGTTGGCGGCCATCTTGGTTTAAAGGTGCCATAATTCGGTTTTTTAACCTTGACGCTTAAACGGTTGTCAGTATGACTAAAGTGTCTATACTCGTAGACCGTATAAAGAAGATAAAATTGTCTACAAATTTTCAATACACAATAGATCTGTAAGTCTTACAGATAAAAAGATACAGCAACCAATACCCATTAAAATATTTTCTACACCACCTTTTGTAAGGCAATGTATGGAGATGATTCCCCGATTATTGGATTATAGGTACAAAAACCAAATGGGATGGTTGTATGTATACTGTATTCAATAGAATAGTACCTACTATCAGAGTTAGGGGGAATTATAAAATTTTGTTTCATGTTTCACTGGCATTTGCACTGTTTATTATTCCTATTTTTTTAATATTATATCGAAATAAACACTGTCCACGAACGTTTGTATACAAATTAACGATGTAAGTAATCTACGAAGAAAACGGAATGTCCAGATAAATTAAAATTTTGGAAAATCTAAATCTTTTACTAAGAATATCGGTGTCCAAAGTCCCTAGGCAAATTCACATCTTGTAATATTTTATTGACATTTACAACCGGCCGCGGCAAACTCAACCTTACCACGACGAAATAGGTGCTAAAGCTTACAGAGACTTTCGAGCCCGGCCATACAGATTGATTCACCAAAGCTGATGTGAATGAAATTAACTTTTAAAGGTATACCTGATATCATCAAGAGTAACATTCTCCCATATCAGCCGATTTAGTCAACAAATTTGATTTTTAAATGGGTGGTTGCACTTTTATCGTCACTTTCACACTTAACACATTCATTGCCACCCAGCCAAACAAGACATCCGCGCCAGGCCACAAACATTTCGTCATATAAAGCTGTAGTACCACGATCCCGACTATCGGGTCGTCCGGCCTGGGAACGAAATCATAAAATACCCGATAATCGGGTTTTCGACACTGAATGTGTTAAATACTTCTTAGAACGTTAATGGAAAACGCATAATTTTTCGTTATGATATTATGATATTTCGTTATAAAATACACTAAATAGGGTTATGTGTGGAATAACACGTCGGGCAAATGGCCTCCAGGGCTTTGCTGGCATCATACGCGCTCTTTTGTCAAAAAAATCCGTGACCATTTTGCATAAATTCGGCTGAATTTCACCGATGCAGCGTCGAATTTCCTCCTTCAAATCATGGGTGGTTGTGGGCTTGTTTTTACCTTTAGACTTCTTTTTAGGGTTATTTAACACATTAACTGCCAGACGAAAAATGACGTCCTACTTCAGAAACCGGGCGTCCATAGCTACGTACAAAACAACCCGCCCAGCGAGTTGTCCGGCATCTGAGCAAAGTTTACGAGCGCCCACGAGGCTGGTTCTTGGCAGTGAATGTGTTAAAGTCATAAGTTTATGCCATATACAAAAGAGGATTTATCTTGCCCTTATAAACTGGAAATAAACGTCAATAGACTAGCTAGGCAACTTTGTACCCTATCACAATGAAAATTGGTTGACTTTACATATATTCACTACCACTTTCAGCTCGGGTTAATCAACCAGTATGCGTCTAAATATCTAGTTTTGCCAATTACTTGGACACACCATAAGCTATAGGAACAATTTGGATACAAAACTAGAGGTGCCTGTTTCTTCTAAACTCATTGAACTAATATAACAGAGAATTACAATCAGCATTTGCTCGGCTCTCTTAGGGAAAAGGAGTCGTGTTAGAACCATTTTTTCCGTGCCACTATAGCGTGCTGATTGTAATTATCTGTTATGTACCTCGTTTTTTTAGGATTAGAAAAATAACGCTCGGAAGGGTACACGGAAAGAATATGTCTAGTCACTTTTTTTGTAAGCTTTTTAAGCAGCTTTTATAAGCAGTTTTTTTTATAGAGCTTGAAATAAACTATTACTAATAACTTCTGTTACAGCTGTAAATTTTTACGTAAATCCAGTTTATAACTCATGAAAACCATCCAGTTACAGAAATAGTATGGTTAATTCAATCGTTCCAAAATTTAAAAACGCTATAACTCAAAATGTTGTCATAGTGACTAGACATGTTCTTTCCGTGTACCCTTTATTTGTTTCCGTTATGTTGTTGTTGAAATTAATGATACGCTTAAGGCAAGAGGCAACACAGCGAATCCTCCTTTTTGTAAAGAGTTGCAGGCGCCCATAGGCTACGGTAGCTGCTTACCATCAGGCGGGTCGTATGCTTGTTTGCCATCTTCGTGGTATAAAATAAAAAAATAAAAAAACGGCGAGTTTTAAAATCGTTTTCCCATAAATCGTTCGACGACAATGACACTATTTTTGTAATCCTAAAAAAAACTAAGTTATTATTATTAATCCTTTATTTTATTTTACCATTTCAAACTTACCATTTGGCACGTTTCGACCAATCCTTGGGCGTCCAATGCAAGCATTTCGGGTCTATCTTCAGCGTCCGTTTCTCCATGCTCTTTTCGTGTTGCTGCATTAGTTCCTGGATAGAGTCGAGAGATATCAAATCGGGAAGGAAATGTTTCCTGGCCATCAATAAAATCGGCATGACATTTTTGGAAAAACCATGCAAAAACAAACGAGCAGCTGAGTTGAGTTTATGTAGCATAAAGCATAGACTAAATTATATTAAGACGTGTAAAATAGTGCTTAAAATTGTAGCTAAAGATTTGGATGCTGAAAAATAGATGGCGGCGTGGCGGGTCCGCCATCGAAAACGGAAATTACTTCACGCCAATACCTAGTTGGTTACTAAGTTCTGTTACCAGATTTCTGACTGGTAAAATATAAAATAAAGTTTGAAAATCTAAAATTTAAGTAATTATTTAATAGCCTAATTTCTAATGAACATAATATGGTATAATAATACACAAATCAGATGAGAAATTTATTGAAAATCCTTGTAAAGCACAAGATTGCCTGAAGACTCAAACACGCGGTAAATTTAAGAAAATTACACTTTACAAAAGTGCATCAAATAAATATTTCACCATTGTTTAGAAGGTTCCATTGCTTGTTTGTAAAAAACCTGTTTATTAGAGGTAATTGAGTGGCCACCATTTAATTTTCTTGCGATTTTACGCCACAGATATTCCAATTTGAAATATTGCCTATTTTTAAGTTTTTCACAAAAGACATAGATTTAGACTGCTATGGAACAAGCAGGCTTGCAACGTATAGTCTAGTATTTTATCGAATAGCCCCACGTGAACTATACATATACAGATGTAGTGAATAATCCTTTCCTATCGGCAAAACTCGGAACAACGATAACACCCGAATGGTGCCGATGTGTCTATGAATTACTGTATTATTAAATTACGTGTAGGTATCAAATAAATCGCATACTTTATTTATCAATGTCAAATGTCAAACTGCCCGTTTGACGTATATTACACTGAGATGTTAAAACCACCACGATTCTATCATATAAAGAATTCGTTAGGTAAACAAAAATATAACTAGTTACCGAGGACGTTTTATTTCAATAAAACGCACTGATAAAAACCAAATTCCGGTTGGGATGATCTAATGATTCTATAAGGATTGGAACCCCAAAAGTCTAACTATAAGTCAAAACTACAGTAGGATTTTGCAGACCTTTTTTATAACAATACATTTTTGTAATTAATTAAAAATACTATGACATAATAAAAAAGACACCTCAACATAAAACAAAACAAACCAGCAGAGAAATTAATATAAATAAATATGATTTTCTGATTGGATGAACGACTTCGATTATGACAGCGGGATAAGAGGAGGAGGAGCAGGGTGGACAGTGTGATGCGGTTTGGCCGCTCCGATATATCTGACGGCGACTGTACATCAAACCAAAGTCGGTTTTTTAGTCATTTAGTCCTTAGAAAATTCAACCCGGATAGAGTAGCCATGTCTGTCATTTTCTATACAAAAGTATGACGATTTTTGCGGGGGAGGGAAACGTCAAATGTATGGCTATTCGTACGTAACGTACAAATAGCTACGTCAGATAAACGTCAGTCCAGGATACATGTGTATGACCACTGGTCATATGTTTTCGGCAGAGGGGAACGCCTGTCAATGGCGACTCCGGGTGGTTGAATTCTCTAAGATTTAGTCAGTACCGAGGCGTTTCCATAGAAATCGGTCTCCACCGATTTTCTTCATTTCGAAACAATGTACGAGTACAAACTTATTTTAAAACCGTGGAGCTACACATAACTTATTTTATCTACACCCGTATCATAAATCCTATTTTCTGCGTTCGGAAACCGTATATAATCACCACCATTATTTGCGTTTCTGGCAATATGCGTCGAAATGGTATTAACTACTCTATATAGATACTTCCTCTTGCAATGCGACCGTTCCCTACGTTGTCTCGATGGGTACTGAGTGCGAGTGAAGTAGTAAGACAAAAACGAACATTTCCGAGAAAATACGAAAGGAAAGGATTATTCACTACATCTGTACCAAATTGAAGCTAAATAATATAGCTACCGAATTGTGTAAGACTGATGCGTCTTAAAGGTGATTAAAAATAAATAGGATTTAAAATCAACATGATCAAGGAGCGTAATTTTGACTTATATTTTTCACGCCTTTTTCCGAGTGTTATAAAGAATTCTGAAAAACTGCGACAATACTTTTCAATTCAATATATTGTAATCTATTGACTATTAAATAAGCTTTTAAATTATGAACGTGAATAATTAAAATGTTGCTACCTATTCCTATTTATTTAGTGAAAACTCTAGTAACAGAACTTAGTAACCGACTAGGTAGACAGTGCTGCCCATGAAGTTATCATTTTAAACTGAAGTATACTCTTGAGTCACAAAGTGAGGCCGATAGAGTGGGTCGAATTCGAGTATCTAGGGGAGTGTGTCTCGTTTTGAGTAAGGAGCTAATGAAGTCATGAGACAATCAAAATGTCAATATGTGTCAAATGTGACAATTTTGTCACGAGTGCGAGTGATACACCGCCCCCTACATTATGCTCTCTATCGGACCGTTTTTACTACTTTTTACTAGTCGCCTACTGAAGCTACTCGTATGAACAACTGTTTTGCTCGGTAAACAGGTTCAACTATGTGGTTAGGGAGTAAGAGTAATGTCCGGTTTCTGTCTTGGTCCGTGGTGCTGCCCCAAATATTTGACTCACGTCCCTTTGTGGACTAAGAGCTGGCGACATCAGATATGACACAATAATGAGAGCAAAAAAACTCGTCTGGTTCGATTGCTATACTATCCTTATTGCTAGAACCGGGCATCTGGCAGCTTTTAATGGGTGGAGGTCAGAGTAGCAGACTAGCAAATTTTTTGAATTAGAAAATAGTAATACCAAAATAGGTAAAAACTGCCGAAGTTGTCTCAAATATAAAGGATAGGGCTTATATTTTAACTTTAGAACAAAAAACATTGCATATTATTTCGGAAACAGAAACAGCAGGCGATAAACTATGAATTACATTATACGTCGTTTTGGACTACTATCCCCCATCAGAAAGTTTTCGCAGTGATATTATCTAATTATTCATATAATTTCTCATAATATAGCATTAAAACCAGAACTCTAGGATTTGTTTTCTTCAAGTTATTTGCATTCTTTGACCACCACTTTACAGCTGCCAGATGTCCGGATCTAAAAATAAGCCTAGTATAGCAAACTAACGAGAGGGGTTTCGTCGCTCTCATTATTGTGTCATATCTGACGTGGCTAGCTCTCCGTCTATTGCACGTTGTAGGTCCTACCTACCATCTAGTAAACTAATTTGGCAACTTTAATATGTCATTTGCACTTCGCGCCAATAAAAAGCATCCTGTGCTGCCCTCTTCAGTTTACGCACGTTCCTTATATATCTCATGTTGAATGATAATCACTGACAGCTCTCAGTCCAATACAGCGCCAGGTTAACGGCAGAACCGACTATCTGGATTTAATTTTATTAGCAGATAGTTGGTTTTGCCTTCGACCCTAAATGTAGATACGACTATTTGGGTTTAAGTTTATTAAGAGATAGTTTGCCTTTGACCCGGCAACATTATCTGTCAAAAGTGGCATTTTCGAACAGCCAGCTGTCATATGAATCAACATTCAGCGTGATTTATGTATGTATATATCATATAGCAACCTAGTAACCAAATAATATATATGTACAATCGGGTTCATAATTGCATACCCACTTTATGAATGAATTCATTGATAAATTGGGTATGCAATTATGAACCCGATGGTACATAATAAGAGTCTATTTCAGTTATAAGATTTTGCGACTACAACATTTGGCACGACTTTACACTCCTTAGTATTAATTTGTCTCCAGTATAAATTAAGTTTTGCAAGCTCAAGCACACAACAAACAACTTGTTATCATATTGTTGAAGATTAACATAAGTACAGACAATCAAACGAGTTAATAGACGCAGTGTGGTAATACACCGTGGGCACGAATAACCCGACAGATCGTAACCACGAATTTCTGAGACCAAAAGAAGGAAAAAATATTATGTGACTTTAGGTCCAAAAACAATATATTTTTTTTTCTTTTTTTTTTTCCTTTTCTTTAAATGTTAATGCACATGAAAAGTAAATGATATTAATAAAATTATCGCCTAAAATAAATTAGTACATTTTTTTTGAAAAAAAATAGTTTCTGCAAAGTTTTCCTTGTCACTCTGATATCTCTCAATAAGGACGTGTAAACTATGCTCAATAGTGGCAACAACGCCATCAGAAAGGCGTTTTGCGCTGATTTATACTCTGAAACTAAGCGTATTCCAGAAAAGTTTATAGGACATTTTAGTATCTAAATATGATCAGGAATACACTGTTAAAATCTTTTGAGTTATAAGGGCCCACGGTGTATATCGTAGAACAGAACGAGATGGCATCGCATGGATAGTCCAATACATACATTGTGGATTAGCTAAATTTTTAAGAGCATTTTTTGATAATCTAGTAACAACAAACGATTTTTTTTTTCTATACCACGACGGTGGCAAACAAGCATACGGCCCGCCTGATGGTAAGCAGTTACCGTAGCCTATGGACGCCTGCAACCCCAGAGGATTTACATGCGCGTTGCCTACCCTTTAGGAACCTATACACTCCTTTTTTGAAGAACCTCATACTGTACACCCACTGGGAAAACCTCGGCAGGGAGTTCATTCCACAGCCGCAGCGTTCGTGGGAGGAAATTCCTCTTAAACCGTACTGTGCGCGACCCATTGGGCTCCAGGGTGTGGGGATGAACACCCTGCCGGCGGCGAGCGGTGCGGTGATAAAAAGCTGCCGTGGGCATAATTTCAAACAGTTTTTCAGAGCACAACCCATTGTACAAGCGATAGAACACGCATAAGGAGGCAAAGTCCCTCCTCAGACTCAAAGGTTCAATGTCGCTCGTGAGTTTGGGATCGTCGACGATCCGCACAGCGCGCCTTTGCACCGAGTCAAAGGGCCCAAGCTGGTATCCAGGTGCTCCCGCCCAAAGGTGACAGCAGTACTCCATGTGGGGTCTGACTTGCGACTTGTATAGGAGCAGTCTCTGCCCCGGAGTGAAGTATCGCCTCGCTCTGTTGAGCACACCCGAGCTTTTTGGATGCCAGCTTGGCCTTCGCTTCAAGGTGACTACGGAATTGGACGTCGCTGGAAATGTCTACACCGAGGATCCCAATACTTCCTGACATTGTAAGGGTTGTGCCTTGGAACTGAGGGGCCACAGTAAATGGGGTTTTCTTAGCGGTGAACGCGCAAACTTGTGTCTTTGTGGGGTTGAATCTGACTAAGTTGTCCTGACCCCACACCGAGACTCCAGAAAGAGTATTCTCGATATCGGACACAAGCTTTTCACGACTCTCTACCACAACGGATCGAGGGATATTGGCACGGCCCGTGTAACAAGCATCCCCAGTACTGTCGTCCGCATAACAATGAATGTCGCCGATAGACAACATATCATTGATATGCAGCAAAAACAGCGTTGGGGATAGCACGGAGCCTTGCGGGACACCAGCGTTAATGCCCATGCTTTCGGAGCAACTTCCGTCGACTACGGCTCGTATGCTTCTGCCGGACAAAAAGCTGGCAACCAATCTGCACAATCCCTCGGGCAGGCCGTAAGCTGGCAACTTCGACAGAAGACCTCGATGCCAGACCCGATCGAACGCCTTAGCTATATCAAGGCTGACTGCCAATGCCTCTCCCTGACTCTCTATGGCTGAAGCCCAGCGGTGAGTGAGATACACTAGAAGGTCACCAGACGAGCGACCGTGGCGAAAGCCATACTGGCGATCACTGACCAGGTCGTGCTCTTCTAGGTATCCCAGGAGCTTTGCATTGATTATGCGCTCCATAACCTTAGAGAGAAGGGAGGTTATAGCGATAGGCCTGTAATTCGACGGGTCCGAACTGTCACCTTTTTTAGGCACAGGGTGCACGAGGGCAGTCTTCCATGAAGACGGCACTTGCCGTTTGTGGTAGGAGAGTGTGAAAAGCCGCGTTAGCACGGGACACAACTCGGGAGCACACCGTGTGAGCACAACTGCTGGTATGCCGTCTGGCCCGCTCGACTTGTGAACGTTTAATGATAGCAGCTCCCGCCGGACATCACTTTGCTTGATGGTCATTTCCGGCATCGAGGACGCGCACCACGTAGCGCCATCTAGTTCAGCTATTAAAACATTTTTTAACGTAGATAAATTGTACCACTATAAAAAAATATATATTAAAAAATGCCAATATTATTCCGCATATCAAAAAATGCTGATTTCCGCAGCAAAAAATCTGAATGCGCATCAAATTAATGTTTGGATGTAAATTTAGATTTTTTTTGCTGCGCAATTCAGTATAATAGTTAGGTTATGTTATTTTATTTGTGCCTTTAAATAATAGCCTTACAAAATTATTATTTGCTTTGAAAACCGACAAAGGAAGAATTTTAATTTGAGTACCTTAGTAGGGGAAATTGCCAGTAACTGGCCACCTTTCAATAACTGGCCTCCTCATACTAAAAATGAACTCTGCTTCACCTTCAAACAGATTTCATTTTAGTATAACTTGGCCAGTTATTAAAGGGTGGCCAGTAATTAAAAGCTTATACTAAAATGATTCAGAGTTCATTATTAGTATGAGGTGGCCAATTATTGAAAAGTGGCCAGTTACTGGCAATTTACCCTATGTCAAACTCCAACAAATAATAACAAGCTCCCAACACTCAAATTCACAAATAAGCAGTTACAATAAGGCATAGTTTTGACTAAATAGTGGTCTTGAAAAAGACCATCTAGTAAATTAACCACCCTAAATTAAGCTCGATTCTACTGATGGCCAGTTTAAATATATCGCCGCGACCGATTAAGAGCCAATAAGAATGAAAATTAAAATTGTGAAATAAAGTTACACAAAATTAAACCCTACCATTTTACAATGAAGTTCAAAGTCATGGTTGGAATATGTATACTTCTGCCTAAAGACTCAACGTTACTGCACAGTTAACACAAGAGTGACGCGACAGTATCTCGCGCGCGAGATAGTCTATCCGTCCTTTTCTGACTGTTTCAAAAGAGACGGGTAGTCTATCTCGCGCGCAAGATACTGTCGCGTCATTCTTGTGCTATCCGTGCTGGTGTAATACAAAATTATCTATTGTTATCTTTTAAAAATTGCATTCTTTTTAAAATCAAGGGGTTTTATCGTTAGCACAAAAATACATTTCAAAGGTTTTGTCACGTTTCATACATTCATGCATATAGGTTACGAAAGGGACAATGAAAATCAATCAATAAGTTGAGACACATTTTAGCAAAAAACGGGAATTAGTCTCGATTCTATGCAGAATAAACTTCAATTCGTTACAATTATGGCTTTTTTTACCCAACCCTAATTCATTAAAGCCAAGTAAAGAGTTATGATTTTATCAAAATCTCTAGAAGAGAGAATGCGAGCTCGTAGTTATCGCTTTGCTATCACCGTGGTCAACCTCTTCAAAATGATCTTCGTAAATTTATCGAAACAAGTCGAGCGAAATTCGACGCGCGGCCGCAATGCCTCGGGCGAGGCACGTCCACACTAGCCGAGCCGCCTCGCGTGGTAATTTCCTCGCGAGGCGGTGCGTCCAGTGTGGCCACGTCTAATGACTTATAATATGTTGTTTATTTTACTGCTAATCAATTTATTATTTCATTATTTTTTTGCGGTAAAATACCTTTTCTTATTCTGTTGAATGACGGGTTTTAAGAAACATTTAATACGTTCAAGTTACATAAGAGTGTTCCAGTAAAAATCTCCAACTTGATTATTCACTTCTCTTTTTATCTACGGACTAATGACTCTTAATCGGGCGCAGCAACCATAGAGTAAAGACCGGATAGCTGTACCTGATTGACGGAGATAATGTACTGTCCCTTGTAATAGTTGATCAGGTTCAGATTCTGAAGCGTGCTTATAACGTCTTCCTTCTTAATACTGGTCAGCTCGCAGATTTCACTGGAAGTATAAGTGGATTTTATATGAAGGAAGCAAAAAGCTCTATTCCTGGAGAGGCCTTAGTGTTATTTAGGAAAGTGTTTGTCGTAAAATCAAGTCAGTCTATAAAAACAATTTCAAAAATCGATTACACGCATTTCGGTCATCGTTTTCAGTGGGTGAAGAGCTCCGTGAAAATGCCTTTATGTGCGGTTTGTGGGTGTAAAAATGTTCTACTATGTCTAGTTTACAAAAAGACGGGATACAATTTCACATGTAAGTATAGTTTTACTTTAAAGGTTGAACACGCCAAAACCTGGGCATGTAAAAATAGCTATAGTTATTCGAAAAATGGAGATATTCAAACTTTTTAAACAACAATTTTCTCACAAGGAACTGGGCTATAAAATGATGATAGTTTTATTTTCTTTTATTTATTCGTTGGCAAAATGTCGAGCGTACAACATCAAAAACGTGAACGCATTTTGCACGAACACGTAAAAAACCCCATGTTAAGCTACAGAGATATCGCGAAAAGGCTGAAATATCCACAATCTACGGTTGGTCACGTATTAAAAACTTTCCGTATACGCTTGACAATAGATAGAAAGCCAGGAAGTGGTGGGTTCCAGGGAGTCAAGAATAAGAAAAAGGAAAGAGTATTTTAAAGATTTTTGCCTCAAATCATACGATTTCATCTCGTGATGTTGCTAAAAAAGTGAAAATGTCTCAGTCCTATGTACAAAAAGTGAAACAGAGGGCAGGACTGAGGAGTTATAAAGCCCAGGCCGCACCAGATCGAGACTCAAAACAGAACTTATCCGCATAGATACAGTCGCGACAACTGTATGAAGATTTTCTTACAAAATTTTAATGCGCGGTGATGGACGACGATACGTATACAAAATTGGATTTTAAGGTGACGGGTATCGCGTTGACGACTGCATTTTGCGTTTTTATAATCGCAGCTTCCGCTTCTGCCATCTAGTATACTTGAGATGAACTATGACAATTCAATGTTGACATGTTTAAATAGTCAAGCAATCGCGGTCTTTTACAGTAAGATGGCGCTTTGATAATGATTCCATTTTATGTGTACTTACCATGAAGTTAAATACAATCTGGAGATCATACTTCGACCACAAAGTGAGGCCGAAAGAGAGGGTAATGTGGGGGGCTGCGTCTCATTCTAAGTAGGGTGACCATATGTACTATGATGTATGTGGGATTGGGATAGTATGAAGATAAATATAAAATATGCTTGTCGTCTAGTAAGTATTGTCCAGAAAGAGAAGTCTCATAGTTCATATGGGAACTTATACATTCTACTGGCTTAAGGAGCTGGCCACTTCAGCTACGTTGGCGCAATAATGGGAGCAGAGAACCCCTCTAATTACTTTACTATTTTAAACTTATTGCTAGATCCAGGCATCTGGCAGCTATTTATCGGAGGACGTCAGAGTGACAGACCAGCAAAATATTTCAGTTAATAGGTAAAAACTGTCGAAGCCTATCGCTAATATAATAACAAAAAAGTAAAAACATTGCGTATAGCTACGGAAAAAAAACAGTAGGTAGGCGACAAACAATACATTAACGTAACATCATTTTGCACTATTTTCCCCCAACAGAAACTCCTGAAAATGATATAATCTTATTAATTACATGATACTGCACTGCATCAAACCTAGAACTGTAAGAAATTTATTTCTTACAACTCGTTTGCATAACACCGATGAACAATTGCCAGATGTCCGCGTCTTAAAATAGGGGATAGTTAGTGTAGCAAACTAAAACTAAGTAAGTACAGGGGATTCGTGGCTCTCTAGTGAGCAATAGTTTGCGTCATATCTGATGTGGACAGTTCTCCGACTTTAATATACTTAAAGGTAAATAAAGAAAACATCAATACATCAAACTGCTCAATAGTTGACTGGAAGAGATCTCTTCCATGTACAAATATTGTATATTCTTCCTGTTGCATTTTTCTTGTACTTTCCTGTTGCATTTTTGTTGTACAAATGTTGTACTATAAAGTATATTTTAACGGCCTCCTAGCCTAGTCGGTAGTGACCCTGCCTATGAAGCAGAAGGCCCCGGGTTCGAATCCTGGTCAGGGCATTTATTTGTGTGTTTATCACGGATATTTGTTCCTGAGTTATGGATGTTTTCTATGTATTTAAGTATTTATATGTACATATCTATTACATATATCGTCGTCTAGTACCCAAAACACAAGCCTTATTGAGCTTACTGTGGGACTAGGTTGATTTGTGTAAGTTTGTCCCATAATATTTATTTATTATACTGCCACTACTACCATTTTTTGTATGGCCTTGTGCCATTTTAGGACCCTTTCGAAAGGGCCTAAAACGACCCGCGGGCAACTCCTGTCCTGTGTAAGTAATACTTAGGAACAGACCATGTACTTATGTACATTTCTGTAAAAACAGCAAAACCGACCCGCAGCTTGCCGACATCATAGTCACCCTATTGTTTGACAATTTTAACTTGTTGTTAAATCGTAAAATTGAATGATTGTGGATTACCGGTGAAAGGCAAGTCTACTTTATTGTAAAGTTTCACCCCTGCACCCTTTTACGCAACATATCTTGACCATTTTTACTTAAAAATGTTGTTACGAAATGTTGAGCTGAGCGGCGTCATTTGAAATAATATCAGTGACATATTATGTCAGTGATGGGACTGATGGGATGGGGATACCAGACCGTATTTTAAATATTACAAAACTTACTACTGTCTGCAATATTAATTGCAATTCTTTAATTTAATGAATGAATAATATTTACGACGTAAAAAAAATCAAAGCAGCTAAAAGGGGACAAAGTATTAATTCAAAATCTTGCAATAAATTATTGTAAGTAGGAAGTAACTTCTAGTGTGTTACTAAAATAAATGTATATAAATAAAACCATATTGGTAAGTTTCATAAGTTGGCAGCATTGTGCGAGTGAGACACCGCCCCCTACATTATGCTCTCTATCGGACCGTTTTTATTACTTTTTACTAGTGACCTATGAACGACTGTTTTGCTCGGTAATAAGGTTCAACTGTGGTTAGGGGAATATAGTAAAAGTACTATCCGGATTGTATTCTGATCCGTGGTACTTACTTAATTAAAGTTACTATTGTATGTAGGTAATCAATGACGAAATAATTAAAGTTACCTATAATATAAAACTACTTGACCAACGCACGCCATTACCTACAGTATCATAATCGCACAATTATAATGTTTTATTCTAAATATCCAAAATAAGCATTCATCATGGCGGTTATATTTCTATGTGTCAAGTACGTGTCAAGTCTTTCAAAATAAAAGTTCAAATAAAATGTACTTAACTGAAGATAATATTATTTGTAACTAATTTGTTTTATGTCCTCTTCTGCTCTGAAAAATCCAGGTTTTTAGTATCTATAACGAAATTAGAGATGGTCAAAATCGCTTTCAATGAGGATGGTAAAGTGCGTTGGGATAAGACCGCATCGGGAGAACATCGGATAATTCAATTACCTATCTGGAAAATTATCCTTTAGTTGCAAATACAAACCACACAGCCTCCAACACTATTGTGTACCTGTACCTAGTTGCATTTTGATATAATGGCGATGCCGCTTTTTTCAGGTACATAAACATTTTACTTAAATGTTTCTTCCGGTAGGTATGCTTAATAAAAACGACTGTTGTTTAAGTGAAAAGTTTAAAAAACCGGCCAAGTGCGTGTCGGACCACGCATAGGAGGGTTCCGTACCTTCAATGGAATAAGAACCAAACTAATAGCAAAAGGTCGTATCTGATGCCTATGGAAGAAGTTTTTTGGAAATGGCTCAAAAATGGCTAAACCGATAATGTTCAAAACAATTTTCGTAGCAAGTATATAATAAGGCGCATCTTCTCAAATTTTTTCATATTTTTTGGACTTACGGTTCAAAAGTTACAGGGGGGGCTACAAAATTTTTCTGACTTTCGAAGCGATTATATCAAAAAATATTTACTTAATCACCAGAGCTCGGATTTTTCACGGCAAAACAAAACACTAGCGTAATTTAGCCAGTGCTTGAAATATTATTTTATCGACACCTATCGAGTCTTACTAGAGTATATGACAGGTATTGCCTCAGTACATTTTTTCTTTTTTTATTCGATGGTACACCTATCAGTGTGAATGTCAAAATTTAAAAACTAACAAACGTGCGAAAATTTCGAAAAACAGGAGACTTACTAGAGCTCAAAATCAATATTTTTGACCAGTCTAAGGTGACCTACTGGGGGTTAGAAGGTTGTGCATTAATTACCGGACATCCTGTATAAGTAATAAAATAACTTTTCATTTTAGCTTTGCCATAGTCGAGCAACAAAGAGGTAGGTCTGCATGTACAACTTAGAACGAAGTAACTATACCACCTCATTTAAAATGATAGAAACGACTGCAAATTTCATCTCACATGACATATGACATTCACACTTTAACTGTCATTTCATTACGTATAAAACGTAAATTGCATCTAGGTATTATTTATTTCGCAACGCATTGAATCCGACGTGTTGGATATACGTATAATAACTTAATATTGCAAGGTATCAATTAATACAAAAATGAGTAATGTACAAGATCGGATCAAAACGTGGATTGAAAATCACCCTGAGTTAGTCTATAATGAAGTGACCTCCACTATATACTGCTCTATGTGCGATATGCATCTAAAACTGAAGAAATGCAATATTGAGAATCATGTGAAAAGCAACCGCCACAATTACCGTTCGGGGCAACCAAATAGGAAACATCAATTTTATTTCGATTTAATTATTTTTCTTATTTCATGCAACATACCATGGGCAACAGTCAACAACAATAATTTTCGTCATTTTTTTTAACAAGTATTTATGTTGCGACTGCTCTATGACTTCTTTACCGGACGAATCGACCCTGCGAAAAATTTATTTAAATCTCGTGTACAAAAAAACTATACAGGGTATAAGAGAGGTAACAAAACCAATTATTTGTGGATATCTATAGACGAAACACCAGATTTCATGGGAAAATGGTTGACAAACGTGGTGATTCGGTCTTTGCAAAAAAATTGTTCTAAGCAATTTTATCTTTTGGGGTCGAAGGTTTTAGAGAAGGTAAATGGGGAAACAATAGCAAACCTAATAATAAACCAATTAAAATTTTTGTTTCAAAATTCTTTCAATGACAACGTAAACAATTTGCTTTTACTTTGCACAGATAGTGCCGCATATATGCTTAAAGCCGGTCGTATTTTAAAAGCAACGTTTCCTCGTATGAAACACATTACGTGTTTAGCTCATGGTCTGCACCGGGTTGCCGAAGAAGTGCGAGATAATTTCAAAGGTGTGGATGGGTTGATATCGAATGTCAAAAAGATATTCCTAAAATCTCCAGAGCGTGTACGCCTTTTTAAGGCAAAATATCCGTCCATTCCCCTACCTCCCGAGCCAATTATCACCAGATGGGGAACTTGGATATCCGCTGCGGTATATTACGCTCAATACTATGAGCAAATACGTGATGTCGTCTCCATACTTGCTAATGACTCGGCAGCTATAAGAGCTGCAAAAAAATGTTTTCAAACACGCAAACTACGACCGGAGTTAAATTTCATTCGCGACAACTACGAAGTAATAGCCTCTTCAATAGAACAATTGCAATGTTCGACTTTATCCATTGCGGAATCCTTCCTCATTCTGGATACTGTTCGTTGCTACGTAAACTGGAGTAAACTTTTACCAGTGATACGTAAATTTGAAGCCGTGCTCGAACGAAATCCTGATTACGAAATTTTAAGAGACATATCTGAAAATATTACCCGAACTGATAATGAATTCTATAAATTTGCTCCCTTGACGTCAACTGAAGTTGAACGTACATTTAGTGTACATAAATGGATTTATAGTGATAAACGCAACTGTTTACTCCCAGAGAATGTTGAAAAGATAATGATCATCTACTCCTATCACTATTACCCAAATAAAATGTCTTGTGCTGCTGTGTGTACTGACGTAGATTTTGAAGAAGAAATTGCGTCTGTTTCTAATATATAGTAACTTTATACAAATGTTTTTATTAGTTTTATTACATATTAATTTTATTTGGCGACTTTTATTTCTTCTAGTTCTGAATTATCGATATCGATAAAATAATATTTCAAGCACTGGCTAAATTACGCTAGTGTTTTGTTTTGCCGTGAAAAATCCGAGCTCTGTTAATCACAAAATGATCAAAAAAACTTCAATATTATTTTTAAAGACCTATCGATTGATGTATCACATGTTGATATATGGTAAAAACAATTTTTTTGAAATTTAGATACATGTATGGAGCGCCCCCCCTTAAATTTTTTTTTTTTAATTTAAATACATAACTAAGTAGCGGCATACAGAATACACCTTATGTGTAAATTTTATTCAGATACGTCGTATAGTTTCCGAGTAAAATGGCTGTGACATACGGACGGGCAGACATACAGACAGACGTGACGAATCCATAAGGGTTCCGTTTTTTGCCATTTGGCTACGGAACCCTAAAAATCACTTATTCTTTATTTGACGATCTCCTAGCCCTGTCGGTAGTGACCCTGCCTACGAAGCAGGAGGTCCCGGGTTCGAATCCTGGTCAGGGCATTTATTTGTGTGTTGATCGCAGATATTTGTTCCTGAGTTATGGATGTTTTCTTTGTATTTAAGTATTTATCCATATTTATCTATTATATATATCGTCGTCTAGTACCCATAACACAAGCCTTATTGAGCTTACTGTGGGCCTAGGTCGATTTGTGTAAGATTGTCGTATAATATTTATTTATTATTTATAGTAAATGTATGGAAAATATTTAATTTGTGGCTTTTTAGTACAGTACCTAGTAATAGGAAACTATTAGAAACGATAGGAATGGAATCGATTGGCATAAAAAAGCAGCATGTGAAAAATAAAAAAAACAATTTTCATAAAGTATGGGAAAAGTTTTTCTCAATTTGTGGCTTTTCTAGCCGCAAATTATTTTTGATCCCATACAAGAATGGGATCGATTGGCATAAAAAAGAAGTTTACCAAATGTGACCTCATCTCGCATCCTGTATGTTTTTTTCCAAAATCCGTAGAAGACCTTCCCTCAATTTCAAATTAATGAAGATTGATTAATTTGAAATTGAGGGAAGGTCTTCTAAGACCATTTTCGCGTTGCAGCGAGGGATCTGGTAGCTGCCCCCACTGACCCAAAAAGAAATTTAACTTGTATATTATTTCAAATTATCGAAGTTACAAGTAAAAGTAGTTAAGATAAAAGTAATTGCAATTACAAATTATATGTAATCGGGAATACTACTGACATGTAATCTCAATTACAAGCAATTTCAATTACTTAATATAATTGATTTTCATGTAATTTAATTAGCAATTTAATTCATTACAAAAGTAGGTACCATCTAATAAATTACGCCCAACACTGAATAAACATCAGGTTCAAGAGGGTAGTATGGAGGATGTATGCTATCTGCTGCCGAAGTCGCGCATACATGTGATCTTTATAGACAAAAAAGTTTCGTTCTATAAATTCAATTGTTTGTCACAAAAAATGGTTTGATTTGTTTTTGCGTGGCATTTAAGACTGGATCCAATTAATTGTTGCTGTGAATTTTTTTTAAATTGGTACCTAGTTGGTTACTAGGAACAGGTTTAGACACGGGTATGTTATGTCCAAAAGGGAGGTATGGGCACTCCGAATGTTATCTCGCTAACTGTGGTAAGGCACAGTTCAGCGAATGTTATCACGCTCAAATCTGGACCTGGCTCAGAGCTCGACTGGGGAAGTACCTTACAGAAAACCATAGCTAAAAAGCAAATAACTTAATTCAACCTAAAGTTTAAGATTATTTTTTTAACATGTTTTAACCATTTTCATTTATATACCATAAGTGTTTTTTACTAAAAATATTGACAAATATAAAAGCGTTTGTCGTCTCACATAAGAATTATAAATTGAAATTACACAAAAGATTTAAAAACACGAAAAGTCAGCACGAGTAAGTTAATAACATATAAAAGCTTTTGCCCGCGGCTTCGCTCGCGTTAAATTCGGGGTAACAAACCATACAAATTTTCACCCCCCATTTTAGGGAAGTGGGGGGTTAAAAAGAGACAAAAAGTAGCCTATGTCACTCTCCATCCCTTCAACTATCTCCATTTAAAAAATCACTTCAATTCGTCGCCCCGTTTTGCCGTGAAAGACGGACAAACAAAGAAACAAACACACACATACACTTTCCCATTTATAATATTAGTATGGATTAGTTGTATCGTGTCGTGTATAGGGTCGTCACGGTTTTTTGGGTACATTTTTGGGTTAGTTTTGGTTAATTGCCATCTATTTCAAAAGTTTTATCATATCAAAATCCATTACAATATTAAAATACTAGCTTTTACCCGCGACTTCGTCTGCGCGAAATTAACATGAGCCATATGGAATTACATAATAAAACGCAAAATAAAAGTTACTAGTTAGTAAAATCTAAGAGCAAGTATAAAACTAGCACGTATGCTATTTCAAGTCAACAGGGAGCAACAATTCCGTATAAACTTCCATTCCGTTTTCATCCCCTTATACATACCAAATTTCATCTAAATCAGTTGAGCGGTTTAAGCGTGAAGAGTTAACAGACAGACACACTATAATATTAGTATGGATACGTATTATATCTCTTCAAGTAGGCTGGGGAAAAAAAAAAGAATTATAGCCAAAAGCGTTTTTTAAAATTTTTAAATTTTGAAACATCTTGCTTCAAAGGTTTGAAACATCTTGTCTTTCCACTCTCAATATTTTTAACTCACTCGTTTTTGAATTATTATGAATTAACATAATAAAGGCGGTTTATAATTATATCTATTATTTGAAACCGTGCATAGGGTGGTTATGCTAGTTTCCCGTCCGGGTTGCCGTCCACCTGATTAAACTGCTACAAATTTATTGGACTAAGAGCTGGCCACGTCAGATATGACACAATAATGAGAGCAATAAAACCTGACTATTGTGTCATATCTGATGACGTGGCCAGCTCTCCGTCTACATGGAAAAAACTTTTTGAGGTCAAATTTGCCATTGATAATAATTATTTATTCTTTAATTGATATTTTAATTATAAGCTTTTATTTCAAAAACTTGAATATCAATATATCAATAAGTATGGACGGAAAACTGACACATACTCCACTTTTACAAAAAATGTTTTATTATAAAAAAACCTTTCGAGTATGATTTATTCTCGTATAATATTAATCTAAACAAGACCATATAAGCTCTAGAACGATAAGTAAGGGCACTTCAAAATTTATTATTGCATTACAAAGCTGGCAAAATCGATAAGTGGAAGAAAACTAGCACCTAAAAACTTACTAAGAGTACATTTTATTCAATAGTCCAATCTTAAGTAGAAGGAGTAGATTTTGAAAATTTATACAGGAAAAACAGCTTAGGTACACTTCATACTGATTTGAAACAAGGATTAATATTTCGAGAAATTTTTACAAAGGTAAAGCATAAAAGTCAGCCCTGAAAGCTGACCAACTAGTTCAAAAATGGTCCGGTCTTATCCCATCGTACCTTACTTATTGTTTTTTTCATTTTAGGGATTGTGAGAAATTATATTGGTATATATACTTATACGATTAAATTAATTCCATATCTACTTACCTACCTAATAATAATATTAATAATTCACCATATCTTTTAAATCGTACGAAAACGAACATACAATAAGCCATATAAACCTAATGGCGCGACCAGACATCGTAGAGTACCGGGACAGCCGAGCCGATTGTTTCTTTCTTATTCCATAGTAAAGAGAGAGATATAACCTATCACGATGATGTGGACAAATCATTGACAAATGCACGAATGTGTTTCAACTTCAAGCGCATTTGATTCTATTCAATGTATCCGTCATTCATATCATAATATAGATCTAGCTTGCAACAGCGCAAAGCAAGACGCGAAATGAGCAAATGAAAGTAAGCTGGCAACGTCGCCGCGGATGGAAACTGCTCGAACAAACGCGCTCTTGTAATACAAATTATGGTAAAAACATGGACGAAGCCGTCTATGGTAAAAAGTACCCATACCCACTGTAAAAATTGAATAATGAATTAGTCTCTTTTATAAGTTGGTAGTTTAAATATATTGGGTAAAAAAGTCAAAATAAAAAGATTAAACTAACTAGTAACTTGACTATAGTATGATTTGACTTTTTTTTTGTCCAAAAATACCTATAAATCGCTTAGGATCAGGATTGAAAATATAAATGAGAAATGAGATAAAAAATAAACAAAAAAGTTAACATCAGCCTAGATTTGAACTCGGACATAGGTATCTACTTAGAAAGCAAGCGTACTATAACCTAAGCTATGTGGAACGAATTTCCGCACTCAAAATTACTAATCATATTACTCAAATTTGACACATGAAACATGTCTCCGGCTGCAATAGAATAAACGCCTATAAGTTTTATTGCAGCAATTGCATAGTTCTGAATTATTACAGGCTCTACAAGGTTTTGCGTCTAAAACCTTTATTAAGCGCTTAATACGACTATAGTTATCGGCCGAACATTAGTAATGTGCTAAGAAGTAGTTATGTTTAATTTCGCAACATAGAATTATTTCTGACCGACATAAAACTTGCGACAAGTTTTCTCCAAAACAGTTTCTTAACGATGATATATATACCTAATTATGTTATACAAGACCAAGCACGTATCGGTACAGCGAACCCAACTATATGCCCCTACAGAAAATGTAACATTCATGCTCCAACGTGGTTTGTTTTCTTCAAAAACCTTGCACAAAAACACCTCGATTTGACGTGTTTGCATATATCGTCGCCTTAAACAAATACCTCGTCAAGAGTTTTATACTAGCAAATCTCGGAGATACTCCTGAAGATTTTGAATTAAAAAAACGAGGGCAGTTTCCAAAAAAATACCTTCTTTGGTAGGCAATATGTAGCTGTGGTAAAAGAAGTCGCTCTTTTATCACCACCGGGACAATAAACGGCGATATTTATCGGAAAGATTGTTTACAGAAGAGTTTTCTGCCTTTTATAAGACAGCATTCCTCATTACCGCTGTTTTGGCCAGATCTAGCCAGTTGACATACGCAAAATCAGTTATGGAATGGTACAACGCTAACGGGATCATGGTGGTACCCAAAGTATGCAATCCGCCAAATAGTCCAGAACTGCGGCCTGTTGAAGAGTACTGGAGTATTATGAAAGGAATTCTAAAAAAGAAAGGCGGAGAAGTAAAATCGGTCCCCGATCTACAAAAAATATGGACCTGGGCGACAAAAATCATTTCTAAAGAAAGCGTGCAAAGTCTTATGACCCGTGTGCGTAGAAAAGTTCGATCTATGGCTTATTGTGTAAACATTCATTAAAATTAAAAATGTGGTATACATAATGTAGTTATTTATTTACAAACTGGTTTAAAAACAAATTTTACGTGCCCAAGTTTTGGCATGTTCAACCTTTACTTATCACTACGTTTATGATAAACGTTTTAATCCAAATTGAAAATCACAATTCGTTTACACTTATATAATCAATTTAAAGACAATTGATATCTATTCTGACGGGTAGTAACTATTTTGATAACTATCCATGTTTAACGAACTTAAGGACTGCTGTCTCCTGTTTTTTTTAAATTACAAGTAAATATGATACTTAGCGGGTTTTGTTTTACATTTGGAAGGACTGCATCCGATAATGAACGATATGTTAACACTTGTAAATTCGACTATCTGTTGCTCCATTTAGTGTTATGAAGTTTGCGTGGTACTCTGTTTTATTGTGGGTGCGTAGTAATGAGAGAGGGTTTTGCATTTGTATGTACAGATTTTATATGTGTACTACCTCGTCCCCCTCAGATTTTGGCAGACTTTTTTGTTTGGAAAGATGAGGCGAAGCGTCCTCCGGGTATAGAACTTTATGTGGAAAGGAACACGAAAGACGAACTTAACACGTACACTGTCCGTGCCCCCAATGTGGGGCCACGGCTAGCCTCTATTACAAAGCCATAAGGTTCACATGTCAGATTCGGACAGTGAACGTGTTAAGTATATCAACTTTACTTTAAAGGAAAACTGGTGATCATTTTGCAAAGACTACATTCGGTAAACTGTCCATAAATCATGAACGGATGCAATAAGAAATTAAGATCACAATAGTAGTTTATGTAACTGTTGCGTAATAAGGGTCCTTAAAACACGAGTGTGGTTTTATGAAATGAGCCGCAGGCGAATTTCATAATAAGATCACACGAGTGTTTTAAGGCCTAATTACGTACAGTTGCATACACTGCTTTATCTACACTCATATTATTTATTATAAATGCCGTATTCGTAAACCATAGAATGGCCGCCACAGTACCGCCGTGGCCATCTCGATTGTGTCGGCGCGGCCAACTCGATTGTGCCGGCGGACGCGCGGGCGGGTGTCGCTGGCCGCGGGCGCGTGCAGGTGTACATTATGTTATCAAAACTCAGAGCACATCAATAATTGAGCATGAAACGTTATAATTGCGGTACTGCCACAGATAAGAAACTTATCATAGTGAAATCGTTTGTTGTAATGCTGGTAATTGCCTACGGTTTTTGAACGCATTTTAGAGGACTTACAATATGAGTGTAGATAAACAGATATTTCACTGCCTAAGACAAGCCAGGCCAACAAAGAGACCCACAAAGGTAACCTGGGAAGTATTTTTCATTTGTATAATTATTTTTACAATTATTAGAGGTTTTGTTAGAGGAGAAGCTAATATGAAGAGCATTGCTTTCGGGCGGAAACGGCCAAATGGAAAACATCCGGGCGCCCCGTGTATACATGGCGACGGTCAGTCGAGAGTGAATTACGAGCGACGGGACTGAAGTGGAACGAGGATAGAAGGGTTGCTGAAGATAGGAAGGCGTGACGCGAGTTTATGAAGGCCCTCTGGTGCAGAGGGGTGCCCTGGGGTGCTTTAGGACGACAACAACAACAACAACAAAATAATAATTTTATATTAAAGTGGAATGTAGTTTAGCCTCATCTATATATATAAATGCCTTTGTCCTGACTGACTGACTGACTGATCCACGCAGAGCCGAAACTACTGAAGCTAGAAAATTGAAAATTTCAGGTCTGGTTACATTTATAACGTGTACAAGTAATAAGAAGCGATTTTGAAAAATTCATCCCCTAAGGGGGTAAAAAGGGGGTTGAAAGTTTGTATGGATGGGGCTTAAAATTTAAGGTTAGATGTTTGAAAATTTGTACGCTTACTGATATTTAAAAAATAATAAAAATAATTTCAGGGTTTTTTGAAATTCAACCTCTAACGGGGTAAAAAAGGGGTTGAAAGTTTGTATAGAGATATTTTTTTTTTGTGACAGACTTGAAATTTCGTTTCCAGGCTACTAACTTAAAACCAAAAAAACTAGTTTAGTATATATTTCTGATTGTAATGATACTAATGATTGTTTTGATTAGATAAATGATTTGTTACTACAATCTACTCACTTGATAGTAATGATGGGTTTCTCGTTGTCCCCCACGGGCTTGGCATGCATCAGGATGTCGAGGATGGTCTGCGCCCAGTAGCTCCGGTACGAGAGCAGGCCGAGGTCTGAGAGCGGTTTCTCGGGCGACCCGGTTTTGCCCTCGAACTTGGATAATTCGTAACCTGCGGAAATTAGTCGAAAATTAGTTTCATGCGAAAAAGATTTCATAGAAATTGTCGGATTTTTAAAATAAGTAATAGTAAGATAAATTGATATTTGACAGAGGGATGTTACGGAGGTACGGCTTCGGCTCCGATATACCGAAACTTTCGGCTGAATTCACACCTCCGGCTTCGGCTTCGGTTTCGTCTAATTTGAAGCGAACACCTCCGGCTCCGGCTTCGGTTTCGTCTAATTTTAAGCGGAGGTTTTAACGGAGCCGAAAGTCAGCAGCCGCGGCGCGCGGCGTGTGCCTAGGAGTACAAACAGGTTTTGACTTGTCTCCCAGGGAATCACCCCACCTGTTTTACGACGATTGTTTACTCCAGGCACAGAATAACTAATAGTCTCCAGGCCTCCACCTCCACCTTCACCTCTGGCTCCGGTTTCGGATTCGGTTTCGCTTTCGGTTTCGCTTTTGGGTTCGCTTTCGGTTTCGGATTCGCTTTCACTTTAGTTAAAACCACCTCCGTAACATCCCTATTTGACACATAAGACAGAACTCCAACACTCTTCTTCAACCCTTTCGGCTTTTATAAAACGGGCCCTAGTTGCATACTCCAATGAGTTTGGATTTCCTAAAGATGGTCTAGTTTTTGAAATTGTCCCTGAATATTTATTAACTACTAATAAATGTTTTATACTTACTAAATTCTATTAAAAGTTTTCCATATCCTTTTCTTTGGTATGGAGGTAGAGTCAATATACACGCTACATTGTAGTCTTCTGTGCTTTCTTTCTCCTTTGAAAAATATCCTACTATGTGAAATCCTGAAAACATTAAAAAAATCACTTACAAAACTACTCTAAAGATGGTAATGTCGGGCTAAGGAACCATTAAAATACATTCTGTGAATGTCGTAACTTTCCTAGTAGGTACAGTCAAGTGCCAAAATACGTATCGAAAAAATCGTCTCATAAATATGGTACTACGCACTTATTACAACGGAATAAGATACTATGGGACATATTTTTGAGTAAGATGAGTACACCCATATTTTTACACTTGACTGTACATAAGAAATTGAATTTGATTAAAAAGTTACAGGATGTTTGGTAAGCTAAGTACAAATCCTTAAGAGGGGTGATAGTCGAGAATTTTTTAAACATTTTACGCAGAAAACTAAGTACAGATTGGCCAGGAGGCAGAGGGTCTGCGCTTAGCACTTGTCCTTGTAACGATACATACCTCTAAAGTCAAACTCAGTCATGACGTAGAACAGAAACGGGTCAGTGTCTTAGTACAAGGTCTTGTGGTCGAGGAACAGCTTGGCCAGGAGGCAGAGGTTCTGCGCGTAGCACATGTCCTTGCGACGATACATACCTCTAGAGTCAAATTCAGTCATGACGTAGAACAGGAACGGGTCAGTGTCATAGTACAAGGTCTTGTGGTCGAGGAACAGCTTTGCCAGGAGGCAGAGGTTCTGCGCGTAGCACTTGTCCTTGTGACGATACATACCTCTAGAGTCAAATTCAGTCATGACGTAGAAGAGGAACGGGTCAGTGTCTTAGTACAAGGTCTTGTGGTCGAGGAACAGCTTGGCCAGGAGGCAGAGGTTCTGCGCGTAGCACATGTCCTTGCGACGATACATACCTCTAGAGTCAAATTCAGTCATGACGTAGAACAGGAACGGGTCAGTGTCGTAGTACAAAGTCTTGTGGTTGAGGAACAGCTTGGCCAGGAGGCAGAGGTTCTGCGCGTAGCACTTGTCCTTGTGACGATACATACCTCTAGAGTCAAATTCAGTCATGACGTAGAACAGGAACGGGTCAATGTCGTAGTACAAGGTCTTGTGGTCGAGGAACAGCTTTGCCATGAGGCAGAGGTTCTGCGCGTAGCACTTGTCCTTGTGACGATACATACCTCTAGAGTCAAATTCAGTCATGACGTAGAACAGGAACGGGTCAGTGTCGTAGTACAAAGTCTTATGGTCGAGGAACAGCTTGGCCAGGAGGCAGAGGTTCTGCGCGTAGCACTTTTTCTTGTGATGATACATACCTCTAGAGTCAGACTCAGTCATGACGTAGAACAGGAACGGGTCAGTGTCGTAGTACAAGGTCTTGTGGTCGAGGAACAGCTTGGCCAGGAGGCAGAGGTTCTACGCGTAGCACTTTTTCTTATGATGATACATACCTCTAGAGTCAAACTCAGTCATGACGTAGAACAGGATCGGGTCAGTGTCGTAGTACAAGGTCTTGTGGTCGAGGAACAGCTTGGCCAGGAGGCAGAGGTTCTGTGCGTAGCACTTGTCCTTGTAATTATACATACCTCTAGAGTCAAACTCAGTCATGACGTAGAACAGGAACGGGTCAGTGTCGTAGTACAATGTCTTGTGGTCGAGGAACAGCTTGGCCAGGAGGCAGAGGTTCTGTGCGTAGCACTTGTCCTTGTGATTATACATACCTCTAGAGTCAAACTCAGTCATGACGTAAAACAGGATCGGGTCAGTGTCATAGTACAAGGTCGTGTGGTCGAGGAACAGCTTGGCCAGGAGGCAGAGGTTCTGCGCGTAGCACTTGTTGTTGTGATCATACATACCTCTAGAGTCAAACTCAGTCATGACGTAGAACAGGAACGGGCCAGTGTCGTAGTACAATGTCTTGTGGTCGAGGAACAGCTTGGCCAGGAGGCAGAGGTTCTGCACGTAGCACATGTCCTTGTAACGATACATACCTCTAGAGTCAAACTCAGTCATGACGTAGAACAGGATCGGGTCAGTGTCGTAGTACAAGGTCTTGTGGTCGAGGAACAGCTTGGCCAGGAGGCAGAGGTTCTGTGCGTAGCACTTGTCCTTGTAATTATACATACCTCTAGAGTCAAACTCAGTCATGACGTAGAACAGGAACGGGTCAGTGTCGTAGTACAATGTCTTGTGGTCGAGGAACAGCTTGGCCAGGAGGCAGAGGTTCTGTGCGTAGCACTTGTCCTTGTGATTATACATACCTCTAGAGTCAAACTCAGTCATGACGTAAAACAGGATCGGGTCAGTGTCATAGTACAAGGTCGTGTGGTCGAGGAACAGCTTGGCCAGGAGGCAGAGGTTCTGCGCGTAGCACTTGTTGTTGTGATCATACATACCTCTAGAGTCAAACTCAGTCATGACGTAGAACAGGAACGGGCCAGTGTCGTAGTACAATGTCTTGTGGTCGAGGAACAGCTTGGCCAGGAGGCAGAGGTTCTGCACGTAGCACATGTCCTTGTAACGATACATACCTCTAGAGTCAAACTCAGTCATGACGTAGAACAGGAACGGGTCAGTGTCGTAGTACAAAGTCTTATGGTCGAGGAACAGCTTGGCCAGGAGGCAGAGGTTCTGCGCGTAGCACTTTTTCTTGTGATGATACATACCTGTAGAGTCAAACTTAGTCATGATGAACGGGTCATTGGCGTAGTACAAGATCTTGAGGTCGAGGAACAGCTTGGCCAGGAGGCAGAGGTTCTACGCGTAGCACTTCGTTGGCCCAATATTACAGGGTTCTATGTTTCACTTTTATCGAATTGAAACTTGAACATTGTTTTAGTGACACTAAGCCTAAATTTAACTACCCCGAAAATGCAACACACCCTTTAATATTGAGCCAGCGACATGTTCTTATGATACCTACCTCTAGAGTCAAACTCAGTCATGACGTAGAACAGGAACGGGTCAGTGTTGTAGTACAATGTCTTGTGGTCGAGGAACAGCTTGGCCAGGAGGCAGAGGTTCTGCGCGTAGCACTTGTTCTTGTGATGATACATACCTCTAGATTCAAACTCAGTCATGACGTAGAACAGGAACGGGTCAGTGTCATAGTACAAGGTCGTGTGGTCGAGGAACAGCTTGGCCAGGAGGCAGAGGTTCTACGCGTAGCACTTTTTCTTGTGATGATACATACCTCTAGAGTCAAACTCAGTCATGACGTAGAACAAGAACGGGTCAGTGTCGTAGTACAAAGTCTTATGGTCGAGGAACAGCTTGGCCAGGAGGCAGAGGTTCTGCGCGTAGCACATGTCCTTGTAACGATACATACCTCTAGAGTCAAACTCAGTCATGACGTAGAACAGGAACGGGTCAGTGTCGTAGTACAAAGTCTTATGGTCGAGGAACAGCTTGGCCAGGAGGCAGAGGTTCTGCGCGTAGCACTTTTTCTTGTGATGATACATACCTGTAGAGTCAAACTTAGTCATGATGAACGGGTCATTGGCGTAGTACAAGATCTTGAGGTCGAGGAACAGCTTGGCCAGGAGGCAGAGGTTCTACGCGTAGCACTTCGTTGGCCCAATATTACAGGGTTCTATGTTTCACTTTTATCGAATTGAAACTTGAACATTGTTTTAGTGACACTAAGCCTAAATTTAACTACCCCGAAAATGCAACACACCCTTTAATATTGAGCCAGCGACTTGTTCTTATGATACCTACCTCTAGAGTCAAACTCAGTCATGACGTAGAACAGGAACGGGTCAGTGTCGTAGTACAATGTCTTGTGGTCGAGGAACAGCTTGGCCAGGAGGCAGAGGTTCTGCGCGTAGCACTTGTTCTTGTGATGATACATACCTCTAGATTCAAACTCAGTCATGACGTAGAACAGGAACGGGTCAGTGTCATAGTACAAGGTCGTGTGGTCGAGGAACAGCTTGGCCAGGAGGCAGAGGTTCTACGCGTAGCACTTTTTCTTGTGATGATACATACCTCTAGAGTCAAACTCAGTCATGACGTAGAACAAGAACGGGTCAGTGTCGTAGTACAAAGTCTTATGGTCGAGGAACAGCTTGGCCAGGAGGCAGAGGTTCTGCGCGTAGCACTTTTTCTTGTGATGATACATACCTCTAGAGTCAAACTTATTCATGATGAACGGGTGGCGTAGTACAAGATCTTGAGGTCGAGGAACAGCTTGGCCAGGAGGCAGAGGTTCTACGCGTAGCACTTCGTTGGCCCAATATTACAGGGTTCTATGTTTCACTCTTATCGAATTGAAACTTGAATATTGTCACAGAATAACTAATAGTACTACCGTACAGAAAATTCACTCTTTCACAAAAGTCAAATTTAGGTATAAAATTATACCGATACTCGCCGCCTGCAAGCAAAATTGAAACTTATAACCGCGCACGAACCGTGAATCTTGTTTGCGCGATGACCGAGCTGTGAGTGTCGGCACGGGTTGTCACTTGACAAGTTTGTGTACCTACATATACCTACTGATTTATTATTTTTAAGATAAATATGTAGGAATTACAAACGTTGATTCTGTAAACATAATTTTTTTATCTGGAAATAGTATGTCTGATTCTCACGGAAGTAGGTATGCCGCAGCCGTATTCCTTTGAAAATCCTACATCGGTATGTTCCTAATATTGTTTCTGGGCAACTAATATAATATATTTTATACGGATTAGATCGAGGTTTAGGTTTCGAAGCCATTGTGTGTTTTCAATTTTGCGCGAGCGCTACGTGACACGATTATCATGCGAGCAGAGTGGCAGCCCACTGCCATACGCCTGCCCGGGAGGCGCGCCGGCCAAATGTACCTAAACTGCGTAGTGACACCCCCCTGACATTGTTTTAGTGACACTAAGTCTAAATTTAAGTACCCCGAAAATGCAACACACCCTATAATATTGAGCCAGCGACTTGTTCTTGTGATGATACATACCTCTAGAGTCAAATTCAGTCATGACGTAGAACAGGAACGGGTCAGTGTCGTAGTACAATGTCTTGTGGTCGAGGAACAACTTGGCCAGGAGGCAGAGGTTCTGTGCGTAGCACTTGTTCTTACGGCCGTCGATCTCGAAGAACGATATGCTGCCTTTGCGGTAAATCTCGTTGCCAGGAGGGTGTTTTAGCTTGCATTTTATCTGTTGAAGTTAAAGTAAGTCAAAATACAAACAGAAATATACTTAAAACTGTGTCGACCGGCCAGTGGCGCCCTCATTGGGGGCTTAAATAGCAGTTTAATCGGTATCTCGGATTTAATACCGTATCAATAAATATTAGTATAACAAAGCGATATTTCGCTCGCGGTATCTAAAACGCCGACACTGATCATAACTCTTTGTGGTGGTATCATCAAATGCCAAGTTTTGACCACATTTTACCACATTTTGTGTACGGCATATCAAAGATAGTTATGGTGTTTCTATACTCAGTTTAAACTAGTAGTCCGCCTCGAACTCAGAACTCGCGATTTCCTTGCAAATGGTGAGACCAATATAACAAGACCCTTATGATGATTTTTTCGCGCCTTCTAGCTCCACGACCCCTTGGTCGATCCTGCTCATTTACGAACTCTCAAATGATATATATCTCTGCTACAACCCCAACAAATTTCATGAAGATCAGAAAGGCGTCACTAAAGTTATCGCGGAACAAACTCTCAAAATCAAAAAGCCATCGAAATGCCGAGACGTCCCACTAGCCAGAAGTTGTTTGTAAGAACTCGCTTCGCTGACGCTCCGCTCGTTCGATAACGTTAAAGACCATAGTGTAATGTTTTTAATTTTATTTAAATTTGGTTCTTTAAATAAATACCATTTTGGTATGTACCACAAGGAATCATTACCGATTTTTCGAAAACGGCAAATTTGATATCGCATGTTAAAAAATTGTGCCAAAAATGTACTTACCAAGTGCCTTTCCAAACATTTTCTACTTTTTCTATATTTTAAACAGAAGTCGCATATGTATATGCAGGGGAGATTCACCATTTCCTGAAAAAAATAATTTATTGATTTTAGCAGTTCCTCCAGTTGTCCATAAACCTTCGGTAGTTTTTTTTAAATACCACGACGGTGGCAAACAAGCATACGGCCCGCCTGATGGTAAGCAGTTCCCGTAGCCTATGGATGCCTGCAACCCCAGAGGATTCACATGCGCGTTGCCTACCCTTTAAGAACCTATACACTCCTTTTTTGAAGAACCTCATACTGTAGCCCGCTGGGAATACCTCGGCAGGGAGTTCATTCCACAACCGCCCCGTTCGTGGGAGGAAATTCCTCTTAAACCGACAGTGCGCGGCCCCTTAGGCTCCAGGGTGTGAGGATGAACACCCTGCCGGCGGTATCAAACAGTTCTTCAGAGCACAACCCATACCCAGTTTATCCTATATATGGTTACTCTACTAGTTTCGCCTTCTTAATTAGTGGTAGTCTAGAACTTGAGGGTACACAGAAAATGGTATTGTTAATTTACAAAAACATCTCATGCTGTACCTGTGGATAGGGAGCGAAGTACCAGGGCCTGATGCGATGCTTCCCCAGCTCGATTAATCTCTGTTCTTCATGCGCGTGACCAGTTCATCATGATCGCGGGCCACTAGAGAGCCGGACGTGCGAGGCCGCGTGGTGGGTGCTAACTATACTATTGTTGGCACTTCTTATAACCACGTAATGCTATGTACCTGGGGGTAGGGAGCGAAGTACCAGGGCCTGATGCGATGCTTCCCCAGCTCGATTAATCTCTGTTCTTCATGCGCGTGACCAGTTCATCATGATCGCGGGCCACTAGAGAGCCGGACGTGCGAGGCCGCGTGGTGGGTGCTAACTATACTATTGTTGGCACTTCTTATAACCACGTAATGCTATGTACCTGGGGGTAGGGAGCGAAGTACCAGGGCCTGATGCGATGCTTCCCCAGCTCGATCATCTCTATGTTCTTCATGCGTGTGACCAGGTCGTCATGACCGTGGGCCACTAGGGAGCCGGACGTGCGAGGCCGCGTGGTGGGTGCTAACTATACTATTGTTGGCACTTCTTATAACCACGTAATGCTATGTACCTGGGGGTAGGGAGCGAAGTACCAGGGCCTGATGCGATGCTTCCCCAGCTCGATCATATCTATGTTCTTCATGCGCGTGACCAGTTCATCATGATCGTGGGCCACTAGAGAGCCGGACGTGCGAAGTCGCGTGGTGGGTGCTACTTATACTATTGTTGGCACTTCTTATAACCACGTAATGCTATGTACCTGGGGGTAGGGAGCGAAGTACCAGGGCCTGATGCGATGCTTCCCCAGCTCGATCATCACTATGTTCTTCATGCGTGGTGGGTGCTAACTATACTATTGTTGGCACTTCTTATAACCACGTAATGCTATGTACCTGGGGGTAGGGAGCGAAGTACCAGGGCCTGATGCGATGCTTCCCCAGCTCGATCATCACTATGTTCTTCATGCGCGTGACCAGGTCGTTATGACCGTGGGCCACTAGAGAGCCGGACGTGCGAGGCCGCGTGGTGGGTGCTAACTATACTATTGTTGGCACTTCTTATAACCACGTAATGCTATGTACCTGGGGGTAGGGAGCGAAGTACCAGGGCCTGATGCGATGCTTCCCCAGCTCGATCATCTCTATGTTCTTCATGCGTGTGACCAGGTCGTCATGACCGTGGGCCACTAGAGAGCCGGACGTGCGAGGCCGCGTGGTGGGTGCTAACCATACTATTGTTGGCACTTCTTATAACCACGTAATGCTATGTACCTGGGGGTAGGGAGCGAAGTACCAGGGCCTGATGCGATGCTTCCCCAGCTCGATCATCTCTATGTTCTTCATGCGTGTGACCAGGTCGTCATGACCGTGGGCCACTAGAGAGCCGGACGTGCGAGGCCGCGTGGTGGGTGCTAACCATACTATTGTTGGCACTTCTTATAACCACGTAATGCTATGTACCTGGGGGTAGGGAGCGAAGTACCAGGGCCTGATGCGATGCTTCCCCAGCTCGATCATCTCTATGTTCTTCATGCGTGTGACCAGGTCGTCATGACCGTGGGCCACTAGGGAGCCGGACGTGCGAGGCCGCGTGGTGGGCGTGGCCGCGCCGGATGCGAGCGCTTCGCCTTCATCACCAGCCTCGGACTGTAGTTATAAGAAAACAATAAGTTACTTTACTTAAATAATTTTAAAGACAAATTAATCGACTTTACTTAGACTATCCCATACTGTAAAAAAAAACTTAAATCAGTATAACCTGCCTATAATAATGGAAGAGTTCCCTCGATTTCTTCCGGATTCCAGGATCCTGATCTGATGACAATGGAATCTACTGCCAAGTGTACAATTTCAAATTAAAGAATTTTCCAAATCGGTTCAGCTGTCTACAGACACTCGGTGAACACACATAACAATTTTAAACAAAAAAGAACCGACTTCACTTAGACTCCACCTTTCCAAAAGGAAATGCCCAAGCTACTGTAAAAAATATTTAAATCACTATAGGTGTGCCAATAATATTTGAAGAGTTCCCTAGATTTCTCCAGGATCCCATCATCAGATCCTGACCTGGTTACAATGCTGGACGAACTGTGAAGTATACTCTTTCAAACAAAAAAAGAATATTCCAAATCGGTCCAGCCATCTTCGAATAATCGGTGTGCACATGCTTAAAAAACAAAGATCCCGACGAATTGATAACCTCCTTCGAAATCTTGAAGTTGGCCGAAAAGCAATCTCACCTCGTTATCAATAGAGTTGGCCTTCCGCTTCCTGTTCATCTTCTTATTGAGGGCTGCGGCCAGCACGGCGCCGCCGTTGACGAGCGGGGGCTCGGCCAGCAGCGTGGGGCTCGCGGGCCGCGACACCAGCGCCCGGGGCTCCGCCGTCGGCGTGCCGGGGACTGGTGCGTACAATCACATGAACAATACTAAAACTATAGTCTGGCCAGCCAACGAACGCAGTAGCAATGTACAGCGAACAAAAGTATGACAACACTAAGAATCAGTGAAAAAAGCAGCAATGATCATTAAATTCTATGTTTTTAATTTTATTTGGTATGACCGCTTTTCATTAGGTGACATTTACGGTGTGTAAAAAGGAGACGGATATATTTTGTCTAATCTGTCATCAAATGCAACAGATAATCTGGTTGAGGCTATTGAGATATGCCTTAAAACGTATTTAAATTTAATTTAGAACGTTGCAGGAGTTCTATCTAACTCGCACTTAAGAAGAGAGTGAAATGCACAAGAAACAAATTCAATGTGAATTTAAATGTTCGTCACAAATTACGGTGTCTCATCACAAAGGGTTGCCACATGTACGTATTTTGAATTTGCCGCGCTTTTCTACTGACGGAAATGGTTTGCCAGACTATATATTAATGGAACATCTTACAAAAATCACCCCAGCTACAATAAACTCAATAACGCTTGTGATGTGGGAACTGGGCGAAGATAAACAATATATTGGACTAAGAGCTGGCCACGTCAGATATGACACAATAATGAGAGCAACAAAACCCGTCTGGTTAGATTGCTATACTATCATTATTGCTAGATCCGGGTATCTGGCAGCTTTTGATGGGTGGGTGTCAGAGTGACAGTCTAGCAAAATTTTTGAATTGGAAAGTAGTGATGCCAAAATAGGTAAAAACTGCCAAAGTTGTTTCAGTTATAAAGTTCAGCATTAGAACAAAAAACATTGCGTATTATCACGGAAACAAAAACAGTAGGCGACATACTATTAATTACATTATACGTCGTTTGTCACTACTTTCCTCCAACAGATATTTTAGCAATGATATAATCTAATTATTAATATAATTTCTCATAATATTGCATCAAACCCAGAACTCTAGGATTTGTTTTCTTGAAGTGGTTTGCATTCTTTGACCTCCATCACTTTATAGCTGCCAGATGACCAGATTTAGAAATAAGCATAGTATAGCAAACTGACTAGGAGGGTTTCGTTACTCTCATTATTGTGTCATATCTGACGTATCTCAAATTATATTGATGTCCGCTACAACCACAACAAATTTCATAAAGATCAGAAAAACTTTTTAAAGTTATTATTATTACGGAAGAACTTTTCAAAATCAAGAAGCTAAATGCAGAGACATCTAGCCAGCTGACAGTTCCGTTGTGTCCGAAGTTGTCTGTAAGAACTTCACTTCGGTTACGCTTCGCTCGTTCGATAATAGATAGATTATAAATACTTACGCTTTTATTGGTCAAATAAACATAAATAAATAATAAATATAAATATTATGGGACAATCTTACACAAATCCACCTAGTCCCACAGTAAGCTCGATAAGCCTTGTGTTGTGGGTACTAGGCGACGATATATATAATAAATAGATATAGATAAATACTTAAATACATAGAAAACATCCATACAATGTTGAATCTGTACAACATACGACCTAAGCGCTTCCACTAAATGGGCATTTTGATATAGACTACCACTTTGACCGCCAAGCATCGAACGGAATAATCGTGCCCTCAGCGGCAGGAGGTAACTCGCTTATATTTTGGACGTGATATCACGCGCTGGCGCTGAGGGCACGACTTTTCGTGCGCGTGATTTGACGTCTTTGGCGATCAAAGGGTTAAGTATAGACATAGTCTGTCACAAATACATAGCAAACATTAAACAACACACAAATACCAGGATTCGAACCAAGGAGGCCGTGAGAAGTTATTGATGAAATGGGGGAATTCTCATATTTTGATGTAGTGGTGTTATAACTATAAGTATAGACTTTTAACATGTAAACAAAACGACATCAACTTGTTTGAAAAAAAAGGACAACAAATGATTTCAATCCTTACACAAAACACTGATCAGAAGCCGATTGCATAACAACCTGTGGTGTGGTGTGTGTGGAAGTCTTTCCAATTCGTTTTAATAAAAGGGGACCGCTAATATTATTAGCTGCAAGTTGCTATGCAATAGGCCCCAGATTTGTTTTATAATTTTAAATAAAATCTAATATGTTTTTCGTGCACTAGCCATAAACTAATATAATCTAATCTAAATGCTCTAAATACGTTTGCTAGACTACTTAATTTGATGTCAATAATTAATCTTGGTGTGATTTAACACATTCATTGCCACCCAGCCAAACAAGACATCCACGCCCAGCCACAAAAATTTCGTCATATAAAGCTGTAGTACCACGATCCCGACTATCGGGTCGTCCGGCTTGGGAACAAAATCATAAAATACCCGATAGTCGGGTTTTCGGCACTGAATGTGTTAATACTAATTCTTATGTTATCATAAACCCACTATACTACAGCACATCACACTAAAGGTGCACACTAACTACCAAGGTAGTACAGAAGGAAAGATACCACAGCATTATATTGTTCCCTATTTACAATGTGTAACAAAAATGCTGGTGATATCTTTTAAGGGCATAATTAGTATCGTATTCTAATTAATTAATTGAAAAACTAAGAAAAAAATAGTACCTACATTTCGATACTAGGTCGGAAAGGGTGTCATTATTCTACGAGTTCCGAGAGATTTTACCACAAGCCGTAGGCGAGTGGCAAAACTCGGGGCGAGTGAAGAATGACATTCCGTCCGTGTATTGAACGACGTTTTTTAATACAGTTGCAAAAAAAATACAAAAAGGACAATTAGTCACTTTGAGGTTACCTTAGTACAGTCACCAGCATAAATATATGACTGTGGGCAGCGCTGTAAAAATATCTGATTCTCCATTGAGGGCAAAAGTATATGACGACACTTCCATGGTAAAAATATGTGATGGTTTCTGGCCGGCATAAACATCGTTTTACACCGATCAGCATAAATATCGGATCCGTCCACTTAAAAATATCTGATTACCTATCAAAAGCTAAATTATGTGACTACTGCTACCGGCATAAATATCTAACCTCTGTGAAAGCTTTAACATCGGATGACAGGTCGACCGCATAAATATCTGACATAATAACAAAATCAAAATTATGTCATCAATATACAAAACGAAACCTTATCTAGCTGGTATAAAGCAGTAAATGGTATATGATGGTATGGTTGATATCCATCATGACGTTTAATAGATGTGATAAACCTTCTTATTACTATCCTAAACTATCATTAAAAAGTAAAATTTTTACGTCAATATGGCATCTCACATTAGAAATAAACGAGTCAAATTATTATTTTGCATGGATTGCAACTCGTAATAATTAGATTAATTCAATGCCATGTAGAGCGCGTCTTATTATCAAATCTACGAGCAATTGAAGCATAGGATTATTTAAATATACGAAAAAATAGACCGCTCCATTAAATAATTAATCCATTGAGAGTTTATGTGAGTTGTTTCTTGTTTACTTACATGATACTTAAGCTGTATTTTCACGAATACGGCCTAAATTTTTAGGATGGTCGATTTTGCATCTTCCACTTGCAAGTAATCCATGATTTCACGGTATTTATCTAAAAACAATATTAAATTACAAATGCATTATTAAGTCGGTAGAACCTATTGATTACGTAGGTATCAATGATACCTACGTAATCAATAGGTATCAATGTACGGGTACGTAGGTATCAATGATACCTACGTAATCAATAGGTTCTACCGACTTAATAATGCATTTGTAATTTAATATTGTTTTTAGATAAATACCGTGAAATCATGGATTACTTGCAAGTGGAAGGTGCAAAATCGACCATCCTAAAAATTTAGGCCGTATTCGTGAAAATACAGCTTAAGACTTATTCAGTGTATAACCTGGAGGGCCCAGAATGGTCGAATTTATAATACTGAAGATAAATAGTGCAAAATAAAATTATTGAATATTGACCTTGTTTTATTGCATGCAAGGCACCTGTCCGACAAGGCGACAAGGAAGCAACAGGAGAGCAATGAGCCAATCAGGGTTGGGCAAAAATTTGTGTATTGAAACTAAAGTTAAAAATTAGAACGTTAATCTTTATCATATAATAGTAGTTTATGTAACTGTTACGTAATAAGGGTCCTTAAAACATGAGTGTGGTTTTATGAAACGAGCCGCAGGTGAGTTTCATAATAAGATCACACGAGTGTTTTAAGGCCTAATTACGTACAGTTGCATACACTGCTTCATCTACACTCATATTATTTATCCTAAATGCCGTATTCCGAAACCATAGAATGGCCGCCATTGCACCGCCATGGCCAACTCGATTGTGCCGGCGGTCGCGCGGGCGCGTGTCGGCGGCCGCGCGGGAGCGTGCAGGTGTACATTATGTTATCAAAACTCATAACACATCAATAGTTGAGCATGTAAAGTTAAAATTACGTTACTGCCACACATAAAACGCTTATCATAGTAAAATCGGTTGTGGTAATGCTAGCCATTGCCTACCGTTTTTGAACACGTTTTAGAGGACTTACAATGTGAGTGTAGATAAACATGATTACGATTTCAAACATGAGCTTTCCAATCAGATTGAGCACCGACATGAGTAAATCATGACGATTTTCAGTTTCTATCGTGATTACTTAGCTGAAGTGATAACATAGTAAGACAGATGCTTAGTTAAACTAACGATTTAGTTGTTTTAATTATGTTTTAAATAGGATTAGATTTTGCATAGCTCCATTATTTTTTCCCTGACGGAACAGAGGCAGTACTAGTAAGGTCAGTGTCAATAGAAAAGTAAAATAAGGTAAACAAATATGTCTGAATTTGTATGCATGAAAGGCATTTGAAACATGACAAAATAATATTAAAGAAATCTGTTTTCACTAAAATATGTAAATAATAAGTTTGTGTATGAATTGACAACAAAAAACATAATTGTTCTTTAAAAAAGTGTAATTTTGAAACAATGAAGGTTACATTATTTTACTTTTCTATTACCGACCGATATTTTGGTAAAGGTATCACTTGGTGGTTGGCGCTTACGTCATAAAATGTATTATACAGATTCAATAATAATATTGTATTCGAGCAAAGAAAACGTATGTGCCAGCTGCCAAATGTTACCTTTACCAAAATACGGTTTTGGTAAAGGTAACAATTTTGGTATGTGTACAAATTAATGCTCCCATTAAACTTTGAAACGGCACGTTCGATTTCATTGCAGTTTTCGTTTACGGTTAAGGTAACTATCACACTGCTGCGGTTTCCGCATGCGGCGACGACGTTCGAGTGAGATAACGCTTTGCATATGTATAGTGCTGTTTCCTTGACGGGTGGCTGATATATGTGTCAAAACGTTTAGTCTAAAAGCTAATACCGAGTAATATGGCTGTGATATGCAGATTAACGGACAGATGGGCGGGCGGGTCGCATACGGCGTATATTCAAGAAATCTCAATCAAGGTCTAATATATGTGCTGCTACTTAGTTTTGTAGTAAAAATATGTTTAAGGGGGGCACTCCATAATGCAACTAAATGTTAATAAAATTATTTTAAGGAACTATCAACGTGTGCCATATCATTAGATAGGTCTTATAAAATAATTTTGAAGTTTTTAAAACAATTTTTAGCTTAAGTACATAGTTTCAAAAATAATCGCTCCGAGAATCTTTAAACATGTCAGTGTTGTAACCGTTTGTTCTTGTAAACAGTTGAACGCATAAAAAATTCTTTAGAGTAAAACTTGTTGCAAATTTTATGCTATACAATGTACTAATAGATATCAACTTAAATGGAGTTATAAAAACCAATATAATCCCGAAAACCCCATTTTTTGGAGTTTGACCTTGCATAACTTTAGACACGAGATTTTCCGAGATTTTAGAGATAACGTTAAAAACATCTAAATCTAAGTATATAAGAGTTTCCAGCGCTAGGCTAATTTGAATTATATTTTTATTCCCGATATTAAAAAAAACGGCCAAGTGCGAGTCGGACTCGCGCACCGAGGGTTCCGTACAAATATATAACAAGCAAAAGTTGTAGTATGTTTATTACTAATTTCAATTTAATACCTCTACGCGTTTACGAGGAAAAAGGTTTAAAATTTAAAAAAAAATTTTTTGTATGATTTTACTAAAACTGTCTACTTTTCGTAATTTTTCCTTTGTTTGTGTTATATGAAGTTTCTTCGTGCCAAGTTTCAAGTTTCTGAGTTTACGGGAAGTACCCTTTAGGTTTTGAGTTTCTTGCGAGTATTCAGTTTCAAAATATGCGACTTAAATTGCTATTTCTTTGATTGCGTTGACATAAAAGTTTGGTTTTGCTACATCTGATAGGTCCTATAGCCCTGAGTATTTGACATGAATTTCAGTTTAACACCTCCACGCGTTTACGAGAAAAAGGTAGTAAGTTTAAAATTAAAAAAAAATTTTTTTGTATGATTTTACAAAAAATGTCTAATTTTTGTAATTTTTCCATTGTCTATGCTATATGACGCTGCTTTGTTCCAAATTTCAAGTTTTTGAGTTCACGGGAAGTACCCCGTAGGTTTTGCGAGTGCCGAAACACTCTAAAATTTGCAGCATAAACGACTGTACTTTTGATTGCGTTGGCTTTTAAGTTTGATTTTTTCACAGCTCCAAGGAACAATATACCTGAGTATTTGATATAAATTTCAGCTTCATACATCTACGCATTCCTGAGAAAAATGGTCTTGACAGACAGACAGACAGACAGACGGACGGACAACAAAGTGATCCTATAAGGGTTCCGTTTTTTCCTTTCGAGGTACGGAACCCTAAAAAGGAGTTCGGTTCTACAATATCTACCCATTCTATTTGGTTTTGGACGAAAGTAATAATTTAATTTGGTAGATTATGTGGTAAATTCTCAATCTATCAAAATTTGTATTAAAATTAAATCAAAATTGATGATAATGTAAATGATTAAGTCAGATTAGGGCAGATTGAGCGGTCGTTTTAGTAACTGCAATAGAAACTAGAATTTATCGAGAATACTGATGTTTTCCTCAATATCTGATCACGTCTATATCGTAGAGTAGTTACCTAAAATTATTTATTTACAAAAAAAAAACGACGAAGCCATTTTCAACCTCATATATATGTAGTCCACAATAGAGCATTCACTATTAACTGTTCATTGATTTCAATTTGAAAGAAGTAGGTAAATAAAAATAAATAACGCAGTGAGATAAGACTAACAAAATCCTCCCACACTTTTCGTTACCTATATTAGAATTTAGTTGCTATCAGATAGGTCTATTTTGCAGACTTTTTAGCTTGACAGGATTTTTACAAACCACTTTTTTTAATTAAATTACTCGCTATGCAAAATGTATAATAACGAAAATTTCTAGAATTCAGAATAAAGGCCCTATATCCTTGTAATAATATAAATCAACTTAAAAATATTCCAATCATATTAAACGAATCATGATTGACTTTAGTAGATTAGCATTACTTTAGTTTAAATCAGCACCCGTCGTTAATGATATATTCTTGGCGAAATTACTTTTTTTGTTTTGTGGTATGATTTAATCAGCGATGATTTAATAATGAGAATTTTTAATCTAATCACCGACTTCAATTATGAGTCCCCAACTCTGGAGCCAATGAACCTTGGCATCACACACGAATCGTAGAAATAAACCATTTTTAGCTACCATAAACAAATTTAAGCATTTACCTCTGATTTTGTCTACGAATTGATGAATTCAGAACTGAATTCAGATCAAGTGTGTGGAGTGCCGAATACGGTTAACGGCGATCCAGACGTCAAGTTGGTGCCATTACGCGGTGAGTATAGACCCCTTTACCTCAGTCACTCGCCGGATTTCTAATGGGCGAATCTGCCTCTGCCGGTGTAGGACTACATTTACGAATGGATGTGAGAAACTGTGAATATTTTATGACATTCGTGCTTTTTCGATTAGAAATCTATTATACTCTCGTTTGCAATATTTCACTTACCTCCTAGTGGTGAGTGTTCCCTAGGGAGTTATGGACTTTATATTAATTTATTTAAGATTTATTTTGATATTTTTTGACACATTTTTTTTTCACAAGAGTGATGAATAATTCGTAAGAATATTGCAAACTTGAGTAACAAGGACCGTGAACAAAACAAAAATTAACCTGGTATTGTAGTGACTAGTTAGATATTATTATGTGTCGCCGGGAAGTTATATTATAAAAATACTACCCGTAAATGTTCAAAGTAATGTGTTAAATAAACAGTACTGCGTCTTTAAATTAACAATTCATTTACCCTATATACGTAAATCAACCGATAACAGTGTTGGCGCGATTTTTTTCTTTAATTTAATAAAATAAAATATCGCTTCTCGCAGATTGACGGCAGTCGCACCGAGTCCTAACTGTATGAATAAATCGTAAATATTGTAATGAAGCTTTTAATGCAATGAAACATATGAATTTGAATGTGTCAAATTCGTGATAGAAAATGTGAGATAGACATATGCAATGACAGTTCAATGACAAGTCTGCACTCTTTTCGTGAATTGTCAAATAGCTTTTTACAATTAAGACCTCTATGCCAGCCAAATAGGGTTTGGTTTTGTATATTGATGACATAATTTTGATTTTGTTATTATGTCAGATATTTATGCGGTCGACCTGTCATCCGATGTTAAAGCTTTCACAGAGGTTAGATATTTATGCCGGTGGCAGTAGCCACATAATTCTGATTTACATGGGTAATCAGATATTTTTAAGCGGCCGGATCCGATATTTATGCTGATCGATGCAAAACGATGTTTATGCCGGCCACAAAGCATCACATATTTTTACCATGGAAGTGTCGTCACATACTTTTGCCCTCAATGGAGAATCAGATATTTTTGCAGGGCTGCCCATAGTCATATATTTATGCTGGTGACTGTACTATATATCCGAACGCTCTCGCGCGGTGATCATAAATCCTGAGCTGTGATTGGCTGGAAAAGTAAAAGCGCTAGTGCGCCAAATCGAACTTCCCGCACCATAAACTACTACAAGAAAAGCACTTTTTTGAGCAACTGTGTTAAAATATATTTTGTATGGAGGGTTGGCCGGCTGGGACGTCTCCCATAATTTGTTTTTTATTTCGCGTCCACAATTTTTTTCTCCTACTTTTCCTCTTTTTTTTATTCCATGACGCTGGCAAACAAGCATACAGCCCGCCTGATGGTAAACAGCTACCGTAGCCTATGGATGCCTGCAACTCCAGAGGTGTCACATGCGCGTTGCCGACCTTTTACAAAAAGGAGGATTCAGTGTTGACGGCTAAAGGAACAAGAGGGGTCCCTCGTCGTCAACACACTGGATCCTCTTTGAACTCTTTGGCAACCTTACTCACCAGCAGGAACACAACACTACCCACTACCACCTTCCTTACTCGCAATAAAATACCAATTATGCCCTTGAACGGATCGCCAGTTTAAAAAACCAGTATAAACCAGTTTAAAAAACCAGTATAAACCAGTTTAAAAAACCAGTATAAACCAGTTTAAAAAACCAGTATAAACCAGTTTAAAAAACCAGTATAAACCAGTTTAAAAACCAGTATAAACCAGTTTAAAAAACCAGTATAAACCAGTATAAACACAGATAAGTTACTTATAGATAAAGTGCGGACATACCAGGTGCTTTGTGAACGGAACCATTGAGGGCTTCGCCATAATGTGTTCTCTCTGGGGCTTTGTGCTGTAACGGAGTCACACTAGCCTCTCTATTGCTGGCTTCTCTATTTGTATCGCTACTAGATTTCGGTATGTCATTGCAGACTCTATCATCTGCCAACAAAATATCATTTTTACAGCCCGCGATTTGCAATCAATGCAAATCATGACACACACTTTTCAAAATGCCAGACACAGGGTGAAAAAATAAGCGGTTTTTTTAGAGGTTATTTTACCTGGGCACAAAACATCAATGTGTGACAATTATGTTGAAAATTTTGGGAAATATTTGGGTGTAAAATAAATATAAGGAAACATTCACCAAATAGCTGCATGCAAGAACTAAATTAAGTCTAATAATTTTCATGCTGCAAAACTGTGGCACAATTCTTTGCTCCTAATTTAATATTGATAATAAGATTAATAAGTATAATTAAATGGGTTGCAAGCACAAAAATATTTTAAGAATGCCACTATTACTAGAAATATTAAGATAATCTACTAAAGTTTAGCAAGAAATTAACTTAACCAAGAATGTAGTAACATTTAAAATGCATAATATTTAAGAACAAACGTTAAAATATATTTATTCTTTAATTTAGGCACATTACAATGCACTTATGAACGCCAGAGAGAAAAAAAAAACTACCATTGGTTCTAACCCTACACCTCTGACCCGAGAAGTATTATGTTATGACCGGCAAGAAATTCGGCGGGACTTATTTTTTCAAAACAGTAATACATTAGATCTTAAAGATACAATAATAATGCGTAGTACAAGTAATCCTAACAATTTCTGTAAAAAGAGCCCCATAGGCCCCACTTAGCGTAGTTACGGCACTGCCAGTTGACTCTTTAACATGCCTGAATGTTACTTACCAGCTGTTCCCAGCATTTCGACATCTTATATCTACACTCTTATAAAAAAATGTGGTCTCCACGCTGGGATTATTTTAAGTATAGGTAAATAACAGAATTCCAGTATTTACATACAAAAAAGCCGTACTAAAAATGCATGAACTTAGAATTTTGCATGCATTTTCTTTTTCCGAGCCCATGTAATATTCATTTCATGTTTCATCAAAAATGCATTCTCAAAATATTTTTTAAGCATCTACAAGCATCTACAATTAAAGGCCCTGTTACACTTTACTTTTTTTAGTGTCTTAATTAGGATTCTAGCTAGTTTTCATAGTAAATTTACTTGCTAAATGCTACACTTCACTAAATTTTGAAACTAAATTATTTAGGAAGCTAACTAGAACAAGTGTAACGAGACTTAACTGTGCAAAGAACCATGTACCAGTGGCTTTGAAACTAAAAACAGCAAAACACATACTAATAATATGAGGCATAATGCCACCTCCTGAACCAATGTGTGTCTTCTTTGGCGTTGTAGTTCCGGCTGGGGCGGGGGCTCCATCTCTTCGGGGGAACTGCACCTTACGGGTGTCGAGCCAGGACTCTGCCACCCACTCGTCAAGGCGTTTGTTGACTGTAATTTTATATTTTAGTGTACACTAAGATATAAGTAGGAGTGTAACATAGATTTTGCGGAATACAAATAATCAGATAAATGTTCAGTTGAGATCCTATCAAGCAAAAGATTCAGTCGTATTATTTGATTTATTAATTTATTTAAAGTAATGTGTTCAAATACATTTATAATAAGCATTGATTTATACAAAAAGGGAGATAAGGTACCAGGCGCTCGATTCTGTGCCATCAAATATAGGTTCCGGGACCTATATTGAATTAGTCGTGTGGCAGAGTCTCTCAGTCACACTTTGTGCAATGCGCAAAATATGGAGGTCTCCCTAGCATACCCATATAAATTGGAGGGTTTTTGACTTTTTATACTGGCATTCATTTTGTTTAGTCTGTGCTATTTCAACTTCAAGTACTTCAAGTCTTCAACTGACGTTGAGTTGAGAGTTGACTTGACAGTAATGCAGACGGACAAGCTTCTGTTTTTTTAGAATATAATTGTAAATATTTAGCATACCTACAAAACTACAATGAAATGACGTGCTTTCAAATAAAGTAAAAACGGTGAAAATCGGTTCACGCAATAAAGAATTATCACATAAAAATCATCTTCCATACTTTAAGCTCGCGCGCAATAGTTTACTTAATTTGCCGATAGATGTCGCTGTACGTGGAACTCTCATATCATATCCTACATGGCGGTGTTATTAATAAACATCGGTATCAACGTTCAAATTTCGTGGCAATGTACGGTTGGCAGAAAAATAAATACAAACAAATCACTTAGTATTTTTAACCTTTATTTTGTATATGTAAATAAAAAAGCCCCTAAATAGTACATTTCCTAATTAGGGTGGTAAAACAAAGAAAGGCCGCGCAATCGCAATTGTTGCGGCCCAAGCTGCAAGCGAGGGACGTAATTATGCGATCGAGGGCTTTCTTTATTACCTCCCATGTTGGAAAAATATGTGCACATTTGGCCAGAAAGCGGCTCTATCCGTACGCGTAGCGTGCGGAAAAAGCCACTTTATGTCCAGGTGTGGCATACAATATTTTACGAGTTAGAATAGATCACTAAAATTTGTTCCATAGATTTTGCTGTCAATCTTTGACGTCTGTAAGAATATATCCATTTTAAATGACCAAAAGATCTTTCCACGCTGACTGAGGTAATAGGAAGGTATGTCAAGCATTGAAAATTTTGCACACAGTTTTTATTTACACTTTCTGGTATTTCAGCCTCGTTGTTTTTAGATAGTTGGTTAATTATTTGTACAGTCTTATAACCAGGATTTTTCTTTAATACACTTTTTAATTTAAAATAAACTTTTCTGGCATTTTGATGTAACCTTAACGTTGATATTTTTTTTTGCAAACCATGAACAATGTTTAATGATTCTGCTAGACTCAGTTTTGGATCCTCCAATAATTTTATTGACTTAGCAATTATACTAAAGTGTGTATCGACGAATAGTAACTCAGTTTTTAAATTCCGGTTACGGAAAATTTTTTTTGCTTTAGAAATTGCACTCGCTTCACGCGGATTTAAGGCATCGATGACAGATTTGATTTTATCATAATGCATGTGATAATATGAGGCAGCATTTAACCATGTTCCCCATCTTGTTATCACGGGTCGGGGTGGTAGAGGAATATTTACACACATTTGATGAAATAAATTTGTCCTTGAAGGAGCGTTACGAAATATTTTTTTGATACAGTCAATCAAACTGTTTATGGTCGGGTAAAGACTTCTAATTATCTCTGCGACTCGATTACATCCATGTGCTATGCATGTTACATGAGTCATATTTTTATATTTCTGAACAAGGTTTTTAGCTGCTTTTACCATGTAGGAACCGGCATCCGTTATAAAAAATAATAATTTATCCATGTTTTTTTTGTATTCATCGCCCCAAAGATCTTCAAGGGTTTCCTCAACGAGTTTGGTTATTGTCGAATGGTTAGTCGCCTCCAATACCTTAGAAGCAAATAAATGTGGCTGGGTACTAGTTCCATCTAGAGCTCCGATCAAAATATTTGCCACTTTTTTTCCCACGGAATCTGATGTTTCATCAACACTGAGGTAAATCATTTTATTTTGTAATTTCTCTTTCAATTCATTTTTTTTCTTTTCATACAATTCAGGTAAGCATTTTACTCGTATTTTTGTTTCACTCGGCACAGTAATATCGTTTCCATATTTATGATTTAAAAGGTTTTCTACAAAATTTCTAAATTTAGGATTGTCTAATTTTGACCACGGCATATTCGAACAAATCATAAACTCTGTTAAATCTTTATTAAATTTTTCTTGTGCATTATTTTTATGAATTTTGTTGTGTAAATCTGTTTTTAAATGGCGGTCGATACTAGATTTAGAGGGAAATAATTTCGAATTACACAATTTGCAATATACGATATCGTCTTTAATTTCGAAATCAGCATTATCTCGTATTATATCCTGTAAATGGCAGCGTGAATCAGATAATTTATCTTGATGAGATTTTGATTTCAAATGTTTCTCTATATTGTACCTTTTCTTTTTTATATTCATTTCGCAAATAGTACAGCAAGCACCTTCGTTAGTGAATATAAAATCAGTATACTGCGTCAAATCCATTTTCTCAAGTCTGATAGGGAGTTGGGTAAAGATTTATCAATGCTAAATTGTAGTTGTAAGTGTTTTTAAGAACTATTATCGTTGAAGATTTTACCACATATTATTTTGCATGACAATTAAATTGACATTTGTTGCCTATTTGGCATTTAGAATTTTTTTTACAAATGGATAATGAAATGAGTATTGAGGTTCTATGACGTATTAAGAATATAAACCTCTTTAAATATATGTACAGTTTACCAAAGTACGATTAAGAATAAAAATAAATTAAATGTTATTTATTACTAATAAATAAAACAATGATACCTATGTATTTCTTTTTTTGCGACCCTTACCAAGTGCCACGAAATTTGAACGTTGATACCGATGTTTAGTTATTAACTCTTAAGTGGGGACACTTACTGTGACGGACGGAAAACTACGGAACCCTACACTGAGCGTGGCCCGACACGCTCTTGGCCGGTTTTAACATAGGTATTATTAAAACATTTCTGAAACAATAGACCGCAATAGATTTGTATTGGTAAAATATATAAGTTTATCTCTTTTGCCCATGATGCCCATACATTATAGCGGTGTGAAGCATTTTACAAGTGTGTAGGTGCAGGACCACATTTCAGTTTTATTTACTATGAACGTCACTCATCTTCCTTTTTGTTTATGTCTATGATAATAAGAGGTATTTTTACCACAAACTTTACCAGCAAAACTGTTGTTAATAATTTACTAAAAAGTAAAACTTAATTTGGTGTACAGTCTGAATTAAACAAAATACAAATGTGGTAAGCACTTATTAATAAGATCAGTATATTTAAGTAAAGATTTGAACTTCTATTTAGTAAATATCACATAGTTTGTATAGGGAAAACAACAACTTTGTTTACAATCAAATTATTATACAAATAACTTACAATCAACATAATGCACGTAGTATCCTCGTTGTCCACGAATCTCTTTAATACTAATAATCTCTGCTAGAGGCCAGTCGTTGCCTCCCTGCATGCGAACAGGCAATCTACAACCTTCTACCAATGCAGCCTGGAAACAATTTAAAGTTGTTTTTTTTTAAAACAAACAAACACAAATTATACATCATTCAAAAGTTTACTTACTGCTGAGTCGCAAAATGTAGTAAGTTCCTCATCGTTTTCGTTCATTGTGCTAAATATTTACAATTATATTCTAAAAAAACAGAAGCTCGTCCGTCTGCATTACTGTCAAGTCAACTCTCAACTCAACGTCAGTTTTTTTTTTTTTTTTTTTTTCTCTAATGGACTTTAGGGCGATGTTGCCCGTAGCCAACGTCAAGTGTTAAAAGGTGGGAAATTGGATGCGGAAAGGAATAGGTACGGTACGGAATTTGGAATATGAGCGGTCAAATCAGGTAAGTATATGAGGATAGAAAATACATATAATCATCAGTTCGAATAAATAATTTATACTTTAATATCATTATGATAAATAAACCAAGCTATAATACTATAAATATCGGGATTTATAAGCAAGGAAGGAATGTTAGTAGGGAAGGGGACATGTTTGGACTGTAAAGTTTCCATGAAAACGGTTCGATCATATAGCGGACAAGAAAAGAAAATATGATTGATATCTGCCTCCTCAGCACCACAGTCACATCCAGAATCACTTATAAAACCAAACCTAGCCAAATGCGCAGGACTACTTGTATGGCCCAGTCTCATACGAGATAAACAGGATATTTCACGCCTATTACAATTTTTATTGTAAAACCATGGTTTAATTGGGATATCGCTTTGAATCTTAAAATAATAACTTCCGGTTTCTAAACTGCTCCAAAACCAAAAGAACTCCCAAGCTACCTTGAGATACCTTTTAGGGAGCAAAAGAAGATCATGGCAGTAATTTTTATATGGATAAATATCACCAGAAACAACAGCATCTACAGTTAACCGGTCAGCTTTCTCGTTTCCAGGAATCCCACAATGACTTGGCACCCAAACAAAGTTTACAATGAGTCCTTTTTTTTGCATTTAAGTAGCATGTCTCTGATTTCATACACCAAAGGGAAATTGTTAACTATCCTAAAGGGAGATTTTATCAAAATTTGTAAGGAACTTTTGGAATCAGAAAAAATTACACTTTTATCTAAATGAAACATATGAATGTATTCAATTGCTTTGTATATTCCAAATAGTTCTCCAGTAAATACCGATGATTCTTGAGGCAGTTTAATTTTTTGCACAACATTATATTGCCGATGGCATACCCCAACTCCAACACAGCTATTTGTGGAACGTTTGGATGCATCAGTATATATTTGATGCCAACCAGACCATTTCAAATCAATTAAGTTATTGAAATCTGGATTCGCACTTATTCTATCTTTTTTTATATTAGAGTCTAAGAAGACTTGAGGAGATATAATCAGAGAGTCAAAGTCTTTCTCATATATAGGAAGACCAATATATCTCACAGTAGGAGAAGATAAAGACAGAAATTTAAGATAGCTATTAATAATAAAAGGAGGACTCCTATTTCGCCAATAAGAGGATACCGGTATCTTATCATAAAGAGACGATAATTTGTTGATCAGAGGATGTTTTAAAAATTGCATTGTCTTAAAAATAAATCGATCAGACAAGAATTGCCGTCTTAAATGCACGGGAGGATCTACACATTCTACTTGCATAGCATTAGCGGGACTGGTTCTCATAGCACCAAGAATTATTCTAAGAGCCTTGTTTTGTATACCATTTAGTAATTTAAAGGCTTCCTCTGTTCCCGGCGTTAAAAGAAAAGAGCCATAATCTAAAACGCTTCTTATAACAGAATTATAAACAAGTTTCAAATAAATTGGATGACTACCCCACCAGACACCTGCCAAACATCTTAACATGTTTAATGAACGCTCACATCTTTTCAGAACATATTTACAATGACTCTTGGCTGATAAATTGTAATCTAAAACGATACCTAAATACTTAACTTCTACACACGACGGGATAGCAGACCTGCCATAATATAAGTTACCATTGACAGTTTTTTTCCTTGGAGTGAATAAAATTGCTGATGATTTTGGAACTGAAAGATCCAAGCCATTACTATTTAAATACATATTTAGATCTTTTAAATTAGAGTTGATCAATTCACAGGCATTTTCAACTGATCCATTTTTACAATAGAAAACTATGTCATCGGCATATTGAATTATGGAGACTGGTGTCACCATATTTGAAAGCAAATCGGAAGTATAGATATTAAAAAGCAACGGACTTAAAACAGAACCCTGTGGAAGCCCTTTCCAAACCGTTCTATATAAAACTTCTGATTCTAAATTTAATGTAATGGTTCGTTCAGAGAACATAGCAGCAATTATATTACACAAACGGACTGGAACACCTAACTGAAATAATTTACCTACAAGAATAGATATATTAACATTATCATACCGATCATACGCGGATTTGATATCTATAAAACACGCCACTACACAAGTTTTTTCAGAAAAAGCTAATAAAATATCCGAGATTAATAAACTAACACAGTCCATAGTGCTTTTACTTTTCCGAAAACCATATTAAATATCAGGTAATAATTTATTATTTTCAATGAACCATTCCAAACGATTTTTAACTAAATGTTCCAATATTTTAATCAACACAGAAGATAACGCTATTGGCCGGTATGAATTTGGGTCATTACGGGGTTTATTAGGTTTAAGAAATGGTAACACTAACTGCATCTTCCATTTGGGTGGAATGTCAGCTGTCAGAAAAACTATGTTAAGAACAGCGTTGCCAGGCGTACGATAATTGTCGTACATGTACGATAATTTGCACCTCCGTACGATGTACGTTCCAATGTTGATTATCGTACGCAAAAGTACGATAATTTTAAGGTTTCAGTGTAGTGTACTACACTTTTTAAAAAAACTATCCTTTCTATGGCATCGTGTACCAGGCTGATATGCTATTGGTCCATTTGGTCCATTTTGACATTTATCGTCCACTAAGAAATATGACGGACTAGAGCAGAATGACATTCGCATGTCCCAACTGCCATCTCTTTTTAGTGACCCTAAGGAAGGGACAGCATGTGGCTTTTTAGGCCTTAAGAAAAACTGAGTTTTGCCATTCATGCTATTGATTGTCAGAAAAAAATCCCCGTCATTCACAAAATTTAAGTTAAAATAACCTTGTTGTTGAACACATGCACTTTACATACGTAAAGTGCGTGTGTTCTTTTCATATTTCAGCTCATTTCCAATGAAAAATAAGCGATAGTGTCACTTTTATAGATGTACGATAATTTTGCGTCTGGTACGATAATTTTTAAAGGTTGGTACGATAATCCACTTGGACGCACCTAGCAACATTGGTTAAGAATATCAAGATAATAACCTAAAACTCTGTCAGTGGCGTGCGTCAGAAAAGAGTATGGTATGCCGTCACAGCCCGGAGCAGAATCGACAACATATGACAGAACATTTTTCAGCTCTAACATTGAAAAAGGATCATTAAAACGCTGTATATTACTGTTTACATTAAATGAGCTAGTAGAATCAAGACATATAGGATGAGGTACAAAAGGAGGAGCTAATTTATCTAAAAAATTGTCTGCTACAGTAGGGTCAATTTTAAGGGAATTAGATTCACTAAAGGCTCCTCGGAACATACGGATCTTTCGCCAAACTTCGGAAGGGTGTGTGCTAGGGCTAATGGAAGCACAAAAAGAACGCCAACTGTCAACCTTCTTTTTTTTCAAAAATTGTTTAGTCTCTTTAATAATGGCTAATAAGGATTTAAAATTCTCTTCATTCATGTTGTTATTATATATATATTCTATCTGTTTCCTCTTTTTTACAGCATCAGTACATTCAGAGTCCCACCAAGGAGGACTGGGAATCTTACATTCAGAGGACTTCTTCATTGGAAATACTTGATCTGCTATTTTAATAAGAAAATTAGCAAAAGCATCAGATGAATTAAACAACTGTTCGCGAGATATATTGGGCAGTTCTCCCAAACTCTCATCCAAATGTTTCTGGAAAGCATCCCAGTCTGCATTTTGAAGTTTATATGCTAAAAGCGGGGATCTCTTCAGTAAGGGTTTGTTTTTAAAAGGAAAAGAGATTATTATTGGAAAATGATCACTACTGTAAGATAAAGGAAGAACCTCCCATGATAAGGTCAAAGCAATAGAAGAGCTGCAAATAGATAAGTCTATGGCACTAGGATTCTCATTTGGAGCAGACCGTCGCGTGGGAACACCAGAATTTAATATGCATAAATTATAAAAATCAACAATATCTAATATTTCATCTCCTAAACTACTTGAGTTAACACATCCCCAAGCAGGGTGATGGCAATTAAAGTCCCCTAGAATAATAAGTGGGGCAGGAAGTGAAGATAAAATATTTCTTATTTCTTTAAGTATTGCTAGAGTGGGATGAGGAATGTACACTGAGACTATACAAATATTATTTACAATTGCTGAAATGATGGAAAAATCATTGCTATGGTGTGATAATGAAATATAGGTGAAGTGAAATGAATTTTTTACGAGAATGGCTACACCACCATGCCCATCTGATCTATCTTCTCGGAGGCACGCATAGCCAGGGACTCTAAAACACGTCTCTGATCTGAGCCATGTTTCAGAAAGAGTTATAACAAATGGATCAAATTTCTTAATTAAATAAATTAAATCACTCTTTTTGTTGCTGATACTGCGGCAATTCCACTGCAGAATCTTGGACTGGGCCATTGTTGAGAAAAACTTTGGAAAACAAACTGATAATATGGACAGCGTTGGTCGGTTGTGTTTGACTACTATTCAAATATTGTATAAGTTCAAGTATAAGTTCTGTTACAGATTGTTCTTTACTTTTCTCTGTTATGGCACAACCATTTCCAGAAGGAGATGGCATACTGTAATCTTTGACTAAATTACTATGGGCGACTGAGTCAAATCCTTTTTGAAGTTGAGGTGAACTACGAGGCTTAAGAAAAACTGTCTTTTTATATGATTGGGAAACTTGGGCAGGATTACGTGAGCTATTTGATACTTGTGACAGAGATGGAGGAGCAGTTATAACAACATCAGCATAGGGCCTAGTTACTGGTGGATGTAACTTTGATGCTTCTGAATAAGATATAGCACTTTGAGCCATTGAAAGCTTGATATTTTTTTGACGCTCATACTCGGGACAGCGAGACTTATTGATAGCAAAATGCAGGCCAGAGCATAAACAGCACGACGCACAATCATCTTCAATTTGACAAGAAGAGCCAGTATGACCCTGACCACACTTATAACAACGTGGCTTAGATCTACATTGGGTTCGTGTATGGCCAAACCTACAACAATTGAAACATTGGATTGTTGCATATACATAAAGGTCCACTGGGAGGGCGTTATAACAAACAAATATACGTTTTGGCAGAACCTGCCCATCAAATGTCAAAACAACTGTTTGTGATGGTTTCCACACCGGAGAACCATCCACAATGACTTTAAAGTTAATTCTCCGCACCTTAATTATCTCCCCACAACCATGAGGAACACTTATATTCTCTTTAACTTCATCTAATGACCATTCTGCTGGAATACCCTTTACTACACCCATTCGAATGACGTTGAAGGTTGGAATAAATGCCTTATATTTGTTTTCTGGCAGTCTATTGTCATTAAGAAACTGGTTAGCATCTTGAAAATTGGAGAAGGACATTGAAACTCTATTTCGGCCTATACGTTTCACACTACCATTAATTATATTTTTAAAGTTTTGTCTTTTTAAAAAAATTCCAAAGGAAACAGCATGCAGGGATGTGCCATCATTAGGAGATTCCTGCTGCTTTTGCACATGCACAACATAAGGAGAGCAATCGGATGAAATATACTGTTTCCTAGACATAACTGAGGGCTGAGTGACATTGTGTGCTGAAGATTGGACTGGAGTCTGTTGGACTGGAGTCTGAGTTGGAGTCGGGGCTGGGGCCGGGGTTGAAGGGGTTTGAGCCAAAGCTGGAGCCAAAGCCGGAGTCGGGTCCGGGATCGGAGCCGGGACAGCGGCAAAGACTGGAGCTGGGGCTGGAACTCGAAATTGTAAAGATTCGGATTTACATTTGGAATCTTGACAGTCACATTCATCGTCTTTAATAGAATTCCTATCTCTTTGCGGGTCTTTATCTTTATTTCGCCGCTTTTTTTTATTACAGTGTCTACATACCTTCCTTGCAGCATTTCTACGCTTTCTTCCTACAGAGGACCAAGAGGACACAGAGCCGTCAGTATCTATATCCATATTTTTATCTTGATCATTAATAACAATTTCATGATCAGATTTATTTGGATCAATTGTCACAAAATGAGATACCGGAGGGCATCCACCCCCCGGGTCGTCAGGATCATCGTCCATAAGGACGAATCTATACAAAAAACTTACCTAAATGGTGATATTATATGTACAAATTATAATACACTAAGTATAAATACTAATTACAATATAAATACACTGCGTTGACCACTATAAATATGAAAATTTAAATTAAGTTACGAAAAGACGCGCGCTCAGAACGAAGTTTCCCGCCTTTTTTCTCAACGTCAGTTGAAGACTTGAAGTACTTGAAGTTGAAATAGCACAGACTAAACAAAATGAATGCCAGTATAAAAAGTCAAAAACCCTCCAATTTTTTTTATAAAATTAATAACAGGATTGCATTTACACTGAAAATTACAAATATAAAACAGATTTTTACAATTTTAGGTTTACAATATTAACCAGAGTCAAGAAAAATGGCATTTTTATTTATTACGTGACATATATACCACCTAGATACCAACTTGGGCCCTTTGACTCGGCACAAAGGCGCACTGTGCGGATCGTCGACGATCCCAAACTCACGAGCGATATTGAACCTTTGAGTCTAAGGAGAGATTTTGGCTGCTTATGTATGTTCTATCGCTTATACAATTGGTTGTGCTCTGAAGAACTGTTCGATATGATGCCCACGGCAGCCTTTTATCACCGCACCGCTCGCCGCCGGCAGGGTGTTCATCCTCACACCCTGGAGCCCAAAGGGTCGCGCACAGTACGGTTCAAGAGGAATTTCCTCCCACGAACGCTGCGGCTGTGGAATGAACTCCAGGCTGAGGTTTTCCCAGCGGGCTACAGTATGAGGTTCTTCGAAAAAGGAGTGAATAGGTTCCTAAAGGGTAGGCAACGAGCATGTGAATCCTCTGGGGTTGGAGGCGTCCATAGGCTGCGGTAGCTGCTTACCATCAGGTGGGCCGTATGCTTGTTTGCCACCGTCGTGGTATTAAAAAAATGTACGAAATAAATATTAGTGTAGTCTTTAGAAACCAATTTTATTATGTCTGTAAAAAAGTAACTTTGAGTAGAACGGATCTCTAAATAGGTAACTCTTTGCCGGAAATTATATTGCCGGATATCACTTCGCAACTATGGTTTGGCCAGGGACAGGGACTGTTTTACTTCAAGCATAAAGCTCTATAAATGGAGTACGCTTCGCCTCATCTTTCCAAACAAAAAAGTCTGGCAAAATCTGAGGGGGGCGAGGTAGCACGCATGTGATGTTTTCTAGTCAAAGGTACATCATTGTCGGTTGTCAATACAGTTTATTTCTAAATGATTTTTTATGGCAGCAACGCTTTATTGACAACCGACAAAGATGTACCTTTGACTTGAAAACACCAAACATATTTGACATATTCTTTTTATACTTCATAACACTAAATGGAGCAATAGATAGTCGACTGTACATACGTTAACATATGGTTCATTATTGGATGCAGTCTTTGCAAATGTCAAACAAAAAAGCCAAGGATCATTTTTGATTGTATTTTCAAACAAAATATAGAAGACAGCAATCCTTAAGCGCGTTAAATATGGAGAAATGTCAAACGTCAAATAGTTACTGCCCGTCAGAAAGAAAACGATTGTCTTTGAATCGATTCTGTAAACGAAGCTTGATTTTCGATTTAGGTTAAATCTTTTATTACGAAAGTAATGATAAATAAAGTAAAATTTTACTTACATCTGAAATGGTATTTCATCTTTTTGTAAACTAGACGAAATATAACATTGTTTACATCCAAAAACAGCGCATAAGGGCATTTTCACGGAGCTTGTTATCAATCGACAGCGATGACGAAAGTGCGTGACATCGATTATTGAAATAGTTTTTATAGATGTACTAGATTTTCCTGCCAATACTTTTGACAGAGGGGAAATGATACCTAAGGCCTCTCCTGGTTTAGAACTCTCTGACTTCAAGCATAGACAGAAAGAGTCATACTGTCTCTTTCTTACACTAGTACCCAAACTACTAAAAAAATATGTATAGTTAGACTTGACTAAATTTAGAAACTAATAGGAAGCTAACTAGGACAAATGTAACAAGGCTTTTATTACTTCCACCGTTACTGCACTTTTTGGCCAGTCAGACTATATTTTTTTGCATAATTTCATTTCACCGAATAATTATTTGACAACTCGATATATTTTTTTTATTATAGTAAATTTATATCATGTAAATTATAAACTATTGATTCATATTAAAACTATTAAAAGTGATGCACATAATGTTAATTACAAACAACTTAAAATACTTATCAAGAAAATAATGAATTATAAAAATAAAACTAAAGTATATCTAAATAAGGCCCCTGGGCCATGGTAATGAAGATGCTGACAGCATTTCCTCGCTGAATCACAAGACTAATAATTCGTTGTTTCAGATAGCTGCCAGCTCTTCGGTCTCCTGTAACGGGCTGTGACATATCTGAATCTCTTCGATAGGTCAGTCTTCGACAGCGCAAGGGTCTCGACGCCGAATGGGACAAAAATATAATCGACGTCGAGACTACTTCAGCTTTTTCGGCCGCCTTTGTCACTGCCGCTGCCCTCAGGGTGGTTCGGTGGAGATGTGACGGGGCTAAGTATGTTTACGCAGGTTACATCCCATTCCAGCACCAATCCCATATTCAACGGAATCAAAGACATACCACCGGACGTCCGGTCTTTTGCCGTCAGTCAGTCCTAGAGATGCCGCAATTCACGCAAGAGACCGGCGGGGGGGGATGATGCTATTAAGGGCAGCATGCCTTGAGAAACGGCCTGTACTTCTACTTCTTCGGCAGTACTTAAAGTCCGTGGAGTCCTAGGTGGTTCACGTCGGTTTCGCAGGGGCAATAATTGTGTTGTTAAGCCGGTTAAGGCATTTATTGAATTACGTTGATATCCATAATTTATTAAGAAATGTGAGGCAGGCAACACTATGTTTTTTTTTCTAAATGTTCATCGAAGATTGGAGACCATTCAGCCAGTATTGGAATAATAATTTAAAAAGAAATGTGATACTCAAAATATAAAATCAAAAGATATTTCACTTTCGGTGACATGTATTGTTTTTTAATTCTTCAAAATTAAATGACAACTTACATTGTCACAATCAAATCATCAATTCATCACTAGCGCAGGAGCGCAAGCTCCAATCAATTTCCTATCCATTAAAAAAAAAACACTAACCTAAAATTTTCAACAAATTGTACAGTTTGAATACTTTAGTAAATGAAATAATTTACTGTTTAGTGTTGTTTATCAAAGGGAAACTTACATTAAATCCTGCCGTGTCTCCTACCTCATATCATTCAGCAATTTCAGCATGGCAGCCGAAATTAGTGAAGCAGATCAGATCAAGACGGTAAAGAAACCCTTTTATGATTATAAAATTATACAGTCACATAACATAAATGAGATAATCCTAATAATGATGAATGATATTTTCCACTTCAACCAGTATAAATAGGTTTACAGCCTTTACCTATTATGTTATGATTTATGAACCTTCGACTGGGCAGACTTATGTCGTTATTTATAATCGTAATTTTTAGCATTCTTGAATGACAATAATTACAACAAAATTCTTGAATGCTGAAAAATGGTATAATATAACCTATATCATACTTTTGAATCCTAATCATAAAATAATATTTTTATTGTAGGCTTTTACAATCGCCATCAAATATATTGCAGCGGCCAAGGTACATACTCAAAAATATCTGAACATGCACTTTATCGCTTTGACAATAAAGGCATATATTTATGACAACCTTGGCCGCTCAGATATATCTGATGGCGACTGTACATTACCCATTTCATGGAAATTACCGTCTATTACAGTTCAAGGATTTCCTCGTGCAATACAACAAATTGTCAGAGCTCTGCTTCAATGACTGCATACATGATTTCACTTCAAGATCTCTCAAGTCTTCTGAGGTAAATATACTGGTAATACATTGTCAACCATAGATTCGAACAAGGTAATGGACAAAAATTGACATGTCCCTTAACATAATTGAACCTGTAGTTGACAATATGTATTATTTTGCGAATGTACAGGCAGTTGCAAAGTAGTTGTGGGTGAGCCGTTTAAATCTTCACACACTCGTAGGGTCGGTTGCACCAAACCATCTGCATTATCATTGTCATTTAAATTTGTTTGTATGAATAGTGTGACAGTTTATCATGGTATGACAGCTCCGCTGCCATGGTTAACTCATAGATTACTTGGCATGTCCACACCTGAAACACCACCTCACAAGGCAGCTCGGCTAGTTGCTCGACCAAGGCAAACGCACGCGCGGCCGCAATGCCTTGGGCGAGGCACGTCTACACTAGCCGAGCTGCCTTGTGCCGCAATTTCCTCGCGAGGCGGTGCGTCAGGTGTCTTCTTCTTTCTTGTTCCCTCACTGCTGAGGATCGCGACCACATGTAGCTTGCTTCCATAATGTGCGGTCATAGGCCATGTGGACTGCACGGTTCAGGCTGCCGCCAGCCGACCTTTTTGCGTCAGGTGTGTACATGCCTATTAGTGCATGGTGCAATCCACCCTTATTCTGCTGACATTAAAGTTGTGTTAAGTTAATTTTGAACAACCTGCTTAGTTACTTCTTACTCTGGTGTTGACTGTAACTTCTGATGATGAGATCCTGGAGAAATTGAGCGAACTCTTCAAATATTATAGGCACACCTATCGTGATTTTAATATTTTTTACAGTGGCTAGGGCATTTCCTTTTGGAAAGGTGGAGTCTAAGTGAAGTTGGTTCTTTTTTATTAAAAAAATTGGAAATATCCCAAAACGTCTGAACCAATTTTGATAAAACATGTCTATAATCAGTAATCACTTACTAGAAAACCTGGTTTAACAAAAACTGCATTTAATTAGGTTTAACCGTTGTAGTACTACAGTACCATAGACAGACAACATAGCAGTCAAACTAATATTAAAATAAAATATCTAAATAAAATTATCTTTCCTTTTCAGGACAAATGTACATCAAACTGCATGGAAAAATACTTACGGATGAACCAAAGGGTCTCTCAGAGGTTCCATGAATTCCAAATGATAGCCAATGAGAATATGCTGGCAATGGCCCAGAAGGCGGGGAACCCTAGCTAATTTCAGCTGGATTCATAATAGTAGTGACCTCACACATATTAATTATTCTATTTTTTTCTTAGAATTTGTTGCCTTCAGTGAAGGCTAATAAAATTGTTAATGGGTTAGTTGATCTGTATCATTATTATTCGTTATTGCCATTCTGGAATAAGAGATAGAGAGAGAGATAATACAATAATGAGAGCAACATAACCCGTCTGGTTAGATTGCAATACTATCCTTATTGCTAGATCCGAACATCTGGCAGTTTTTAATGGGTAGAGGTCAAAGTGACAGAATAGCAAAATTTTTGAATTAGAAAATAGTAATACCAAAATAGGTAAAAACTGCCGAAGTTGTCTCAGTTATAAAGGACAAGGCCTATACTTTAACATTAGAACAAAACAGATTGCGTATTATTACGGAAACAAAAACAGTAAGCGAAAAACTGAATTACATTATACGTCGTTTGGCACTACTTTCCCCCAACAGAAACTTTTGGCAATGATATAGTCTAATTATTTACGTAATTTCTCATAATACTGCATCAAACCCAGAACTCAAAGATGTGTTTTCTTGAAGTGGTTTGCATTTTTTGACTTCCACCACTTTACAGCTGCCAGATATCCGGATCTAGAAATATGCACACTGACTAGAGGGGTATCGTTGCTCTCATTATTGTGTCATATCTGACGCAGGGACCCGCCCGGTATCCCCTTCGAGGGTTTTTGAAAGGGTTTTTCGTAAGGCTTTGCTTACCAAAGCCGATGCTCCTCAAAACCCATTCATTTGGCTTTTAAAGCGCTATAAATACGGTATCCCCTTCGAGGGTTTTTGAAAGGGTTTTTCGTAAGGCTTTGCTAGCCAAAGCCGTTGCTTCTCAATACCCATTCATTTAGCTATTTAAAGCGCTTTAAATACGGGTAAGCAGTTCCCCTAACGAATATCAGATACCTTCTCAAGCGCTTAAAAAAGCCTTTCGAAAGGGTAGCGTTGGTAGCTCTTGAAGGGGTTTTCCTTTCTACGCTCATGCAATTTTTATCCTTTTCCTAATGACAATAAGAGCAAAATTGTAAATTTACGTTAGACGACCGTATGTCTAGCGCGGTGTCAAAGCGGCGGCGCCTTTGACAAAGCCGCCAAGTTGCCGCTGCTTGCGGTTAAGAAGTACCTTATTGCATTGTAATACGGTTACCTTTTGTGTGGCGAAGGGGCGGAAGAATTTGGAGCGCGTGCGACGCATCGTTTTGGGAAGTTTGGAACTGTATTTGTTTTTGTTTATGTATCGGCACAGATTATATAATAGTTCTTACGAAGTATCGGGTTGAATATTCATTTGATTGAAGGGTTTTCGTAAGGCTTTGCTTTCGAAAGCCGTTGCCTCTCAAAACCCATTCATTGGGCTTTTTAGACGAGTACCAGAAAATACATGTACCTCGATTGCGGGGGGATTAATCATCGCGTAGTCCCGCCTCTTGCGATCGCGGTCATGTGGTAGTTCGCTCAGACTAAAGGCTCAAAGATAGTTCACTTGGAACAAACGACAAAACGACGAGGAGCCAGATTCACTCGAACATGTACATCATATCTAGGGCATGCAATATCGGACGATTCTCAATACCGGTATTGAATCCGATATTAGGGCTCAATACCGGAATTCCGGTATTAATACCGGTATTGGAGGTGAACATTGAAAAACGTTATTGAAACGCTAAAATCAGGTAAAAACTCAATCAACCTTAACAGTTAATCATATTTTGTTGTATTTATTAGCTGCAACTTGTTAATATTCATTTTATAAGTACAGTCGTCTTGATCGATGATTTTTGGTCTTTTTAATTTGTGATCCAGCAACTGGGTACATAACGTTTTATATAATTTCATATTCCCGTACTAATTTAGTATGAGAGCGCGACCGCTTATTTCAGCTGAGTTAACGTTTTTGATAATTACTCATGTGAATTAAAAATATCCAGGAAAATCAAGTTATAGGGGTTAACCTGGATTGTTATACTACAAAATGGTGTAGAATACTATTGAGATGTGCTGTTCGAATCGCAGACATTTACGAATTAAATTGAGCTTATGTGCGGTGACCTCGTGCTCCTTGTAAAAACTTAATGGTGAGTAGTCTGCTGTCTACTCTGTTTTTCAAAACATAAGCAATCTTAAGATATTTTTTTTCGAAAAAGCTAATGTTATTATTTTGTGATATTACAATTTCCCAAAAAACAAAAGCTTATCGTTTGAGTTCTATTAACATTATTTAAAACTTAGATAGTTTTTGCTTGTTTGTAGGTAGGGGACTTCCTATCCAGTATTAAAAATATATACATATTATTCGATAGCGGACATTCAACAGAACCGTAAACTAACAATTTCAGATGTAACTTTCGCACGTCTTTGACCTAAACAAACAGATATCATCGGTGAATCTGTCGTTACAAAAACTATTCAAATCTTGTTTTCTTCAAGCTTCGATTGAATGAATGAATGAATGAAAGGTTTATTCATGACAATTACAAAAAACATAATAAACAATAACATATACAACCCGAAACATTAATTGTCACGAAATGGTCGCAACTCAGCGTTAAATGCCGGCAGGGCCAGCGCTGGTCGATTGATTACTTCAATATGAGAAAACACATTAGATAGGTACTTAATAAGTAGTACAAGTACGTGCAAGGGTCTACGACCTTTTTTTACTGATATTTTAACTGTATTTTTTCTACGGATAATGATACATTTCGCTGTATAAAAATAAATTCTGTAAAATGTTATCAACGGATTTTCTCATTTTACTAGTCGTAGTACTCGTAGTTAAATTCCAAAACATCTTAGGTTGATTTGATAAAAATCGTCAATCAATCGAAAAAATATGGGGCTGATTTTGTATCAATATAAATGTCCCTGCGGAACTAATGAGCCAGCCATATTTAAACTGAACAAACAAAGATTAAAGGAGATAAATAGTGCAGTAGGTACATGCAAAATAATAATTACTTATAATATTAGATTCAATATCTGCAAATTTGTACTTTTATCCATTAATTTAATCAGATTTACACTAAATTTTACGAAAACTTTCCAATACCGGGATTCCGATATTTCGATATTGGTCCTTAACAATACCGGTATTGAAATATCGTAAATATCGGTCCGAGATTCCGGTATTTCGAGATTCCGGAATTCCGGAATTCATGCCCTAATCATATCGTACAAAAAAGTTTATAAGGTGGCTACGTCAGATATGACACAATAATGAGAGCAACGAAACCTAGTTAGTTTGCTATCCTATGCTTTTTTCTAACTCCGGACATCTGGCAGCTGTTCATTGGTAGAGGTCAAAGAATGTAAACCACTTCAAAAAGACAAATCCTAACGTTCTAAGTTTAATATAATTTTCTTAATTCTATATGATAATAAATTATGCAAATAATTAGATTATATCATTGCCTAAAGTTTTTGTTGGAAAAAAATAGTGCCAAACGACGCCATATCATATATAGTGGGGAACTGTCAAAATGAAATTTCCAACAATGGTCCTTAGAAAAGCAAAATTTGTATGGTGGGAAGTAGTTTTTATTTATTTCAGCGAAAATTACTAACTGTTTCATCTCGCATTGGTCCCTACGTGAAATTCTAAAGTTTCCAAAATACTCTAAAATTAAAATGCTGTAGAATAAAGCGACAGGGAAGATTTCCCCTAAGAAAAGCCTTCTGACTGTATATAGTTTCAGTACATTGTTAAGGACCATTCATCTTCTCTCACTGTATGCAGTTGTATGGAATCCGGAACAGCGCCCTCTACAAAAAGTTTTCACCGGTCTTCATCATTCATAGTTTGTCGTTCTGTCCTCTATAAATGAGAAAACTTGGGCAGTTTTTACCTATTTTTTTATTACTTTTTTTCAACAGAAAATTTTTGTTGGTGAATCACTCCACCCATTAAAAGCTGCCAGATGCCCAGATCTATCTATCGTTGCCGGCTAATTAGGGGGTGTAGATTTCGAAAATGATCTGTTTTAAAATCCAAGATGGCGGTTGTACTTACTACTTACTTACTCCGTTGGCTCAGCGACCCAAAGTGAATTTTGGCCTCCAATACGAGGGTGTGCCACTTTCCTCGATCCTGCGCTAGCTCTTGCCAATTTCAGATTCGGAGTTCGCTCAGATCCGCCTCGATCATGTCTTTCCAGCGATACCGTGGCCGTCCAACAGGGCGTCGCCCTTCCGGACAACCATGGAATGCGTTCTTCACTTTCCAATCTTCTCCCATCCTCTCGAGGTGGCCAAGCCAGCGAAGTCTGTGAGCTTTGGTCTCTCCTATAGTATTAGGTTCAGCCACCAGGTCTTCTATTTCCGCGTTCTTTAGAACTCTCCAGCTTCCATCGAGTCGTTGTTTCGGCCCAAGGATCTTGCGAAGTATCTTTCTTTCTGCGACTAGCAGCATATTCTCCTCTCCAAGTGTCAGTGTTCATGCCTCACAACCGTGCATAAGGATTGGCCTAATGGTTTTATAAATACGGATTTTAGCTGATCTGGTCAGCAGTTTAAACGCTAACACTTTGTGAAGGGCAGCACTGCATCGCAAGGTGTATTGCACTCGGATTTTGATTTCTTCGCTGCGAGTGTTTATATTTGTGATGGTGCAGCCTAAGTACCTGAATTTCTCCATGCCTCTGTAAGTAGTATCTCCGACATGAAGGTCCTACGGTTGAATACGAGTGTTTTTGTATCGTTTCATGTGGAGATACTCCTCTGTTTTTTCGTGGGATATCCTTAGGCCGATCGTCGATCTGCAAGGACCCTTACGGATTCCCGCACCTGGTCTATAGATGGCATCATCTGCGTATCCTGTCATCTTGTGCCTTCAACTCAGTTCTAGCCATCCCTCCAGTGTTAAAACTTTCCTTAGGACATATTCTAAGACTAAGTTGAAGAGCATAGGTGACAAGGCATCGCCCTGCTTGAGTCCCCCGTCACTACTGTGAAGTCGTCAATGAAGATGGCGGTTATAGTACAGAATAATTAATAGTACAAGTACAGCAGATTCTCCTACCTAAATTTTAAGCTTTACTTAGTATTTATATGTCCACAATCTATCAATAATCTGCTAAAAAGTGAGTTAAGTAAGGTTAGAGCTCTAACCCTCAATGAACCCGAACGGCTGCTCAAAGAGTGGGCTAGGTTAGGTTAGAACTGTGACCCTCAACCAACCCGAACAACTTAAAACGGATTATATTCGGAATTCAAACTGCAATTTAAATTAAAATGGCTAAGAGATATGATAAAATCACGCAGGAGGACAAAATGGCTTACACATTCCATAATTTCTCTAGTAATCTAACTAAATCTGAGTAAAATGAATGAGTAAAACTAGATTTGTCATTTCACTAAACTGGTTTAGCGATTAGATGAAATGTCTAAACCAGGTCATTAAGTTGAGAAAATGGATTCGATATTATAACTTCTTTGCCATTGAACTAACCCGGTTTAAAAAAATTATAAAATCTCAACTAACACAGAAGGAAGTAGGTAACTTAAGTTAAATTGATGGCGCTGTACTAAATATTGTAGATAAATGTGAAATATACCTACCTAAACTTTGGTTTAATGACGCTACAATAACTATTATAGTGAAATGTAAAAAGATTGAGGTCTTTAGAGTGACTCTGTTTTCAACTGCTCATTACGTCGAGCGATTTGAGCCAAAACTGCATAACTCTATGTTTCTCCAATCCTGAGATCCAGTAGGTAGTATGTAGGTTTCAGAAAAGAGTGTATTACCGCGTATAGTATTATATCTTAGATTTTAAAACAGACATAAGTTAAGAAATCTTCACGCCCTAATTAGCTGGAAATTACTACCATGACGATTTTTCAGAAAGAAGTGTACAACAGCGATCTTGGATTTTAGAAACACATAATTTTTGAAATCTGTATCCCCTAATTAGCCGAAAACGACACCATAACGATTTTTGAGAAAACAGAGTGTATCCGCCATCTTGGATTTAAAAACATACAAAATTTTCGAAATCTACACCCCCTAATTAGCTAAAAAGGACTCTACCATGATGATTTTTGAGAAAAAAGAGTAAAACTGCCTTAAAAAGACTCTGTAAAAACCGTTTATAAAGGTAGCCTTTCAGTCCCTGTTTGACACCCCTCAAAATATGCTGCGCAATTTGTATGAAAATTGCACAAATCAAATCAAATCATTTATTTTGCAAGAAAAAGGGTATATATACAGATGTTTTAACAAAAAAATAATAATATGTGCACACCTTAATCGGCTATAGTTTATAGTATGCAAAATATTTATAAAAGACTTAAACCTAGTTATTTACATATACACGGTGGGGCCTGTAACTAAAGCAAAAAATTAAAATGTACATTCTTCTCCTCAAACTACGCAACGTTTGTTTGACGACTTTGAAAAAAAACTTGCGGTTTGAATTTTATTACATTTTAAAGTTAATTCGAACACGCAATGTACTATGAAATTGATTATATCTGTAGAGTGACTAGACTGACAGGCGATGTCAATTAGACGGAGTTTTAAGTACATTGAAAATACTATTTACTTTGTTTGAAAAAATAACAATCTAAAAACTTTATGATTTTAAAAAGTTGCTACACAAAAGTTGTCTAGTTTGAGGACTAGAATCTACGTTTTAATTTTTTGCTTTAGTTACAGGTCCCACCCTATATACATGTATCGATACTTAATTCAAAAATCTTATTATGTATGGTCAACAAGTCAACTAATTTTCATATCGTCCTAATAACTTATTTTCTAATACAGTTCTAGAAAGTAATTTACTTTATAAAATCGTTTTTCTATGAGCCACTCGCGTAGTTTTTTATTTAAATGGTTTTGTGGCACTTCTTTAAAAATTTTAAGTATTTTATTATACACACACGTTTTCTCCTCCGCTCCCTTTTGGACTAAGAGCTGGTCACGTCAGATATGACACAATAATGAGAGCAACACAACCCGTGTGGTTAGATTGCTATACTATCCTTATTGCTAGATCCGGGCACCTGGGTGCTTTTAATTGGTGGAGGTCAGAGAAAATAGTAATACCAAAATAGGTAAAAATGCCAAATTTGTGTCAGTTATAAAGTACAGGGCCTATATTTTAACATTAGAATAAAAAACATTGCGTATTATCACGGAAACAAAAACAGTAGGCGACAAACTATGAATTACATTATACGTCGTTTGGCACTATTTCCTACAACAGAAACTTTTGGCAATGATATAATCTAATTATGTATATAATTTCTCATAATATTGCATGAAACCCAGAACTCTAGGATTGGTTTTCTTGAAGTGGTTTGCTTTCTTTGACCTCCACCACTTTACAGCTGCCAGGTGTCCAGATCTAGAAATAAGCATAGTATATAGCAAACTGACTAGAGGAGTTTCGTTGCTCTCATTATTGTGTCATTTCTGACGTGGCTCTTAAGGTTGCCCCGGAAAAGGCCGAAATACGTCCACTGTACTGTATAGAAGCTGCTTACACTGAGGTAGAATCTGTCCGAAAAGAGAAGTGTCGTAGAATGTATGAGCTCCCATATAAACCACGACACTTCTTTATTTGTACAAACTCCATAAGGTAAAAAAAAACTCTATTGTTTACGCAATTAATTATCTTGCAATAATAATAATATTATTGACTTAAGTATCTTTTAATAGTTTATCGCATGATTCGCATGTTCTATGTTATAATATAAGTAGGTACAAAACCGGCGTGTCCTCGCCCAGCGCGCAAGTACCTATAGTGGAGTGAACTTACTGTTGTTTATTCTGTAGTTCAAAACGACTACTTTAAAAGTAAACTACATATTATACGAGTATTTTTGTATGGAGATACAGGTTTGATCAACGCAAAAAACGTTGTTGTAAACAGATCTGCAAATAGAGTGTAATACTTAAATAATTAAAAGCACTTTATTTTCGTAAAAATAAGCGCTGACGCCGACAAACAATAACCCATCGTTGGCAGTGGCGGCTTACAGACTGATCAAATGTAGCAAAGGATAGCGCCAAGGTAATTCGTGGCGCCTAGAAGGAGCGAGGGCTAGTCTGGAAGCGCGTTTATGAAATGTCGTAAGCGTCATATCACTTTATGCCATCTCAAGGTGAAAGTAAGCAACGAATTAAATTTTCATCCTACAATCCTAAAGAACTATATTTATCCTTATTGTCTTTATAATTGAGCAATAAAATCAGTTTTAAGTTAAAATAAGACCTGACTTTGAATAATAAAACTCTCGAGGAAATTGTAGCCAATCGTGTTTTCCTCCCACAAATCCGGTCATATAGTCGTAAATCATTCTTGAAAGTATCAAACTTATATTTCAAATATGTTTCGAAAAAATTTAAATCTGCTGAGCACAACCTCAGTCATGTATCACCTTAAAGCGCTTTAAATACGGGTAAGCGGTTCCCTTAACGAATATCAGATACCTTTTCCAAGCGCTTAAAAATAGCCTTTCGAAAGGGTTTTTCTATCAGTAGAGGTAGTCTCGTAAGGGAAACCCCTTCATACGGCTAAGTTAAATGAATGGGTATTCAATCGATATCGGACAGCAAGTGATTTGGGCTGTTAAACGAACGACTAGCCGTTCAACGGCTTTTTTCTGGGAAGGGGTGGGCGGGTCCCTGATCTGACGTGGCTCCATATATTCCATATTAACCTCTCCTTTTTCTGAATAGCTCACTGATCTAAATATTCGTCTATAATATGGATTTGTATAATTTATGTTTGTATCTAAACCTCTTTAATATATTCTGGATATCTGGGTCAGTCGTCAGTACTTCGGAAAACTATACATGAGTATCTGATACTTCTATTAACATTTTGAATGTCAACAAAAACATAATAGTGGACACCGAGAATGTTATGGCGTATGCTGTCAAAGGCTCTAACTTTTTTTATTTTACTGAAAGTGGGGGGTTAGAAAGAGACAAAAAGTAGCTTATGTCACTCTCCATCCCTTCAACTATCTCCATTTAAAAAAACACGTCAATTCGTCGCCCCGTTTTGCCGTGAAAGAAGGACAAACAAACAAACACACACATACACTTTCCCATTTATAATATTAGTATGGATACCACGACGGTGGCAAACAAGCATACGGCCCGCCTGATGGTAAGCAGTTACCGTAGCCTATGGACGCCTGCAAACCCAGAGGATTCACATGCGCGTTGCCTACCCTTTAGGAACCTATACACTCCTTTTTTGAAGAACCTCGTACTGTAGCCCACTGGGAAAACCTCGGCAGGGAGTTCATTCCACAGCCGCAGCGTTCGTGGGAGGAAATAACCTTAACCAGTGAACTTGGCGTGTGAGTGAATTTTTGTATGAGACTATTAGGTGCAACGGCTTACAGCTTAAATCACAGTAGTGTGAGTTTGGGACATGAACAAGAGGTTTACAACATACTGTATAAAGTAAATAAAACAACTCAATGCTCGATGTAGAAATCCAATTAAAATTGTATGTGTACAAAGTTATTGCAGCTATATACTCTGCTTACTGTCTTTTTTGCTGGGCGGAAGGTCCTTAGTGGCTTCTTCTTTCTTCTTTATTGGTTCAGCTTTATTGAATTCGTTATGCGCGGCTTTACATTCATTTTCATCAGTAGCTGGTGGCCACAAAGCACCACAGTTTCCAAACATGCATACTATACTCCTCTTAGGGCAAGGTTTGGCACACGATGCGGGCGGAGGACTAAAATCTAGTACAAACGAAGACTGCGAGCTCGTGTAATCGTATTGGTAATCGTTGAATTTTGCCTCGATGCTGAATTTCGTGGTCGAAGAAACGTCAGCATCCGCGTTCAATACGTATTTAAGAGGATAGGGGCCAGAGGGCGAATTGTTAAGATTGGAAGGCTTCGTACATATTTTGTATTGTCCGCCGTGTCTTACAATCCTGATTAACGGCATTCCGGGTGGGCAAGTTGGTCCAGAGCAAGATGGCGCGGGGAAACAGGGTCTAGGTCTGATACACGGCCTGGAGCATACTTTTGAGCAAGATTTGTAGAGGCACGCGCGGGAACAGGAAGGTTTGGTTGAGGTTCTAGAAGGGCAGATGCCGCAGATCTCTCGTGAACTGTTGTGGGCTTCGATTCGGCGTAAAACTGTGCAGGAAATGTGACCTGGCCGCCAGCCACATCTTTGCTGTAAAACAAAATCATTGACATCGCGATAGTAATAGGTTGGGTTATGCTACAAAATTAAATAGTTGGATTTAAACTTTTGTGAGACATAAAAGCAGCGAGTCGGGGACCGATTTAACTAGTAGATACTCTTAGCGTGGTTTGCACCAAACCGTCGGTCACCGTTAAAACGTTCGCTAAATTGGGTACTTTCCTGGGTAAAAAAAATATAATTCTATTTAGTCCGTCAGTTAGATTATCAAAAAATATTGGACACGTATTTTTTATTTTGTCAATCAAACATAAATTGGTGAAGATATAGCCCGTTAAAGTTCCGCGTGACGTCACATTATACTGAAAATTGTACTGAAATGTGACGTCACGCGGAACTTTAACGGGCTATATCTTCACCAATTTTTGTTTGATTGACAAAATAAAAAATACGTGTCCAATATTTTTTGATAATCTAACTGACGGACTAATTTTATTTTTGTAGGAAAGTAGCCAATTGTATTGCATGGAAATCTTCATAGTATTCTGCCGGGACTCGCTGATAAGTCCGTCAGAAATGGTTGGTGCAACTGGCCCTTCCTTAGTCTTAAAAATAGAGACCCTAAGCTCATCGAAATATGTCGTGTAAAACGTGAGTGAAAATGTAAACTATTGTACAGTCGCCATCAAATATATCGGAGCGGCCAAGGTGGTCACAAATATCTGAACAACGTCTCTATTGACACGGGGATAAAGTGCATGTTCAGATATTTTTGAGTACCCTGGCCGCTCCGATATATAAATAAAAAAAAATGTTTATTCACGAAACGGCTTACAATTTTTTTTACAACAGTTCGTCTGCCAAACCACACTGTGGTTTGTTAGCAGACGAGGCTCCAGTTTACAAATTCTATAGTAAGATATATATATAGTTATATTACATTATATTTCCACCACCACCAACAAAACAATAACACCCGACTGACCATTGATAGACCCTATCCCAATCTTCTCTATTTGATGGCGACTGTACTGTTTTAAAATTAAATCGGTAAAATTGTTTCGAAAGTTTCCAATTAGATCATGGCCCCAAGAGACCGATCATTGTGGTGATCCTAGGAGGACAGGGTACCTAGTGGGTAAGGCACGCTGATTGTAGAACATGGCCGCTGAGGCTGGAAGGTACAGTGGTGACTGCGAACCGGACTAACCAGATAAACCGATGTTCTGGTCAATAATAAGAAAAATTTCAACGCCCTGACGGTCGTTATGGAGGTCCTAGAAGAATGCCTACTTGCAATAGCGTTTTTCGGTTTATATGACGATGGATGATAATGCTTCTAGCATCCTACAATGTCGGATCTCACAGTGTTACCTGAAACCGAGGTGAGTCTTTAGCGCAGTACATCCATCCCATATGCTTGGGTACGGGTCCTGGCTTGACCTCTCTCTTCTCCAGGCACCTATGCTTCGGCAGGTCGCATCGGCCGAGGCAACTCGATGAACTCATACCTGCAGACGGTGAAATCTAGCGTAAAAACCGAGTAAACAGACTTGCTGTCTACTTTTGCGTTCAGAATTCCTAGTTTTCGAGTGTCAATAGATGTAGGTACCTAGGTACCAAAGAGGATAGCTAGGTACTGACTATTAATTTACGCCGATTCCCGGGATTAGGTTGCCGAGCGGACCCCAGGCAATAAAGTCGTGGAAAGAAGCCGGAACAAACGCTAGGAGGATGACTTGTCAATGTATGTTTTATTTTCATTGTTATTACTTACTCAAAGAGTATATCTGAATGTCTTCTTATTCTGATTCTCTATCCTAAAATATAAAGCAAGCACCATTTTTCCGTCAAATCGAGCAACAGGATTGATAATATAACAAGGACGTGGGCCATGTTCAATAGAAATGATCCTATCTTCCCATACAATGCCTACCTGAGTGTAGGTACGGCCTTAGGCCCCATTTACACATTGATTAGTGTTTAGTGCGAGTTTATACATTTGTTACTAAACACAAGTAGGAAATGTATGGACTCGCACTAAACACTAATTAATGTGTCAATGCGGCCTTAGTGTGGCGAGCGACCGGCGCTCGGCGACGCGACTAGCGTTGCGTTGAGCTTACAAGGGATTGCAATAGCGTTCACTGAGGTCACTTCCATACACGTTTGCATTTGTTTGCCATGGACTAGAAGCTCCGCCGCTGGTCAGCAATGCTCGAGTGGCCGCTCAGTTTGTAGGTAGGTACCATCGCCCACACTGTTAACTGCTCATCGGTGGACCTTACGCCTTTTGTAATAAGAGTTAAGAGTGTTGCTGTTTGTACCACAGAACCAGAACAAATGTACTTATAACATTCCGTAAATTCCGTGGCTTGGGGCCAAACGGTGTGTGCTGTGTCCAGCGTCAACGGTAGACCACAGCCTAAAGATATCACGGCATTGCGATAATAGTAGTTTATGTAACTGTTACGTAATAAGGCCTACTTACGTACAGTTGCATACACTGCTTTATCTACACTCATATTATATATCCTAAATGAAGTGATCGGAAACCATAGAATGACCGCCATTGCACCGCCATGGCCAACTCGATTGTGGCGGCGGTCGGGCGGGCGCGTGCTGTTGGTCGGGAAGGAGGACAGGATTTACATTATGTTATCAAATTCGATGTTCGGAATTTGAAACTCATAACGTATCAATATATGAGCATGTAAAGTTAAAATTACGTTACTGCCACAGATAAAAAGCTTATCATAGTAAAATCGGTTGTGGTAATGCTAGCCATTGCCAACCGTTTTTGAACACGTTTTAGAGGACTTACAATGTGAGTGTAGATAAAGTACTTACCTTTGCAGGTTGGACAGCAGCAAGCCATGTTTGCAATTGCGGATTTTTGTTTGGATGTTATTGTCAGTGTAAAACGGTGTTTGTCATGTTAATTGTTAAGTTCTTGCAGAAGTCTTCTGGTCCGCTGACGTAGCGGTATTTTTATTTTATTATGCATACATACTTTTCCATTTTAAGATAAAAAGCAGAACTTTTATTTGAGTGCTATCGACATTTTGTTTGACATAAAAATATTTGTCATTGGAATGATTCTTTTTTAGGGTTCCGTAGTCAACTAGGAACCCTTATAGTTTCGCCATGTCTGCCCGTCCGTCCGTCCGTCCGTCCGCGGATAATCTCAGTGACCGTTAGCACTAGAAAGCTGAAATTTGGTACTAATATGTATATCAATCACGCCGACAAAGTGGTAAAATAAAAAGTGGAATTTTTTTTTTTATTAGGGTACCTCCCCTATACGTAAAGTGGGGAGTGATTTTTTTTTTCATTTCAACCCTAACGTGTGATATATTGTTGGATAGGTATTTAAAAATGAATAGGGGTTTACTAAAATCATTTTTCGATAATGTAAATATTTTCGGAAATAATCGCTCCAGAAGTAAAAAAATATGCGTCCCCCCCCCTCTAACTTTTGGACCATAAGTTTTAAAAATATGAAAAAAATCTCAAAAGTAGAACTTTATAAAAACTTTCTAGGAAAATTATTTTGAACTTGATAGGATGAATAGTTTTTGAAAAAAAATTACAAAATAATTTCTGAATTAAGCTTGTAATTTAACCGTATAAGCAGGTGTTTATTGTACCTGTGATTTCTACAAAATTACAATGAAATGACGTGCTTTCAAATAAAGTAAAAACGGTGAAAATCGGTTCACGCAATAAAGAATTATTCCATAAAAATCATCTCCCATACTTTAAGCTCGCGCGCAATAGTTTACTTAATTTGCCGATAGATGTCGCTGTACGTGGAACTCTCATATCATATCCTACATGGCGGTGTTATTAACTCTTAAGTGGGGACACTTACTGTGACGGACGGAAAACTACGGAACCCTACACTGAGCGTGGCCCGACACGCTCTTGGCCGGTTTTTTAGAAGTTTTCTTATCTACCTAAAACATTAAAAACTCTTGCTGTTTCCTCGAGGTTCTACCTACTTAAGTATAATCTTTAATCTGTGAATACCATGGATTTATATGAAGTGTATCTAATTCTTACACTTTTTCCCTAACCGCAGTTGAACCTTATTACCGAGTAAAACAGTCGTTCATAGGTGTCTAGTAAAAAGTAGTAATAACGGTCCGATAGAGAGCATAATAGTAGGGGGCGGTGTCCCACTCGCACTCTTTATAAAATTGACACATTTGACACGTATTGACATTGTGATTGTCTGATGACAGTGATGACGTCATTATCTCCTTAGTCTAAATGAGACACAGTTCCCTAGACAACCTTCTCTTTCGGCCTCACTTTGTGACCGAAGAATTAGAGCCACTCGTATACAAGATATCTATACTCCGCTTAGCGAGTTATTTCTTTGAAACCTAAGCTGCCAAAAAGAAGGGGTGCGGGAGGGGAACACGCAATGCTAGACAGGGAACGCGTGATTGTCCCGTGGGGCGTAAGAGAGAGTCAGACATTAATGATTGCCATGGAGACGTACTAAGTTTACTGTCACTTCCAATAATTAGTGTCTTACTATAGAGTGAAATTACTTCGAGCGTGGCAGCGGGGGTGGCCCGGCTATGCGGGGTCTTGGGTTAATTAGTCTATGGATCCACTTCATACTGACTTCATATAATAAATCCATGGTGTATATATACGCGTCAGCGCTGTTATACGAGTTATACAGCCCCTTAGCTACAAATAGCTACTTCGAACCTACCTATTGAAATAACGGTGCTGCCACGGCGCGGCGGTCGCTAAGAATGCCTGGGATCTGGGATCTGATCGGCAACCTTATCCTAAGATAGTTTCAGGAGTAATGTCTAGATAAATGTTGCCGTTGACCTTAAATGTTAAGTGCTCCTGGGATAGGTTATTAACTTATAGAGACATAGAGTTAGCCTGGGATATAAGTATATTTTGTAAGTATCGGGTGTTGCAGGCAGGCCCGTAACCAGTTTCAATTAAGGCATTGCCCCATAATGCCCATGGGGCAGGCTCGATGCAGGTAGTGGGTAAGGTAGGTGGGTATTGGGTAAGGTACTAATAGATCAACTAAAAGAAAAAATCGTGGAGTTTTTTATAAGGGCATATAATTTATTTGAGAACATCACAATCAGATCACATTGGTACGTATAAATTAAGAAAAAAACATCTCCACTCAATAAATTCTAAATCTTCTTCCTCCTATAGCGTTTGCCCCGGCTTGGGGTCCGCTTGACAATCTAATCCAATGAATTGACGTAGGCACTAGTTTTTATGAAAGCTACTGCCACTTGACCTTTCAACCCAGGCGGGAAACTAGGCCGTATCGGGATAGGTTCCGGTTTCCTTACGATGTTTTCCTTCACCGAAAAGCGACTTGTAAATATCAAATGATATTCCGTACATAAATTCCGAAAAACTCAGTGGTACGAGCTGGGGATTGAACCCGAGACCTCCGGATTAAAAGTTGGACGTCTTACCACCAGACTACCAGCGCTCTACTTAATAAATTAGAGAAGAATTGAGGACATACGTGCATTTTACTAATCTGTAAGTAAGGTACTGCAACAATATAATTATAATAATACCTAAGTAATCTGTAAGTATAGAATATAATACTTATAACTTTTAGGCATTGAAATGCGATTTAGAGTGAACCTATAACTTCAAGATACAAGGTCGAAAACGACCCACTGGGCATATATAAAGATAGGATAAATATCCGCACTGCTGATGAATGAACAAACGCTTTTTCATTCTCGCTTAGATTTCTTATTTGTCTTTTTCTCATTTGTTTTTCCAGTCTTGACTCCTGGCTTCGATTTGCATAAACTAAGTATTAAACCGCAGATTTTTGTAATGACGTAAAGAGAGATGAATAAAACGGCTATTATATCTAAGTAGTAATGTTGGTATAGAGGTGCATCGGCAGCCGCTGCTCTAAATGTTAAGTTGCTGTGTCGAGCCGCGAACTCGGTCCAGTAGATGGCTGTGTCTAGTGGTCGCATCGGGCGGTCATGCCAGGCTTTCGAAATCTGCTTCACTCTTTCTCTAAACCTGGAGCAAAAAGAAAGAAAAACATGGAGGTAATATGTTGGGTTGTCTGGAGCCATCATTCTAGGACACCTATTCCTAGTGTTCATACATTTTAAAGAAGTCTGAAGTATACAGAGGTTGCTCCTTCGACAAGAGCATAGCTCAAATTTAGAATTAAAAAAAATCGGTCAAGAGCATGTCGGGCCATACTAAGTGTAGGGTTCCGTACTTGCCGGCCTGTTACCATACATCCATTTAAAAGGACGTTTATTAAGGGATATTTGGCGGCGCTTACTTCATTTTACTATTCGGCACTTACATCCTATCAGTATGGGTGTTTGAGTGACAACTCAAAAACGGCTCAACCGATTTTATTCAATATAGTTTTTATTGAAAGTATATTCAGGCCTCACTTCCGTGATTTTTAAATTTTTTTTGAACCGACGGTTCAAAAGCTAGGTGGTGAGGGGGACGCCCTTTTTTGAACTTTCAGAGCTATTTATTAATTTTATCCAAAAACAAATTTAAAAGACCTGTAATAATTTTGAAAGTCCTAGCCAACGATAGGGTTGGAGTAAAAGAGAATTCACCCCCCTACCCCCACTTCATGTGTAGGTACGGGAGGTACTCTAATAAAAAATATTTCTCCAGTTTTTATTCTACCACTTTGTCGGCGTGAGGAATGCAAATACTCATATTAAATTTGAGCTTTCTAATGCTAACGGTCACTGAGCTAGACAGCGGACAGACGGACAGACAGACGAACGGACGGACGGACATGGCGAAACTATAAGGAGTCGTAGTTGTCTACGGAACCCTAAAAAGTAAGTAGTAGAGATCAGACACAACAAATAAGTATGTCATCTGGCTCAAATTTGATGCAGCTCGCACAGAACAATACTTCCTCTGTAATATAAATATGATCCTTAAAAATCTTCGTCTTGGTATTTAAGGGCATGCTGAACATCTCGATCGGCAAAACATGCTAGAATCTATTGGGCTATTTGGAGACTGCGCGCCTGCGTGACAACCTTCAGCAGGCAGTAGCGATTAGTAGCTACACCTACAATTTAAATTACTGTGGTAACAGAACTATATCAAGTAAAGAAACTTACTTGGGATCTAAAACTTTTCGAAACGCTGCCAACAGATTTTCTTTATTCAGATCTATTATTTGAACCTGAACTCCAAGTCCACTTTCTTCTATGGAGGCTCCATTAGCTGGCTGATCACCCAAAATTGGCATGGCTACCATCGGGACACCGAAATGTATGGCTTCTGTTGTACCACCCATGCCGGCATGAGAGAAGAAGGCCAATGTCTTTGGATGACCTGTAAACAATAAGAATAAAATATTATCAAAATGAATTTTTGTACTAACCAGAAACGTCTGCAAGCGAAATTTCAATTTTATAATTGAAATAAAAATGGAAATATTCATCGCGTCGAGCAAGATTCGAACTTGCGACCTTTCGGAACACCGGTCCGACCGCTCTGACCGACTGATGACCGCGGTGCACCTTTCCATCAGTTCCTTCATTGCTTACGTCAGAGGGTGACGTGTAGCGACATCTACCGTGTATATATACACGTTAAGGGGCTGACAACAGCTAAATTCCCTGCCTATCTTTTTCAGCGCGAGTGAAAGAGAAACACTGTGTTACGATTAGTATGGGAGCTCATTGCAAATTTTGCAAAATGATGAATTAAAAAAAAACTACGCATTAATTGAGAAATATAAAACAACGAAGTTTTTAGTATAAGTGCGGTGGATTTTTGTCCTTAGTTACAGACGTATAAGTCAAGAAACTAAAGACATACGAGTACGACTGTTTAAAGCAAATTTTAAGATGTAACTTTGGAATTATTTTCTATCGAGCCGATTTCGTCCATTCGTGTATCGGAATCAACGAAGTTCTTCCAAATATAACGAATAATAACATATATTATTTTTCCTTTCTCAAAACAAGGAGTTACAGGTAAAACACTGTTTGAGTAAAGTCAATTTGAAGGTCATCGGATGTTGTCAGCCTCTCAACGGCATCGAAGTTCCCAGTCATATTGGAATAACATCGATAACAATGTGCTAATTCATACTAAATTAATTTTTGTACTAAGCAGAAATTTCAATTTTATAATTGAAAGAAAAATGGAAAAATTCATCGCGTCGAGCAAGATTCGAACTTGCGACCTTTCGGAACACCGGTCCGACCGCTCTGACCAGCTGAGCCATTTTTCTTTCAATTATAAAATTCAAATATTTTCATTTGTCTTCTGCAAAGTATTCTAGAGGTTTTCATTAGCACTTTACGTAGACCTTATAAATTACGTTGGGAGTGATTCTTTTGATATAAATAATATGGATTCTGTTAGGAATCCCTGATTTTTAGGGTTCCGTAGCCAAAATGGCAAAAACGGAACTCTTATAGTTTCGTCATGGCCGTCTGTCCGACCGTAAGTCACAGCCATTTTTCTCGGAAACTATAAGAGGTATCTTAATAAAACTTTAACATAAGATGTATTTTGTATGCCGCTAGGCCGCCACTTAATTTTGTAGTAAAATTGACAAAAAAAAATTGTTACCAAATATCAACATGATGCACATCAATCGATAGGTCTTTAAAAATAACATTGAGGTTTATCGAACATTCTTTGGTTTAGTAAATATGTTTAGAAATAATCACCCCTTGACTAAAAAGTCAAAAAAAATGTCCCCCCCCTTTTACTTCTGAACCGGACATTCAATTGAGTTTGAAAAAATTGAGAAAATACATCATTGTATATTCTTTCAACAAAAATAGTTATCGGTTAAGGCGTTTTCGACTTATCTCCAAATAACTTCTTTCATAGGCGGATACGACCTTTTGATATTAGTTTTTGCGATAGTAGGTACGGAACCCGCGTGCCCGGTTATGCGTAGTCCGACACGCACTTGGCCAGTTGTATAATTATTAAAATTCGTCTTTAACAAATCTGTTAATCCGAGATATCTTTATGTCGGCTATTGTATGTATGTAGCTAGAGATGTATTTATAAGTAGTACTTACATGTTTATTGTGCTTACCCAAAATATCAATCTGAGGCAACCAAATGCCTGTGTAAAGTTTATCCTGAGTCACTCCTAAAGTCTTGTTGTTCCACTTCCAGATAAATCTCTGCGGCAATTGAGCCATTACATCCAGAATCGCCTGCACCTTCTCAGGAGATAAAGATGATGGATTGATCACGGATCCAAAACTTATGTAAACTACACCTTGTTTGGCTCCTTCAACGAATGTCTTTAAAGCCTGTGAAAAAACGAATAATGATTACTCAGGTAACTGTAAATTCACCGCTATCATATCGAGGGGCAAAAAGTCTGCATAAGAACAAAATTTGCAGCTAAGTAACTGTTAAAATTTAACTACAACACTCTCCATTGACCATCGGTAGACCTTATGTCCTTGAAATAAGGTTCAAGAATGGTCAGTTAACACTAACAGTGTGGACGACGGTACAGTCTGGGTGTAAAAAATGTAACTGGGATCAGTTTAGTACCCAAAAGTCAAATACGAGGCAACTGTTTAGGCCCATTCAATCCCATCCCATGGCCACCCTACAGGATTTTAGACTGATTACAGCAAAGCTGTTTGTGTTAAGTAGGAACTTCGTGTATTGGTAGCGGCTGCGTAGTGACGTCACTAGCGTTTACCATATTTTATTTCATTTTTATTTTATTTTATTTCATAGGAAAACTTACAGCTAGGGTAACAAGATAGGCAGTAATGTAAAAACAGTGATCCAATTAAAATTTTCCACAGGTAGAAACTGCGTAAAATAAATAGCGTGCGAAAGTACTAAGTACATCAATTAATAACTAAGCTTATAATTATGGTTGCTTATCAGCAGGAATGAAATTAAACAGTCAACAAGAAGAACAAAAGAGAAATAAACAAGATATAATTACATACAAGCAATATCAGAAGGAGAAGTCTTGGAGCATTAGCTTACGTATTGAATTAATGCTATTGCAGTAGATCGATGAGATTGTGCCGTTTACAGAGCTGATTAAAAGACCGAGCAGCTCTTAGAAGAAAGGAATTTTTCCTGTAATTATTATTAGCGAAGGGAATATGGAACGTTGATTTGTTACGAGAGGATAGGCGTGCCCATATAACCATTTTCAGTCGCCGTTACGAAACATGTCGACACATTTCGCGTCGACACTGTTCTATTCTAGTAACAATTTCGGTCGCCGTGTGGTCGCCGTGTCGACGCCGTTACCAGAAATGGCGAAGAGTCGACGCAGACACATTTGGTTGCACGGTGTCGACGCAGTGTAGTAACAATGTTCCCAGTTTGCGACTAGTTTTCGATTAATCATTCGTTCGATCGTTCATTTTGTTCGTTTCCATTCAGGAAGTCTCACCAGTGTCAGTGAAAAAATATATACCTAAAAATAACTAACATTAGTGACGTTGACGCCAACGTCGCCATCGCTTTAAGTTATTACTCAGACGTAAGTATTCATTGTACATTTTTAATATCAATATTGCCAAGATTATTATGGGCAATTAAACTGCTCGAGTGATTTTACTAACGTAGTCTGAATTCATCAACGCGCCACCCCATTATTCAAGTTAAGCCAGTAAAATAATAATTAACAGCTCTGTGCAAGTGTACACGACGAGTCATTTCATGCATTTTAGCTTTATTTGATGCATTTTTGGTGGTCTGAAATATTCTTAGGCAGAATTGTAGCTTTAAAAGTAATAAAAACGCATAATAAACATAGAAACTTGTTAGTTATTATGTATAAATATGTTTTAAGGTTAACAAATATTGCAGACACAAAGTAGTCGCATAGTTACTGGAATGTGTAAACATGTGTCGAGTTGTTACTAAAAGTAGAAACGACGTTACTAGATTTACAAAATGGCTCCTTGTACTTTTCTGATTCCAGACATCCTCAAAGTTTACCTCGAGGCATTCCTTGGTCAGTCACTGGTTGTGACGGAAGAGGATTACAAAAAAACTATTAGGTTCCAGTTATAACAATACGATGAAGTAGCTAGTTACTAAATAATGATGTACAGAACAGCCCTCGTAATTTGTAATAACACTTTTAAATTTCAAATATCTATCTGTCTGAAATAAAATTGTATACATTATTTGACAGTACTCACTGGTGTTTGATTTATGTGCATTTTTGTAATGTTCCCATGGGATGGGCCCATTTTAAAAAAAAACGTTTGTTACGATTACCTAATCCAGCAATTATGAATAAAATTTGTTTTCGTTTTCTTGTTTGAATGGAAATACCACCAAGCATTGTTGGGCAAACAATTAACTTAATTACAAATTGACAATTGTAATTACTCAATATAATGCAGTTACAATTATAATAAAAAGTATATTGAAGCTCCAATTAAAAATTGCAATTACAAAATCAAATTTGTAACTATAATTCGTAATTAATTATTATTTTGTGACCATGTTTAGTTTAGAATTTAGTGTATATCTAATATTAATGAATTTTTAAGTTAAGCCTATTTTGACGAAATATATTACGTTAGCAATTACCTACAAATTCCTTTTGCGTCATATCTTTTTAAAATTTGGTTTAAAAGTTGGCTTAAAAAAGAAAATAAGTAAGGCGATTCAAACAAATAGGACTTAAAGTGGCCTTTCAGTAATTTCTTTTTATTTTATCTTTAACACTATTTTTATGAAAGGTTTCTAACAATTTCATAAAAATTGTCCTTAATGTGTGGCGATGGACAAGCTTTCGCCAGGTAGGAGCCCGTGCGTACATCAGGCCACTTTTCAGAATTACGTCGCCTATTTATTTTATTGATATTAAATCACATATGTAAGTAATTAATTAGATACACCCAATACTGCCACCGAGGTGGTTCCACTAGATTTTGGTTCTGATCTGATGATGGAATTCAGGAAGAATTATCGTTAACTATCTTTTTTATCACTCATAATATAATAATCACTATCATAAGGACAGGTAGTGGCATTATTGAAAAGTAAGGGCACTGGAGTCGCTTAGGTTACATTTTATGATTGAATGACTAATGATTAAATTATTTTGTTTTGTTGCTGCCTACATTTGTTGCTCAAGTAGTGCCAATATTTTTGGATCGAATTATTGGATTCCCCATCGTTTTTTACTCTAGACCTTTGGCTGATGTACCCAACAATTTTTTGGTCTGCCTAATTAAATTGAGTAATAGTATGAAAAACAATTCAATAATTTGATTAAAAACCATTGGCACTACTTAAGTAAGAAATGCCGCGCATCCAAGCAATGGAACAGTTTGTCAATCTTTGGTATTTTATGTTAATTTTTGGTTACAATGTTTCTACACAGTTAAGTAACGTTACGACACATTGTGTATACTTAATTTAAAGTGGTAACGAAGTTTCTACACTGTTTCTACACGTTACCACTTTTTGTTCTTAGTTTTGACATCTGGTCACAAACTGAACGCAAGGTGTATAAAAATGTTTCGAAACAAATGTGACCGAAAAGTGTGAACACTGCGTCGACTCTTAGTTACTAAAAAAAATCTAGTCGCATTGTGTGCACACTGTTACCACACGAAGAAACCAAAACTCAACACAGTCGCGAAGTGTAGTAACTGTTTCGACACTTCTGGGTTTATGTTACTACTTTGAAAATCCTGCGACCAGAATGGTTATATGGGTGGGAGGACTGACAACCTCAAGTTATATTAAGAAAAGTGATACGACTGATAAGTATGTTAACAATAATGTTTGGGCAAATCCCGATAACAACACGCGAATAATATTAGTATCAAAACTATTGAACACACGAATAATATTGGTACCAAAAATTTTGGTTTTATGAATTAGTTTTAATTTCAATAGTCCATTAGTTTCAATAGTCCGAGTGACGTAAGTAGAAAACAAAAATAACACCCGTCACTAAGTAAGTGTTGTAAAAATACTTACGCCTGCTAAAGGTTTTGCCCTTGCAACATGGTAGCCACCGACTTCAATAACATTCGCTGGGAACAGCCTGGATCCAGTTAGCACGAAGTTGTGGTACACAAGAAGGAACTTCATCTCTCGAGCTAAGTCTTCCAAAGGCGGAATATCGTTGAAGTACTGAGCGAGGGTATTCTGATCGCTTCGCTGCGTTACGAAGTAGTAAAGAGTTCTGAAGAACACGTCAAATATTGCTCTTTCTATTCTTTGGTAAAGTGTAGGCTTAGTACCTCCTTCTAGGAAATGAAAAGGCACGTACGCCGTGTTATATGGGATACCTAGTCTTCTATAATGCCAAGGCATTAGTATGTGAGACATCATTCCGACTACGGGGGCGTTCAATTTATATGCAATACCTAATGCACAGTCACTGTTGAATTGTTCAACCACTATCACGTCGAATTTTTGTTTAGATTTTACCAAATCACGCACTTTTTTGTTCTTTAGCATCACTTCACAGTTCTCTTTACCAGTGAAGGTTAGGAATAGTGCAGTATTGAAGATGGTTTTGTATGATCTCTCTATCGCCATCTTATCTTTGTGGATTTCTAAGGTCCCCGCCAAGCTGATACTATGATAATTTGGCGGCGCATTCTTTTCCGGAAAGTGAGATATAACGGTAATATTGTATCCTTTATTAACTAGTCCTAGAAGATACACACGGAATACTAAGAAATGGCTAGTTCCGTGGTATGGAAAAATAGCTAGAATTTTTAGTGCATTAGCGGTATGCGCTAATGCGATGAATAAAGTGAATGTCAAGATGATTGACTTCATAGTCGCGTTCAAGGGCAAAGCGGGATTAAAACACTACCAAAAACAATTACATTTAAAACTACAGCCATGCAGTTTATATCACCTAATTACGATGGTTAGATTTCACTGATCTCTCTATAAAAATCGGAACTGGTTGGCGATATATTTAAGAGGTAACCGGTCAACGCATCAAACGATACGTCCTTCGTGTGTTAGACGCGAGCCAGACTGATCATGATCATGGCATGGAAATGAAGCTCGGCTTCTAAGCTGCTAACTTAATGATTGTAACGGTGCTTAACTAAAATTGTTGAGAATCGTAATTTCGCGAGGTGCGCCTAGTGTTCACTCTGTCAATAGTACCACTACGTTATCACTGACTTGACTGATATCAAATAATATATAAATCAGATGTTATTTGTAAAATGAGCGATTTAGTTGTCAAGGTGATACAATTTCTGCGGAGGTACTCTTAGTGCAAATTGTGTTTTTCTCCAAAAATGCAAGGATATGGTTTCTCTCTTTACAATATAAGCAGTTGATTACATTTGGTTTGAATCCCACCAAAAACATAAATGTAAAAAAGGAGAGCCAAGTTCAATACAAAAATTATGCTTGGCTTCGCCGCAAAAAAAATGGAGATCTAAATGAGTGCCAAGTTCTATGCAAAATCCAAATATGTCTTTATAGGAACAAAATAACATTATGAACAAGTATTAAACTCTATTTCTTTGCTTTATTGGATACCTATAACAATTGCTGTTATTTAAAAATGTGATCTTAAAGTAGGTTAGATTTGACTTGGCCAGTTTTCATTACATCAGTCATTTTATAAAGTTACTAGCTGTGCCCGCGGCTCCGCCCGCGTGGAATTCGGTCTTTGTCAGTAAGCGGCTAATTCGCCCCTAATTTCTCTCCCTCCTACTGATGTGCCGTTGGAAAGTTTCCAAAATTGCGAAATTTTCCACATATGAAAATTTCGGAAAATTCTCACAATTTTGTATGGGATTTGAAACTTTCCATTTCTTAAATTTCCAATTTCCTATATTTCATATGAAATTTTCGAGAAATTTCTGAGAACATTTTCAATTATTTGGAAAGTTTCCGCAACTTGCACATCTGTACTCCCCCCCCCCTGGAGGCGGAACTTGAAGGTCTTGAAGTAAAGTTGACAGATGGATACGCTAGAGGACAGTAGTCCAGATAAAATATTTTACAATTACCACTAAATAAAACTACTCCAAAACCAATACTGTTTTTCCTCCTTATTAAAATTTTTGACATGATTTAAACGACATAGAATAGTAAGTAGGTGTATATCGGACGATATAGTACCACTTTTGTATTTATACGTCCTTGACTGTACCTATTCAAATGTATGTATTATTATGGCAAATATCATCCAAATCGATCCTCCGGTCAAATCAGTCTATGAATGAAAAGGTAAGAACATGAACAGGCGCGGTTGCAGCCTAAAAATGGGGTGGGGGTAACTATGTAGTTGGGGGTTCACTAATGATTTTTTTGTCGTTGAATTTTGTTGTTCCATTAAGTCAATACTTCATTTAAATATGATGATATATGTAACCCCCACTTCTAAACTTAGAGTTGATTTGGCAAAATCCTTCCTAAGTGGCTTATTCATGTCACAACGTAATAATTTCAGCGCCATCTGTTAGTTATGCAGGGTACTCGTTAGTCTTAGGACATATTTGGAAAAAAAGTTTACACCTCCTTCCTAAGTAGCGCCATAAGATTCAGGTGCAAAATTAACTCAATCGAGTGTAGTGGCTACCCCCTTTTAGAGGTTGAATTTTTATAGCCCACCTATACCTGGCCGGGGATTTTCTTTACAATTGGAATTAGTAATCCTTAAGGGGTGACTTCTGGGATAACAATGCAAAAAAAAACCGGCCAAGAGCATGTCAGGCCATGTTCAGTGTAGGGTTCCGTAATTGCCACCCTGTTAAAAAACATCCATTCAAAAGGTCGTTTATTAAGGGATATTTGGCAGCGCTTCTGCCATTTTACTATCCGGCACTTACGTCCTTTCACTATGTGTTATGTGTTTTTGACTGACAACTCACAAACAGCTCAACCGATGCTATTCAATATAGTTTTTATTAAAAGTACCGTTCAAGCTTCACTTCCATTATTTTTTTGACCTATGGTTCAAAAGTAAAATGGGGGGGGGGGGGGGGTGCCCTTTTTTGAAGATGTAACTATCCTTTGTCTTTTCATATTCATATTCATATTCATTTATTTCTTGCTTTGTGTGTACATTTGGTCTTATGAATTACATGTTCCAACACAACCCTGTGTTAGTTTAGGACCTTTTGGAGTACCCTTCCAAAAGGTCCTAAACTAACTACACTGCCTTTCTCGAGACCCATGCTATCTCTATACACATTTCCATCTAAATCAGTTCAGCGGTAAAAAATTCCTCATACCAACTTCCAACCCCCTTTTCACCCCCACAAGGGTTTGAAAACTATTCTATGACGTTTCTCGAGACTCAAATTATCTTCATACTCATTTCTATCTAAATCGTTTCAGCGGTTAAAAATTCTCCATACAAACTTTCAACCCCATTTTCACCCCCACCAGGGTTGATTTTTGGGATTAAAACTATATATTATCCTTTCCCGGGACTCAAACTATCTCTATACAAAATTTCATCAAAATCCGTTCAGCCGTTTTCACGTGATGCGCGGTCAAATAAACAGACAAACAGATAAACAGATAAACAGACAAACAGACAAAAATTCTAAAAATTGTTGTAACGTGTTCTGTTATCGATTCTAAGTATCCCCAGCCAACTTTTTTTCGATTATGTTCCATGTACAGACTTTCGACCCTCTTCAGCTTTATTATATGTATAGATGTATAGATAGATAGATTCAACATATATATATTTTTTAATTCTGATAAAAACTACCGAGCACACAATTACCGAGCTGGGTTCCAAATTTCATCCTTCTAGGTCATCTGGAAGTAGGTTAGATTTAGGTACTACATATATGTCAGTCAGTCAGTGCTAAAATTTACGACTTTTTGACCTTCATATCTTTATAACCGTTTGAGCTAGCTTCATGAAATTTGGGATTCTAGATGTCCTTATGGATATAATTAAACGCACGTAGTTTTATGTGTTTACGTTAAAGAGGTTTTGAGTTATAGAAGGGTCAAAAGTGGCACCAAGTGGTTCGTGTAATATACACTTGGCGCTGGCTAGCCAGTTCCTTTGCTTGAACTTGGCTTGACACGCTGCCGCGTGTCTAGATGCCAGTTATAGATATTTAGAACTAAGCAATGTTTCTAACGTCCAGATTTTTTTCCTCCTTGGATATGGGGAAACATTTTAATGCCTTACCTAAATACCGAACTTATTTTTAAATTAAACCTACTTAGTCGATAAAACTAAATAATCATGGGAGCGCGACGGCTCCACAAGGCGCTCAGCAAGCGCCTCAGAGAGGCTATAGGTGACCCTCATGCAGGCGGCTTTCTTGCGCAAAGACTTGCTATCGCAATTCAGTGCGGGAATGCCGTCTGCGTGATGACCACCTTGCCGAGAGAGAGTCAAGTTTGGAGTTAAATATTTAATGTATTATTATTAAGTAGTTTTATTTATAGTTAGTTTAATTTTAAGTTTTATTATTAGTATTATTTATAATTAATTATTTGAAGAATTTCAGCCTTTGAAATAAATGAGTCAATAAACATAAGCATATATGGTGACAAGTAGGTACATTTATAATCGGTTACTTAGATATTTTTCCTTAATTTTTTATAGCCGGACTACATTAACTCTTCCGGGTTTATGGCAATAGGGACTTCTTATCCGTCTTAGTTGTTAATCGTCAATTTTTGAGTTTGAGACAGATAAGAAGTATGCCATATAACCCGGAAGAGTTTAAAGTGGTCCGGATTTACTTTTACGTGTATATCGTGATTATTCAAATTTCAACATAATAAAAAGGGGGTCATTATGTACAGTTTTATGTATTTAGGTACTCTTTAAATACACCAATAAAATAGCTTTAGGTTTTAAAATAATAGTATGCGGTGAAATAGTTTATTTTATTAACATTAAATTATACTTACAATATTAATTAAATTTTTTATTGTACAATTACTCAATAAAATTTTAGAAAAGTATCATCTACTTAGATACTTACAAGGGCGTGTCATAGATAATAACAATTATTATCTTATATTATTCCTTAAACATGGGAATTTGTTAAATAAAAATAAACTAAGTACATAAGCTGCACGTGTACCTAATTAATCTGTCCACAATAATAATTCTTAATAATAATTCTTCTTAAATAAAAATATTAATAGTCGTTTCTAATATATAACGAATAGTTTATAAATTAAATACGACTAAGCTACTAAGACCGTTACTTACCTTAGGTACAGTACCTACGTATCTACCTACTGTCAGGTACGGTCGACAGCAAAGGTATTTTCTATAGACCAGATTAAAATGCCAATAATAGGAGAAATAGTCTTTCGCACTAAATATACATATGTACCTACTTAAAAAACAAAGATTTAATCCTTCTTTGATTTCGTTTTTTTCCCGAATATCAAAATTTTTACTGCGAAAAAAAGCGTATACAGACAAATAAACAAAATAGCATAAAACAGGAATAGTACATCTAATCCTGCCAGTTGATAGAAAGGTTTGCCTACTGCGGCGCTTCGAAGCGTGGAGTTTTGATGTCGGACTGCATACTCTGTCCAAAAAATGGCAGTGTCCATGGGTGACATGGGCCGGTCATGCCATTCTCTGGAAATTTCTTTCGCTCTTCTTCTGAACCTGAAACCAACAGTAAAATAATTGATACCTATCGTTGTTCTGCGATAGATATAGCTTTTTAACTAAATCTAGACTTCAGCATTCTCAAAAATAATATAAATGGTAACAGCCGTCAGCGATATTCCTGGCGGAATGTTCCTGGTTTAGATTCGATTCTTAAAGGAAATGCTGTAGGGTCGTTATCAGACTTCTTTGCTAGAAGTTTTTATATACGATCTACAAAAAAACTGTAATATCACCATGATGCAGGTACTTAATGTCTAAAACTGATAACGTGCGTGATTGATACGACAAGGTCATAAAAAGGAAAAAACATTATTCAAGTTTAGGTGAATACACTGAACTGAAACACAATATATTTATTTTTATTGTTATTAACTCTGAAACTAGGTGAATTTCAAAAAAGTTTATATAACATTTTTATCTCTAAATACAATCTAGAATATACTGTTAAAATCTTTCCGTTTCCTCGCGGGCACGTAGTATATTATTAATTATATAACATGTACAAACATTGTTACTGCGTTCTGGCACGAAAATAACAAATTCATGAAGGTAAAGAAGATGTTTTCAAAACGCACTGGTTAGATCTCACTGGCCAGAATTTAGACAGCTGCCAATTTTCAGTTCGTGTTTTCGGAGTTAGTTCCAAAGTAGAAGTCTTTCAGAATAACCTACATATTGCGGATTACGGCCAAGGAAAAATACTCACTCAGGGTCTAAAATGGTCCTAAATTTTTCCAGCAACGCATCTTTGGTAAGATCATCAAACGGCATCTGAATCCCAAACCCCTTCCTTTCTAAAGCCAAGGTGTTTAGTGGTTGCTCGGCGAACACTGGCGTCAGGACGACGGGGACGCCGTGGTGCATGGCTTCCGTCGAACCCAGGAGACCGCCATGAGAATAAAAGGCCACAACAGTGGGATGCGCTGAAAATATTTGAGAATAGGAACTATGATAGAAGGTAGTTTTGGTCTTTGTTTACGAAAAAAGTGGCTCGATATTTCAGGTTAACAAAGTATATTTAGCCTTTTTTTCATTCATTTTTCGTTCATCTTACTACCCAGAATACGGCTTAATACCTTCGGATAAACTGAACGACTGCGACTTTTATTTAACCAGTACCATAGTATGTATATCAAAAGAAAACCTACCTAGGATGTCATTTTGGGGTAACCATTTTCCCACGTAAATGTTTTTAGGGTTCCCCGGCATATGCTCCTCTTCCCATTTCCAAATGATTCGTTGAGGAAGCTCTGTCAATGCTCCAACAATCGCTTCCAGTTTGTGCCTCGGCATGCTTGACGATTGTACCATTGAACCAAAACTTACGTATATAACTCCGTATTCCGATTGTTCTATAAAATATCTTAATTTCTGAAACAATAATAGTAAAAATATAACTCCATAAACTCGTAAGTCACAACAGTCTAGTTTTCCTGACCAAGCATTCATGTCTTCTATAATTCTTAGCAACACAATGTGCCTGAACACCACCTGTCCGAGGCCGGACACAAAACAGAATAATTTGATTTGTTCTTACTGTTCCTAGATTAATACAATTTATTTATCTATAACAGCTGAAAATCTGTCGATTTTGAGATATATAAAATATTTTATTTTTGATTCTTGACTCTACACCCTACGTGCATTATTATTGTATTATTTCTATAAAATGTAAAATGTTAGAGACAACATATGATTTGTCGAGTAGTATAATGTATGTGGAACATTTTAAAACCACTATCTCCATAACTTCAACCTATAACTAGGTTTTGTAGGCTTTCAAACTTTAAACTCGAATATTTCAAAACAGTACAAAGATATGTTGAAACTTCAAAAAATTATTAAAAATAAAAATATAATTATTTTACATGTTTTTTTAAAGTGGGGCATTCCACTCATACAATAGTATGTTATTCAATTAAATACAAACACTGAAAACATTGAAAAAATAATCAACCCAGCAGGATTTGAACCTCGCATCGATACGCCTTACCGGGGCTCGATCGCTTTACCAATTAAGCTATGGGTTCAGTTACTGAGTTGACGAAATTCTCAATGCCTTCAATCATCTTTTTGCATTTATTTTTACATCGACTTTATAGCAGCCGTAAGCGACATCTAGGTGCTAACTACTAGAGTTAGATACCCTTCCCGCCGACCCTTTTACAAGTGTCACAACGGAAATAATAGATGGCGCTGCTATCAACTCATAATTATTTTACATGTTTTTTTAAAGTGGGGCATTCCACTCATACAATAGTATGTTATTCAATCAAATACAAACACTGAAAACATTGAAAAAATAATCAACCCAGCAGGATTTGAACCTCGCATCGATACGCCTTACCGGGGCTCGATCGCTTTACCAATTAAGCTATGGGTTCAGTTACTGAGTTGACGAAATTCTCAATGCCTTCAATCATCTTTTTGCATTTATTTTTACATCGACTTTATAGCAGCCGTAAGCGACATCTAGGTGCTAACTACTAGAGTTAGATACCCTTCCCGCCGACCCTTTTACAAGTGTCACAACGGAAATAATAGATGGCGCTGCTATCAACTCATAATTATTTTACATGTTTTTTTAAAGTGGGGCATTCCACTCATACAATAGTATGTTATTCAATCAAATACAAACACTGAAAACATTGAAAAAATAATCAACCCAGCAGGATTTGAACCTCGCATCGATACGCCTTACCGGGGCTCGATCGCTTTACCAATTAAGCTATGGGTTCAGTTACTGAGTTGACGAAATTCTCAATGCCTTCAATCATCTTTTTGCATTTATTTTTACATCGACTTTATAGCAGCCGTAAGCGACATCTAGGTGCTAACTACTAGAGTTAGATACCCTTCCCGCCGACCCTTTTACAAGTGTCACAACGGAAATAATAGATGGCGCTGCTATCAACTCATAATTATTTTACATGTTTAGTAGTTAGCACCTAGATGTCGCTTACGGCTGCTATAAAGTCGATGTAAAAATAAATGCAAAAAGATGATTGAAGGCATTGAGAATTTCGTCAACTCAGTAACTGAACCCATAGCTTAATTGGTAAAGCGATCGAGCCCCGGTAAGGCGTATCGATGCGAGGTTCAAATCCTGCTGGGTTGATTATTTTTTCAATGTTTTCAGTGTTTGTATTTGATTGAATAACATACTATTGTATGAGTGGAATGCCCCACTTTAAAAAAACATGTAAAATAATTATGAGTTGATAGCAGCGCCATCTATTATTTCCGTTGTGACACTTGTAAAAGGGTCGGCGGGAAGGGTATCTAACTCTAGTAGTTAGCACCTAGATGTCGCTTACGGCTGCTATAAAGTCGATGTAAAAATAAATGCAAAAAGATGATTGAAGGCATTGAGAATTTCGTCAACTCAGTAACTGAACCCATAGCTTAATTGGTAAAGCGATCGAGCCCCGGTAAGGCGTATCGATGCGAGGTTCAAATCCTGCTGGGTTGATTATTTTTTCAATGTTTTCAGTGTTTGTATTTGATTGAATAACATAAAATAAAAATACTCAACACAGCGATCTCTCGATTCTTTTTGCATATGAAGGAGAATGTTTTGAACTATAAGGAGGTACCAATAACTCAATACCGACAATATATTACCTTTACCATGACAATGTCACATATGATATGAAATGTATAGTTTTTTAAAATACAATTTCATTACTTATCATGTGGATTTTTAAATAACGACACTATTTTAAGTTTCAATTACAAGATGTTTGAAGACTTGGGCACTTACCTCAGGCAGCGGTTTCGGTTTGGCAACTTGATATCCTCCAACTTCATTAATATTTTCAGGCCATATTTGAGGACCGAACATGGAATTGTGTGTGTATGCAAGTAGCAGCTTGATCTCGCGTGCTAACTTTTATTCTCTGTAATCATGGTAACCCCACATAAACAAATCAATAAAGATAAAACCTCTTTAACAATCGTGACAGCACTTTAATTATGAAAAAAATAATTGACAAATTAAGTGAGATACGATGTTTCCAAAGTAACCAGATTAACCAGACATCAATTTGACACATATCACAGAAAAACAAGAGAATACTCGACGGAGTATTTTAATTGTAGAGTGGCATTGTCATGTGTCGTAAATAATTTCAAACTTTTTATTAAAAAAAAAAATCTTGCGCTTCACCCTAATACTGATATCAAACAATAGCTTATTACTAACTGAATCCGTAGTATTAAGCATGCTTACGTCTCATGAATCACCCTGTATAACAAAATATTGATATTAACTAAATAAGTTGTTCTAGCGAAATTCAAGACATTGATTTTAGACCTTAACTCTAAGGTTGGAAAATACCGAACTAAATGAATTTAGTTAAATTCTTTATAAAGGCTTTTAGGACAAGGGTATACCTTATTAGTGATTAAATGAAATAAAACCAACCAAGATAAGAAATAGCTATTGTTTATAATTAATATATTGTATATAATTAGTTAGTATAATTAATTATTTTCCAGTAAATAAATTAAATCTGCAGGGTATTTAAGACTGAGATGAGAATAGGGATCGGTCTCTGGTTTTGTTAATGAATCTGCGCGGGCATATGATGGTTATGTTTTTATTGAAGTGATAGAGTAAAGAAGTTTCTACAAGGGGTTCTATAAAGTGACGCAAATGACACAGTGCTCTAATAACGTTAATAACTATAACCATTTCCACATGGCAGCCAATGATGTTTACTATGGATGGATTATACTCTAATAAAATGAGCAGAAAAAATACTTCCAGAGTTATTTCATAACCTAGCAACGATTTTGTTATGTTTATCTATTTTCATTACATCTTTGTCACTCTCATTATTAGAACGTTCTCACGCGGGTGACGGGAGCTCATTGTCACGTCCGCATCTCACGCTGGCCGGTGCGCGACTAGCGACAATTGTCTGAATTCACTCATTTTAAGTGCTTCACTTTTGGAGCGTACATAACCCATCTGTCATTATTATATATCATAGATGGCAGCATTCTGCAGAGCTGTACCAGTACCCAGTATTTTAATTGAAGACCAAAAATTGATCCCCCTCATTTACCGCTTTCGTGTATTTAAGGATGTGCGTTATGAAATAAACCATTCTGATATAATGTATACATATACCTACGTAAAGAAGAGATTGGGTACTTTCCAATAGATATACTTAAAAAAAAAAGAAAAATGCACGGAAAAATACAGGCGTAACATGTGTTTGCGCTTTAAATGATTTTATAATGGTTTAAACTTTTATGAAGGATATGTAGTATTTATCATATAGTATTGTGACGTCACAATATTAGTCTGCCATATAAACTAGCTCGAGTAGCTAATTTAACTTCATGAAAGTAGCCTATTTCGTTCAGAGGAATACAATCAAAAAGTGAGCGAGTGAGCCTATATTTTTGGTACTTGTTAAATCATTCACAAATTCCCCTACAACACTAAAATAGCAATTACGCCTTTTTAGATTTCTTATTCTTACTCTGCTTATTCGGTTGCGTTTTTCTTAAACTAAACAGAAATTTAATTACAAAGAATATAGAATACACAATTAATCCAAATATAGCTAAAACGTCTAGATTAAAGTATTTGTAGAGGGGTAAATCGGCTGCAGGTGAGCGGAAGTTGATGTTTTTGTTTCTGACTGCGTATTCAATCCAGTAGATGGCAGTATCCATGGCAGACATTGGCCGGTCGTGCCATGCTTTGGATAGTAGTTTTACTTTACGCCTGAATCTGAAACGCAAAAATAAAATATAGTAGGTACCACTACGTAACCGTACCGGGTTTAAGGGTTATACAAATTTAAAGTACAAATGGCGGTGTTAATGCCTAAAGGCATTCTCTACCAGACAGGGATAGAAATGGATTCAGGAAAATTGACAGTATCAATATTAGCTTATATCAAACTTATACAAAATGCATACATATATGTAGGTACATACTCGTATATGTCGCTGATGTTTTTTTTATTGGAATTTTGTTGTTGATAGAATATGCCAAATATGGAGCCTATAATATATGTACGCGTAACATTATGTCTAAAGTTATTATTATTATTTTTAATACCACGACAGTGGCAAACAAGCATACGGCCCGCCTGATGGTAAGCAGTTACCGTAGCCTATGGACGCCTGCAACCCCAGAGGATTCACATGCGCGAATGCATGCGATTCACATGGAATGTAAAGTTGTAGTTGGTAATTATTTATAATTATTTTCACCTCGCTAGCTCGGAAAGCTCTTTTTTATTTATTCTTTAAAAACAGATAGAAAAATTGCATTTTATTCACAAGAGTGCAAAGAATATTTGAATTAAAAATGTAGGTTGATTTTAAATATTCCAGTTTTACAAGGAAAACTCTTGTACCTATGCATTATTTTCCTCGCTTTAGTGAGGTGAAAAGATTTGTGTTACACACGGCTGCAAGGTTATTTTTAAGTTTCGTATATTGGAACAATCGCTACGCTCAGGATTCTATTTTAGAACTACTTGCTTCGCTCAGGATTCTATTTTCGAACCATAGAATCCATTCGCTAGCTCGTAGTTCAATTCCACACTCGCGGTTAAAATACAACTTTGCAGGGTGCAAAGTTGTATTTTATTCTTTGAAAACCTATAGAAAAACTGCATTTTATTCACAAGAGTGCAAAGAATATTTGAATTAAAAATATAGGTTGATTTTACATATTCCAGTTTTACAAGAAAAACTCTTGTACCTATGCATTATTTTCCTCGCTTTGGTGAGGTGAAAAGATTTGTGTTACACACGGCTGCAAGGTTATTTTTACGTTTCGTATATTGCAACACTCGCTACGCTCAGGATTCTATTTGTGAACTACTTGCTTCGCTCAGAATTCTATTTTCGAACCATAGAATCCATTCACTAGCTCGTGCTTCAATTCCACACTCGCGGTTAAAATTCAACTTTGCACCCTTTTATAACAAATAACTTTTGTTTTATTATGTCTGAAATCCGTAACGATAATGAAAACATCGATGCGATTTCACTTATGTCTTCACTTTACATATATACTACTGAATACATAATTGAATTGCGTTTAGGTAGGTAAGTGCTTTATAATTATGTTCATTAGGTATTGCGTTGTCACAGAATAAGTAATATGTAGTACAGCTGCCATCAGATACCTATATCAGAGCGGTCAAGGTGATCACAGATAGCGGAACAACGCCTCTATTATCAAGGCGATAAAGTGCATGTTCCGATATTTTTGAGTACCTTTGTCGCTCCGATATATTTGTACGCGACTGTAGCTGTTTCATACTAGGGCCTTACACTCCACATGTATGCATAATTTAAGTACTTAATGAACTTTGGGTCAACACGCAAATTTCAGTCAAGGCCTCTGAATGGAACATTAACTTCAAAACCGAATTTACCATGCGAAATCATTGCAGATTAATGGTTAATAAGACTGTTTCTATAACCGATAAAATTTAAAAATAACTTAGTGAGTCTGCTACTCCGAGCAAGATAGGTAGTGTCAAAAACGATTTGCATACTCCCTTATTCTACAACAAAGTAGTCTTTAGGTCATTTAGTACAACTTATCCGGTTAAGCTCTTCAGCTACTATCTGTACCATGTGTATGCCATACATACGAAAATGCATGTTCCGAGCGATACGACCGCTCGGATTTTCGGCTCGCTTTTTATCCTGACTTGGGCTTTACGCTACTGGAGCGAGATAACTTTAACTAAGAACTCGTGATTTACTTGCAAACGTATTGATCAATATAACAAGACCCTTATGATAATTTTTCCGCGCCGTCTAGCTCCATAACCCCGTGATCGATCCTGCTCATAAACGAACTCTCAAATTATATTTATCTCTGCTACAACCTCACCAAATTTCTATCTATCAGAAAAAACGACACTAAAGTTATCGCGGAACAACAGACGTCTGGGTAGCCAGCTGACGTTGTGTCCGAAGTGGAACATAAAGCGAGCGGACTGATTGGTGGGTTGTGAGACTTGTAAGCCAGTGGGAAAATCCAGGATCCTTTCGACCAGACATGCTAAGTTTGCTACACAGGAATGCTATCTATAGCTTGCAATTCAGAGAGATCAGTTGAAGCAAGTTCAACTTGACCTGTTTCGGCTCGCATATGAACGCGACGCTCGGCGAACTCCCTTGAGTGTATCACGCGTAAAACGCTCAGGGCGTTTTTCGTAAACGAGGCATTACTGAAGACGATGCTTACTCTGGATCTAAAATAATTTTCAACTGGTTGAGCAACTTCTGCTTAGTAAGCGTCGTAACGTCGATCCGGACGCCGAGGCCACTTTCTTCAACTGCTGCTGCGTTTGACGGCTGGTCCCCGAAAATTGGCATGCCCAACATTGGTACACCGTGGTGGATTGCTTCTGTTGTGCCCAATAGGCCACAATGAGAGTAGAAGGCTATCACTTTCGGGTGAGCTGAAGTGAAAAAAAAAAACATTTATAAATTTTTAGCTTTTTGCCACGGCACAATAGCATGGGGTCCGCTCGGTAATCTACTATCAGAATGAGCCTGCAAGTATTTTTATGACATCAGTATGAGTTTGCAAGGATTTCTATCTTGGGTCAGGGTCAGTAAGATAGGTATTATCAGTAAATCTTTACAATCAGAGTGAAACCGCAAGTAATTCTATCTTGATTCTTGGCTAAAATGATGATGAGACATTTTGTAATCTTTGCTTTACTTAGACGTTACTGTCCGAATGTGTTTCAATTTAATTTTTTTGCGATTTCCATATTGATTTTATCTTAGAGAATTCAACCAACCGGAACATTGACAGGCGTACCCCTCTGACGAAAACATATGACAAGTGGTCATATGTATTGTACGGACTGACGTTTATCTGACGTGGCTATTTGTACGTTACGTACGAATAGCCATACATTTGACGTTCCCCTCCCCCGCAAAAATCGGCAGACCTTGTATCAAAGAATATAATACTCACTAGAAAATGACAGACATGGCCGCTCCGATTGGTTGAGGTTTTATAGTAAAAGTTGCGTATGCCAGTTCGCAATTTTTTTTAAAGTGACATGGCGGCCAGCGCTTACGAATTTATTACTCGAATACAGTATTGAAACTGTAACTGTAGGTACAACGTACAATGTAAGCGCCTTCCGCCAAATGGCACCTTTCCCAAAAAAGTGTCACAAATATCCATGCGTTACCTAAAATGTCATTCTGCGGAAGCCAGTCCGAGACGTAAATATTTTTCGGGTTTCCAGGAAGATTCGGTTCCTCCCACTTAAACACGACCCTCTGCGGCAGCTCGGACACAGCACTGATGATGGCCTCCAGCTTATCTCGAGGAGTGGAAGACGCCCGCAGCATCGATCCGAAACTGATGTAGAGAACTCCGTGCTCCGCCTCATCGATGAATTTCTTGAGTTCCTGGAAGGTTCTTTAGTTAGTTTATGGAAATTGTCTCAATATACGACAACCGACAACAATACAGTATGCATAAAACCTTTGAGAGATTTATGGATAACACGGTGACTCCTCTACGATTCTCTGAGTGCGTTTGTAAACATCGCTTAACTTGATTTCTCAGCAAGTTATACAAAAAGTCTTTCCTGTTCCAGCGCCCCTCGCATTTACAATCAAATATTTATTATAATTAAAAGCACATAGTTTACACTTCAGCCCAGAAATATAGAGACAACTTGAACGATCCATAATTTATTTTTTGTTTTTACGTGCATTTATAAAAGCGTGTTTATCTAGTGTTTTTTAAACTATTAATTTATTACTATGGTCATCGATTATTCGGAGACGGCTGGACCGATTTGGAAAATTATTTTTTGAAGTGAAAACTTCTTTAGCAGCGCAGTGCACTTTTTGAGATGGGGAAAAAATGTTAAACTCGCGTCAGGGTCACGTGACCGTCAGATTCGTCAGGTTGAAAATTCGTAAGACGGACACGTGACCTGATCGAAAAAAATCTATATCAATAATTCCGTCGAGGGCACGGTATGAAATTATGCTCAAATGAAAAAGCGTAGAAAAATAACAGTTTTGAATTGAAGACATATATGGGCAAAATTCGGATTATCGCGTATTTTGCATTTAAAAGTGTTAATTTAATGACAAATGGTGGGCCATATTAGATATTTTAGTGGTTGACAACTTGACAGTGAGGGGTGCGTTCGGAAATTGTTTAGGTACTTTCCGTCTATCTATTACGTCCGGCATATTTGACAGGCTAGTTGGTCAAAAGGAGGACGAAAGTAAATAAATTAAGAAAACCCGGCTGACTGACAAGGTAAGAATAGTGGTTTATGTAACTGTTACGTAATAAGGGTCCTTAAAACATGAGTGTGGTTTTATGAAATGAGCCGCAGGCGAATTTCATAATAAGATCACACGAGTGCTTTAAGGCCTAATTACGTACAGTTGCATACACTGCTTTATCTACACTCATATTATATATATTAAATTAAATGTTCGGAAACCATAGAATGACCGCCATTGTACCGTCATGGCCAACTCGATTGTGCCGGCGCTCGCGCGGGACCAATCGAGTTGGCCATGGCGGTAACATTATGTTATCAAATTCGATGTTCCAAATTTGAAACTCATTGCTTAACAATATTTGAGCATGCAACGTTAAAATTACGTTACTGCCGCAGATAAGAAACTTATCATAGTTAAATCGTTTGTTGTAATGCTTGTCATTGTCTACGGTTTTTGAACGCATTTTAGAGTACTTACAGTATGAGTGTAGATAAAAGCATTTGACACACGACAAATTATATTCTTACAGAAATTAGTCGAGTCGCTTAACTTCAAACTCGGGTAAATTCATCTGTCAGATTATGCGGTTTTGGTATTAAGAAAAGGTAATAGGGTAGATATTTGCTGAGAGGTTTGGATTTACCTGAGTTTGAAGTTAACCGACTCAGTTTTCTTTTCACTGAAATATAGGTAAGTAAAAATGCATATTTTTACTAAAAATAAATGTAAATAACATAAAATTCATGAAAATTCGTAAGATGGACACGTGACCTGATCGAAAAATGTTTACAATGTCATTGAAGCCAGTAGACCGCCGGCGCGGCGTAGGAGAGGAAGTATTCCCCTCTTTTTCTACCGTGGGGCGAAAATGTATGCCTGCATGCAGCAGGCTGTTTCGTTCGAAATCGCAATCTTAGCACTACGAAATACAAAACTACTATTGATGTGGTATTTATTAGACATTTAAATAGGTTAGAATCAAAATTGTTCGTTTCTTATTTCAGCTACCATAAACCTATCGTATCAGTTTTAGAGATTGGCGATGATGGTTCTAGTAATGATGATGGTGTAAGACTCGTTGAAATTATGGATGGTAGTTAATATTTCTGAGAGATAAACTTTTTAATGTTAAATAATTGTAAATAATAGTTCTGAAGTGTAAGTATAAATTGTCATGTTTGTGTACGATAGCGCAATAAATGAATATTGTATTTTACCACATAAATGATAGTACTTTTATACTTATAATTAAAGCAATTCGTGCAAAATTATTCCCTAACTATTCCAAAATATCAAAAATGCACAAAGTTAATATTCAAGTTTTCACTTCTGCCGGCACTCCCGGAGTGCCACCCGTTGTTTTTTGTTTGAAAGAGTGTACTTCACAGTTGCTCCCATTGTCATTAGGTCAGGATCTGATGATGGTATCTTGGAGGAACTCGTCAAATATTATAGGCACGCCTATGGTGATTTGAGTATTTTTTACAGTAACTCTGGCATTTACTTTTGGAAAGGTGGAATACGCCAAATGAAGTCGGTTCTTTTTTTGTTTAAAATTATTACTCATGGCTATCGATTATTGCAATATAATACCTAACATTTGGCCTCATGTTGGGTGTATAAAACAAGCTTTGATAAAAAAGGTAAGTACAGTAAATAGGTACTTTGTAAGCAACAGTAGGTACTTATTATGTACTTCGTAGTTTCCCCTTCAAATTTCAACGCTTCCCTACAGCATTCCAAAGGACCCCGGGGTCATTTCGTGTCTTTTGACATGCGACTACTATCTCAACTTTTAACGGCTTCCTGGCCTAGTCGGTAGTGACCCGCCTGCTTATGAAGCAGGAGGTCCCGGGTTCGAATCCTGGTCAGGGCATTTATTTGTGTGTTTATCACGGATATTTGTTCCTGAGTTATGGATGTTTTCTATGTATTTAGTATTTATTTATCTATTACATATGTCGCCTAGTAACCACAACACAAGCCTTATTGAACTTACTGTGGGACTAGGTCATAAATCAGTGTAAGATTTTCCCATAATATTTATATATTAAATATTTATTTTAACCAAAAGGGGAATCCAAGCCTTATTGGAAATAATCCGGTTTTGTCACTTATTGAAGCGCAACCGACAAATATTAAATGATATTCTAAGTAACTGACGTAAGTACGAGATGGTATATGAAATCAAGACCTCCGGTTTGACAACACAGGCATATATTATATCCTTATAAACTACAGGCAAGCAAGGCTAATCAAATTAAGAATGCCTACATTGTACAAGGGATAAAACATAGGGGTAGAAAAATTGCCTAAATGGCTTCGGGAAAAGGATGGCACGGCCGTGGCTTTGTTGTTTGTTTTGCTTGGTTGGTTGGTTCACCTAGCCAACATTGTAAACAAAGTGTTTTAACTTTCACAATATGGACGGTTAGCAATATAAAGGAAATACTAAAAAAATAAGATAAACCGACTTCAAAAAGGATAAAATAAATCATTATATTGAAGTCGTTGCCAAACCAAATTTGGAAGAGTTAATACGAACGAGGCTATGTACTTATTCAGTGAATTGTTCTTCATACTATGGAAGTTATCTAATACGGTATGGATTGCATGTAGGCATTCATTCGTTTCGACCATGCGTTAACTGTTAGGCACGTACAGAAAGTTATAATCATGCGTCTTATGTTTGTTAATAAACTTTTTTACTAGTTTTCAGACTATCCGTATCTCGAACGAAGCCTATAGATGCTATAAAGAATTCAATTTATTCTCCTTCATCTATGGTTTAATATCAAAGTATAAATTAACTCAATGGCTAGATTAATATTTCTATACTCATAATACAAACTCGCCTTATCGAAGAGCGCTGGTAGCGTAAACGCTAGGAGAAAGAATAAGTCACACTCACCTTATCGGTAGAAAATGGTGCGATATTCAAATTTTCTATGGAGGGTCAACCCTACGCGTCTATATATTATTTATTTTCTGCCTTTTTCTGATTACTGACAAAGTAGACGTGTATCAGAGTATATACTCGTATATACATAGGTACCACATTTCATCAAAATTGGATTAGTAGTTTAGACATGAAAAAGTAACAGATGAATCACATTCAACTTTGCAATATGATATGAGTAAAGATGTTTTGTGATTTTCAGACTAAGCTGATTTGACCGGTATTGTAACAAACACTTGAGTTGGTAACGCATATAAATAATATAATGATTTATTTTATCCATTTTGACTTCAAAAAGGGTAAGACGTCCGACTTTCAATCCGGAGGTATCGGCTTCAAACCCCGGCTCGTACCACTGAGTTTTTCGGAACTTATTATGTACGGAATATCATTTGACATTTACCTGTCGCTTTTCAGTGAAGGAAGAAATCGTAAGGAAACCGGACCTAATCCCGATAAGGCCTAGTTTTCCCTCTAGGTTGTAAGCTCAGATGGCAGTCCCTTACGTAAAAAATAGTGCCTACGCCAATTCATTGGATTAGGTTGTCAAGCGGGCCCCAAGCCGGGACAAACGTTAGGAAGAAGAAGAAGAATCGCTTCGAAAGTCAAAAAAATTGTGTCCTCTCCTGTATCTTTTGAACCGGATATCCAAAAATATAAAAAAAATTGAGAAGATACGATTCAATGTGTGACCAATGTGTGACTAATGTGAGACCAATGTGAGACCAATGTTGAATGAAAATCTGTTCGAATAGCAAATGTCAATGTCGTTATAACGACAACGTTATAACGTTGAGTTGAGTTGGGTTGGAGCTGTGTCTGTCCAGTGTGTGTGTGTTTATTTTTCGAAACGCGGCCCATTGTATATTCTTTCCACGAAAATTATTTTGAACATTATCGGTTAAGGCGTTTTCGAGTTATCTTCAAAAACTTCTTTCATAGGCAGATACGACCTGTTGATATTAGTTTTTTTAGATAGTATGTACGGAACTCTCCATTATGCCTGGTCCGACACGCACTTGGTCGGTTTTCATTTCAAACATTGAAGCGCAATCGCGCTATAATAAGTGGACCAGTGGCCAGTATCATATTATATCATTGGCCTTAATGAGTTCTAATGTTACCACTTCAATTGGCCCATCTTATCATTTGCTGCCGCTCCCGCTTAAGGTTTGAGCTATAATTTAAAAATAGTTATCTACTTATTAGTTTTCTTAGCCGTAATGTATGTTTACCTTGAAAGCGCAGATATTATAAACTTCTACATCATCAAAGTACCAGAGCTTTTCTTAATAACATCAGGCAATCGGTCCAAAAGCCATATTAACAACCTTAACTTCATAGAATAAACTCTTTATTTTATTTCGTTTTCAACCGACTTCAAGATTTCGAAGGAGGAGGTTATCAATTCGTCGGGATCTTTGTTTTTGCTATTTTGTATATTTTTTAGGGTTCTGTACCTCGAAAGGAAAAAAACTGAACCCCTATAGGATCACTTTGTTGTCCGTCCGTCCGCCCGTCTCTCAAGATGCTTTTTCTCAGGAACGCGTAGAGGTATCAAGCAAAAAGTTATATCAAATACTCAGGTATACTGTCCCTTGGAGCTGTGACAAAATCAAACTTTTAAGCCAACGCAATCAAAAGATACAGCCGTTTGTGCCGCAAATTTTTGAAACTTGTAAGGGAATCAAAACCTACAGGGTACTTCCCGTGAACTCAGAATCTTGAAATTTGGTACGAAGCAACGTCTTATAGCACAGATAAAGGAAAAATTGTAAAAACCGTAAATAACACTTCAAAAAAAGCTTCAATATTAAAAACATGATGCTTAATTTCTGGGCGATGATATCAAGAAGGTTCATCGGAATAGGAGCTTACTTCAATAATTTGGGTTGCGGTTTAATTGTATATCAAATTTAGTTTTTGCTATGTCATTATCATATCAATATCACCAAATATATTTATTACGATAATTGTTGATTTATTTTGTTATCTGACTCGATAACATAAAAACTTTGTATTCTATCTAGATATTGTAATCAATCAAATATGTAGATTACAGGTCTATCACCATATATTAGAGTTAATGAGGAAAAAAAATTACATCCCCTTTTACAGTCGCCATCAGATATATATCGGAGCGGTCAAGGTGGTCACAAATATTATAACAACGCCTCTGTTGTCAAGGCGATAAAGTCCAGGTTCAGATATTTTTGAGTATCTTGGCCGCTCCGATATATTTGATGGCGACTGTACACACAAGAGGATGTACAGTCACCATCAGATATATCGGAGCGGTCAAGGTGGTCATAAATATCTGAACAACACCTCTATTGTCAAGGCGATAAAGTGCATGTTCAGATATTTATGAGTACCTTGGCCGCTCCGATATATTTGATGGCGACTGTACAATACAATACAATACAAATATTCCTTATTGCACACCTCAATAAAACAGAACAGTACAGTACACAGATTAAAATTATGATTATGTAATAAATAGATTTAATCCTTCAGGATATGTGTTAAATTACATGCTACTCAGAGTCTGAAGAGAAGAGTGAAGATGTTACCGGCTCTAAGATGGCATCTCAGATGTAAAGACATAAATAGTAGTTTTCACACCACCTGCTCGACAATGCCAAATTATATATCATGCAAACCTCACCGAAAGCAAATCATTATAGCCCTTGGCTTTAGCCGGGTTATAATATAGTACTAAATCTCATTATAACCCGCTGGTTAATAATGTGATTTCACTTCCCATAGTTTTTTTTGTTATGTGCTTAGTCTAATTTCGCAAAGTCCGCATGGTGCACGGGCCCGCGACGCCAGCCGGGGCCCGCCCGCGCCGCCGCGTCGAACTGATATGAAAATCGAATTTATTCGGAAAATCGTGCTGGCCACCTCAGTTTTAAATACCTAAAACAAATGCCGCGAGTGTCATAAGACGCTGCAGTATACGGAGTAAAACTGCAGATTCTATAAAAATAGAAGATAAAATTCGAATAAAATGGACTAATGTATCAAGAATCAATTTTTAGGGTTCCGTAGCCAAATGGCAAAAAACGGAACCCTTATGGATTAGTCATGTCTGTCTGTCCGTCCGTATGTCACAGCCACTCGGAAACTATACGACGTATCTGAATAAATTGACATCTATACATATAATAAAGCTGAAGAGGGTCGAAAGTCTGTACATGGAAGATAATCGAAAAAAAGTTGGCTGAGGATACTTAGAATCGATAACAGAACACGTTCCAACAATTTTTAGAATTTTTGTCTGTTTATCTGTTTGTCTGTTTATCTGTTTATCTGTTTGTCTGTTTATCTGTTTATCTGTTTGTCTGTTTATTTGACCGCGCATCACGTGAAAACGGCTGAACGGATTTCGATGAAATTTTGTATAGAGATAGTTTGAGTCCCGGGAAAGGATAATATATAGTTTTAATCCCGAAAATCAACCCTGGCGGGGGTGAAAATGGGGTTGAAAGTTTGTATGGAGAATTTTTAACCGCTGAAACGATTTAGATAGAAATGAGTATGGAGATAATTTGAGTCTCGAGAAATGTCATAGGATAGTTTTCAAACCCTTGTGGGGGTGAAAAGGGGGTTGGAAGTTGGTATGAGGATTTTTTTACCGCTGAACAGATTTAGATGAAAATTGGTATAGAGATAGTATGGGTCTCGAGAAAGGACAAAGGATAGTGTCATCTTGAAAAAAGCCCCCCCCCCCCTAACTTATTTAGAACCGTAGGTCCAAAAAATTTGAAAAAAATAATGGAAGCGTAACCTGAAAGGTACTTTCAATAAAAACTATCTATCTATACATCTATCACGTGAAAACGGCTGAACGGATTGTGATGAAATTTTGTGTAGAGATAGTTTGAATCCCGGGAAAGGGCAAAGAATAGTTTTCATCCCGAAAATCAACCCTGGAGGGGGTGAAAAGGGGGTTGAAAGTTTGTATGGAGATTTTTTAATAGAAATTAGTATGCAGATAATTTAGTCCCGAGAAACGACAAGTTTTCATCCCGAAAATAAACCCTTTCACCCCGAAAAGGGGGTTGGAAGTTGGTATGACGAATTTTTAACCGCTGAACTGATAAAGATGAAATTTGGTATAGTATGGGTCTCAAGAAAGACAAATCATAGTTTTCACTCCGAAAAGGGGCTAAAGGGGTGAAAAGATAGTTGGAAATTTGTATAGGGCATTATTAACCGCAGAATCGATTTAGATAAAATTTGTTATGGAGATAATTAATTAAAAAAGGAAATAAAATAGTTTTATCTCGGAAATTATCCTTTAAACGGATACAAAAGGGGTGAAAGTTTACATGGGGAAGAAACCACCAATAACCGCTGTCCGTATTTAGATGAAATTTGGTATTTAAATAATTTGTAATTTTTTGCTCAAGGTGTTCATATTTATAACATGTTACCCGTCGATGCTTTAAATTTACATTTACCCGCTCTTAAGAAATATTTGAAAATGTCATGAATGTCAAAGAGTTATTGCAGGTTCGAGTATTATATATGACGGACAAAGATGCATGGCCCAAACCAAAAAACTACTACAACATTTATAGGACACCGTTTAGGTAGGAAAACATATCAAATGTTTTGTGAAGCAGTCAGATTAGGATTTATTTTTCTTTATAATTAAACAATAGGTACATTATCTGTCTCTCAAGCTGTTTTGATATGTCTTCTTGAAGAACTACGCATTATTTTGTATCTTTAAGATCTAATAATGTATTACTGTTTTGAAAAAAATAAGTCCCGTCGAGTATCTTTTTCGGTCATAATACTTCTTGGGCCAGAGGTGTAGAGTTAGAACCGGTGGTAGTTTTGGAACGAAGTTCCTTATTGGACGGTTCGCGGATGGGGGTCTAGGTGAAAAAAAGTCACGTGACCGTCACGAAAAAGCGTCACGTCACGAAAACGCGACACCCATACGATTGAGAAACATGTAAAATGGAATGAAATAAAAAATATATAAAATAGAATAAAGTGAAAATTTCAAAAATTTCAAAATTTTCAAAAATTTCAAAATTTCAAGAATTTCAGAAATTTCAAGAATTTCAAGAAAATACAAAAAAAATTAAAACCACAAAATTAACGAAAAAGTCAAAAATGTAATAAAATTAAATAACAGAACTTCGTTCCAACAGAGTGTTCCACGACACTCACGTATTTTGTTTTTCTCTGACGTTCATTAGTGCATTGTAATGTGCTTACCTTGAAGTATGTAATTACCACAATTATTGCATCCAGTAACGTAACATCAGTGACAGAAAGCTGAAATTTGGTGAGGCCTGATAAGAACTTTCAATAAAAACTATATTGAATAAAATCGGTTCAGCCGTTTTTGAATTATCAGTCAAAATCGCATAGTGAAAGGATGTGCCGGATAGTAAACTGACGTAAGCGCCGCCAAATATCCCTTAATAAACGACCGTTTGAACGGATGTTTCGTAACAGGGCGGCATTTACGAAACTACACTGAGCATCGCCCGACATGCTCTTGGCCGGTTTTTTTGCATTGTTATCCCGGAAATCACCCCTTAAGGATTACTAATTCCTCAAATAGAAAAAAAACATTTCTGCATTTGTGACCCCCCCCCCCCCCCCCCCATTTCAACCGCGCCTGTTCTTACCTTTCATGCTTAGACTGATTTAACGGGAGAATCGATTTGGATGATATTTGCCGTGGACATGAACGTATAAATACAAAAGTGGTCCTGTATCGTCCGATATACACCTACTATTGTATGTCGTTTAAATCATGCCAATAAAAATTAATAGGATAAATCCATCTGTCAACTTTACTTCAAGTTCCGCCTCCAGGGTAGCGGGAGACAAATTAGGGGTGAATTAGCCGCTTACTGACACAGACCTAATTCCACGCGGGCGGAGCCGCGGGCACAGCTAGTATAATATAAGGTGTATTTTGTATGCCGGTACATAGTTATGTATTTAAATTTGAAACTTCATACATGTAATGTAACTAAAAAAAAAAATTGAACAAATATCAACATGTGACACATCAATCGATAGGTCTTTAAAAATAACATTGAGGTTTCTTTGACCGTTTTGTGATTAAGAGAATATTTTATTAAATAATCGCTTCGAAAGTCAAAAAAATTGTGTCCCCCCCCCTGTTACTTTTGAACCGTAAGTCCAATAAAATATGAAAAAAATTGAGGAGAGGCGACTTATCATATAATTTTTACGAAAATTGTTTTGAACATTATCGGTCAGCCATTTTTGAGTTATCTCTAAAAAATTTCTTCCATAGGCATCAGATACGACCTTTTGGTATTAGTTTGGTTCTTATTCCATTGAAGGTACGGAACACTCCTATGCGTGGTCCGACACGCATTTGGCCGGTTTTTACTTTTGATTTACTTTATTAAAAATCCATTTCTAGTAGCCTTAGCTATTTTATTGTCTCGTAAGAGGTGAGAAAAGTAGAGTATACTCCTCGGGGATAAAGCTGTTTTTGTCACGGGTGCGCTTGAACCCCTCACTGCACTCAGGACTCAGTATTAATTCCCTCGCTTCGCTCGGGAATTAACTCATAGCCCCCTCGCTGCGCTCGGGAGTAAAATCTGGAGTCCTTCGTTACGTTCAGGATTCAGTATTGCGCCCGTGACATAAAACAGTGCTTTATCCCCTTGGTGTACAATCTACTATTATGTAACTGTTACGTTTTAAGGCCTAATTACGTACAGTTGCATACACTGCTTTATCTACACACATATTATAAATCTTAAATGAAGTGTTCGGAAACCATTAGAATGACCGCCATTGCACCGCCATGACCAACTCGATTGTGCTGGCGGTCGTGCTGGCGGTCGGGCGGGCTCCTGCCGGCGGTTTTCATTACGTTACCGTAAGTAATGAATTTCCGTACGTTTTTACCACACTGTCACACATAATACACTGATGTTACGTTACTGGTTGCAATAATGGCGGTAATTACAATTACATACGGTTCCGAACGCGGAATAGAGCTTTTATGATATTGGTGTAGATAATAGTGGTTTATGTAACTGTTACGTAATAAGGGTCCTTAAAACATGAGTGTGGTTTTATGAAATGAGCCGCAGGCGAATTTCATAATAAGATCACACGAGTGTTTTAAGGCCTAATTACGTACAGTTGCATACACTGCTTTATCTACACTCATATTATATATATTAAATTAAGTGTTCGGAAATCATAGAATGACCGCCATTGTACCGTCATGGCCAACTCGATTGTGCCGGCGCTCGCGCGGGACCAATCGAGTTGGCCATGGCGGTAACATTATGTTATCAAATTCGATGTTCCAAATTTGAAACTCATTGCTTAACAATATTTGAGCATGCAACGTTAAAATTACGTTACTGCCGCAGATAAGAAACTTATCATAGTTAAATCGTTTGTTGTAATGCTTGTCATTGTCTACGGTTTTTGAACGCATTTTAGAGTACTTACAGTATGAGTGTAGATAATAGTGGTTTATGTAACTGTTACGTAATAAGGGTCCTTAAAACATGAGTGTGGTTTTATGAAATGAGCCGCAGGCGAATTTCATAATAAGATCACACGAGTGTTTTAAGGCCTAATTACGTACAGTTGCATACACTGCTTTATCTACACTCATATTATATATATTAAATTAAGTGTTCGGAAATCATAGAATGACCGCCATTGTACCGTCATGGCCAACTCGATTGTGCCGGCGCTCGCGCGGGACCAATCGAGTTGGCCATGGCGGTAACATTATGTTATCAAATTCGATGTTCCAAATTTGAAACTCATTGCTTAACAATATTTGAGCATGCAACGTTAAAATTACGTTACTGCCGCAGATAAGAAACTTATCATAGTTAAATCGTTTGTTGTAATGCTTGTCATTGTCTACGGTTTTTGAACGCATTTTAGAGTACTTACAGTATGAGTGTAGATAAAGATATTTATTTTACAATTTAGGCACATTACAATGCACTGAACGTCAAGGAAATCTACCACTAGTAAAGTTCAAACCCTACACCTCTGACCCGAGAAGTATTATGACCGTCAACGAATACGAACACGAACATAATTACGTGAAATCTTAAAAATACGTAATAAATAATACGGAGTGCTTTCAGAAAACATACCAATTTTTTTTAATAAATAAAAATATTTACCACTAGCTCTCAAGCTAAACGTTTGTGAAAATGTCAAATTTTCTTTGTTTTTATTGGCAAGTTTCCCATTGCATCTTTTTTCCATAAACTCGCATTGCAATTTGCAAATTAAATCAACACTTTTGTTATTCTGCTAAAACCCGTGATCGGAATTCAATTAAAGATAAATCTTTATTTATTTGTCAACGAAGATTTATGGTATGGGTGTGTGAACTTTCAGTTAATTAGTATATTCATGTCATCGCCATATGGCCGCGACGCGTGTGGAGTACATATACTGCAAATTGAAGATACAGCTAAGTGTTTTTACACGATTTTGAGTCTTCTATATTTAACATGCGGTCGTGATTCAGTTGCTCAATGGACACAGGACTTGATCCTAGAGTTTCATTTAAGTAATGCTAGTCACAACGATCTAATAAGATCAAGGCTATGCATTCAATTAGCTAGTGATATAAGGACGCATTCTCTTGGCTTAAGCGGATGGGTAAATGAATGAATGAATGAATGCTTTATTGCACACGTCAAAAAATACAGCACAGTAGAAAAAAATACACGATGAACATAAAAAGAGGAAAACAATAGGCGGTCTTATCACTAATAAACGATCTCTTCTTTGGGTAGCAGAGAAGATAATGCAGAAGAAGTCAATAGGAGGTGAAAACAACTAATTATGAAAACACGAACATTGAAATGCTAATCAGACATATGTAAGGTCAGGGAGGGAACAGTCGCTAGGATTTTTTCAACAGGCTGTTGCATGAAAAATATAAATTCCTGAACTAATTGTTGCAAGCACAGAGCACCGTGCATTATTAAACTTTCATATGTAGCAAATATATTTGCTGTTACTTTCACCAAAAAAGATATATCCATTCTTTTTTAGAAATTTGGAATCGAGTCACGGTGTACCGGTTGCTGTACACCACTTTGTACAGTTCTAGTCACTACTAGGACCCGCTAGTACACAGTGGTTCTAACAGTACACAGTGGCTCGAGTCACTGTGTACTACGCCCTGTACACAGTGGTTCTAACAGTACACAATGGCTAGGTACGTAGGAATCGAACCTAAATTATATAACAAATAACATTTTTGTTGAATAAAACGGTAATTAGAATTGGTAAGCACAACCCCCGGAATAATCGTTCCTGATTTCATTCTTGATTTAAAATAGGTACCTACCTAAATGTCGCGTGATTTATTCACTTTCATTTTATTTAAAATAAAAGAGTGCAAGAATTATTTTTAATAATCACAGAATTTTTATTCTTATTCATATTCAAGTAAATTTTAGCCCAACTCTGTAAGGTGCACAGTGGTTCGCGAGCCACCGTGTACTTTTCCAAAACGAACGACTGTGGACCATGGCGTCATTTTGTACTTTAGTTCAAATTAAAAACACATTCAAACACCTAGGGCCTTGAATTATCAGCCAATACTAAGTAGATTAGACACACTATTCGATAATAAAATAAGTAATTGAAAATCTCGTACGAGTTAAGAAAAAAGAGGAGTGAAACTTATCTGGAAATGTAATTTTGATAGCATTAAACACAAAAACGCACCATAACACATTCGCATGGCGCCGGAGCGCCTCACTAACTAGTTCGTACATGGTCGGGTACGGAACGGTTCCGATTGATGTAGAGGACAGACATAAAGCTCTTTCCATTTCTCGCACAGCACATTCGAGCCACTGTTCCCACCGAGCGACTGTACCCTCCCTGACCTACATAAATAAAAGTACAAACATATATTATATTTCAGTAAATACGTATAAATCCACATCCTATCATAATCCTTACCTACCTTAAGAACAACTGTAAAAAGTAATGAAATAAACGCATTTGTATTTTGTATTTTTGTATATACAAAATACAAACATTCATACAAACTAAATATATAAATAAATGTGGTGTGGTGTATGTGGTGTAAATGGCGGATAGTAATCTATAGATGAGAATTAAAAAAATACTTACGCCCGATAACGGCTTAGGTGTTGCAACGTGATAACCGCCAACTTCTTTGACATTCTCAGGAATTATTGAGGGCCCGAATAAAAGAGGGTGCTTGTACGTCAGGTAGAACTTCATTTCTTTTCCTAATTCTTCCAGCGGAGGTACATCTTCAAAGTATTTTGCCAAAGTCTTCTGATCGGTTCTTTGAGCATACCATTTGTATACAGTATTAAAGTAAGCGCTAAAAACGAACGCCTCTATACGTTGGTACAGAGTCGGTTTAGCTCCTCCTCCGAAGAACAACGATGGAACGTATGATGGATTGCTGGGCATGCCAAATCGGTCATAATGCCAGGTCATCGGAGTGTGTGATGTCAGGCCCACTACAGGCGCCCCCAACTTATATGCCAATCCCAGGGCACAGTCGCTTTGGAACTGCTCAACTAAGACAACATCAAACTTTGCTTTCGATTCCCATAAATATTGTACTTCTTTATTTTCCAACAATACTCTGCAATTGTCTGTACCACTGGTTACCAAAAATATACAGATACTAATTACGGTCATATATGACTTTTCAATGGGGAAAACATCTTCCAAAATTTTGACTGAACCTGCTAGGGAGATGTCAGTGAAGTTTTTGACAGGTTGTTTCTGAGGAAAGTACGATATAGAGGTGACATCGTGCCCCCTCTTCGCGAGTTCGAGCAGCAACGGTTGAAAAACAAAGTAATGGCTCTTTCCTTGATATGGGCTCACTGCTAAAATTTTCAAAGAGGTCACATCACTGATTGTTAAACTGCACACTAAACATATTAACAAAACGTTTAATATTATCCTCATTGTGTTAGCGGCGTGTACCGCGGCAGGAGACGGACTGAGCGGCGGCAAACGTAAAATCTATTTATATATACATACATAACCTACTCGTATAGACGATTTACGATAAAGAGCGAATGTACATTTGAAGTGACGTTATTATCTACTGGACAATTTTATTGTGAATGCCGCTATCAGGTTACGATATGTCCTAACCTATGTTCTCCGTAACATACAAGGTTTCCATTCAAATTGAGTTTGCAGAGGCGTGAAGTATTTAAATTATTGAAAAATCGACCATTCATTGTCACTGTTCACCGCTGATGGGCTCTTAGCTAAGTGTAATTGGATTGGCTATTAGTTAAGATATTTTAAATCCATGTCATCGCAATTAATTAATTGATAGATAACTACTACTAGCAATGATATTTACTATGGATGGGTTATACTATACTCTAACAAAATAAGCAGAAAAAATACTTCCAGAGTTATTTCATAACCTAGCAACGATTCTGTTATGTTTATCTATTTTAACAATCATTACGTCTTTGTCACTCTCATTGTTAGAAAATTACGGGTTGTCTCTTTCACACGCGGGTGACGGGAGCTGATTGGCACGTCTGCATCTCACGCTGGTCGGTGCGCGATTAGTGATAATTGTTTGAATTCACTCATTTTAAGTGCTTCAATTTAGGAGCGTGCATAACCCGTCTGTTATTATTATATATCATAGACTACTAGTAGGTAAATAAAATTCTTTAAAAAGAGAGCTGGAGTTATTTAAAAACAACAGTTCAGCCACTTTATACATTTTGTCCAGCCGATTATATTTATTTTTTAGATAGGTGCTTTTAAAGAGTAAATGTTATGTTAATTAATGGTGGTCTATTATTCGCTGCGTGCATGACTGTGGCGCCATCTCTTGGCAGGGTTCAATCTTTTTTATATTCCTTGCTTATATGAAATGTCTCTGGCTGATTCACTATTTTAACAGTTGAACGAGTTGAGCTGACATAGGTGAAGTCAAATATTTTGAAATTTGATATTGAAAAGAGCCCTTTGCAGTTTAATTTCTTGTCACATTGTGCACTGCGATCGTTCACGTTACCCCACCTTGCACTTCGCACAAAGTGAATAAGAAAAATCAAATATCAAACCTTTATCAAACAGTCAAGTTGCCTAGAGACTGACTGACATTAACAGCCTAAACCGTTGAATTTAGATCCTTTAAAAAATACTCAATTCAAGCCTCGTCACTAATCTATAGTCCTAAAAATTCTGTACAATAAAAAAATACAAAAAGATGATGTTACAGGTGGTATTTTTGGAGACCGTTGCCCCTATAAAGGGTTTAAGGAACATTAATTGTTCAGAGGAAGGCTTGGAGCTCCGCGTAGAAAAGATTTTAAGGTAAATCGATTTCTAAGGGGGAGAAAAAGGAACGCAGGTTTTTATGATTTTACGCGGACATAGTCGCGGGTGGACGCTAGTGTAGGTGTAGGTATATAATGTGCTCACAAGAAAACCAAAAAAAAATTAACAGTGTATTACAGATCATATTTAGAGACTAAAATTAAGTATAAACTTTTCTGGAATTAGCCTAGATTTAGAGTTACTAAAAATTAAAAGAAAAAAAAATATGTCAGTGCAAAACGCCATTTTGATTTCGAATAGACTTTCTTATTGATAGATATCAAACTTTTAATTGATTCATTTTTATAAAATAAAAAAATACCAATTCATAAACGATAGATGTACAAAGAATCTTAAATTTTTATCTACAAAAGCATTAAAAAAGTAAAAAAAACTTTTTTTTGGAAATTGTTCTAAACTGTGTTTGCAAATGTGTTTGAACTCCTTCTGGCCTGAAGACTGTGCGACCGACCATGTGCGAGTTGGACTCGCGCACCTAGGGTTCCGTACAAACCTGTAGGTATCTATAGGGGTAGGAACTTTAAAATTATTAAAAATATTTTTATTATATGATGTGAGTAAAAATTTACGGCAACATTTTCTGTACTTATCTGTGCTATAAGACGTCGCTTCGTACCAAATTTCAAGATTCTGAGCACGTGAAGTACCCTGTAGGTTTTGATTCCCTTGCGAGTTTCGAAAAGGAAATCGTCAATTCTGGGCCACCTGATATAAACCGTATACAGTTTGTACTGAAATGTAAAATAAATACTCATTTTATTACTAAAGTAGACAAAATATTGCAAAAAAATGAAACGGGAATTAGAAATACTAAATAAATAAACATTATGTTGATTTTTCCCCGATGAAAATACAGCAAGACAAGTTGTTAACGTCCTTATGGCATTGGCATAAAGTTTAACTTCACCCTGGCCTGAAACGGGATTGTTTTTTTGTTTGACACTGTCAATGTATACCGTTACATAATCTGCGTTTTGATACTGTTCGGTAAGTTAGAACATTGTAATATTAAAATAGTATCTAAGCCTACGAATACCGAAGTTTAAATTAGAAATGGACTGTATTAAAACGCCTAAATAGGGTTTGCAAGATCCGTCAGTTTTTCGGATCCGGATATTACGGATCCAAAAAATTGACGGATCCGGGTATCCGGATAATACGGATCCGAAAAATAAAATCTTAAATTCTGACGTTACGGTAAACGATTCCGTTAATTAAACGATGAAAATCATTGGTTCAATGGGATTTATTACTTTTTCTAAAATCAATATTGAAAAAATTATCAATGTCATCACAAATAATACAATTATATGATATAAACACTCGGTAAACTCTGGTCTTTATTAAATAATAACAATCAGTCTAACTTAACACCAGAATCTTAATAATTAACAATTTAGTATCGTAGCTTAGCTGGTACATGTAAGCTATAAAAAATAAAATCATTTACATTACATATAATCAACATCTTACAATATTTAAAAGAACAATTGTATATGCTAGTTTCTAAGTAAGAAATTACTGTACTGATAAAATAAATAACACACGAATTAGAAACACTTTTGTAGCCCTCTGTTTTCACCTAGTGTGATTCCTATTATTTTACAAACAATATAATAAAGAAAAAATACGAATAGTACTTACTCAGTATCACGTGTTAATTTTTGAACGGGAACAGGAGACGACAAAACCGATAAGGTCACACACGCACGACTGCTCGTTACTAGCACTTTCCAGGTAGACGACCCAAAGACGACTGACACTGAGTGATTAGCAAAGTAAAGGTTTCTTTTCTCTTAAAACTTTTAAGTTAAAAGTAATAACAATTGGAGCAATCCCTAGATTGAGATGTGAAATGTGCGGTAAGTGACAAGTTTGAGTACTCATACTTCATAATATGTAGCAATAGCAATAGTAAGAGTTATTTATCAGAAATTACGTGTTCAATTTATTTTATATGGGGTATATAAGGTATATTCACACAATGTAGACTGTAGAGTAATATATAGTAATCGAAAACAAAATGTGAGCATAACGAGTTATGAATTAATCATTTTAGTGATAATAATTGAATGGATCCGTAGTATCCGTAATATCCGGATCCTGAGACGTAGGATCCGGATCCGAAAGTGAGCGGGTATCCGGATATTTCGGGTATCCGGGTATCCGGATCGCAAACCCTACGCCTAAAGATTGAAAATGCGTATTTTTGCATTTTTGATCGGAGTTTGAATATTAAAAGTGGGTTTCATAATGGCATAATATCATGCTCCTTCGATAACGAAACGCATCTTTTTTTCAATTTTGTAATATCAGATACTAGTGCTATCGCACTTAACGGTGGTAAACCTTATCCCTTCGCAATAGGTGTTAGGAATATTCAGTTAATAGTATCAACGATGGTTTGACAGCAGTCTTTGTTTACCGAAATACAGGAACTATAAATACGATCAAAATATGACTTTTTATTATTTCATCATGATTCCCGTTTTGTTTTCAAGTCCGCTTTTGTACATTATCTTTAAAAAAATGGTACTTTTTTTACATTAATATATAAATCATAGGCAAGCACGCTTTCAAATATTGTCCTTGTCAGATTCAAGTTTTAAATCCATGATTTTTCAATTTTCCCATTAGATTTCGCAATATTTTTACCACCATCCTGATCTAGAAATTATGACGATTCTTTAAAAGTAAGAACCATTCCGAAACGGTCCTAAATATACTGGGCCAGATCACCTAACAAAAATCTCCTTTGCGGAAATTTGCAGCATAAACTACTGTATCTTTTGATTGCATTGGCTTTTAAGTTTGATTTTTTCACAGCTCCAAGGGACAATAGACTTAAGTATTTGATATAAATTTCAGCTTGATAACTCTACGCGTTTCTGAGAAAAATGGTCTTGACAGACAGACAGACAGACGGACAACAAAGTGATCCTATAAGAGTTCCGTTTTTTCCTTCGTCGTTTAGTCCTTTCGAACCCTATAAAACATAGGATCGACGCTCTCAAAATATGGTGGAGGAAAATTCTCAATAGCTTTGTTTCCAAAGCAGCTTCCGGACATCTATGTATAAGTAAGTACCTACCCTAAGTTTAAATAAACTTAAAGTTGGTTAAAGGAAAGTTTGAAGGATTCGGAATACATTTATTTTAATAGTTTATAACTAAGTCAACATACAGACATCAATAAACAAAAAATACACTTTCTTGGCTTATGCCATATCTTGAAACTCTACAACTTTGCCTTTTCAACATGACTTTGTCCAACGCGTCACATTTCAATAAAAGCAAAATATCACAAAATTTGTAACATATACACTTTCGTCGTATTAATGTGTGTTTTATAGCTAATCATATTGTTGGTAACACTGTAATTTAACTTCAGTCACGTGTGAATCGGCTGTTAATGCGGATGTGTTTTTTGATGGGCCAAAAGGACATCAAAAACTTGGTGGTTTATCGGCCTACGAAAGTCCCACAGTTATGTAATTTTAACTGTAACTATAATGCAGCTCAGAACCAATGTAGAAGGAATTTTAACACCATATCTCTATTATTTTGGTGATTATGTTAGTGGGAAATGTCATAAGTCAAAAACATATTTGCGTATCACTTTTTATGACTTTGCGCAGCATAATTCTACCTCTAGGGTTGTCAATAGTATGTTATTATTGACTTCAGGAGAGGCATTTTCCATAAAACGTTATTGTAATGCGGGAGGAATGTAAGTCTAAAATATACAAACGATAATACTTTAAATTTTTCACCGTAATTGATTTTTGCAAATAAGTTTGGAGGTGACATATCACAATTATATAACTTATTTTACGATAAAACTATGCCATGCCTATTATAGATTTTATCATTTAATAGGTAATTACCATAAAGTTAATAATTTCATAGCTAAGCGCATGTACGCAAATCTGGGCAATGTTGAAAAATAATATTTTTTTTGGCCCGCCTGTTTAAAATCCTTTTTCTAATCTACTTAAACTACTTTTTAATTTATTTTGCTCATTCACACAAATAAATACATACCTACGTATGTCAACGTGTGAGTGGCACAAATAAGTTATACAATATGGACCATAAACCTCGCAAAAAAGTAAAAGATCGCAAAAACCGGGCAAAGTTGTATACTTCTACGGTACCTACCTATTTTAAGAAGATAATACATATATTGTGATTATTGTGTAACTGCTGATTAAAGTAAAATTTTATAGTACATCATAGTTTGGAATTATCTTATCACTCCAATGTATTATGATAATATTATGATATCTGATACTGACTAGACATTCAATAAAAATATCGTTTAGCCACTTTCGAATATCTGATCGTTTAAGCTGGTAATTACACTTTATTCATAAGTTCATAACTATAGCGACCCACCCCGGCGCACGATATAAAAAGTGGTTATTGTGAGTTATCCCTAAGAGATAGACATATACCATCGCAGACTTTATTGTATACCTTTTTAAGGTGTGCAATACTGTAGTACATTATTTTGATCTATCTCTTAGGACTCAGCCAGCGTTTGCAATGTAAGCGCAAAAAATGGGTTTATAAAGACATCACATTAGAAACCTCTAAAATCATCAGTTTCTCTACTATATTATGCATGTATTATACATATAAACCTTCCTCTTGAATCACTCCATCTCTATCTATTAAAAAAAAACCGCATCAAAATCCTTTGCTTAGTTTTAAAGATCTAAGCATACATAGGGACAAACAGCGGAAAGCGACTTTATTTTCTACTATGTAGTGAAGATCGTGGATTATACGAGTATAGCATAAAAATACACGCAAATAAGCATCTATATTTGTATACACTATAGAATAATTCTATTTTACGTCAACCCTTTTTGGTTCACTGCTGTGAATTCGAAGGGACTACCTGCTTGATGGGCTAATGTGTGGGTAAGTGGGTAAACATATATCAACCGCTAGTCTCACTAATTGCACGTATATAAAAAAAATATAGGACAATCTTACACAAATCAACCTAGTCCTACAGTAAGCTCTATAAGGCTTGTGTTGTGGGTACTAGGCGACGATATATATAATAGATAGATATAAATAAATACTCAAATACATAGAAAACATCCATAACTCAGGAACAAATATCCGTGATAAACACACAAATAAATGCCCTGACCAGGTTTCGAACCCGAGACCTCCTGCTTCATAGGCAGGGTCACTAGCACAGTCACTAGCGACTGGGCTAAGTGGACGTGTATGAAAATGTACAATTAATTTTTACTTTTATTAGCAACTTTTTAGCATTTTATTTTCATAAAGCCATACATACGTTTGCAATATGCATCTGAGTGATTGCTTGAATCTTGAATCGGCCTTGTTTTCAACGAATATGTACGAGGTGTCATCTTTCAGCTAATTGGCGAATTCATGTTTTCGCCATATGGCCGCGTTTTTGATCCTATAGTTTCATTTAAGTAATGCTATATTTTAGAGCTAGTCACAACTAAAGGAGAGCAAGTATAAGTATATGCTGGTGCTGGTAATGGTAAAATTACTTATGCCCTAACGGGCTGTTATCACAGTTTTGGTGCCATGACGTGATAACCGCCAACCTCTTTGACATTGTCAGGAATCATGGACGACCTAAATAAAATTGGGTTCTTCTACAGTCGCAGTCAAATATATCGGAGCGGCCAAATACTTAAAAATATCTGAACATGCACTTTATCGTCTTGACAATATAGGCGTTGTTCAGATATTTGTGACCAACTTGGCCGCTCTGATATATCTGATGGCAACTGTACGTAAGAAAAAGCTTTATCTCTTTCCCAAATCTTCCAGCGGAGGGACATTATCAAAATATTTCGCCAAAGTATATCGGTTCTTTGAGTATACCATTTGTATATACATATATAGTGTTGAAGAAACCGTTAAAAAACCATCGCGCCGCCTCTATACGTTGGTAGAGAGTCGGTTTAGTTCCTCCATCAAAGAAAAAAGATGGAACGTGGGATGGATTTTTGGATACCAAATTTGTCACGATGTCAGTCATCGGAGTGTGGTAAGTCATTCCGACCACTGATGCCCCCAATTTATATGCAAATCCCAAGGAACAATCATTTTGGAATTGCTCAACTAATATTAAAGTTTTGGGCTTCATTATTTTCCATCTTCTTCCACTTCCAGCAAAATACCATCGTACATTACGGTCATGTCACCTTTTAATAGGGGAAACATCTTCCTAAATTTTTACTGAATCTGCTAGGGAGATGTCAGTGAAGTTTTTGACAGGTTGTTTCCGAGGAAAGTACGATATAGAGGTAACATCGTGCCCCCTTCTGGCAAGTTCGAGCAGCAACGATTAAAATACAACATAATGGCTATTTCCATGATATGGATTCACTGCTAGAATTTTCAAATAGTTCACATCACTAAGTCTCAAACTACGCACTGAAAGTGCTATCAAGTCATTTATTACTATACTCATTTTGTCAGCTGCCTAAATACCACGACAGAAGATTGACTGAGCGAGTGAATGTCCGGACTTGGGTATGTCCTTAAACTATGCCAAAAAGAGAGGTATGGGCACTGGGAATGGCATCTCGCTTAGTGTGGTAGGGCACGTTCAGTGAATGTCATCTCGCTCAAATCTGGAGCAGAGCCCGACTGGGGAAGTACCTCCACCTTACAGAAAACCACAGCTAAATAGCACTAGACCCTACTCATAGTATTGTGTTCCTGCTGGTGAGTAAGGTTGCCAAAGAGCTCACTGAGGACCCAGTGTGTTGACGATGAGGGACCCTCTTGTTCCTTTAGCCGTCAACACAGTGAATCCTCCTTTTTGTAAAGGGTCGGCAACGCGCATGTGACTCCTGTGGAGTTACAGGTGTCCATAGGTTACGGTAGCTGCTTACCATCAGGCAGGCCGTATGCTTGTTTGCCATCGTCGTAGTATAAAAAAAAATTAGCTTCTTACATAAACTAGTTCCACCTGCAGTCAAACTGTGTGAGCAGTTTTCCGGAAAATATATAGATACTGAGAAACAATGACCGGCCTAAAAGTTGAAGGTAGCTAGAGACCTTGAAAGGAGATCGTCAATTTTTGTTAGGTGATCTGGCCCAGATTATTTAGGACCGTTTAGGAATGACTCTAACCTTTAAAAAATCGTCATAATTTCTAGATCAGGACGGTGGTAAAAAAGTTTCGAAATCTAATGGGAAAATTGAAAATCATGCATTTAAAACTTGAATCTGACGAGGACAATTTTTGAAAGCGTGCATGCCTATGATTTATACATTATTGTAAAAAAAATACTGGTTTTTTAAAGAAAATGTACAAAAGCGGACTTAAAAACAATACGGGAATCATGATGAAATAATAAAAAGTCATATTTTGATCGTAATTATAGTTCCTGTATTTCGGTAAACAAAGACGGCTGTCAAACCATCGTTGATACTATTAACTGAACATTCCTAACACCTATTGCAAAGAGATAAGGTTTACCACCGTTAAGTGCGATAGCACTAGTATCTGACATTGCAAAATTGAAAAAAAGATGCGTTTCGTTATCGAAGGAGCATGATATTATGCCATTATGAAACCCACTTTTAATATTCAAACTCCGATCAAAAATGCAAAAATATGCATTTTCAATCTTTAGGCGTTTTAATACAGTCGATTTCCAATTTAAACTTCCGTATTCGTAGGCTTAGATATTATTTTAATATTACAATGTTGTAACTTACAAACAGAATCAAAACGCAGATTATGTAACGGTAGATATTGACAGTGTCAAACCAAAAACAAACCCTTTTCAGTCCAGGTGAAGTTAAACTTTATATCAATGCCATAAGGACGTTAACGACTTGTCTTGCTGTATTTTAATCGCGGAAAGATCAACATAATGTTTATTTATTTAGTATTTCTAATTCCCGTTTCATTTTTTTGTAATATTTTGTCTACTTTAGTAAGAAAATGAGTATTTATTTTACATTGTAGTACAAACTGTATACGGTTTATATCAGGTGGCCCAGAATTGACGATCTCCTTTGGAACATGTATTCTTGAAATATGATAAAGCTGCTCTACTAATAAAAAATTAAAATTCGGGCTCTAAGGAGGAGAAGGTAAGTTTTTACGACTTACACGCGGAAATTATCGCACGTGCAGCCTATTTAGTGTAAGTATACATAATAACCGCAAGTTTGACGCTCTTGAAATGTGGCGCGGGAAGAAGATTCTCAAAGTTCCAAAAAAGCCTCCGGTCATCCATAAGTGCCCTAGTTCATATACTCGTACCCTGTTAAATTTAATATGTTTAAAGCAAAATTTAAAGGATCCAGAATGTATCTTATCAATTATGTTATTAATTTGTAACAAAGAACTTCAAATGTAAGTATACATAATAACCGCAAGTTTGACGCTCTTGAAATGTGGCGCGGGAAGAAGATTCTCAAAGTTCCAAAAAAGCCTCCGGTCATCCATAAGTGCCCTAGTTCATATACTCGTACCCTGTTAAATTTAATATGTTTAAAGCAAAATTTAAAGGATCCAGAATGTATCTTATCAATTATGTTATTAATTTGTAACAAAGAACTTCAAAAAAATGCCTGGGTGATTACTATATATTATATTACGTATTTTAAGAAGGGAATACATATGTTGGTAATTTGTGTTGCCAATGGTTATGGTTATTTTTTGTTGCACCTTAAAATACTTGCCTTATTTATTTTATAGAGTAACCATTAACTGCTAACGGACCTCCTGAAGATCTGGTCACCCTTAGCGACGAGGCTATCAAGTGGCTGACTGGTCTTATATATTTATAGTTGCGTTGTTTGTGTTTATGTTGTATGCCATACTATTAAATAAATAGGTCTGATAGAGACGAGGTATTCTATCTAGTAATTTGAGTTCTCGTATTGTTTTGATCCTGCTCAATGTGAATACATCTGTTTGCTTGCTTGAGTCGACATTAATGTCAAAGAACAACTCTGATGTTTGAACTTTCAGTCAATCGGTAAATTCATGTCACAGTCATGTGTTTGCGAGGTATACAATTACATGACAATTAGCATTCGGCCACTGAATTGAAAGGGGATTATTATATAGGACTATATTCTTTAAACTGAAAAAATATTACTTTGTAAATTAGATGTATTAGAAGTATCTGATCTTTTATTTTGGATTGGTTTGTACTATTACATTATCGAGACTTTCAGATTCTCGAGAAATAACAGGTACCTAAGTAATACAAATATAAGCACTAAAAGCAAGGTTTTCCTTAAGCACTAATAAGGTAGGTATGTTTCTAATAGAGGAAATAAATAATAAAAAATACATCAAAAAGCAAATAGTAACTATAATTACATGCCCTTATTAGGCACAAAACCTTATTAGATATAAACCAATAAATAACGGTGGCATTCAAACAGTGTTATTATATGTTTTTTTTTAATAGGACACTTATAGATGGTTATTAAAACGCGAGAATCTACGTTCTATCCCTGGAGTTGTCCTCAACCGTAAAGGTTATTTCATACCGATTAAAATATATTACGATTAGCTTAAAATGTAGTTGTCCGGAGTTACAAATTATCATTTGTTTGAAAATAGAGTTAGAAACCCTCCGTCCGCTTCACCCTCACCGTTATTTTAGTATGTTGTTTAAGACACCTTTACCTACGACTATACCAAGAAACGGATATACACGGATTATTCCCTGTAAGTTTTTCTTCGTTAGGTGGGTTAAAAGTCATGTGAAATTGACCGTACTTATACATTTTATGTCATACATACATACTCGTACTTTAGAGGGTTACGAAAAAACCATGCGCCAACTTTCTTTTTTGAAACAATATCAAAATATCGATTTTCTTGCTGCATAGAATCACTCGATGATCATTGATCATATTTCAAATACAAGTCTTCCTTAGCAAAACTATACCTATCTAATGCAATCTTAGCTCGAGTACAGTTGCCATCAGATATATCAGAGCGGCCAAGGTAGTCACAAATATCCAAACGCCGCCTCTATTTTCAAAGCGATAAAGTGCATGTTCAGATATTTTGAGTACCCTGGCCGCTCCGATATATTTGATGGCAACTGTACTTACTATTACTTGAAATGTGCAAGTGAAATGAAATACTTACGCCTGATAACGGCTTAGGTGCAGCAACGTGATAACCGCCAACCTCTTTGACATTCTCAGGAATCAACGACGGTCCGAACAAAACAGGGTTCTTGTACGTCAGTAACATCTTAATTTCTTTTCCTAACTCTTCCAGCGGAGGCACACCATCAAAATATTCCGCCAAAGTATTCTGGTCGATTCTTTGAGCATACCATGTGTATAAAGTATTATAGTAAGCTTTGAAAACAAACGCCTCCAGACGTTGGTATAGGGTCGGTTTAGTTCCTCCTCCAAAGAGCAAAAATGATATGTATGCTGGGTTGCTGGGAATACCAAAACGATCATAATGCCACATAATCGGAACGTGGGTAGTCAGACCAATCACAGGTGATCCCAACTTGTATGCCAATCCCAGGGCACAATCGCTGTTGAACTGCTCAACTAGTACAATGTCAAACTTAGCTTTCGACTTCCATAAATTCTGCACTTCTTTATTTTGCAACAATACTTTGCAATTATCCGTACCACTGGTAACCAAAAATATAGCCAAATTAATAACGGTCACATACGAGTTTTCAATAGGGAAGACATCTTCTAAAACCTTCACGGAACCTGCTAGGGAGATGTCGGTGAAGTTTTTAACTGACTTTTTCTGAGGAAAGTACGATATAGAGGTGACATCGTGTCCCCTTCTCGTGAGTTCAAGTAATAACGGTTCAAGCGCGAAATAATGGCTCTTTCCTTGATACGGGTTCACTGCTAAAATTTTCAAAGTGTTCACATCACTGAGTGTTAAACTTGATACTAATACTGCTAACAAAATATGCACTATTATTCTCATTTTATAAGCGACCTTTGCCGCGGCAAGAGACTTACTGAGCAGTGGAAATCATAAAGTCTATTTATGTACGCACACAATCAAATGACTGTAAGTACTTACCTGCTCGTATATGTACTATGCGACATGCACATACATTACTAATTACATAATTACCTACCAATTGTGCCTTCAGTTCATACTTCTCTTTGTATTTATTAATGTTATTAATTTGTATACATACATAATTAAGTTACAGCCATGCCAAACTTGCTTACTTCGATCCGGGACGATATTTTACTAATTCATTAAACCTATACAACTGATTTAAAACTTAATGAATCAATAATACACGTAGATTTTTCAGAAAACTACGACTGCAAATTACACACAGAAGTTCAAGCTATGAACTTTGGAGCATCCAAGGTGAAGATTTGATATCGTTCTGCACAATTTCACCAAACAGAAAGTCGTCTATGATAGAACTCGAACGAAGCGTGTGTCGCACGAAGCGTTTTGCTTCGACATTCCTTATGCGAACTGCCAAGGAGTGGAACGGCCTGCCCGAGTCTGTGTTTCTACTTGAGTACAATTTGGGTCTCTTCAAAGCGAGAGTAAATAGGTATCTCATAGGTAAGCGTGCTCCACCGCAGACCGCATCATCACTTACCATCAGGTGAGATCGGGTCAAACGTCTGCCTATCCTCCATTTAAAAAAAACTCTGTAAAGCAAATTAGGTTTAAATACCGAACAGCTGTTGTATCATACGCATTTTTAGAGAACGTAAACAAAATAAAATACATATGCAACTGTCTAAGTAGCTATAATCTATTCGCTGTGTGCTTGATTGTGGCACCATCTCTTGGGCAGGGGTTCAATCTTTTTTTTTTCTGTTTTATAAATGGCTTGTGCACCTTATATGAAATGTCTCTGGCTGATTCACTATTTTGACAGTTGACCGGGTTGAGATGACATAGGTGATGTCAAATATTTTCAAATTTGGTATTGACAATAGCCCTTTGCAGTTTTATTTCTTGTCACATTGTGCACTGCGATCGTTTACTTTACCCCCACGATGCACTTCGCACATAGCGAATAGTAGGAGGTACTTCAGTAAAGGTTAGAAAATACTGGTTATCAGCCATTTATTAGTAGTTTTTCCATAATAAGTCATTTATAGAACTTCCTCATTCGCGGTCTTGAGTTAAGGATATGATAAGGCCTTACCAGAACATAACATAACATAAACATAACCTAAATACTTAATAGACACAAAGTATACACAAGTCACAAACAAAAAAAGCCGAGGCAAAACAATTGGCGGTCTTATCGCTAAACAGCGATCTCTTCCAGACAACCTTTGGAAAGCGGAAACCTACTTACTACTTATTAAGTAAATTCTGAATTCCACATATAATGTGTACACTAGCCTAGGTAATAAGCCACATTTGCCTAGGTAATAATGTGACCGCTTGTAAATAGAGCGGTTTACCAAAGTAAGTGACTCAAGTGTGTCGTTATAAACTATAGTAAGTAATGAACAGTTTATTGCATAAAATAGGAAAAGGTATATAAGGGAAAGGACAAAGGAGAACATATCCCTGATGTTAACCTGATTATTTATTTAATAATCAATTCATCCATAATTTAAGTATAGCATAATATGGAAACAAACATTATTTTTGTATAGTTATATTATTTTAAATAAAATATATTAAACAAAGTTAACAAAAATAAATTAGATATAAGTCATTCAAAATTTCACGTCTCCTGTACTTACATTAAAATAATAAATTAACAATCTATTTATGTACAGACGCCTAATGGTGTTCGTACCTACTGTTCATGGCTCGGACCAAAAAAATCTTGTTACCTACTCAATTGCTCTTAATTTAAATGTCGGCTAGAAACATTCGCCGAATTCTGCAGAGCATTGTTAAAATATCTTTTTCAACAGAAAGGCAGTTAAAATGCAAAAAGGCACAAATGCAAAAATACCAAAATAATAAATGTACAGGAGTCATTAAATTATTGTGATACAAAGTACTTATAATCATGTCAGCAGGTTAAAAAAAATTTACACCTACACAAGGACGGTTGAGTAAAAATGCTAACGCAGACACTATTCGGTCCAGAAACTTCTTTCACTTTTTCTAACAAAGTTTCAATAGATCAAAATTGATTTTGAACTGGCTGATTTCATCTCATTGTAAAGTAAGTAAATGATATTTTATTCCATTAACTTTTCTTATACTTTTCATTCAAATTTGACACGTTTAGTTCTCCTTTCCTCCGTCTCGGCGCTGGTCGTCTCAGCGTTAGAACAGCAGCAGCAGAGCGCTCTGACGATTTTGCACAGAACGTAGCTCATAATATACATTACTAAGGCGATGAAAGCTAAGACGTCTAACTGTAGTTGCTGGTACCAAGGTTTGTTCACAGATGTCGCTAGGAGGTTCGGGGCACCGTTGTATCGAGCGACGTACTCTGTCCAGTATACTGCGGTTTCCAGAGGCGACATTGGACGGTCGTGCCATATTCTGGACATGAACTTAGCCTGCTGCTGGGTCCTGAAAAAAGTAATAATTTTACAGTATAAACTGAAAATAGATGTCATATACTCCAGAAAAAGTGAAAAAATGAAAATCAAAAAATATTCAACAAAATAATTTGATTTGCTTCAACATTCTTAATTTTACAGTACTTTTTTTTGGAATTTAACTTTTAATAGTAATGCAGCCGTACTTGGTCTACGGGGCCAGTTGCCAAGACCTCACCTCATTTGAAGTTTAATTAACAATATCTGACATAAAAAAATTAAACTAACAAAAACAAACACAACGAATTAAACAAGCAAACGAAAATAATACAGCAATATTGCAAATTAACAAACAACTCATTGATTACTTGTTTGTTAATTGTTAATTAGTAGTCATTTAGGTAATTAAACTAATTAAGAATTTTAGATAAGGAAATAATAATTGTAAGTAACTACGAGTATCTACAATTATTATTTACTTATCTAAAACAAGGTAAGTACCTACTTCATACGTTTACTCAAAAAAAAACGGTCTAAGTTTTTTTCTTGATAGTTAGAAGACATATCCTTTTATTAAAGGGACAGGAATTGTTTATCATTTATTTGATTTATTATATCTAGATGAGATCGAAATCTAGTGAATCCTCCTTTTTGTAAAGGGTCGGCAACGCGGATGTGACACCTCTGGAGTTGTAGGCGTCCATAGGCTACGGTAGCTGCTTACCATCAGGCGGGCCGTATGCTTGTTTGCCACCGTCGTGGTATAAAAAAAATACGAATATGAAACAAAAATAAATTTTATCATACACGGTATGGTGTGGTGTGTCACTGTGTGTCTTTGAATTTATAATTTCAAACAAATCTACAAAGGTTAACCTTGTCTGCCATTGAGGAAGGTTACAAATACTTTCATTTCATCTCCAATTTCAAATCTACATTAATTACGAGAAATTCAATCCCGAAAGATTTAATTGCTAAGGTCAGCGCAATGTTAATTAGTAAACTTAGTAAGGTCAGTGAAGTCGGACAACGGTAACGGACGGCTACTTCCCAGTAGCACATTAAATATGTATTGAATAATGAATTCTACCAATTAAGTTAAACAATTACGTGGGTATATGGATTACTTAGCTTGTTTAAACTTATACATTCAGAAAAACCTGCTAATAATACCCATTAGTGGATGAAATGTGAATAATGTTTGTCAAATATTGAATGTTTTATTCATCGATGCATTATTTCAAAGCAAATTTTCCTTAAAAAAAATTATATCCTCAAGAAGTCGACTCAAATAAAATCTAGGATCCATCTTAATGAGAAGGAGTATAAAGTATATAGTTTGATTGTATAAGGGTTTTGTCATAGACATATAAAATAAGGAGACACCGCCGTGAAGACAAATTAGTGGCCATTGTAGCAGAAAAAATACGGCTTTACGTGAACAAAAAATTTCCTTTGCCATGATTATTCCTTAGGACCCAAGGATGAATTTAAGAAGAGGGGACCCTCCCCCCTCCCCCTAAAATTTACTTCAGAAATCTGGGTGGCTCCACTTCTCAAATTAGGTGGGGACCTAAGGGATTTTTTTTAAGAACTGCGGGTCAAAAATTTGTTTTGACCTCTAGTATACGTGTACCAAACGGCTAAACTGTACATCGTTTGCGGGTTTTTTTGCGTACACCTTCCACTACGGGCCCAAATCTGGCTTGCAATATTTTACCTAAACAACAAACACTGTGAGTTCAAATAAAAACTTGTAATAAAAAACTCACGAAGAGTCCAGAAAGTAAATAACCACTTACGTCGGATCCAAGACCTCATTGATAGCGTTCAAAAGGTATTCCTTTGTCAAATCCTGGTAAGAGACGATAGTAGCCACTCCAGCGTCCTGGAGAGCTGCCGCATTACCGTACTGGTCACCGAACAGCGGTACAGCAACCACTGGTATACCGGCGTCCAGTGCTTCTACGGTGCTGAGGATACCAGCGTGGGAGATGAAGGCCTTCACGTTTTCATGCTCTGGAAAGTATTGAGATTTTTATTATTATTTACTGTGTAAAAGCATCAAAGGAGTTGCAAAATGGGGGCAGCTTCATAATAGTACATTACAGCGGCCTTTCTCAAATATGCAATGAAATAAAGAATGAAAAAAAAAAGTTTCGTTCATAATCATTTTCTATTATTATCATCACTTCAGATACGTAAACCCTGTCACGACAAAAAAAACAGCTGCCGCCATTTTTGGCGCCAAGGTTACTTTCCAGGCCTTGGCCTGAAAATATGTATAAAATCCCATTACAATCCTCTCGAGTTGCTGCGCCCGATACAGGATACTCCCGAGCCTATTAAAAAGGAAGTAACGACAATAAGGTAAATGTACGTTTCCACGAACGCTTAAGACCTGGATGTACGTTTCATTTTTTAATAAGTTCTGGCATTTTCATACGGTTATTGTCAATACTATACATGTAACATAAATACATTTGTAATCATTTTATTTAACTTAGAAATTATTTGTAAAGTTAGACATATTAAAAAAATATTTTTAAAGTTTTTTATACCGCCTAACTTCATTTGTACCATTAAGCGAACTAAGAAACATGATTTGCATATATTACCGAATCCGGTGACCACTTTACCGAACTAGAAGAAAAATGTATGGGAATAAGGTGTTGAACGATTCTCAAACTTAAACTGTCTCATTGTTTAGATAATGTCATCTAACTGCGCAAAATTTGCGTCTCCATACATTACTGAATTACTTCATACAAAACAAAAGTAACCTTTATTTTTTTTATCACTAGTCAAACAAAATACCTCACCATTTTTTTATATAAAATAAAAAATAAATAAATAAATATATAACATATACAAATATATCGTTTTTTGGGGCACTTACGTAATACAAGTTTTTACAATATTAATTTAAAAGTTAAATTTTATCTAAAAATGGAAAAAAAAACACAATTTAATATTTTATTTTATTATTATAAAATTTACCTTTATACAAAATGACATATCAACAGCAGGCCCTTGAACATGTTTAAATGTTTAGAAGCGCTGGACTTTATAAAAAGGCAGAAAAATAATACATTTTAATGTCGACCTAGCTGTGAGAGAAATAAGGATGACATTTTAATGCCTATCGAATACAAACGAGGCCGAGGTAGATACGAATTCGGTAGCAGAGACTATGGGCACAATTTACCGAACGAGCGTTCGGTAAATAAACCATGCAAAATATGTGGAACCTAATACGCGAACAAATTTTGAAAATAGTACCTAAATTGCAACGATTGTGACATAACCACAAATTTAACATTGAAACTAATAATTAGAAGGATTACGAATCCGTTCATGTATTTAGTCTTTACTAATATTGCCGTAAAATAACTATAAAAAATTGTTAAAGATAGCTTTGTCGAAAGGCTTATTTTGAACTCAAAAAGTCGTAAAACTATAAGATTTCAAACGCGGATTTACTATAGTCTTTGCTGTCTACACATGTTCGGTAAATGCTCATAAAATTACAAATACTTTTCATTATTTGAAAAGTAAAGCAGTTTATATTAATAGTTTATAATAAATTAGTAAAAAAATAATTTCAAAGACATACGCTTTCCCTGATTCCGTACGCTGTTCGGTGAAACCATCAAGTCATAAAGTTGGGTCACACATCACCGGATTCACATTTATCTCAAATTCTGAGAATATAACTGCACTAAAATCACTTAAAATACTAAAATACATAAACTTATTAAATAGCAACACTCTAAATCCACAATTTGGAACCCACATATAGTTTTAAACGATTCTATGATCTTAAGAAGTGCACGCGATTTCTTAACGATTTTGTTAAGGGCGCCCATACAAAGTGGCACTCAACCGACAAGATCAGTTGTCATGTCACAACTGAGCAGCAAAATGGCCATCTCTGACGCGTATTCGTAGGGGTAGGTATGTAGCTTACAGAAAAAAATATCACAACGTAGTATCTGCTGTAAGTAATCGACTTATAGCTTAAAATGGAATATATTCGGCGATACGGCACGTTCGCTGAAGCGTACATTTACCTTATGTCACTGAGAAATATCATTTGATGATGATCGTATCAAAACCAATGCATAGTTGGAGGTGTCTGACACTCTTGAATGTAGTGTTACAGAATGTAAAATGTAGGTCGGTACCTACTTAACATACGAGATTGTGCCAATTAGCATATCTCAGGCATAACTTAATTAATTTAGTTAGGTTAATTAGGTATATACTGGGTAATTCAGGAGATGTGAGCACGAACAACCATACACACTTAGTTAACGATAATGAATCGGCCGCCATCATGTTTAAGTGAAACATTAACGCCTTTCTATTTTTTATCATGTTTTTCAGATCGTCAATTTTTGTTAGGTGATCTGGCCCAGATTATTTAGGACCGTTTAGGAATGGTTCTTACCTTTAAATAATCGTCATAATTTCTAGATCAGGATGGTGGTAGAAATATTGCGAAATCTAATGGGAAAACTGAAAAATCATGCATTTAAAACTTGAATCTGACAAGGACAATATTTGAAAGCGTTCTTGCCTATGATTTATATATTAATGTCAAAAAAGTACCGATTTTTTAAAGATAATGTACAAAAGCGGACTTGAAAACAAAATGGGAATCATGATGAAATAATAAATAGTCATATTTTAATCGTATTTATAGTTCCTGTATTTCGGTAAACAAAGACGGCTGTCAAACCATCGTTGATACTATTAACTGAACATTCCTAACATCTATTGCCAAGGGATAAGGTTTACCACCGTTAAGTGCGATAGCACTAGTATCTGACATTACGAAATTGAAAAAAAGATGCGTTTCGTTATCGAACGAGCATGATATTACGCCATTATGAAACCCACTTTTAATATTCAAACTCCGATCAAAAATGCAAAAATACGCATTTTCAATCTTTAGGCGTTTTAATACAGTCGATTTCTAATTTAAACTTCCGTATCCGTAGGCTTAGATACTATTTTAATATTACAGTGTTCTAACTTACCGAACAGTATCAAAACGCAGATTATGTAACGGTATACATTGACAGTGTCAAACCAAAAAACAATCCCGTTTCAGGCCAAGGTTAACGACTTGTCTTGCTGTATTTTAATCGCGGAAAAATCAACATAATGTTTATTTATTTAGTATTTCTAATTCCCGTTTAATTTTTATGCAATATTTTGTCTACTTTAGTAATAAAATGAGTATTTATATTACAGTGCAGTACAAACTGTATACGGTTTATATCAGGTGGCCCAGAATTGACGATCTCCTTTTATTTTCTGTAATCATAGTCACCCTACATAAACAAATCGATTAAGATAATACCCCTTTGAATATCATGACAACACTTTGATAATGAAAAAAAAATGTCAAATTAAGTGAGATACGATGTTTCCAAAGTAACCAGATATAAATTTGACACATATCGCAGAAAAACAAGAGAGTGTACTCGACGGAGTGTTCTAATTGTAGAGTGACCATGAATGTCGATGTCGTAAATAATTTAAAACTTTTATTTTTTACTTATTTTTTTATTGCGCTAATTACACTAATACTGCTATCAAACAATAGCTTGTAATTAACTTAATCCGTAGCGTTAATCCTGCTCACGTCTACTGAATCACAATACCTAATTATAAACTACCAGATTGAAACTTATTATTAAACGAGAAAATAATCAAAGTGATGTTCTTGGGTTTATCATGTTTGCTTAATCGATCTCTTCTTACAAGCGTCCATAAATAAATGAAAATAAACACCTTGAGGAGAATATTGTCTTCAGTTATCCCGTTTATCTATCCCGTGACCACGGGCTCTGTAAAGAGCTCGAAATGTTGGAACATTTTATGCTAACACGCGATTAGATAATCCGTTTAATTGTTCATCATTCATCATTCATTATGAGCCAATATTGTCCCACTGCTGGGCAAAGGTCTCCCTCTTATTTCTCCACGTATCCCTATCCCCTGCAGTCTTCCACCAGTCTCTGTCAAAGGCGTCAAGCTCGTCCCGCCATCTCCGACGAGGTCTACCGTTTAATTGTTACAATTACAACTATAATATCTCGAGGAAAACATAAATATTATAATAATTATATTACTAGTAGTCTTAGTGATGAAAAAATGCAATATGAGTATGACAATAAAGCTGCAGCGAAAAAAAGTAAAAAAAACAAAGCTTCTATATTCTATTAATTTTTTAATGGCTACAGGAAAGACGCGAACATAAGTAGCATACAATAGAATGTGTATGAACCGCATACCTAGTAATGCTTTGATTTATTTCAAGTTTTAAGTCTTTTACATTATAAGTTGGTAGAACATGGTAGAACTGACAGCATGAGACCAACTTTAAACAAATTCGAGTGCGAAAATAAATATGTGGCGGAAATTTCTTTTGGCGCAAAATAAAATTGCTTTCAACGAGTGTATATTTTTCATCGATAACGTCATGTTCGCAAATACATTCTATTTGAAGGCCACGTCTCATATTTGCAAGTTTGTGTTTGTTAATGTAAGAAAGCTAACAAAAAAATAAAGTCTAGTAAAAACGGGATTTTTTTATATATTTTCCGTTTTTTAGTATAGAATGTACCTAGGCATGTAAGAGTACAAAACAAGCAACCCAGCTAAAATTACTGCTGACGGTATTTCCACAATGTAATGAATACTATTAATGATGTTATTAAACATTGATTATTTGCAACGTAACGCATTGGTTTATTGGTAATATCAGCAGTTAGCCAAATACAACCGTGTTATATTAACTGTTATTTTAATAAATAGTAGGTAAACCAATTATTATCCGATAATTATAACATATCAATATTTATACAGATATTCAGTTAACTGCAATAATATCTCACATAAGGAAACGAGCAAAAATATCCAACTGTAATGATTAATTTGTAGAGCCATTAGAGCGTCTCTGCTTTTCTGTTTGTGACTTGTGTATACTTTGTGTCTATAATTTGAGGTGTGCAATAATAGTAGTTTATGTAACTGCTACGTAATAAGGGTCCTTAAAACATGAGTGTGGTTTTATAAAACGAGCCGCAGGCGAGTTTCATAATAAGATCACACGAGTGTTTTAAGGCCTAATTACGTACATTTGCATACACTGCTTTATCTACACTCATATTATTTATCCAAAATGCCGTATTCGGAAACCATAGAATGGCCGCCATTGCACCGCCATGGCCAACTCGATTGTGCCGGCGGTCGGGGAGGCGCGTGTCGGGCTGTCGGCGGATGCGCGGGAGGGTGCAGGTGTACATTATGTTATCAAAACTCATAGCACATCAATATTTGAGCATGAAAAGTTAAAATTACGTTACTGCCACAGATAAAAAGCTTATCATAGTAAAATCAGTCGTGGTAATGCTAGCCATTGCCTACCGTTTTCGAACACGTTTTAGAGAACTTACAATATGAGTGTAGATAATAGTAGTTTATGCAACAGTTGTATAAGAGGGGTCAAAAAAGGTGAGTGGCGTGGGTAACAATTTGAGCCGTAGGCGAAAATTGTTAAGAAAAACGCCACGAACATTTTTTTACCTACTTATACGACGTTGCATACAATACTTTTTCTACGAATACACTTACTTTTATAAAATGCGAAATTGAAAACTTCATGGATATCGCAGTTATTTTGTCCACATAATTAACAATCATTTAAGTTTTACCTTTTAAAACACTATTTTTCAATAATACTAACATTACTAACACAAATACACACCGTCGTTATTTGATCAATTATTAAAGAGCTACAGAGATTAGTAAAAATACCTAAATTACTTTCAAAGTTTGCAATTTGCCCCAACAAACGAACGGGAAACGTAAAAAACTACGAAGTAGGTCTGTGGTTTTTTTAATATTTTTTTTTCTAAAAACGCTGCGTTTATTTAGGTTTCTTAGGTTGGCAGTAATTTATTTTATATTAATAGTCGTGTTTGTACGCGATTACGCGATACTATTTTGGCGCTTTTATAGAACAAGTGTTATTTTGGGGAATAGACTAGATAGACTTTTCATCGAGTGTATTATCTATGTTCTTATAAAGGTGTTGATGAATCTATAAATGACAGATAAAAGTACAGGAGTAGAAAAAGAGTATTTATGTTATGTTATGTTTGCATCTTTTTGACAGAGATTATTGGAGGTGACTGTAGTTTATACATATCACTTAAGTATCTACCTAACTTTTACTATAATATTTATTTGAGTAACTCACTTAAAATGTCGTACTGCGGGAACCATCTCATAGTCATCACGTTTCTTGGCAAATTCTCAATACTGCCTCCATCCCATTTCCAAAGTACTCTTAAAGGCAATTTATTGAATGTTGATAACAGTTCACTTAGTTTTTCAGCTGGCAACGTCGAGTCCTTCGTGGTGGAGCCCAAGTTTACGTATATAACTCCGTGCTCCGCCTCGTTTATGAATCTTTCAATTTCCTGGGAAGATAAGGAGCGTTTTAATTTGCGGCAACTGTGACATGTGTGAAGCTTCCTATTAATATATTGGATGGAGATAATGATATTCTCTGTGCTTTAGAAAGCAACGTAAAATCATGGAAAGCCTGTACAGCTCTTAAGACTTAAGGAAATTTTATTTTACATAAACCAGTAGATATTATGTATATTCCGGCATGCGTATACTTGCGTATAAAAATAACCATAAATATGTAATTTGAAATAAAAAACCATAATAATGTTTAAGTTAAGGGAAAAGAAAAAAATCACTCCAAGAGCGAGACTATAGACTGAGATTCGTGACTCCAGGATTCCGGTTTGTTGGTTAACAAACAAATTAATTTACAACAACACTCAGCGCAAGGTGAGTTGAGTAGAAGAAAATAAATAATGTATGTAGTAGGTACGTAACGTATGCAATTTCAAACTAACTAGGGGGTTGTTAAAGATGGCGCTCATTTTCGAGCACGTCATTATATGTAAATATAATAATTTAAAGATTCTTAGTTAGGTATATTAAATAATAAGAAATGTATACTAACAGTCGGTAATGCTCTTGGCGGATTCACGTGAATGCCTCCAATATCAATAACGTTATCAGGCCTGGCAATACCGCCAAACACTGACTGATGCGTGTTTACAAACACCAAACTGGCGTTCGCGGCGATGCTCTCCAAACTAGGCAAATCATCTCCCAAATACTTGTACAAATAAACGTGATCTGTCACTTGCGATCCAACGTAATAAACCCAATTGGCGACGTAATATAGAACATAGCTCTTCAGTCTGTCGAAGTACCAAGGGTCTTTTCCATACGGAAGGCTAGCTAACGGTACGGATGCAGAATTGAAATTGATTCCGAGCCTGTTGTACTGCCACGCTTGGACGGGCTGAGGATTGAAAGCGATGTACGGAGCGCTCAGATTGGCAGCCAATGCTATGCCGCAGTCGCTGTTATACGACTCCACTAAAACCACATCGAAGCGAGCTCGCGTTTTGATCATGTGCAGTACTTGATTGTTATTCATTAGCTTCTTGCAGTCGTCATTGCCGGTCTTTGTCGACACTAGCGTCTCAAACGGCACCCGCGACACTTCATTCACGATCACAGATTCAAACGATAAACCTTTATACACTTGTTGATCACTTAACAACACTTCTTTGTACGAAGCTGGTGGATTAGGGAGTTGGTAATGGGAAATCAGAGTCACTTCATGTTCGCGAGTAGCTAACTCTCTAAACAACCCACGGTAAGTCAGATAGTTATTTCGATCCAACGATGGGAATATTCCGAGAATCCTGTAACAGTCTGCCACGAATAGGGTCGCAAGGAAATAGGAGAGAACGTATTTTCTCATTTTTGTGGACGCGTTCGTTTTGTTGCACTGAGAATTGGTTACTAGGGCGTGAATTGATGCCGGCTTGCGTAGTTATCTAATAATAGGTAGGTATGAGGACTATGAGGTAATCTTTGATGACGTGATCATTTCGTAACGGACAAAAATACGCGGTGACGGCGTTAATGGTTTGATCATGACCTCGATCGCCGTGGAAAAACATTAAGACGTGATGCGATGCCGACGGCGCGGCCGAGACTGTTTGAATATAATGATGTAGAAAGTTATGCGTATGAGTGGCTAATGTACTTCTGTAGATGATATTATTTTGATAACCGTATCTGCAGAGTGCAATGCTTGGACTTTGGTACAATGCAATGTTTTCGAGGTATTTAATCTACCTCAATGTGCTAATTCAATTGACTGATAACTGTCTAAACTATATTTGTTGTCGCAAAGGGTGGCAAACAGAACCTTGTTAGCCGTCACTATTCTATCGACCGTTTGTCTGCCTATTAGCTGGCTCTATTTACATAGCATCCAATACACGCAAGGATTTACAAAGAGTGATTTTATTGCCGCTAATTACGAATTGTTGCAGGGCACGCTTTTGGGTTAGGTTGTATCTCTTTGTGTTCTTTATATCTTTTTTATAGTGATATATATTGTATTTATTTATGTTGACATTTACTGTGACTGTTCACAGATCTTTTGTCACCTTCGTCGCAGAGGCCAGGCCGGAAGCGTTCCGGCGCGGCGCGGTGCGACGGTGACGTCACCAGACAATGCCTGCGTCGTTATTATTCTGATTAAGATTCATGACTAATTAATGTAGCGGTGAGGTTTAAGGCCTTTGTACGCCTAAGATTCCGACATTTGGTGTAATATATTGTAATGCTTAAAACCATAATGATAAGATTGATAAGTTACTTTCATACCTATTCGAGAAAAGCAGTGAAAATGTTGTAGGTGTTATATATATTACTTACATGTACTTACTTCCTCGTTTGATTTTATTTGCAATTATGGTTCCAGGTTCACTAGTTCACTAGTTTTTCCAAATTCGAGCGCTAGCTAATAGAACTTCGAAGCTAGAGGCATATTACGAGTAGGTAACTGAGCGCATAATATTAATATAGAGTCTGTTCGGAAAGGGAAGTGTCGCAGAATGTATGAGCTTCCATATAAACCACGACACTTCTATTTACGAACAGACTCTATATTTAGGGTTCCGTACCTCGAAAGGAAAAAACGGAACCCCTATATTATCACTTAGTTGTTCGTCCGTCCGTTCGTCTGTCAAGACCCTTTTTCTCAGGAACGCGTGGAGCTATCAAGCTGAAATTTATACACAACCTATCTCAAACATAACTCCAACACACAACAAACAATTAACCAATATTGAAGTTGTGTTGAGTTGTGTTGGAATATTTCTCAAGCAAATTCTGATATTTCTGATTCAGATGTTTATGCCGTAGCTGTATTGCGTTGTAATGCATTGGAGTATTTGGAGTTGTATTGAAGTTGGATCGTGTCTATACGTTTTTAGGGTTCCGTAGTCAACTAGGAACCCTTATAGTTTCGCCATGTCTGCCCGTCCGTCCGTCCGCGGATAATCTCAGTGACCGTTAGCAATAGAAAGCTGAAATTTGGTACTAATATGTATATCAATCACGCCGATAAAGTGGTAAAATAAAAAGTGGAAATTTTTTTTTATTAGGGTACCTCCCCTATACGTAAACTGGGGAGTGATTTTTTTTTTCATTTCAACCGTAACGTGTGATATATTGTTGGATAGGTATTTATAAATGAATAGGGGTTTACTAAAATAATTTTTTTGATAATGTAAATATTTTCTGAAATAATCGCTCCAGAAGTAAAAAAAAATGTGTCCCCCCCTCTAACTTTTGATCCATAAGTTTTAAAAATATGAAAAAAATCTCAAAAGTAGGACTTTATAAAAATTTTCTTGAAAAAATATTTTGAACTTGATAAGTTGAATAGTTTTGAAAAATAAGTATAAAATAATTTCTGTACTAAGTTTGTAATTTAACCGTATAAGCAGCTGTTTATTGTACCTGTAATTTCTACAAAATCACAATGAAATGACGTGCTTTCCAATAAAGTAAAAACGGTGAAAATCGGTTCACGAAATAAAGAATTATCCCATAAAAATCATCTTCCATACTTTAAGCTCGCGCGCAATAGTTTACTTAATTTGCCGATAGATGTCGCTGTACGTGGAACGCTCATATCATATCCTACATGGCGGTGTTATTTTAACTCTTAAGTGGGAACACTTACTGTGACGGACGGAAAACTACGGAACCCTACACTGAGCGTGGCCCGACACGCTCTTGGCCGGTTTTTAAAGTTAGAATACGGCCCCCTGTCCTTTACGGAACGCCTGTTGAAGAGTTCATAGCGTAGTATTATAAACAAAATTTGCTATGATAATTTTAGACACTGGTTTTCTTTTATAACTCATACTAATAAGATTTTATATTCAACCTTTATTTACATAACTTTAACATTGCTTATTTACTCATAAGGTATTTGCTAAACTAAATTATTTTCTATAACAAAGCTGAGAAAGGTACTGAATACAGAACAAAATTAATAAGTTGCACTTGTTGGTGTTTAAAATCGTTAGCTATTTACCTAATTGCACTTAAAATAACGAAAGAAGAAACTGCGTACCTGTAACTCTAATACATGCATAGGTATATTCTTTCATATCCGATCCCGTTATTTATGTCTTCGAAGCTTTTGGTTGTTTAATTTAGTTAAGAGCATAATTGAAGACTATTTCTAAAGGCACCACAGCTAAATAGCACTAGACCCTACTCATAGTGTTGTGTTCCTGCTGGTGAGTAAGGTTGCCAAAGAGCTCAAAGAGGACCCAGTGTGTTGACGATGAGGGACCTTCTTGTTCCTTTAGTCGTCAACGCAGTGAATCCTCCTTTTTGTAAAGGGTCGGCAACGCGCATGTGACGCCTTTGGAGTTGCAGGCGTCCATAGGTTACGGTAGCTGCTTACCATCAGGCGGGCCGTATGCTTGTTTGCCACCGTCGTGGTATAAAAAAAAAAAAGGCAAACGTAGGTATAATTTCCTTCTCTATACTTAGTTTTTTTCGGACTATAGTAGTCCGCCTCGTACTCAGAACTCGCGATTTCCTTGCAAACGAGATGACCAATATAATAAGACCCATATGATGATTTTTTCGCGCCTTCTAGCTCCATGACCCCTTGGTCGATCCTGCTCATATACGAACTCTCAAATTATATATCTCTGCTACAACCCCAACAAATTTCATGAAGATCAGAAAAGCGTTACTAAAGTTATCGCGAAACAAACTCTCAAAATCAAAAAGCCATCGAAATGCCGAGACGTCCCACTAGCCAGAAGTTGTTTGTAAGAACTTGCTTCGCTTACGCTCCGCTCGTTCGATTAGAAAAATCGTGCAATTGATGTAGTGCGATTTTTGGAAAAACGATTTTAAAATTCGCCATTTTGCAAATAAACTGGCATTAATAAAAATGTTGATACCGTTTAATTAATATTTACCACAACTATGACCTGTGATTGATTTGTTTGATATTTTAATTGGGCAATAAAAGATTTTTTACAAGTTACATTTGAACTGTTTGTTTAATTATTTTGAACAGAACAAGCTTTTGGTGGCAGAGAGAAAGATTCTCCGCACAATCCTCGGCCCGACGCAGAGACCCGATGGCAGCTGGAGGATCCGCAAAAACGCCGAAATTGAACAACTATTGGCTGAACCAAATATGATTGGTGTGACAAAGGCGCAAAGGCTTCGGTGGCTCGGTCATCTTGAGCGGATGGGAAGCGTAAGGGCGGTAAAAAGAACATACGAGGGAAAACCAACAGGACGCCGCCCGGTCGGTCGGCCTAGGTATAGATGGGCGGATGTGGTGGAGTGGATGCGGATCTGTGCGAGCTCCAAGCTGGCGACTGGCGAGAAAATGCACAGGACCGGGATCAGTGGCGAGCAGTCGTGTTGGAGGCCAAGACTCACTTTGGGTCACTGCGCCAGAGGAGTGAGTAAGTAAGTAGTTTAAGTATTTTGTGATATGTACTTACGACTGAATTGCTTAGGAAGATGAAGAAAATAGCCGGACATGTAATTTAAACTAAGCGTTTTTCAGAAGCTTTTAATTAGTTCCTCTATTCATTACTGAGCACTTTAATAACCTAAGAAGATAATCGTCGCGCCTTCGCTAGAAAATGTCAGTATAAAAAAGTAATTAATTTATTCTAATAATGTTAATTAGTTTGATTACAGGATAATCGGCAGTTAATAGCTAAATATTTTGTAAAACACAAAACTAATTCATTCGTAGTTAATAAAAACTAAATATTAATTAATTCTAACTCTTCAACGACGCATAGTTCACGTTTGGGGAGTTGTCCTCTTTGCTGTGTTTGTTAAGCAAGTTTGATTGTCAGGACAAATTTTCGTCAAGCTTAAGTTCTGATGATGGGATCCATGAGGAATCGAGGGAAGTCCTCAAATCTTAAAGGCATATACATGGTGGTTTTTGTATTTTTATCAACAAATCAAGCATTTTCATTCAAAAGAGTGACATTTGATGAAGTGGAACTGCTGATGATGATCAGAATGGAACTCTTCAACGACGCATAGTTCACACTTGGCGATTTGTCCTCTTCGCTGTGTTTGTTAAGCGAACATGGACGATGCAAAAACGCGGCAGTCTCAACAGCACCCTAAAAGCATTATTAATGTATTTAATGCACGGGGCATTGTGCTTACATACCCAACAAACATTTTAGTCGTATAAGGAGGATTTATGCGACTCAAAAAGCTATAAACATCCTAAAGAAGTATTTGTAGCATTTTATACGACTTTTATCTTTATACGACTTAAAGTCGCATATAGACGTCGTAGAAACTTCTATACGACTGTTTTACACGACTATTATTCAACTCTCAGTGGTATAAGCAAAATGGTCGTCATAGTAACGTCTATACGACTTTTACACCGAGATTAGTCGTAATAGAGTCGCGAACTATTTTTACCCTACTTCTATGTGACCGTTCGTATAGACGTCTTAGAAACTTCTATACGACTGTTTTACACGACTATTATTCAACTCTCAGTGGTATAAGCAAAATGGTCGTCATAGTAACGTCTATACGACTTTTACACCGAGATTAGTCGTAATAGAGTCGCGAACTATTTTTACCCTACTTCTATGTGACCGGACGTTTAAGAGTAATAAATATTACTCTTATACGATTTTAAGTCTTTTACAACACTTTTTTACGACTTTTAAACGACTACTTTTGTAAATACGGCTGAGGAGATGCAGAAAAAAATTTGTACACACAGCAAAAAAGTCGTAAAGAAGTCGTTAAGTGGTGGCGCTTACTACTTTATGTCGCCTAAAGGTAATTGTTAAAACATTTGTTAATTTTATTAGTAAATATATTATTTATTTTAAATAATTTATGAAGCACATTTATTATATTGAGAAAATAAACATATATTAGTCGATAAAATTACTTTCCCAATAGATTTGGGACCCTAAATACATTGTATACGTGTTTCGAATATGTAACACTAAGTTGAAGTATGTTATATTAATAAAATGGTTGTACCTTATAAGCTCTTATTCCGATGTCAATGTTAAACTTAAAACATATAAATCGAAACGGTACTAATTATCACGACATTACATCAAAATTCCGTATAAGGGTCATGATAAACCTTGATAAACACTTTTATACAACAAAATGTCGTATAGCAGCGGTAATAGATGAATGTTACGACATTTATACAACCACTATACGACCAATTAATGTCTTATACGACCGCTATGTGACTTTATTACGACGCTGAATCGTATAAAATGGGCCCATTTTCGGTCGTTTCGACGTCATGGCGACGTTATGGCGACCAAGCTAGGAACTAAAAGTTACCATCGGCACGTCCTGGCGACCTAAAAAATGTTTGTTGGGTATCTAATCCACAGACTTGACGTGTACAGCGATGTACAGAAAGCCTTGAATAGTGTAATTTTCACTTAATCTGTACACCGAGCAAATCTGCGGGCTAGCATGTTTGCTCGAACTGACAATGCCAATTAAAAAGTAATTAGTTAGTTTATTTAATTTAATTGTATTGTTTCGTGAATATTTATGATATAACAGTACACTCGTACAGCTAATAACAACCAATTTTAATTAAAGTGGCTGTGGCTAACCTAATGTGGTTTTGATAATATATATCAACTCAACACTTTATAATCCATGTCGTTTTTAGGAAAATATGGTCTTTTTCAAGAAGCATTAGGTTTTATTTTCTCCAAAACATGGTTTATATTCGAAAAAAATGGCAGAATACAAAACTAATTAAGCCATTTTTTAAATTGCTTTAATTTGCGAAAAATAACTTTTTGTTGTAACAGGCTCGGTTGTACAATGATCAGTTAATTTTTACTTCAGTATTTCGCACAACATTTATGTGCACCTAAGTATATTGTACCTCCGATTTAGGAACACTGGCATTTTACCTCTGGTTGATTTCCTAGATTAAGTTTTATTATTTCCTAGATTAAGTAGGTAAAGTAACGAATGGTGATGTGTACGTGGGCTTGTAAAATGGACCAGATCCTTGGCTACAGGGAACTCATAAGAGAGAATTAGTATTTTTTAAAGGAATATTTAACTAATTAACTATAACCATTGCAAGAAGTCTCTCTACAAACTAAGAGCTTATGCAAGCTATAATCCAGTACAACTAGTTAGGTACAATAGTTATAAAAATTGGCATCCACGTCGCAATGGGAAAGTGTAGCGCGACATGTGGGCAGACTATAATTTATCATATTGCTATCTTTTAGAAATAATAATACAACAACGTTTTACTCAAGTCACATAAAATATTTTAGTAATTTACCCATGTAGAGGCTGCGAATTTGGTGGAATATTACTTAGTGTAGCTAGGGACTGCGTTATTTGGCAAGTAAAACAAGAACAAGAGACATGAAGCTCAACGAATGCTTATGCTACCGAGCCTTTGCAATTCTCGGTTAACATAATACTATCAGTAGCTAGTATTTTTTTGTTGGATTTATTAGGTATATCTATGAGCGTTAAGCAAAAAGGTCACATTTGAGGACAACAATTTGGCGAATCGGCTGGTTGTTATACTTGCTAAAAGATCAAATCAGTTAAGTGGGCTCTTTTAAGGGTTCCGTAGTCAACTAGGAACCCTTATAGTTTCGCCATGTCTGCCCGTCCGTCAGTCCGTCCGTCCGTCCGCGGATAATCTCAGTGACCGTTAGCACAAGAAAGCTGAAATTTGGTACTAATATGTATATCAATCACGCCGACAAAGTGGTAAAATAAAAAGTAAAAAAAAATGTTTTGTTAGGGTACCTCCCTTATACGTAAAGTGGGGAGTAATTTTTTTTTTCATTTCAACCCTAACGTGTGATATATTGTTGGATAGGTATTTAAAAATGAATAGGTGTTTACTAAAATCATTTTTTGATAATGTAAATATTTTCGGAAATAATCGCACCAGAAATAAAAAAAAATGTGTCCCCCCCCTCTAACTTTTGAACCATAAGTTTTAAAAATATGAAAAAAATCACAAAAGTAGAACTTTATAAAAACTTTCTAGGAAAATTATTTTGAACTTGATAGGTTGAATAGTTTTTGAAAAAAAATTACAAAATAATTTCTGAACTAAGTTTGTAATTTAACCGTATAAGCAGGTGTTTATTGTACCTGTAATTTCTACAAAATCACAATGAAATGACGTGCTTTCAAATAAAGTAAAAACGGTAAAAATCGGTACACGCATTAAAGAATTATCCCATAAAAATCATCTTCCGTACTTTAAGCTCGCGCGCAATAGTTTACTTAATTTGCCGATAGATGTCGCTGTACGTGGAACGCTCATATCATATCCTACATGGCGGTGTTATTTTAACTCTTAAGTGGGGACACTTACTGTGACGGACGGAAAACTACGGAACCCTACACTGAGCGTGGCCCGACACGCTCTAGGCCGGTTTTTTTTGTACAATTTTATAAGAACCTTACGACTATTATTCATGTTTTTGTGATTTTATTTTAATTTATTTGTTTACTATTTATGTTATTTTAAATGAAAGTTATAAATTTTATTCGTATAAGTGTATATTTATTAACACTTATAACCGAGTAAGTACAAGTAATTTGTGAATTTCGTGCGTACACTTGTACGTACAGAAACGTGTTTTGTGCAGAAAAACTCATTGATACGAGTACGCGACGGGGCTTCAATCCGAGACCATCTGTCATCTTCCGCCAGGCTGCTAACACTGTATTCATTCATAATTAATATTAACATTTCTGGAGTTTCCTATTAAATAACGTACGATATTTGTCAAAGTTTTTTGACATTTTATTTCGAATATAACGTCATCTCTACTGATATTAGAACTGAGGCCTAATTAAATTGCTTTGTTATTCAGAAATGTTCTAAAGGAGATCGTCAATTCTGGGCCACCTGATATAAACCGTATACAGTTTTTACTTCAATGTAAAATAAATACTCATTTTATTACTAAAGTAGACAAAATATTGCAAAAAAATGAAACGGGAATTAGAAATACTAAATAAACATTATGTTGATTTTTCCGCGATTAAAATACAGCAAGACAAGTTGTTAACGTCCTTATGGCATTGACATAAAGTTTAACTTAACCCTGGCCTGAAACGGGATTGTTTTTTGGTTTGACACTGTCAATGTATACCGTTACATAATCTGCGTTTTGATACTGTTCGGTAAGTTAGAACATTGTAATATTAATTCTATCTATTAGTATCTAAGCCTACGAATACGGAAGTTTAAATTACAAATCGACTGTATTAAAACGCCTAAAGATTGAAAATGCGTATTTTTGCATTTTTGATCGGAGTTTGAATATTTAAAGTGGGTTTCATAAATATAATAATAATATCATGCTCCTTCGATAACGAAACGCACCTTTTTTTCAATTTTGCAATGTCAGATACTAGTGGTATCGGCACTTAACGGTGGTAAACCTTATCCCTTCGTAATAGGTGTTAGGAATGTTCTGTTAATACTATCAACAATGGTTTGACAGCCGTCTTTGTTTACCGAAATACAGGAACTATAAATACGATCAAAATATGACTTTTTATTTTTTCATCATGATTCCCGTTTTGTTTTCAAGTCCGCTTTTATACATTATTTTTAAAAAATCGGTACTTTTTTACATTAATATATAAATCATAGGCAAGCACGCTTCCAAATATTGTCCTTGTCAGATTCAAGTTTTAAATGCATGATTTTTCAATTTTCCCATTAGATTTCGCAATATTTTTACCACCTTCCTGATCTAGAAATTATGACGATTTTTTAAAAGTAAGAACCATTACTAAACGGTCCTAAATAATCTGGGCCAGATCACCTAACAAAAATTGACGATCTCCTTTAATAATAAGGTTTGAAAAAAAGATGGATAACAATTTTGGAGTTTTTCTTTACGAACTAACGTGATTTAAATCATGAGATAAAAGGTGCGACCACACCGCTGCTTAAAAAACGGCGACGTTACGGAATCGCAGTGACGCACATCGTATCCGCACCGTTTTTATCGCATGCCCTCCACACCGCTGCTCAAAATACGCTCGACGGTACGGAATCGCAATGACGTGCCGTAAACGTCACGACTTTAACTCATGCTCTCCACACCGCTGCTCAAAATACCTACGCAGATGCAACGTGTACGCAGTGACGTGCCCCATACGAAATATTTTTGACGCGAACCTTCCAAACCGTATTTTGAGCATGTGGTGTGAAGGGCATGCGATAAAAACGGTACGCATACGATGCGTCACTGCGATTCCGTAGCGTCACCGTATTTTGAGCAGCGGTGTGGAGGGCATGCGGTTAAAACGGTACGGATACGATGCGTCACTGCGATTCCGTAGCGTCACCGTATTTTAAGCAGCGGTGTGGTCGCACCTAAAAACTGTCGCTTGATAAAAAATCGCAAACAGATTAGTTCAAACCGCTCTATTTTAAAAATAACTATCTTTGTATATCAGCTTTCAACAATAGGAGTTAAGTCTAATTATGCGTAATTTTATTTTCGACGGAATTCAGTGATGAATTTTTTAATATATTATAAAAAGCATAATTCAATTGATATATTTCTGTGGTTTTATACTATATTTTTCGTCCTTAAGCAATTAATGCTGTGAAAAATTATTCTGTTAAATTGTACTAGTATTTCAGAGTTACTAATTAACCAACTAGTCATCAGCAGAAATCAGGTCTCTTTTGAAGATGCTGTAGAGATTGAAATTGTAATTTCGAAGCAAATTAATTTTATCCAATTCAGCTTTGGTAACCTGATGGCAAGACGTCCGACTTTCAATTCAGGTTTAAACTGCAGCTCGTGCTACTGAGCCTCAACGTTGGAAAGACAGATGGAAATCGTAGTAAACTAGAGCTTACCTCGTCCCTCGTCGTCAACACACTGGGTCCTCTTTGAACTCTTTGGCAACCTTACTCACCAGCAGGAGCACAACACTATGAGTAGGGTGCTATTTGGCTGTGGTTTTCTGTAAGGGGGAGGTAATTCCCCAGTCGGGCTCTGCACCAGATTTGAGCGAGATGACATTCGTAGTACCCATACATCTCTTTTGGACGTAGTTTTTTTTTAATACCACGACGGTGGCAAACAAGCATACGGCCCACCTGATGGTAAGCAGCTACCGTAACCTATGGACGCCTGCAACTCCAAAGGAGTCACATGCGCGTTGCCGACCCTTTACAAAAAGGAGGATTCACTGTGTTGATGGCTAAAGGAACAAGCGGGTCCCTCATCGTCAACACACTGGGTCCTCTTTGAGCTCTTTGGCAACATTACTCACCAGCAGGAACACAACACTACGACTACTCATACTCATACTATACCCTACGGTATAGTGCTATTTGGCTGTGGTTTTCTGTAAGGTGGAGGTACTTCCCCAGTCGGGCTCTGCTCTGGAGCATTTGAGCGAGATGACATTCGCTGAACGTGCCCTACCACACTTAGCGAGATGCCATTCGCAGTGCCCATACCTCTCTTTTTGGCGTAGTTTAAGGACATACCCAAGTCCGGACGTAGTTTAAGGACATACCGGGTCCAATAAGGTATATTATTATTTAGCTATATACCTTGTTTGACGTGAACTATCAACGAAATAAAATAAAAGGAGGGGCAAGTGTACATTTCGCCCCATCGTAACCACGACGAGACACCGTCATACGGCTTCTCTAATTAGGGTTGTCAACTGTAGCTTTTGTATTATCACGATAATGGCAAACACGCGTATGGGCCAGTAAGGGGATGCCGTTACAAGTTAACTATAAAGATATAGATTACTAAGGTGTACCTTAGTAATCTATATCTTTATAGTTAACTTGTAACGGCATCCTCTTACTCTAGAGAAACGTTAATCAAAATAACAAAACGTGATGAAGTATTTTAATAGCAACTTTTATGTTAAAAAAAAACAATATCTTGTACAATATTGTCAATCAACTCTACTTACAGTGACCCGTTTCATGTCACTTTGCTATCTAGACTGATACTGTTTGTGTTAAAAGTTAAAAAGTGATTATTAAAATCACAATAGATAAATAAATATACATAATTTTTGCAACACAACACACATAAACATCACAATAACACATAATAATAACATGAATAAATTTGCTAAATATCATTTAATTATTCTAGCATTAACAATTTATTTCCAAACTCGTATATTCAATTACTTACATGTAGATATGTCAACCTTTTTAAGTGATCCTCTTAATTAAGTAAAAGTTAAAAGATAAACTGATTTAATAAATAATATAAACCACTAATTTAAACGGAATATTTATTGTCATTAATTTTTGCTGTTTGCGTTTATGAAAAGTGTCAACCCTATTAATTTGATAGGGTATGCCAGACTGTTGGATTACTTGGAATTATGGTCGTTGTTTACGTGTAAGTTTGCCATTTGCCCTTTTTTACCTATCTATGGTTGTTCTATATTCTTCATAATAGGAAACGTAGGTACTTTTTAGGGTTCCGTACCTCGAAAGGAAAAAACGGAACCCTTATAGGATCACTTTGTTGTCCGTCTGTCTGTCTGTCTGTCTGTCTGTCAAGACCATTTTTCTCAGGAACGCGTGGAGGTATCAAGCTGAAATTTATATCAAATACTCAGGTCTATTGTCCCTTGGAGCTGTGAAAAAATCAAACTTAAAATCCAACGCAATCAAAAGATACAGTCGTTTATGCTGCAAATGTTAGAGTTTCGGCACTCGCAAAACCTACGGGGTACTTCCCGTGAACTCAGAAACTTGAAATTTGGCACGATGCAACGTCATATAGCATAGACAATGGAAAAATTACAAAAAGTAGACATTTTTAGTAAAATCATACAAAAAAATATTTGTTTAAATTTTAAACTTACTACCTTTTTCCTCGTAAACGCGTGGAGGTATTAAATTGAAATTCATGTCTAATACTCAGGGCTATAGGACCTTTCAAATGTAGCATAACCAAACTTTTATGTCAAGCCAATCAAAATAAATTAGCCATTTAAGTCGCATATTTTGAGTACTCGCAAGAAACTCAAAACCTAAAGGGTACTTCCAGTAAACTCAGAAACTTGAAACTTGGCACGAAGAAACTTCATATAGCACAGATAAAGGAAAAATTGCGAAAACCGTAATTTTCTAGTTACATCATATAATAAAAATATTTTTAATAATTTTAAAGTTACTACCCCTATATACCTACAGGTTTGTACGGAACCCTCGGTGCGCGAGTCCGACTCGCACTTGGCCGGTTTTTTTGTTAATTGTAATGTTTTAAACTCGTTTATAAACGTATAATAAATTCAATTGAATAAGGCCAAAAAGTGTGTAAATCCAACACTTAAGGAAGAATATTTAAACGGTTACGATAGGACATAAGAAGTATGTTTAGATAGATAACTTTTGAATTATAATGATTTTAACCATACACAATAATTCAGGTCGCAATGTAATGCAACACACTCAAGTCAAATACTCGTTGGCAACTGTACGCTTACTTCAATAATGTTTGCAGTACATTGCTGCTCGCTAAAATTTAATAAATAATTACCAGGTCAAATGAAGAGTAACTAAAAAAATCCTCTTAGCAAATCATAAGGTACCTAGACTAATAAATCCTTTGTCTGGTTTAATTTATTGCTCTTATTAGATTTACTTGCTGTATCAAATCACCAATGGAATACACGTTCAAACATGTCCATCTGTCTAGATAATGTGTCCAGCAGACTACAACATCAACGTATGGCAGGAATCGTACACAATTTTTTTGACTCGGCAGTTGGAGACCTCTGTACGCAAACAGATCCGTTGTTACATATAGACTGTACATGCATCACAAATGTAAAAATTACAACTGAATACTAAGTAATATTGCACGAAATAATTTGATTTGCCTCAAGATTCATAGATGGCAGCACCATCTCTCTCGCTATATCAGAATCACGTAAGGTAAGAGATCCGGATAGGAGGTGCAAGCACGTACTGCGCATGCCCTTAGAGTATGGTCAACGGCGCCTAGCCGTTTCAAATTCAGAGATTGCATATACATGAGAAAATTTGTCAAGTTCCGCCGTGACTGGGTGGTCTAGTGGTCAGGACATCAGCCGCGAAAGCTGAAGACGCCGGTTCAAATCTGGCCTCGGACATCGGAGGGTTTGGTCACTTTTTCTGAAGTATATGACATCTATTTTCAACTGAATACTAATTAAGTAAAATATTATAATCAATGTATAATTATGAATGTATTACAGGTGACAATAAATATTATACTGAATACTGAAATACAATATAACATTAAAAAAAAAAAGAAATACAAACAACAAAAAGACACGTCCAATAACAAAATGTAAACATTTACACGAAGAAAAATCTTAACAGAGCCTGAATAAGATCTCAACCCAGCCCCGGTCTATTATATTCGTATTTGTAAGGGGCATTAGCAACCCCGGGCCCTACAACATAAAAATGTAATTACAACCAAGTTCTCGGGGCACTTAAATATAGATTTACCCTTTGAAGAGCGATTTGATGGGGCAGGAGAGGTGTGAGATCCATCATATCTCGATTGTGCGAGTTCTCAATTATTCCCTTCTCGGGTTTGATAACTTCATTCATTTTTCAAGCATCTGACGGGTGCATTTTGTTCGCTTAGGGCGGGAAATGTGGCTAAAAGTTTAGCGGAATTTAATTGGGACATAGATATTTGGATATGTGTACCGTTACGCTAATGACATGTTTTATTATTTATATATGATTTTTCTGGGTAAAAATTAAGGCCACTTCGTTAGCGCTATATACGAGAATTTGGATTTCATGGATTGTTAATTGATGTCTCCTGCTAACAAATAAAATATAATAAGTAGGTTGACAAATGAAAGATTAGAATAAGGCTTAGATTGCCATCTTCATTTAGTTCACCTTAAAGTAAAGGTATATAGAAACATGAAAATTAACTCAGTTCTTTTCAAATTACTAATGAAATAAGTACTGTACTAGTCATACATATAGCGCTGATGTCTTGTTGTGTTGCAACTTTAAAGCCATTTAATGAATTCAACTTTGATTCTAAAAGTCGTTTAATGAGCCTTGAGAAAGGAAATAAAATTGATTGCTTAAAGTATGTCGGATAGGGGGCAAATTTCCAGCAGAAATTGGGCTCCCGCATACATACTCGTACTTACATTTCGGGAACAGAACATCAGAGGCAATATGTTTTTTTTGTTTGTATATTTTTAGCTCCAGTAATATAGCATAAATAAATAGGTTAATAAGCGCCCCAGCAAGTCAGTACATTTGTTTAGATATCCAATCTAAAAACTCTGTGACTCGGACGTATGCTGACGGGTATGACTCCGTGCAAAACTCGGCTCCAAAAGATGTTATGCCAATCTGCAAACAGAAAATGAATCGGTAAATTGACCGAAAGATTGATTCGTACTACGTCTGTTTTATCCAATATCTATGGTGTGTTACATTAAGCGAAATCCTAACTGACGCTAACGCGTTACATACCTACAATTCAAATAACAACAACTGTATTACAAGTACAGAGGGTTTAAACTCGACGTAAAAGACAGGTTAAGCAACAGGCGATCTTACTGCTAAAGAAATCCCTTTTCCGGACACGAAAACCTTTGACACTACCCAAAAAATTATTTCTCCCGAAGCCTGTTGACTTTTTCAATAATTTGCCGTTTTTTTAAAACCTGCTTTAATTTATTTCTCTACATACCAAGACAATCCTGGAGTCAATATACACAACCAAAGGGCCTCCTGAGTCACCACCGCATGTGCCCCTGGCACCCACACCGCTAGTGCATAAATGCTGATCCAGGATGTAACCTCCGTATGCTACGGCGCATTCCGTGTTACTGATCACAGGAACTATCACTGAAGTGATAGCCTGGTGCAACGTTATTTCTTCTTCTGAAAAGGAAAATTTGTGGAGTTACTAGATTTTACCCGTTTCTCCAGTGTGGAATTAGTTACTCACCCCCCTTTTTACTCCCTTAAGGGATGATTTTGGGGATAAAAACATTTTATCTTTCCCCAGAATTTAAATTATCTCCATTACATATTTATATAACATAAAATTGGTTAAAAGCGTCTTAAAGAACTGAACGCTAAATTGTTTCCATTTTCATTTTAAAATAATTAAATATTTTTTTAATAGAATACTGGTTTAGTTGAACTTTAATTGCCCCAGATGTCGAAGAGTTCAAGGAAAATAAATTACTAACCATCACTTGTCAGCCCGTACCCCGAGGCGATCGCCTGGTATCCAGTGAAATCCATATTTACTTCGCCCGAAGGAAGGGCCACCAGTTGGATTTGCGCTGGAAATTTTAAAGTAAGAAGAAACTTTTAGTGTTACGATCTATTTACTCTAAAATATTTTGCTTAATTTTTTGAGAACTTTGAATTTGTGGTGTCACAATACGCAGCTAGAAATAGTTTACATAACATTTAATGAATACCTACTTACTCTAACTTTGAAGCATTTGGGAACTAAACTGGTTTGGAATATGACTTACATAATTGTAATATAGTAGTTTCAACAGAAGTATGTAATTTTAAAATTTGGTTCTGAAATTAGTTGTTGAATTAATTAAGGAATAATTAATTAAAAAAAGGATCTAACTTACAAGAAAATAGGACACTAGGTACTCGTATAACAGCTATGTCATTTTCTATTGTTATGGGATTAAATCCCGAGTGCGCTACAACATCTTCTGCATTAATTCTTGTGCCTCCAAAAAAGAGTAGGTTCGACCCCAAAACAACAGTTATTGCTTGAGCAGTTGAGATGCCATCAAAGTAGCAGTGAGCGGCTGTGAGGACTATTCTGTTAGAAATAATTGAGCCACCGCAGACTGAAAGATTGTCGAAGACTGAAACGATGAGACCTGCCTGAAAGGAATAATATATTAGTCCCATTTTTTAATTAGCCATTTTGAAACAGAAAATGCTGACATAAGTCTCTTTTTAACATGGGGAATAAACAATTAGAATTTAAATGCTTTAGGACCAACTTGGTACACCCAGATAAGCTTTCTAAAATTTTATTATACGTAAGGGATACACCGTGTCAACCATTGGCTCAGTCTGTATCATGGGAGGCACGCAGAGAGACTGTTTTAATTAAATTATGGCCTGTTTCACAATCTCCAGTTAAAGCATATCTGTCAGATAAATGTTTGCTGTCATTTTCTTTTATATGACTGGAGAAAAGGATAGCAATAATTTTAACTGGCAGATAAGTTTATCTGGAGATTGTGAAACAGGCCCTTAATGTACTAGATTATCGGGTGAAAAGGAGGGCCTAATTACTGGACTAATGGACGATAACTGCCCAAAAAATCAATGTTCCTGTTGAAAACGATATTAAAGATGGCTCAAAAATAAAGAGGATAGACTCCGGGTAGAATGTACATTATTATTCAGATACGATTTATAATGATTATAATGTTGATTAATTACCTGATAAGGCACTGCATCGATTTCAGTCTCTAATCCTCCTGTTATCCGCTGCATACTGATTTCACCTTCATATTTCTTAATCTCCTCAGCCAGTGGAATGCCGATAGTTTGGTGATAATTATACACACCATTCACTATGGATAATGAATTGTAATTTATTACGTAAGCATTTGTTACCACTGACGTTAATATTACTACTAAAGTAAATTTCATGTTTCAGGTATGTATTCAAATCTTAATAGTTGAACTTTTTACTATACCTAGATACTAATAAAAAAATGTGACTGTTTATGAGATTGTTTGATAAAGGTGTAACTGTCATTGATCTATCCTATCAGAACATATATTTTATCACAATCATAGCTTATCTTTAGAGATAAATATAAGATGAAAATTGTAGGTTATCTAGAACTTGGTACTACTCATCGTACTAATGCTATAGCGATCCAGACACTATCAGTAATATTGTCATTATTTATGTACCCATCCTTTTCTATTATATATATAAAGCACTAGAGGAATGAGTAGAAAATAATGTTATTATTGCTTACAGTGTCTGGTCAGTTTATGAAGTCGGTTGAGTAATGATACTTATGATGGATATTATTTAAAAAAAAACTTCATTTCTGGTTTTCATGAATTTTGAAGGTAACAAATACTATACATAGGTATCTTTACAGTTCATCTTGAGAGTACATCCAAAATCAAATAGTTCTTCGTATTATTGCAAATAATTATAATATTATTTTAAAACAGAATGAATCCAACTGATGAATGACGTCACTCTCGAAAAACCGGAAGGCAAGCCCGCTTGGCAACCATTGCTCGTTACGAATGAACTGATTCCAATCTGTAATGATATAAAGTAATAGTTAGAGAAAACATAATTTTAAAATAAAAATAAATCTTTTAAGTAACTTTTTTGTTTTCGTTAAACACGAAAAACTTGTTACTAAAATGCAGCGATTAAAAATATTCTCAACGTTTTATTGAAAAAAGTAAACATGACTCAGAAAAGCTTTAAGTCTTCCTTGTAGTGAATAATAACTAGCCTGTTTCCTTTAACGATAGATCAACTCTGATAAATAAAAAAAATGTGATTACCAAGACTCTCCTCCAGTTGTTAGTAACAACCAAAGGCCCGCTGGTGTCACCACCGCACGCCCCGCGGCTTCCCGAGCCGTCGGTACACAAGTGGTGGTTCTGAATGAAGTTGCCTTGGTACCGATTGTTGCACACGCTATTGGTTATAACTGGTACCGTCACAGAAGATAAGCCTTGCAGAAGACCGATGCTGTCAGCTTGAAAATGCAACAAAATATTTACACCAAAATATAAATAAATAACTTGCATACTCGTCGTTAAAATTCAGAAATAGCTAGAAATTTAAAGAAGCGTGTTACATGATTATCATGATAAATATAAGTAGCCTATTTATTATGCTTACCATCTCTAGTAATTCCAAAACCTGTAATCGTGGCTTGGAAATTGTTGAAGTCCATATTTAATTCGCTGCCCGAAGGTAAAGCAATAGGTTGAATGAAAACTGTAACATAAAATGAAACGCGTTGAGATTATTCTATTGGCCAGAGCAAGGCGCTCACAACATGGCGGGCAAGGCGATGAACACGAGAATTTTAGCTATTTTACAACTTACGCGAAAATGTTATCCTCGGGGTCCTAATGACAGCTACATCATTAGCGACAATGTTTGGGTTATATCCAGGATTCAAAACTACATCGTTCGTATCAAACCTGCTGCCACCAGAAAATAGTAGACTTGAGCCCAGGACTACGGTCATGCTTTGGGCTATGCTGGAGCCGTCATTCTGGCAGTGGGCGGCAGTAAGGATCCGAGTGTCGGATATGACTGTGCCGCCGCATACTGAGTTGAAGATCCAGAGAAAATTTATGATGAGGCCCACCTAGAAGTGGAATAAAAGTAATATAAATATACATGTTTTCTTTTTTCACAAAGAAAAATACATTTACTAAGGCAGTTGGCTAAAAACCAATTATTGCCCAGATACCTTTAGCTACCGGAAAACGAAAGTTGATCGAATTATGAACTTCAAGTAAACCACATAAAATTTTCACCTTTGAAGTAAGGCTGGCATTTATCCTCGAAAGTAAACCTACTGCGAAGCAATGAAAACCTGTGTTGTGGATTTTGATAGTACGTCTTTGTTTGATTTTTCTCGTGTGTCAATTTTTTTTTAAGAATTAGTTAGTTTTCAACTGTACTATTGTATACTACACAAATACTGACAGCTTAAGGTTACGCTTATGACCTAAAACAACCAAAACGAAGACCCTAGTTTGCATTCAATTATTTAGGTAGATGATGCGGAAATAATTACCTGAAAAGGTATGGCTGTTATAACGGAAGATCCACCGCCGACAACTCTCTCTTGATTATTCGTCAGATTATCTTCGTATGCTCTTATCTTCTCGGCTAACGGAATCCCCTATTTGCGATGGTAATCATAAACTCCATTTTCAGCCTGAGATTTTTCACCATACGCTGGCCATAAGGAAAACAAAAAAATGGCTACTGAGAGCGCTGAGAACTTCGAATTTGTAACGGTTCTCCGACAGGCGATTCAACGACGGGCTGTTCGTCGACAGAACTTTTCATCTTTTTTTTTTCGTCGACAGAACTTTTCTCCGACGCACGTTTCGCCGACAGAACTATTCATCTTTTGATTTTTCGTCGAAAGCACTTTTCTCCGACGAACGTTTCGCCGACAGAACTATTCATCTTTTGATTTTTCGTCGAAAGCACTTTTCTCCGACGAACGTTTCGCCGACAGAACTATTCATCTTTTGATTTTTCGTCGAAAGCACTTTTCTCCGACGAACGTTTCGCCGACAGTACATTTTAACGATTCATCGACAGATTATTTCTTCGACGAACGTTTCGACCACAGATAATTTCAACTAACGCGCATCACATATTTGAAAGGAATTTTGCGCGAAATATCATAGACATCATAGAAAAAGTGGGAAATTTGTGTATCGTAGTGGAATTTTTGTATGGGACCACAGACAATTTGCAGCCGGATATCCGTCTTCTGGCAGATTTTTCTCTATGGTAGCTGGATTCCGAAGTGTGTGGAGCAACAAAAACTGTGTTCAAAACGTCTGGCCACAGAATAATATAATAGTATTTCATACAGAAGGTCGTCTTCCCTACAAAATCAGCGTTTGACATGACTGAACTTTGACAGATGAACGGTGACAAATGACGTCTCCATACAAGGGATTTTGATAACTCCGAAAACGTATCCGATACCAAGGGTGTCCATCTCCACGATGTGACAGCTACTTGCCTTGGAACGTAAAGCGTATCGGATACGTTTTCGGGGTTGTCAAAATCCCTTGTATGGAGACGTCATTTGTCACCGTTCATCTGTCAAAGTTCAGTCATGTCAAACGCTGATTTTGTAGGGAAGACGACCTTCTGTATGAAATACTATTATATTATTCTGTGGCCAGACGTTTTGAACACAGTTTTTGTTGCTCCACACAAAAATTCCACTACGATACACAAATTTCCCACTTTTTCTATGATGTCTATGGTATTTCGCGCTAAATTCCTTTCAAATATGTGATGCGCGTTAGTTGAAATTATCTGTGGTCGAAACGTTCGTCGAAGAAATAATCTGTCGATGAATCGTTAAAATGTACTGTCGGCGAAACGTTCGTCGGAGAAGAGTGCTTTCGACGAAAAATCAAAAGATGAATAGTTCTGTCGGCGAAACGTTCGTCGGAAAAAAGTGCTTTCGACGAAAAATCAAAAGATGAATAGTTCTGTCGGCGAAACGTGCGTCGGAGAAAAGTTCTGTCGACGAAAAAAAAAATGATGAAAAGTTTTGTCGACGAACAGCCCGTCGTCGAATCGCCTGTCGGAGAACCGTTACAGATTCGAGAAATTTATTCTGCTAAACCTCAGCTCGACTGGGAGTGTTACTAAATAAAATAGATTAATTATACTTGCATTGATATATAATAAATATATTATTATCAGTTAAGCTGGGATAATTGAAATGATTATAGATACAAAAATGTTTATCGTCAGAACAGAACGTCAGAAAAATCTGGTAAAGGAGATCGTCAATTTTTGTTAGGTGATCTGGCCCAGATTATTTAGGACCGTTTAGGAATGACTCTAACCTTTAAAAAATCGTCATAATTTCTAGATCAGGACGGTGGTAAAAAAAATGCGAAATCTAATGGGAAAATTGAAAAATCATGCATTTAAAACTTGAATCTGACGAGGACAATTTTTGAAAGCGTACATACCTATGATTTATACATTAATGTAAAAAAGTACCGATTTTTTTAAAGAAAATGTACAAAAGCGGACTTAAAAACAGAACGGGAATCATGATGAAATAATAAAAAGTCATATTTTGATCGTATTTATAGTTCCTGTATTTCGGTAAACAAAGACGGCTGTCAATCCATCGTTCATACTATTAACTGAACATCCCTAACACCTATTGCGAAGGGATAAGGTTTACCACCGTTAAGTGCGATAGCACTAGTATCTGACATTGCAAAATTGAAAAAAAGATGCGTTTCGTTATCGAAGGAGCATGATATTATGACATTATGAAACCCACTTTTAATATTCAAACTCCGATCAAAAATGCAAAAATACGCATTTTCAATCTTTAGGCGTTTTAATACAGTCGATTTTTAATTTAAACTTCCGTATTCGTAGGCTTAGATATTATTTTAATATTACAATGTTGTAACTTACCGAACAGTATCAAAAGGCAGATTATGTAACGGTAGATATTGACAGTGTCAAATCAAAAAACAAACCCGTTTCAGTCCAGGTGAAGTTAAACTTAATATCAATGCCATAAGGACGTTAACGACTTGTCTTGCTGTATTTTAATCGCGGAAAGATTAAAATAATGTTTATTTATTTAGTATTTCTAATTCCCGTTTAATTTTTTTGTAATATTTTGTCTACTTTAGTAATAAAATGAGTATTTATTTTACATTGTAGTACAAACTGTATACGGTTTATATCAGGTGGCCCAGAATTGACTATCTCCTTTAAGTTTAAGTTCATTATATGTAACCAGAGTTCATATTATGCCCCCAAATTTTTTTGGAAGTTGAAAACATAAATATCGTGTTCATGACTAACAACTAATGTGTTACTACCTCTGAAGCAGGAACTGATAACTTCTCTAGTGCCCCATAAAGGCACTCAAACCTGTAACCGCAGTGCACTTAGCGACAGGACGTAGGTACACGTGTGCTTATTTACCTAATATTATTCGTTTATTACACAAACGACATATTTCAATCCATAATCACGGGAGTTACGACCTTCTACGATTAATTAGGATTATCAGGAACATTACTTTCCAATCGAAACCTCCTATTGTATATCCGTTTGGATTTTTAAAAGAGGTTTTATGACAATTATTATAAGGTTTATATTTGTGATTGGCGTAAAAGGAGATGCACAGAAAGCATAGCGAGTGGAAGATATTTATTGCACTAATGGGGAGTGAACATTTGTAATTTTCATGTTTGGCCATTCCACAGTGATTCGTGTAGAACATCGCAACTGGACAAAATTATTTTTTCGTATTATTCATGTTATTTGTGCATGAATGACACGGATAAATACTAATATTGGTATTTTGGTACATATTTTTGGAAATAGAGGGGTTGTTTGAAAAAAAAATTAAAGGTTATAAAAAATATTTTAAAATTTTATATTAAACATCAAAATAAATAAAATATGTATTTTCACGCTTAATCCAGTTTATTTATATAATTACAAACATTAAATAATCATCATGCACTTAGGAACTACGATTACAAACGATAAATTATTAACAATTACTTATCATCTACCTTAATTACATTACTAATTCATAAATACTAACTAATACATTATTATAATTACATATCGTCAGAGTACTCATCATCATCATCATCATCATCATAATCATCATTATTATTATCATGCGTTAAATGGAAACTAGAAACTGTATTTACATCTGATATTTAAACACTAGGAGGAGCTAATAAAGATAAAACTTTAGGGGAGAGTTTGCTTGTTTTTTCCTGGGGAGAGCTCTTAAACTATTTATGTAGGGATCAGATGTGATTAACAACATGTTCATCAAATCTCTATTGGTGGCGGTGCGTGACTTCTTTTGGGTGTGATGTTCCCTAAACCTCCTTAAATATTTATTACGAGTTTCCTGTGCCTCCTCCGAGAGCTGTCCAATAGGCAAAAGAGCGGATTGGATAAGTTCGACACTACACACCAATAATTTATGAACCGTGACCGGCATATAATACCACGGATACAAATCTAAGTAAAGTTTTTTCGTTTCTTCAGCCACTTTTTTAAATGCCTCTACATTGATATCATATCCGGATGATATGTCACGAAGTAGCGTGTCAAAGTTTTGTATTAATGTCACATCTAATCCCTTAATCTCTGCACTCAACTCAGCACTTTCGAAAAAGCGTCGGGCCGTATTACCGTCGTTGCTGTTTCCAAATCCAGGCTTTGGCTTATCCACAATCAAACCCATCCTTATTTTAAAAATATTCTGAATCGATTCTGCATGTTCCTTAACTTTTACTTTATCAGTTGCCTTTGAAAGACGTGGAGGGGGAACGTCGAGACAAAGGCGATAGCTAATTTTAAGCAAACACTCAAAACATCTTATCCAGGCATGCAAAGGAGATATTCCAAAACTTAAATTTTCTACATTGGGTGTAAACTCTCGATCCTTGATGTGCATTTGTGTTGGAACTGCACCACAAATAAAACACCTTTGTTCTGAGGAAGTTTCAGTCAACGTATTGCAAACCTTCCCGTCAGTCATGGTAAGAAGCAATTCATGTTGGACCTTAATTTCCGTCCCATTTACTGTGCAAGTTGTGGGCAATAAAGAATTTATTTCGTCCAAAACTTTGTCTGTTTCTGCAATAGTAACATCTTTAGTTTCTTTGGAATAAATTAATTTTATTGGACGACAATTCATAGTAGAAGAGGGGCGAGAATTATGCCAAACAACATTGGCTTCATCATCCCGCAACTGAAGGGGCACAAATGAAAATGCAAACATATACTCATCGGTAGCATCACTATCGCGAAACTTTTGTTTATAATTAGAATGACCAGAACTTCCATCACAACCCCACTTATTATTAACTTAAAAGAAGATTTTGAAGGCAACAAATTGCTGATAACCTCATGTTCCGCTAAAACTAGCCGCTCTGCAGTTTTGTTTAAGATATCCTGTAGTTTAATTTCGACACGAGTTTCGTCGACAAATATTTGATCATCTGAAGGATAACATTCTGATTTAGCTTTTCTAACACAGTGCAAAGAAGGATACAAATTATGACCTAATCTAATACTCCACTGCCGCGAGTTATTGTACGTGAATGAAGTTGACTTATTATCTATATAATATGCTAAAGCTTCCTCTTTAGTGAGACACCTGGCACTCTTATCACATTTGGTATTTATCTTATCCTTCTTGCACGTCACGAGAGACTCGTTAGACTCATTACCTAATTGTTTAATACCATTTGCTAATTTTCTGCAACCCGATGAACGAGCAGACACCTGGGCGGCAAACAATAATTCACTAGAACTTCTCTTTTGAACCAGTTCCTCTACTCGTCGTCGTTTGGGTCACAGAAGTCGGTCGTTGGTCTTCCAGGGCCCGGCACAACGTCTGATGATGTAGATGGCATTGCGGGATACAGAGACACTTTAAACTTAACATCTTCGTTATGAATCCAGTCACAATACTTACTAAAAAAAACTTTCCGCGTCCTGTTGACGCTTTCCCATCTTGTGTGAATTTTATGTGAAAAGTCACTGATAATTTTCTTAATATTCACAATTGAGTTTTCGTCTATACCACTTAGGTCACATTTGTCCAACACAAGCTTAAAAAGTTCTTCACACCTTGTTTCTTTTGAATGTGCCAGCCATGTATTACAGAAATCCATTCTCGATACTGACACTTCCGTATCTGTAAAAAAAAAATGGAATGAAAATAGGCAAAAATCGGCCAGTAAATTTATTTGAATATACAACTAGATAGATATAGGAAAAACATGTGTAAATGTCTCCGTGGCATTCCGTGGCGTTCAGTCAATTTCAACCCGATAAACTTTTAGTTAGGGGTAAAAAAAATGCATATCTCCAAGTATATGGCTCTTTTAATACGTATAAAAAAACAATAATCTTTTAAAAAAAAATGTTAAATATAGTACATACCTTTGCGATTACAATCCATGTCAAACACAACACCTCACTATTACTAGTAACACAGTAAAAAAATTACCGTCAAGAGCGATAAAGCGAATAATTGCATCAGAAATTGCACATTGTCTTAAGTACTCACCCTTATCACTCAATACTGAAGAAGTGGGGGGAAAATTAACACGTGGTAATCTTAATGTATGGGTATTAGCTATTACTTGTAATAATAATTTTTGGGATATTCAATGGGGGTTTTTGTCCCGTTAGATTGTTCTACACGAATCACTGTGCATTCGTTTCAAATGTAAGTATATCTAGTTATTATAAATCACCCTGGTTATTTATAAATAATACATATATATATATATGCTTTGTAATAATATATTAGATACAGCCTTGGCCAGAAGTGTTGAGCATAGCAGTTTTTTGTTTACAGTTTCGATGTTAAGTATTATTTCACAACAATAACAATGTACGGGGACGTTAAATGTTATATTTTATTTATATATCTAGAAAACTTCACTTAATAACAATTTAAATGTACCTATAAAACATGAAAATCACAAAAATGCAAATTTAGGTCGGTGCGACAAATTGCAAATATTCTATGCAGTTACTTAATAATAATAATAAACTTCAACAAAACATGCCTGTTCAGTTTGAATTAATTGATAAAATAACTTCAAAAAAGATCTACGCTGGACTAAAGTTTCGAGTTTTGTATGAAAATCGCAAGCGTGCTCAACACTTCTGGCCAATATGTACGGAACATCGGATACACTTAAAAAAACCGGCTAAGTGCGTGTCGGACCACGCATAATGGAGAGTTCCGTACCTATAGATAAAATAATATCGCAAGGTCGTATCTGCCTATGTACGTCGTTTTTTGGAGATTTCAAAAACATCTTAACCGATAATGATCAAAATAATTTTTGTGGAAAGGATATTTAAAGATTCTTGAATTTCTTCATAATTTTCGGATTTACGGTTCAGAAGTTACAGGGGGGCGGGGACATAACTTTTTTGACTTTCGGAGTGATTATTTTTGAAAATATCCACTTAATCAAAAAATGTTTGAAGAAACCTTAATACCTTTCGATTTATGTGCATCATGTTGATATTTGGTAAAATAACCCCCCCTACATTTTTTTTTGGAAGTTCAGTACAAAACTAAGTAGCGGCACACAAAATACACCTTATGTTAAAATTTGATAAAGATACGTTTCATAGTTTCCGAATAAAATGGCTGTGCAATACGGACGGACGGACGGACAGACGGCATGACGAAACTATAAGGCTTACGTTTTTGCCATTTTGGCTACGGAACCCTAAAACATTAAATAATTATTTTAGGGATGGAATTGGGGGATTCTGGAACTTTAAATTACATTTTACTTGTTATTTCGAAAAACAGCTTGATTATCTGTTTCTGTAATTAACTCTTATTCGAATTTAAGGAAATAAACGTTAAAGGATTACTATAAAATATAACGGTTACACTCACGTCACTTTAGTCACTTCGCGCGACATGTTTCGGAGAACTTAAAAGATTCTTAGCGGAGTTTAAAGTTAATAAATACTAGAAAAGAAAGGATAAACAACCATAATATTTATTAAGCATTTTAATTACATATTGCATTTAGATAACGGAGAGAATCCAAGATATATAGGACGTGACTCTAGCGTAACCTGCAGGTAGGCCGACTTCGCAACCGGCGGACGAGCCAAACGATATCAGACCGATCTGAAAATAAGGTGTCATTTTTATACAAATTTACCGGTACCTATTCAATATCGGTATCTTAGTTGTTACTGCATATCTTTTAACTTCGCTTGAATAATCTGATAGTTTATTGTTAATTCCATTTGAGAATATCGGGTTAGTATTGCGAATGCAAGGTGCTTTTAGTTGTACCGATAATTGGCATTGAATTTGATGGCATATTCTTAATTTCAACGAATCCAATCGTAGGCCAATGATAAATTTGTCATTCGCCTACCGCTGAGTATGGGCCTCTTCTTTATTACGCCACTCCAATAAGTAAATAAGATTGGTGGCCTATACAAATCAAATATAAACAAAAAAGGAAAATAAAGTAATGCAAATGCGTAGCAGAATAAGGACGTATATACAGCACAGCTAAATGAATTCCATATTTCATTTAAGAGACAGTGGGGAAAGAAATTTGCTTCAATTTCGTCTTCTGAAGTGGTCGGGTAGCTCGCCACTTCATCTAAGTACATCTATTTCTTGCTAAATACGGGGAATTTAACACGATAAAATTGAAAATAAATTTATCAATTTATACCAGGGTAGAAACGCCATTGACGGTGATTGCCAGAGGTCCACCGGAGTCACCACTGCACGTCCCTTGGCCACCAGCACCACTTGTACAAATATTCGTATTGGTGATGTAGGGGTCGTACACAGCTTCGCATTCATCGTTGGTGATGACGGTAAGGGTCACGGAGTTTAGTTGTTGAAGGAGGCCAATATTGCCGTCTCAAAATACAATTACAGTTGTATATCGTTGCATTTATTAAAAGAACGAATACTCGGTCTCGATACTCAAAATAATACAATGTCAAAAAAAAATTGTTTGGTAAGTTCAAGATAACTACCTAAACCTCTGCTGAGAAGTATAATAAAAATACAAAAAAAATGATTTTACTACGTCCAAATATAACTCTAAGAGGTTTTACTAATTCTAAGTTCATTTTATACACACCATCTGACGTTAGACCGTATCCGGAAGCCAGTGCAGGGATTTGAAGCATCATTCAATGGCAGAGCGATGGTCTGGATTACATCTGTAAATTTAGAGTGACCCAATATATACTCACGAGTTTAAAAGCGTATGCTAAATCGTAACTATCATAATAGGTACTATGACAAAAAAAATGTAACAGTCTTAAATATTTAAAATATAAATCTATCTATACAAGCTACAAGCCATTTATCTCTTGTAGGAACCACAGTTGCTTTCATTATTTATTTATCTAGTTTGTTTGCATTCAGGGACTCCGACTAGTTATTTTCCTATCTCGAATTTTATTTGAGGCTGAAAGTAATCACTATGTTGGGCAATAGGTATATAGAAAGGTAAATTTTAGTAATTGTGCATAATAACCAATTTTCAGTTTCATTTTCATTCGGGATGGGGCGTCTAAATCACTACATGCCATGCATATGGCGAGGGATGGAAGAAAATCGAGGAATATTTAGCTAAAATAAGAACTTATTTAGAATACTTACTTAAAAGAGTAACTGCAGAAATGCGAATTATAGCAATATCATTGGTAATCATGTCTGGATCCCAGTTAGGGTGGACTTCAATATCAGTAGTGGTTTGCCGCATTCCGCCGGTGAATAGAAAGTTGGACCCATGGACGGTTTGGAAGGAAGGAATTAGCGGTAAAAGTTCCGTCATAGTAGCGTCAAGCAGTGGGCAGCAGTCAATACTCGGGTGGTTGAGATTAGACTACCACCGCAAACCGACGTAAAGATCCAGAGTAAGGTGGTGACTAGACCAACCTACAAGGAATACATACGAGAGAGAGCAATCACTTTAGGTTTAAACGACACACGTGTATATCAGGCATGAGGTACTAAATAATATATTAGATGCAACTGGAAAAACAATACACCAGTAATAATGAAAGACTTACTTGGTAGGCAACCTCACTAATATCTGCAATGGAGCCGCCGACAATCCTTTGGCCATCCGGAATTAGCTGTGCCTGTTCTTCAGCCAGTTTGATCTTTCTAGCCAAAGGAATACCAATCTTTCCATGGTAGTTGATGGCGGAAACATCTTTAGCTGATTCTGCGAATGACGCAGCTATAGCTAAAGTTAATAAAAGAGCTAGCACCTTCATTGTATCAGAGAACTTTGTAGGTCAATATTGAAATCGGTTAATTTATATATGATCCTTAATCTAAATTTTCAGACGAGTTAATTATCCGAGCTAATTGCCTAGATTTGATTGTGATAGGCCGTTATGCCTAGCCAATTGAATGTAGAATTTTTTGGTCACTGGTTTAAATGAAATTAATGGATATTAAATAATTTTGTATATTTTACACTCTCATATTGTAAATTAGGACATATAGTCTTGCCCCAACAAATTTACAAAATGTGGTCCCATCCTTCCGGATGCATTTCTTCCGAAAGCATAAAATTTTGCATGCACGTTGCATACAGGGTGCCTGCTAATTCGACCTATTCCTTGAAAGGGGTTATTCGAGAGGTCTTTTACAATGTTTTTAGCCCAGTCAACCTGGGGTCTAAATTCAGTGGTTTTCGAGTTATTCGAGTTTTTAGGGTTTTTCAAAAAAACGCCATCTCTCGGCCTTAAAATGGCAATTGTAAAAAAAATACACGGATTAGGATGGTTAATTATTTGTTTCCTGGTAGCCAGTGAGCAAAAGGTTACTAACTACAAACAAAAAAATCATGTCAAATAAATTAAGACTTTAGAAATAAATCACAAGCTATCGTACTTTTTTAATTTTGTTTTACATCAAAGACGAAAAAAGTGTATGACACTTCGCGTAAAATCAATTCATAAACTTTCCGCAAAGGTACAAATTATTGACATGATTTACAAAATTATTGAAAATAATAATAACAGAGCAGGTAGCGGATGTACTGGAAGCGTACCAGACCCAAAAGCGGTTTGTTTGTTTCAGGTTTGTTTCTCTTTGTGTGCTTGGTTTACCTTATCTTTCATCTGATCTTGACTTTTATCTTGTGAGGGTCCAGGTCATAACAGTTTGCCTTTGGGAAGTATTCTGACATATTCGTGTGTTGTAAAAGATGATGAATGATGATGAAAGCAACACAAATAAAGCTAACCAGAAACCAGTTTGTTTGTGTCACTTTTGTTTCCCTGAGTCCTTTGTTTGCCTCCAGTAACTTATCTTATCTTTTGAAGGTCAAGGTCAGGACAAGTTGCCTTTGGTGAGTATTCGGACGTGTTCGTATCGTATTAATTAATTAAAGTAGTAATAATAAAGAATTCCTAACCAAACCCGGTTTTTGTGTGTGTTTCATGACTTAAATGATGGATAATATTGTCTTCGGTTGCCGCGATAGTTATTCATGAAATAAAACAATTAAAAACGGATTTTATCGCGTGTATTGAGTTTAAATTACATCCCGACATGTAATTTAAACTCAATACACGCGATAAAATCCGTTTTTAATTGTTTTATTAAATGATGGATTTATTGTTGGTAGAGAGATTAAAGAAAGTAAAACAACCATTTTCTGAATAAAAATTTAATTTTAAAATAAATCATAATAAAATCAGTCACAAAATTTTACTTAAAATTAATCTTAATAATAACAATGAACAACAAACTAAAATCTTAAAAATAATCATTTACAAATCTTGTTCGAATTGCCTGCCCTCGTTTCGTATGCAAGCACGGAGCCTTTTGCGTACATCGGTGATTGTTACTCGCGGCGACATGCCTTCTATCATTTTTTCAGCAGCGGCTAAAATTCTTCCTCTCAAGTCTTCTTCACGTCGTATTGGCCTGTCGTACACTAATGCCTTCATGTGACCCCAAATGTAAAAGTCACATGGAGTCAAATCTGGACTCCTTGCTAAGCCAAGGGATCGGGCCGTCTCGACCAATCCATCACTCTGGATAGTTAATGTCCATCCACTGTCGCACACACCGGTAGTAGTGAGCTGGGCAGTCATCGTGTTGGTAAATCATGGCCATCCTTGTACCAAGCGGCACATCCTCCAGCAGCACGGGTAAATCTTCCTTTAATAAAATTTCGTGGGCGATGCCGGTTTAACGCGCTGGCAGAAAAAATGGCCCGATCAATTTATCGTGCACAATTCCCATCCATACATTTAATGAAAATCTGTGCTGGTGAGCTGCTTCCTTTGATTTTCTTGGGTTTTGACCTTCAGGGGCCCAAAAATGCAGGTTGTGCTAATTCGTGATTCCATCATGATCGAAGTTGGATTCATCCGTCCACAAGATTTTCTTCAGGTACTCCGGATGTTCAATGTCAGCATTGACTAAAAATCTGCGGAAACCCATCCTTCTAGCAGGATCTCCCTTCTCGATCTTAGAATCTTACCGCTGGATGCGGGCTCTAATTCTCCGACGACGGTGAAGAATCACGCGGAACACGCGGCGGTTGCAGACCGTCTCGCCGGTCCGGCACCCACAAGCGCCTTCCGGAGTCCTTCCGGCTCAGGCGGTCCCACTGGTGGCCTTTTTGTCCGGCAACGTATTTGGTTTTTAAAAAGAATTTGTATTTAATTCAATAATGTATTAGCACTTGCTATATAATGTTTGAACGCAAAGATCTAGAGAAATAGATCGCACTTTAACACGTTGCAACTAAGCAAATTATAGCAAAACCCTCAGACTAAACCAGAATATGTTTTTTTTCTTTAAAAATCTCCTCGTCCATCTGACACACTCCATCAAAATCAACTTTTCCCTTTTTTGACAATCTGGAATACCTCAAAAATACTCAATACCTCATACTCCCGAACGATTTTTGGCATGATTGACAAATGTGATTATCCCCTGAACTAACAACGGGTTGTGTCACAGCCTGCATTCCAGAAATAAAACAAAAAGTAAACACACTGAATCATAAACTAAATACCATCATGTAACAATTCAAATAATGTCAATGAACTTGTATTGTAGCTTACTACTATAATAAAAACACACTTAAAACTTTTGCTTAACTACAGTAAAAACGCAACTACACACTAAACACATAGCACATACGTAATTTAAATCATCAAAAAGTGTACGAGTATATGTTTAGAAAAATAAAATAAACAAAATACAAAAATGTCATTAAGATGTCAATTTTATAAAAATACAAAACAATAATAACAATTTAAAATTAAAAAGTCACAAGATTTAGTCTTTAAATTTATTCACGTCGTCGGGGTTTGAACCGGGTACAATTCAAGACAAGCTTTCATTATCCTCGCGGCCATATTATCGTACGACTCGCCCTGCAGTCAAGTTATCGAACGCCGTCCAGACCAGAAGTACCACCATCTGGAGGATGGCACAAATCTCCGAAGTCCTCGACGAACGAACGACGGACACTCCGCAACCTCCGCAGACAAAGCACCCACCTTAGGTAGATAAGTAACCTCGTACCTTGGGTAGATCACGCTAGATGGTGCCACCAATACCAAAGAGAAAAAAACCAATGGTTTAGTTTATTTTTAAAACGTAAATAAACGTTCTAACCACTGAAAATGGACGTGTCCAAACCCTTTTCACTGAAAAGCATAGCCACTACAACCAGGGATAGGATTCTTCACAATTACCGGTTGTTGTCTTGTTTTTTCACTCAACGGGTAGGTATGTATTGAAAATATTCGTTTAACAAAAATCATAAATATACAGAATTATTGTTCAACCAAACGATTATATCACCTGGCGGCACTCACTTAAACACTTAAAGCAGGGTGTCTAACCACTGACCGGTACAATTCCTTTATTATGCACTTTGTCACAGTCTTGTCACAGGATTCGAGATTATTTAAAACTCCGTGCACTAAAATGGATATAAGAAAAACAATTTTAGAAAATCATGGACTTGTGTGTGCGGCCATATTGAGTACAGTCACCAGCGATAGTATCTTCTTACACTGCAAAAAATTATTTGCAGGGCCATAAGAGCGTGTCACATATCAATGCCTCCAGTGAATAACGGCATAATATGAGTTACCTATTCCTTTTAGTTTATATTGTCCCATTCGATTCAGCTCGTCGAACTACATAACATATAAAAAGGGCGTAACTCTAGCTATTTCCTAACCTAATAGTTTTTGCATTGACCCAAAGGGCATAAATCCAGCGTGATTGAAGGCATAAGTTACTTTTTCCGGCGTTACCGACATGAACTAAAAGACATATTCGTAGTTATATTTTGAAGAAACGTAATTATTGATTTTGGTCCAATACGTCCTGGTGATGTTTTGACATGAACAGATTTATACCATTATTCAATCGTGTTCATAAAGGAACATCTCGTTTTGCGTCATTGCTATAAAATTATTTGCGTAATAAAGAGAGGCTGATTCCATTGCCAGTTGATTGTAAGTTGATTTCATTAAAGAATTTAAGTTATACCATGGTTGTTTTATTATATTTTACTGAAATAACTCTTTATTCAGAACATTAAATGCTTAATAAGTCATGTCATTCCTAAAATATAAAATATAATAATGGCACAACTCGTGTTCTTCGTTTATGCACGTTGTACTTAAGGGCATAAGTCGTTTTAGTGCTAAAAACTTAATACATCTATAAGATTAAGTTGATATATGTCTTTAAGAATTCGTGAATAAGGGCATAATTAGAGGAAAAAGGGAAAAAAACATATTAACATGTTACAAATATTCATTATTTGTTATTCAATACAATGCTAAACTCCATTACTTCTAAAAAAATGCATTTGAAGATCAATTTATAAACGCTAGCGTCGCCAAGACAACGAAGTATTGTTTTTTGTCTCTCCTGAAAAGTGCCGATTTTGAATTATGCCGTTATTCACTGGAGGCACTGATATTATTGCCTTCACGTAGGAAGATACTATAGCCGGTGACTGTACATGTGGAATCGCATTCGAATCAAAACAAAGGAATCATATCTTGACCATAGACTATTAGCAGAGCTTGAAATTGAAAAAATTGTGCGCATCGAGAAAAAGTTGTGAATTTTTGATCATGGATAGAGGCCCCCACGATGAATATTTTTTCGTATTGGAGCCATTGGAGGTCTGTACAATGTTTGAACTTCACGTCAATATCAGGGGTCCCGTGAAATATGTTATTAATCTCTGGTTAAGGCTGCTAGGGGTTGTCTGGTATCATTTCCATATAAAACAGAGGCAAATAAAAAAACCGCCCAAGAGCGTGTCGGGCCACGCTCAGTGTAGGGTTCCGTAGTTTTCCGTCCGTCACAGTAAGTGTCCCCACTTAAGAGTTAAAAAAATGGGTCCATGGTTGGGTTATTTGAAAGCACGTCATTTCATCGTAATTTTGTAGAAATTACAGGTACAATAAACACCTGCTTATACCTACGGTTAAATTACAAACTTAGTTCAGAAATGATTTTGTAATTTTTTTCAAAACTTTATTTGAAAGCATGTCATTTCATTGTGATTTTGTAGAAATTACAGGTACGATAAACAGCACCTACTTATACGGTTAAATTACAAACTTAGTTCAGAAATTATTTTGTAATTTTTTATCAAAAACTATTCAACCTATCAAGTTCAAAATAATTTTCCTAGAAAGTTTTTATAAAGTTCTACTTTTGAGATTTTTTTCATATTTTAAAAACTTATGGTTCAAAAGTTAGAGGGGGGGGGGGCACATATTGTTTTACTTCTGGAGCGATTATTTTCGAAAATATTTACATTATAAACTGTACGAAATTTGAGATCACAACTGTTGTTGGTCGTCTCTGTGCCTTTCTAGCATATACATCCATACGCTCCTTCTCGCTCACACAGAACCCCCTCTACTTCCATCAGGCAGGTAGCTGACCTGAGGTTCAGCGTTCATTTCTACTTCATTGACTTGCTGTTTTTCAATCTGAAAGGTCGTCAGCTAAACTGCTGGTGAGTTTTTTGAATTATATCCCAGTTTAACTTTATGCTTTGGAAAACAGTTTCTAACGGTTTTTACCGTTCGAAATATAATTGTGAAGTTGCTGTCCCTAAGCGAATAGGAACCGATCCAAAATAATGAAGTGATAATAAAATCAAGTATATTAAAAGGATGCGCCTCATCGCGGCTATCCGATTCAATATATTATTAAAAATACAAATTTTAACATTTGATATATTTTCCGACTTTACAAGTAGAATTGCGTATCGCACAGATAGCACTACTCTCAAGACGTGTTAAACCTTAAATTCCGAAAATTCATTAATTGAATTATGACATGACTTTCATTGGTGTTACATACATAGATCGCGTTATTTACCGATACTTGTTTAAATATGGCAGGAAATTATATCGAATGTGTGAGGAACATACCCTCAATTTTATACTTGAAAAATATTTGAACTTGAGGATCGGGATATCAATACGCACATTACCGTTGAGGTGACAATTGTTACAAATATGTGGCCCAAAAATATTCACTTTTGTTAAAAATTGTGGATACGCTAGAGAGTTGATAAAGCTCCCGTTAAAGGTCTTGTATTTCTACTCTCAGATACACAAGCTAAGTAACAAATCTATAACGGTAAATAGTTGTCATTAGGTATATTGTGTTGACAATCTTACACAAATCAACCTAGTTCCACGGTAAGCTCAATAAGGCTTGTGTTGTGAGTTGTGTTGACAATCTTACACAAATCAACCTAGTCCCACGGTAAGCTCAATAAGGCTTGTGTTGTGAGTACTAGGCGACGATAGCCTAGTATGCTGAAATTGTTAAGAAAAGTATACTCTTGTAAGCAGTTGTAAATGTTATAATTACTATAATGTAAGTATTGATTTACAAGTAACCGTACTGTACGGTTTTATCTTTTAACATTTGATACGAGTTATTTACTTTCTTATTAACTTGATACATGCTTGATACGCAACTGTATATAAGAGCGACAGTTCTTAAGTTTCGTTTAAAACGAGTATTTCTTATAAGTGCTATTGAAGTACAATATTTCCCTTTAGACAGTATTTCTAGTAAAATTTTAATTTTAAGATAGGCATGACGCCTGCGCAAGGATGACATGCTCATTTGGGAAAGCGTTCTACATTTTGACTGGCACATAAGCCTCCTCAAACACTGCCTGCGCAAGGCTTACTATCCTTCTGAGCAAGGAGCCCACAACCGCGGTAACATTATTTATTAAGTGCCTCCTGGGCATTAATTTTGATTTATAATAAAAGTGCAAATAAAATTGACTGTGACCACCTGCGCAAAGGTGTATAAAAATATGATAGTCATAAGTATCATTATTATTTGGAATCTGCTTTCTAGTTATTGGGACAAACTGGTATAATATTCAGCCTTCGCAAGGCACATTATTAAATTTATAATTTGGTTAGGCAATGAGGATAAACGCGCACATTGGTTATGGTTTGGAAATTTCAAATCCATACAGTCTATGTTACCGAGTCTCTAGAGACTAGACCTCAGAAAAGCATCAGAAATAGTTCCAAAATAACAGTTAATATGGACCATTTATAATCTAAGGGTTTTTATCTTCATTAGTCTATAGCTAGAGAAATACTATTCACAAATACTTTCGGGGTAATTAGACCTCATCAACACTGAGAAGTATGTAAAAGGCAAAAGACCCTAACCTGCGTAAGGTGTACTGTTCAATCATTATTAATCTGCAGATAAGCAGTCTAAAGTGAACTCATTATACGTCACAGCCGGAACTAACCGACGACCATATTTACAGCTTCAGATGAACGTTCATGCATCCTAGTAACATTTTCTTTTGCTTATCATATAATGTGGTCATGGTGGTGAAAACGTTAAAGCCATTGTTCCGCCTCCCGAATATAACTGATTATATTAAAGCATATAATGAATTGATATTTCAACCTGTCCTCGATGCAGGGAAACTATCATGCTGCTGCGTAGGCAAGCATATTGCAAGCCGAAATGTACAAAAATTGCCCCTACAAGTCGTTTGGCAACTTACTTGTAAATATTTTGAGACTAGACTTATAATATTTCGGTATTGTAAAAATTGCAAGTAGTATAACAGGTTTCTGTGATCTGTCCATGTACAAGTGTTGCCATTGCCATGAGCACACAAATACTTTATTTAATCTGTTATTACTAAAAAAGACATATAATACCTCGTTTGAATGGTTAAGACATCATGAGTACCTACACAAACTATGTAATGCTCTTAAAACTATCTTCTAATGGTTTGGGACGGGAGTTTCAGATCCTACAGGCAAACTCCCTCAAAAACCTGAAAACTAACGGTCTTGCCTCTGGGCAAAAAGTTCTGACTGGAGTCTTCTTTGCTACAGCAAAGAGTGCCAACAAAGCAGTCTCTCGTTAACAAACACCTCATTCATCGAAGTTTTTAGTGCTTTTAAATCTAAGGTTTGCATAAAACCAGTATTGGGTTGTTTCTGATTAAATATAGTGAACAACTGGAAACATGAGTTGCAATAAATTAAGTACTTGAGACTCTTGGTCTGTTTTAACCATTTTTTTTATAGTAGAGTATTTGCTACAACAGTACATTTACCTACTTCCCTGCGCAGGGAAAACACGCAAAATCGTGAAGCGTTCCACATTTCACGTACCGAATTTATCTACATTATTAAAATTAGGATGAGACGCTAAGCCCTACGAGTGTGTTAGTGTGCCAGGTCAACACCTGGGCAATTGTGAATAAACAAAATTAGGAGCAGTCAAGCTCCCGAAATCCAGTGTTAATCTTAGTTGAAGGAAAGTTTAACTTGTTGATATAAATACAAGTATCCTATATCACTGCTTCGCTTAATGCTATATGTTTCCATTACCATTGCCAATAGTGGTTGAAAATAACTATAGTAAAAAATCGCAAGTGATTTCAAAGCAGTTTGTACAGAAAAGTTACATACATTAGTGAAAACGAATTTCGAAGTACCCATATCCATGGTTAAGTGCGAGTTCGGCCTTGTCTATATATTAAGACTAATATTGTTATTTGTTCATCAAATCATTGTCTGATGCGTTAAGTAAACAATGCATGCATTTTCGTAAATACCAAAGTATCTGAACTCATGTCGTACCCATGTACTAAATCGAAATGAGGCAGTGATGTAATTACACTCAAGAAAATGTTGACAGAACTTGGCGTTTTTTCTAGGCAGTATAGTATAAAGACGCCTGATATTTGAGGAGAAATTGATTCAGTTCATTCAAATCCTGTCCAGGATAGATCTAGTTCGGTTCCTATCAGAACCTAGCAGAGCTAAGTAGCTACTTTGTAAAACTATTTTTGTAGTATCGGAGTGCCATACATAAACATAAAATTTGTTAAGCAATTCGACCTAACTTGGCAACGGGTATCTCTTCGTTAAGGCCATGTTCTGGCTGTAAATGAGGTATATGAACATTACACTTATCTAAAAGAGTGTTGACCTATGAATCTATGCAGTTCAAATAATAGCATCCTTAATCTATACATATAATAAAGCTGAAGAGGGTCAAAAGTCTGTACATGGAAGATAATCGAAAAAAAGTTGTCTGGGGATACTTAGAATCGATAACAGAACACGTTCCAACAATTTTTAGAATTTTTGTCTGTTTATCTGTTTATCTGTTTGTCTGTTTATTTGACCGCGCATCACGTGAAAACGGCTGAACGGATGTTGATGAAATTTTGGATAGATATAGTTTGAGTCCTGGGAAAGGATAATATATAGTTTTAATCCCGAAAATCAACCCTGGTGGGGGTGAAAATGGGGTTGAAAGTTTGTATGGAGAATTTTTAACCGCTGAAACGATTTAGATAGAAATGAGTATGGAGATAATTTGAGTCTCGAGAAACGTCATAGGATAGTTTTCAAACCCTTGTGGGGGTGAGAAGGGGGTTGGAAGGAGGTATGAGGATTTTTTTACCGCTGAACTGATTTAGATGAAAATTGGTATAGAGATAGTATGGGTCTCGAGAAATGACAAAGGATAGTTTCTTCTTCAAACCCCCCCCCCCCCCCCCCCATCTTACTTTAGAACCGTAGGTCCAAAAAATTTGAAAAAAATAATGGAAGTGACGCCTGAAAGGTACTTTCAATAAAAACTATCTGTACATATAATAAAGCTGAAGAGGGTCGAAAGTCTGTTCATGGAATATATTCGAAAAAAGTTGGCTGGAGATACTTAGAATCGATAACAGAACACGTTCCAAGTATTTTTAATTAGTTAACGGCTGAACGGATAATAATGAAATTTTGTGTAGAGATAGTTTGAGTTCCGGGAAAGGATAATGAACAGTATTCATCCCGAAACTCAACCCTGGAAGGGGTGAAAAGGGGGTTGAAAGTTTTTATGTTGAAAGTTGGTATTGAAATAATTTGTAATTTCTTGGTCAAGGTGTTCATATTTATAACATGTTACCCGTCGATGCTTTAAATTTACCTTTACCCGCTCTTAAGAAATATTTGAAAAGGGTTATTGCAGCAAACCAAAAAACTACTACAAAATCATCTAACATTTATAGGACACCGTTTAGGTAGGAAAACATATCAAACGTTTTGTGAAGCAGTCAGATTAGGATTTATTTTTCTTTATAATTAAACAATAGGTACATTATCTGTCTCTCAAGCTGTTTTGATATGTCTTCTTGAAGAACTACGCATTATTTTGTATCTTTATGATCTAATAATGTATTACTGTTTTGAAAAAAATAAGTCCCGTAGAATTTCTTTTCGGTCATAATACTTCTTGGGCCAGAGGTACACCTACAGGGTTAGAACCGGTGGAGTTTAGGAACGAAGTTCCTTATCGGACGGTTCGGCCTAGGCGAAAAAAAGTCACGTGACCGTTACGAAAAAGCGTCACGTCACGAAAACGCGACACCCATACGATTGAGAAACATGTAAAATGGAATGAAATAAAAAATATATAAAATAGAATAAACTGAAGTGAAGTGTAGTGAAACTGAGAAGTGGCAAAGTGATAAAAGTGAAAAAAGTCGAGAACCTCAAAAGTCGAGAATTTTAAAAATGTCGAAAATGTCAAAAATTTCGAAAAGGTCAAAAATTTAAAATTTCTAAATTTCCAATTTTTCCAATATTTCCAAAATCTCCAAAATTTCCAAAATTTCCAAAATTTCCAAAATTTCCAATATTTCCCAAATTTCCAAAATTTCCAAAATTTCCAAAATTTCACAAAATTTCCAAAACTTTCAAAATTTCCAAAATTTCCAAATTTTCCACTATTTCCAAAATTTCCAAAATTTTTAAAAAATGCAAAAAAAATTAAAACCACAAAATTTACAAAAAAGTAAAAAATGAAATAAAATTAAGTAACATAACTTCGTTCCAATCGCACTTGATTCACACACTTTCCACGACACTCACGTATTTTATTTTTCTCTGACGTTCATTAGTGCATTGTAATGTGCTTACATTGACGAATAAATATCTTGATCTACACCAATATCATAAATCCTCTATTCCGCGTTCGGAACCGTATGTAATTAATTACCAACATTATTGCAACCAATAACGTAACATCAGTGTATTATCTGTGACAGTGTGGTAAAAACGTATGAAAATTCATTACCTACGGTAACGTAATGAAAATCCGCTCCCCCGACCGCCGGCGCAATAATATTGGTCATGGCGGTGTAATGGTGGTCATTCTAATGGTTTCAATGGATTTTTAATATGTGTGTAGGTAAAGCAGTGTATGCTTCTGTACATAATTAGGCCTTATTACGTAACAGTTACATCGCCATGTCCATCCGTCTGTCCGCGGTCTAGCTCAGTTACCGTTCGCACTAGAAAGCTGAAATTTGGTGAGGCCTGATAAGAACTTTCAATAAAAACTATATTGAAGAAAATCGGTTCAGCCGTTTTTGAATTATTAGTCAAAAACGCATAGTGAAAGGAAGTGCCGAATAGTAAACTGACGTAAGCGCCGCCAAATAAACGACCTTTAGAACGGATGTTTTGTAACAGGGCAGCATCTACGAAACTCTACACTGAGCATCGCCCGACATGCTCTTGGCCGGTTTTTTTTTCATTGTTATCCCGGAAATCACCCAATTAAGGATTACTAATTCCAATTCTAGAAAATCCCCAGCCAGGTTATACGTAGCCTATAAAAATTCAACGTCTAACAGGGGGGGGGGGGGGGGGGGGTAGCCACTACACTCGATTGAGTTAAATTTGCATGGGTCATGGACCCCCCCCCCCCCCCTCCAAGTGCACCTAAAATAGAAAAAAATCATTTCTGCATTTGTGACCCCCCCCCCCCTTCCCTCACCCCCCAACTGATTTGACGGGAGGATCGATCTGGGTGATATTTGCCGTGGACATGAACGTATAAATACAAAAGTGGTCCTGTATCGTCCGATATACACCTACTACTCTCTATGTCGTTTAAATCATGCCAAAAACAAATATAATAAAAAAAGTATACATTTATGAGTGTAGTTCATTCAGTGGTAATTGTAAAATATTTTATTAGGACTACTGTCCTCTAGCGTATCCATCTGTCAACTTTACTTCAAGTTCCGCCTCCAGGGTAGCGGGAGAGAAATTAGGGGTGAATTAGCCGCTTACTGACACAGACCGAATTCCACGCGGGCGGAGCCGCGGGCACAGCTAGTTTAGTAATAAGGAATAAAAGGGTAGACTTCGGCTTCTACTGTCAAGGTTAACATTCTTTTAATTTGGCCAGATTAAATTCTAGGTCTTATATAAACGTTATGACCGATCTATAATAACTTAATTTCTTGTTTAGAGTAGAGCCTTTTTGAAACTGATCAAAATAGCTATAGCAATACCTGATTACGGCATAATGTATATTCTGGTATGTTTTGTCTCATGAACAAACAAATAAATGGTCACAATTTAAACAAATAACCTGTAAGGACTCAAAATATAGCCACATTTTTATAAAATCTATATAAGTATAGAAGTAGCATTTCCAACTGTATGTGACGTTCATTAAGTTCACGCAGCGTACACATACCTATAATTGTATATAGAGTAAAGTATCAAGTTCTCAACTACAGGTGTGGCAATTTGGCCAAGCTAAGAAACTTGCCATAAGTCTTCACAAAACAAAAAAGTATCCATATCCTTGGTAACATTGTACTAAAAAGAAGATGAAGAACTCACTAGGGGTATTCATATACTAGAATCAATTCTTTTAAAACTACTAAATACTCATATATTAAAATAGATATACCAAATTAAATGCATTCACCTGTGGTAAATGTAATATGTAACAATGCATACTCATACAAAAATGATATTTTAGCAACCTAACGGCATGTAAACATTGGATAACTGTTTTCTTATTTGTTAACAAGCTACTTACTGAAATAGTTTTATTATGTACATAATTAATTGCTGTTACAACTAAACAAACGCATTTCTTTATTAATTATAATTTATGTATATTGTAAAGCTATCCTTTATTAGCTTTCAAAAATTCCTTAATTGACTGAATAATTTTATATATATAATGTCATTATGATGACCAATTAAGTACATAATAATTATCTATTCAGTGTATACTGCAGTAAAACACTTCGTAATTTGCATTAACACGGTTAATTTTGCAGATTAAGTAAATTATTTAAAATTAGCAATTTGGTCCTTCGAGCAGGATAGAATGTAATTAAATTACAATAATCAGATTATTTAAAATTAGTACTTCACATAAAAATGACGATAACGATATCGATATAAAGATATTTAACATTCAATAATTTCCTTAGTGGATAGAATGTAATTAAATTACAATAATCAGATTATTTAAAATTAGCACTACACATAAAAATGACGATTATGATATAGATATAAAGATATTTAACATTCAATAATTACCTTAGTATCGTAAACGTCTCGTTCCGCACGAAAGGAAAATAAAACGAGGGAGTACTAGCAAAACTAGTAAGTACAAATAAAGACTCGGCTGGTAATTTGGCTGCGGGGAAAGTAATGGATTAATTAGACGAGTGATATAGATGGTGACGGATGATTCGCTGGATGAGAGTAGCCTAAATTCAAGAGGCAGGTCTTTGTACGCTCGTCAAATGAGGCAATTAGAATTTTGGGGATTTAGGGTTAATATAAAAATGCGCATCGCAGATATGTAAGAATGGTAACAACAATATAGAACTAAAGCACGGCAAATAAAATACGAAGTCCCCAATTAAACTCTAGAACACTACACGGAGCGACACGCCGCTTTCACCTGGTGAGCCACGCGAAATGCGGGCTCGAGTCCTTTAGAGGCGACTGGCGGCCGTATTGCAGGGCGATACGCCGGTTTCACCTGGTGAGCCAAGCGAAATGCGGGCTCAAGTCCTTTGGAAGCGGCTGGCGGCTGTATCCCAACCGCGACAGGCGATATCCAATATCTGCGTTGGGCAGTATCGCAAACGCGTATAGGTCGCAAACGCTTGACGCCCCTCCGACGCGGTACACGCATATACTTGGCGTTGGATATCACAAAATACTAATTCCAATCACGCCCACAAAAAAAAATCAAACTCAGATTAAAATAGAAAAGATGGGATGTCAAAAATGGATTCTGACAACTGCACCGCTCGAGGTTCACAATCTATTTGTCTTCTCGACTAAAACAAAAACTATTCCAAACTCCTACAAAATCTGAATTTAAAATTGATGCGAATATCCTCTTTTCTTAGTCGTCAGCTTCTTTCAAAATAAAAAAGGACACATCATATTTTGATATCGGCGCCACCTATTTATAAGTAGACGAACCACGATCTAATCTACCCTAACTCGCGCAACTTGGCCGGTAAACAAAATTAATCGCGCGGATAGTCCGAAGGGACGCCGCGAGATGTAGCTGGCGTTCTTTCGGCATGCTACAATACCTATGTAAATCCTACAATCTCTTTAAATAAAAGGTACCTTGTTTTATTTCTACAAATTGTCACTGAGCAATTGGGAATTACTGTAATTTCCTAACATATCTGTTGAGGAAAGGAGAAATAATAAATAAAAAATACAACAACACAAATTTTATGTTTTATTTATTTTTTTTAATTCTGATTACATATTATAAGGTTAAGTGAACCACTTACATACCTTTACGATTGTGCTGGGTAATTCTGATCTCTTCCTGGAGATTCATACTCAGTCAGTTAACATAAGATTAAGTTAACATTAGATTTTGTTTTACCTTGTTTTTAATTAGATCACCATTGCGAAGGTCTTTTCTGGTGAGACATTTCTTGAATACTTACAGGTACCTATATCTATAATAACTTGTAAAGTTAGTTCCATCTGTGGGTACAACATAGATTTATAAACATAACTTTACAATCTACCCACCTCTCGCTACACAGTTATTAAAATTCATGGTGTTGCCATACACCATCGCAATGAACATTCATTGTTTTATTGTCACATTGGCTTGGCGTCTAACGCTTCCACCAGGCGATAATAAACACGTCTCAATGTTTACTTTAGATCTCAAATTTTGTACAGTTTATATAATGACAGCGTTTTACATGAAATAAAACGCTATTTATAAAAACTTACAAATGAGATCTAAAGTTTTTAAACCTGCCTGGTATAAATTATAGATGAATAATAAATATTGAGACAATGAAGTAAAAATGAACGCTGAACCTCAGCTCAGCTACCTACCTGATGGAAGTAGAGGGGGTTCTGTGTGAGCGAGAAGGAGCGTATGGATGTATATGCTAGAAAGGGACAGAGACGACCAACAACAGTTGTGCCTATCTCAATGTTTACTTTAGATTTCAAATACGTGCCTGATGGAAGTAGAGGGGGTTCTGTGTGAGCGAGAAGGAGCGTATGGATGTATATAAGATTGTAGAAAAAGTGTAGTTAATAAGATTGTAGAAAAAGTTATTGTGTCACAAATAAGTAAATTTCTAGATAAACACAACATAATATCTGACACTCAGCATGGGTTTAGGCGTATGCGTAGCACTTCGACCGCTTTGGCCGCTTTCACAGATGAGGTTAATGAACACCTAAATAACAGAAAGTATGTTGTCACACTATACATAGACTTCAAAAAAGCATTCGACACACTGGATCACGGACAGCTCATTGTTGCCATGCAGGAGTGTGGTGTCCGTGGTCCGGTGCTCGAGTGGTTCAGAAGCTACCTATCTAACAGGACCCTAACCACTGTGATTGACGGCAGGAGCGGCGAGGAAGCCAAGGTCATCTACGGTGTGCCAACCGGTTCTGTCTATGGCCCTGTCGGCTACATTATGCATGTGAACAGCATGAGTAATGTTGTCCAGAATTGTTCGACATATATGTATGCTGACGACACATGCTTAATGTACGCCGATAAGGACATAAAAAATGTAGAAAAATGTGTACAGTCTGATTTTGTAAACATAATTAAATGGTCGCATGACAATGGCATTATTCTAAATTTAGAAAAGACCAAGTGCATGTTAATTAAATCACCCTATTTACAGGCACCGAGCGAAAGTATTAACATAATAGGGCATACTTACGACTGTTTACACAAGGACCAAAAAGGCTGTAAATGTTCCAGTATTGAATTTGTTGATAAGTATAAATATTTAGGATTAACGATAGACACTAAGTTTAGCTGGAGTGGCCACATAGACATAGTATGCAATAAACTTAGGGCAATTATGGCAAAATTATATAGCGTTAAAAGCATTGTGAATAGGAAAATACTACACACCTTATATCATTCGTTAGTCGAATCAGTAATTAGTTATGGCCTAAATGCATACGGGCGCACTTTTAAAACTTACCTTGATAAAATATGTAACATTCAGATAAGAATTATTAAAAATATATTGGTGGATAAAAATACCAAGTCAAAATGTAAACAGAATTATAAATTATTGTACCAAAAGTTAAAAATATTACCTGTGCATGAAAAAGTTAAATATTTATTATGTATAGAAAACTATGATCTTGACAATTTTAAAACACGCAGCAAATCGTTACGCAACTTTAGGGTAGGCACAACAAGAAAATATGTAGAATATAGCACTAATAACTACTTTGGCCAAAGAACTCGTAAATACATTATACCGAGGATTTTTAACAAAGTAAGCCTAACAGTAGAACAGTCCAGTAGTAAACAGGTTATTAAAAAAAGATTAAAAACATTTCTCTTAGATAATATTAAAGATACATAGTACTTATATATATATTAGTTATTTTTAATACACTGGGTTATAATGTTGATGCCAGCTCCATCTCACGAAAGCAAATAATACTAATTCATAATACCTAACTAACCAAACGAAATTACATAATACATCCATAGTCATTGAAAGCCTTGTCACCTTGAATGAAAATGTCCATGCAAGATGTCGCGGTTTTAGTGGTCTTGAATGTACCTATAATATAACAAAGGTCAAGGCTCTCGTGGGATGAAGCAGGTTGCTGTACTAGCTGTAGATATGCAGATTTGCTTTTAGTTATGTAAACTTTAGTACAAATTAACTTGTAATGGGTAAGTAGGTATAACACAAAATTGTTATTTTTATTTTAGAGCGCACTATTCGCCAACAAACTGTCCTCAGTTTGGCGAAAAAAAAATATGTATACCTACCACTTAAGTTTTATCGTGAAAAAAAAAAAAAAAAAAAAATGCTAGAAAGGGACAGAGACGACCAACAACAGTTGTGCCTATCTCAATGTTTCCTTTTGATTTAAAATTTGTAAGTTTTTATAATTAGCGTTTTATTTTATGTAAAACGCTGTCATTATCAAAAAATGATTTTAGTAAACCCCTATTAATTTTTAAATACCTGTCCAACAATATATCACACGTTAGGGTTGAAATGAAAAAAAAATCACTCCCCACTTTACGTATAGGGGAGGTACCCTAATAAAACATTTTTTTCCACTTTTTATTTTACCACTTTGTCGGCGTGATTGATATACATGTTAGTACCCAGCTTTCTAGTGCTAACGGTCACTGAGATTATCCGCGGACGGACGGACGGACAGACATGGCGAAACTATAAGGGTTCCTAGTTGACTACGGAACCCTAAAAAGTAGGGTTTTCGAGAAAATGTTGTGAATTTTACATATTTAAAAACTGTATTAAAAATATTTATAACGGGTTACTCAAACCGTAACCCGTTATAAATATTTTTAATATGTTAGAGTCTCACGAAAGTTTTATATTTAAAAACTGCATTAAATATGGTTCCTTATGATATTTTTTGTATTAAAAAATAAATGATATTTATTCCTTTTATAACGTTCTAAAAAATTATATTTTTTTGAGTGTTTTTCTTCCCAGCAGAGTTTTTTGTTGCAGTTTCGAAACAACTTTTTCTCGAAAACCCTACTATATTGACATTACCAACCTACATGCGTTGTGCTGTTTGAGAAAAAAATAAGACAGTTTCACAAAGTATCGCATATTTACCATAATGCTTATATTAGCTCAAACAGATTGCCATATTAGATGGTATTGCAGGTAATCATAATGGAATTGCGAAACTATGTTAGATATTATTAGTGATTATTACTTTATTTAACTTATAGTGATCTATTTATCTGTTATAGTTTTTTTTTATACCACGACGGTGGCAAACATGGACGCCTGCAACTCCAAAGGTGTCACATGCGCGTTGCCGACCCTTTACAAAAAGGAGGGTTCACTGTGTTGACGGCTAAAGGAACAAGAGGGTCCCTCATCGTCTGATGCTATTCGTATGATTGCTAGAAGTGAAATTTTTGACCCGGTCTCGCGGCGTGGTCGATGATGCTGTTGCGGGTGTTGCGACGCCGCTGCCCGCTGTGTCAACCTCCTACAAAGATGTTACGGAGTTGGGCTCGACGTCGTGTACTGCTGGCCTGACGATCAATCATGGGGTTGCAAGTGTTTTGGGAAACAAGCATTGTCGTGGTAATGATATTCATCCATGTGATGTCCTTCCCAAGGACGCCGTGACGGTAGAAGCTCCTCCCCCCCCCTCCGCCCCGTAACTCTACCGATGGCAGCAGGAAGAAGCGTTTCTCTTCTGTTCGTTGCACTGCCGGGCCGGATGCCACACCTCTCAGAGCAATGGAGTGTCGCAAGTACGTTCATTTATGGAACATGGCCTCTGGAGCCGACGAAATCCGGGCATACCTACAGACTCTCACTCAGGATAAAGTCTGCACTGTACAAGAGCTTAAGCCCAGAGGGGATTATAAGTCCTTCAAAATCGGAGTACCTGTGACGTTTTACCAAACTTGCATATCTCCCACTATCTGGCCTGACAATGCTCGAGTTCGACCGTGGTCATTTCGCAAATCAACTGGCAGCGACAGGGAGTCGAGAGAGAAACAGTAATAGCCGCAAAACTGAGTCGAAACTATCGCTAGACCTTATCTATCAGAACGTCAGAGGTCTTAAAACGAAACTCAGCTTCTTTAGACGTAACTTGCTGACACTTGATTGCGACCTTGTAGCCGTGACAGAGTCTTTTTTGACTGCGACTGTCTGTGATTCTGAGCTTGTTGATGGTGACTGGAGTGTTTTCCGCCGGGACCGTTCTTCTGGGGCGCGTGGAGGTGGAGTGTTGCTGGCTGCGCGTGCGAAGCTGGGACCCCGATGCCACCGGGGTCTGGAGTCACCTCAATGTGAAGATATGTGGGTTGCACTCACTAAATATGATGTTCCATGCTTCGTGTGTGTAGTCTACATACCGCCTTCTGCCACGGACCAGATGTACATGCACTGGTTTCAATCGGTTGAAGCTGGGTTACTGACTCTTAATAAGTGTGTTGTGATTATAGTTGGCGACTTGAATTTAAACCCCATGTATACTTCTCAAAGTGTGTTATGTTATTATGCGTATTTTTTATCTGTATGTGGTTTAGTAGAGGTGAATAATGTCAGGAATGCTTTTGGAGGAATGTTAGATGTTGTGCTGATCTCGGAGCGCATACGCGGGGTTGGCGTGCTTGAAGTTGAGGACGGAGGACTTGTACCGCGACGAGACGCCTACCACCCACCGCTAGAGGTCTCAGTACCCTTGGATGAAGCTCTCCAGCAGTTCCCTGCTGAGCGTATCGATCCTAGCAACTTAAATCGGCATCGTGATTGGAACTTTGCCAAGGGTGAGTATAAGCTACTGTACAAACTACTATCGGAAGCCAACTGGCAAACTGTTCTTGATAATCAGGATGTGAACCTCGCCGTAGATTGCTTTTATAACATAATTTACAGTATTTTTGATTCTTGCATACCTAAAAAAATCCGATGCAATACTAAAGTTAGGCGATATCCAGTATGGTTCACAGCAGACCTTATTAAGGATATCAAGTGTAAAGCGAACCACCATAAGAAGTGGAAGTCTACTAAAAGCGTTAGTGCTTACAGGGAATTTTCCAAGCTAAGGGCCGAAATAAAAAAACGTGTTCGTGTTGCGTACAGCGATTATATAGCCCTCATACAGTCTGAATTAAAATGCAATCCCCGTGCGTTTTGGAAACACGTTAACAGTCTTAGGTCAAAGGGTGGATTCGTTGCTCAGGTCAATCTTGATGGGAAAGAATACAGGCTTTTGCCACTTACTTCTCGAGTGTATTCTTGCCGAATCCCCCTCGTCTGGACTGTGCTTTTGAGCAAAGAAATAATCCGCATGTTTGTCCCAATCATATCGTCATTGATAAAATTACGATGCGGGAGGTAGAAACGGCTGTCAAGAAACTTAAACCGAACAGTGCAGTAGGGCCGGACAATTTCCCGGCGTTCATCTTGAAAGGGTGCTCCGAGTACCTAAATGTCCCAATTTGCTTTCTGCTAAATTTGGCATTTTCCTCAGCGACATATCCTAACCAGTGGAAGATTTCGCGAGTAAGGCCTATCCCAAAATCGAGCGAATTAGGTTGTGTGGAAAATTATAGGCCTATTGCTATTCTTCCGACCCTTGCGAAGCTCTTTGAATCCATACTTCACACAACGTTGTCTAGACAAGTCAAACCTTTTCTGTGTGACACACAGCACGGTTTCAGAGCGAAACGGTCAGTGGACACCAACCTTTTGACCCTGGCTGACACCATCTCAGAACACCTAGACATGGGTATTCAAGTTGACGTGGTATACTTTGATTTTCGGAAAGCCTTCGATCGCGTCGATAACGATGTCCTGTTGCACAAGCTGGATGTGATTGGATTCAGCCCAAATTTGCTGAAATTTTTCGCTAGTTATCTACGCGATCGTAGGCAGTACGTCCAGCATGGGCATTTCGTATCGGACCCATACCATACCCGTTCTGGTGTCAGTCAGGGTTCAATCCTTGGCCCTTTCCTGTTCGGAATCATGGTGAATGATTTGCCACTTGCTGTCCGAAATGCTCGTTGTCTTCTCTATGCAGACGACCTCAAGTTGGTATATGGAGTGGAGATGGAGGCGGATTGTAAGTCGCTGCAGGAAGATGTTACGTCCGTGTTCGAATGGAGTCTGAACAACAAACTCAAGTTTCAATACTGCCAAATGTCAAGTCTGTACTTTCAGTCGATCCCTCGTTCCCTCATACGCTCACTACTTTCTAGGATCCGACCTCATCAACAGAGTGGCTTCAGTGAAGGACCTTGGCGTTATATTTGATGCGCGTCTAACCTTTCATGACCACATCAAAGCGCTTGCTTCTAGCTGCTTCCGTAGGTTAGGATTTGTCACCCGTAACTCGAGGGATTTCCGTGACCCTTTTACCTTAAAGATCCTATACAATGCTCTCGTACGAAGCAAGTTGGAGACGTCAGCACTAGTTTAGAACCCTTACGAGGTCACTTACATTTTACTCTTAGAAAAGGTACAAAAGACGTTTCTAAGAACGCTGTACAAAAGGATATTTGGGTATTACCCGTACCTATACCCCACTAAATTCATTTTAGGAAGTCTTGGCTTCAATTCCCTGGAGGTTAGGCGCAACCTAAGCCTGTTGCTGTTTACCTGTCGGGCCCTTCGAGGTGACTGTGACTGCCTTGAACTGGTGGAACGGCTAGTAAGAGTCTGTGTCCCGGATTTGAAAAATGTAACCCTTAGGCCGCGGACATGTGTTCTATTGGCCGTGCCGTCGGCACGTACTGTCGCCTATGCGAACTCGCCGGTGGTCCGTGCCCTGTCCCTGCTGAATGCGCTCCTAGTATCAGCACCGGAGTGTGACCTGTTCGCGTGGCGATGGATGGATGTGTATAATGAGTGTTTAAGATTCTGCGAGTTGAGGGATGATAGGCCGTCAAGTGTGCCGCTAGTTTAATTTAATATAATATTAATATTATATAGTGTTAAGTTTCACAGTGTATTAGTTTAAGACTGTAATGCTGTGTTAACAATCAATAAACAATAAACAATCGTCAACACACTGGGTCCCCTTTGAGCTCTTTGGCAACCTTACTCACCAGCAGGAACACAACACTAAATACAAGTAAGGTCTAGTGCTATTTGGCTGTGGTTATCTGTCAGGTGGAGGTACTTCCCCAGTCGGGCTCTGCTCCAGATTTAAGCGAGATGAGATACGCTGTGCTGTGCCCTACCACACATAGCGAGATGATATTCGCAGTACCCATACAAACATATAGGTAGTACTCGGTAGTTTGGAATATTAAGTTGTTACTTCAAAATCTTTAAATACGTTTAGCTCGACAGATTATTTATATATAGCTTTTGTCAATAATGTGACATGTTCTTCGAATGCGTCGATCATTCCTTATCAGTGTTGTTAATTATGCGTCGCAGCTTGAAGTGCTAGTTTTCTAACCTATTGTCATTATGTGTATAACTCACGATAGCTTAAACCTTATTTTGATATTTTAAATTACAGTTTGAAGTTTAGAAACCTATCTATATCTCCAGCCATAAGTGTTGCAGCAATACTATAAGCTAGGGTTAAGCTTTGGAAGGGTCTTGTCGTAAAAAAAAACAAACGTAACCTTCAGGTATAAAAGAGGTAAACGCATCAGAATGAAGATATATCATATAATTTTTACTTTAATTGATGGATCTTATTTAAATTAATAGAGGCAATCCAAGGTAAAAAGGACGTGACTCTGGCGTAAGTAGTAGGATCGCCAACTTCACAGCCATGAGAAGAGACGAACGATGTTATGCCAATCTGTAAAATAATGCAGGAGAGAAAAAAATCCGTATCAAATCATATCATTATAGTGTGTGACCAGAGTACGAAATACTCAATTCAAAAGTTAATTTAAAAAATCGGACATTAAAAAAAATGGCAGTCGATCCAGTTTCAATCAGGAATTAAAAGCCTCTTAAGAACCAACCCGGTCAGGGCACTAGGAAAGGCACAAATCAAAGAAAACATTTTACATGGTACACATAAAAACAAATACATGTAAAATGTTTTCTTTGATTTGTGCCTCTCTAACATCGCTGACTGTACAATTTTCGAAAAAATAACAATGGCAATAATAATAAATTAAAAGTTAGGAAATATCATTTTCGCGTAGCGGCACGGGATCTAGTAGCTACCCTACATACTGGTTAAAATATCCCCTCACTTTATATACCTAATTATGTAATTATACTTATATATGTAATTATACAGGAGAAAACCATTATACTAACGAGAAACCTGACTATATTTCCCTTCAGATCATGCCACATCCACGCTCCCAAGTGCTTTGATTTTATCACATAACTTGCACTAAACACCTCATTTTTACGTGTTGTGTACATATCCCGTCATCTTAAGTAAGTATATACCTGATTGATACATTACACATAATTTTCCAGGAGTACGAATTTTATTGAGTAACAAATAATGTTTGTTGCCTATTATCAAAAAGCTTTTGTATAAAAGAAAGAAGCACCGCCACCTGTCTGCTGGATGGGAACGTCTGGTTAAAATTTTCTGAGGACTGGTACAAGTGGCGTACTCGAAAAAATATTCATACTTAGCGATAATAGACTGAAGTTAATGATAATTTTGCTTTAGAGGCTAACTTTGTCTTTTCGTTTGTATCGAGATCCGAGTCTTTCGACCTCTATTTAATTGTGATTACTTCAAAGACATCAAAGTGAAAGTCAGTAAAATAAAGTAGGTAGTTACCTGAGTTGGAACACCATTGATATCAAGTACTAAAGGTCCGCCAGCATCACCATTGCAAGTCCCTTGACCAGAATTGCCGCTGTTGCATATGTACGTATCAGTAACGAAGGGTCGGTAGACAGCATCACATTCAGCATTAGTAATGATAGAGAGTGTCACGAGGTTTAAGTATTGACCGAAGGTAACGCTAGCACCTAGAAAATAAATACCGTCTCGTCAACTGCTGCAACATTGCCTACCATACTCAACTATTTATATCTTTTGTCTGAGACGGATTAATGGCGGGTATTACTAGGAATTGAACATAAATTTCGTAGAAGAGGAAAAGTTGAGCGTGGAAGGCAAAGACTTTGCCTACTTAGTAGTAGTAGCTGTTGAATGTAAATAAATAAATATTATGGGACCATGGATCATACACAAAACGACCAAGTCCCGCAGTTAGCTCGATAAGGTTTGTGTTGTGGATACTAGCCGATGTTACAAGTATAAATATTTATAAGAACCCGGGACCTGATTTATAGGCAGGGTCGCTATGACTAGGCTAGGAGGCCGTTGGAAAATGCGTCTCAATTATACACAATGCAATCGTTTTTGGTATAGTTTTCAACACAAGCGACTTTTACATACCGTCAGCGTTAACGCCGTATCCGGATGCCAGGGCCTTATCAGCGACGAAGAAATTGGTGGCATCATTCAGTGGCAGCGCGATAGTTTGGATTACATCTGTAATTTACAAGTTTTTCGTAGTTAAGTATAACCCTATAGATCCTAAGCTGTTAGGTCAAATTAAATTAAAATTTGAATTAAACAATACATTATCTGTCTCTCAAGCTGTTTTGATATGTCTTCTTATAGAACTACGCCTTATTGTGTATCTTTAAGATCTAATGTCGCCGGTCTAATTGCCGGTCATAATACTTCTCGGGTCAGAGGTGTAGGGTCAGAACCGGTGTTGGTTTTTTTCTCTCTCTGACGTTCATAAGTGCATTATAATGTGCCTAAATTGCAGAATAAATATATTTTATCTTTATCTTTTTTTATCTAAACTAGCATAAGTAACCGCAGGTAACGAACTAACATGTAACTACTGACCCATGACATATTTAATTGCTTACCTACATGTAAGTTATTTTTTACCTACTCTAAAGCCAATAATGATGGTGTCGTTATGTTTGGGAACAGGAGACTCACACGTATATTTTATTTTTAATTTAGTTGTTGCGACGTTAAACCTTTTTAGATAGGAGTTTCGTTTGGGACACCGACCGCGGCGGTCGTCCCTTCGTCCTCTATTGCATTCATAAAAATCCCAAAAGTTGAACAATAGACGATTCTTACCACGTAGCACGTGTTAGCGCAACGCAACTGCCCGCCCGCGCCGAGGCAGTTTTAGAGAAAGTCGGTTCTAAGTATGCGTGGTCTATTTATGTGTTTTCGTTTTCCTAATTTCGCGAAAAATAATATAATCCAGATCCATTAAGCAGTGCACTGTGACACGCCCTCACATTATTATACGTGCACCCGCGAGTGAATTTAAGTGAGTGCGCGACAGGCTCCGCTCGACTCTTCCACGCTTGACTGGAGTGGCCTGAGAGGATAAAGATAACATCATACAATGCCGCACATCGACGCGGGTGAGATCTTTCCATGGTTTACTGCTTATACCTTTGCTATTGGGGCCAGACCAATCTAGGTCTTCTTCTTCTTTCTCGTTCCCTCACTGCTGAGGATCGCGACCACATGTAGCTTGCTTCCATAATGTGCGGTCATAGGCCATGTGGACTGCACGGTTCAGGCTACCGCTAGCCGACCTTTTTGCGGCGTACTATTTTAAGTAACTAAAGGGGAAGGGATTAAGCAAGGCCCAGAGAGTGCTCTGTAAGGGCCAGAGCCTGACTTTGGCTAAAACCAGTAGCTTCGGTATCCAACTAAGTAGTCTTCTAATTTTTTTCTATGATACCTAATCGGTATGTAGGTACTATTTCTAGTAAACTGAATTTAGCTTGGCCACAAGGGAAATAAGGGAAACTCCGTGGATGACTGGACGTGTATAACATATACACGCGCGCACGGTCATACCAACGCCGAAAACTTATCTTAGGGCAACGAAATTTTGGTATCAAAAAATAAACGTGCGCAAGTTTGAAGTACAAATATCATATCTAAAACCACCCCATAATTTAACTAACTAAAGTAAACATAAACTATTGGCTAGTTGAAGGGTCTGGAGACATTAGATGAGAGCATTTCCACGCAAGCATTGTTATGGCAACTCCTTCGCAGTTCGCAGAAAACAATAAGCTGCCGTCCAAAGGGTTACATGCGGAGGAGTTATAATCGCCACATGCACAAATTCTAAAACGAGCCGCCGAATGCAGGGATCCATACAGAACAATATAATGACTAACAAAACAAAAAAAATACTGACAAAAGCTTCAAACTTAAAGAGAAATATAATGTGCAATTAACACAACCATCGAGACTTTCTCCAGGAAAGAGGGACAAAAAAAAACGTTTTTTGTCATGTTCGACGGACGCGCATCCGAGATCTCCAAACACGTGCGGTTGCTAGCCGCCTGGAAAGACAATAGTCATCATAAATTCGGTTTTAAATGACAGAGATCCTATGACCAGAACGAAAAAAAAACGTTACCTAAGCGATGTGAAATATTCGAGCAAGCTAACATTCCTATTCCACAAACTAAAGATATGAAATTGAACAACGCACTACACAGCCAACAGAAATACGCGATGCATGATAAAATGTGTAAAATACCTTTTGCGTATATAAAAAAAGTTTATTATTTATAATATTTAAGTTTTAATTTATGGTTTTTTATGTTTCCATGAATTAAAGTGCAACCATTAAGTGTGCAGCATTGTGAATGTACTTATACACAAAAATCCATATTGGATATCAGTGGAGTGTTATTGGCGTTTTTGTGCGAGTAATCAGTACCTAGTGTGACAATGAAAAATAATTATATTCGTGCTAAAAGATTTAGATTAAATTTGCGGCGATTCTTTCAAGCGATGTTTACTTGTTCAAATTTTTATGGTCATATAATATCAAGTGAGTGTGATTCGTGTTTTATAATGAAGTTATATATTTTGTGTGTTGCTTGTGTAATACATCGAAGTTGTACTATTGTGTATTAAACAGTTCAATATGTATTTGAAAGTAATTCACATGTGGCTCACTACAGACTTGCGCCACACTATGCGACTACATTAACACCACACTACCAACCAACCTAACCACGCATACAGACACTAATAAATAAAGCAACGTCTTACTTATAGAACTCTACTCCCTTCGATTTGTCCAATCGCAGGAAAATTGACTACCATTTCTACAGGCTACAAAGAAACAGTCAGCTGAATTTGCTCCGGCAAGCATTCGACAAGCAGCAATTAAGACAAAATGCGACAAGGCCACTCCAAACGCCAAAATCCGGACTTAGTTTAGTCAAAAATATATAATCGAGTAGCGTACAACGACGTAAATATTAATGAATAAAATAGTTATCGCACTTTCTATGGCCTACGGTCTTAAATCCAGGATTCTCACAAGCACCAACAGATCACAGCTAAGGAAATACGAACGACATACTATATCCTAAACAAAATGATAGACGCAACGTATCTAATGAACCGTCTAAAAAAATACATGAGATGCTGGAAGACAAGACGATAACGGATTAGGTACAAGTGCACAAACTATGCTATAGACTCATTGACTGAAGACCTATACGCACTTGCTGCGCTAAGCTATAGTCTACAACCCCACATGAAGAGCAAGTGAAAGAGTGAGACCTATTTTTTACTCATGGATTGGCTACTCGAACCAGAGAATAACTTGACCACAACCAGAAAATAACTACGGCTAACCTAGTCCAACTGCTAGACTACAGATCATAAGGCAATGAACGCAACTTATTTATACGCAGTCGCCATCCCTTCGTATATATTTACACACAGTATTTATCCATCTCCCTCACGCTGGGCACGATGCAAGTATTCGGTCTGGTTCTACCTCCTGTCATTCCTATTATCCTTGACTGCACAAACCCGACAGTCCCATCCTGTATTTATTGGCCCACCGGTTTCTCGGGCAGGAGGGCCAGCTGAGCATACCAGGGCGGCAGACGACGGGAAGAGCAAGCGAGGAAGCCCGGATACACGCCCTATCTCGGAGTGGGTACGTCCGGACAGAGGTCGTTAACCCGCCGTACTCTACACCTTTGACCGACGGCCTGAACCGTACTAGCACGTGTATTTGAGCTATCTCGGCAAATCTACTCGTCCCTCCCTCCCTTGTATGACCAGCGCCTCTGCGTCCTTGCAGCAGAACTGCTGGCTGGTGGTGTCACATGACGGTGACGGACGGTGACGGTTGCGACGTTAAACCTTTTTAGATATAAAATGTTTTCATTACTCATTTCATAACTTTGTTTTCAACTTTCCTTGTATTAAAGATAAAAAATATTTATTCTTCAATTTAGGCAAATTACAATGCATTTATGAACGTCAGAGAAAATAAAACTACAACCGGTTCTAACCCTACACTTCTGACCCGATAAGTATTATGACCGGCAAGAAACTCGGCGAGACTTATTTTTTCAAAACAGTAATAGAGTAATATTATATCTTAAAGATACACAATAATGCGTAGTTTTATAAGAAGACATATTAAAACAGCTCGAGAGACAGAGAATGTACCTATTGTTTAATTAAAATAAAATAATAATCCAAATCTGATTGCTTCACAAAACGTTTGATATGCTTTCCTATCTGAACTGTGTCCTCTAAATTTTAGATGATTTTGTAGTAGGTAGTTTCTGGATTGGGCCATGCATCTCCGTCATATAGTCTTCGACCCTGTAATAACCCTTTGACATTAAAGTTTTTTTTTTCAAATATTTCGTAAGAGCGGGAAATGATAAATTTAAAGCATCGACGGGTAACTTGTTATAAATGTGAATACCTTGACCAAAAAATGACTTTTATGCTTTACGGATACGACTACTTCTGATAGCAAGCAAGTTTTTATTTCTAGTATTATAGCTGTGGATGTCAGAATTTTTTTTGAATGTATGTATATTCTTTACAACAAAAATAATATTGTTATAGATATATTAGGACCCAACAGTTAAAATATTAATTTCTTTAAATAGTTCTCTAAGACTTCAGGGATACGCAGAACAGCGACATCATTGGCAGCAGTATATGGATCCCAGTTAGGATGAACCTCAATATCAGTACTGAGTAGTCGTACTCCGCCAGTGAAGAGATAGTTGGAACCATGGACTGATATGAAGGCGTTTGCAGTGAAGACACCGTCGTAATAGCACTGGGCAGCAGTCAGCACTCGGGTTGTGGAAATGAGGCTGCCGCCGCAGACTGATGTAAATATGTTCATTACTGTGACGATTAGACCCACCTACAGAAAGGTACCAAATAATAGTTAATAACAACCCATCCAAGGGCTCATTATTCAGCTCTTAGTTTTAGGATATTTGTCAGGTAAATTTTAAGTCCCGAAGCTAAATGTTCACGATGACAATAATTTTAAACTAAAAAGAACCGACTTCACTCAGACTTTAAAAATAAACGCCCGAGCTACTGTAAAAAATATTTAAATCACTATATATTATCAGGTGTGCCTATAATATTTGAAGAGTACCCCCGATTTCTCCAGGATCAGATCCTGACCTGGTTACAATGGGAACAACTGTGAAATACTCTATGGAACAAAAAAAATAATATCCAAACCGGTTTAGCCGTCTTCAAATAATGGGTGAACATAAATAAAAAATATATAGCAAAACCAAAGATCCCGACGAATTGAGAACCTCCTCCATCGAAATCTTGCAGTCGGTTAAAATCGACTGAGGGAAAGTTTTTAACGGACAACTGCAGTATAAAAATCATATTATAGTACATTACTTACCAAGAGCTGTAAAAGAAAGAAAGCCCGAAATTGCAGGTACTTGTAACCCGAGCCGCAGGCGAGGGTTTTAAATATGCGATAGAGGGCTTTCTTTTTTACTGCCCGTGGTGAGTACACAATTTTACGTCTCCACCTGGCCATAATGCGAGTTTTGCTGTACGCGTAGCGTGCTGTAAAACTCACATTATGGCAAGGTGTGACGTAAAGTACATTGTGGCCATTTAAGAAGTTGCGATTACTTAATCGCAAGCAATTAGCAAGGTAATTAATAAAAGTATAACACTTACGTGATATGGAACTTGACTGATATCCCCAACAATACCACCAACAATCCTTTGACCATCTGTTATTAGCTGACTCTTTTCTTCGGTCATCTTGATATTCCTAGCCAGAGGAATACCAATCTTTGCATGGTAACCAATCGCAGAAACGTCATCAGCGATTTTAGAATTTCCCGCAGCAACGGCTAAAGCCCAAAAAACTGCTATCACCTTCATTGCTTCAAAGGATGTCGTTGGCTTATTTCAAAATCTTTTACTTTATACGTTAATTTTAATCTTATCTTTCAAACCAGTTAATTATCTTCGATAACCATGTGTGCTTATAGTTGATAATTGCGAGTGTCTATTTATGCACATTACATTTTTAAGATCTCTCCAAGCATAGTTTTTGGAATAGTTTCAGAGCAGACTACTACTTATTTAACACTCGAATACGATTACCATATAAGTCTTACGGTGGATCATGGTTAGTTAATAATTATTATAATTGCTTGTACATCATTATCTACTTTTTGACATTATCGACTAACAAATAAACATTAATCGTGTTCCACAATATTTTTAATTTTATTGTTGTGTAATTTTTAAATTAATTCACGACATGTAATATGTTACAGTAAATATTAATAATGAATGAGTATGAGTATGAGTGTAATAAAACATTTTAATACGTATAACAAACTTAAATATAACCTAAATAAAATAAACAATAATACATAGGCTGCTATTTATATATCCGGAAACCGGGATTACAATCTTCTTAAATAGCATATTTGACCTCCATGGTAAAATTTGAAAGAAAAAATATACCGGCCAGTACTTATACTGGCCGGTATATTTTTTCTTTCTTATTAACGCTCGTGTTTTGTTTTTGACGGGTTTTAAATGTCATCTCGCAGCAAGAATGGAACTCACTCGTGAAAATATTCGTGCTATGATTTATTATGATTTTCGGCGTCGTTTAACGCAACAACAGTGCATAGATCAACTAACTTCAACTTTTGGTGATGAAGCCCCATCTAAAACTACTGTGTATCACTGGTTTAGTGAGTTCAATCGTGGACGTAGTATGCTTACGGACGAAGTTAAGGCAGGTCGCCCGAAATCGGTCGTTGTACAACAAAATATCGAGGCTGTGCGAAAACTTATAATGGACGACCGACATGTTACGTACTGCGAGATAGAGGTGACTCTGGGTATTTCTATGACCAGCATTAATAGCATATTACATAGTTATTTGGCTGTAAAAAAAATTTGTTCGCGTTGGATACCCCACAACTTAACAAAAGAGCAAAAAGATGCTCGCGTCGAATGGTGCAATAAAATGTTAAAAAAATATAACCGTGGTGACTCAAAAGCCGTTTATAACATCTATACAGGTGACGAATCCTGGATCTATGCATACGATCCCGAAACGAAGCAACAATCAACGGTATGGGTGTTTCAAAATGAGCCGAACCCTACGAAAGTTACTCGTGCAAAAAGTACATTGAAACAAATGGTGGCCTGCTTCTTCGGTATTAATGGCCATGTAGCTATAGTGCCACTAGAAAACCGTAGAACGGTTAATTCAGAGTGGTACACGACCATTTGCTTACCGAAAGTATTTGAACAAATTCGTAAAACTAACCAGCGACGAAGAATCATTCTTCATCATGACAATGCCAGCTGTCATACGTCACGCGAAACAACTCTATTTTTGGAGGGTCAAAATGTGGAATTAACGGGTCATCCGCCGTACAGCCCTGACTTGGCACCCAACGATTTTTATTTATTTCCAAATATAAAGAATAAATTACGCGGTCAACGATTTTCGACCGCTGAAGATGCTGTCGACGCATTCAAACAACACGTTATGGAGGTACCTCAGGCGGAGTGGCAGAAGTGCTTTAAAAATTGGTTCACGCGAATGCAAAAGTGCATAGATCATCAAGGGGAATACTTTGAAAAACAATAAAACCATTTTCAGCCGTGTACGTTTGTTTGTTTTTTTGTTTCCGGATATATAAGTAGCAACCCTCGTATCACTTAAAAATAACACTATCTAAAAAACAAAACAAAAACCCTACAATGAAATAACCTAAATTAAATACACATTATTGTGTTAGTTATATATAGCTAATCTATTTTGATCCTGTGGCTAGTTAAATTAGAGATTGTCATTTGTGATTATGAATTTAATTAAACCTATTGATTCATTATTACTCAGTTCCGTTTTCAAATTGTCTAGAGATAAGGAGGTAAAGATAACTAATGAATCAATGATGATTTTATTGACAAATAATATTGAACCGGGACAGTAAATTCCACGTTCCACTTTAAATTTTTGCTTGCATTGTGTTATTATACCAACGGTTTTTGACTTGTCCAAAAAGTACTTCTCTTATTGAGTAATCGTCAATATTGAATATCTTGTATGTGTGATTTTTTTTGTTACATATTCACATGAGAAGAACCATCAAATCAAACGACGAATGCGTGTAACAAACAACATAAAGAGATGAATTTAGAACTGGTTCTCCTTCTCCTAATTATGCACAATATATCTTGTAACTTGTACATTATGTAAATTTTTCCAGTCGTACGTCGCTATATTCTGATAGAGTTACATAATGTACTCTCTATAATAGAGATTAAAACATCCGTTAAAATCAAAATCAATCAAACTTTTACAAAACAAAACTTTTGTTATTGCAAAACTTGTAAACACAAGGCGTTCGCGCCATCCCCTTTATCAAGAGTGTCTCGTGACCTAGTTCCAGCCTCCGTATTCAACTTTAAACGAACATAGGCGAATATTTGCAACATACGAACCAGTATTTAATGTGTCGCGAACTTTAGTACCCCACTTACATGTTGCTGCTCCTGATCCTGATTCTGCTAGATTTTGTTTTACGAGTAAATGCTGCTGCAGATCGACATTATATACTGAAAATATATGTAGCCGCTAAACACAAACATTTTCGGTCTTTACGGCACTACTTATAATTTCAATATGCACTATTACACAATACACATGTGCAATAAATTTTAAATACATAAATAAATATGTATGTAAATCAAAACACGATTTTAACTATAAAACTTTCGTGAGACTCTAACATATATAAAGTATTTATAATGGGCAACACGCTTCAAGTACTTACTATGCTACTTTCAATTATTGTCGTCACCTGAAATTGCCAAAACACTTAAGTCTCATAATTCGTTTGTAAAATAACGGCGGGCTTTGAACTTTAAACGGCCTCCTAGCTCCGTTGGTAGTGACCCTGCCTATTTTAATTAATCTATATAATATATATATATTGTCGTCTAGTACCCACAACACAAGTCTAAGACTAGGTCGATTTGTGTAAGATTGTCCCATAAAATAAAATGTTTTTAGGCGAAAATTTAAATTTAAAAATGCAACAAGATCGAATATTCGATTAATACTTCGATTGATTAAAAACGAAGGGATCGTAACAATTAAGATCATAATTATCGTGGTTTTCCTATGGTAGGCGTTTGTGTGCGTTAGGTAAGTGGAGAGAACACCTTCAGGGCTAGTGCCTTTGTACGACACATGCAAAGCAGTGTCAAAGTACACATCCCTTCATCTGCAGTGGAATTAGGGCGTAACCTCATTTCGGTAGCTACATGTCTTACGTGAGGTATATTTGTCTTACCAATAGCAATTTTACATGGAAAACGCAATGCATTATAGTTTATATCCATACCTGGGATAACTCGGGGCATCTATACGAAAGTGATGTAGCAAAATATTTTATCGTCAAAAAATATATCGATGCTAATGACAACATCTACATTTTATTCTACATATATAAATATTACATATTTACTCGTCATTTTTAAATAAAAAAATTAAAACATGCATTTAAATGTTTATTTTAAAATAGTTTTCATAGTATACAATCAATATTTTTTCCATATTCGTCGGTATTAATGATTGCCGTCTTGATGAAAATATCCACTTTAAACTGCTAAACGTTCTCTAAACGTCCACAGTAGTCAACGGGGCATTCTTAAAATATTTATAATGACTTAAAGTTAATTTCTCATTCATGTTGGTTATTGAAATTTCCTTACCTTTTATAAGACAATTTTTTTTTTCATGGTGTCATAACCAGTATTTTTTTCTAGAACTATCCTTAACTTTTTGTAAATATTTTTTACATTTTTATTCACATACAATTTCGACAAATCAGCTTGAACTCTTTTTATTATTGCAATGCTGTCATCTAGCGTCAATTGAGGAGACTGCAGTTCCTTAAGAGCTTTTGTGATGACAGACATATTCTCAGCTATGAATTTTAGGTCACGTTGGATATTTGGTTTTCTTAAGATTCTTTTAGATTTCGAAACACACAAACTTCCTGACCCCGGTAACATATCGATAACTCTCTTTATATTATCGAAATGTTCAGCATAATATTTTGCAGCCTGTATCCACGTGCCCCACCGAATAATCGTAGGTTTTGGTGGAAGGGGAGTGTTTGGTAGCATTCTTTTGAATGTTTTAATTCTTTTTGGAGACTTCAAGAACACCTTTTTCACGGCAGATATTAATTTATTAACATCTGGAAAGAGACCCCGAACTTTTTCTGCTACTAAATTCAAACCATGTGCTATGCAAGTAACGTGCGTCATATTGAATAGCTTAGGTGCCAACATTCTTGCAGCTTTTTTCATGTATGCCGCCCCGTCCGTATTAAGTAGTAAAACTTTGTCGTAATGCGTACTGTCACGCCCCCATAAATTTTCAAGTGATTCCAAAACTAATTCAGAGATTGTGGAGCTATCTGTCTTGTCTAAACATTTGCTGGCAATTATGTGTGGCTTGCTGATCTCATCTTCGACAAGTTTTCCTACTAGTACATTAGCAATTTGTTGTCCTTTCGAATCTGTGGTTTCATCGACGGAAACATGAATATAATTATTACCAATATCTTCGCGTATATTGTGCATGGTTTTTGTATACATCTTTGGTAGAATTTTTTTCTTTACTAAAGAAGACGACGGGATATCACAATTTTTAAATTTCCCGTCCATACAATTTCTGATGAAATTGTAAAATGACGGATTTTCCAGTTGATGCCATGCTATATTCGATGAAATCATAAACTTGGTCAAGTTCTCGTGAAAAACTTTATTTTTCTTGGCAATATTTTGATGACTATCGGATTTAACGTGACGCGTGACATTATATTTTTTCGGGAGAAAACTGACATTGCATTTAGTGCAAAATAATTTTGACTCACGTAGTTGTATGTCAGGATATTCACTAATCCATGAGTTAATATAATATTCGCGTGGGCGTGGATGTTTCTTGGGCGGCATGATTAAATTGGACTTCGTAAAAACCGTATTCTTACTCTAGGACATGAATGGTATACTGACAGTAAATTGTCATTTTGATTGAAATGACATCCGCATACTTTTATTATCTTAAGAGGCTCGATATCAGATATGACATCGAACCTCTTTATAGTAGGTAATCGAGAATGTTCAATGAGCTCATGTATTAATTTAATTATATCGACATCTTTTTTAATCGATATCAAATCTCTAGAACTTGCCCCGAGTTATCCCAGGTATGTTTATATCGATTTTCTATCGCGCGAATCCTCTATGTAAACATTTACATTTAGAATGCTGCTACTACAGAACTTAAACTAACGACATTACTTTCCACAAAGCGAATTAAATATATTTTTTATTTTGTACTTATTACAAAAGAAAATGATATTTAATTAATTCGCTTCGTGGAAAATCGAATTAAATATGCTTGAGCTATAAATGACACGTCAAGTTATATATATATTTGTCGACGAGTTAGCTAATAGCGCACACATTGTAGATTTAAGGACTATTTAAAATATTCTGTTCAGGCGTAGCGCCATCTATGTTGGAGATCGATCTGTGTTGATTTCTTGCCAATTGATTTTAACGCCATCTACTGGTGATCGTTAGAAACGCCAAGCGACAAGCTTGGGTACGGTCGATGCAGAGCTAGCGATGGTAATTCGTAAGGTTGGCTAACCGGAAGTGTGGGGTTGGCCAACCGTCGGGTGGATGGAAGGAGGGGGCGACTACCGGAACGCCATTCTGGTTACGAACGATCGTGGCGAGCGCACGCTAAGCTAGCTCTGCAACGAACACACCGCGTTTCTTTAATTAAACTTGTTTCGTTAAATTTAATCCGTTCGTATCATAGTGATCCTTTATGATTTTTGTATTGTTTCGTTTGTAATGGGATTATACACACCTAAGCTGTAATTACTGCGTTTTATTTTGGTATTTCATCGAAAAGTACCATGTATGGAAACGAAAATAGTGAGAACTTAGAGGAGCACCCGACGTCAGAAGTGGTGGGATCCAATCGCCCGCAATCTCCGCGCCTTCCAGCAAGACGAAGTGGTGATCAAAAATGGCGGCTATTGATGGAGCAGCAGAATCGAAACTTTATGTCCTTATTGGAAACTTTAAATAAGCCGCAACCGTCAACATCAAAGGAAATTAGGTTGCCAGAATTCGACCCTGATAATCCAGACGTCGACGCACTAGCCTGGGTATCCACCGCTGACATGTGTATTGACGATCCACAATGCCAAGGAACACCTTTAATGATTGCATTGAGTCGTGCGCTTAAGAAACAAGCTTCCACCTGGCTTGCCGCGGTCGCCTACCCCGGAATGAAATGGAGCGATTTCAAGGAAATCCTTATTACAAGGCACGATTCGTGTGAGACAGCCGCTGCTTTCCTGATTAACCTGAATTCGAGAAAGCCAGATGAAAACGAGTGTCTAGCTTCTTACGCCTCCGGTGTAATTTAGTCACTCATGTCGAGATGGAAAGGGCTGACTACCGAGCAAATAGCTATCGCTACAGTTTTAAATCACATATCACGTTTCGAGCCACGTGTTCAACGTTTGTCATTCACAACGGACATAAAGACACGTAATCAACTACAGCAGGAGCTCAAGGCTGTATCGTTTCTAAAACGGAAGTCGTCGTCAAATAATGACAATGATGAGCCTGAGCCTAAGAAGAGTCACATAGCCGGATCTAACACAAACATCAAGTGCTACTTTTGTGACAAATTAGGCCACAAGTCTAATCAGTGCTTTTCAAGAAGAGACGCCAGCAAGCAGGGCCCATCTGCAGAGAGGACAATCACCTGCTTCTCGTGCCGTGACCAGGGCCACTACGCGAGCACCTGTCTGAAGAGGAGTGCACAAGGGGAGAACAGCACCGAACCGACAGCCATCAAGAAGAAACGAGTGGACCTATGCGTCGTTGATGCCCCAACTGGACGCCTGCGGCTTTCTGGTGAGCATTTTTCATTCTGTTATGACTCGGGAGCTGAATGTACACTAGTCAAAGAATCTGTTGCATGCAAGTTTAGCGGGAAACGACTTCATGACGTTGTGACTATGACTGGTATAGGGTAGACTGACGTGAACTCAACTACACAGATACTGGCGGTTGTTGAAATCAATGATATTTTCTTAGAGATTCTGCTTCACGTGTTAGCAGACTCCCACCTCCATCATAGTATACTAGTTGGACGCGAGGTATTAGCGCGAGGCCTACGTGTTCAAATGACATCTGTCACATTACATTTTACTAAGTTCAAAGTAGTAGAGTCATGCTCTTTCTCAGTAACTAACAGCATAGATTTTGATTCCATAAACACTGACGTTCCTTTAGACAAACGGGAGTCGTTGATAGAGACATTAAGACCTTTTAAAGATTCCTTTACAACAGGCGTACCGACTACCCGAGCGGACACAGAACCGACGCAGATCCGCCTAAAAGACCCACATAAAACCGTTAATCGTCGACCATATCGGTTAAGCCCAGAAGAAAGACAGGTAGTTCGTGATAAAATAAGCGAGTTACTTAATGCAGGTATCATCAGACCCAGTGCTTCTCCATTCGCTAGTCCAATACTTCTCGTTAAAAAGAAAGACGGCTCCGATAGGATGTGCGTAGACTATCGCGAGTTAAATGACAACACAATACCCGACAGGTTTCTGCTGCCTCTCATATCGGACCAAATAGCAAAATTACATGGATGCCTTACCCGATATACAATTCGCAATAAATTGCACTCAAAACCGCGTTACTAAGTGTAGTCCGCTAGAACTTCTTATAGGTAAAGTTTCTAGGCCTTTATCTATAATACCTACTGATGAGACGGAACTTGTCATAAGTCGACATAGAAGAATTAAGGAGTCTAGCAATGGAAAACATAGAGAAAGGTTCAACTTATGACAAGGCCCGGTTCGACAAAACAAAAGCAAAATTCACTCCATTTTCCATTGGTGATTTTGTTCTCCTACAAAATGAAGAACGAAATCAGACTAAACTTGACCCGAAATATCCGACCGGATGATCATTGAGGTTTTGGAAGGTGATCGTTACACCCTGAAAGCCCTGAACTCGAGCCGGACCTACAAGTACGCGCATGACAGACTTCGGAAAATGCCAGACAATAGTGTCCAAGACGATGACATTGACAGTCACGATAACAATGATTCCGATGAACAAACAGATTCTTTGTCCTTATCCTTAGAATTGAATTGAATTGAATTGTATTTTTAATGGTATATAATGTAACTATTTATGGGATTCTTAATATTAGCTGTGTTGTATTTTTTTGTCTGTCGGTCGTCTTTACAGGTCGTCCATGGGGTACCTAGAGGGGTAACCATCGGTCGCCTATAAGGATTGTCCAGGAGAAGCCGGTTGGAGGCAAATGTCGGTCGTCTTTATGGGTTGTCCATGGGGTACCTAGAGGGGTAACCATCGGTCGCTTATAAGGATTGTCCAGGAGAAGCCGGTTGGAGGCAAATATCGGTCGTCCTTATGGGTTGTCCATGGGGTGCCTAGAGGGGCAACCATCGGTCGCCTGTAAGGATTGTCCAGGTGCAATAATTATTTTAATCATTTTTTTTATTTTTTTGGTCGGTCGCTCTAAGGGAGTGTGTATTGCTCGTATCAGATGGAGATAACCAATGGATATCCTCGAGAGCTGTCCAAGAGTTGCTAGATAGAAGCAACTGTAGTATTAGTATTAGCTATATTTACATGTCCCAATGTGATTTTATGAAAATTCTGTAGACTCGGGGACACAGCCATTTTATTTTCCCCTAAATCACATTTAAAATGGTCAGGTTGGCCGAGACCTAGAATATCTACTGTTGCAAGTTTGCTCTTCTTTTTCTGGTACGTCACACGAGGACGCGTGAGGTGTCAAGATGGCCGTGTCGACGAGTTAGCTAATAGCGCACACATTGTAGATTTAAGGACTATTTAAAATATTCTGTTCAGGCGTAGCGCCATCTATGTTGGAGATCGATCTGTGTTGATTTCTTGCCAATTGATTTTAACGCCATCTACTGGTGATCGTTAGAAACGCCAAGCGACAAGCTTGGGTACGGTCGATGCAGAGCTAGCGATGGTAATTCGTAAGGTTGGCTAACCGGAAGTGTGGGGTTGGCCAACCGTCGGGTGGATGGAAGGAGGGGGCGATTACCGGAACGCCATTCTGGTTAGGAACGATCGTGGCGAGCGCACGCTAAGCTAGCTCTGCAACGAACACACCGCGTTTCTTTAATTAAACTTGTTTCGTTAAATTTAATCCGTTCGTATCATAGTGATCCTTTATGATTTTTGTATTGTTTCGTTTGTAATGGGATTATACACACCTAAGCTGTAATTACTGCGTTTTATTTTGGTATTTCATCGAAAAGTACCATGTATGGAAACGAAAATAGTGAGAACTTAGAGGAGCACCCGACATATTCATAACCATCGTCAGCGTGTAACAGACCGACATCTGAAAACATCCAGCTACGCTGTAAGCAGTAAATTGTTTTGAACTATACCTTGTCTTTGACTTCAAAATAAAATCAATTTGCTACAGTACGAAAATGAAATGAGGGTAGCTTATAAAATTATTTTCCTTGATAGGTGACCTTTTTAATTTAGTCGTTGCCAGAGTCGTTCAGTTTCTCTATGGACAGATCTAAGCCTATTTTATAAACAAAATAAATGATTATTTACTTTTTTATTGAAACGTAAAATAATTAAATCAACATCATTTTAGATTTTTTTAAATGTTGGTTGTTTTAGATTTGTCTTTAATCTATGGTTCACGATAGATTATAGAATAGCTCGGTAAAACACGCGGGAAAAATGGGAACCAATCAGAATCAAGCTGAGTTAGTTGGACCAATCAAAATAAGAGTTGTTGAATGGATTGAGGAACGTTTGAATTAGCGGGGGTCGGTTTTGGGGGGTTCGAAAAAGTCTATATAAGGTTGTGGAAGGAAATATCTGGGTTTTTTTCTTCTGCAGAGCGTCGTGCCAAAAGGAGATCAGTGAGTTCAGGCTGTAAAGTACAAATAGTGTTTGAGTTTGTTCACAGATCTGTTATCAAGAGATGGAAGCATTCGATGAATAACAGAAACCCACGGCCCGCGCGCTTCTATGGTAACGGAGATGAGGAACCTTGTTGGAGCGCTCGAGACCATTGCTTGAAGAATCTCGTGTTCCACGTGGCTCGCAAACATCAGTCACTACTAACTGTCTCGGTAAGAAATTCAGATTTATTCGAGCTTTAATAGCAAGTGCGTATGACGGACCGTCGCGTTAATATTTACAGAATAGTGGGTAGTTACGGGTTGAAACGTGTTGAGATTTTAAGTTCGTTATTCAGCAGATAATCTGATAGTCTTATCGAGGCGTGTTTATTTAACCAAAATAAAAGTAAATTCATTGGTTTATGTGTAGATTGCAGTTGGTGAGAATTTCAGTTCGTTATTAAGTACGTCTATCTATTTTGTTGTGTTTCGCCATTTAATTGAGTGAGTTAGTGGTTAGTCAAATGTATAACAAAAGAATGGTGATTACGAGCATAGATTTGATAGAAACCGGGAAAAGACTTAAAAACCTACAGGTATCTATAAAGGGCGTGCGAAGTGGGTATAGTTGAAGATTATAATTAAAATGTAGGGTAACAGTTTACTCGTATTGCATAGCATGGTGTCATTGAATTGGTGGTTGAATTACCTATAAAATTTGTGATCAGTTTTATTAGTATGAGTGGTGGTCCTTGTCATTTAACCAACTAAATAGGATGCATAATAGGAACGTTAATAATTCTAAGTTTATTATGCGTCGGTGTGTATAAGTCAATATTTTATGTGCAATTTTAAATTCATAGTAATGAGGGCATTAAAGTATTGCTTCACGGGTGTTATTTATTTAGTTAATGTTAATAATTGCGTCGGCGCGTACTTATGTTAATATTTCGTATATGGTAAATAAAGGGGAAGGTATACGTTATCTGTGGCGTAATCGCCACGTGGTGGTAGGACTGTATTTGGAGTTTAAATTTACGAGATGGGAAAGGGGTTATAGCATTTAACGTGACTATGATATTTCATGTACGTTTGGTGAGACTTACCGCTGCTGCCGGATCGCTGGTCGACGTAGAGAGGCCTCCGCTTCCACAATGCACTTATTACATATTTTACTTAATATTCTACTAGCAGACTTAACATTTACTTTTTGCAGGCATAATGACACTAAACTTCAACGTAATAGTTTCTTCTTAAGGCGGCCAGTTGTCACCACCATTCATAAACGTAATATTATAGTATAAAGGTTAAATGCTAAACATTATCTAAATTATTGTTAGTAGAAACAGTTAGATGAGTAAATACAATTGTAGGTCTTAATCATTAGCGGGTTCAGTTGAACTTGAAGGATTCACCGGGTCGAGCAGAATTCGAACTTGCGACCTTTCGGAACACCGGTCCGATCGCTCTGACCGGCTGTGTCATCGACGCTTGCTCAGCCTCGGTGAATCAATCAAGTATCAAGTTCCTTCATTGCTTACGTCAGAGGGTTACGTATTTATCTAGTGTTCTTTAGAGTACGTTTTCTGAGTTGACAATCAGGTTTCTCTAATTTAGTATGATTTCTTATCATATTTAATCCATTTATTTATTCTATATAATTAAATGTCATTCATTCTCGAATTACATGCTTCGAGTAAATTAGTAGTTACTTTTGCATTAGTTTATTTTATAACGTTAACAATATTTATTCTTCGTTGTAGTTAAAGTTTAGTATCATTCTTGATAAATAAGTAATTCTACATATTCCACAATAGGGCGTAAAATTAGTAAGCCAACTATGGGAAAATACCTGTTGTTAATCCTTGTTTATTTCTCAAATTCCCGGTTACATCGACTGTGAGAGGGCGCCTTCACCGTAAGCTTCTGAAGGATCGTTGCCGCAGCGTGAGCGCTTCGGTGGCGGAATGCAGCTTCGGGCGTACAAATCTTCTGCCTGTCCAGTTGGACCCATCTTGAAGCCTTGACGAGCACTTCAGGGAGCTGTCGGCAGAGCTGTTCCGGACCAAGGCGATCTATTGCGAGACTTCGGCGCCATTGCAAAGAGTCAATCCATCCAGCAGAAGTCAGTCCTCCCGGTGTGTTGTTTTTGATTTATTGCTTTATGCTCATTTTCATTTGTGCCGTATTACTTTATTATATTTCAGTGAAATTAGTATTCACCAGCATATTTGAACATTAGTGTGCGTTATGCCGCCGTAATAAAATTCTACTAAGGTTCGATAAATTGAATATGATGGTATCTGCATTGATTTCGTTTAATCACCATAATAGGTAATTACATTTTCTAGCTAGTCATGGTGGTGGTTTGCAGGTGCACATGGAAGCTAGTACCATGTTAGTTGTATAACATATTGGTTAATCAATGTTTTCTATGTCTTGCATGCAAATACCATTGTACATTTCCAAGTAATGATTACCTTAAAGGTTTCTACCGCTTATTCAAATAAATAAACATTATTGAGCAGTTTGTTGCTCAATATACGGCTAAATAATTTAAGTGGTTAAAACCACGTAATTATAAACAGTACATTACAAAGATATTTACTTTACCTTTTCTTGACGGTGTTTGTTAAACACTGATTGAGAAATCTTTATTACTTAGAGAGTCAAATAGTAAAAATTATGATTAGGTTGCCCAATAAATAAATGTAGATACTTTGAAAAGTTCAATATTTAGTACAATTGGCTACCTACCTAAAAATACATATATATATATATATATATATATATATATATATATATATATATATATATATACCATAGTGTGGTGAAACACCTTTACTATTACAGTTATAAACTTGTACATGTATGTGTTTTCCGGTACACGAGCATCGGACGTACTACTGCTGCACGTGGCACGCTGCTCGCTGACTTCATCACTGCCAGAACAGCGTGCGGCTAACCTGAGCAAACTCCAGAGGCTGGCCTCTGACTTCTGGAAGTAGCAGCCGTCTGCCATCGTGAGCTGATCACAGCCAGTACAGCGGGCGGCTATCCTGAGCAAACTCCAGAGACCAGAAGCAGCAGCCAGTGATGATGCTTCTCCACGTTGCCACGTATGGTGATATACGAAAAGTGTTCTTGTGAGTTAGTTCCATACTTCTCTTATTACACCGACGGGTGACAAAATAGGTTTAACGTTAAGCATCAGCAAGGTTCCATGCTAGTACGGTTTCTATGTACTTAGTACAGTTACAAAATATCCGACTTTGGAGTTTACTTAAATAAGAGATTGATCTTTATAAATTTATACGTGCTATACCAATAAATAAGGCTTTATTATGTTTGATTCATATTATATATTTGAATAACGTGCAACATACCTAGTAATTTATATCTGATTATTGTGATTTCATAATGTGAGGATACAAGAGTACGAAGGACTTATAATATATACATACTTCATGTTGACGTTTACTCTTATCATTTAGATTTAACAATACATTTGAAGTATTAACGCTACTGTTAACGAAGTTGACATCTTCAATAAACTATAGATAGTATATATAAGTCCTAAGTTACTCGTACTTCCTTTCCACTGATTTAGTTCAGCTGTTGGTTATTTGTAAATCACACGATCTTTCCACTGAAGGAATAGATAATACTTTATGTTGCACCAGTTAAATGATACTTGAAGTCAAAATGGTTTTAATCATCGTAGGTGCCTTGATTTTGGTATGTAACTCGGATTGCGTGAATTGCAAATGACTTGTGATAGCTGACATCTCATGGATATCATTTACAGAATGCTATTGTTGACATACATATAGATTGGTCATACAAGTACATTTAATATCTATATAATGATTCTATATCATTAAGTATATAGACTGATAGTAATATCGTCAACAGCACCTGTCCATTTATACTAAAATGTGTATATATATATATATATATATATATATATATCTATATATATATCACACACTATATTTATTTATAATATTGTAGTCGTTGAGAACCAGTCACAATGGATATTATTTAAATAGTGATTGTTCCAACGATGAGGCAGTTATAACTGGAAATGTCGACAAGTTGTAAAGACTCCTTCCAGTTATGACAAAAGGTACTTGGTAACAAAGGTAACGGTATTACCCAAAATTATTTATTAATATTTATGCTAAGCGAGGGTTTTGATCCAGGTTGATGGAATACGCAACTGTGTTTTATTATAGGGTCAGACGTGTTCTTCCAACAGTGGTATTCTGTCTTTAGTGGATCTAGCTTGGAGATCTTTGAAAAGGGTGATCCATGTGAATTCATATATTCCAAAATAGACTGCTTGGATGAATTTTATATGATTCATACAAGACGTATATTTTTCTCAGAGGTTCCGACTGTGAATTCATTCTAGAGAAATATGCTACTTCGATGAGTCTAAATTAGATTCATACAGGAAGTATATTTTAAGGTATGGATTGAATTGATTCTTGACGAGTTTACTCGCTGATCTCGCACCACGAGAGTCTGTATCATTTGTTTGCCGATAGTAAACCGTTAAAGACTCCAATATATATAAATATATCATATGCTTAACTATTTTATCATATGGATGAGACGGTTTGCATTGGAGTCAATGATGATATAGGTAATATGTACAGAACTCTACTGTGAGAGGATTATACATTACTGAGATTTACGAACGTAAAGCTCAGTTATGCGGTCAAATTAGTCTATAAGTACAACTACATTTTAAGTACGATTCAACTTGGAAATAAAGCCTTATTGTAAACGCTAAGCATATTGAATACATTATTGGGTAAAAGGTAACAAACCCTAATCCAACTGGCTTATAAAATGAAATAATAGTTGTGTTCATGCTTATTTCGAATAACAAATACAATAGAATGGCTGGTTTCATAATATTAGAGGCCGTATATGGCCGTGCTGGGTGCTATGCTATTGTCTATCAACTAACTAGAATAAGCTTCGGTGTCTGAACATACTCGTAATTCTTATCCACACGTGAGATGTTCCAATATGCAAGTCGGGCTGGTTGGTTGTGCATGTATGCTTGATAGGGCCGGGTTAACCTAAGATAATGTAGACGAATGCAAGTCCAATTTATAAAGGGTTAACCCATTAGGGTATGCATGTCCAATGATAGGGCCTACCTGCGGGATTTGCTAATCAGCATTCCCATTAGGGTCTGCATGTTCGTCACCTGAGGGTTACGCATTCGTATACAAGTCTAAAAGACGTTTATCTTATGGTTCTGCATGGAATAACTCACGTTGGGACCTTTTGTGTAGACATAGCTTAGTTTAAAGTATCGGCGTAGGCTCGGTAATTCTATGAGGTATAAAAAGTAGCCTTATAGTTGACTGCAATCATCTATTCTATTTTAATGATAATCTGGATTAATATTATAGTATTTTATGCAACAGTTGTATAAGAGGGGTCAAAAAAGGTGAGTGGCGTGGGTAACAATTAGAGCCGTAGGCGCAGCCGGAGGCGAAAATTGTTAAGAAAAACGCCATGAACATTTTTTGACCTACTTATACGACGTTGCATACAATACTTTTTCTACGACTACACATAGTTTTACAAAAAATGCGAAATTGAACACTTCATGGATATTGCAGTTATTTTGTCAACATAATCAACAATAATTTAAGTTTCACCTTTTAAAACACTGTATTTCAAGTACTTCAATACTAACACAAATACACACCGTCGTTATTTAATCAATTACCAAAGAGCGACAGAGATTTGTAAAAATAACAAAAAAAGCAAAGTTTGCAGTTTGCCACCACAAACGAATGGCAAACGTAAAAACTACAAAGTATGTCTGTGGTTTTTTTAATTGTTTTCTTTTTTAAAGTATTTTTTCTAAAAACGCTACGTTTATTTAGGTTTCTTAGGTTGGCAGTAATTTATTTTCTTATAAAGTCGTGACTGCACGCGATTCTATTTTGGCGCTTTTATTGAAAAGTTGTTTTTTTTGGGGAATAGACTAGATAGACTTTTCTTCGAGTATATTATCTATGTCCTTATATAGATGATTACGAATGTATAAATGATAGATAAACGAGAGTAGAAAAAAAAATCATTTGTTGGGTTCACAGGGCACCTCTGTTAGCAGTTGCATTATATCACATAATAACCCTTCCGGTCTTTATGAAGAATAGACTAGATAGACTTTTTTGAAATTGCATAAGACATGCTTTTATATTCGTTTGCGGGACCATATAATTGACAGATAAAAGTACCGGAGTAGAAAAAGATTTTAATGAGCCAGAGTTCCATTATCCTATTCCTATATATCTATATTATGACATTTATGACATATCATATTATGATCACATTATTAATATTACAATCTTTTAATAATATTACATCAATCATTATAACATAATATTACCTTTTATGTTTAACTTATTATTACAATTACAGGTTTTACTGCATATAGGAAAATCCTTCGGTTTTATCGTATATACAGTAGTATACAGTGTATACAGTAATTTCAATATTTAGCTTTATTCAAATCTTATGTAAGACTAGCCTTTTCCCGCGGCTTCGCCCGCGTACTATAAGAACTCAAAAAGGATACGATATTACCCATGTTGATTTTCAGACTTTGTGACCACATTTGCCCCTTTTGGGGGTTGAATTTCAAAAAACCTGAAACACGTGTTTACTCATTTATCGTTAGGAATACTCCTGTAAAGTTTCGAATAAAATAGTCTAACAAATCTTGTTTCGCCATACAAACTTTGGACCCCCATTTTACCCCCTTAGGGGGTGAATTTTGAAAAATCCTTTCTTAGTGCTCCCCTAGATCTTATAAGGAACCTATGTGCCAAATTTCAAATCTGTAGACCCAGCGGTTTGGGCTGTGCGTTGATATGTCAGTCAGTCAGTCAGTCAGTCAGTCAGTTTCTTCTTTTATATATTTAGATTTTTACATAGTCAACAATAGCATTATGTAGGGAGTAGGTATGTTTCACAATAGTAGTTAGATATAATTGTGATGGTAAATATTGAGGAGGTTATATAATACTTGTTTTAAATGTTTGTAGGTTAATGTAGGATATTTTAAACCAAATTTTATTTGTTTTATGTAACATTGTATTTAATTCTTTTAATTTCTGGTTTTCTGTGTTTGTTTGAGCATTGTTCAGATTTAATTTTGTTGTTTAGCGTTTCTCACACCTCAGGAGACCTTGGTTCTTACTTATCATAATGTAGTCCAATATGTACCACTAGACAATCATGCCATTGTTTTATAACTTTTATAAATTGTGTGTCTTTAATCTTTGCAAAATTTATTATGTATGTGTGCAGGTTAAACTTGGGCGTCAGAGTTTTTTTTCACCGCTATAGTTTTTTCTCTGGCATATTTTGGCCCTTGAACTGTAGCGGTATATCTAATGTGACCTAACGGTTACATTAGATATAATAGTTTATAGAGTCATTTAACTTTCCTTTAACAGTAATTTCTTATTACTTGAATAAATTTTCTTATTAACTTATATGTTGTTTAAATCCTATTATTTCCCTTAGTGATAAGATCCTCGCTTTCAAAGAAAAGTTTCAGTTAACTTCAAGCTTTAGGTAGGTTCAGCTTTAAAATATTACTGGTTAGTATAGGTGAGTCTTAACAAGCGTCAGCGTATACTTACATACGTCTAAATTGGAAACTAAATTATTTACATCTAATATCCAGTGTCCTATATAGTCCTAAATAAAGGTATCGTTGCGACACTATACGCCTAGACCAAGTGGAGAAGTCGGAACTAATGCAATATCTGTCCCTTAAACGCCACTCGTATAAAAATTAAAACACTCTACTAATGTCTCAATTATGAACAACTAACAGAAAAATATTGAATGAGTCGTAGTACCTACTGACAATATTGATTTATAAACAATTTTAAACAAGCCACGTACATATATTGCAAACCAAATTTCAGATAAACAATATTCAGCTCCCACCACAAGTTCGTCTGTAGTAATTATTATTCTAATAGAATTTTACACTAGGTAATCTGTAGCGAGTTGAAACTTTAATCCCGGCTGTATTCATATCGTACCGCAACTTCATCTAACCGCCACTCTAATGAACCCTTTGATTTTCATCTCTTTGTATGCACTATTCACTAACTTACTTTACAGTTTAAGCGCTAAAATTACAGCTTTTAATTTCCAAATGATCCAAATATTGTTTGTGAAAATGAATAAGCAATTAAGCATATAGCCCGTAAATAACCATAGCCAATAGCACTAGACCCTACTCATAGTGTTGTGTTCCTGCTGGTGAGTAAGGTTGCCAAAGAGCTCAAAGAGGTCCCAGTGTGTTGACGATGAGGGACCTTCTTGTTCCTTTAGCCGTCAACACAGTGAATCCTCCTTTTTGTAAAGGGTCGGCAACGCGCATGTGACTCCTACGGAGTTGCAAGCGTCCATATGTTACGGTAGCTGCTTACCATCAGGCGGGCCGTATGCTTGTTTGCCACCGTCGTAGTATAAAAAATACACCTAGTTTCAAAATACTGACTTTATTACTAATTTATTATAGATTCAAAAGCATCGTGCCATTACCCTACGGTAATAAAATAGAGCAAGAAAGTTACGACGCGAAGCATCTGCAGACAGCGAGAGTGAGCGAGACGACCAGCTTATTGATGGTTTTGACTCAATGGGAACGTTGATTTTGGCTCCGTTATATAATTGTTAGAATCATGAAAAATAACATAAATATATTACGTTTTATTCACGATGTCCGAATGTTGCGAGAGATCTTCTTTTTAAGTTCCTACCGTTCGACCACATAAAAAAGATTACCTAGCATTTTGTGATGCTAAAAATGTTCTTTATAAAATAACACCATCAGGCTCTTTCTCCCACTGTCTCGCTTCACGAATACAGTATTATATATCCAAATTCCAAACATACCGCCTCGTTGCTGTTATAAAATTACAATTTACTGGCTGAAAACAAAACACAAACGGAAAAGACCTCGACGAGAAAAAAAGAGCGTCATAGGTTACACTTACACGTAAATGGTATTACAAAAACGTCCGCACAGAAGGGGAAAAATATGACAACGCTTTTTTATATTAATTGCGATTCTTTTCACATTACAAGCCGGGTGCAGGAGAGTGTAAAATTTGAAAACAGACGAGTGTTCCCTTTGTTTTTCAAAAGAAATAGGTGGAGATAATAAAATGGCACCGGGAGCGGTGTCGCATAAGCCATGCGGATGTGGGGTGGGGGCTAGGGCAGGACCCCTTAGTGCAAACAGTACCGCAACTACTTAAACCGTACGAAAAACCATGTGCAGTGCCACATTAAACTTCACCCCTGCACGGTTAGCACAAGAGTGAAGCCGTCCTTTTCTGACTGTATCACGGTAGTCTATCTCGCGCGTGAGTTCCTCTCGCGTCACTGTTGTGCTAACCGTTGCGTTAGCAATTGACAAAACACGTTGCACGCTACGGTACGCAGTTGCAAACAGCGGGTCTACCGCGAACTTGAAAAATCAAAATTTCGTTATCCCCGTCTCTATCGCTCCTGCATACTCGAAAGAGAGTGATTCAAATAGACGATCTAACGACCAAAGCGGTTTGCGGTTATAGGCCAGAAATATACCTAGAAATTATTCTAAGCGTTAACCCAGCTGGTCTTGCTTCATCAGATTCTTACCTAGTCCCATAACATATAATGACTATCAAATATAATATCAAGTGCCTGATTATAAATTGTGAGAAGAAGTGTCAACCACTATTTATAAATCAGTAGATTTATCACTGATTAGGATGACTATCACATTTTCGGTAAATAAAAAGGAAACTATATTGAAAGCTAAATCCAAATGATTAAAATAGGACCTACTTAATGTGACAGGTGATGAGCCAAGGTTTTAAATTATAAACAGAACACCTTGTTTGTGTGGTAACATTGTAGTACTGTTTGCTAACGTGTAGTGTTGGCGCGATGAGCACGGACACGTCCGTAGAGACGTGAGTGTAAACTCTACCAACCGCTAATCCAGTTACATGTTGGTGAAGACGCGGTTTTTATTTCAAGTTATTTAAAATTAAGTGTATAATGCTACGTTTTTAATATAGTACATATTCTTCAAACGGCTAGTTAGTATTTATTCACAGCACATAATTATTATGTGTTGTCCACATGGCCAACCCGAATACGTCCATTTAAATTGCGACGAATGTAAACTTATAGTAAAAATGTAACAAATAAAGGAAATCTAATTTTTTTGGTAGAAGCTAAGTATTAAAATTTTTGTAAACCTGGCAATTATTTTTTGTATCAAAAGACCGGGTTTATTAGGGTTATATTTGTTTAATGTTTTTTCTATCATATTCAAGTATATAGGTATTTTTAGGGTTTATAATAATAAATTAAAGTAAGCATTTCTAACTAAGTTACTATATTATGCTATAAATGGGGTATATTAAAAATTATCCATGGTGTCCCGTGGTCCTAAGTTAAATAATCCAGTAAAAAAGAGGAAAAAAACAGCTACTCCATCCCACCTATGTCCGCACTAACAGGTCAAGTTTAAAAGGAGGTTGCACTAAATTTTCGGCTCCAGCAACAAATCTACAACGAAATACTGGGGCACTAATCGTATTGTTTTAACAAGGGTGAAGCTGGCATTGCAAAACCGTTGTTGTATCGTCCTATTCGCATAGGCACAACTTAAGTTTCAGTATGTCACTGAGTTGACTATTGAATATATGTACATAATGCTCTAACGTGAAGTAAATTGATTTTCGAATGATTTATTTTAAACAATGACTGACGGAAAATGCAAGAAACTGGTTAGAGGAGCTAAAGCTGCGTTTCCACCAGAGATGAGCGAGATGCGTTTCGATGTTTTTGTAAAGCACCAATAGAATCACTTCATTTGTTTATCCACGCACAGCGCAGCTCTAGAATTAGTTCTTAAAAATCACATTCCTCGCAACGCATCCTCGCTCATCTCAGGTGGAAACGCAGCCTAAAGCCTGGGCCGTATTCTAACTTTAAAACACGTATAAACACGATCCAACTTCAATACAACTTCAATGCATTAACAACGCAATACAGCTACGACATAAATATCAGAATTTGCTTGAGAAATATTCCAACGCCACTTCAATATTGGTTGATTGTTTGTTGTGTGTTGGAGTTATGTGAGTTGAGATAGGTTGTGTTGTTATTGTATTGTTAATGTATTTTAAAATTAGAATCTGGCACCTGTTTCACAAAAAAAACATGCGTAGCGATATCGCTTGAATTTTGACGCTGCCTGTCGGCGGGGAGCGTGTGAAATAAACGTATGAGCTCTTTTGTCACGTTCACGAAATTGAGTGGCAAATTGTAGCGTTTTTCGTTGACCGTGACGTAAAACGCTTGTTTGATGCATTCGTGTTCGCGCATGACGTGCATAAATGTATCTATGCATATACTGACATTAATAATTTTAAACAAAAAAGAACCGCCTCTTAGCCTCCACTTTTCCAAAAGCTCGAGCTTCTGTAAAAATTACTCAAATCACATTAGGTGTGCCTATAATAATTGGAAGAGTTCCCTCGATTTTTCCAGGATCCCATCATCAGATCCTGACCTGGTTACAATGGGACCAATTGTGAAGTATACTCTTTAAAAAAAAAGATTTTTCCAAATCGGTCCAGCCGTCTTTGTATAATCGGTGAAGATACATTAAAAAAAATAGCAAAAACAAAGATCCCGACGAATTGATAACCTCCTCCTTCGAAATCTTGAAGTCGGTTGAAAAGTATTAAAACAATCTTTTAATGTATATTTTTTTAAATTGTAAGTCGTTTGGTATTCATGTTAAACAAACTGTATGAACTTTATTTTAACCTAATACGGAAACCGTGCTTTATTTTGATAATATTAAGCTTAGCGTTTTTAGTTTGGAGTGAGATTCTGTCACTGGATTTTATATTTCTAAGTGATATAAAGTAATAGTTAAGGGCACAAGGATCCCTAAAGGAAGAGTTACTAAAGAAAGTGTATATTTATTCTGAGCGAATCAGACCGGAATAACCCAAATTTCAACCATGCATCCGGGTCTGATTGTCTGGCTACACTTTTTTTCAAAATAGTAACTTGTTAGTGACTTCTGAGAATTACCGGGCACAGCGTTATTAATATCTATAAACTAAATTAAATAAAGGGTTTACATTAAAAAAAGTATAATGATGAAGTAAAACATCACTAAAAATAAGTTGGTATCTAAGTTTTTGAAAAAAAAACAAATGAGACATAAATAATCCATAATAATATTATTGGTTCAACGCTCTATATCTTAATTTTAAAATGGATTTCACTAGAGAATAATTATTTTTGGCAACACAAAGTACAGGTTTCAAACCAGTAATAAATTCGAGGTATCTGTGAAAGAAATAAATTAATCCTGAACATAATGCACCGAAACTGATTTTAATTAAGATAACTCTCCCGCCGTGCAGTTTTAAATGCATTCAGAGATGAGAACAAATGACCATTCCGACATATATAACTTTAGTACAAAGGGGCAGAGCAACGACAAAGCAATGTTTATGTAATACCATATGTCCATAGAATCTACTGGTACTGATTTAAACTTACACGATTTTCACTCATTATTTTCGACAAAAACGGGACTTAATCGCGTACACCTACTTTTATTATTTTCCTGACGTTTCGAGCGTGTCGTAACGCTCGAGGTTGCAGGCAGACTGGCTAGGAATTGTATCAGCCTCTCCCAGCTGCGCGGGTTTTCCGAATTACCCGCACTTGGTCACGATTATGCACATTCACGCTAGGGTTGTCACTTTGACTACACACTACACTCACGACATCCGATGGTTTGGAAATGCAAGTACGCGAAGTAAGTGTACGCGATTGAGTCCCGTTTTTGTCAAAATAACAATTCTGGTTACATTCACAAAATTATGATTTGCTATTCTATTATTCTATTGCAAGTAAGTGACTGGTATAATTTAACCTCTTATAACTTAAACATAACTTTACTTAACTATAGTATAAAGAGACAGCCCAATGACAAAGCAATGTTTATTTTAATACCATACATCCATAGAATCATACAAAAATTCTGGTTATATTCACAAAATTATATTATGCTATTCTATTATTCTATTGCAAGTAAGTGACTGGTATAATTTAACCTCTTATAACTTAAACATAACTTTAGTACAAAGAGACAGCCCATTGACAAAGCAAAGTTTATGTTTATACCATATATCCATAGAATCAAACAACAATTATGGTTATACTCACAAAATTAAACTATACTATTCTATTATTCTATTGCGAGTAAGTTATTAGTATAATAAATGTGACTTACTTGACCAGTATAGTAATCATGCTTACGCTGGTCAAATTTTTACGAAGCGCTTTGTCGGGCCTATGTGACTATAGCAACTTTCTTAGAACGATCTTATCTACGGCAAAAGTCGTGTACTGCTTGTGTTTGTCGATAATTGTTGTGGTACCATCATCCACGCTGTTAACTGCCAATCGGTGGCCCGTATGCCTTTTGTAATAAGGTCCACCGATGTACAGTTAAGAGTGTTGCTGTTTGTACCTCAATGCCATCCAATGAAAACAGATCACTTGTCATTTTGTACAGTCCAAATTGCTTAATGTACTGTTTTTTTGTGAATATTTGCTTTGGAGGGTACTGTAGTACCTTCGCAGGGAAAAAGCTTTTATCCTAAAAGCACTTGTGATTGGCATTAGCCCGATAGAAATAATTTCTTTTTTTTTTTCATTATAACCGATATTACCAATTAGTCGCAAAGGAGCGAAAAACTCTAATTTCTTGATTAATTTTAAGCTATATTTAACAATTTTTTTACAGTAAAATAAGAATAAAATTTTATTACTAATCTCATCGATTTGCATGTTACAAACTTACAAATGATATTAAAATAACAAAAAGTAAATGGTAGGCCAGTATTATTTATTTAGCTTTGTTTCCAACCTACTACATTGATTCATACTACTATATTGGACTAGGAAATATTATACTAGTTTTTCTTGGTGTAGTTGGTTGGTCCCCTGCGGGTAAAAGCCTCCTCGATCTGTTTCCATTTTGCACGATTGGTAGCAATGGTCATCCAATTTCTGCCGGCTGCCTTCACTATTTCATCAACCCATCTTGTCTTGGGATTTACTGGTCGTCTCTTGCCCAGAGGGCCCAGCCATTTTGTTGTTTGCTGTATCCACCTCCTGTCGGTGTACCTTGCAACATGTCCTGCCCATCTCCATTTTTGCCTTAAGCTGTATTGAAGTGCATCAGTTATGTTTGTTCTTTTCCAGATATCGGTATTTCGTGTCTTGTAGATTCTTCTTAGCTTTAAGATGCTTCGCTCCATGGCATGTTGACACGATAGGATTTTGTTTTTCACTCTGTCTGTATATACCCGTTTGACTTCCATAAGTAAGGCCAATATTACAACAATATAATAAGTATATCTATGTATATCTTATCTCTCGCTAAACAAGTAGGTAGGTATACTACCTACGTATCAGAGGCGATGCAGAGATGTCTACGCAGAGTCCTTGAATACTTCGGTCACGTTGCAAGGAAAGATGGTGGCAACCTGGAGAAGCTCATCGTGACCGGCAAAGTAGATGGGAAAAAACTTCGTGGACGCAGCCCTATACGTTGGTCTGACCAGGTCCGCACCGCCCTTGACTCTACTTTTCACAACGCCATCCACACCGCTAGAGACAGAAACAGATGAAGAAAGATCACACGAGAGAGAGTGATACAGAAGGGAGGTCACGACCCTCAGTACTGAGGAATACGAATCAAGGAGGGGGGGGGGGGGATCAGTGGCGATGAGTCAATAATGCATATAATGATCGCAGAGAACTGTAGTTAGTTAGTGGCAATTTATTTAATTTACGGCCTGCCTGAGTCTGTGTTTCCACTCGAGTACAATTTGGGTCTCTTCAAAGCGAGAGTAAATAGGTATCTCATGTAAGTGTGCTCCACCGTAGACCGCATCATCACTTACCATCAGTTGAGATCGCGTTCAAACGTCTGCCTATCCTCCATAAAAAAAATCACTTGCATGTAATTTCACCTAAAGCAAAATAAAATTCTGATTCTGATTACACGCGGATTTAATAATTTTCTTTTCTTGAGTCCTAGTACGAAACGAAAAGTACTCTCAACTCCCTAAATAAAAACTCAAACTCAAACATTTATTCAGTAAGTAGGCCACAAGGGCACTTTTACACGTCAAAGTAAAAGAGAGAAAAAAAAAAAAAACTACACCGGTTCTAACCCTACACCTCTGACCCGGCAAGAAACTCGGTGGGACTTATTTTTTCAAAATAACAGTACATCAAAACTAAACAATACATATAAGTGCGTTGTTCTATAAGAAAACATATCAAACCTAGGTTAGATTAACCAACAATAAGAAAAATACCAAAGAAAAAAGATGAGTCCAAATCCGACTATTGAAAATGAATTACATACAAGTTTGATATACTTTCTTACCTGTACCTCTACCATGAGTCATACAAATAAGCCCAATGAGGGTTTCCGCGATCGAGTTTTTCACTAGATGGCAGCACCGTGGCGACAGGTCTAGCTGTCACAATCCACCAATCATGTTTAAAAAACCATATATTTTATGATTGGTGGATTTAGACAGCTACTGCCAAAAATACCTGTCGTCACGGTGCTGCCATCTAGTGAAAATCTCAATCGCGGAAACCCTCATTCGAGATTTCTTCACGAATTCGTACATTATTTGTATGGAGAATTTGTACAGAGCCTCTAGCGGTCACTTATAGAACTAAAAATTACTGCCATACCATAAGTTAAATTATTCTTTACGCAATTCGCTGACGAAAGTTCGATTGTTTGTTTCGTTTGTGTAGATTTCAATACTTAACAAAGTGACGTGACGTGACAAACGTCACATCCTTTTTTTTTTTCGTCCAATTGGACATGCTAAAGCACTAAGCCATACTGCCTCGTCACATCCTTCACACCAACCGAAACAGATTGTATAGGTAAGCCAAAAAGGTTTTACTTCCTAAGTACATTTTATCTGAAGGTAAACCTTAGTAGACAATATGAGCAGTGAACAATAATAAGCATAGAAACCGTACTAGCTCTGAAAAATTACCCTACTTTTTGTGGGTGTTTAATATGCTTGCTAGACCGTAAACCAGGAATAATTTCCTTTGGACATCGTGTCACAAGCGGTAAATTTTAAGGGCATGTATTTAACCAGGCGGCTAAATAATTGTATTTGGGCTACTTAACAAAATAGAAATTGGCATTAAAAATAATAGGTTGGCGCCTAATTCAAGGCGACTAATTATTTAAATATGGGCTGCATTTTAATGCTTTTACAGGTATCAAATAATTATATTGACAACTGAATTAATAACTGGGAAGTAGTCTAAGGAGCCTTTTTTAAATAGAAAACGATCACCTAATAATTTAAAAATCAGGATCTTTTAAAATATTTAGGAATCACCCGGGACCCGGGGTATGTCCTTAAACTACGTCCGGACTTTAGTATGTCCTTAAACTATGCCAAAAAGAGAGGTATGGGCACTGCGAATGGCATCTCGCTTAGTGTGGTAGGGCACGTTCAGTGAATGTCATCTCGCTCAAATCTGGAGCAGCTAGAGCCCGACTGGGGAAGTACCTCCACCTTACAGAAAACCACAGCCAAATAGCACTAGACCCTACTCATAGTGTTGTGTTCCTGCTGGTGAGTAAGGTTGCCAAAGAGCTCAAAGAGGACCCAGTGTGTTGACGATGAGGGACCCTCTTGTTCCTTTAGCCATCAACACAGTGAATCCTCCTTTTTGTAAAGGGTCGGCAACGCGCATGTGACTCCTGTGGAGTTCCAGGCGTCCATAGGTTACGGTAGCTGCTTACCATCAGGCAGGCCGTATGCTTGTTTGCCACCGTCGTAGTATAAAAAAAAATCTATTAAAGTAAATTAAATATTCAATATAAGTACAACGGGCAACTTTACTCGAGCTGTAATTATAACATAAAAAGGATTCTTAAAAAGTGACTGGGGGTCTATGAATATTGACAGGTTGGTGCCTATACGTAGGTGCCTAACAGATATCTACTACCAAAATTCATAGACCACATATGATTTCGAAAATTTTACAGAGGCCTCTTGTCTACTTATTTATTCAGGTAGTTTAGATAACGTTTATGGAATTTACAACAAATTAAAATCATCGAAAAAAACTATCATATAGACTGACTAACCGTATAGCGCAGTAACAGAAGAAGTAATAGGTTAGCTATTCTTACAAACCCCTTTTTATAATGGCTCCCAATATTTAAAAAAATGCATGTCCAATGTTACGACGTAACCTCCCTAAAACTATATTGAATAAAATCAGTTTAGCCGTATTTGAGCTATCGCGCAAAATTGTTATTTATTTCATAGTAAAATGACGACCTTTTGAAGTGGGTGTATTATGACGGGTCTTTCTTCTATTTTGTTTTGTTATTTAGTCCAGTCACCGTCGTAGTATTAAAAAAAAACCGGCTAAGTGCGTGTCGGACCACGCATATTGGAGGGTTCCGTACCTTCAATTCAATAGAATAAGAACCGAACTATTGTCAAACGGTCGTATGGAAGAAGTTTTTTGTAGATAACACAAAAATGGCTGAACCGATAATGTTCAAAACAATTTTCGTAGAAATTATGTAATAAAGCGCATCTCAAATTTTTTCATATTTTTATTACAGGGAGGACACAGTTTTTCTAACTTTCCTAACTTTTACTAATTTTTCTAATATTTACTTAATCACAAAATGTTCAAATAAACCTCGATGTAATTTTTAAAGACCTATCGACTGATATGCAACATGTTGATTATTAGTTTTTTTTTATTTGGTTACATGCGCGCCCCGCAATTTAACTACACAACTAAATAGTGGCATAAAAAATACACTTTATGTCACAATTTTATTAAGATACGTCTTATAGCTTCCGAATTAAATAGCTGTTACATACGGACGGACTGACGGACATGACATGACGAAACTAAAAAGAAACTTACGTATGTCCGCCAGCTGCGTTCTATTTTTTCACAAGAAATCGACCATTTGAACAAGAGTGACAGACAGAGTGATTGACAAGCTACCTATTTCTCTACTGACAATTTTTTTTGTAAAAGTACACTACTGTTTTAAATTTAGTAGGTACATTATTATTGCATGGCTATTTGAGTATCGCCACAGCGGAAATCCGTTTTTTTTAAGAGAAGTTGTCGGGCACTGGCACTGTTCCCACTAAACTGTTCGCAGTGTTCTCACTACCCGCACAATGACACTGGTTCGCAAAAGTTTTATTTATTTTATAAATTACCTCCTTAACCCTTTGACCTTGCGTGATATCACGTCCAAAATATAACCGAGTGCGCTCGCGCGCTCTGGCGGCAGCAGCCCTATACTTCTGTCCGATGGTTGGTGGTCAAAAGGTTATGGGCCAGGGGACCTGCATCCTTCAAAATTTCGGAGAAATTCTGGAGCAAATATGTGTTGTGATAGACAGAGTAGGCACAGGGGTTCCTTTTTTACTAGTTTTGTACGGAACCCTAAAAATATTCCAGTTTTCTGAAATTTTACTGCCTCCGTAATTAAAATGATACCTGCAGTGATACACTCAAAATGGTTAATTAGGTGTAAACGAATAGCTGGCAATAAATATTTAAAACAAGCCTACTTTCAATAATAGATGCCAAGTCATTATTTTTGTTGCCAACCCATTATTTAAAGTTCCCTGTTAATTTTTTGATCAACTGTATATTGCTGCCGTTTTTTAATAATAATGATGCCTAATGTTTGATGCTTATTTAATTTTATCGTCCCTTCTTTTCTATCTAAATATATAAAAGAAGAAACTGACTGACTGACTGATTGACTGACTGACTGACTGACATATCAACGCACAAACCCAAACCACTGGTTCTAGAGATTCCAAATTTGACACGTAGGTTCCTTATAAGGTCTAGGGGTGCACTGAGAAAGGATTTTTCAAAATTCACCCCCTAAGGGGGTAAAACGGGGGTCCAAAGTTTGTATGGCGAATCAAGATTTGTTAGATTATTTTATTGGAAACTTCACAGGAGTATTCCTAACGATAAATGAGTAAACACGTGTTTCAGGTTTTTTGAAAATTCAACCCCTAAAAGGGGCAAATGTGGTCACAAAGCCTGAAAATCAACATGGGTATCGTATCCTTTTCGAGTACTTATAGTACGCGGGCGAAGCCGCGGGAAAACGCTGGTATACTATAAAATGGTACTTCAATTCATAGGTTAATTTTGATCATCAATTTTTGAACGCAAACTTAAATTTTTTTTTGATGTTATTGATATGGTATCCTTCTTATCTATACTAATATTATAAATGGGAAAGGGTGTGTGTTTGTTTGTTTGTTTGTCCGTCTTTGGCGGCAAAACGGGGCGACGAATTGTCGTGATTTTTTAAGTGCAGATAGTTGAAGGGATGGAGAGTGACATAGGCTACTTTTTGTCTCTTTCTAACCCCTCACTTCCCTAAAATGGGGGGTGGAAGTTTGTAAGGAGCATAACGGGGGGCAAAGGGGAACCGTGTTACCCCGAATTTAACGCGAGCGAAGCCGCGGGAAAAAGCTAGTAAATATTATAACGTAGCCAATTTATATTATTATGTGCCTTAGAAAAGCTGCCGGTTCAATATTTAGATACCCGAAAAATTATAAGCCAATTTTAAGTGGTTAAGGGCGGTAAATAATCAAGCTTCGTGATGGTCAGCTGCCGTTCCTTGAGTGAGTTGAGGAACGGCAGCCATTTTCTCACATAAAATATATATAAAATAAAATTACCATCGCGTCCCAGTTGAAACAGGTGATAGTTTATATGCTATTACAAATAAAATAAAAATCATCAGCCGGCTGTATAGCACTGAAAAGACCGCAAACTAGTTACATGAATATCTGGTATTTAGGATATCAGCAGACGGTCTTCCTACGTCAATACAGCCGGCTGACGATTTTCCTGATAATAAGAGCATCAAATACTGACAAAAATTATCATCGCCTGGGACGCCTTGCGATTGGTCATGAAATTTGTTCCTGGCTTACGGTTCATGCCATCGGAGCCGGTAAATACAAGCTATGACAGTAAGCCTTTACCTTATTTAAACGCGCGTGACTTTGAACGCATAAAATGTTATCAACCGACTTCAAGAGTTCGAAGGAGGAGGTTCTCCATTCGTCAGGATCTTTATTTTCACTATTTTTTCATAATGTTCACCGATTGCAACTTTTTTTTTAAACAGGGAAATTACGTAATTCGTCATACATATTCAAAGCTAGTAAAAGGGGTGAAAACTGTCAGTACTTGATCCATCCAACCCATATACTTATTTCGTCGTAGGATATGGGATTACCTAAGAAAACCAAATTGATGAAATTTCAAATGTACAAATAACACTACTAGTTTAAAACGTCCTAGAACTACGTCCATATGTAATAGGTGATTCTTAATTTATTTGGTTATTTGGTCAACATGACAGTTCGACTTTTAGTGATCATAGTGGATCATAGGTTTATTTCTTATTATTTAGGTCTATTGTATAATCACAAAAGGATAAGTACCCTTTCAGGATGTTGTTGATTCTCTAAAGTATAGGCAGTGCGCTACTGTTACACATCCCACCTGCGTCGACGCCGACACGTTGGCCAAGTCCTTTAATTTATTTACCAGCGAACAAGCTGGAGCGGCGCCCGACATCCGAAATCACTACAAGACTATTAAATATAGTTGTCGTTCGTCTAACTGTTGTTGGTGTCGAGGCAATCGATCCGTGGAGTAAGGGGCATGGAGCCTCACACAGCCTAACAAACGCACAAGGGAAGCTAAAGATGCTCCAGCAAGCCGCCGGTTTTCATACATAACACAACACAGGATTGCGGCTTTGCCGCTTCTTGCATAATGATGGTTTTATTTCTATTTATAAGTTACACGTACGAGTAATTGTTAGTGGTACTTATAAGTTTCTAGTTAGTGACAATGTTACTTTAAAAGGCTATTTCGCAATAAATAAATCTTTAATATAATTATGTACATTATAATTTCAAAGTGCCCTGTATAAATCTGGATGTCGTTTAAGTAAGCACTATTTTATAGTACTTGGATGCAATAATTCGAAGATCGGCCTGTAACGCAGTTGTTACTTCTTGAATATAAAATAATACACCTTCCTGGGATAAATAGTTTGCCTTGCTGGTGATAAGTTAGCTGCTACAGCAATCAATCAGAAATGAATGATGCACAAGAACCTGTAAAAGATGTTTCAATATTATTTGTTATTTTTCACAGTTTCATTGTAATTATTATGATTGAAAATGAAAGTGTTTATAACTATCATATCAAATTTCAACTACTTACCATTCATTTTAGGTTAGAGTTGGTATTTTGTGTCGATTTAAAATCAGATTAATTGATTATTAATACATAAATCTCACAAATATTCAGCAGTTCTTGGGTCTAGATTTCTTTTTTAAAATTATTCTTATTGAAGTGTTGATGTGGATATTTCTATTTCTCATATCGGCTTGAAATTTACCGTTTCCTTTTCCAGTTCCAGTTATCATACTATGCAGTCTTATTAACAAATTATGCTTAATATAATAGTCGGTGGTGTACACTTATTTATACGGAAAATGATGATGATGGAATTTCCATTTGCAGAGCTAATCCTTTAGGCTCTAAGATTAATTTAAGAAGGGGAGCCAATCAAATTTTTGATGCAAATTTTTGATGAAGTGGGGGGTGCCCCCCATAATTAATTAAAATTAAAATAGAGCTATATAGTCAAGTTTGATATCATATTCGTGTAAAGCAAGGATGCTAAATTCATTTTTGGTATTTTATTTATACCTTTCCATATAGGAAAACTGAGAAAACATAAAAAATATGAAATCAACGTTTGATATTTTTTTGAATAAATGCCTATATTTTTTTTATTTATGATCGTAACATGAAAAATATATTTTCATGATAAAGCCCTGTTATTCCTCTTTATAAAAAGTATATAAATTCTATATTGGTTATAATATCTTTAACGAAAATAAATAAATATAATAGGCCTGTTATCAACCACAATCTAATTATGTAGGAAAAACGATGTGGTTTGAGTTCTAATGCTTGCCTAATTATATCTTTCACAACTAAATGGACGTCAACCATTTCAAACGCTATTATTTACCTTGCCTTTGTATGCGTCTTATAATACGTAAGTGAAATAAAGAGTTCGTTTAGAAGATACCGGAACCGGTTACCAATAAAGGGGTATTAGATCGAGTATTTGGTAGGGTAGTTTTTAAAAACTATCAATTTAGTAAGCACACCATTGAGTTACCCAAAGGTAAGTGCTTGGCGGGTACGTATTGGCGGAGGAGAGCAGAAGATCGAGCACAGTGGCGTGCTATGGGAGAGGTCTATGTCCAGCAGTGGACTGATACTGGCTGCTGCTGCTGCTGCTGATAATGATAATGTAGCGCTTACCGAAATGAAAATCCAAAATGACGTTTACCTATCAAGCTAATTTCATCTCTATTGCCAAGAAATTAGACAGGGACATAACATTGAATATAGGGTAACAATATAATTTTGTAACCAAATAATAACGTTATCAAATAGAGGGGTTCTCCGGTCCCTGTTATCTAGAGACGTTTTCAAGTGAAAGGTACATCATTGCGGGTTATCAATAAGGGCCAGTTCATTTTTTTTGAGAGAAAACTTATGCGGTAGGTATACATCTTCAACTGAGGACAGTCTGTTGGCGAATAGTGCGCTCTAAAATAAAAATAACAATTATGTGTTATACCTACTTAGACATTACACAAACTTACTTTAAAATTTGTTAATTTATTATAACTAATAATTACATAACTAAATGCAAGTCTACATATCTACAGCTACATGCTTCATCCCACATCTCTATAATTTTGTGGTTGAAATTATACCCTCGTTCTGTTGACAAATTGATCCAATATCTGGTGCTGCACACCTAAAGTTCTGATGACAATTACAATTTAATAGATTCAGTATCATTGTTAATCCCAGATAGCTGCCGCTACAGAATGCCGCGTATTACATATTTCTTAACATACCTCTCAATCAAGCATAAAATGAAAGGGATTTATTAGTAGAACACAGTGCATTGCGGATCATAAAGTAAGCGGAGTTTAGACAGTTTTAGTAACATAACAACTTGAAAAGAAAATAAGTATTGTTTAGGTAAATTCAAAAGCTTTTATTGAAAATAAACAATGATATAGATAATGTACAAAAAGCTATAAAAATTATTCGGTAGGTTCTAGCTACCAGTCATCACACCACTCTTCTCATTCAATGCTCTAGCTATTGAAAATACAAAAAAACTAAAATCGTGGGCGCTTGAATCTTTTATCAACGGACAACGCCTAATATCATTATAATATATATGAATTTAGGTTAGGTACTCTACGCTAGTAGTGTGATGAGTGGTACCTAAGACCTATCGATTATTTTAGCCTTAAGTACATTACCTGAATCATTATAATCATTATTTTCAATTAGACCGTTTAATATACGATTTTTAACATACTAATTTAACTACTATTAGAAACAGGGTGTTAACCTAACTCAAATATACATGGTAAATACCATACCAATAATAATATTTTAATAGTATCTAGTCAAAACAGAAAATAATTATGTTACTTATTTTATTCATGGCCTGGATACGAGACTTTCAAGCCAAATCTTTATTGGATAACTCTGAACTATAATGTGTTACAAATATAACAATTGTTTTCCCCACTCCCCACAAAAGTAGGAACATTCATATATTTTTTGCAAGTTACCACAAAACTTTCAATAAAGGAAATATTCTTCATGAAATTATCTACAATTCTTGCCTTTGAAGTATGTTGCTAAGACTTATAGTTTTCAATCTATGTGTCGCGAAAATTTTAACCCCCCCTTTTTACCCCCACCGCACCATAAATTTAGGTGGCTCTGCTTCCTAAAATGGCCTATGGGTCCTAAAGTCTCACTGTACTAAAGGTGATCCCATAATCACTAAAATCCGTATAATGCCCTTTGTTGTCGTGTGCACCACCGACTATAAGGCTTTGTCGATATTATTTCGTCAACTAATAATATATAAATATAACACAATAAATACGAATGGTTTTCACTTTCACCATGTTTTGACATCTCGCCTTATAATTTGATAGTGAAAGAGTTTTCTACAGTCGATACGGTATTTTTCGGTGACGTAGGTCAAATTAGTGTCTTATGGTAACGTTTTAATAAAACCTATCGATAACAAACTGTACTGACCTTCAGTGCGTTAACATGACAGATCACATTCGACGTGCCGCATACATCCGTCTGGTTCTACCTATGAGACGGATGTATGCAGCGCACTAAACGTAATCCGACATGAAATGTCAGCATAGATCGTTTGTATGTGTTGCTGTCGAAACTGAAGGAAAACGATTCGAAGCCCGATTATTCGTTAACGCCTATAGAAAAATATTCAGAATTTTCTACATGACTCGTGGTAGAGGTACTGAACTGTGTCTTCTACATTAATTTCCAAATTATAATAATCCATCATCAAAAGTTAGAAACAAATTTTGAATTTAAATTAAAAAAAAAGTAAGTGATTCTAGTATACAATAAACATACTATTTCTAAATTATCCTTAGAGATGTATAAGGTCTCCAAGCGTCTTGATCTATATATTCTATATAATAAAAAAATATCACATTTATAACAAGTTACCCGTCGATGCTTTAAATTTATCATTTCCCGCTCTTAAGAAATATTTGAAAAAAAGTTTAATGTCAAAGGGTTATTACAGGGTCGAGGACTATATGACGGACAAAGATGCATGGCCCAAACCAGAAAATACTACAAAATCATCTAACATTTAGAGGACACAGTTCAGATAGGAAAGCATATCAAACGTTTTGTGAAGCAATCAGATTTGGATTTTATTATTATTATTATTTTATTTTAATTAAACAATACGTACATTGTATGTCTCTCAAGCTGTTCTGATATGCCTTCTTATAGAACTACGCATTATTGTGTATCTTTAAGATGTAATATTACTGTATTACTGTTTTGAAAAAATAAGTCCCGCCGAGTTTCTTGCCGGTCATAAATAATTCTTCTCGGGTCAGAGGTGTAGGGTTAGAACCGGAGGTAGTTTTTTTTTTCTCTCTGACGTTCATAAGTGCATTGTAATGTGCCTAAATTGAAGAATAAATATCTTTTATCTTTTTTTTATGGATAATCAAGCACCGAATGTTGTGTCTAAAGCCAATTAAACTAAAATTAAATATGATTAATAAAAAGTTACGTAAATGTGTTGCCCCAGTTAGCCTAAACAAACCGGTCTCCACAAACAGCACCCGTTCACGAGTATGACGCATATCTCAGCCATCGCCTCCCTCAACCTTTCTTCGGGAAAGTGGCGACCCGATCAACGACGCCATCATAAGCAGAGCCTTTTAAGCGAGCATAACATGTTCAAGCTGGCGGGCTTTATTAATTAATAAAAACTAGCCATGTTTAGTCTGGTGAGAAACAATATACGCAAGCCGATGGGAATCGAGTTCTACCTAGACCCCACCACCGCGGTATGGTAAGTTGTAGAGAAAAAGGCCCACGCTGCATACAAAGTTTGTAAGCAGGAGGGTCCTTTTTTCTACAGCTGACTGTACAACGCACCTACTTTTTCCTCTATCTATAGTTTTTGTTTTTCTCTTAGAGAATTCAAATAACCGGAGCGGTCATGTCTGTCATTTTCTATACAAAAAAAGTCTGCCGATTTTTGCGGGGGCGGGGAACGTCAAATGTATGGCAATTCGTACGTAACGTATAACGTACAAATAGCCACGTCAGATAAACGTCAGTCCATACAATAAATATGACCACTGGTCATATGTTTTCGGCAGAGGGGAACGCCTGTCAATGGCCGCTCCGGTTGGTTGAATTCTCTAAGGTCATTCTCGTACCTTGTTGTACACATACAGATTACAAATGGCATGTACAATTTATGAATGAATTCATTCATAATGTGTCCATGCAATTTTGAATCTCACTGTACATGTTGCGGCATTTGTCAACCTTTTTTCACTTCTCCTCTCATCTACTCAACGGTTAACTGGAAGAGATACCTTAAAGGGATAAGTTCGCCTTTGTACTTGCGTTTTCCTTTATAATATTCTTTTTGACTTGTTTTTGTACAATAAAGATCTCATCTCCACGGAACTTCCGCCAGAGCCGGCGCGGCTGCAGAGGCAGCGGAAAAATTAAAAATAAACAAATATAGGGGCCTCGGCGTCGAATATAACTTCGTTCCGTTCGGCGTCGAGACCCTTGGCCCGTGGGGTCCCAGTGCACAGGGCCTCTTCAGAGATATTTAAAAAAGGCTAATAGATGCCACCGGTGACCGTAGAGCTGGCAGCTTCCTCGCCCAACGTATCGGTATTGCCATACAACGAGGAAATGCTGCCAGCATCTACGGTACCATGCCGCGGGGGGATTTTTTGTTTTAGTGTATATGTATTTATTTAAGATAGTTTTTAATTTATATTTAAGTTTATTGTTTATTTTATTAATGTACTTTATTTAAATAAAATTTAAATACTAAAAAAAAAAAAAAAAAAAATAAAAAAAAAATAAAAAAAAAAAAAATAAAAAAAAAAAAAATAAAAAAAACTGAAAAGATAGATGTCATATACTTCAGAAAAAGTGACCAAACCCTCCGGTGTCCGAGGCCAGATTTGAACTGGCGTCTTCAGCTTTCGCGGCTGACGTCCTGACCACTAGACCACCCGGTCACGGCGGAACTTGACAAATTTTCTCATGTATATGCAATCTCTGAATTTGAAACGGCTAGGCGCCGTTGACCATACTCTAAGGGCATGCGCAGTACGTGCTTGCACCTCCTATCCGAATCTCTTACGTGATTCTGGTATAGCGAGAGAGATGGTGCTGCCATCTATGAATCTTGAAGCAAATCAAATTATTTTGTTCAATATTTTTTGATTTGCAATTTTTTTAAGTAGTTACACTACTATATATAAACTGAAAAGATAGATGTCATATACTTCAGAAAAAGTGACCAAACCCTCCGGTGTCCGAGGCCAGATTTGAACTGGCGTCTTCAGCTTTCGCGGCTGACGTCCTGACCACTAGACCACCCGGTCACGGCGGAACTTGACAAATTTTCTCATGTATATGCAATCTCTGAATTTGAAACGGCTAGGCGCCGTTGACCATACTCTAAGGGCATGCGCAGTACGTGCTTGCACCTCCTATCCGAATCTCTTACGTGATTCTGGTATAGCGAGAGAGATGGTGCTGCCATCTATGAATCTTGAAGCAAATCAAATTATTTTGTTCAATATTTTTTGATTTGCAATTTTTTTAAGTAGTTACACTACTATATATAAACTGAAAAGATAGATGTCATATACTTCAGAAAAAGTGACCAAACCCTCCGGTGTCCGAGGCCAGATTTGAACTGGCGTCTTCAGCTTTCGCGGCTGACGTCCTGACCACTAGACCACCCGGTCACGGTGGAACTTGACAAATTTTCTCATGTATATGCAATCTCTGAATTTGAAACGGCTAGGCGCCGTTGACCATACTCTAAGGGCATGCGCAGTACGTGCTTGCACCTCCTATCCGAATCTCTTACGTGATTCTGGTATAGCGAGAGAGATGGTGCTGCCATCTATGAATCTTGAAGCAAATCAAATTATTTTGTTCAATATTTTTTGATTTGCAATTTTTTTAACCAGAATCACGTAAGAGATTCGGATAGGAGGTGCAAGCACGTACTGCGCATGCCCTTAGAGTATGGTCAACGGCGCCTAGCCGTTTCAAATTCAGAGATTGCATATACATGAGAAAATTTGTCAAGTTCCGCCGTGACCGGGTGGTCTAGTGGTCAGGACGTCAGCCGCGAAAGCTGAAGACGCCAGTTCAAATCTGGCCTCGGACACCGGAGGGTTTGGTCACTTTTTCTGAAGTATATGACATCTATCTTTTCAGTTTATATATAGTAGTGTAACTACTTAAAAAAATTGCAAATCAAAAAATATTGAACAAAATAATTTGATTTGAGTTACAGGGGAGGGGAATACAAGTTTTTATTTCTGAAAAATCAAGCGATTATTTCTGAAAAAAATCACTTAATCATAAGTTAAAAGAATTAGAGTATTATTTTTAAAGACCTATCGATTGATGTGCAACATGTCGTGTATTTTAAATTTAGTTACATGTATATGCGCGCCTCGTCTAAAATATTCTTTATATTTTGTTTTCTGCAATTTAACTAAATAACTAAATAGTGGCGTACAAAACACAATTTGTGTTTAAAATTTATTAAGATACGTCATCTAGTTTACGAGTAAAATGGCTGTGACATACGGACGGGCGGACGGACAGACGGACATGACGAAACTATAAGGGTTCCGTTTTTGCCATTTCGGCTACGGGACCCTAAAAAAAAATGGAAAAGTAGGAATGTAGCTATTGATGATTGCGTGAATTTATAATTATAACAAATACACATTGACAGAGTGTTATGGAAGAGGAAGAGTATTTACAACTCCGAATTAGGGGAAACCGTCACTGATACTGATATCCACGCCTACTATTTTTCAATACATAATTATTTTTGCATGTTTTTAAAGTGGGGCATTCCACTCATACAATAGATTGTTATTAAATGAAATATAAACATTGAAAACATTGAAAAAATAATCAACCCAGCAGGACTTGAACCTGCATCGATACGCCTTCGATCGAGCCCCAGCAAGGCGTATGCGATGCAGGTTCAAGTCCTGCTGGGTTGATTATTTTTTCAATGTTTTCAATGTTTGTATTTAATTTAATAACAATCTATACTATTTTTCAAATTATATATACTTAGGAAATTGTATTTCGTAATCAAAAGGAGCATTTAAATATAAAAACGTGGTTGGTTATTATTACTAACGTAAAACATGTTAGATTCCCTTTGTTAGCTAAAACAAAGTGTTAAGATACTCCAAATAATTATATTATCTGACGTGTAATATTTTTAATATTATAAATAAATGACTATGACTATATTATTATGTTTGTGGCTAATTACACAATACACAAACAAAATTTAAATAAAAAACGCTTAAAAGTTTAAAAACGAATGAAAACAGATGCAGAAAGTTAACTTAGGGCTAGATAGATCTGTATAAATTGTCAACTAATGTATATTTTGTTTTTTTACAGTATGCCATTTTTGGCAAGTACCTCTAAAAAAAGTACTATCCATTATATCTTTTACGTAACATCAGTTATACACAGTCCTTTTTTACAACGATTTAATATAAAATGAGTGAGTGCTCAACTCCCAACTCGTATTCGGCTGTTCAGATAATTCTATTCGTACATTACCGCTGAACGCGCACCTGTCAACTACTTTAATTACGTCAGCTATTCGCTTCGAGCAGGCGTTTCGGATGTTGAAGGATCGGACTCTGCGCATTAACCGGTACGTTACCATCTAAAATGCTCGACAACAATAGCACTTACACCTTTACAATAAGGGCCACCCCCAAGCACTGTTAAAGAGAAAATACGGAAGGGGCCGGAGTCATCACTCCCTATTTGCGGATTCCCTTCGTATTTGTATTTGTCTGTTTTGAAAGCGCATTTGCAGAATTTGGGGATTTTTGAGTCTAAAATAAACATCCTAATAGTATTTTGCATGCATTACCTTATAACTTGTTGTATACCTGCAGGTTTACGATTAAAAATGTTTGTTGACCTGGACATTTTTTGGAATTTCCAAGTCGTCCTTTGAAGTAGCATCTCACACAGGCGCGGATCCAGGATTTCGTTCAGGGAGGGCACTTTCCAGAATTTCGTTCTGGGGGGGGGGGGCACTTTCCAAGATTTCGTTCAGGGGGGGACTTTCCTTCACAAAAAATCTCGCGGTTCGCACCTATGGGCCCCGTAGTATACGAGGTTTGCGTTTCAGGGAGGGGCAATTGCCCCCGTTGCCCCCCCCCTGTATCTGCGCCTGATCTCACAAAAGTCGCAAACATAAATGATTATGGCCATGTAACGATAAAGGTATAAAATTAATCTTGTACTAAACAGAAACGTCTGCATACGATATTTCAGTTTTATAATTGAAAGAAAATGGAAACATTCACCGCGTCGAGCAAGACTCGAACTTGCGACCTTTCGGAACACCGGCCCGAAACGACGCGGTTAAATTTTTCAATTTTTCTTTCAATTATAAAATTGATATAGTTATATTTTAGTTTACCTACACATGTTTCAGAGTATGTAAGTATTTTTAGTAGGCATAAGAAACGTCTAATTTATGAAATAATGTAAGTTTACAAGTCGGTAAGTTAAATTTAGATTGTTTTAAATGCATTTTAAAATTTTTATCGCCAGTACTAATTTCAGACTAGTATGTGTTTATACACGTATTCGGATAAAAAATGAAATAAGTGATTATTACTTTAGAGTATTTTTGTCGTCGACGCCCTTTAAAAAAAGTAAAAGACTTTCTAGCAATTATAGTTAGCATAAAAACAATAACAAACATCCATACTAATATTATAAATGGGAAAGTGTATATGTGTGTTTGTTTGTTTGTTTGTCCGTCTTTCACGGCAAAACGGGGCGACGAATTGACGTGATTTTTTAAGTGGAGATAGTTGAAGGGATGGAGAGTGACATAGGCTACTTTTTGTCTCTTTCTAAATCCCCACTTCCCTAAAATGGGGGTTGGAAGTTTGTATGGTTTGTTACCCCGAATTTAACGCGAGCGAAGCCGCGGGCAAAAGCTAGTAATTACATAATGTTGAAGATCTTAAGTTACCTATATAATGTGTTTAGTAATTGGCAACATTTTTATTCTGTTTTGACAAAAGCTAACCCTTTCTCCCGATAAGTATAAATAATGTATGATTATATTCATGAAGCATCCTTAGGAGGTCACAAATTCTTGGATTATCGCCAGTGGCCTGACGTGGATTTGTTACAAGAGTAGAAAATTCAGTGTTCGCCCGCCTTAAGTCTTTCCTTAGAGCAGTGGTTTCCATGGAGGCGTTTTAATTAAACATTTTTTGTACAAGCAATATAAGATTCACATTCATGACATGACCGTAAAATACGATTTTAGTTAAAATACACAACTGAATTAGTCCCTGAACTGCAAGGGAACCTTTATCTTGATTTTTTTAATGAGAACACGTTTCATCAATTTATTTAGTATTTTCTATTTATGACACAAAACTTTCGTTTCTTAGCATTTTGAATCGTAACACTTTATTTTTAAATTACTACTTAGGTAAACCTCAACAACAGTCTGAGACATCAATTTAAAGAAGTAGCTTAGGCACCTTATGATATAACATTAATTAAACTTTTTCCATAAACAAATTATTATTTATATTTATTTGTTATAATGTCACTTAAAGCTTACACCACACATGACATACAGATATATACGTTAATTGTAGGAACCATGAGTGTCCCACTGCTAGGCAAAGGCTTGCCTCCTTCCTTTCGACGTGTTCCGGTCTTGACTCGTCTCCCACCAGTTTCTGTCAAAGATTATCTCAACATCGCCGTCGAGATTTGCCGCAATTAATTATTTTTTGCAATCAATGCGGCTACTCCACAGCGTTCCCTGTTCCCACTATTCGGCATAGACAGGGGTGTACATCGGGAAACTGTCGGATTACGCTGGCTGTGGCCTCAAACGGAAACTTTTATCCTTCACCGTTTTTATATTCGCAGCGACGTATACATACTTGAGGAATTAAGCATACGAGACTTTTCGTGGCAACCCGCGCATACATTTTCCAACATTGAATAAGATAAAGCTGGTGTATTTCCGGAGTTTGTAGTTCAGACACGCGAGATAGTTTTATACTGGCTTCTAGACCCATTGAGAAGTTTCGAGGTTGCTCAAAAGTTATTTTTATGTACATAGTTACACCTGCTATTTATAAGTACCTACTCGTACAGTATGCGGGTATGCTTCGTACTATGTAAACATACAAAGGTGTAGTAGTAATGTCACTTAGTAAATACTTAAAGTAATTAGGTACGTTGTTAAAATCTTTTGCAATGCGATATTAACCGTAATTAAGTTCGCAATATCACTGAATAATTAAAAAAATAAATTAATAAAAAGCCGGGTACTTTGCCAAGCGTGGACGTAAAAGAAAATATTTTCTCTAGCAAAACGCGGTAAAAAGACTTTATAATACGTCAAGGGTCATTACACGGTTGTTGAATTCACGGCACACGTGCAAACAACCTCTAAACGAGCTCAGTAGGTATATGTGCACTTAGCTTTATAGCGAAATTATTTTCTTTAATGTGACAGTCATTAGGATAAACAAAGCTTGAACGCCCATTTGGAAATAGAGAGTAATTTACTTGGGCTTGTTAGGGTTTGCGCACACTGGCATTAATTTGGGTCCATTCAGGCGGCGGGGATTTTGCTGATCACGGAATGACTAATAGGTGGACGTATGCGCTTAGTGCCCGTATTCAGGAGGAATGCCTCGCGATTATTGTTCGTACAATGCGGTGTTTGTACCATTTGTATTTCCATCTGAAGTCAAAAAAAGGTTTAAATCGTTTTACAAACCAAAATATCTATTACTCACATTTTGGATCGTTCTGAGTAGCGCCGGTAGCAGACAAGCTCAGGGAGGGTATACTTCGTTAGTAGTAGTACGGCCACGTTATGAGTCGTGACGATAGCTACTCCGTAAAAACTGTACTCAATATCAGAGCACAGCTTACATAAGGGACAGACGACCTGACACCTCCAGTCAACTACTTATAGAAAGAGAACCTTATAGAAATCACGAAAACTTTCTCCAATGACAAACTGGGGAGCAATGCACAAGGAGGACCCAGGATCCCAGATAAACTAAGACAACAGCTAAAAGAAGAAGAATTTATTACTCAAATCTTCAATAAAAAAAATACCATTTCAATTTGATATTTTAAAGTCTGCGACGGCCTTATACTAGATGCTGTTTCGCATGCCGCCCCGTTGTGTTAGCTAAATAGCGCTTTTTTGCCAGCCAGTGTGATAAATTGATAATCGATTAATCATCAGAGTACGTATGAAATTATATGGCCTGCAATGCAGGGCACCCCAACGCGTACATTTTTATAATCTCGCAGAAAATCAACTAGAACTTCACTGCCTCAATGTTACATATATAGTGAGTTCAAAATCAGCGACAAAGCTGATAAAATCTTGTAATTCCAGCCCGTCAAACATAATGCAGTCTATCATTTCCATAATAGACGGAGAGCTGGCCACGTCAGGTATGACACAATAATGAGAGCAACGAAACCCATGTAGTTAATTTGCTATACTATGCTTATTTCTAGATCCGGACATCTGGCAGCTGTAAAGTGGTGGAGGTAAAATAATGCAAATAACTTGGAGAAAACAAATCCTAGAGTTCTGGGTTTTATGAAATATTATGGGAAATTATGTAATTAATTAGGTTATATCATATCCAGAAGGTCCTGTTGGGGGAAAGTAGTGCCAAATGATGTAAAATGCAATTTTTAGTTAGTCGCCTACTGTTTTTGTTCCCGCAATAATAGACAATAGTTTTTAATCTTATGTTAAAATATAGGCCGTGTCCTTTATAAATTACACAGCTTTGTAATTTTTTACCTATTTTGGTATTACTTTTTTCCAACTTAAAAACTTTGTTGGTGTGTCACTCTGACATCCACCCATTAAAAGCTGCCAGATGCCCGGATCTAGCAATAAGGATGGTAAAGCAGTCTAACTAGACAGGTTTCATTATTGTGTCACATCTGACGTGGCCAGCTCTTAGACCATAATGAAGCAAAAGCGATTGGTTACTAATAAAGAAGTATAAGGTCCGCCAGTTGCTAGCTAAAGTCTAAATATCAGGCAATATATAAATATTAACTCCAAATTGTAACAAAAATACTGGTGTTCCGTTTAATATCGTATTCTAATAATGAAAAAAACCGGCCAAGTGCGAGTCGGACTCGCGCACCGAGGGTTCCGTACAAACCTATAACAAGCAAAAGTTGTAGTATGTTTATTACTAATTTCAATTTAATACCTCTACGCGTTTACGAGGAAAAAGGTAGTAGGTTTAAAATTTAAAAAAATATTTATTGTATGATTTTACTAAAAATGTCTACTTTTTGTAATTTTTCCATAGTCTATGCTACATGACGTTGCTTCGTGCCAAATTTTAAGTTTCTGAGTTCACGGGAACTACCCCGTAGGTTTTGCGAGTGCCGAAAAACTCTAAAATTTGCAGCATAAACGACTGTATCTTTTGATTGCGTTGGTTTTTAAGTTTGTTTTTTTCACAGCTCCAAGGGACAATAGACCTGAGTATTTTATATAAATTTCAGCTTGATACCTCCACGCGTTCCTAAGGAAAATGGTCTTGACAGACAGACAGACAGACAGACAGACGGACAACAAAGTGATCCTATAAGGGTTCCGTTTTTTCCTTTCGAGGTACGGAATCCTAATAAGAAAAAAAAAATTACGCGCGAAAAAAAAATGTGTGGAGAGTTGGCCGGCCGGGTGGGACGACGTGTCCCAAACAAACAAAAATTGTGTTTCGCATCGAAAAAAAATTTCTTCTACTTTTTCTTAGTCGCATACGATACTAATTATGCCCTTAAACGGATCACCAGTATTTTTTTTGTTACATCCTGTATATCTTTATTTTATTTTATTTATTGGGGAGAAAAACAGATACAAGCCAAAAAACATGTACAAAAATAAATCATGGAGGTAAATAGGTACAGCTTATATCCTAGCACAAATCCCACTGAGATTTCACACAAATTATATTAAGATGGCATTGTTAACGGAACAAAACAAGTACCCTTAATCTTAAACTACCTATAGACTACTTAAACTAAACACACAGTAGAGAGTAGCGACAACAAGAGAAAAATGTTACAACTACCATTACTAAGACAATAAGAGGAATAGACTACCATTACAGTGAAGAAATGAAGAAAATAACGACAGTTACAAGAGTTCGCTTACTTTGCATTTAAAATCAGCCCGCGTATGATTAAATATGTCAACCGAGACCAGGCGTTTGTTATAATTGCAGCATATTCTGCGCAGAGGCGCACGCACGCCTGCTTTAGTGGAGTTTATCTGCTCCGCAAAAAGAGACAAATTTCGTGTTCTATAGGAAGGAGCTCTAAAACCAATAGTCTCTAACAACTCCGGGCAGTTATATGAACCAGTGCATATGTTGTAAAGAACGGTGGCATCCTTAACATGACGTCTGCTAGCCAGTGTTTTAAGTTTGTACCGTTGTAGGAGGCTTATATCGTAGGTAAACGGTATCGTAGATTCACATTCTATTCATAAGAAAGTGACATTTGTCCATCTCGCCCGCGAGATACTGTCGCTACACACTTGTGTTAACCGTGTTGGTATAACAAGTTACTCACCCCCTCTCGAACAAGGGCTGTTTTTCTCTTACCAAAATCCAAAACATTTCAATAGAGTACCATAATTAGGATTGATTTGATCACCCAAAACCCTGCATAAAAGCTGCGTAAGAGCTTATGCCTCCCTCAAACAAGGAAGAATTAATAAGTGCTCCTATGGGGGCTCCTGGAGGAGCTTATGAACTGCTTGCAATGGTTTATTTTGGCAATCATTTGGATATACCGGGTGTGGCCTCTAAAAAGAGAAAAAAATTAAAACGTAGATTCTACTCCTCAAACTAGACAACGTTTGTTCAACAACTTTTAAAAATAACTTGTAGTTTGAATTTTATTACAGTTTAAAGTTTATTCGAACACGCAATGTATTACGACATTGATTATTATCTGTAGGGTGACAAGACTGACAGGCGATGTCATTTAGGCGGAACTTGATGTACATTGAAAATACTATTTAGTTTGTTTGAAAAAGAGAGAATCTAAAATCTACATAACTTTCAAAAGTCGTTGAACAAACATTGTCTAGTTTGAGGAGTAGAATCTACGTTTTAATTTTTTGCTCCTATTACAGGCCACACCCGGTATAACTGAGATGTATGTATAGGTTACATATAAAAAGAAATGTATGGAATTACGAGTAAACCAATTTCCTCATAACCACCGGTTTAAAAGTCACATGTCATCCGCTCAATAACAGTGTTCGTCGAATAAATAAACGTAAAAACCGGCCAAGAGCGTGTCGGGCCACGCTCAGTGTAGGGTTCCGTAGTTTTCCGTCCGTCACAGTAAGTGTCCCCACTTAAGAGTTAAATAACACCGCCATGTAGGATATGATATGAGCGTTCCACGTACAGCGACATCTATCGGCAAATTAAGTAAACTATTGCGCGCGAGCTTAAAGTATGGAAGATGATTTTTATGGGATAATTCTTTATTACGTGGACCGATTTTCACCGTTTTTACTTTATTTGAAAGCACGTCATTTCATTGTGATTTTGTAGAAATTGCAGGTACAATAAACACCTGCTTATACGGTTAAATTACAAACTTAGTTCTGAAAATGTTTTGTATTTTTTTTTCAAAAACTATTCAACCTATCAAGTTCAAAATAATTTTCCTAGAAATTTTTTATAAAGTTCTAATTTTGAGATTTTTTTCATATTTTTAAAACTTATGGTTCAAAAGTTAGAGGGGGGGGGGGGGGACACATATTTTTTTACTTCTGGAGCGAATATTTCCGAAAATATTTACATTATCAAAAAATGATTTTAGTAAACCCCTATTCATTTTTAAATACCTATCCAACAATATATCACACGTTAGGGTTCAAATGAAAAAAAAATCACTCCCCACTCTACGTATAGGGGAGGTACCCTTATAAAACATTTTTTTCCACTTTTTATTTTACCACTTTGTTGGCGTGATTGATATACATATTAGTACCAAATTTCAGCTTTCTAGTGCTAACGGTCACTGAGATTATCCGCGGACGGACGGACGGACGGGCAGACATAGCGAAACTATAAGGGTTCCTAGTTGACTACGGAACCCTAAAAAGTACTATAATAACCTGTTAGTCATGTCATGACATGGACTGTTCTACTTCTACACCCAAATAATTATGTTTGCTTACACCGTCCTTGAAACGCAGCACGGTACCTGTATTATTCCAAACATTCATGTTTTACTCCCATTTGTTCGTTAACAACACGATAGCGTTGTATTTCGACAATAATACTACATAAATCAGAGTTTTTTGTGTCCACTGCCTTGTCCAACGGAATAACAAAAGGATAACACGAAATGTGATTACTCAGCCACTGGGTACTTGCGTTTGCATGCTACGTTCTAGTGAACGACGCATTACGGCAGGTTTGTCATGGTGCTTTTTTATTATTATTTAAATTTAATGATTGTTATTTTCTCCTCAACTACTTTCGAGCTACAACAAATGCTTGAAGAACTAAGCACCCAGCTTATTTGGGCCAACTAGTTTCCTTCCTAACGCGTCAGGAAAAAGAGGTCGAAATACGGATTGAAAACGCTTGGAGGAGCTATTGGCCCATGAAACACTTAATGAAAGGAAATCTTCCGATGTCACTCAAACGGAACCTGCAACGGAAACCAAATTTGTCTTATGTGATTTGTCAAATTTGTCAATTGAAAAATGAAGATAAAGGGACTGAAAGGTACATTTTCTAGGTCAGTTAGTCAGTCTCTTGGCCATCGACGACAGTATCGCGTCAATTGCTATAAGTTCTACTTTAGATGACGTGAGCCTCCTGAAGCGGTACGTACCTTTTTCACACTGTTCTTTTGATATAGCGAATAATGTGACCTTAGCTCCTATGGTCATTATTCATAAACTGTAATTTTAAAAGGTGATCAGCGCTCTTACTGTACAATTTCACTTTAGTGCTATGGTCTACATTTTTTAAATATATTTGTGATGATGCTTGTATCCGCTGGCTATTTGCTGAGCTTGCCACCGGTCCTACTGTAAGTATTGTGTCCGTTACCCCGCGGTATAGTGAATTACTGGACACGGTCGCAGTGTCCCGTTTTTTCAGGTGTGTCCCAACAAAAGTGGGCAAAAACCCAGTCCAGGCACGTTCCGACGAGCGATGCCGTTACCATTCGGACCTTGTTAACACACCATAACATGTTAGCTACTGCAGAACATGTTCTTTTTGGAAATAAACTGTTTCGGCTGACAGGACGCGAAATATTTTGTAAACTGTTGGTCCGAATAGCCAAAGTGATGCGTGCGGCGCAGTTTTCACACGGAAAAATACAGATTGACGCGATGTTACCAAACCAATAATAAAATTCTGATAGTACCTAAATATTCTGTCGCCAATATAGAAAAGTGTAAAATTATCAGTACTGAACTACATTAAAGTTTATCGGATAGGATCTGACCATCATGCAGGTAACTATACGTCGTAACAGAAATTCAGGGTTGTCACTAAATCAAGTTAAATACAAACTTATATAGATGTGATATACAAAGAAAAGCGACCCAGCCCTGGGCACCGGAGGCCTAGGTCGCTTTTTACTTTGTACATGACATCTATATAAGTTTATATTTTATATAGTAGTGTGTCTACTTAAAAATAAACAAATCAAAATATTTATTAAAATAATTTGATTTGTTGTTTAGTTCAAGTTGAATACCCAGAAAAATCAGCATGTTTACTATGTATCCCATAAATGCGACATAGGTCTCAATTTCAAAGTCAAGTTGTTTCGTCCGAAAACTGTTCTCGGCCTCCAATGCAATTCACACGGCCAGTATATTCCTGCCGAGATATACCCACACAAGTAACCGTCGGGATGGGGGTGGCCCTAAATTGCTTTGCCAACAAATCTTCGGCTCTGCGATAGCACGCTTTATTTGGGTCAGGTTCGCGGTAAAGTACGCCCTCCTCGATAAGTGTCACTTCTAGAGGTACGAGGAGCTTGTGTTTTAGCACTAACAATGATTTAGCCACTTTGCGGAATATTGGTAAATGTTTTCCGCAGAAGTGAGGATGTAGCTGTCTGGAAAATTTCGACACGCATAAATTCGAAATATGTGTGTGTTTACTTACATTAAAAAACGTTACAGTACCGTCTAGAATGTTTGAGAATTAACTATCAATAATCATATATCAATAGTACAACTTATAGGTCCCTTAAATAAGGGGTCTATAAGCCCTTAAAAATTGCGGACACACTAAATATTATTCTCTACTATTTCAAAAAAATTACTCTTTTAAAAGAACTTAAGTAAGCTTACTTATTTATTTATGACTCTAATAGATATTTATTCAGCTTAAAATTAAAATAAAACGGCCACAGCGAGTCGGAGATGCGCCCCGAGGGTATCTTTTCTTCAATTTTTTCTTGTATCGGTCCCTCTTAGTATTTATTTTCATATTTGTCATTGTAACGGCAAAAATATACTTAACTCTGTGTTAAGGCTCTTGATATAAAGCCCTATGATAGATAGTCTAACAGACAGTAATAGGTTTCGATTGACACCTTCAGGGGCCGATTGCGTTAGGTGCCGTTATTAATATTAGTTACAACTTGTTATGCAATCGGCCCCAGGTAGCCCTACAAATTATCTCACATAGAAAGCAACAACAATCTTAGAATATTTAGTGAAACCATGATTCATGAAGATTCTTTGAACTGTCCCCATAAAGTTGGTGAAAGTACTAGATGAATGTGCCTGTGAGTCGAGGGGAGTGCTGTACGAGCCTTTAATTTTGACTAATGTTCATACTTCGGTCTTTAGCTACAGTTCAAAGCAGAACAAGACATCCAAGAGTCGAAAGATTTTTATTTCTAGCTTTTTTTTAATAATTAATATATGATTTAAGAGTTCAGGGAAAGACCTAAGCATATTACAAAGTTAAACATTATGGAGTATTTACCACTCGTATGTACAAAGAGCTTTTAATTTGCCTAACATTTGCCAACATCGCATGTTCTCTTAATTACTTCGCCTAAAGAATTATTTTAATAAATATTTTGATTTATTTACTTTAAGTAGACACATTACTAGATAATAAACTTATTTACTAGGTGTCACAGAAATAATTGGTATAGTATTCTAATTATAAAGAAGCAAGAAAAAAAATTTTTCGCGCACAAAAATAATTGTTTTGCGAAAAAAAAATGCAGGGTGGGACGATCCCATAAAAATACATTATTTTTCATGTTGAAAAATTAGTTGTAATACGATACCCCAATTATGTCCTTCAACGGATCACCAATATTTTTGTTACATCCTGTAGATGTCATATACAAATAAAAAGTGACCTGGGCCTTCGGACCCTTCGGTGCCAAGCCTGGGATCAAACCAGCGTCTTCTGCATTCTGCCGCGAATCTAGCCTAGGTCACTTTCTACTTTCTATATGACATCTATATAAGTTTATAATTAGCTCGAAGTCAATGTTTTTATTTGATTTATATGCCGCATAGTAATATAATTAATCATTGTTAAAAGTTATATGCTATCTACATATACATAGAAAATAATTACCCACCTATTTCAAATATTCATCACAAAAAACCTACGTTTATGGTATACCAATGCGACTTCAATTATCCCATGTTCTGAATCTGCAGAGCGGGAGATATGGCGGAGTTGAACTAAAAGTTAAGATTTAAATTGGGCTGTGGTCCCCGCGTGGGGGAGCCCTCAATTTGAGGGCTGTAAATTAGAATAATACGTTCCTAGTCAATTAAACGGGTTCTTCGTAAACATCCTATTTATTTTGCATGATATAAAAATATGGAAAGCAACTAAGCAATCTGTGGAAAGTTATATTTTCCTTGTACTATTTTACGTATACTGAAAAATAAATCTGAAGGAATATACTTTTTGTGCTAATATTTTTTATCACACCAAAATAATTGTTGTTTACACTGACTCATGTAATCTCACTCATGTTTACATCCAATTGTATCGAGAAAAGCATGGTTGCCTAATATTTGACTCAATGTCACGTAATTTATAATTTATATGACGTTTGAAAAACCAAGATCAGATCGTACGAAAATTTTAAATCTGGTACATTTCCCCAAGAAGACCTTAAGAAGTTACATGCCGTAGATTCTATAGTAAAAGTATTGTCATTTATTAATAACATAAAGCGCGGAGACGGCAAGATTGCCCTAGTTTGCCGGCGCAGTACTCATCTTGCAATCGCTGTTGCATTTTATTACTTTTCCATTTCCACTGGGGTTTCAATTTCCTTTCTCATAATTAATAGCCTTTCCACAGTGTACTGGCATATTCTATTCAGCGACCGCTTACTTGAAATGACTTATCGCAGTGAAGGAAAAAAGGCCTTTACGTCCTTATGTTAAAGTGAAGTATCCCCATGCCGCAAGAACTTTACCGTGCAATTTGCGTTCCATCCACCAACTTATTACCTTTGGTTTTGTTTTTCATGTGTTGTTTTAGTTTTAAAAAATCGATTGGGACTCAAGTGCCACTACTGCTTATGGTGCTACTTACCTTTTTATGTTGGTGTAAAAGTTAACGGTTCATTTTATATCATTTCGGTTCATCGTATAGAAATAAAAATAAACTTCACATATTTATACTTAAGTTATATAATTCTTATAATAAGTTAGGTACTTACAGTTTCTCCGTTACCTACTGAACGCAGGACCTCTTCACGTTCATACAATTTTTATTTTGAAATCACGGTTCTACATTTCATCGAATCAAGATTCGATGTTAGTATGTCTGTCATGTCAGTCTTTCAGTGGCTCACAATACCAACAACATATCACTTAAACATTATTTCAAAACAAGATCATGTTCTAATATTTAGTCTAAATCTAGCCACTGCAAATACTTCTTTTAAGATCATGTTCATGATCATGATCAAAAGTTGTGTTAAGAGCGTCCATGTTATTTATATTGTATGTACAAAATATGCATTCTATACTTATGCAAAAGAGCGTTTACAACTCTTATCTCCCAATAAAAAACCTAATTCCATTTCGGGTAGCGAAGAAGAAAAGACAATGAAATTTCACAGAAGGTACACTTATTTGAAAATTTATGGGTCGTAAACATGTCGTCACTGTACTGCCGTGACGAAAAACTCGGAATACTTTATACTTACATTTTTTACGATCGCGTTAGTCGTCATCATTGCAAATGCCTTACTTATATAAGAAAATTATAATATACCTTTATGAAAAAAATAAGGTTTTCTTTGTAAAGAATGACAAACGGACATCAAATATAGTAAAAAATCTAAACAAAACTCCATTTAAAAGCGACCGCTCTTGTTTAATTTTTTTTAGACCTAATTCAGTTAGCATAGATATTTATCGAACATTTTTTTTTTATACGAATAAGTATTTTTAAATATACATAAGTAATTCTTACTACGTATTTCTCTATTCTAAATTTCAATCTGTAATTGCAAACTACTTTTTTAATCAAGTTGACGTGGATTATATTTTTACAAATTAATTCCAATTTCCTCTCAAGTTCCACATCGATTAGTTCCGGCAGTATCTAATATAGGCGGAGAGGAAGCGGTGGATATGACGACAGAAAGCCGAGGTGACGTGGAAACGCGTAGCGAAAGCTATTTCCTCCATTGGGCATCCTGCAACTGAATTTGCAATTGGTTTACTACAGTAGAAGTGATGACTTTTATCTCGAAATTGGCAAAGCACTTACCGACTTTGACATAGAAGGTCCTACTGATTAGTTTCTACAATATAAAACATATTTAAAAATCTCTTCTTTCTTTCATTTAGGCAAATAACAATGCACTTATGAACGTCAGTGAGAAAAAGTTACCACCGGTTCTAACCCGGCAAGAAACTCGGCAGAACTTATTTTTTAAAACAGGAATAAGTACTAATTTTAGGCATGTATTTAACAAGGCTGCTAAATAATTGAATTTGGGTAGCTATAAAAAATAAAAATAGGTACCAAAATTAATAGGTTGGCGACTAATTTGGGGCCGTACATTATCTCAGTATGGGCTGTTTTTTAATGTCTTAATAGCCATTGTTTAACTATAGGTAGGTATCAAATAATTATATTGAAATCTGAATTTATAACTGGGAACATTTTAAGAAGCTTTTTTTTAATCGAAAACGATTACCTATTAAATTAAAAATAAGGTACTTTTAAAATATTTAGGAAGCAATTAAAGTGAATTACATATTCAATATTAGTACAACGGGCAACTTTACACGAGCTGTAATAATAAGATAAAATGGATTCTTAAAAAGTTACTAGGGTCTATGAATATTGGTAGGTAAGTATCTATAGTCAGATATTTAGAACCAAAATTCATATGCCACTTTGATTTAGAAGAAATAAAAGGTGCCTTTTGTATAGTATTACCAAAATAGGACCCGGACCCTAATCCCCCACCCTGGACCCGGGGTATGTCCTTAAACTACGTCCGGACTTGGGTATGTCCTTAAACTATGCCAAAAAGAGAGGTATGGGCACTGCGAATGGCATCTCGCTTAGTGTGGTAGGGCACGTTCAGTGAATGTCATCTCGCTCAAATCTGGAGCAGAGCCCGACTGGGGAAGTACCTCCACCTTACAGAAAACCACAGCCAAATAGCACTAGACCCTACTCATAGTGTTGTGAGGGACCCTCTTGTTCCTTTAGCCGTCAACACAGTGAATCCTTCTTTTTGTAAAGGGTCGGCAACGCGCATGTGACTCCTGTGGAGTTACAGGCGTCCATAGGTTACGGTAGCTGCTTACCATCAGGTAGGCCGTATGCTTGTTTGCCACCGTCGTGGTATAAAAAAAAAAAAAAAAAAAATAGGGCTGAAAAATAAGATACATAGGCGAAATGGATCGTTCATTTTCTATTGTGAAAAAAAAAGGTATAGTCGCCTACCTTACGAGTACTTCTACACAGACCACACCTTCTTAAGTTTTTAAGGAAAAGAAAAGAACATATTGCAGTTTATAATAGTCATTCATTACCTGTTGTTTATTGACATTAAAAAAAAAGTTTGTATATTAATGTATATGTAATAATGTTTCTATTAAAAAATAAATGACTAAAATATTCAATGAAATTATTTGATTATAACTAGATAGTAGTCATGTGGCCTACCTTTTGAAAGTAGGTATTACCTAAAGCTCAAGCTCAATGTATACATTCAAAATACGTAATAAAGAGAGGGAAAATTGCATACTACTCACATCCATACAGATCAAATGTTTTATTATATATTTTTCTTAGCAATTTTTTTATGACAAATGCACTGAACTTTAACTTTTAATCACAGTTAAGCTCCTTGTTCCTTTGCTCGTCTTCGCACCTAAATCTTCCTAGGCTTATTTAAAAATACAAATTAATGAGAATTTTCATTTTTTTAAATATTTATTGACATGGAAGATTCATGTGGAAAACGACCATTACCTAACCAACATGCATACCGGTCGCGCAGACAATTTTTTTTATACCACGACGGTGGCAAACAATCATATGGCCCGCCTGATGGTAACTAACAATGACCCTATGGTTTGCAAAACACTTTATTTAATTTTCTTAATCATCACCTTAAAGCACCAGGAGACATACAACCTACAAAATTTCAGCTCAATCGATCTAGCAATTTCGGAGCAAATACCTATAGACATTGTGACAAGACAAAGTAGTAAGTACATGCTTCCTTTTAAACCATTTTGGTACGGAACCTTAAAAATATTCCAGTTTCCTGAAATTTTAGTGCTCCCGTAATTAAAATAATACCCGCAATTAATATAAAATATTACCAGCAAAAAATGGTTAATTGGGTAGAAACAAATAGCTGGCAACAAATATTTAAACCAAGCCTGCTTTGAATAATAGATGCCAAGTTAACATTTTTGTTGCCAACCTATTATTTCAAGTTCCCGGTTAATTTTTTGGTCAGCTACATATTGCTGCCTTTCAATAATATGATGCTACATGTTTGAGGCTTATAAAAAAATATTATCGCTAAAATATTAATTCACGGCCAATTTATATTATTATATGCCTTAGAGAAGTTGCCGATTCATGTTTTAGATACCCGGAAAATTATAAGCCCTAATTTTATAATTGAAAGAAAAATTTAAAAATTTACCGCGTCGAGCGAGATTCGATCTTGCGACTTTTCGTAACACCGGTCCGAAAGGTCGCAAGTTCGAATCTTCCTCGACGCGGTGAATTTTTCCGTTTTTCTTTCAATTATAAAATTGAAATTTCGCTTGCAGACGTCTGCTTAGCAAGGAATTAATTTAGTAATACATTAATCTTAAAAATACACAATAATGCGTAGTGTTTTCAGAAAACATGATGTTTTTCAAAAAATAAGTGTAGGTAGTACTTAAAGGGTCGGCAACGCGCATGTGAATCCTCTGGAGTTACAGGCGTCCATAGGTTATGGTAACTACTTACCATCAGGTGGGCAGGAAGGTATTTTTATAGCTTCTAATTTTTAATGTATATGAAAGTGTGTCTACTTAAATTAAATAAATCAAAATATTTATTACCAATAATTTGATTTGTTCTCTAGTTGTAGCTTATAATTTAGTTTTTAATTTTTTTCACGACTTCAATTGAATTTTAATATATTTATAAAATTTACTACAACCGAATAATATTATTAAAATTGTTATTAAAGGTTGTCTGAATCTAAAAAACTCCGTTATTCTTTACTAAAAATTCCCGATTTCTCGTCCTTGACCCATTTATGCAAAGATTGTCATTTCGCAATGCCGGTGTGCGCGGGAATGTGATCGCTTTTCATATCAGCGCGCTACCGTAGATGTTTTCACGCGCCATCGCCTTCGATAGACTGCCTTCAGGTATTTTAGGGTTCCATGGAATAACTGAGAACCTATAGGTAATATATCTGGAAGAAGTTTCTTGAGTCTATTATATTATAATTTTAGATTTTTTTTTTCAACAGAGTTCGTTGTCAAAAATCACTCCCGGAAAATCTGCCGTTATTTATTATTGGCAGAAAGCCGGAGGTCCTGAAACCTCTCTCCTCGATCTCCTAATGTGGTTATCGTATAAAATTAGGTATGTTTTGTGTTTTATTATGTTGACAAAAGTAATAGTTAATTGTTTATCTAAATGTAATGTTAAGCACTTAAAATGGAGGTACCTATAATTTTTTGATGCACAATAACTAAAACAGTACAAAAAGTTTTTTTCGCTATAATTTGTAAATATCCGATTGGTAGGAAAAGCGCTTTAGTAATATTCTAACAATTAAAAAAAACATCTGGATAGTTACACAGTTTCTCAATAACTTACGCAGAAGCAATTCACTGCCCACGCCTCACACTGCGGTTTAGCTTATAAAGTGCATAGATAACTAGCAAGATAAGCTTGTTCTACCGATGACCTCATCAACACTTTGCATAAGGGAATCCGGGCCACGCAACTTCTTTCAATACGTATAAAACAGACTATTAAGTATTAAACTACTACTACTACTATTTACTATTCGGAGCGCAGACTTGGTCTTTGACAAAAGTTCAAAAATCCAAACTCAAGGTTTGTCAGCGGGCCATGGATGGATGTAGTATTTTGAGCGTGAAATTAACCGATCGCATAAAAAATACAATACTACGCTCCAAAACGCGAATCACTGATGTAGCTGAAACTGACGCCAAGCTTAAATGGGACTGGGCGGGACACGTCTGCCGTATGCCGAATGCTTTATGGGCCAAAACTGCCACCCGTTGGGTCCCACAGGCGTCAAGGTCTACCTTCCCTCGTCGGAGATGGCGAGACGAGCTTGACGCCTTTGACAGAGACTGGTTGGAGAGTGCAGGGGATAGATAGGGATACGTGGAGAAATAAGAGGGAGGCCTTTGCCCCGCAGTGGGACAATATAGGCTCATAATAATGATAATAATACTACTAACTATTTATATTTAACTAGATGCAGCATACTATACTCGTACTATATGTATGACATTTTCAAGTCAAAGGTACATCATTATCGTTTGTTAATAAAGTTCATTTCTAAATGAGTTTTTATGGCAAGCCTTATTGAAAACCATTAACCTTTTGCTTGAAAGTACCACATATTTTTAATAAAGAATGCACTACTAATCGCTCGGTAGCGCTCCCGTTCCATGCCATTCTGAATATACGCTTTTTGTTTTTATAACTACAGAAAATGCCTAACTAAATCCACTTATAAATTCATACTGTCCAGGGTACTTGCGGCATCTAGTTTAGCATGATGCTGGTCTGTGACGTAAAACGTAGATAAATAGACATTCAACCTGTGCTGTGAGTGCAAGTCCAGTTTGTTTTGTATTTTCAATTAATTTGCCAAAGACGAGTTAAAAATAAAATTGTTTCTCAATCTCAATTATAAAATCTTATGGTCTGTATAATGGATACGTGACACTGAAAGCTATCTTATTGTAATAACTTAACGAATAATGATTATTATTATTTTGCTGCTACGGTCAGGTTTGAATGTCCTATTGAGTTGAAATTTAGCTAGCTACGTCAGATGTTATCGGTGATAACAGCAGTAGAAAATGTTGTCCGAAATATCCTTATTCTTGGACCCGGGGTATGTCCTGAAACTACGTCCGGACTTGGGTATTGCTAGGTTTACACGGGCTTAGTACTTGTCATTAGTGTAGGTGCTTGAGGACTTATATGCATAGTGACAAGTGGCAAGTAACCGTCTACACATTGGTGTTAGAGAATGATATTAGTTTACAAGATCTCGCCATGGATTACCGCCGCCGACTAGATTTGCGAAATATTTTTAGGCATTACTCTAATATTATTTTAATGGCTATGATACAAGATGTGCAAGCAGAAGCATAAAAAAATAAGCGTTTATGGACAAGACAGTGGTTGCTGAGAAGAGAAGAAAATGAAAATTCAAGAAATCTGTTAAAGGAGCTAGAAAACGAAGATCAAAAAGAGCACAAAAAATTTATGAGGATGCCGACAAATCAATTTAATGATTTGTTACAGAAAGTTACACCAGCGATTCAACGAAAAGATACAAACATGAGACAAGCTATACCAGCCAAATTAAAATTACAAGTTACTTTGTCCTTTTTGGCAACTGGAAACAGCTACCGCAGTTTATCTCATTTCTTCAGAGTATCTAAGCCATTGTATCTAAGCTATCTAGCCTGCAATTTTGAGACTCATTCCTGAAGTGTTGGATGCAATTTATGATAAACTTTCAGATTTTATAAAAGTAAGTAAAAAAACAATGTAAATCAAATGTTTATTAATGCTTATAATTTTTTACATTTTTGTATTATTAAGTAATATTTCTGTTCTGTTTCCGAATTCCATCTTTCCGACGTCATAATTATATTTTTATCGGGATATTAGACTGAGAAAACAAAGTTAACAAAACACTTCGGCAGCTTTGAGTAGGTAATCAACTCAAACTCAAACTCAAACATTTATTCAGTAATTAGGCCACAAGGGCACTTTTACACGTCAAAGTAAAAGAGAAAAAAAAAATCAAACTACACCGGTTCTAACCCTACACCTCTGACCAGAGAAGAATTATGTCCGGCAAGAAACTCGGCGGGACTTATTTTTTCAAAACAACAGTACATCAAAACTAAACAATACATATAAGTGCGTTGTTCTATAAGAAAACATATCAAACCAAGGTTTACTAATCACTAATCAAATTGCACTTGCCATTAAATGTTTACACCACTCGACAAGTGACAAGTATTATAGGTAGTAGATTTTTAGCTGCGGGTAGGTGCTTGTCGCTTAGTAAATAGGACCGGCTTCTAATTACTTGCAGTTGCACTTATACAACATGTTAACACACCTGTGACAAGTGTAAGTGACAAGTATTAAGCATTAGCTACTAAGCCCGTGTAAACCTAGCATATTGCTAGGTTAGGTTAGGTTGCTATACGAGGGTTGTTCCGTTAATAGTTAGTCAACGGCGTACTGTATTCATTTAATTTTACTGTAGCTTAAAGGCAAATTTCATTACAAACTTTTTGGTATAAATGTCACTGGCCAGTGACAATCAGTATTTTTTTTATGAAATCAGAAAAAAAACATGTCTGTCACTTTTTGTTCGTTTGTTCGCAAAAATGGAGCTAACGCGGGAAGCATTTCGTGCTATGATATATTATGATTATAAACGAGGGCTAACATACAAGGATTCTCATGAAAATTTAACTAGTGTTTTTGGGACATTATCCCCATCTCTTGCCACTGTCAGTTACTGGTTCCGTGAATTTAAGCGTGGGCGGAGCGACATCAAAGATGAGCCTCGACCGGGGCGACCGCCAACGGCAGTTACTCCATCCACTCCAGAATCTCGAAACATTACCCACCGAGAGATTCAGGACGAACTGAAGATTGGATCCCGGGCAGTTTCTACCATTTTGCATGACGCAGCTTTGAGTAGGTAATCAACTCAAACTCAAACTCAAACATTTATTCAGTAATTAGGCCACAAGGGCACTTTTACACGTCAAAGTAAAAGAGAAAAAAAAAATCAAACTACACCGGTTCTAACCCTACACCTCTGACCAGAGAAGAATTATGTCCGGCAAGAAACTCGGCGGGACTTATTTTTTCAAAACAACAGTACATCAAAACTAAACAATACATATAAGTGCGTTGTTCTATAAGAAAACATATCAAACCAAGGTTTACTAATCACTAATCAAATTGCACTTGCCATTAAATGTTTACACCACTCGACAAGTGACAAGTATTATAGGTAGTAGATTTTTAGCTGCGGGTAGGTGCTTGTCGCTTAGTAAATAGGACCGGCTTCTAATTACTTGCAGTTGCACTTATACAACATGTTAACACACCTGTGACAAGTGTAAGTGACAAGTATTAAGCATTAGCTACTAAGCCCGTGTAAACCTAGCATATTGCTAGGTTAGGTTAGGTTGCTATACGAGGGTTGTTCCGTTAATAGTTAGTCAACGGCGTACTGTATTCATTTAATTTTACTGTAGCTTAAAGGCAAATTTCATTACAAACTTTTTGGTATAAATGTCACTGGCCAGTGACAATCAGTATTTTTTTTATGAAATCAGAAAAAAAACATGTCTGTCACTTTTTGTTCGTTTGTTCGCAAAAATGGAGCTAACGCGGGAAGCATTTCGTGCTATGATATATTATGATTATAAACGAGGGCTAACATACAAGGATTCTCATGAAAATTTAACTAGTGTTTTTGGGACATTATCCCCATCTCTTGCCACTGTCAGTTACTGGTTCCGTGAATTTAAGCGTGGGCGGAGCGACATCAAAGATGAGCCTCGACCGGGGCGACCGCCAACGGCAGTTACTCCATCCACTCCAGAATCTCGAAACATTACCCACCGAGAGATTCAGGACGAACTGAAGATTGGATCCCGGGCAGTTTCTACCATTTTGCATGACCACCTTCAAGTTCGGAAGGTTTCGTCTCGGTGGATACCACATTTTCTCACACAGGAGCAAAAAGATAGTCGTGTCGATTGGTGCAAATATATGTTGAAGAAATTCGATAATGGCGATTCTCAACAAGTGACCTACATTGTGACATCTGACGAATCTTGGATATATAGTTACGACCCATTTACAAAACAGCAATCAACACAATGGGTCTTTGAAGAAGATGTTTTACCTACTAAAGTAGTTCGCGGCCGAAGCGTCAACAAAAAAATGGTTGCTGTTTTTTTTCGACGCAGTGGACCTGTAGCCGTAATTCCACTTGAAGATCGCAAAACAGTTACCAGCCAATGGTACAGTGAAGTTTGCTTGCCACAGGCCTTCCAAGAGCTGAACGTCAGTCGTCCAAGTACTGGAACTCGGGGCATCATTTTTCATCAAGATAATGCTCCGGCTCACACGGCTGCCAGAACCATGGACTTTTTGAGCAAATCAGGTGTGCAACTACTACCACACCCTCCGTACAGTCCTGACCTGGCTCCGTGTGATTTTTTTCTGTTCCCCACCTTAAAAAAATTATTACGTGGACGACGATTTTCGACGGCGGATGAAGCAGTGGACGAATTTAGGCGACTTTTTTTTGACCTTCCGCAAGAACAGTTTTTTTCCTGTTTTGAAAGCTGGTTCAGCCGAATGCATAAGTGCATTAATGTAGCAGGGGAATACTTTGAAAAGTTGTAAATAAAGTTTTATTATATTCCTTATAGTTTTTGTTTAACTAAAAATTTTCAGAATAGCCCTCGTATATGTCCTTATATATGTCCTTAAAGTACGCCAAAAAGAGAGGTATGGGCACTGCGAAGGTAGTTCCCTGTGTTCCTCATGGATGATGGTGTCATCAGATCAGAACCAAAATCCATTGGAACCACCTCGGAGTATGAGTTTTTAAACAAATAACAAATCTGTTCCTACCAAAGAGAATATGGCATATGGCATATTGGGGTAGGAAGTTCCTACTTAATTGACGAAGTAATTGCGTAACATAGGTATGTACAAAAAAACCTTATCGTCTAATTGACCTTTTCTAAGTTGGTAAAATAAAGGGGCGGGCGCTAGCTCAACTGTTGAGCTACAGGGCACAAAAGTCCGGACGAAGACGCCGAGAAAACTGTACAGTGGCGCGGCTCCGCGCCTCCACAGCCGCATACGAATTCCATCGCGCCGTGCCGTACAGTCGCCATCAGATATATCGGAGCGGCCAACTTGGTCACAAATATCTGAACAACGCCTCTATTGTTAAGGCGATAAAGTCCGTGTTCAGGTATTTTTTACTACCTTGGCCGCTCTGATATATTTGTTGGCGACTCTACCTACACCGGAGTGGGATGCAGGAGATCCGCAAGGAATATTTGTTGAGCCTGTTTTATAATTTAGGTATTTTACATTAATTTCTGTCTACGGTACTGCGGCGTACAGTGGGATGCATCGCATCTTCGTCCGAATTTTGAACTCCGAAGGCGTGATCCCGTGCCCGTACGGCGATACGGTGTGTTGTCATATTGGTGGTTGGTTGGTGGTTGTATATATTATTCTCAAGTAAAAGGTTCAAAACCGCATCGCCGGACACCGGACCGGAGCGCGATAGCATGTGATAATCGCCTAAGTGACAACATCTTCCCGAAGTTCAAACATTCGAATGCTACCCTATGTTATCAATAATGGCAACAACTTCGCTGAAAATTGAACGTCAACTTCTTAATGAGGCCAAGAAAATTCGTGTATGCGAATGGTAAAACTTAAAGCGTGTAAACTTATTCGTCGTCATTAAAAGTTTGGAAGATTTGTGCCAACGCTAATTAGCTAGACACTTACGGGAAAAAAGTATCGAGTTGCTGTTTGAGTTTCTTTGGGCTTGTTTGTGTTTTGTTTAAATACAATTGGGGGAGAGGACATATAGAAAATTATAAACGGCTTTTTATCAACGTTCAGTCACACAGACGTGCGAGTTTAGGCATTATTTTCCTAAATGTGATCTTGATCTTGCAGGGACTGAATAAAGTTTCTTCTAATTCTATTTTTTCTGTGTGTGGAAGTCATTAAAAACTTTTCTAGTGGAGTTTAATGACATTTGTAGAATACATGTTCTTTTTTTTCCTTTAACGGTTTAGGTCGTGGTTGTACGTTATCTGTCTGCCTCTAAGTAACGGGCAGCACTGCGTGATTCATCCCGCCGCTGCATGCAAGTGTAATGCGATAGAGCGAGACGGTCATGTTTAGGTACGTTTGGTATACGTAAACAGGGGTTTTATTACACAGTGAACTTTCTGTACTCAGTTATTCTAGTATTTATTCTGTGGTAACGCATAGTGGCATATTTTGAAACAGCACTTTTTTATAACATCAAAAAACTTTTTCGTTAAATAAATATATTTTTGTTAAATATAAAAACTAGTATCATTTCCAGATGTGATCGTTGTATTAATTTTTAAAAACTCAAAATAGCTGCCTACAGGTTTTACTCTATCTGGAATTCATATACAGACAGTAGCAGAAGTACCTAAGCGGTTGAAGGGTGCAACATTATTTCAGAGCGACTTTTTTTAAATAACCAATAAAATTAAGACCGTTCACACACGTCGTTTTGGACACCACCCTAATCTACTTCCACTGCCGACTGTACAGCAAGTTTCGTTAGTAAATTTAGTTTTTAATAAGTTAAACGCTAAGTTACACGTCTCGAACAGCTCGTAATTGCGAAGTTACGATGTTGAAAATCATTAAATTTATAAGTTCAGGGCACATGCCAAACTTAGGCTAAGTGGACAGCCTGCTGAAGTTCAGAAGCAAATTCGACTTGTTTTAATTAAATTTAATATTATATGACTTGGCCACTTTTAATAATAGTTTACATAAGTAATATAGTTGGGGTATAGCGGTAATTTTTTAAGATGTCGGAGTTCTACCGACAATTCCGATATCTTAAAAAAATCGTACCATAAGTGTTATTAAATAAGGATTTTAACGTTGGGTATTGCTATAATTAGAAATATGTAGGATATATTTAACTTTTTATAACTATATATTTAATTTGTTATTAAATCAAAAACAAACATTGATCAACCCAGTAGGACTCGAACCACACAGAGTGGAATGCCCCACTTTAAAAACATGCAAAATAAGTATGATATATTTAAATGACATGTGTAAAAAAAAATCATAATGATTAATAAATTTCTATTTTTCATAATTACAGTGCTGCAATGCTAAAAATATTCCCAGTCAAAGCATATAATCAGCGAAACCTCGATAAGATAACATCATCATAGGCAGCTCACCAATGGCGGTAGTATTTTTTTTAAGCAAGCTAGAGCAATAGACAAACTGTAGAAACAGTTTTGCAGGGCACTGTATAAGTTTTTTTTTAAATTGTCTTGAAATCAGTCAAACCGGCGTGAATAGAATAGAGTTTTATGGACGCATCACCAATGCAGTGCTACCGACTTAACTCGAATGACCTTAGTTCTGATACAATTATAAAAAATATAACTACGTGTTAACAGTCTTAATAGTAAAATATTGCGATATGATTTTAATCTCTGTACCTGTGTAAATGACGCAACTGTTTTGTCAACTTTTCGCAAGCACTCGCACGTAGCTTTCCCATTAATTTGGACCTTTTGGGGCGAGTAATAAAGGTAATTTTATTATAGCTTCCGTATGAGCGGTGTGTCACGATTGGCTCATAATTCTAGGACGTGCTAGGGATGCACTGGTCTAGAATACGGGGCAAAAAGTTTAATTGTACCCGGATGGCGTGAACGTGCGCTAGCATGCGGAATAGGTATAAATTATTTTTGCTCTGAAATATTCTGTTTGTCATACAATAGAGATATATTGTCCAAAACGAGCTGTGTAGAAGAAAGTTTTGATTTTTTGTTAAATAAACGTTATTAAAATACTGTAGGAAGCTGTAGCTTTTTTTTTATAGCGGTTGACAAAGAGTAACATAATTGCATTCTACTTGAAACGGGCAGTTGATTAACTAAAATAATTTTAAACAAAAAAGAACCGACTTCACTAAGCATACACCTTTCCAACACCAAATGCTCGATCTGCTGTAAAAAATACTCAAATCACCATAGGTGTGCTTATAATAGTTGAAGAGTTCCCTCGATTTCTCCAGGATCCCATCATCAGGTCCTGACATGGTTACAATGGGACCAACTGTGAAGTATACGCTTTCAAACAAAAAAATAATGTTCCAAATCGGTCCAGCCGTCTTCGAATAATCGGTGAACATACATAAAAAAAAAAACAAAGATCCCGACGAATTGATAACCTCCTCCTTCGAAATCTTGAAGTCGGTTGATAAAAATGGGAGTTCATCACGTTACATTTGGTTCACGTCATCACCTTAAGCATAGCGGCCCAATAGATATAGGATATGTTATTCCAAACATAAGACGACAGACTAATTTAAAGTTTGGTCAGCGAGTCAGGATTGAAACTTTGACTAGTTTATAAGTTGTCCGACGACTCAGGATTTAAACTAATAACCTCAGTTTGAAACCTCTCGCCTTAAACTAATTACCATACAGAGACGTATTAACGTGTTTCTAACGACCAACTTGCAGACGTCCAAAATACCGCAAGAAAACAATTTAGCCAGCGCCCGCCGTAATGGCAAGGGTAGGTGCAAAAACGCTGGGAATGCGGCAGCTGACCCTCAGGGCACAGGGCCGCAGTTGGTGGGGCCTGGACCAATATGTTTGTACCGAACCATTGATTGGGTGGTGGCCTGCGGCGATTTCCAATTCGCTCGATTTCCAATTCGCTCGATTTCAAGACACCTCGATGATTTTATTGGATTTGACGAAAGAACTACAGTTGCTATCCGATAAAGACCTTTTTGAAAATAATATATTTTTAGATTCTAAATTACTGGAACACGACTCATTTTAAATGGCTGAAAAGTCGGTGATAAAGTCAGAACAGAAAGTTAATTGTATATATTTTTTTAACCAACCAGAAATGTTAGGTACCTACATAAAATTAGATATTATACCTATATATACCTGTTATAAGAAATTAATAGATCCTTTCTTTGCCAAAACGAGTTGAACGCTTCTTTATCTATTTAAAAAAATATTATTATTATATCACCAGTTTTACATAAAACCCGTACTGATAGTAGGAGTCATAAACTGTCTAATACCTAAAATCTATCGAATCTATTCATAATATCGGAACCCAGACTCCGTCTCTGAAGCAGTCGACGGGGATTAATGGCGGCAGCAATTAAAGTAGTAAACAGCAGGTGCAGTGAGACGCGCCGGCACCCTCTCGAACAAACAAAATAGTGTGGCGAACCCGCGAGGAGGCTGTGCTACACGGCTGTAACCAATATACAACTATTGTATTGAAGCACACTGGCAGAAAGCCACGTATAGTTGATATAAACAATATAGAGTAGTGGTCCTAAAATAATGCCTTGAGACACTCCTTTATTAAATCTGTAATATCGCTTTAACTTAATACGACCAGTATTTATATATTTGTTTAAAAATTATTTGTTTTAACCAAGAAAATACTTTGGCTCTTATAACATAGTAATATGAGTAAATATTATTGGTAGAGATATAGTACGAGTATGTTAAGCATATCAAAAGCCTTTGAGAAAACGAAAGTAGACTAGCACTTTACTTACATTTTCTTGTCGCATTAGTGTGTTATCGCAATGCATATGTATGGGATGTACATTGGCAGCCCAGCGTAAACTTTGTTGCAATGCATAAAAGAAAAGAAAACAGTCATAAATTTGCTGCTACTAACATATCCTATCTATTTCCCATTCTTGACCTCCGTGTATCATAAGCATAAGAAAGTAAATGAGTAAACGGAACTAGCGGGTAATTCTGCAGGGCTTCTGAGCGAACTCCCGTAATGCGATACTGTTGGCGAACAAAATAATCTGTTTGCAAACAAACATACATGCACCGCAGCACTGCAGTGAGCAAAATATCATGCTGGTTGCAGTTATACAAACACAAAGATTTCACAAATAGTGAATGCGAGTGTTTGCTTTAGATTAGAATTATTTTGTACGCTTGAAGTTGGAATGTAGGTACTAGAGTTGCACCGTTCTCGCGAACGTTCTCGCCTGAGAATATTTCCCATAGTAAACGGAGAAGGGTCTCGAAAACGGCCATACTCTCGTAGGTACGGCGACGACTGAATTTTCATAAAAAGCGAACCATTTCGAACATTCAAGAACGCATTTCATAAAATAAATAAAGAAACCCCAAACTGTACCTCCTAACTGAATCAATTGAGTATAATTAAACAATTAAATTTTTTAAACTACATCGTAGATTTCTGTACAAAAAGCAAAAACGTTTACGTTTAAGTTGGATAAGGAAGTGAGCCCGTGAGGATCACAGAGGTGCTAATTTCCGTAACCCTGTGTTCGCGCGTGGCCGGATATGTTAGACACCACTCATGAGTGATCTTTGGCAACGCTTTGTCTGTTACCTTTTTCACCTATTTGTATTGCAATTTACTGATATTTGATGTAAACAATCAACATATTCTTCCTAACATTTCGAGAATACAAAGCAATAGTAGGTTTCGCGCCGTGTCTGTCGCTTGATTGAAAGAAATATCAAAAACGTGTTTCTGTGATTGTATCCTGGATTTCTCTGGTCCATCAACAGATATTTTTCAAGATCTGTCACAGTGTATCACAAGCCTATAATTTTTGTTTTAAAGTAGACTCTATTTAAACTACGGGTAAATATTTCCCATAGTCACGGAGAACGTTCTCGAGAACTGCACAGCTCTAGCCACGTCACATTGGTAATTTAACGATTCAAAATGCTCCCTGAAATGAGTTTACAATAAAAAAGTTACTGTAAGTCAGCCAGTAAGTATACCTATTCAATTATACACATTCAAATTAAGGCAGGTTCAATGTTACATAAGATTGTTTGACGGTGAAGGGTAGCTCATGTAGCGGTCACCGGAACGACTAGGGTGACATCACATCCCATCACGGACAGGACATAAATCCACAGGCACGTGCCTTATCGCACGAAAAAACACTTCCATCCGTGTTTTGTTTTTATTGCGCGCAATAATGCAGTTTAAGAATTTGTCCTGTCCTTTTTGTGGTTACACCGGAATTAGTCAAGTTTTTATCGATTCAAGTAAAATGGTTGCTTAAAGGATTTAGGGATGAAGTAGGAGTTTGCTTTCGGTGACCCGGTTGGTTGATGGTTTCTATGTATATAATTTTTTTTTTTTTTACTTTTTAAAATTAACTACTAACAAATGTTCAATATGTTATTGCAATAAAAATTCAGTACCTATCGTAATTATACTTCAAATCGTTATATTCTTGAAATACCGTATATTAAGGTCTGGACTTTCGACCTCGAGGTTCTGGATGGCTTTTATTATTGTTAAATTTAAACTTTCGTGAGACATAATAACAGGATAAACAATGACTAGAGCCATATTGCAACTTTAAAACACGTATAGACACGATCCAACTTCAATACAACTCCAATGTATTAACTACGCAATACGGCTATTAGCACCAAAACGACTGAATCAGAATCAGAACCATCAAAATTTGCTTGAAAAATGTTTCAATGCAACTCAATACAACTTAAATATTACTAAAAAACTACTACTACTAATATTACTTAAATATTATTTTGTTACTTAAATATTGGTTGATTGTTTGTGGTGTGTTCGAGTTATGTTTGAAATAGATTGTGTTTTTTTTAATGTATCGTTTGTTGTATTTTAAAACTGGAGTACGGCACCTATGAATATTGGTTAGTTTTAGTTATAAAATAGTATTTTACAAAGTCGTGACATAATGAACAGCTTTTCAGTCGAATACCGTGCTTACTGTTAATTTTCGTGGCATAAGTATGGTACGAGATTGAAAAGTTTAATTATGTCACTATTTAAAAAAAAATGCGACCATAAAAGATCCATCGAAAAGTGTGCGCTAGTAATTCGGTCTACAAAGTCAACATTCAATTCAATTCAATTCAATTCATTTATTTGTAAACATAGGTAATAAATAGGACTGTTACAGTGGTGGTATAAAACATAAGAGAACACTATGTTTCGCCGATTGGCATACAAATTCACATTCGGCATACAAAACATTCAAGCATTATAGTCGACAAGTGGAAAAACATTCTTTGAAATATAAATACTTTTCATATTGGTTAAATTTACTCTTCATTTAGCCAAAATAATCTATTTTTAAAGTGCGTGCAAAGATACAGAACTGAAAAACTTATTACAATAGTAGTTATAGGTACAGCAATCACGAAAAGCTTTTGCAAACATTTACTGATTCTACACAACAGTACCGTTAGAAAACCTAATTCATCCCTAACATACGTACAACAGTAACTCTTGCGTTATAGGTACCTACCAAGCTCCGCACTACATGATATCATAGTATAGGAACAATGGAAGTAGTCTATCTCCAGCCGTTTAAGAATTTTCGTATAGTCCTGGTTGATGTTGCAACTCCAACCAGTCAAACCGAAGCTAATCCCTTCCATTGGCCTATTTGCAGTGGTCATCATCATTAATTTATTTTTGTCAAAGATAACTGGTAAGCATCTAATTATAACCTTAAAGTTACATATATGTAGATACTTATTCATAAACATAATTATTAAGTCCCGTTTTTGACAAAATAATGAGTGAAAACAAGTTTGAATCAGTATAGTTATCAAACAAAATTTATAAAATTAATGACATTATCAATTATCATCATTCGACCAAAAGTTTGCCTGTGTCCAAAATTCCTACAAGTAAATGTCCATCTAAGTCCTAAAATAAACTCAATACAGGGTGTAACAATAATACTGGTGAACCGTTTAAGGACATAATTGGTATCGTATTGCGACTAACAAAAAATAGGAGAAAGTTTTTGACGCGAAAAAATAAATAAATTATGGGACCCATCGTCCCAGCCGGCCAACCAATACCAGTAGGAATTTTGGACACAGGGAAACTTCTTGTCGAATGATGGCACAGGGAATGTCATCTCGCTCAAATCTGGAGCAGAACCCGACTGGGGAAGTACCTCCACCTTACAGAAAACCACAGCCAAATATCACTAGACCCTACTCATAGTGTTGTGTTCCTGCTTTTACATTAATGCCTTTGTGCCTTTTGTTTTGAAGATGGAATACTTTGTTTCAGTCTACTCCAGTTATACCTACGTAAAAGTACCGCACTTCAAGATATCGTGTGTCCAGTAAGGGGCATGCATTTCCCGCTCTCCCAGGGGACGGAGCGGTTTTCCACTGGAATAGTAATGTACTGGAGATGTTAGTGTTTAGATCGATAGAAAGATGAATTTATCGTTGCTTTTCTCTTCTTTAATATTAAATTGGCTCGCTTTTTATTCCGCTGGGAGGGGAAGTTTAGTTGAATTCGACGTCTGGTTGTAGGTTTTAAACAATAGAAAATTGAGGGTAAGTATACTTTCTTTGTTTTTAGTAAGCTTACTTGCGACGTACCTATATGGGGTACGTATAGTCGCGGACGATCTAGAACGCAAAATGACCACTCATAGGTAGGGTAGGTTCGTTAGTTATCTTATCTTCTAATGGCCGAAGGTCAAACCGCACAGAAATAGGAGCCCGTCGACATCGCTAACGTAAAGATAAAACGACGTAAATTATGTAGACATCTTGCATTCTAGATCGTCCGCGATGTAGACTAAAAGCGATATTGTCAAAATATTACACTAGTCATATTGCGTTGTAGACCATCCTCGAATAACCCGTGAAAAACGGTACAATACTTAGGTATGTTTTTTAGTTAACTTTTCAAGGAAATTTCGAAAAGACTGATCGACACTACTGGCACTGGTGACAGCCAAGCTGGCAGCTTCCTTGTAGAACGAATCATCATTACAATTTAGGGGGAAATATTTCCTTGGAAGTTGGAACCGTTAATTTAAGTAATTGTAATATTTTTTTTATTTTTGTTGTCTTCTAATACCTAGATAGACACACTAACTTTTTTTTCAATTTTTGTTTCATATTTTCTCCTGTTAAGATACCGTCACATGAATAGAATAAATATTTATTTATTTATTTATTTGATCTTTATTGCACAATACAAGATGGTACAAATGGCGGACTTAATGCCATAAGGCATTCTCTACCAGTCAACCAATGGGCTAAACAGAAAGGTTAAGTAGGTGCAGGGTCCATTAAATATGACAGAATTAAAAGAGAAAAAAAAACTAACAATAGATACATATAAGCTATATTCATAAACTTACACAAATACATATAATAATAAACATACATACATATATTTTATATACCTTGTGTGAACCATTAGGAGGACGATGAAGAAAGCTTGTCAAGGAAATGCTTGCGCAACAAGCGCTTGAAAGTGAATTTAGTCTGAGCTTGCCTGAGAGAGAGCGGCAGAACATTCCAAAGTCGGATTGACTGGATGGTGAAAGAATTAGACATAAAACCAGTTCCATGTCGGGGCACATTGTCAATGAGCTTTAGAGAACGAGAAGAACGAAGATGTGTGCCGGGGCGTGGGGAAACAAATTTAAATTTCGATCGAAGATAATTTGGGGCGGACGGGTCGAACAATATGGAATACAGAGTGCAAAGAATACGAAGTGACCTACGTTCTCGGATCGGAAGCCAATTAAGTTTTCTGCGGAGATTGGAAACATGGTCATACTTACGGAGACCGAACACGAAGCGTATGCAGTTATTACGTAACCGGTCAAACTTGTTCAATGAGTCTTGGGTGAGATTGGTGTAACAGACATCAGCATAATCAAGGACAGGCAGGACAAGAGATTGGACAAGGAGAATTTTAGTGCTGACTGGGAGAAAATGTTTAAAACGATAGAGTGCTCTTAAAGTATTAGTTACTCTTCGAGAAACGTCGGCCACCTGAGGTTCCCATGTAAGCCCGCTGTCAATAATTAGCCCCAGGTTCTTCACTTGCGATACTAGAGGTATCACTTCCTGTTCGTAGAGGATTGGCGCCACCTCAGCAGTGTCTATTAAAGACAGTAGACGGGTGCTACCAAGCAAAATGGCCTGGCATTTGGTAGGGTTGACCGTGATACCAAAACAGCGTGACCAAGTGGAAATACGGTTTAGGTCTGAGTTAATTTCAGCGATTGCCTGATCCAGAAGTCATCGACGTACATATGGTAGGAGCATTTTAGTTTAGAGGTGATAAGATTAATAAAAAGTGAGAACAGAAGAGGTGAGAGAATCCCGCTCTGTGGGACCCCAGAAGTAAGATCGCACCAGTCAGAAGAAGTACGATCAGCACGAACCAACTGACGGCGGTCCTGAAGATAGGAAATATATGCTCAGCGAAAGAACTTCAGTCTTTTATTTTACATAAATGATTATTTATTGGTAGGTAAAACACTAATGTAGGTTTATGAAACAGACTTAAAAATAAAACTGACCTATTTCGAATAAAAATATTAGTTACTGACCTTAATTGAATGTTAAACCCGTATTAACTTAATACAAAACTGCGCAAAATCAACAACACACAATAAATCTTCGTGTAACTTTAAAACTGCATTAGACGTGGTACTCACGTGTACCAGTCGTAACCCGGAGTCAAGTTTAGCGGCCGTAAACGCGTGGGCCGTAACCTGCGTAACTGCCTAACTTCATTATGGGGCACTTCGCTGGGAAACGTTTTGTTCATGAATTGGTGCATGTGTGTGTACATGCGATACGAAAGCGACAAGGTAACTGGGTGTTTAGTACCTTTTTCAAGAAATTTTGGTTACTGCCTCGCGCAACGCAGTATTGCGATACAGCACATCGAGGAAATGCCGCGCTACGCCGAAGGGGCCCAATTTTAGACTAAGGGCCTGTTTCACAATCTCCAGATAAACTTATCTGCCAGTTAAAATTATTGCTATCCTTTTCTCCAGTCATATAAAAGAAAAGGACAGCAAACATTTATCTGACAGATATGCTTTAACTGGATATTGTGAAACAGGCCATTAGTATAGTTTCTTAGTTTTAGGCCTTTGGTAAAGTAGTGTTATGTTTCTTTGGTACCTATATTTATTTATTACTAAACGAAATGAAAAATAAATAACCATTTATTTGTACTACACTTTAGATATCAAAATGTTATTTAAGTTATTATCCGTGAAAGCTGTATGCATATTTCTCAGAAGACAATTCGATGTTATATTATGTAAAATTGACATTAGTCAAGGAAAGGCATAAAAGTATTCGATTTAGAATTCTTATCTATATTATTAAATATTAAAATAGGAGAAAGTTTTTGACGCGAAAAAATAAATAAATTATGGGACCCATCGTCCCAGCCGGCCAACCAATACCAGTAGGAATTTTGGACACAGGGAAACTTCTTGTCGAATGATGGCACAGGGAATGTCATCTCGCTCAAATCTGGAGCAGAACCCGACTGGGGAAGTACCTCCACCTTACAGAAAACCACAGCCAAATATCACTAGACCCTACTCATAGTGTTGTGTTCCTGCTTTTACATTAATGCCTTTGTACCTTTTGTTTTGAACATGGAATACTTTGTTTCAGTCTACTCCAGTTATACCTACGTAAAAGTACCGCACTTCAAGATATCGTGTGTCCAGTAAGGGGCATGCATTTCCCGCTCTCCCAGGGGACGGAGCGGTTTTCCACTGGAATAGTAATGTACTGGAGATGTTAGTGTTTAGATCGATAAAAAGATGAATTTATCGTTGCTTTTCTCTTCTTTAATATTAAATTGGCTCGCTTTTTATTCCGCTGGGAGGGGAAGTTTAGTTGAATTCGACGTCTGGTTGTAGGTTTTAAACAATAGAAAATTGAGGGTAAGTATACTTTCTTTGTTTTTAGTAAGCTTACTTGCGACGTACCTATATGGGGTACGTATAGTCGCGGACGATCTAGAACGCAAAATGACCACTCATAGGTAGGGTAGGTTCGTTAGTTATCTTATCTTCTAATGGCCGAAGGTCAAACCGCACAGAAATAGGAGCCCGTCGACATCGCTAACGTAAAGATAAAACGACGTAAATTATGTAGACATCTTGCATTCTAGATCGTCCGCGATGTAGACTAAAAGCGATATTGTCAAAATATTACACTAGTCATATTGCGTTGTAGACCATCCTCGAATAACCCGTGAAAAACGGTACAATACTTAGGTATGTTTTTTAGTTAACTTTTCAAGGAAATTTCGAAAAGACTGATCGACACTACTGGCACTGGTGACCGCCAAGCTGGCAGCTTCCTTGTAGAACGAATCATCATTGCAATTTAGGGGGAAATATTTCCTTGGAAGTTGGAACCATGCCGCCGGTACCCAATTTTTTGGATGTAGTTTTAATTTAAGTAATTATAATATTTTTTTATTTTTGTTGTCTTCTAATACCTAGATAGACACACTAACTTTTTTTTTCAATTTTTGTTTCATATTTTCTCCTGTTAAGATACCGTCACATGAATAGAATAAATATTTATTTATTTATTTATTTGATCTTTATTGCACAATACAAGATGGTACAAATGGCGGACTTAATGCCATAAGGCATTCTCTACCAGTCAACCAATGGGCTAAACAGAAAGGTTAAGTAAGTGCAGGGTCCATTAAATATGACAGAATTAAAAGAGAAAAAAAAACTAACAATAGATACATATAAGCTATATTCATAAACTTACACAAATACATATAATAATAAACATACATACATATATTTTATATACCTTGTGTGAACCATTAGGAGGACGATGAAGAAAGCTTGTCAAGGAAATGCTTGCGCAACAAGCGCTTGAAAGTGAATTTAGTCTGAGCTTGCCTGAGAGAGAGCGGCAGAACATTCCAAAGTCGGATTGACTGGATGGTGAAAGAATTAGACATAAAACCAGTTCCATGTCGGGGCACATTGTCAATGAGCTTTAGAGAACGAGAAGAACGAAGATGTGTGCCGGGGCGTGGGGAAACAAATTTAAATTTCGATCGAAGATAATTTGGGGCGGACGGGTCGAACAATATGGAATACAGAGTGCAAAGAATACGAAGTGACCTACGTTCTCGGATCGGAAGCCAATTAAGTTTTCTGCGGAAATTGGAAACATGGTCATACTTACGGAGACCGAACACGAAGCGTATGCATTTATTACGTAACCGGTCAAACTTGTTCAATGAGTCTTGGGTGAGATTGGTGTAACAGACATCAGCATAATCAAGGACAGGCAGGACAAGAGATTGGACAAGGAGAATTTTAGTGCTGACTGGGAGAAAATGTTTAAAACGATAGAGTGCTCTTAAAGTATTAGTTACTCTACGAGAAACGTCGGCCACCTGAGGTTCCCATGTAAGCCCGCTGTCAATAATTAGCCCCAGGTTCTTCACTTGCGATACTAGAGGTATCACTTCCTGTTCGTAGAGGATTGGCGCCACCTCAGCAGTGTCTATTAAAGACAGTAGACGGGTGCTACCAAGCAAAATGGCCTGGCATTTGGTAGGGTTGACCGTGATACCAAAACAGCGTGACCAAGTGGAAATACGGTTTAGGTCTGAGTTAATTTCAGCGATTGCCTGATCCAGAAGTCATCGACGTACATATGGTAGGAGCATTTTAGTTTAGAGGTGATAAGATTAATAAAAAGTGAGAACAGAAGAGGTGAGAGAATCCCGCCCTGTGGGACCCCAGAAGTAAGATCGCACCAGTCAGAAGAAGTACGATCAGCACGAACCAACTGACGGCGGTCCTGAAGATAGGAAATATATGCTCAGCGAAAGAACTTCAGTCTTTTATTTTACATAAATGATTATTTATTGGTAGGTAAAACACTAATGTAGGTTTATGAAACAGACTTAAAAATAAAACTGACCTATTTCGAATAAAAATATTAGTTACTGACCTTAATTGAATGTTAAACCCGTATTAACTTAATACAAAACTGCGCAAAATCAACAACACACAATAAATCTTCGTGTAACTTTAAAACTGCATTAGACGTGGTACTCACGTGTACCAGTCGTAACCCGGAGTCAAGTTTAGCGGCCGTAAACGCGTGGGCCGTAACCTGCGTAACTGCCTAACTTCATTATGGGGCACTTCGCTGGGAAACGTTTTGTTCATGAATTGGTGCATGTGTGTGTACATGCGATACGAAAGCGACAAGGTAACTGGGTGTTTAGTACCTTTTTCAAGAAATTTTGGTTACTGCCTCGCGCAACGCAGTATTGCGATACAGCACATCGAGGAAATGCCGCGCTACGCCGAAGGGGCCCAATTTTAGACTAAGGGCCTGTTTCACAATCTCCAGATAAACTTATCTGCCAGTTAAAATTATTGCTATCCTTTTCTCCAGTCATATAAAAGAAAAGGACAGCAAACATTTATCTGACAGATATGCTTTAACTGGATATTGTGAAACAGGCCATTAGTATAGTTTCTTAGTTTTAGGCCTTTGGTAAAGCAGTGTTATGTTTCTTTGGTACCTATATTTATTTATTACTAAACGAAATGAAAAATAAATAACCATTTATTTGTACTACACTTTAGATATCAAAATGTTATTTATATATATATTCATTTATTTTTTTCACATATTTATTGTCAAATTATATGAAATCGATGTCAACATTTACATGGATATAAAATTAAGAAAAATACTTGCATTCAGCAAGTTGTAGTAATTTTACAATAAACAAAATTAACATAAATTTCTAAAGCTCTTCAATAAGAAATTCAGTTACAGAATAATAGGCCTTTTGGATTAAGAAGTATTTTAGTTTCAAAATAAACGCACCAGAGGAGCGAGCGTTTTTTTTATTTTGAGATTTTTTTGTAAATTGTTGGTCCCAAGACGTGTAATAAGTGGCCAGTTTTTGTTAACCTGTGCATTGGCCATTCCAGATCATGCTTTCTCTGCTCTTGATAGACGACAATCACTTCTATTATTTGTCAATAGGTACATAGGTCGTGTCGTAGTCGCATTCGTGTCGCTAAGCAAAAATAACCAAAAAGTCCAAGTATAAATGGAGCAAAGTAGTTTGAAAATAGGCAGGTAAAGTTTTGAGAGGCAGCATTAATGCTATGTGTAGGACAAATTGTATTTTAGAAACTATGTCAGAGGCTATTTTGAATGTAACTCATATAACATTTTGATTTTAATACAGTTAAATATAGTATCGCTTGCACACATTGCAGTTTTGTAATCATTATTAAAATACCGAATTCAAAATAAGTTTTCGTACATCTAGCTGAAACAAAATATTTATAATATTGTAACATCAAATTAACATTTACCGAATAGTTACTTACCCTTTCATTCAAAATGAAATTGTTTTGTTTTAACAGCACCTCGTTTGTTTAAAATTAAACAATATACGTGGTTTATTTGCGAATTGGCTTCGTTGTATTTTTCAGCTGTTATCAGATTTGTGAATTTCTGGCGTGTGTATATATTCGTGAAACGCGTTTTAGATATTTATTTTATGTACATTGGTTATTATTTAATGACATAATGACACTTGACAGTGTACAGTCGCCGTCAGATATATCGGAGCGGGGGGTGGTGACAAATATCTGAACAACGACGCCTCTATTGTCAAGGCGATAAAGTGCGTGTTGAGATATTTTTGAGTACCTTGACCGCTCCATTATATTTGATGGCGGCTGTACAAACTTTATTGACTTCACAGATTGATACACTTACGAGGGTTGCTACTTATATATCCGGAAACAAAAAAACAAACAAACGTACACGGCTGAAAATGGTTTTATTGTTTTTCAAAGTATTCCCCTTGATGATCTATGCACTTTTGCATTCGCGTGAACCAATTTTTAAAGCACTTCTGCCACTCCGCCTGAGGTACCTCCATTACGTGTTGTTTGAATGCGTCGACAGCATCTTCAGCGGTCGAAAATCGTTGACCGCGTAATTTATTCTTTATATTTGGAAATAAATAAAAATCGTTGGGTGCCAAGTCAGGGCTGTACGGCGGATGACCCGTTAATTCCACATTTTGACCCTCCAAAATAGAGTTGTTTCGCGTGACGTATGACAGCTGGCATTGTCATGATGAAGAATGATTCTTCGTCGCTGGTTAGTTTTACGAATTTGTTCAAATACTTCCGGTAAGCAAATGGTCGTGTACCACTCTGAATTAACCGTTCTACGGTTTTCTAGTGGCACTGTAGCTACATGGCCATTAATACCGAAGAAGCAGGCCACCATTTGTTTCAATGTACTTTTTGCACGAGTAACTTTCGTAGGGTTCGGCTCATTTTGAAACACCCATACCGTTGATTGTTGCTTCGTTTCGGGATCGTATGCATAGATCCAGGATTCGTCACCTGTATAGATGTTATAAACGGCTTTTGAGTCACCACGGTTATATTTTTTTAACATTTTATTGCACCATTCGACGCGAGCATCTTTTTGCTCTTTTGTTAAGTTGTGGGGTATCCAACGCGAACAAATTTTTTTTACAGCCAAATAATTATGTAATATGCTATTAATGCTGGTCATAGAAATACCCAGAGTCGCCTCTATCTCGCGGTACGTAACATGTCGGTCGTCCATTATAAGTTTTCGCACAGCCTCGATATTTTGTTGTACAACGACCGATTTCGGGCGACCTGCCTTAACTTCGTCCGTAAGCATACTACGTCCACGATTGAACTCACTAAACCAGTGATACACAGTAGTTTTAGATGGGGCTTCATCACCAAAAGTTGAAGTTAGTTGATCTATGCACTGTTGTTGCGTTAAACCACGCCGAAAATCATAATAAATCATAGCACGAATATTTTCACGAGTGAGTTCCATTCTTGCTGCGAGATGACATTTAAAACCCGTCAAAAACAAAACACGAGCGTTAATAAGAAAGAAAAAATATACCGGCCAGTACTTAAAAAAGTTCAAATTTTACCATGGAGGTCAAATATGCTATTTAAGAAGATTGTAATCCCGGTTTCCGGATATATAAATAGCAGCCTATGTATCAATTTCATAAGTATGGCATCGGTCTCGCTGCTTATTTTATTGGTCGTATTTGACCGCGTTCTTCAAAGAGTAAGAGTGAATACCTTACCTTATGAACAAATCCAACAGAAGCATTGACAGCAATATTTCCTCTTATTCGTCGTAATAATAAAAATTTGTTCGTTGTTTCGTTTTTACTGTTTAATATCAAGTGAGCTTTACGCTTTGTTATTTAATGACATGGAAAAACGATTTCATAATGTCATTTCTGAATTCTATTGTTACCTTTTCTGTGTCTAAATGAATCAATAAAACAAAACGTATAACTGTAAACTTTTATCCTACACATACCACCATCTACATTATTCATTTACTCGCCAAGATTTCAATGTAAAGCATAAAAATCAGACTCCAGTCTTGCCAATTTCTGTGTGTTTGTCGTATTGGTGCAGAGAATCTGCACTCCGTGAGCTGAAGCCGAATGCATCGGAAGGGATGCACAATGCATACAAAGTGCACAAGCAGTCAGCCGTGATTTTTCCTACGCTCAGATAGGGTGCATTGGGCGACAAAGACTGATTATTGTTACAAATCGAATCTACATGTGTCCGGTTTAAATTGGTTATATCTGGACGATGGGGTATTGATAAAAGTACTTAAATATTTATTATTATATGTTTTATTTCATTGATCTACATAATTAAGTATAAATGGGTTTTATGCGCATTTGACAACACAATTACCCAAATTAAAAATCTAAATGTAAAAAACATTTAATTGTATGTTTTTGCACTATTTTATGCCTTTATCCTTATCTTATACGATGGAAATGCGCTGCGTGAAATGTCAAAAGCAGGACCAAATGATGAAATAATGAAAATAATTTCTTTATATCCTAACGAGGTTTCTATGGAACCAAGGAGAACCATGTCCTGAAGGAGAAAAAGCATGATTAGATAATTTTTAGTTTTTATTTATTGGTGTGCTAGTACTTAACCCGCCCCTGAACGAGAAAAAGCATGATTAGATAATTTTTAGTTTTTATTTATTGGTGTGCTAGTACTTACAAAGCCGTAAAATTTTCTAAACAAAGTCAATTTCAGTACCTACTAATTGCAAGTTGACATAACAAATTGATTAATAATTCTAATTTTATGTTTAATATAATAATATTATTGTAATTAAAATGTATGCCATGAAATCTTTTGACATGTAATATTTAATTATAATGAATAAATGAGTATGAGTATGAATGAGTATTAAGGTTAATTAAAAGGTCCATACCCTAGCAATAAGATAAAATATTGAATAAACTTTTAATTAATGCATTACTTAGTGGAAGTAAATATTGTTTTCTCAGTAACACGAATTAGACAATAATGATAATAAATGTCTACTACAATCGTTAAAAGTAAATTCAGAGGAAAGTTATTAATTAAAGGAAAGAAGGTATTCTTTGTAAACCTCTTTGCTCAATTAAATGGGAACTTAAGGCTCTCTTTGTCAACGTCTCATTCTTTAATTGACGCAGTAGAATACGTAGGCAGGTATTTTAATTTTTCTTTCAGTTAAATTCTTTTTCAGAACTAAGCTGTCGTATTGTTATCAGAAAGCCCAGCGCTCCGATTAAAAAGGGGAAACAAACAAATTTTATTTCGAGTGATTTATGTTGTCACTTTTGAAAAATAGACATTAAAAAGTTCCTCAAATATTTGTAGCATGGTTTATATGAAATGGATCTAATTCTTCGGTCATAAAGTTAGGCCGAAAGAGAAGGTAGATAACCGGGACTGTGTCTCGTTTTGACTAACGAGGTAATGATGTCATCAGACAATCAGAATTACTATGTGTCAAATGTGTAAATTTTGTAACGAGTGAGTGAGACATCGCCACTATTATTATGCTCTCTATCTGACCGTTTCTACTAATTTTTAATAGTCACCCATGAACGACTGTTTTACTCGGCTGTAATAAATGTATCTAAAATAAATAAAAAATATCAAATATCAACATGTTGCACATCAGTCAATAGGTTTTTAAAAATAACATAGGGGTTTATGAAAATTTTGTGATTAAGTAAGTATTTTCAGAAATAATCACTTCGAAAGTTAGAAACATTGTAACTTTTGAAACTTAAGTCCAAGAAATATGAAAAAATTGAAAAGATACGCCTTATCTAAGGTGTTGCTGCCTAAGGGCATCGTTTTCTAAAACGCCAGTATTAGCTCCAGTTCTTAAGGGGCTGACAACAGCTAAATTTCTTCCCTATCTTTTTCAGCGCGAGTGAAAGAGACACACTGTGTGACGATTAGTACCTATAGGAGCTCATTGCAAAATTTGCAAACTGATGTATTAAAAAAACTAACCATTAATTGAGAGAGATAAAACAACGAAGTTCTTAGTATTATAGTGTGGTGGAATTTAGTTTTTAGTTACAGACGTATAAGTCAAGAAACTAAAGACATACAACTGTTTAAAGCTAATTTTAAGATGTAACTTTGGAATTATTTTCTATCGAGCCGATTTCGTCCAATCGTGTATCGGAATTAACGAAGTTCTTCCAAACATAACGAATATTAACATATATTTCTTTTACTTTCTCAAAACAAGTAGTTATAGCTAAAAAACTGTTTGAGTAAAGTCAATTTGAAGGTCATCGGGTGTTGTCAGCCTCTTAAATATTTCCTGCTCCGAAGTTGACCGCTAAATAATAAAATTACCTACATATAATATAGCTACTTTTATTGGTGTAAGTAATATATAAGTATTTATATTCCTACTGATAACACATAATATTTTTGTATATCTATTGATAACACACTATATATTTGTAACATATAAGCCGCGCAGTATGCTGTCCCGCACACCTCACTGGCTCCGCAGAAAACCAGCGCCGTTGATAACGCTAAGTCGTGCCAACTGCATTTCTGAGTGGAGACCATTTCAGCCTCAAGTCTTTTTCAGCCTCACATCGTATCACATACGGAAATTGTTTTGATCATTATCGGTTCAGCCGTTTTTGAGTTATGTCCAAAAAACTTCATCCATAGGCATCAGATAAGACCTTGTGAAGGTACCTTCAACGGAATAAGAACCAAACTAATAGTACGGAACCCTCCATATGCGTGGCCCGACACGCACTTTACCGGTTTTTATCTGTGCTATAAGGTAACATTCCAATTCAATCAGAACGTCAAGTCACGTCATTTATCACGGACATTTTCTTTGAAATTTACATTTCCTCAAGTTTACTGCCGGTAGCATTATCAGTTGAACTGAACGGTTGCAGTCGCAATTGGAATCTAAGGATCTATTGCACCAACCACTTTTGACGAACTCATCAGCGTCACTATGTTTCTATGAAAATTTCCATACAATAAAATTTAGAGAACGTTTTAACGATGACAGACGGTTTGGTGCAACCCACCCGGTCTTGATTTAATTATTTATTTATTTATTTAATCTTTCTTGCACAAAAAGAAAACTTATCGTATAAAAGGTGAACTTAATACCATGAGGCATTCTCTACCAGTCAACTCATCCTATTTTTTTTCTTTTTTTTTTGTCTTTAGGTACTCATCCTTTATCCGCATGACCTAGTTCCTGAGTAAAGGTCTGGTAAAGGGTAAAAGGTAAAGTCTGATGTCTAAATCCATTTCCTCCGAAGCAATACTGTAACTAATCTCAGATATTCCTTTGTGAAACTCTCTCGAATGTCTTAGCGTGAGCGTAACGACGATTGTGAAGAAAGTACTTTCATTGGGTTACTTTAATATACCTTCTTTATTGTAGAAGTACAAAAATCGTGTGGAGCCCTTAAGCTATAGAGACACGAGTAAGCTTAGAATGCTCACTCCATACAAGTTATTTAGACCAGAAGCTTGACATAATGAAGGCATGACAACTAAGGGGAACAGGAAGGAGCGGGCAGGGGGTGAGAATACAAAGTTTTACAACGGGTGCCCTATTGACACCTCCTGCCCGCTCCCCCCTAAGTCCCCTTAGTCAAGCTTTCGGCATTTATTCTGTGCTTTCGGGCTAATAACTATAGTTGTATGGAATGAGCACTCTATGTTTCTACTTGTTTGAGAAAGTTCGCATGGCTATATTTATGTACCAAGACCAATCTACTTTTTGACCGACAGTTTTGAGTGTCTCTTGCGTTACTCAAAATGTCTCTGGAGTTACCAAGAATCGGGCTACATAGTTTCTGTTTAATAGGTTTAACAGTTGGGGGCTCGAAAATTTTAACATACAACATAAACTGAACCACAGAAAATCCATTATTTAAAGGTGAAATTTTACAACGAAATTTAAATTTGGGGACAGATTTGTGTCGGTCAAAATGTTGATTGGCCCACCAATCTACGCTCCACAGTATCTGCCATCAGACATCACGGCATCAAACATGGCATCAAAAACTAACTATAGTTTAATATAAGATATCCAGAGGGAATACTAATACTTCTTGAGTTTAGTGTGTCGATGTCACCTTTGACAAAAACTATGAGTCTTCCGACTGATATGTTAAGATCCACTACTTTATAGGTATACCTATAATTATACCTTGAGGAGTGATAGAAGATTCTATCACAACTCAAGTTTCAAAGAACATGTCAAGAAAAATTCGGAATCATCTCAACTTGAGGTCCTCAAGGTTGTTCTTGATTTGATTTATATCAGTTCCAATACCTCTCATTGTGGTAATATAGCAGATATGCACCGAGCCTAGTCAATTGTTATCAAATCAAGATAATATAATTGCAACATCGTATAAATTGGAATGCGCCGCCTCCAGATTGCAATTTACCTGAATCACTGAGCTTAATTTGTAGTTATTACTAGTTACGGCAAGGATGATAGTAACGGGAAACTATATTTACGCAATCCCGTTCTATTTAAGAAAAATACATTTAAAACCTCGTCGCTCGTTGCCAATTACCATTGACTTATTAGTTTACCTTCGCTTTACTTCTACCTGATTTCACGGTACCTATTACGGTAGAGGGGCATTTAGATTCTGATTTCCGTTCATAATTACAGTAAGACGTAGTTGTCAGAAGGTTCTAGAACGTTTCTTCGCTTTAGCTCCGATTGATTTGCTAACTTGATTTTATTTGCTTTTAAACTCACGAGAGCTCCTTGACTCAGTTAGTAATAAAAATGTTTTTATGAGATCGTTATTTATTGATTTTCACTTAAATGGCTACGTGGAGCATTAAATATCATTTGTGTCATGAAGGGGTTTATTTTTGGAGAAAGATACCTACCTGCAGTTAGTAAAATCTCTTAGGATTCTTTCTAAAAAACGGTTTAATATTTTTATTTTTTATTTAATGATTCCCAAAAACGTATAGTATCTTTGTTATTGTCTGTACTATAGGTAGACTTGTAAGTTACAGCGAACTTAAAGACGTATCTACAAATTCTGGTTTCTGGTTTGGTTCTGGTTTTCTTTGAAATAAATAGAACTAATTTTAAATTTTTGTTTGGGTAAGTATGTATGTAAGTATCTAAAAATGATTAGAGTTAGAAATTTAATTGGTTCCACAATTCAAAAGTACAAAAACTCTTCTGCGTCTCGTAAGAAATGAAGTAGTGACTACAAAATGTAGGGTCAGGGAGGGAACAGTCGCTCGGTGGGAACAGTGGCTCGAATGTGCTGCGCGAGAAACGGAAAGAGCTTTATGTCTGTCCTCTACATCAATCGGAACCGTTCCGTACCCGACCATGTACGAACTAGTTAGTGAGGCGCTCCAGCGCCATGCGAATGTGATATGGTGCGTTTTTGTGTTTAATGCTGTCAAAATTAGATTTCCAGATAAGTTTCACTCCTCTTTTTTCTTAACTTGTACGACATTTTTAATTACTTATGTTATTATCGAAGAGTGTGTTTAATCTACTTAGTATTCGCTGATAATTCAAGGCCCTAGGTGTTTGTACATGTTTTTAATTTGAACTAAAATACAAAATGACGCCAAGGTTAACAGTCGTTCGTTTTGGAAAAGTACACGGTGGCTCGCGAACCACTGTGCACCTTACAGAGTTAGGCTAAAATTTTCTTGAATATGAATAAGAATAAAAATTCTGTAATTATGAAAAATTATTCTTGCACTCTTTTTTTTAAATAAAATGAAAGTGAATAAATCATGCGACTTAGGTAGGTACCTATTTTAAATGAAGAATGAAACAGGAACGATTATTCCGGAATTGGGCTCTAATTACCATTTTATTCAACAAAAATGTTATTTGTTATATAATTTAGGTTCGATTCCTACGTACCTAGCCATTGTGTACTGTTAGAACCACTGTGTACAGGGCGTAGTACATAGTGACTCGAGCCACTGTGTACAGTTAGAACCACTGTGTATTCGCGGGTCCTAGTCACTGTGTACAGCAACCGGTACACAGTGGCTCGATTCCCAATTTCTAAAAAAGAATAGATATAATTTTTTTGGTGAAAGTAACAGCAAATATATTTGCTACATATGAAAGTTTAATAATGCACAGTGCTCTGTGCTCGCAACAATTAGTTCAGGGATTTATATTTTTCATGCAACAGCCTGTTAAAAAATCCTAGCGACTGTTCCCTCCCTGACCCTACGTTTAACAATATACACGTTGTAACAAAAATACGGGTGATCCGCTTAAGGGAATAAGTGGTATCGAAATGCGGGTAAGAAAAAGTAGGAAAAAAAATATCAACGCAAAAACATTTTTTTTTGTATGGGACACGTCGTCCCAGTCGGCCAACCCTCCATATAAACAGGTTTTTTTTTCGCGCGATTTTTTTCTTCTTAGTTTTTCATAATAATAATACGATAACAATTATGCTTTTAAACGGATCACCAGCATTTTTGTACACTTTGTATGTGATAGTCTACTTCAAAAGGTAAATATATGGTAGCCGGCTTTTAGGCTTTTACTGCTCGCATAATAATATTGAATCTGAACAATTTAACCTTCTTCCGCCAAATGGTCCCTTTACCAAAAAAGTGTCACTCATAATAACTCAAAGGTTCGTTCTATGTCTTACGAGGATAGAATGATGGAGTGGTTCTCTGCCTTTTCGCCGAATAACGTTTCCCAAACTGTTTTATTTGCCAACTGTGTCACATTACAAGCTCAAATTTTCAGAAAACAGCTTCAGAAAAATTACAGTATACATATTATTTGAAACGGGGTATTTACCAAGTACATTATTAGCATTTTTGAGCACCCGATATTTCGGCGCTGTTGCGTGCACCATCATCAGTATCATCACGGAGTAACTCAAAAACGCTACTCGGGTGCTCAAAAACGCTAATATACATGGTAAATACCTCGTTTCAAATAATATTTATACTGTATTTTTTCTGAAACTATAAGAATTTCAGAATTATTATAAAACAAACCAAACGTAATCTATATGGTTTTAAACGATGATTATAAAACAAACCCTGAAAAGTTTACAGTTTCAGAAAAAATGCAGTATGCCAAATGACACAGTTGGCAAATGAAACAGTTTGGGAAACGTTATTCGGCGAAAAGGCAGGATGTCGATGGAGTATCTAAACAATAACCAAACCTAAGTCACATGTACGAGTTTGTATGCAGTTTGTATTTTACGTCCCAGCTGCGTCCAAAATGCAGTCAACTCAACTCCAAACATTTTTGCCGAAAGCTATGTAAGTATTGTAGATATGTAGCAATTTCTAGCATCTGAAATAACAAATGAGATTTCTCTGTAAAATATTTTCCAATGCCACAATGTCGGGTTAGTTGTTATGGAGTGGCAACCGGTAATACAATTGTCAGTTGGTTTGATGTAGAATAAAGTGTAGTCTATCGAGTATAGAAAACAATATTACATGGAATATCTACAGTGAGTATGACAGAAATATTGTTCTAATAGTTTTAAAATTGTATTTTTGACGTGAAAACTTTTTTAGGGGCGCAGTGCCCTTTATGTGATGGGGAAAAATGTTAAACTCGCGACAGGTCACGTGACCGATAGATTCGTCAGATTAAAAATTCGTAAGACGGACACGAGACCTGATCGAATAAATAATTGTAATAGTTCTGGAGTGTTAAATTTTTAATGTAATATAAATTGTCATGTTTGTGTACGATAGCGCAATAAATGAATATTGTATGCATGATAGTACTTTTATACTGATAGTTAAAGCAATTCGTGCATAATAATTCCCTAACCATTCTAAAATATCAAAAATGCACAACGTTAATATTCAAGTTTTCACTTCTGCCGGCACTCCCGGAGTACACACCGTTGTTTTTTTTAAATACCACGACGGTGGCAAGGCTTGTTTGTTTATAAGACCCGCCTGATGTTAAGCAGTCTATATGGACGCCTGCAACTCCAGAGGATTCACATGCGCGTTGCCTACCCTTTAAGAATTAAACACTCCATTTTTGAAGAACCACAAACTGAACCGCTGGTAAAACCTCGGCATAAATGTTATGTACCTATGCAAGTTTTAAGGTTTCGTCAAACGATAATAAATGTATGAAACTTTTGACGGAATTTAGACCGCAGACAAAAGATCATGACATTAATGACACATCTAAGTCCGGCGAAAAATGCTTGGCTAGGTACTGTTTATTTTAAAACCGCAAGCGTCGAAAATAAAATAGTTATATCTCTCTCTCTATCGCACTTGCTAGGTACGAGCGAAAGAAACGTATATAACGAAATTTCGATTTCCGAAGTTTGCGGTAAGCCTTCAGTGCCCTTGCAAATAAATACTAATTAGTAAAGATAAAAGTAATGAAGACCTTCATTGCATGACACCGAATAGATAGATAGATATAAATTTTATTCAATAAAGCACAGTATACAGTGTGGAAAGATAAGTCGGGCCCTGGAGGGAAACTACCTTAAAACGTTGAGATAGCTCAATTCACTGAAAGGAAACATTCTTTAATTTTTTTAAAGGGACATAACTGCATTTACAATTTTTTGGAAAAGAGTACAGTTTACAAAAAAACTATTTATTTTGTAATTTTTGCCATAAATATTTTTTATGACAATTGATGCCAATCGATCCTATTTCCAACAAGGATAACAACTTCTTAATACCAACCAAGTTTAGGGCACAAGAGAACCCATAAATAATAATAAAAATATTTTTCATACAATTAGTATGGAAAAAACTGAAAATTAAGAAAAAATCTGTGAATGCAGTTTTAGTTTTTAGGAAAAATAAAAGAATGTTTCCTTTCAGCGAATTGAGCTATCCCAACGTTTTAAGGTAGTTTCCCTCCAGGGCCCGACTTATCTTTCCACACTGTATAGTATAGGTAACGTATAGGTATTATAGGTAGTCGAGGATAGATGATTTCTCTCTCTGTTTCAGGCAATTTAACTTACAATTATTTTTTTTACACATTTTCTATTGTCATTTCACTGTTTTTTATCTCCGCTAGATAAAGGTTGTCTGTCAGAGATCGGTTATTAGCGATAAGACCGCCTGTTGTTTGCCTCTATTAATATGTAATAGGTTTAGTGCATCGTGTTTTTAATAGTTTTTATTCTAAGGTGTGCAATAAAGCCGTTTTACTTATTTCTTATAATACCTACCTAACAAGTAAAACGGTCTGATTATTATGGTTTAATAGTCTCGGTATGTGGCCTATATAATAACCTTAATTATGCATTAATTAATTAAGAAAATACGTAACTATAACAACTGTGAGTTGTGCGTTATAGCCTTGGTTAATTTAGAGAATTTCACATAAGTATAATTATTGACAAACACTGACGAGTAATGAATAGTAGGTATTAAGTATTTTATTTATTTATTAGAATTGCATTCCAAATAATACAGGATGAAATCGGGGTTGTGTAGCAAGCGATCAAGGCATAATACAAAATCGAAAGATGAGCCTATAATGTTAATATGAGTGAATCGGCAAACAGCATTGTCAAGGCAGTGTGGCGCAGTTTTTTTTTTAAATACCACGACGGTGGCAAACAAGCATACGGACCGACTATGGACGCCTGCAACTCCAGAGGTGTCACATGCGCGTTGCGTTGTATGTTGGGTTAATTTAATGTATTATTTTTTAATAATAAACTTTTTGTCACCAATATTGATTATTATTTTTTCAGATGATAAGATAAGTTAGGAAAATAAATTTTGTCATACAATTTGGTCACCCTAATTAATGTGACGTCTTGTCGCTTTCCCTGCATATGTCAAAACTAGTGTGACCATGATATACTTAGTTTAAGATTAATTTTAATTGAATAATAAAAAACCATTCTGCTTTGATCAAATACTAACATGATAATGTTGATCAGTTATGGAGTCAGAAAAAGTGGTTCAGGATCACGACCCAGATTTCACCCTGTATATACAAATGGCGGAGTTAATGCCTTGAGGCATTATCTAACAGCCATTGGGTCAAAAAGTCACCTACCTTTTTGGTGCAGGTTTTATGAAAGAATGAATTGAAACCATAGATTTAAAGAATTGAAACAATATCGCTGTTACTAAATATAAACCAAATGCAAAATATATAGGTAATTATTTAATGAAGTCAAATTAAGAATAAATTTAAACATTTACTTACTTACAGAGAGTCTGGAGCAGCATATAATGACTGGACGCATGTCAAGGAGGAGAAGGAATGGCCGTATGGCTATTATACACGTTGGGCGGACAGAATAACGTCCATCACTAAAGATACACTACATGCATCGGGCCCTGGATCGTGCGGCTTGGAGAACGTTGGTGAAAAGTCTCCACAATCGTCACGTCCCTCAGCCTTGAGGATACAACAGAGAAGAAGAAGACTTATATTTTTTTTAATGGTGCATTCTCATTTTTAACAAACTATAATAGCGGTTTTTTAAATTAAAAAATCACAAAGAGTTTTATTATGCTACTGACCAGATCACAATGAGATAAATTTGGAACAATAATCAAAAAGAGGGAGATGCAATTCGTGTCGTGTCAAGTTTTTATCGTATCAATAAAATATAAAGTAGCCATCTTAAAAGTTCGAATAAGTCTGGGGAAGGATTTTTGCGGTAGAATAAGTACATTATGTATCAGGGCCCGATTCGACATGCCAAACTGTGAAACGTGGATGTCACACTTGTATCGCTAGTGGATAGAGTGATATCCATCCTATCCACACGTGTCCACACCTGTCAAGCTGTCAGTAGGTCTCGCTAGAGCGTTTTGTCTATGGCTATGACCACCATTTTAGATATCACTCTTGAGTGATTCCACCCCGATTTCAACTGTCACAAAAGCGTCATATCATAGCTGTCTCGCAAGCGACTGTCAGTTATGCCATGTCGAATCGTAGCCCTGGTCTTTGTTCTATAGCTAGCTGTGTGCATTTTAGATGGCCTCAGTACGAGCAACGTACTAATCTACCCTAGAATTTGGGAAATCTACTATGTGTACTACTCACCTAAAATTTGGGAAATAAGTAAAAATAACTTTCTTAAAACAAAAAAAAATGTTTAGTAGATTTTGATTGTTTTTTTTTGTACATGGTGCCGTATTCTAATTAAAATACATAAACAATACATTAAAAACTCAATTTATCATCAATATAGCTCCAACACACAACAAATAATCAACAATATTAATTGAAGCTGTATTGGAGTTGCGTCGGAATAATTTTCAAGCAAATTCTGATATTTCTGATTCAGATGTTTAGGCGCTCATTGATTTATTATGTATTCTACTAGATGTGACATCTAGAACAAATTTTGTGCGCCATGTTTGGCGGTTGACAGCTATGACCTATGACTGAATCAAATACTAGTATAGACTTGTAGTGATTTTCACTACAGCTTTTGGGATAGAAATATCTTAGGGATATCATCTTCTGTTACTCAATGCGCTAGCTGTATTGTGTTTTAAAGTTAGAATACGGCTCCTGCTTGATTGTTACTAGTGTTTATTACTAACTTACAAATGGCAAGGGATTACCATACACGTAGATTAAGTAACGGCCACTTTACAAATCGATCTATTACCGTTAAAGCCAAACTCAGACAATAACAATCACATGTTGAAACGAACAGTAACATCGTTGCGTCATCAATTTTCTTATTGCTTTACAAAACAACAAATGCTATTAGGTAAGTTGCAAAACAATGTAAACTTTTGTATCGAACGCAGATACAGTCTAGATTAGGCTTAATGTCATGCCCTTAACCCGATATTTTTTTTAATAGGTAGCAACGTTCTAAATTATTGATATTGATTGATGAATCCCCTAATATGATGGCAGTAGGTTGTCACCGGGTAGCGCGATATAAAAAGATAATTGCCTCCAAACTGTCATCTTATATCACGCTATCCAATGACAACCTGCTGCCATCATAGACCACGTTAAGTTGGGGTTAATTCAAGAGAACTTATTGAAATTCTTGATATGCCACTAGTAAAAAGTTGAAACCTGCATTATTATCAAAAGTATTAACACAGCGTGCCTTTCACCATGGGGCTTTAAATGTAAGGATGGATTTTGCTCGTACACTGAGCTACTTTTAGTCTACAACTATTTATAGGTTAATAATTATATTTTTTTCATACAAACTAAATAATATTTTCAATGAAGGTACGTCATCCAATGAAGCAATTGACATCGTACACTGATGATTTTGCAGTACATTGCTTGTTAAAATAAGTTTAGACTGTATTTTGTTTTACAAATCCAGTTATTTTCAAAAGTTGTAGTTTTATTGTAATTCAGTTTTATGAGCGAAATCGATTCTTATTCCTTACATATTTTAAAGCCCAGTAATCAACGGCACGCTTTAGACTATCGCTGTTGTAAATCTGTACATTTCGATAACGAGAGGTCAGATTAAATGGAAAACCCGTATCTGCAATATCAGTTATTTTACCCGACCGACCTCCATTCGGGCAACAGATAAAATTTATAATTACAATAGTTCGTTATAAGTTTTATAGCCAGTACACGTGACCCAACGGCAGGTAAATGGAAAGCTAGGCGTAGTCGGGACCGGTTCGTGAAATATCCTTGTGTTAAGTAAGGTGATCTAGTTGGCCCTGTGTAGCCTTACTTCTGCGATAACATGTCTCTGTTACATGCAGTTTGTGAGAGAGAGATAGGTGCAAGCAATATAGTGGCTATATCAGTTGGAAAGCCTCGAATCTGACGCGTGCTTGCGGCAATTTGTGGGAGCAATGCGGACGCAGTCGCACCCACGAGCCTTGGCTATCAGGAAGTGAACTCGTGCAATTATCAGGTAACATTTTAGTGTGCAAGCGGGCCAAATTTAATTTTGGAGTTTAGTGACTAGTTCAGATCTGAAACAAGTTGTTTGGATGCAACGCACGTGAATTAAATTCACTTTGTAAACTGTTAATATGAATTTGTTGTCAGCTTAATTTGTCTCATTTACGATAGGCACTGACAAAATTGATCATCACTCATAATTATAGAGTCATTTCCTAAATATTTATTACACAGCATCCTACCTTAATATTTTTAGGTTACGTTACAATCATCGATTTATTTATTTCCTTTGATTAAATAAATGCTAGATTTAAAAAATACGACTGAGTACGCCGTTTTTCTTACTATTAAATACTTAGGGGAAGAAAAGACAGGAGTACTTAAGAAAATCTACGTTTATTTACATGTCCAGCATTGAGCAACTGACGCGCTTTCCAATCAAACCCTCTTCCACAAGTAACAACAACAATCAACATATTTATACCTGTCCATTAACACACAATATCACAGCAAACAACAATTAAGAAATGCTTTCGAATCGGCCGACTGCGGGCCCTCCGGCGATGACTCGGCGAGTTGCTAATTGATGCATGCTTTTTACGTCTCTCGGCCTTTACAAATCGCCTGAGCCCTTTATAGTTTAGATTTATACTTTGTGGAATGAGTACGTGTAACCATCAGGCGCTCTATTGAGGCTGAATTTTCCTGGAGGGAAGAAGCGGCTGGGAGGCGGCGTCGTTTGGTCGTAATACTGTTGAGGAGCTTGTTGAGGCTGGGGCTGGTACGCTGGTTGCGCAGGTTGGTAGGTCTGCGTGTTCAGGCCGCTGTACTGCGCCTGCTGTACACCGGGGTAGATGTTATTGGATTGGTATTGCGGCTGGGGCTGAGCCTGGTACTGGGCCTGGTATTGGGGCTGAGGTTGCGCCTGGTACTGAGGCTGGGGTGCTACGTAGTTTTCTTGTTCATACAACTCCGGATGGTACTGCCCATCGTCTTCATTCGGCTTGCCGCCGTAGTTGCGCTGAGGAGCGGGTGCGGTATACTGCTGAGGGGCACTGTATTGGGGCGCTTTGTAATCCGGAGGGTTGTACCTCGGGTCTGGCTGGTAGGCAGGCGTAGGCGCAACAGGCAGAGGCGCGGTAGGAATATGGTCACCGCTGGCTTGGAAACCGTTCTTGCCGGCAACGTAGTTCACTGTTTTCCTTTGACCGCTGGGATCGATGTATGAGTAGCTGCCTCTTCTGTTGCCGTCGGCGTCAGTTTCTTCTTTAAAGTCAATTCCATCTTCTTGTTGGTACGCCGCTCCGAACGCGCCGTTGCCACTGAGGTAGCGAGCTTCTTGGACGATGGCGGCGGTTTTTGGATCGCCGGCGTATTTGGGCACACGTCTGCCTTGTTGTTCCTGGCACGTCGCGATCGCGAGCACAAAGGCGAATACTACAAGCCTGTACATTTTGCGATCAAAATGTGCACTGCCCGCGTGAAAGTAACTCAGTATGTCGTTGCGGGCGGGTGAACTCGTTTTATATGAGCTGCGAAGGCCTTGACGCGTATTGGAAGGGCCTACGGGCACGACCGCGAAAATCTCGCGCGTTCATAGCTCCCGCCCGCATCCGATGCATGCGTGGACACATCAGGGAAGTGACATTAAGGCGAAGATCACTCGTATCGTCCTAGAGGAAAAAAACGACCTCTATTTGAAATGTCAACTGGTTGATCCATTTTTCGAACCGCATAGGTATTTTAAATAAAATACTGGTTCGATTATTCGAAAATAGCCATCCTTTAAACATGTTGAAATCAGTTTGTAATATAAGTTTGTTGACATTTGAAGTGTACATAGAATGCTTCTTGATATAAGTTAATCTAATTATCACGGTAATTACTCTTTTGTACACGCCTTTGTGAATTTTTGTAGAAATTAAGGCAGGTTCTCACACGGCGTCTTGTCAGGTTTGCGTAAAACTGCTTAGTACGTTGATGCCTTGCTGTGTAATTATTAATAGTGCTTTGTTCTAGGTTAGCTAATCGCAAGTTACTGGAGCACGTAAAGAATTTAACTATGTTGCGTCATATCAGAGCAAATATTTTAATAAAGCAAAAAAATTAAACTTTAAACTCGGATTGGCGTGATTTTAACGAGTCCTAAACATGACTCACCGTATTTTTTTGTAGGTACCTAACCTTAAAACTGCAAATAAAGCGCTAAAATACTCGTACCTATATAAGCTTATTGTTTTGTTTTGTTTTTCTTTCTATGAAAACTCTCTAAACACATCTTCAAGTTTTTGACAGAATATACAAAATTAATTGAGTTTTAAACTATTATACGATAGTTTAAAACTCACACAACACAAAAAAAATTAAATCAAATAAAAACAAACAGAACAAGAGGTTTTTATTAACAAATAAAAATCTCCGGCATTAAAAATCTAAATCTATTTCGTAATCGTAATAAGACTTTTGAAGTTGTGACAATATTGCTGTAAAAATTAAATTACCCTCTTATCTACCTAAAAACACAGCTTACAGCCCTCAAACGTTTCTGTGTTTTATTTTATCAATTGTATTTTTATAATCCTGTTTGGATCATCCCACCGGAGTTTTTGTTCTTAAGTATTCCTTGGTTTGATAGTCATACCGAAACTCGGCTTCCTAGATTTCTCAGAAAAACAAAAAAAGTTGTGTTTGCTAGTTTTCTAAAACAGTTAATATCTTTACAGTATTCAAAATTGCCGTGTAAACAAAATTGCTACTTCTATTTTAAACCGTGTTGCCGCTAACAGAACAAGGATCTATTGCTGTAAAGGAAGCTGAATAGACATTTTAACCCCGCTGAGCAACGGCTGGGTTGAAATAAACTCCACGGTTAGCCGGGCGCGACTACGCATAACAAATTACTCTTTAGTCGCTCGCTACCCACTTCTCTGCTGCAGTGAAGAGTATATTCGAACTGACAGTACTGAAATGGAAATTCGAGCTGCTGAAAATATTTTTTCGTTGAATTCTATCTCCTTATCCGCTTAGTTTCCTTCTCGGCTTTGGGTTAAGGATTATTCAAATACTCAGAATTTACGAAAATAAATAATCCATACTAATATTATAAATGGGAAAGTGTATGTGTGTGTTTGTTTGTTTGTCCGCCTTTCACGGCAAAACGGGGCGACGAATTGACGTGATTTTTTAAGTGGAGATAGTTGAAGGGATGGAGAGTGACATAGGCTATTTTTGTCTCTTTCTAACCCCCCACTTCCCTAAAATGGGGGGTGGAAGTTTGTATGGAGCATTCCGGGGGGCAATCAGGAAAGGGGAACCGCTTTACCTCGAATTTAACGCGAGCGAAATCGCGGGCAAAAGCTAGTAATTTATATATAGAAGAGTTTCTTCGGCCAATAAAGATCGGTCACCATATTACCACGAAGAATTGTTGGCTGATTATAGTAAAATATTAATTTGTTGTGGCGTTTTTTATTTGCATTAAGTAGAAGTAAGTTTTGAATTATATTTCTGGAACTGCTGCTGTTACCCATGCTTGCCACCGTTGCGGTTTAAAAGCTAAATAATGTGCAGTGAGAGAAACAGTAAAATATTGTAAATATTGGTGGCATGACTTAGCCCACGAGGTAACCGCCATGTGGGAAATTGATTCGGCAATTTGTACCGATAGTTTTTTTTCGCCGAACGGTTTCATAGTAAAGAGTCTTGAAAAACATAATGAAAAAAAAACATACTCGCTAATTGGTTGAATCAAGGGTCATTTTCACAAGGCGGTGATCCTGGACATGGGGACGACGTTATTCTCTCTGCGGCCGACTCTTATTTTAATTAACTGATAGTATATTCAAACATAATAAACACTGATTTATTTAAAAAAAGTTGGAGCACTTATCAAGATGCCAATATACCGGTACACCTTACCGATCGGCTCAAGGACGCAAGTTCCCCATTCCCATGCAAGAGTTCTGTTTTTAGTGCCTACATGCATTTAGCTTGAATGTTGTAACTGACACTTACGAATTCCTAACAGTTACTTTACACAAGTGTCGGAATTAAAGTACCTATGTGGGTTAATATTATTTATCAGATATAAGCAATTGCCAATTCGGTAAACGAATACATATCATATGTAGTAGTATCATATACTGATGCAAAGGTTGTCTATCGCCGTTCAACGCGGCAACGCGGCGAGCGTAATGGGCACCTTCGCATCTGGAGGGTCGCGGGTGGGCTTTTAGGATAGATCATAAGTGGTTTCAAGTTTTGTATAGGTATTGGGATTAGTGTTTAATTAAAGTTAGAAATAGTTAATTATTAGGTTTTCATATTTTGTATTTATATTCAGAGTGTTTTTCATCTCCGCAAATAATTATTTTGGATTTAATGAGTGACACGTCATATTTGTTTGCATCGTAACAAAATTTATAAAAGTTTATGACTCTTCTACGTTATTATATCCTTCAAATATTACTGCGCAATGTAGTTTACTGTAAATGTGTATATAAGTTTCATACATATATGAAATATGTTTTTTTGTAAATACTTAAAAGTTATTATGTTAAGGTTGTTGATTCGTAAATACATGTGGCGGTTCACAATTGTAATTTTAGTACAATTATCGTTAAGATCGTGTCGTGTAGCCCAGTTGTGTGTTTAAATGTATGTTAAGATATGCCTATGTACTTAAATAAAATAAGAATGGTAGGTAAAGTACAGAAATTACTAGTAAAAACAAAGACAAACTCATTCGCTTAAAAGTTATTTCCCAGTGGGCCTAAAAAGTTAGTCAAACTATGGTTTAGATACTTAGCTATAAATCTAGACTTCGGCGTTTTGAACTTCACAAAGAGAACTTTATAGATTGTTAGCCATATTGGAGCGGCCAAGATGGTCGCAAATATTTGAACAACGCCTATATTGTCAAAGCGATAAAGTGTATGTTCAGATATTTTTGACTACCTTGGCCGCTCGGATATATTTGATAGCGACTGTGCACCATTATAAATTATATTTAAAAAAAAATCTGATTCCTGCACATATTTGCAATCAAACAAAACTAAGATAAGAGTTTGCTAAAATAATCTTTCTGTAGGTTATTCTTAATTGAACTGGCAAAGGAAATACGTTCGACTTAAATTCTTTGTCGGCACGTGGCCGTTGACCTTGTGGGTACTTGGCTTAGTTATTTATTAATAGTTACCGCTTATTTAAACTAGTCTAGCTGTCGCTTTAACTATTCCTGACACTTTTCTAATAACTATACTATGTATTATTGACATAAGTAATACATAATTATATGGTGCAATTAGATTTTTAATTACTTTCCTACTGGCCTACACATGTCGCCAATACGCAGGATGATTTTTTTAAATGTATGGTATCAATCGATTTGTTTTTTTGTGAGGATCAAATGTCTATACCTAATATGTGGTCAATTGCGTTAAAGCAACACAAAAGTCAGAAATGAGATTTAATGTCTAAGATTTGCATTTGTTTCTCAAAACGCTCCTAACAAAATGATGTGTAAGATTGACGTCACGATTACATAGCCCTGTTTAAAATATGTAAAAGTTATGAAATTGCTATTATTACAGTGAAATGTTGCGTTTATGAATATAATAATAAATAAATAAATATTATAGGACAATCTTACACAAACCGACCTAGTCCCACAGTAAGCTCAATAGGGCTTGTGTTGTGGGTACTCGACGACGATATATATAATAGATAGATATTGATCAATACTTAAATACATAGAAAACATCCATAACTCAGGTACAAATGTCTGTGATAAACACACAAATAAATGGCCTTACCAGGATTCGAACCCGGGACCTCCCGCTTCGTAGGCAGTGTCACTACCGACTGGGCTAGGAGGCCGTTTATATATATAAACATATGCCATACAATTTATTTTACAGTAAACGGTTAAAAATCGAATGGTATCATTGTTTTTTTTTAATATCGTACTTTGAAATTGTGAAGCCTGATATTTCTGAACCATTTCAATATATTTTTTTAATTTTCACTTTTTGTATAGATTTGATCATTTTGCATCCTGTCAACTAAATTTTATCTCATAATTCAACATGTGTCATCATCCTTATTCTCGATTATCTGGCACTTCAATAATGGTTCCCTAATCAATAAACAGTAATCAGGAAATAAAATAAGGGTATGGATGATCATTATAAGTTTACTGTCTCGTTGTAATGGTAGTATAGTAGGAGCACAATTAAATGCTTACTTTATTTTACAAAATACACACAGCGGACGACATACTTATAACACAATATATTGTACAAATGCAAATTTTCCCGAATTTATCCATTTAAGTAATGGGGATCTATCTCCCTTACCCTTACCCTTTTTATAAAATAATTTTGACGTCTTCTTCTTCTTCATAGCGTTTGTCCCGGATTTTTTCCACGGCTCCATTGAGTCTGGCGCCCGCTCGACAACCTAATCTCAGGGAAATTGGCATAGGCACTAGTTTTTAGAAAAGCTACTGCCATCTGGCCTTATAACCCAGAGGGGAAACTAGGCTTTATTGGGATTAGATCCGGTTTCCTCGCGATGTTTTCCTTTACAGAAAAGCGACTGGTAAATATCAAATGATATTTCGTACTTAAGTAGATTCCGAAAAACTCAGTGGTAGGTACGAGCCGGGGTTTGAACCCGAGACCTCCGGATTGAAAGTCGGGCGTCTTACTATCAGGCTACCAGCGCTCATAATATTCTTTTGATTCATCAACTTAATTGTTCCCATGTCATGTAATCCGAATTTTCCATCAATAAGGCACTCTAGCATTAGTGCTGGATTAACGAATTGTTGGTACTGTATTAGTTTCTGATTTTCACTAAGAGTGATTTTATTGAAAGATATATTTTAAAGTCGGACAACTTCATCAGGTACAACAAGCAACAGCAGGTACAAATGCACCAAAGTAATTATCAAGTCCAAAACGAAATAAAATAAATAAATAAATATTATGGGTCAATCTTACACAAATCAGCCTAGTCCCACAGTATAAAAGCTCAATAAGGCTTGTGTTATGGGTACTAGGCAAAGATATATATAATAATAGATATATACAAATAAATACTTAAATACATAGAAAACATCCATAACTCAGGAACAAATACACACACAAATAAATGCCCTGACCAAGATTCGAACCCGGGACCTCCTGTTTCGTAAGGCAGGGTCACTACCGACTAGGCTAGGAGGCCGTAAAAAGCTAAAACTAAAACTAAACTAAACCAAACTAAACTAAAGCTAAAATAAAACCAAAATTGGCCTCAGCGGCATGGTACTTTGTACTTACCGAAGATATTAAGCATTTCCTCGCTGGATTGTCAGGCTGGGTCCGTTCAGCGAGAAAACTGCCAACTATTCGGTCTCATGTAATATCTTTCTTAGTCACTTCTATAGATCTTTGAAGAAACTCAGAGCGCTGGGGGCGATATAGGAGGAGCAGGGGGCTTAGCCAAGATGACAATCGTTTGCCGAAAACGAATCGAAATGCTATCCGTCTCTATCGCAGTAATGAAGAGTGAGCGAGAGCGTGTAGCGTTTCGTTTCGTTTTCTGCAAACGATTGTCATCTTGGCTACAGGGCCAGTGCTGCTCCAGAAAGTTGGTCTTCCTGTCTACGCAAGGCGGACTGATGGCGGGCTTAAAGGAAGTTTAAGCTAGAGCAGCTCCTTTTTTAAAGAATGGCCAGCTCTACCTCTCCAAATAAATTAAATGCTTTACAGGGAAATGGTCTCCATGAGCACCTTCCACGTCGGCTACATGCAAGATCAAGAGTGTTTGCAATCTATGTTTATCATCAGTTGTAGTAGGTACCTACTGATGTTTTACAAAAATTTCAATAGGTACACTTTTATTTATTTATTTAAACTTTATTGCATAACAAGTGATAATGCACAAATGGCGGACTTAATGCCAAATGGCATTCTCTACCAGTCAACCATTGGGCCAAACAGAGACTTGTAAGTTCGTGCAGGAAGAACATTTAATTGTTAGAGAATAGTTATCACAAAGCAAAACTTATTAAACATATATTTACAATAAATAAAAGCTCACTTGGAAATAATTTTGAACGTCTCTTTGCCCACGAACTAAGATTTTATTATATACTAGCTCTTTCCCGCGACTTCGCTCACGTTAATTTCGGGGTAACACCCTTTCCTGATTTAAAACACAGAAGAGAACTCGGTACAGAATATTATTTTAATACGCTACTGTACACGATATTATTTGTCTTTATAGCTTACTAGCTTTTTCCCGCGGCTTCGCCCGCGTACTAAAAGTACTAAAAAAGGAGGTTCTCAGTTAGATTCGTATGTTAGTATGTAGGAATGTATGGTTGTCCGCGATCATCTTGCGTTTCGCTGAACTGATTTATTCGCTACATTCTGGAGGTTTCGGTATACCACGTTTGGAAGACGGCGGTTCCCTCATTTTTTATTTTAAAGAAATCATTGCAATAATTGTTTAATTGTTACGCCATCAACGACTTACTACAGAGAGATTATGATTAATACAGATTTCTACTCTTGAATACAAGCTTTTCCCCGCGACTTCATTTGCGTGGAATTAGTAATCCACCCTCCTTTTTACCCGCTTATCATCTAAATAGGTTCAACGGTTATTAATTTCCCATACAAACTTTCAACCCCCGTTTCACCCCCTAGAGGGTTGATTTTCGAGATAAAAACTATCCTATATTGTTTACCGCGACTCAATCTATATAATATGTACCAAGTTTCATTTCAGTCTGTTCAGCGGTTAATAATTCGCCATACAAACTACCAACATGTTTTCTACCCCTCTAATATTGATTTTCGGCTTAAAAAATATTCTATATTGTTTCCTGGGACTCAAACTATATCCACAACAAAATTATCTAAATCGGTTCGCGGTAAAAAAATCTCCATACAAACCTCCAACCCCCATTTCACCCCCTTAAAGATTGATTTTCGAGATAAAAACTGTCCCATGTCGTTTCCCGGTACACAAACTATCTCTATACCAAGTTTCATCTAAATTGGTTCAACGTTTAAAAATTCCCCATACAAACTATCAACCCCCATTTCACCCCCTTAAGTGTTGGTTTCGTAATCAGTGACCCGATTAACCATAGAAACAATACCCATGTTGATATTTATGGGTTGAATTCTCAAAAAAGCTGAAACACTTGTTCTCTCATTTATCGTTAGGAATACTCCTGTAAAGTTTCGAATAAAATAGTTGAACTAATCTCGTTTCCCATACAAACTTTGAACCCCATTTCCCCCCTTAGGAGGTAAATTTTTAAAAATTATTTCTTAGTGCATCCCTATGCCTTATAAGGAGCCTACGTACCACATTTGGAATCTCTAGAACCAGCGGTTTAGGCTGTGCGATGATATGTCAGTCAGTTACTTCTTTTATATATTTAGAAGAAGATTGCAATTTGGCACAAATACTTTCAAGAATTTTCATGACCACAATATTAAATTTCAAAATCGATGCCATTTTCTTAATTAACGTCCCAAAAAATCACAAAAACGACACCCATATGGATATTTAGACATTTCAACCCCATTGTACTCTAACAGGGGAGATGGTATTTCACGTCCGCCACGTCGGATTTTAAAATCGTTGTTGTTTTCGTAATCAACGGCCCGATAAACCATAGAAACAATACCCATGTTGATTTTCAGACTTTTTGACCACATTTCCCCCTTTTAGGGGTTGAATTCTCAAAAAACCTGCAACACGTATTTACTCATTTATTGTTAGGAATACTTCTGTGAAGTTTCGAATAAAATAGACTAACTAATCTTGTTTTCCCATACAAACTTTGGACCCCCATTTCACCCCCTTAGGGGAAGAATTTTGAAAAATCCTTTCTTAGCGCACCCCTAGACCTTATAAGGAACCTACGTGCCAAATTTGGAATCTCTAGACCCAGCGGTTTGGACTGTGCGTTGATAGATCACTATGTTAGTCAGTCAGTCAGTCAGTCAGTCACCTTTGAGTTATATATATATAGATGCACGATTTTTTTGTTAGTCACAAATAGTCCGTATACCAATTTTTAGCTTTCTACCTTGAAAATTGCGGAATGCTCCATACAAACTTCCACCCCCCATTTTAGGGAAGTGGGGGGTTAGAAAGAGACAAAAAGTAGCCTATGTCACTTTACATCCCTTCAACTATCTCCACTTAAAAAATCACGTCAATTCGTCGCCCCGTTTTGCCGTGAAAGACGGAGAAACAAACAAACAAACACACACATACACTTTCCCATTTATAATATTAGTATGGATTTGACACTGCTGCGGCTTTGACTGCAAATTTAACGCAATCTAGTGTAGTGGCTACCTAACGCTACGTACGTACGCGTGGCTACGTATAACCTGGCTGGGGATTTTCTTGAATTGGAATTAGTAATCCTTAAGGGGTGATTTCCGGGATAACAATGCAAAAAAAAACCGGCCAAGAGCATGTCGGGCGATGCTCAGTGTAGAGTTTCGTAGATGCCGCCCTGTTACAAAACATCCGTTCAAAAGGTCGTTTATTAAGGGATATTTGGCGGCGCTTACGTCATTTTACTATCCGGCACTTCCTTTCACTATGCGTTTTTGACTGATAACTCACAAACGGCTGAACCGATTTTATTCAATATAGTTCAAGAAAGTTCTTATCAGGCCTCACCAAATTTCAGCTTTCTAGTGCGAACGGTAACTGAGCTAGACCGCGGACAGACATGGCGAAACTATAAGGGTTCCTAGTTGACTACGGAACCCTAAAAAAAGATAAATAGTGGTTTATGTAACAGTTACGTAATAAGGCCTAATTATGTACAGAAGCATATTCATATTCGGTCGGGGGGTGGGGGGTGGGGGGGTGGAGGCGTGCCGGCGGCGGTCGGGGGGGCGGATTTTCATTACGTTACCGTAGTAGGTAATGAATTTTCATACGTTTTTACCACACTGTCACAGATAATACACTGATGTTACGTTACTGTTTGCAATAATGGTGATAATTACATACGGTTCCGAACGCGGAATAGAGGATTTATGATATTGGTGTAGATCAAGATATTTAGTCTTCAATGTAAGCACATTACAATGAACTAATGAACGTCAGAGAAAATTAAAATACGTGAGTGTCGTGGAACATTCGGTTGGAACGAAGTTATGTTATTTAATTTAATTTATTTTTTTACTTTTTCGTAAATTTTGTGGCTTTCATTGTTTTTTGTATTTTTTTGAAATTTTTGGTTTTTGAAGTATTTGAAATTTTTTAAATTTAGAAATTTTGCGATTTTTGACATTTTCGACATTTTTACTTTTAGGTTTTTTCACTTTTATCACTTCTCACTTTCACTTTTCACTACACTTCACTTCACTTTTTCACGTTTTTCACTTTATTCTATTTTATATATTTTTTATTTCATTCCATTTTACATGTTTCTCAATCGTATGGGAGTCGCGTTTTCGTGACGTGACACTTTTTCGTGACGGTTACGTGACTTTTTTTCGCCTAGCCGTCCGATAAGGGACTTCGATCCAAAACTACCACCGGTTCTAACCCTACCTCTGTCCCAAGAAGTATTATGATTATGACCGAAAAGAAACTCGACGGGACTTATTTTTTTCAAAACAGTAATACATTATTAGATCTTAAAGATACAAAATAATGCGTAGTTCTTCAAGAAGACATATCAAAACAGCTTGAGAGACAGATAATGTACCTATTGTTTAATCATAAAGAAAAATAAATCCTAATCTGACTGCTTCACAAAACGTTTGATATGTTTTACTACCTAAACGGTGTCCTATAAATGTGAGATGATTTTGTAGTAGTTTTTTGGTTTGGGCCATGCATCTTTCTCCGTCATATATAGTCCTCGAACCTGCAATAACCCTTTGACATTCATGATATTTTGTAAACCCATGTAAACTTCCACCCCTTTTGCATCCGCTTAAGGGAATTTCCGAGATAAAACTATTTTATTTCCTTTTCCAGAGCTCAAATTATCTCCATACCAAATTTGATCTAAATCGACTATGCGGTTAATACTTCCCTATACAAATTTCCAACTGAAAACTATCCTTTGTCCTTTCTTGAGACCCCTACTATACCAAATTTCATCTTTATCAGTTTAGCGGTTAAAAAAAACCCTAACACCAACTTCCAACCCCCTTTTCACCCTCACAAGGGTTTATTTTCGAGATGAAAACTATTCTGTCGTTTCTCGGGACTCACATTATCTCCATACTAATTTCTATTAAAAAATCTCCATATAACTTTCAACCTCCTCTTCACTTTTATTACATGTATAGATAGATAGTTTTTATTGAAAGTACCTTTCAGGCTTCACTTCCATTATTTTTTTTCAAATTTTTTGGACCTACGGTTCTAAAGTAAGATGGAGGGGGGGGGGGGGGCTTTTTTGAAGATGAAATTATCCTTTGTCCTTTCTCGAGACCCATACTATCTCTATACCAATTTTCATCTAAATCAGTTCAGCGGTAAAAAATTCCTCATACCAACTTCCAACCCCCTTTTCACCCCCACAAGGGTTTGAAAACTATCCTATGACGTTTCTCGAGACTCACATTATCTCCATACTCATTTCTATCTAAATCGTTTCAGCGGTTAAAAATTCTCCATACAAATTTTCAACCCCATTTTCACCCCCACCAGGGTTGATTTTCGGGATTCAAACTATATATTATCCTTTCCCGAGACTCAAACTATCTCTATACAAAATTTCATCAAAATCCGTTCAGCCGTTTTCACGTGATGCGCGGTCAAATAAACAGACAAACAGATAAACAGACAAACAGATAAACAGAAAAACAGATAAACAGACAAACAGACAAAAATTCTAAAAATTGTTGGAACGTGTTCTGTTATCGATTCTAAGTATCCCCAGCCAACTTTTTTTCGATTATCTTCCATGTACAGACTTTCGACCCTCTTCAGCTTTATTATATGTATAGATAACACAGTTTACCTATGAAGACAAAAACATTTTGGTACGTAATAAACCTTAGTTTTGTAGTCACAGTTTTTTTTAGTTACCTGTAGGCGAAGTTTGGTTGCTGGTAACAAATTATTAAAAAATACGTGTTAAGTAGGTGAGTTTAAAACAATTTACAATGTAATTTGATATACACAATGTTTTTTCTTTATCATGAGAAAAAATAAAATCTGATTAAGGAGAAAATACGGTAAATAAGTACCTACCTGCTATCGATCTCGACCACGGCCACGTATATATTGCGCTGCGCTGTCAGAATAGACTTGACTAAATACATAAGTGTGAAACTCCCGGTATCTAATTATTCCCTGTTACATTGTAGCCCATAATTTTCTCGCAGTATTAACTTGCCCAGATTACGTAAGTATTGCAAGAGCGACAAAGTTTCCAGACAGATCTGGTTTTTAATATATATACTTAATACCTACGATATTTTTGCTTCTAAGTTTATTGCAAATTTATGTTTATGAAAATGTTGCCGATTTAAATGGAAAAACTGACTTTTATATTAGTATTCATATATTATTTCTAAAAGCTAATCAGAATTCACATTAAACTAAATTTAGCTGATCACACGTAAAAACACGACAGTATGGAATTTAATGGAGCTTATTCATTTCGTGGGCCGTACTCTTAACTTTAAAACACGTATAAACACCATCCAACTTCAATACAACTCCAATACATTAACAACGCAATACAGCTACGGCATAAACATCTGAATCAGAAATATCAGAATTAGCTTCAGAAATATTCCAACGCAACTCCAATACAACTTCAATATTGGTTGATTGTTTGTTGTGTGTTGGAGTTATGTTTGAGATAGGTTGTGTTGTTATTGTATTGTTAATGTATTTTAAAATTAGAATCCGGCACCGTGTATAGTATTTGGGATTTGCATAAACATTATTGTTGCATCTCTTTCCTTAAATTCCGACGACACAACGCAAACCCAACATAATAAATACACGACATAAATTGCCGCCACTAGAAAACTTTCGATTGTAGACTTAGGTGCCTTGTTCTCGTTTGATCTAGTTTTCTAATGTATGTAGTTTTGTAATGTACATGTTCGGTGTAAATCATGAATAAATATCATGAACATTTGAATCTTAACCCGTATTTAAGGCGCTCCCACACACTGGAGCAGTATTCAGTCAATCATAGACAAAAAACGGAAAAAACCCAACTTCTGGCTTAACTTTCCGGGTCTCTGACTCCATACAAAAACTCAGTCACCAAAGACAAAAATTCCACTCAAGTGTGTGGAGCGCCTTATGCATGGGGAGGCAGAAATATGGAGGTTGCTAATGAAAGGCACGTATATTTCTGGTCTAGCTAATCAACAGTATTATAGTCACTAAAAGCATATTCGCATAAAAAGTCATATCAACCTTGCAGATCGTAAAACTATAGCGTCATTTTGAATTCACGATGCGAGGTAAAGGTCGGTATTTGCCCGCGATCAAGGTCCTACGGCCGTATTTTTAAAACGCAGCAAATATACTCAATACATAAAACGTATGGGTCGTTATTAATATTTAATTGTATACTTAAATAAATCGGTATGAAGACAGCTTTAATTCTGTTACCGTAAACTTTAATTGCCTACTCAGATATCGTTTCACACATTTAGGATTCATTTTACATCGGATATTTTATAGAAAAAGTATTAACAAAAGAAAATAGCTTAAACAGTAAATGGCTTAAGAAATAAAATCTGTGACTACTTACTTTGGTATCTTTTATGTTTTAGTTGTTTATTGCTTAGTCATATCGCTGGCCCAATATAACAAGTATGGATGGTACAGTCGAGGTCAAAAATACCTTTACAGTTGAGTGTTACAAAAATACCTTTACATTTAAATAAGTTACACACTACATAACAAAAACATGCTTACAACATACATGACAGATTCATCTTTTCACTTAATGCACCAAAGTTCAGTTTACAATCTGTTTTCCATAGAAACATTGTCACAAATTCTGACATAATAGGTTTACATTGCATGTTACAGAATTAGATTTCCTGTTAATGTGCCGTAAATATGTTTACAGATTTGATGGGCCCGTTCTTAATTTGAATAATAATTATAAATTTCCTATTTAATTCACAATAGCCGATGTAGTGAAATTAAGAACGTTCAATAGAATTCTTACTAGCGCCCCGCCCCGGCTTCGCACGGGATACAAAATGGTTATTGTGGGTTATCCCTAAGAGATAGATATATACCATACCGGACTTTTTTGTAGACCTTTTTAAGGTGTACAATACTGTGGTACATTATTTTGATCTATGTATCTTTTAGGACTCAGCCGGCGTTTGCAATGTAAGCGCAAAAAATGGGTTAATTTACGACATCACATTAGAAACCTTTTAACGGCCTCCTAGCCTAGTCGGTAGTGACACTGCCTACGAAGCAGGAGGTCCCGGGTTCGAATCCTGGTCAGAGCATTTATTTGTGTGTTTATCACATACATTTGTTCCTGAGTTATGGATGTTTTCTATGTATTTAAGTATTTATCCATATTTATCTATTATATATATCGTCGTCTAGTACCCATAACACAAGCCTTATTGAGCTTACCGTGGGCCTAGGTCGATTTGTGTAAGATTATCCTATAATATTTATTTATTTATTTAAACCTCTAAAATCATCAGTGTTTCTACTATATTATGCATTTATTATACATATAAACCTTCCTCTTGAATCACTCTATTAAAATAATCCGCAACCGCATCAAAATCCGATGCTTAGTTTTAAAGAGCATACATAGGGACAAACAGCGGAAAGCGACTTTGTTTTATACTATGTAGTGATGTCGTTCCATACCAGCGTTAAAATTCATGAGATTTTCTTCGGCCTCAGCTGTTTGATCCCAAGCATCAATAAGCTTTCCCAAATGAAATAAGCACGCTCTTGTTGTTGGAGAAATATATAAATGAAACTTCATTAAGATTTTTGCCTTCATAAGTATAGAAACATCATAAATTTCAGTGTTTGGACACCCACCGAATATACAAGAACTCCACTCGGGTGTTTTACGAAGTAACATCACTCAGAAATATTTTTAGTCACAGAATTTATTATTCTTACAATCCCAAATTGAAACTGACTGACGTGCAAAATGGTTCATTAACATATAAAAAGATCGAATGAAGTGGTCAGTTAGACGCCAACCACCATAAATTTAATGCAACACATGCTCCAATAAAAATAAACGAGAATGCTTTTATATTGTTTTTTTTAGCATGATCGCAATACATCTTAGTCCGGACCACTTTAGGGGGTCAATAGCACGATAGGCACGACATCTCATGATCACTTTATGGGTCTTTGGCGTTCAAAGGGTTAAGGGGCTGACAACAGCTAAATTCCCTCCCTATCTTATTGAGCGCGAGCGAAAGAGAAATACGGTGTTACGATTAGTATGGGAGCTCATTGCAAATTTTACAAAATAATGAATTAAAAAAAACGACGCATTAATTGAGAAATATAAGGCAACGAAGTTTTTAGTACTAGTGTGGTGGAATTTTGTCCTTAGTTACAGACGTATATGTCAAGAAACTACAGACATACAACTGTTTAAAGCTAATTTTAAGATGTAATAATAATAATAATAAAATACTCTTTATTGTACATCTCAATAAAATAAACTAAGACAGAAAAATTAAAAAACTTAAGGTAAACAACAGGCGGTCTTATCGCTAAGAAGCGATCTCTTCCAGACAACCTTAAGCTAGCGGAGATTGGTTAAATTATTAATGTCAGTAGGTGTTCAAAATCATAACAAGATCTTAATTTATCATACACATAGTAATTATGGCAAAAATATTATATAAATAATCCATTAAAATAAACATATACATATTACACAATTTACACATATCACAAAATAAACATATCTTCTTAAACATACTTACATATACATACTCTTACATATATAAATAACAGTGCTAGACCATGGAGAAAAGGACTCGGACAAAAGTATCACGACGGAGAAAGATTTTTTTTTAATGAAGTGGGAGACTGTGCGCACCTTATGCCCACGGGCAGTGAGTTCCATAGGGCCATTCGGGCAGAGTGTACTTGCTTGCTTGCGGCTCGATAGACAATAGTCTATCGAGCCGATTTCGTCCAATCGTGTATCGGACGCAACGAAGTTCTTCCAAATATAACGAATATTAACATATTTTTTTTTTACTTTCTGAAAACAAGTAGTTATATCTGAAACACTGTTTGAGTAAAGTCAATTTGAAGGTCATTGGGTGTTGTCAGCCTCTTAAAAGGAACTCTTACATAATTTGGGATGTGTTAGAATATGATATAAAGAAACCGTCCAAATACTACTAAGGATTTCTTGTCGACATACTATATAATGTATGTAAAAACACTACACCAAACAAATACAGCTAAAAAAAATAGTACTATTTTTAACTTTTGGACCTGGGTATGTCCTTAAACTACGCCAAAAAGAGAGGTATGGGCATTGCGAATGGCATCTCGCTAAGTGTGGTAGGGCACGTTCAGCGAATGCCATCGCTCAAATCTGGAGCAGAGCCCGACTGGGGAAGTACCTCCACCTTACAGAAAACCACAGCCAAATAGCACTAGACCCTACTCATAGTGTTGTGTTCCTGCTGGTGAGTAAGGTTGCCAAAGAGCTCGAAGAGGACCCAGTGTGTTGACGATGAGGGACCTTCTTGTTCCTTTAGTCGTCAACACAGTGAATCCTCCTTTTTGTAATGGGTCGGCAACGCGCATGTGACTCCTTTGGAGTTGCAGGCGTCCATAGGTTACGGTAGCTGCTTACCATCAGGCGGGCCGTATGCTTGTTTGCCACCGTCGTGGTATAAAAAAAAAAAAAAAATAACTCCCTTAATAAACAATAAATAATAAAACCAAAACTTAGTAAAGTTTAGTTAGCGTTAATAAATAATGAAGCTCTCTTTATAAAGCCGAAATTTATATTTATGACGATTTCATGTCATTATTAAAATTAAAACCGGCCAAGAGCGTGTCGGGCCACGCTCAGTGTAGGGTTCCGTAGTTTTCCGTCCGTCACAGTAAGTGTCCCCACTTAAGAGTTAAAATAACACCGCCATGTAAGATATGATATGAGCGTTCCACGTACAGCGACATCTATCGGAAAATTAAGTAAACTATTGCGCGCGAGCTTAAAGTATGGAAGATGATTTTTATGGGATAATTCTTTATTGCGTGAACCGATTTTCACCGTTTTTACTTTATTTGAAAGCACGTCATTTCATTGTAATTTTGTAGAAATTACAGGTACAATAAACACCTGCTTATACGGTTAAATTACAAACTTAGTTCAGAAATTATTTTGTAGTTTTTTTTCAAAAACTATTCAACCTATCAAGTTAAAAATAATTTTGCTAGAAAGTTTTTATAAAGTTCTACTTTTGAGATTTTTTTCATATTTTTTTTTACTTTTGGAGCGATTATTTCCGAAAATATTTACATTATCAAAAAATTATTGCAGTAAACCCCTATTCATTTTTAAATACCTATCCAACAATATATCACACGTTAGGGTTGAGATGAAAAAAAAAATCACTCCCCACTTTACGTATAGGGGAGCTACCCTAATAAAACATTTTTTTCCACTTTTTATTTTACCACTTTGTCGGCGTGATTGATATACATATTAGTACCAAATTTCAGCTTTCTAGTGCTAACGGTCACTGAGATTATCCGCGGACGGACGGACGGACGGGCAGACATGGCGAAACTATAAGGGTTCCTAGTTGACTACGAAACCCTAAAAACGGGCTAATCAAATCTGTAAAGATATTTATGTAACAATAGGTGTACGTAATCGAAAAGTAAGCTTGATCGTAAAGTTTCTAATGTCACTGAAAATGTAAACGTATGTACGGCATCCGCACATTGGCAGTAAATCTTATTCTGTAACTTGCAATGTAAATCTGTTATGACACAATTTTTGTAAATGTTTTTATTGAAGACAGATTGTAAACTGAAATTTGGAGCATTAACTGAAAAGCAGAATCTGTCATGTGAGTTGTAAGCATGTTTTTGTCATGCAATGTGTAAACATATTTAAATGTAAAGGTATTTTTGTAACACTCAACTGTAAAGGTATTTTTGACCTCGACTGTACAAGAAGGATATAAATCTCTATGTTACAAAACTGTCCGTCAAAAGGCGATAAACTGATGGCGCCACAATGATATTAAATTTGATTACATTAATTTTGAAATTAAAAAAAATTAAATCCAAAATAATAATTTACGAAGATGAAAAACACTCTGAATATTAATTTTATTTAGAAAGTCATATAAGTATTAAATATCGGTAATTCATTTCAAATGCTGAACTATACCTAGCGCCACCCCGGAGATATTTGGAACTATTGTTTAGTGCTTACCGCTGGACACTTTTTCGACCGTTTTCCTATAAGAGAGTTCCATCCTTCCTATTACCATCCATAATAACAGGGTTCTATGTTTCACTTTTATTGAATCGGCATTTGAACATTGTCATAGTGACACTAAGTCTAAATTTAACTACCCTAAAAATGCAACATAGAACCGTGTTATATTGAGTCAGCGATATTACTTATGAGGGAATTAAATTGAAACCATAACCTCTACCTAGCTATACTCGTAACATGGGACACACTTTTAATTATTCCATTTCTATCAACTGTACGGGCTCGGCGAGTCAAATCTGCAGCGCGCAAGCGCCTTCAGAGCTATTTTTTGTAATTTTATTTCCATTTTAACTTCGTAATAAACCTGTTGAAGAAATTACTGGAGTTTCTTATTGTACGCTTGGACAACTGCTGCAACATAGGCTACCAGGCTCAACTTTACCAGGCTTGAAAAACATGGTGTTGTTCACCAATCAGCTATTTATATCTTATTTATGGAATGGAAGAAAGGCGGGCATTATTATTATTAGAATTTAAAAATATACACGGTAGAGGTAGACAATCACTGTTATCTATTTCAAGCTAGAAAAGTTGTGTATGGAAGGCACAGACTACACAGACTAGTCATCATACTCATCATTAAGCTTTTACAAGGAGCACTGGCTCACCACACATTAGCTCAATCTTATTCGTAAACTTCTACGATTCGAACAGCACATCTCAATAGTATTCTACACGATCTTGTACTATAACAATCCAGGTTAGCCCCTATAACTTGATTTTTGTGGATATTTTTAATTCACATGAGTAATGATCAAAAACGTTAACTCAAATGAAATAAGCGGTCGCGCTCTCATACTAAATTAGTACGGGAGCGCTGATGTGTCGTGACCCCAAAGTTGTACTTATGATCTATCTAGTGGTTGGGTTGTGATGGGAGGCAAAGTTGCAGCAGTAGATTTGTTTACAATGTTTTTAACTACCTGTTTCTCTACCTAAAATAAAAACATCGTAAAATACGGATTTTGTATCCTAAACGAACCTGAGACTGCTTATCTTAACTAAGTACATTTTTAATCAACTAATTACGCCTTGCCTGAGCATATTCTTCCCAAAATAAGACTGCTTATTTTCCGAAACACCTACTAATATTAACACTTCTTTAAAAATGTACTTTATTACACATAGGCTAAGGTTGTTTTTTAGTAACAGGTATGTTGATAAGTTTGAAAATAAGAAAATACATGATTATATTCGCAAATTACCTGGTTTATTATTACAGTCTAGACCACAGAAGCAGAAAATAAAAGGTTAGGAGTAATTTATTTTCAAACCTTGTATAAGCGACAGCTACCTTCGTGAAATTCCAATAAAATACCTAAGGGCCTGTTTGAGTTAATTGATATTTATTAGTGTTTATGTTTAGTGAAAGTTTATACATTTGCTTCTTGTGTTTTTTAACAAATAGGGCAGATGCCCCTGTATTGGCCATTTATTGGTTGATGGTTTTGATCTAAATGTAAATCAGTTGCCATTCAGTTGTCAGTAGCCATGGAAAAAGCTGCTCCTGGGCTTTTTTCTAACATATCATCAAAGAAAATAAAAGATCTAATGTCAGAATCTTAACAGCGGAGATTCATATAAATATAATAATACATTTTCAATGACTCATTAAATAAACAGTGTCATAATTCCTTACTGATACAACACAAAATGACGAACGTCTAAATGGACAAACTTTCCTTAAAGTGACCAAAACCGGGGCACCTGCCCTATATGCATTCCCACTAAACACTATTCAATGTGTGCATGGAGCTCATAAGGTTTTGTTCATCTTTGAGGTGTAAGTACTTGATGGAGTTGTGTTCGCAATCTGACGAGTTTGTGGGTAATTAAATAGTAATTATAGTCTTATTATAAGGGACAACATACAGGGTGTAAAAAAAAAATTCTGGTGTTTCTTTTATGTGCATAATGGGTACCGTATTTCAACTAAGAAAAAGTAGGAGACTTTTAGGGTTCCGTAGCCAAATGGCAAAAAACGGAACCCTTATGGATTCGTCATGTCTGTCTGTCTATCCGTCCGTATGTCACAGCCATTTTACTCGGAAACTTTACGACGTATCTAAATAAATTTTACACATAAGGTGTATTTTGCTACTTAGTTATATGTATAGTTAAATTTAAAAAAATATATTTTAGGGGTCTCCATACCTGCACTAAATTAAAAAAAAAATAACCAAATATAACATGGGACACATCAATCGAGAGGTCTTTAAAAATAACATTTAACAGGTTTTTTGACCATTTTGTGATTAAGTGAATATTTTCTGAAATAATCGCTTCGAAAGTCAGAAAATTTGTGTCCCCCCCTGTAACTTTTGAACCGTAAGTCCAAAAAATATGACACAATTTGAGGAGATGAGCCTTATCATCAGATACGACCTTTTGGTATTAGTTTGGTTCTTATTCCATTGAAGGTACGGAACCCTCCTATGCGTGGTCCGACACGCACTTGGCTGTTTTTTTTTTGTATGGGACACGTCGTCTCACGCGGTGAACTCTTCATACAAAACCATTTTTTTTGGCGCGAAATTTTTTTTTCTGCCTTTTTCATAATTAGAATACGATACCAATTATGCTATTAACGGATCACCAGCATTTTTGTTACAGCTTGTATAGTTTTATTTCATTCTTATTTTTAAAACAAACAACTTTATTGGGCTCCTACAAATAACAAAAAAAATTATATATATTTTGTAATAGTTTATATACAACGTGTTACTTCCAAGAGTAAAAACCTGAAAACTGTTTATTGAGAATCGAGAGTGGAATCGATTGCAGTATATCTTAACATGGCTATACTTTTTCGTAAATTTTCCAATTTTTTACGTGTCGAGTCTAAAAGTTTCTAATAGTACAGTTTACCAATCTATTGAGAGGTTAGGAGATAGAGGTTGAATATTTAATAATGGCTGGCAGCTTTGACAAATTTGTTTTTCATTGTCAAAGTATGTCACCTTATGTCACGTTATACAAATTGACATGACATGACACATGTAGGGTCAGGGAGGGAACAGTCGCTAGGATTTTTTCAACAGGCTGTTGCATGAAAAATATAAATCCCTGAACCAATTGTTGCAAGCACAGAGCACCGTGCATTATTACACTTTCATATGTAGCAAATATATTTGCTGTTACTTTCACCAAAAAAGATATATCCATTCTTTTTTAGAAATTGGGAATCGAGCCGCTGTGTACCGGTTGCTGTACACAGTGACTAGGACCCGCTAGTACACAGTGGTTCTAACAGTACACAGTGGCTCGAGTCACTGTATACTACGCCCTGTAAACAGTAGTTCTAACAGTACACAATTGCTAGGTACGTAGGAATCGAACCTAAATTATATAACAAATAACATTTTTGTTGAATAAAACGGTAATTAGAATAGGTAAGCACAACCCCCGGAATAATCGTTCCTGATTTCATTCTTGATTTAAAATAGGTACCTACCTAAATGTCGCATGATTTATTCACTTTCATTTTATTTAAAAAAAAGAGTGCATGAATTACTCTTAATAATCACAGAATTTTTATTCTTATTCATATTCAAGTAAATTTTAGTCCAACTCTGTAAGGTGCACAGTGGTTCGCGAGCCACCGTGTACTTTTCCAAAACGAACGTCTGTTGACCTTGGCGTCAATATGTATTTTAGTTCAAATTAAAAACACAAACAAACACCTAAGGCCTTGAATTATCAGCCAATACTAAGTAGATTAGACACACTCTTTGATAATAACATAAGTAATTGAAAATCTCGTACGAGTTAAGAAAAAAGAGGAGTGAAACTGATCTGGAAATGTAATTTTCATAGCATTAAACACAAAAACGCACCATAACACATTCGCATGGTGCCGGAGCGCCTCACTAACTAGTTCGTACGTGGTCGGGTACGGAACGGTTCCGATTGATGTAGAGGACAGACATAAAGCTCTTTCTGTTTCTCGCACAGCACATTCGAGTCACTGTTCCCACCGAGCGACTGTTCCCTCCCTGACCCTAGATATGTGACAACAACGCAACAAATGTAGAGTTAACAATTTAATAGAATTGCAAGGAGAAATAAACATACGAATATCTTTCGAAATAATAAAAATCATTTGGAGTGTCTGGGCTTTTTAGTGGCTCAAGTAACACGTTGTATAACTCACTATGTTAAAGCAATGAAAACAAATACAATTAACAAATGAATTAAATTTCATTGAATTATTTACGTTTCTAAATGTGGAGTAAAATAATATTTCTACGTAGTGGAATTAAATATTTTCTCACCCTTATAATTTCTAAATACTGCAAAGTTGTACCGCAATGCAAGCTACCCAAACTAAACAAACAACTTCCACCTGCTTAAGCGTTCGCGTTGGCGGGTTAACGCACGAAACACGAAGAAAGGTACCGCAAAAGTTGCCACTCTTTGTTTTTTCTTTCAGCCAAAGGAAACTAGGAATGGTGATTAATTTATTACGTCTCGGGGAAAACATGGAAACCGGTAGAAAGTAGAAAGCTCTCTATTAAGTGGAGCGGGCGGGGAGCACAACAATTAATTATGATTTCTTCTAATGCCCGCGGATGTGGCCGGCTCTGCGACATCCGATGCTATTACGTTACTTGATGGAGACTTATTGCTATAATGGAGTTTATTCACTCCTTGTGGTCTGAGTTACAGTTGAAATGCTGGACGACTGCGACTGATGCCCTTTGTGTCTGAACGAAGAGGTTCTTAACTTGGTTGTGTACGTATCTTAACCAATATCCAGCTTTTATTTTAACTATGACATCGCTTTTCAACCGACTTCAAGATTTCGAAGGAGGAGGTTATCATTCGTCGGGATCTTTGTTTTTTTTTTGCTATTGTATGTTCACCGATTATTCGAAGACGGCTTGACCGATTTGGAAAATTCTTTTTTTGTTTGAAAAAGTATACTTCACAGTTGGTCCCATTGTAACCAGGTCAGGATCTGATGATGGGACCTTGGAGAAATCGAAGGAACTGTTCAAATAATAGGCATATTGTGATTTGAGTATTTTTTACAGCAGCTCGAGCATTTGCTGTTGGAAAGGTGGATGCTAAGTGAACTCGATCCTTTTTTGTTTAAAATTATTTTTTGCCGCGTTTTTCATGCCATATAAGCAGTAATAATACCTTATCCTTTGGGATTTCTGGCTTTTTGTAATGAAAAACAAAGTCTTAATAAAATATCGTAAATTTTTACAATCCGTTTTTCGTTTTCGAGAAATTACTACCTATATGCTTTCGGTACCTACAGAATTCGCATAGAATCTCTATCTCTTTACGTAATTAGACCCTACATTCCTGTAGTTCCGTGAGTCGTTATTGTCATTTCTTATAATTAGTTTTTCGTCTGCTCGCACAAGATTAATGTTAATTTCCTATTAGTTTAATGTAGCGGTAACTTGGTTATTACTTAGGAGTTAGGAGATGTTTTTAAAAATAGGTTTCATTAAAACAAGGTCAAGATGCTGGAAGTAGGTTACGTTGCAAGCAGTTTTCAAGAGCTTCAGTGCATTAGGAAAGAGTTTGTGCTTAACCCAGTTATTACTGAAACTTTTTAAAGAGTCGGATTGCTTTGATTTTTAAATATGATGTTCTATAATGAAGTAATGTTATAGGAAAAATAAAATAAAAAATATTGATCGCCTGGAAAAGCTGGAAAACGAGTGGCGTTATAACGCCCGGTAGTAAAATCGGGGGCTACCAGGCAGTAGTAACATAAATATATTCTGGATTTAAATAAAACCACACTGACATTGTTAAACATGTGTATAATTTCCTATAAATTAAACACTAGTATGATAGGCCACAAAACACGTCTTCGGGTGTAAATGTACACAACATTTACGACATATGAAATTAGATTTCTTTTTACAAATTGTGCAACGGCTTTGAGATTCTTGATACTCTATTAAATGGTCAATGCGGTCATATCGAGAAGTTTCTCGATAATTGCGAGGTGTGCGACAAGGTCCACGCTTTTCATTTTTTCTGTAGGTCTCCAACAATCCTCTTGAAACAACTCTGCGGAAAGTTAAGTGGTCGTATTCTCCACCATCGCGTTTATACAACTGCCAGGCATTATGAGTTGCCATATCCAAACCGTGGCAAAATAATGAGAAATACCATTTTTTCCCGCGGATAGACGTTCGATACAATCCAATGTTTTGATCCGACCGATCCACTCCACCCATGTTTTCATTATAACTTTTTATAATGGCAGGTTGATCAATAAACACATACTTTTTCAGTTGTTGAGAAAATCGTTTAGCTTTATGAAGTGGCTCAATTGTTTCTATATTGGATGCGACACTTACGACGCTATTGTCATTCCATTTACAGACTAAAATTTGCTTAGGTTGGCTAGTCTTGTAGGCAATCGTACCTCTTTCTGTCTTTTTGAAGACTTTGTTTGTAGGTAGTGGGCATTTAGAGGTACGATTTTCACGGATTGTTCCTGTAGCATTCAATCCTCTAATACTCAATTCATGAAAAAGAGGAATAGAAGAAAAAAAATTATCAAAAAATAGGTGAAATTCCTCATTTGGATAATTGTACTGCAAGACATCAGCAAAACTCAGAATAACGCTCGCTCCTAATCCAAATTGTTTGTAGCACGCTGGAATATTTGCAGATTGACCCTGGTATGGGTCAAACCATAAAACGTAACCTAATCTAGTTGCCCCTACCCACATTTTATATCCCCATCTTATTGGTTTTCCACGTATGAACTGCTTGCAACTATGCCCACCATAATAAGGTACCATAGCTTCATCAATACTATAATTTTGTTCAAAAGGTGCCATATCTGAGAAAGTTTTATTGAGTAGATTGAAAAAAGGTCTGAGTTTTGCATATTTGTCGTTGTCTACTCGAATGACATTGTTGTCGCAACAATGTAAGTATTTCATTATCAAAGTAAACCGATCTCTTGACATTGCATTATACACAATGTCAAAGTGAGTATCAGAAGACTTCTCCCAAAACATATATCGACGTGGTACCGAAACGTAACCACTGTATAAAAGTATTCCCAAAAAACACTTCATTTCTGAAATAGTTACATTACCGACGGCATTTTTCTGGCTCGCGTACAAATTTGTATAATATACCAACAGCTCAATTATCTCATCATTCATCATACACTCATAGTAATACATAGGAGATTGACGATTTTTCGGCTCTTCCCGGTCTTGCCACTGTTTACGTACCCTCGGGTTATCCTGGTTGACCCACTTGTACTGTTGAGATTTTAGTACACTAGGTAAACGCGTAGAACTAATTCTAGGATTGGAAACTGAAGGCTCGTTGTCATTTTCATGTGAATTTTCGGTAGTAGTACGCATTTTTTTGGCTAAAGCCGACAAAGATAAATCGTCTTCCGAATCCTCATTTTCCGAATATGAGCTATATATAGCCTCCGCGGGAGCCCTTAGCTGAGATCCTAAAACGATTAAAATGATGTCAAATATATATTTTCTATAGTGAAAAATAACGTACAGAGTTGAAGTAAAAACAAACCTGGAAGATTATGTAATGACAGAAATTCTTCATCACCCGAATCTTCATCAGTTACTTCAGTATTCGGATTTTCCGGTGGAAAAATAGTGATTTCATTTGGCAAATCGTCATCAGAATCTAAATGGTGTAGGTTGTCAATTATTTCGTTAAGGCTTAAAGCCTTTTTCTTCAGTGGCCTATAAACAAAGTAGTCATAATAAATAGACGTCAATTTTACTACCGGGCGTTATAACGCCACAATTTTTTAATTGAAAAAAAAGCCCGCAAAGAAAGCGATAATATAAACTATTTTTTAATAAAATTATACAATCGTATCAGTCCTCTGTAAAACATCATGATAAGGCTACACTATCAACAAATTCAATAAAAAAAACTTACCTTTTCGAGGGCATGTTTCAAAGAAATCACTTAGGTTATTTTAAAACACGTCTGGACTTAAAACCACAATCAACACTGTGTCAAATAACAATGCGATTTGTTGAAGTACCCTTTGTAAGTACTACAATTAAACTTGATATTTGTTTATGCTACGTCAAAGCCATAAATATTGCGGGTAGATCTAACGCTTAGTTGGTGGCGTTATAAAGGTCGGTAGTAATAACTGGGTTAAAAACACTAAGCTTAGGATCAAATTGTTGACCTGGTTTACTTGTATAGTGCTTAAATTGTTTTATTCAATTGTGTAAGTAAACGTTTTTCCTGGTTTCAAGTAATTTAGTTAAGTATCGTAGGTAGGTGGGTAACTTTTTTTACAAAGCGTTTAAATAATAATAATTATTTTCTTAATATTTTAGCTATTTCGGTAAGCCTGAGTGTTTCGCTTAACAGTAATTAAGGATTTTTTTTGTAATTTGAAACAAATTTATTTTATTTTTTAACTAGCAATATATTAGAACTACTCTTGATCCAAATCGTACGACCAAGAGTATTTTCAAGATTTCTATGAGAATATAATTGTAAAAATTAGCGCCCTGGCCAAAAATATGGAAGTTTTAAGATGAGGAGAAAAAGTAATAAATAAAATACAACGACGCGAAAATGCGGAGCCCAAAGTTTCATTCAGACGGTTCTAATATTTTATTATTGCGCTTAATCATAATTTGGCAATATAAAAGTTTTAAACAAAAAAATAATAAGTTATTTAAATGGTATAAGAAGGCAAAATAAGTCTTGGTCTCTGACACATAAAATATAGGTCCATAATATCAACATCACCACTTTTCACGTACGAGGCGTTAAAGACGCCCAATAAAAACCATATTTCCCACAATATCTACAGCACAAAGTCTCGACTGATGAGGGGCGTAGCGGGCCATTTATTAAATGAACTATCTTTTCTCAAGAATGCCGGAACGAGGTCACCACAATGTAGGAAACTCACTGAATATTAAAGCGGGACGTGTAAGTAATGACAAACGCTAAGCACTGCTTCAGTATTAACTTATGTTTTAGTTTGTGTTAAGTACTTATTAAATAAAGAAGTATAAAGGCCGGTTTAAAATGGGAGAAATCAAAAAAACCAAGCAGGTGATATTAAGAACAAAAATGTACTAAAAAATCATGACAAGAGGAGCATAGACAATAAAGACATTATTATACATATCAAATATATCAAAAATTATATTATTATACAACCTTAATAAAGGGTTTTTAAACTGAAGTAGGATGATTGTGCTAGTTTTCGTCCACTCTTGTTAGTTTTCCGTCCAGACTTATTTATATGTTTGTCTTCAAGTTTTTCCCAAAATAAAAGCTAAAAATTAATAAAATCCAGTAAAGAATAAACTATAAATATACACTATGTTGACCTTAAAAAGTTTTTCCCATTTATTTGCAGCAGTTTAATCAAGTGGACGGTAAACTGGACCTGGACGGGAAACTAGCACAATTACCCTAGATGCCATACAAGAAAGATAGATAAAGTAGTAGTAGTAAAACACTTACGTTCGAAGGCACTTAAACGGGCCGTCTTTATGGAATTTTTAAACGTTTACTATCCTTGAGTACTTATACATACTAGGATACGGACCTAAGTAGCCGTCAGGATAAAAAAAACTAGAATCGGTATAAATCGTAAATTTGTGTACTTGTTTACAAAACGAATATTGCAAGTTTATACAAATCCAGCGTAAATCGACCAAGCTATTATTGCCTTTACTAACCATAATATAACACGCATACAACCCTTCATTGATTCGATAAATTTGCATATGGAATAAAAACATTCACGTTAGCATATTTTTATAACGCATCACCATGTATTTTCTGATACGTTTCGTGTAAATTGGCGATGGCACGCGATTCTGCCTTTAGGTAAAACAATTTGTTCTACTTAAAATAGTGTTACGTGCTTTGTATGAAGCATAAATAATTGAGGGAGCGCGTGTGCTCTAGCAATGTTGAATTTTAAGGTAATTTTGTACTAAAGACCTAGGGCGCGATTCGAAAAATAAACACACACACTGGACAGACACAGCTCCAACCCAACTCAACCCAACTCAACTCAACGCTATAACGACATTGACATTTGCTATGTATTGTTTATCACATTATACCTATATGCTAATAGTAAACACAATCGAATTAAACATATACGTTACGACAAAAAGTTATTGCGAAAAGTTCGTCTTTGCAAAATATGTAGTGTACTTTGGAAATTATTTGTGTATAATTACGCAGAAAACACTACTGCCTTGTTTAATTTTACGGTAAGGTATTTGACAAAGGCAAAAAACGGGCTAAGTACTCGTACCATTTAAATGGTGAGATGTGAGATAGAAGCTAAGAAAAGGTTTATTTAAATTTTAATAATTAACACTCACTTTGCTAAGAGACTTCTTTAACGTAAGTACAAGTAACAGGTAACATGTGGTTAGACAATGTACACTTGTCTTGTACAGTCACCGGCAATAGTATGTTCCTACACGAAGGCCGCAAAAATATGTGACACACTCTTATGGCCCTACAAATAAGAGCGTGTTACATATTTTTGCGGCCTTCAAGTAGGAAGATACTATTGCCGGTGACTGTACAGTCGTAGTCACACACAGAGGTACACTATTCCTTATCGTAAAACGAAAAAAGAGTAAAATTTAGTTTACATTTTAATTTAAACTTTTTGATATATATTTTTAAAGAGGCAGTAAATTTTCCCATTGCAAACATCAGTTTAAAAAGTGTAAAATAAAGCGCAGCCTCCGTAGCCGCGATCGCAGTGACTAGGTCCTGGGTCCACGGAGCTAGGTCCTGGGTTCTTATCCCAGTAGTGACATTTTATTTCTGTGATAAACACAAATATTATGTTGCTTAATCATGTTATGGCCACAACCATAACTAACGAACTATGCATTTAATTAATAATTTTGATATTTATTACTTATTATATCGTCCTTTACTTGCGGCACAGGGTTTGTGCCGCAAGGTAATTTGTTCAATTGATTTTAAAATTGACCCATAATATTTAAAAAAACACTTGTTCGTAATTTTTACAAGTTAATTAACGAAGCTAAAAATCATTAAACGCGTTGTTAAGCTGTATGAATAAAAGTATCTATTGTACTTATTCATAAACCCATAAATTGTGATTCTCCAAAAAGCAATTCCTCACAAGGCTTTAGAAAGCGGAGTCGAAGGGCGGGCACAGGTTAGAAATAAATAAGAACAGCAAGGATCTGAGCGGAACATCTGTGACACTTTAATTTGTTTGTAGCCATTGTTATGCAAAATTAATATTCCAATTTATTCCATTTCTGTATCGAAGAGGAAAATTAATATTTGATGGGATCTTTATCGCGCAGTCTTAGGCGCTGCGCATATTTGTGAAGACAATTGAAACTTTACTCTTTTGTATATTTTATGTTCGGACATCGTTACGATGTTCATCCGCGACATCGTTCGCGTTGAAAAAAACCTTTGTTAACCCCCTATTGAGTTAAATTTCCAAAGACAAAAGAATCGTAGTGGATCCTGTCTATTTATATGACACTGAAAAATCTCATGTTCCAGATTTTAATTTAATATCTATAAACAGTATGATAGTAGGTATGTATATCAACGCTTAGTGTCTAAATATAGTGCAAGATTTGCTTATTTTGGAGCTGAATTGATCTGCGCAAATTGTTCTCAAATATACGAGTCCTAATTACAAAGAGGCAACGCTGCCAGCCTTCTGGGAACCATGACCCACGAAGGCGACCTGGGGAGCATTTATTATTTGTAAGTTTATTCTAGTTTTATATTTAAGTTTATCGTAAGTTTATTAAAGATTTATATTTAAGTTTATTGTAAGTTTATTTAGTTTTATACCTAAGTTTCTTTTTGTGTTACTAGTACATGCAGTATTAATAGATGTCCCATTACATAATCAAACCTTTTATTTCATGTGTTTGGTTAGTTCCAATGTAATACATGAAAGAACTACCAGCCATTTCGCCACTTAACGAAAACGGAAGCACGACACCCACGTAATTACATTATCTCATTGCGACGTGTAAGTAAAAATGAGTTTACACATGCGAGGGTCGCGTGCTCCCGGATTACGAGTGCGTGTATACGCGGCTTTATATCTAAAGTGTAGAATTTGCTTTTTTCTTTGTACTATCGGGTTCAGAACTGCATGGCCAATTTATGAATGAATTCATTGATAAATTGACCATGCAATTTTGAACCCGATGGTACATAGATTAGATACTTACATTAATTAGTGAATTCATACAATGTGTTTTTTTATAATGCCTATAACTTTTAATATATAGTTTTTTTATGTACTTACTTAGGGATGTAGTCAGTAGGAAAAAAAAAAAAAAATGTAGGCTACCGAGTACCTACTTTAAGATAAAACATTAATCAGATTAGATCTCGTTTTAATATTGTAATCATGTTTGATGCCAACTATTTAACCTCGTGGGTTGTGCAGTGGTTCTCCTTATAAAGCTAATGCTTTTTATTGTTACGCTTTTAAAACACAAGTAGGTAATAACTTGATTATATTATTTTCTTTATGTTTAAAACAGTTTAAAACAGATGAACTATTTTAAACTTCTGATGCAATTGTTTTTTTTAACCGACTTCAAAAAAGGAGGAGGTTCTCAATTCCACTGTATTTTTTTATTTATTTATGTTTGTTACCTCAGAACTTTCGATTGAGTGAACCGATTTTGATGATTCTTTTTTTATTTGAAAGCTGGTGCCTCCCGTGTGGTTCCAAATTTGGTCCAGTTCTGGTAATGGCATCCATGAGAAAGATGATGCTGATGATGATGATGATGAGTCTTAAATTTGGGTGCCCTCCTTTTCGCATAAAATAGATTTTCATATTATCACATGGCATAACACGATTGGCATAATGCTATTTGGCATAATGAGAATCGAGAGTGGAATCGATTGCAGTATATCTTAACATGGCTATACTTTTTCGTAAATTTTCCAATTTTTTACGTGTCGAGTCTAAAAGTTTCTAATAGTACAGTTTACCAATCTATTGAGAGGTTAAAAGATAGAGGTTGAATATTTAATAATGGCTGGCAGCTTTGACAAATTTGTTTTTCATTGTCAAAGTATGTCACCTTATGTCACGTTATACAAATTGACATGACATGACACATGTAGATATGTGACAACAACGCAACAAATGTAGAGTTAACAATTTAATAGAATTGCAAGGAGAAATAAACATACGAATATCTTTCGAAATAATAAAAATCATTTGGAGTGTCTGGGCTTTTTAGTGGCTCAAGTAACACGTTGTATAACTCACTATGTTAAAGCAATGAAAACAAATACAATTAACAAATGAATTAAATTTCATTGAATTATTTACGTTTCTAAATGTGGAGTAAAATAATATTTCTACGTAGTGGAATTAAATATTTTCTCACCCTTATAATTTCTAAATACTGCAAAGTTGTACCGCAATGCAAGCTACCCAAACTAAACAAACAACTTCCACCTGCTTTCGCATTGGCGGGTTAACGCACGAAACACAAAGAAAGGTACCGCAAAAGTTGCCACTCTTTGTTTTTTCTTTCAGCCAAAGGAAACTAGGAATGGAGATTAATTTATTACGTCTCGGGGAAAACATGGAAACCGGTAGAAAGTAGAAAGCTCTCTATTAAGTGGAGCGGGCGGGGAGCACAACAATTAATTATGATTTCTTCTAATGCCCGCGGATGTGGCTGGCTCCGCGACATCCGATGCTATTACGTTACTTGATGGAGACTTATTGCTATAATGGAGTTTATTCACTCCTTGTGGTCTGAGTTACAGTTGAAATGCTGGACGACTGCGACTGATGCCCTTTGTGTCTGAACGAAGAGGTTCTTAACTTGGTTGTGTACGTATCTTAACCAATATCCAGCTTTTATTTTAACTATGACATCGCTTTTCAACCGACTTCAAGATTTCGAAGGAGGAGGTTATCATTCGTCGGGATCTTTGTTTTTTTTTTGCTATTGTATGTTCACCGATTATTCGAAGACGGCTTGACCGATTTGGAAAATTCTTTTTTTGTTTGAAAAAGTATACTTCACAGTTGGTCCCATTGTAACCAGGTCAGGATCTGATGATGGGACCTTGGAGAAATCGAAGGAACTGTTCAAATAATAGGCATATTGTGATTTGAGTATTTTTTACAGCAGCTCGAGCATTTGCTGTTGGAAAGGTGGATGCTAAGTGAACTCGATCCTTTTTTGTTTAAAATTATTTTTTGCCGCGTTTTTCATGCCATATAAGCAGTAATAATACCTTATCCTTTGGGATTTCTGGCTTTTTGTAATGAAAAACAAAGTCTTAATAAAATATCGTAAATTTTTACAATCCGTTTTTCGTTTTCGAGAAATTACTACCTATATGCTTTCGGTACCTACAGAATTCGCATTGAATCTCTATCTCTTTACGTAATTAGACCCTACATTCCTGTAGTTCCGTGAGTCGTTATTGTCATTTCTTATAATTAGTTTTTCGTCTGCTCGCACAAGATTAATGTTAATTTCCTATTAGTTTAATGTAGCGGTAACTTGGTTATTACTTAGGAGTTAGGAGATGTTTTTAAAAATAGGTTTCATTAAAACAAGGTCAAGATGCTGGAAGTAGGTTACGTTGCAAGCAGTTTTCAAGAGCTTCAGTGCATTAGGAAAGAGTTTGTGCTTAAACACTAAGCTTAGGATCAAATTGTTGACCTGGTTTACTTGTATAGTGCTTAAATTGTTTTATTCAATTGTGTAAGTAAACGTTTTTCCTGGTTTCAAGTAATTTAGTCAAGTATCGTAGGTAGGTGGGTAACTTTTTTTACAAAGCGTTTAAATAATAATTATTATTTTCTTAATGTTTTAGCTATTTCGGTAAGCCTGAGTGTTTCGCTTAACAGTAATTAAGGATTTTTTTTTGTAATTTGAAACAAATTTATTTTATTTTTTAACTAGCAATATATTAGAACTACTCTTGATCCAAATCGTACGACCAAGAGTATTTTCAAGATTTCTATGAGAATATAATTGTAAAAATTAGCGCCCTGGCCAAAAATATGGAAGTTTTAAGATGAGGAGAAAAAGTAATAAATAAAATACAACGACGCGAAAATGCGGAGCCCAAAGTTTCATTCAGACGGTTCTAATATTTTATTATTGCGCTTAATCATAATTTGGCAATATAAAAGTTTTAAACAAAAAAATAATAAGTTATTTAAATGGTAACAAGGCAAAATAAGTCTTGGTCTCTGACACATAAAATATAGGTCCATAATATCAACATCACCACTTTTCACGTACGAGGCGTTAAAGACGCCCAATAAAAACCATATTTCCCGCAATATCTACAGCACAAAGTCTCGACTGATGAGGGGCGTAGCGGGCCATTTATTAAATGAACTATCTTTTCTCAAGAATGCCGGAATGAGGTCACCACAATGTAGGAAACTCACTGAATATTAAAGCGGGACGTGTAAGTAATGACAAACGCTAAGCACTGCTTCAGTATTAACTTATGCTTCAGTTTGTGTTAAGTACTTATTAAATAAAGAAGTATAAAGGCCGGTTTAAAATGGGAGAAATCAAAAAAACCAAGCAGGTGATATTAAGAACAAAAATGTACTAAAAAATCATGACAAGAGGAGCATAGACAATTAAGACATTATTTTACATATCAAATATATCAAAAATTATATTATTATACAACCTTAATAAAGGGTTTTTAAACTGAAGTAGGATGATTGTGCTAGTTTTCGTCCACTCTTGTTAGTTTTCCGTCCAGACTTATTTATATGTTTGTCTTCAAGTTTTTCCCAAAATGAAAGCTAAAAATTAATAAAATCCAGTAAAGAATAAACTATAAATATACACTATGTTGACCTTAAAAAGTTTTTCCCATTTATTTGCAGCAGTTTAATCAAGTGGACGGTAAACTGGACCTGGACGGGAAACTAGCACAATTACCCTAGATGCCATACAAGAAAGATAGATAAAGTAGTAGTAGTAAAACACTTACGTTCGAAGGCACTTAAACGGGCCGTCTTTATGGAATTTTTAAACGTTTACTATCCTTGAGTACTTATACATACTAGGATACGGACCTAAGTAGCCGTCAGGATAAAAAAAACTAGAATCGGTATAAATCGTAAATTTGTGTACTTGTTTACAAAACGAATATTGCAAGTTTATACAAATCCAGCGTAAATCGACCAAGCTATTATTGCCTTTACTAACCATAATATAACACGCATACAACCCTTCATTGATTCGATAAATTTGCATATGGAATAAAAACATTCACGTTAGCATATTTTTATAACGCATCACCATGTATTTTCTGATACGTTTCGTGTAAATTGGCGATGGCACGCGATTCTGCCTTTAGGTAAAACAATTTGTTCTACTTAAAATAGTGTTACGTGCTTTGTATGAAGCATAAATAATTGAGGGAGCGCGTGTGCTCTAGCAATGTTGAATTTTAAGGTAATTTTGTACTAAAGACCTAGGGCGCGATTCGAAAAATAAACACACACACTGGACAGACACAGCTCCAACCCAACTCAACCCAACTCAACTCAACGCTATAACGACATTGACATTTGCTATGTATTGTTTATCACATTATACCTATATGCTAATAGTAAACACAATTGAATTAAACATATACGTTACGACTAAAAAGTTATTGCGAAAAGTTCGTCTTTGCAAAATATGTAGTGTACTTTGGAAATTATGTGTGTATAATTACGCAGAAAACACTACTGCCTTGTTTAATTTTACGGTAAGGTATTTGACAAAGGCAAAAAACGGGCTAAGTACTCGTACCATTTAAATGGTGAGATGTGAGATAGAAGCTAAGAAAAGGTTTATTTAAATTTAAATAATTAACACTCACTTTGCTAAGAGACTTCTTTAACGTAAGTACAAGTAAATGGTAACATGTGGTTAGACAATGTACACTTGTCTTGTACAGTCACCGGCAATAGTATGTTCCTACACGAAGGCCGCAAAAATATGTGACACACTCTTATGGCCCTACAAATAAGAGCGTGTCACATATTTTTGCGGCCTTCAAGTAGGAAGATACTATTGCCGGTGACTGTACAGTCGTAGTCACACACAGAGGTACACTATTCCTTATCGTAAAACGAAAAAAGAGTAAAATTTAGTTTACATTTTAATTTAAACTTTTTGATATATTTTTTTAAAGAGGCAGTAAATTTTCCCATTGCAAACATCAGTTTAAAAAGTGTAAAATAAAGCGCAGCCTCCGTAGCCGCGATCGCAGTGACTAGGTCCTGGGTCCACGGAGCTAGGTCCTGGGTTCTTATCCCAGTAGTGACATTTTATTTCTGTGATAAACACAAATATTATGTTGCTTAATCATGTTATGGCCACAACCATAACTAACGAACTATGCATTTAAGTAATAATTTTGATATTTATTACTTATTATATCGTCCTTTACTTGCGGCACAGGGTTTGTGCCGCAAGGTAATTTGTTCAATTGATTTTAAAATTGACCCATAATATTTAAAAAAACACTTGTTCGTAATTTTAACAAGTTAATTAACGAAGCTAAAAAGCATTAAACGCGTTGTTAAGCTGTATGAATAAAAGTATCTATTGTACTTATTCATAAACCCATAAATTGTGATTCTCCAAAAAGCAATTCCTCACAAGGCTTTAGAAAGCGGAGTCGAAGGGCGGGCACAGGTTAGAAATAAATAAGAACAGCAAGGATCTGAGCGGAACATCTGTGACACTTTAATTTGTTTGTAGCCATTGTTATGCAAAATTAATATTCCAATTTATTCCATTTCTGTATCGAAGAGGAAAATCAATATTTGATGGGATCTTTATCGCGCAGTCTTAGGCGCTGCGCATATTTGTGAAGACAATTGAAACTTTACTCTTTTGTATATTTTATGTTCGGACATCGTTGCGAAGCTAGCCTTCATCCGCGACATCGTTCGCGTTGAAAAAAACCTTTGTTAACCCCCTATTGAGTTAAATTTCCAAAGACAAAAGAATCGTAGTGGATCCTGTCTATTTATATGACACTGAAAAATCTCATGTTCCAGATTTTAATTTAATATCTATAAACAGTATGATAGTAGGTATGTATATCAACGCTTAGTGTCTAAATATAGTGCAAGATTTGCTTATTTTGGAGCTGAATTGATCTGCGCAAATTGTTCTCAAATATACGAGTCCTAATTACAAAGAGGCAACGCTGCCAGCCTTCTGGGAACCATGACCCACGAAGGCGACCTGGGGAGCATTTATTATTTGTAAGTTTATTCTAGTTTTATATTTAAGTTTATCGTAAGTTTATTAAAGATTTATATTTAAGTTTATTGTAAGTTTATTTAGTTTTATACCTAAGTTTCTTTTTGTGTAACTAGTACAGTCGAGTTCATAAATATATGAGCAAATCCCAGGCTTCAAATATAAATGAGCATAGAAAGGTACATATGCATCTGAACACATTTACCAGTCAAAAATATGTGTACATATCACCTGTCATATTAATCTGAGCAAGTCTCACAATAATATGTAAGCAACTGAAAACTCATAAATATCTGTACTAATATTTTTCATAATTATTTAACCAAGTGTAAGTAAACAAATAGGGTAATTGTGCTACTTTTCGTCCACTTATCGATTTTACCAGCTTTGTGATGCAAAAAGAATATCTTAAAGTACACTTACTTAAATGTATTATATTTCATTTTATAGCTTATATAGTCTAGTTTATGTTAATATTACGCGATAAATATCCATACTTGCGAGATTTTGTATAAAAAATATTATTTGAAAAAGTGGGGTATTCGTTAGTTTTCGTCCATAAATGTCAGTTTTCCGTCCTGGGCTCTGCTAGTTTTCGTCCACTGAGTAGGGTGATTATTTCTGAAAATATCCACTTAATCAAAAAATGATAAAACGAACCTCAATGTTATTTTTAAAGTCCTATCGATTGATGTGCAACATGATGATTTTTGGTAAAAAAAAATTGTTACATGTATGGAAAGGGTGTGTAATGATCCGTATAACAACATTTGATATATTTTCAAGGTGTCTAACAATTTTTAGTATAATTTCATAGAGTATATTCACTTAAACGGCATAATAAACTTTTGGTATAACAACAAATGTTATATTTTCATGGCATATAATGATCAGTCGATATAATACATATTGAATATAACGTTTACTGCGTATAATGAAGTATCGGTATAAGTATTTATGGTATAATGTATTGAAAAATATAAAAAAAAATAATTCATTTACATAATTATTAAGTTCGTGAAAGCGCCTAACGTTAGTGTCATAGCAATGACTCGAGAAATGCGCATGTCCATGAGGGTTTTCCAGAGAGGGTCGCAGTTCTAACCTAAGCTAACCCACTTTTCTAGCGCCAGTTTGGTTCCGCGGGGTCGCAGTTCTAACCTAACCTAACCTATTTTTCTAGCGCCAGTTTGTTTTCGCGGGGTCGCAGTTCTAACCTAACCTAACCCACTTTTCTAGCGCCAGTTTGGTTCCGCGGGGTCGCAGTTCTAACCTAACCTAACCTATTTTTCTAGCGCCAGTTTGTTTTCGCGGGGTCGCAGTTCTAACCTAACCTAACCCACTTTTACAAAGGTATGTAGGCCCTTAAGTTTACAAAGGTAGGTATTTGTAATTGTAGTAAAAATTGTAAATTATACCAGTACTACATTAGACCAAATGAGTGGTATATCATACAGAATTATATCTGAAATACCTTATACAATGTGACTGTTAGATTATTACTTATTATATTAGAAATTCATTATACCTTACGATAGTTAGATGCTCTCAGAATATACAAAATGTTGTTATACCAAAAGTACATTATGTCCCTTAATCGTTATATCGACTAAAAATATATCAAAAGTTGTTATACGAACCGTTACGCACCCGTATGGAAAACCCCTTGTGGCTCCCCCCTAAAAAAAATCTTTTCAGCAATTTTACTACAATACTAAGTAGGGGTATACAAAATACAGCTTCTGTTATAATTTCATCAATATTAGTTATAGTCTCCAAATAAAAAATGGCCATGGCATACGGACGAACTACGGACATGACGAAACTAACTATAAGGTTTCCGTTTTTGCCATTTTGGCTACGGAATCCTAAAAACTAATGATAGTAAGGATTAACACCGTGTTTCTTTATTTCCGTTAATATTAGCATACAGTTAGGTACGATTAAGGAAACGAAATGGCGTAGTTAGTTTTTATAAATTTGTTTTTTCCATACAAGTATGTATTGTTAAATCGATCACGGTATTATATTTAACTCAACCAAACAATCGAATATTATAACTAAGGCATTTCATCACCGAACAATGATATTGTAGGCCTTTAATGTTAACCACTGTCACTGCTTGTACTATAAAGCCTTGGCCAAACAGCAAGCGTGGCGCAGCGCTGCGGTCGCGCGGCGCGACCTGCCGTGCGACGACATATCGCCTGACTTCGTGTCACTGACTTTGAATAGAACTTCATACGCGAACGTACTGCTGCGGCCTGCGGTCGGATTCCAACTTGTTTGTACCTTAGCCTTGGCCAAACAGCAAGCGTGGCACAGCGCCGCGTCTGCGCCGCGTGACGCCGAAGCGATGACTGTTCAAACAGGGCGCGCGCGGATCGCGACGGCCTCGCGCTCTCAACACGCCCTCATTGCGCGCGCGTGAACACGGCGCGGCCGCGCGCGATGCGGGCGTGACTCGCTCATTCCTTCCGAAGCCAAGATTATTTTTTCGAAGAGAAGATATTTTTTTCTATATCCATAATCACAATCACAGTATATTGCTACGCTCGCACGACGCACCGCGCTGCCTAACGTCCGACTGATGTGACCCAGCGCGGCGCAGCGTGTCGCCGCGTCCCGCCGCGCAGCGCTACGCCCGCGCCGCGTGGACGCGGGGGGCCGCGCGGCGCGGGGCGCGACAGAAGCGGGGCGCGGCGCCGGCGGGACGCAGTCTGTTTGACGTCGCTAAGCTGTTAACATGTGCCGCGGTCACGCCGCGCGACCGTGGCGCTGCGCCACGCTTGCTGTTTGACCAAGGCTTAATGCAATTGACACGACTAGCATAGTTAACCGCGCATTGGATCGTTCATTATTGGGTCGTTCCTTAGAGAATTAAATCCAGAGTAGCCATGTCTGCCGTTTTCTTTACAAAGCAAGTCTGCCGATTTTTGCGGAGGAGGGGAACGTCAAGTGTATTCTGTGGGTATTCGTACGTAACGTACAAATAGGTGTATGCATGACCACTGGTCATATGTTTTCGCCAAGGGGGAACGCCTGTCAATGGCGACTCCGGTTGGTTGAATTCTCTAAGGGTCGTGCATTACCCGGAATCGTGCCGCCGAAGGTTTCCGATTGGTTCCGATCAGATCCGAAGGTTATGCGACTATTTAAAAAAGTAGCTTTTTTCATAGTAATCAGATCAAAAAACGAGACTTCCTTTTTTCGGATATTTGTTCAAATATTTAACAGCGCATGTTTTTGTTTGTTTGTTTTAGTGTGGTTTTAATTGCCGGTAAATAGATAAAGGTGATGTGATAGTGCTTAGTGAAAATAACGGATAATATTCATTGTGAAAGATGTACGGGTGTGTGTGTACGGACGATGGCAATGGCACGATCACAAAGCTTTCTTTTGAAGTGAAATAAGCAGAGCACGCCATAGTATGGAGGTTATAATTGTTATTCTACTACCATTTGGTCATTCTAATGTTAATTATAGTTTTGTCTACTCACAAATAACTCGTATATTAACGATAACAATGCAACAGAAGAGCTAGTTTTAGTCTTTGCTCAAGTCATTTAAATGTTTTATTTATTACATTTATTTACGTAACATTATATGAGGAATTGACAGAAACTAAAGTGTGTAGGTAATCAAATATAATATTACCATACTACTATATACTATAATATTACGTATTAATTTAGTATTTTGAAGTAAAATAACCATTAGAAATATTTACCTAGCTGTCTGGATTTCCGGGATCAGGTGGTCGCAAAACTGAAATTTATACCAAATTGCTCTGCTAGTTTTGGTCCACACAGTTTATATATTAATTATATTCTAAAACTTTAATATCCACTTAAAATATTGTACAATTAACTTTAAAATAGATAATTCGTGCCAAACATATTTAGTGCACTGCCTAAATCATTAATAAAACTCATCATAAACTTTTCCCGCCACAAGTTTTTTTCTTGATTGCGATGACATTTGCTAGGGCCGAATTCGAGGCGGCTATTAATGTTTTATTTTTAAAGGCACTATTTGTCAAATTACTTTTTATGATAGTAGAATTGTTTCTTAGATATTATGGATCGCAACAAGACTAAAATTCCGCAGGAAAATTCATTTACGTTCAAGTTTTCTCCATATATTTGTAGCAGAACCGTCAGGTGGACGGAAACTGACCATGGACGGGAAACTAGCACAATCACCCTACCTACGCAAAATTTGATAATTCAATATTCAATGCAATGAACAGTCGCCATCAAATATATCGGAGCGGCCAAGGTACTCAAAAATATCTGAACATGCACTTTATTGCCTTGACAATAGAAGCGTTGTTCAGATATTTTGGAGTACCTTGGCCGCTCCGATATATCTGATGGCGACTGAACATGAATCACTATTTGTATATGATCGACAATTGAAGATTGGCTTCAAGAACAGCTTATCATTTAAAAAATTGTAAGTGGCCAGTCATCGAAGTTGATAACAACCTCTTTTAAGTGGAGCATAAATCGAAAACAGCAAAAATGGGTAAGAAGCTGCAATCAAATACTAATGACACTTCTATGACGTCACACTTAAAGTGAAATAGACAAATGTATGATTTGACAGTACGGTACTCTTTTCGATGATTGTCAAACTGTTAAGTGTTATGTTTGTTTAGATATTTATGAACTTCCACGTGTTTACATAAAATTGTAGGACGTTAGTACACATATTTATATGGCAATACATGCTTCAGGTGCTTACATATTATTATTAGACTTGCTCGGATTAATATGACAGGTGATATGTACACATATTTTTGATTGGTAAATCTGTTCAGATGCATATGTACCTTTCTATGCTCCTTTATTTTTGAACCCTCAGATTTGCTCATATATTTATGAACTCGACTGTACATGTAGTATTAATAGATGTCCCATTACATAATCAAACCTTTTATTTCATGTGTTTGGTTAGTTCCAATGTAATACATGAAAGAACTACCATCCATTTCGCCACTTAACGAAAACGGAAGCACGACACCCACGTAATTACATTATCTCATTGCGACGTGTAAGTAGAAATGAGTTTACACATGCGAGGGTCGCGTGCTCCCGGATTACGAGTGCGTGTATACGCGGCTTTATATCTAAAGTGTAGAATTTGCTTTTTTCTTTGTACTATCGGGTTCAGAATTGCATGGCCAATTTATGAATGAATTCATTGATAAATTGACCATGCAATTTTGAACCCGATGGTACATAGATTAGATACTTACATTAATTAGTGAATTCATACAATGTGTTTTTTTATAATGCCTATAACTTTTAATATATAGTTTTTTTATGTACTTACTTAGGGATGTCGTCAGTAGGAAAATTAAAATAAAAAAATGTAGGCTACCGAGTACCTACATTAATCAGATTAGATCTTGTTTTAATATTGTAATCATGTTTGATGCCAACTATTAAACCTCGTGAGTTGTGCAGTGGTTCTCCTTATAAAGCTAATGCTTTTTTTTATTGTTACGCTTTTAAAACACAAGTAGGTAATAACTTGATTATATTATTTTCTTTATGTTTAAAACAGTTTAAAACAGATGAACTATTTTAAACTTCTGATGCAATTGTTTTTTTAACCGACTTCAAAAAAGGAGGAGGTTCTCAATTCCACTGTATTTATTTATTTATTTATGTTTGTTACCTCAGAACTTTCGATTGAGTGAACCGATTTTGATGATTCTTTTTTTATTTGAAAGCTGGTGCCTCCCGTGTGGTTCCAATTCAATTTGGTCCAGTTCTGGTAATGTCATCCATGAGAAAGAAGATGCTGATGATGATGATGATGAGTCTTAAATTTGGGTGCCCTCCTTTTCGCATAAAATAGATTTTCATATTATCACATGGCATAACACGATTGGCATAATGCTATTTGGCATAAAAGTAACTATACTAATGCATAATATCGCCTAAAAAACAATTTTAATAACGGTTTATGGGCATAAAATGTTTTGCCCGAGTATTGAGTACCATAAAACTCAGTCCATCAAAATTTTGCTTTTGGATAGGTGGAGGCTAAGTGAAGTCGGTTCTTTTTTGTTTAAAATTATGATAATAGGGTTTTTTTTAATGTCACAAAAAGGCTTATGATTTCAACAGTTCCTCAATTTAAGTGTCATATAACGTGTTATCTTTTATACTACTTCTGTTATTTGCGCTATAAAACTTATAGCAGCATAAAAAAGGTGCGTTCGTTTTTTATTAGTTATTACTCTATGAATTAAAGTTAATATTATGTGCTGTCATTTGGGGGCCTTAGAGAATTCAACCAACCCGAGCGGCCATGTCTGTCATTTTCTATACAAAAAAAGTCTGCCGATTTTTGCGGGGAGGGGAACGACAAATGTATGAACGTCAGATAAACGTCACTCCATACAATAAATATGACCACTACTCATATGTTTTCGGCCAGGCGCGGATACAGAGGGGGGAGGACAACAGGGGCAATTCCCCCCCCGCCCCCCCCCCCCCGCCCCTGAAAAGCAAATACTGCGGGGCCCATAGGTGCGGACCGCGAGATTTTTTGTGAAGGAAAGTGCCCCCCCTGAACAAAATCCTGGATTCCGCGCCTGTTTTCGGCAGAGGGGAACGCCTGTCAATGGCGACTACAGTTGGTCGAATTATCTATGTTTGGGGCTTATGATTGTATAGAGAAGTGCCCAAGTGAATATCTATTGCAGTAAAACACGACGTAATTTGCATTAACACGTTTAATTTTGCAGATTAAGTAGATTATTTAAAATTAGCAATTTGGTCCTTCGAGCCGGATAGAATGTAATTAAGAACAATAATCAGATTATTTAAAATTAGCACTTCACATAAAAATTAAGATAACGATACCGATATACAGATATTTCACATTCAATAATTTCCTTAGTATCGTAGACCCGGATAGAATGTAATTAAGTATAATACTCAGATTATTTAAAATTAGCACTTCACATAAAAATTACGATAATGATATAGATATAAAGATATTTAACATTCAATAATTACCTTAGTATCGTAAACGTCTACTTTCCGCACGAAAGGATAATAAAACGAGGGAGTACTAGCAAAACTAGTAAGTACAAATAAAGACTCGGCTGGTAATTTGGCTGCGGGGAAAGTAATGGATTAATGAGGCGAGTGATATGGATGGTGACAGATGATTCGCTGGATGAGAGTAGCCTAAATTCAAGAGCCAGGTCTTTGTACGCCCGTCAAATGAGGCAATTAGAATTTTGGGGATTTAGGGTTAATATAAAAATGCGGATCGCAGATATGTAAGAATGGTAACAACAATATAGAACTAAAGCACGGCAAATAAAATACGAAGTCCCCAATTAAGCTCAAGAACACTTCACGGAGCGACACGTCGCTTTCACCTGGTGAACCACACGTAATGCGAGCTCAAGTCCTTCGGAGGCGACTGGCGGCCGTATCCTAGAGCGGCACTCCGGTTTCACCTGGTGAGCCACGCGAAATGCGGGCTCGAGTCTATTAGAGGCGACTGACGGCCGTATTCCAGGGCGATACGCCGGTTTCACCTGGTGAGCCACTCGCAATGTGGGCTCAAGTCCTTTGGAAGCGGTTGGCGGCTGTATCCCAACCGCGTTAGGCGATATCCAATATCTGCGTTGGACAGTATCGCAAACGCGTATAGGTCGCAAACGCTTGACGCCCCTCCGACGCGGTACACGCATGCACTTGGCGTTGGATATCTCAAAATACTAATTCCAATCACGCCCACAAAAAAATCAAACTCGGATTAAAATAGGATAGATGGGATGTCAAAAATGGATTCTGACAACTGCCAAGCTCGAGGTTCACAATCTATCTGTCTTCTCGACTAAAACAAAAACTATTCCAAACTCCTACAAAATTTGAATTTAAAATTGATGCGAATATCCTCTTTTTTTAGTCGTCAGCTTCTTTCAAAATAAAAAAGGACACATCATATTTTGATATCGGCGCCACCTATCTATAAGTAGACGAACCACGATCTAATCTACCCTAACTCGCGCAACTTGGCCGATAAACAAAATTAATCGCGCGGATAGTCCGAAGGGACGCCGCGAGATGTAGCTGGCGTTCTTTCGGCATGCTACAGCATCTCCCTACCAAACAAAGAAACAAACAATAAAACAAACCAACAAACAAACAAAATGACACACAACAAACCAACGCATCACGCGGTCAAAGATATGACGGCTGGGATGGGATCATGGAAAAAGGATCACGGAAATGCTTAAACAAATTATTTGAGAATATCTTTAATATGATAAGTTCCGATGTGCTCGGAATCGGAATCAGCCAGTATGTATACCTGTGGAGATACTCGTCTAACCACACGGCACCGAACAAAACGTGGAGCGAATTTTCCGCCCCGAAGAGGGTCAGTAGAGCCACGCTGGAAATTCCTGCGCCAAACGATTTGGCCGCCAACGATCCTGGGCGCAGAACGGTTCTTGTTGAACTTGGCGGCGTTACGATGAAAAGCCAAAGCCATTGAATCCGAAACCTTATCGTACACCTCACGAAGCGTCTGAAGATTCGAAGCGCGTTCCATCCGGCTGAGTCCCACATCTTGGTCCGCAACCTGATTCTCAACACGCTCACGAATAATTGGCAACTTGCGGCCGTACATCAAAAAGTTCGGTGTATAAGCAGTAGCCAGATTTATACAAGAGTTTAAATAAAGAGCGACCCGATGTAAATGACCTGACCAATTCCGCTGGTCATTTTCAACTAGAATGCTCAACGTAGTGATCACAACTTGGTTATATCTCTCCACAACATTCGCTTGTGGCAAATAATATGGGGTATAACACGGACCCGGAATATTATAACTCGTCAAGAAATCCAGAAATTGACGACTATGAAAAACCGTAGCGTTGTCACAGAGAATGTTAGTTGGGACACCGTACCGCAAAATAACCTCCGACTCTAATGACATCGATATTGACCTCGCATTCACCAACTTTAAAGGGACCGACCAAACAAATTTGGTAAAAACGTCAACCAAAGTCAAAATATAACGACAACCATTACGGCTAACCGGTAAAGGACCAATTAAGTCAATGGAAAGAAGATCCATTGGAGCCGCAACACGACGAGGAAATAAGCGAAGTCCACAAGGTTGTGAATTTGCAATTTTATAAGACTTACAAATCTGACATTCGGAAAGGAACCTTGTAACATCACGGTACATATTCGGCCAGTAGTATAAGTCACGAGCTTTTAAATACGTTTTCATAACACCAGAACGTTGGGAAATCCACTATGAATTTTAGCAACCGCCTCTCTAGTTTTTGGAGCAGGAAGAACTATACGCCATGGATTAGGTGCTAAACGGTTTTCAATAGCTACTCTGCGCATTAAGACACCATCCCGAAGAGCAAATTCAGTAAACATTTGGGGATTGTCTAAAACTCCCTGGTAAATACGTTCATACCAAGGATCTCCAGAAGGAGCCACGCCACGCGCGAATGAGATAAGTCCAACCTGAGCGCGGGACAAGGCGTCAGGAACAACATTAAGGACACCTTTTTTATGTTCAATCTCAAAGTTATATTGGGAAATCAAAGTTGCCCAACGAGCCAAGCGCCCGGTAGGATTATCAAGGGTGATCAACCATTTAAGAGCAATATGGTCAGTAATGATCTTAAACATCATTCCATCGAGATACCCGCGGAAATGCTTTATGGAATCAACAACAGCGAGAAGGTAATGTTCGGTTGTCCCGTGTCCACGTTCAGCTTTAGTGAATAAACGAGAATAATAAGCAATTGGATGTTCAACGCCGTCAAACTCTGGAGCCAGGACCGAGCCTAAGCCAACCTGGCTAGCGTCACATTGAAGGATAAAAGGTTTCGAAAAATCCGGGCAAGCCATCAGCGGAGCGCTCATCAAGGCATCCTTCAATTTAGAAAAAGCTTTACTAGCACTATCGTTCCAATTCGATCGATCACGTCCCTTTCTCTTACCGATAAGTACCGTCAGAGGAGCAATAATCGAAGAAAAACCATCCACGAAACGGCGATAATACGAACACATACCAATGAAAGCACGTAGATACTTGGCAGAAGAAGGGGTAGGGTAATCCCTAATAGCTTCTAATTTCTTCGGATCAGTTTGAAGACCACGCTCATTGACGATGTAGCCGAGATACTTCAATTCAGACTTAGAAAACCGCACTTATCTAAATTAACCGTAAGACCAGCTTCCTTCAACCTATCACGAACCTTACGAATAAGCCGCATATGACTGTCAACGTCACGAGACACCAAAATCAAATCATCAACATAGCCGAAGATAAAATCCTCAGACTCAGGGGTATATTCAAAATTGACAATCATGTCAGTAAGCCTCTGCATCTCGGACGCAGCGTTGGTTAAACCATAAGGGAGACGAACGAATTCAAAGAGGCCCCTTTGGGGTACAATAAAGGCCGTCTTCTCACAACTGGCCTTATCAGCTAAGGGGATTTGCCAAAAGGCGCTCCTAAAATCCAACGAAGTTAGATATTTGGCACCTCGTAGGTTATCAAGGATGTCCTGGACGCGCGGGAGAGGGTATGAATCCCTGATGGTAACGCTGTTCAACTTCCTACTGTCCACGCAAAACCTGACACTACCATCTTTCTTGGTAACCATCACCACTGGGGAAGCCCAGGGTGATCGTGAGGGACGAATGACGCCTGACTCTCACATCTTGTCGATCTCTTCGTTGAGCATCTTAAGCTTGACTGGAGATAAGGGATAGTAACGTTGGCGGATGGGCGAACCGACAGTCTCAATCTTATGCGAAAGCTACGAAGACAACCTAATCCAGCTTTATCAGAAAAAATCTCCTCGAACTCGTTAATAACAGATTGGAGTTTTGATTCCTGAAGTGGTGCAAGCATCGTACGAGGGTGGACATAGTGAACCTCACCTATGACTCGTGGGACTGCGACAGGAACATAATGTGAAGCGACGTAAAGCTTACCTGACAAACCATTACGGAATGCCTTCTTTAAAATGTCAATGAGACCAACAGCATTCCAAAAATCAATTCCTAAAATAAATGCAGTAGGAAGATTACTGCTCACTAGACAGGGGTGCAGAACGCGAATGCCACTAAAGAGAATGGGGACGTCCAAACCGCCTAAAATTTCAATAGGAGAATTGTCGGCGGAGGCAACATAAGGCCGGATATCCTCGTGATATGTTATACCGAGCTCCAATAGGAGGGATATATCAATTAGTGAAACCTGAGCACCAGAGTCCAAAAGAGCTCTTACCGAAGAGCCAGCAACTGAAGCATCAATAAAAAGTCTATTATCCGGGGAATTATTAATATAAACGGGCGACACCGATGGACCTCTCAGTGCGCCACCAATTCGTTTTTTGACGGACCAGAATTACAACTAGGACAATCGCGGGTGATTGCACCAACACGCTTACACTTGAAGCACACTGCCCCTGAAACGTAAGGACAATTACGATAGTTGTGACCAGTTGCATCACACTTCATACACACTATAGAACTGGGTTGACCTACAACTTGAGCATTAATCGGTGCAATAGCCAAACGTGCTGGACGTGAACCTTTAAAGGCATCAACATTTTTCGCGACTTCTAACAAACCGTCAATATCCCTAACCACGTTAGTTTCAAGACAAGGATAATATCTAGGATTCATTCCATATTTAATAGTGTTAAATAGGTAGTCTTCGGAAACCGGTGTACGAAGCTTTGCGTTTAGATCGCGCGCCTGAATAACAAAATCAACCACTGACTGGTTGACCTTCTGTGATAAAGCGCGAAGTTGGCTCTCGAGCTTGAAATCGAAATTGCCTACGTCGAAAGTTTTAACGAATGCAGACTTTAATTCCGCGTAAGTAAGACCCGGATATCTGATTGCCCTAAAATATTTCAAGGCGCTATCTGACAACAATTCATGGAAACGTCTGACAACATATGAAGGATTGACGTTACGCGCCATACCTTCTTCCTCAAATCGAAAGAAAAATTCGCGAACACAAGTGTCCTCGGAAAAATTCAAGTTCCATTTCGTAAGCGAATAATCTTTAAAAGGAAAAGGCGGGGCGTTTCCGGACATATGCATTGCCTGGCATCGTGGTTCTGAATCAAAAAACTGTTCTTCATCATTTGCCATTGTATCTAAAATCCTCGGGTCGTGCGAGTTTAAAGACGAGTGTGCACGAGGCGTCTCAGCAATTGATACTTCATTACCTAAGTGCGACATGGTGAAAAGTCGAATGTTGTCTTGCGTTTCAAGTTCAAACAAAAATTAAAATTAATCGACCTCAAAATTAAAATCCAAAGTTCGAGTATGTCAGTGGTCTAAACCAAGCGCTTAAGCCAAAGAAAGAAAATAAAACTCGAAGTCTAAATGCTAAGTTAGAGTTCGAATTAAAAAAAAATCAAGTTCAGTTTCTGAAAAACAAAACAAAACGCAAATCATACATTCTATGTCTGACTTACCCGCGAATTCCCTAACGTCTACGGGCTCTAACTACAGGACTCAAACTATGAAATAAGGTATTCGGGATATGTTACTGGTAATTGAGAAAAAGGCATAAGTAAAGGTCAACAGATAAATTCATTTTTTTAACATAAATAAAAGCAATATTTCAATATGAAGGAATTCGGGTTAAAGATGGGACGTAAGGAGGCAGCAGGCTGAAACAAACCAAAATTAAGGTTAATAGAACCGCGACCGGTCTACGGTCACCGTCTCACAAATAATAAAAAACATTATTTTATTACAATTATTCCAGAGTTCTTTACCTTAATTCGGGCGCCAATTTGCAGTAAAACACGACGTAATTTGCATTAACACGTTTAATTTTGCAGATTAAGTAGATTATTTAAAATTAGCAATTTGGTCCTTCGAGCCGGATAGAATGTAATTAAGAACAATAATCAGATTATTTAAAATTAGCACTTCACATAAAAATTACGATAACGATATCGATATAAAGATATTTCACATTCAATAATTACCTAAAGCGGTCGTCACACCGCTTCGCATCTCGCAGCGACGTCCGTTGATGCGTTTTTTAACTTTGTATGTAGAATCTTGATTTTGTATAGAAAAATCGCATGGTACGACATACTGGCTCCGCCTCGACGCGCGGAGGAGCGAGACGCACGACGACTCGCGCGCTCGGACGAAGACGCGGTGCGTGCCGCAGGGTATGTCACACCGAGCTCCGCAGTGCCGTACGGATTTTAGTGCAAGAAAGGACGTAGGCGCAATGGATATCGACGTCTATAAGTTTATTTTTGAAATTGAAAGTCGTTCGTTTAATCATAATCTAGGAATTCTTATAAAAGTATAATTGAAGATTGAAGTAGTAGCTTTTCTTCCGCTGTAATAGAACATCGAAAATTTGTGTCGGCGCCAGTAATAATCACTCCAATTTTGCTAAGCAAATAATCAAATGACGCGGTTGACATACGGGTGCAATTTAAAAAAAATTCTTCGTGTTGCCTTAAATCTTGGTAATATCTAGCAAAAGATCCATTTATAGGTCTGGTTTGTAAATAGGGAAGTACCCAGTGTCTTCTGCGTTTTATGACTCGATTGTACAAAAACCAAACTGAAAGTATCACCGCACCGCTCTGAATATGTACCGTGTCCATTTTATCGACAAATAGGAACTATTTTCACCTTAACGTTCGAATGTGAAATGAACGCGAGACGGAAGTAACGCGGGACGTCGCGCATCGCAGCTCCGGACGGAGATGCGGAGAAAACTCGGACGTTGGTGCGTTGTCTCCGCATGCGAGTCCGTTGCTCCGCGTCTCGCAACGAGACGCGGCGGCAGTGTGACAACCGCCTTAGTATCGTAAACGTCTACTTTCCGCACGAAAAGAAAATAAAACGAGGGAGTACTAGCAAAACTAGTAAGTACAAATAAAGACTCGGCTGGTAATTTGGCTGCGGGGAAAGTAATGGATTAATGAGGCGAGTGATATGGATGGTGACAGATGATTCGCTGGATGAGAGTCCCGAGTAGGCCCGTCAAATGAGGCAAATAGAATTTTGGGGATTTAGGGTTAATATAAAATGCGAATCGCAGATATGTAAGAATGGAAACAACAATATAGAACTAAAGCACGGCAAATTTTATTTATTTATTTTCTTTATTGAGGGAAACAAACAGCATACAATAATACAAGAAGGTAAGTAGGTATATAAGTTAATATATAAACCAAAACAGTTTCCACTTATAAGTAATACAGAATACCTTTGCTCCGAAAAATTAACATGAGAAAGAAAACATGGTATAGAGAAGAGTCTAAGAATTTTAAAATATTATCATTACTATCAGGTTTGAAAAGAAAAAGTAACATAAAAATAACAATAACACATAATAATTTAGTGTCAAATCAAAAGGTATACATGCATATAACCAATAAAACAAGCACATTTAGAATTTAAAACTAAGCAAGAACAATTTGAATTTGTATTTAGGTACAACATGCAAATTCTACTTTTAAGCTAAATTTTAAGCTTTTTGATGCTTTTTTATGGCGAAAACAAACCTATTATAATTCAGCTGGAATAAATCAATATGCGAATATTTTTTGTTGTAAATATTGGAAGATCTTGCAAGAAACCCATTACTTACATATCTTTTGCGACTGAAAGGAACAGATAGCAGAGCAGTGGACCGTGTTCGGGAACGAGGACATCTCAAAAGAATCTTGCTTAGGAGGGCTTCAAAATCGACAAAATTATTTAATAATTTGTATAAAAATATTATATCTCTCTTTTCTCTTCTCACCTGGAGGGACTCAAAATTATCGGGTATGAAAGATTTAAATTTATACTTCATACGATTAATGAACTTATTTTGAATACGTTCTATAGATATCATGTGCACTAAAAAGTGGGGGTTCCAAACTGTAGACGCATATTCCAAGTGTGATCTTACAAACGTATTATATAAAAGTAGTAACGTCGTAGGGTTTATAAAATCCTTACTCTGACGAAAAATTAAACCTAACATTTTATAAGCTTTAGATGTTATCTTGTTTATATGTGATACCAATTGAATTTCACTATCCAGATACACTCCCAAGTCTCTAACCTCCGTAACTCTTGTAAGTGTTTGGTTACCTATGGTGTAATTAAATGTTATTGGATCGAGCCTCCGTGAGAATGTGATAATCGAACACTTATCTATGTTTAAATAGAGATAATTGCTCAGACAATAATTATTTCATCTATTAAGGTTATCCTGTAAATTTATGCAATCAGCTTCGCATTTCACCAACGTAAAGATCTTGGTATCATCAGCATATAATAATACTTTAGAGTGTACAAAGCAGTTGATGACATCATTAATTAATATATTGAATAATTGGGGTCCTAAGTGGGAACCCTGAGGGACCCCTGATGTAATTGGGACAAAACTGGAAGTGTACCCTTTAATAGTTACAGCTTGGGTTCTATCGCGTAGGTACGATGTAAACCAACGCAGCAAGTCCCAAATAAAATACGAAGTCCCCAATTAAACTCTAGAACACTTCACGGAGCGACACGCCGCTTTCACCTGGTGAACCACGCGAAATGCGGGCTCAAGTCCTTCGGAGGCGACTGGCGGCCGTATCCTAGAGCGGCACTCCGGTTTCACCTAGTGAGCCACGCGAAATGCGGGCTCGAGTCCTTTAGAGGCGACTGACGGCCGTATTCCAGGGCGATACGCCGGTTTCACCTGGTGAGCCACTCGTAATGCGGGCTCAAGTCCTTTGGAAGCGGCTGACGGCTGTATCCCAACCGCGACAGGCGATATCCAATATCTGCGTTGGACAGTATCGCAAACGCGTATAGGTCGCAAACGCTTGACGCCCCTCCGACGCGGTACACGCATGCACTTGGCGTTGGATATCACAAAATACTAATTCCAATCACGCCGACAAAAAAATCAAACTCAGATTAAAATAGGAAAGGTGGGATGTCAAAAATGGATTCTGACAACTGCCAAGCTCGAGGTTCACAATCTATCTGTCTTCTCGACTAAAACAAAAACTATTCCAAACTCCTACAAAATTTGAATTTAAAATTGATGCGAATATCCTCTTTTCTTAGTCGTCAGCTTCTTTCAAAATAAAAAAGTACACATCATATTTTGATATCGGCGCCACCTATCTATAAGTAGACGAACCACGATCTAATCTGCCCTAACTCGCGCAACTTGACCGGTAAACAAAATTAATCGCGCGGATAGTCCGAAGGGACGCCGCGAGATGTAGCTGGCGTTCTTTCGGCAAGCTACACTATGTACTGGTGATCCGTTTAGGGGCATAATTAGTATTGTATTTCGCCTAAGAAAAAGGAGAAAAAAAATTTTTGGATGCGAAAAAATTTTTTTGGTATGGGACACGTAGTCCCAGCCTATAGCCCTCCATACAAAACCAACATTGAATCACGTAAATAATTACATATTTAGGATGCCGATACAGCTTCGTCTTGTTTGCAATTCCTAAACGATTTGGATAAGGATAAATGCGCAAAGCAAATATATCAATCATTAAAAAAAATATATATGTCAAATCTATACACTCTATGGCAGAGACTGTAAATGTGAGTGTGAGGTTTAAATCATTAACGACTGTGAGCTATTTTACGTTTTAAATATTTAGAGTTTCAATAATTTAACTTCAATATTGTTAGCCTTCATTAAGTTATGAATTATGAAAGAGCGTCTCTAAATCACTAATTAAACTACACATCACAACGGCAAATCCTTTGTTCTAATGAATAGTCCACCAGTTCCGTAGAGGCTGTGCCAGTTGGACCACTGCCTACATTACAATGGCATTATTCCATTCATTTCTCGAGTCAAACGTTGAGGTAAACCAGCCGTCTCCGATAACCGAAAGTTTTATTGTTGTTGGCCAAGGCAGCTTTCATGTAGAGTTGCCGTTTTATAGTTTTAATAAATAATAAAGGAAAGGGCCGCGATTCGAAAAATAAACACACACACTGGACAGACACAGCTCCAACCCAACTCAACCCAACTCAACTCAACGCTATAACGACATTGACATTTGCTATTCGAACAGATTTTCATTCAAAATTGGTCTCACATTGGTCTCACATTGGTCTCACATTGGTCTCACATTGGTCACACATTGGTCTCACATTGTACCAATGTGAGACCAATGTGAGACCAATGTTGAATGAAAATCTGTTCGAATAATATTTATATTTATAGAATAAATGCAATAATTTAATACAACACATACAGTCTTATTAGATTCATGGGAAACAACGGGAAGTATGATCGCATGTCACAGCAGGCATCCATGATATTCGTAGGGTTGACGTAAGTTAGTGCCTCGCGATGTCAAAGCGTAGCGCAGATTTTCTGCACTATACCTACAAACAGCAACACCCTTAACCGGGCATCGGTAGACCTTATGCCGTTGCAATAGGGATTACAAATGGCCAGTTAACAGTATTGGTGATGGTACCTAGTTGTTATGGCTCTCTATAAAATGGTTTATATAAGAGTTCGACTTGACTTTACCTCATAAGTATTCGGAACATACGACCAGGCCTGGCCCAAGCCAAGATAATCTACTAAGCCGAGACGCGTAACCTGCCTATTTTTCTTTCTTGGGCGTGATTCTTGGCAATTTGACTGAATTGAAGTGGATTTATGATAGCCTTTTCTGAATTAGCCAAATTACGTATATTTCTTACGTGTGCGTTAAAATAAAGTAGAATCTAAGATATATTGCTTTGTTAAGTAGATGCAAAGATAATGAAATAATGTTTATTTACAAATTGTAATTCGAGCATATATCGTTTTTTAAAGGGAAATGAGAATCTGATGAAAACTGGAACATGTATTTACATATAACTGTCGTATATAGAAAAAAATGACAATACCGGCGACGCAATTTAAGCATATTTAGAACATCTGTCCTGAAAACATTAGCAACAAAATATTTGAATTCAAACAAAAGCATTGAAATAAAATGTGCCTCTGTGTTTTGTTGCTTTGAGCTTCAAAATAAAATTCAATCACACGCCTACTAAAACCAGCAGCTGGTTGCGGGACACATTTCCAAAGTCATTCACAGCTCGCGGCACGCCGGAGTGGAGCATTCTTTGAAATTATGACAGTGGATATTTTCGCCGGCACAATATTCACATGTGAGGCAAAAAATAAATGGATATACCGGAATTCACGCGACGACGCCAGTGCATCTAATATCACATTTTACTTACAAATCACTTTCCGCCCGGTATTGAGGATGCTCTTTTATGCTCATACGTTAAATACCGCTAATTCTTTGCATTTTAAGCTTTTTAGGTCAGAGAACCTAGTGATCTTAATGAAAACAGCACTCATGGGATCCAATAAAATTTCAAATTGATCTCAGTAGGAGTCAAGTTGATGGGTATTTCCAAAAAAGTGACTTCTTAACCTGTCGTTATTTTTTTGAATGGAATGGAAAGAATGGTAACGGCCTCCTAGCCCAGTCAGTTGTGACCCTGCCTACAAACCAGGAGGTCCCAGGTTCGAATCCTGGTAAGGGCATTTATTTGTGTAACTTATATGATATGTAACTTTAACCTGCCCCGATTATTGCACGTTGAGACGTTTTTTACTAACATAGTTTTAATATTTTATCAAGGTATATCTTTTCGTACAAAAAGTATGACAATCATATTATTAACAGTTTTTAAGATAAAACCAAAACAATGTACTTTTTACTGCAACCTGACTACCTTTCAAGTATCTTCAATTGACAGGTTAATTCTTGGCAGGTTAAAGAGAACGTGTACAGGTTAATGTAACGCTCATTGGCAGGAAAATAGGCTCACTAAGGAAGATAGATGTTAAGTATGTTTAATATAACCTATTTGCAAAATTTACATACTCAATATTATATGTATGATTAAAAAAGACTGTGATTTGAAATATTGATTACAATAGCATTCAATTTTAGGCTAACATGGTCATTAACAATATAACTACTGCAGCCCTTACAACAAGATCTCTTTTAACTGTCTACTTTCACTCCTGACCTGTCTAATGTAACTTTCACCTGTGCGTTAAAAATATTTGAAAGTCATATACTGTTCCTTTTTACATAAATGGTACAGGTGGCCCATTAATTACCATTTTACATTAAATAAAAAAATGTCTTTAACCTGTCGATGCCACTATTTTCGGAATCACCCTGATAATATTTTTTTACATCAAAACATTTAGTTCACTTGTTTTTATACCGATATAGGCGGTATATTAAAATAATGCAAAAACATAAATAAAACCTTCGCAAACAAATGTCAGAAAAATGTTGCTATAGTGCCCGAACAGGCGTTGCTCTGCACTGCTGGAAGTTTTAAGCCTGCAGTAAATTATTCCATCGACAGGTGAGGCCGTAAAGGCAAGATTTACGCTCACGGGTACAGCGGGCGAGCCTCCCTTCTGATAAGATGTATTACCTACCGAAGTACGTTGTCTATAAGTATTCATCGGGGAGGTATTGTTTGACCTTCCCCTGCAATGTTTAGCGCCTGCGATGCAGCTTAACGAAATACTTGTGCAATAAATAAAGAAGCTTGGATAGCTGCATTGCCGGAAAGCCGGTAGTTACCCGAAGAGGTTCGAAACGTATTATTTGCAATACAATATACATTCGGGGAACACTTCTTCAATATACATTCGGGGTCCTTGGATAACTGCGGAGTTTAGCTAACTCGAGATGCGAGGAGCTTGTTGAAAACTTCGTTATATGGAAATATGAAAATAGAGTTTGATAAGAATATCTTCGTGGAATTCGTAATAACGTAATGTTTGGTAGTTGGTGGAAATAAAGATCGTTTAGCTTAAAAAGAAAGCTTCTATAAAATTACTTCATCTCGTACGAGAAAGGCCAAATTGCATTGAATAAATATAAAACTGTGTTAAACTTTGACAATTTCTAAAAAAAATATGGCATAATGATGGACGGGGCTCGGTCCAGAACTTTGAATAACGCCAACATAAATATATCTTGCAAATACGTTTAAGTGATACAAGTCAAAAAAACATGTTACGTACATAATACTTGTTAGTATTTAAAAATAAATGTTTCTGCATTTAAATTTAGTCTCGAAATTCTGCCTGAAGAAGTATTCTTTGAAAACAACATCAAAACCACACACATTTTTATAAAGCTTACCTTTCTATGCTTAATTCAGGACGCAGCATTAGACCTGTTCATTGTACAACAATTTACTCCAGAATGCATGTAAAAATGCAGTATTAATGCATAATTGGCCTTCACAAAGGCTTTAACAAAAGTCAACGATATAAAACTGTCGGGTTGACGCAATTTGTTTTATTTCGCGGACTCACAAAGCGTTGCATCTCTTTAGTAAGGCGGCCTTTACGTTGGATGCATACCTATATTGAATATCCGCATGTCGCACCGGTGTGTGAGCGGGACATCGCTACAATACGTGCTTAACGCTGTCTCGCTCGCACCCCGCAGCGGCATTTGGATTCATATCAGTGTGATAACCGCGTAAAAGCTAGCACGCATTATTCACGCTGTATGACATGTGGCTGGCTGGAGAAATGGGTCATCATTTCCAATTTTTGTGCCTTACTGTTACAGAGAAAAACACTTAGATACACGATGTGTTTTATCTATTATATGGATATTGCGTTTTTTTTTCTTTTATTCCTGTAAAATACAGGTTGGACACTGACATCAGGTTTAGAAGCATAAATTTTCTTTTAATGTGTTTGTTCAACTATTACAACAAGGAGGGTAATGTTTTTCAAGTGTAGGTACAATAATTAGTTAGTCTCTATGCTAATTTTTGGCATGATTTACAGCTCTAACAGTTGAGATACTTCTAAATTATCCTGTACATTGGATATATCTCAGCTAGAAGAAATTGTGGGCTATGAAGAATATTTGATGTATTTTTTTTTTCTTATTTTTGGTTTACTACCTAAACACCTCTAGCTAGAGGGCACTATTTCTGGTCTAAATATTAGAAAAAACCCGGCCGTTTAGAACCACCCATATTGGAGGTTTCCGTACCTTCAATGCAAAAAGGAAAATTTAATAGCACCCACCAATATATAATCCACCAGGCACTAAAATCATTTGGGAATGGGGATATATTTCTGGATTTCGGTCCAAAACGGCTCAAATGAAAATGTTCAAAACACTTTTAGTTGAAAACATGTTTTAAGACGTAAGCACTTACCTCCTTGATCTGTTAAATAATTTTTTGCCCTCCCGTTAAAAAGTCAGAGAGGGGGGATATTATTTTATAGACTGGCCCATTTTTCTTATTTTTCGAACAATATTTAAGACCCCAAAGTAATTTTTGCAGACCTATCGATTGATGTGCAACATGTTGATATTTTGCAAGAATTTTCTCACAGACATCTAATTAAAATTTCATCAATAGGTATATATATATAATTAGCTACATTGTAATCGAGTAAAATGGTTTTCACATATGGACAGATGGGCATGGAAAAACTATAAGGGTGCCATTTTGGTTATGGGACCCTAAACAATTAAAAATACCTTTCAAGAAAATACAGTACTAAGAAATCCGTTATTTAAATAACGTAGATAGCACTGTACAAAGAATAGTAAAGAAACTGCTATCTGTGGAGAAATTTAATAAGCGCTCCGTGTAAAATACGCCAAACTTCCAACAGAAGCTATTACAAAGCGAACTACCTACATTCTGATTCGGCGAGCAATAACGCTAACAATGATTAAGGTTTCGCTGGCACGCCTCCCCTACTGAACGCTTTGAACCATCTCCAAGTTTTAAACGAATTTTATTGCGCAAAATAATAAAAACATACTGTTGGCTGTCACACTCTCGCGCCACTAGCGGCATCAACATCCGATAATATTCCCCATATTTTATTCAGCGAACATTTTTCTGTCACAACGTTCGAAATTTATGATCGCGAATTCAGAGTAATCTATTAGCTTTGAATTGAAACAATGGAATACAAATTAGCATTTGCATTGTAAACTAACCAGCCCACTGAAGATTTTGTTAGTAGGTTAAGAAACTTTCAAGGTGTAGCCTGCTAGATTTTAGTGCATCCATTACAGTCACCATCAGATATATCGGAGCGGAGTGTGTGTGTCACTGAACAACGCCTCTATTGTCAACCCAATTATGTGAATGTATAGATATTTTTGAGTACCATGGCCGCTCCGATATATTTGTTGTCCACTGTACCTATGTTCATACATGTACTAATAAACTAAAAAACAAACTAAAAAATATGTTTATTGGCGTCAGTAGTGTGATTGTACTGAATAGTGGTGTTTAATACCCAGTCACCCACCATGTCATTTATTCAGTGGTTTCATTTCAGTATAAGTAATTCTTCCAATAAACCTATGTGCTGGTATAATGGGGAAGGCAAGTATTCATTTAACAAGCAGTCAAATTCCATGTAAATAAAGGACCATCATACGCAGCGCCATCTTTGATGACTTTTCACCGGCCTTGCCCATTGGCCTGTACCATGTGCACCCCGCTTTTTCATTTGCGAAACCTCAATAGGTCGATCTTAATAAAAAACAGCAAGAATTTTAGCTAAACAAGTATATAGTAACGTGTTGAATGTCAGATAAACGAAATAACGTTTAATCGCCACCCACGCGCATATTTGATAGCCATACATCTTATTACAAGAGCCGTCAGCAACGCTTACAATTGGCGGTACATTAGCATAACGAGCGGCATCCCGGCCGGTCCTAATGAATGGCCTTGCAATTGAAACAATAGTGGATTAGCGCCAACTCCGTTATCTGCTTATGCAAATCAGACAGGCTTTCGGGCGAGTTCGAATCCACTGCTTCTTTCAAGACGCTACGAATTCCCGTAAACGCTGAGACATTTAGCTATTTAGAAGTAAATGTCGAGTTGAACATTAAAATTCAAACAGAATTGTGAACTTTGAGCACAGTGAAGGTTAACTAACTGGAAAATTAGGTCCAAATATGGGAAAAACTAACATCCACTTTGGGCACGAAGTGTGAATAATTTCCGTTCGGTCGTCGTCAAAAGCGTAAGTACGAAAGCCATGGTAATGTGCGTCTCGGCTGCATTTATTACGGACAGAGTCAACATAATTATTATTCCAATGAATACCCATTCTCGGACGCCTCCCGACTGTCCGGTGTCGTCGGCAGCAAACATAAAGTTAATCACGTCCTGCTTACCAAACATTTATTGCGTCGTCCCTTTTACCGTAAAGTTGGCGCTGAGCTTCAAAACACTAAGGCTTACTGTCATTAAAACACAGAAGCGTCTTTCTCGTTTGTTTATGGTAATCGAGGTGGCAAGGCTTTGATTTTCTAGAAGCAGACCCGTTTATTTTGGGCGGAACCTTTCCCAAAATAGGGCTACCATAGACGCGATGGCCGACAGTCTTCTCAAAACCGCCATTAGGTGTAATTAGGCGGATCTAATTTCTGATTCTGACAGCGTTTTGAGGTCTACTGATCTCTGAGCGTTCGTGTGGTTACCTTCTAATTGACATCATGGTAACAGTTGGACTAACCGCAACTATTTCGGTAAAGCATATGCAGACATGACCGCAAACGGTAAATTAGCTACGACTTTAGTTAACCTATGGCTACTTATAGCTAAGGAGTAAGTGTAGCAGCCATATACGGCCATGGATTGAATACTTAAAATCTTACATAATTTCTACCGTTAAATCTTGAATAAATGTAAGTAAGCGTAAGTACTCGTATATATATATGCCTTCCGACAAAAAAAAACAATGGAATTTTTAAAAGTGGATATTATTTGCTACTTTTAGGAGCGTGATAACATTTTAACACAACATAAGATAACAATGTTCATCAGAAATAAAATATCATAATTTACTAAACTAATACTCACGCACTTTAATAATCTGATCTAATAGCAAAGTATTGGACATGCCATGTTTATTTCCCGCCCATCCTATTTATTCCAAGTTCCTCCAAGTTATTTAGTATGCATTTTACTAACAGGAACTTATAGTAGCTTGCGTGAGGTAATGTTGAAAATTTAATCGTGTAGGAGGCGGCTGCGACCGCATTATTGGACGCGTCATATTGAGCTGACGCAGAGCGATTGGGGTCAGTCAGTCCTTGCTATATCGGAGGACTCTATCGGGCTTGATACGTTATTGTTTCTGTTTTTGAGATGTACATGATGAATCAGTCCTTTATTATTTGTAACGTGTGAATAAGTCGTCCAATCTTTTAAATGGAAAACTTGTTGGTAAATGTGTTATTTTATACTTGTCATTCTTTTCCAGTAGTTTCCATCTTTTACACTATGGAGGATATCTCACCCAGGGGCTTAGACAACGTGGTAATCGTTAACGCTCTGTGGCGTAGCGTAATAATCTCTCTCTATCACTCTTTCATATTAGTGCGACAGTGACAGTTGCATTTCGTTCGCTAGGGAGCGTAAACGATTGGCACGCTGGCTAGACCTTCCGTTATCAAAATTATCTCCACGATGGTTCGCTAATCGTGTCGGTTATTGCCAAAGTCTGGCCTCCTATAGAGGCTGTTGCGGATCTGATTGGTATATCCGAATGGAACCGCGTTACCTTGATCTTTTTACTTTACCCGCCGAGATGAGACCCGAATGGCGTCATGACATTAAAGTCGGAACTTTAAAGCATGACGATGACTGGCTGGAGAACCTTAAGCAGAAAAGTCTTCATCGTGCTCTACCTCCTGCGGACTCGCGTTTTGTGGGCGATCGATGTGGCAAGAAATGCCGGGCTGCTATAGTACTATAGCCATCAACGGAGATGCGGGAACCCGTAAACCCACAAGCGTCGCAACAAACATCTACAACAGATGCTGTGGCCAATGCTGTGGCAAGACACTGTGTCTCAAGAGTCTCAAGTTATTATGTCCAGTTTTTCTACCAATGTCACTGAATAATTTTTTTTTAAACAATTTTCAACCGACTTCAAGATTTCTAAGGAGGAGGTTATCAATTCGTCGAGATCTTTGTTTTTGCTTTTTTTTGTTTTTTTTTTTTTTTATGTATGTTCACCGATTATTCGAAGACGGCTGGACCGATTTGGTAAATTCTTTTTATGTTTGAAAGAGTATACTTCACAGTTGGTCCCATTGTAACCAGGTCAGGATCTGGTGATGGGATCCTGGAGAAATCGAGGGAACTCTTCAACTATTATATACACACCTATAGTGATTTGAGTATTTTTTACAGCAGCTCAGCTCGAGCATTTGCTTTTGGAAAGGTGGATGCTAAGAGAAGTCGGTTCTTTTTTGTTTAAAATTATATAAGTATGTAAATGTTATTAATTATGTATGTTTAACGACCTCCTAGCCTAGACAGTCATATTCCTGAATTATGAATGTTTTCTATGTATTTAAGTATTTATATGTATATATATAGATATATAGTTTAGAGTTAGAAAAAGTAGTTGTGATCCCGAACTACTTTTTCTAACTCTGTAACTGATCATCGTATCGTATGGGTAGTATTTGATCAAAACAGAATGAATTTAAATATTTTTATTTTACAAGTTAAATTAGTCATATAGAAATCATGGTTACCCAATTATTTTTGACATACGCTGTATGGAAAACGACAAGACGTCACACTGAGTAGGGTGACCTAATTGTATGCCAACATTTATTTTTCCACTTATCATCTGAAAAATAATTATCAATATTGGTGACAATAGAATTATGATTAATATCAATAGGTTCATCTTTCGATTTTGTATCATGTCGTGATCGCTTGCTACATGACCGCGATTTCAGCCTGTATATATCGCCGCCTAGTAACCACAATACAAGCCTTATTGAGCTTCCTGTGGGACTAAGGTTGATTTGTGTAAGGTTGTCATATAATAGTTATTTATTTATTAAGTAATGGAAAATTTGACGATAAAAAAAGATCCCGCCATAAAAAATTTGTTGTAAATCAATAAAATAAATTCTGAAATAATTGTTTATTTTTTAACCAAAAATATCTCTTACACTATTTAATTAAATTCCTATTTATCGTAAACCATGTTGTTTTATATTAAAACCCGTTATACTATATTGAAATAGTACATTACTTACCAAGGACTGTAAAAGAAAGAAAGCCCGAAATCGCAGCTATTTGTGACCCGAGCCGCAGGCGAGGGTAGTAAATATGCGATAGAGGGCTTTCTTTTTTACTGCCCGTGGTGAGTACACAATTTTACGTCTCCACCTGGCCATGATGCGAGTTTTACCGTACGCGTAGCGTGCTATAAACTCATTTATTTTAACCCACCTTCCTTAGCCAATTCAAAAATATCCGCTGAGCTACTTTAAAAATCCAATTTTATTTTATGCGGGTAAATGCAGCGGGCAGCGTTTGTGGCATTATATCGGTAGTCGGTCCGGGCCGAAGAATCGGGTCAGGCTCACTCTGATGAAATGCCCTGCCATTGAGCAGTTCATCGCATATAAACGTTTGACGTCAAGTTTATTGCGTCTTGCAGTTTTGACATTTTATTAGCTACAGCCCGTTAGGTATTTTATTGCGGGTTGCTAAACTACACTTTTACACTACAGCGTTTCATGATTAACTAATAAAAATAGTACCTAATGCATCTTCCGTAGTATTTCTACTTAAAACATCTGATTTTATTAATCTCTTAAAACATTGCAGTTAGATTCGTTTATTGCGATATTTAAACTGACTCGTATCGTATCTTTTTTTTTCACTTTGAACTAAAATCAACCTGCACCGCCTCAAACAGCGCCTCGAACAAAGTTAGAGGCACAATAACGGAGGTAGCGGTGAGCCTCTCCTAGGAGCCCTTCAATGTTTGCAGAGCCCTGTCCTCTGAAACTTGCCGGTGTCTACTCGGCTTTTGTCACAATATTTGTCTTCACTAAACTCAGCATCGGGATTCAACGTTAAACACAAAACCGCCCGAGCGTGTCATAATTCGCGTAAGCCCCAACTCGAGATCACATGTCGAACTTCTGAGAGCTTTATTAGATAAGAGTTAAATGTGGTATTGATTAGCTAACCCTTTATCGCTGACAAGATCCGTCTAACTTTCCCAATTCGGGGACCGACAAATCGAAATCGCTTTTAGCAAAACAAGTATTAATGTTGTATCGGCGTCCCGGTACGGTAGGCGGGCGTCGCGCAGTCTACGGAGGCTTCAGGCGCCCCCGCCCCGGCCAGTTTCGCCCGCGCGCCCGACGACGCGCCACGTCGCCCGTGCCGCCGCCCCGGGAGCCACACATCAGTCCTTTCCTAACATAACCGTCTTATAATAGCACAATCTAAGAATCGCTGTCCGTTCCCGACGCGACATTTTCACCTGTGGCTGCGTACAAACGCGCGTGTCCTAAACCCGACCGGGAAGTGACCTCCCAATATTTACGTTTGGATTGAGATGAATGAATGTAGGTAAATAATGGAATGAATTAGGTTAACGCCAATCGTGGTCGGAATGTCATGTGAAATGTCCAGTGTTTGCTCTTGATTACGTCCGATATCTGACTGCCGAGTGGATTGTAATAATCGTGGGATTTGCCTGAAAGCCGCCTACATAATGCACACTTCCGTTCATGAAGGTAAGTTATGAAGATATTGGATTAAATCTACTTGATAATATTAAAAGGAGGCGGATATGTGGGAAGCAAACGCAAACGTAGTTAGTTTTAGTTGATAAGCCGCTTAAAGGGGAGTTGTAAATATAAAACATGATGAGAAAATACATGCTCATTTCGCCGAAAAACGACAAACAGTTGAAATCGCTGCTTTTTCAGTTAAAAAGCGAGTTTTCAACTGCACTCACAGGGGAGTATGAGTTTACAAACATAAACATTGCGGTGCTTCATGGCAGATACGTCCGCCAAACCGCAAACTAGATTTTTTAGTGCTAAAAACGAGGAACGCAGCGTGGTTTTGCATACAAATATTTGTCAACCGTGAGAATGGAAAACCAAAATCACGATATTCAGTTAGCTCTAGATTTGCGAATCACAGTCAGCGGTTATTAAAAAAACGCTGCAGTGTCGGTAGGATCATTTTACTTACACGAACGCTTCAGTCTTGTGTACTAACACATTTAGGACATTAAATGTCCGGGGACCTATATCTTTTAAAATTAGTGAAAGGACTGTTTCGCGTAATGTTTTGATTGGATCTTAATTTTAAGTTATTTTCTTCTAGCGAAGGTGCTGTCAACTCCGCATATTTAAGTAATATAATAACCTTTGTATAGATATTATACATTATGCGTAAGTATAGAATATGTCCTAATTTCCTGGACCTAGTAAAGCATGCTGTGGTTATGAACAAAAACGAGAAAACCAAGATTTTAGGCTTATGTAGGTAATTTTAGCTTTTACAAGTAGATAAATGACTAGACATATTTTTTCTGCTATTACAATTACTTATTATATTTTTTAAACTTGATAAATTTACGTCTCAAAAGTGTTTAGTTACTGATAAAGGCAATCTACAAAGAAAGAGTTTACAGTTAGTTTGTAAGTAAGATGCTTGACTATTTAGCCTAGAAAATATCGTATTTCGAGCACCAAAAGCTGTTAACTATTTATCATTGCCGCTCTAAAGCCGAAGGGAAAGTTTAGCTGCCGAAGCTCAGCTGTCACTTTGGTAAAGTAAAGTATTGCGTACTTCAAACTTCAACGAGTTTGAACTTTAGAAAAAGTTACAAATCTAAATTGTATAATACTTCTTCTAAAATTAATATTAGTTAATACGAGTATAACTATTTACAATACAGGGCGATCAATCCAAATAGGTCAGTATGGAGAAAGTAAATTTGAAAATACATTTAATTTTTTGCATGAAGTTTCTCCTCTCGACCTCGTTTCGGACACATCCTACCATAATATGAAACACATCTTCTTTTACTTCACATGCAGCACAATTTGGTGACTGACTTTTACCCATAATATGTCCGAAACTACTTAAAGGTATATGTCCGGTTCGCAGCCTGAGGGCAGTGACAACATCCGATCTGGCCATATCCTAGGGATATGGAGCAAATTAGGCTGAATAGTACCTTTTACAGGGCAGTATCAATTAGTTAGGATAACAGTGTATTTCAAAAAACACTTATAGGTATGCCATAACTAAAATACCATGAAAGTTTTTTTCTAGTACAAATAAAGCTACGGTAGATATTTATTTTTAGTTTCCTATAGGTAAGTACTTGTCAGTAATCGATTTAATATATTATGAACGTAGAGAACAAATAGTTTTGAAAAAGTTGCTATTAAATCAGCATGCAATGGAACCGGTAACCGTTAACAACAAGACAAAGCCGTTGCTATATCGACGGAGCCGTAAGCGGTTTTGCCTGCGCAAATCTTTTTAAATCACAAAAGCCAGTCGTCAAGATCTCATGTCGAAGGAAAGGAAAATATCCTGTGGAACCGTAGCTGGCTTGGATTGGGCGCCAACTTCTGCAGTCCAAACAAAACGAGCTAAGTGCAAAGGGACTACGTACACTTTTACTTCGTTTTACGTTATGGCGACGGAACTTGGGGCAAATCCGCTACGAAAACACACCGATGTAGGCCACGTCTTCCCCGGCAAGATAAATTCAAAAAGGATTCTCTCCACACACATATTACCAACTCGATGGGGATTAAAACTTCATTTGGAGACGAAAGGCTTTAACTTTTTGGTAAACAAGGTTCATCCCTTTTTATTGCGTACCTTTAATAGGTACGTGGTATGAAGGGTGCGTTCATAATTTGGTTAATTTTATGCAACATTTGCTTAAAGGGAGTAATTAAGTTGTTTAGGTATACGTGATACTTTATTTCTATTTTGGTATTTGTTTATGTGTTAATGTAATATGATATGGAGAAGTAAGTACCTACATAGTACTTATATAGGACGGCACCAACCAGCCAGCCACACGGGGGTGTAACGTTTTTATAAACGTACCTAGTGCTGTTGTTATAAAATGCTGTTCCCGGATATCCGTATTATCCGTCCCCAATAAAAATAATAATCTAGAAATTATTGAATTAAATCTAAAATGGGTTACCAAAATAAATCATCACTCGTGGAAAAAGTTACTTTTTATATTTTTTATTTGAGCGTCTGTTTATTAAACCACGTTAACGTTGCTTTCGTAGATTAATATTACTTTTTTATTGTTGTGATTTATTATAAACTTACGGTACGTGTACTTACGGTACACCCGTTTGAATATTCTACGCTACAGTTAGAAAAAAAATGTTAAAAGTTAGGAGTGCGCTTGTCTGACTGATTTCAAGCCAACTTTCTGCTTTAGCCACCCTCGAAGGATAAGTACTCCCAGTTTGGTAGTCCTTTTGGCTTTAAAATTGTTTTCTTTTAACTGATACTACATAAGACTAGTTTAAAAGATATTGAATTCAATCCTGTCGGAATAAAGAGGATATAAAAAAGGATATTATATTGTTGCGTTTTGCAACATTGGTGTGCAGTAATGATACCTTCATATTTACCTAGGTATGTATTTTTTAAATTACCAACGTAAAGGTATCTGTTTTTGATTTTTGACCAGTATTCCTAAAATAATAGATGAACACATATTAGCATGAAGACACAATTAGTAATAAAACAGCTTTAGAAAATAAATAACACATTTTACAAATAATTTAAACGAATAACCCGCTCCCTGCCGTTCCCGGTGCAAAGGTGCCCATTAGGCTTGCTGCATTTCCACGCTGGATAACTATGGACAGCCTTTGCACCAAGAACGACTCGGAGCGGGGATCATCCCCCTTTTGCCGGAGTCGACGGCCCAGCTCGCGTACGAATCGTTTAGTGTCTACCCCCCAGCAGCCCGCGGTTTCAACTGCGAGAGGGACGAATATGTAACTGGATCCTAATGGGGCATATTTCTGTCGCTTTAGTGCCGCCTGTGTCTCGGCTGCCGCTCCAGCCGTGCGAGAGGTACGGCTAATGTGGGAGGCGGCGAATGTGCTGACACAAGTAGCGTCCCATACCAAACACCGCCCCCGTTCCCAAGGCACTAAAGTCAAGCCGTCAGGCCTTTTACCGTCTGTACGGCTAAGGCCTGGCGGCTTGAGCACCGATGGCACACCAGCCGACCTAAGGGCCCTCTGGACAGTGTCGTTGAGGGCATGGTGCCGCGGATGCCTGCCGGTGCATCGGTGGCAACTCAGTGCGTGATGACACGACCTCGAGGCATGGGCCACAAAGGGTATGCTTGCCCTGTTGCCATTTTGAGATAGAATATTAGCAACGAGGTCTGTTACCCCATGGGCCGACGCCAAAAAGGCTGGCAGGCACACATCCCGTACACGTCGTACGCCGAGGCCACCGTGTCGAACCGGCAGAGTCGCTTGCTTCCACTGGGTTTCGTTCATGGAGACGTTTACGATAGACTCGATAATATATTTAATACCAGCGTCAATGATTGAAACGGTACGTTACAATAAATTAAATATTTAAAAAAATATAGATATGTATGTCGCCCGTCTTTAAAAAAAAGGGTCTTCTTTTGGCTTCTCTGTTGATAAGATTTAATTTCCTACTCGTTTACTTGAGAAAAATTGAAAAAGAGCCCTGGTAGCCTGGCGGTAAGACGTTTGACTTTCAATCCGGAGGTCTCGGGTTCAAACCCTGGCTCGTACCACTGAGTTTTTCGGATCCTATGTACGGAATAGCATTTGATATTTACCAGTCGCTTTTCAGTTAAGGAAAACATCGTAAGGAAACCAGACCTAATCCCGATAAGGACTAGTTTCCCCTCTAGGTTGGAAGGTCAGATGGCAGTCACGGTCGTAAAAACAAGTGCCTACGACAATTCATGGAATTAGGTTGTCAAGCGGATCCCAAGCCGGGACAAATGCTAGGAGAACAAAAAAGGTTACTTGAGAAAAATTATGTATGACTACTTATTATAATGGTTAAATAAATGTATTTTAAATATTGTGTACATTAAATGCACAAAACGAATTCCAAAACTAAATTTGGTACAACCATTTACAATTGTTTTGTGTTTAATTTAATGTAATTTAAATAATAGTGTGCCATTTGTACATATTTGTTTGCGTAATGAACTAATGAATAAAGCAATGAACATCATACGTCAAATCGTGCGAGATTTAAACCTATCCTTATTATTGCATGCCTAGATATCATTACTTACTATATTAATTACTTAATTTTTACATAAAGTACCATTTTTTTATATTATATGGTGAGTAAAGAATTTATTAATTTCGTCTTAATGTAACATCTTTGCCGGCCGCCGATACGAGTAAAGGTTTTGTTAACTTTGAAATCGGGCTGTGATCAGTAAGTTGCTGTAAAAGTCGACGAAAGCCCACTTTGAAGGGCTTCTTTTCCTGGTCTGTCAGACACAAGGGAACTAACGATTCTGTCTAGTACCTAAAGTATAAAAATACATTTTGCAAGTCTACAATTAGGTCGTTTTGGATTTTAAATACAATGGCGTGTAGGTCTTATCTGTTGCCATCCTTTAAGTTCAAAGTTATGTTTTCTTTTTGGTTTCTTATAATAAGCTTTTTAAGCGGCTTATAGGTAACAACATTTTTGCGGTTTTTATTTGTCACAGTTGAATTTGGAGTTCTCCCACTATTAACGTACTAAGCCTAAAGTTTTATTAGAAAAACTTACAATTTACCTAGATTTCCGGGTTTGACTGTACCTACAGCCAGTATAATTTGACCCTTGCAAAAGTGTTCACATTGTCTTTAAAGTAACCATTTCAAAATTAAATTTTATACGATTTCAAGCTCACATGATCATTCACGTTATAAACTCTAATATACATCCTAAATAACTCGTTACAAATAATAGTTATAAATTAAATTGTGTTCATTTTTTACTAAAAACGAGCATTGAAGTGAATAAAGCTGAATAACGTCCATTGGGAAATTAATTCTGACCAAGAAAGATCAAGTTATTATGCCCCGAGGAGTGGGTTAGTCTGTAAATACCAATTAAAAGAGGTTCTTAAATATACTTTGCTCATTCATGTTTTTTGCTGAATAATGCAACTTGAGTAAGAACAATATTTTGAACAGTAGTTAAAACAGCTGATTCGTGTATTCTGGCAATAGTTTAATAAAAGAACTGTATAATTTAAAAAAGTCGCCAACGTTATACGCGTATCGCCGTATTGTACGGAACTTTGATTGTGGCACTACAACGCGCGTAAACAAACCCTTTTTAAGAAGAAGAAAATTCAATACAACTTGGTTTCTCATACGGCTGAAGCTTTCAGCTGGGAATATTAGAAGATAATTTCAATGGTAGAACAACATTACAAGAAAATATCGGATACGGATGTCGCTTTTTGTCGGTTGGAGTGAAATTATGAGTAATGAGTGTACTATTAGAAGAAACTGAAAGACTAATTGCGTTTCTTGATTTAATGTAAGTAAATCTTCTCATTAAAAGAGGAAATTTAACTGTGTTGTGTTTTACTGATAAGTGATAATTGATTTAATAAAGCTACAAGTAAAATATATCGTTAATGACGAAACTTTCGCATAGTAGGTACGCCTAAACATGTACTTATAAAATGTTCATTATACCTACTTACAACATGTCCGTTTAAATGAAGAGCTGCTTTTTGATCTTGAACAATCTTTATTGCTTAAGGGCTAGAACCCAGGCCACAGTGGTTAAAAAAAGTTAAATAAAGCGGTAAAATGGTGGTACTTCTACAGTACGCACGTATACTGTACGCACTCTAACACTCAAAAAAAGTTGACACAGTAGTTCTATAGTTTGACAGAACATGACACAAAACGAATCGAACAATCGAATAGAATATGACACAAAATAGGGATGATGACACATGTTGAATTATTTAGTTGATAGTATGCAGAATTACTAATATATCCAAATAAAGTAAAAATTTACAAAAAAATATTGAAATGGTTCAAAGATATCATGCTTCAAAATTTCAAAATTTTTAAATTTTTTAAAGTACGAAATTAAAAAAAAAACAATGAGACCATTCGATTTTTAACATTTTAATGTTAAATAAATTGTATGGTAACCATATACATAAACGCAACATTTCACTGTAAAAATATAGCATTTTCATATTTTTTCCATACTTTAAACAGGGCGACTATATGATCGTGGCGTCACTTATGATGCACGTCATTATGTTACGAGCGTTTCGAGAAACAAATGCAAATCTCAGACTTTAAGTCTAATTTCTGACTTTTGTGTTGCTTTAACCCAAGACGCCGCATAGCTGGGCGAACCCCGCTGCCACGCATACAGTCGCGTCCCTCCACGGTGTGAGAGAGATAGGTGTCTTTCCTTTCAGTCCTTCAATGTGCAAATGACGTTGATGTATGGGACATCGCTTGCTCGGGAGACTGTTAAAATAAAAAAAAAAGGTTCAAAATGCATTATTGTTGCATTAAATTTTGTGGTAGAAACACCAAAACATCTGGTGTACAAAAGAACGGCATTTCATTTCACAGGTAAACAGGTTAAATTTCCTATTAAATTTTTTTTAATTATTAGCAGTGACAATGTTCTTAGTATGTCACCATGGTAACCATTTATGTTTATCTCCTTCTCTCACACTGCACGGAACAATCGCGCATTCCTTTTCTAACATTACGCTGCGTTGCTTGACTGAACTAGTGACGTGGCGCGTTTACTATTCCATTATTATCGATAATTTACACATGATTTCCAAATAAGTTCTAGTTATATATTGATTAGTTGATTGAATAACATACTATTGTATGAGTGGAGTGCCCCACTTTAAAAATCATGTAAAAATAATTATGAGTTGATAGCAGCGCCATCTATGATTTCCGTTGTGACACTTGTAAAAGCGTCGGCGGGAAGGGTATCTAACTCTGGTAGTTAGCACCTAGATGTCGCTTACGGCTGCTATAAAGTCGATGTAAAAATAAATGCAAAAAGATGATTGAAGGCATTGAGAATTTCGTCAACTCAGTAACTGAACCCATAGCTTAATTGGTAAAGCGATCGAGCCCCGGTAAGGCGTATCGATGCCAGGTTCAAGTCCGGCTGGGTTGATTATTTTTTTCAATGTTTTCAGTGTTTGTATTTGATTGAATAACATTCTAGTTATATAGATAACAAAATAATTCATACTTCAATTTGTACTTCATATATATATATTTACATATATATTTGCGCAGAATTGTAATTTAGGTAATGTTAGCTAACTGACTGAAATGTGTTATCTTTTTTTAAGGTTTCCTAAATATCCCAACTTAAAAAATATGTGGATTGCTGCCACAAACCGACCATATAATTGGCTTCCTAACGCAACTAGTGTCATCTGCTCTCGACATTTCAAATCAGAATATTTTAAATTAACAGTTTCAAAATCGGCGACTATTATATCCTAATGCTATGCCTACGCTTTTTTTTACCAATTGTAGTAAGTATATTCTTAGAAATATCTTTTAAAATAAAGTGTCACATAATATAACGGTTTAACTAACGTTTTGTAGTCACCATTAGTGTAATCTGTTTCAAATACGTCGGGCATTCGTCTTAAAACTTGACAATATCCTCATGTGTGGCCCAGGGCTCGTGCTGATATCGTCAGGAATTTAAGAGTAAAGGATAGGATCCAGTTCCATGGTTGCCGCTATAACACATGCCAATATACGTTACTACAAAACGTGAGTTTAACCGTTTGAGGCACTACACACTTAATCCCATTCTCAGCGGAATTCAGCAATAAAAAAAATACAGATTCCAAATTTAGCACTGGGTCGAAAAATGCCTATGGGTTCTGGTTCTTTTATATGGAGCTTATAAACAAATTTCCGCCGAGCGCTGAATTTTTAACCTATACTTCTGTGTCACGCTGAGCTTCCACTCAAGGGTCTGGTGTCCCCAATATTTTATTATAGTATTAATATAACTTACGATAGTGTAAAATAAAACTTTCTTTAAAAAAAAAAGTGCTTTAAAAATCAGATAAATGCTTACATACACACTTGACTTTTATCTATAAAAGTTGAGTATTTATTGATCGCGTCACATCACTAGTGGCCGGCTGATATTTTCCTTTTGACGTGTACCTATCACTGATTTAATGATTGACAACGCGCCAAGTCCTTGGTTCCCCTCCCGCACCCCTCATTTTTGGCAGCTTGGGTTTCAAAGAAACATCGCGCAAAGCGGAGTATAGAGATATTTAGTATATGCTTTAACGCAATTGGCCGCATAAATAGACATTTGATTGACAACAAAACGGATTGATTGATACCATACATGAAAAAAAATTCACCAGTCCATGCCTATTGCAAGGAAATCTAAAAATACGAATATCTTTCGAAATAATTAAATGATTAAAGAATAAATATTACTAGATCAAAAATATAAAAATATGTCGGGGTGGGGTTTTCAGTCGCTCAACTAACATGTTTTATACCACAAGCGTATACCATATTCTCTCAATAATCTTTTTCAAAATAAAAGGACTTATAATTATTCATTGTTTAAACTTTATTAATTATTAACCTCACTAGTGTGAAAGATTTGATTTTGTTTACATTAGGTTCGTATTTCCAAGTAGGTGTATATTTATTGGCAAAATGTTGTTGTTAGACTTCAGAAGTGGTATAGCTATTAAGGTTAGGTAGGTATACTATCCTCGTCCTGATCAGACCTATAATTCTTAACTTGCCAATTATGCCCAATGTCCTTCTTAATGGACAATATATTTTTAAGCGTTCCTGCCCAGAACAATTTACGATTACTTTTTCGACTTATACACGAAATATATTTATTTATTTATTTTTCCGGGTTCTAATACATTGTACTTTACTGATTTTCACGGGAAATATGTCAATATCTTTTGTTCATTTAAAAGGACATTGGGCAGTATTACCTAAATCATCTGTAGTCTGTTTGTCAATTTTAAAGGACATCGGGCACATTTAAATAAAACTTTGTAGATACGTATAATCATCTTTATTATTTATAATAATAATTCAGAGAGATTGACCGCGAGTACCTGCACGTGATCGTCCACGGGATTGTCCACGACCTCGCCTACGTGCCTGACCTGTAGAATTTTCTCGTGCTGTTATTTCAGGTTGCTTTCTCCAGATCCAGTCGAAATATTGTTTTCTGGTCCAGATTCCGAAGAATCACTGTCGCTTACATACTGTCGTTCTCGTTCTGGAGTATACGATGGATCTCCACAGTCATTGTCTGATGATACAATGTCCCCGATGTCTGAATTTTGAAGAAAATACTCAATATCGATGTCCCTCAAACCTATAGCAAAAACAAAAATCATTAAGCAAATCTGCCCGATGGGAATCAAAAAGGACATAATATGATTTCGCATTTGTAAATAATATAAATAAAGGATTTTTTAATAAAATAACACCATATTAAGTTTATCTAACTATTAAACTTAAGATTTTATAACAGTTTGGTCCGTAAAAACCTGTGATTACTCAAATAAAAACGGATTACTCTTGCCTCTTCGCGGACGTCGTGCCATCTTGATCACGTGGGCTGACACTGACGAAAGGTATTTTATCTATGTGATCCAAAATGAAGGCCCCACCATTCAAAACCTTCTGACCAATCATGTGTAAGTAATAAAATTGCAATATGGAGGCAACTGCGAATTTTAGGCGCGGATTTCAAATATGTGATTTTAAATTGACACTGGGCAGAATTAAAATCTTTATTTTTTTAAGCTTGGGCAGGACGTGTGAAGTACATTATGTGATTCAAAAAGGACAATGGGCAGGACGAGGATATTATTTTCGAAAATAATCATGAACTTTTTGTTAATTCCTAGTTTTCACAGGAATTATTTTTGCAAAACCTGGATAGCCTCTATCTGTGCACGACGAAATTAAATATATGTACAAATTAACCATTTATGTTCCTATTTAGTTATAACTGTTATAAGTTAATAAACATTACCATTTGATCTCTTTTAATTGCCTAGGTTGTAAGAAATAATAAATAAGTCTGATTGTTACCTATATTCTCAAGTTTAGCTTTAATAAAATATATTATTTATCGTCTTTTACTCATACTATAACGAATGACCTAGTGACACTGAAAATAGAGAGCACTAGGACATCCGTACCGCGCGCCGGCGCAACGAGAATGACGGGCGAGCGCGGGAGGGAACGCGGGAGTATATCAAACTGGTTGGGGGACGAGGTACATAAATACGCCGCGTTCCAAAGGCCCTGCACTCAGTCTGTAGCGACCGGCGCACCGAAAACATATTAGAATCTGCTAAGAAATTGTTAATTTATCTAATAAGAGTTATTTTATTATTATGTTTAAGAGAATATATGAGAAAAACCAATGTAAAGAAAAATGTTGAAATAAAGACCCGTGGAGGGGATAGAGCGAGAGTGGGGAGGCTGGACCGTATAAAAGTAGGAACATTCCGGCATTATTCATTATTCCGGCTACGGCAGCGGTTGGGTGAGGTCGTGCTCACTGTGCGCTCTTGCTCTATCGTTGTCCTAGTCCCGAACCTCACTCAGACTAGCTCTGACTCGCTCGCTCTCTGCTCCCCCTCGTGGTGATTTAATCGCAAATTACCACAAGGACAGCTCCGGGTGTGTTAGTTCAGACTTTCTCAAGTCACCAGTAAGACCCGTGTGTCTCGGCCCCTCTGGAAATCCACGCTCGTAGTGGTCGCTCAGTGGATACTCGTTGAAACTGAGTGGGCTAGACTCCTGGTTGTAGCAATACACCTGGTGGATACCCGTTAGTTAAGACTTTCTCAAGTCAGACCCGCGCGTCTCTGCCCGTTGAAAAGACCACGCTCGCAGTGGCCGTTTGTGGTGGATACTATAACAGTGCCAAACGAAGCCATAAACGGGGTGGATACCACCACGAAGCCCGATAAACTCATACTAGTCCGACTCCTTCCCGCAAACTAGGTACACATTTAGCTGACCGACACGCCGGACAAGTGGACGTTGACAAATACTATAGGCTCACCTCATTCCCGCGTACACTCGTAGTCTTAAGTTTCCGCGTAGTTTTAAGTGCGTGCGGCGACTCACTGTAGAATGGAGGTAAAGGACGAGATAGCGACGCTGAGGGAGGAGATGGCGACCCTTCGGGCTAATCTCGAGCGACAAGCGGCCGAGATCAGTACCCTGAGATCCGAGAATGATCACTTGCGTACGGAACTCGGTAAGCCTGTGGCCCGGGCGGGCCGTAGTCACATCTTACGCCCCTCAACGCTCGACATCAAAGTCTCGAGCATCCAGGCCCCTAAGGCAACGCCGGCAGTCACTTTGCCTGCCCCGGCCCCTCCGGCCACCATGGGACCGCCGCCGCCGCCGCCGGCGCCGTCGGCCTCCAAACCTAAACCCCCTCCCCCTGCCCCTAAGGCAGTCTTGCCGCCCTCTGGGGGCGCTCGTAAGAAGAAACCCAGTAAAAAGGCAGCCGCGTCTGTCTCTTTATCCCCTCCAGCCCATAAGGCCTCCCCTGAGGGTATTAGCCTGAGGAAATCCCGGTCACGTTCGCCTAGGACACGTTCCTACGCGCGAAAAGACCGGGACTCCAAGCGCGCCCCCAGCTTGTGTCCAACCCGCTCTCTGACTCACGTACTGACTGACGATGAAAACAGGGACCTTCTCTACTCGACCGACGATATGGACACAGATACCGACACCTCAGGTTGGGAAAAAGTTCGCAACCGCAAGGGAAAACGTACGCGGTCGAAGTCTCCAACGTCTTCGGCGCCGGCGCCGAAGGCGCCGCGGACTCCCTCCGTCTCAGCACCCTCTGTGCTGGCCCCTCAGGCCCGTAGTGCCACTCCGGCAAGAGACGGCGGGTCTTCGACAACAGCTGCGATCCCGTCGAATCCTACCGTCGCAGCACACTCTGTGCAGGCCCCTCAGGCCAGTAGTGCCCCTCAGGCAAGCGGCGGCGGGTCGTCGGCACCAGGGATCGGCCATAATAGGCTCGACTCGTTGGTACTGGTCGATGTACAGCGATGGACCACTGCTCGGGCCATGGCCCAGCAGAGGGGCATTGCCATACACCGAACGGATCTTCAGACCGAACCCTATTACGGGCTTAGGATCACGGTCCAGGGATCCAAAACTTACCGAGCCCTGGCCAGGCTCTTCGAGGAACTCAAGCTGTTTTTCAACCGGCGAACGTTCCCCGAAGAGAAAGACCACAGGGCCATCATCCGCAATGTACCTAGGTTCTTTGAGGATGATGAGGTAAAGGAGGATCTAGTGAGGAAGGGAATCAACGTTCGGGAGGTGTGTCGTCTCTATCATAAGTCTAGGGGCAAATATGATATTGTTCTGGTGAAGACTGATCCCAGTCCTAGCTCGCGTCAGGCTCTTCAAGCCATCAAGAACGTGTTAGGTGTTACGGTTAGGGTAGACCCTCCCAACAAGAGGAACTACGTCACGCAGTGTCACAACTGCCAGAGGTACGGTCACAGCGCTCGTGGCTGTAACTCTCCCCCCCGCTGCGTCAAGTGTGCTGGCGACCACTCGTCTCGCAACTGCCCGCGTCCGAAGGGTTGCAAGGACCCGGTAGGCCGGCGGTGTGTCAACTGCTTGGAGCGCAAACTTCCCCATGGGCATACCGCCAACTGGGGAGGCTGCCCCTGTGCTCCAAAGCGGAAGGACACCTCCGGCAAACCGAAGCCCTCGCAACCTGACGGGCGCAGGTCAGGCAAGACTCAGGTGGCTCCTCAGACCACTAGCGCACAAGAGTTCCCCGCCCTTAAGGCTGTAGGATTAGGGCTTGCCAATAGGAACCCGCCGCCCTCTGCGGTCGCAGCACCCTCTCCGGCACCCTCAGTGCCCTCGTCCCAGGGGGGCCCCGTTGCCCGAGGTACCCCCGCACCTCAAGCAGGCCGGCCTGCCCCAGGTCCCCTCCCAGTTTCTATACTGGCCTCAAAGACCCTCTCTCCCCAGCAGCAGAGGGAATATGAGGCTTATATAGCAAACGCTAGCAATTACTTCTTCGCCTCAGTGTTAGGCCGTCAAGTCGCTCTCCACCAGAATGAATAATAGTTGCCTCAAGCTTAAACCCAGTTCGCTAACCATCGGTTTTTATAACGCCGATGGCCTAAGCCGAATGAAGGATGAGATTACACACTTTCTGCGCGATCATTCCGTCGACATCTTCCTAGTACAGGAAACATTCTATAAACCGTTTATGCAATGTTTCCGCGTCCCTGGTTACACTCAGATTAGAAACGATAGGATTGGTAGGGCCCGCGGGGGCACTTGCATCTTCTAAAAAAGTTTCCTACATTGCATCTCTCTCAACCCCCCTCCACTGACAAATATGGAAGTGTCGGTCTGCCGCATATCGATGGACGGTCATCCCCCCATATCGATTGCGTCAGCCTACATCTCTCCATCACTTAACATACTACAGACTGACCTAGATATTTTAGCAGCCCTAGGCCCCTCGGTCATCGTGGCCGGGGACCTAAATAGCAAACACGTCGACTGGGGATGCGTCGCGACTAACCCCAACGGTAGGCTGCTCAATCGTCTGTTGATCGAAAGCCTCCCTTTCGATATCCTCCCTCCCCTTGAAGCAACCCACTACCCCCATACTGAAGGACACCGACCAGACATACTGGACGTAGCCCTTCTAAAGAACGTAGCGCTCACTCTGCGTTCTATAGAAGTGCTAGACGAATTAACTTCAGATCATAGGCCGGTCCTCTTGCGACTGGGCCCTCACCCCGATCAAGCCCCTCCTACCCCTACCAGGACACTCGTGGACTGGAACAAGGTGCAACAAGGTCTCCTAAAGACAGACGCCCCCATACTTAGAGACATACCTGACATTATTACCACAACTCAACAGACTGACCAAGCGATCGACCTATTCACCAACTACCTCAACGCTGTCAAAAGCGAAGCCTCTAGGGAGGTGTCGGCCGAGGAAATCCAACGCCGCCCCCTGCCTAGGGAACTGAGAGAGTTGCTGACTAGGAAGAATCGCGCCATTAGGACCTACTCTAACTGGCCTTCCCCCGAAAATCGTCAAATCCTGAGGGGCTTGTGTCACGAGTCCAAACAGCGAATTGCCGAATTTCGGGAGAACTCTTTTAGGGATCTGATGGGGGAGATTAAGCCTAGCCACCAGGCTTACTGGAAACTAGCTAGATCTCTCAAATCAGATACCGTCTGGACTATCCCCCCTTTGGAACGCCCCGGTAGTCCAACCCGCGCACTCGAGGACGACGAGAAAGCAGAATGTCTCGCCAATAGTTTAGAGTCTCAATGTTCGCCCAGCCTCCTGCCTGCCGATGAAGCCCATGTCGAGAGGGTAAATTCTGAGGTGGACAGGAGATCGCGTCTCCCCGTAACTTCACCTCTCGTACCGGTGTCGGTTAAGGAAGTCCACGATCGAGTAAGGTATCTTCGAGTAAGGAAGTCCCCGGGTGCGGATGGCATCTCCAACCGCATGCTGAGACTTCTGCCCGAACATCTCTTACTCATTCTGGTCGGCATCTTCAATGCCGCCCTGTCCAATAGTCACTTTCCAGCCGCGTGGAAACGTGCCACGGTCATCGGAATAGCGAAGCCCGGCAAACCCCGGGCCTCGCCAGCCTCTTACAGGCCCATCAGCTTACTCAGCTCGCTTGCTAAGCTGTATGAGCGAATCATCCTCGCTCGGATTCTCAGGTTCACGACTGAGAATTCAATTATAACGGACGAGCAGTTCGGCTTTCGTGCCGGACACTCGTGCGTCCAACAGGTGCACCGCATCACGGAGCACGTGCTGGACGGCTTCTCGCGTCGAACAGGGTTGAAGACGGGAGCGATCTTTCTTGACGTGGCGAAAGCCTTCGACAAGGTCTGGCATAACGGGTTGATATACAAGTTATATCAGATCGGTATGCCGGACAGACTCGTACTCATAATACGAGATTTCCTTACGGACAGAAGCTTTTGCTACCGACTGGAGGGAACGCTTTCACCTCCACATCCTATTAGGGCAGGAGTCCCGCAAGGCTCCGTCCTCTCGCCTACACTCTATTCGTTGTTCACGAACGATATTCCTAGGCACCCGCGTGTCGAACTAGGGTTGTTCGCGGACGACACCGCGCTCTTTACGACGCACAATCGCTACATTCTTGTTCAGAAATACCTCCAAGAGGCAATCAATGGCTTAGGTCAATGGTTTCGTCTTTGGCGTATTGAAGTCAATCCGGACAAGAGCGCAGCGATTATCTTCCACCCTACTGCCATAGGTCCGACAGGCAGGAAGGTGGCTCCGGTCCGGCTTTTTGACCAGCCCATTCCGTGGGTTAACGAGGTCAAATATCTAGGCGTCACTCTCGACCGTCGTATGACTTTCAAAAGCCACATCCGTAGGGTACGCAACAGAGCGCTGTTCGTATTAGGAAGGCTAGGGCCGATGATTAACAAGTTTAGTAAAATGTCACTTAGAAATAAGCTGACACTCTACAAGACTTGTGTTCGTCCAATCATGGCATACTCAAGTGTGGTTTTTACCCACGTGGGTATGTCAAGTCTCGAGCCGCTTCAGGTCGTTCAGAATCGTTTCCTCCGTAGGGCGACTGGGGCCCCGTGGTACCAGACGACCCTCAGTTTGCACCATGACGCGGGGCTTGACTCCCTTTATGGTTTCTTTAAGCAGACTGCCCGGCGTTATTTTGACAACGCTCCGCACAGTAGTAATCCGCTAGTTAGGAAGGCTGCGAACTACATTCCCAACCCTCCCCCCCTCGGACTCTTAACACGGAAGTCACTGATTAGGGGCCGCTCGGTTCGGCGGCCTAGACACTACGTCACGGACCAGGACGACGCACTCACAGCGGCCATTCATGAGAAATGGAACGCTGTGCGTGCGCCCTCCCCCACATGTACACTGCGGCGCCCCCGCCGGCGGGGACGCCCACCTCGGAACAGTCGCGACCACATCGACACGTTCAGTCCCTTATCCACCCGGTACCGCCGCATACCGGATAGAGTCACCCCGACAGTCGTCGGGCCTAGCTGAGTTTCTTGCTGGAGTCTTCTCAGCTAGGCTAGGAGTAGCGAACCAGCGACAAAACCCCCATTAGCTCGATCCCCCCCCCACTCACCCAGATCAGGTTGAACTCGCTTCAACTGATCTCGCTGGAAGCGCAAGCTCGGTAGGAGCATTCCAGCGTAGCAAACTCGTCACGTTAGGTCGCGGAAGGGTCCTGGATTTTCCCCCGGCAACCATCCCACCAAACAGTCCGCCCGCTTTAGCGCTCCAGAAGCATAAAGCCCAAGTCAGGCTCAAAAAAAAAAAAAAAAGCATTATTCATTCAATTCGAGCAGCAGCAGGCAAAAGGAAAAATACTAAAGAAAACCCGCCTCTCCAGTCATCAACCTCAAGCCGCCTCCACGTATTTAGCTGCAACCACTGCATTTTATTTGCATCCCAAGCAAACCCTGAACCAGTCATAGGTGCATTCGGCACACTATCCATAGCAACTGTGAAGTAGATAATTAAAGTGCTCTGAAACACTTCCTTGCAAGTTGAAGTAAGAAGCTTTGAAATAATTAAACTTTTTCCTCTTTTCGTGGGAATTAGTTTTATCAACGAAAAAAAGCTTTTTGACGGAATTGAAGTTGGATGAATAAAATTAAGAACTAATTTAAGTTCCGGCATCCTTTGATGAGAGTTTGACACTTGGCACTTTATTCTGTGGGTTTTGTTTTCATTGCGATCGCTCCGTTCCGCGGTTAAGGTTGAAAACTTCAAGACGATTTACAAGTTTAAGTTTACAGGGTAAAGTTTTGCTCATTGTCTAGTCAATACTTCAAAGCATTTTTATTGTTGTGTAGTGACACAACAATAAAAATGCTTTGAAGTATTGACTAGACAATGAGCAAATGTTTATACTTAGTGAAGTATAAACATTTTACTCTCAATTTGTAAGACTGTAAGGCTTATTTTGTATTTTTCATTTATTTTGTATACGGAAAACATTAATTCAAAATCGTTCCAGGCAGTCCACGTCTAGTTTCATAGGGTAGAAACAAAAATAAGGTACAAAAAGTACAGCCTCCTTTAATATCTGCCACAGCTGCGGCAAAATATATAAAAAAATCTAAGTTCAGTGTACTTAGAATTAAGCGAAATGACCTAAATTTTAAAACTTGCACAAAATGATCTGCTCCAAAATATATTACACAACAAATAATGCGTGCTAAAGAGGGTGTCGCTAAATATATGCAAAAATATTGTAAAAAAATCTTATTATTTTTGACGAGACGTATCATATGCACATGTGGATCCGAGTGACGTGCCTGGTAAGCAGTATTTCAGCGTTAACACTTGAAACTTTCAAATATTCTCCAAAATTACGTCATAATAGTTTTAGCACCCTTCCTACTTTTTGAAACCAAAGTAAACTCTTCATAATTCAATAAAGTAACATTACACTTTCAATCAAATCTTCGATTGGCTGGCGTTTCCATCGGAGTCTTAAAATGATGGCCGCCACGAGTGGCTCTTGAAACAAACGGCGTTATCAAATCAGTGCACCCAAGTTAAAGTGCCGGTGAAATAGCAGGGGGCACTTATTGCCCCGGCCTCCCCCGGCGGGGGCAAGTGGGCCGACCCCCGAAAACCTGCGCCAACTTAAAAAAATCGAATAGAGAATTTTCACGAGTTATTCTTGCGCGTTCGCTTGATTGGCCCCGCGTCGGAAAATGTACTTGTAAATAGGCGAATTAGGCTTTTATCATGCTCCGTCGAACTCGCTTCTCATTTATAAGAAACACATGGATAGTTATAAAAGCCAAACAGAATATTGATGTTAACAGGTCTTTAGCTTGACCTTTAAAACTGAAAATAGGTCGACTTATTTTACACGCCTAGTGTTTTTGTGCTGCGTCTAAACGTTGGTTAGGAAACAGATTGTTTCGCGTAAGATAGTAGTTCTACATATAGGTACATAATATACTTAACTGTATACATTTAAAACTAGGTAGCCTAGGTAGGTAGTAATAGGTAGGTATTTACATAAAATTTCATTTCGTGTGGTTAGTTTTACGATGTAAAATTTTATGACACACGATGTAAAATAAATTGATCTTTTTGTTACTTTCTTTTCTTCATTAGCGATTAAAGAGCTTTTATCTAATTACTTTATTTTATATTATACCATTGAAGTACGTTAAAAGTATGATTGTTAATTGAAGAAATAAAATCTTACAAAATTGAAGTTGCAAATTCTTATAATTCTTATAAATTATTAAAATATTAGAGCTCAGCAAGAGTTTCAACTAAACAACAAGACAACAACGTTTAAACAGTAAAAAAGCAATTTAAGTTGTTTTCAGACTACTCCCTATTGTAGCTCTAGGGAACTAAGCAAGAACGTGACTGGTTCAGTGTGCTTGATTGTCTAATCAGATCCCGGCCAAGTTGTATAAGTGCCCACCTTTAAACTATTCCGTAATGTAGTTAGCGAAGTTTTATTGATGGTTACGTTTGTTTGAAACTCTGGGTCGTGCTCGAGACGGTAGATGAAAACGGTAAATACATACGAATATTTTTGTCTGATACAGTTTACAATAAATGTCTTGGGTAATTAAATAGCGCATTTTCGAACGAGCGGAGCGTAAGCGAAGTAAATATCTTTCAAACAACTTCGGCTACCTAGACGTCTGTGCATTTCGATGGCTTTTTGATTTTGAATAGTTGACGCGCGAGAACTCTAGTAACGTTCTTCAGATCTATATGAAATTTGTTGGGGTTTGTAGTAGAGCTCAATACAATTTGAGAGTTCGTATATGAGCAGGATCGATCAAGGGGTTGTGGAGCTAGACGGCAAAAAAAATCTTCAGAAGGGTCTTGTTATGTTGGTAAACTCGTTTGCGAGTAATCGCGAGTTCTCAGTTCGAGGCAGACTACTAGTTTATAATATACAAAATAGGATGAACAAGACTCTAATGATGATTTTTCCGATCCTTCTAGCTCCATAACCCCTTGATCGATTCTGCTCATGAACGAACTCTCAAATGGTATTGAGCTCTACTACAACCCCAACAAATTTCATATAAATCAGAAAAACGTTAAGTACTTACTAAAGTTATCGCGCGACGACTATTCAAAATCAAAAAGCCATCGAAATGCACAGACGTCTAGATAGCCGAAGTTGTTTGAAAGAACTTCACTTCGCTTACGCTCCGCTTGTTCGATATTTTTTTTGCACGGAACCCCTTCAATTTATTTCAAAACTAGCCTTTTCCCGCGGCTTCGCCCGCGTACTATAAGTACTCAAAAGGGATACGATACCCATGTTAATTTTCAGATTTTGTGACCACATTTGCCCCTTTTGGGGGTTGAATTTTCAAAAAACCTGAAACACGTGTTTACTCATTTATTGTCAGGAGTACTCCTGTGAAGTTTTAAATAAAATAGTCTATCAAATCTTGACTCGCCATACAAACTTTGGACCCCATTTTACCCCCTTAGGGGGTGAATTTTGAAAAATCCTTTCTTAGTGCATCCCTAGACCTTATAAGGAACCTACGTGCCAAATTTGGAATCTCTAGAACCAGCGGTTTGGGCTGTGCGTTGATATGTCAGTCAGTCAGTCAGTCAATCAGTCAGTCAGTCAATCAGTCAGTCAGTCAGTCAGTCAGTCAGTCAGTTTCTTCATTTATATATTTAGATTTACCGTCAGATACAAATATATTGGCTTTTTCTCAGTGAAAAATATGTGACAAGGTTCAGCTTCGAGGCGTTACAGGGAGTCTCCATTTATATAGTGCACGGAGCGGCGTTTATCCTACAGGATGATATAGACATGGATGGACAATATCCATACAAAATCGCATTCCCTTATTTCAGGTTAAAGCACTAGCGTCATCTATCGGTTACCACAGACACTAAATCCTAGTTTCTAATATTTTGTTGGGCGCTTAACGTCAATCCATGCCTTAATCATCCTTGACCTCAACCTAGAAATGCTCGAAGCTCGTGCCCAAATTGTTAGATCCTATAACTCTACCTTTAAATATGACATTTAATATCGACGGTTAATCCCCATTTTTATGTAAATAACGCAAAAACTCCATTCTAGTTAGAGTCAGTCTAAAGTTTGTGCACACGTGTCAATATAGTTTGTGAATCGAGCCCAAAACGATCGTCGAGTTGCGCCGCAAGCTATTCTAGTTAGTTATATTGCTGAACTGAAATGTTCTGAAGCACATTAATTAGGAAATGCTCTTGGCACGAAAATGCTTCTTATGCAAGTAATGGTATGGTTAAAACTTGTGGTTCAAAAGTTAGAGGGGGGGACACACATTTTTTTTTACTTCTGGAGCGATTATTTCCGAAAATATTTACATTATCAAAAAATAATTGTACTAAACCCCTATTCATTTTTAAATACCTATCCAACAATATATCACACGTTAGGGTTGAAATAAAAAAAAATAACTCCCCACTTTACGTATAGGGGAGGTACCTTAATAAAACATTTTTTTCACTTTTTATTTTACCACTTTATCGGCGTGATTGATATACATATTAGTACCAAATTTCAGCTTTCTAGTGCTAACGGTCACTGAGATTATCTGCGGACGGACGGACAGACATAGCAAAACTATAAGGGTTCCTAGTTGAATACGGAACCCTAAAAACATGTTTTTTTGACATTTAGTTATATGCGTTTTTTATTTTGAAATATTTTTTTATCAATTTTACTACAAAACTAAGTAGCGACATACAGAATACACCTTATGTAAATATTCCATTAAAATACGTTTTATAGTTTCCGAGTAAAATGGCTGTGACATATGGACGGACGGACGGACAGACGGACATGAAGAAACTATGCGGGTTCCGTTTTTGCCATTTTCGCTACGGAACCCTAAAAATAGGGTATAATATAGATCGCCGTTTTAGTCGACGGCAATCAAAACTCGCAGCAAGTCAGGTATCAGTACAGTGGCGAGTCAGTGCTCTCGACCGAGTTCTCGCTAAGTGTAAACACATCGCCGAGTACTCGGCCGAGAAAGTGACCGAGACAGTTACTCGGTCGTCCAATCTTTTTACTAGGCCGAGTGCCCATCCCCGCGCTCCCCGCACTCCCCGCATTGACTCGCCGACTCAATCGCCGGGTGTTAACCGCGCGCTTGCCCGCCGCACTTGCCACTCGCTCCTAAGTCTACTAACCGACCTGTGCTTCAGTATGTACCATAGGGTTCATAATGGCATACCCAATTTATGAATACATTCATTGATAAATAGGGTATGCACGTAATTATGAACCCCAACCAATTTGATTCCTAGGCCACTCTAAAACCTTGTCACAATAGCTAGTTTGGTAACGAATAGGTCACGTTTATACGTATCCACGGGCAACTGTCATTACTACAAGGTTCTACAGTGGCTTAGGAATCAAATTGGTTGACTGTACATGCTACCTAAGTACCTATCATTTTATTTTATTTTCACGATAATTATTCAACCTCAAGGGCTCTTTCACGATTTATCTGATTGCAATTACTTTTAAACAGTACTTACAGAACCAAGATCAAGATCTCCTCCGAATTCTCAGGACATCCCGTCCAAAACGAAACTTCTTCGCCTCCAACCATTTCACAAATTTAGAAATAATATCTCCATATATTCTGAAACGATATCTTACTTCTATTTACAATTGTGTAAGTTAAGCTTTGACGCACGTCATTAATGATCAAACTGACTGACTCGCCACAAAATTCAAAAAACCGGCCAAGAGCGTGTCGGGCCACGCTCAGTGTAGGGTTCCGTAGTTTTCCGTCCGTCACAGTAAGCATCCCCACTTAAGAGTTAATAACACCGCCATGTAGGATATGATATGAGAGTTCCACGTACAGCGACATCTATCGGCAAATTAAGTAAACTATTGCGCGCGAGCTTAAAGTATGGAAGATGATTTTTATGGAATAATTCTTTATTGCGTGAACCGATTTTCACCGTTTTTACTTTATTTGAAAGCACGTCATTTCATTGTAATTTTGTAGAAATTACAGGTACAATAAACACCTGCTTATACGGTTAAATTACAAACTTAGTTCAGAAATTATTTTGTAATTTTTTTTCAAAAACTATTCATCCTATCAAGTTCAAAATAATTTTCCTAGAAAGTTTTTATAAAGTTCTACTTTTGAGATTTTTTTCATATTTTTAAAACTTATGGTTCAAAAGTTAGAGAAGGGGGGGGACGCATATTTTTTTACTTCTGCAGCGATTATTTCCGAAAATATTTACATTATCGACATTTACATTAGTCCAACACACTCCATCGCTATCGTGCCCTGTCGAGCTGGTTCCGCCGCCGCCGTGCCCGGTGGAGGCGCCACTCTCGCGCGCGCGCCCCGCCCCGCTGGTCCCCGCGCTCGTGCCCGCGCCTGCGCCTGCGCCCGCACCCGCACCCGCACTCGCACCCGCGCCCGCGCCCGCACCCGCGCCCGCACCTGCGCCCGCGCCCGCACCCGCGCCCGCGCCCGCGCCCGCGCCCGCACCCGCGCCCGCACCTGCGCCCGCGCCCGCACCCGCGCCCGCACCTGCGCCCGCGCCCGCACCCGCGCCCGCGCCCGCGCCTGCGCCCGGCCGCACCGTTCTATATACAGACGAGGTGGGCGCCGGGCTCGGCGCGCTGCTGGCGGAGCGCTTGTCGCGAGGCGTCCTTAACAACTGTCACCCGGGCGCCTCCTTCGATCGTCTGATCAAATGTATATCGGTCGGCGAGTATGACCGCGATTCCACGCTTGTAGTGTTTTTAGGAAATAGTATAGATTGCACTAAACGAGATATCTTGAGATTATCCGAGACCCTGTCAGATATTGGCCAGCGAGATTCTGTAAAAATAATTATCTGTGCCTTACCATACAGAATGTCGAGTCATATAAATAAGAGGGTATATTCTTACAACTCCGTATTTTATAATCTTTCTTTGTACAGTAGTACGATTTCGTATTTTGATACAAATAAATTTATTGAGGATTTTATTATGCCCCATGATAGGACTTACCTTCCGAGAAGATGTCTTATAGATTGTGCTAACCTGTTAGCATACAATATTGTAGACCCCGTCGTGACTAGCACGGCGGATGATAGTTTTATTAAGACGAATCCCGATTCATACTGCAGGGGCTCAGATTTAGAGAGGCAGCCGTCTGGTGATATCAATTTAAACTGACTGCTACGACAACGAGTGCACCAGCCGGCTCCGTTCCTAAACATAACTATGATGCTAGCATAAGTAGTAAAACTGATGTATTGTACTTAGTTCACCAAAATATTCAAGGGTTTACCAGTAAACAACTGGAAATTGATTTATTTGTACAACACTCGAACATTGATATCCTCTGTATAACGGAGCACTGGCTTAAAGGTCATGAATTTATGTTTAATTTCCACAATCATAGTGTAGTAAGTAAATTTTTTAGAAAATCCTGCATTCGCGGCGGGTCATTAATAATGGTAAAACATGATATAAAAAGTAAGGAGCGGAAAGACATTGTTGAATTGTCTGTGGAACGCCATATTGAACTTTCTTGTGTCGAGTTAGAAGAATTTATAATTATATGCGTGTACAGGCCTCCATTGGCAAACTATAACACATTTGAGTCAGTGATAGATGAAGTTCTTACAAGTGTTTTTTGTAGTAATAAAAGTGTTATTGTGTGTGGTGATTTTAATATCAACTTACTTGATGTTCGGTGCAATGCACCTAACACGTTTAAAGCCTCGTGCGGCGCGTGCGTCCAGTCAGCAAAAGACGCATTGCCCCAATAATTTAGCATTCATTTAGTTTTCAGTGTACTTTTGAGATCCATCGCGACCGGGTGCATTCGATTAACATTGAACATTCTCAACATTATCAACATTTTATTAACATTATTCTATAACATTTTATAACATTTTACAACATTAAACATTTTTCCGCTACTCTCCGGACGTTTTACATTCAAGCGAACCCGCACCCCGAATATTGGTCCTTCGAACAGTGGACCTCGCGCGCTATAAAATTAATTTTGAGTAGTGAGTGAGGTGATTGAATTGGTGAACATTTGTGGGTGAGCTGTAGCTGAAGGAGAGACGCAGAAAACCAACAACAACAGGCAACAGCGAGGCGAGGCAGCAGTGTTCGGTAACGACGTACCTACGCAGAAGACTCTCAAGTAAGATCTTTCCTATTTTACTAACAAAACATCAAGATGGCGAGCGTAATCCGTCAAGGGGAAGTTCAGCGCACTATTGAGTCTATGCTTACTAACTTTAAGAAAGATGGTGCAGAAAGAAAGACAAAGCCCGAGTATTTTAAGAACCGTTTAGACCAATTGAGTGACTTGTGGCAGGAATTTGAATTTAATCATGAACAGATAGGAATGGTCGAGAGTCAGTCTCATCCCTACTTCACGAACCGTACTTATGAGAGTGCGAAGCAGACTTATTTGATGCTTAATTCTGCTTTGAACGCGGGTTATAAGGCTGTCACGGCAGAATCTTGGACCGTGGAAGATGACGACGATAAAAAGGAACAAGCTCAGGGAGATGGAATCCCTAAAGATGATGAAACATTACGAGAGCCTCTAGGAACAGGACTAGGAGCTCATTCAGGCAGTCAACAATTTAAAACGATCGCGGGAACATTCAGTAAACATGACGAAATGTATCGGAAACAAGTAGCTAACATGAAGGCTTTCGTTAGAACAGTAAAGAGTATAGAGGTCAACACGCTAACAGATAAGTGGGAGCTAGAAGATGCACTTAAATCCTTACAAGCTCGTTGGGCGGCAATAGATACACTTCACTGGGAGTTAGAGAGTGAGGGCACTGTAACAGACGTGGCATACGAAACTTCATTTAATGCTCATGAAGAAACATTCAACAATTTGAAGAAAGAAATAAACAAGAAGATTTGGTCAGGGGCACATCGTGAAAAATCTACACCTAAGTTAGATATAACAACTTTTTATGGGAACTATAACACTTGGGTTTCATTTAAAGACTTATTTTGTGAAGCCATTCATAATAACACAGCTTTATCTAACGCTCAGAAGATGCAATTTTTAAAGTCTAAACTGAAAGGAGAAGCAGAGAGACTCATCCAACATTTGCAGATAAGTTCTGACAACTATTTGATTTGCTGGGATATTTTAAACAACCGATATAACAATACTAAACTAATATTCACTTCCCACATGAATATATTACTTAGCCTACCTACTATGCAACAACAATCCGTGACACAATTAAAGAAAATGCATGACACGACAAACGAGTGCTTACACGCAATTAAGAATTTAGGGGTCGATATAAGTACGTGGGACCCCATGATAGTACATATCCTAGCGCAGAAACTTGATACCGAAACTCATATGGACTACGTAGAATCGCTAACCAACTCTCGAGCGCTACCGGTCCTACAGGAATTCATGAAATTCATGGAAGGCAAATTTACAAGCCTTGAAACATCTCGCCGAAAACAAGAGTCTCTCAATCTTAAAACATATCATCAAGCAACCACATCTGGTATGAACCAACGAAGAAACTTCCAACCACAACATAATAACCGCCAGTATCCTAACTCTACCTACGTAAACAACGGAGTCAATAGAAGCCACAGAACTTCAACAGTAGGTAAAACATTGCACGTGTCAAGTATCCAATGTCCAATGTGTAACAATCAACATGGGATCTACAATTGTCGTCAATTCTTACAACTACCCATAGAAAAACGGTACCAAGCAGTTAAAAAACTGGCGCTATGCATTAACTGTCTTTTTACACATCGTGATAATAAATGCAACTCGACGAAAACTTGCCACAAATGCACTGGCCGACATAACACGCTGATACATGAGGCATGTGTCAAAACAGTATCGTCAGCACCGGAGCCATCGACCTCTTCGCCATCAGCAAATGGAATTATTACGAAAAATAACAAGTCAATCAACATTACACAAATACCTACAGATGCGAATTCGGAAGTCCTGTTAGCAACAGCCCTGATTAAAGTTAAGGCTGGTGATGGTACTTATAAAACACTTAGAGCATTTATTGATCAAGGGAGTCAAATATCCCTTATGACTCAACAAGCCGTACAACTACTAGATTTAAAGAGTGAGAAGTTTAATGGGATATTCAACGGTATTGGAAAGAAACAAAACAGCTTCAAGGGGAGAAGAATCATAGAAGGCGCGTCGCTTTACAACGATTTTGCGTTCTATGCTGAGGTTTTTATTGTGAAAGACCTCATGGATGACTTACCTAACAGAACATTTCCCAAGCCATCGTGGTCCGTTCTACAAAACTTAAACCTTGCCGATCCTCAATTCTACGTAAGACGGCCCATTGACTTATTGCTTGGAGTAGAAGTCTTCCATCAGATTATTATGGAAGGAGTAATTAAAGGAGACGATTATACACAGCCTCTGGTACAGCAGACGCAACTGGGATGGATGATAAGTGGAAACGCTCGTACTTACAACTGTAACGTAGTAATAAACAATTTAGAAGATATTAAACAATTTTGGGAGATAGAAGAAATTACCGAAGAAGGAGATCTATCGCAGGAGGATCTGGAATGCATCAAACATTATAAAGAGAATACTAAGAGGAAACCCGACGGAAGGTATGAAGTCCGCATTCCAATGAAACCTCACTTTGAAGAAGAACTGGGAGAGTCAAGAACCCGAGCAATCGCGCAGTTTAAAAACATGGAAAGAAAGTTACAAAAACAAGAAAAACTATCCGAAGCGTATAAACAATTTATGGATGAATATCGGGACCTAGGACACATGAAACCAGCAACCAACAATTTGGGGTTAGAGTCATTCTTACCTCATCATATTATCGAAAGAGTTGAGTCAGCAACATCCAAGCACAGGGTTGTCTTTAACGCGTCAGTAAAGACATCTACAGGGCGATCTTTAAATGATTTGATGCATACAGGCCCCAATTTACAGCAAGACTTGCAAGTACTTCTATTAAAATGGAGACAGTACAAATACGCATTTACAGCGGACATTGAGAAAATGTACCGTCAGATACACGTAAACGAAATTGATCAACATTTACAGAAAATAATTTGGCGTGACAGTCCTGAAAAACCATTACAAACATTTCAACTAACAACACTAACTTACGGAACAAAATCAGCACCATTTATAGCTATGATGACGTTAAAAAGACTAGCAGCAGACGAACGAGAAAGTTTTCCAGAAGCAGCGAAAGTGGTAGAGGAGGCATTTTACATGGATGACGTGTTACATGGAGCACATTCATTGGAACAAGGAAAGAAGTTGGTTTCTGATTTAAACGATCTTTTAAAAACTGGAGGTTTCAATTTACGAAAGTGGTCATCCAACAACAAAGGAATCTTGGAGAACATTAACAGAGAACAGGGTGACGAAGAAATGGTATTCAACTTTAAAGTAGACAACATTACAAAAACATTGGGATTATGCTGGAACCCGACCGAAGATACTTTCACCTTCAAATGTAAAATACCCGAACATAAAGAAAACCTAACAAAAAGAACACTTTTATCAGAAATTTCCAAACTGTACGATCCATTAGGTTGGATCGCCCCATTTATAGTAAAACTGAAGATTTTATTTCAAAAAGCATGGAAAGAACAGACTGAATGGGATGACCATATTTCTGACAAACTCTTTTCAGAATGGTCAATAACGATAAGCGATATTGAGCAACTTAACGAATGCAAAATAACAAGGTGGTTATGGTGTAACGAGAATGACGTCATTGAACTGCATGGATTTTGTGACGCCTCCATGGAAGCATACGCTTGTGTAGTATACGCGAGAATACCACATCAATCCAGAGTAATACTGGTGGCAGCTAAAACGAAACTTGTGCCCCATAAGAAAACATTAACATTACCTAGACTTGAGCTTAGCGGTGCACATTTGCTCGCAAAACTGATGAAAAAGATTAAACATTCCTTAAATCAACATGAAGTAATAACATTCGGTTGGAGTGACTCCCAAATAGTCCTTGGATGGTTAGCAGGTCAACCAAGTCGTTGGAAACCATTCGTCGCAAATCGTGTAGAACAAATAAAACGGGTGATGCCCGAGGAACAATGGCGCTATGTAAAATCATCTGAAAACCCCGCAGATGCTGCAAGCAGAGGAGAAACAGCATCTCAATTGAAAGACAATGCCTTATGGTGGTCAGGTCCAGCTTGGCTAACTCATTTCCAGCCAGAACTGAAACGTTCTCAAACCTTAACATATACTACGACAGAAGAGGAGAGAAAGTCATATAAATCAAACATGGTGCAAAACAATAAAGAGCAAAATATCATAAATCATTTATTAGAAAAATATAGCTCAATAACAAAGGTAATACGAATCGTGGCCTACATATTGAGGGCATTCACTTCGAAGCGTCAACGCTTGCCAAGCCATATCACATTACAAGAGCTAAGAAAAGCTAAATTGACTATAATTAAATGTGTACAAAGCAATGAATTAGGAACGGATATCGAACATTTACGTAAGCACAACAAAGTCGAATCACAAAGCCCGCTCTATACATTGTACCCATTTATAGATAAAAACAATCTTTTGCGAGTGGGAGGCCGCCTGGAAGAAGCGCATTTATCTTACGAGATGAAACACCCAAAAATTATTCCGAGGGATTCACGTCTTGCAACATTACTTATAGAACACGCTCACGCCATGACACTTCACGGAGGCGCTAAGCTCACTATGAGCAAATTGAGAGAAGAATACTGGGTGATAGGCGGAAACAACAGAGTGAAACAACAAGTGCGAAAATGCGTTAAGTGCCAAAAGATAGATGGGAAAAAACAGTATCAGCTGATGGGTGATCTTCCCGCCGCCCGTGTTAACGAAGCAAAACCGTTCTTCCACACTGGGGTCGACTACACGGGATTTGTTGACATAAAAGCAAGTAAGGCGCGAGGAAGTCGAACATTGAAGGGCTACATTGCCGTTTTCGTCTGCATGGTCACAAAAGCCGTGCATTTAGAACTAGTAACAGAACTAACGAGTTCAGCTTTCCTGGCAGCTTTAAGAAGAATGGCAGCCAGAAAAGGAGCCCCAAAACATTTATACTCGGATCAGGGTACCAATTTTATAGGCTCGAACAACATTCTGAAACAACAGTGGAAGGAGATTCAAAACACAATCGACGACAATTTCTTGGCTGAAGTCGCTGAAATGGAAATCGAGTGGCATTTTAATGCTCCCGCCTGGCCCAGCGCGGGCGGACTCTGGGAAAGAGCCGTCAGAAGCTTAAAATATCATTTAAAACGCGTAGTGGGTGAACAAAAACTTACATATGAGGAATATGCCACGATTCTGGCCGAATTGGAGAACTGTCTAAATTCAAGGCCATTATGCCCATTAACAGACAACATTGATGACCTGAATACGCTGACTCCAGCCCACTTCTTGCAAGGACGAGCGGGAGTGACTATAATAGAAACATACGAAGACGCACGCACAAGATGGAATTTAACACAAAAAATATTCAGTGATGTATGGAGAAGATGGAAAACAGAGTACTTAAGCCAATTAACAGCAAGACAAAAATGGTGTGAGCCCAAGAAAAACATAGAAGTAGGGGACATACAAGTCATACATGAAGATAATTTACCAGCAGGGAAATGGGCACTAGGACGAGTGATCGACGTGCATGCAGGTCAGGATGGATATGTGAGAGTAGTAACACTAAAAACAGCCAAAGGAACACTAAAGAGACCCGTAGTTAAATTATCTGTCTTGCCCCTGGAAAAATCGAAACCAGAACAACAACCCGTCGATAAAGAAACCCCGAAACAAACCAAAAGTCAAAGACGAACCAAGAGAGGATGTATGACAACCATGCTAATGATGCTATTCTATATTTTTACTTTCATAACAGCTGGAAATTGCGTAAAAATGACACCTATCAATGACGGCCAAGGATTGTACTTCGACAAGCTTGGAACTATGCAACTAGTTAGAGACGAATGGAAACTAGTAGCGTACTACGATATGAGCCCATACTGGGAAGGAGTATCAGCATACAAAAAATACAACGAGCAATTAGAAACTATTTGTAAACAAGTTAGAACCCTTTCACACTGTGACGTCATCCTTTTACAATTACAACATTCATACGACGAACTACAACATTACAATAAAGTACTATTCCGACATCAGCTAAAACAACAAACACGCAAGAAACGGGGATTAATAAACGGTGTCGGAAACTTAGCGAATACTTTATTCGGAGTTTTAGACGATCGGTTCGCTCAACAATACCAACAGGACATAAGTCTCCTAAAAAACAACGAAAAACATCTCGTCACCATGTGGAAAAATCAAACATCTATTGTAGAAGCCGAATACAACATGCTCTTGAGAACTCGAGATACGATCCAAAAACAACATAAAATGATACACCAGCACTTACTTTGTTTAGAAAAAGATACCACTGCGATGGCAAAAGAAATTACAGTCGCAGAGAGCATGTCTCAATTTACAGTGGTCGCCATGGCTGCAAACAATTTATTAAATCACCTTAAAACAATCCAAGATATGTTATTAGAAACGATAGCCAACATTTACAACGATAAAATGAACATACATATTATAAGTCCCCAGCAACTACAAAAAGAATTAAATATAATATCGGGCCAACTTTTAAGTGACCTTACTTTACCAATTGACAACATACAAACAAACTTACAAAACATCTACCAAGTATTACAAGTTAAATCAAGAATGACTGACCAATACATGATATTTGAGATTCGCATTCCATTGATAACTCGTGATCGTTACGACCTTTATAACATTATTCCGGTTCCGCACAGCTCAGACAGAAATATGATATCTGTTATTCCCATAGAAAAATACGTAGCCATGAACTTACAAAAGGATGCATACATGCCCTTACAAGAAAAGGATATCGAAACTTGTATTATACGAGATACGTTCACATATATGTGCTCACTTAAGGTCCCTGTATATAAGATGAACACAGATAAAGATTTGTGTATAAAGGATGAAAAGGTGAATTTATATACATGTAAAACAAGCATAGCCGCGTGTCAGAACAGGTGGATCAGTTTATCCCGACCGAATCACTACTTATATTTTTGTTGTGATCGGTGTCAGTTCCGAACCATATGTAGAGATCAAGTTACAGCGCAAACATTGACACGAACTAACATTATTTACATTGAGGAGAATTGTATCGTAAAAACGGACAACTTTGCAATTCACACGCATATGAATATGGAAAGTAAAGTGGATTTATCATATAGCATACCTGCCCCAGAAATTGACCCAATTAACCATGTTATAAACATTACGGTTGAAAAATTCGCAAACAACAGCTTTCATTTGGAAGACGAAAGCGAAAATAAAGTCATAAAAGAGAAAATAAAAGCGCTGAAAGAAAGCCAACTTCCCGAAGATACAATTAACAGCTATTCTGTCCACGATATACACCACTATACAGCTATATACTGCCTCTTTCTAGCAACTACTGCTATAACAATCTTACTCGTATGCCAAAAAACACGTTGCCAGTGGCAACTTTTAAGAGCCTGGACAACCCAAGAAAACCCAGAGAGAACAACAGCTTCGAACACCATCACCGCAAGACCCCGTGCAAACCCACCGCCGCCGCCGCCGCCGCCCCGAGAGGTCGCGAGCGAGGCCTCTACGCCGAACACGCGATGCAGTCTACGACGTACCAGCATCAATAACAATAAGTGTAGTGCAAGTGCGCAAAAAGTGAAAGAGTGTGACAAACATGAAAACATTGAACTGAAACAAGTGGACAGAAGCTGCTCGCCAGTGTTCAGACAGACATCGTTTAAAAATTAATTGCTTAGATTTAAAAAATATTGTTGATCATCTTGTATCATTTATCTTAGTAATTCATTTCATCTCATCGTTTGCCCCCGCCAAGATGTTCGGTGCAATGCACCTAACACGTTTAAAGCCTCGTGCGGCGCGTGCGTCCAGTCAGCAAAAGACGCATTGCCCCAATAATTTAGCATTCATTTAGTTTTCAGTGTACTTTTGAGATCCATCGCGACCGGGTGCATTCGATTAACATTGAACATTCTCAACATTATCAACATTTTATTAACATTATTCTATAACATTTTATAACATTTTACAACATTAAACATTTTTCCGCTACTCTCCGGACGTTTTACATTCAAGCGAACCCGCACCCCGAATACTTGAAGATTCATCCATGTGTGTAAGGTTACTTAGTACTTTCAAATCCTACAATTTAGTAAATTTATTTTGTGAGCCTACACGAATCACAGCAACCAGTGCTACATGTATAGATAACATTTTCAGTAACAAGAATGCGACTAGTAAATCTATAATAAACAACTTAAGTTCTGACCACTGTGGACAAAAAGCCTCTTTTAGCGGAAAAACTAAGGATATTCCACAAGTCACTATGTGCAGACCAATTTCCGAAAGACGATTAGATTTATTCAGTCGGAATATCACGAAACAATTATGTTATGTTCCATTTACCCAGGAAAACCCTAACCGTATGAGTATTGAGTTGTTTAACTGTATTAAAAGGGAATTTGATGCCTGTTTCATTCCGAAGAAGGTGCAAGGCAAGGTCAAGACGAAATTTAGCGACTGGGCTACGCCGGATATTCATGAGAAAAGACGACGGCTCTATGATTTATATGACTTGAGAAGAATTAATAAAAGTCCGGAATTCCTAGATTATGTCAGGAACTTTTCTAAATCTTTTAAGATGATGTGTGCCGCTGCTAAAGCTGATTATCTGTCCAGAAAGATCCAAAATTCCAAGGATAAAGTAAAAACTGTTTGGCAAGTAATCAACGATGAAACTGGGAAACGTAAAATCAAAGATCCGCACTACAACCTACGTATTAATAATAATTTAGTGAGTTCGGACCTTGAAGTTGCGGATCATTTTGAGCAGTTTTTCTCTAATATACCGGTAGAAACAACAAAGTCTCTTCATTCATCGCCTGACGTCGCTGAGGCAATACTGAAAACAAATATAGCAGAGTGTACAGATTTCTTTAAATTTTCATATGTTACTCCGAACTTAGTTATTAAAACATTTAAATCCCTAAATTTAAAGAAAACTGAAGATCTTTGGGGCCTATCTGTTAAAGTTCTACATTCCATTGTTGAATCGATTGCACCACATTTAGCTGATATATTTAACAAATGTATTGATACAGGAATATTTCCAGACATAATGAAGCACAGCAAAGTCATCCCCTTGTTCAAATCAGGATCGAGAACAGAACCAAGCAATTTCAGACCAATTTCAATACTGCCGGCACTGAGCAAAGTTTTCGAGAAACTAATTCTAAATCAACTTGTGTCACATTTTAACCGAAACGAATTGTTCGCCAGAAATCAATTTGGTTTTACCAGAGGTCGCTCGACTACTGACGCAGGTGCTGTTCTTCTTAAGCACATCTTTGCCGCTTGGGAAAAAAAACAAGATGCTGTTGGAATATTCTGTGACCTATCGAAGGCATTTGATTGCGTTGATCACGAAAATCTAAAGAGAAAACTAAGCCATTACGGGATCAAAGCTGGTGCCCTTAACCTCGTCTCATCATACCTATCGGATAGAACACAACGAGTGGTTATTAATGGAACTCAATCTTCTGGGTCCCCTGTGGCACTCGGAGTGCCTCAAGGCTCAATACTTGGTCCTTTCCTGTTTTTGGTGTACATTAATGACCTACCTAAAATTGTGCAAGATAAACATGATATAGTGTTATTTGCTGATGACACATCTCTGATATTTAAAGTGGACAGAAAAGAAAACAGCTTCGATAGTATTAACAGTGCACTCTCCAAAGTAGTAAATTGGTTTACGGCTAATAACCTACTTTTGAACGCCAAGAAAACGAAGTGCATCAAATTTACACTTCCCAACGTCAAGCAGATTAACAGCAGCAAGATTATAATAAATGATGAAATAATGGAATTCGAAAATCAAACTGTTTTCTTAGGAGTCACTTTAGACTCGAAATTACAATGGCATCCACATATAGCTACCCTAGCTGGGAAACTTAGCTCTGCAGCCTATGCCGTGAGGCGAATCAGCCATCTAACAAACAGTGAAACTGCCAGGCTGGTATACTTCAGTTACTTTCACAGTGTTATGTCGTATGGAATTCTGTTGTGGGGTAAAGCAGCTGATATTGGGACCATATTTGTGCTACAAAAACGAGCTGTACGTGGCATTTATAAAATGCGCGGTCGAGCATCCGTAAGAGGAAAATTTGAAGAGGCAAATATTCTTACCGTAGCATCTCAATACGTACTTGAAAACATTATGTATGTGCGGAAAAACATCCATAAATTCAAGCTCAACAGTGATATCCATAACTATAACACTAGAAATAAAGATAAGATTGCTGAGCCTGGCCACCGCCTCGGTAAGGTTCGTACGTCTTTTGCTGGGAACTGTACACGTTTTTATAACAAAGTCCCCGCTGATGTAGTGAATTTGCCACTAAATAAATTCAAGTCTTATGTTAAGCGCTATTTGTTGAGGAGAGAGTACTATACTTTAAAGGAATTCATTGAGGATAACGATGCCTTTAAGCCTGTAGCTTGATATAGTTAGTACAATACAAATTGAGAAATTATTAGGTACATTACTCTATGAAGCAGCTTTACTAGTGTCCAGTATTACCTGTTTTTCATTTTTATTTTATTTTGTTTTTATTTAGTATTTGGACACTTAGAGACGTTATACATCTCTAAGTCTTGCATTCGCAAATATTTATATGCATAGATATATATTTAATGATCCTGACGCTTAGAGACATGTACATCTCTATGTCACTTTTATATTGTAATTTAGTTCACGCATGTAAAATACGAGCACAGAATATTGTTTCTCACCAGACTAAACATGGCTAGTTTTTATTAATTAATAAAGCCCGCCAGCTTGAACATGTCATGCTCGCTTAAAAGGCTCTGCTTATGGTGGCGTCGTTGATCGGGTCGCCACTTTCCCGAAGAAAGGTTGAGGGAGGCGATGGCTGAGATATGCGTCATACTCGTGAACGGGTGCTGTTTGTGGAGACCGGTCTGTTTAGGCTAACTGGGGCAACACATTTACGTAACTTTTTATTAATCATATTTAATTTTAGTTTAATTGGCTTTAGACACAACATTCGGTGCTTGATTATCCATATTTTTTTATTATATAGAATATATAGATCAAGACACTTGGAGACCTTATACATCTCTAAGTATAATTTAGAAATAGTATGTTTATTGTATACTAGAATCACTTAAGTACTTTTTTTTATATTATTTATATTCAAAGTTTGTTTCTAACTGTTGATGATGGATTATTATAATTTGGAAATTTATGTAGAAGACACAGTTCAGGTAAGAAAGTATATCAAACTTGTATGTAATTTATTTTCAATAGTCAGATTTGGACTCATCTTTTTTCTTTGGTATTTTTCTTAAACTATAACCTATTGTTGGTTAATCTAACCTTGGTTTGATATGTTTTCTTATAGAACAACGCACTTATATGTATTGTTTAGTTTTGATGTACTGTTGTTTTGAAAAAATAAGTCCCGCCGAGTTTCTTGCCGGACATAATTCTTCTCGGGTCAGAGGTGTAGGGTTAGAACCGGTGTAGTTTGATTTTTTTTCTCTCTCTTTTACTTTGACGTGTAAAAGTGCCCTTGTGGCCTACTTACTGAATAAATGTTTGAGTTTGAGTTTGAGTTTGAGTTTGAGTTCGAAAAAAGATTTTAGCAAACCCCTATTCATTTTTAAATACCTATCCAACAATACATCACACGTTAGGGTTGAAATGAAAAAAAAAATCACTCCCCACTTTACGTATAGGGGAGGTACCCTAATAAATAAAAAAAATCCACTTTTTATTTTACCACTTTGTCGGCGTGATTGATATACATATTAGTACCAAATTTCAGCTTTCTAGTGCTAACGGTCACTGAGATTATCCGCGGACGGACGGACGGACGGACGGGCAGACATGGCGAAACTATAAAGGTTCCTAGTTGACTACGGAACCCTAAAAACGCGTGTAAACCGTCACTCGGCCACTTTACTGTCTCGGTCGTTGTCATGTTGATGTCTCGCTACTGTACTAGGTAGGTGTAACCAAGGCATTACTGACGCTTGCGACGTGCCCAAATATCCAGAACTCGAAAACACAAATATACTGTCTGAATAGTAGTGTACTTAACGACGTTTCTTTTAAAAACTGTTGGTCTGCCAAATGACTGGATAACAATACTGATAATGCTAAGTCGACGAAGCCAAGACCCTCACTAATGAGGGATCGAATGGCTTGGGAAAGGTATAGATACAGCGTTTACACGATATGAACTCTTCAACTCTCGGGCGGGCGGTGATAAATTTACCATTCAGGTTCGGGAATTATAGAATGGAAAACGCGTGGAATCAATTCAGTTGCGTTATATAATCAAACGCTGGGGAGTTTATTAGAAAACGGATTATTAACTCTGACAAAATTAATTAATTTTTTCTGAAGTATATGACATCTATTTTTCAGTTTATATATAGTAGTGTAACTACTTAAAAAAAAAAAAAAAAAAAAAAAAATTGCAAATCAAAAAATATTGAACAAAATAATTTGATTTGCTTCAAGATTCATAGATGGCAGCACCATCTCTCTCGCTATACCAGAATCACGTAAGTGGTTCGGATAGGAGGTGCAAGCACGTACTGCGCATGCCCTTAGAGTATGGTCAACGGCGCCTAGCCGTTTCAAATTCAGAGATTGCATATACATGAGAAAATTTGTCAAGTTCCGCCGTGACCGGGTGGTCTAGTGGTCAGGACGTCAGCCGCGAAAGCTGAAGACGCCAGTTCGAATCTGGCCTCGGACACCGGAGGGTTTGGTCACTTTTTCTGAAGTATATGACATCTATTTTTCAACTCTGACAAATTTTACTTTTATATGAAAACAGTTAAATAAGACTAATGATTTAATTAACCTTTGGCTAATTAGGAAATGAAATCCAAATTTAATTTACAGTAAGAAACAAAGTAACATGAAGTTAGGTACTTACTACTTACTTAGTTACTTAATTGTACTTCATTTTATAATTTAAATAAAAATTGAAAACTTCACCAATTTCTTTTCTTTAAATTTTATTATTAAAATTGAAATATCGCTTGCAGACGTTTCTGCTTAATACAAAATTAATTTAATTGTACTTATCTCTTAAAACCTTGTAAGTACCGTATATACTAGCCCTACACCGAACATACATGAAACTACTATAGCATTTATCGTTATAATATTTGCGTATACATCATTGTTTTCTGCTTTTAATCAATTTTGATAAAGTAATTAGGCGTGCGGTTATTTGGATTACATTACATTTAGCCCATTAAAATTAAGCATGTGGTTCCGGTGTAATTAGTTTTAAATCATTTTAAAAAGATAAATAAATAACCGATAATGTAAGGTAGACTGGTAGAGAATGCCTTATGGCATTAAGTCCGCCTTTTGTACGATACGGTGTCTTTTGTGCAATAAAGTTTAAATAAATAAATGTCCACTTTGGATTCAAGTAAGTAATACTTAAAGAACTGGGGCAATGTGAGGATTAAGTAAAAATAAAATATCTAAGAAGATAGATAGATAGCAAACTCCAACTAAAATATGTCGATAAACGAAAGCATTCAAGTGACAGAAATTGAGTACGCACTCAATCAAAGCAAACTACACTATTTCCGTATGTAAATTTCATGAGGGAGCCGTTCTACATGAAATGCAGCCTAGTCAAGAAGGATAGGCTGGGGCGCCTTACAATCACAACCGAGCATTATTGCAAACTGTAGGTAGTCGCCGTGTATAAATTACACATTGAGTTATAATTTTGTTTGAATAATTATATTGACGAACATTAGACAATAGACAGGTCTATCGCAAATAATTATTTAGGTACGTTTTGACTCAGGTTTAACTGGTTTATCGGTCTGGATGGTGGAGTGTTGAAACGTAAGAACTAAAGGTAATTATACAGCGTGTATTTTTGATATAACTGCATACGCTAAGGGTAGTAAGTTAGTATAGACCCCAATAAATAGTAATAAACATACTTTAATACGTTTTATTAAAATTTAACTACACGTTTTTCAATATGAAATATTCCAATACGCAGTGTATCACTCATCGACATATAATATCACTACGTACATGATTAGATTACTTTGCCTTTTATTTAAAACGTCACAATTGATATGGACTAAGAGCTAGCCACGTCAGATATGACACAATAATGAGAGATATTAAACCTGAACGGTTAGATTGATTTACCATCCATATTGATAGATCTGGACATCTGGCAGCTTTTAATGGGTGGAGGTCAGAGTGAGAGACCAACAAAACTTTTCAGTTGAATAAAAGTTATACAAAAATGGGTAAAAACTGCCGAAGTTGTGTAATTTATAGAGGGCAGATCTTATATTTTAACGTGAGAACAAAAAATATTGTCTATTATTGTGGAAACAAAATCAGTAGGCGACAAACTATAACTTGCATTATACGTCATTTGGCACTACTTTCCCCCAACAGAAACTTCTTGCTATGATATAATTTAATTAATGACATAATTTCCCATGATATTGCATCAAACTCAGAACTCTGAGATATATTTTCTTCATGGTGCAGGTCAAATAATGCAAATATTATTTGACCTGCACCATTTTACAGCTGCCAGATGTCCGGATCTAGAAATGAACATAGTATAGCAAACTTACTAGAGGCAGGGGTTTCTTTGCTCTCATTATTGTGTCATATCTGACGTGGCCAGCTCTCCGTCTAATATATCACATTACTGTGTTGATTAACAGTTAACTAAATATTTCGTTTTGTAACTTCATAACCTGCGTCTGGTTTTGTTCTGTGGTTATATCAAAGATACACGCGGTATATTACGGTATTATAATAAGCGTTTTACATTATCACGTGCTGCTTGGTGCAAATCAAAAGTAATTTATTAACTTTATTAATTTAAATTTTATTGCACAACACAAATATAAAGTACAAGTGGCGGACTTAATGCCTAAAGGCGCTCTTTACCAGTCAACCTACGGGATAAACATAAATGGTTGTAATATCCTAGTAAAACATAACGAAACCGATTCCTTCACGTTTATGATTATATTACAAACCTAAAGGTAAAATTAGAAAGCCTCTGTGCGAGCATAAATTAGTAGATACTGAAATGTTCTCCTTATCTATCTCCTGAGGCCTGAAAGCAATTTTATCTACACTCACATTGTAAGTCGTCTAAAACGTGTTCAAAAACGGTAGGCAATGGCTAGCATTACCACAACCGATTTTACTATGATAAGGTTTTTATGTGTGGCAGTAACGTAATTTTAACTTTACATGCTCAACTATTGATGTGTTATGAGTTTTGATAACATAATGTACCCTGCACGCTCCCGCACGGCCGCCGACACGCGCCTCCCCGACCGCCGGCACAATCGAGTTGCCCATGGCGGTGCAATGGCGGCCATTCTATGGTTTCGGAATACGGCATTTAGGATAAATAATATGAGTGTAGATAAAGCAGTGTATACAACTATACGTAATTAGGCCTTAAAACACTCGTGTGATCTTATTATGAAACTCACCTGCGGTTCGTTTCATAAAACCACACTCATGTTTTAAGGACCCTTATTACGTAACAGTTACATAAACTAATATTGTTTATGAAATTGAATGTATAAAAACCTTTTCAAGGAGGGTTTCCGCGATCGTGGTTCCCACTAGATGGCAGCACCGTGGCGAGAGGTCTTTTTGACAGCAGCTGTCAAAATCCACCAACCAAAAAAATATAAATTAAACATGATTGGTGGATTATGACATTTATGACAGCTAGATCTCTCGCCACGGTGCTGTCATCTTGTGAAAAACTCAATCGCAGAAACCCTCAATTTGTATTACAGTCCTGGGCCGCGATTCGAAAAATAAACACACACACTGGACAGACATAGCTCCAACCCAACTCAACCCAACTCAACTCAACGCTATAACGACTTTGACATTTGCTATTTGAACAGATTTTCATTCAAAATTGGTCTCACATTTGTCACACATTGTACCAATGTTGTGCCAATGTGAGACCAATGTGTGACCAATGTGAGACCAATTTTGAATGAAAATCTGTTCGAATAGCAAATGTCAATGTCGTTATAGCGTTGAGTTGAGTTGGGTTGAGTTGGGTTGGAGCTACATATGTCTGTCCAGTGTGTGTGTTTATTTTTCGAATCGCGGCCCTGCTCTTTTGGACTAAGAGCTGGCCACGTCAGATATGACACAATAATGAGAGCAACAAAATCCGTCTGGTTCGATTGCTATACTATATATACTTATTGCTAGGTCCGGGCATCTGGCAGCTTTTAATGGGTGAAGGTCAGAGTAACAAACTAGCAAATTTTTTGAATTGGAACATAGTAATACCAAAATAGGTACAAACTGCCGAATTAGTCTCAGATATAAAGGATAGGGCTTATATTATAATATTATAACAAAAAACATTGCGTATTATTTCGAAAACAGAAACAGTAGGCGATAAACTATGAATTACATCATACGTCGTTTTGGACTACTTTCCCCCATCAGAAAGTTTTGGCAATGATATTATCTACTTATTTATATAATTTGTCATAATACTGCATTAAAACCAGAACTCTAGGATTTGTTTTCTTTGAGTCATCTGCATTCTTTGACCTCCACCACTTTACAGCTGCCAGATGTCTGGATCTAGAAATAAGCATAGCATATAGCAAACTAACGAGAGGGGTTTTGTCGCTCTCATTATTGTGTCATATATGACGTCTCTCTGTCTATTTGTCGTACACAATATAAATAGTCCGGTAGGTGATTGAACTACTTGACAGATAAATTGAATTGACAGCTGTATGAGCTTTGGTTTCTAACACAGAAAATACATTCATAGTGTTGTGTTCCTGCTGGTAAGTAAGGTTGCCAAAGAGCTCAAAGAGGACCCAGTGTGTTGACGACGAGGGACCCTCTTGTTTCTTTAGCTGTCAACACAGTGAATCCTCCTTTTTGTAAATGAATACATTAATTGTCAAAATGTTTACAGGATAGAGATACTTACGAACCTAAGATAATTAAATTTAACTAACCTGTTTTTGTGATGTTATTGACTATTGGAACTCCATTTCAAATCATTTAATAAAATGAAAGACTTTACATTTATTGTGCAATAAATTATAGTATTTTTTCTTACGTATTGCTCACTAGATTTTTATGATAACATTTTACTAGTATGTATCACAATTTTGAAATATATCCAGAGGTTAAATTAACGCTCAAGTTGTATTCTTATTCAATTAAAATATAATTTGTTTAAATGAATATAAGACAACGAGAAAAATCTAACAAATATACAATGATTTGAAGTTGACTTGGCGCGCAATTTTCTTTTTTGGATGTGCGTTCAGCTTGAGGCAAAGGCGCGGACCTATTATGCCAAACAGCCAATATTAAAACAGACAATTCGTGTTTAAAACATAATTTATTCTGTATTAAGAGTAATATAATAAGTTGAAATTATTATTTTTCACAATCGGGATTGTATAATTTATATTCTATCGTAAATGTGTATATTTTTAATATATTTACTTTTTTAGAATGCAAACTAAACAGTTAAAAAAAATTGTAATACCAGACTAAATTATAATAACGATTCGTCTGCGTACATACAACTTAGTACTAGAGTACAAACGTCACTTGATCGGATTATTAAATTATGGCACTAATTCGATAATTATTGTGAAATGCACGCGTGTTTAATATCTAGCATTATGAGCATAAAAGCGGTGGAATAAGAACATCGTTATGAACAAGTGTGTTGAAAAAAAAATATCTATCTATCTAAGTAAGAATGAAGTTCATACTATTAAGGGTGCGTATTACTAATTAGCTTAATATTTCATCTGTGGTTTCAAGATAAAAAAAAAGAAAAGATATTTTTTCTTCAATTTAGGCACATTACAATGCACTTATGAACGTCAGAGAGAAAAAAAAAACTACCTCTGGTTCTAACCCTACACCTCTGACCCGAGAAGAATTATTTATGACCGGCAAGAAACTCGGCGGGACTTATTTTTTCAAAACAGTAATACAGTAATATTACATCTTAAAGATACACAATAATGCGTAGTTCTATAAGAAGGCATATCAAAACAGCTTGAGAGACATACAATGTACGTATTGTTTAATTAAAATAAAATAATAATAATAAAATCCAAATCTGATTGCTTCACAAAACGTTTGATATGCTTTCCTATCTGAACTGTGTCCTCTAAATGTTAGATGATTTTGTAGTATTTTCTGGTTTGGGCCATGCATCTTTGTCCGTCATATAGTCCTCGACCCTGTAATAACCCTTTGATATTAAACTTTTTTTCAAATATTTCTTGAGAGCGGGAAATGATAAATTTAAAGCATCGACGGGTAACTTGTTATAAATGTGAATACCTTGACCAAAAAATGACTTATATGCTTTGCGGATGCGACTACTTCTGATAGCAAGCTTGTTTTTATTTCTAGTGTTATAGCTGTGGATGTCAGAATTTTTTTTAAATGTATGTATATTCTTTACAACAAAAATAATATTGTCATAGATATATTGGGAAGCAACAGTTAAAATATTAATTTCTTTAAATAGTTCTCTAACTGATGCACCTGCCTTTAAGTTATACAGAAAGCGGATGGCTCTTTTTTGTAAAACAAATATAGTCTGTATGTCAGCTGCTTTGCCCCAAACCAGAATACCATATGACATTACACTATGAAAATAACTGTGATAAACTAAGCGAGCTGTATCAATATTCGTTAATTGTCTAATTCTCCTAACGGCATGAGCGGCCGAGCTTAATCGAAGAGCGAGTTTTCTTATATGAGGACTCTATTGTAGATTTTTGTCCAACGTCGAACCATGGAACACTGCTTTATCTACTATCTCTAAACATTCACCATTCAGGAAAATCTTAGTGCAACGTTTGGCAAAACAAATCTAATACATTTGGTTTTCTTAGCATTAAGTAGCAAATTGTTAATAGTAAACCAGTTCAGTACAGCAGCTAGTGTGTTATTGATTACAGTAAAATCGGTAGATTGCCGGTCAACTTCGAAAATTAAAGATGTATCATCGGCAAACAGAACGATATCACAAAGGTTTTGTACTATACAAGATAAATCATTTATATAAACCAAAAACAGGAATGGGCCCAAAATAGAACCCTGTGGCACTCCTAATTTTACTGAAGTCCCTTTAGACTGGGTTTTATTTAAAACAACTGTTTGTGTTCTGTTGCTAAGATATGAAGACATGAGATTCAAGGCATTTTCTGACAAACAATTATGTTCTAATTTAAGAATGAGGGTTGTATGATCTACACAATCAAACGCTTTAGAAAGATCACAGAATATACCAATTGCATCGTAATGTATTTCCCAGGCAATGAAAATATGTTTGATGAGTACCGCAGCAGCGTCGGTTGTGGAACGTCCCTTTGTGAAACCAAACTGATTGCTTGTAAGCAATCCATGTCTGTTGAAGTGGCCCAGTAGATCATTTAACATTAGCTTTTCAAAGACTTTACTTAGTACAGGAAGTATTGATATCGGCCGGAAGTTATTCAGATCACTAGAATCACCGGATTTAAAAAGAGGTATGACTTTACTACATTTCATAAGATCTGGAAAAACGCCTCGTGAAACTGAATTATTATAAATTAAGGCTAAGTAAGGCGCTATGACGTCTATGATATGACTGATGACTACAACTGATGTACCCCATAAGTCTTCTGTTTTCTTTAAATTCAGAGATTTGAATATTTTTACAATTTTTTCTGAATCTACACAAGGTCAAATTCAAATATCATCTGACATTTCTTAATATTAGTGCAAAGTAAGGAATGAGCTTGAAACGAAGATGATTTTAGACATTTTGTGGTATTTAATGCTATGTTAGAAAAATAATCTTCGAATGCCGAGGCAATATCGTCATTTGACAAGACCTGCTGTTCCTCTGAGACAATGTTGACTTGACAATCGCGTGATTTACATATACCAGCTTCCTTATTTATAATATTCCATACTGTTTTCACCTTGTTGTCCGAAATTTTGATTTTTGCACTAGTATAGTTCGTCTTCGCAGTCAAACACACTTTCTTGAAAATTTTTGAATAGTTCTTAACATAGTCCAGAAAATCTGCATTTTTGTTCAGTTCTCTCTTTCCATAAAGTTCATAAAGCCTCTTTCTACTTTTATGAATGCCTACGGTAGCCCATTCGCTAAACTTTGATTTAGATTTAGTCTTTGACCCACTAATAGTTCTCAATTTGAAATGTTTGTTAAATTGACAAAGAATCATACCAAACAAATCTTCATACAAATTATTTGAGTCATAAAAATGTGAATAAGGCAGTGTTGACAGATGATTTTGAATTTCTTTTTTGAATAATTCCAAACGAATACCATTAATGGGTCTATATGTTACAGTTTGTGGAGTTTCCTGAATTGGCTTTATAAAAGATGCCCTTTGACCGCTGTGATCAGAATTAAAACAGTTAAATATTTGCTTATCCAGACATTCACAGTTACAAAAAATATTATCTGACGCCCACCCGGGTAGGTTCAAAGAACAAATTAAACATATTAAACGATTTAAACAAACATAGCAATTTAACAGAATTATTAGACGATTCAAGCAAGTTAACATTAAAATCTCCACATACTATAACATGCATTCGGCAGTTTCGGCTATTAGTCACTAATTTCAGCACATTTTCCATGGTATTTTCAAATTTGTTGAAATCAGCTGCTGCCGCTGTTGGTGGCCTATATACACAAATAACAATATAACTTTCTAATTCTACACAAGAAATTTCTGCAATCCTCTTAGACGTGTGCGCCGCGCCGGCGTAGCGTAGCCGCGCCGTGGGACCCACGCCGCCGCCGTCGCCGCGGATTTCAAAATCCACGCCGTTGGCCAAAATTTCAGAATTCGGCAAAAATTTGCCAATGACAATTACCGATGAAGGAAAGTCAGTTCAAAATTTACAACGTATATTGACGAATTAAACCATGAAAACATCTACACATTGAAATATTTAGGGTTTGGTCAATTCTTTATCTTTTGGGAGATTAATAAATGAGTATGATTAACCGTTCACCTAACAAATATGAAATCGATGGCCTAATTAATAAGATTGGTAACGAAAATAATATGTCTGCCATCAAAATTGTACCACCAACTAAATTATCCCGAGAAAAGAAGTGTTTTCGGTGGCAGGATTGATCCTTAATACTGAACGGTATGTTTGGATCTACTGCGAGTCAAAAAAGAATCTTCATCACCACTAGTCGTTCCCTCAGAGCTGAGGATCATGTCCTCCATAGGCTTCTATCCCTCGCAAAGCGCATGGCTTCTTGCAGTTTTAATTGCATGGGTGCAGTGGTTTGGGCACACCACTTGCAGGGGGAGGGCCTCTTAGTCTTGTGCTTTCAACTTTTCCCGTCATGATGATCCTCTCCAGGCTATTCGAGGAGCATCGAGAGAGGTGTCCGAAGTATGTGAGTATGTGGTCCTGGCACGTCGTAGACAACCGGCGTTTTATGCGTAGCTCCTCTAGTATGGACTGATTAGTGCGCATCGCAGTCCAAGGTATCTGTAAAAGCCGTTGCCACACCACATCTCAATCCGTCGTCGATACGGCTTTTCAGATCTGCCTTGATAGTCCAAGTTTCAGAACCGTATAGGAATTATTAGACGATTCAAGCAAGTTAACATTAAAATCTCCACATACTATAATATGCTTTCGGCAGTTTCGGCTATTAGTCACTAATTTCAGCACATTTTCCATGGTATTTTCAAATTTGTTGAAATCAGCTGCTGCCGCTGTTGGTGGCCTATATACACAAATAACAATATAACTTTCTAATTCTACACAAGAAATTTCTGCAATCCTCTTTATCCTCTCTATGGAACATTTTACAACATCCTTCCGTTCTTTAGATCTTAGACCATTTTTAACAATAATAAGGGAATCACCATGAATGGCAGATTTTCTAGCATAGTAACTGACTAATTTAAAGTTAACAAAGTCAAATATTAAATGTTCTTCTTGAAGCCAATGTTCTGTAATACACATAACTTGTACATCATTATTATCTAAGACTAACCTATCTCTAACTCCTTGCTGGAAAAACCCTGAATATTCTGGTGAACAACATTCATATTAAGATATTTTTCCGCTGTCTGACAATCTAGTTTAAATGTGACAAGGTGGTGCTGTGGGTCTGCCGAGATCCTCTTATAACACTATTATTTCTATTTGGCTCAATATTAAAGGCCAATAAATCAGAAATACTCATAGTACATTTCTTTGGCAAAAAAATCTTCCCCGGGGTTAGCCAAAAGCACTCAATGAACTTATTTAAGTCAAAGAAATGATACTTATTACTGAGAGATATGGCGTTGCACATTAAAGAGTTGTAGCGTGATATTTTACTATTGTAGTCATAAGGCATATTCTCTGAATATGGCAATGCACATAAAATAATTTTGCCCACGCCAGATCTTTCAATATCATTTAAAGTTGACATCAGCTTATCTTTTTTTTTTTATGAAATAGGAGGCAAACGAGCAGACGAATCGCCTGATGGTAAGCAATTAACGCCGCCCATGGACGCCTGCAACACCAGAGGGGTCTTGGCTTGGCTTATCTATACTTGGCTTATCAACATTAAGACTATTTCCCATTAAAATTACCAATGTAGTGCTATTATCATAACATCCCTTTGAAATAAGGTCACATAAATGAGACAAAGTTATGTTGCGGTAACAGTAATTTGACACTTTTTGTCTCAGTCCAAGGTTCAATAAGGGGCCCATTCCTAACCCAATCTCATCAGAGTAAATAACCGTCTTCTTGACAGGTTTATTAACTGCTGGCACAGCCAGCTTAGGTGCCTTGAGGGCCACACTGGGTTGATCAGACACTGTAGGTGGTGTTTTTTCACAACTACAAACGTTACTAATACGAAGCAACTTGGAACGCTCTTCTAAATTATGATTTTCTTCCAACAGTTTAGAAAAAGCCTTAGTATGCTCCTCAACTTGCCCAATACTAGTTTCATAACTAGAGGATATTACCACAAGCTCATCCTTTAACCTATTTATCTCAGCATGCAACTCCTGTAAATTTAATTATTTTGTTGCAAGCTCTAAATGGCAGTTTTTAACCCTATGTTTTGTTACTGACAATGCTAACTTTAATTTATTAACATTTTTTATGCATGCTTGGCTTTTGATAAGCTTCTGGGTTCTCCTAATATACCTATTTATCTTTACATACTTTTTCAGCTTCTTGCTACTATTAAAAAATAATTCACCGTTAAATTCTTGATAAACATTCTGGAGCCCCGAGGCATTATAGCGCTCCCGTTCACTTCTAAGCAGATCAAGTTCTTCATTTGCATCACCCAGCTCCTCTTCCAGGTTTGCAATACGCTTTAAGGTCACTTCATGTGTAGAAGCACAATGATTAAACGAGTCCACTATTTTTTGTAGACGGTCCACTTCACAACGAGCCTCAGTCAGCTGTACATCATTGTCTGCAAGCTCCCTTCTCAATGCTGTGTTTTTGTCTAAAATACTCTTGAGTTCCACTTCACTGTCATCCCTTTCCTGCATCAGCTGGTCAGATAAGGCCTTAGCCGCCATTAGGTCTTTCGTTGTAGCCTTCACTTGCATCTCTAACTGGCGCGAGAGCTCGCGTGCTGTGGCTTTGCGATTGTAGTGTATAGTTGTCTCGAGTACATATGGCAGTAGGCGCCCGACCGTGACAGAGGGCGGACGTGCGGTATGTATTGACGAGGCAACAGGAAATAAGATGAAAAGTCAAGGACATTACAGGTTGCGACGAGGATCAAAGTGAATAGCACCAAAAGAAACGTGTATTCGAATAAAAAGAAATTATAAAATCGAATAATAACGGGCCATGATACACCGATAGTGTGTCAACAAGTTTTTCGTTACGCGCCATTCGAAGGTGAAATACTTAAGTATTTGGAGGCTTGAAAATAATTATTGGAATAGGTACGTCATTATAACTTTAACTTAACGTAGGCAAGTCATTAAGTACGACAAATGAGAATGATAACACAAATAAATCGGGTCCGGTCAAGACAATAAGCAAAGACGAGGGTATTTCCGCTCGAATGTAAGACCAAATCCGATGAGGTATTTGTAATAACTCCTACTTAAGTAATAATCTGCACCTATCTAGTATTCAAGTTTCTACATTAAATATATTATACCTACCTACTTTATTGTTGCATAAAAGTCACTGTTAGGATTTTGTTACAATAAGTGTGACACAAAATCCGCGTTCCGGGGCAGACTAAAGGAAATAATTTCTAATAGCAAGTAATTAAGTATCTAGTTACCTTAGTACTGATTGCCTGGTTCATATTGGTTACCCCGTAGCTATAGCAATGCATGTGAAAATATTTGATCGCATTAGACTCACGATTATTCAGACGAAACAGTCATTACCATAGTTTTGATAAGGATTATTCTACAAGACTATTCTACCTACCTACTTAAATGATAGGATAATTACAACTAAATACCCTATGGGGAGAGGGTGTTTTCTATCTTGCTCCAGGTTATACTGGTATCCATATTACTTACACATTAAGTACATACACCGACACATACCTATAAGCATGAACTTGGTATTTTACCAATGTTCGAGCGCAGGGTGCTAAAGAAGTAAATAAACGTACCTACAACTACTTAGTGCTTATTTAAAGCAATTCCATCTGCATTAAACCACTTTTGTCGGTTAACTTGCCAATTTACTTGACACTTTTATGCATTTAACCCATTAAGTGCCTAGCGGGCGCTTTGCTCGTAGGTGCGTAGCCGGTTACCTACATGCGTTTACACGTAGGTAGAAGAAACCTCTTATTATTGCGAAAATGGGTTGTAGGTAAAGTGTAGGTAAAGATGGCAGGAAGCACCGGTGCACTCGGTACACAAAAATGTATTGTTAAGTACATACAGTACCTATTGACCATGTAAATGGCACCTACTAAGGAACTTTACTCCATTTATGGTTGGAAAGGAAATGCATTAAATTGCAAATAATAGTAGATAATGCATACATATTAAATTGTAGAGGTATTATTTAGCATGACCATTTAATTGGCATCTACTAAGGAACTTTATCCATTTATGGTTGGAAATGCATTAAATTGCAAATAATAGTAGATAATACATACACATTAAATTGTAGAGGTATTATTTAGCATGAAAATTTAATTGATGTCTACTAAGGAACTTTATCCATTTATGGTTGGAAATGCATTAAATTGCAAATAATAGTAGATAATACATACACATTAAATTGTAGAGGTATTATTCAGCATGACCATTTAATTGGCATCTACTAAGGAACTTTATCCATTTATGGTTGGAAAGGCATTAAATTGCAAATATAAGTAGATAATACATACACATTAAATAGTAGAGGTATTATTTAGCATGACCATTTAATTGGCATCTACTAAGGAACTTTATCCATTTATGGTTGGAAATGCATTAAATTGCAAATAATAGTAGATAATACATACACATTAAATTGTAGAGGTATTATTTAGCATGAAAATTTAATTGATATCTACTAAGGAACTTTATCCATTTATGGTTGGAAATGCATTAAATTGCAAATAATAGTAGATAATACATACACATTAAATTGTAGAGGTATTATTCAGCATGACCATTTAATTGGCATCTACTAAGGAACTTTATCCATTTATGGTTGGAAATGCATTAAATTGCAAATAATAGTAGATAATACATACACATTAAATTTTAGAGGTATTATTTAGCATGACCATTTAATTGGCATCTATTAAGGAACTTTATCCATTTATGTTTGGAAATGCATTAATTTGCAAATAATAGTAGATAATACATACACATTAAATTGTAAAACCATTTGGTATTGACCATTTAATTGGCATCTACTACTGAGGCATTAAATTGCGAATTTGAAAAGCAGTCGATAATACTGAACATTTAGACATTAAATTGCATTGTTTAGTATCTAAAAAAAAAAACTTGAACGTGCGCGATTAAATCATATGATATGATCTGGGCATTAAAAAGTGATAGATGTAATGAACGAGCGAGATGGGAGATAACTGCCCACATGGTTGCTTGAGCTGCTGATGAATAAGTTATTGCTATGCAGTTGGGGTTTCAGACTGTCTTATAATAATCTACATGTGAATGAATTTTATGATCCGGAAACTATAAAGCAAATACTTGTAGTTGCAAAGACAAAGACCATATTTACTTAAATGTCTGTATAATAATTTACACTTTTAAAAACAATGGTTAAATGTGTCTATTATTATCATTAAACTCCTATTGAAAGAAAAATATAAGTTCTTACGTAGCATATTGAATAGACTTGCAAAATAGGCACATGGTTCAAATAGGTATGAAATATAAAAGTGAAATAAATGGAGAATTTGGTACTAGTGAAATTAACAAAACATTGAAAAAGTTGGCTACCGTAAAAGAGGGTGGTTTAAATGGAGACTATGGATAATATGGAGACGTTTTTACACCAATTTGTCCTTTTCCTCCGTTATAAAATACTTTTTCTCGCCGCACTTTACGTAACACACAAGAATGAAAGAAATATAATTGTTTAACTAAACAGATGAAGAAAGTTCAAAATGATGCAGCTTATGTGTGTTGCATTGATTTATTATGTATTCTACTAGATGTGACATCTAGAACAAATTTTGTGCGCCATGTTTGGCGGTTGACAGATGTGCCTGAATCAAAGAGTAGTATAGACTTGTAATGGCTATACGTCTGTTTTCGGTACGAAGTGCCACAGCGCCATCTGTCGAGACGGAGTCGAGTTATTCTGTCAGCGTTAAGCGACGAACAAAGAATTAGAAACTAGGATTTAGTGTCTGGTGTAACCGATAGATGACGCTAGTGCTTTAACCTGAAATAAAAGGAACGCGATTTTGTATGAATATTATCCATCCATGTCTATATCATCCTTGGCATATTTGGAACCGATCCAAAATAGTGAAGTGATAATAAAATCAAGTAAATTAAAAGGATGCGCCTCATCGCGGCTACCCTATTCAATATATTATTTAAAATACAAATTTTAATATTTGATATATGTTCCGGTTTTACAAGTAGAATTGCGTATCGCACTACTCTCAAGACGTGTTAACCTTAAATTCCGAAAATTAATTAATTGAATTATGACAAGACTTTCATTGGTGTAATAATAATAATACATACATACATCGCGTTATTTACCCATACTTGTTTAAATATGGCAAGAAATTATATCAAATGTTTAAGTGTGAGGAACATACCCTCAATTTTATACTTGAAAAATGTTTGAACTTGAGGATCGGGATATCAATACGCACATTACCGTTGAGGTTACAATTGTTACAAATATGTGGCCAAAAAAAAAAAAAAATATATTCACTTTTGTTGAAAAGTGTGGATACGCTAGAGAGTTGATAAAGCTCCCTTTAAAGGTCTTGTATTTCTACTCTCAGAGACACAAGCTAAGTAACAAATCTATAACGGTAAATTGGTGTCATTATATTTTGTTGAGAAAATAAATAAATAAATATTATGGGACAATCTTACACAAATCAACCTAGTCCCACGGTAAGCTCAATAAGGCTTGTGTTGTGGGTACTAGGCGACGATAGCCTTGTATGCTGAAATGGTTAAGAAAAGTATACTCTTGTATGCAGTTGTAAATGTTATAATTACTATAACGTAAGTATTGATTTACAAGTAACCGTAAACTTTTAGTGGCGGCAAGACGAATTCTCAGAAAGATCTTGGGTCCAGTGAGTATGGAAGACGGTAGTGTCCGATTCCGTAAAAATGCTGAAATTTAGGAGATAGTGGCTGCACCCAATATTATCGGCGAGACGAAGGCACACCGGCTCCGTTGGCTCGGCCACGTTGTCAGAATGGAGGAGGATCGCGGTGCTAAGTTGGCTTACATGGGTCGCATAGCAGGACGAAGGCCAATAGGTCGTCCCAGGTATCGCTGGGGCGATGCTGTGGAATCGGACCTGCGCGATCTCCAAGCCGTTAACTGGGGGGAGATTGCGCGAGACCGAGACAACTGGCGTAAACTTGTGTCGGAGGCCAGGACTCATTTTGAGTCGGTGCACCATTAAGTTAGTTAGTACTGTACGGTTTTATCCTTTAACATTTGATACGAGTTACTTACTTTCTTATTAACTTGATACATGCTTGATACGCAACTGTATACAAGCGCACAGTTCTTAAGTTTCGTTTAAAACGAGTATTTCTTATAAGTGCTATTGAAGTACAATATTTCCCTTTAGACAGTATTCTAGTAAAATTTTAATGATAAGATAGGCATGACGCCTGCGCAAGGATGACATGCTCATTTGGGAAAGCGTTCCACATTTTGACTGGCACATAAGACTTCTCAAACACTGCCTGCGCAAGGCTGACTATCCTTTTGAGTAAGGAGCCCACAATCGCGGCAACCTTATTTATTAACTGCCTCCTGGGCATTAATTTTGATTTATAATAAAATTGACTGTGACCACCTGCGCAAATGTGTATAAATAATAATGATAGTCATATCATTATTATTTGGAATCTGCTTTCTAGTTATTGCGACAAACTGGTATAATATTCAGCCTTCGCAAGGCACATTATTAAATTTATAATTTGGTTGGGCAATGAGGATAAACGCGCACATTGGTTATGGTTTGGAAATTTCTAATCCATACAGTCTATGTTACTGTTACCGAGTCTCTAGAGACTAGACCTCAGAAAAGCGTCAGAAATGGTTCCAATATAACAGTTAATATGGACCATTTATAATCTAAGGGTTTTTATCCTTATTAGCCTATAGCTAGAGAAATACTATTTACAAATTACTTTCGGGGTAATTGGACCTCATCAACACTGAGAAGTATGTAAAAGGCAAAAGACCCTAACCTGCGTAAGGTGTAATGTTCAATCAATATTAATCTGCAGATAAGCAGTCTAAAGCGGACAAATTCATTATACGTCACAGTCGGAACTAACCGACGACCATTATTTACAGCTGCAGATGAAGGTTCATGCGTCCTAGTAACATTTTCTTTTGCTTATCATATAATGTGGTCATGGTGGTGAAAAGGTTAAAGCCATTGTTCCGCCTCCCGAATATAACTGATTAAATTAAAGCATATAATGAATTGATATTTCAACCTGTCCTCGATGCAGGGAAACTATCATGCTGCTGCGTAGGCAAGCATGTTGAAAACCGAAATGTACAAAAATGCCCCTACAAGGGTTTGGCAACTTACTTGCAAATATTTTGAGACTCTACTTATAATATTTTAGTATTGTAAAAAAAAAAAAAATTGCAAGTAGTTAACAGGTTTCTGTGATCCGTCCATCTACAAGTGTTGCCATTGCCATGAGCACACACAAACTTTATTTAATCTGTTATTACTAAAAAAATACATATATACCTCGTTTGAATGGTTAAGACATCACGAGTACACATACTATGCAATGCTCTTAAAACTAACTTCTAATGGTTTGGGACGGGAGTTTCAGATCCTACAGGCAAACTCCCTCAAAAATCTGAAAACTAAACGGTCTTGTCCAGAACTGGAGCCTTCTTTGCTACAGCAAAGAGTGCCAACAAAGCAGTCTCTGGTTAACAAACACCTCATTCATCGAAGTTTTTAGTGTTTTTAAATCTAAGGTTTGCATAAAACCAGTATTGGGTTGTTTCTGATTAAATATAGTGATCAATTGGAAACATGAGTTGCAATAAATTAAGTACTTGAGACTCTTGGTATTTCTTAACCATTTTTTAATAGTAACAACAACCTGGGCAATTGTGAATAAACAAAATTAGGAGCAGTCAAGCTACCGAAATCCAGTGTTAATCTTAGCTGAAGGATAGTTTAACTTGTTGATATAAATACAAGTATCCTATATCACTGCTTAGCTTAATGCTATATATTTCCATTACCATTGCCAAGATTGGTTGAAAATAACTATAGTAAAAATCGCAAGTGATTTCAAAGCAGTTTGTAAGGACGTAGTCCACTTAAAAAAAAAAAAATAATAAAAAAAAAAAAATAAAGATACACGGCACATGGAGTGTCGTAAGCGGAGACGACGGTGATGAAAACTATGAAATGACAAGTGACATCGATATGGAGAAGAATTAGAGAAATGGAGTATTTACACTGTGATAATTGTGTTAAGGAAAAGTAATCTGGATAATCCACAAATTATGGGAATTGTATTTACGTTAATACATGTATCCAAATTAAAACAATATTAATCTATTATTTAAATCTACAAATAAAAAAATAAAATAAAAAAATAAAACAAGAAAGGGATGTAGTGTATAGTTGTCTCGAGTACATATGGCAGTAGGCGCCCGACCGTGACAGAGGGCGGACGTGCGGTATGTATTGACGAGCCAACAGGAAATAAGATGAAAAGTCAAGGACATTACAGCGATCGTTGTCCATTTTCACTTCTCAGGTTATCTAAAAGATGTTAAAAAAAAATTTGAAAGTTCCTATATTGATAATGAAATGTTTTGCTAAGATGGTAAGTTAGATTACTGCTAGAAGGTAAGAATGATAATAATGTGTGCAGTGTGTCAGTGGTGGGCAGTGTCTGTGGCGAATGTGTAGTCTCAACTTATGCTTCCACAAGTTCGTCAAGCAAAGAGAAACCGCACTGTGCCAATGTAGTAGGTTTGACGTTGCTCACGGCTATAACCGTGAGCTTTGTATGAAAATAATATAATTTACGTATAACATACGATACTCTTATCACGAAATTGTGTAGTAACAATGAGATAAAAGAACGAATACTTCCTTAGTTTCAAAAACCAAATTCCAACGGTGATATGCGTTAACAGTTACTCCGGTTCAAAGTCAAATTTTGCGATTTTACGCTGCTGTTTTAACAAAACCAATTACAGTATCACTGTTGTTGTTTTTAATGCACAATGCGTCTAATTTAAAACTATAAGGGCCTGTTTCACAATCTCCAGATAAACTTATCTGACAGTTAAAATTATTGCTATCCTTTTCTCCAGTCATATAAAAGAAAAGGACAGCAAACATTTATCCGACAGATATGCTTTAACTGGAGATTGTGAAACAGGCCATAAATATAATAAATTTTAATTAATTTAGTCAGCTGATTCAAACATCTAACAGCAAAATCTATTAAAATCTTTTCCAATCACCCCGTCACGCTTCGGTTCCTCAGTATCGTTAGTAAGCGTGAATACGTGTGCATATTTCCTAACCTGCAAAGTACCCTCAGCACTAAATCATGCAATAAATTATCTGGCATGAAATATTCAAACGCCCCGACATACGGCGGGTGAAGAACACTGCGAATTTCTGCTTCACAATTTTCAGCCTCTCTTCACCGCGTTTCCTGCGTTATTGAACGTTAATTAACTATTTTGATTTAAATTATTCAGGTATAAACATAGCTTGTTTTATGTTGTGTTTCGACAGGGATTTAACGTACGTAACGTACAGCGGTCACTTAACGCACGCGCTAATAGGCACAGTTATAATTATAACCTGACTTCAGCAGCCATTTGAAGATAAAATTTGATCTATTGTATGTGAGATAAAAATCATTAAACAGCTGTGTTTGATAAACTGAAAATAAACTGAATTCTATAGTAGCAAACTATTTCAGACTGCATTTCCTCGTATTTAATTGGCACAAAAATAGACGTGAAACGGAATCAAAGCAAAATCAGTTTATTATTTTACCTAAATATAAACCAATGAAAAAGGATTACTTATAAAAACGTTATCTTTCTATATAAAAATACAAAAAAATATAGTTTTAGACAAACACAAAGTTACGAATAGTGCAAGTAGGTAAAAATTTCCTTTGAATTATCACAAGTCTATCCTTTGAATTATCTAGCCTAGCCGTGTTATCGTATAATCACGCGTCTCGATGTCTCGTCTCACGACTAACAAGAGGTAAAACAATTCAACTTGCTCTCAATAGCCACGCCTCTATTCTTGATCGTGCACGTCACAATTATATCTTAACGTATCATTGATCTGGTTCGCTCTAATGCACAGATGCAAAGCACTGATATTTACATATGCTGAATTGGTATAATATAGCTTTTGATATTACTGAATAAAGCTTACTTATTGTTCATGGATGCATTTAATGTACTTGCTCCAAAATACAAAATCTTTTAATACCTATTGACCACAATAATTTATGCCATAATCGTATGAGATATTATACCAAATTAAATAGTTACATATATGATTTGTTACAGATTTGTAAAGGAGATGTAAAACTCAACTTCACTGTAATAAGGTTGCAAAGTGTAAGGCGAATATCACACTGGCGCCGCAACTGCATGCGGTGACGGTGTGCAAGCGTGACAGCGCTATACACATGCAAAGCGCTATCGTGCTCGCGCACCGGCGCTGTATGCGGAAACCGCAGCAGTGTGAAAGCCGCTATTTAACGACAAATGACCACGAAAAGTCACTGTGTCTTTAATTATTGACCCTGAGCGCCAACCACGAACTCAGAAAATAAAAATAGGTGTATCTGTATCTAAGTCTAATAATAGAGAGCAATAGAGATGAAGATAGCTCCCCTTTGTATCACTGTTATACAAAATGTCCACCAGAGACGGACGCCCGTCCCCATTACAAGTAGACGGCTCCTCGTTACAATAGAAACACGGTAACGTTACATGATGCCCGACGTCAAAAGCCAATCAATATCATACGGAGTAATATAGCTACTAATGTCTGTGACTCGGACTACACTTTCTTAGTTTTATATATTAAATATATATAATGTAGATACCTTAAGTGATATATGTTTTCACTCTACGTGTCTTCACCCCCAAAAGTTATGTACCAAAAGTATCAATATAATTTAAACCTGATAACTTTAACAAAATAAATTTAATCTTTGTTTAAATATTATTACTTTATTTAGGGTTTCGTACCCAAGGGGTAAAAACGAGACCCTATTACTAAATCTCTGCTGTACGTCTGTCCGTCCGTTTGTCACCAGGCTATGAACCGTGAAAGTTAGACAGTTGAAATTTTCACAGATGATGTATCTCTGTTGCCGCTATAACAACAAATACTAAAAAGTAGAACAAAATATTTAAGGGGGCTCCCATACAACAGACATTATTTTTTTACCGTTTTATAGATAATGGTATGGAACCATTCCTGCGCGAGTCCGACGCGCACTTGGCCGTTTTTGTTTAACTCCATTCCTATTTAACTTCAATAAAATATGTAGCATTACAATTCGATTGCCAGCTAAGGCTGTAATAAGCCCCATTTACTTAAAGGAACTTTGAATGGACACGACTAGCTTTTGTTATTTACTCGACTTTGATCTTAACCAATAAACTTCCTTTACAACATAAGTTAGGGCGCGGCAAACAATCAAGTAAATAGATCGTAAATTCGAGGCCGAATCTCGAAACTGAGTTATGACTCCTCGAAGATTTACGTCCGAAAGATTGACTTTATTCGTTAGGCTGTTCGAGTAAGGGCGGCCATTAAAGAGGCAGTATTCACAAAATGGTGTTATCAGAGGGAGAGAGATAAACTGCGCTGAAGAATGGGCCTCGGGCACAGATTACGTTATGTCTTAGTTATATCACTATTATAATTAACTTTTTCCCGGTTGGTATTGTTAAAATTGATTTTTATTCTACCAATTTGCGACAACACCCTTACACCAAGATGTAAATGTTTAAATTGTTCATTCATGATGTTCTAATGAGCAATTATTAATTAGATCACAGAGCAACGTTATTATGTAAAATAGTAAAATAATCTTGGGAATATTTGGTGATCGGTAATTACTCGACAATAACATGACATTTCAAGAGAGTGATAGCGTATCTGTTTTTTTATTCATCTGTGCTTCAGCACTTATCGCGTCCCTTGGCGTTTCGTTTTCGCTAAATGTTTCGACAAGCTAAACGACAATAACTTTAAGATATTGGTATAATGTTTGAAATGAGAATTTAGATTGCTTTCATCATTATAAATTTATGATACTTCTTAAAAACATTTCCGAATACTTTAGAGGTTGCTGTGGGGAAAACGTATAACATAACGGGGGGATTTTTCATTATTTTAAAACAAAATCATTTTTTTAGGGTTCCGTACCTCGAAAGGAAAAAACGGAACCCTTATAGGATCACTTTGTTGTCCGTCTGTCTGTCAAGACCATTTTTCTCAGGAACGCGTGGAGGTATCAAGCTGAAATTTATATCAAATACTCAGGTCTACTGTCCCTTGGAGTTGTGAAAAAATCAGACTTCTAAGCCAACGCAATCAAGAGATACAGCCGTTTATGCCGCAAATTTCCGCAAATTTTCGCTCGCAAGGGAATCAAAACCTACAGGGTACTCCCGTGAACTCAGAATCTTGAAATTTGGTACGAAGCAACGTCTTATAGCACAGATAAAGGAAAAATTGCGAAAACCGTAAATTTTTAGTTACATCAATAACAAAAATATTTTAAAGTTACTACCCCTATATACCTACAGGTTTGTACGGAACCCTCGGTGCGCGAGTCCGACTCGCACTTGGCCGATTTTTTATAATTTGATCTATTTTTATTACACTTATTGAAAAATTAACCTCCTCAGATTCAAAATATTTTATACCTACAGAACTGTTTTTTTGTGAATCCTTACTTACTTAAATTAACCATAGCTATAAGTTGTTATAATGTTTTTTGCTATAAATAGCTAAAGTTTACTGATGACAAATGTTAGTTGTGATATTTGCACTAAACTTCAGAGACAAACTACTGCCTTCCCCCACATATTGTACAATTTACAATGCAAGGGAGCATACCAGATCAATTTGTGATAGTCATCTCTGTCCCTCGCATAGATATTCATAACTACATATATACGAAGTGATTGGCACACGGACAGGACAAACAAAATTCCACCACCACTTCTTCCTAGCCAATTCTTCATACTTCTTCCTTGGAAAACAATTAATAAAATAAATTTAAAACATCAGCTTGAATCGAATAATTTACAAACATTCAAATTCACCCAGAAGCCACTTGATAACAAAGCGATTTGTACCTACTATGACAACCTTCAAGATAAGAGACCCTAATATCAATTAAATCAATTTTAATATTAAAATATCCTCAGAGACGATGAAGAATCAGGACTATGCCAATCCACTGTAATTTGAGGTTCATTGTTATTGAAATCGAAAATTAGAATTCAATTTCTCCGCTCTGCGGGTGAAGGAATGATGGATCCATTGTCGCTCATGATACTACCCTGGAATGCCGCGGGATCTGACCCTGTCATTATTTGAATGAACTATCAAGTTAATGTAGGTCCTAATAGAAAGACTTAAACAAACTGTAAACCCAAATATTTTTTCATATCCAAAATATTTTTCTAATAAAGTTTGGCTGTATAACTAAGTTTGACAAACTCGCACGTTAGATGGCGCTGTACTAAGTAGGCCATTTTCTACATCGCACTAACGGTATTTTATTGGAATTATAAAGCTATAAGGGCTTTGGAATTATTTAACACTTTGTACAACAATTTACGAGTAAAGTATTAAATTACCACGGTAGTTAGATTTATGATGATATGATGTATAAGTCGTGAATCGATCGAAAGTCGATAAATGGTGGGTAGTAAAATCGCTAAAATGGTCGCACGTATCGTTTTTGAAAGTGAGTCATGTCACGATAGACAGTATTAACACTTTCACGACCAGGAACCCGACTGTCGGGTTCTCTCTTTGTAGCTACTACGCGCTACATATGACAAATACGTGGCTACGGACTACGAGCGTAGCGCGTAGCACTAGGTGGTACGGAAAGTGTTAAACGCGCAACTATACCGGGTAGCGAAGTTTCAAGAACACCTGACTCAAATTATTTGACGAGAATAGTTTCTCAATATTCAACTTTCATGAAATAAAGATTACAGGTTAATTCCCCCCTATCGTTAACCCGCCGTATGTAATCAAAATCAAAATTGGGTCAGTGGCCGACGAGCGAGGCGGTTTCTTTCACGTAGACGATACTCAAATAATGCCTCATGCATACTCACCATTGTTAAATGTTATGATAAGATTGATATATATCAGTTTTTAAAATACAAACATCGAGATTTTTTTCCGAATCAGATTATTTCCTGGAAGAGGATTAAATTGCCTTTTTAGTATGGATATTTAAAATGTATGCGTCGTTAATGATTTGCTGCTAAAAAGTATGTTACGTGCATTAAAGTATTAGTAAATGTTTTTTATAAACATTACTTTTATTTTAACAAAAAAAATTATTCGACTTTACCCGTTGGGGATGATGAAACGTATATTAAAATATACTCGAATTTATATACGTGTCAGATTTAATTAATAAGAGACAAAATATAATTTATTTCATTTATTCAACATTGAATAGATTAAAGGAGAGAGTCCATTTTATAAATATAAAATGCTAAGAACAACCATAGTAAATGCAATGATGTTTATTAAAGAATATTACTTATAATAATTCTGAATAATTTAATCAATGTTGCAATACTGCCATCACCACTAAGTAAGTCAAGATATAAAACAAAGTATATTAAATCCATTCTAATTCCTCAACCATTACTACAAGTATCCCGTAAGGCCATTAATCATAATATTCTGCACATAATATATCTAACACTTGTAGCAAAAAAAATAGAGTAATATATAATCTCATGTAATCAGAAAGGCTAAATTATTTCCAATATAAGGTTGGTGTGTACGTTGTACCATGCACCAACTTGAAATACAGTATTACACGTTTATATATTTAAATATATTATTAGGTACACGGTAACAAGGTACACACTGATACATTTTATTTAATTAACCCTCAATATTATTTAGAGGTGAGTAATCAATATTACACTTAACTTGGTTCTTGCTGGTTAGCTCTCCAATCACCAATGTGTCCCACAACTGCCAGTCACTTGTTTATAAGGGCTTACCCATTACCCCTTCTACTACCTGGCAGGACAAGCATTCTATATTTCCGGCACATCCGGTTATCGAAATAATTGGAAATAGTATAATAGTAAATATATTTGCTTAGTTCAAAATAGATGAAAATATAATTTAAAAATGACAATAAGTTATTATTCACTAAACCATCAATATTTAGTATCGTTTACTTAATCATAATGTGACAGCAATACAGGATATCCGCTTCGCAAAATACGTGAAGGTTTAAGTAGTAGTAAATATATATTTACTCCTTGTAAATAACTTCAAGTGAATAATAATTAGCGATGCTAAATTATTACACTTGACGAGATTATTTACTTGTACAATTATTCGATTATTGTCAACTCGACTATAATAATTGAATACAGGATATCCCGATACGTAATATTTAAGTTAGCAAGCATATTTACCAATTCCAATCCAAATAATCTAATAAGGATTAACGGAAACGAATAGAAATCAAACTGCAATTATCTCTGATATAATTAGGTAGTTGCATTATTTGCATTCTGGCAGTCACGGTCACATAACAATACAGTAAGGGTAGTTGTGGTATTTGAAAACTTACGTCTACCTTACAACTTCAACTTCTTGGATTTCAACTTATGGATTACTTTTGATGTATATTCGATACTGGAAGTGATGAAACTATACGTTTTGGCCATTATTTATCTCACCGACTGTATATCTCACACGGCCATACTGACAGGTACTTCGTTCCCGAAGTGCCCATTTCTCATTATTACATCAAGTTGGCTCGCAGGTTCTGTATTAGGTCCCTATATTGCTACTGTTTCACTCACATCAGGTGAGAGCTCGCAGGCTCGGAAGCAATTATCCTATCTACATGATACTCTGCTAGCGTTACTCACCACATCAAGCACAGCTAGCAAGCGCCTCTAAGGTGCTACTCTTCCACCCATAACATCAAGTGGGGCTCGCAGGCTCGTAGCTGTCCCCTATATTGCTACTGTTTCACTCACATCAGGTGAGAGCTCGCAGGCTCGGAAGCAATTATCCTATCTACATGATACTCTGCTAGCGTTACTCACCACATCAAGCACAGCTAGCAAGCGCCTCTAAGGTGCTACTCTTCCACCCATAACATCAAGTGGGGCTCGCAGGCTCGTAGCTGTTCCCTATATTGCTACTGTTTCACTTACTTACACCAAGTGAGAGCTCGCAGGCTCGGCAGCAATAGCATTATTTACAGTTACGTTGCTACTGCTTCTCTCATCCTCGTCAAGCAAGGTAAGGTAGCAACATTTCATTAAAATTTCATTCATTTCTTGTCAATAAATTCATTCGTTTCGTCGTCGTGTCATTCGTCGTCGTTTTCACTCAATCAGTCCAATTATAAACATAACATGTAGGTCACTTGTTTGAAAGAGGGTAATGTGAAAATTTTACGGTGATTTGTATACCTAATGATCATATCTGACCTTGGCATCTGTATGGTAATGGACCGGGATAATAACTGTTTAATCTTGGAAAATAGATCGCTTTATATATGTACACAATCCTTTGTTCTTAGTTTAGGTTAATACACTGATCAAGGCCGAGGTCACAGAAAATAGAAATGATTTTTATAATATTCCGTATATGGTTGTAGCGTATCATATTACATTAGGAAAATGAACGTTGTTTTTTATTTAATTTTCTATTCGCCTTGGGTGGGCTGTGAAGTCAGCTGAGTCAGCTGTTGTTCGGTGATTCTGTACCTATTACACGTCCGTCGGTTTTTTTGAGACAGAAAAACAGGTTGAAACTGTTTTTTGTCTTTACATTAATAAGTATAAATTTGTTTCTTAAATGGTAATTCTGAATATAAAATAAATCTTAGCACTATTAAAAGTGTTATATAAAAAAAACATGGCTGCTTAACTCTATTGTTTACATTCTGTTACTAAAAAAAAAATATTTTATTCTTACGGCTAGGGTTTTTTTTTTTGATGCACTTAAAAATATGTTTTCATTTTTGTCTTTTTTGTTTTTTGTTGATGCACTTAAAAATATGATTACATTTTTGTTTTCTTTTTTTGTCTTTTTTGTTTTTTATTGATGCACTTATAAATATGATTATATTTTTGTTTTCTTTAAGTTATAGTTTAGTTACACTATTGATAAAATTTTGAATAAGGATTAAATATGGTTACTTAATTGTTAATTCATCTCTAAGTTAGTTGGTAAACTTATCTATGTTATATTGTTTATTGATTTCGGTTCGTATATGGTTAGGGTTAACGTTTCGGAGATTATAATGTTCTAAATTTAATGGTTTTGTTACTGTTTTGTTGCGATTGTTTAACGTGATTGTCCCTTTTTCATAGTCGATGATACATTTGTACTTTATTAAAAAGTCTTGTCTAATTATTCCGTCAACTTGTAATGGTAATTTTTGAAAAACATGAAATTCGTGCGGGTAATTTTTTTTTTTTGAGGCCAAAAAGATAGATTGAACCTTTTTTTTTTTCGTCTTCACATTAAATTCGGCTTATGTCTATGGGTTACATGTTGGTTCTTAGGTTATTCTTATGGCTATGTTTATACATGGAAAATGATCAAAGTTATATATATATAACGGGTAAGTTTGATGAGTAATGTTTCTGGGTATGCTAGCTCGTATGGCGTGTATTTAGTTGCCGAATGAACCATTGTGTTATACAAAAATACTAATATTGTAACTAATCAGATCACTGGTGATTCTGGTTGTCTGTTTGTATCCTTAAATATGATTCTAGTGCTTTATGCGAATTTTCTAAGGATCTAGGCTTTCATGTTGGTAAGCGGTTGATTGTAATTGTTTTATACCTAATATGTTACAAATCTCTCGCATAGTTGTGGAGATGAATTTGCTGTCTCTGTCTGCTTTGATTTATTTATGACTGTTTTTTGCTTTTATGAATTTCATAATGTCGTTATATATTCCTGGTCAGTAGTAATAACTTTTAACGTTATTGGTCATTATTCTTATGACTGTGTCCGCTGGTGGGTAATAAGTTATATGTGACATGTCTGTCATCTTTGTCTGTGATTTTCTTGACCTTTTCTATAATAATTAGTCGTGGTACGGATCGTCTGTCATGTGTGTTTTATACACTTTGGTAGCTCTTTCCTTCTTTGGTTGTTTTTTTTTTTGTATGTATTCTTCTTGTATCTGTTGTGCCTTTCATATGTGACCTAGTTCTCTCGCGAGGAAAGCTCGTTTCGGACGCGATCGAGTACTTGGCTCGACACACAGTGTAGAACAATAAATGAGCCATTTTGCAATGTCTGCGTTTTGTCCTTATGTAAGCTTCTTTGTGATACTTGTTTTTTTTTTTTAAATGAGTACATGGCGCATTTTAGCGAATCGGGTCGGCCGACCGTATTGCATACTATTTTATTTTTAGTTTTTCGATTTAAGGATACAGGGAAATATTTATTATTGCGCGCTGGTACATATTATTATTATGTACTATCAGACAGTGTTTTAACGCATCGGAAGACTTAGAACATCCCGTGCGCCCAAGGACCTGGTCAATTGAGAACACGCTCGAATTTGTTTGGTTCCAAGGGTTAGCGTCTGCTTTGTATCCTGGTGTACTCAGCTTACTTTTATTTCTCTTATGGGCTACCTGATATTGCGTGAAGTAAAGAGGAATGCAAGGAAACCCTTTACTTTGTAAACTTAAAGCATATAAGGGTCACAACAACTTTTAGGTGATCAGGCTAATTGTTGGTTGCGACACTTATCTGTTTTAGTTTTCTGCACGCTATAGTCACAGACACAGTCACAGTCATAGTCATAGTCAGTCATTTGTAATATTTAAGATATTACATATATCTCTTATTATTCTTATCGTAATAATATCCCTATTTATGTCGTGTCATGTAGCAGTCATAATAACTTTGTAAATAAAATTTTGTTTAATTATTGTGATACCTCGTGATGTCAATTTATTCTGGAAATCGTGGCTATCACTCTCTAAGCGTCGCGTAATTGTATGGTATGACGCAATCGTTCCTCCTATTCCGTGTATGTAGGTCAGCTTGCATGCGACCTTGGGTTTTCAATGTCGCGTCGCGTGTTATTGTACTATGACTGGCTCTGGTGTCAATAAGATATAAGTACGTTGTGGCGTTTAGTGTGAATTGAACTGAGTTTATGTGTCTATTAGTTTTAATGTTTTATTGGTTTGGCTGGCGCAGACGGTTGATCTGGCCTTTGTTATTTTTTGGATTTTTTTTATTTTTTTTTATTTTGACAATGGTGATTTTTGAGAATTTTAGCTGCATCAGATTTGGTGTGTTGTTTTATTTTTGCCATTATGATATTTTATTATGTAGTTATTATACTTTTGAGGCAGTTCTTTTAACACTAGTTTATTTCAATAAACGTATTGTGTCCAAGGACCTTCACGAATTGGTTTTTCAACACTATCATTATGTATCAAGGATTTAGTGCCTGTCAAATATATTAACTTGTTTAACTGTATTTTTGCCATAGTTAAATTTTGCTGCGTATACTATCATCATGTAGTTTTTTTTTGTATCAATCTATAAAAACACTAAAGTAATGTCTGTGTAGATATTATTAAATTTTTTTTTTTTTTTTACTTTTAATTTGTCGGTGTAGGTATACGTCAATACACTATAATGCGTTATTAAATGTTTTGAGTGTAATACGTGCGTACGGTTGAATGTATTTCTTTATTCTATTGGTATAGTGTGGCTACTTTATTTTCGACATATTATGTAAAGTATGTCTTATGTTTATATTTTTAAAAGTGTCCATCTTATGCGTGTAATTTTTCTGGTAATAATTGACATTAATAAATGATGTTTCTTTTTTTTTTGTTATATGTGTTGTTGCCGTTAGCCTGTGCCGTCGTGAATAAATTTTCTAGTTTTTTACTTGTGCCGTTTGGTAGGCCGATTTCCCTGTTTTGTGTTGAATAGTTTGTTTTGGATTGCGGTCGCTGATTTTACTGGTAGAAGATAAAGTTTTATGTCAAAACGCTGATACTGGTGTGTTTGCTGGATATTTTGTTTTTGGTTAAATGGGTTTTTTAATTATGAAATTTATTAGCAATTTTATGTCATTGATTTTAATCATTATCGCGTATAATTCTATGATGTCTATAAACTGTTTGATGATGGTTTCGGATCCGTCCATGGCTGGTAGCAATGTTACTGCCGTTTTTTGGTTAATTAATTAAGGTTTTGTCCGTTTTTTTTTGTCTTGGCTGTATTTTGATAAGATTTTACTGTACACGTCTTCTATTTTTGTGAGGTGAGATTGATATATTTCGCTTTGTCCTACGGATATTTGTTGTTTTTTTCTTTTTATTATTTTTTTTGGGCTGTATTCTTTAGTGACTGGACTAATTTGAATTTATTTTGACCGATTGTCTGTTTAGGGTGTTTTTGAACGAATTTTCGAATATTTGTTTGTTTGTAATGCTTCTAACTTATTTTTATAATTTGGGTCATTCTGTACGCGTAATGTGAATTATTGTTATAGTTACATTTAGAATTGTGGGCTTAAATTTATCACTGAATTTAAGTAATTATGATTAAAGTGTCTTAGAATTGTACTTGCGATCGATGGTCGGTGCTGGGTGCTGGTGATGGGGTGTGGCGGGGCTGGTGACTTGGATGCGGCGGGGCTTGTGACAACTGGTAGCTGCTACACGTTCTGTTCTGCTTGACGTGCTGTTTCTAGATGCTCTGCTCCGCTTCGCTGGTTGCTGGTGGCGATGGTGATTTGGCTTGTGTTACCCGTTGGTGCGGGTTGTTGGGGCTGATGGTGGTAACGTGGCGTCCATCGGACTGACATCGGACCGTTCTGGTTGGGGTCCTCTGTTCCGTGAACGTTACCGTTATGGTAATCATGGCCATGGTTTTAGCTGACTCTGGTCGGCTGACTGGTGCGTTGGTGCCTTTGTTGGTTGTCGCAGTGGAGCGGGGCTGAGCCATTGTGTTGTGTCTTTGTTCTTTCTTCATTGCTGAACGGCTGGGATGGCTGATGAGCTCGCTGCGGCTGCGGCGTCTGAGTTCGGCTAAGCGGGGCTGGTCCATTGTGAGCTGAGCTGTGCTGGTTCGTGGATCGGGCTGAGCTGGCTGGTATTTAAACCGAGGCTGCCTTGAGCAGCCAACCTGGCAGGGTCGCCATATGGTAATGGACCGGGATAATAACTGTTTAATCTTGGAAAATAGATCGCTTTATATAGGTACACAATCCTTTGTTCTTAGTTTAGGTTAATACACTGATCAAGGCCGAGGTCACAGAAAATAGAAATGATTTTTATAATATTCCGTATATGGTTTTAGCGTATCATATTACATTAGGAAAATGAACGTTGTTTTTTAATTAATTTTCTATTCGCCTTGGGTGGGCTGTGAAGTCAGCTGAGTCAGCTGTTGTTGGGTGATTCTGTACCTATTACATCTGGACAAATCCTGAAATCCCACATGGGGTTACTTCTCAGGAATGCTATGTCGCATTTTTGACTACAAACGTTATTTCCAATAATCAACAATAGTAGAAGCATACTGTATCAATCATGGGAGCGTTTATGACAATTACAGGTTAGTGACACACCACGTCAGGGCAACGCAATTTGTTAGTATATGTGTCTGTGTTCACTCTGACGTCTCACATATTTGTCACATCAGACACTTGTCAAAAGTCAAAACGTAATTAATGTCGTGAATAATGTAACTACTGGCATAAATAAAAATAATAAATATAATTTAAAAAAACGAACGGGGTTTTATACCTTTCACTGAATGTGTTTTAATGACTGTATTGCCCTAATGAGCTTTTAATTACATACAGTAAAAAAAAAGGTAAATTATTAATTTCTTCGCAATTACTGGACCGAATGTTATGATACTTTGTATACTGGTTCTAAATACCTTAACGCATATGTTCGTTTCAGCTTCGTCCAGTGGCCAAGGATACTCAAAAATTAAACTCGTGAATTTCGTCAGGTGGACACATCAAAAACCCAAATCGATAGTTCCACAATTTTAGTACATAATCAATTCAGAATATATAATTGATTCATCTAAAAGGACATGGTTTCTACATCGTAACCGTTTATCCTTCAATGAGCGTTTTGGTTTTTCAACGAACCTTTCTTTATCCGAATTTTATTCGGCAACACATTTCATTCTTTGTATCTATCAATTATAATGGAATAAGTTTACTTATTTCATACGAGTTTGACAATCGTATAGAATAATGTTCTGTTTATGCTTGTATTTATAAGGGTCTTTTTTTGCATGTATTTAATCGGGGAACCGTTCAATTTAAATAGTCATGATATGTTTATTAATTATGATCGAAGGAGCCGACTTAATTTATTGTTTGATACGGCTTGCAAATTGAAGCTTAGCGTAACGCCTACGAAAGCATTTTACGACATAAAATATCATGTTTTACGAAGTGTTTCTAAGTTAATGTCTCAATCCTAACAAAGTTAGGAGAACTACAAATTTTTGTGTTGAGTTGCGACGTAGTTAAAATTATACAAGGAAAAAAAATTAGCTTCGAAATGCGATCGACGATTAATCTTTGGGAATTATATAGTGAACCCTTTTAATACATACTAACAAAACAAACATAGAAACAAACGGTCTTCCAGCCTAGTCGGCAGTGACCCTGCCTCAGAGTTGGGCAAAATTTATTTATTTACCAATAACCGGGAAGATAACTAAATGATCTTTTATTTGAAATAACTAAATAATCCATCATTTGTTGTTTTGAATATATCCAGATCAGTTTCATTTCTATCTAGATAAATTAGTTGGGATTTATAATAAAAGATGAATGTCAGTTGTACAGTCATGTAGAACTAGAAGTGGTCAGATGAATAAGATAGCTGTAGCATAGCTCTTATATTTAGTCAGGGGCCTTTTTTTTTTTTTTTATACTACGACGGTGGCAAACAAGCATACGGCCTGCCTGATGGTAAGCAGCTACCGTAACCTATGGACGCCTGTAACTCGACAGGAGTCACATGCGCGTTGCCGACCCTTTACAAAAAGTAGGATTCACTGTGTTTACGGCTAAAGGAACAAGAGGGTCCCTCATCGTCAACACACTGGGTCCTCTTTGAGCTCTTTGGCAACCTTAATCACCAGCAGGAACACAACACTATGAGTAGGGTCTAGTGCTATTTGGCTGTGGTTTTCTGTAAGGTGGAGGTACTTCCCCAGTCGGGCTCTGCTCCAGATTTGAGCGAGATGACATTTACTGAACGTGCCCTACCACACTAAGCGAGATGCCATTCGCAGTGCCCATACCTCTCTTTTTGGCATAGTTTAAGGACATACCCAAGTCCGGACGTAGTTTAAGGACATACCCCGGGTCCAAATTCCTTGTCCAAGGGCCTTGACGCGATATTCTATATAAATTCATTATTCTAAGCTTACTTCAATAACAAACGAGGCCAGTTATCTTCATCTAGATAATTTATCTCAATAAAAGAAGTTGTCAACGCAATGTTTGTGATTGTATTTATCTTCTAATAAATTTATTTGAAATTATTATCTAGACAATAAATTATCTAAATATCGCCCAACTCTGCCCTGCCTTCGAAGCAGGAGGTCCCGGGGAATAGATTAAGGTGCATTTTATCCGCTTTCTAATACTTGATTGTTTCAGAATTTAGTTACTAGTATGGAGATTGGATGATGAAATAACAATTAGCAATAATTATTTTATATCCGCTCGGTCATTCTGCAGATAACGGAAACCAAATCTTCTGTTTTTAAATATCTGTTCAAGTCTCAAGGTACTGAAATCTTTTACAATTTCAAATAACTCTAACTAATTTAAATTTTACTAACAGTTCTCAGATCATATCTGATCAAGAAATCGTGAATTTAGTAGTCATACGAGTAAAACTATCATCTGAAAATATTATTACTTTATTTGTAATTGGTAATACTGTCAGTAGAAACTCGTTGGTATCTCGAGGTGTATGTCACAACTGCATACCTAAATGTATAATATATATTTTTTTACGTTTGCTTCATCTATGTACTAATCACAACTTGGCATTGTCTTATTGTATAGCCTGACACTACGATTTACTATATTGTATCTACTATCCCAATTACTTTTAATTACGTTAATACGTAATACATCATAATTTAAAATGTAGTACATAAGCTAGAATGTAAGTACATTTAAGTGAATGATACCATTTTTATAAAAAGATTAATGAACTGCTACATCGAATTGTTTCATTAATAACAAATTCCCCCTTTTTTTTAAATGAAAAACTTGTATCATCGTTGACGGTATGACGGTAGGTATATCATGATTTGCTTAAGGCGTTTACCCTTAAAATGGCAGTACTGCGGATAACGTTAATGATCTGTAGAGATGAAAAGAGGTATCGTACTGCGAAATAGTGACAAGGAAATACGTAAATATTCATTAGATATCATACAGTCCAAGAAAAATCATCGGACACAGGCAGCAATTTTAGGACGGAAATTGTTATGGATGCCACTTAATTTGTATTTCTTATATAATGTACAGATGTATTTAATATCAATATATTTTTGCTATAGAGAGGTATTTTTTTGAATGATAATGGTGAACTATCACTTTACAACCTCGCAAGACTCACGTCTTTTGATGTAGAGAGATCGTGATCTTTAGATAAGTGGATTGTCGATAATAATATTAAATATTAAGTTTATTTCTTTATAGCATATCACGTATTATTTTATTTTTGACGTCAGGGTTATCCATATTGCTACCTGTCGCCGAACACGAATAATAATAATATTATAGCCTAGTACGTATTACGATTAATGCCTGCAATTATTCGGATATTATCCGGATAATACGAATATTTCGAATAATTTCCAACCAAATTACTATTCGAAATACTCTAATTGCAAGCCCTAATTGCGATTTAAATGTGCTTAAAACTTAGCAAGAATAAGTTTAACTATGCGATTTATAATTCAATAAACACAGTTCATAATGATGGTCATCAAGTTTTTTTTTTGTACGTTTCGTTAATATTATTATTTTTTAAACGATTTGTATAAGATATAGGATATTCTTGTTTTTCTTAACTAAAGAACACAACAAAGCAAAAGATTTCGCAGCAAAAAGATCTTCAAGTATAGTGTTCCTCTATCGAATAAAAAAAATCATGGCATACCGGAATTACACTTCACACTAGCCACCATTCTTCACACTTCACACTAACCACCATTCTTCACTTCACACCATTAGATAATTTCGAGCTCCAGGTATACTCCTGTTGTCCAGCCGTAGTCTGCTCGTTGGTGGCCACCATGGGAGGCACGGAGTAGTAGTTGATGTCACGAACTGCATCTGTAATGTCAATTTGAAAGGTATCATATCCTTTGTATTTATCCACCTAAGTATAAGTAAGTACTTATACGTGAAAATACTCACAGACACCAATACTTAACATATTTTGTAGGTACTTATTTGTTATAGATGGATAAAATTTAATATACCTAACTCAATCATTACTGTAAGCACTTCAGTGAGAAAAAAAAATCATTACACGAGTTAGAAGCAAAATATATGTGTATATTAAGCAAGTGTTTGTTCTTATTTTTTACGCGATATAAATATAAAACAAATTGGAACTAAACCTTTCCTTGATTTTCCGTTGGTGTCAATGCTAAATTATTACACTTGACGAGATTATTTACTTGTACAATTATTCGATTATTGTCAACTCGACTATAATAATTGAATACAGGATATCCCGATACGTAATATTTAACACGTTACCTGTGCAGCTAAGAACAGGTATTCACCCCACACGTGCAATTTTTTGGTATATAGGTACACTCGATAGCCTGGCAACATTCTATAAAGTGCCTCTTTACCTAGTTTCAAATTATAATTTTTCATAGCCGATACGTGCAAGCAAGTTGACGTTGCTTAGCTCGTACGTGCAGATTTCAAATTGTCCTTATGTTTAAATAGGGTCGTGCATCATATGTGCAGCATTCACGTATCATCAATACCTTCAAATGCTACACATGTGATGCATGCACAGGGAACGTGTTAAGTTAGCAAGCATTTTACCAATTCCAATCCAAATAATCTAATAAGGATTAACGGAAACGAATAGAAATCAAACTGCAATTATCTCTGATATAATTAGGTAGTTGCATTATTTGCATTCTGGCAGTCACGGTCACATAACAATACATTAAAGGTAGTTGTGGTATTTGAAAACTTACGTCTACCTTACAACTTCAACTTCTTGGATTTCAACTTATGGATTACTTTAGATGTATATTCGATACTGGAAGTGATGAAAATGTACGTTTTGGCCATTATTTATCTCACCGACTGTATATCTCACATACGCGTGCTTTGCGATTGGTAGGAATTGCAAATATTAATGATGCATTTTTATATAAAATATATAGAATTTAAATTATTTAACAATTTCATGGATATTTGATTTCGTATACAAATGAGAAGAGAGTATAAGAACTTTGACACTTAATTTTTCATCAGCAGTACTTAGGATGGCGAGCTCATATTCCCTATGTATTAAGAAAATCGTCTGCGAGTAACCAGTTCAGTATTCGCAAGTTTCCTAAATAATCGTGTCATAAGAAACACTATATAGATATCATAATTGTGATACAAACAATTTTATGATACTTATTTTTTTATTGTTTGCACTTACATTTTTGAATGTTTGAAACTTCGTATATTGCGTTATAATATGTGAGAATTTACAAAATCTTTTCGTCTACGTAAACGCTAAAGGTTTATATGTACTGTGTGCCTAGGTAATGTGTGCTATGTATCATGTATAAATTTTTTGAGAGGCTTTGCCCGAGGCCCGTAACCTTTTGTAGTATTCTAGCTGTATCCGTGCGTGACATCTAAAGCTAAGACGGCAGGTGTCCCGTTCCGAGTTGTGTTCGAACGCGGCTTTACATTTGGGCTCATTTCCTGTCAAGTGCGGGGTCGCCCATTAGCTATACAAACAGGACACAAGTTTTAGTGACATCTGCGCCTTAACATGTCATGATATATGTTTTTCTATGACAACCTGAGGATAATGTATTTGAGTTTCGTGGTTTGTAATTATGTCGAGCTTATTTTAGTGTAAAGCATTCTACCCTGTAATTATTTGTCAGAACTTTTGTAAATAAAATCGACCTTTTTTTGTGTTAATAAATGTTGTGTTCATTTACTCGTATTTTAGATACTCCGGGCAACCAGTTATATTTTAATTAAATCGGAACCTAAACAACAATAAACTCGTGGGAGGTATACTTTGGGTATTAACTCTGTATTCTTATAAATTGTATCACGTATTTAATATGCTACACCTACTACGCCCAGGGCCGCGATTCGACATGTCAAACTGTGAGACGTGGATGTCACACTTGTATCGCTAGTGGATAGAGTGATATCCATCTGTCCACACGTGTCCACACCTAACTGTCAAGCTGTCAGTAGGTCTCGCTAGAGCGTTTTTTGTCTATGGCTATGGCCACCATTTTAGATATCACTCTTGAGTGATTCCACCCCAAATTTTAACTGTCACAAAAGCGTGATATCATAGTTGTCTCGCAAGCGATTGTCAGTTATGCTATGTCGAATCGCGGCCCAGGCCCACATACAAGCCTACTGCTACACCTACCCAACGGGTACCCTACTAAATGGGTACGTAAAAACAGACATGTGACAGAAACGATGTACAGTCTACGTTAAATATAAGTTTACATTTTGTACCTTATTAAAAAGGAGTAAGGTGCAAAAGTGTATTTTGGGTTCTTAAGAGATGTTTTTTTTATTTCCGTGGCCTATATTTCCCACTATTCCCACTGCTGTGCAAAGGCCTCCCCGTGCCTTTTGCCACTCGTCGCGGTCTATACTACCTGCCCGCGAGGAAACGGAAAGATTTTAACAGTATATTCTAGATTGTATTTAGATGTCTTATAAACTTTTTTGAAATTCGCCTAGTTTCAGAGTTAATAACAATAAAAAAAAATTGTGTTTCAGTGCAAAACCCCGTTTTGATAGCAATGTCACCACTATGAGGCCTAGTCTAGACGTCCTTATTGACAGATATCAAAGTGACAAGGAACACTTTGAGTAAACTAGTTTTTACGAAAAAAAATGAACCAATTCATATTGATTGATAATTTTTCCACGAACTTATTTTACTTATTATGCATAAAAACATGCAAAAAGTCGAAAAAAAAACAAAACAAGAAATTTTGTATTGGCGGAATTCACCTAAATTTGTATAATGTTTTTTCCTTCTTATGACCTCAGGAATGCGTGGTTGAATTTTGTCCGTTTCCTGGCGGGCACCGTGTATAGTGCATGCTCTTGCCAGTCGCTACAAAATGCGTCCAGATCGTCCCGTCATCTCCTTTTTGATCTACCTCTGCCCCGGCCAAATTGTTCGGTCCATTCAGTAGTTAATTTAGCCCAAAAGTTCCGGGCGCATGCCGCAGACATGTCCAGCCCAATCCCACTTGAGCTTGGCGGCCTTGACACGAACATCCGAGATAGCTGACCTGGAGCACAGTTCGGTGTTCCTAATCCAATCGGTTCTACTGGACTAAGAGCTGGCCACGTCAGATATGACACAATAATGAGAGCAACAAAACCCGTCTGGTTCGATTGCTATACTATCCTCATTACTAGATCCGGGCATCTGGCATCTGTAAAGTGGTGGAGGTCAAAGTTTTGGCAATGATATTATATAATTATTTATATAATTTCTCATAATATCGCATTAAAACCAGAACTCTAGGATTAGTTTCCATCAAGTTATTTGCATTCTTTGACCTCCACCACTTTATAGATGCCAGATGTCCGGATCTAGAAATAAGCATAGTATAGCAAACTAACGAGACGGGTTTCGTCGCTCTCATTATTGTGTCATAATATGACGTGGCTAGCTCTCCGTCTATACGAACTCCTAGAAAAAAGAAAAAGAAGAAATTATTTATGTACTTTATATGTTTTAATCAATTATAATAAATCAAATACGAATAAGTTGAATTACCATACCAACAATAGAAATTAAAATTCGGCGAATCAATTCTCAATGCCCACTTTATTCGCCGGCCATCCTTACACAAGCGTTCTTACGCCAAAGCAAATTGCGGCTATTGTTATTCAAACAGTATATTAAAGATTCATTCATGTCATTTTCAGGGTTTTGAATTATATCAGCATCTCTGGGACGCAATTAAGGATTTTGAAATTCAAAAGAATAATTGGGTAGTTCGTTATTGGATGTTTTAATAAAATTACTCGTTGCATTAATTTTCACGTGGACGTTGTTAATGTTTTAATTAGCTGCATTTCATGTGAACTCTAAAATACAAACATAATTATCAAAGGTATGTATCATTGGGAATCAATGCAATGTTTATACACACGATTTTCTGAATTTCCAAATTTCCTATTAAAAAAAAATGGTTTACTAATGTTTCGACGAAAATGATTTAGCAAATTCTTAACTCCCCCAACTACGTATCCCATATTTTTATTTTAACAAATTTTTATTTCCCAACTCAACGTTTCGCACTGATATCATTTCCCAACTAATGATTTGATAAATTATTGTTAGACAAATTATTACCTGGGATTTTTTTTAAGATGTCAATTATGTTTTCGTCAAATGTATTGATTGGCATACCTTGATTTAGCAACATATTGAATGAGATTTCATAAAATCTAACCTAGTTTGTTAGAATGCAAGGTTCCTAACCTAACCTAACCTACCGATCTCTGGGGCAGTTTCGTTTTTAGGGTCATAAAAAAATAACCCTAACCTACCTATCTCTGGGAGCAGTTTCGTTTTTAGGGTCATAAAAAATAACCCTAATCTACCTATCTCTGGGAGCAGTTTCGTTTTTAGGGTCATAAAAAAAAACCCTAACCTGCCTATCTCTGGGAGCAGTTTTGATGAATCGTTATTTAAGTAAGCAAATCATTTGCTTCATAATTATTTGACAATATGTTATTTGCCTTAGCAAATCATTTGCTACAAAATTATTTACCACATAAAATTTGACGTCATAAAATTTTGCAATATAAAAATGTAGCGAAATAAAAAAATACGAAGTAAAATTATGCCAAAGATTGGTTTGCAAAATAAAACTTCGGCGAAAATTTGGTTGCTAAATGAAATTTGACAAAACATAATTCGGCAAAAAGGCAGTACACCAAAAAAAAATACATGTACAACGTGTTATTTGATTCAACCTCCCGATACAATGGTAAACTGTAGCATTAGAAACTTTTGGACTCGTCACATAAAAAAATGAAGAAAAAAAACATGTAACGATCGATTACAGTATTGTAATCGATTCCACTCTGGATTCTGAACAAACAGTTTTTAGATTTTGAGTAACACGTTGTATATGTAAAGAAACGAGCAATACAGAGCAAAGATTGAATTGAAAAAAAAACCGGCCAAGTGCGAGTCGGACTCGCGCACCGAGGGTTCCGTACAAACATGTAGGCATAATTGCTGATTCTTTTGATTGCGTTGACATAGAAGTTTGATTTTGTTACAGCTTAAAGGTATTATAGATACTCTGGGTATTTGATATGAATTTCAATTTAATACCTCTACGCGTTCATAAGGAAAGGGGTAGTAACTTTAAAATTACTAATTTTTTATTATTATATGATGTCACTAAAAATTTACGCTTATCGCAATTTTTCCTTTATCAGTGCTATAAGACGTTGCTTCGTACCAAAATTCAAGGTTCTGAGTACCCGTTTTGATTCCCTTGCGAGTTTCGAAAATTTGCGGTATAAACGGCTGTATCTTTTGATTGCGTTGGCTTAGAAGTTTGATTTTTACACAGCTCCAAGGGATAGATTTGAGTATTTGATATAAATTTCAGCTTGATACCTCCACGCGTTCCTGAGAAAACGGGTTGACAGACGGACGGACGGACGGACAGCAAAGTGATCCTATAAGGGTTCCGTTTTTCCTTTCGAGGTACGGAACCCTAAAAACAGAAGAATTTAAATAAATTATCTTTTAAGTTTATGATTAACAAATAGTTTTAATCCATTTGATTTTCAACATTAACAGAATATAAATCAGAAAATAGATGTCATATACTTCAGAAAAAGTGACCAAACCCTCCGGTGTCCGAGGCCAGATTTGAACTGGCATCATCAGCTTTCGCGGCTGACGTCCTGACCACTAGACCACCCGGTCACCCGGGTTTCGTTTCGTTTCAGTTTATATATAGTAGTGTAACTACTTAAAAATTGCAAATCAAAAAATATTGAACAAAATAATTTGATTTGCTTCAAGATTCTTCAGAATATAAATCAATTTAAAAAGACGATGCCTATAACAACAGCAACACGACGTATGATTATGAATTTCGGCATTGTCAACAATGTAGCACATTAGGTATTTAGTACAACCTGCCAATCAAAAACTTGTCCGGTAACGATTTTTTTCGCTCAACTTTTCGATGCTATTTTTCAGTAACTAACAAAACTTCTAGTAGTTTTTATACATATTTTGAAAGATCGTTTCTTTTTAAACTACATAACTGGATCACTTTTTCGATTTTATGTTTCATTTATAAATCATTCACCGTAGTCTAACAGCTGTTTCGCGAGATTTACTTGGAGAGGTGAAGGGATAAATATTTTTATTGGTTAATATTATGTTAAGCTATTACGTAAAATATATAATGTTTAGCTATAAACATAATTATTCTTGCTAAAAAATATATAAAAATTAAAAAAAACTGTTCCACTTATTCCTAATACGACTCATTTCCGAGCAATTTTACGAATAAATCTTGAAATTTAGGTGATATTTATAAATGTATTAAAGTATTTCATAAGAAACAAATAAAATGCAGTACAAAAATATAATAAACTAAATTAGAACTAAAAATATCGAACTAGTTATATACACATATTTATAGATAAAAAATGGGAGCTAGCTCAGCACCGCACGGTAGGGTACCCAGAAGGCTAGTGGCATTGCCGCGCTGGATGGCGATACCAATTCGCTGGGCAAGGAAAGAGCCAGCCCTCTGGTCACCCATGGCGTCTATGAGCCGCCTAGCTAGCTCCCTAAACATTTGATGTGCTCCGGGTCCCCAAGGCCCGAGAGTTTCAACTCCGAACGGTTCAAACATGCAGCCCGAATCGATGACTGCATATTTGCGCCGTTTGAGTTGCTCGGCCGCTTCGGCAGCCGCTCCAGCACTGACCGAGGTTCCTGGAAGGTGGGACGGTTGGGTTCTAGCACTGGTGGTGCTCCGGCACTGGTAAAGGCCCGACGTAGGATATCGTTAATACTGGCGTGCCGGGCGATGCGGCCAGCGCTTCTGTAACAAGATAGCCCGTGCAGGCCTTTACCAGTGACGTTGGCACCACAGTGACATTGATGTGGGGCAACACAGACTGCACCAAGGCGTAGAGACATGGATAGCCTAAACGTCTCGTTGCTCAAAAGAATAAAAATTTAAATTAAACTTGACTTTATTCTTTACTCAGATAATAGTATTTCATAACAATAAAAAAATTAAATTAAACTGGACTTTATGCTTTACTCAGATAATAAAAATCATATTAGAGGTCATAAAAATAATAACAAATCGAAAGCAATTCAAATGTGTTATTTAGTTATTAGCGATTTTCGTTTTCAAATCTGCCTATCCTCCATAAAATAAAACAAAATCGTTACCGGACTCTTAATATTCGCATTGAACAGCTCAATCAATAAAAATTTAAAATCGCAGAGGTTAGTTACGTAAGTACAAAATACAAGTTTAGTTCACCCGTTCATGAAGACGCTCAATCGATATTTTGCTTTACATACAAGTAAATATTGCAAGGGCCCAAAATCCCTTCGAGGTCGCTGCCCTAATGACCTGACTTAACGTTTCTGCATATTATTCCACGACACGTATCCGGACGGGCGGCTATGTTGACATTTCCTTACCAAATTTCCTTGGAGACTGGAGTCACGTTATTTCTATTTTATTTGACAACGTACAGATCTCGTCGCAAAAGTTTCTTGGTATTCGTGAATTTTAAGACACTTGGAAGTACATATCAGTAAATATGGTATTTACTAAATTAACTTTTCAGGTAATTTACGATATCAATTTTATTAGAAAGTTTGAAGATTCACAAAACACGGCATAAAAGTAAAAACGTATCCTAAATATAAAATAAAACTCGTTTTAATGATCCGTATACTGCATGTAACAAAAAATAGTGGTGTTTCGTTTAAGGGCATAACTGGTATCGTATTGTGACTAAAAACAGGAGGAGAAAATTTATTTGGACGCGAAAATTTTTTTCTATGGTACACGTCATCCTAGCCGGCCGGACCCTTCATACAAAACCAATTTTATTTTCGGGTGAAAAATTTTTTTTTTCTTACTTTTCATATTTAGAATACGATACCCTTAAACGGATTACCAGCATTCATGTTGCACCTTGTATTATCATTTGTTAAGTTAGTCTTATTGTTCTTAGTTATATATATTATAAGCTATATAAATATGAAATAAAATATCTTGTCTATGTACGAATGGCACTCCCATCCGTTTATTTTATTTCATACCTGTTCAGAATTACCTGTAAAATCGAATCGCTATTAGAGAAAAGGAAAAATACAAAGGATCAAGAGTAGCAAAACGGCCAGCTCAGCGAAATATTATAGGGGCCGAAACATTTTTCATCCATTCACTCCCGGAATCCTTCCACTGGAACTTCATGAATATTTCAACCAGGATCAATTATTAAAATGATTTACTACTCCCCGGCCCGCTGTATAAACGTGCACTCGCTTTAGGTTTTATTTTTCCCGAATACGTCCGAGGGCACGTCCGTTCACTTTCTTGCTTTGTGTGTAAAATGTTAATAAGGCACTAATAACATATAGGAATGTAATAAGTGATTGCTCTACGATCATTTTTGTAAAAAAAAAAACATCATAAAACAGTTGTACTGAATTAAACTCACACGATTTTCACTCATTATTTTGACAAAACGAGGGACTTAATCGCGTACACTAACTTTTAATATTTTGTAAAGGAGGAACAGACTCAAATAAGATTTACTGAAAACATGGCTCCTGAAAATTTGTAACCGGCCAGTCTTATACCGTAATAAGACTGTCAAAGAAAGTACCGCCCGAGTCATTTTTGCGGTACTATTGTGGGGCCATATTTTTTGGCTGATTGTGTATCCCTAGTATTATTTGATCGGTGGTTGAGCATGTGTTAGAGCTACAAACAAAAGAGCTTCATATGTACCGCTGAATAGTCGGCAGCCGAAGTGGCAAAATTATTAAAAGATAAAAGAAAAGATACAAGATATTTATTCTTCAATTTAGGCACATTACAATGCACTTATGAACGTCAGAGAGAAAAAAAAACTACCACCGGTTCTAACCCTACACCTCTGACCCGAGAAGTATTATTTATGACCGGCAAGAAACTCGGCGGGACTTATTTTTTCAAAACAGTAATACAGTAATATTATATCTTAAAGATACACAATAATGCGTAGTTCTATAAGAAGACATATCAAAACAGCTTGAGAGATATACAATGTACGTATTGTTTAATTAAAATAAATTAATAATAATAAAATCCAAATCTGATTGCTTCACAAAACGTTTGATATGCTTTCCTATCTGAACTGTGTCCTCTAAATCTTAGATGATTTTGTAGAAGTTTCTGGTTTGGGCCATGCATGTTTGTCCGTCATATAGTCCTCGACCCTGTAATAACCCTTTGACATTAAACTTTTTTTCAAATATTTCTTAAGAGCGGGAAATGATAAATTTAAAGCATCGACGGGTAACTTGCGGATACGACTACTTCTGATAGCAAGCTTGTTTTTATTTCTAGTGTTATAGCTGTGGATGTCAGAATTTTTTTTGAATGTATGTATATTCTTTACAACAAAAATAATATTGTCATAGATATATTGGGAAGCAACAGTTAAAATATTAATTTCTTTAAATAGTTCTCTAACTGATGCACCTGCCTTTAAGTTATACAGAAAGCGGATGGCTCTTTTTTGTAAAACAAATATAGTCTGTATGTCAGCTGCTTTGCCCCAAACCAGAATACCATATGACATTACACTATGAAAATAACTGTGATAAACTAAGCGAGCTGTGTCAATATTCGTTAATTGTCTAATTCTCCTAACGGCATGAGCGGCCGAGTTTAATCGAAGAGCGAGTTTTCTTATATAAGCACTCCATTGTAGATTTTTGTCCAACGTCGAACCAAGGAACACTGCTTTATCTACCATCTCTAAACATTCACCATTCAGGGGAATCTTAGTGTCCACCGGTGCAACGTTTGGCAAAACAAATCTAATACATTTGGTTTTCTTAGCATTAAGTAGCAGCTAGTGTGTTATTGATTACAGTAAAATTGGTAGATTGCCGGTCAACTTTGAAAATTAAAGATGTATCATCGGCAAACAGAACGATATCACAAAGATTTTGTACTACACAAGGTAAATCATTTATATAAACCAAAAACAGGAATGGGCCCAAAATAGAACCCTGTGGCACTCCTAATTTTACTAAAGTCTCTTTAGACTGGGTTCTATTTACAACAACTGTTTGTGTTCTGTTGCTAAGATATGAAGACATGAGATTCAAGGCATTTTCTGACAAACCATAATGTTATAATTTAAGAATGAGGGTTGTATGATCTACACAATCAAACGCTTTAGAAAGATCACAGAATATACCAATTGCATCGTAATGTTTTTCCCAGACAATGAAAATATGTTTGATGAGTACCGCAGCAGCGTCGGTTGTGAAACGTCCCTTTGTGAAACCAAACTGATTGCTTGTAAGCAATCCATGTCTGTTGAAGTGGCCCAGTAGATCATTTAACATTAGCTTTTCAAAGACTTTACTTAGTACAGGAAGTATTGATATCGGCCGGAAGTTATTCAGATCACTAGAATCACCCGATTTAATAAGAGGTATGACTTTACTACATTTCATAAGATCTGGAAAAAACGCCTTGTGAAAGTGAATTATTATAAATTAAGGCTGAGTAAGGCGCTATGACGTTTATGATATGACTGATGACTACAACTGATGTACCCCATAAGTCTTCTGTTTTCTTTAAATTCAGAGAATTGAATATTTTTACAATTTTTTCCGAATCTACAAGGTCAAATTCAAATATCATCTGACATTTCTTAATATTAGTGCAAAGTAAGGAATGAGCTTGAGACGAAGATGATTTTAGACATTTTGTGGTATTTAATGCTATGTTAGAAAAATAATCTTCGAATGCCGAGGCAATATCGTCATTTGACAAGACCTGCTGTTCCTCTGAGACAATGTTGACTTGAGAATCGCGTGATTTACATTTACCAGCTCCCTTGTTTATAATATTCCATATTGTTTTTACCTTGTTGTCCGAAATTTTGATTTTTGCACTTTGACAGATGATTTTGAATTTATTTTTTGAATAATTCTAAACGATAACCATTAATGGGTCTATATGTTACAGTTTGTGGAGTTTCCTGAATTGGCTTTATAAAAGATGCCCTTTGACCGCTGTGATCAGAATTAAAACAGTTAAATATTTGCTTATCCAGACATTCACAGTTACAAAAAATATTATCTAGGCATGTTGCACTAGTGACGCCCACCCGGGTAGGTTCAAAGAACAAATTAAACATATTAAACGATTTAAACAAACATAGCAATTTAACAGAATTATTAGACGATTCAAGCAAGTTAACATTAAAATCCCCACATACTATAACATGCTTTCGGCAGTTTCGGCCATTAGTGACTAATTTCAGTACATTTTCCATGGTATTTTCAAATTTGTTGAAATCAGCCGCTGCCGCTGTTGGTGGTCTATATACACAAATAACAATATAACCGTCTAATTCTACACAAGAAATTTCTACAATCCTCTCTATGGAACATTTTACAACATCCTTCCGTTCTTTAGATCTTAGACCATTTTTAACAATAATAAGGGAACCACCATTAATGGCAGATTTTATAGCATAGTAACTGACTAATTTAAAGTTAACAAAGTCAAATATTAAATGTTCTTCTTTAAGCCAATGTTCTGTAATACACATAACTTGTACATCATTATTATCTAAGAATAAACCTACCTCTAACGCCTTGCTGGAAAAACCCTGAATATTCTGGTGAACAACATTCATATTAAGATGTTTTTTCCGCTGTCTGACAATCTAGTTTAAATGTGACAAGGTGGTGCTGTGGGTCTGCCGAGATCCTCTTATAACACTATTATTTCTATTTGGATCAATATTAAAGGCCAATAAATCAGAAAGACTCATAGTACATTTCTTTGGCAAAAAAATCTTCCCCGGGGTTAGCCAAAAGCGCTCAATGAATTTATTTAAGTCCTAGTAATGATACTTATTATTGAGAGATATGGCGTTGCACATTGCAGTTGTAGCGTGATATTTTACTATTGTAGTCATAAGGCATATTCTCAGAATATGGCAATGCACATAAAATAATTTTGCCCACGCCAGATCTTTCAATATCATTTAAAGTTGACATCAGCTTATCTATACTTGGCTTATCAACATTAGGACTATTTCCCATTAAAATTACCAATGTAGTGCTATTATCATAACATCCCTTTGAAATAAGGTCACATAAATGAGACAAAGTTATGTTACGGTAACAGTAATTTGACACTTTTTGTCTCAGTCCAAGGTCCAATAAGGGGCCCATTCCTAACCCAATCTCATCAGAGTAAATAACCGTCAACCTTCTTGACAGGTTTACTAACTGCTGGCACAGCCAGCTTAGGTGCCTTGAGGGCCACACTGGGTTGATCAGACACTGTTGGTGGTGTTTGTTCACAACTACAAACGTTACTATTAAGAAGCAACTTGCAACGCTCATCTAAATTATGATTTTCTTCCAACAGTTTAGAAAAAGCCTTAGTATGCTCCTCAACTTGCCCAATACTAGTTTCATAACTAGAGGATATTACCACAAGCTCATTCTTTAACCTATTTATCTCAGCATGCAACTCCTGTAAATTTAATTCTTTTGTTGCAAGCTCTAAATGGCAGTTTTTAACCCTATTTTTTGTTACTGACAATGCTAACTTTAATTTATTAACATTTTTTATGCATTGATTGGCTTTTGATAAGCTTCTGGGTTCTCCTAATATACCTTTTTATCTTTACATACTTTTTCAGCTTCTTGCTACTATTAAAAAATAATTCACCGTTAAACTCTTGATAAACATTCTGGAGCCCCGAGGCATTATAGCGCTCCCGTTCACTTCTAAGCAGATCAAGTTCTTCATTTGCATCACCCAGCTCCTCTTCCAGGTTTGCAATGCGCTTTAAGGCCACTTCATGTGTGTGTTTTTGTCTAGAATACTCTTGAGCTCCACTTCACTGTCATCCCTTTCCTGCATCAGCTGGTCAGATTAGGCCTTGGCCGCCCTTAGGTCTTTCATTGTAGCCTTCACTTGCATCTCTAACTGGCGCGAGATCGCGCGTGCTGTGGCTTTGCGATCGTTGTCCATTTTCACTTCTCAGGTTATCTAAAAGATGTTAAAATATGTTAAAAAAATAATTTGAAAGTTCCTATATTGATAATGAAATGTTTTGCTAAGATGGTAAGTTAGATTACTGCTAGAAGGTAAGAATGATAATAATGTGTGCAGAGTGTCAGTGGTGGGCAGTGTCTGTGGCGAATGTGTAGTCTCAACTTATGCTTCCACAAGTTCGTCAAGCAAAGAGAAACCGCACTGTGCCAATGTAGTAGGTTTGACGTTGCTCACGGCTATAAAGTGAGCTTTGTATGAAAATAATAAAATTCACGTATAACATACGATACTCTTATCATGAAATTGTGTAGTAACAATGAGAAAAAAGAACGAATACTTCCTTAGTTTCAAAAAGCAAATCCCAACGGTGACATTCACTTGTGCGTTTACAGTTACTCCGGTTCAAAGTCCAATTATGCGATTTTACGCTGCTGTTTTAACAAAACCAATTACAGTATCACTTTTGTTGCTTTTAATGCACAATGCGTCTAATTTAAAACTATAAATATAATAAATTTTAATTAATTTAGTCAGCTGATTCTGAAACCAACTTGACAGTTCGGCAGTGTTGCCAGTCTTATAATTATTATTATATAATTATTATCATTATTTATGTTTTAGTCTTTGTTTTTCTCTCCTAAGTGGAGGTAGCTTTACTTACATAATCGCGGGCTTTTGGCCAAACGAGAATGGAATTGTATGATTCTACTGTTCTAAAGAAAGAAATTTACCTACTAGTCTGCAAGTGTTCATGATAACTGCTTTTTGAAGAAGAATGTATGTGAGCGGATGAATATCAAGAGTTTTTAAACCGGTGTGCAGAGTTCGAAGAATTACACATGTGGATGAAATAATGATTGGTATAGTTTTTACTGTGCTTACTCTCCATTGGTTTTTAATCTCTATAGTTAAGTCTGTATATTTACTGATGTTCTCGGTATGAGTGGATGCAAGTTTATGAGTGTTTGGTACTGCTACATCAATTAGGTATACAGTCTTTGCAGCTTTGTCGTGTAATGTAATGTCCGGCCTATTAAAATGTACTGTTTTATCGGTGATAATAGTTCTGTCCCAATACAGTTTGTATTCATTTGACTCTAGCACTGTTTGCGGGGAATATTTGTAATAAGATGTCCTGTCCTTTATGAGGTGGTACTTAAATGCAATATATTGGTGAATGACAGCTGCCACTTGGTCATGTCGGTGTTTGTAGTCGGTTTGTGTAATGAATCGGCATGCTCCGGTTATGTGCTGGATGGTCTTTGAGGCAGCGTGGCAGCGTCGGCATAAGTCTGTAGTTAGAGTTCGATCACGAATAATGTGTTTCCTATAGTTCCTAGTATCTATTATTTGGTCTTGGATCGCGATCATAAACACTTCGGTCTCAGGAAATAACTCACCTTTCCTAAGCCACATATTGGATGCCACCTTGTCCACGTTAGGGTTTATCAGATCAAGTCGGTGCCTACCGTGGAGTGATTTTTGGACCCATGCCTGTAGTTTCTGTTGAGGTTCTGCAATTTCTTCATTTTTTTGTTTTGTACTGTCATTCAGGTATGTTTTCGATCTGCTTTTACGATGGCCTGGTGTAATTGAGAATGGGATGTCTGGTTGTGGAAGAATTTTCTAAGAGAGCTTACCTGTTTGTTGTGGAGATTCTTGATATCAATCAAACCCCTTCCGCCCTCTGGTTTTGGTAGAATCAGTCGTTGGATGCAACTTCGTGGATGATGTTTACGGTATTTGGTCAATAAAGTGTTGATGATCCTTTGAAGGTTGCCGAGATCGGTTTGTGACCACTGTATTATGCCAAACGAATAAGTGAGTATCGGGATTGCATATGTGTTTATTGCCTTTATTATGTTGCGTGAATTGAGGTGGGTATTGAGTGTCGATTTGATTATTTTATGATGAATTTGTAGTGACTTGATAACCGAGATACTGAAGAGAAACGCGACGCGCGTTCCTAAATTAAACTTTCTTTCTTTACTCTACAAGCTAGAGCAGCTATTGGAAGCTACTAAAGGAAGGTACAAACTTTTAAAGAAAACTTAGAAAGCTGAAACTGAAAAGCTTAGAAAGCCAAAGTGGCTCTCTATGAAGGAAACCCTCTACCCCCTCTGAAACCCTGTAATACTAAAATGTTCTAAGCTCTGATGACTATACATACTTACCTCCTGAAAGGAACACTACAACCCTGCGTTAAATACTATAACCCCAATAATCTAATTTCCTATATAAACATGATTTGTCAGACAATTTCGGCGGTTTTTCCTAACAATGGCTCGTGAAAGTCTAGTAGTAGATCCCTAGTTATGTAGTAACCCGATAATTTTTAGGAGACTGATAAAGAGGTTGTTGAAACAAAAACAAGGATATTTATTTTAAACTTTATTTCCTATAAAAGGTACTTTAAAAGGAAAAAATATTAAGTAAATAGGTATATAAAATTAATTAGTAAATTAAATTTATTCGGTTATAAGTTCAAGCTGTTGATGCGGGAAGGTTAGTGGTAAAGCTGTAGAATGGTGTCGGGATATCTGTAAAAGAAAAGGCTATTCGGTAGTTTCCATATAGACAAAGTCTTCCCAATATTTGCGGTGAAGATTAATGCTAGAAAATTAATTTGTAAAATTTTGTTATTGATGATGAAATTAACTCTTGTCTTATTTTAATACAAGCAAATATGGTTTTTTATTTATTTATCCCCTACGCCCTAAAAGCGCTAATGTTAACGAATCCAGGCAGTAACAACTTTTCTAATTAGTTGTTTTTTCTGATTATTTTGATTAGATATAATTTTGCAAGTATTTAAACAAAAGTTAGGATGGGTAGCTGATGTGTGAAAGGTTTTCCCTTATCTACACGCCTGTAATCCGTGCGTTGGGGATTATTAGCTCAGAACCTGTCTACATTTTTTTTATATATCTTTATTTTGTGTTATTATTTTCTCTACTAATAACTTTATTAAGTGAAGCTACCAACGTTTCGTAACCTACACACCAGAGGAAAGAAACGCCAAGAAAACCTCTGAGATGCCTAGCTAATTAATTAAATCAAAATTAAATCTAAAGTTCAACCAAAGGGACCGTGGTCATGCCGAAATAAGTCATAGAAATATGCCGTGTGAGGTAGTTATGCTAATTCAAACTTCAAGGATAAGCAAATAGTATAGTACGTAGAGTAAGGCATTGTTTCTAACTACCAAACTCTTCATCTAATTATCAAATTTTACAGATGATGTACACTATTGAATTGAAAGCCTGAATTAACTTATGAACTATTTTCGTTCAGTTGTAGTTGATATGGATTCCCACTACTCACTCCAGCACGACTCAATCCCTCAGTTGAATTTCAATTCTTTATTATAATGGCTTTCTCTTTGCCAATAATTGTATTTCCAACAATACAATAATATTTATTCATCAATTATCGTGAATGGTGATAAGATACAAGTCTCACTATGTCAGAGAACATGTTAAAATTTTCATAATATGTTTTGTTTTTATTTATTTTTTAATGTTTAAATATGGGACGAATTTATAAATTATTTCGGTTGTTATTCTATGTAACGTCAATTTCAAATTATAAAACTGAATTGATTTGGAAACAGGTTTTATTATAATTGTTAAAACACACAGTTATCACTATAAAAGATGTAATGATAGATAGACACAATAAAATGATTATTGCCATTACGTTTATTCATAAGTACATACTGATAATATAAATAAATATATTTCTTTTAGGAAATAATTATGTTTCTTTAATTAAAATAGACAAGTAATAAATAATAATGCTATTTGATTTAACTAAAGGGTATTTATTGTTATAAAGTAAATATACTCTTATCATTTTAATTTACTTTTAATGACAATTGATTGTGAACAATAGTAGTTTATGTAACTGTTACGTAATAAGGGTCCTTAAAACATGAGCGTGGTTTTATGAAATGAGCCGCAGGCGAATTTCATAATAAGATCACACGAGTGTTTTAAGGCCTAATTACGTACAGTTGCATACACTGCTTTATCTACACTCATATTATATATATTAAATTAATTGTTCGGAAACCATAGAATGACCGCCATTGTACCGTCATGGCCTACTCGATTGTGCCGGCGCTCGCGCGGGACCAATCGAGTTGGCCATGGCGGTAACATTATGTTATCAAATTCGATGTTCCAAATTTGAAACTCATTGCTTAACAATATTTGAGCATACATAGTTAAAATTACGTTACTGCCGCAGATAAGAAACTTATCATAGTTAAATCGTTTGTTGTAATGCTTGTCATTGTCTACGGTTTTTGAACGCATTTTAGAGTACTTACAGTATGAGTGTAGATAAACACTTATATATTTTTATATACATAGTTTATTTTTTAAATGCAACTCAAATAATTACAAAATGTACACAATATGGTCAAACAATCAGATTAAGGTACTTAGCTCTGTTCGTGTCGCTGGTAGCACAACAAGTGACTGCTCCTCAGTGAGCGGTCCGTTTTATACCTGGCTCCGGCAAGTGCCGCAGGTGGTCTGATCGACCCGTTTTATTCGCTTACCCACATTTATAAAATGATTAGTGATTGAGTCAAGTAAATACCTTAAAATGTTACAAATATTAGATGAAATAATCTTAAATCCAACACGGCCATACTGACAAGTACTTCGATCTCGAAGTACAAATCTGTAACATTACTTTACATTCCCTTCAAAATGCTAATTTAATTTACTTATATTAGATCGCATTTTTTTTTATTCCGTAGCCGATTGTCCCCATCTAAACCCCTTCACCTGTTGCCCGTGAAGTTAAGGGAAAAGAACAGACAATCGACCGACCAACAGTATCACATATTTTTTTTTTTTTTTTTTAGTAGCCGATTGTCCCCATCTAAGCCCCTTCACCTGTCGCCCGTGAAGTTAAGGGCAAAGAACAGACAATCGACCTCGACAGTATTCTTTTTTTTTTTAGTAGCCGATTGTCCCCATCTAAGCCCCTTCACCTGTTGCCCGTGAAGTTAAGGGCAAAGAACAGACAATTGACTGCAACAGCTTTATTAGTTATTTTATTGACAGACCAGCATTATTACATTATCTTCTTAAATTTATTACACACATTTCCTTTTTATCATTAAATTTTTTTTTAATTACATATATATAGCTAAGCCATAGCTTGACATGAATGTTTTTTTCTTTTTTTTTGTCATGCATATATCTATATCCAACACGGCTAAGCTAGAAAGATTGAATTTTACTAAAAATATAATTATTTCCGTACAGATTTCCTATCAGAAAAACGGAAAAGGAATCATGAATTCAAGGGATTACCAGATACCACAAAAAAAAAACTATTGAAGAAAGTTTTGAGTGCTGTGCCATAGAACCGACTGCCCAAAAAAAACTGTTATAGCTCGTGTATACAGAACAACTAGTTTTAGAAATCTTAGTTTATTTTATGAAAAACTTGACATTATCCTTAAAAAATGCAATTCAAGTAATAAAAAGATCCGTGGAGATTTTAATATTGACATTATGAAGAAAACTCATATTTCGTTATAATTTGACTATTTTCTCTTAGGTTTTAAATTACACTTAGAAATAAGACAGTGAAAAAGACTTTCTAGCAATACATGTATTGATAATTTTGCGCATAACTTGAAACGAGGTCGAGGCACATATGTATATAACTTTGGTATTTCGGATCACACCGTGCAAGTTTTCAAATATCCAGGAAATAAGATAAATAACATTAAGTCTTGGCACGTTGACAAGTGAACGTGAAGGTCAAAAATATTTTAAAAGTATCTAAAGTGCTTGTCTTTCTCAAGCACTACACTACCGAAAGATCTGAATAGGCAAGATGCAATATTTTCATTTATGTTTTCATTTGAAAGGACTGCGCGTAGAATAGACCACGAGTGTATTAAAAAATGAAAAAACTATATATAGCCAAAAAATTCTGTTACAAACCAACAATTAAAATGAAAATAGATGTCATATACTTCAGAAAAAGTGACCAAACCCTCCGGTGTCCGAGGCCAGACTCGAACTGGCGTCTTCAGCTTTCGCGGCTGACGTCCTGACCACTAGACCACCCGGTCACGGCGGAACTTGACAAATTTTCTCATGTATATGCAATCTCTGAATTTGAAACGGCTAGGCGCCGTTGACCATACTCTAAGGGCATGCGCAGTACGTGCTTGCACCTCCTATACGAATCCCTTACGACTACTTTTTCTGAAGTATATGACATCTATTTTCAGTTTATATATAGTAGTGTAACTACTTAAAAAAAAAAAAAAAAAATGCAAAAAAATATTTAACAAAATAATTTGATTTGCTTCAAGATTTATAGATGTCAGCACCATCTCTCTCGCTATACCAGAATCTCGTAAGGGATTCGTATAGGAGGTGCAAGCACGTACTGCGCATGCCCTTAGAGTATGGTCAACGGCGCCTAGCCGTTTCAAATTCAGAGATTGCATATACATGAGAAAATTTGTCAAGTTCCGCCGTGACCGGGTGGTCTAGTGGTCAGGACGTCAGCCGCGAAAGCTGAAGACGCCAGTTCGAGTCTGGCCTCGGACACCGGAGGGTTTGGTCACTTTTTCTGAAGTATATGACATCTATTTTCAGTTTATATATAGTAGTGTAACTAAAAAAAAAAAAAAAAAAAAAAAAAAAAAAAAAAAAAAAAAAAAAAAAAAAAAAAAAAAAAAAAAAAAAAAAATTAACAAAATAATTTGATTTGCTTCAAGATTTATAGATGGCAGCACCATCTCTCTCGCTATACCAGAATCTCGTAAGGGATTCGTATAGGAGGTGCAAGCACGTACTGCGCATGCCCTTAGAGTATGGTCAACGGCGCCTAGCCGTTTCAAATTCAGAGATTGCATATACATGAGAAAATTTGTCAAGTTCCGCCGTGACCGGGTGGTCTAATGGTCAGGACGTCAGCCGCGAAAGCTGAAGACGCCAGTTCGAGTCTGGCCTCGGACACCGGAGGGTTTGGTCACTTTTTCTGAAGTATATGACATCTATTTTCAGTTTATATATAGTAGTGTAACTACTTAAAAAAAAAAAAAAATGCAAAAAAATATTTAACAAAATAATTTGATTTGCTTCAAGATTTATAGATGGCAGCACCATCTCTCTCGCTATACCAGAATCTCGTAAGGGATTCGTATAGGAGGTGCAAGCACGTACTGCGCATGCCCTTAGAGTATGGTCAACGGCGCCTAGCCGTTTCAAATTCAGAGATTGCATATACATGAGAAAATTTGTCAAGTTCCGCCGTGACCGGGTGGTCTAGTGGTCAGGACGTCAGCCGCGAAAGCTGAAGACGCCAGTTCGAGTCTGGCCTCGGACACCGGAGGGTTTGGTCACTTTTTCTGAAGTATATGACATCTATTTTCAGTTTATATATAGTAGTGTAACTACTTAAAAAAAAAAAAAAATGCAAAAAAATATTTAACAAAATAATTTGATTTGCTTCAAGATCAACAATTAAAATGTTCGCGCCTAAACGCATCCATAGTTCCTGTGACGTCACTCTGTGTGTCACTCGCCATATTTGTTCGCCCACAGAGTTAAACCCTTGTTTTTGTTTTTGACCCGGATGCTAGCCCTTTAAGTCGAAACCCATAGACAGTTTTTAACCCCATTCGTTTTCTTAACAGGTGTGACGTCCTCAGACGCTGATTGGTGGATTAAAATACGTTCCGTTTCACATTACTTCAAATCGTAATTATTTTTTTGAAATTAGTATAAACTAAAGTAAAAACGTTTCAATAGCGATTATTTTATGTTTCTTCAACACTTTGATCACAAAATAATGGTAAATATTATAGCTGCATCTTCCCTATAGTGAATACAATAGCTTTTTTGACATTCTCCAGTTTCTTATGCTTTGTTCTGAAGATGATTAAGTACCAAAAGGATTAACAATAAAGTAAATTGGATATCACGAAGTACAAAAGCTTGTAGTGAAAAATAGCAGCAACTCTTATGGCAATATAGATGTTCAATAAATGCAGCAAATAAGGGCCTCTCATTAAATTACACTGTTAGATATAAAAGAAGATAGTAAAGCTAGCCCAAAAAGCTCATAATGACTATAAAAATGCATCTGGAGAAAATAAATCAAGAGCGGCTTAGCAGATAATACTGGAGTTGAACAAAAAATCGGACAAAGTACTATAACCAATCCTAAATATGCAAATACCTTGAATACTCAGTACATATAGTATTTTATGAATATAGTATTTTATATATATATATATATATATTTGATTATGTATTATATGTGTATTTATTATACCTTAGGTTAAGTAGATATTATCTCTTCTTTTTTAGATATTTGTTTCCGTAAGTACACTAAGTACATAGTGCATGTTTGTCTATCTTATACTTTTCTCTCAATTGCTCAAAGGGTAACTGGAAGAGATTCCTTAAAGGGATAAGTTCGCGTTTGTACTTTGTTTGTTTTTCTTTTATCATGTTTGTTTTGTTACTTTTTATGTACAATAAAGTGTTTACATACATACATACAAATAATGCATACAAGACTCGCCAAAGAATAATTATTTTAACTGTCAAATCACCAATAATACCAATCCATGTTTATAGCCCCATCTACAGCGAATAATATGAAACTGATTATTAAGTCATTAAGAAATACCAGGAGTGTGGGATTTGACAAAATTTGTAGAGTTGTAATAAAATATGTAAATTACAGAATGGCCACACACCTTAGCCACATCATTAATATGTGTATCAGTACGGGTATCTACCCGGATAAATTAAAAAAATATATTATCAAGCCCTTAGATAAAAAGGATGACAAAGAAAGTCATCAGAACTACCGACCCATATCACTTATACGAAGATTTTGGAGGATACTCCAAAATCTTTGAGAAGTTTATTCATCAGTCGCTGTATAACTACATGGAAACTTTTAATTTATTCTGTAAGGAACAGAAAGGGTTCAGGAAAAATATTAGCATTAATATGGGTATTTATAATTTCATAAATATGATAATGGAAAGTGTTAATAATAAAATACACTTATGTTGTCTTTTTACCGATATGACCTATGCATTTGATCATGTAGATCATAAAATACTGCTAAGTAAACTTAACCGATATGGTGTTAGAGGGAATGTACGAAATCTCATTAAATCATATCTAACTAATAGGATGCCTGTAAGTGAAGGGCAGGGTTGATTGTAAGAAAAAAGCTAATGTTCAGAATTACTATTACGATATATATTGGTCACAGAAAAGAAAACACATACACACACAAGAATCTAGAACTACCAATTATATTGTCGCGGAAATGGAAAAATGTACCGTTTTGGCGCGCAAATTACGTAACGATCGATTCAGTTGCTATGCGCTGCGCAGACTGGTTTATGCCGCGCCGGCCGGCGCGGGCGAGCCCCGCTCGAGGCGCGTACCCCTCTCTCCCTTCCCCTCGCTCACCTTGTCGCACCAAGGTTAGCGCCGTGGAACGGAGTGAAACGAATATTATTATTATTTTCTTAAATTACTACTTGGACAGTCGTGCTATCTAACATTACCACCCCCCAGTTGGAGACTTCAATCGATAAATGTACCGTCAGTAGGTAGCACGGCTATCCGAGCAACAGGACGACGCAGCGCCCCAGAGGCCGTTCTTATATCTACCACACGTACGTGACCGTCACGTCCCGGAAACACTTTCGATATTATGCCACGGGGCCATATGTTACGCTATTTGCCGTCACACACCACAACTACATCACCCACTTTGACGGAGTCCGTTGCTGTTGTCCACTTTTGTCGCCTCTGTAAGGTGGGCAGGTATTCTCTGGTCCACCGTCGCCAGAACATCTCAGCCAGAGTATTTGTTTTCTTCCATTGGCGGCGAGCGTCGACGTCAGAAGGGTTGAAGGTCGTTATGCGTGTCTCACCCGTCGCTGTCCCAAGCAGGAGATGGTTCGGCGTGAGAACGACCGGTTCGTCGTGGTCAGTTGCTACATACGCAAGCGGTCGGCTGTTCACAACCAGTTCTGCTTCCAACATGGCGGTGTGTAGAACTTCTTCGGATGGCGCGCGTTCCTTCAGTGTGGCATGGAGAGCATTCTTCACGGAGCGAATGAGGCGCTCCCACGTACCGCCCATGTGTGGGGCTGCGGGCGGGTTGAAGCGCCACTCAATGCCCTTAGCCAAAACCTCACCTTTGAGTCGCTCGTTGTTTAAGTTTCGGAGGGCGGCTCGAAGTTCCCTGTTCGCCCCAACGAAATTTGTACCGCAGTCACTTAAGATCGTCGCTGGTTGCCCGCGGCGCGCTATCAAGCGGCGCAAGGCAAGTATGGCAGAATCACTGCTTAGCGACGCAGCCAACTCGAGGTGAATGGCGCGTGTGGCGAGGCATGTAAACAACACGCCCCACCTTTTCTCCCGGCGCCGTCCAATTGTGACCTCCATCGGACCGAAATAATCGATCCCGCAGTTGACAAATGCTCGCCGCGTCGAGATAAGTCTGACGAGTGGTAGGTCACCCATCTTGGGTGCTTGGGCCGCGCGCGCTGCACTCGACAGTACTGGCAGCGTGCAACGACTGCCTTTACTGTAGGCCGAAGGTAAGTCACCCAGAACCTCTCTCGCATGTTGTTGACGACAGTTTCGTGGTTGGCGTGCAGCGCACGTTCATGATAGTGGTGCACTAGCAGCCGCGTGCTGCGACAGCTGCCGTCGAGGATCACGGGATGTCTCTCATCAAACGAAAGTTCTGTCGAAGCCCCAAGGCGACCCCTGACACGAAGTAGCTCATCCTCGTAGACCATGGGATCGAGTTTTAGCAAGCGGCTGGACTTAGGCAGCGGGCGCCCAGCCCGAAGCGCGCATAGCTCATCAGGGAAGGAGTAGGCCTGCGACTGTTTCAGTAGAAACCGCTCGGCCTCCTGCAGGATGTCCATAGTTAACTCGCTTACCGCTGTCCTTTGCTTAGCTCGGCATGCGCGTATTAAGACAAGCACGCGTGCAGTAACGCGTACAGCTCGCGTCCAGGTAGAGTAGCGCGTCACATCGATGAGAGGTTGGTTGACCTCAGCCACCACATGCGCTCTCTCCAGGCGCTCCGGATCGTCAGCGGGGGACTCGTCACGGCTCCAGCTCGGCCATGGTACCTGTGGATCACAAAGAAAGGGGGGACCCGAAAGCCACATGCCCTTGTTGTTAGGCCAGTCCATCCTGGTTGCTTCATCAGCAGGATTAGACTCTGAAGGAACCCAGTGCCAGTTGCTTCGCTTACTCAAAGTGTCTATCTCTGCTAGTCTGTGCGAAACGTATCTTTGGTAGTCGCGTGCCTCGGAATTAATCCACATAAGGACTGTTTTTGAATCAGTCCAGAGGTATAGGTTGGTAATAACCAAGTCTACTTCAGATTTTATTGTTACCGCCAATCTACATGCTAATACGGCGGCCTGCAGTTCCAATCGTGGAATTGACACAACCTTCACGGGAGACACGCGTGCCTTTCCCCCTACCATAGTACATACCCTATTGCCGCCACTGTTAGTACCAACCAGAAATCCTACAGCAGCGTACGCTTTCTCGCTGGCATCTCCAAAGACATGAAGGTCTACCGCCGCTGTCCGTTGCAGACCGTACCACCGAGGTACGGCAACGGTGGATAGAGTTTTCAACTTACTAAGCCATTCGAACCATATAGCGGCTTCGGGATCCTTGATGCACTCGTCCCACGAAATCCCCGACTGCCAGACGCGCTGCATCAGGACTCGTGATTGTATTACGCACGGGTACACCAGTCCAAGTGGGTCAAATATGCTCATAATAAATTTGAGAAACTGACGCTTGGTAGGTTTGATCTGGCCTTCAACTAACTCTACCGGCAAGCGTTTAAACGACAGATCAAATTTCATACTATCGCTCGGCGGACACCAGATCATACCTAACGTGCGTTCGTTTTCCGACTTGTCCAGTTTAACACGACCCGGCACTACAGCTGGCAGCTTTTCACTTAATTCAGGTGAATTTGTCACCCACCCCCTGATATCAAAACCACCAGCTCGGTGAATGTGGGTGGTGTCAGCGATCAGCTGTTGTGCCGTGTCTATACAGTCAACACTATCTAAGTAATCATCAACATAGTGTTTATTTTTAATAGCTTCTACCGCCACAGGATGCGTGTTTGCGAACTCCTCAGCATTTTTATTCAACACGTAAATCGCCGAAGTGAGACTGCAGGTCGCGCCAAAGATCATAGAGTTCATTACATAAATCGCAGGTTCACTAATTCGGTCTTGACCGCGCCATAGGAACAGCTGTGCCCCCTGATCGATCTCACGAATATTTACACGCATAAACATGTCAGCAATATCGGCGGTGAATGCTATTTCGCCCGATCTGAATTTGATTATGACTCCCAACAAAGAATTCATTAAATCAGGTCCACTTAATAGATTGTTATTCAGAGACACGCCCTGGTAGATTGCGGCACAATCAAACACGAGTCTAAACTTGCCGGGTTTGTTGGGGTTCGTGACTCCAAAGTGTGGCAAATACCACACGGGACTCGCTTTAATGCTATCAACTTTTCGCGCGTAGCCCGCGTCTAATAATCGGTTTATTTGCTTAGCATATTCGGCAGCAAATTTGGGGTCACGATCCATTCTGCGTTCAATCCCGGCAAGTCGTCTTAGTGCATAGTTATAGTTATCGGGCATTTCTATATTCTCACGAGCCCATAGCAAGCCCACTTCCCACTGTTGGGCATTATCTGACACGCGACGACATGTTTTGTTTAATATTTCTAAAGCGCGTTCGGAATTCGAGTTGGTACGTAACACATTAGAAATACCTATAGCTTCCAACTCGAATTGGGCCCTCACTACTTCGTGCAAGTCATCAAACGCAGTTAAGCAGTTGGCGAATTCGACTTCGTTATCACCAACCCCCCCACCTAACGGGCCATGGACGACGCAGCCTAAGTGAGTAAGCGAACAAACCGGACGACCGGATTTACCTTCTCGAATCTCCCTGCCGACGACGAGATTCCAGTTGTCCTGCCCCAGCACCAGCATGGGTTTCGCATCCCTCATTTCTCCGTAATCCAGGTCCCGCAGGTGAACGTTCTCTTTGAAGATACGCGCCGGTACCGTTTGCGTCGGCAAGCTCAGGTTACGCATAGTGCGCACGGAAATGTCATGACTTACACCATTCGGGCCGCGCACTATCACTTTAACCTTTCTTGAGTTATTGTCACTAGCAATACGTTCACGTGCCATTAATAATTTAAGGGGCACTATAGGTCCGTCAACATCGATCGCGAATTTATCGTCCAAAATCGAGCATGACGCTCCATCGTCTAACAGTGCGTAAATAGAATGTTCACCTGCACTTGTTACAACTGTAACTGGTAACACTTTTAGTAAAGTACGCGTATCACGATCACCAACATTCGTTAAAGTTTCATATTTTTCTGACGCCGATGCTTGAAACGCGAGCGCCGACGACGGCAGGTTAGGCTGTGGCCCCTCCGCGGGCGGCGTAGCCTTTTCCATGTCTTTATGTAGCAATTCGTGGTGTGAGTAATTACACTTGCTACAACGCTTCGCACGACAATACCTACTCGAGTGTGTTTTCATAATACACTTAAAACATAGTCTATTTTGTTTCACAAAGTCCCAACGTTCATCAATAGGCATATTTTTAAAGTCTGTACACTCATTTAATTTATGATCCGCTTTGCACTTAACACACGTGATTTTATAGTCACTGTCAGCCTTAGATACTGTCGCGATGGTTTCCATTTGAGTATGTACTCGACGAGTCGCTCCGCCCGCGCGCGCTGTGGCCGCAGCCTTATCGCGCCGACCGGCGGGAACTCCGGCGCGCTCTGCGCCTGCGGCGTGGTTGGCAGGCGCGATGTTTATACTTATCGGAGCGTAATATGACGATGCGCGTGTAATTTGACTTAAGAATTCGACAAACATATTGAGGTTTGGGCTAACTCTAAGATCAACGCCGCTATCGATGTCCATTCGCATGGCAAAATCGCCGTATTGTGCTCGTTGGTAAGGTGTTAATTTGTTTAGCAATTCATTTACCAACTGCGGATTGTTTAAATAGCCTTCTGCCCTTATACTTCTGAGAACTGAGGCACAATTACGCACTGTAGTGGTGAAGTTGCGAATTTCGCGTCCGTCCTCGCTTAGTTTAGGTAACTCGCGTACCTTCCTCAATGCGCACTCCAAAAGGCGAGTCGGGTGCCCGAATTCGTCTTCTAGCGCCTTCATCACTTCTTCTGGATCGGCGGCAGTTCTTAGCAAATCTCGTACAGCGGCCTTTGCCTCGCCTACGAGCGCCACACGGAGGCGCGCCATATTTTCAAATGACTTAAAGGCGTGTATCTCACTCGTACTGCGATAGGCCTTTTCAAAACTAAGCCAATCCAAAGCGTTACTGTCGAACGTAGGTATCTCGTGCACTTGCCGCGGTACATGTCTTTTTTGACCTAGCTTGCTGATGGCCTCCGCTAGCCGATCAATGTTAGATAGAGGCTCGCTCTTCGGCAGTGGCGGCAGCGGCTGGGGTGACGGTGTCCGCGGTAGAGATGGTGCGGGTGCTCTGGAGTCTAGGAACAGGGCAGCGGCTTCGTGCTGCGGCGACGGCAGACGCGGAACGGCATGGGACGGCGCGATATTGGCGGGCGTGTCGTCGAGCCAGCGCTTCACGCGCGCTGTGGTCTCTCCGCTCGCGACACTGGGCGCTGTCACTTCTCCGCTAGCGATACTGGGCGCTGATTCCACCTTCTCCTCTTCCTCCTGTAATTGTAGGTCGGCCATGTCCAGGGCTAGCTTCTTTTTAATGAGATTCTGTTTTATTTTGGCCACCTCAAGCTCCGCTTCGTACTCAGCGCGTAAGCGCCGTGCTTTGAGGGAGGCCTGGCTAAGTTTGGAATCTTTGGACGTATAGCTGGCCGCGCTGGCCTTGCTCTTTGGCCGCACCGTGACCTCTGTTTGCGGCGTCTTCAACCCCGACGGCGGTTGTTCATCTCCGTGGCCTTTCTGACCACCCACCGAGGGGACGCGCTCTGACTTCAAAGATGGCGTCTGCCGTGGTACGTCGGCACCCGACGGAGTCCCCAATCCCGAATCTGGCGGTTTCTCCAACATCGCTCTAGTTTTGCTGCGTGTTCTCCGTTGTTTACTGTGATCACTCATTGCTATTTCACTTATCTGGCTCGAAGGACCAATTTTGTAAGTGAAGGGCAGGGTTGATTGTAAGAAAAAAGCTAATGTTCAGAATTACTATTACGATATATATTGGTCACAGAAAAGAAAACACATACACACACAAGAATCTAGAACTACCAATTATATTGTCGCGGAAATGGAAAAATGTACCGTTTTGGCGCGCAAATTACGTAACGATCGATTCACTTGCTATGCGCTGCGCAGACTGGTTTATGCCGCGCCGGCCGGCGCGGGCGAGCCCCGCTCGAGGCGCGTACCCCTCTCTCCCTTCCCCTCGCTCACCTTGTCGCACCAAGGTTAGCGCCGTGGAACGGAGTGAAACGAATATTATTATTATTTTCTTAAATTACTACTTGGACAGTCGTGCTATCTAACAATGCCATATACCGAAATTACTAGAAGCTGTGCTAAAACAAAAACAGACAAGGTGTTTGCATCAGATCAAATATCCGTAAGGTATGGTGTACCACAGGGGAATGTAAATGACCTGCCCAAAGCCATACACCATCCTATGATCTTATTTGCTGATGACAGCACCTATATTTAATTATTAAATGTATTAATCAGAATAATTATGAAAATGATATTAATAATCTACTGAATAACAAAATATTGTGGTTTAGTAAAAACAATCTAGGAATTATTTTGACCAAGACCAATATAATGCATGAATATATAAATATATGCAAGTACTCGCAGATATAAGAAAATTTCGTACGCCTACCGGCAACACAATAGTGGTTCGCAGCATCCTTTAATAACCAAAGCAATGTACGTATGTTAAACTCGTAATCAATTCTTTAAGTGGAATTCTAGAAAGCGCTGACACAGATGAGACAGTAATAAATGAGATGTATTTTTTTTTATAGACCTAACTCACTAAAAATCTATTAATACATAAATTAAGAGTTTTGATTGTTAAATCTTATCTCAGAATGCAATTTTTTTATTATTATGTAATTAAATGGAGTTGTATATCTGCTTGTAAGTCAATATTGGAATTATCTTAAATGTCTCATATTCCTTAGTAAGTGTAGTGAATTTTTGGACACTTTAGTGTCTGCTGAACCTTTCATAAAGAGCTCGGCCAGTCTGACCAACCTTGGCGACCATGACAACGCCGTTCTATCCAAGTTCTTTGCGTCTCGATGTTGCACTATGGCTCTGCTCCGTTGTCGATAGTGGCAAGGTCGGACGTTGGCAGCGCGACGTTGATCTCCTGCCGACGGTTCCAAGTAAGTGCACCTTGGATGGCAGTCACCAGACTGTTCAGCGGATATCAATCCATGTTTCTGAAATTATAATTTATTCAGTGTAAAAAAAAAACGTGTAGTTAAAACGTATCCCACTTCTGAACTTAATTTTGATATGTGTATATAGCTATTTACTATTATTATAGTGCATAAAATATCCCCTTTAAATATGGGAATTTATAAATTATTTCGGTTGTTATTCTATGTAACGTCAATTTCAAATTATAAAACTGAATTGATTTGGAAACAGGTTTTATTATAATTGTTAAAACACACAGTTATCACTATAAAAGATGTAATGATAGATAGACACAATAAAATGATTATTGCCATTACGTTTATTCATAAGTACATACTGATAATATAAATAAATATATTTCTTTTAGGAAATAATTATGTTTCTTTAATTAAAATAGACAAGTAATAAATAATAATGCTATTTGATTTATCTAAAGGGTATTTATTGTTATAAAGTAAATATACTCTTATCATTTTAATTTACTTTTAATGACAATTGATTGTGAACAAACACTTATATATTTTTATATACATAGTTTATTTTTTAAATGCAACTCAAATAATTAAAAAATGTACACAATATGGTCAAACAATCAGATAAAGGTACTTAGCTCTGTTCGTGTCGCTGGTAGCACAACAAGTGACTGCTCCTCAGTGAGCGGTCCGTTTTATACCTGGCTCCGGCAAGTGCCGCAGGTGGTCTGATCGACCCGTTTTATTCGCTTACCCACATTTATAAAATGATTAGTGATTGAGTCAAGTAAATACCTTAAAATGTTACAAATATTAGATGAAATAATCTTAAATCCAACATGTGCATGTGTAGCGACGTCAATGGAAAATGCATTAGTGTTAACAGTATTTGTGTGCGTTTCCTCGTCCCCCGCGCCGAAATTGGCAGACTTTCTGATAGAAATTAGTGCGCGTCTCGCATCCATTTGGTTTAATTATCAAAGTTCTCCGCCTTTCTTTTTAACCGACTTCAAGATTTGAAAAGAGGAGGTTCTCAATTCGGCGTGTATGTTTTTATTTTTTTTATTTTTTTATTTTTTATGTTTGTTACTCCATAACTCCGTCATGTCTGAACCGATTTTGAAAATTCTTTTTTTGATTGTAAGTATATATATACAGATTGGTTCCGTTTTTGTCAAAACGCAGTTCTGATGATGGGATCCATGAGGAATCGAGGGAACTCCTCAAATCTTAAAGGCATACATATAGTGATTTTTATATTTTTATCAACAGAACCATCATTTTTATTCAAAACAGTGACATTTGATGAAGTAGAACTGCTGATGATGATCAGAACGGAACTCTTCAACGACGCATAGTTCACGTTTGGCGATTCGTCCTCTTCGCTGTGTTTGTTTAGCAAGTTTAATTGTCAGAACAAATGTTCGTCAAGCTCAAGTTCTGATGATGGAATCCATGAAGAATCGAGGGAACTCCTCAAATCTTAAGGGCTTACACATAGTGATTTTTATATTTTTATCAACAAATCAAGCATTTTCATTCAAAAGAGTGACATTTGATGAAGTGGAACTGCTGATGATGAACAGAACGGAACTCTTCAACGACGCATAGCATGTTTGGCGATTCTTCCTCTTCGCTATGTTTGTTAAGCAAGTTAGATTGTCAGGACCAATTTTCGTCAAGCTCAAGTTCTGATGATGAGTTCCACGAGGAATCGAGGGAATTCCTCAAATCTTAAAGGCATACATAAAGTGACTTTTGTATTTTTATCAACAAATCAAGCATTTTCATTCAAAAGAGTGACATTTGATGAAGTGAAACTGCTGATGATAATCAGAACGGAACTCTTCAACGACGCATAGTTCACGTTTGGCGATTTGTCCTCTCCGCTGCGTTTTTTAAGCAAGTTATTTCATTGTATGGAATCTAAGTGCACCATCTACAATAATCCTTCACCGGCTACCCCTATTGAAGTCGGTTTTTTTTTTTAAATTATTTAGAATTCCTTTCATAATACTCCAGTACTCTTCAACAGGTCGCAGTTCTGGACTATTTGGCGGATTGCATATTTTGGGTACCACCATGATCCTGTTAGCGTTGTACCATTCCATAACTGATTTTGCGTATTGGCAACTGGCTAGATCTGGCCAAAATAGCGGTAGTGAGGCACGCTTCTGTAAGCAATCTTTCCGATAAATATCGCCGTTTATTGTCCAGGTGGTGATAAACGAGCGACTTCTTTTACCACAGCTACATATTGCCTGCCAAAGAAGTTATTTTTTTGGAAATTTCCCACGTTTTTTTAATTCAAAATCTTCAGAAGTATCTGTTCCATATTTGCTAGTATAAAACTCTTGACCAGGTATTTGTTTAAAATCCGCTTTTGTGTACGTCTCGACGTCCATCACCGCGCATTCAAATTTTGTCAAAAAAAACTTCATAGAGATGTCGCGACCGTATCTTTGCGGATAAGTTCTGTTTTGAGTCTCGATCTGGTGCGGCCTGGGCTTTATAACTCCCCAGTCCTGCTCTCTGTGTCACTTTTTGGACATAGGACTGAGACATTTTCACTTTTTTAGCAACATCACGAGATGAAATCGTATGATTTGAGGCAAAAATCTTTAAAATACTCTGTTACTTTTTCTTATTCTCGACTCCCTGCAACCCACCACTTCCTGACTTTTTATCTATTATCAAGCGTTCACGGAAAATTTTTAATATGTGACCAACCGTAGATTGTGGATATTTCAGCCTTTTCGCGATATCTATGTAGCTTAACATGGGATTATTTACATGTTCGTACAAAATGCGTTCACGTTGTTGATGTTGTACCCTCAACATTTTGTCAATGAATGAATAAAAGAAAATAAGACTATCATCATTTTATAGCCCAGTTTCTTATGAGAAAATTGTTGTTTAATAAGTTGGAATATCTACATTTTTCGAATAACTATAGCTATTTTTACATGCCCAAATTTTGGCGTTTTCAACCTTTACGTACCAACCGGAGCGGCCATGTCATGAAAAAAAGTCTGCCGATTTTTGCGGGGCAGGGGAACGTCAAATGTATGAGTATACATTTGACGTTCCCCTGCCCGGCAAAAATCGGCAGACTTTTTTTGTATAGAAAATGCCAGACATGGCCGCTAAATGCACGACATGGCCGCTCCGGTTGGTTGAATTCTCTTAGACTAGGTACAATGTATAACACAAAGTGTCAGCAACGTTTACGGAATACTTTAGCTATTATTTATATCTTAATATTAATACACGTTTTACAGTATTTTACCCACCGTTCTTCCTTCTCGTGTCATTCCAGTTATCTCCTCGTTTTAGCCATTTCCTCTGCTCTTTGCCCGCACGTAAATCCAATTTGGGTCTACATTTTGATCGGTATGATATAAGGTCTGGGATAAAATATCTCATTTGTGTTGTTTATTTTTTGTTTCATCTTTAATCTCGAATGATTTTCTTTTTGCAAAGTCGAGAGGATATGAAAATAACAAATATTAGATAGGATACAGTATGCGCTTTAAAGCGAAGTACATTTACATTACCTTAATAAGTTATAAGTTTATTTTTCCAATCATTTATGATCATGAACAAAGTGTCGCAAAAATTATAATTACAGGAAAAACAATGTTTTATTTTATATACTGGTGGACAATCTTACACAGATCGATCTGATCCCAAACTAGATAAGCAAAGCTTGTACTATGGGTGCTAGGCAACGATATACATTCTTAGATAGATAAATACATAGAAACGTCCATAACTCGGAACAAATATTCGTGATTAACACACAAATGAAGGCCCTGACCAGGATTGGAACCCGGGACCTCCAGCTTCGAAGACAGGCTCGCAGGTTTATTTAGGAATAGTTATACTTCATCATAACATTAATTAATAGTGACTGCAAATTAAATAAGGAAATATTTTTAGGACATCATGCTTGTCGCTTGCAGCATGTTGCAAATATAATGTGAATGAATACATACATATAAAGCCAAGTCAAGCCAAGAATAAAATATAACTAGAAGCAGATTGGTACTTACTACGTTTAAATGTAGGTACTATCCTGTTTCCCCTGAGAATCGTAAGAGGGATGTCTAGTTGAATTTCGTTCAGAGCGGTAGGTTAGTAACCTGTCACTGCTGTGCTGCAGGGGAATACAGCTATACCTACTTATACATATTTATATGCAACAAATGGTATGGAGAGTACAGGCTCATATGTGTTGTATAATATTCCAAGTACAACAGTAAATATAATGTTAATATTACCACTTTTGTGTTACGAAATTAGATTTAGTAGTTTAAATTTATCACATTAGGTACCTACATAAGAAGAACGAACGAAAAAGTGCTGAATTTGGTGGAGAGAACAGACGCTTGCTTAAAACGATTGAAAACAGAAGAGGAAATATGTTGGGGCACTTGATACGTCATGACGATTACATAAAAACTATTATTGAAGCGAGAATACCAAAACGAAAAGGCCGAGGAAGACCAAGACGTGCTAGAAAAAGCCAACGTAATGACAAATCATGAGCTGAAAGAATTAGCGGAAAACAGAACGGAATGGCGATTACTCCACCGACAATAGCCAGGCTCTTAAAATTATAATGATGATGACCTACATTTTGTGATCATAGTTAGAGGAAGATATGTAGTGTAGTTGATTTTGAAAAGAAATTGTTAAATACCTAGGTTGGCCAGATTCAAACTTGCCACAAACAAGATGTCCAGCGGTGTTCTAACCAAGTGACAATCGTATAGGTTACTTTTCGATGATGTCTGTCATTCCGATTTCTAACTTTTCGATTGGCGTTGTCGATAAACAAAAAAGACATTTATTAGTTTACGTTCTAAAAAATAATATATTTTTGAGTGTTTTTCCTCTCCGCAGAACTTTTTTTTTAATATAGATTTTTATTTTTTAAATATCAAAAATAAATTCTGCACGTCTGTTTTATAAGGAAACGATACCACACAACCCCTAGATGCCTTAACCAGAGAGTAAAACCATATTTCACGGGACCCCTGATTTTGACGTGAAGGTCCAAAAATTTTACGGACCTCCAATAAAATATTCATCGTGGGGCACTCTATTCATGGTCAAAAATTCACCATTTTTTTCTCGATGCGCCCAACTTTTTTCACTTTTGTACTGAGAGGAAACCCTACTATAAGTGTGACTAAATAACGTAGAAATAAAAATAGACAGCGTAAAGTAGGGTACGTAAGTACATTACGCTTGCAAATTGTCCGCAGGTAGCGAATATCGCGTTACGCTCGCTGCATCGACATTAGCATATCGATGGGGCTGCGAACAGTGAACGATAAAAGTGTAAAAATCGTATTGGCTCTGCGAAATGATCCCACATTTTTATGGATGTGCGTTTGAAGGGCATTATGCAACCTTTTAACGGCCTCCTAGCCAAATTGGTAGTAACCCTGCTTACAAAGCAGGTGGTCCCGGGTTAGAAGTATGTATAGTAAACGGTTATTTGTGACGTTTTCAAAGGTACATAATAGGTGCAGTCGGTTGATAATAGAGTTTTTTTTAATACCACGATGGTGGCAAACAAGCATACGGCCCACCTGATGGTAAGCAGCTACCGTAACCTATGGACGCCTGCAACTCCAAAGGAGTCACATGCGCGTTGCCGACCCAAGTTTATTTCTTAATGATTTTTGTTATGCAGTAACGCCCTATAGACGACCGACAATGATGTACCTTTTAATTGAAAATTATCTATGACATAAAATAAACTAAACGAAAATCGGTTCATCCGTTTGGGAGCTACGATACCACAGACAGATACAGTAGATACACAGACACGTTAAACTTATCCTCTCTTTTAGCGTCGGGGGTTAAAAATGACACATTTGTTCCTGAGATATGGATGTTTTTAATGTATTTATCTATAACTATCTATTACATATATCATCGTCTAGTACCCACAATACAAGCCTTATCTTTTGGGCTTACTATGGAGCTAGTTAGATTTGTATAAGGTTGTCCATAATCTAGACACGCGGCAGCGTTTCAAGCCAAGTTCAAGCAAAGGAGCGGGCTAGCCAGCGCCAAGTGTATATTACACGAACCACTTGGTGCCACTTTTGACCCTTCTATAACTCAAAACCTCTTTAACGTAAACACATAAAATTACGTGTGTTTAATTATATCCATAAGGACATCTAGAAGCCCAAATTTCATGAAGCTAGCTCAAACGGTTATAAAGATATGAAGGTCAAAAAGTCAAATTTTAGCACTGACTGACTGACTGACAAATGCCTACCTAAATCTAACCTACTTTCAGATGACCTAGAAGGATGAATAATAATAATAATAATAAATACTCTTTATTGCACACCTCATACAGTTACAAGCACAAATTTTACAATTAGATAAATTTAGGTAGAGGTAACAACAGGCGGTCTTATCAGAATCAGTCAGGTCAGTTTTTATCAGAATTAAAAAATATATATATGTTGAATAACTTTATAAAATGACTGATGCAATGAAAACTGGCCTAGTCAAATCTAACCTACTTTAAGATCTCACATTTTTAAATAACAGCAATTGTTATAGGTATCAAATAAAGCAAAGAAATAGAGTTTAATACTTGTTCATAAAGTTATTTTGTTCCTATAAATACATATTTGGATTTTGCATAGAACTTGGCACTCATTTAGATCTCCATTCTTTTTGCGACGAAGCCCACAAGCATAATTTTTGTATTGAACTTGGCTCTCCTTTTTTATATTTATGTTTTTGGTGGGATACTTATTTACTTTATTTATTTACCTATGTCATCATACAACCTATGATAGCAAACCGTGCATGAAGTTGAACGATTTAATTTTTATTTTAACCAAATCAATAAAAAACGTTGATAACTTTTTTAATTGCGGGAAAATGCATATTGGGTAAAATTCAAAGCTTTTTTTCAAGACTTTTTCTGGGAGCCACTTTTGTACCGAGTACGAAGTCTACTATCTACTTATTTCATCGCTGGCTGCAAATTTCTCCCGAGCGAAATAAAATGCGCTGTAAAGCGCCGTTAACGATGAAATTTTATATGCATTCAGAATCGGATTGTGTTTGAGGCTGTCACGTTAAAGGCGGATTTAAAGTTACTTTGCGACGACGAATTGATAAGTTATAGTCGAGCAACATCTCTCTACGTATATTGTGAAATAGGAGTAAGTTTAGTGTCAAAGGATCTATACATGTTATTTATGTATAATTTGTTTTCTACCACGTAAATTAAGGATGATGCACATTGTTCCGTTCCGCGTTCTACACACTTCCGACGCTCCATTTTGTATCCATTGTGTCACGTGACGCATTTTATACAAAATGGAATGTCGGAAGTGTCGTGTAGGACGCGGAACGGAACAGCGTGCATCATCCTTTGCTGTAACTTTTAATAAAAAAACTACGTGCAGTTCAGTTCAATATTGTGTTTTAATCGAAAGTTTGCCATTATATTTAAGGCACATAAAATCGCGGGCTACCCTACTATAATTTAAGTTGACGCAGCACAATTATACCAGGGCATTATAAACATACAACACTTAGATAGCAGCACATTTACCTGGGGCATTCAAGCCCCCAATTGTGTCGGCTCCCTCGACCGTGGTCGCGATAAACTCTGAAAAGACCTACCGGACACTCCATTCATGTAGATCATTGAGGACCGCGTGAGAGGCAACTGTGCAGAAAAGCGCCCAGACTATAATGTAGGTTGTGCGGAGAATTTGTAAGCATTAAATCCGTTCAAATGTTTTTTTAAACGTAGTTGTGATGTGACTTGACGGTTTCGTGTATTTTTTTAAGCATTGTATTTTGCAAGTCAGAAGTAATTTGTGAAGCAATATTGTGAAAGTATAAAAACAAATGGTGGCAACGAGAATTGAGGATTTTAACAATGCGACATAAGTGATTGCTAACAACTCCATCGTTTTATGACCTACTTATTTTCATTTCTTATACTCTTTGCTGTAAACGCAACGTAGGTTGTACAGCAACCTACGTTATGTTTACTAATTGGCGGTATTAGGCTCAATTTTGTCAAGAATCTTACTTCCATAAAAAAGTTACATACAATTTCAAACAAAATCATGTGCCTGCCTATATGTAATCGCGTATTCTCAATTTACCAAAAATGGTATAATGTTTTACTATCTTATTTTCCCTAGCTGATAACGACACATACAAAAAATGACAAGTGACTGACGCCACGTCACATCGGTCACATTTTTTCCACAATTTAACCCTGCAACTGTTTATTCAATTGTCCGTGTCCTCTGAGCCGTGCAGCGATAAAGCATGAAAAGATGAAATACCGCCGGGCACTGTGGTGATGCCTAAGTGGCTGAAGAAGGGTTGCTCTCTGTTAAACCGACATATCTATAAAAGTGTATACACCGTCTAGGCCAAGAAAATTAGATTTTTTCAAAGAATTAATTCCCAGCAGGCTGGAAATCGCTTTAATAGCTTCATGTGGTCCTAAATGCATGTAATCCGAGTTTGCCCAATCCCAAGAGGTGTGCATAACTTTTTAGCGAAATTTTTGCTCTTTGTCAGGTTTTTGCTTGTAGCTCAAAAACAGTACGTCCGACGGAAAATGTCATATATATCAATATTAAAGACGGTTAAATTCTGCGTCGAATGAGTAACTTAACTTTTAATTCGGTTCAGCGGTACAGCCGAAATCAAAAGTTATAAACCGGGAAAATGTCTCATTTAATTGAAAAACTCGTATTTTGACTTCCATACCACATATCTTTCAAACAGATGACTCCTGTTGAAAAACCTATAGAATAAAAGTTGTAGAGAATACAATTTCACGTTATATCGACATATCAATTTTCAAGTAGAGTCATTTTGAAAGACTAAATTTGGCATGAATTCAAAATAATTTTTTTCTAAATCTTTCTGAGTTGCATATTTTCCATAAAATATGAGGTGTAAGGCGTACATTTAATGCATCGTTACAACTAAAAACATTTAATTGCAAATTTCTAAAACGTATCTAATCAGAAAACTATTTATACACCGTGTTTTATTTTCATTTCCATTAATTCCAAGGGTACATTCCTGAGCTTAACTTAAGTATATTTCTTAAAGACGCTAGTGTCCTATTTGCTCCATTTCTGAGGTAATCGATGGTTCTTTTTCGTCTTTCTGATTGTGTTTATTTTTCTTTTAGTCTGAGAACCCGCTATAAAGTCATGTAACTATGTACGCCTCACACCTCATATTTTATGGAAAATATGCAACTCAGAAGGATTTAGAAAAAACTGATTTTGAATTCATGGCAAATTTAGTCTTTCAAAATGACTCTACTTGAAAATTGAGATGTCGATATAACGTGAAATTGTATTCTCTACAACTTTTATTCTATAGGTTTTTCAACAGGAGTCATCTGTTTTGTGGTGTCACCTCTATACATATATAATCTATGATGTAATCATTGTATATTTAAGATGCCATCTATGAAATATAGATCCAGTATTATTCCAGCATCTGCTTGTTTCATTACTCATCCTTTCCGAACCTTACATGGCGACCCTGCCAATTTTGTGCCCTAGAGCACGACTAGATACCTCTCTAAAGTAATTTCAAAATTTTACTTAGTTATGTTACAAGGTCTTAACCTTGGTTACAAACTTTTAAAGACAATGTTATAAGTAGTGAAGTGATAACTAGTTACAGTTTAAAGTGTTACATTCTTCTACGAATTCGCCGCGAGACGTCCATACGATACCGGCGCCGGCCCACGCGCGCGTGCCATTCCTTATTCAGATAACAATTATAGGACATTGTAAAAGTAACTAAATAAGATGGCCACTTTAATACGGACATTATCCGATTCAGACACTTCCCGGTACAATTCGTATTATTAACATCATGGGTACCAGCCAAACCAAGCAGGAGGAGATCGTGATCGCCCAGACGGGGGGCATGAACCAGGCCACTGTCGAGGAGGTGCGGACCCACTTAAGCACTATAAATATAGTGCTCACCATCATCGCAATTATTATAGGCATCGGCCTAATGAAACTATTGTACAGTGCTTACAAAAGGTGCCACGGCCAGTGGATACATCAGGGCATTAACCAAAATGCCCTAAGGCTGTCTACATACCGGCGACAGCTGCAAGCGGCACCCTCGGCACCCAAGGACATAAGCGGAGTTTGAGGTCACTTATACGACATAATTATAAATTAAAGTGTTTATCCGTGAATAAGTAAACAGCTTAAAAAAAAAAATATATATATATATATATAATCCAGTGCGCGTTATACCTGCGTAATAGGTATGTCTACAAGTGCGCGACGTAAAAGTGCATAATTAAGTGCGTTATATTTAATCGCAAATGATCGCGAGTGCGTATGATATAGATAATTTCCGTTCGGGGACATTTATGTACTTATGACGGTTTGGACTACGCCTACTATGCGAAATCTTATAGTGGACTTTAAAATTAAACATATAACTTTAATGTAAGTAATTAAATCAGTGATCTGTGTTATCTACTTGTGACCACTAAGCCCAAATAAATGGTAAGTTATGATTGATGTCTTAAAAAATGTGTATTTAGAATTGAAAGAAATTAGACGCTACCTAATTAAAGTTGGTCCAAGTAAACGTACAGGAAATTTAGTTGTAAAGAAACTTAACGAAGCAAATGTATTATTTAGTCAATACACTACTATTTCAGAACATTTATCAGTAGATATTCAAAAAGGTAATATTTTAGAGGAAGACGCAAACATAATTAAAACATTGTCACAAAATTTTATAGATTTATACAAGGAAATTTCTGATTTATGTACTGTGAAAGAAGAAACAATGTCTGAAAATAACATGGATACTTTCAATTTAAAAACGGCTTTATCCTTATTGCCGCAAATGACTGACGATGAGGACAGTATTAAGTGCTTAATCGATAACCTTGAATATTACGCGTCCTTGCTTAACCCTTAAGTGCATACGGTATCAAAAATGATACCTTGTCTTTTCTGCGCACCAACATTCATATTTTTTTATCATCGTGGTCTATTGACCGAAGTTAGTTACCTTTGCTCCAATACTAATAAGAAAAAAAAAACTGGCAACCATAGTGCATCCATTTTTATACTAAACGTCAAAACTGTAAATTGTCGGGTTACTTTTTGCGATAATGAAATTTGCAAGTTTTAATTTTTGTTTATCTGGTGAATCCCGTGATATTTTGAATGGGAAAAAAATGTACAAATAAGTTTTGTATCTATAGTTATATTACATAATATGCATTTTTGTTAGATATGTATTCATTGAAATATTTTTTTGAGTTTTAAGTTGGTATCAAAAACGATACTCCATGTGATAGCGCCTTTTTTCGTGGTATCAAAAATGATACTCTATGCGGTCTGCTCTATTTTTCTACTCGCACGGTTTATGACATTTTTTGTGTTTGTTTGTATTGTACTAATATTTGGCATGTAGTTTGGGTATGTATATGAGTTTTTATAATTTCTATAGCATGGTTCGTTATAGAGTATTAAAATATAAGGACATAGAAGAATGGTTGGCACAGTTAGAAGGTGGAGAAATATCGGAAGACGATGCCGATTCTGACGGAGATGATCTCGAGTTTTATCCAACGCTCGAAGAACTGCAAGTAGCTCTTGAGGAAGAGGAGGCAGAAGAAGAACTTACAAATATGACAGAAGAAAAAAAATTTAATACAGGGACCCAATTCCACTGTAATTTTTTATAAAGGGGGATAAAAGGATGAAATGTCGAGTACAATAAGTGTAGTGTTTTTATGCTCAAACAAAAACTCTACTTCTTTTAAATACTTCCATTTGTAGTTTACGTTTCTTCTGATTGTTTAAATTCTATTTATAAAGTTAATTATTTAATATTTAATTATGTTAAAAGAAGAATTTTTTAGTGCACACTCCATGGAGTATCAATTATGATACCATGGGATTTTTTATTTAAAAAAATATTGAAATATGACTATGCTTTTTTTTACTATTTTTTCCATCATTGACGTACATTTTCTAATCACATATTTTTTTTTTGCAAAAAAAAATTAAATCATGCACCTAAGGGTTAAAAGTGATAATTGTAAAAAGAATTTGATACTATTTATACTGAAAAGTAGGTTGTCTCAAGCAGCTAAATTAAAATTAAATTCATCTTACGATACGGTGGATGCATTAGTAACTGATATGAAACAGGTCCTTCTTCCACAAAAATCGGCTACTGCTATCCAAAACCGATTGCAGCAGATTAAACAAAACGAAATGTCAATTCAAGATTATGGGAAATAAATTTCGGAATTATTTGTAGAACTTACGATTTCGCAAGCAGAAGGCAAATCAGAAAGCTACAAAATTTTAAAGCCACTGAATGAGAAAATGGCTATAAAAAAGTTTGCGGACGGCTTACAAAATCGTAGGCTCAGTACTATCATTGCAGCCAGGAATTTTGCGACGCTGAAAGATGCCATACAATCCGCCAAAGACGAGGAGACGTCATCTGCTACACCAGCTGAGGAATCGATGCGTACGTATGTACCATACAACTACTCTCATAGGAGCAACTACTCTCGTAATGGGCCAAGAGGTCAATATAGCCCAAGAATATATACAAATAGGAACTCGCGTGGCAACCCGAATGCGTACTCAACCGAAGCTCGCAGAGGCTTCAGCGGATTCCAGCGTTCGCCAAATAGAGGTAATGATCACGCTAGATATTCTAGACCGTCTCGAGGAAGGTATAATAACAATTTTAGCACTCGAGGTAACCAGTGGATACGTAGAGGACAAATGCGTGTAATGTCAGAAGAAGAAGTGAATAATCCTCAACCCCAAAGTAGCCAAGAAAATGAAAATACATTTTTTCGTGACTAAAATGGAACATATATTTGCTGCAAACAATAGTTCGTATATAAAATTGTTAGTAGGTATCAAGCCTTATACGTGGCTGTTAGATACAGGCGCCTCCATATCGGCTATAAAATATAAACACGCTGTTGAACTTGATCTCCCGATCCATAACGATGACATGCTTATAAATGGTATGGGAGGCAAAGTCCAAGCAATAGGATATATGAATTTGCAATTAATCACTAACGGTCATTTATTGCATCATAAAGTATTTGTATTTGAAACATTGCCATGTGCGACAAATGGCATCATTGGTCAAGACTTCATTAAGAAATATAAAGCAACAATGGATTATGACGACAATATTTTAACGTTAAAACTATCCCCTGATTATAAAATCACTTTACCAATATACGACGACGAGACTAAGCTACTACAAATTGCACCAAAATGTGAATCAATTCATTACATTAGGACTAATATCACAGAAGAGTGTGTAGTTTGCTCACAAGAAATAAGGCATGGAATTTATTTATCTAGTTCAATTGGCAAACCAACAAACGGTACGATACCTGTTAAAATATTAAATACTACAAATAAAACTTTAACATTGACAAATTTACAACCAACGATCCATCGACTTAAAGATTATAATGTATGTTCGTTTGAGAAACTAAATAAAAGTGCAGATAAATTAATAAATAAATAAATAAATAAATAAATAAATAAATAAATAAATATTATAGGACAATCATACACAAATCGACCTAGGCCCAAGGTAAGCTCAATAAGGCTTGTGTTATGGGTACTAGACGACGATATATATAATAGATAAATATAAATAAATACTTAAATACATAGAAAACATCCATAACTCAGGAACAAATATCTGTGATAAACACACAAATAAATGCCCTGACCAGGATTCGAACCCGGGACCTCCTGCTTCGTAGGCAGGGTCACTACCGACTAGGCTAGGAGGCCGGCAGATAGATTAAAAGAATTATTTAAATTACTACAATTAAAACAATTAAATTCAGAAGAACAAGCGTCAATAGAAAAACTATGTGCTAAATATTGCGATCTATTTCATTTACCCGGTGATAAACTTACAACTACGGACATTTATGAGCATTCCATAACTTTAAAACCAAACGTTACTCCAATATTTAGTAAACCATATCGTCTACCACATGCTCATAAAGATGAAATTAACTCCCAAATTGATAATTTGATAAATCAAGGTATAATAGAACCATGTAGGAGTGAGTGGTCTAGCCCAATACTGCTAGTTAGTACCGAAAAAGACAGACGAAAGTGGACAGAAAAAGTGGAGATTAGTCATTGACTATCGTAAATTAAATAATTGCATTGAGGACGATAAGTTCCCACTCCCAAATATTACGGAAATATTAGATGCTCTGTCAGGTAGTATTTACTTTACACACTGAGATTTACACCAAGGATTTTACAATGTCAATTTAAACAAAAGTAGTCGTAACTATACAGCATTTTGTTCAGGACAGTACAGGATGGTTAGAATGCCAATGGGAATGAAAACCAGCCCAGGATCGTTTTCCCGCATGATGAACATGGCTATGGCAGGTTTAACTTATGAAAAATGTTTCATATATTTAGACGATTTGATTATTTTCGGAAGAGATCTTCATACACACAATAAAAATTTATAAGACGTTTTTGAAAGGTTAAGAACATGAATCTTTGAAGCAAATCAAATTATTTTATTCAATATTTTTTGATTTGCAATTTTTTAAGTAGTTACACTACTATATATAAACTGAAAATAGATGTCATATACTTCAGAAAATGTGACCAAACCCTCCGGTGTCCGAGGCCAGATTTGAACTGGCGTCTTCAGCTTTCGCGGCTGACGTCCTGACCACTAGACCACCCGGTCACGGCGGAACTTGACAAATTTTCTCATGTATATGCAATCTCTGAATTTGAAACGGCTAGGCGCCGTTGACCATACTCTAAGGGCATGCGCAGAACGTGCTTGCACCTCCTATCCGAATCTCTTACGTGATTCTGGTATAGCGAGAGAGATGGTGCGGCCATCTATGAATCTTTGAAGCAAATCAAATTATTTTATTCAATATTTTTTGATTTGCAATTTTTTAAGTAGTTACACTACTATATATAAACTGAAAATAGATGTCATATACTTCAGAACCTCAGGCCTCGGACACCGGAGGGTTTGGTCACATTTTCTGAAGTATATGACATCTATTTTCAGGTTAAGAACAGTTAATTTAAAATTAAATCCCCAAAAATGCGAATTTTTAAGAAAAGAGATATTATATTTAGGCCACGTAGTTACGGGTGATGGTATTTTGCCAGACCCAGATAAAATAAATGTAGTTAAAAATTACCCCCGCCCCAATAACTTAGATGAACTACGAAGATTTATTGCTTTCGTCAATTACTACAGGAAATTTATTCAAAATTTTGCAGAAATAGCTTACCCATTAAATAATTTGTGCAAGAAAAATGTGCCATACCAATGGGACAGTGAATGTGAAAAATCATTAGAATTATTAAAAAGCAAAATTACTACACCACCAGTGTTATAGTACCCGGACTTTTCTGAACAAAATCAATTTATTGTCCAAACAGACGCATCTAATGTTTCGTTAGGAGCAATTTTATCAAATCAGGATGAGAGACCAGTTGCATACGCTAGTAGAAGTCTAAATAAAGCGGAAAAAAATTATCCAACCATACAGAAAGAGCTATTAGCAATAGTGTGGGCTGTTAAACATTTTAGACCGTATCTTTTTGGTAAAAAATTTAAAATTCGGACAGACCACAGACCATTGATTTATTTATTCACTATGAGAGATCCGTCTAGTAGACTCATGAAATTTAGACTTCTACTAGAAGAGTACAACTTCGAGATAGAGTATGTTAAAGGTTCGTGTAATGTGGCTGCAGACGCATTATCTCGAATAACTTTAACAACCGATAACTTGAAAGAGATGGGTGAAAGTATTTTAGCAGTTACAACTCGAGCACAAAAGAGAAGAATGGAAGAAAAGGATAAGGAGAAAAGCTTAGACAGTAACCTTCACAGCGATTGGCCTAATCAACCAAAAATTGTAGAGGTGCTTGACAAGCCCAAGGATTATACGGAGTTGTTATTTATAGAAAAAGAAAAGCTAGATATAGCAAAAAGAACAAAAGTCGTAAAAGAAAGTGAAACTTTATGTTATGTACCAGATGACAAAATAATTTACATTAAATACAAATCTTCTCGATCATGGATTACGCGAGCCGAATTTGTGAGAGAACTTGTAGAATTGTGTAAGAATATAAAAATAAATGAAGTATACTTAATAAAAACAAAGCAAAATAATATATTTATAAACAAATTACTAAATGAATTACAGAATTATAAGGACAACGATAAACCACGATTATGTGTCTTAGTCGACGTAGATAAAATAAACGATAAGGATGACCAGAAAGTAATATTGAACGATTTCCATCTTCTACCCACAAGTGGCCACGCGGGTGTGAGAAGGATGATAAACAACATCAAAAAGTATTATTTCTGGCCAGGCCTTGAAAAAGACGTTATAAATTATGTTAAAAGATGTGATAAGTGTCAAAAACAAAAGCATTCAATTCATACGAAAGAACCAATGGTAATTACGTCTACTGCGCATACAGCGTTCGAAAAGCTATATTTAGATATCGTAGGTCCCTTAGAGACAGATAGTAATATTATTCAATCAAATACAAACATTGAAAACATTGAAAAAATAATCAACCCAGTTGGACTTGAACCAACATCGATACGCCTTACCGGGGCTCGATATCACTTTACCAATTAAGCTATGGGTTCAGTTACCGAGCTGACGAAATTCTCAATGTCTTCAATCATCTTTTTGCATTTATTTTTACATCGACTTTATAGCAGCCGTAAGCGACATCTAGGTGCCAACCACTAGAGTTAGATACCCTTCCCGCCGACCCTTTTACAAGTGTCACAACGGAAATAACAGATGGCGCCTGCTATCAACTCATAATTATTTTTTTTACATGTTTTAAAGTGGGTATTCCACTCATACATTAGTATGTTATTCAATCAAATACAAACATTGAAAACATTGAAAAAATAATCAACCCAGTTGGACTTGAACCAACATCGATACGCCTTACCGGGGCTCGATATCGCTTTACCAATTAAGCTATGGGTTCAGTTACCGAGCTGACGAAATTCTCAATGTCTTCAATCATCTTTTTGCATTTATTTTTACATCGACTTTATAGCAGCCGTAAGCGACATCTAGGTGCCAACCACTAGAGTTAGATACCCTTCCCGCCGACCCTTTTACAAGTGTCACAACGGAAATAACAGATGGCGCCTGCTATCAACTCATAATTATTTTTTTACATGTTTTAAAGTGGGTATTCCACTCATACATTAGTATGTTATTCAATCAAATACAAACATTGAAAACATTGAAAAAATAATCAACCCAGTTGGACTTGAACCAACATCGATACGCCTTACCGGGGCTCGATATCGCTTTACCAATTAAGCTATGGGTTCAGTTACCGAGCTGACGAAATTCTCAATGTCTTCAATCATCTTTTTGCATTTATTTTTACATCGACTTTATAGCAGCCGTAAGCGACATCTAGGTGCCAACCACTAGAGTTAGATACCCTTCCCGCCGACCCTTTTACAAGTGTCACAACGGAAATAACAGATGGCGCCTGCTATCAACTCATAATTATTTTTTTTTACATGTTTTAAAGTGGGTATTCCACTCATACATTAGTATGTTATTCAATCAAATACAAACATTGAAAACATTGAAAAAAAAAAAATCAACCCAGTTGGACTTGAACCAACATCGATACGCCTTACCGGGGCTCGATATCGCTTTACCAATTAAGCTATGGGTTCAGTTACCGAGCTGACGAAATTCTCAATGTCTTCAATCATCTTTTTGCATTTATTTTTACATCGACTTTATAGCAGCCGTAAGCGACATCTAGGTGCCAACCACTAGAGTTAGATACCCTTCCCGCCGACCCTTTTACAAGTGTCACAACGGAAATAACAGATGGCGCCTGCTATCAACTCATAATTATTTTTTTACATGTTTTAAAGTGGGTATTCCACTCATACATTAGTATGTTATTCAATCAAATACAAACATTGAAAACATTGAAAAAATAATCAACCCAGTTGGACTTGAACCAACATCGATACGCCTTACCGGGGCTCGATATCGCTTTACCAATTAAGCTATGGGTTCAGTTACCGAGCTGACGAAATTCTCAATGTCTTCAATCATCTTTTTGCATTTATTTTTACATCGACTTTATAGCAGCCGTAAGCGACATCTAGGTGCCAACCACTAGAGTTAGATACCCTTCCCGCCGACCCTTTTACAAGTGTCACAACGGAAATAACAGATGGCGCCTGCTATCAACTCATAATTATTTTTTTACATGTTTTAAAGTGGGTATTCCACTCATACATTAGTATGTTATTCAATCAAATACAAACATTGAAAACATTGAAAAAATAATCAACCCAGTTGGACTTGAACCAACATCGATACGCCTTACCGGGGCTCGATATCGCTTTACCAATTAAGCTATGGGTTCAGTTACCGAGCTGACGAAATTCTCAATGTCTTCAATCATCTTTTTGCATTTATTTTTACATCGACTTTATAGCAGCCGTAAGCGACATCTAGGTGCCAACCACTAGAGTTAGATACCCTTCCCGCCGACCCTTTTACAAGTGTCACAACGGAAATAACAGATGGCGCCTGCTATCAACTCATAATTATTTTTTTTACATGTTTTAAAGTGGGTATTCCACTCATACATTAGTATGTTATTCAATCAAATACAAACATTGAAAACATTGAAAAAATAATCAACCCAGTTGGACTTGAACCAACATCGATACGCCTTACCGGGGCTCGATATCGCTTTACCAATTAAGCTATGGGTTCAGTTACCGAGCTGACGAAATTCTCAATGTCTTCAATCATCTTTTTGCATTTATTTTTACATCCCCATACCATTTTACCCATAGCTTAATTGGTAAAGCGATATCGAGCCCCGGTAAGGCGTATCGATGTTGGTTCAAGTCCAACTGGGTTGATTATTTTTTCAATGTTTTCAATGTTTGTATTTGATTGAATAACATACTAATGTATGAGTGGAATACCCACTTTAAAACATGTAAAAAAATAATTATGAGTTGATAGCAGGCGCCATCTGTTATTTCCGTTGTGACACTTGTAAAAGGGTCGGCGGGAAGGGTATCTAACTCTAGTGGTTGGCACCTAGATGTCGCTTACGGCTGCTATAAAGTCGATGTAAAAATAAATGCAAAAAGATGATTGAAGACATTGAGAATTTCGTCAGCTCGGTAACTGAACCCATAGCTTAATTGGTAAAGCGATATCGAGCCCCGGTAAGGCGTATCGATGTTGGTTCAAGTCCAACTGGGTTGATTATTTTTTCAATGTTTTCAATGTTTGTATTTGATTGAATAACATACTAATGTATGAGTGGAATACCCACTTTAAAACATGTAAAAAAACAGATAGTAATAATTATAATTATATACTAACGCTCCAATGCGAGCTTACAAAATATGTCGAAGCTTATCCACTAGTTTCCAAGAGTGCTACAGAAGTGGCAAGATCATTTGTAGATAACTTTATACTACGCTACGGGATACCAAAGGAAATAGCAACTGATAGAGGTACGGAGTTCATGTCCTCAACAATGACCGAGGTTTGTCGCTTATTGCATATATCAAAACTTAATTCAACAGCTTACCACCATCAGAGTATCGGTGCATTAGAAAATTCTCATAAACACCTTGGTTCATATCTACGTATTCAAACAGATAATCATCCAGAGTTTTGGAGCAAATGGGTACCCTATTGGTGCTTTTCATACAACACGTCAGTTCATAGAGAAACAAAATATACACCTTATGAACTCGTATTTGGGAAAAAATGCAGTCTTCCCAGTAATTTTTTAGGTAATAACGTAGATCCAATTTATAATTATGACGATTATCCAGCAGAGTTAAAGTTTCGGTTACAGTTATCGCAAAAAGAAGCAAGAGACAACTTACTTCACAGTAAGATACATCGGAAACAAAAATATGATGCTAATGTTAAAGCTGTAATGTATCGGCCAAATGATTTAATTTTAGTACGTAATGAAGTAGGTAATAAGTTTAAGGCAATATACTGAGGCCCTTACAAGGTCATAAGAGATGTAACCCCGAATGTAATAATAATTAAGGACGGTAAGTCCGAAGTCATACATAAAAATAGGACTAAAATATATTATCCTAATATATAGATAAATACAAATATAAAGCGCCTAATTGTAGTAAAAGCGCTGTTGTAATACAAAAAGAAAAAAAAGGTATATATCAACTTTTTTTTTCTTTCATTTAGAGGGAAGGTGTGGTGTCACCTCTATACATATATAATCTATGATGTAACCATTGTATATTTAAGATGCCATCTATGAAATATAGATCCAGTATTATTCCAGCATCTGCTTGTTTCATTACTCATCCTTTCCAAACCTTACAGTTTCAAAGATATGTGGTATGGAAGTCAAAATACGAGTTTTTCAATTAAATAAGACATTTTCCCGGTTTATAACTTTTGATTTCGGCTGTACCGCTGAACCGAATTAGAAGTTAAGCTACTCATTTGACGCAGAATTTAATATTGACATACATGACATTTTCCGTCGGACGTACTGTTTTCGAGCTACAAGCAAAAACCTGACAAAGAGCAAAAATTTCGCTAAAAAGTTATGCACACCTCTTGGGATTGGGCAAACTCGGATTACATGCATTTAGGACCACATGAAGCTATTAAAGCGATTTCCAGCCTGATGGGAATTAATTCTTCAAAACACTTTTTATAGATGTTATTCAATCAAATACAAACACTGAAAACATTGAAAAAATAATCAACCCAGCAGGATTTGAACCTCGCATCGATAGGCGTATCGATGCGAGGTTCAAATCCTGCTGGGTTGATTATTTTTTCAATGTTTTCAGTGTTTGTATTTGATTGAATAACATACTATTGTATGAGTGGAATGCCCCACTTTAAAAAACATGTAAAATAATTACTTTTTATAGATCTTATTTGCTTGGCCTAGTCGGCCCTTATAACTAGAAATATTTTAACAGTGTATTCCTGATCCTATTTAGATACTAAAATGTCCTATAAACTTTTCTGGAATACGCCTATAGTTTCAGAGTTGATACCAATTTTAAAAAGACTCACTTTTTATTATAACTCTACACAAAACGCCTTTCTGATGGTGTTGTTGCCAGTATTGGGCATAGTTTACACGTCCTTATTGACTGATATCAAAGTGACAAAGAAAACTTTGCAGACACTAAATTTTTACAAAACAAATGTACCAATTTGTTTTAGGCGATAATTTTATTAATATAGTCTGGCCAGCCAACGAACGCAGTAGCAATGTACAGCGAACAAAAGTATGACAACACAATGAATCAGTAAAAAACAGCAATGATCATTAAATTCTATGTTTTTAATTTTGGTTGGTATTTCCGCCCCTTTCATTAGGTGACATTTACGGAGTGTAAAAAGGAGACGGATATATTTCGTCTAATCTGTCATCAAATGCAACAGATTATCTTGTACAGGCAATGTCTTTGTCTCTTGGCAGGTCTGGCATCGAGGTCTTCTATCGAAGTTGCCAGCTTACGGCCTGCCCGAGGGATTGTGCAGATGGGTCGCCAGCTTTTTGTCCGGCAGAAGCATACGAGCTGTAGTCGACGGCAGTTGCTCCGAAAGCATGGACATAAACGCTGGTGTCCCGCAAGGCTCCGTGCTATCCCCAACGCTGTTTTTGCTACATATCAATGAAATAGAAATAGAAATAGAAATAGAAATAGTTTATTCGTAAACACATACATATAAAAGAAACAGAAGGAAAGAAAACATAATTCAAGAAAGTGCCACGAAATGGCCTCATCTCAGCATGATGCTGGCGGTTGTCAGCGCTGATCTTCCGATGAGACCATCGGGTGAAAACAATTCACGGAAGGTAACACAAAACAAGATAAAAAAACTAAAAGCAAACAAAGAGCATTAAAAGAAACATAAAGATTATAGATATCTACATAAACTTATATGCAAAAAGTAAAATATCGGTAAAACACAATAGAAAATGTCTGTCCGACCAAACTTGTCTTGGCCGTGTATTAGGCATAGAACGCATGCGCACTAATTATGACAGGCATGACATTGACAGTCGACATGAAAGAAAGGGAAATTATTAAAGATCAAGTATTATGCTGTTATTACATTGAAAACAATAAACATTTAGTATAAAAAAAATACGATGGCAATGCGACAGGAACATATTTCAGTTCAGTGGTACGTTAACAATACAATGTCTACAGGCAACTTGTTTCCAGTCTGCAGGTTTCCTGGTTAAGTTGATGGTCGAGCATGTACTTCTTAAGCTTGAATTTAAAACTATGAATACTTTGCAGGTTTCTCACTGGCGGCGGAATATTGTTCCAACATTTAGACGCTGCATATCGGAAACTTCCTCGGAAGGCGGCCGAAGAGTGGTGCGGCGTATGATATGATATGTTGTCTATCGGCAACATTCATTGTTATGCGGACGACAGTACTGGGGATGCCTGTTACACGGTCCGTGCCAATATCCCTCGATCCGTTGTGGTAGAGAGTCGTGAAAAACTTGTGTCCGATATCGTGAACACTCTTTCTGGAGTCTCGGTGTGGGGTCAGGACAAATTAGTCCGATTCAACCCCACAAAGACACAAGTTTGCGCGTTGACCGCTAAGAAAACCCCATTTACTGTGGCCCCTCAGTTCCAAGGCACAACCCTTACAATGTCAGGGAGTATTGGGATCCTCGGTGTCGACATTTCCAGCGACGTCCAATTCCGTAGTCACCTTGAAGGGAAGGCCAAGCTGGCATCCAAAAAGCTCGGTGTGCTCAATAGAGCGAGGAGATACTTCACTCCGGGGCAGAGACTGCTCCTATACAAGTCGCAAGTCAGACCCCACATGGAGTACTGCTGTCACCTTTGGGCGGGAGCACCTGGATACCAGCTTGGGCCCTTTGACTCGGTGCAAAGGCGCGCTGTGCGGATCGTCGACGATCCCAAACTCACGAGCGATATTGAACCATTGAGTCTAAGGAGAGACTTTGCCTCCTTATGTGTGTTCTATCGCTTGTACAATGGGTTGTGCTCTGAAGAACTGTTTGATATGATGCCCACGGCAGCTTTTTATCACCGCACCGCTCGCCGCCGGCAGGGTGTTCATCCTCACACCCTGGAGCCTAATGGGTCGCGCACTGTACGGTTTAAGAGGAATTTCCTCCCACGAACGCTGCGACTGTGGAATGAACTCCCTGCCGTGGTTTTCCCAGCGGGCTACAGTATGAGGTTCTTCAAAAAAGGAGTGTATAGGTTCTTAAAGGGTAGGCAACGCGCATGTGAGTCCTCTGGGGTTGCAGGCGTCCATAGGCTACGGTAAATGCTTACCATCAGGCGGGCCGTATGCTTGTTTGCCACCGTCGTGGTATAAAAAAAAAGGCAATTGACTTAATGAGTGAAATGCCTTAAAAATGAATTTAAATTCAATTTAGAACGGTGCAGGAGTTCTATCTCACTCGCGCTTAAGATGAGAGTGAAATGCACAAGAAACAAATTCAATGTAAAACAAATGTGAATTCAAATGTTCGACACGAAATATTACATATATATACATGGCTATAATGGTTGCGTTATAGCGTTTGGTAAAAAATAGTAGGTACTACATTTTGGAAGTGTTATAATTATGCAATTTATGCTCTTAATTTGGAAGTTGGATGTTGCATAATTATATATTATGCAATTTTTGCAATAACCTACTAGCTTTTAAACACAAACAGTAAATTTTAACACAAGTCCTCATACATTTAAATATCTTAAAAATCATTTAATTGTACGATATGTTACATCAATGCTGCAATGACATAAATGATGTAAAATAAATGTTATTCAATAAGGCCAAAATCAAACTGACATTTATCGCTTGAGCTTTGAAATATAATTTAACACCAAATGAACGTTATAAAGTGTGCCTTTGACCTGCCTGCTTTGGCCTGTGTGCTTTGTTGTGCTTTGGGGCTTTAAATGTTAGAATCGAATTTGCTCATAAAACTGAGCTAATTTTAGTCTATAACTATTTGGGTTATTCAGTGATTATAATTTTTTTGTAAGGTCAGCTGCAGAGAAAAAGGCCCACGCTGCATACAAAGTTTGTATGGAAGGGGATCTTTTTCTCTGCAGCTGACTACAAACCAAATACTATTTTCAATGTACGTCATCCAATGAAGCAATTGACATCGTCCGTCACACTTTAAAAACTGATGATTTTGCAGTACGTTGCTGGCTTAAATAAGTTTTGAACTGTTTTACGGTTCCGTACCTCCAAAGGAAAAAACGGAACCCTTATAGGACCACTTTGTTGTCCGTCTGTCTGTCTGTTTGTCAAGACCATTTTTCTCAGGAACGCGTGGAGGTATCAAGCTGAAATATATATCAAATACTGTCCCTTGGAGCTGTGAAAAAATCAAACTTCTAAGCCTACGCCATCAAAAGATACAGCCGTATGCCGCAAATTTCCGCACATTTTCGAAACTCGCAAGGGAATCATAACCTACAGGGTACTTCCCGTGAACTCAGAATCTTGAAATTTGGTACGAAGCAACGTCTTACAGCACAGATAAAGGAAAAATTGCGAAAACCGTAAATTTTTAGTTACATCATTTACTAAAAATATTTTTAATTATTTTACAGTTACTACCCCTATATACATACAGGTTTGTACGGAACCCTCGGTGCGCGAGTCCGACTACTCGCACTTGGCCGGTTTTTATTTTTACAAATCCAGATATTTTCAAAAGTATCGTTCTATTGTAGTTAGTTCAGTTTTATGAGCAACATCGATCCTTACAATTAAGCCCCATGATCAAAGGCACGCTGTATTAACCTTAATAGGAAGTTATACCTATATAAAAGCCAAGTTAGCTTGAGACCGTTTCAGGCACAATTGGATCCAATATCATTATAACAGCTATTTATCAGAATATCGAAGGAATATTCCGGGTATTTCAAGCAATCAGTCCTAGACAAACAAAAACTTATATATTGACATTGTAAACGATTTCATTACTACCGTCAAGGAAACTAATATCGGCTGTCATATATGTGATATTTACCGGATTGCCGGAGAGGTGGTTTGGGACAACTACAAAAAATATTGTATTATTACAAAAAGAAGTTACAAAAGTACGAATGATGTCCTTGGAAACTGTCATTTCCATTTTGAAGTAAATATCTGATTAGGATTTTAAGGATTTATCAGTTTTGAAAGATAGAAATGAATATATTAAGTTTCTTCAAAAATCGTAGAATACATAAGATGTACACGACACGAGGTGGTAATTAAAAAGAAATTGAAAAAATGTAGAAAAGGAACCCAACGATTTAAAAATGCCTTGAATTAACAATAACCGTTATGAATTATAAACTGAAATAGATGTCATATATTTCAGAAAAAGTGTCCAAGCCCTCCGGTGTCTCAGGCCAGATTTGAATTGAAATTGCAAAAATTGCATATTAAAAATGTTCAACAAAATAATTTGATTTGCTTCAAGATTCAATAACCATTATGGTTAAATACAGTCATCGGTATTTTATTCCTAGAGGACAATTCCTGGTAACGTCAATAGTACACCTGTGTACGGAATTCTCCGGAATAATCCAAAAGCACCTTACGAACAAAAATGTTGAGCTATTGATCGAATTCCACGACGTGACATCGGAGCTTTCTGCTCTAATGGTATCGGTCTTTTATTGCGCCCCTGACTACCGAAGATATGAACCTTATGCAGACGGAATAAGGTTATTGTAAAAAGTAATTATCACCGTGTATTAATTTTAGTAGACGGCTGCCGTCAATATTGAGCGTAGGATTGTCAGGGAAGTAATTAGAAATGGGCCTCTGTATGAGAGGTCGAACAGGAAAGATTTCTAGGGGACTATTTGACACTATGAGAACTATAAGCGTTGAGACAACATACCTATTAGGAGTGTTATTATTTTAGAGCTATTTTGGTGTAAAAATATCTTTCTTTTCATCTTTGTTCTTTAACATTAAATCAGGGGATTATGTCGTCAAAGTGAACAACCTCGAAACGGCAAAGGGGCTGAATATTTTTTCAACAAAGATATACCGGGTGTTGCCTGTAACACGAGCAATAAATTAAAAAATAGATTCTACTCCTCCAACAATACAACTTTTGTTCAACAACTTTAAAAAAATATGTAGTCTTTAGATTGTCTCTTTTTTAAACAAACTAAATAGTATTTTCAATGTACATTAAAATCCTTCTCATTGACATTGCTTGTCAGTCTTCTCACCTTACAGACATAATCAATTTCGCAATACATTGCGTGTTCGAATAAACTTTAAAGTAAACACCCGGCATTCTATTTAAGTATTTAAGCTGTACGTACTCTAATATTGCTAGGGAGACTAAATACACACAATATATACTATTCAGAGCGTAGTTTCAGGAAGGAGTATTTAAGCTCCTGAAGTGATGAGGAACCGCCCTGTGCAACGCGAAATGAGCCAACTTGGACTGGAGCGGAAATACGGGGGGGTGTAAAAAAATTTGTCAGGCATCCGCTTGAAAATTTGCATGCTTGTTCTTCATCACATAAAGACACCGGAAACAAATTGCCATCCGCCCAGGCCAGGCAGTTGCCGAACCATCAGAGTTGGAAGCCGGACGCAAGGTGAATTTTTCGATCGGTGCCGATTTCGATGATTGTAAGTGCGTTTTTCCTAAGTTCTCCTCCACCGATAGAAAATAGAATTTTATTTTTGAAGTGAAAACTTCTTTAGCGGCGCTGTGCACTTTTTGTGATGGGGAAAAAATGTTAAACTCGCGACAGGGTCACGTGACCGACAGATTCGACAGGTTCAGTGTTGCCAATTTAGCACTTTTGGGGCTAAAGGAGATCGTCAATTCCAGGCCCACTTGCGATATGGTCTCGTATAAAGTTTGGTCTTCAATTTTAAGGAAATACCCATTTTATTACGAAACTAGACAAAATATTGCATGAAAATAAAACGGGAATTAGAAATGAAAAATAAAAAGTAATTTCGTTGATCCTTCCGCCATCCAAATATTGCTAAATAAATTGTTAACGTCTTTACAGCATTGACATAAGGTTAACTTCTCCTGAGCCGAGACGAAACGGACATTTTCAGTAAGGAGTTACGTTTATTTTTTAATCTTGTTTATGATTATAGTTTGACACTATTAATGTATGACGTCACCGTCATCTATATCTGCCGCATGAAGTTACAATTTGAAACTGGAGTGTGCTCTTCGGCCAATAGGTGACTAGAAAAAACGGTCCGATAGAGGGCATAATATGGGGGGCAGTGTTTCACTCGAACTCGTTACAAAATTGACATACATTGACATTTTAACTTGTTGTCATGCTGGCATTATTGTCTAATGACGTCATAACTCCCTAAGTCGAAGCGGGACGCGGCTCCCTAAATTACTCTCTCTTTTTGGCCCAAGAGTGTGCTCCGGTTTAAAATTATAACTTCATGGATACTAGTAGGAGCGCACTAACAGTGATAAACCTTATCTCTTTGTAATAAGGTCTACGATTGTTTAGTTAATAGTAGCAATGATGGTTTGACAGCCATTATCATTGTTTACCCAAATACAAGAAATCTGCGGCAGGATCAATATATGACTTTTTATTATTTTATTATGATTTCCGTTTGATTATCATGTCAGATTTTGTAGAAATTCTTTAAAAAACGGGTATTTATTTTATTCTATACTTTAAATCATAAACATGTACGCTTAAAAATATTGTCCTTATCACAATCATGTTTTTACATCCCGATTTCTCAATTTTCCCGTTACATTTCATGATTATTTTATGACCACGCTGATCTAGAAATTAAAGCGAATGTTTTGATATCTATTTCATAATTATACGCATCTTTATGATCTGGGGCAAATCGCCTAACAAAAATTGACGATCTCCTTTAGCACTATTTAGACTGACTTAGCCCTAATTTTTTATTCCTAATTTCATTCGCTAGTATCCTTAACAATACCAGGGTTACATAAGACGTTAGTAGTCGATTTGTAATACGATCGACACAGTGCTAAGCAGGATTGACCGGCCCAGCTAGGTTCGCAAATGTGATGAATACTGTACAGACTAGGGTCGCATGGCACAATAAGAGTTCATTTGGATAATTTGATATTTTTTGCATCCTATCAACTAATAGTAGGAGAGCCCATGACACTGAACCTAAGGAGTGGTCCGGAAAAAAAGTAGCCGTGCCTTTTCTGATTTATCTTTTTATTTTGTGCCGGTTTAGAAGCACTGATTGTATTTAAATAATCTGTAGATACAATCATACAAAACATAAATACAATCATATTTAAATGGAACAGCGTTTGGAAGTTTTCGCCTTTTGTATTCCATCATACACATAGTTTTTTGAACAGCGTCTTCTGACAGAATTTTTGAGGTGTTTCTCAAAAACATGTTTTTTTTTTATAGTTTGATTTGATGAGCTATTTTATACCTTAATAAATTGTCTTTCTTCAATAGTAAACTTTTTTATCTGGCTTCATTTTAAGGTAGTTACAGTAATTTTTAATTAAATGTATTTGCCTTTTTTTATAGAAAATTGTCTCCCATAGAAAAAGCTTTGTCAGAGGTTAGATTAGAGAGTCTTCCTGACTATCCTAGTTAAAATACAGTTAATTAATGTAGCTTCTTGGTAAGATGAAATTCTGAAAAGCATAAAACGGGTTGTGAAAATGGAAATACAATTGTGGCGTTGTAGCAGATGTCGATTGAAGATTGTCAAATTATGTTGTTCAAAAAGTATGTTGAAATAAAAACGCGAAAACTTATATATGCTCACATATTTTATTATGATTGTATATTTATTTATTAGTATTGTATCTACGGATTAATAAAATAAATATACTGCTTCAAAATTAGCACTAAATTAAAAAATACACAAGATTGTACACGGCTACTTTATTTCAGGACCACTCCTTAGTTCGATAAGTCTCCTATATGAGACATGGATATAATATAATTAGACTAATGGGGGAACACGAAATGCTGATGCTGCAATGCAAAAAAAATGGTGGCGTATTTTTTTTTTTTTTTTTTAAATTAATAACCCGGTTTCTAGTACGACAAGTCTCCTAGATTTCCTTTGTTCCTCGAAGCAGGGGAGGGGTAGGGCTATACGATAATGCGGTGCTGCAAGCCCCCGTGCGTGGCCTTGTCAGTGGCAGCAGCATCAAAAGATTGTAGATGTATGAAAAAACAAAGCGCCTGATCTTTTAAAATATAAACTCATTTTAATAACGTAACATCTTGTTGCAGTTCAGGCGCTAAGTTTAGGTTACATCTTTGATAAATACAAAGGGAATAGATATGGTACCAGGCGCACGATTGTGTGCCATCAAATATAGGTTCCGGCGCATATATTGAATCAGTCGTGTCAAGGCCGCCGAAGAGCGTGCTTTAAAAAAAAAATATATATATATATATTTTTTTTTTTTTTCATTTATTCAGTAAGTAGGCCACAAGGGCACTTTTACACGTCAAAGTAAAAGAGAGAGAAAAAAAATCAAACTACACCGTTTCTAACCCTACACCTCTGACCCGAGAAGAATTATGTCCGGCAAGAAACTCGGCGGGACTTATTTTTTCAAAACAACAGTACATCAAAACTAAACAATACATATATGTATTGTGCGTTATTCTATAAGAAAACATATCAAACCAAGGTTAGATTAACCAACAATAGGTTATAGTTTAAGAAAAATACCAAAGAAAAAACCGGCCAAGAGCGTGTCGGGCCACGCTCAGTGTAGGGTTCCGTAGTTTTCCGTCCGTCACAGTAAGTGTCCCCACTTAAGAGTTAATAACACCGCCATGTAGGATATGATATGAGAGTTCCACGTACAGCGACATCTATCGGCAAATTAAGTAAACTATTGCGCGCGAGCTTAAAGTATGGAAGATGATTTTTATGGAATAATTCTTTATTGCGTGAACCGATTTTCACCGTTTTTACTTTATTTGAAAGCACGTCATTTCATTGTAATTTTGTAGAAATTACAGGTACAATAAACACCTGCTTATGCGGTTAAATTACAAACTTAGTTCAGAAATTATTTTGTAATTTTTTTTCAAAAACTATTCATTCTATCAAGTTCAAAATAATTTTCCTAGAAAGTTTTTATAAAGTTCTACTTTTGAGATTTTTTTCATATTTTTAAAACTTACGGTTCAAAAGTTAGAGGGGGGGGGACGCATATTTTTTTACTTCTGGAGCGAATATTTCCGAAAATATTTACATTATCGAAAAATGATTTTGGGAAACCCCTATTCATTTTTAAATACCTATCCAACAATATATCACACGTTAGGCTTGAAATGAAAAAAAAAATCACTCCCCACTTTACGTATAGGGGAGGTACCCTAATAAATAAAAAAATTCCACTTTTTATTTTACCACTTTGTCGGCGTGATTGATATACATATTAGTACCAAATTTCAGCTTTCTAGTGCTAACGGTCACTGAGATTATCCGCGGACGGACGGACGGACGGACGGACGGGCAGACAAAGCGAAACTATAAGGGTTCCTAGTTGACTACGGAACCCTAAAAAGATGAGTCCAAATCTGACTATTGAAAATAAATTACATACAAGTTTGATATACTTTCTTACCTGAACTGTGTCTTCTACATAAATTTCCAAATTATAATAATCCATCATCAACAGTTAGAAACAAACTTTGAATTTAAATAATATAAAAAAAAGTACTTAAGTGATTCTAGTATACAATAAACATACTATTTCTAAATTATACTTAGAGATGTATAAGGTCTCCAAGTGTCTTGAATAAAAAAATATGGATAATCAAGCACCGAATGTTGTGTCTAAAGCCAATTAAACTAAAATTAAATATGATTAATAAAAAGTTACGTAAATGTGTTGCCCCAGTTAGCCTAAACAGACCGGTCTCCACAAACAGCACCCGTTCACGAGTATGACGCATATCTCAGCCATCGCCCCCCTCAACCTTTCTTCGGGAAAGTGGCGACCCGATCAACGACGCCACCATAAGCAGAGCCTTTTAAGCGAGCATGACATGTTCAAGCTGGCGGGCTTTATTAATTAATAAAAACTAGCCATGTTTAGTCTGGTGAGAAACAATATTCTGTGCTCGTATTTTACATGCGTGAACTAAATTACAATATAAAAGTGACATAGAGATGTACATGTCTCTAAGCGTCAGGATCATTAAATATATATCTATACATATAAATATTTGCGAATGCAAGACTTAGAGATGTATAACGTCTCTAAGTGTCCAAATACTAAATAAAAACGAAATAAAATAAAAATGAAAAACAGGTAATACTGGACACTAGTAAAGCTGCTTCATAGAGTAATGTACCTAATAATTTCTCAATTTGTATTGTACTAACTATATCAAGCTACAGGCTTAAAGGCATCGTTAACCTCAATGAATTCCTTTAAAGTATAGTACTCTCTCCTCAACAAATAGCGCTTAACATAAGACTTGAATTTATTTAGTGGCAAATTCACTACATCAGCGGGGACTTTGTTATAAAAACGTGTACAGTTCCCAGCAAAAGACGTACGAACCTTACCGAGGCGGTGGCCAGGCTCAGCAATCTTATCTTTATTTCTAGTGTTATAGTTATGGATATCACTGTTGAGCTTCAATTTATGGATGTTTTTCCGCACATACATAATGTTTTCAAGTACGTATTGAGATGCTACGGTAAGAATATTTGCCTCTTCAAATTTTCCTCTTACGGATGCTCGACCGCGCATTTTATAAATGCCACGTACAGCTCGTTTTTGTAGCACAAATATGGTCCCAATATCAGCTGCTTTACCCCACAACAGAATTCCATACGACATAACACTGTGAAAGTAACTGAAGTATACCAGCCTGGCAGTTTCACTGTTTGTTAGATGGCTGATTCGCTTCACGGCATAGGCTGCAGAGCTAAGTTTCCCAGCTAGGGTAGCTATATGTGGATGCCATTGTAATTTCGAGTCTAAAGTGACTCCTAAGAAAACAGTTTGATTTTCGAATTCCATTATTTCATCATTTATTATAATCTTGCTGCTGTTAATCTGCTTGACGTTGGGAAGTGTAAATTTGATGCACTTCGTTTTCTTGGCGTTCAAAAGTAGGTTATTAGCCGTAAACCAATTTACTACTTTGGAGAGTGTACTGTTAATACTATCGAAGCTGTTTTCTTTTCTGTCCACTTTAAATATCAGAGATGTGTCATCAGCAAATAACACTATATCATGTTTATCTTGCACAATTTTAGGTAGGTCATTAATGTACACCAAAAACAGGAAAGGACCAAGTATTGAGCCTTGAGGCACTCCGAGTGCCACAGGGGACCCAGAAGATTGAGTTCCATTAATAACCACTCGTTGTGTTCTATCCGATAGGTATGATGAGACGAGGTTAAGGGCACCAGCTTTGATCCCGTAATGGCTTAGTTTTCTCTTTAGATTTTCGTGATCAACGCAATCAAATGCCTTCGATAGGTCACAGAATATTCCAACAGCATCTTGTTTTTTTTCCCAAGCGGCAAAGATGTGCTTAAGAAGAACAGCACCTGCGTCAGTAGTCGAGCGACCTCTGGTAAAACCAAATTGATTTCTGGCGAACAATTCGTTTCGGTTAAAATGTGACACAAGTTGATTTAGAATTAGTTTCTCGAAAACTTTGCTCAGTGCCGGCAGTATTGAAATTGATCTGAAATTGCTTGGTTCTGTTCTCGATCCTGATTTGAACAAGGGGATGACTTTGCTGTGCTTCATTATGTCTGGAAATATTTCTGTATCAATACATTTGTTAAATATATCAGCTAAATGTGGTGCAATCGATTCAACAATGGAATGTAGAACTTTAACAGATAGGCCCCAAAGATCTTCAGTTTTCTTTAAATTTAGGGATTTAAATGTTTTAATAACTAAGTTCGGAGTAACATATGAAAATTTAAAGAAATCCGTACACTCTGCTATATTTGTTTTCAGTATTGCCTCAGCGACGTCAGGCGATGAATGAAGAGACTTTGTTGTTTCTACCGGTATATTAGAGAAGAACTGCTCAAAATGATCCGCAACTTCAAGGTCCGAACTCACTAAATTATTATTAATACGTAGGTTGTAGTGCGGATCTTTGATTTTACGTTTCCCAGTTTCATCGTTGATTACTTGCCAAACAGTTTTTACTTTATCCTTGGAATTTTGGATCTTTCTGGACAGATAATCAGCTTTAGCAGCGGCACACATCATCTTAAAAGATTTAGAAAAGTTCCTGACATAATCTAGGAATTCCGGACTTTTATTAATTCTTCTCAAGTCATATAAATCATAGAGCCGTCGTCTTTTCTCATGAATATCCGGCGTAGCCCAGTCGCTAAATTTCGTCTTGACCTTGCCTTGCACATTCTTCGGAATGAAACAGGCATCAAATTCCCTTTTAATACAGTTAAACAACTCAATACTCATACGGTTAGGGTTTTCCTGGGTAAATGGAACATAACATAATTGTTTCGTGATATTCCGACTGAATAAATCTAATCGTCTTTCGGAAATTGGTCTGCACATAGTGACTTGTGGAATATCCTTAGTTTTTCCGCTAAAAGAGGCTTTTTGTCCACAGTGGTCAGAACTTAAGTTGTTTATTATAGATTAATGACTAAAATACCCGTAAATCATGCCTTTTTTTAATGCTTTAATAGCTCAAAACATAAAAATTAACTAATTTTCAATGTCAAATAATTTTAAGTTACAAAAAATATAAAGAATGTGGCAAAGGAATGTGAAATGGCATGTGCAATGACAAAATTTGTTTAATATTTAATATGTGGGTAGGTTTTCATATTGTGATAGTTTTTGAACGGAGGTAATTGTATATTTTGCCTCAGTCGACCCGTTGACCACGAACGCTGTAAAGTGTTCGAAACGTCGGGATGTAATTTAAGCTCAGTACACGTGATATAATCCGTTTTTAGTTGTTTTATTTCATGTCAAAACCTTTCAAGCAATCATCTTTAATATCAGATACTAGAGAATAAATACGTTTAAGAAAATATCATTCGTCAGGTGACAACCAAAACTCAGTAATTGCAATAAAATTATTAAACTAAAATCAACCTTGTTTTGTTACTAATATGGTTCATTACGGCTATAAACTTGTGGTAGTAATTAGTGAGTTTTGGGTGTTACCCGATTAATGTAAGCAATTATCTTTAATACCCGAATGACCCGATAATGAAAACGTTTCTAGAAAGTATATTACTTAAATTTCTAACAGTTTTATTTGCTCTTGGTCATTTAGCCGTGAACACGGTGAATCCTCCTTTTTGTAAAGGGTCGGCAACGCGCATGTGACACCTCTGGCGTCCATAGGCTACGGGTAGCTGCTTACCATCAGGCGGGCCGTATGCTTGTTTGCCACCGTCGTGGTATTAAAGTTTTATTTGCTAACCCTACCTGCGAAATTAGGCACCTAGCGCTGATTCCCGAGACTTACAATTCGTTCGGGATAAGTAAATCTTTTTTACCATTATAACTACGCACAATCGGAGGTCACACCTTTACATTGGTTTTTTTGAGTCGTGCGCGAGGTAGGCGATGGAAATTAAAGTACTAGGACCACACGGATCATTCGCCGTTTCCGTGTAGTGCAATATAACCGTCGCTTATGTCGAAAGTGAAGAAAATAAATATCGATGTCAGGAAGGGGAAATGGATCGAATTTCAAACAATCTTATTATCAATATTTGTGATAGCTCAGATGAAGAACATGATAGCGACTAAAAGCAAAAAACAGAGGACTACTACTTATTCCATTTCTTAAGGGTATGTAATTTTATTAAATTAAGAGAAAATTATTCTCTTTTTGTTGCAAACGGTACAACCACTACAAATGCAATTCCATGATCTCGATAATTCATCTATACCATACACGTCTCTTTTGACAAACCATTATTGCATTATAATGAGAAACCTCTAGATCCGTAACAACTACGCGAAATCGTAGATGCCTTTATACTGGTTTTTTGAGACGATCGTTCGTTACCTATTTCACTGGAATATTCGACTAGAGCACCAGAAGTTTAGAACTAGAAATTTATTCATATTTTAAAAATATAGTATGCTATTGACTCGACATTTAATTTTCTATCTCGTTCCATCTTGCCCGCTTTCATATTGATGCGACAAGGACTTACTACGATTAATATCAATTCATTATTTTAATTTTTTCAAACCCAAATGACTCTCTTTTTACTTCTAAATATACGTCATTGTTAGAAATATGACGATCTTGTCTACACTACTGATAATTATATTAGTTGGTCTCTGTCACACTTTGTGCAATGCGCAAATTATGGAAGTCTCGCTTACACGCCCGTGTTAAGTATATTGGTGTATCTCTTTTACCCCTGATGCACAATTACATTATAGCATTTATAGCAGTGTAAGCATTTACAAGTGTGTGGGTGCCGGAACACATTTCAGTTTTGTCAGCTATGAATGTCAGGTATCCTCCTCTTTTTACTTAAATCAAAGGGTTACATACACATTTTCTTATAGAACAACGAGCTTATATGTATTGTTTAGTTTTGATGTACTGTTGTTTTGAAAATATAAGTCCCGCCGAGTTTCTTGCCGGACATAATTCTTCTCGGGTCAGAGGTGTAGGGTTAGAACCGGTGTAGTTTGATTTTTTTTTCTCTCTTTTACTTACTTTGAAGTGTAAAAGTGCCCTTGTGGCCTACTTACTGAATAAATGTTTGAGTTTGAGTTTGTATAGCATCTTGTTTTTGTTATAAAAAGATCAGGCGTTATGTTAATTATGGTTTTATAAAAAAAGAAGCTTCCCAGATAATGAATGCTCAAAATGCGGATAGACGCTCGTTCGATAATTTATAGCCTGATGGGCTCTCTCGTGCTCACTTCAACTATTTATATAGGTATCTAGTCTAGTATAGTCGATAGCAGTTAGATCTCGAGAAAGTAGGAAATCTCGGTTCTTATTTATTTTGGTGTAACATTGTAATTTGGAGCAAACGATCGGTTCGCGACGCGTAAAATCGACTGCGTATGGCAGTGGATTGATCGCATCGCGAAATGATACGCAGTACTCGCTAATTGGACAGTAAGGCCGTGGCTGGTTGACGCCGGTTGCGGCCAAGTGCGTGTCGGACCACGCATAATGGCGGCTTCCGTACCTTCAACAGAATAAGGAAAAATATTAATCAAAAGGTTGTATCTGCCTTTGGAAGAGGGTTTTAGGAGGTAACTCGAGCATGCTTTAACCGTTAATGTTTGAAACCATTTTTGTTGAAAGAATATGCAAACATGTATGTTCCTTACATTTTTTCATATTTTTTGGAACTCTAGTTCAAACGAAGCCCTGTGCAGTCAGTTCGTATCGCACAGGGTGGCTCCTCATCACTTCGCGAGTCTAAATACCGCGAGCCATCCGGTTGCCTCGCGGTCACTGAAACTAAAACTACGCGTCATTGCTCTGAATATAAATATGTGACTGCGTGAGTTGCTCAGCATTAAGATATCGATTGTATGTATTTAATAAGTACCTATAAAGGATGTGTTACTTTTTTATATAATGTTTGGTAATGTGTGTATATGGGGTATGAACAGATCTTTATAAAAAATTACAAAAAAACATCAACAACCTACTAGGATCACATAAATCGTAGCAGGTCGCCCAAGACATAACGAATGAATGAAGTTAGTTTACCGATAAAGCAAGTTGCAAGCTTAGTCGGTCGGAGCAATCCTTAACAGTACCAGGGTCACATAAGACGTTAGTAGTAGATGTGTAATACGATCGCCACAGTGAGCTAGTAGGATTGACCCGCCCAGCTAGGTTCGCAAATGTGATGAATACAGTACAGACTAAGGGTCGCATGGCACAATAAGAGTTAGTCATTTATTGGAACGAAGTTTCTTATCGGACGATTCGCGGATGCGGCTAGGCGAAAAAAAGTCACGTGACCGTCATCTAAACGCGACACAAAGCCATACGAACCCCTTTATAGGGTAAAGGCTTTTCTTATCTTTAGTCGATAGCACGCTATTAGTTAGATCTCAAGAAAGTAGGAAATCTCGGTTCTTATTTATTTTGGCGTAACGTTGTAATTTGGAGCAAACCATCGGTTCACGACGCGTAAAATCGACTGAGTTTGGCAGTGGATTTGATCGCATCGCGAAATGATACGTAGTACGTGCTAATTGAACAGTAAGGCCGTGGCTGGTTGACGTCGCTTGCGGCCAAGTGCGTGTCGCACCACGCGTAATGGCGGGTTCCGTACCTTCAACAGATTAAGGAAAAATAATCAAAAGATTGTATCTACCTTTGGAAGAGGGTTTTAGGAGATAACTCGAGCATGATTTAATTCATTTCATAAGTTACAGCCCCCCCTATACAATGTTTTAGACGGAATGATTATTCCTGAAAATATTTACTTCATTATAAAATATGTTTAAAAAAGTTCAATGTTATTTCTGAAGACCTATCGATTGATGTGCAACATGTTGATTTTTGGTAAAAAAAATGTTTTTGGCAATTAGTTACATGCATAAGTACATGGACTTAAATATTTTTTCAGCAATTTTATTACAATACTAAGTATGGCATACAAACTACAACTAATGTTCAAATTTTATTAAGATACGTTTAGCAGTTTCCGAGTAAAATGGCTGAATAAATAATTGTAATAGTTCTGAAGTGTAAATTTTTTAATTAATTAATATAAATTGTCACGTTTGTGTACGATAGCGCAATAAATGAATATTGTATTTTACCACATAAATTATAGTACTTTTATACTGATAACTAAAGCAATTCGTGCAAATTTATTTCCTAACCATTCCAAAATATCAAAGTTTCCACTTCTGCCGGCACTCCCGGAGTGCACCCCGTTGTTTTTTTTTTCTTCGCTCTCGTGCAGGGAACCAGTTCAACTAGGAGGGATGGCATTAAAATTTTGCTATATAACCAGGGTACATGCTTTCAGGCAACCGCTGTTTCAATCGGTTGCCTCGCGATATTTTTTTTTTTTACACTCCCCCCGTATTTCCGCTCCAGTCCAAGTTACGGTTGCCTCGCGGTCACTGAAACTACGCGTCATTGCTTTAACTATATCTAGACACACGGCAGTGTGTCCGCTAAGTTCGAGCAAAAAAAAGCGACACACCGGCCGTGGGTTATATTACACGAACCATTTCGGGCCAATTTCGACCACCCTATAACTCAAAACATATTTTATCTACGCATATGAAATTTCGAGTGTCTGTTGACATCCCCTTAATTGTCTAGAATACAAAATTTCATTATTCTACCTATAGCAGTTCTTGAGATATTGACGTCAGAAAATCGCTATTTTTACTATACACTCACTGACTCACTGACTCATCAAAAACCTAGACCACTTCCAATGGTCGTACTGACTTGAAATTTGGCATGGAGATAGGTCTTAAGGTCAAAGTAAAGGGAAAAATCTGAAAACGGCCAAGTGTGAGTCAGTTTTAAAAATAGCGAAGGTGTAACTTTGTTCTACTATGAAGTCATAATGAACTAAGTGGGTCTATCTTCCAATGGTCGTACCGACCTGAAATTTGGCTCGAAGGTTTGTCTTTAGGTCGAAATAAAGTAAAAATCTGAAAACGGCCAAGTGTGAGTCAGTTTCGAAAACAACGAATGTGTAATTTTGTTCTACTATAAGTAGGTATGGAGTGGAAATGAGATAAGACTTATTTAAATTTAGATACATACCAATTTAAGACAATACATGTTTGTCTTAAAGACAAGAACAATAAAATTGTTCACCACTCTGTGTGTGTCTGTTGCGGGAACCGAACCCACGATTTACGAAGTACAAAGCAGGTCACTAGGTACACTAGGTGCGCTAAATCAGTCAAACAAAAATGAAAAGACTATTTTTTCTCGCATAGTCTAAATAATTTCTAATTTTACAACTAATAAAATCGCAGATTCAAGAACATGGAAATCATATATACTCTAAGATGGAATTATATATACTACTGCCCATCTCACCCTCCGATACGCCACGGGATGAGATGGGATGGTGCACTTCTAGGGCTCATAATAGGCTACCAATTATAATACCTACTGGTAGGTAGGTATTACCAAGTTATTAATTATCTATGTAGGTAGCGTACTTACAAACAGAATAAAGTACGTTATTGATGTATGTAATTATGTGTAAGTAGGTACATTTTATAGGTGTAGGAAGCCAGTTTATTTGTAAAAATCACCTATAAATAAATAGTAAAATAGAATTAGACGCTTAGTATAAAGGGTATAGTATAAAAGTACATACCTAAGTGGAATGAGACATTTCCTAAAGCAAAAGTGATAAAAAAATAATAAAAACCTACACCTAACAAAAATAAATGAAATCCCATCAAAAACATAAATGTGAAAGGCTGCCAAGTTCGATACTATGGGAATGCTTCGCCTATAAAAGAAGTGAGATCTGAATAAGTACCAAGTTCCATAAAAATACCTCAAATCATAAATAGTTATAGGAATGCACACTTGATTTCCAGCAGTTTTTAAGGTACATTTTGAATAAGTATCACGTTACATAAAAATACCTAAAATTATAATAGTCAGAGAAACGCACACCGGTTTTTTTAGCAGTTTCCTGATAACATTTATTATTTTCAGTACTTTTTAATGATGTAACTTGGCAAGTTTTAATAGAAAATTATATACTTGACACATTGCAGTCCAAAGGTGTCGATTCATTGCATTGAAAAGGTGTGTGGTGTGTAAAAACTTGCCAAGTAACATCATTAAAAAGTACTGAAAATAATAAATGTTATCAGGAAACTGCTAAAAAAACCGGTGTGCGTTTCTCTGACTATTATAATTTTAGGTATTTATATGTAACGTGATACTTATTCAAAATGTACCTTAAAAACTGCTGGAAATCAAGTGTGCATCCCTATAACTATTTATGATTTGAGGTATTTTTATGGAACTTGGTACTTATTCAGATCTCACTTCTTTTATAGGCGAAGCATTCCCATAGTATCGAACTTGGCAGCCTTTCACATTTATGTTTTTGATGGGATACTACTTACAAGCGAGCTAATAACCCTCAATTATGACGATAAATATTTTTGAACTTACTTTGGAACCTATACGAGTACTGCGTCTAAACTCTATTAAACCGTAAATTTTGCATGAAAAGTTTGACGTAGTTGAGTCTGACCGCTTGCATATGTGAATTAACCAACAAAATAATAATCTATGTACGATTTGGGAAAAATGATGAACTAAGCACTGCGTACATATTACACGCAGAGCTAGGCACGTCAGACATGACACAATAATGAGAGGAACGAAACCCCTCTAATAAGTTTGCTATACTATGCTTATTTCTAGATCTGGACATCTGGCAGCTGTAAAGTGGTGGAGGTCAAAGAATGAAACCACTTCAAGAAAACAAATTCTAGAGTTCTGGGTTTGAGGCTATATTATGAGACATTATATAAATAATTAGATTATATCATTGCCAAAAGTTTCTGTTGGGGGAAAGTAGTGCCAAACGACATATAATGTAATTCATAGTTTGTCGCCTACTGTTTTTGTTTCCGTAATTTAATTTAAATTTTACTTATTTATTTATCAGATAACAAGAGATCCATTTTTTGTTAGTTTACCTATGAACTAAGAATAAAACTCAATATTTTTTAATGTAATGTTAAAATATAGTACACTTTATAACTGAGACAATTTCTGCAGCTTTTACCTATTTTGGAGTTACTATTTTCCAATTTAAAAATTATGCTAGTGTGTCACTCTGACCTCCACCCATTAAAAGCCGCCAGATGCCTGCATCTAGTAATTTAATATTCTTATTAAAGCAGTCTAACCAGACGGGTTTTGTAGCTCTCATTATTGTTCTTCATATTCTTAGTCCAAATAAAAAATTCTATAATAGCTATTAAGCAATAATCTTAGTATTATTACAATAATGTCCTCTGCCGAATATATCCAAGTTACCACAGAGACAGAAGGCTGAGTCCACATTACTATTATGACAACGTACATAACAGACAAGACGGGCTGAGCAAGCATAATCATGCTCGATTTGAAATGCTGCATAGTTTGTATAGGATGATGAGAATCTCTGTTTGATATACACTTAGGTATGTAATCGTTTATTTGAGAAGGATTTGTGTTTAAGTGTGTTTGGATATTGTCTGTCCATTTTGATAGCAATATTGACTGTTTTGTGATACGCAAATCGTTTCGTAGCGTTGAGCCGTAGCGCGTAGCAGGCAGGTATATTTCATTTTCTAGCAAATACCTGTGTAGCGTTTTATTTGTAGCGCAAAACAAGGTGCAGTATTCTAATTTTAAAATTCATAAACAATACATTAAACAAAACATGATCTATCTCAAACATAACTTCAACACACAACAATCAACCAATATTTAAGTTATTTTGGTGTTGCACCGGAATAATTTTCAAGCAAATCCTGCCACTTCTGATTGAAACGTTTAAAACGTTATTGCATAGTTTATCGTATCATAATGTGTTTTATAGTAAGAATACGGCGCAAGTTATATTATAGAATGGCATTTGCGACTTTAAAAATCGACCACAATATCTTCTCTTGAACATATCGAAGGTGTTTTCATCATTGTTGTTTCTTTTTGCATCATAACGCCGTCGAATGTAACTGAAGGGTACACGGAAAGAACATGTCTAGTCACATTGACAACATTTTGAGTTATAGCGCTATTAAAATTTGGAACGATTCAATTAACCATACTATTTTCGTAACTAGATGGTTTTTATGAGTTAAGAAGTGGATATACGTTAAAATTTACATCTGTAACAGAAGTTGTTACTAATAGTTCATTGCAAGCTCTACATTTTGTAAAAAAAGTCTTATTTTACAAAAAAAGTGACTAGACATGTTATTTCCGTGTACCCTTCAACTATTTAGGACTATAAGGAGCGCTATTCAGATTTCATCATCTTCATCTGTTATGGTTGAGAATTTGTTATGACATGACATTTAATTGGTGTGCGCGAAAGACCAGAGTGTCGTGTGATTTGGCATCTCGCTCACACTTATTGGTACCCGGAAAGCACAGCTAGACGTCTCAAGGTCGGTCGTATCGTAACAATAACAAAACCAATTCAAATTCAAAAGTAGAATCGTCCTCAAGACTAGCAAGAAGGATCATAATTTAACTAATTTGTATTCAAATGCCATGCTACGCGAAATTGCAAACTCAATAAAACCGGTCTTTGTGTACTTTTTTAACCCCTTAACGGCAGGGCTGCCTTATCTCTCCTTCGCACCCTTACGTCATGAGGTAGTAAATAGTCGTAAAAATTTAAGTCTTCGGGTTTGACTATTAAGACTCCATAGAATGAACACTTGAAGTGAAATAGAAGATGTACTACCTACTATTAAAAATAAAAATATTAGTCGGTGGGTTATATTTTTATATAATAATAATAAGCTAAAATATATATTATTTAATGGATATGAATCATATTTAATTTAGAATCATGTAATGAAAAAGGCGCGGGTACAGCTTGCTGGATTTAAACCCGCCCTTGGTCAGCTAATGCGAGAGGTATTTAAGTTACATACAGTTCAGCTATAACCTGTTGTTTGTTTATTTAAATTTTATTTGAAACTTGTGATTTTTGAATTATGTTGGAATCTTGTATTTGGTTGACAATAGACGTATGGACCAAAAGTCTAATACGCTAATCGAATCAACGACGGCGTAAAATCCGTTATTCTTATGTAATTATCGAGAATATAACACACATTTCATAATAACAAAAGTAACGAAAACTGATTCATTATAATCAACCTACGCATTAACGTCCCACTACTCAATCCATGAGGAAGAGCTCAATGTTATCTATTTGTACTAAGTAGGTATGGACTGAATCCTTCACTTTCACCTTTGAATTTCGTAGAAATATAGACAATCTAGCGATTTTTACAACAAAAATAAAGCCTCGAATTTTCAACAGGTCTAGAGGTAAATGCATAATGGCGTCAACTAGAAAAGCTTTAGAGTTCAAATCTGGTTTTAAACACTGGAGGACTTCGTCACTTTTTTTTCAAGAATATAACTTCTATTTCTGTTTCAAGACTATGACGGAATAATCAACGGAACTGAAAATATTTAATAAAATTACTCGTAATTTCAAATTATACACCCTCACTTAAAATCTTCGTAACAGGTAATTTAACAAGCTCGTTGCAAGATATATGGTAAGCTGCCGTAACTTGTAATGTGATTATCCTTGCGTTTGTTTGATTGCTTACAGATAAACGCGGAACGAATGAGCCCGAGGCGTTTCTGGGGATTTCTCGGGGGACTACGGTGGTTATTACGAAGGCTTGCTAAACACCGGCTCGTTCATTACTTTGGTAGACCAGAAAATAGCCATATTTAGTAATTGATATCATTTTATCGTTATTTCGCTTAGAGAATTTAAACCAACCGAAGCGGCCATGTCTGTCATTTTCTATACAAAAAAGTCTGCCTATTTTTGCGGGGGAGGGGAATATCAAATGTATGGTTATTCGTACGTAACGTTCAAATAGCCACGTCAGATAAACGTCAGTCCATACAATAAATATGACCACTGGTCATATGTTTTCGGTAGAGGGGAACGCCTGTCAATGGCCGCTCCGGTTCGTTGAATACTCTAAGTTATTTCACAGTTTTACTGGTTTGTCTGAGAATCAGACTCAGACAGTAGTCGGTTAGCAAGGGCAATATACACACGGATGTTAACTGAGCCTGTCGCCGGTATACTGGTACACTTTTAGCTACAATACGTATTTTTCCTAAATTTGGCGAAATTTATCCGTATTCGTTGAGATTTCTGGCACAAAATAACGAATTTTCTGGTACTATTTGATATGAGCAAAGTTTTTTTTTATACCACGGCGGTGGCAAACAAGCATACGGTCCGCCTGATGGTAAGCAGCTACCGTAGCTTATGGACCCCTGCAACTCCAGAGGTGTTAAATGTGCGTTGCCGACCCTTTACAAAAAGGAGGATTCCCTGTGTTGACGGCTAAAGGAACAAAAGGGTCCCTCATCGTCAACAAGGGTCCTCTTTGAGCTCTTTGGCAACCTTACTCACCAGCAGGCAGGGCTTGTAACCGGTATTTTGCTCCATACTAAAATACCGGTTTTTTTTACGTTCTTTCGTTTACTATTTCATATTTAATCGAAAAATCTTATAATATAAAGTCATAACCTAAAACCAATAGTTTGAAGTTTACGCCCGGTTTTGCTATTGCTACTGGTACATTAAATTAACAAATAAGTGATTCTACGGCATTGGGTTAAAATATCCCACTTTAATTTTACCTTGTTCCAAAGCAAAAAGTTCCAGTGACAAGCTTAATTATTTATAGTCGAGATGAATAATTCCGCTGCAAAGGTTGGTTTCTCACTATCTGCCGTTAAGGTGCTGTTTTTTTGGTATTATCTACATTGTTGATTTATTTGGCAGGTTGGAGAGATCTTTCGGGAGGCTGGAACTGCTTTTAACAAGCTTTCTGAAATGACGATGCTGTTACATCCTGTGGGTGACTCGCAGCCTGGGTAAATGTCGTATAATTTCTAACCGCTGTATTAGCAGTAGCTTAGACATAGGTACATGCAATGTCCAATTTATTTTCTTGTTACAAGAAGTGGGAAACGACAAGCATCAGTGATGATTAGAACAACCTGTCTGGGGTCAGTCATTACAACTGGGTGAATGAATACTAAACAAATGACCATATATAACATTGCTGCACTGCCACGTTAATCAACCCTATGCAATTATTTTTAACTGCAATGTGTCGAATGAGCGGAGCGTAAGCGAAGTTCTTACAGACAACTTTCGGGCACAACGGAACTGTACCTTGGTTACCTAGACTTGTGCATTTTGATTTTGAATAGTTGTCCAGTGATAACTTTAGTATCGTTTTTCTGATCTATATGAAAGGAGATCGTCAATTTTTGTTAGGTGATCTGGCCCAGATTATTTAGGACCGTTTAGGACTGGTTCTTACCTTTAAAGAATCGTCATAATTTCTAGATCAGGGTGGTGGTAAACATATTGCAAAATCTAATGGGAAAACTGAAAAATCATGCATTTAAAACTTGAATCTGACAAGGACAATATTTGAAAGCGTTCTTGTCTATGATTTATATATTAATGTAAAAAAAGTACCGATTTTTTAAAGATAATGTACAAAAGCGGACTTGAAAACAAAACGGGAATCATGATGAAATAATAAACAATCATATTTTGAATTGTGTAGTTCCTGTATTTCGGTAAACAAAGATGGCTGTCAAACCATCGTTGATACTATTATAATAATAACGCAGGACGACAAAGAGATATTAAGATTAATCACACATGATCCGAGACTGAGCATTAGAAGAATAGCAAACCGGATGAATTTATGCAAGTGGACAGTCTGGAAAGTATTAAAAAGAGAAGGTTTACACCCTTATCATTTTAGACGGGTACAAGATATTATTGAACCAGATTACGCTGCAAGATCTGTTTTTTGTGCCTGGATAACAAGAAGAGTACGCAGGGATCAAACGTTTTTGAGACGTATTATGTGGACCGACGAGGCCACTTTCACGCGATCGGGATTTACAAACCACCGCAACGAGCATCTGTGGCAGTTGGAGAATCCTCATGCTGTGAGACAAAGTTCGTTCCAGCACCAGTTCTCAGTGAATGTTTGGGCAGGAATTATCGACGATATTTTATTTAGTTGGGCCTATTATTCTACCAGCGACAATGAATGGCCCACGATTTTTGGAATTTCTTCAAACAGAGTTTCACGACGCATTAATGGAGCTGCCAATAGCATACAAAAGAAGGATGATTTGACAGTTGGATGGTGCTCCCCCACATTTTGCAAGAGATGTGCGAAATTATTTGAACGAGCATTATGTCCCGTGGGTTGGACGTGACGGACATATCGCTTGGCCACCTCGATCGCCGGACTTAACTCCACTCGATTATTTTCTATGGGGAACCTTAAAACAAAGAGTGTACGTTGACATACCGAGAACAAGGGAAGAATTAGTGCAAAAAATAATAGAACATGGGAACATATTAAGAGAAGATAATGAGATGATTCGGCGGTCTACGCAGCATGTTGCGATAAGAGCAACTGCTTGTCTCCAAAATCAAGGGGGCCATTTTGAACAGTTACTCAACTAATTGTCATTGTTAGCCTTAAGATACTCTTGCTGTGATTTCTTATTAAAGTTTAAATTATTATTACCGAATACAAACATTGAAACATTGAAAAAATAATCAACCCAGTTTGACTTGAACAAACATCGATACGCCTTACCGGGGCTCGATATCGCTTTACGTCCGTCGTTATTATTATTATTATTATTATGAATTATATTATACGTCATTTTCGACTACTTTCCCTTATCAGAAAGTTTTGGCAATGATATTATCTAATTGTTTATATAATTTCTTATAATACTGCATCAATACCGGCACTCTAGGATTTGTTTTCTTAAAGTGGTTTGCATTATTTGATCTCCACCACTTTACAGCTGTCAGATGTCCGGATCTATAAATAAGCATAGGATAGCAAACTAACGAGAGGAGTTTTTTCGCTCTCATTATTGTGTCATATCTGACGCGACTAGCTCTCCGTCTATTATGTCACTATTGTATCTTATAATTAGACCCCGGACTTTGGTGGCAATGACGTCACAATAGGGTGATTTGGGGAGTAAACGGAACGGTGTTATGAAATACGGTTAAAAATTCGGTTGTTAACCGAATACATTTTGATTAGACATTTTCAACAAAATTATCTAGTAAGTTGATCAATATTATCTTTTAGTGTTTTTAATGGCCTCCTAGCCCAGTCGGTAGTGACCCTGCCTACGAAGCAGGAGGTCCCGGGTTCGAATCCTAGTAAGGGCATTTATTTGTGTGTTGATCACAGATATTTGTTCCTGAGTTATGGATGTTTTCTATGTATTTAAGTATTTATCCATATTTATCTATTATATATATCGTCGTCTAGTACCCATAACACAAGCCCTATTGAGTTTACTGTGGGCCTAGGTCGATTTGTGTAACATTGTCCCATAATATTTATTTATTTATATTTAAACCATACAATTGTACGTTACTCGTAAACAGGCTTGACAGTTGTGACTAATGATGTTACTTGGCAAGTTTTCACACACCACACACCTTTTCAATGCAATGAATCGACACATTTGGACTGCAATGTGTCAAGTATATAATTTTCTATTAAAACTTGCCAAGTTACATCATTAAAAAGTACTGAAAATAATAAATGTTATCATGAAACTGCTAAAAACCGGTGTGCGTTTCTCTGACTATTATAATTTTAGGTATTTCTATGTAACGTGATACTTATTCAAAATGTACCTTAAAAACTGCTGGAAATCAAGTGTGCATTCCTATAACTATTTATGATTTGAGGTATTTTTATGGAACTTGGTACTTATTCAGATCTCACTTCTTTTATAGGCGAAGCATTCCCATAGTATCGAACTTGGCAGCCTTTCACATTTATGTTTTTGATGGGATTTCATTTATTTTTGTTAGGTGTAGGTTCTTTATTATTTTTTTATCACTTTTGCTTTAGGAAATGTCTCATTCCACTTAGGTATGTACTTTTATACTATACCCTTTATACTAAGCGTCTAATTCTATTTTACTATTTATTTATAGGTGATTTTTACAAATAAACTGGCTCCCTACACCTATAAAATGTACCTACTTACATATAATTACATACATCAATAACGTACTTTATTCTGTTTGTAAGTACGCTACCTACATAGATAATTAATAACTTGGTAATACCTACCTACCAGTAGGTATTATAATTGGTGGCCTATTATGTAGCCCTAGAAGTGCACCATCCCATCTCATCCCGTGGCGTATCGGAGGGTGAGATGGGCAGTAGTATATATAATTCCATCTAAGAGTATATATGATTTCCATGTTCTTGAATCTGCGATTTTATTAGTTTTAAAATTAGAAATTATTTAGATTATGCGAGAAAAAATAGTCTTTTCATTTTTGTTTGACTGATTTAGCGCACCTAGTGTACCTAGTGACCTGCTTTGTACTTCGTAAATCGTGGGTTCGGTTCCCGCAACAGACACATACAGAGTGGTGAACAATTTTATTGTTCTTGTCTTTAAGACAAACATGTATTGTCTTAAATTGGTATGTATCTAAATTTAAATAAGTCTTATCTCATTTCCACTCCATACCTACTTATAGTAGAACAAAATTACACATTCGTTGTTTTCGAAACTGACTCACACTTGGCCGTTTTCAGATTTTTACTTTATTTCGACCTAAAGACAAATCTTCGAGCCAAATTTTAGGTCGGTACGACCATTGGAAGATAGACCCACTTAGTTCATTATGACTTCATAGTAGAACAAAGTTACACCTTCGCTATTTTTAAAACTGACTCACACTTGGCCATTTTCAGATTTTTCCCTTTACTTTGACCTTAAGACCTATCTCCATGCCAAATTTCAAGTCAGTACGACCATTGGAAGTGGTCTAGGTTTTTGATGAGTCAGTGAGTCAGTGAGTCAGTGAGTGTATAGTAAAAATAGCGATTTTCTGACGTCAATTTCTCAAGAACTGATATAGGTAGAATAATGAAATTTTGTATTCTAGACAATTAAGGGGATGTCAACAGACACTCGAAATTTCATATGCGTAGATAAAATATGTTTTGAGTTATAGGGTGGTCGAAATTGGCCCGAAATGGTTCGTGTAATATAACCCACGGCCGGTGTGTCGCTTTTTTTTGCTCGAACTTGGCGGACACACTGCCGTGTGTCTAGATAAGTACTTATTGTTTAAAAGTAAGTTTTCGGCCGTTAGGTTCTAATCCTACTAAACCCCATTTTCATATACCCGGTAAAAAAATTACATTACGTGTTTATAGTGTTGTCTTAAATAAGTATAATAACATTATTGAATTTGATTAAACACCAATTACACATAATAAAAGAAACTTACAATTCACGATTACGACTGGTTCAAGCTTTGTATTTTTCGCATTGAATGCATACTAAATAGGTCCGGGCTTTTCGTTTCTTGGGTAGGATCTTCATATAGAATCGTTTCCAACAAGCTTTGAGGTCAGATGTGATAATCATGTTTACACCTGTTAACTTTACGCCACCAATCAGTATAACGCTAGCCTCATACTGTTAAAACTTATCAAAATAATAGTACAGAGTCTTGTTCAATAATTATATAGATTGTTTCGAGTAAGATACGGTGTCAGATTTAATAGAAACGTTAATGTCTCCTTACCGCAGTCGCACAATCACAATTTGGTTCATAAAATCATGATCGCTCTGGACTAATGCGATGGCAGCGGTCGCGTGCTGGCGCCAATTTGTGTCGGCGCCTTATCGGCCGGCTAATGTTCAGTGTAATGCCACTTCCGACATGAAAACTGTTCTGAACTCATTGTTCTGTACAACGCCTCTTTAAAATACTGTGTGTGCTAAACACGAGTCGATAGGAAGTCACTCGTTTCCTTGTTTTGATGTGACTGTTTAGCCCACCAGACACTGTCAGTAATACTTAATGACATTATTTCTCTACTCATTCTTCTCACCAGTCACATACATAGAAAAGGACGGGTAGAGAAATAATGTCATTATTACTGACAGTGTCTTTTTAGGGTTCCGTACCTCGAAAGGAAAAAATGGAACCATTATACGATCACTTTGTTGTCCGTCTGTCTGTCTGTCTGTCTGTCAAGACCATTTTTCTCAGGAACGCGTGGAGATATCAAGCTGATATTTATATCAAATACTCAGGTCTATTGTCCCTTGGAGCTGTGAAAAAATCAAACTTAAAAGCCAACGCAATCAAAAGATCGTACGAAGAGTCGTTTATGCTGCAAATTTTAGAGTTTTTCGGCACTCGCAAAACCTACGGGGTACTTCATGTGAACTAAGAAACTTGAAATTTGGCACGAAGCAACGTCTTATAGCACAGATAAAATATTTTTTAATAATCTTAAAGTCACTACCCCTATATACCTACAGGTCTGTACGGAACCCTCGGTGCGCGAGTCCGACTCGCACTTGGCCGGTTTTTATTTTATTTTATACCACGACGGTGGCAAACAAGCATACGGCCCACCTGATGGTAAGCAGCTACCGCAGCCTATGGACGCTTGCAACTCCAGAGGAGTCACATGCGCTTTGCCGACCCTTTACAAAAATGAGGATTTACTGTGTTGACGGCTAAAGGAACAAGAGGGTCCCTCATCGTCAACACACTGGGTCCTCTTTGAGCTCTTTGGCAAACTTACTCACCAGCAGGAACACAACGCTATGAGTAGGGTCTAGTGCTATTTGGCTGTGGTTTTCTGTAAGGTGGAGGTACTTCCCCAGTCGGGCTCTGCACCAGATTTGAGCGAGATGACATTCGCTGTGCTGTGCCCTACCATACATAATATCTGTGTCTGGTGGGCTTTTATGTGTGACTATGTGATTTAAGCGTAACGTGTTTTAGGCAAACTGCTAATTAGGCATATCGCAAAATGGGCAAACAGAATGCTTACTACGTTTAGGTCATATTGCTAAATAGGTAATATAAGTAATAAGCCATTAGCGACATAGACGAATAGCGACTTTCATATAAAGTTTTGTCATAGCACGAATTAGTCAGACGAATTAGGCAGAGAGTAGAGAGTAGGGTTTTTAGGCACATCCGGACAGAAGGCTTTATTCCTTAGGTAGGTATTTAAGTATAAAGGGAACAATGACACATAGTTCATTTGCTCGTGGCGTCTCCATCTGAAATGTAATAATGCTCAACGATATTTTATCAGAACTTCGTAGTAGACTATTACACAGAAAAATATAGATACTGAGGTACGTATATTATATCTACATACCTATGTAATTAGCTGAGATTAGTAACATATTTCAGCCAAACATTGTTTTTAGAACATCGTATTTTGTCTTATTTTGGCATGCATTCGGATAGACGTACGTACTTAATTTTTTAATGAATAAATAAAAAAGACCTTTGAACATACGTGGCGAAATCCGGAAAAGAACAAACATAACTGATGCACTTCAATACAGCTTAAGGAAAAAATGGAGATGGGCAGGACATGTTGCAAGGTACACCGACAGGAGGTGGACACAGCAAACAACAAAATGGCTGGGCCCTCTGGGCAAGAGGCGACCAGGAAATGCCAAGACAAGATGGGTTGATGAAATATTGAAGGCAGCCGGCAGAAATTGGATGACCATTGCTACCAATCGTGCAAAATGGAAACAGATGGAGGAGGCTTTTACCCGCAGGGGACCAACCAACTACACCAAGACATACTAGTATAATATTTCCTAGTCCAATATAGTAGTATGAATCAATGTAGTAGGTTGGAAACAAAGCTAAATAAATAAATGAACATATGTGAACCTTAAAAAACATATGCCGTATTGCACAGTAAATTAAATTATCCGTAGCGTATTTACATAGCGGCACGCCTTTGTAGCTTGCAATCGTACTCGATGTTTTCATCGATTTCCATCAGTTTGAGTAACGATGCGACATTACAATAGCGTAACGTAGTCGAAATTGTAGGGTCACAGTTTGATTTAGTGACGCAAAGATAAATTCACAACGAAATAATATATCCCTATTCTCCGTCACAGCAAGCAGGTGCACGGATCAGCATTTGTCCCGTCAACAAACATAACAAAAGCTATTATTACGTTCTCGCAAAGTTTTTCTACCTTCGAGAAGGATCGGGCAGCGTGTCCTGATATATCGCCTAAATATGTGGGGCACGCAAGAAAACAGTTTTTCATTGATTCAGTGCCGCATCTGGCGACAAAACGCCTCCGGCTTTCCATTCTGATGACTTGACTTGACATTTTTATTGCGCGCCATATTTTTCCGGCCTCTAAGGCATTCGCTTTCTTGAGGCGACATAAAATATTGTTAAACTTGAAGGACACGGGACATACAGTGATGTTATTAGAGTAAACAATATAGTCTGATATAGTTGTGATTAATAATAGGGACATGGTTGCACAGTTCGTTTAACTGACAGCGCCTAATTGAATTTCAACTGTGTAATGAGTATGATTCTAACATTGCACAGTGGCCGGCGCGCCTAAGTAAGGCGGCCATAATTAATTTGATTCTTACTTATCTTGTTTTCAGGTAACAAATACTTTAAAAATACTATTTACCACTAGTAAAGTTCAATGAAACACGTATTTAGGTATATTGCATGCTAAATTTAATAAAAACTATGAAAAAAATAGGTACATGAAAAAACATTGTGTTTATATAAAAAAAAACTTAAAAATACCTTAAAAGTATATGATTATTATTATTCCTTAAACTAGGCATTTACTATTTCTTAAACATAACAGGCCTTACAATATAAATAATCAATATACATTTTAAAATAATCCATGTAAAACAAATATCAATAAAAACAATAAGTGCATATAAAAATTTAATAATACATAAATTCAAACATTATATTCTACGTTGTTCAGTAACATCTAATAAACTTAAAACTTCAATAGAGAGAGTAGATTTTTTTTTCGGGGCAACTTTCTACTGGAGGTGACAAATGGATCTGAATTCAGCAGAAGCCTGTGAATAAGATCTTTGTTAGTGAGATCCCGAGACATTTTCCGTGTGTGGTTGCGTCGAAAGATCTTTATATTTTTGTTCGTTGACTCTGCAGCCTCTTCGGACAATTCACCTATAGGAACTAAAGCGTTTTCTATAACTATAGCACCATGTACGAGCACTTTATGTACAGAAGATGGTAAAGGATACCAATCGTATACCTTCATCAGTTCTTTCGCCGTTTCTATAGCATACTCGTCAAATTTATTTATTTATATTTCTTTTATATCCAGATACTCCAAAATAGTTTCACACCTTTCTATTAGGTTCTGTTGTATACCGGTGATTTCAGCGGATAGCGGATTGTTGATCGGATTCCACGTTCAAGGTATTTTTGGTTAACGTACATGTTTTAAGGAGATTAACACTTTGCAACTCGTTGAACAATTCGGAATGTTTCATTAGAACTTTCGATTTGGTTCTCGAACACGATTTCGAAAAAAACACAATTCGTTCGCAAATGTACTTTATGACTTTTTCTAAGTTGCTAGTATTCACGTTATCTGCATATGGGACCATTTCAATCAAATGTTGTATCACTTGGCGACGCCTTTCTACATCTGAACCACTTTTGGACAGCCACAGTTCAAATACAAATCCCCTTGTAAATGATCCGACGTACACATCATCTGAAAAAAATAAAAATAAATGGTTAATATTGTAACGTAATATTTTCGTAGTATCGCTACGCGTAGGCCCACTTAGGCGTAGCAGGATTCTAAATACTAAAGTGGCATAATACGGCAAACAAAGTTGTATGTCTATTAATCTACAAAGATCAAGCTTTCAAATAAGGGTAATTTTATCCTTCAGGGAGTATAATAACATAACTAAAACTTTCATTAAAAAAAATATTCTTATAATGTTTCGCAAGTAAGTTAGTCATGGCGTAGACCTGTTATTATTACTATATATTACATGTACAGAACAAAATCTATATGTAAAATAAAATAACGTACCTGATTCTTGAAGATCCATAATACTAATAATCACTAAAATACCAACTTTCACAGGAATTCACTACTAATCTAGAGGGCGGAGTACCGGTGGCAAATTTTACACTAAATGTATGGAGTCGCCTAAGTATTCTTATGATTAAATAAATAACGAATAAATGATTAATTTTGCATAATAATTTTTAGGAACTTATATAAATTATCTTACGAGCATACAAATATAATGTAATATGTTGTTAATATCTATAATACATAATAATATGTTTTCTTATCAAAACATTATCATTAGGTACTAAATACTAGACTAAGAAGTTATACCTGCCAAACGATATATTATTTTCAAGACCATTCAATTACAATTGAGGACTGGAATTATGTGTTCGAGGTCCTCCTCACAATCTACACTTAAGTGCGTATCCATGTTATAAAATGAATGGACTATGGCCACATGTTCCTGGTTTTTCGGAGTGAATCGGTTTCTTAATTTATTGAAGATCCATTTATGAGTGGAAAACGATCGCTCTACATCTACCGATGTCATGGTTGCATGTTTAAGGACTTGTTTATAATTTTATTGTAATCATATTCCTTAATTCGTCAGCATCTGGGTTTCTATCTAGAACCAATTCGAGTTTATTTCGCACGGTTTCACTTGGAGGCTTAAAATACTCCTAACTATATCTATTACCAGAAAACTTTCTTCTATCGGAATTTTAGTGCATTCTAATTTTTCTATCGATTCAGGTATAATTTCGTAACAATTTTTTATAAAGCTTAACTCGTTTTTTAAATTTTCATTTTCAAACAACTTCTGGGCTTTTCTAATGGCAATAGCTTCTTTACTGTTCAATTGCATCACAACATTTTTAATCACGTCAAAATGTCTATCGTAGTAAAAACTTGCATTTAACCAGGTGCCCCAACGAGTGATAATGGGTTCCGGCGGTAAAGGCACATTCTGCGCATGGTCCCTGAAAAATCGGACGCGGTGTGGTGATTTAAAAAAAATCTTCTTGTCATTAGATATTAAAGAATTGACCAATTTATGTTCAGATCTTATCTGCTCCGCGACTCTGTGTAGTCCGTGAGCGAAACAAGTTACGTGTCGTACTTTAGTGTACTTTTTCTTCAAAATCTTGCCGGCAGCAAGCATGTACGCTGCGCTATCCGAACAGAATATTAAAAATTTGTTCATATTATCTGTAAAATTATCCTCCCACAAAAAATTCAAGCTTTCGTCAACCACCGCTGCAATTGAGTTCGCGTTTACAGTACAAACGACTTAACACGCTAACAAATATGGCCTTTGTAAAGCATCATCAAGTGATTTTATAATTACATTTACTACGCAATTACCGAAATTATCAAGAGTCTCATCCACCGCAAGCCATAAATTGGAATCGAAAAATGTATTTCGTATTTGCTTGACGGTCGCATTGTATATTCTGGTAAGATAGTATTTTCTCAAAACACTTTCTTCGGGAAGTTTTACGCCTTTATCTAAGTATTTTCCAAAGAACTTTTTAAATTCTGGATGGTTAACTCTTTTCCATGGGATGTTACACGCTATAAGGAAAACGCATAAATCATAGGCAAAGGTGCCATTTTGGTTTCCACAGTTAATTTGGTGTTGTTTACTGTTAACGTGTTTTTCGACATTATATTTTTTCAACTGCTTTAAATCCACTGAGCAAGAAATACAGTGAATGCTACATTCTTCTTCATTATATATAAGATTTTCGTACGGTTCTATCATCCGCAGAATTGTTGCTTCACATGGCTTATTCATCTTGATATTTTTCGGTTTTAAATATTTAGCCGACGCAATAATAATTCAGATAATATAGATGTAAAGCAGCTGTCTAAATTGACAATGTCAAATAATTAGTTTCTAAATGTCTCATAAATTTGTAAATTAGTAACTTTTTGAAAAGAAAGGTTGCATATGGTAAAAAATATTATATCGATGAATGGTCACTTTGTTAAAAGAAATTGAAAAATAACCCAAAACATTTACGACATAACATTTAGGTGTTCCTGAAATCGATTTATGAAAATAAATGTTAAGTACTTACTTCCAATTTACGAGTAGGTACCATACTAAGTACATTAGGTAAATGAATAATTTTATTATTCAAGCCTAAAATAATAATTATAAAAACGACTCCATACCTTTTGTGTGAAATTTGCCACCGGTACTCCGCCCTTTACATGACCGATCGCTTAATGTGTCGCTGATAAGGGAGCGCGCAGAAACGGGTGATATGGTCACTTTTGAGGTTCGTAAGAGAATGAAAATAGTTAATAATCCAAGATCTATTTATACCCGATTGGAGTACATTTATAGGTGAATAATAAACGATCATTGGATATTTAAGAATGACACATGCATTTTTTTTTATTATGACCTAAGGCCAGGCAACAGTGCATTGAGAACACAAAGTCTAACTAGCGTTAATTTCTTGTAAAATGGTGCTTCTTTTAATTAAATACAATGGTAAGGCAAGCGTCCTGGTACTTGACATGTTAATTCCCAATAGTTAATTTAATACCTTTATCACCTTTAAGTATTGCAAATGATGTAAATAAAAAAAAATGTGAATAATTAGATTCTCAGGAAGTAAAATACGGATATAACGACATCATTTTTTTTCACAAATGATGGACCTTCAACTAATTTAAACTTCTTCGTTTGTCTCCACAGACCGAAGTTTTAGTCCACAACTGTCAGACAACATTACGGGAGCTCTTAAAACAAAACACAATTTGTCATGATTGATCAAAGAAGTTGGGCAAAACAAAAAGGACTGAGTAACAAAGGCCGTCTTTTGTCAAAGAATTATTGGTAAACATATTGACAGCTCTCAGAAAAAATGTGAGACTGCCATTTAGTTATGACGCGGGTAGATATATTTTTGCTCGAATGTCAAAGTTATTGAATTTCTTCTCACATGAGGTAGTCTCTTCGGAAAGAGAAGTGTCGTGGTTTATATGAAAAGTCTTACATTCTACGACACTTTTCTTTCCGGGCAGACTCTATACTACCTGGTTTTAACACAAGACTAGTAACTACTAGTAATACACGTATTAACTAAGTATACCAAAATAAACTATATTAGTGGTAGCAAACCGACTTTTTCAAATAAAACGCTCCAAGCAATTAATTTCTTTTTTCTATTTAGTTTTCAAACTGGAAGCAATCACAATCCCTATAGGCTACGTTAGTAGGTTACATTGTTTTCAAATTATAGGTATTACTTTTGGGGGGTTTTTGAACTGGAATACATAGAGTAAATATCAATTTTACCTGATTATATAAATATATATATAAATGTGTATAGGTAGTTTTCACTTTAGTAGAATTTTGTATAAAAACAAAACGTAATCTATTAATTTAATTGAGTTGAATATGCAGTACTTACACCTAAGTTCGGCGGCGTCAATAGAAAAATGAAATAATGTATCTAAAATCACGCGCTTTTATAGATTAACCATTGTTTCATTGTTAGCTTAGAAAACTTTTTATTTATATACGTTTTTAGTAAAAAAGTTAATTACTTATATTTCAGTGAAAACGAATTTCTTTAACAATATTTTGTCATGTGTCAAATAGTATTAGAGCCCACGACACTAAACCTAGTTCGACAAGACTCTCAGATGATATATATATAATTACTCAAGTCTTTAATGGAGGAATACGAAATAGCGATGCTGCAATGCAAAAAACCTGGGGGAGATATAAAAAAAAAACATTTGAAAAAAAAATCCGGTTTCTAGTATAAGACTCCAAGGTTTCCTCTGTTCCTCGAAGCGGGGAGGGGTAGGGCCCGTAGGGCTATACGATAATGCGGTGCTGCAAGCCCCCGTGATTGGCCTTATCAGTGGCAGCAGTATTATAAGCTTGTAGATGTACGCCTAAACCTAGCGCCTATGTTTTTATAACAGCAACGTGTTGAAGCGAGCGAGCGACGTGCCTTTTGCAACAGGGTACTCTCGCCCTATACTCGTAATTTCGCAACGACTTAACTAATCCATACTAATATTATAAATGGGAAAGTGAATGTGTGTGTTTGTTTGTTTGTCCGTCTTTCACGGCAAAACGGGGCGACGAATTGACGTGATTTTTTTAAGTGGAGATAGTTGAAGGGATGGAGAGTGACATAGGCTACTTTTTGTCTCTTTCTAACCCCCCACTTCCCTAAAATGGGGGGTGGAAGTTTGTATGGAGAATTTAACGCGAGCGAAGCCGCGGGCAAAAGCTAGTTATATATATATATCATCTGGGAGTCTTATCGAACTAGGTTTAGTGTCGTGAGCTTAATAGCTCACGACACTAAATAGTCTAATGACTAAAATAGTTTTTTTGTCTAGAAATGCAGCCATATTTTATTTTTCTATTCACTTGGTGTTAAAATACTGGTGATCCGTTTAAGTACATAATTGGTATCGTATAGCGACTAAGAACAAGTAGCAGAAAACATTTTTGGACGCATTTTATTAGGGTTCCGTACTTCGAAAGGAAAAAACGGAACCCTTATAGGATCACTTTGTTGTCCGTCTGTCTGTCTGTCTGTCTGTCTGTCTGTCTGTCTGTCAAGACCATTTTTCTCAGGAACGCGTGGAGGTATCAAGCTGAAATTTATATCAAACACTCAGGTCTATTGTCCCTTGGAGCTGTGAAAAATCAAACTTAAAAGCCAACGCAATCAAAAGATACAGTTGTTTATGTTGCAAATTTTAGAGTTTTTCAGCACTCGCAAAACCTACGGGGTACTTCCCGTGAAATTTGGCACGAAGCAACGTCATATAGCATAGACAATGGAAAAATTACAAAAAGTAGACATTTTTAGTAAAATCATACAATTTTTTTTATTTTTTATTTTAAAATTACTATCCCTATATACCTATAAGTTTGTACGGAACCCTCGGTGCGCGAGTCCGACTCGCACTTGGCCGGTTTTTTTTTATATGGGGCACATTGTTCCAGCCTCCATACAAAACCATTTTTTTTGGGTAAAAAATATTTTTTCTTAGTTTCCCATAATTACAATAGAATACGATACCAAAAAAACAACATTTACAACCTTAAACGGATCACCAGAATTTTTGGTACACATTGTATACGTAACTGAAGCCACGGTCCATTTTGTTTTATTGTTCCGTAAAGAAATGGGTGTTTCCCGAAAGTTATTAATATTTCAGCTCGCAAAGTTAAAAAGCGAATCGAGTTAAGACATATTTTTTCGAACTTGGTTTGGGCCATAAACAGGGTTGTAAATATTCATGAGAAGTAAGCCCTCTTGTCATAGGGCCGGAGCCTGATGGATGGAGTAGTGCTTTACCGCTTGCTTTGCTTTCGCATGATGAATATCAGACTTACATCGACTTACTGGACATAATATTATGTTTTTTGAGCAAAGGGTTGACAGTAACCTACTTACGAACATTTTTATGCGGAGCAAGTTATTTTAAAAATGCCGTTTGTTTGATTGTTTTTTATTTAGTTTTTTTTTATTAGGTTTGCTGTTGAACATTGGACTTAGTGTAAGGTGTCGGCTCGTTGGGTAGGCGACATTCGGAAGGTCGCAAGTCACTTCTGGATGAAACTGGCACAAGACCGGGACATAATGGCGTACACGAAGACAGGCCTACGCTCAGCAGTGGGCGATAAAGGGCTGATGATAATGATGATGATAGGACTTAGGTAGGTAGGTACTTACATCGACTTACAGCGATGCAAAAAAATCATAAATAGTTGACAGTAACCAAGTGTCCAAACATTTTTATTTTTACTCTTTTGGCTTTATAGAACAGAAATAAAAAATATCGCGAATAAACAGTAGCTTTCACGCCTTTTTGAACATCCCTATCTCTTGACAGTAGTCGAAAAGGCGCAAGGCTTGTCGTCGTTTTATCGACTATTCTATCCTAATACGCCGCAAAACAGATAAACACAAAAAGTTGCTCAATGTTATCGGGTGCCGAGATTTCCGTCACAGTATGCACACTATCTTTATACAGTAACTCAACCTAAAACGGTCGCAGGCTCTTGCTCGCCGTAACAAGCGATTCGAGGAAATGTATAGACTCGAATGAACCTGTTTTAGTCGACAGTGGTAACCGCCTGCCCCGTCGCTGTTCGCGTCGCCAGTCGCTTGCGTCAAAAATGCGGCCTAAGTGTGTTTAAGGACACCTTACACTAGCAGTTACGCGTATTTTAATGCATATATTACAGTCTATGCGTGTTTTTTAAAAGGAGGACAAATCCAGGCACATTTTTTTTGGGTACATGCGCCCTTGTATTCGCTATAAATGCGTGCCCTTATCACGTCATGCATCACTTTCGCACTTACATACTAGTTAGAACGTGACAGCTATGGTGACAGGCGATAAAAATCCGACCATATTAGGCTAGCAGGTATATGAAGGCGGAATTAAAGTTGAGTTACTGGTATAAGCTTAACTGTGATGGAGATTTCCGCAAAGATTTCCCGCCACCGGTGCGGAAGCCGCCCCGAGTCCTACTTTTGATACTGACATATCGTGCACGTACGTATGTTACTTGGCGAATTGCAAATGGTAAACGTCGAATCGAATTTTGAATGTAAATTCTGAGAAAATCCCTTTGTGTTTCATGTCAAATCGTAAACTGCAGCTTTCTGCCTGTGGATAGGCTTTTGTCGGTACTAGGTACAGTTACCCTACTTAACTGACGAGACAGAGAAATTAATAATTACCTGGTACTAGAGTATTTTAATTTGTTCAAAAATTTTTTTGGACAATTAGTATGTACCTACGTGAAGATTTTTTTGATACATCGATTTTGTATTCGGGTATCGACATATGATAAGGAATTTTTGTAAATTATTTTAATTTAATACCTAGTTGAAAGTGTCATTGTTTGTTTAACAAACCTTTTTATTTCCTTATTATTTACACATTATACGGAATCACCAACCGTGACGCGAAAACAAAAGTGTCTACGCATATAGCTACATAATTAAAATTAATAGAAGACTAATAATATTTTATGCAAAATCCTTAACACAGACACCCGCCTCGTGCTACAACCAAAGGCTTACTGATTGATTTCTGCCGCAGCTGCGGTTCCCAGAGACTTTTAAGCCTCATTTAAATATGCAAATCCTAAGGACTGGCACTAATTTGCAGCTTGTCTTTACTGCAACTTTGATTGTGTAAGTTTACACTTTGAAATTGGGTGTTTTGTTAAGTGATTAGCGAAATTGGTCGGATATTTATTAGCATTTTTCTTAACCCTTTTCATTTTTTTAAGAGGTATTTTTTGTATAAGAAGTGTAATACTTAAAAGGATCTTACAATATAAATGAATCAAAGTTTTATTGAAAATTGATTTTGAAATATAAAATTGATTAAGATGTTGGGAATGCCGCTCATTCCCGGTGCAGGTGCGGGTGCAGTTTATTAGGATTCGAGTTGAACTAGTAAATTTCATGGTTATTTTTAGAGTAGTAGCTTCTATTATCTTGTGTTATTGGTACTTGTATGTGTTTTAAGTTGCGTTGTGACTTTTTTTTGTAAGTCATCTAGTTCTATAAGTGAGAATCTGTAATTGGCTTTCTAGTTTTATTGTATATCTACAAATATTTTGTGCTATTGGTTTTCCATACAATAAATATTGTATTTTATGTTTGTTTTATTCAAACAAAAGTTTTTGGTTTCTTTAGTGTGGAATGTGTCATCTTATTGTAACGAATGTGAAATTAAAACATGAGAATGGAATATACATATCATAGAAACAAGAGAGTTGAATATACATATCGACAAATGTCAAAGAATTAACTCGAGATGGTTATTTTTGCTTTATATTTTTCATATTCTACTATCGGCCGACACGACACGAGTTAGAATTTTCTCTCTTTATTAATTCGTAGCTTTTTCCGCTGTAACTAAACCATAATAATTTAATATAAATAAGAATATTTCGAACGTGAATTATTATATTATTAGTGAACGTGTATTAAAACGTGATTCTATTCATATTAAACCTGAAAATTACTTTAAACTTCAGTCCCATCTTTGCTAAAACAGGCATACAAACCACTATATCTATGTAAGCAAAATTGGTCACAAGAGTAGGAAAAAATAAGCTCCGATAATAAAGGGTGCACCTCAAGGAGTGATCCGTTCGGGAGATTTATGATAAACTCTTAACTTACGAATGTCCCAACCCGCTGAGAGCCCGCTGGGCTTGAATAACTTTCTTTTTTTGTTTATGAATCTAAGGTAGATTTAAAATGTAAGATAAGAGGTAAGTAGATTTTAAAACCAGTTACAGAAACATGCGGACTTTATATCATATCAGTCATAATTATTTAGAAATAATTAGTTCAGATATTTGAACGAATTATTTCTAAATACCTGTAATTGGGTATATACCTGTGAGTACCTGTAATTGTGTCTGTATTTCTTATTAAGATGTTTATTGTACATATGTTAGCTGTTGGAACTTACTAAGAAAAATACTACAAACTAAATAAATTTCGCCTAAGATATGTATTGCTAAAATGTTCAAAAACACATAATCTATCCTCCCTTTAAAGCTTTGCGCGTAGCTACCAAACGGCCTGTATAATATGTACGTGGGGCATTGACATATATTATAATTAGAATCTGATTGATAATAATTACTATGATATTAAATGTAAAATTAGTGATTAGAATCATCATTATCATTTTCTTTTATAGAAAAGATCCTAAAAACCTTAGCTCCGACCGACAACAATAACAACGGTTTTGCAGTAACTCTGAACTTGCCTACGTTAAGTAAATCGCGTGCTATCTATTTTTCAAAAAACATATTTGGTTAAAAACTGTCATTCACCGAACACACACTACAACAAATTCGATTTTCTGTTTGCAATGTGGACCAACGCGTGTTAACATAGGCTGCCGCTACGAACAATACCGCCATGCGGGCACAGATAAACTTTGAAATGGTCTCAAAATCATTATAATCCAAAACTGACCTTACGACCCCAGCTTCAAAGCGCAATTTCGCATACGACGGCACTCGTGTAACTATGCCTGAATAATCATTCATGTAAATGGCATGACTCGGACCGACATTACATTTTACCCTCGATACTGAGTCGGGACGAATGGTTTAGCCAAATCCTGAATGGATAATGCGTTTTAAAATACATATTTCGGGTGCGGGTGGCCTGATAAGTTTTGTTTGAGGGAGCTTACCTAATGTTGAACCATTGAGACAACAGACTTTTGTTAATAGATAAAATTGTCTGTGTTACTCTAATAACGATAATAAAATCTTATGACTAGGCTGGTTGTGTATCTTCTTAATGAAATGAAATAACTTTGTGATCAGGCAACTAAGGGCCCATAGATACATACCTTAAAATATACATATTAGGTACATATTAAACTAATAGTATCATTTTGGCAACACCACGGTTATTGTTGCGCTTCCTGAGTGGACTTAATAACAAATTGGTGTATACTCGTAAGTGGAATGCCCGACTCTTTTAAAAACACACAGACATTAATATAAATATTATGACATATCTCATGATATCCAGCATAGTTTGACAGATGTTATTTATTAGGTGCCTACCTTATTTAAATAAAACTAATTACTACATAGATAAATAACAAATTTTGAATAAATGCCATCTTCGAATCATCGATTTCAATGATTCAATGGAAATGTAGTAATCTCTATGTGTACGTAGTCGTTAATAATATTATTCTCTCATATTATTTCATTACGTAAAACAAATATTACGGATTTAAAGAATCATTTGACATTTGTCCTTATATTTCATATAATCTAAATATCAGTGGCGTCAGTATTGAATGTAAAACGTATTCTGAAACAGAGTATTATATCAATTTTATATAACTAGGTCATATTAGGTACCAAAACATATATTTTAGTCTATCGTGAAGTTACATAGTTAAAGCGTGATGCAGTAGATTAGAAGTCAGTATTGAAAAATATTTCATCAATTAAAGTACCTAAACATATATATCTGAGCTGTATACTTTAAAAACATAACTAACTATGTCTAGCAATATATCCTTTGATAACTCGTACAAACTTATTTGCTTCACTGCATACAATAAACACGCATTATGCTTTAAATTTACCAAAATACCAATAACTAACGTCAACAGGCGTAAAAAATGAAATGAAAAAGAAACATGTGAGGTATGGGAAGAATTATCGGCTGCGATAAACTGATTTCAAGTAACTGCATTTTGACAAATTTTACAGGAGAGCGAAGAAACGTAATTATTTATTTTGTACACAAAATATGCCTAGGGAGGTAGGTAACATACTACTATTTTTTCAAATAGTGTTTTTATATAAGTTACAAAAAAATTGCAAAAAATGTTTTCAGCTTAGAATAGGGATGATCACACATGTTGAATTTTGTAATAAAATTAAGTTAAATGGATGCAAAATGATAAATATATCCTAATAAAGTAAAATTTTAAAAAATCTATTGAAATTGTTCAAAGATACGAGACTTCAATATTCAAAAATTTTTACGATTTAAAAAAAGTATGAAAATGTAACCATTCGATTTCTTACATTTTATCGTAAAATAAATTGTATGGCAACCATATACATAAGCGCAATATTTTACCGTCAAAATAGCAATTTCATAATTTTTCCATACTTTAAACAGGGCCACTATGCAACCGTGACGTCACTGTTGCATATCATTTTGTTAGGAGCGTTTTGAGAAACAAAAGCGAGTGACAGATTTTGAATCTCGTTTCTGACTTTTATGTTGCTTTGACGCAATTAGCCCCATATAGACATTTTATCCTTACAACAAAACGAATCGATTGACACCATACATGAAATAAATTCATCATGCCTATTTATAGCGATAATGTTACTAATTTTCTACAATAAATCAAGTAGGTTAAGATGCTTGGATTTAGGTTTTTTGTATTGTAATGAAAAGTGCTTAGAGTAACACACGTTGTAGTTAATATAATATAGTTTATTTAGCAATAATGGTAAACATAGAACACCCAGAAGGAGCCTGGAATGGAATAATAATGAAACATAGAATGCCCACTTCGTCACCTTGCTTAATTAAGTTATGATGAAAGTTGTACGGTATGATGAAATACAATAATATTTAATTTTAAGCTTGTTTATAACTTAATTACATATTAAGCTCAAGTCTTATTAATAAATAATAAATATTTGTTTATACTTGCTTAAAAACTGAAAAATTCACACTTCAGATAGAATTTTGACTTGTGTATAACATTAGAAACTTATAACAATAAGTTTAAAGTCCGCTTAAGACTTAATTGTTATTAAGCTCAAATCTTATTAATAATAAGTTTTGATGAAACTTGCTTAAAACTCATTACTAACAGGTTTTTGACATGGCATTCCATGCTTTCTTATTATTAATGGCAGCCATCTTGTTTACCTTTCTGTGTCGCGTGTGACTTCATATATATATAGGTCGTATATCGGTGGCCTAATATTACAGGGTTCTTTTGTCTTCATGTTACATTTTCAGGATAGTTAATTTCGACTTAGTGTCACTATGACAATGCATTCACTGATCCGAGTACGGTTTATAATAAAAATATAACAAAGTTCCTACTGCTAAACAGCAGTAATGCATAATGTATTCTGAATATGTTTCACTCGCCCGTGATTATTGTTCTTTGACTAGTTTGTGCACCAATTTGACCGTAACGTCGCTTCATTTTCAGACGTATATCAATTATTTGCACACTTTTCTCACATAATTCACTTCACTTGATGTTTATTTTCACTCCAATTTGACATTTAATAATTTCAAGACGGGATTAACGACGGTAGATTGTTTCATATTTTAAATTTGGGAATACCCTCAAGCTCCTTTTAACCGCGTAGCTATTCAATACTCGTTTTTAATATATACTTACTTAATATTGAGTGCTAACTTCATATAATAACGGTGAAATCAAGTATCTACACAAACTATTTGAATTTCAAGTATCTTACTTGCTTTAAGCGTAAATGTACCATAGTTACTTTAATTTATCGTAGAATTAGGTGATTATGACACGAAAGCTGAAAACGAAAAGTATCGATATTTCAAAAACTAAGGGGTTTTTGAAAAAACGTGTAATGAGGATAGATGGGTTAAAAATTCCTGAATCAGAATATCACTATAAAATATAACGGTTACACTCACGTCACTTTAACTTTTAAAGTGATAGTATGTTTTACGAAAGTTTAAATTTAATGAATCAGAATATGTATAACATTTTTTTTTTAGAAAAATGCAGTTACTTGACTTCAGTTTTTCGCAGCCGATATGTCCTGGATCTTTTAAAAGCTGACCAAAGAGAGGGTACATGGACACAAGAAGACACTAAGGAAGGACCTCCTATACTCAAGTCTGAACTTATAACCGCTCTAAAGCGCATGAAACTTGGGTCCTGATGGAATAATAGTGGACATTTTATAACTCATACATGAATATAATATAGAGGAGATTATCTTAAAAAGTAATGAAAACTGCTTCTGACTGACAACCCAGGAACCTGGGTAGTACTCACAATCTCATTAAATAATTTTTAAACCGCGTCTTTATTTATATAAAATTTAATTAAAATTCTGGGCTAAACTTCTATGTATTATACAGATTAATGTAGATCACCTTTCCGCGTATTAATTATACGAGGAAACTAATGAGCGGGCTTGCCTTTAAATATAAAACTCTTTTACACTGATGATGAAACTTATAAAAATATTTGATCATTTGAATATGGTAAGGTTTAGATATCTTACTCAATTACATCATATTCAGCAGTATTTTATTTCAGTTACTTTTGAATTTAAATCTTAATTTTGATGATGCGGCTAGAAAATAATGAGCCGTTTTTTGCTGTATAACAAATTAGATATCCTTGATTAGATAAGATAATGGCAAACGAAGTAATGAATACCAATCTGTTTTACTACCAAATAATTACTTATCTCATAACGACGTCGTTTAACTAAACGATGAAAAAACGATTAACACTGCTATCTAATCAGTTACGCGTCGATGCGATCGACAGTCGGTTTTCGAGGCCACAGTTTGTTTGTACATAAACATTCGGAGCTCGATCAGTCCGCACTGCGGTGTCGCCGACGATGGACTTCAAGAATAAGGTCGTTGTGATTACTGGCGCGAGTTCCGGCATCGGCGCAGCTGCCGCCTTCCTGTTCGCCAAACAATCTGCCACCCTCGTCCTCGTCGCAAGAAACGAACAACAACTCAGCGCCGTGGCAGCGAAATGCGAAGCCGAAAATGGAATCAAACCGTTGATTGTCAGAGCGGAGTTAAGCAGCGATGATGACGTTAAGAATATTGTGATGAAGACTGTTGAGACGTTTGAGAAAATTGACGTGCTTGTGAATAACGCTGCGATCGGAATGCGCGGTAGCATTCGTGACGGCGTCGAGCCTTATGATACCGTCATGGCCGTTAATGTCAGATCGATATACTTATTAACAAGTCTTGCTACACCTCATCTTGTGAAGTCTAAAGGCTGTATCGTAAACGTGTCGAGCGTTGCTGCTTTCAAGCCCATCAAAGATGCTGATTATCTACCTTATTGTATTTCTAAAGCTGCTCTTGATCAGCTGACGAAATGTGTGGCTTTGGAGCTTGCTCGTGACGGAGTTAGAGTATGTTCCGTCAATCCCGGAGGTACGAGGACTCCGTTTGCGCAGAACGCCGGATTCAGTCAACAAGAAGTAGAACAACTGTACGCGGCTCGTGATAAAAGCTACCCGCTGGGCAAAATGGCGGAGCCAGGGGAGGTGGCTGACCTGATTGTGTATCTGGCCAGCGATCGCGCGCGCAGTATCACCGGCACAGTTTACGTAATAGATAATGGCGAAACACTGATGTGATAGCGTTTTAAGTGCGTGTGAAGTTTTAATTTAATTTATGTTTTGTTTATTATAGATTCTAACATATACTGTTATATATATAATACTGTTTGGTAAAATTATACTTTTAAAGAAATATTTCATAATAAAAGTAAAATAAACGATTAAAGTAATGCGTGAAATAGGCCGTCGATTTAGACAAAAAGCAAAGGACCCCCGCTCCGAGTCGTTGCTGGTCCAAAGGCTATCTATAGCCATCCAGCGTGCTGATACCGCGAACATTATGGGCACTTTTGTACCAGAAGCGTCTAGAAACGGGTTTGTCTACTTACTTTATGTAATTATTTGTATCATTACTTTGGATTGAATAGTTTATGCCAACAGACTAAATAAATTTGTTTAACAGTAGATTAAATACTTATTTAAGAAAATTACTAACCATTATTTGATAGCAGATTACAATTACTAATTATATGAAAATGGTAATTATATGATGAATTTAACGTCTAGTGCCTTTTTTATGTAAACAAGCGTGAATAACGTACCCCTTCTCTGCCACTATCTAACTACGTACATATTACAAGGAACTACATCCTTGCAATGAATTCTGAAAAAAAAAAATCTAAAGTTTCTGCAAATTCCAGACAAAATAATACAATAAGTAGGTAAACGAAAATATACAGAGCACTAATTATTGTAATTATGCACAATACACAGCAGATATTTAGTTAACTCGCTCCCAACAAACTTAGTACACAACTTCAGACATAAATACTATTCTCTGCAAAAGCTAGACGTAAGAACCTTACAAGAATGAACGCGTGTAAGGCAGGAAATAAAGCCCAACATAAATAGGCCAACAGCTAACTCTGCCTTGCTAATTTAGCCTGTGTTGCCAGAAACATTAGCCTTAATTTTGGTTGGCGGACAAAGCGGGTACGTAAAGCTAAACGCGCGGTGTCGGTGGACGCAAATGAGGAGTAACACGGGGCGCAAGAACAAGCGGCGTGATAAGTTCTGTTGTATCACGATGTATCACTTTAATAAAACACGTGCCTGGATTTCCATTTAACGTTTTGGGCCATATTTGCTCTTATACTATACGTTTATATATAATAATATACAGGTGCAGTTAATGTCTTGTGTGATGTTCACACAAATAATACGTTATATGTCAAGTGACCTTTTAATAAATAAGAATTGCACGGAAAAAGATTTTTCTAAACATTGATTTTGTTTACCAAAATGCAATATTTACCAATATCTATTTACATAGGTATCGTAAGATACACTTAGGCTGCGTTTCCACCAGATATGAGCGATGCGTTGCAAGGAATGTGTTTGTTAAAATCCAATCCTAGAGTTGCGCTGTGAGAGGCTAGGTAAATGAAGTGATTCTATTTGTTCTTAAAAGCACATTCCTTGCAACGCATCCTCGCTCATCTCCAGTGAAAACGCATCTTTATCGCTTTTATGAGCAGTTACGTCAACTACCAGCGATTCGATGTATTAGGTAAGTATATACACGGTGCCCGTTACCATTACGAGAGATTTTAACCTCGCATTTCCGAGGTCAAATATAGGAAAAAACATTATGTGACTTTAACTGTAAAACGCCAAAAAAAAAATCTTGTTTTTCTTTTTTTTTCACTTTTTTGGAATGCTGTTCTACATAAAAAGTAAAAGTAATCGATAAAATGAATTGCTACATTTTTTGTCGTACAAACTAGGTCATGCAAAGTGTTTCTTAGGTCTTTGATATCTGTCAATAAGACATATCTAGACTATGGCCCATACTGATGACATCGCCATCAAAAAAGCATTGTACACTGAGTAACAATTATAAATGTAATTTTTTGTAAGTAGTATTTACTCTGAAACTGTGGAAAATTTCGCAAAAGTTTATAGGGCATTTTTTTCTTTAAATATGATCATGAATACACTGTTAAAGTCTCTCGCAATGCTCACGGGCACCGTGTATATTTACAATTTATTAAGCAAGTAGTCACTCGAAGAAATTATGTAACTAAACGATTTTTATGAATCATCTTATCATTTCTTAATGCGCCATCTTGCTACGCTGGCTAAGCCCATTCTTCAAGTTAAGGAAAAAATGTAGGCCGACAGTGTCGCGATAGGCAAATACCCCGATGACCTTATATAGGCAATTTATCACAGACAGGCCTTGGACTCTCAGCCATCAATCTCGGATCAGCACTTGGCTAATTATTGTCGATTAGCTTGACGGTTTCCTTGTACGATTCCACTGCTTTTTTGTATTTTGTTGGCCTGCGTTTTAGTCGCGTTAGTGTTTTGTTTGGTTTTGGTAAAACAAGATATCAAAGAGAACGGAGGCAGTTTGAAAATAATTTCTACAAAAAATAATATCTCTTTATAATATAATTATCTCTTATGCACTATATGCAATGTGCACGTTCTTTTATTACTTATATCAGACATTTTTATAGCTCAGTCTTACACTTTGCTTATGAGAACTAAACTCAATCTTTATTGTATTATTGTCACATCAAATTTAATATGATAAGTGACAGGAGTTTTTTGTAACTAGCCTAGCTAGCGGTTATGATAAACTTCCATTTATTGTATTATTGTAGGTATAAGATACGTAATATAAAAATTATAAGCTATTAAGGCGATCCAATAAATGTCCGTCGACATTTCATTTCAAAAGTATTAAAAAAATCACGATTTATAAAGTAAAATAAAAAAAAATCATAACACGAAACCAAAATTAAACGATATGTAAATACTTTTATGACCTAACGCATAAGTGATGCAGAAAAATATTATTTCCCGGTGAGGAATGAAGAGCCATCCATACACACGAGTGCGGTAAAGGGGCATTAACTTTATTACATTTGCATCATGAGCAGTGAACTGAAATATATGTTTATGAAATGACATTGTATTACGGAGGCGCCGTTTTATGGCTGCGAAAAATTAAGGTTGTTGAACTTTTGTTCGAATAAGGAAAAGTCGAAGCGTGTAATCGTATTTCCGAAAAGTAATATAAGAATTGCTATTATTCTATTATGATGATGTTACTTTATAAGTTAACCATTGCAATTTACATATGAATATAATTTATTGTACGATTTTAAGACTGCCTGCCCGTTTTACGAAAACTACTAAAACACATAAGAGCGTCTTTATGATAAAAAGAGTCTTCTGCTTTTATTTTAACTTACAAGCTAGGTGTCAGAAAGCAAAGTATGGTCCCGATAATGACAAGATAAAATGCCCTTATATTAATTACTGTTGTGCAGTGTAAAAAAATATAATGTCATCAATTTGTGTAATTTATTCAATGACTTAAAAATAAACATAATAAACGAATAATTATCATAATCAAAATACAATTTTACAAAGAATTCAACTGTGCTGAAGGCAATAAATATTCAAAAATATACTACTTTTTGAATGTCACTCAAAGAGTAATTAAGTGATTTATTACACGTTAAATCTAAAAATATGTTGACAAAAATTTGCTGCAAAAAAGATCGAACACATTGCCATTTCCAATCATGTTGCTAATAAGCGGAGGCATAACGTGGTGTCAATAAACCCTCAAAGGGCGTGCAATTCCGCTGTCACTTTGTCACTGAAATCGACTCGTATTCCCGCTAGCTTAAATGAAAGGGAGGAAAAATAGTGCACATTCACTATTCGCACCCAATACTACGAGTTGGCAATTACAGGCACAAATAAAAATTGAAAAATCTCCACAAATCCCCGGGGACCCGCCCCGCTCACGTTCCTCACGCACCGACTGTCCCGTACAATGCTCTGAATAATGGATATTATGTGGTATTATCATATTATTTTGTTTGCTTTCAAGGATAATTTTTGTATTAAACAATTGTAACAAACATAGCTTAATGTTTTAGTTCTTTATTATTATTACCCTTAAAATATATGCACTTCTTAACTTATCTTCGCATGTATAAAAAACCGGCCAAGAGCGTGTCGGGCCACGCTCAGTGTAGGGTTCCGTAGTTTTCTGTCCGTCACAGTAAGTGTCCCCACTTAAGAGTTTTTGAAAGCACGTCATTTAATTGTGATTTTGTAGAAATTACAGGTACAATAAACACCTGCTTATACGGTTGAAACAAACTTAGTTCAGAAATTATTTTGTTATTTTTTTCAAAAACTATTCAACCTATCAAGTTCAAAATAATTTTCCTAGAAAGTTTTTATAAAGTTCTACTTTTGAGATTGTTTTCATATTTTTAAAACTTATGGTTCAAAAGTTAGAGCCCCCTCTAACTTCTGGGGGACACATTTTTTTTTACTTCTGGAGCGATCATTTCCGAAAATATTTACATTATCAAAAAATGATTTTAATAAACCCCTATTCATTTTTAAATACCTATCCAACAATATATCACACGTTAGGGTTTAAATGAAAAAAAAAAACACTCCCCACTTTACGTGTAGGGGAGGTACCCTAATAAAACATTTTTTTCCACTTTTTATTTTACCACTTTGTCGGCGTGATTGATATACATATTAGTACCAAATTTCAGCTTTCTAATGCTAACGGTCACTGAGATTATCCGCGGACGGACGGACGGACGGACGTACGGGCAGACATGGCGAAACTATAAGGGTTCCTAGTTGACTACGGAACCCTAAAAAACTACTCGATTTGACTCAATAGCTAATCAAGTCATGTAGGTTTTCTTAAATGTTCAATTAGTATTTTGTATGAATACTTTAGTAAAAATGTACCCAAGGTCTTACTAAAATACGGCCTTGAGCAAAAGTATCGGAGACTGTGCGTTTTTCATGAAAACCCCAAACTTTAATGGAGTATTGCATCTTTCTTAACGTTTTATTATCAATTAATTTAAACTGAATAGGTGTGCTTGTTGCAGTTAGTAACAATTGCATAGAAAAATAGCAATTAGTAATTTCGTTGTAAATTTGCCTGTTTGCTGTTGCTTTTAGTTTATTTTTATAGGTATTTTGAAGTTTAACTTTACTATCAGTTGTATTTAGTCGTATAAGGGCTTGTTTCACAATCTCCAGATAAACTTATCTGCCAGTTAAAATTATTGCTATCGTTTTCTCCAGTCATATAAAAGAAAAAGACAGCAAACAATTATCTAACAGATATGCTTTAACTGGAGATTGTGAAACATGCCATAAATGTAACAACTTTTGTAATTTATGATTATTGGAGTTACAAAGAAATAATATGTGCTCAATACTTTACTGAGTTACACTAGTCACTGCATATCTACAGCTTTAGGTATAAGTCCAGAAAATAATCCACCATTCTACTACATTAATTCGAACGCTAAACTCATGAACTCGTTCAAATAATCTGGACCTAAAGTAGATAAGTCCAGCACGGAATATACCTACTTAAACATTTCCCTAAGTTAACTAACATATTCAAATTCCAAGAATCTACATGTGAGAATTGATCGAACGTAGAGCAATTTCGGTCGGCCGTGATTATGGAAACTGAGTCGTAAGACCCCGTATTTATGGTTCAAATCCGACCTCTGTCGGGATGTAGAACACTTAGTTCAGTTATTATGCAAATCATGTGCTACGGAAGTGCCGCGACGTTGCCTAGTTCCCTTTACTTGAGAGGCAAATTGTGATAAATGAAATTCGCCATATTCAAAATTCAAGGCGACTAAAATCGGATGACTGAAGTGGTTTATTCTTAAGTGATTTTAGACTGAATACTGAAATATGATACTTAATAATTTCCCTTTATACATTTGAATTTGCTTCCGTTTGTCATATATTAACTAGAGTAGATTTTGATTTATCTCTAAATTTTATCACATAAACATTTTCATCACAGGCACAATATTCTTCATTATAAAACTAATTCAATTCAATTCAATTTAATTCAATTATTTATTTCAGACAAATTACAGCCCATATTTGTTAGTAATATGTATAATACAATTAATCTTATATGCTATTGTTAGTATTCTAACTTTTAATATTTATCATTTAGAAAAAATGCAACTCAATGATATTTAACCCTAAGATATTCAGGAACCGTCTATAGACAGCGTCTAACACTTACCAGTAGCGTGTGTTTGTGCACAAACGTTGTCCGAAATTTTGGCAGGCACCTACCCAGTGACACAGTTTGTATTTCATCAAGCCATGAAAGGCCAGCCCACGTCTATTCAAGAGCGAGTGTGCAAACATCGCTCCAGATCACGTGTGTTTACAATCCTCTAATTTCATCCAATCACCGTCGAGATTTTCGAAACGGTTACGGCAATGTTTACCCTTAAGTTAGATAAACGCCGCGACGCCAATTTATTATGATGCAATCTTGTAATTCGAATACTCAAAGTACATCAAACTGTCACAAACTTCCATAATGTTCAAGCTCCCCTCTTTAAATGCTGTTCTGTAGGTAGGTAGTAGGGTTGCCCCTTCACGTAGGATAGTTCCCTTTCAAAAACTTCGTCCTAGTAGCCTCATTCATTATCTTTCGCCCGACAGATTTGCTAAAGCTACTCCATCAATCCAATTAGGTGGAATCAAGAAAAATCGACGAGTGGCTTTTTTTGAAACGGCATTCCCTGACGCCTATTTAGTTGACCTTACTGTTTTCTTTTGAAGATTTTGTTCACGATAAGATTTGTATTTAATTTTATTTATTTTTAGATTCGTCTTAATTTGATTCTGATGGGGATGGCGAGAGATGACACAGGAATTGTGAGAGGACAATTGTTTGTTATAAATATTCTCTCATTTATTTTTATGTGGATAAAAATATAAGTTATAGGTATTCATCTAATGCATCACAAAGGAAAAATTTGCAGTTGAGTTATATTGTAAAATTAATTTGGTTCTTTGAGTCGCAATGAATCTGAATAATTGATTTCACTTTGAAGATAAAAACGGCGCGGCGAGGCGAGGAGGGTCTTGCGTTTGACTTGAAATAAGCCTGATTCACTACAGCATCTGCATCTTGGGTATACCGTTTCGTGAAAACTTACATAATAAATGAGGGTCTCGAGCCAAAAACGGAAATAATGGTGTGTACTCAAACCGACACGAAAATATACTCAAGAACATCATTAATTTTCATTTCTCGCTATGACCAAAGATTGCTGTCTGGAGTGAAAATAAGTGTGATAAGGAAAGAGGGATTTTCAGAGGTCTTTCGGAAGTACCGAATAGTTTTTATCCAAAGAGGCAGCTCTTGCGTTAAGTGACTTTCATTTATATGTACTTTTGCTAAAGTGTACGTTTTTAGTTCTTAACGGTTACGACGGGCCTTAAAGTTTTTGCGCTGATTTTTTTCTCTTCTTTTTTGCGTTGGCACTCAAACTTTATGCGCCCAAGAGTTTGTTATTTGCACTCAACATTAATGTAATTTGGGCTGTTAGGATTAGGATTATCATACGCGTAATGGAAAAGATACTTCGCAAATAATTGATATCACGGCAGATATTTACTTTGATGTTTTGTTGTAGCAAACATGATTATGTGGGTACTTAGATGATCAATATGATGATGTTGGTACCTATTCGGTTAGTATTTCAAAAAACATGGCATACTCACTCTCACATGTCTCTATATTCTAGAATTAACTAGGCACAGATGTGAGAAAAAATAGGTATTTGTTAAATCACTTACCAAATAGAAGACTAAAATATAAGCTGGACCTTCCCGTGCCAAATATATATTTATATATATATTATTATATGTATACATATTAGGGTGGATCGAAATTTTTTTTCTTCGATTTTGCCTAAGGCGGGGTTGTAAAAAGATAGTCTAGGGAAACATAATTAAATGTTCGTATGGACACTTTTCGAAATTATTAGTAGAAGTACTGCCGCAAGCCATCTGAAATATTGCCAAAAAAAAAAAATCTTGTTTACAATTTTTGTAGGAAAAATATATTTTATAATGAAATTACAGTTTTTATTGACATTTTACATGCTTATAATATCAAAATACCAAATTAAAACAAACAAATACGTAGTACCTAATCAATTTGCACGTTTGATTTATTCTGAAATTCAGAGTACAATTATGCAATTTTGTAGTCTTTTTTCGTATTAAATGCAGCCATTACGCGACAAGAATCAAGCTTATTTTGTATCCACCCTTCTCGTTTCTCTAGCCCCCATACAGCAGTACAAGATTCTGTTACTATTTTTATGCTCCTTTCAGTAGCTTGAGTGTGGCAGGACATCAAACAGAACTTGGGTAAGATTTTAATTTCCACTAATTTCAAATCAGTAAGGCACTGGGAAATAATATCTGTCTCGAACTGTTTCGTCACTGGTGGTTCAGATACCTGTTTCCAATCAATCAAATCGTAATATTCTTCGGCTCTGAAGTTAAACTTTGGCAATCCAAATACTCTGATAGGCTCAGAGTCTGAAGAGCTTTCTCTGGATTTGATGATACGCTTAAGAGCCAACGCTCGGACATGACATCTATTATCAGCTAACATGGCTATTAAAATATTTTCACCATGGCCGAAATATCCATTGCGTTGAATTACAGGATCAATCACCTTCTTAAGATTGTTTGGGAGGTATCGTGTCAGCTTAATTGTTTCGTGTAAGTGTTTGGCTCCAATAATACATGACGGTTGAGTTTTATATTGAACCACATTGGAGCGTATACTTTCAACACAAAATGCGTCAGAATTAACAGGTTTCTTGATGGGGTCTCGGTTGACATATAAAGCCTGAGTATCCTGTTAGCAGTTGTCAGCCATCGTGAATGACAAATTTTCCCTGGATTTCGCTTAGCCAAATTTTCATCACAATTGCCTTGTTGGATTGCACGACAGATTTCCAGAAGGTATAACTGATCTGTACTGAGATCGGTGCGGGTCTTAGTAATATCGGGAAGTTGGCATTCTATAGCAGAAAATTGTGTTACAGGAAGTTGTTCGCAGTTATTTAATGCTTTTCCTATTTTGCCAGTAAAACTTCTGGGACCTGTAGTTGTGCCATCAAGATGCTGAAAAAGATGTCTCAAAGGTAACTCATTGGCATGCAGCTGGCAAACTAACCATTGAAGAGGGCGTTCAAGTTTATTTTCGAGTATCCTGATAATACCTCCTCTTACCCCAGTATTAACTGCAGTGCCATCACATCCAACCGCTACAATTTGTTTTATATCCAAGGGTTTTACTTGTAAGTAGGAATGCAAGTTAGTTGCGATAGTTTTTGCGTCACATGCATCAGGTGTTATGTGGCCAATGTATTTGGATCCGGGTTCTCGGAGCAAAGTTATGTGCTCTTCCGTTACAACCCTCCTTCGACCATCGTCAATAACTATTGTTTTGTCTTTGCGTCCGTCAAATGAGATACAAATAAAGGAGTCATCACAGTCAGGAATACTTTGTGTCGCTAAGTTCCTAGTATTTGCACGGGCTCGACGAATCTTGTTCCGATCGATAACATTTGCTGTGTCATTCTCATTTATGAAACCCAGGTCTTGCAAAGTAGCTGAAACAATGGAAACCCCTGCCCGATCTGAGATCCCGTATCGATCCAATATTTTAGCCACAGCGGGAAAGGCACTATTTTCTGGTTGAATGCTTTCAGACACAGTGGATGAAGATGATACTTCCTCAGTATTTTGTTGATTTTGCCCAGGTAAAATTCTGACCTTTTTTTCTTGAGGTTGACTGTCTACAATTTTAAATTTTTCCAAATGTAAATCCCATTTACGTTGTTTTTCAATATCATCCAGGTTTTTTTTTGTACTTTTTCTATCTAACGAACCAATCCCCATTTTTCTGTGACTTCTTTGATCAATCAAAAATTCTATCTCTTTCTTAGGTATCCTTCGTGTTTTCTCACAGAAACAGATTTCTAATAAGTTACACCTACAAGTCGCAATATCAAACAACACGTTGACTATCTCTTTGAAATTTACTGAGCTTGTTTTTGAAGGACGCGACATTTTTTCTGCTCTGGTATGATTTAAGTACATCACGATATTTACTGTGATAAGCTTTTATTCTTGCTAAGATAGTACGTCGTTCCACTATTGGTATAGATGCTTTCATCCATATGTGTTCGATATCGGTTGCAACAATGTTACTTGTTTCCTTCACCAAATCTTGGAAACGTTTCGTCGAAGATTTAGAAACTTAAATAAAATGTTCCATCATATCACGGTATGTCTGTAAAGTATATTTTGGTAATTCCTTGCCAGTACCAAACACAGGACACACTTTATCACGATTACGCAAACTCATTATTACATTAGGCAATATAAATTCAAAACAACTAATAACAATACAGTGCAAGACGTTGGCGGATCAAAATTAAAAACGCTGGTAGTATAACATTGATGCTAAAATTAAGTCAAGCTATTATGAGGTCAAGCTGAAGACAGGGCGCTATGGCGCTCATTGGGGGAGGCCTATGTCCAGCAGTGGACTAAAATAGGCTGATGATGATGATGATGATGATGATGATTATGAGGGTACTTTGATATTTTTTTCAGAATAATGCAGCAACAATTTATTTTTAATATATAAAGATGTGTTTGATTATTCAGAAAACGTTTTATAAGTGATATAGTATATTAATAGAGTCCGTGTAACAAGGATATCATGAAGTGAAATTTTTGATATATGAAAATACTTTATTGGGCTTGCGGCAGTACTTAAAATTATCCAATCTTGCTCATATTCGACATTAGCTTTATTTTGCCATCACATTAACTTTTTGGAGGCCCGCCATTTTGAAATTCGAAAAAAAATTTTTTTTCATACAAAGGCGATCCACCCTAATACATATATATATATATATACAGAAAAAGCCCTCATTATGCAGCAGTCAAATTATATAATTACCTTCAAAATTATATAAAGGCAGAGGACAGAGAAGCAGCAAATGCCAAGAAATTGAAATCATTATATATTACAGAGGATCTCGCAGATAGTTTTGTGAACTAAGATATGATGCTTAGGTGTCTTAGATTTGACATTTTTAATTATAAGTCTTACAATACACATATTGTAGTGTAAAATATGCTTTATGTGTATAGATAATATGTCATTAGGTATTTTAAATATGCTTAGTAAAAGGAAATGATTGCCATACTCTACTGGGGTCCATGGGACACAATTTACATTGTAACCATGGTGCAATATTATGATTATGATATTTGTGAATAATATACATTGATACAATAGAAGGAGTAAATAGGCTGTTTGAACTGCCCGCTGGGATTGTATTACAGGTAGCGTCGAGGGACCACCCTGTTTATATTATTATGTGAATCAGCCTAACTGTAATTCGGGTGTTGCTTGTAGATTGATTAATCAATTTGTCTCGTATAGTTATGTTAATTAATTTATATTAAGATGTAAATACATGGACATTGTCATTGTCAATTGTCATGTCAGTTATTGTCCTATTAATACCTAATTAGAATAAAAGCCATATAAACGGGCTCCATTTTCTAAACTGAATAAAAATGGTTTTCACCAACTATGAAGAAAATATATAAAAAAATAATTCGTATCATGCACATAAGTAGTTCAAACAGTTATATAATTTAGGTTGTGAAATAAATAAACCTTTATCTTAAATTTGTATTTAATTCTACCAGTTGTATTACACTTTGCACGTATATATATATTGGGATTATTTCTCATTACCGATGATAATACTTTATGTATGCAAGTGTGCAATATAGAGCACTTGTATTGTAAATATCCATTCTTAAACATGAAATTAGAATTATGATGAAAAATATAATAGGTACACGGCCGTACACTGCTGCTCTAATTTTAAAGCAGCAGTGTACGGCCGCAGCGGCGTGTTTAATATTTATTACGAGTATCGCTTCGTTTGGCACATCGGTGTTAAAAAAACTAGCAATAATTATAATCCAACTGGTCGTCCCACGGAGCTTGTCACGAAAGGCAGTCTATTCGAGAGCCCTATTTATCAGTGAGTGCCCTCGACTGAGGAAATCCTGGCAATCGCTCTTCGCAATTATCCTCGATTTTTTGGAGCCAACTAATTAGCCGAATGGACTGAGACGTTAAACGTAATTAACTTTAATGATAAATGATGGAATCGCGCTAAAGTGGAATGGATTTGGGACCATTAAATGACTCGAATCATGAAGGACCCAATTGAATATTATTCAACGTCCACGATAATTAATACTGAGGGTCTTTCTTTATCGTTGTTTGGTGACATGGCAAAGGTCAGCCGGTTAAACTTTAAGTAGCTAGGTATATTATTGGTGAGAAGCAAATCTCGGCATTCTAACAAATTGCAACATTTATGGAGCATAGCTGTTTTTTCAAACATGTTAAATTTAATCTATTTACGTTATATTTAACACTTTTAACTAAAACTAACTGTGTTAAGTCATTGATCTTCAAATAATTGAAATTGCAAACGAGTTGACCAATATAAGAAGACCCTTCTAACGATCAATTTTACGTCTTCTAGCTCCATAACCCCTTGATCGATCCTGATCATATCTCTACAAATTATATTTATCTCAGCTTTAACCCCAACAAACGGCATTTAGAACAGAAACACGTTACTTAAGTGTCCGAAGTTAACTGTAAGAACTTCGTTTCACTGCGATCGCTCGTTTGATAAAAAAACCTAGTTTAGAGAAACTGAAAATGTTGCAAATCCTAAGCAATTTCACCAAAAGCCTAGTTACTCGTATCCACTTTTACGTCCGCTCAAGCCTGGCTCATGCTCACGCCGTGCATTTTGAATACTACCCCAGTAAACGAGGAACCTTTTTTATGGAGAATGTTTTGGGGTTAAAAAAGTAAACTTGAAAAGACATATTTCAAAAAAAGCTATCCGTCTCTGGAATGAGCTTCCTTTGAAGATAAGACAGGCCCCAAGCAAGTTAGCTTTCAAACGCTTACTTTATAAGCACCTGCTTGATCAAGCTTAGGAAATAGGATTTAGTCGGCATCCCTTAACGCACGTATATTGTTTATTATATTTATGTATATTATATTTATATATATTATATGTATATTTTTATGATATATTAGTATGTATTTGTACCAATACTATATACGTATGCATATGAAGTATTAATAGTCATTAAGTAGTGGTTTAGGAATGTATATATTAATTCAGAAATTTTAAATAGTTTATAATTGTAAAATATCCTAGTTAGTTAGATAGTTACATTTTCTCTCTGCACCCACCTTAACGCATTTCTGTTTGGCCCTATGGTTGACTGGTAGAGAATGCCTAGAGGCATTAAGTCCGCCTTTTGTACTTTTTTTTTATGTGCAATAAAGTTTGAATAAATACATATTTTGACTGATTATATTAAATATTAAACTTTATCAGTTAAACCAAAATAAATTGTAAAAAAATACTACACCCAGTTTATTGCCGCCCTTTAAATCAATATTCAGGTTAAAAAGTCCTCCTTACCTAGTCGGTAGTGAACTAGTGACCCTGCCTATGAAGCAGAAGGTCCCGGGTTCGAATTTTGATCAGGGCATTTATTGGTGAGTTTATCACGGATATTTGTTCCTGAGCTAAGGATATATATCGTCGCATAGTACCCACAACACAAGCCTTATTAAGCTTACTGTGGAACTAGGTTGAATTGTGTAAGATTGTCCTATAATATTTATTGATTATTTATTTATAAAAATACCAGAAAATATTAATATTTTTAAGAAAGCGTGTAAAATGGTACGAATTATACGAGTTTGTGATGTTGTATCTGTCTGTATTGTAAAAAAGCTTCAAATCAATTTCCAACTCAGAAGCGAATGCAGTAATACCTAAGAATGATGAAAGTATAAATTATAAAAAAATCTTTATCCAATAAGAAACACCACAAATTTGAACAATTAAAATTATTATGTAGACGCATTCGAGTATTATTCTTTGTTGACTAGTCTATGTATTAACATTGCGACGGTGTTACAAAGTGAACCTCCTCATTTTTGCAGCTGACAGCCAGAAGGGCGCAAGTCTTTGTACATGTTTACGCTATTTTCGTATATATGCGTTTAACAATTAAAGGTATAATAGCGTGCATTTTAAAGTGTACTTGAGTCACATTAACTCTCAAGTACATATATCTCAGAACGGACCAAGTTGTAGCTTAGTCCCCGATCTCGTTCCAGATAGTTCCATCAATCTGGCGACATTGTATCGGCGTCTACTTTGGTAACGAAACGTGAACTAGGACCTCTTAAGTTATATGACGATGACGTAGCTCCAGTCAATTCTGGTAATTTTGAACTTTCAAAAGACATTTGTCGGGCATCGACATTTTCGAGTGCATATAGGGTAATTTTTTTAGTTAATATCCAAAAAGGTCTGGGGCAACGTTGAAATACAACAACAAACATTATTCTATATACTATTTACGAAAAGGTGCACTATCAGATTTTAAACCTGAAGGGGAAATTAGGGCTTAACTGGCAAACTAGTAATGGCCAAGGACCTAATGGTGAAGAGTAAAACATAAATAATGTTTTTAATAGTTATGCAATTATTGTATGCAATTATCAATTCATAAAGATACAAAAAACCCACCAAAATTACGTTCTTCCGGCTTAAAAGTGGTGATCACCAGTCCAATATATATTGTGAACACAGAGAACCTCCTATAGAGTAATAATGTTGCTCATTTTGTTCGCGCCGCGAGTCACCAAGTCTTGCGGAAGACGTGAGGGGCGGGTGGGTGATAGCGGCACTGCGATTGGTCGTTTCAAGGACCGCACGCTATCACGTGGTTGCGTAGTGATGGGACATGTGTACTACAAGTAAACGGTACTGTACCGTACCGTACCGTAATTTGTTGTTGTTAATTGAGGTATTTACGGTTTACTAAATTGATAACAAATAACAATAATGCAATAATAATAATAATATATTATTTATTGCACCAAATAAAAAATTACAACAATAAAAAGTTTACACTTAACTTAGGTAGCAACAGGCAATATGTATTTGCCTACTTTAAAGACGTATTACTTACCAATAAATTTTACCTAGTCGCCTTATAGACTTATCTGAAATTACCTTATCTGTGCATTGAAAGTACTTTTAGGAGCGACTACCATGTGACACCCAATTCAAAGTGTGTTCTAGAAGCAACGCTCATGTGACACCCATTAATAGTTCCTTACAGCCACTCCTATGTGACACCTATTGAAAGCGCCTTATAGAAGAAACGCTCGTGTGACACCCATTGAAAGCGTCTTATAGAAGAAACGCTCATGTGACACCAATGGAAAGCGTCTTATAGAAGCAACGCTCATGTGACACTCATTAAAAGCGTTTTATAGAAGCCACGCCCATGTGACTCCCATTATGTTTTAGTTAGCGTCTTATAGAAGCAACACTCATGTGACACCCTTTGAAAGCGTCTTACAGAAGCAACGCTCATATAACACCCATTGAAAGCGTCTTATAGAAGCAACGCTCATGTGACACCAATTGAAAAAGTCTCATAGAAGCAACGTTCACGTGACACCCTTAATACCCATATTTATTATAACTATATGAAAAGAAAAATTACCGACAGAATAAATCTTTAAATTCTACCAACTACTCAAACTAAAAGAAAAAAAAGAAAATAAAACAAAGAGATCCTGTTTTCCATTGTACTTCGTATATTTGTTGAGTCGAAAGTACGTGGTGCCGGTATATAAGCCCGGTACACATCATCCGCACATCACTATCGTACACGTGCTTCCGTAAGAAAGGAATAGCACATTGCATTCTTAACATGATAAAAAGAGACGGGCATACTAACTACTTCTCAATTGACTAATTCAAAATGAACGCTGGCTAGAAATATTTTGAAGTAAAAGTGGAAAGTAATTCCAACTCTTTTGTTTCTTAGCGTTTAAAAACATTTGCCACTACAATATGCCTGGATTTTGAATAGTTTTTATACGTATTCAATTGAATAGTTTTTATAAGTATTCAATTTTTGTTCTTGCATACACGCACACTGCGTGCAGGTCTAAAACATGGTCGCAACTGAACGGCACGGCGGCGGACGCCCGCGCAATTTTTAAGTCGTTTTACTCCAACGTGTGGTGACCCCAAGTCGCCTTGTAAGGCTTATCTAGTGGTTACCTTATCTGTGATTGTGAACTAATAATAGTAGTTTTAAAAAATTTAATAGCCAGATCATTTAAAAGTTTTCTACATAAATAATGTTTTGTACAAACTAAATTGAATTACCATAACGCTAGCCCAATATTACGTTTGTAGGGTAGTTAAATTTAGACTTAGTGTCACTATGGCAATGTTCAAATTTCAATTCGATAAAAGTGAAACATAGAACCGTGTCATATTGGGGCAGCGATAAGTATTTCCTAATAATTATAAAGGTTTTTGATACTAAATTGTTGAAATTTGTCTTTAGTTAGCTAATAATAATTCCCAACTGTAGAAGTTTAGATAAAATGTAAACGAACAGAAATGGAATACGCCCACCATTCCTTTTTACCTCCTGTACAATACAATGAAAATCCTTTTCTTTGATATTACGGCTAAGTTTATTAAGTCTTCTATTTTTGGCTTTAATTTGCAGTTAGGCATTAGGTCCGCCGTTTGCTTAAGTGCACTTCAAGAAGGAATATTGTACTTTTATTTAATTTATAGTGAATAAAATGTTTGAGAAATAAAATTGTGACTAATAAATACAGTAGATAAATATAAATACATATTTCGTTCTTTAGTTGTCATTTGAATTCATGGAAAGAAATCGAATTGATAAGGCAGTTAGCTTCTTAGTCAGATTTAAAATCATTTCCTACCTATTAAAATAGACGCCCACACTTTTTAGTAACTTAGTAGTTTAGGTAATTACTGAAAATAATAGAGCAACTATATTACAAAGTAATTATAATACCTAATGATTCACGAACCTATTCCAATCTAACTTTTAACTGCTTTTACTGATACATCGATAATATAGTCTTCGATAAGCCTCGCAAAGTTTGCGAAGCGTGTCACAGGCTTGTCAAAGGGCAGCAACATACAAACAATCCTGCAACTCAATCCAGCCCGCACTCAATCCAGGGGCTCATCCGAGTGGATAGAGACGGGCGACTAAAAGTAAATAAGTTCCGCTAGTAACGAATGTATTGTTCCCGTATCTACAGAAATAAAAAGAACTGTAAGAGTGGCAATAGCTGCTCAGTTGAACGGTACAATTGCTCTGATGAACGGGCATGTGCCTCTAATAGCAATATCTTTTTCTCCTGTTGTTGCCACGATGCAACAAAATACGGATGCACCGTAGTTTTAATTAATGTTACTTCGCAAATAACGATGTCAGATTATCAAGTTGCGTGTTTTGGTTCACTAATTGATGTAATAGAATACGCTCTCAAATATTTACTACCGTTATATTGCAGATCCATTAGTGTTTTAATCGTCATTGCCGCAATTAATTGCAAAATAAATGAGAGATTTAGTAGTATTTGGTTTAGAATGCGATGATAATTTAAGATAGTGTTATAAATGTAATTTATTTAAATATTTTGTACGTTTACACGCATAAATAGTAATTATACCGGGTGTGGCCTGTAATAAGAGCAAAAAATTAAAACGTAGATTCTACTCCTCAAACTAGACAACGTTTGTTCAACAACTTTTAAAAATAACATGTAGTTTGAATTTTAATACAGTTTAAAATTTATTAGAACACGCAATGTATTACAACATTGATTAATATCTGTAGGGTGACAAGACTGACAGGCGAAGTCATTTAGGCGGAACTTGATGTACATTGAAAATACTATTTACTTTGTTTGAAAAAGAGACAATCTAAAATCTACATAACTTTCAAAAGTCGTTGAACAAACATTATCTAGTTTGAGGAGTAGAATCTACGTTTTAATTTTTTGCTCCTATTACAGGCCACACCCGGTATAGTAACACATAAAGGACAGATTTCATACCCCATTTTACCTCAGAAATGTGCAATTAAAAGTATCTTCTATCAATTACCTGTAAGATTACTCGTATAAATTGTCTGTGCAAGGAATTCCATCCAAATATTTTGCGCAATTCGGAAATAAACGTACCTACTGACAGCTAAACAAACTTCCGAATTCTACAGGATTAATATAGTCCTTACTTGTAAACTCTTTGTTCACATATTTTAATCCGATGGAAGCCGGCCAGCAACGAATTGAGTCACGATTTTTATTACTCTTCATTATTATTGATTGCCTCGGAGCTCAGTGCGGAAATAAACCAAAACTGCAATTTGCCTTTAACAGAGCAATTGTTCCAATAACAAACAATTTGATTTATTAACTCTATTTTCAAATACCGCTAAATGAATATAACTTTTGAAACTGATGGAACTTCGTTTTCACTTCACATCGATGTTAGTACAGGTACGTATATCGAATCTACCTCTAAAGGTAGCTGTGGCAGATGTCACTGCAGTAGGTACAATTTTACGTTTTCACATATTATTTGATTATAACACCTATTATATTATATTTACCAAAATAATTATAAAGCTACATTATTTAGTTCCAATCAATACGGTCAAAGTTTAGCAGCTACTAATGCCTAATTTCCGCTCAAGTGCCCTAAAGTCCGTGTAAATCATTACGACAATGATCGTTTTGCCGGCCATGGCCCACGCACACCGTAAACAGCTATCCGATAACCGCATTAGCGCCGCTACGTGTCGCAAACAGATTGAATGCGCTGTCCATTACCGGGGCCGTATTCTGACACATTTTTTTTATTTTAGAGTCTTGACCACCGTAGGATGGATCGTATTCGGATACAAAATACGCATAGCTGACGTAAGTGAGAAGACTGCCAGGCTTATGTGAGGGCCGGTCATGTTTGTCGCATACTTTCAGATAGGTGGGCATGTGTAGCCACCAAGTGGATGCCGTAAGAGAGGAGTGGACGGCGCAGGTCTAAACAGAGATGACGGAACGATTTGGCCGTTTTCTTAAGTAACTGGTAGGAAAAAGCACAACACTGAGAGCTGTTGAGACCAAGAGAGGCCTTTGCTCCGCAGTGCGACACTATTATTAGGCTAATAAAAAATATATAAGTAACCATACATTTGTTTTAATACAACAATGCATTTTGTGAACACATCCCACTTCAATGGCTTTGAAAGTCAGAAAAAATGGGTCTCCCCCCGACCTCAGAAATATTTTTCCATAGGCAGATACGAACTTATGGTATTAGTTTGGTCAGCAACTGTTGTATTAGTTACTGTCTATTGCAACAACTATTAGTTACTGTATGTTGTTCACATATTTAATAACATTTGTATCTATACATAATCAGTATACTGCACATAATCAGAGGCTCTTTGAGCTAGCTAACCAGTAAAAAAGTAATCTCAAAAATATCAAAGTCAACTCTTTTTTAATGTAATTTTGACACGTCAAACGAACATTCTAGAATCAGGCCACCGAGTGTCTGTTGCACGGGGAGTGATCGATCATCAACATTCGGATGACATTTTTGCGATTTCATCGAAGTGCCGACAGGGGGCTGATCGGAATTATCGAATCATTTGTTATTGCATTCAGAAAATTGCTTGATATGTGTGAATCATATGAAGTATTTATGTGAGTAAGAAATGGAATATTAGGAACTTTTAATACCAGTAAATCCGCTATTAGAACCTGATCTCATATTAGCGTGTACTGTGTAATATCTAGAAGGAAAAATAACTTAAACTACTTACAAAGCATTGCACTCAAAGTCTGGTCTTCTGGGCAAGGTGCCCATCATATAACTGCACAGGTGGCATTCCATCGCTAAACTGCAATAGCACAAGAAAGCTGCCTACGCAAAGCATTTAAGTATTAATTTTACACAAAATTACGAATTATGACAATTGTAATCTCAACAGTAATAAAAACAATGAATATTCAAGTAATGTGAATAATTACATGACGAATGTCTTAATCAAGACAGGTTTCTTTACATCATCAAAACACTAGTATCACTACAGTCAACATAGACTCTTCACACGTACACTCGCTCAACAATAGACATTTACCCAGCTGAAGATAAAGCTACCTGTGTCAAGCGAGGTGATAAATGTCGTCATTAGTGCTTGCTGCGTCTAATGTACCGACGCTGAAGAACGGCAACAGGTTAACGTGGTTGGCTTTTAACGAAATGTCGCATTATGTATCGTACCTCTACCACGAGTCATGCAAATAAGCCTAATTCGAGATTCGTTCACGAATTCGTAAATTATTTGTATGGAGAATTTGTGCAGAGCCTCTAGCGGTCACTTATAGAACTAAAAATTACTGCCATACCATAAGTTAAATTATCGTTTATGCAATTCGCTCACGAAAGTTCGATTGCTTGTTTCGTTTGTGTAGATTTCAATACTTTACAAAGTGATGTGACGTGACAAACGTCACATCCTTCACACGAACCGAAACAGATTGTAGGTAAGCCAAAAAGGTTTTACTTCCTAAGTACATTTTATCTGAAGGTTTAGAACTGTAGACAATTATATGAGCAGTGAACAATAATAAGCATAGAAACCGTACTAGCTCTGAAAAATTACCCTACTTTTTGTGGGTGTTTAATATGCTTGCTAGGCCGTAAACCAGGAATAATTTCCGTTGGTCATCGTGTCCCAAGCGGTAAATTTTAAGTGGTTAAGGGCGGTAAATAATCAAGCTTCGTGATGGTCAGCTGCCGTTCCTTGAGTGGGTTGAGGAACGGCAGCCATTTTCTCACATAAAATATATATAAAATAAAATTACCATCGCGTCCCAGTTGAAACAGGTGATAGTTTATATGCTATTACAAATAAAATAAAAATCATCAGCCGGCTGTATAGCACTGAAAAGACCGTAAACTAGTCACATGAATACATGGTATTTAGGTTATCAGCAGACGGTCTTTCTACCTCAATACAGCCGGCTGACGATTTTCCTGATAATAAGAGCATCAAATACTGACGATCCGCAACCCACCAACGGAGCGACAGCTGACCTACGCGAGTCATTATTATACTTCGTCCTTAACCACTTCAAAAATTATCACCGCCTGGGACGCCTTGCGATTGGTCATGAAATTAGTTCCTGGCTTACGGTTCATGCCATCGGAGCCGGGAAATACAAGTTATGACAGTAAGCCTTTTTTTTACCTTATTTAAACGCGCGTGACTTTTAACGCATAAAATGTTATCAACCGACTTCAAAATTTCGAAGAAGGAGGTTCTCAATTCGTCAGGATTTTTATTTTTACTATTTTTTCATAATGTTCACCGATTGCAACTTTTTTTAAACAGGGAAATTACGGGTTAAAACTGTCAGTACTTCATCCATCCATCCATATACTTATTTCGTCGTAGGATATAGGATTACCTAAGAAAACCAAAATTTCAAATGTACAAATAACACTAATAGTTTAAAACGTCCTAGAACTACGTCCATATATGTAAAGTGTTAGGTGATTCTTAATTTATTTGGTTATTTTGTCAACATGACAGTTCGACTTTTAGTGATCATAGTGGATCATAGGTTTATTTCTTATTATTTAGGTCTATTGTATAATCACAAAAGGATAAGTACCCTTTCAGGATGTTTTTGATTCTCTAAAGTATAGGCAATGCGCTACTGTTACACATCCCACCTGCGTCGACACCGACACGTTGGCGAAGTCCTTTAATTTATTTACCAGCAAACAAGCCGGAGCGGCGCCCGACATCCGAAATCACTACAAGACTATTAAATATAGTTGTCGTTCGTCTATCTATTGTTGGTTGTTGGTGTCGAGGCAATCGATCCGTGAAGCAAGGGGCACGGAGCCTCACGACCTAACAAACGCACAAGGGAAGCTAAAGATGCTCCAGCAAGCCGCCGGTTTTCATACATAACACAACGCAGGATTGCGGCTTTGCCGCTTCTTGCATAATGATGGTTTTATTTCTATTTATAAGTTACACGTACGAGTAATTGTTAGTAGTACTTATAAGTTTCTAGTTTGTGACAATGTTACTTTAAAAGGCTATTTCGCAATAAATAAAACTTTAATATAATTATGTACATTATAATTTCAAAGTGCCCTGTATAAATCTAGATGTCTTTTAAGTAAGCACTATTTTATAGTACTTGGATGCAATAATTCGAAGATCCCGGTCTGTAACGCAGTTGTTACTTCTTGAATATAAAATAATACACCTTCCTGGGATAAATGGTTTGCCTTGCTGGTGATAAGTTAGCTGCTACAGCAATCAATCAGAAATGAATGATGCACAAGAACCTGTAAAAGATGTTTCAATATTATTTGTTATTTATCACAGTTTCATTGTAATTATTATGATTGAAAATGAATGAGTGAAATGAGTGTTTATAACTATCATATTAAATTTCAACTACTTACCATTCATTTTAGGTTAGAGTTGGTATTTTTGTGTCGATTTAAAATCAGATTAATTGACTATTATACATAAATCTCACAAATATTCAGCAGTTCTTGGGTCTAGATTTCTTTTTTAAAATTATTCTTATTGAAGTGTTGATGTGGATATTTCTATTTCTCATATCGGCTTGAAATTTACCGTTTCGTTTTCCGGTTCCAGTTATCATACTATGCAGTCTTATTAACAAATTATGCTTAATATAAGGCTTTGTCGATATTATTTCGTCAACTAATAATATATAAATATAACACAATAAATACGAATGGTTTTCACTTTCACCATGTTTTTGACATCTCACCTTATAATTTGATAGTGAAAGAGTTTTCTACAGTCGATACGGTATTTTTCGGTGACGTAAGTCAAATTAGTGTCTTATGGTACAGTACCTCTACCACGAGTCATGTAGAAAATTCTGAATATTTTTCTATAAGCGTTAACGAATAATCGGGCTTCGAATCGTTTTCCTTCAGTTTCGACAGCAACACATACAAACGATCTATGCTGACATTTCATGTCGGATTACGTCTAGCACGCGGCATACATCCATCTCATAGGTAGAACGAGACGGATGTATGCGGCACGTCGAATGTGATCTGTCATGTTAACGCACCTTCAGTCAGTACAGTTTGTTATCGATAGGTTTTATTAAAACGTTACCATAAGACACTAATTTGACTTACGTCACCGAAAAATACCGTATCGACTGTAGAAAACTCTTTTACTGTCAAATTATAAGGTGAGATGTCAAAACATGGTGAAAGTGAAAACCATTCGTATTTATTGTGCTATATTTATACACTAGCTGTGCCCGCGGCTCCGCCTGCGTGGAATTCGGTCTGTGTCAGTAAGCGGCAAATTCACCCCTAATTTCTCTCCCGCTACCCTGGAGGCGGAACTTGAAGTAAAGTTGACAGATGACGCTAGAGGACAGTAGTCCTAATAAAATATTTTACAATTACCACTAAATGATAAAAAATTTATAATTTTTTTTTTATCATATTATTCGAGGCATCATTTAAACGACATAGAGTAGTAGGTGTATATCGGACGATACAGGACCACTTTTGTATTTATACGTTCATGTCCACGGCAAATATCATCCAAATCGATCCTCCCGTCAAATCAGTCTAAGCATGAAAGGTAAGAACAGGCGCGGTTGAAATTGGGGGGGGGGGGGGGGTCACAAATGCAGAAATGATTTTTTACTATTAGAGGTGCACTTGGAGGGGGGAGGGGGCCATGACCCATGCAAATTTAACTCAATCGAGTCCCCCCCCCTTTTAGACGTTGAATTTGAGCATGATGAGATGAGAACCGGCCCAGAGCATGTCGGGCGATGCTCAGTGTAGAGTTTCGTAGAGGCCGCCCTGTTACAAAACATCAGTTCAAAAGGTCGTTTATTAAGGGATATTTGGCGGCGCTTACGTCATTTTACTATTCGGCACTTCCTTTCACTATGCGTTTTTGACTGATAATTCAAAAACGGCTGAACCGATTTTATTCAATATAGTTTTTATTGAAAGTTCTTATCAGGCCTCACCAAATTTCAGCTTTCTAGTGCGAACGGTAACTGAGCTAGACCGCGGACAGACGGACGGACATGGCGAAACTATAAGAGTTCCTAGTTGACTACGGAACGCTAAAAAGAGATAAATAGTAGTTTATGTAACTGTTACGTAATAAGGCCTAATTATGTGCAGAAGCATACACTACTTTACCTACACACATATTAAAAATCCAGGGGGGGGGGGGCGTGCCGGCGGTCGGGGGTAATGAATTTTCTTACGTTTTTACCACACTGTCACAGATAAATCAAAATATTTATTCTTCAATGTAACTTACATTACAATGCACTAATGAACGTCAGAGATAAATAAAATACGTGAGTGTCGTGGAACACGCGATTGGAACGAAGTTATGTTATTTAATTTTATGTAATCTTTGATTTTTTTTTGGAAATTTAATTTTTTTTTTGTATTTTTTGGAAATTTTTGAAATAGTTGAAATGTTTGGAATTTTTTGAAATTTTTGAAATTTTTGAAATATTTGAAATTTTAAAAATTTTAGAAATTTTAGAATTTTTTGAAATTTTAGATTTTTTTTTACTTTTATGTTCTCGACTTTTTTCAGTTTTTTCACTTTGTCACTTCTCACTTTAACTTTTCACTACATTTCACTTCACTTTATTCCATTTTATATATTTTTATTTCATTCCATTTTACATATCGTATGGGTGTCGCGTTTTCGTGACGTGACGCTTTTTCGTGACGGTCACGTGACTTTTTTTCGCCTAACCTCCCATCCGCGAACCGTCCGAGAAGGAACTTCGTTCCAAAACTACCACGGGTTCTAACCCTACACCTCTGGCCCAAGTAGTATTAGTTATGACATTAATGACCGAAAAGAAACTCGACGGGACTTATTTTTTTCAAAACAGTAAGTAATACATTATTAGATCTTAAAGATACAAAATAATGCGTAGTTCTTTAAGAAGACATATCAAAACAGCTTGAGAGACAGATAATGTACCTATTGTTTAATTATAAAGAAAAATAAATCCTAATCTGACTGCTTCACAAAACGTTTGATATGTTTTCCTACCTAAACGGTGTCCTATAAATGTTAGATGATTTTGTAGTAGTTTTTTGGTTTGGGCCATGCATCTTTGTCCGTCATATATATGTAGTCCTCGAACCAGGAATAACCCCTTGACATACATGATATTTTCTAATATTTCTTAAAAGCGGGTAAAGGTAAATTTAAAGCATCGACGGGTAACATGTTATAAATATGAACACCTTGACCAAAAATGACAAATTATTTCAATACCAAATTTCATCTAAATACGTACAGCGGTTATTGGTTGTTTCTTCCCCATGTAAACTTTTTGCATCCGCTTAAGGGATAATTTCCGAGATAAAACTATTTTATTTCCTTTTCCAGAGCTCAAATTATCTCCATACAAAATTTTATCTAAATCGATTCTGCGGTTAATAATTCCCTATACAAATTTCCAACTCTCTTTTCACCCCTTTAGGGTTGATTTTGGGGTAAAAACTATCCTTTGTCCTTTCTCGAGACCCATACTATCTCTGTACACATTTCCATCTAAATCAGTTCAGCGTTAAAAAATTCCTCATACCAACTTCCAACCCCCTTTTCACCCCCACAAGGGTTTGAAAACTATCCTATGACGTTTCTCGAGACTCAAATTATCTCCATACTCATTTTTATCTAAATCGTTTCAGCGGTTAAAAATTCTCCATACAAACTTTCAACCCCATTTTCACCCCCACCAGGGTTGATTTTTGGGATTAAAACTATATATTATCCTTTCCCGGGACTCAAACTATCTCTATACAAAAATTCATCAAAATCCGTTCAGCCGTTTTCACGTGATGCGCGGTCAAATAAACAGACAAACAGATAAACAGACAAACAGACAAAAATTCTAAAAATTGTTGGAACGTGTTCTGTTATCGATTCTAAGTATCCCCAGCCAACTTTTTTTCGATTATCTTCCATGTACAGACTTTCGACCCTCTTCAGCTTTATTATATGTATAGATTATTAGTTGACGAAATAATATCGACAAAGCCTTATATTAAGCATAATTTGTTAAGAAGACTGCATAGTATTATAACTGAAATTGGAAAACGAAACGGTAAATTTCAAGCCGATATGAGAAACAGAAATATCCACATCAACACTTCAATAAGAATAATTTTAGAAAAAAAATCTAGACCCAAGAACTGCTGAATATTTGTGAGATTTATCTATTAATAGTCAATTAAACTGATTTTAAATCGACAAAAATACCAACTCTAACCTAAAATGAATGGTAAGTATTTGAAATTTTATATGATAGTTATAAACACTTTCATTTTCAATCATAATAATTACAATGAAACTGTGTAAAATAACAAATAATATTGAAACATCTTTTACAGGTTCTTGTGCATCATTCATTTCTGATTGATTGCTGTAGCAGCTAACTTATCACCGGCAAGGCAAACTATTTATCCCAGGAAGGTGTATTACTTTATATTCAAGAAGTAACAACTGCGTTACAGGCCGGGATCTTCGAATTATTGCATCCAAGTCCTATAAAATAGTGCTTACTTAAAAGACATCCAGATTTATACAGGGCACTTTAAAATTATAATGTACAGAATTATATTAAATATTTATTTATTGCGAACTAGCTTTTTAAAGTAACATTGTCACAAACTAGAAACTTATAAACACAGGATTGCGCGGTTTTGCCGCTTCTTGCATAATGTTAGTAGTACTTATAAGTTATAAGTACTACTAACAATTACTCGTACGTGTAACTTATAAATAGAAATAAAACTATCATTATGCAAGAAGCGGCAAAGCCGCGCAATCCTGTGTTGTGTTATGTATGAAAACCGGCGGCTTGCTGGAGCATCTTTAGCTTCCCTTGTGCGTTTGTTAGGTCATGAGGCTCCGTGCCCCTTGCTTCACGAATCGATTGCCTCGACACCAACAATAGTTAGACGAACGACAACTATATTTAATAGTCTTGTAGTGATTTCAGATGTCGGGCGCCGCTCCGGCTTGTTTGCTGGTAAAGAAATTAAAGGACTTCGCCAACGTGTCGGCGTCGACGCAGGTGGGATGTGTAACAGTAGCGCACTGCCTATACTTTATAGAATCAACAACATCCTGAAAGGGTCCTTATACTTATCCTTTTGTGATTATACAATAGACCTAAATAATAACAAATAAGCCTATGATCCACTATGATCACTAAAAGTCGAATTGTCATGTTGACAAAGTAACCAAATAAATTAAGAATCACCTAACACTTTCCATATGGACGTAGTTCTAGGACGTTTTAAACTAGTAGTGTTATTTGTACATTTGAAATTTCATCAATTTGGTTTTCTTATGTAATCCTATATCCTACGACGAAATAAGTATATGGATGGATGGATGAAGTACTGACAGTTTTCACCCCTTTTCCTAGCTTTGAATATGTATGACGAAATACGTAATTTCCCTGTTTAAAAAAAAGTTGCAATCGGTGAACATTATGAAAAAATAGTAAAAATAAAGATCCTGACGAATTGAGAACCTCCTCCTTCGAAATCTTGAAGTCGGTTGATAACATTTTATGCGTTAAAAGTCACGCGCGTTTAAATAAGGTAAAAAAACCGGCCAAGAGCGTGTCGGGCCACGCTCACTGTAGGGTTCCGTAGTTTTCCGTCCGTCACAGTAAGTGTCCCCACTTAAGAGTTAAAATAACACCGCCATGTAGGATATGATATGAGCGTTCCACGTACAGCGACATCTATCGGCAAATTAAGTAAACTAGCGCGCGAGCATAAAGTATGGAAGATGATTTTTATGGGATAATTCTTTATTGCGTGAACCGATTTTCACCGTTTTTACTTTATTTGAAAGCACGTCATTTCATTGTAATTTTGTAGAAATTACAGGTACAATAAACACCTGCTTATACGGTTAAATTACAAACTTAGTTCAGAAATTATTTTGTATTTTTTTTTTCAAAAACTATTCATCCTATCAAGTTCAAAATAATTTTCCTAGAAAGTTTTTATAAAGTTCTACTTTTGAGATTTTTTTCATATTTTTAAAACTTATGGTTCAAAAGTTAGAGGGGGGGGGACGCATATTTTTTTACTTCTGGAGCGATTATTTCCGAAAATATTTACATTATCGAAAAATGATTTTAGGAAACCCCTATTCATTTTTAAATACCTATCCAATAATATATCACACCTTAGGGTTGAAATGAAAAAAAAAAATCACTCCCCACTTTACGTATAGGGGAGGTACCCTAATAAAAAAATAATTTCCACTTTTTATTTTACCACTTTGTCGGCGTGATTGATATACATATTAGTACCAAATTTCAGCTTTCTAGTGCTAACGGTCACTGAGATTATCCGCGGACGGACGGACGGACGGACGGACGGGCAGACATGGCGAAACTATAAGGGTTCCTAGTTGACTACGGAACCCTAAAAAAGGCTTACTGTCATAACTTGTATTTCCCGGCTCCGATGGCATGAACAGTAAGCCAGGAACTAATTTCATGACCAATCGCAAGGCGTCCCAGGCGGTGATAATTTTTGAAGTGGTTAAGGATGAAGTATAATGATGACTCGCGTAGGTCAGCTGTCGCTCCGTTGGTGGATTGCGGATCGTCAGTATTTGATGCTCTTATTATCAGGAAAATCGTCAGCCGGCTGTATTGAGGTAGAAAGACCGTCTCCTGATACCCTAAATGCCATATACTCATGTGACTAGTTTACGGTCTTTTCAGTGCTATACAGCCGGCTGATGATTTTTATTTTATTTGTAATAGCATATAAGCTATCACCTGTTTAAACTGGGACGCGATAGTCATTTTATTTTATATATATTTTATGTGAGAAAATGGCTGCCGTTCCTCAACCCACTCAAGGAACGGCAGCTGACCATCACGAAGCTTGATTATTTACCGCACTTAACCACTTAAAATTTACCGCTTGGGACACGATGACCCACGGAAATCATTCCTGGTTTACGGACTAGCAAGCATATTAAACACCCACAAAAAGTAGGGTAATTTTTTTGAGCTAGTACGGTTTCTATGCTTATTATTGTTCACTGCTCTTATAATTGTCTACACAGTTCTAAACCTTCAGATAAAATGTACTTATGAAGTAAAACCTTTTTGGCTTACCTACAATCTGTTTCGGTTGGTGTGAAGGATGTGACGTTTGTCACGTCACGTCACTTTGTAAAGTATTGAAATCTACACAAACGAAACAAGCAATCGAACTTTCGTGAGCGAATTGCATAAACGATAATTTAACTTATGGTATGGCAGTAATTTTTAGTTCTATAAGTGACCGCTAGAGGCTCTGCACAAATTCTCCATACATATAATTTACGAATTCGTGAACGAATCTCGAATTGGGCTTATTTGCATGACTCGTGGTAGAGGTACTGGTCTGTTTACTTGCAGTCTTATCTGACAGTTTGATTTTTTTATTATAGCGATACTTTTACTTTAAAATTATAATTTCTTATCAATATGATCTTTTTTTGTTATAAAAAATACATTTAAACAAATTTTGATTCTGAGTTCTGCCAACCAATCTCACTAAAACCTTTGACGTTAAACAATCTCATTTATACCGGACTGCCGAAAGAAAGGAGGGCTACCCTTGTTGTATTTATTATAAAATTATAAACATCTAATATCCAAAGGATCACAATGACATGTTGTTAGTAAACTCTGGCACACCGGCTCTAATGTATAGGTAAGGCCATTACATTAGATATGTAGATCTCAATACTTTTTGCTTTTTGCAGTAGGAGAACTGCGTTACGAGATTGTCATTTATGTTTTTGATGGGATTTTATTCCTTTTTGTAAGTACATAACTTATACTATTTATCTAATTATGTAGTGAAAAAAGGTAAAATTTAAGCAACAAAAAAAAAACTTTATTATCGCGTATATTTATGGGATTACAATGTTAAATGTACGGTTTGTAAAACTAGACAATCCGACAGATATTGCAGTATGTTCAGATTTTCAGTGGCATTATAGCCTAAACACTAGAAGTGTTCAATATTTGGAGCCTGTGGGACTGCTAGAAGTACTTTAAATATACAATGATCGTGAATCAGTGAGTGAGTCAGTGGTAAAATTAAGGAACTTTGACTTGCAATAATTCTTAAAGTACGAAAAGTAGTTGTGGAAGTAGTATAGATAGATATATACACCGTGGGCATGGGCCCATACAAGGTATACACTATATATTTAGATACTAAAATGTCCTATAAACTTTTCTGGAATACGCCTAGTTTCAGAGTTAATACCAATTTAAAAAAAATACACTTTTTATTATAACTCATCACAAAACGCCTTTCTAATGGCGTTGTTGCCACTGTTGGACATAGTTATACACGTCCATATTGACAGATATCAAAGTGACGAGGAAAACTTTGCAGAAACTAATTTTTTACAAAAAAAATGTATCAATTTGTTTTAGGCGATAATTTTATTAATAACATTTGCTTTTCATGTGCAATAAACATTCAAAAAATGGAAAAAAAAATGAAAAAGAATTTTTTTTTGGAGAAATTGACCTAAAGTCACATAATATTTTTTCCTACTCCTTCCTTTTGGTCTTAGAAATTCGTGGTTTAGATCTGTCGGGTTATTCCAGCCCACGGTGTATATGTTGAAATGCAATGATTTTAATGGCTTCCTAGCCCAATTGGTAGTGACCCTACCTACGAAGCAAGAGGTCCCTTGTTCGAATCCTGGTAAGGGCATTTATTTGTATGTTTATCACAGATATTAGTTCCTGAGTTATATATGTATTTAATTATTTATCTATGTATTATATATATCGTCGTATAGTACCCACAACACAATCCGTATTGAGCTTACCGTGGGACTAGGTCGATTTGTGTAAGATTGTCCCATAATATTTATTTATTTAATGATCTTGGGAATATATCTTGTTATGGCCTCTTAATTCACAGAAATTACAGAATTAGAAGGGGGTCGAAAATGGCCTGAATAGCTTATTACTATTACCACTTGTCGAAGCATCATTAATGTAGTGGCACTACAAAGTCACATTCTGAAACAATGTATTTCAGCACACAATTACCTTGGTATACCTTGTTCTCATCACATAAAGTCCATGTTTGGACTAATACTTATTAAACGCACATACGGTGATGGATATGCTGAACGCGGCAGAAATTCGAACGTCGCTAATTGGAGCATACCTATCCGTTTCAAATGTCGCACTAACCGACTGTTTGTCTTAGAAGCTAATTACTTGGAGGCCTTGAATTTTCACACGCCGGCGAGTTTTGGCGGGTTGCCGTGACATACGGATGAATGGAATTATAGTATTTATTTAAGAATAGATTTATAAAACAGTCAATAGAATACGTTAGCTAAGTGGGTGAGGGTTTTAAACCTATTAGGGCACGACTTGTTTATTAAAGTATTTTTGCTACTGATTGAACACGTAACAATATAAGTGATGGGGAAGTACCTCCATCTTACAGAAAACCACAGCCAAATAACACTAAACCCCACTCATAGTGTTGTGTTCCTGCTGGTGAGTAAGGTTGCCAAAGAGCTCAAAGGCGACCCAGTGTGTTGACGACGAGGGACCCTCTTGTTCCTTCAGCCGCCAACACAGTGAATCCTCCTTTTTGTTTAGGGTCGGCAACACGCATGTGACAACTCTGGAGTTACAGGCGTCAATAGGCTACGGTAGCTGCTTACCATCAGGCGGGCCATATGCTTGTTTGCCACCGTCGTGGTATAAAAAAAATATAAATAACAAGTATAGTATAGATACATGGGCTACAAAGAAAATTTAGAATTAGTTGAACAACATATAACCTATCGGAGAATATTTGTTCCCAAGACATTGCCTAAGTAACCATGTAATGTGTCCACGGAAACACAGTCCTCTCCTTGATAGACAAATAGCTTCAAGTCACTAGGTGATGCCAAGTCCTTCAGAACAATCCCGATTAATCATTCCAAAAATAGACATCCGCCTGTCTGTAGGGATCTCGTAAAACAGAACAAAATGGGCGGAATCGTCCTTAAAGTTTGAAGTTAATTTCGGCTTAACATTCAGGCAACATCGTTGATTCGTACCGCATATTATTAAAGATTTATCCAGTTTTGATTCTATATAAAAACATGCTCCTGCCCGCGGTTTATCTATGTTGATTCTACACTCGCCATAAGGAGTAAGTAAAACGCTTTAATATAATCTAATGGAAAACACTCAACTAAATAGCGCATAGGTATGTTATTTTAAAACCTAAAGTGACCACCATTTCCATAGTAACTTCCTCCCCTCTTTCAGCCCTTTAAGGGATGATTTCCTTGCTAAAAACTATATCAGTCTTTTTCCAAACTAATTTCATCTAAATCGGTACAGCGGTTTAAGCGTGAAGAGGTAATTGACAGGCATACACTCTTTCGCATTTATAATATTGATATAGTACCTATGGTATTCGTATTTTGTAAGTATAAAATCATTTCATTGTTCATGTTTTTTTTTGTTTTTACCTACATATTGTAACTAATGTAACTGCGGATACATTTGTTTTTTCACGTTATGTGCAAGCGCACCAATAATACAATGCAAGGATAGTCTACATTTTAGTAAATTTAACAAATAGCATTTTTTTAAAGGTAGGGTTTTCGGATTTAATAACAGAAACTCAATTAATGCGATCTCAGTGACAGCTCATCCAATTATACTCGAATTGCGCAGAATCTAAAACCAATTAAAATACATCTGTAAGATACTAAAAGGATTGGTATTTACGCAGACTTTGGACCAAGTGTACGTACCCGATAAGTGCTAAGTAATTTTTTTTAAATAAAATTTAGTAACTTGACCTTGGTTGAAGCGTAGTTAGTTTTTCTTTCTCAAAAATTACAAATTCCAGATTCAATTTGGGCAATTCCCAATTTTAACTGAGGTTTATCACTTCATCTTTACTTAAGTGTCGATTAATGGTAATAACTACCAACCAGGCTAGAGATTATCGGTTTATTTGCAAAATCACAACTTAAAATTTCATAACAACTACCTTATTTGCTTCAAATACTACCTACAGGTAATGGGAAATTAATAACAACGTTATAAGTTTTGTTATTAAAAGCTATAAAACCTTGATACCCAACTTTAATACAAACTAGCATTCCAACATTTTGAAAATACCTAATATAGCTCGCTAGATGAAAGTTGGACTGTTTGGATTACTCAACGTTCAATATGTAGCTATTTCCCAACTCAGCTATAAACTTTCAGATTTACGTAACACGTAGGATTTAACATATTTACGACAAGATCGAATTTGCGAAGCTTCCTAAAATAATTAAACCTCAGGACAGCTCGGTTACACTGCCGTAATTTAATCGAGTTAAGCTGGTATCCAAGGATGACAAGTTCTACCTGTTTTAATATAACGTTTAATTAAATTTTACGTACTCATATTTATTTAAGTCAAAATTGAATCTAGGTCTCACGTGCTTTAAAGTGTATAAATATGCTACTTACGAGTAATAAAAGAAATTTTACGTAAAAAAATGGGTACACGAAATATACACGCAAATACCCAGAAAACTAAGCTTAAAAAAACCGGCCAAGAGCGTGTCGGGCCACGCTCAGTGTAGGGTTCCGTAGTTTTCCGTCCGTCACAGTAAGTGTCCCCACTTAAGAGTTAATAACACCGCCATGTAGGATATGATATGAGAGTTCCACGTACAGCGACATCTATCGGCAAATTAAGTAAACTATTGCGCGCGAGCTTAAAGTATGGAAGATGATTTTTATGGGATAATTATTTTTTGCGTCAACCGATTTTCACCGTTTTTACTTTATTTGAAAGCACGTCATTTCATTGTAATTTTGTAGAAATTACAGGTACAATAAGCACCTGCTTATACGGTTAAATTACAAACTTAGTTCAGAAATAATTTTGTAATTTTTTTTCAAAAACTATTCATCCTATCAAGTTCAAAATAACTTTCCTAGAAAGTTTTTATAAAGTTCTACTTTTGAAATTTTTTTCATATTTTTAAAACTTATGGTTCAAAAGTTAGAGGGGGGGGGGAATGATTTTAGTAAACCCCTATTCATTTTTAAATACCTATCCAACAATATATCACACGTTAATGTTGAAATGAAAAAAAAAATCACTCCCCACTTTACGTATAGGGGAGGTACCCTAATAAAAAAAAAAAACACTTTTTATTTTACCACTTTGTCGGCGTAATTGATATACATATTAGTACCAAATTTCAGCTTTCTACTGCTAACGGTCACTGAGATTATCCGCGGACGGACGGACGGACGGACGGGCAGACATGGCGAAACTATAAGGGTTCCTAGTTGACTACGGAACCCTAAAAAAGATAAGCTTGTATAAATAATAATATATGTTCTCTTTTACTGGACCAATACAACCTATTTTATACATTTTCTTTCCGGAAAACTAATACTAATGGTTTTAAATGAAACACACATATTTATGTCTTTAGGAATTAGAGTTCCCAAAAGAAGGAAAAATAGAGATCTGGAAACACTTTAGCTGTCAATTATTCGCGTAGAAAGTTATTTCCGATGTTTTGTGTATTGGGTTTAACCTATAAACCTGACCTGACAGTGCCCAACTCGACTTGTACGCTTATCCAGTAATTAAATTTGCGCTCGCTTCAAAACTTTTGACTTGTTTTGTAGCTTAGCAGAATTTCAATCTGTTGTTGCAAAATTTTACATTAGTTTATCGAGCAAGAAAATCGTGTAATCGGTTTTGTTTTGGCAATTTGCGTGTTTTGATGCAGTTTATTGTATTTTTAGCTATGATACAATATGAAGATTATTCCTTCCGTACAATTCTGGGACTCAAGTGAAAAGGTGTATAAGTGAAATTGTATGAAAAGAGGACAGTACTCTTTTTCACTTAAGGCACAGAATTTCCATCGTAATTCGTTGTTTTACTAACTAAAGTAACAATAACAATTATTATACAGGCATTATCCGAAACTCTTCTTCTTCTTCTTGACTTCTTGTTAATTTGTTTTTAATGATGTTGTGATTATTTTAAGTAAATTTGTATTTTTGTTACAGGTAAATACCATGTCAAAGGCACGTTACAGTAAGTTAACCTAACCTTATTTATATTCGGAACACCATTTCTGGACATTTCGGATAGAGAGTCGAAGCCAACTTGTAAACTCCAACTAATACAAATATAAAGGGAGACCAAGTTGGGCACTTATCAAAGGGTCTATTATGACTACTAAACAACTAGCAGGTAATAGTAAAAACTATAATGTACACAGAAACATATGTTAATATATAAAATTCTTCTACCTAGCGTTATCCCAGCTATTGCTAGACTCAGAAAAGCAGAGTAGCTTTTTTTCACTTTGCGCGTTCCTGTGCATCTTCTTTTATATACGAGCCCGTGTTCGCTCATGCTGGCGTTCACGACATTCAGCCATCGTTTATTGGGTCATCTGCGGCCGGGTCAAGGACCGTCGAAAGCTAGGTCAAAGCATATGTTCCCTGTGTAGTCTGGTACAATAAAATTATCATATAGAAAATGCAATACATGGGTGAACTCATTCGTTTAATCTTCCAGATAGCCTTAAAGTTGTCTTTAGTTTGATTGTAATGAATTGGTCTATAGAATAATCGATGTTTAAACATACTTGCATATTCATCGGTACATCTACCTACTATAATATTTCCTCTATAATACTGATAAGTACTCGTACAGTAACACAGGTAAAGGTAAACGTAATTTTTACACAAAATAATTACCAATAATTTAGTTTCCCAATTGATGGTAAAGTTTTATATTCCCAATTTACTCGACGAATAACACGTACTCATAACATTCATATGTCATCCCAGTGAACCTTAAATTATAGAAAAGAACTCAGGTTTTATCTCTCTTTCTCTTTCTCTCTTTGATCAAGTGATATTCATTCAAATTCAATCTAATTGAAAAAATACTATGTCATTCTAACAATAATGGTAAATGTATCAAGTTTATTTTATAAAATCCGAACAGAATTTTTCCGTTAAACTTTTGAATAAAGCAAATTTCACTATCGAGTGCTTCGAAAAGGGTGGAGGTTACAAAAGAAAATTCTAACCGCCGTTGTTCGCTGGGCGGTAATTAAAAGCAGATTTTTCTCTCGTTGTTCTACACGGCCGCCCGCCGTCTGGTATACTTCGTACCTATACGAACCCTAGTGATGGGGTCGTGCTCATAGGGCTTCTATAGATATTTACATACATATTTTTTTCTAAATTAGTAACGCGGCTATCAGTTACATCAATGAAATTACATTTAAATAAAAAATATTTTAAATTTTGTGATTTATTTATGGATTGTACAAAAGTTCAAAAAATTGTGTTGCTACAATTTGGGATTCAAGATTATTCGTAAATCAAACATTCTAGACCACTACGGTAGCATAGTTAAACAGCAGTCTCTAAATGTAGATACCTCGTTAATGATAAATACGTAGTAATTACTACTTACTCTACTACCTAACTTAGTAATAATAAGTAATAAACGTTTTGGAATGAGAAACATACAAAAAAGGAGAATTCTACGAAAAAGTCCACCGTTGTCCCTTACATACACGAATTTTCTGAAAATTAATAGGTTTTGGAGTTCCTTTTTCTGCGACAATAGTCAAATTGTGCTCAGAATTCTAATATTCCAATTAGAATTGCGAAAATACTTTAATGACAGACACACACACGCGTTTGTACGGTACAGCTCGTGTAATGCCCCAAAATGAAAAGATTGTAAAAATCTTTTCATTTTGTATAATTTTGAGGATTCCCCGATAGTCAGGAATGATCCTGTAAAAAGCACCTCACTATACGCCACTCTTGTCAGTAAAAAGAATGAAGCAAGATTCCTCAGAACCCATACGTTCCTCGCCGTTTTCGTTTTAACGCTGGCGTTGCATGGTTACAATGAATAATGTATAGGCAGCCAAGCTAAGAGAAAAAAGTGAAGGATGGTCTGACAGGTTTTTTTTTTGCTTAGACTGCTCACTGTAGCTTTAGAGATCTCTGTTTAATCGGACAGTTCCCGAAATCGTATTTTTACAGAAATAACAACAGTAGCCTGTATTTTAACGTTAAAAAACATTCAGTCCTCAACTGTCTAAAAATGAACGATTTTCCTTTTTTTGGAACAACATCAGTACATTATAAATTATAACTCAAACTATTTTGATAAAGATTTTGATTTGTTTTATTTTTAAGTAGATACACTACTATATAAATTATAAACTTAGTTATGTATAATATACAAAGAAAAACGCCCAGCCCTACCCAAGTAACACAGGAAGCATTATAACATATGAGTAGTTAACTTATTTAGAACTTATGGACCGTATAAACTCTTATATACGTTCACCGAGCAACTTGACGCATTATATGATGCTTTGAGCTGTAAAACGGTTGTATAATGGCATATCTAAATGCTTATGTAAAGCCTTTAGCTTTAGTGCAGCAAACCACAACGCAACTGTACAGCTTTCAGCTGTTAAAAAGCACTTAAGTGCTATAGGTTCTACAATAGCATTATATAATGCTTTAAGCTGTATAACGGTTGTATAATGGCATTTGTAAATGCTTTTTTAAAGCCTTTAGTTTTAGTGCAGCGAATCAAAATGCAAGTGTACAGCTGAATGCTGTACAGTTGCGTTTTGGTTTGCTACACTAATGCTTCGGTGTGGTTTAGTGCCTTAGGTTCTATAATAGCATAAATAAATGCTTAATGCTGTTTATGAGCATGAATATTAGCCATTTTAATGCCACGTAAATCCGGTATACAGCTTTCAGCTGTTTTTAGTGCTTTAGATTCTACAAGAGCATTATATGATGCTTTACGCTGTATTACGGTTGTATAATGGCATATGTAAATGCTTTTGTTTAGCCATTAGTTTCAGCGTAGCGAATCAAAATGCAACTGTACAGCTGAATGTTGTACGGTTGCGTTTTGGTTTGCTACACTAATTCTTCGGTGTAGTTTAGTGCCTTAGGTTCTACAATAGCATAAATAAATGCTTAATGCTGTTTAAGTGCATGAATATTAGCCATTATAATGCCACGTAAATTCGCTATACAGCTTTCAGCTATTTTTAATGCCTTAGGGTGTACAATAGCATTTATAAGTAGGTAATACATTCCTAATGCTGTATAATATGTAGCATGACGCTACGTTTATCGTACGACATCTGTCGACTTTCTTTAGAACTTCTGAACTTCTGTGTCTAAGGGAGGTCTAAGGCTAGGTCACGGTTGATATATAAAAAAGGGTACATTGTGATTCACGGCATTACGGGTAGATGGCGCTTATATCAGTCCGCATTTTGTAATACGACTGGCAGTTATAAAATTGAGATAATATCCTCCTTAACTTTGAATATGAATTTTTGAGGTATTCCAGATTGTCAAAAAAGAAAAAGTTGATTTTTGATTGAGTGTGTCAGATCGACGGGGAGATTTTTAAAGAAAAACACATATTCTGGTTTAGTCTGAGGGTTTTGCTATAATTTGTTTAGTTGCATCGTGGTGAAGTGCGATTTATTTCTCTAGATCTTTGCGTTCAAACATTATATAGCAAATGCTAATACATTATTGAAGCAAAACCAAAACCAAATACGTTGCCGGGCAAAAAGGCTATATATATTATATAGAAAGTGCTATACAGTGGGACCGCCTGAACCGGAAGGATTCCGGAAGGCGCTTGTGGGTGCCGGAGCGGCGAGACGGTCTGCAACCGCCGCGTGTTCCGCGTGATTCTTCACCGTCGTCGGAGAATTAGAGCCCGCATCCAGCGGGCTCTCCAAGTGAGAAAGAGAGTTCAGCGAGCTGTTGGGTCCGCCTAAACCGAAGGGGACGCTTGCCCACGAACTCTATTAAAATTTAACTACAGTTTTAGCTATCCTGTCTTTCGAGAATATCATATTATTTACATTTTTTTAAAAAAACGTTGTAAATCCGATTCCTTTTTCTTGTATCCAGCGTTTTTGTGCCATAATAGCCTTTTTTTGTTGTTTTGCTAAAATATCCCCGAAATTCTAATTGCCTCGTTTGACGGGCGTACAAAGACCTGGCTCTTTAATTTAGGCTACGTTCAGCCAGCGAATCATCTGTCACCATCCATATCACCCGCCTCATTGACCCATTATTTTCCTGCAGCCAAATTACCAGCCGAGTCTTTATTTGTACTTACCAGTTTTGCTAGTACTCCATCCATTTTAGTTTCCTTTTGTGCGGAAAGTAGACGTTTACGATACTAAGGTAACTATTGAATGTGAAATATCCTTATATAGGTACAGTTATCGTCATTTTTATGTGAAGTGCTAATATTAAATATTCTGATTATTGTAATTTAATTACATTCTAACCACTAAGGTAACTATTGAATGTGAAATATCCTTATATAAGTACAGTTATCTTCATTTTTAAGTGAAATGCTAATTTTAAATATTTTGATTATTGTAATTTAATTACATTCTGACCACTAAGGAAGTTATTGAATGTGAAAATCTTTATATAGATACCGTTATTGTAAATTTTACGTGAAATGCTAATTTTAAATAATCTGATTATTGTTGCTAATTTTAAATAATTTACTTTATCTTCAAAATTAAACGTGTTAATGCAATTATCAGTGATCGGAATTGGTAGTGCCATTTCGCGGGACTTCGGTGTGTAAGCTTAGTATGGATATAGTTTTTAACCCCGGGATTTCATATGAAAATTATAAAGTTTGTGTTTGGTTTAAAAAATGTTGTAAAGAACCGCGGGCCTAACGTAAGTATGAAAAATGTGGTTTCAGTTAGATATCGGACGTCAAAAAAAAAATAGATTGACAATAGAAAATATTGATAAAAAATATGGTTTGCTACTATAATTTCAAAGAAAGTAATTATTTAATTATGTTCATTTAAAATAATGATGTTAATGTTTCGTGTTTTATTTTATGATTGTATTATTGTTAATTGTTACTGTTAAACGAAAGTAATTTTAAATGAATGATGTATTTATGTATGTATATATATTTTTTTTTAGTTTTGCGTTTTGAAGAAAAATTTCGGTGAGAAATACGAGTCGAAGAATCTCAAGTCTTATCCATGTTCTTTACAATGTTTAAGGTCATTCACCCGAAATGGCACTACCTATTCCGATCACTGGCAATTATAGAAGAGTTTTACCGCAAATAGCAATAATATAAACCATTATAAAGCCAAGTAATTCACTATAAGGGGATGTTCATAAATTACGTCATTTCAAATGGGGGGGTGTGGACATCGGATGATGGTAGCATGACGTAGGAGGGGGGGGGGGTCATTCCGAACGTCACATCGTCTCTCGCATCTTTAAAAAGTGCTTCAATGTGTAAAAAAAGGATTGAAATTCGTGTTTCTAATTGACTTTCTATAAACTTTTAATGCTATAAAATATTATCTACTAAATAATAATAGTAATAGTTTTTTATTTTACAATTAAGCTAAAAACGCATTTTTTTTAAATGACGTCACTTTATTTGGCAGGGGGACGGTTAGATAATTTTAGGAGGAGGGGGGGTAAAAATCATCAAAAATTGATGACGTAATTTATGAACAGCCCCTATATAACTTTTAGCTGTTTTAGTGCTTTAGGGTCTACAATAGAAATTTTAAGTAGTATATAATGCTTAATGTTGTTTAATAGCATGATTATTCACGTGTAATGCTGTAGGCATTAATAAGCTATTTTTAAGGGTCACTGAGCTGCTATTGGACTAAGAGCTAGCCACGTCAGATATGACACAATAATGAGAGCAACAAAACCCGTCTGGTTAGATTGCTATACTATTCTTATTGCTAGATCCTGGCATCTGGCAGCGTTTAATGGGTGGAGGTCACAGTGACAGACTAGCAAAATGTTTTAATTGAAAAATAGTAATACCATACTAGGTAAAAACTGCCGAAGTTGTCTCAGTTATATGGGTCCCTTAAAATATGACAGGGCCTATATTTTAAGGGGCTGCCTGGCGCCAACGACCTTAGATCTGGTTCCCTTAGTTTTCTAATCAATTATATAGCTTATCATATTATCAGTAACGGCTTTAAACAATATAGTATCCTATATTTACTTCAATATTCATTGTCTTCGAGATATTTGACATCAAAGTCGAACCGGTTTAGGCTAAAAAAGTGGTTTTATGGTCATACATTTTGTGTTAATTAGTTAAAAATTAAAATCTCTACAGTCTTTAGAGACATCAAAGAGGAACCCTAATATGTAGATTACGTATATGTAAGATTCTTTACACCATTCAAATATCGATAAAAGTGTTTTTTTAGACCAAATTTTAAAAATATCATAAAAAAATAACGGCTCATTTATTTCAAGATCCGGCTCGACAGAATCGAGATAAGAGATTCAAGAACCGATAGTCGTTTGCCTTATAATTCTATCTGTAGTGAATATGTTGGAATATCGACTCAAAACTGGTCAAAAATTTATAAAAAACGTTAGACCAAAAATATTGTGTATTATTATGGAAACAAAAACAGTAGGCGACAAACTATGAATTATATTATAAATCGTTTGGCACTACTTTCCCCCAACATAACCTGTTGTATAATTTCTCTTAATATTGTATAGTATTTGTATAGTTTCTCATAATATTGCATCAAACACAGATCTCTAGGATTTGTCTTCTTGAAATGGTTTGCATTCTTTGACCTCCACCACTTTAAAGCTGCCAGATGTCCAGATCTAGAAATAAGCATAGTATACCAAACTGACTAGAGGGGTTTGGTTGCTCACATCTCTGGTGTCATATCTGACGTGGCTAGCTCTCCGTCTATGTAGACCAACGCCATTTTGTAAATAATTTATAACCTAAAAATAAAATCATGCGCACCTATTTATACAAGGAAAATACCTATATAATAATGAAATAACTTAATTTAAGACTGTTCAACCAACACTATTATGTTAATAATGCAAAACTCGTTCTATACGAGGATTACACAATTGTTTTTTTTATTTGACGCATATCTTTTTATAATATTTTATAGCAAAACCACAATAAATCAAAGGCGCGTGAAAATTTTCAATGAAACTTATATACACATTTACAGTAAACTACATTGCGTAGTAATATTTGAAGGATATAATAACGTAAAAGAGTCAAAAACTTTTATAAATTTTGTTACGATGTAAACAAATATGACGTGTCACTCATTCAGTTTTTTGTACCGTCTTCGTCCATTTTATATTGCGAGACAAAGTAGTTAAATCACAACGTTCATTGTATTATAACATTTGTTCCGTTGGTATTAGAGACGTTTTTGCATTGACGTAAGGTTTATTTTACTACACTCTTATGCTAGTATAATGCTTTTGTATTGCGATTGGCAACTTAATCGAGCGTACTTATGCTTCTTTACTGCGATTAGCAACTTTTTTGGCCGTATTAATGCTTCTTTAATGCGGTTGGCAACTTAATAGAGCGTACTAATGCTTCTTTCATGCGATTGGCACTTTCCATGACAACGATAATGCTAATAGCACAGACATAATGCGCCTGCAATGCTATTAAATGACCTGTATAGGATCTCAAGCTGGGTAATTTGTGCCCATTTAAGACCTATATCAGCACTATAAACGTTTATAATGCTACTATAAAACGAACACAAAATGCTAAAAGCATACAGATATGCTGTAAGATGGCCGTTATACTGCTTTGATGTGTTACTTGGGTAGGCACCGGAGGCCTAGGTCACTTTTTCCTTTGTATATGACATCTATACATATAAGTTTGTAGTATATTATGTTTAAATAAACTTTAGTTACTTATGCATCTCGATGATACTTACATATTATACAAGTAGGTGTTCGTTTGTCGATATTTATTTTTTCATTCCATGCAGTTTACACGGAAAATTTTAATTACATTATAAATAATTCTAAACCTATTTAACAATCTGTTTCTTTTTAAATGTAAACTGACCTTACTTATTTACTTCTCTGCTTAGACAACTTTCAGAACTAATTGAGTAGGAACCCTGCTTACGAAGCAGAAAATCCTGGGTTTAAATCTCGATATGAGTTATGGATGTTTCATATATACGAGTATTTATTTATGTGTATGTTTCTTTTATATATCGTCGTATACACCCTCAACATAAACCTTATGAGTTTACTGTGGGATAATATGATTTGTCAAAATATTTGGTAAATAACTTTATCTACACCAATATCATAAATCCTCTATTCCGCGTTCGGAAACCGTATGTAACTACCACCATTATTGCAACCAGTAACGTAACATCTCTTACAGTGTGGTAAAAACGTATGAAAATCCATTACCCACGGTAACGTTACGAAGATCCGCGCTCTCCCCGAGCGCCGGCACCCGCCCGCGCGACCGCCGACACAATCGAGTTGGTCATGGCTGTGCAATGCCGGTCATTCTACTGGTTTCCGAACACATCATTTAGGATTTATAATATTTGTGTAGATAAAGCAGTGTATGCAACTGTACGTAATTAGGCCTTAAAACACTCGTGTGATCTTATTATGAAACCACACTCGTATTTTAAGGACCCTTATTAGGTCACAGTTACATAAACTACTATTATCTACACCAATATCATAAATCCTGTATTCCGCGTTCGCACACCGTAGGTATGTAATTACCACCATTATTGCAACCAGTAACGTAACATCAGTGTATTATCTGTGACAGTGTGGTTAAAACGTATTAAAATTCATTACCTACGGTAACGTAGTGAAAATCTGCTCTCCTCTCCGACCACCGGCACGCGCCCGCCCGACCGTCGCCGGCACAATCGAGTTGGTCACGGCGGTGCAATGGCAGTCATTCTAATGGTTTCAGAACACTTCATTTAGGATTTATAATATGTGTGTAGATAAAGCAGTGTATGCAACTGTACGTAATTAGGCCTTAAAACACTCGTGTGATCTTATTAAGAAATTCGCCTGCGGCTCGTTTCATAAAACCACACTCATGTTTTAAGGACCCTTATTACGTAACAGTTACATAAACTACTATTATGTAACTGTTACGTTTTAAGGCCTAATTACGTACAGTTGCATACACTGCTTTATCTACACTCATATTATTTATTCTAAATGCCGTATTCGGAAACAATAGAATGGCCGCCATTGCACCGCCATGGCCAACTCGATTGTGCCGGCGGTCGCGCGGGCGCGTGTCGGCGGCCGCGCGGGAGCGTGCAGGTGTACATTATGTTATCAAAACTCATAACACATCAATATTTGAGCATGTAAAGTTAAAATTACGTTACTGCCACAGATAAAAAGCTTATCATAGTAAAATCGGTTGTGGTAATGGCTAGCATTATTAATAATATAATAATATATTTATAATTGCCTACCGTTTTCGAACACGTTTTAGAGAACTTACAATATGAGATGAGTGTAGATAAACTACTATTATCTACACCCATATCATAACTTCCCTATAATAATTATGTTCACAAACGATAAGCAAATGGCGTATATTTAAAAAACCTGTATCTGTGGTGCATCGTAAAGTTTACTTTAGAGTATCTATAACCGATACTATTATATTTAAACTTCTGTAGGTTTTTGTGATCACTACCTAAACTCCGGGATCAGAAGGTTGGAATGTCAATTTAAAGTCACTGAATAACACAAGAAAAGTTTATTAAATGTTCCACAATTACTGCATAATCCAAAGTTAACACTGAAGGACGTAAATTTAGCAAAAACGTTAAAGTACACTACACATACGTTTGTACGTTTGGGAACTACCGGACAAGTCGCAAGGCGGGGGACCACTGCCGAGGCCCGCGCCTCGCGGCTCGTATCTAGAATGCGATGTCAGCATTCTTGTTACAATGTGTCCCTACAATAGTCCTCCCCAATTTTTGGATTACCAAAAATTTCATGAAATATAATCATATATTCAACCAGTATGAATAGCTCGGTATCGCTTCGCTATCGGTGGGCGTCTTGCTTTAAACCTAGCTGTAACTCTATATCTGCACGCTCTGCACTTTGCGGCGACCGGCCGGCGATACCAGGAATTCATGCTGACGGAATGTTACACTGTTGTTTTGACTAAATTATTGTTACAAAATATAAAATGTAATGAAAGTGAATGACAACTACAATGAAATCTTTTGTTAAGTACACATTAATTATCAAAAATAAAAACAATTCGAAAACAAAGTTGTTGTTTTTTTAACTTACATCTATTTACATGTTATTCTATGGTCACTTGCACAAGAAAAGATAGTAAGATGGCTTTACACAATTTAACAAACTGTTGTCGGCTGGACCGCCTGGGGTGGTAGGGTCTGGACCCGGACCACTGGTGTTGCTAAACTCGCGGCACCGACTTCCTTGCGTAACCAGCGTCTGGTTTTTTTCATACAAAGTCTTCTAATCGCGAACAAAAGGCTGATGGCTATCAAGCCTGCTACCACTATCAAAATAATGGATAAAGTATTCAATCTGGACTCCACTTGCGTAACATTAGAAACAACTTGGGCTTGAGCTATAACTTCGTTTTTGGCGTCTTTACTCTGACCGTAGCCCATCTTGTAAGTATACTTTCTTACGAAAAATATTCTGAAGAATGAATTTTAGCTCGAATTACTAATCTTTATATTACTTAAAAATATATGAAATTGCAAATATACGACATACTTATTTCTCTTGTGCAACGACTTACAAAGCGAAAAAAATACCTAAGCATGTTGTTAAACGTGCGCTTGAAATGACCTGATTGCATTTACACAACATCGTTAAATCAACAATATAATTATAACAAACATTTCAAAAATAAGTAAAATAATCATGAATATAACATTTGCTACTGGGACATCTGCTATATTCATCTAAGCCTAACTATTTCTAGTGACACAACCAGTATAATATGGCCTATGGGTATTCTTCATCGAAACGAATAGGTCTGCGAATGACTCGGCCACTCCTCGTTGTTCGAGGAATGGGCTGTACATCTATGCTTTTAGGGTCTAAATTCGTCTGTCCATCAGTATAGTTGGTAGTCGGCTGATCCGACTCTATGTCAGTGGCGTCATTTAAAATGTACGCCGGCTTAAGGCGATCTATCGAGATGTTAACCACACGATCGGGAAGTTTAATTTTATAGACTTTGTCGAAACGCTTAAGAATTTTGTATGGACCGTCATAGGGGGATTTCAATGGACGTCTAACTGAGTCGTCTCTGATAAAAACTTGCGTGCATGTTTTCAAATCGGGATGAACAAATAAAGATCTATTACTGTTGTGCGATTTAAAAACGGGTTTAAACTTACCTATAGTTCGACGAATCCGGTCGACGAGACTATCGTCGTCACCTGTCTCTGTACCAGTAGTATCATAAAAATCACCTGGTAAACGAAGCTTCCTCCCGAATGTCATCTCGGCAGCACTAACGCTATTGTCGCTTCTCAGTGCTGCACGAAGACCAAACATAACTGATGGTAACTGATCTATCCACGAGTTATCAACCAAACTAGCCTTTAATGACGTTTTTAATGATTTATTGAACTTTTCAACCATGCCATTACCCTGAGCATGATATGGTGAAGACCTAAGCTTTTTGATTCCTAGAATCTTTAGCAAATTATTGAACAAACTACTCTCAAATTGCCTACCTTGATCACTGGTCAATTTTAGTGGACACCCGTAACGAGTTATCCAGCCGTCATAAATGGCTTTAGCTACGCTTTCTGCAGTTATATCTTTAAGGGGAAAAGCCTCTGGCCATCGCGTTTTCCTGTCTACGACTGTTACGCAATACCTATATCCTTCAGCTGTGGTTGGCAAGGGTCCTATTATGTCTACATTGACATGCTCGAATCTGTCAACGGCTGGGTACTCATTAAACTCTGACAAAGTGTGTCTAGTTACCTTGGCTCGTTGACATTGTAAACAGCATTTCGCCCATAATCCTACGTCTCGATTCATACCTGGCCAGAAAAATCTGTTAGCAATCATTTTTCTGGTAGTGCGGATCCCTGGATGACTTAAATTGTGTACTGAGTCGAACGCTGCTTTCCTAAAAGCACTAGGCAAATAAGGTCTAATATTGCTAGTTGAGGTTTCGCAATAAATTGCCTTATCGCTCATGGGTAAATATACCTTCCTGTAATGCGATCCGTTGTTTGCGCTCGATATTTCGCTGGAAACATACTCATCACGTTCCTGCTCGTCAGCAACTGCACCGTAGTCGAGAAACGTGGGACAGGAAACGGTTTCTACTCTTGATAAACAATCCGCTGGAATATTGTTTTTACCTTCTACGTATCGGATGTCAGTTGTGAATTCACTGATAAACAACAACTGCCTGGTTCTACGAGGCGTTTCTTTGTTGTTATCCCCATTTTTGAATGCGTAAATAAGTGGTTTGTGATCAGTGAGAATGATTAAGGGTTGCCCCTCAATACGCGGATAAACAGAAAAAATAAATAAAATCCGTTTGGTAAACACAGTCTTTAAAATTGTCTTTCACTACACTGTCAGTTTAGTCTTTGTGTGCCCCGTTGTCGGGGTCACCAATTGTAGGTTTTTGTGATCACTACCTAAACTCCGGGATCAGAAGGTTGGAATGTCAATTTAAAGTCACTGAATAACACAAGAAAAGTTTATTAAATGTTCCACAATTACTGCATAATCCAAAGTTAACACTGAAGGACGTAAATTTAGCAAAAACGTTAAAGTACACTACACATACGTTTGTACGTTTGGGAACTACCGGACAAGTCGCAAGGCGGGGGACCACTGCCGAGGCCCGCGCCTCGCGACTCGTATCTAGAATGCGATGTCAGCATTCTTGTTACAATGTGTCCCTACACTTCGAACATCTCCTTGTATGCCGATTACCAGAAGATGTTCGAAATTGGATGTTATGTGTATGAAAATCTAGTTGGTCATGATTTAGAATCTAGTTGGACATGGCGGTGCAATTGCAATCTTTCTAATAAATCTTAACACGTCATTGAGAAGTTATAATATGTGTGTAGGTAAAGTAATGTATGTAACTGTACATAATTAGGCATTAAAACACTAGTGTGACAATATTATAAAACTTACTTCGTTCGTTTTATAAAACCACACTAGTATTTTAAATGCCCTTCATTATGTAGCAGTAACATAGGTAAACTAATATTATATGTATACACGGTGAATCTGAGTAACCCGGAAGATTTTAACCATAAATTCCTGAGGTCATAAGGAGTAATAAATGTTATATGAATTTAGGTCAATTTCGCCAAATTTTTTTTTCTCTTTTTTCGATTTTTTAAATGCTTTTGAACATAAAAACATAAATTTTATTGTTAAAACTGTGGATTAAAATAAATTAGTACATTTCTTTTCGTAAAAAATAGTTTACGTAAAGTAATCCTTAGCACTTTGATATATGTCAATAAGAATGTCTAGACTAGACCCCATAAAGGGTGAAATCGCCATCAAAAAAGCGTTTTGCACTGAGTCACAATAAAAAATGTTTTTTTATTTAGTTGGTAGTAACTCTGAAACTAGGCCAATTCCAGAAAAGTTTATACGACATTTTAGTCTCCAATACTGATCAGGAATTTAGGGTTAAAATCTGTCGGGTTACTCAGATTCACCGTGTATAAGACAATTATATCCTGGCTAGATCAACAAGCCAGCATCATCTTTAAGACACTAGAATTGCATTCAGAAACGTACGCAAAAAGAACTTTCCGTAAAGTTCTGTAAAGGTTTTGCTTGCAGTTCTTATACACGGCTCGCTAGGCCTGCGCCCGCGTCTCGGCACTCGTTAATGCCCGAGATGATCTGTGTTATTGTGCAGCTCCACTCTTGCGAATATGTGGAGCTCCCTTGTCACAGAAGTTCGTGAACATCATGTGTAGATATTCCAATATTCAAGCTGAGTTAATAACTGCCATGAGTCCATAACCAAGCAAGTAAGACACTTGCAAGCTTGTCAAAAACAAAGACGGAACTTTACGGAAAGAATAATTTTGAAAGAAGATTGGTGGATACGGATGGTTTGGGATATTTGGGAAACGTATGTGATTTACCATTTAGGCACCGAATCCAACGCGCTGAGGCCCTTTCGATACTTTCATGAAATGTGAGGAGTACAATAATCGAATGCTAACCCTGCCCGCGTCATGAGACGCACGTAAAAACAGCACCCGCTATGGTGCAAAGACTGTTGAGAGTTAATGGAATGTAATTTTGTTATTGTACAAACAGCAACGCTCTTAACTGTACATCGGTGGACTTTATTACAAAAGGCATAAGGTCCAGCGATGGGTAGTTAACAGTGTGGGCGATGGTACTTAGTTTAACTGAGCTCCATTCAACATTTTTTATGCAGACAATAATGTTTAACACTTTGAACCAACGCCAAAATGCTTATTTTGGCTGCAGTACACAACAAGTGTCCATTCAAAACCAATTTACTTACTCTCCTCCATACTCGTATTGTATATCTTTCATAATGATCATAATTGGAATACCGTATCACAGTTTCTTTTAGATCTTATGAAAAAGCTCTTGGCTATAAAAATAGGCGTATTCAGATGTAATGTATTCGATACTAATATGACTTCAATTTCAGGGTTTTTCGTCAATATAAGATCGTGTAAGAAGCGATCAACGTGTGATACAGAATTGAAAGATGAATCTAATGATTATAATCATAGTAATTTTTTCACCAAGTTTGATATTTATTTTCCAGATTATGAGTAGAAACCATATATATAGTCACTCTACTCAATATAACGTCTTTTCGTTTTCCACATACCTATCGTATGACAAAACTAATGGGGTGACCATAAGTTACTTAGTTAAAGATTAATTTAACTTCAGATAATAAAATAAAATAAACGATAATATTGATAATGGTAATCACTTAATCAGTCTGAAAAAGTGGCTTTTGATCATGATCCAGATTTCACTCTGTATTATACTTAAATTGCGTAGACATATTTTAATATCATGACTCAATAAAATATGTCCTGGTTTGTAATACCTAGAGTTGAAATTTAGAAAAATATACGGCGTGACTGTTAATGGCTATCGGAACTTGTGTATAAAATACAATAAGGTCGGCTCATTAAGATCATCTTAATAAACAGTAAGTGGATCTATCAGGCGACTTAGCATAATATGCGTTGTCGCTTCATACTTCGAATCGCGCCTGAAGTATAGTCGCGCGACAATATAAGTCACGCTAGCAGGGCAGATATTAGATAATTTTATTTTTTAAACCTATCTGAATATGCCTCTCGTTTAGCGGCACATGCCGTTTGTTTTTAGTTAACGAGTTAAACCTGAAAGGCATTCAGCAAATAGTTAAGGACCTTGTTAACCCCGCGGATGTCTTAATACCCAGTTATGGTATAAAAGCGAATACAGACTTTAATTTGAAAATGCCTCTGCGGTTACTTCGCATTCAAAGATGCTTTTGAATACTTGCTGTAGGTACGCAAATAATGTTAGGGTAGTATTTTATGATTGATATTCATTGAGTTTCACAAATGTATTAACGGAAGACATAATTTTATTGAGTTTTCAATTATTTTAGGAAAAGCATTGGCCATTATTTTTATGGAGGGTAAACCTAGGTAGGCTATCGTGACGTGACTATATCGTGACGATGTTCTTCGCTATGAAAAAAGACATACTTATAAGTTCGTTTGATTTTGTTATCTGATAAAATGCAGGATGTAACAATAGTAGATTGTTAACCGAGGGCTGAAAGGCACCCATTTCTGTCGAGGTATTTTGGTGCTCGAACGAAGTGAGAGCGCCAATAGTTCGAGGCAGAAATGGGTGATTTCACCCAAGATAAACACTCTACTTTTCATTTCGAATATGAGGAAAGTAAACACAAGAAAGGTATGATAAAAATATTTAATAAAAAATGTGCAATGAAGTTGCCTACTTAAAATTAATAGTAACGTTTGTACAATTATTGAACGTTAGAGAAAGATTCTTTCCCGGAATATTAATATTCGATACTTTTTGTGATATTTGGGTATCATTTATAGGCAGGCCTGTAAATGTCGGAGAAGGCATACTTTCGTTCGTAGACGTATGGAGTGAATTATTTCGCTCTTCATGTAATTGGTCGTGTTTTTCTATGTTTTCCATAGTGAGATTCGTGAGTTCAATGCTCCTACATGCGCCGCTTATGCCCAAAATTAGTGCCACCTGCAATATAATAATCTTATTAACACACATTGTTACCGTTGACTTTTTTAAACAACACCTATAACTATTAAGAAATGTCTGTCTAAATTAAAATTGTGGATAACTACAAGCTTTTTCACAGACTGTGTCGTTCATTAAATATACCTACACCAAGACGATTATAACGAGCCTAAACTCGATGAGATTATGTTGAGTGTACGTACGTTAAGTTAAATAATAGTTGTAATGATTTCCCATACCTTTGTTGCCATAGTAGTTTATGTAACTGTTACGTAATAAGGGTCCTTAAAACATGAGTGTGGTTTTATGAAACGAGCCGCAGGCGAGTTTCATAATAAGATTACACGAGTGTTTTAAGGCCTAATTACGTACTGTTGCATACACTGCTTTATCTACACTCATATTATTTATCCAAAATGCCGTATTCGGAAACCATAGAATGGCCGCCATTGCACCGCCATGACCAACTCGATTGTGTCGGGGAGGCGCGTGTCGGGCTGTCGGCGGATGCGCGGGAGGGTGCACGTGTACATTATGTTATCAAAACTCATAGCACATCAATATTTGAGCATGAAAAGTTAAAATTACGTTACTGCCACAGATAAAAAGCTTATCATAGTAAAATCGGTCGTGGTAATGCTAGCCATTGCCTACCGTTTTCGAACACGTTTTAGAGAACTTACAATATGAGTGTAGATAAAATATATTTCATCAGGGGCTTGATTCAAGAAGGTTTCTACTTCTTGCGCAGTAAAAACCTTCGACTTTTTGCATTTAAAACCATCTGACTGCCTCTTCAAAAATGATATCAGCCTGGTGTAGTTCTTTATATTGATGTCGTGTTTTGTACTTATGACCGTTCTTAACATTGAAAATATGCTCCATAGAGTTGAAGACTGAAGGTTCTTTGATAATTCGTTGAAATAAGTAAGGAACACACTTTCCGATAAGGATTTCACTCGCTTTTCACCCCGCCACTTCATGAAATTGTTATACGATTTCATATATCGTTCCTTTGACACTGTCGGTAAAAGGTTCTCCACGACAGCTTGAACCTCTTCTTTTATAAAATCAGGTGTTAAATCCATTTCAGAACCGCTAGAACTCATCTTATTAAAATTAATTTCGAAATTTAACACAGCTAATAGAACTTCCAAAGAAAGATTTGCACTTATTTATTTTAGGTTTCCCGCCAGTTTACTTTTTTTACGCCATAATGTAAGCCATTTTTTTTTTCACGAATTCCTGGTAGTTTAATCTGTGTCTTAAACAACATTTTTACTTTTTTCTCAAAGTTTTGCCTCTGTCTTGAAAGCGAGTCATAAATAATTTATGTTTATTATATTAAACATTATTTGTAAAAATATCAAAAACAATTATCAAATATTTTCGTCTATAAAAAAGTAATAAATTTAAAATTAATCGTACTATGGCTGTATAGGTTACGGCCGTTGCCCAAAATAACTTGGATTAACCATACAATTTTTTTTTAATACTTTTCTGCTCTAAAGCAGAAATGTGCCACTTTCAGCAGGCCACTTATATGAACAATGACCTACTTTCAGAGTATGAGAAATGAAAAAATAATAGTGATCCGTTTAAGGGAATAATTGGTATCGTATTGTAAGTAAGGAAATGTAGAAGAAAAAAAATTCGACGCATAATTTTTTTTTTTAATGGGACACGTGTCAGCCGGCCAACCCTCCATACAATTTTTTATAATTTTTTCGCTTGAAAATTTTTGTTTACAATACAATACAAATACAAATATTCTTTATTGCACACCTCAATAACATATAACAGTACAGTACACACATTAAAAGTAGAGGCAGTCAACCTACCTTACCTTAGTTTACCTTAGTTTTTCATAATTCAAATACCAATTATGCCCTTAAACGAATCACCAGGTTTTTACACCTTGTATAATACATCATTATATATAATAAAACTAAGTTGAGAAAATGTGCGTGCCGATAAAACTTAAAAAGGAGTCCCAGCACGATAAAGGGACTTATATAGTGTGATAGCCCTTTATTCCCCCTCGAACAAGAAAGTTCCCGTTTTAACCTAAAGGGTGTGTCTTTAAAGATATAAGGGCTTTTCCAACCCTTCAACTCGGAAAGTAAGTGTAGTGGCGCCATCTGTTGTCGAGTAGTTGAACTTCATTCATTGTCCAAAGTGGCGCCATCTGTTGTCGAATAGTTGAATTTCATTCATTGTATACAATATGGACTTAAACGAACGATTATTCCCAAACTTTCTCGAATATCCTAGCGCCAACTTTCTCGAATATCCTAGAGCCTAGCTTTCTGAATATATAAGAGCCCGGTGTCACCCGCCTAGACGTGTGCGCCGCGCCGGCGTAGCGTAGCCGCGCCGTGGGACCCACGCCGCCGCCGCCGCCGCGGATTTCAAAATCCACGCCGTTGGCCAAAATTTCAGAATTCGGCAAAAATTTGCCAATGACAATTACCGATGAAGGAAAGTCAGTTGAAAATTTAACAACGTATATTGACGCCATGCAAACATCTACACATTGTAATAGTTAGGATTTAGTCAATTCCTTCTCTTTTAGTAGATTAATAAATGAGTATGATTTAACCGCTCACCTAACAAATATGAAGTCGATGGCCTTATTAATAAGATTGGTAACGAAAATAATAAATCTGCCATCAAAATTGTACCACCAACTAAATCATCCTGAGAAAAGAAATGTTTTCGGTGGCAGGATTGATCCTTAATACTGAACGGTATGTTTGGACCTACTGCGAGTCAAAAAAAGATCTTCATCATCACTAGTTCCCTCAGAGCTGAGGATCATGTCCTTCTGTTGAAGACCAGGTTCCTCCATAGGCTTCTATCCCTCGCTAAGCGCATGGCTTCTCGCAGTTTTAATTGCATGGGTGCAGTGATTTGGGCACACCATCTTGCAGGGGGAGGGCGTCTTAGTCTTGTGCCTTCAACTTTTCCCATCATGATGATCCTCTCCAGGCTATCCGAGGAGCGTCAAGAGAGGTGTCCGAAGAATGTCAGTATGTGGTCCTGGCACGTCGTAGACAACCGGCGTTTTATGCGTAACTCCTCTAGTATGGACTGATTAGTGCGCATCGCATTCCAAGGTATCCGTAAAAGCCGTCACCAACACCACATCTCAAACGCGTCGATACGGCTTTTTAGATCTGCCTTGATGGTTCAAGTGTCAGAACCGTATAGGAAAATTGGAAACACCAGGGAATGCATGTCTAACCTTAGTCTGCCTCTGTATACCGCGATCTCTCCAGATCCTATCTAACCGAGTCATAGCACCCTTCGCCATTTGAATCTTCCAGATGATTTCACGTTCACAGCTACCATCGCTAGATATAAGTGAGCCGAGGTAGATGAAGGCGCTGACGCATTCAAGGTTCAGTTCTAGGCTTCGTGGAGGAGACTGTTTCCGGTGTACGAACATTAACTTGGTTTTGGCATGGTTGACGTGAAGTCCTAATTCGATGCTCTCCGCTTCTATTCGCCGGAACAAAAGACACATCTCCTCATTGGAAGCCAAGAGCGTTGTGTCGTCAACATAGCGTAGGTTGCTGATCGTTTTGCCGCCAATTGATATGCCACTGTCCCAGTTCTCGGTGACCTTACGTAAGATGTATTCGCCGTAGATATTAAAGAGCTTCGTAGACAATATACAGCCGTCTTACTCCTCTTTCCAGCTTGAACTGGTTCGGCAAGGTTTTCTCAATGCGTACTCTGGTAGTACTTTCGGCGTACAATTTCTCAATAAGGTGAGCTAAATGAGCAGGGACACCCATCTCCAGGAGCACGTACAGCATGATTTTCCATCTAACACAGTCGAATGCTTTGGCGTAATCTATGATGCATAGGACTAATGGCTTGTTCCGTTCACGACATCTCTCGATGATCTGGCGCACAATGAAAATTTTCTCTCGTGTCCCTCGTCCAGACACAAAGCCAGCCTGCTCTGCAAGTATTTGCCGCTCCAGGAACTTTGTCAATTGAGAATCCATGATGTAAGGAAATACTTTACTGGCATGCGATATAATATAAGTTCTATAGTTGTCACACTTTAGTGTCGAGCCTTTTTTGTCGAGAGGTATAACCATGGATTCATTCCAGTCTCTCGGCCTTTGCAGCAAATCTGGTGTAAGAACTGTGTACCTTCGCCACCTAGATTCTTTAAGAGACTAGCGCATATACCATCAGTACCCACGGCACTAACTTTCAGGCGACTGATAGTCTTCCATTTCGGAAATAAGTATGTCCGGCTCTAGTGGATGCACAGCGTCATTCCGCACTAAAAGATGTTGCGGAACTTCTCGACTTTGCCCTGGTCCGATAAAGTGTTTCCATCAGTATCTGCCAGCTTCTAGGTTTGTAGTCGCGGGTGAGAAGTTTGACTTTCTGGAACAAGTCTTTAGAATGGGCAGTTGCAGCATGGTTTTCGATTTCGTCAAACAAAGCATGGATTTAATTATTCTTATCGCGTCTGCATGCCCTTTTCACGCAAGTGTGTAGCTTGGAATACTCCTTTCTTGCTATGTCTGTGTTAAGGCCTTGTTCTTTGAGAGTCCTCTGTCGCTCAATAAGTTCCCAGGTAGCATCAGAAATCCAGGGTTTCCGTCTTGCTTGGCTCCCAGGATTCCATGTTGTCTCTGTATCTTCAAAAGGATCCGTTATAACGTTCTTTATCTTGAGAGGCAACCTTCTGGCGAGCTCCCGCAAGACAGGACCGTCCAGCTTGTCACATTTCTCGGTACCTGGCCTTGGTACACGCTTTAGATGGAGTTGGCTTTAAAAGTATCTTAATTTATCACAATTATGAAAAACATCAACATAAAAGCGATTTCCGAAAAATAGGCAGGACTGAAGTGTACTAGAAAAAAAACCAGCCAAGTGCGAGTCCAACTCGCGCACCGAAGGTTCCGTAAACACCTATAACAAGCAAAAACCTCTACGCGCGTTTACGAGGAAAAAGGTAGTAAGTAAAAAATTTAAAAAAATATTTTTTGTATGATTTTACTAAAAATGTCTACTTTTCGTAATTTTTCCTTTGTCTGTGCTATATGAAGTTTCTTCGTGCCAAGTTTCAAGTTTCTGAGTTTACGGGAAGTACCCTTTAGGTTTTGAGTTTCTTGCGAGTACTCAGTTTCAAAATATGCGACTTAAATTGCTATTTCTTTTGATTGCGTTGACATAAAAGTTTGGTTTTGCTACATCTGAAAGGTCCTATAGCCCTGAGTATTTGACATGAATTTCAATTTAATACCTCCACGCGTTTACGAGGAAAAAAGTAGTAAGTATAATATTTAAAAATTTTTTTTTGTATGATTTTAATCAAAATGTCTACTTTTGGTAATTTTTCCTTTGTCTGTGCTATATGAAGTTTCTTCGTGCCAAGTTTTAAGTTTCTGAGTTTACGGAAAGTACCCTTTAGGTTTTGAGTTTCTTGCGAGTACTCAGTTTCATTCAAAATATGCGACTTAAATTGCCATTTCTTTTGATTGCGTTGACATAAAAGTTTGGTTTTGCTACATCTGAAAGGTCCTATAGCCCTGAGTATTTGACATGAATTTCAATTTAATACCTCTACGCGTTTACGAGGAAAAAGGCAGTCAGTTTAAAAAATTTTTAAATATTTTTTTGTATGATTTTACTAAAAATGTCTGCTTTTTGTAATTTTTCCATTGTCTATGCTATATGACGTTGCTTCGTGCCAAATTTCAAGTTTCTGAGTTCACGGGAAGTACCCCGTAGGTTTTGCGAGTGCCGAAAAACTCTAAAATTTGCAGCATAAACGACTGTATCTTTTGATTGCGTTGGTTTTTAAGTTTGATTTTTTCACAGCTGCAAGGAACAATAGACTTGAGTATTTGATATAAATTTCAGCTTGATACCTCCACGCGTTCCTGAGAAAAATGGTCTTGACAGACAGACAGACAGACAGACAGACAGACAGACAGACAGACGGACGACAAAGTGATCCTATAAGGGTTCCGTTTTTTCCTTTCGAGGTACGGAACCCTAAAAAACACCTTAAATAAGCAAACGGCATGTCCCTTGTTCCTTAAAAGTTTTTGCTATTTCACATCTTTTTAATGCGAATTTGAGCCTTGCGAACGCAGCCAAAAGTGACCTTGACGCCGGCGTGGCGCAGCCACGCCGCCAAAAATTCCCGGCGCGCCGCCGCCGCGGATTTTTATGGCGGCGCACACGTCTACACCCGCCAGAGTTAGTTTGATTTGAACAGCGAAACAAGCGATTTCGAAACAAAAAAGAAAGAAATGATCTGTGTGCGAGCCTTTATTTTGAAGTATCACGTGTGAGTATTTTTAATAGTGTGTTTAATTAATTCTCGATTTCGAAGCGAAGAAGAAAAAAGTTATCTGTGAGCCTTTATTCATCATCATCATCATAATCATCATCAGCCTATATTAGTCCACTGCTGGACATAGGCCTCCCTTAATGAGCGCCATAGCGCCCTGTCTTCAGCTTGCCGCATCCAGCATCTGCCTGCAGTCTTTCGCAGATCGTCATCCCACCTGGCCAGAAGGCGTCCTACACTACGTTTGCCGAGCGAGACGCGGTCTCCACTCAAGAACACGTTTACCCCAGCGGTTGTCGGTTCTTCGCGAGATATGGCCGGCCCACTGCCACTTCAGCTTGCTAATTCTTTGAGCTATGTCGATAACTTTGGTTCTCTGTCGGATGTATTCGTTACGAATCCTATCCTTCAGAGAAACTCCGAGCATAGCTCTTTTCATAGCTCGCTGAGCGACTTTGAACTGGTGGACCAGCCTTACCGTGAGTGTCCACGTCTCAGCTCCGTAGGTCATTACACGTAGGACGCACTGATTGAAAACTTTCGTTTTCAAGCATTGCGGTATGGATGACGAGAAGACTCGGCGTAGTTTCCCAAATGCTGCCCAGCCTAGCTGGATCCTCCTTTTGGCCTCCTTCTCAAAATTGTTTTTACCTAACTGCAGGATCTGCCCAAGGTAGGCGTACTCAGAAACAATTTCAAGATGGTGGCCATGTACGACGACCGGTCCCGGATCAATGTGGCCATTGATCATGACTTTGGTTTTATCCAAATTCATGCCAAGACCGATGCGTCGCGAGGCTGAAGCTAGGCCGTCCAGCATCTGGGTCAGCTCCTCTAGCGACTCCGCCATTACGACTATGTCATCAGCGAATCGCAGGTGTGAGATGTAGTCGCCGTTTATGTTTATGCCCTTACCTTTCCAGTCCAGCGTCTTAAACATGTCTTCCAATGTGCTCGTGAACAGTTTCGGGGATATGACATCCCCCTGTCTCACCCCTCTGCGCAATGGGATGGGTTTAGACTGCTGGCCCTGTACTTGGACACTCATAGTGGCGGCTTCCGAGAGACATCTCAGCACCTCGATATAACGATAGTCTACTTGGCATCGCTGTAAGGATTCCAGAACAGCCCACGTTTCCACGGAGTCGAAGGCCTTCTCATAGTCCACAAAAGCGAGACACAGGGGCTGATTATACTCTTCGGACTTCTGTATAATCTGCCTCACTGTGTGTATGTGGTCTATGGTGCCATATCCTCCGCGGAACCCAGCCTGTTCCGGTGGCTGGAACTCGTCGAGCCTCCTGGCGAGACGATTCGTGACCACTCGTGAGAAAAGCTTATAGACGTGGCTCAGAAGTGTGATGGGTCTGTAGTTTTTAAGGAGGGTTTCTTAAAAAAAGAGCACCACCAAACTCCCGCTCCACGCCTTAGGAGTTCTCCCACTGTGAAGGACGGCATTGAAGAGGTTCTGCAGCTCCTGTATAACAGGAGCTCCTCCTGCCTTCAGAAGTTCTGAAGTAATACCGTCCTCACCGGGGGCTTTTCCATTTTTAAGCTGCCTCAGAGCTAACACGATCTCGTCTTGACTGATGTCCGGCAGTTCGTCGGTATAGTGGCGTGTCAGGGTGGCTCTGGAATCATGGTCATCTCGTTGAGTGTGGGGGGCATGTGCTGAGTACAGCCGGCCATAAAAATCCTCTATCTCGGCGGAGATTTCCGGCTTCGACAATACGGTCCTCCCGTCGTGCGTTTTAAGCTTCGTCAGGTGGCTCCTGCTAAACTGCTGAGTGAATACTTTGGACCCTCGGTTTCGCTCTATCGCCTCTTCAATGAGGCGTGTGTTGGAGCTCCGAAGGTCGCGCCGTACCATCTTCGCAATTCGCTTGTTCAGGTCTGACCTCTCTAACGAAGTCGCTTGGGTGGTCTCCCTTTGCATGGAGCCTTTATTGTGAAATATCAAATGTGAGTATTTTTAATAGTGTATTTAATTAATTCTAATGGTTTTTTTTTTTTCTTTTAATTGTAATTTTGCCTTCTATATACTTTGGCCGTAAACAAAATATCGCGCGACCGCTTGAAGATTAAATTTTTTTTTCTTTGTCTCAACGTGCTCCACGTTTACGTAACAATATATTTGTCTATAAAATGTTCATTTAATTTATATTTTACAGAATACAATGCCTAGACGTAAAAGAGGTGGAGATCTTGCCAGTTCTGCAGCGAAACGGCGGAAACAAAAAGAAAATCGAAGAAATGAAACGGAAGAAGAGCGCGAAGCACGTTTACAAAATCAACGAACCAGAATGAGCACCCTGAGAAGCGGAAAAAGCGAAGAAAGAAAAGAAAATAAAAGTATTGAAGAATCGAGCATTTGAAAAGATAATCTAACAAAGGAAGCATTCCACTACGAACCGACGAAGAAATATTACGATCATATGTCGTGATCGGAAAAATGAATAACATTTTCCAATTTTGCCACGCGAAAAAATTCAGTAAAGAAACACCAGGTCTCTGTTGCATGAATGGAAAAATTCGATTACCACCACTGGAAGCACCTCCACAGGAATTTCTACATTACATGACCGGGGAAACACCAGAATCAAAACACTTTCTTCAAAATATAAGATCATACAACTCCTGCTTTCAAATGACTTCTTTCGGTGTTACTTCGACTGACACTAATAGAGACAAATTTGAATATGTATTTTCAATTCAAGGGCAAATTTATCACAAAATTGGATCGTTACTACCAATGCCTAACGATGACTATAAATTTCTGCAAGTATATTTCATCGGAAATGAAGAAAACGAAATTGATCAACGATGTACAAATTTTATTGGATTGAAACGCGAAATAATCCAAGATGTACAGAGGATCTTACACAAATACAATCAACTGATTTACATATTCAAAACAACACTAGACCGCATGATTTCTGATGACTATAAAATTGTAATTCGAGCCGATAAAAGACCACGTGGAGAACACGAACGTAGATTTAATGCACCTCAGATAGATGAAGTCGCCATCGTAATTGTGGACAATGAAAATACAAGCCATGACATAATTGTACAACGAAGAAGAAAAGGACTACAACGCATTGCAGAGACACACCGTTCATATGATGCTCTTCAATATCCGTTAATATTTCTGCACGGAGAGGATGGTTATCATTTCAATATAAAACAAATTCATCCTAAAACAGGCATAGAAACAAACAAAAAAGTCACTTCCAAGGAGTTCTATGCTTACCGCTTAATGATCAGAGACAATGAAATATACAATCACATTCTCAACACTCGCCGTTTATTCCAACAATTTCTGGTAGATATGTACGCAAAAATAGAAGCAGAACGGATGCTTTACATAAGACTGAATCAGAAGAAACTACGCACAGAAGAATATATCCACCTTCGAGATGCGATCATAAATGACGGCAATATTGACGATATTGGAACAATGGTAATCTTACCCTCATCATACATAGGAAGTCCAAGACATATGCACGAATATACTCAAGATGCCATGACCTACGTAAGAAAATATGGACGACCTGATCTCTTCATAACATTTACATGCAACTCATCATGGCCAGAAATCAAAGAACAACTAAAATACGGACAAACCTCCATGGATCGACACGACATGATAGCCCGAGTTTTTCGACAAAAACAAATAAGATTTATTGAAGTCATCACAAAATACCACATCTTTGGAACCGTTAGATGCTGGATGTATACAATCGAGTGGCAAAAACGAGGATTACCTCACTCACACAATCTCATATGGCTACACGATAAAATTTATCCCACGGATATCGACAAAATCATCCAAGCTGAATTTCCCAATCCACAAAATGATCCGGAACTATACAACATAGTAGTGAAAAACATGATTCACGGACCATGTGGACCATTAAACTTCAATGCGCCATGCATGAGTGATGGAAAATGTACAAAAAAATATCCAAAACCATACTTGGACGATACAAAAACTGAAGATGACGGCTATCCCAAATATAGAAGACGATCACCGAAAAACGGTGGCTTCACAGCAAAAATACGAATACAAGGCAGAGACGAACTGGAAATAGATAATCAATGGGTAGTACCATATAACCCACTACTTTCCAAAATGTGCCAAGCACACATAAACGTTGAATATTGCAATTCAGTAAAATCTATTAAATATATATGTAAGTACGTAAACAAAGGTAGTGATATGGCAGTATTTCAAATAGTCCAAAATAGCGAACAAAATAATAGAAATGATGAAATCCTCATGTACCAAATGGGAAGATACATCAACAGTAACGAAGCAGCGTGGAGGATTTTTAGTTTTCCCATACACGAACGCGAACCAGCTGTGCAACATCTAGCAGTACATTTGGAGAATGGACAGAGAGTTTACTTCACAAAAGACTCGGCTAGAAAAATTGCAAGCGAACCACCTCAGAACACAACATTAACAGCTTTTTTCCAACTTTGCCAAACGGATCCATTCGCAAAGTCGTTACTGTATGTCGACGTCCCTATTTATTATACGTGGGACAAAACAAGGAAAATTTTTCAACGACGAAAACAAGGAATGCCAGAAGAGGGTCATCCAGAAATAATGAAAACTAACGCAATAGGTCGAGTATACGCTGTACATCCAAACAATGCCGAATGTTTCTATCTCCGAATGTTGTTACACGAAATACGGGGACCAACAAGTTTCACAGATCTCAGGACTATTGACGGCTACATATGCCAGACTTACAGAGAAGCATGTCAACGTTTAGGATTATTGGAAAACGATAACCACTGGGAATTAACACTACAAGAAGCCACACTCACAGCTTCAGCTGAACAAATTCGAGAGTTATTCGCCATAATTCTAACAACATGTAACCCATCAAACCCAAAACAGCTATGGGACTCTTTCAAAAGGAATATGAGTGATGATATATTGTACCAAATCCGACAAGCTAATCCAGAACTGACTATAGAATTCAATGACGACATCTTCAATGAAACACTCATTCGCTTAGAAGATAAATGTTTAGCAATAAATAACCAGACCTTAGTAGAAATTGGAATGCCAGCACCACAAAGAAATACTTTCAGTGTGCTAAACTACGAAATTACAAAGGAAAAAAGCTACAACGTCAATGAACTACTTGAATACATTGCTCACAACAAACCACTCCTCAATGACAATCAAAAAAAAATTTACAACGTTATAATGAACCGAATAAATAACAACACTGGTGGAATTATTTACTTGGACGCACCAGGAGCACCGGTAAAACGTTTCTAATAAATCTAATACTGGCGGAAATACGTGCTGAAAAACACATCGCACTGGCACTAGCATCATCCGGCATTGCAGCCACACTTATGGAAGGAGGACGAACTGCCCATTCTGCCTTACAACTACCGTTGAATATAGCCGAACAACAATTCCCGGTATGTAAAATCTCAGGAACATCTGGACGGGGTCAACTTCTAAAACATGCTAAAATTATCTTCTGGGATGAATGCACCATGGCCCATAAAAAATCACTAGAAGCCATGGACAGAACATTACAAGAATTGCGAAAAAACTCTGAAATGATGAGAGGAGCTCTACTCATACTCTCAGGAGATTTTCGACAAACACTTCCAGTTATTCCCAAATCAACACCAGCAGACGAGATCAATGCATGCTTAAAAAAGTCACATCTCTGGCTGCAAGTACAAATACTGCAATTAACAAAAAACATGAGGGTTGAATTATCAAAAGATGAAACAACAGCACATTTTGCTAAAATACTTTTACAAATAGGCGAAGGTACATATCCTACTGACCAAACGACCGGCCTCATTGAACTCAATAGTGATTTCTGTAACATAGCCACTACTGAAAACGAACTAATCGACAAAATTTATCCAAATATTATTCAGAACTATACCAACGTAGAGTGGTTATTTCAAAGAGCAATTTTGGCCACTAAAAATAATATTGTTGACGATATCAATTTTAATATTCTAAAGAAAATACCTGGTGAAGAGAAAGTATATAAATCGATCGACACGATGGTATCCATTGAAGAAAGTGTCAACTTTCCTACTGAATTTCTAAACTCTTTACAAGTACCAGGAATGCCATTACACTGCCTTCGTCTGAAAATTGGATCTCCAATCATACTACTCAGAAATCTCAACTCCCCAAAACTATGTAATGGAACGAGGATGATCGTAAAACAGCTATCGAATAATGTCATTGAAGCTGAACTTATTTCTGGAAAGAACAAAGGACACACAGTTTTTATACCTAGAATACCACTGATCTCTTCTGAATTGCCATTTCAATTTAAAAGATTGCAGTTTCCAATTAAATTAGCCTTTAGTTTTACAATTAACAAAGCGCAAGGGCAAACTTTGAAATATTGTGGCATCAACCTCAAAGAATCCTGCTTCTCTCACGGTCAGCTATATGTAGCTTGCTCAAGAGTAGGAAGTTCGAAAAATTTATATATATATACCCCGGACAATAAAATGAAAAATGTTGTTTATAAACAAGTAGTGTAAATAATGAGAAAATGTAAATACATGTAAATATAGAAAATGTTTTCAAATTATGTTTTTTACTTTTTACGTCATAGTATGTTTTTTTATTTCATCTACCACGTAATCTCATATCAACTCCCGAGCGAAGCCGGGTATCATAGCTAGTTTATTACTAATAGTGAATTATGTTTCCTGACAGTTATTGACATAACGCTAGATATATTTCAGGTATATGTTAGCTGTACTAGGGAAAGATTAAACAGTTGTTTTTGTCTATCACCTTTAACTATAATAACATAACATCTCGGTTTTGTAATAATTTAAGAGCTTATGTCAGCAGAGCTTTTTGGTACTCTTTTATAAATAAATGGCTTATATTTCTAATTGTTTTTGATTATACTGACATCATAAGCATATAATTTCCACTAGATAGTAGAAATTTTACTATATTTACTACACAGATATCCCGTGTAGCGCAAAAATGCATAAAATTATGAACAAAAACGTTTTGGAATGTGCAAGAAGCCCCTTCGGACAGTGCATTGAAATGGCCGTTTTTATTGCAATCGCTAACCAAATCCAAGCAAATCAAATACTCAAAGAACCAAGTTAACTTAGACCTAAAGGTGCTTAGCAACTGCAGCTTATCAGAAAGAGGGCTTATAGTGGTCTTAAAAGGTTAGACTTACTGTAGGTGTTTTGAAAAACGACCCTTGTCTCAGTAATGGTCAGTCCTCCCTTGCGCTCATTAAATTTCCATCAAAAGGCGGCTATTCATGGGACCCACCTAGCAAAACAACTCTTTAAGTGAAATACGGAAAAGTCGATACGTTTTACTTGAAGGGTAAGGATAAACGGGCGATTAAGTAAGAATAAGGGTGAATGATGTTTAGTTATAGAAGTAATATAATGGAATGAATTCGTCAGCAATTGAATTTTATACCGTCTCCACATCAAGTAGGTATACATACGTGAATGAGGCACGGTAACGGTGGAAAAGTGTCTTTTGTTTGTAGTAGTAGTAGTAGTAAAGACTTTATTGCACAAAACATACATGACCAACAAAAAATATAGTAAGTGTGTACAAAGGCGAACTTATCCCTTTAAGGGATCTCTTCCAGCTAACCTTTAAGCAACTGAGAGAAATCAGTTAGACATGGTAGACAAAGATTACATGGATTACTTGGTGTTTGTATGGATTACATGATGTTTTTTTTTATTTACTTTTTTTTCTTTAATCTGATTTATTGTCCCACTGCTGGGCAAAGGCCTCCCCCGTGTCTCCCACGACCCGATCGTTTGAATTTTGCCACCATTCTGTGTATAATGCGTCCAAGTCGTCCCGCCACCTCCATTTCGGTCTGCCTGCACCCCGGGCCGCGTATTCCATGGTGTGTCGTTGGTCCCACTGGGTAACCATTTAAGCCCATTTGTCCGGTTGCATGCGGCAGACATGCCCAGCCCAGTCTTATTTCAGCTTGCATTTTCAACCGACTTCAAGATTTGGATGGATTATTTTTAATATAAATATGTTGACCTATTATTCGAAGACCCGGAGTATGTCCTAAAACTACGGCCAAGACCACCGGGGGATGGGCAGCAGCATCCTCGCAGTGCGGTGGAGATACTGCGATCGCCAACCCGCATGCCAAGCATGGCGATTACGGCATTCACCCCCCATGGAAAGAAGACAAAAACCACGGCCCCGAGTGTCCGGCGACCCCCGGTGCCCTGGTTGTGGTAGCGGCCAGGGTACTAGCGGGGTCAGGGGTGCTAAGAATCTCCGGCGAAGATCCGGCTACCATCACCGACGACTTCTGGCCCTGGCAACTTATAACACGCGTACACTGCGGACCGACGAAAAGATAGTGGAACTGGAGGAAGGATTGAGCAAGTTGCGTTGGGATGTCATAGGGTTATCTGAAGTCCGAAGAGAGGGGGAGGAAACGATAATCCTAAAGTCCGGCAACTTGCTTTATTTCCGGGAGGGCGACCAACAGTCCCAGGGAGGTGTCGGGTTCATCGTCCATAAGTCCCTTGTGAACAACGTGGTGAAGATCGAGAGTGTGTCGACTAGGGTGGCGTACCTTATACTCATCCTTATACCAGTATCCAAGAGGTACTCGTTGAAGGTCATACATGTGTATGCGCCGACTTCGGCACACTCCGATGACGAGGTGGAGGCTATGTATGAGGATATATCGCAGGCCATGCAAAGCTCCAAAACCTACTTCACCGTTGTTATGGGGGACTTCAACGCGAAACTGGGCAAGAGAGACGGTGAAGAGCTGAGAGTGGGGCAATTTGGATTTGGAAGTCGGAACCACCGGGGCCAACTACTGGCTGGCTTCTTGGAGAAGGAGGGACTCTACATGATGAACTCCTTCTTCAAGAAACGTGAGCACAGGAAGTGGACCTGGATGAGTCCCGACGGTGCAACTAAAAACGAGATTGACTTCATCATGTCAACGAAGACGCATATATTCAATGATATCTCTGTGATCAATACGGTTAAAACCGGAAGTGATCACCGTCTGGTGAGAGGCACATTGAATATATGTGTTAAGCTAGAGCGCTCTCGACTGATGAAGTCTACGCTCCGTCCAGCAGCACTTCAAATCCAAAACCCTGAGAGCTTCCAGCTGGAACTCCAAAACCGTTTCGATTGTCTAGGCGGCGATGTGGACGAATTCAACAACGGGTTTGTGGAAGCTGTCCATAGCACTGGGTCTGAGTTTTTTAAGGCCCAGCGGAGCAACAGAACCAAAAGGCTCTCTGACTCCACTCAGAAACTCATCGAGGAAAGGAGAGAACATGGATAAGACGAAGATCATGTCAAATACCCATGTAGCACCAACTCCCGTTACAATCGGAGACTTTACACTCGAAGTTGTGGACGATTATATATACTTAGGACAGACTGTCCAGTTAGGTAGATCCAACTTCGAGAAAGAGGTCAATCGACGAATCCGACTCGGTTGGGCATCGTTCGGGAAGCTACGGCACATCTTTTTGTGCAATATTCCGCAGTGTCTCAAGACAAAAGTCTTTGACCAGTGTGTGTTGCCAGTGATGACATATGGAACTAAAACGTGGTCGCTTACAATGGGCCTCATAAGAAGGCTCAAAGTCACCCAAAGGGCAATGGAGAGGGCTATGGTTGGAGTCTCTCTGCGTGATCGCATCAGAAATGAGGCCATCCGCAGCAGAACCAAAGTAACCGATATAGCCCTCCGAATCGCTAAACTAAAGTGGCAGTGGGCGGGGCACATTGCTCGTAGAACCGATGGCCGTTGGGGCGGAAAGGTTCTCGAGTAGCGACCACGAACCGGAAGGCGCAGCGTGGGTAGACCCCCCGCAAGGTGGACTGATGACCTGGTGCAGGTCGCGGGAGTCCGCTGGATGCGGGTGGCGCAGGACCGATCATTGTGGCACTCTTTGGGGGAGGCCTATGTTCAGCAGTGGACGTCTTTCGGCTGATATGATGATGATGATGATGATTATTCGAAGGCGATTTGTAAAATTATTTTTTATTTGAAAGTGTACTATACTTTACAATTGGTACCGTTGTAATCAGGTAAGGATCTGATGAGGGAACTTTTCAAATATTATAGGCATACCTATATTGATTTAAATATTTTTTACAGTAGCTCGTGCATTTCCATTTGGAAAGGTGGAGTCCAAATAGGTGAAGTCGGTTCGGTTTTGTTTAATATTCCTTAGCTATGAGTGCCATATATCAAGTTATACATAATCTTCTAAGTACCTGAAATACAAGTGTTTAGCTTTCATACGGAAACAGAACGTGTTACCTATAATATAATATACATATGAAGTCATTTTTGTCCTAATTGTATAATGATCATTAATATTTAAAAGTTAAGAATACTTAACTTTTTAAAATATCATTCAAATTCAAAAATACGAGTACAAGCAAGTGCTTTAAAAAGTTCAAGTATTTTAGTTTGACTTCCGTACGCGAAGCTACGAATGTTGTCGTTTACTAAATATTTCCACACAGTTTACCAAATAGAAACATTTCAACGCAGTAGCTTCGCAAGAAATCGTTTTCTGAAGTTCGCTCCAGTTTTTGAAAAGAACAAAAATTCAAAGGAAATATTGAAAACAGTTTTCAATTGAGAAACGATGGATATTTCCAAGATGTGTGTGAAACAATGTTTGGTACGTATGTATCTAATGCCCTGTATCACAAAAGCTACACTCAAGAGCACTGGAAACAGACTACTTTGAGTAGAACTTTTATTCAGAGTTATTTATCGCAGCAAATTGTCACACTGGCAGAAATCTCTCTTTAACCCTTTCTTTAAAAAAACCGGCCAAGAGCGTGTCGGGCCACGCTCAGTGTAGGGTTCCGTAGTTTTCCGTCCGTCACAGTAAGTGTCCCCACTTAAGAGTTAAAATAACACCGCCATGTAGGATATGATATGAGCGTTCCACGTACAGCGACATCTATCGGCAAATTAAGTAAACTATTGCGCGCGAGCTTAAAGTATGGAAGATGATTTTTATGGGATAATTCTTTATTGCGTGAACCGATTTTCACCGCTTTTACTTTATTTGAAAGCACGTCATTTCATTGTGATTTTGTAGAAATTACAGGTACAATAAACACCTGCATAAACGGTTAAATTACAAACTTAATTCAGAAATTATTTTGTAATTTTTTTTCAAAAAGTATTCAACCTATCAAGTTCAAAATAATTTTCCTAGAAAGTTTTTATAAAGTTCTACTTTTGAGATTTTTTTCATATTTTTAAAACTTATGGTTCAAAAGTTAGAGGGGGGGGGCACATTTTTTTTTGCTTCTGGAGCGATTATATCCGAAAATATTTACATTATCAAAAAATGATTTTAGTAAACCCCTATTCATTTTTAAATACCTATCCAACAATATATCACACGTTAGGGTTGAAATGAAAAAAAAAATCACTTCCCACTTTACGTATAGGGGAGGTACCCTAATAAAACATTTTTTTCCACTTTTTATTTTACCACTTTATCGGCGTGATTGATATACATATTAGTACCAAATTTCAGCTTTCTAGTGTTAACGGTCACTGAGATTATCCGCGGACGGACGGACGGACGGACGGACGGGCAGACATGGCGAAACTATAAGGGTTCCTAGTTGACTACGGAACCCTAAAAAGGGATTACAAGTTGCAAGCTTTCGTGAAACTTGGACTTCCAGTCCGATTTTATGTTGTTGGTCCAATAAAAAGGCACCTTATATTAATAGTATTAATACAATATAATTATTCGGGCACAACGCCATTGTACTGATTTAAATTTATTATATTATTTTAATAAAAAGCGGCCAAGAGCATGTCGGGCCATGCTCAGTGTAGGGTTCCGTAGTTGCCGGCCTGTTACAATACATCCGTTCAAAAGGTCGTTTATTAAGGGATATTTGGCGGCGCTTATATCATTTTACTATCCGGCACTTACATCCTTCCACTGTACCGATTTTATTCAGTATAGTTTTCATTGAAAGTACATATCAGGCCTCACTTATATATATTTTATCAAAATTTTCAGACCTATTATTTACGAAACTATTAGTTTTATCCAAAAAAATGTTTTAGAAGAATCTTTTTGAAAGACCTATCCAATGATATCCAAGACAATAGGGTTGAAGCGAATAAAAATTCACCCCCCTACTTCATGTGTACGGGAGGTACCCCAATAAAAATATTTTTCCAGTTTTTATTCTACCACTTTGTCGGCGTGATTAATGCACATACTGATACCAAATTTCAGCTTTCTAATGCGAACGGTCACTGAGCTAGACCGCGGACAGACGGACGGACGGAGATGGCGAAACTATAAGGGTTCCTATAGGGGTATACGGAACCCCCCTAAAAACGGGACTTATTAGAATACATTTAACGCCTGACGTTATGAACGTAAAGTCACGAAGACCGTTGTTTTCTTATAAATTCGTACATACATCCTCTTCACGCAATATGAGTTTCGTAAATGTATGTAGTCGAATCTTGAATAACCCATGTAGGTAGTTCTTTTACTTTGCTGACATGTGAACTTTAATACCACAAGGCAAGGTTTATTTTTAAATAACTTACTTTCGGAAGGTACTCGGTTGTAAAAGCGAACGGCAGCCATAACCCTTGCGACTCCATTTTGATCGTACGGAATAAAGTCAAGAAGGAGCTCCGCTGTATTTGGAAATTACGAGCTACAGCCGAGTACATTGAAAGAACTAAGCATAGTATGGTAGCTATCCTTAAAGAAATTTGAAGAAGAAAGGTAGGGTACCCGTAATATGGTTAGGCTAGGCTCAGATCAGGTAATAAAGATAATATGGTGCATTATCTAAATGGCTTCCGTTTCTCTATATACTCTTCTATAGCTTGCTTTAAGAATAATTTCAATAAAACAAATAAATAAATATTTGAAGACAATTTTACACAAATCAGTCTAGTGCCAAACTGAGCAAAGCTTGTACTATGGGTACTAGGCGCGATATACCTACTTATATAGGTAAATATAAACTTAGATACATAGAAAACACCCATAACTCAGGAACACACAAATAAATGCCCTTACCAGGATTCGAACCCAGGAACTTCGTAGGCAGGGTCACTACCAACTGGGCTAAGAGGCCGTCAAACTATAAGTAGACTAATATATAATGACGTCATTAGACTAATATATAATGCCTCGTGCCTTTTAGATGATCCAACATTTACTTTAGCGCAATTATATGCCCTATAGTTACGACGCTTAGTTTTAGGTAATTTAATTTCAATATGGCTACTCTAAATCCCGAAGGTAAATTAATTATTACGACTTTAAATTATAATTTGAGCAAAAAGGAATACCCAATTTTGTGCTGACAGATGTTTGCGCAACTTTTACGTGATTTTAGCTAAAATAAATATGTACCGACTTGGTACTTAGTAGATTAAATGGTCTCGGCTCTATTTGATGTACAATTCTTTGAAGAAGAATGTAATGTTGAGAGATGTTTTTTAATATTTCTAGGACTGTAAAAGAGATTGTATAATTTATTAGATTGGTACTTACTTTGAACACCTAACAATTCCTACCCTTAAACGTAGAAATAATCTGAAGTTTATTACACTAAATCAACATAACTAATACTACTATTATTATTAGTAATGTTGATTATCGTGATTTTGTGTATATTATGCGTTTCCGTATTAGGATAAGAATCTTATGCCACATATAGTTAACTCCAGTTTTTGGTATCATGAAATCGTAAAAGCAAACTATTCCGGGAATAAATAGGTTATATTTAAAATTTTACTGAAATTAATCCTTATTTAAATGTAACAGAAATATTGCCCGTCTGACGAAAATTTAGCCTAAAATACGTTTTATGAACAAATACTTTTAAATTTTTTGGAACAAAGACAAGTTTCTCGACTAGAGAAAAGAGATGAAATTAAGAACCGCAAAGCTTCATCAAACGAAGACTTCCGAAGAAAGTTGTAGAGTTCCACCTTCCTTCCAAAGCACCCAGCTCCCATTCCAAGTTAAATTGTATTAGCTCCACAGAGGTGCGAGAAACCATTCTGTTCGTCATCTCATTAAGCAAACAGCTGTTGATTAAAGTGCTCGGGTTGCAGGCGACATACTAGTGTGTTTACTTATTTCACAGAATAGATTTCAGGATACTCATATAGTATTACCCTGCGTTAGTTTACTTGTATTAGTTAATTTGTATGTTATTCCGTCTTGTAGTAAAAGTAAGTTGACGCATTTTAAATGTGGAATAGGTTTTCGTCGTCTTTGTTGCCTGTCTGACGAATATTTTTAGGGATCCGTATATGCCATAGAAGCAACAAGCAACTATATAAAGGAGGTACAGACTCAAACAATATTTACTGAAAATATGGTTCGTGAAAATTTGTAACCGGCCAGTCTTACATAAGACTGTCAGAGAAACTGCTGCACGTGTCGTTCTTGCGGCAGTATCGTGGGGCATTTTTTGGGCTGATTGTGTATCCCTAGAATTATTGATCGATGCATAGAAGGCTATTATTTCTATAAAAGATTTATTCAATGCATAAGTTGTGTAGTGTCTTATATAAGCAACGTGCCTGGAATTTGACAGTTGCATTAACCCCCTGATTAGGCTTCATTCTCATCAGACTCATATGTACCTGGATCTTGGCTCCTAACTACGATGATTGTATCATCAGGAGAGGGTATGGTCTTAGAATTTCTGGTTTTAGGAAGATTATTCATAAAGACTAGAAATAGTAGTGGGACCAAGTTACTTCCCTGAGGTACTCCTGAAACAACAGTTCGAACAGACCACCTGTATTCTAATTTGTGCATTTGATTTTTAAAATCGACAAATTTAGAAATTTAAGAACTGTGTTGCCTATTTGCTAAATAAGATCGAATGCAATTAAACAGTTCAAAAGTTAATTAAAGTAACGCACGTACCAACAGTTTAACATGCATAATGTATAATTTATTATATTAAGTTATTAATTCCAATTGGGATAAACTGCTGCGGGAAAAATTATATTATAACCTAACTATTGTGTACCTTTTTGATAAATAAATACCAAGAATCAGGATTAATTATTGCATGGTATATCTATCTAAACATCTATTTAAACAGCGACAGGTAGTTAATAATATAATATAATCTCACAGTTGTATTTGTGTTGTTACGAGTGTTATTTTTAACCCTTCACTAACACGCATTACAGCGAACACAAGCGCATATGCGGTACCATTAGTGGAAGCATCTGCACACAAGTTTATGTCTGGAGTAAAACGTTGCTTCCACAGCGTACATATCAGTACGAGTACCTTGTCTGGATTGGTCATCGTATCGAATGGATGCGCAGGTCGCTCCGGTATGCGAGCAGGACTTCGCTTATCTAACTTCGTCTCGCTCGTACACCGGAGCGGTTTCTCGATTTGAAACATACCTAAAAGCGGCGGTTTTCTTAGGCTGTCAGGTTGAGTGGCAGTCGGATTTTACATCCGGATATCGTAGGTTTAAAGAGGTAAACTCTACAGATGTTTTTTTAAGACGTTGAATACGTAATATAGGTATAACATCTCGTAAAAACCCTAATAAACATGAAGGGTGATTCGAAGGTTCCGAAACATGGGGTATATTAGAAATGGCAATGCCTGATTGAGGACTTCCCTATACATTCACCTGTATCTTTTAGAATGTAATAAAAATAAAATAGAATATTTTATTTGTATAAAAAAGGTATTAATTGGTGTTACATGTGGTTTTCCAACCCCTTTTTACCATAATGCAAGGCGTAAAAACATTTCTAGGTCGAAATGGCTTAATAGAAAAATCATATTTTTCAAGCTAGTGTACTGATAACTTCCTATGCTGTTTCGTCTCCGTGAAGTACGGCTCATATATGTTGCATGCAATATTACGACATTTTTATGCGTTGACGTTTCGCCGTATATGACCGGCACCTCGTAAAACCGAGTTCTCAGGCGAATATAATTCACTGCGTCTGATATTTAAACACGTTATTCTGGAATCGTAAATGCGAAGTGTTATTGCTACGTTATTTACGTCACAAGTAGGTTAACACAGACGGCAAAATTATTTAAAATGGTTTTCGTCGTTAAGATCACGAAATGGCTACCATATCTCATGCAACGCCATTTCACACACCTTTTTAAGCATTTTAAAGGAGGTTGTCAATATTGATTGAATTTGAAAGTAATTATGAAAAATAAAGCTTTCGATTTGGTTAAAAAATAGAAAAATAAAGACATTGACTTTTTAGGTAACTTAACAATAGTCTGGCACTACATGGGCACTCCGAAGATCGGTTGTTTGTTCAATCAATCTATGTTTGGTATGAATAATTTAGTTTCAAGAATGTGGTATAATATCAAGAGATATTATTAGTAGATTGTGTCATAAGGGAGGCAATATGACATACTTAAGGCGAGGGCGTACGGTAACTCCTGAACAAAGCAAAGGATTCTGTGAAATAATTTTGCTACCCATACACATATTGACTGATTTACACACCACATCTGGGATAATGTGAGACGACTAATTATCTTATCATACGGGCAAATCGGTCCAGTCATCCACGTCATCATCATACTAAACCTATGATAATCGCCACAAACGTTTAAAATTGTATGTATAGTTCTATAAGTAGAACAGACAACTCAGACACGTGCTACTTTTCTTCCTCCTAGCAGGGAAGAAAATCCCTTGTCCTAATTGCAGGTGTGATTTAAATAGTTGTTTTTCTTCGTAACCTTGGTAACCATGGCAACGATCCCTAGTTACTGTTTCCTTAGATTAAACTTCCAAGAAACGTCATCAAACAAAGCCAATCAAAATTTTCGCCAAACAACCTTTACGTATTCAAACTGTATGAATAGTCGCTTTGCCTCACAAATATCGGCTTCAAAGACAATATTACATTGCCGTGCTCAAAATCGAAACTTTGGGCATAGCTGCGGGAAACAAAAGACATACTTAACATTTTAATCACCATAAAATATACGGAACCGTCAAATATCTTTCTGCGACATTAAATAAGTTTGGCGAGGGTAAAGTAAAAGTTTCAGGTTTTTTCCTTCTAGAGACACTCGGGTATATCACAGTGCTGTGTCATAAGAACGTATGTTAGTAACTTTTGTTTGACGTTTACAACCTTTTCAATGTGAAGTGAGACGTGAACTCCAGTTACAGTGACCGGGTCAAAGGGCGCGGAATGTGGAAGTTCCAGCTCACCCCTCATAGCTTTTGGGATATGAGTTACGTTTACGATGACAGAGGATTTATTATTTTTACTTAGAAAGACAATTATTTTCAACTTTGGAAGTAGGTCAGGATACAAGCTGGTATTAGGTACTTTTATTGTTCAGGCGATATAATCCAATAAATAAAACACGTAAAAAATACACATAAAATGTACGTATCTACATTTTTTACGTGGGTTAGTGATGAGATCAATCATCTATTCATGATTTGTACATGCATTAATTAAGTACTTACCTGGGTAGGTACTTATGTCATTACAAAGCAATAAATTAATGTTTGCAAACAAAGGAAAAGTAGAAAAATCCACTGCCTCAGGCGAGACTCGAACTCACGACTCTGGGATACATGCCCATCGCTCTGACCAACTGAGCTACTGAGACTTACTGATGGCTGCGAATTTCTCCACTATATCCTTTATGCGTCTTAGGGGGACGCCTAGCGCGACATCTGCCAAAGAAGTCTTACACTTCTCAACCGGCCATCGGAGTCCCAAGTTGTATTGAGAATTCACCGATAACAATGCGCTACCCCATACTATATGCGTCCCCCTGTTTTTCGCACCCCCCTCTATTTCCGCCCCAGTCCAAGTTGGGTCAGTTCGGGTTGCACAGGGCGGTTCCTCATCACTTCAGGAGCTTAAATACTGCGAGCCATACGGTTGCTTCGCGGTCACTCTGACTACGCGTCATTGCTTTAATTATAAAATAATGTTTCATGTTGTGATGCACTGCTTTATAACTTACTAATTTAAAAAAGAGATACTTAATCGTATAAAAGGAATACGACAAACTACACTTTATAGTAATTCCAATTTTATTAACTAAAATCGGTGCTGTAGGAGCTTCAAGTATTAAAGGCATATTTATTACTTAGGCTCGAATATAAAAGTAGGTTACTAGGATAATTTACCCGTAGATTTACTACGTTTTCCTTTCCAAATAAAACAAATACACACTCAAAATCTCAAATCTTCTATATTTCAATAATAAACTACTTTCTAACTTCTAAAAGTTCCAGCAAAGACATACCAGATTAAATCTAACGACATAATTTCTCTGAAACTTGACTCTGGCTCCGGCACGCCTCGAAGTTTGAGATGATGTCGAGGTTAAAGAAAAATTAAAACTTTTGCAATATGGCGCCGTGCGCTCTTCATATTAACAGCATCCAGGTAACTTAATGCTAGTTGCGGTGGAAATAAAACTATTGCATATAATATGTTTACGTATGATTTGCTAAATGTAACGTACTTTGTTACTTGGCCAAATAAATTAACTTGAACATATAACTAATATTCTTACATACTTAATGCAGAATCGCTTCTAATTAACTAGGTACATAAATATTTTTCGACCATGATACTTAAGATCTCGCACTTTAAAGAACTTATTCACATGCTATTAACGATAGGTTTCGGACCCGGGTATGTCCTTAAACTACTTCCAAAAGTGAGGTATGGGTACTGCGAATGTCATATCGCTCAAATCTGGAGCAGAGCCAGACCGGGGAAGTACCTTCACCTTACAGAAAACCACAGCCAAATAGCACCTAGACCCTACTCTTAGTTTTGTGTTCCTGCTTGTGAGTAAGGTTGCCAAAGAGCTCAAAGAAGACCCAGTGTGTTGACGATGAGGGACCCGCTTGTTCCTTTAGCCGTCAACACAGTGAATCCTTCTTTTTTTAAAGTGTCGGCAACGTATAAATATAGTATTAAAAAAAGTAAATACATAGATATATGCAGAAAATAGGACATGTCACGTGGATTCCCTCAACAATGCCGATTTTAAAAATAAGTTTTTTTATAATAGATATAGATGTATTTTATGCCCTTTTAGACCACAGTAGACTGATTATTATGTTTAAAATTCATAAAAAGGATATCTTTTTATGTATTCATCACACATTGTTATATAATTTTTATTATTGTTGTAATATTTGAACGGGTCTTATTAAAGTACCTTTTCAGGGTTCTCTACTTTCCGTAGCACGTAGGCACTTATAGTTTCGCCATGTCAGTCTGTGCGTCACTCTGTCTTTCTGGCTGTCCGCAGCCTACCTTAGTGACCCTTAGCGCTAGACAGCTAAAATTTTATAGAATACGTGCATTAATCACGCCGGCAAAACGAATAAAATAAAAAGAACAAATTTTTTTTTGGGGTACCTCCCCTACACGGATATTGTATGTGTCCCCCCCCCCCGTGTAAATTTTGATTATGAAAGTGAGGCTTAAGAAGTAATTTCAATGAAAACTATACTAAATAAAATCCGTTGAGCCGTTTTTGATTTATGGCAAAAAGTTGTCATTTCATAGTAAAATAACGTAAGTGCCGTATAATATCCTACAAAAAAACTACCTTTTGAGCGAGTGTTATGTGACTTACTGACAACTACGGAACCCTACATTGAGCATGTCGTGTCGGGCCATGCTTAATGTAGGGTTCCGCTACCGATTAAGTACCGCTACCGATCTGTAATTTTATTCGTTTTTATGTGGCTTTTTAGTTTAATGCTACAATAGTAGATTGTACACCAAGGGGATAAAGCACTGTTTTATGTCACGGGCGCAATATTGAATCCTGAACGTAGCGAAGGACTCCAGATTTTACTCCCGAGCGCAGCGAGGGGGTTATGAGTTAATTCCCGAGCGAAGCGAGGGAATTAAGACTGAGTCCTGAGTGCAGTGAGGGGTTCAAGCGCGCCCGTGACAAAAACAGCTTTATCCCCGAGGAGTATACTCTACTTTTCTCACCTCTTGCGAGACAATAAACTAGCTAAGGCTACTAGAAACGGATTTTTATTAAAGTAAATAAAAAGTAAAAACCGGCCAAGTGCGTGTCGGACCACACATAGCAGGATTCCGTACCTTCAATGGAATAAGAACCAAACTAATACCAAAAGGTCGTATCTGATGCCTATGGAAAAAGTTTTTTGGAGATAACTCAAAAATGGCTAAACCAATAATGTTCAAAAAATTTTTCCTAGAAAGTATATGATAAGGCGCATCTCCTCAATTTTTTTCATATTTTTTGGACTTATGGTTCAAAAGTTACAGGGGGGGGGCACAATTTTTCTGACTTTCGAAGCGATTATTTCAGAAAATATTCACTTAATCACAAAATGGTCAAAAAACCTCAGTGTTATTTTTAAAGACCTATCGATTATGTGTCACATGTTGATATTTAGTCAAAAATATAAAAAATAAAAATTTTGTTACATGTATGGAGCGCCCCCCCCTAAAAATTTTTTTTTCAAATTTAACTACATAACTGAGTAGCGGCATACAAAATACACCTTATGTGTAAATTTTATTCAGATACGTCGTATAGTTTCCGAGTAAAATGGCTGTGACATACGGACGGACAGACATACAGACAGACATGACGAATCAATAAGGGTTCCGTTTTTTGCCATTTGGCTACGGAACCCTAAAAATAGATTCTTGATACATTAGTCCATTTTATTCTAATTTTATCTTCTATTTTTATAGAACTTGCAGTTTTACTCCGTATACTGCAGCGTCTTATGACACTCGCGGCATTTGTTTTAGGTATTTAAAATTGAGGTGGCCAGCACGATTTTCCGAATAAATTCGATTTTCAAATCAGCTCGACGCGGCGGCGCGGGCCCCGGCTGGCGTCGCGGGGCTGTGCACCGTGCGGACTTTACGAAATTAGACTTTAAGCACATAACAATAAGAGCTATGGGAAGTGAATTCACATTATTAACCAGCGGGTTATAATGAGATTTAGTACAACATTATAACCCGGCTAAAGCCAAGGGCTATAATGATTTGCTTTCGGTGAGGTTTGCATGATATATAATTTGGCATTGTCGAGCAGGTGGTGTGAAAAAATATTAATTCAATTTATAACTGGTTTAGATAAAACAAAAGTGAAATCACGGCTCGGCGTTTAAAAACAAAATAGCAAACGTTGCAATTTAGATGGAGGTAATACTATTTTCACGCGCAAGCGAAAATACACCGAACAAAAACAAAAATAAACATTTTCACCTTAACTTCATCAGTAGCGCTAAATGTGTTATCGGTAAAATGAGGGGCCTTTGTTTTCCTGTTTAATATTTATTAGATTTCAATTTATTAATTTTTCGTATGGCTACATGTCACTAGTTATAGATAGGCATTTCCTCTCTGGGGTAGTAGTAGTGGGAAAGCAGATGATGAAGAAAATCCAGTGAATGTTGCGAGGTCCAGATGGGACAGTAAAATATCCCAAATCAGATTTAAACAAAAAAGTTTGATTCTTTTGATATAAACATTTCATTTGGAGTCGGATTTTTATGAATACAGGGATAGGATTTGTTCGGCTTTCCATATCCTAAATTGAATCGTCCAATCGTCCAGTAAAACTAGAAACTAACTCAAACAAATGTCGATAAAATTTTACTTTGATTTTCTGTTTGGGTATTCACTTTTAACTTAATTGTCTGTTATAATAGGATATTGGATTTGAAACGAGAAACTCGTGTGAGGCTGAGATAAATTAAACATAATATACGTTTTAAATAGGCTACTGAAGAATTACGATGAATATTAAATAGCAGTCATGTAGAAAAGAAAAAGTGATCAAGGTCTCTGGTGGCCAGGGCAGAAATTAAATCACCTTCTTCTACAAATATATAATACCAAACAAATATTAGATTTTTTTTTCTTTGGGTATCATGATGGTACTGGATTAATTTATAAATCTCATTTAATAAATAATTAAAAAGGTTAGGGTCAGGGTTTATTAAATAATGTAGATATAACCCGGGACCCGGGGTATGTCCTTAAACTACGTCCGGACCTGGGTATGTCCTTAAACTACGCCAAAAAAAGAGGTATGGGCACTGCGAATGGCATCTCGCTAAGTGTGGTAGGGCACGTTCAGCGAATGTCATCGCTCAAATCTGGAGCAGAGCCCGACTGGGGAAGTACCTCCACCCCACAGAAAACCACAGCGAAATAGCACTAGACCCTACTCATAGTGTTGTGTTCCTGCTGGTGAGTAAGGTTGCCAAAGAGCTCAAAGAGGACCCAGTGTGTTGAAGATGAGGGACCTTCTTGTTCCTTTAGTCGTCAACACAGTGAATCCTCCTTTTTGTAAAGGGTCGGCAACGCGCATGTGACTCCTTTGGAGTTACAGGCGTCCATAGGTTACGGTAGCTGCTTACCATCAGGCGGGCCGTATGCTTGTTTGCCACCGTCGTGGTATAAAATAAAAATAAAAATAAATAAAAAATAGAAACTTTATATTTTTATGACATTTATTTAAAAAAATATAAATGCTCCTATTGCTCATTCATCTCGCAATGATATTCCTTACAAATTAAATTGCTTCATTTTATTTAACCACCTCACTGGCTCACTGCATCGAGAATGAGAATGAGAATGAGACATTTATTGATAAAAAATTTCAACAATTTTTACACTTCAGTTCTCATCATCATCTCTCATCATCATCAGTCATCTCTGTGTTTAGAAGCTGCAGGTAGGGAGGTATTAAGAGGATAGTGTAGCAATAGCAAGTATTCGTGCTCACGAATTTACTTCCGGTTGAATAAATTTTATCCTATTTTTTTTTTACACCACGACGGTGGCAAACAAGCATACGGCCCACCTGATGGCCACCTGAAGCCAGCTACCGTAACCTATGGACGCCTGCAACTCCAAAGGAGTCACATACGCGTCGCCGACCCTTTACAAAAAGGAGGATTCACCGTGTTGATGGCTAAAGGAACAAGAAGGTCTCTCATCGTTAACACACTGGGTCCTCTTTGAGCTCTTTGGCAACCTTACTCACCAGCACGAACACAACGCTATGAGTAGGGGTTCATAGAAATATCCAAAAATCCAATGAAGGTAACTAGTGATTTATTTATCTTATAATTAATAAAGTAATAAACTAGAATCTCGGTTGATACTCATCACAAATATCGATTCGTTATCCATCGTTAATAGCGAGTTTTCTTCTAATTTTTGTTAATATAAATTAAACTTGTATAAAATGTAAAACTATTTTATAAACCATACAGCCTATAGACGGAGAGCTGGCCACGGCAGGAATGACACAATAATGAGAGCAACGAAATTGATATAGTTAGACTGCTATACTATTGTTATTACCTAATCTGGCAATCTGGCAGCTTTAAGCCGGGGGGTTCAAGAGTAGCAAACCAGTAAAGTTGTTTATAAATCTAGGGAACGACGCAATACTGAGAGTTCTTGCTTTAGTACGATATCGTGGCATTTGATGTATGTAATTGGAATATAACGTGAAAGCTGTCGCAGTGGGGGGGAAAAGAGGCAGGTTGAAGTTAAATGCATTTATACCGGACGCCTGCAGTTTATTTTAATCTGATCTGTGAAAACTGTTTGTAATTAATCAGGCGCTCGAATAAAACTTATTAGTTGACAGTTTTCGATGCCAAGACGATATTACCGATAGTTATTTCTAAATAGGAAATCGACTTTAACAGCCAGGATTCTCGGTTTAAATTGTTATGAAAAAATATGTGACATATTAGGTTTTGTTCTGATAATGAACTTAGCTTACAAAGCCACATCATAATACAGCTACTCGTTACTAGATTGCGCTAATATCTACTAAACATAGACAGGGAATGACATTTGAACTCCAACTGCTGACCTAGCACGGGTGAGCAGTAGAAAATAAACCAGTATAAGTGTGCTGCATTGCTACGAATTTCGCGGTCATGTTACACTGGTAGTTTGAGCAGTTGGCTCGCCAAGGTACGCACAACTATTGGTGGGAATAAACGGCACAACGTATGTACATATTAGATTGAGCATACAAAACGACTCGCGTGATCACTACGGGTACATATATTAGCGTTAAAAATTTAAGTACAGTCGCCATCAGATATATCGTAGCGGGCATGGTGGTCACAAATATCTGAACAACGCCTCTATTGTCAAGGCGATAAAGTGTATGATCAGATATTTTTGAGTACCTTGGCCTCTCCGATATATTTGATGGCAACTGTACCTACTAATTAAAAATAATATATTGTTTTAAAGAGTAGAAAATTGAGTGCAGGTACTAGGAAAACAATTTTTAAAATGGCTAATATTTTTTCTGAAAACGATCATCTAAAAATATTAGGGCTAATGCCCCGGTGTGGGCCACTTTAAGGAGAGTTTGTTTATTCAGACGTCTGTCATTTTGTATCAATAAGGAATGATGAAAATATTTATTTAATGAGTCTTAAACTTATACAGTGTTACTATGTCTCACGAAAGTTTAAATTCAATAAAATATGTATGACTATATTTATATGAACTTTCGCTGTTAAGATTCTGATCTTTTTTTCTTTTGAGAAATATTAAAAAAAAGCCCAAGAGTCACTTTTGGCCATTTTTTTCCATGGTATTTTATTTATTTTTTTTTTTTTTATTTAGCCATAAATTGTATGTGTACATAATGATGTTAAGCAATACAGATAGTATCATTACAATTTTATCCAGTGGGTGTAGCTACATATTTATGTAAATATGAACTAACATTTTATAATATATACATACTTATTAACTAACATCATCATCATCATCATCATCAGTATTTAAGAGCTATGCTCTTGTCGGTGGAGTAATCGCCACTCTTCTTTTTGCTGGGCCAGCCTTTTAACTCCCTCGTACGACACGACAGAAACTTTTTCTTTTATTTGGCTGAGATATGTGAGCCTGGGCCTTCCTCTGCCTCTTTTCCCCTCAATCTTGCCCTCCAGGATGTTTAAAAAGAATCTGTCGTGCCGCATCAAGTGGCCAACCATCTTGCCCCTTCTGTTAGCTATTGTGTCTAACAGGCATCTCTTCTCTCCTGCCATGCTCAAGACCTCTTCGTTCGTCTTCCTTTCTGTCCAGCTAATCCTTAGCATCCTCCGCCAACACCACATTTCAAAGGCCTCCAATCGCTCTCTGTCCCGTTGTGTTAGCGTCCACGTCTCACACGCATATAAAGCGATGCTCCAGATATACACCTTAACTAAGCGTTTTTTGACATTCTTCGAGATGTGTGCTTTGAGCAGGTGTTTTTTGCTATTGAATGCTTTTTTAGCCATTGCAATCCTCTGCTTGATGTCCGCCGTGCATCTGGAGTCATTGGTAATAATACTTCCTAGGTATTTATATTGTTGGACTTGTTCTATTGCTGTGTTCTGTAGTAATATTGGATTGTGTAAAGATTGGTGTTTAGAGATGGTCAGAATTTTGGTTTTCTTACAGTTTATTTTGAGTCCGAATTGTGTGAAAATATCATTCATTTTTGAAACTAATAACTGTAGTTTGGAGTTAGTTTCGGCAAAAGCCGCAATGTCGTCAGCAAATCGGATAAATTGAATTTTCTCCCCATTAAATGTAACTCCTCCTAAATCTGACTCTACTATTTCTTGAATGGCATGTTCTATGAAAATGTTGAATATTAGCGGAGAGAGTGGACACCCCTGTCTTACTCCTTGGTTTATTTTGGCTTTCTCTCTCTCTTCTTCTATTTCGATGATTGACTCTTGGTTTTTGTATAGTTGGAATATAATCTTTCTATCTCTGTAATCGAGTCCAACATCACGGAGGATACCCATCATTTGTTTCCAGTTGACCTTGTCGAAAGCCTTCTCTAAATCTATAAAAGCTATGTGAGTGTCTAGGTTGAGATCTAGTCGCCTGTCTACTACTAGTCTAAGTGCTGAAATGGCCTCTCTGGTCCCTTTATTTTGTCTGAACCCATATTGATTCGGTCCCAGATGGTTTTCAGCTATTGGTCGTAATCTGTTCTGAATGATTTTAACTAGAATTTTTGAAGCTTGTGAAATGAGACTTAACGTCCGATGCTCTTCACACTTAAGGGTGTTAAGTTTTTTGGGCAGTGCAACTGTTTTAGTAATTAGAAAATCTGTTGGTAATTGTCCTGTGATATAAATGTTCTCTATTAATTTGAAAATTTCCTGTGTCATGGGTTCACATACAACGTATTTGATCATTTCTATATATACACGATCGTCCCCCGCTGCTTTGCCATTTTGGATACTATTCAAGGTTTGACAAACTCTTCTTTCAGGATAGCTGGACCTAACTCTTCCTTTTCTACTAATTCCTCTTCTTCTATATCATCTTCGTTCAATCCCTCCCCCTTGTAAAGTTCTTCTATGTACCTTTTCCATCTTTTGACTATATCACCGTTGTTTATTAAAACATTACCCTGTTCGTCTAAAATAGTATTACTTCTTGTAGTGTGTTTGTTATCTAGAGATCTAATCATATTATATGCTTTGTCCATCTGACCTTTTCGCATATATTCATCAATTGTTTTGCAAATATTTAATGTATCCTTCTCCTTACACTCTCGGCATTTACTTGTAATTTTATTGGATAGTCTTTTATATTCATTCACACTATTTTCATCGCATTTATTCCGGAGTTTTCTTCTTTCAATCATCAAATCTATAACTTCCTGGGTGAGCCAGTGTTTCCTTGGTACAATTTTCTGCATTTTCAAACATTCGTCGGCTGAGGATGTTAAAATGTCCCTCACTATTCCCCACTTATCATTGACACTAACATTATCATACATATCTGTTTTATTCTTGTATTCCTCTAGTTTATTACCTACTTTATTACTAAATTGCACTCTAATATTGCTATCCTTATCATTAAGTTTCTTGAGATCAAGTTTCTTTGTTTTGTGTCTCTTATTTTGTTTTCTGCCTTGAAACATATGTTTACTTAGTAATAAATTATGGTCTGTGTTGAGATCAGCTCCTGGCAGTGTTTTGCAAGATGTCACTTGGCGTCTAAATGCTGATTTAACTAATATGAAGTCCAATTGATAACGTCCAATGTCCCCGGGCATTTTCCATGTGTATAGCCGTCTTTTTGGTAGCTCAAAACAAGTATTGATGATAAATAAACTATTTTCTTTACAAAACTGTACCATTCTATCCCCTCTGGTGTTTCTCTGTCCCAACCCAAATTTTCCAACTATATTATCTTCTTCTCCCTCTCCCACTACTGCATTGAAATCCCCCATTACTATGAGATTATCTTTTTCTTTCACAGCGTCTAATATTGAGTCTAGAGAATTATACATTTCTTCAATTTCATCATCACCATGGCTGCCCGTGGGCATGTACACTTGCACTATTACTATATCTACGGGTTGAGCTTTAATCTTTACGGAAGTTATTCGGTCACTGTGATGAATAGTGTTATCTACTAGTTGGCCCCATTTTTTGTTTAATACTATTGCAGTTCCATTAGCACCTTGTATCTCTCCAGTGTATATAATTCTATAATCTCCATCCCAATAATCTCCACTTCCTCCCCATCTTACTTCGCTTAATCCTAGAATATCTATATTTAATCTTTCCATCTCCATCTTCATTTCTTCAATTTTTCCATCCACCAACATCGTCCTCACATTCCACGTCCCTATCTGGCAAGGATTTCGCAGGATGACGACCGATTCAGCCTTGCGTCTGAGCCTGCCGGACTCGGACCGCCACGGCATGTTGCTTCGTGGAAGCCCGTTATCAAGAACCATATTATCATTGTTTGTCATACCCATTACTCCATATTTGAGGAAGTTAAGTGCGGTAGTATCCTCATTTGCTTTCCGCACCGCAGTTCAGAAGCCAACTTGTCGCCTTCTGATATCTGGTTACAGAAGCCCTTCCGGAATCCATTTCTTCGGCCTTCTGCCAGTACTAGTATCACCACTGCCTGATACTAGGGGAATGCTTATTTAATGGCGGCATTGATTCGCCATGTTACAAAATCGTCTTGGGACTCGTGTGATACTTTATAGGTAAACCCGTCCCGCCGGGTTTCCCATCACATCCTGCTAATCTTGCCGCTGTGTGGTTGGGGACTGCTTATTCAATATATTCGCAGCTAACCACCATATCTGGTGGCCATTCATATTAACTAACAGTGACCAATATTATAATATTCACTTAAGCTGTAGGGGCATAAGTCAATAACATGTTTTTTAAGTGCTGTCAGAAATTTTAAGTAATTGAGTGATTTAATTTCTACGGGTAACTTATTAAACACTTTAGCAGCCACATAGATAGTGCTACGCTGACAACTGATACATGACAGATGACAGGGCCATCTGTGCTGCCATAATTTACTCTTACATCAACTCTATAAACCATAGACTTGTAAATTTGTCTATGCCTTAGTAATTTTGAAAATGGCCAAAACCGGCACAGTGGCCACAACCGGGGCATCTGCCCTATAATATTTTCCGGAATTGAGTTAATACTAAAAAAATACTCATAAAAATAGTTACCAGGATGTTATACGTTTTTTTTGTAGCATCACGTTTACTGTACGTACTGTACGTTTACGTATAAATTGGATATGTAATTATGAACCCGATGGTACATTAGGTTTGGGATAAGTTTCCCAAAAATAATGTACATTTTATATTGTTTGGTATTTGGTCATAAACTATGCAAAATAACTGCAATTGTAACAAACATTACTACAGATAGGTGCATCTAAATATGCACCCAAGAATTTTAGTTATTTATTTAAACTTCATTGCAAAGTAAAAATAAGTACAAATGGCGGACTTAATGCCTCAAGGCATTCTCTACAAGTCAACCATAGGGCCAAACAGAAATTCGCTAAAGTGGGTGCTGTAAGAGAAAACTTGCTGATTTATCCTATAACTTATTTGTACCTACTTAAATATACTTCGATATATGCTACATAAACTTCACAAATACCAATATATATATAATTAACATACGTATATATTATAATGCATACGCGCAAAGGGGAAAAAACTCATTCACGCTGGTCATGATCCAGCAGGTGCTTGTGAAGCAAGCGTTTGAAAACGAACTTGCTTGGGGCTTGTCTTATTGTCAGGGGAAGTGCATTCCAGAGACAAATAGTCTGGATTGTAAAAGAAGAAGAGAGATAACCGCTATGGGGAGGATGTACTAGAAGCTTAAGAGACTGGGAGGAGCGAAGCTCACACCCGGGACGGGGGTTGACAAAACTGAATTTGGACTTAAGGTAGTCTGGAACAGAGAGATCAAACAAAATAGAGAAGAGAGTACTTACAGAGAATTCTAAGAGTCCTGCGTTGACGTGCAGGCAGCCATTGGAGTTGGTAACGATAACCTGAGACGTGATCGAATTTACGCAAGCCGAAAGTAAAGCGTTTGGCATTATTTAATATACGATCGAGTCTGTTTAGGGAAGCCTGGGAAATGTTGGTAGTGCACACATCAGCTTAGTCTATAATAGGAAAAATTAAAGCCTGCACAAGCAGCTTCTTGGTACTCACAGGCAGGAAGTTTTTAAACCTATGCAGAGTCCGCAGTTATCAAAAACACAAAAACTCTCTTTTCAAGGAAACCAACAGTGGTAATGTTACCATTATTCGAGAGTATTTTAAGCGTATGAGAAGGAATCTTCCACAAGTACAAAAATAAGTGTCAGCATGTTTTTAAACTCGAGATATGGCCAAAGTATGAATGTTCCCGCATACGAATGGCGCCAATCTTTCTTATAAAATGAGAAATGAATCGAGTTCATTGAGTACGCGTTAGGTTTTGTAGTTTCAAATATTGTCATAACCTACAATCCACTGGTGCGACAGGCGGCTCAATATTTATAAATAAAACAGCATATAGATAACGACTGCAAGCCTTCATAAACGCTAAAGTGCGGGATCTTAGTGAGGTAATCTATGTTGCTCATTGGTAGTACCACCAAGTAAATTATTATTTATCTAGAACTTTCTATCATTCTGTCACTTCAAATACTCGCTACTCAAATGCTGCGCAAAGTCGATATTTATATCGATACAAGTTCATGATTAATAGGCAAGCATAAGCGTCGACATAAAATATTAAAACGAGTAAAGTTAAACAATGCTCATGTGAAAACTTAACCCATTTTTAGGTTTACAAAAATAAAATGTCTCATGTCTTGTTAACCAATAAAATACCCATTTTTGAAGCGTCATTTCTATAAGGCCCTGGGTTTTCTGACCACCCGTCGCCGGCGGCCGGCGACCGACCCGAACAAAACATCCGAACGTCGTCGGCGGCGGACACGAGTCGGTCGCCGGCCGCCGGCGACGGGTGGTCAGAAAACCCAGGGCCTAAGACCTGTACCTCTGTTTGTACTATATATATACCCATGTTGTACAAATAAACTATTTGACTTTGACTTTGACTTTGACATTTATTGTGTTAATCTTCATTCCGCAAAGGTTTCATGCCATTCCTCTTCAATCTTCCCTACAAAATCAGTGTTTGACAGAACTTTGACATATGAACGGTGGCACATGACCTCTACATACAGTTTTTCCTGTCGATTATCTAGGGTTGACAAGTACGCGATTAGTTTGATTGCTGGACCTGCCCTAATCTACCTGATACATCAGTAATTTTAATACAAAAATACATTAATGTAAGATTTATTAGTTAATTTGCCCAATCTAACCGTTATTTTAGAACGAAACTACTACATAAACTACATAAATATTTTATCTTACCTGTGGTCATGCAGCAAATAAACAAAGGAGATTTTGACAACCCCGAAACGGTATCCGATACGTTCCAAGGCCGTAGCTGTCACTTCGTTCAGATGTACACCCTTGTTTAAATCTTACTTAATGTTATTAAAATGAATGGGGAAGGCAACTATCACAATGACATTTCCAACATTACTTTTATATTGATATTGTAATAAATAAAGAGAATATAATAATAAAATAAGAACTTTTATTTTAAGCTGATGGCTATCAGAATCGGTATTCAACTTCAACTAGAGATTTCAACCCGGACGGGATGATACGTCAGATAAACGTCAGTCCATACATGTGTATGACCACTGGTCATATGTTTTCGGCAGAAGGGAACGCCTGTCAATGGCGACTCCGGTTGGTTGAATTCTCTAAGTATTAATGATCAAAATATTCAGGTATGGCTAAGGGTTAATATTTTTATCGACAAATTAGGCAGCCATATATCTGTAATTTCCTAATGGTTGTGCGCCCCTTGGCGAGCCAATTTCTCTTACTGCCAGTGTAACATGACCGCGCGATTCGTAGCAATGCGGCACACTTATATTGGTTTATTATCTACTGCTCACCCGTGCTGGGTCAGCAGTTGGAATTCAAATGTAATATTTTGTCTATGTTTAGTAGATATAAGCGCAATCTAGTAACGAGTAGCTGTATTATGATGTGGCTTTGTAAGCTAAGTTCATTATCAGAACAAAACCTAATATGTCACATATTTTTTCATAACAATTTAAACCGAGAATCCTGGCTGTTAAAGTCGATTTCCTATTTAGAAATAACTATCGGTAATATCGTCTTGGCATCGAAAACTGTCAACTAATAAGTTTTATTCGAGCGCCTGATTAATTACAAACAGTTTTCACAGATCAGATTAAAATAAACTGCAGGCGTCCGGTATAAATGCATTTAACTTCAACCTGCCTCTTTTCCCCCCCCACTGCGACAGCTTTCACGTTATATTCCAATTACATACATCAAATGCCACGATATCGTACTAAAGCAAGAACTCTCAGTATTGCGTCGTTCCCTAGATTTATAAACAACTTTACTGGTTTGCTACTCTTGAACCCCCCGGCTTAAAGCTGCCAGATTGCCAGATTAGGTAATAACAATAGTATAGCAGTCTAACTATATCAATTTCGTTGCTCTCATTATTGTGTCATTCCTGCCGTGGCCAGCTCTCCGTCCACTACAACACGACATACAAAATTGGATGTAAAACATATTCTAAAGTAAAAAAGTGGGATTTTAATACAAAGTATTTTACAAAATGTCACTATCCAGAATTCTCTAAAACAAAAGAACTAAGTTTGTATGGTGAAATTTCCGTGCACTATCCTCTTAAGATTATTAGTAGGAATTACTGCGGACTGCATTGCAGCATCTCGGTAGGACTCGTAATTACAAAAACGTTTTAGTGGCGTGCTCTTATCGCGAGGGAATGTTTGTGTCTCGTTTATTCTAATGAATTAATTGTAGAGTACACGCGTGTAATGTAATCCTTGGTTTTGTAAAGGGCTATGTATGGAAGAAAACATTGTAGACAAGGTAACGTATCTATTTCCTATTTGTGAATCATAAGTAACTATTATAGATGGAACAATTTTCTGTTAGTTATTACTTTGCTTTAAGCTTTGAAAACCGTTTTTAGGGTTCCGTACCCAAAGGGTAAAAACGGGAACCTATTACTAAGACTCCGTCCGTCTATCTGTCTGTCCGTCTGTCACCAGGCTGTATCTCATGAACCGTGATAGTTAGACACATGAAATTTTCACAGATGATGTATTTCTGTTGCGGCTATAACAACAAATACAAAAAATAGTATAAAATAAATATTTAGGGGATCCCATACAACAGATATGATTTTTTTGCCGTTTTTATCTGTCACCAGGCTGTATCTCATGAAGCGTGATAAGACAGAGATTGCATATACATGAGAAAATTTGTCAAGTTCCGCCGTGACCGGGTGGTCTAGTGGTCAGGACGTCAGCCGCGAAAGCTGAAGACGCCAGTTCAAATCTGGCCTCGGACACCGGAGGGTTTGGTCACTTTTTCTGAAGTATATGACATCTATTTTCAATTTATATATAGTAGTGTAACTACTTAAAAATTGCAAATCAAAAAATATTGAACAAAATAATTTGATTTGCTTCAAGATTCGTGATAAGACAGTTGAAACTTTTACAGATGATGTATTTCTGTTGCCGCTATAACAACAAATACTAAAAAACCGGCCAAGAGCGTGTCGGGCCACGCTCAGTGCAGGGTTCCGTAGTTTTCTGTCCGTCACAGTAAGTGTCCCCACTTAAGAGTTTTTGAAAGCACGTCAGTTCATTGTGATTTTGTAGAAATTACAGGTACAATAAACACCTGCGTAGACGGTTAAAACAAACTTAGTTCAGAAATTATGTTGTAATTTTTTTTCAAAAACTATTCAACATACTATCAAACTCAAAATAATTTTTCTTGAAAGTTTTTATAAAGTTCTACTTTTGAGATTTTTTTCATATTTTTAAAACTTATGGTTCAAAAGTTAGAGGGGGGGGATACATTTTTTTTTACTTCTGGAGCGATTATTTCCGAAAATATTTACATTATCAAAACATTATTTTAGTAAACCCCTATTCATTTTTAAATACCTATCCAATAATATATTAGGGTTAGGGTTGAAATGAACAAAAAAATCACTCCCCACTTTACGTATAGGGGAGGTACCCTAATAAAACATTTTTTTCCACTTTTTATTTTACCACTTTGTCGGCGTGATTGATATACATATTAGTACCAAATTTCAGCTTTCTAGTGCTAACGGTCACTGAGATTATCCGCGGACGGACGGACGGACGGGCAGACATGGCTAAACTATAAGGGTTCCTAGTTGACTACGGAACCCTAAAAATAGAATAAAATAAATATTTAAGGGGGCTCCCATACAACATACCTGTTTTTTTTGCCGTTTTTACCGATAATATTACGGAACCCTTCGTGTGCGAGTCCGACTCGCACATGGCCGGTATTTAAATGAAGGTAATAACAAAATTTCAAATTTGAGCTTTGTTATATAATATTTACTTAGACTTAGGTTCTGTAGTATATCCGAAAAGGATGGTATGAGATTGAAAAGCTCAATTATGTCACTATGTATACAATACTTTTTCTACGAGTCCTCAAAATAGGCAAGCCGGTAAAAATCAAGTTCGACAAATACCTTACACAACCTGCTCCCTCTATAATAATATAGTAACTTCGATCTCCCGTCGGATCGTACTCGTACCGGCGGTCAGGGAGGAGGACAGTCCTCCTCCCCGACAATTGTATAATATTGTATGAAAATCCATTTCAACATTCGCGAGGATGCTAAAATTTGCGACCATAAAAGCTCCATCGAAAAATATGCGCTAATAGTTCGGTCTGCACAAAGCCTCAATTCAAGCATTCTAGTCGACGAGTAGCAAAACTTATATTACTGATTTTTTAGTGTAGAAGACGGTTATAATTGAAAAGTACGCGTACGTAGCTTTAATAAACAACAGGCTTGGCTATAGACACATTCGAAACAATCATTCATTGATCATAATTCATTACAATAATTTCCTTGTCAAAGTACAAAAATCGGAACGCAAAAATAAATGAGTGCAATGACAATTAAATAAAATGACGCATTAAACGTTTCGAGTGTCGTCGGGATAACCATTACGATACACCTTACGCGCACAAAATAATTAATTGCAATTATTGAGTTTCGAGTACAGATTACAAAGCGAGCTTAATTTGTTGTAATGAACGTTGAATCAGGAATTAACACAAAGGAATCGATTGGCCGAATCGCAGCTCTGCTGTGCTGCTATGTATACATAGTTAATGCGGGTAAGGTTAACTAGGATGCATTAGTTTAAAGTAGCCACGAGCGGGTTGTGTAACGGAATCAACATTCATGTAATTAATTAGTTAAGTATAGTAAATAAGACATTCGGTAAAATCAAACCGTACTTCCTCATTGTTTTTTTCTGTAGATGTTTAATAAAATTTTCCTTATTGGGAATTAAGAGCAACATTGCCGAGTGTGTGGAGTTTAAAAAAAAAAACCCGTACTTATCATTTATTTATACAATACTAGCTTTTGCCCGCGGCTTCGCTCGCGTTAAATTCGGGGTAACAAACCATACAAAACCGCCCCCCATTTTAGGGAAGTGGGGGGTTAGAAAGAGACAAAAAGTAGCCTACGTCACTCTCCATCCCTTCAACTATCTCCACTTAAAAAATCACGTCAATTCGTCGCCCCGTTTTGTCGTGAAAGATGGACAAACAAACAAACACATACACTTTCCCATTTATAATATTAGTATGGATAATGAATTCTGATTTGATTAGATTTTTCAAAGAAATAGGTTTATCGGTTATATTATAACTCATAATTTCATACTGACACAAAATGACGGAAGTTCGAATAGACAAAATCTCTTGAAGTAGCTAGAGCCGTGGCATCTGCCCTACAAAAGATACTTTTAAAATGTCCAATCGTTAAATATGTTTCAAATCAACAGACAAACAACATCGTGTGTAACAACGTAAGACACGTGAACGAAGTCCACAAATGGTACCTTTTCATGTACACCGTCACATATTGTGAAAGAGTAGGTACTAAGTACTCTCCGTATAGTTTAATAGGGATGATAACACATGTTGAATTATGCAATAAAATTTAGTTGATAGGATGCAAAATATCCAAATAAATATCCAATAATCCAAATAAAGGGCTTCAAAATTTCCAAGTTTTACGATTTTTTAAAGTACGAAATTAAAAAAAAAACAATATAATAATAATAAATACTCTTTATTGCACACCTCATACAGTTACAAGCACAAATTTTACAATTAGATAAATTTAGGTAGAGGTAACAACAGGCGGTCTTATCGCTAATGAGCGATTTCTTCCAGACAACCTTTGGGTAGTGGAGACTAGAGAAAAACAATAAGCAGTAGGTGGTGCATAGAACCAAAAGAGACGAAATAGATAACACAGCACATTCATATGAATATACATACTTAAATAAATACAAAATAAACATACATATACGTACATATATACATATATAATACACACAATAAGAAACAACAGTGTCAACTTAAAAACCTAAGGAAGAGATAAATAGTATTCCTTAAGTTGCGATTTAAAGCTACCAATAGATTGCGCGCGTTTAATGTTGAGAGGGAGAGAATTCCACAAACGAACGGCCTGGAACGTAAATGAGCAATTATAAAATTTGGAAGATGAAGATGGCACTTTTAGGAGCAATTTTTGAGAGGATCTAATAGAATTAAGATAAGAGAAACGCTCTTTGAGGTAGCCGGGAGTTGCAGGGTTAAAAAGTATAGAAAAGAGTAAAGAAAGTATGTGAGAGTTACGGCGGTGACGGATAGGGAGCCATTTGAGTTGAGAACGAAAACTAGAAACATGGTCGAATTTGCGTAATCCGAAAATGAACCGAATGCAGGCATTTTGAATACGCTCAAGCTTATTAAGTTGCTCCTCGGTTAGGTCTAAATAGGAGATATCTGCATAATCAAGAATGGGGAGAAGTAACGACTGAGCAAGCGCAATTTTAGTAGCATTTGGCAGGAAATTCCGGAGCCGTCTGAGAGACCCTATGGCAGCAAACATCTTCCTGCTCACTTCACTCACCTGAGGCACCCATGATAGACAACGATCCATGATTACGCCAAGATTTTTCACTTGGTTGGAAAAAGGAATTTGGATACCATCGAAGACTATCGGAGGGAGCCTGAGAAAGTCAATTTTGGAGATTTGTTTAGCGCTACCCATCACAATTACCTGTGACTTTAGGGGGTTTACTTTTAAACCGTAATTTTGACTCCAATTTGATATGCGGAGCAGATCAAGATTCGTGGCTTCTATAACTGAATTGAGATCGCTATGCATACCCTGCGAATATATTTGAAGGTCGTCGGCATAGAGGTGATACGAAGAGGAGAGATCAAGAGTTATGGAATTAATGAAGATAGAAAATAAAAGAGGAGACAGCACACCACCCTGTGGAACACCAGCTGATGTGCTGCACCAGGAAGAACACGAAGAATCTAGTTTAATTCTTTGCCGACGACCAACCAAATAGCTGCGGAACCAGTCAATCGCTGCAGCCGATATGTTAAGAGACTGTAAGAACGCGAGCAAAATGTCAAAATCGACCGTGTTAAAGGCATTACTGAAATCTAGAAGTGCAAGAACTGTAAGCTTCTGGTCATTCATACCCAAACGGATGTCATCGGTAACCTTGACAAGAGCCGAGGTAGTACTATGGCCCGGACGAAAACCAGATTGAAATGGGTTTAGGAGGTCATTTCTATTCAGGAAGGAAGTTAGTTGCTGATGCACTAGCCGTTCGAGGACTTTGGATAGGAAAGGAAGAATGGAGATGGGGCGATAGTCAGAGAAGGAACTGGGGTTGGATTTTTTGGGTAAAGGAATAATATTGGCATCCTTCCACAGACTGGGAAAAGTACTTGATGAAATGGAAAAATTCAGAATACCGGTGATAATAGGAACAAACAAATCAAGGAGAGGGAGTATCATATTTCGGCTAACACAGTCAACACCAACGGCGTTAGAAGTGATATTCAATATACCCTTCCTAACATCACTCTCACAGAAATGGCTAAAATAGAAAGAAGAGAAATCTAAGGCAGGAAGTGATGAAAGATGATGAAGTGAGTTAGATTTCTTAGGACCACTGAAACAGGTGGACGATGAAAAATGCTGGTTAAGCTGGTCCACGCTAATATTGTTTAAATTGGTTGCCTGTTGAGATTTGCCAACTCCGAGACCTTTCAAAAATTTCCACACTTTGGCTGGATTTCCATCTTCAACAGAACTGTGAATATGACGCCTCTGAGCATCTCGACATATAGTGCTACAGCGATTGCGCAGGGTATGATATTTAAGTTTATTTTTCTCAGAGTTGTTAGCCTTATACTTAGATTTAGATTGATTCTTCCTCTCTATAAGGGCTTTAATATCCTCAGTGAGCCAAGGAGCAGGGAGATGCTTGACTTTTATTGCACGAACAGGAGCATGAGCGTCATAAAGTTGTATGAGGAGCGAATTAAAGAGAGAAACTTGATCGTCTACCGAACCCGCTCGAGCGATACTGCTCCAATCGATTGTTAAAGCGTCATCTCGAAGCTTTTCCACATTTAATCCACTAAAATTGCGCTGCAAAAGAATTTTTGATTTAGATTTGGGAGGACGAATTTTGTAAGAGAGATAGAGCAGATCATGATATGAGAAGGCATCCGCGGAGTATTGTCCAAATTTAGACACATGAGAAGTCGAAGAAACTAAAGTTAAATCAAGAAGAGAAGGCGAGCAATTTGGAAAATAGTGTGTGGCGTCTGAAGGGAGAATAGTTAGATTGCATGCATCTACCAGGGATTTAAGGCGCCCGGATCGACTGTCATCCTTCAGAAGACACGTATTTAGATCTCCCATAAGAATGTGATGATTATAAGAAGGCATAAGGTCCTCGAGAAGTTTCTCAAGAGAATCAAAGTAATTAACGTGAAGGGAGGGGGAATAAAAAACGCCAAGTAAAAGTTTGGAATGAGAGAGGGAAACGTCGAGAAACATATACTCTGCGGCATCAGAAGTAGAAGAGCTGGCAGATACATTAACAATTGAATAGGGGATGTAAGAACGAAGGTAAATCGCAACTCCACCGCCACCTCTTCCAAGGCGGTCGTGCCGAATTAAATTGAAACCAGGTAAAGAGTAAGACGTTGAAGGCAAAGCTGGTCTGAGCCACGATTCGGAAATTAAAATAGCATGAATGTTCTTAATGTCAAAAGAGAGTAACATATCGCTGTAATGTGCAGGAATACTTTGCGCATTTAAATGCACAACGTTAAAATTTTTAGGTACATCATTAAACTGAGATTCCAGAAAGTCGTGAAGCGAAGGAGGCAAACTATGGAAACTGTCTTCACTTACACTATCTAAGGAGGAAAAAGATAAATACTGATCACTGTTATCACTGAAAGGCATCTGAAAAATATATATAAAGTTAAAAATATAATAAGTATATAATAAGTGTATACTAATATTCAATAAATATAAAAATATATACAGTAAAAACTAAACAAAAACTCCACAATCTACCCGCCAGCAGCAAATAAATAATATATCTACTAACCCTAAACTAATTTAAGGTACCTTAGCTACCCGCCAGCATATCTGGATGGATCAAAATTAAAAACAAAACAACAAATAATTAACATTCAGAGCAGAAACGGAACGCAATAATTTACAAGTGGCAACACTGGGCTGTTCATGTCAAAGCGCCTGTCATGTCAAGTTAATGTCAAAGCAAAGCAAATGCTATTACGAAAACTAGTTAAGATAAACAAATTAATCAAAAAAGAAAGAAAGGGTAGACACAGATAAGTGCTGCACGACAAAATTAAGAAGTCAATTGTAACACGGTAACAAGAAAAGCACTACACAGTAAACAAACAAAGTAGGTACGAGTACTCTACGATCGAATCTTCGCCTTCACAGTCTCCCTCTTTGCACGCTGCTGCCTAGCTCGCGGAGCCTGGGGGACGGGCCGAGTATCAGGTTCCGACGAAGCGGCAGGATGCTCCGCGTCGGCATCGGTAGGCGTCGCCTGCGCAACCGACAGAGCTTTCACATCGGCGACGCTGTTAGCACGGCGGCGCACGCCATCTTTTCCCAGCACAAGCACGTCGCCGTTCCAGGTCCAGCAGTTGCGCACTCCAAAACGCTCACGAGCCTCCATGAAAGCATTGTGGCGGGGCTTTGTGAGAAACTCACCAAGTGTGACGCCTGAGCCCTTGAGTGCCACCTTGCCAAACCATACATCATCCCTGATGGCTATATCCTTGAACTTGACAAGAATGGCTCTAGGTTTTTTGCCGCGCCCTCCACGACCACCCAACCGATGACTGCGCTCAATATTTGCTGCGGAAAGATCTTCTAACACGGCCTGCAGTTTGTTAACCGCAAGATTTGTTGTGTCCTCAGAATCAGATTCATCTATACCATGTACTAACAACATCTTGCGGCGAGAGCGCGTCTCAATGTGGTCCACCTGGCGAGTGACAAGCTCCACCTGCTTCTGCAAGGCATCGAGAGACCTCACAACAAAGTCCTTGAAAAAGTCAAACTTTGAAGCCACAGCAGCGACTGTTGGATTAGTGGTGCCCGCGTTGTCGAGATCTTTCTGGAACTGCGCCATCGTCTTCTTGAATGTCTCGGACAATTCCTCAATTGAACTTTTTACTGCACTTGTTTCTGACATTTTGTGAGAGTGAAGTGAATGATAAAAATCGAAGTTAACTTGTGGAGAAAATGTAATGGAAATGCTGGTAGGTTATAAAGGTTATTTAAGCATCAATATTATTAGGTTTAATTGTCCAAAAAGTGATTATAAATATTTTTTTTAACAATAAATTTAGTGCACAAGATGTGACTTGTTTTTCTCCACCTACCCGAATGGTAGCAGGAACAATGATACCATTCGATTTTTAACATTTTATTTTAAAATAAATAGTATAGCAACCATATACATAAACGCAACATTTCATTGTAAAAGTAGCAATTTCATAATTTTTCCATACTTTGAACAGGGCGACTATTAAATCGTGACGTCATTTTTGCACGTCATTTTGTTAGGAGCGTTTTGAGAAACAAAATAAATGCAAATCTCAGACTTTAAGTCTTATTTCTGACTTTGGTGTTGCTTTAACGTAATTGGCCCCATATAGATATTTGATCTTCACGAGTTGCAACAAAACGAATCGATACCATTGATACCATACATGAGAAATTTATCATGCCTATGCTCTTAGTACAAGACTTTATTGTATAGATCTATTATAACTATAATCAAAATACGAGATGCAGTATATTAAAATCGAATACTGTACTGCTCGACACAGGAAAATAAAGGAGTACGTATTTAGTATGTTGTGTAGTTGCAAAGGTATATTCAGTATAATATACAACCCGTTTTATGTTTTCTGAAATGTTAATAACTTCAGCGTAGAGCCACTAAATAGGAGAAGCCGCGATATTTAAATATTCATCAGTGTAAATTATTTTCGCGGCAGTGCCTGGCTGCCTGCTCTTCGCAGTTATCTTACATGATGCAGGGCAAAACTATAAATTAATTTCTCACATTTATTTCGTAAATTATAAACTAAAATCGCTATCAAAATCTGTCTATAGCTCGTACTTAATGTAAAATAAAATCTGTATTGAAGTCAGTCAGTTATTTTTTTACTATCGACTTTAAGAGAATTTATTTTCCTTACGATGAAGTGACAACAACTGTTTTTCGTATGATTGCTAGTTACATCGTAATATGAACAAATAGCTACATCAATGCCTCAGCTTATACATCCTGGAACTAGCCAAGTACGTCAGAAGTCACATTGACCTCTTTCCTACCAACGCTGATGCGCACTGCTCCTGCACCCGACGCCGTCATAACTTGAACTTGCCTTACAGACGGCTGGATAAGTCTAAAAAATGTCTTAACGCCATTGGTCCAAAGGTCTATAATATGATCCCTCCGGAAAATAAGCAAGCCCCGAGTTACAAGCTGTTTATACAGAAATTGAAGGCAAAACTTGCAAAAGTTGCTTTGTATTCGATAAACGAGTTTTTTGGAGGTGTTGCTTGAATAAATCATTATGTAAAAAATAGTTAATAATACCGTATCTAATTTACTTATTTGTAATATACTTTAATATAAAAACTGTATTGAACTGTAAAATGTATATTTTATGAATAAACGATTGAATTGAATTGAATGCCAAATACCTTTTTTGTTTTTGATATTATTGGCAGTGTACTTACTAAGACGATGTAGGTCATTCATAAAATATATTTTAGTTTTAGGAGTATTTTATAAAAAATTTTTTTTACATATTTACTATCAATTTCATCTAGTATTTCTTTTCCTTACGATAAAGTGACAACACTGTCGTTCGTATGATTGTTAGTTACGTCGTAATATGAACAAAATATCAATATTTGTTTTTATCTACCTCAATGCCAACCACTTTTTTGTTTTTACCAAGACGATAAAGGTTATTCATAAAAGATATTTCAATTCAAACGCCGTCAGCTGTGCTCCACGATCCAATTCACCAAATATTTCCATATTACGAATACTCCACACACCAAATCAACGAAAATGGGTCAGGCAAACAAACCATATTTATATCGTCTCTCGTCCCATTACTACAATTCATTTTAATAGCAACCTCAAATTGGCTTTTCAATTCCTGTGGGTATATATGAAAATTACTGGTACATTTTAGGCATAAAATAAATAAATGGTCATACACACCTTGCCAATTTGATCGTTGAATTATGCATGATGTCTCGCACGAGCTCACCTGAACGAAGAGGGTGGGAGGGAGAGAGGACTCTCCAAATCAACTCGTTGTATCGTTGCTTAGGGGAAGGGAATGAAATGGGCAACCGAGACACCGCCTCATTTAAGGGCCTAAATAAAAAACAAGCCGTGCTTATTACGAATTGAATAGACCAAACTAGACGGGCCTGGAGAGGATGGCGGGCTTAATTATGAATTGAAAATAATTAGGAATTTAAAGTAAAATTAAGGTTAGGGAGAGTCTGTAGGAAGTGTACGGGATTATCTTGACATGGTATAATTGTAAAGAGAAAAGAGCGTGTATAGGTCATTTTGAACAAGTCGTCCCTTTTAGTTTCTTCTTCTGCTGACAAGTATCACCTATATAGTGTGAATGGTCTTTTTACCCGACTACGGCAAAACCAAAAGGAAGGGTTATGATTTTATAACAGTCTATGTATATATGTTTGTATTTCTATTTACGTATATTCCTTCGTAGCCCTAAACTATCAATTTTGATGAATAAGATGCCAGTCGTTTCGTTCTTATGACCCGGGTAACATTGGCTACATTTAAACAGGCTTCAACATTATTTTGCGTTAGTCGGGTTACAGTTTCTTAAACTTAATTATTCATATAACTAAGTTTATTAAACAAAAGCCTTCATGCTACATATACCGACTTAAAGAATTTGTGCGGAAAGAGAAGCTTCGTGGTTAATATGGGAACTCATACATTCTACGACACTTCTCTTTCCGGACAGACTCTATAATGTAAATTATAAGTATTTTTTATCACGTCAAACTATTGTCAAATGTCGCGAAATGTCAATTGACGGCATTGTTTACATCGAGTTGAGTCAAAATTTCAAATGGCAAAAGTGCACCCCTTCCTGCCTTCGGCAGACGCGTACTACGCGATCCTGCAAGAGCGCGTGGACAGGGCAGAAGACCAGCGGCATAAGCGATTTCTGGCCGTGCTGCTGCTGCAGCGAATGACTCGAGGTTACTTGATCAGGAAGCATGTTGCGTGGTTGTCCAAGAATGCTACGATTATCCAATGCGCGTTCAGGGTGCATATGGCGCGGAAGGCATACAGGGCTGCCCTGCGTCGGGCTGTGAAACAAAAACATGGGAGATACTATGATAAAGCGGCTACAAGGATACAGGTATTTATTAGTAGAATATTTTATTCGAATTGAGCCAACGAAGCCATTGGCTACGTTAATATCTGATTAATGCATGAAATATTGTTACAGTCTGGCAAATCTTAGATTATCATTGCCAGTTACAAAACATAGGAGCTATAGATGTTTGAAATAATTTTGAGGGCTTATTTAACTACTAGGGACGATCTTACCAACTAATAAAATAAGAAACTCGAATTATATTACTTAAATACATACGATATAAGGTTTTATCAAATGAACACTAACCCCCCTAATAAACTTTTCTCAGGGCTCAATTAGTTAGTTAATTATCTTTTGTCCTTATCTGCCACTTTGACAATTGTTTGTGTTAGAAACAGACAAAACATGCATTAATTAATTGAAGTCTGAGAGACGTTTATGAATAAGGGGGTAAGTACATATTGATAATTTATTGATGTCAATCGTCATTCGCAATAGGCTCTTTGGCGTGGCTACTATTCAAGACGCACCAAATTCTGCTACCGCCGTTATCGCCGCTGGCTAGCCAAGGTGACTGAGAGAGGCGAGCGTCGCGCCGCCGAGGCTTCACAGTACGGCATCATCAGCAGAGCAGACGACCTCAGGATCCTCGAGGAAGAAGCAAGGAAATGGCTCGCCTTCGTTGTGTTCAAACTGCACCACCTGCTTAGAACTTTCAGCCGCGCAGGCGTCTATTCTGATCCAGCCACAACAGAACTAACGCAATTTGAAAAACTCCTTAAATCAATTCACTACAAACAATACATGAAAAGACTTAAACGGAAATATGAAGAGTTTGTCAGAAAACATCGACCAAATTTCTCTAATAAGCGACTTTTTCCTGTTATTGGAGATGGAGCTGATTACTGGTATTTGTCATTAACTGAAATGTACGAGTTGACTAGTCCAGTGCCTAAGCGCCCAGACAACCGGCATTTGCAACTACATCACGGGTCCATACATAAAGAGCCTTTTCTGTGGAGGAAGGTGAGGCCTCCGACAGCCTTTGCTGATAGAGGGCCCTTTTTGCCAAAGCTACCAGTAAGGTCTAAAACACCAGCAACACCAGCACCGACTCCAGCGGAAGCAGGAGATGCTGAGCCTCGAAAAGACCCCAGGTTCCATCTGTATGTTCAACATTACACTCCACAACCAAAGTTAATGGATTATGTTGACTTCCACGTTAACATTTTGACGACTCGAAAAAGCTCGATACAACACGTGAACGAAGAATAAGTTAACTTTTTCTACTTGCTTTGTTACGTTTGCGATTACAATATATTCTGCTTATTTAACATATTAGACCCGATAGTCAAATGTACAGACGCGACATGACTCGTGCATTTCAAGAACAATCTAAGCATATAAATTACGCATCAGTATACCATACTTTAATAATTGCATCGACGAATAAGTAGGATTCAAAGTATGAGTACGTCTCACGCGTGTAACGAAATGGCGAATTCCTACTAAACTAGACAACACCAAATATCATTTGACTAGCTCTTGTTAAGACTCGGTGAATTAGTTACACTTACAGGTACACTCTCTTTATAAGCATGTAGTAATCAATAGTCAGTATTTAATTCTTATCAAAGGTTGAAGACGTAAGATGAAAATTAAAGCGCACTACTGGGAGTGTGCCACACTTCAAGGACTCAATAGTGCACATTAAATAAGTAAAAAAAATCGGATATTTTTGAGGCAAATAGAACAAGGATTATTTACAAACACTTGGGTTTACGTGGTGCGGTATTATTCTCTTATTTTCTTATTCGGAAATCCGTAATCAGGCTGCTAAGTTTGGAAGGGTCGGCCGGATGTTGGCCGCGAGCCTTTTGTTGTTACGCTTTTGTTGTTGTGAATTTTACACTTGTAATTTATTTCAGGAAACGCCTTGGCGAGAAAGAAATTACGTTTAACTCTTCAAGGAAAATGTGTTTTATAAATTTGCATTTTGTTTATGTTGGTTTTTGATTGTCGATTTTATAAATGGGTCTGAAATTATATGGACTAAGAGCTGGCCACGGCAGGAATGACACAATAATGAGAGCAACGAAATTGATATAGTTAGACTGCTATACTAATGTCATTACCTAATCTGGCAATCTGGCAGCTTTAAGCCGGGGGGTTCAAGAGTAGCAGACCATAAAAGTTGTTTAAAAATTTAGGGAACGACGCAATACTGAGAGTTCTTGCTTTAGTACTATATCGTGGCATTTGATGTATATAATTGGAATATAACGTGGAAGATGTCTCAGTGGGGGGAAAAAGAGGCAGGTTGAAGTTAAATGCATTTATACCGGACGCCTGCGGTTTATTTCCTTCTGATCTGTGAAAACTGTTTGTAATTAATCACTTAATCAGGCGCTCGAATTAAACTTATTAGTTGACAGCTTTCCATGCCAAGTCGATATTACCGATAGTTATTTCTAAATAGGAAATCGACTTTAACAGCCAGTATTCTCGGTTCAAATTGTTATGAAAAAATATGTGACATATTAGGTTTTGTTCTGATAATGAACTTAGCTTACAAAGCCACATCATAATACAGTTACTCGTCACTAGATTGCGCTAATATCTACTAAACATAGACATTTGAATTCCAACTGCTGACCTAGCACGGGTGAGCAGTAGAAAATAAACCAGTATAAGTGTGCTGCATTGCTACGAATCTCGCGGTCATGTTACACTGGTAGTTTGAGCAGTTGGCTCGCCAAGGTGCACACAACTATTGGTGGGAATAAATGTTGCACATTAGATTGAGCATACAAAACGACTCGCGTGATCACTACATATATTAGCGTTAATAATTTAAGTACAGTCGCCATCAGATATATCGAAGCGGCCAAGGTGGTCACAACTATCTGAACAACGCCTCTATTGTAAAGGCGATAAAGTGTAAGTTCAGATATTTTTGAGTACCTTGGCCGCTCCGATATATTTGATGGCGACTGTACTTACTAATTAAAAATAATCTATTGTTTTAAAGAGTAGAAAATTGAGTGCAGGTAGGAAAACGATTTTTAAAATGGCAATTTTTTTTTCTGAAAACGATTATTTAAAAATATTAGGCCAGATGCCCCGGTTTGGGCCACTTTAAGGAGAGTTTGATTATTCAGACGTCCATTTTGTATCAATAAGGAATTATGAAAATATTTAGTCTTTGATTATATTGTGTAGTGACTAAACACAAGTAAATACAGCCGTTTGAAACTTATACAGTAAAAATCCTAAATCCTAAGGGATATCCCAAAACTAATGTACATTTTATATTGTTTGGTATTTGGTCATAAACTGTGCAAAATAACTCTGCAATTGTAACAAATATTACTACAGATTTTGCATTTAAATATGCACCCAAGAATTTTAGTTATTTATTTAAACTTCATTGCATAGTAAAAATAAGTACAAATGGCGGACTTAATGGTGTTGCTGGCGCCGGCAGTCTGCGCTCTTACGCAACTGCTGGGCATCTGTGAGGCGTATGCTGACTCTCATGGCCTTGAGTATAATGTTAAAAAAAGTGAGGTGATGGTTTTTAAGGCGGGAAAAATTAAGCCCTACCATATACCCCCTATTATACTCAACGGCGCACCACTAAAAACGGTGAACTCTTTTAAATATCTTGGTCACATTATAACTGACGATCTCAATGATGACCGGGATATTGATAGAGAACGAAGGGCACTGGCCGTGCGTGGGAATATGCTGGCCCGCAGGTTTGCTCGATGCACAGTGGAGGTAAAAATAACCCTCTTTAAAGCGTACTGCCAGAGCTTTTACTCGAGCAGCTTGTGGGTCAGGTATACGAAGGGCGCCTATAATGCTATTAGGGTGCAATACAATAATATATTTAGAATTCTGTTGGGCCTGCCCAGTAGATGCAGTGCTTCAGGCATGTTCAGTGAAGCTCGTACTGACGGATTCCCAGCCCTTATGCGAAAGAAAATTGTATCTCTGCTTGGCCGACTCAGAAATAGCTCCAACGGAATTCTAAATACTATTAACGAAAAATATGACTGCCCAATATTTAAGTACTGGACAGGGCAGATCATAGGTGTTGCACGGTCAGTGCACTGATAGGTGTCATCATACTGTATATTTATTTTCATTTTTATTTTGTAGTAATTAAGTATTAACATTAGTGTAAGGCTCTAACTAACAATTGTATGGAATGTAATTTTCTGAAATAAAGGATCTATTATTATTATTAATGCCTCAAGGCATTCTCTACCAGTCAACCATAGGGCCAAACGGACATTCGCTAAAGTGGGTGCTGTAAGAGAAAACTTGCTGATTTATCCTATAACTTATTTGTACCTACTTAAATATACTTCGATACATACTACATAAACTACACAAATACCAATATATATACATACTAATACACATACATATATATATATATTATCTATATATATAAACGTAAAAGTCCTGACTGACTGACTGACTGACTCACTTAAATCAACACCCAGCCCGAACCGTTGGACCTAGAGAGCTGAATGTTTCACAATAGGTAGTTTTTATAACGTTAGTATCCACTAAGAAGGGGTTTTTCAAAATTCATCCCCTAAGGGGGTAAAAAGGGGGTTGAAAGTGTGTATGGATGGGGTTTAAAATTTAGAGTTAGAGATTTGAAACTTCGTACGTTTACTAAGAATTAAAAAACAATAAAAGTGATTTCAGCGTTTTTTTTTAATTAAACTTCTAACAGAGTAAAAAAGGGGTTGGAAGTGTACTTCAAGGCAAAAAAACTAATTTCAGCGTTTTTCAAAATTCACCCCACTGAAGCTAGAAAGTTAAAATTTGCAGGACGAGTTAAATTTACAATTTGTACAACTAATAAGAAGCGATTTTGAAAAATTCAACCCCTAAGGGGGTAAAAGTTTGTATCGGTGGGGTTTAAAATTTGGAGTTAGAGATTTGAAACTTCGTACGTTTACTAATCATAATAAAAAAAAAGCAATTTCAGCGTTTTTCAAAATTCAACCTAGAACGGGGCTAAAAAGGGGTTGAAAGTTTGTATAGAGATTTACTATTTTTTTGATTTGAGATTTACTAGGAATTATTGTTCCTATTTCCGTTCCATTTCCATGTTCCAGAGTGAGCTCTTACAATAGTTTGGTCATCGTATCGCCAAGTAAAACCACCACAATATAGAACACAAAGAAGTTAACAATAGGGTACATTAACGTTATTATATGCATATTAACACTTATTTGTAACTGAAACTCCACGATGTCCACGTTACCCGTTTTTTCGCCAAAATAGCTATAATATAAATATAGATTAAGAAGATGGTTCGGGGATTAACAAAAGTTAGTTAAGAAGATAAAATTGGATATGTTACTCTGTATGAGGAACCGTATTATAAGCGGACGAAGTCCCGGGCGGAAAGCTAGTAATGCATATGCGCAAAGGGGAAAAAACTCATTCACGCGGGTTTGATCCAGCAGGTGCTTGTGAAGCAAGCGTTTGAAAACGAACTTGCTTGGGGCTTATCTTATTGTCAGGGGAAGTGCATTCCAGAGGCAAATAGTCTGGACTGTAAAAGAATAAAAGAGATAACCGCTATGGGGAGGATGTACTAGAAGCTTAAGAGACCGGGAGGAGCGAAGTTCACACCCGGGACGGGGGTAGTCTGGAGCAGAGAGCTCAAAAAATATAAAGAAGAGAGTTCGGAGAATTCTAAGAGTCCTGCGTTGACGTGCAGGCAGTCATTAGAGTTGGTAACGATAACCTGAGACGTAATCGAATTTACGCAAGCCGAAAATAAAGCGTTTGCTATTATTTAATATACGATCGAGCCTGTTTATGGAAGCCTGGGAAATGTTGGTAGTGCACACATCAGCTTAGTCTATAATAGGAAAAATTAAGGCCTGCACAAGTAGCTTCTTGGTACTCACAGGCCGGAAGTTTTTAAACTTATGCAGAGTCCGTAGTTATCAAAAACACAAAGCCTCTCCTTTCAAAGAAACTAACAGTGTTATTGTTACCATTCTTCGAGAGTATTCTAAGCGTATGACAGGGACACATTATTTTTGTATGGAAGATCCATTATTTTTGTATGAAAGATCCATACAAAAATAATGTGTCAGCGTGTTTTTAAAATCGAGATATGGCCAAAGTATGAGTGTTCCAGCGTACGAATGGCGCCAATCTTTCTTACAAAATGAGAAATGAATCGAGTTAATTGAGTAGGCGTTAGGTTTTGTAGTTTCAAATATTGTACATAACCTACAATCCACTGGTGCGACAGGCGGCTCAACATTTAATAAATAAAACAGCATATAGATAACGACTGCCAGCCTTCATAAACGCTATAATGCGGAAGCTTAGTGAGGTAATCTATGTTGCGCATTGGTAGTACCACTAAGTAAATAATAGTACCTTGGATGAATAAATTAAAAGGATGGAGCATGCCTGTACAACAAACTGTGACGCAAGATGGCGGCTGGTTTGAATGTGTGTGCCCAGACGAGTGTTGCCATGTAATAAAAAATTTCCCAATTATTAATACAGTATTTTTGAATTTAAAAAAATTGCTTATTAATATACAGGGTGGAATTTTGTAATGCCACCTGAAGGGGAAGTACTCTTAATATTGTAGATAGAAAATTTTACTCAAAGAAAACATTCCTTTATTTTATTAAAGAAAGAAAACTGCATTCATAGATTTTTAAAAATTCGCTTGCCGCACCCGGTAATCGAACTGACTAAAATCTCTAAAAGTTGCAGCCTTTACTTTTATTGCATCGATCGTTAGGGTCAAGTATAAGGATGAAATCTATCTTACAAACTTTATAAATTAAATGAAAGGAAAACAATGAAATCTTAAATTATTAATTTAATGGATCAAGTTAAAGCACTTTTACTCAAAGATCCATCTGTTTACTTATGTTATTAATTAATAATTATCATTGACGTCATTTATCCATTAAAATGACGTATTACTTTTTAGATAAGACGATTGCAATTTGCGCGTGTTTGTAATGCAGACTCCTTTCTTAGATGCGACATAACTCCGTGTGTGACGTAGTTTAAATATGGAATGTTACATTTGAAAATAGATTTTCATCTGTTATTTACATTTGATTGTCACAAACAAATCATTTCATATTTGTTTCACGGTAAAAACGGCTTATTGAAATTAAAAGCGAATTTTTAAAAATCTTTGAATGCAGTTTTCTTTCTTTAAAAAAATAAATGAATGTTTTCTTTGAGTAAAATTTTCTATCTACAGTATTAAGAGTACTTCCCCTTCAGGTGGCATTACAAAATTCCACCCTGTATATGGTTAAATAGAATGAATAAGCACCTGTTTTAATAAATTTGATGAAATATATTTCTGAAGAGGTGACTAAAAGGTAAAATTAAAAAAATCCAAACAAACATAGATACATATGTACATACATACAAACATACGGGTCAAACTGAGAACCTCCTTTTTTTGAAGTTGGTTAAAAATGCTCCTCGATCGATCAACACAATCGGTTTGACTTAAGAGCTGACCTCTCATTCCAACTATAGTTCCATCTCGTTCTAATCGCTTGACCAGTCGATTACTGACGCGACTAGTCAGCCGCTCAGAGTGAAAGGGAGGGATAGTTAGAATGAGACGAAAGTTTAACAGATCAGTAGTGGTAACATAACTTCGCGCGTTAAATCAACGATTAGATATGGGCTTTTTGTTTTACGAAGTTTTTGGAATAATTTTGAGATATATATAATTTTGTTTATTTACAAATTGTATTCAAAAAATAATAAAGAATAATTTGCTCACAAAAGCATAAAAGTTATTAACTATTAGGTAACGTTTTAATATTCGTTGAAAACGTGCGTAAAATAAAACGTCTAGTTAGGAGTGGTGACGTCAATATTGACGTCAATATCGTTAAGCAATTCCCTTTTATCCAAGCGTCAATTTGGTTTCCGGAGAGGACTATCGTCCGAAGATGCCGTTACCCTTCTTACGGAAATCATCTCGACGCATTTAGATGAGGGACGAGCCTGTGTCGGAGTCTTTTTAGATTTAGCGAAAGCATTCGACACAGTGCCCGTCCCCATCCTACTAGGAAAATTAGAGAGGTATGGATTTCGAAGGACTACACTAAAGTGGTTTGAAAGCTATTTGACGGAAAGAAGCCAATGTGTTAAAGTTGGTGATCATCTTAGCGACCTGAGACCAGTCCCTTTCGGCGTACCACAGGGCAGCATTCTAGGTCCAACTCTTTTCCTTTTATATATCAATGATATTACTCGTATTCCCATAGAGAATGCTGAAATCCTGTGCTACGCTGATGACACCGCTATAATTTTCCAAGGGTGTTCCTGGGAGAATGTTTATGGTCGTGTTGAGAAAGGTATGTCGCTGGTATCAAGTTGGCTTAAACAGAATCTTCTGTCTCTAAACACAACAAAATCTAAATATCTATGCTTTCATAAGACTTTGATTTCTGCACCAAAAATAAGGCGAGAGCTTAAAGTCCATAATAGTAGCTGTACTACCTCCCTGGCTCAAAACTGCACTTGTGACCACATGACCAGAACGAATACCGTAAAGTACCTTGGAATTTTGATAGACGAAAAACTAAGTTTCACAGAGCAAAAGTCTGCGGTTTCAGGACGGGTCCGAAAGCTGATATATACTATGAAGTTGCTGCGTGACTCAGCCGATTTCCCTCTATTAAAATCTATATATCTAGCTCTTGGTCAATTAATAATTAATTACTGCAGGTCTGACCTCCTCCACTCTCCTAAAACTAGAAAGAGCGCAAAGGGCGGTGCTGAAAGTCGCTTCGAAGAAACCAATTTGGTACCCCACAAGCGATTTGTACAACCATGCTCAGGTGCTCAGTGTTAGAAAGCTTTATTTAACAAGGGTGGCGTTGCACGTTCATAGTACAGTTCTCAAATCTTCTAACTATAACACGTTACTTAATAGTCGCATTTATAAAATCCCTATTACAGCTGTGAAAACTACATTTGCACAACATTTTTGGTTCTTTTTGTATCCCCAAATTTACAATAGACTACAGAGGCAATACGCGTTAAAAAAACATTCTATTTTCGAAGCAAAAAAGCTGTTATTAAGGAACTTGTTGCATCTATCATATATAGAAACGGAATAAATAATAAAGTCACCATATTAACTAAACTCACACATAATATATGTAAAATATAAACACACACACACACACACACACACACACACACACACACACACACACATATGCACACACTCGTGCACGTACTGTACGCATTCACGCGTCATACGGAAGCACTTTACTTATTAGTTGTAAGTAAGTACTTACCTAGTTAGTAGTTTTTTTTTTTTACTTTTATTTCATAAATATTTTATTTTTGTCGTAACAAAAATAAAATATTTATGAAATAAAAGTAAAAAAAAAAGTAGAAAAGTTATGTTTGTTTTCGTACAATTGTTTTGCACTTATTCCGATTTTCTAATTTTACTATCACTAACTAATGTTTTGTCTTTCGTCTGTACCTAACCTGTTTTATTTTCCCCACAGGACAGGCCATGCCTAGTGTGGGGATCAGCATAAATGTAACATTGTGTAATTTTATTTCTGAAATAAACTTTTTGTATTTTTTGTATTTTAATATGATTACGCAATGAATTGTTTACTTAACGGTAAAAAGTTACCCCATCCGTTTTTTTCTTTTGACCGGTGGCATTTCTGCAGCATTTGACAACGCACGACGGCATATTTATTATTTTTTAACAGCACTTGACTGCATAGGCGTTTGGATACGACTGTCGGGGGAGCGGCTCATTATTGTTGTGCGTTTGTGTGTGTAGTGCGTAACCACGAGGACACTGGCTCATTATGGAACCACAAAATGTTGTTAGCAGTACTCCATCTGAAGAATTATATAATCTATGAATAGTACCATTTATTTATCTAGAAATTTCTATCATTCTGTCACTTTAAATACTCGCTACTCAAATGCTGCGCAAAGTCGATATTTATATCGATAAAAATTCATGATTAAGGATAAGCATCGACATATAATATTAAAACTAGTAAAGTTAAACAATGCTCATGTGAAAACTTAACCTATTTTCAGGTTTACAAAAATAAAATGTCTCATGTCTTAACCAATAAAATACGCATTTTCGAAGCGTAATTTATTTAAAATCTTGAAGCAGATCAAATTGTTTTGTTCAATATTTTTTGATTTGCAATTTTTAAGTAGTTACACTACTACTATATACGGCTGAAGCCGCGAAAGCTGAAGACGCCAGTTCAAATCTGGCCTCGGACACCGGAGGGTTTGGTCACTTTTTCTGAAGTATATGACATCTATTTTCAGTTCGTAATTTATTTGTTAATCTTCATTCCTTAAAGGTTTCATGCCATTTCTCTTCAATCTTCCCTACAAAATCAGTGTTTGACAGAACTTTGACATATGAACGGTGGCACATGACGTCTACATTCTACATACAATTTTTCTTGTCGATTATCTAGGGTTGACAAGTACGCGATTAGTTTGATTGCTGGACCTGCCCTAATCTACCTGATACATCAGAAATTTTAATACAAAAATACATACATGTAAGATTTATTACTTAATTTGCCCAATCTAACCGTTATTTTAACGAAACTACTACTATAAACTACATAAATATTTATAATATTATTAACTACTACTATAAACTACATAAATTTATCTTACCTGTGGTTATGCAGCAAATAAACGAAGGGGATTTTGACAACCTCGTAAACGTATCCGTAGCTGTCACTTCGTTCAGATGTACACCCGTGTTTAAATCTTACTTAATGTAATTAAAATGAATGGGGAAGGCAACTATCACAATGACATTTCCAACATTACAATATTGATATTGTAAAAAAACCTAGCCTAAGAAGAAAGATAAATAAAGAGAATATAATAATAAAATAAGAAATTACTTTTCGTTTAATGCTGACGGCTATCAGAATCGGTATTCAACTTAGAGACTTCAACCCGGATGGAGTAGCCATGTCTGTCATTTTCTATACAAAAAAAGTCTGCCGATTTTTGCCGTGGAGGGGAACGTCAAATGTATGGCTATTCGTACGTAACGTACAAATAGCTACGTTAAATAAACGTCAGTCCATACATGTGTATGACCACTGGTCATATGTTTTCGGCAGAAGGGAACGCCTGTCAATGGCGACTCCGGGTGGTTGAATTCTCTAAGTATTCAATGGTCAAAATATTGCCTGGCATGGCTAAGGGTTAATATGTTTATCGACAAATTAGGCAGCCATATATCCGTAATTTCCTAATGGTTGTGCGCCCCTTGGCGAGCCAACTTCTCTAACTGCCAGTGTAAAATGACCGCGAGATTCGTAGCAATGCGGCACACTTATACTGGTTAATTATCTCCTGCTCACCCGTGCTGGGTCAGCAGTTGGAATACAAATGTCATACCCTGTCTATGTTTAGTAGATATTAGCGCAATCTAGTGACGAGTAGCTGTATTATGATGTGGCTTTGTAAGCTAAGTTCATTATCAGAACAAAACCTAATATGTCACATATTTTTTCATAACAATTTAAACCGAGAATACTGGCTGTTAAAGTCGATTTTCTATTTAGAAATAACTATCGGTAATATCGTCTTGGCATGGAAAGCTGTCAACTTTTAAGTTTTATTCGAGCGCCTGATTAATTACAAACAGTTTTCACATATCAGAAAGAAATAAACCGCAGGCGTCCGGTATAAATGCATTTAACTTCAACCTGCCTCTTTTCCCCTCACTGAGACATCTTCCACGTTATATTCCAATTATATACATCAAATGCCACGATATCGTACTAAAGCAAGAACTCTCAGTATGGCGTCGTTCCCTAGATTTTTAAACAAGTTTTATGGTCTGCTACTCTTGAACCCCCCGGCTTAAAGCTGCCAGATTGCCAGATTAGGTAATAACAATAGTATAGCAGTCTAACTATATCAATTTCGTTGCTCTCATTATTGTGTCATTCCTGCCGTGGCCAGCTCTCCGTCTAATAGTTAAACTAGGCAGCAGAGTTGGGCGTAATCAATTACTTTTGGAATTAATTACACGATTAGATTACATTACAGTAATCATGATTCCTCGGTAATCGATTACTTGGGTAATCAAAATTACTGTAATACTGTACTATGATTACATTTGTAATCCATTACTTAGGAATCAGTATTGTAAACCACTACTGTAATCTTGATTCCTCAGTAATCAAGTACTTAAGTAACCTGAATTACTAAATTACTAAATTCCAAACTGGATTACACCGTGAGTGTCATTGGCATGGTTGTCATGGGTGATTTATAAACAATGATGGATATAATTAAAGATTGCCTGCGAATGGGTTATTGAAGAGCCGGCCATGTGCGAGTCGGACTTTCACACGGAGGGTTCCGTACCAAAACGAAAAATAACACGTTTTTTTGCATTCTTTGCTTGATCCTCGTGGTTGAGGGACGTGACGATGTGGACGCTTTTCCCCTGTGCTCTTTTAGCCGGTCGATTTTGGGCTCGATGCATTCTTGCCTGTAGTGTGGCTTTAGTGGCGGACCGATTTTGTGGCTGACTGTACTTTTATTTAGACAATCATATAAATACTTATTATTTTGATTCTAAATCAGTTTACAAGTTTTTGACATTATACGATTTCATGGCTGGCTGTACTTTTCTTTAGACAATCATCGGATACTTAGGGTATTAAGACGATTCTAATATCGGTTAAGAGGAAGAGGTTCTAAATCAGCTTGCAGGTTTTTGACAGTCTATGATTTTGTGGTTGACTGTACTTTTATTTAGACAATCATATAAATACTTATTATATTGATTCTAAATTGATTCTAAATCAGTTTACAAGTTTTTCACATTACGATTTTATGACTGACTGTACTTTTCTGTAGACAATCATTTGATACTTAGGGTATTAAGACGACTCTAATATCGGTTAGCAGGACGAGGTTATAAATCAGTTTACAAGTTTTTGACATTATACGATTTTATGACTGACTGTACTTTTCTGTAGACAATCATCTGATACTTATGGCCTGTTTCACAATCTCCAGTTAAAGCATATCTGTCAGACAAATGTTTGCTGTCCTTTTCTTTTATATGACTGGAGAAAAGGATAGCAATAATTTTAACTGGCAGATAAGTTTATCTGGACATTGTGAAACAGGCCCTTAGGGTATTAAGACGACTCTAATATCGGTTAGGAGGAAGAGGTTCTAAATCAGTTTACAAGTTTTTGACAGTTCATGATTTTGTGTCTGACTGTACTTTTAATTAGACAATCATCTAAATACTTATTATTTATTCTAATATCGGTTAGAAGGAATTAGTTTTAAATCAGTTTTCAGGTCTTTGAAAATATACGATTTTGTTACTGTACTTTACTTCAAACAATGTGAGTTAAATAAAAGCTTATAAAAAAATTGCTTTCTTAATATACTTAAGGTGCATCACACAATTGAGCGGAGTTCAGTCGATCATAGACAATAATCAGCCGGAAATCGGAAACAACCCAACTTCCGGATAATTTTTGTCTATGGTGACTGAGTTTTTGTATGGAGTAGACAAAATTCAGCCGGAGGTTTGGTTTTTCTTACTTACAGCTGGTTTTTGTCTATGGTCGACCGCGACGATTCCGCTCAAGTGTGTGATGCGCTTAATCGATGCCCAAAGCCTGAATCCGACCTGATACATGTAAAAAAAACATCACAAGCATGGTAGCAGTATATATATAGAAGTAATCTGATGATAATCAGTCAACAATTCCAGTAATTTGGAATAAATTTTGATTCCCAATTAATAGTAATTGTACTATTTGTATAGATGATTCCTGATTCCTTAATATGTACTGGTAATCTCCGTTTCACTTGATTACATTACAAGTAATCTGACAACCGGTAGTGGATTACAAAAGTAAAATCAAGTAATCGTGTAATCAGGAATCGATTACGAAATGCCCATCTCTGCTAGGCAGGATTCCATAATTATGTAGACGAAAAATAAAATAAGAGGCGTTTACTACCAGTACCTGATCATTGTTATTTACGTGAAATATTTTAAAACTTGTTATTGAAAAAAATCTCGCATAAAAATGAACAATATTTTTTTATTATCATTCCGAACGAAATTTTGAACTGTCCTGGTTAAAAAGTAATAAGATTATGACGTAATAAGATTATGACTCACGGACCAAGAGATAATTTAAAAAAAATAAATAAATAAAAGGAAACGTTATAACTACTTATAACTATGGACTTGAAATTGACATTGACGTTAGTTTACGGTCTTGTTAATCTCTTACGGCAGGGCAGGAATTCGTTCTGACGAGTTCTACTTTACGCACTACTCTAATTACAAGGCTCTTCAAACACATTTGTCTGACAATGCCGGTTTGACTCGGCAAATTTATTAGGGTCAGAATAATACAGGTTCGGGTTTCCGAACCTCGTCCTTATTGCACAGTTATTGTTCCCATCGTTTCTCAAGTTCAGGCGAGCATTCGACTAGTAACGAATGAGTATACAGCGATCCTGAGATCCGTAACAAGTAAAGGTAATCGAAGATTATTTTATACTGGTCTGTTTGAGTAAAAGGCTCACTCCCTTAAGCAACGAAAATATAGACACAGACCGTCTTCGAAAGCTTAACACCGCGGCGCCCATTTGTTACACGCATAATGGCTGACCCGCTTTGCTTATATGTGCCGCGAGCCCGCTGAAATTGGGCGCGATTTGTGCGTCACAAAGCCACTGTCAAATTATTCACACCACTGATAAAAGACCGTACTGATGAGGCCTAAACTAATATTGCCACGTAAACCCACTAATTAAACATTCTTTGTCTCTTTTTGCTTACTTGAGCGGAGCGTCACTGTAACTGTCGGTCTTGCAGCGAGGGTGTTCGGCATATGAATAATGTATGGGGTAAATTTGCAAGTGTTTCAATTTACACCCGCCACTCGCGCCGCTGATACGCACCCGAGAGGTTGTTGAAGTGTGAAAAAGAAAACAACGAGTGGGGCTGGAGCGTACGAACCAGTTCGTAGCGCGGATTAGTTGTCATTTTCCCTAGCATAACTCAGCATGTTTGAAAAGGCGGAACTTTATGCTGTCTCGTATATAGTCGCATAAAAAGTTATCGCTCTGCTTTTGGCTGAGTCAGAGCTAACAGAAAAGGAGCACTAGTTCAATTGATTTTTTGCCGGTTGTCGGTACAATACATGAAACCGTATTGGAAAGGTAATACGAAAGCCAATTGCGGTGTCGGCACCTCTGGGAGGGCAGGGTTCTTTTCACTAGCGTCCTGTATACCCAGCCTTCTCTTCATTGCTTTGCCAGGGAAAATTCCAGCAGCAAGCATTTTATTTTATTTTTGCACAGCTCTCTCGATTAAGTAGAAAATCTATGATAAAATTTGCTATGTAACGTGTTTATTTTCATCGTCCCCGATTCCCAACTGGCAATTACAGAACTCTGTTTGCAGAACAATTGGCTGTACATTACAATCAATTTATTACTTTTTTTATACTACGACTATGGTAAACAAGCATACGGCCCGCCTGATGGTAAGCAGTTACCGTAGACTTTGGACGCCTGCAACCCCAGACGATTCAATGTAATTCAACAGTGTTAAATTTTTAATATCATGTAATTATTTTTTAATAAATTCCTACCTAGACAGAATAATAAATAGGTATTAAATGTTATTTTCAAAATAACTAATCTAAATTACTAATCATCGCCAGTAGAAGACATCATCGCCATGGGATAGTAAAGTTGCTTGGTATTTGGTAATATGTAGGTATACCTACCTACTACTCTCTACTTAACCTAATAAAAATGCGAAACCAGAATATGTTATATTATTAATATACTGCTACTAAAAATGGTGTTTGTGACTCTGTATTAACATACCCAGCAATATTTTAAGTATACACACAGCGAATCGCTGTTTAGAAGAATATTAACACATATTTTGAATCATGGACAGTGATTTAAATCAGACTTTGCAATTTTTTTTGTAGTTTAACTTATTTTTTCTCTATTACATGTCTTACAACATTTGTAAACCAACTATATACCTGGTAAAAACAAGTACTGGCCTCTATTAATAGTTGCGGAGGTAAATTTCTCCGTGGAACGCTAGTATTTCCCACCAGTTCAATCAATAGCGTTCAGAGTGGTTCCGTGATCTGTATAAAGATGCGGGGCTTGGCAGTAATTAGTGCGAGGGGAACCGTGGGGTAGCGGACGTGCCAATTGAAGATGATCAATTGATCATATGCTTCTTTCTCACCTGCCTTTTCTTATGTTTACTATAAAGTTTGGTATTTCAGTAACCCTGTAAATGACACATAATTACTGGAATATAAATAACACTGCTGAAAACTCATTGTTCCTCTTCCGAAAATTTGGATTAAATTTGTGGAAATTTATTTAACTCAAGACACAAAGACGTAAGTGACGGTTAGTATTTCGATATATTTGATGACAATGATGACCCACTTTTCAGTTGAACAAAGTTTTTGTAACTTAGCATTTTTTGTTCATGGATCTATTATATTATAAGGGGTATTTCACTATAAATCAAAAAAAATTCCTTTTCTATATAAATAAAAATACCAATTTTAATCAAAAATACCGACTCAATGCGCATCAGAATAATTACACCAAATTATTAATACATTCTCTTGGCATTTATTTTAAGTTCATGCCGCAACGCAACGCAAATTATATAAAAAAATATATTCTAATTAGTTACTAGCGCACATAAACCTAGTATCATATCTTTTTTTTTGAAGACAATTATGTAATTTTTATATCTGACTTGAGTAAAACATCACTTTATCTCACATAACATTTCTTTTAATTAATCACATCACAATGAGATTAACAATTCGCTCGCTTGTCTTCACGTGCTGTTTGATCGCAGTTCACATTACACACTCCTCCCCGCTTCGCTCTTCGTTGCACCTATCTTGCCTCTTTCACATGACTGTCTTGTGAAAGAGTCATGATATATAGTTTCGTGATTATATTTTTACATTTTTTTCATCTTTTTTCATTTTTATATATATCATATCAACTTAAAAAAAGAATTCTATATTAATAATATGAATATTTATTGTATCAGAAATTTTAAGAAATATAATATGATATTGAGCATGTGTTGGGATACTTAATAGGCAAAATATTGCAGTTTCTATATATTTATTTATTTTATTATGGGTTGATTTGACCTGGGTAATTTATATTTATTTTTGTACATTAGGCTTTTTGTTGATGTTTAATTTCAAAAAGCTTAGCAAAACTAGTACTAGTACTAGTTTTGCTAAGCATATATTATTATTTTTTTGTCGTAAAATAATGTATTACTTAGTTTTAAAAATAGTTTTATTGGTGCAAATAAATTGACAGCTGATAACTTTTTAAAAGTGCAATAAAAAATATTCTATCTGAAATTATGTGAAACAAACTAAGTCGAACGAAGAATTTGCTAAATTTCAACAAAACTCTACAAAAATGATTTAATTGTGAATCTGTTACCATTTATTGAGATAACCGTCTTATTTGAATCTGAATAGCCTTAATTCGCTTAAATTAAAACCGTCTGAAAAGTTTAATATTTTGCATGAACCGTAACAAATTGTCATTCCTCGTCAATTCTGATTTAAATGCAGACCACGATGACATGGGTGCATAATTCGTGGTCACCAAATATGCAGCTGTGTTTATAACGTTTGGAAATGAAAACATGGCCCAGGTGCCGTATTCTAACTTTTAAAATACATAATCAATACATTAAATACACAACTATATCAAACATAACTCCAACACACAACAAGTAATCGTGAGCGTCAGGATAGCGGGTGGACCTCGGGAATGTTATCGAATTGTTAATAAAAGTACTGTACCTTTGGTGTACCTCAGACCTGTAGTAAAAATCAGTGTACCTCTTTCTAAAATGAGATTTTTTCAAAAAAAGGTCCACCCGCCATTCTGACGTCAGGATAGCGGGTGGACCTGGTAAATGATACACTAAACCACATATAATGTATGTGGTTATAGTGTACCTTCAGTGTACCTCTGTATAACTTTAAAAACAATCTGCATACATCTCCTCAAAAGGAGCTGCGCTCAAAATAAGGTCCACCCGCCATTCTGACGTCAGGATGGCGGGTGGACCTGGTAAATCTAGCATTATATCACTCAAAAGGTTTGTAATTAGTTTGCATCTTCAGTGTACCTCTTGCTAAAACGAGAATTTTCGAAAAAGGTCCACCCGCCATAAACTTCATTTTAAGTGTAGCTCCTTTTCAGGAGAGTTATGCAGATTGTTTTTAAAGTAAGGTTTATGGCCCTTTAGGCCCTTTAGGCCCTTTAGGCCCGAAGGTGGACATTTTTCGAAAAAATGTCAATTTAGCAAGAGGTACACTGATTCTTACTAAAGGTACACTGAGATACACTGAAACTAAAACTGCTGTAGGTATTTAAAAAAATCTGTATAAGTAGTAGGTAACTAGGTATCTAGAAACCCAAAGGTTGTTTAGAAGAAATCGTGATTTAACGATAAGACATTTGGTGTTTACCTTTGTATTTGAACTGGTATGAATTATGTTTTAATTGTGACATCTCCACTAAAGAATATTTATATTGTATTGTATATTTAAAGTCAGGTCCGGAAAACATACAAAATTCGTCACTCAAAAGCCATCACTCCTACCGTTGGTAAATTAGTTGTTACACAATGTTTTTTTTTACGATATTTATATAACATTTTAACATTTGGCATTATTATAAGTCTCTTATTTTCATAAAGCGTCGCGGTTGCTTTGAAACTTACTTAAAATACTGCGTTAAAATCCGTTTGATGTTTGTATGTCTATTCCCTATTGAAGAATTTAAACGGTTCCCTTTGATGTTTATTTCGCTTTGTACACAATTGCAGATTTAACTGATTTGAAGTATTGTCCAAGATATTTCGTACTTGTTTATTAATTTAGTAGGTGTATATACTTTGCTGCGGCACTAAATAAAACAATTATTCTCTTTCAATAAGTAACTGTGTTAAAAACCAGGTACGGGTGTTCACAGCATATGTGTTAGATTGAATTGCTAACGTAGTTATTTAGAAGTAATCAGGAATTTTTGTCGTGATAAGTATGCACATAATTTTATTATTACAGTAAATTGTGCATATATCTATTATTTGCCTCAAAAATATACAAACCTAGCCATCATTAGCTTCATCACCAGGCCATGGGTTAATATTTATATTGATATGTAAACATTGTGTATCTACTTCTACAAAGTTACTTTAGAGTAAATAACACGCAACCTTTGACCTCCACCACTTTACAGCTGCCAGATGTCCGGATCTAGCAATACGCATAGTATAGCAAACTAACGAGAGGGGTTTCGTTGCTCTCATTATTGTGTCATATGAGTCATATCTGACGTAACTATGCTTTTTCATAAATCTAAACCAATACCAGATAGTATCAATGAGGATAACCACGCAAAACTATGCGCAAATGGCATCGCAATCGCAAAAACAAACATCTTGTTGATGATTAGGTATGGTTTGGATCGGTACTTTAAAAAACCGGCCAAGTGCGTGTCGGACTATATAAGAATAAGAAAAAATAATTATAAAAAGGTCGTATCTGCATATGGAAGAGTTTTTTTTTGGGATAACTCAAAAACGATTGAATCTTATCTTCTTTGATTTTGTTATTAACAAAATAAATTTTATTTATAATGTCAGAAATTAAAAACTAAAATAACACAACTTAATTAACAAAAAAAATATAAAAATTAAAACTACTTAAAAATAAATTAAAATTAAATTAAAACTAATCTAAACTAAAATACATCTAAAAAAGGCCCCCGCGGCATCGTGCCAAAGATGCTGGCAGCATTCCCTCTCTGAATGGCAACGCTAATGCGTTGCGAGAGAAAGCTGCCAGCTCTCTGGTCCCCGGTGGTGTCTATTAATTTCTTTGAAATCTCTTTAAAAAGAGTACGTACATCTTCTTTTAGATGTACATATATCTTCTCAATTTTTAGGGTTCCGTACCTCGAACAGAAAAAACGGAACCCTTATATATATGATCACTTTGTTGTCCGTCCGTCCGTCTGTCAAGACACTTTTTCTCAGTAACGCGTGGAGGTATCAAGCTGAAATTTATATCAAATACTAAGGTATACTGTCCCTTAGAGCTGTCAAACAATCAAGCTTCTAAGCCAACGCAATCAAAAGATACAGCCGTTTATGCCGCAAATTTTCGAAACTCGCAAGGGGATCAAAACCTACAGGGTACTTCCCGTGAACTCAGAATCTTGAAATTTGGTACGAAGCAACGTCTTATAGCACAGATAAAGGAAAAATTACGAAAACCGTAAATGTTTTGTTACATCATATAATAAAAATATTTTTAATAATTTTAAACTTACTACCCCTACGAACGTCGATGTTATTTTTTAAAACGCATTGATTGATGTGCAACATGTTGATATTTAGTAACAAAACTTTTTAACAATTAGTTACATGTATGGTTGTGCCCCCCCCTAAAAAAAATTTCAAAACTAAGTACCGCATACAAAATACACCTTATGTTAAAATGTTATTAACACATTCCATGAAATAGTTTTCCCTTTTTTCACAAACAAAGGAGACTTATCTAAGAAACACAAAGCGAATCAGAATCTAGAAGTGAATGTTGGCATATAACTTTTGAGTACCTTACGTGAAGTATATTAAACTAGATAAATATGTGGAGATATGGAAATAGTACAGACACATCGAATAAAAGCGGGTCTTTTAAAAATGCAGTGCCAGTTTATTTGTTTGTAGTGATTGTCGGTAGATAATTTACAACATTAGCTGCTGCTAATGATATAGCTGCTGATTAGAAATATTCAATTAGTTCAAATACTTACAACTGTTACGAGGAACCAACGTAAACCTGAATGAACTATAAAGTATTTATTTTATTTTAGATACGTGAATTATAATATTCTTTTAGAGAAATAAATTCTTAATTCTTAAACCATTATTTTATCAATGAATAAAGTGGCCCTATCTCAGAAGCTATAGTAGATAGAGAATTGAATGTGGACTTAAATGACGGATAATTAAATGCTCTTTAAAACTTCAATAGCAACCTTTATCAATTAATGAACCGTTTTTGAGGGGTCTCCCTCTGGTCGCATACAAACTATTGTCATATTTTTAATCGTCATAACACTTTTCGCATATATTACTTTGTCATAATATTTTTTTGTCATAATTATTTTTGAGCATACCTCGTTTTTTGTCATAAATGAGCTAAAGCATATTTTTATAGTCATACTTTTATTTGGCATCATATTTTTAATCATATGTTTGATGACCATAATTATCTTTAGTTATAAGTTTTGCAACGCATATTATTAATATTTCATAAAAAATTTAGTCATATATTTAAGGCTCCATTACATATTTTATTCATAAAAAAATACATAGCTTGAATTAGCTTATGAACAATGCGATATCTTTTGTCCGGAAATAGGAGCCCTGCTTCGCGGGGCTACATCTACTCTTGGGCGGGACAAAATTGGATAAAACCTGCAAATTATAAAGAAGTCAGTATAAGCCAAAAAACGGTGTCCCCTTCATTGGCAGATAGAAATTTCATAGAATTTTGTTATACACAAAAATTTTCACGTGTTATTTGGTTCTTGTATTTTTAATTCAAATATTATTATTCCATTGATAATTTACTTGAATGAAACACCCTTTACAGAAACACGAGAACGAAACTAGGAAAAGACTTAGATTAAGAAAAGTGGGTTAGGTTAGAACTGCGACCCCCACCGACGCGAACTGTAGCCAGAAAAGTGGGTTAGGTTAGGTTAGAACTGCGACCCCCACAGACACAAACTGTTACCAGAAAAGTGGGTCAGGTTAGGTTAGAACTGCGACCCCCACAGATACAAACTGTTACCAGAAAAGTGGGTTAGGTTAGAACTACGACCCCCACAGACATGAACTGTTACCAGAAAAGTGGGTTAGGTTAGGTTAGAATTGCGAACCCCACAGACACAAACTGTTACCAGAAATGTGGGTTAGGTTAGGTTAGAACTGCGACCCCACAGAAACGAACTGTTACCAGAAAAATGGGTTAGGTTAGGTTAGAATTGCGAACCCCACAGACACAAACTGTTACCAGAAATGTGGGTTAGGTTAAATTAGAACTGCGACCCCACAGAAACGAACTGTTACCAGAAAAGTGGGTTAGGTTAGGTTAGAACTGCGACCTCACAGAAACGAACTGTTACTAGAACAGTGGGTTAGGTTAGGGCGTGTAACGGTGCATAATAATATTATAGCTTTAAAGCTTTATGGTTGATTATTATTATGCTTCAAATCGTTATGCGGGTTAACGTTATAGTTATTGACAATTATACTCTTAGTTGTTATGACATATAATTTATTATAATTTAAATTTATCTGCGCAAAAAATATATGACCACTACTGAGTATGATCAAAATTCTTATGACTAAAAATGTATGACACAAAATAATATAACTTTCTAATGGTATGCGCAATGATGACTATGAAACAAGTGGTTATGCGCAGCAAGGATATGACTTAAAATTTTATGCAACCCAATATGGACCCGTTTTTGAGTTTATACAGGGAATATCACAAAGTTGACAGTTTTTCAAGAATTTCTCGGCTATCTCAAGACACTTGTTGTAGCAAATATCATCAAATACTGCCCTAACCGTTCCTAAAAACATACAAAAATCTCAAATACATCAACCATTGTAAATATCTATTTTCACGGGCCTAAAGTATGTAGTTTTTGTATGACATATGCAACATAGTCTTTTGATTGCGTTGGTTTTGAAGTTTGATTTTTGCACAGCTATAAGGCCATGTACTGGATAATTTAGGATTAATACTCATCACCCATTATTAAGAAAAGAAGACTTGACGGAGACAAATAACTAGTTCTTCTACATTTTCCATATACACTCCTAAAACGTCCGAATTGTCAAAATAATATACTAAGAAATTTCATGCGGCACGTCACTACACGCTGTTACGGGGAGCTATTAAATTTTCCGGTCACTTCGCTCGACATTCGTTACGAGTTTTGATGAAAATATCAATGCTAGAAAAGTGTGGTTAAATTGTACGACATTTTGTCTATCGTTTTGCTGTTCATAGGGAAATTGGTACTCATATACAACGAGTTGAACAGTGATCTTTTATAGTAATTTATTTTATTAAGTAAAGCTTTATTTCTTAACGTAAAATAAAAAATAAACGCCATTTCGAACGCAAAAAGTATAAAATCTGATTAATAAGCTGGTTAATCGTAACCTAGTAAAATCTATTTTCAACCGACTTCAAGATTTCGAAGGAAGAGGTTATCAATTCGTCGGGATCTTTGATTTATTTTGTTATTTTTTTTTAATGTTCACCGATTATTGGATGACGGCTGGACCGATTTGGAAAATTCTTTTTTTGTTTGAATGTAACCAGGTCAGGATCTGATGATGGGATCCTGGAGAAATCGAGGGAACTCTTCAACTATTATAGGTGTGCCTATAATAGTTGAAGAGTTTTGAATATTTTTTATATATAGTGATTTGAATATTTTTTACAGCAGCTCAAGCATTTGCTTTTGGAATGGTAGATGCTAAGTGAAGTCGATTATTTTTTGTTTAAAATTATATATTTATCTTTAAGAATCCTTCCTGCATTGCTTTAAAAAGTTTCGAATGTTTACTGAAATAAAATATACAGCTTGAACATTTTGGCGGCAGTGATTTTATAGCCTAGTTGGTAGTGACCCTGCCTCTGACGGTTCAAATCCCGGTAAAGGCAATGAGGCGATGAGCACAAATACTATCCCAAGTCTACATACCTACTTGTCCTACTTACTACAATGCAGTCACTGGTCATATTTAGCAACGCATTAGTAAAAAAAACTAATTAATAACAAAGATAACCGTCCACCAAAAAAAACTCACGACACCTTGGAAAATAAGCCGGTATACGTACAAAGTAGCATATTACACAAGTCACAAAAGCCTCACTCAGATCGCGTCTAGTTAGCGCGCCTGGTAATTGTCTGGGCTGTGATTCACGTCGCATTCATAGTAACCAGCGTATTAGATCTTCATAGTTGTTTTGTTTTCGTGGAATCAGTATGTGGTTGAAAGATAAGACTCTCGCGATGCAGTTAGACGACGGGAATTAGACTAGGAGTGTTGTTCCAACGCTGAGAGTAGACGGTACGCGAGTTGAGCGCTTACGCGGTTATGACACCGGTTCGGTATGTAAGCGAGACAGCCGAAGGCGTACCACCAGGGCCGCGATTCGAAAAATAAACATACACACTGGACAGACACAGCTCCAACCCAACTCAACTCAACGCTATAACGACATTGACATTTGCTATTCGAACAGATTTTCATTCAACATTGGTATCACATTGGTCTCACATTGGTCTCACATTGGTACAACATTGCTACAATGTGCGACCAATGTGTGACCAATGTGAAACCAATGTGATACCAATGTTGAATGAATATCTGTTCGAATAGCAAATGTCAATGTCGTTATAGCGTTGAGTTGAGTTGGGTTGGAGCTGTGTCTTTCCAGTGTGTGTGTTTATTTTTCGAATCGCGGCCCAGAGCGGCGTACGAATACGTAGCTAGAAGCCTTATTAGCGGACTAGTTAAAATGTGTTTATCGATTACGCATCGGAATAAATGTTTTACAAAATCAAATTTAGTATTGATTTATTCATAATCAGATTTTTTTATGCGGGTGAAGTAATTCTAGTGAAAATCGGCCTATTTTGTTTATAATAATTTTAAACAAAAAAGAGCCGACTTCACTTAGCCTACACCTTTCCAAAAGGAAATGCCCGAGCAACTGTAAAAAATACTCAAATCACTGTATATGTGCCTATAATATTTGAGTTGAGTTTCCTCTATTTCGCCAGGACCCTATCATCAGATCTTGAATTCCTGACCTGATGAGAATGGGTACAACTGTGAAATATACTCTTTAAATATAAAAGCCGTCTTCGAATAATCAGTGAACATACATTAAAAAAAAATAGGAAACACAAAGATCCCGACGAATAGATTTTGTGTTGTACGCACATACTAAAACAACAGAAGATCATCTTGAAACTTGAATATACAGGCAGGATAGGATATTTCATAATTATTTTAGGACAGTTATTAAACTGCTAACTATTTTGAGTATACATATATACATATAAACGTTTGCGATAAGAAAATACATTTGAACTTTAAAATTTGCGATTCATATTCGCAACTAATCTTTTATGACATAGGAGGCAAACGAGCAGATGAATCGCCTCATAGTAAGCAATTACCACCGCCCATGGACGCCCGCAACACCAGAGGGGTCACAAGCGTATCATTAAGGTAATTTTACATTGGTACAACTAAAGTTCGACTCCCATGGTATCGATAAATATGAATATACGGGTAGGGTACGTGTGAATACAACACCTTCTTGAAAGGCACGCTGTTCAGAGGCGCTCGGAGAGGGGCCTAAATGCATTTTTGTCGCTTTTTGATGACGGTTGCATTGTTGGCTATGCTTTTAGTTATTTATCTTGCATTTTTAGGACTCCGTAGCCAAAATGGCAAAAAGGGAACCCTTATAGTTTCGGCGTTGCCGTCTGTCCGTCCGTACGTCCGTCCGTCCGTCCGTATACACAGTAATTTTAGAGCCCCCCCACACCTAGCGTCTCCCGAACGTCGACGCCTCACCAACGCCTGCGCGGCGTCGACGCCGCGCTCCCGTAGCGCCGACGCGACGCTGCGACGCCTCTCGAACGTCGACGTCGCTCTATCCGTCGCAGTGACGCTACGTGGGCGCCGACAAGACGCTCCAACGCTCGACCGCCGCCACTGACGTCCAGAAGGCGCGGCGCTAACGCGGCGCCGACGCCGCGCGGACGTTACTGCGACGTCGACGTTCGAGAGGCGTCGCAGCGTCGCGTCGGCGCTGCGGGAGCGCGGCGTCGACGCCGCGCAGGCGTTGGTGAGGCGTCGACGTTCGGGAGACGCTAGGTGTGGGGGGGCCCTTAGTCGGAAACGATAAAACTTATCTTAATAAAAAAATTATATAAGGTATATTTTGTATGCCGCTACTTAGTTTTGTAGTAAGATTGCTGAAAAAAAAATTTTTGGGGGGTCACATGTAACTAATTGGATTTTTTTTTTCCAAAATATCAACGTGTTGCACATCAATCAATAGATCTTTAAAACCAATATTGAAGTTTGTTTAATTTTAATTTTTTTTTTATTTAGTCAATATTTTCATAAATTACGCCACCCGAAAGTCTAAAAAATTGTGTCTCTCTCCCCTCTGTAACCTTTGAATACAAAAATTATGAAAAAAAAATAGAGGAGATACACCATTGCATATTCTTTCAACGAAAATGTTGAACTTTTTCGGTTAAGGCGTTTTAGAATTGTCACAAAAAACTTCTTTCATAGGCAGATACGACCTTTTGATATTAGTTTTACGATAGTTGGTATCCTCCATTATGCGTGGTCCGACACGCACTTGGCCGGTTTTTAGAAACATCATACCTAATCTACTTACGAATTTGTAACATTTAAGGTAAACGTGAGAATTCACGGTATATTATTGTTGTGAATTAACCGTGAAAATCCAATCCACTGATTCTCATATAAAGAGAGAAAAATAGTGAACGTTTATACGTGCGCAAAATACGTTGAAGCCTTGACGTAAAAAAGGTGTTTTAAATTTTACATGTGTTCTGCATCTGTGGTGTGGATGAACTGAATTAAGTGCGAATTTCAGTAAAGAATATGTAATTCTTTAATATGCATTTGAAATATAAATATATCTTACATCATTATATTATAGCGCTGTTTAATATTGTATGGATCTCTCAGTCACTTTTCAATGGCGCATTTGATACGGAGAATATTTTACAAAACGCTACGAATGTTCGTAGACATCTACGAGTGCTAGTAGCACATCTACGATAATCTACGTTAGGTATGGTATGTAAGATTACGCAATGAGTTTTTAAATACATACGTAACGTATAGAATACCTACTCATAGTTGACATTTAAGACTGCACGCATACCTATTGATAGGCAGATTATAATAGCGATATTTTTGATTTAATTTTAATACATTATGTACCTATGTATGTAATCGTGTACCTAGCAACTTTGCTAGTTGATACAGATTAAATATTTTTTTTGCTAACTTTTATTTACAACATACAAACTAAACATAAAAACTTAACTGAAACTAAAAAAATTCAAAATAATTAACTCTAAGAATAAAATTAAACAAAAACTAAAATATATCTAAAAGAGGCCCCTGCGGCATGGTGCTACCTAATGGCATTAAATAATTATAATTTTCTCAAAGAAATGCTAGAAATCGGCTAAACGTCGCAATAAATATCTAATTATTTCATACAAAATACAATAAATCATCATCACGCATAGGTTATTAACCCTTAATTTATCGAGTTATGACGTCACCGTCAAGACGGCTGACATCGAATTAATATCATGTCCCATCCGTCATCACCACGTTATTAACGATCACTGTAATTATCCTAACGAAGTCGAGAGCCGACATATTCACTACTGTCCTCACAGCATTCGTTTCAGTAGAACCAGAATAGAGGACTTCTGTTTACGCTCAGGTGCCGTAGCCAACGTGGCAATCGTTAACGCTCCGTAGCGTATCGTAGTCACCTCGCTCTATCACTCTTCCATGTTAGTGTGACAGTGACAGTCGCATTTCGTTCGCTACGGAGCTTTAACGATTAGCACGTTGGCTATGCACCCAGTTCTCAGTTGTTAGGTTAGGATAATGTTACGAATCACGACTCGTAACTGTTGAATTGAAATAAACACGATAATTCTTACACTGGTTCTTCCTTGGTGAACACTTTGCTCTTAGTAAACGATTAGGAAAATAATTCTTTACACGAAACGTCTTATCGTACGAGAAAATCTGTGTCACTTACGTCCTTTATTTGTGGAACGCAAAACAGCCATTATGTAAGACGGATGCGACTATAAATACAACCCTTAAATGCATTTATCTCAATTAGAGTGCTTGGCTAGAGTATGAAGTTGGCGCAAACTTGTGATATCACTCGTTGAAAGCCTCGTACAGTACTTGAATATATGTATTTATTAGAAGTGGTCCTGGAGCTGTGCTAATGATATGATGATGAGTTATTTGAAAATTACTTAAATTAATTTTATTAGTTTGTCGATGTGGAGCACCCGAACAGACCATACACCACACGTTAATGAACTGTCCTCTAACTAAATACCATGGCCAAGTGGAGGATTTTACCACCTAAACTAAAGAAGCGGTACAGTACTTAAAAACTGTAAATCTCTGAAGTAGAGTAACACAAAAAACCATTAGAAAAAAATAATTATTAAATAAATTTACATGGTGAGTGGATTTACATAAGCCATTTCTAATTATTTGGTTAATAACCTTAAAATATTTCTTAAAATCTATCTAAAACAATACATGAAAACAACATTGCCAAAGTAATTTTATAAAGTCCATGATCAAAATAATACTTAATTTTCTTTTTTGCTATTAACATAATACAGGATGGTAACAAAAATAGCGGTGATCCGTTTTAGGGCATAAATTGGTATCGTGTTGCGACTAAGAATAAAATAGTAAAAAAATATTTTTAAAAAACAAGCTTTTATTCAAAAAGTGAACTAAAAAGTAAAAAATAATTTATATTTTAGTGGCATTACTCACTTGGCCCTTGACCGCGTTGTATGGTGGGACATCGTACGAGGTCACGATTCTCAGCCATGAGGGAAAGACAAATAAGAAGAAGAAGAGTCATATATGTGTATAGTAGGTATATTTTAATGGACAGAATAGTAGAAAAAATATTTTAAGGAACGTAAGTATCTTATAAATAATCTCAAATCCTAATAAAGATTTAAAAGCTTGAGGCACTGTCTGATATAGAAGTTACTGTTTTTCAGTGCCTCAAGCTTTTAAATCTTTATTAGAATTTGAGATTATTTATAAGATACTTACGTTCCTCAAAATAAATTTTCTACTATTCTGTCCATTAAAATATACCTACTATACACATATATGACTCTTCTTCTTCTTATTTGTCTTTCCCTCATGGCTGAGAATCGTGACCACGTACGATGTCCCCCCATACAACGCGATCAAGGGCCAAGTGAGTAATGCCACTAAAATATAAATTATTTTTTACTTTTTAGTTCACTTTTTTAATAAAAGCTTGTTTTTAAAAATATTTTATTTACTATTTTATTTATTACTTTTTAGTCTTAAATCTTTGGAATTATTATTTATAATACCATTGACATACATACAACATTAAATTTATTTATACCGTTGAATTTATTTGAAAATAAAAGCTTGTAAAAAGTGAGAGAAAATTTTTTGTCGCGAAAAAAAAAATTTTTTTATGGAAGACGTCATCCCAGCCGGCCGACCCTTCATACAAAACAATATTTTTTTTCGCGTGAATTTTGTTTTTTTATTTTTCCGTAATTAGAATATGATACCAATTATGCCCATAGCCTCTTAAACTGATCACCAGCAATTTTGTTACACCTTGTATATTTGACTAGGTACGACATTCAAGATATTTCACATTGCAAATACCGTATTCTGTATTTACTTAGTGTACGTAACTAATGGATAAATCGTTGCATTCGTAATCCTTCAAAGACTATCTCAGGCGTCAGAATAGTCTATAATCTTATTGACAGAAACCGCATATCAGCATCCGATCGCCTATAAAATCACTTTGGAAAACTCCCGCAAATCCGAATATTAAGACGGGAGATTAAGGTCGGCCCCATCAAAAGCGACACCCACTTTAAGTCTTGGTAAGCCTGTAATACTGGTAGTCTGCCACTCGCAGGTCGAGCTTACACTCTCCGATCACGTCCCTGCAATCTGCATACCAGTGGGGGACCTAAGAAAACATGCCGTGTAAAAACTGCTATGACAATATTTTGTCTTACCGGATTTAGACTATTGAATTTTAGGTGTTGTTTGGTTATCTTACGGATTCCGGATTTAGTTATGTTTTTATGAGGAAAATATTGTAAAAAGATCAAACTTTTTAAATATATGCGATGGCAAATCCGCGAGTAAAAAGCCTATTGATATTTACAAATAATATTCTGATGTATTTATTATTTTTATGATTAATTAGACCGTAGAGAATGGGAATGGCCTTATTTCAAAAAACGTGCACGTAAAGTGTTTTAGCTACTAGTTACAACTACCATTTATTTTTACCTAATTTATGGCAAAAAAATCAAGTACAATGACTTGGTGACTTATTAACAATGATACCAATTATAAATATTATTTGAAACGGGGTATTTACCATGTATGGTCACGTCTGAAAATATGGATACATTAATGTGACAAAAACACGTATCCAAGACTTTACGCCTTGGTAATAGAGTCGTGGCTACATATTTTTGTCACATTAAATGTATCCATATTTTCAGACGTGACTGTACATTAGCGTAAAACGCTATAATGTGAATGGCCATGTGAGCTTGAAATCATACATATAATGATACCAATTATGTATTATAAGGTCTAAAGTTACAAAAGGTCAGTATTAAACTCAAAATCAAAAGAAATGCCTGTGACAGCGATTTTTTTTTAACTATTCTTCTATGGCAATAAAGTCTCTTCAAAGTAACACTGCCCGAAAAAAACAACATATAAAACACAAGACATCAGATATCTCATTTGCGTAAACAAGTTACAGTTACTATATAATTCGGTTCCTGCCTAAGCAAGACCTGTTGTGTAGGTATACTCGTAGTATAACGGCCTCCTAGCCTAGTCGGTAGTGACCCTGCCAACGAAGCAGGTGGTCCCGGGTTCCAATCTTGGTCAGGGCATTAATTTGTGTGTTCATCAATCACGGATATTTGTTCCTGAGTTGTGGATGGTTTCTATGTATTTAAGTATTTATATGTATATATCTATTATACACGGTGTAACATGAGGAAACCGAATAATTTTAACAGCGTATTCCTGATCATAATTGGAGACTAAAATGTCGTATAAACTTTTCTGGATTTCGCGAAAAAAAAAATTTTTTTTGCTTTTTTTTTGTGTGTTTTGTGTTTGTGTTTAACATAAAAACGTAAATGTTATTGGTAAAGATGTCGATTAAAATAAATTAGTACATTATTTTCGAAAAAATAGTTTACGTAAAGTATTCCTTGGCATTTTGATATCTGTCAATAAGAATGTCTAGACTAGACCCCATAAAGGGTGAAATCGCCATCAAAAAAGCGTTTTGCACTGAGTCACATAAAAAAATGTTTTTTTATTTAAGTGGTAGTAACTCTGAAACTAGGCGAATTCCAGAAAAGTTTATACGACATTTTAGTCTCCAATTATGATCAGGAATACGCTGTTAAAATTATTCGGTTTCCTCATGTTACACCGTGTATATATCGTCGCCTAGGACCCACAACACAAGCCTTATTGAGCTTACTGTGGGACTAGGTTGATTTGTGTAAGATTGTTCCATAATATTTTATTTTATTTATTATTTATTTATAGTGGTAATTTTTTAAGATGTCGGAATTTTCGGGTTTTTTCGGGTAGGTGGAGAAAAACAAGTCACATCTTGTGCACTAAATTTATTGTTAAAAAAATATTTATAATCACTTTTTGGACAATTAAACCTAATAATATTGATGCTTAAATAACCTTTATAACCTACCAGCATTTCCATTACATTTTCTCCACAAGTTAACTTCGATTTTTATCACTAACTTCACTCTCACAAAATGTCAGAAACAAGTGCAGTAAAAAGTTCAATTGAGGAATTGTCCGAGACATTCAAGAAGACGATGGCGCAGTTCCAGAAAGATCTCGACAACGCGGGCACCACTAATCCAACAGTCGCTGCTGTGGCTTCAAAGTTTGACTTTTTCAAGGACTTTGTTGTGAGGTCTCTCGATGCCTTGCAGAAGCAGGTGGAGCTTGTCACTCGCCAGGTGGACCACATTGAGACGCGCTCTCGCCGCAAGATGTTGTTAGTACATGGTATACATGAATCTGATTCTGAGGACACAACAAATCTTGCGGTTAACAAACTGCAGGCCGTGTTAGAAGATCTTTCCGCAGCAGATATTGAGCGCAGTCATCGGTTGGGTGGTCGTGGAGGGCGCGGCAAAAAGCCTAGAGCCATTCTTGTCAAGTTCAAGGATATAGCCACCAGGGATGATGTATGGTTTGGCAAGGTGGCACTCAAGGGCTCAGGCGTCACACTTGGTGAGTTTCTCACAAAGCCCCGCCACAATGCTTTCATGGAGGCTCGTGAGCGTTTTGGAGTGCGCAACTGCTGGACCTGGAACGGCGACGTGCTTGTGCTGGGAAAAGATGGCGTGCGCCGCCGTGCTAACAGCGTCGCCGATGTGAAAGCTCTGTCGGTTGCGCAGGCGACGCCTACCGATGCCGACGCGGAGCATCCTGCCGCTTCGTCGGAACCTGATATTCGGCCCGTCCCCCAGGCTCCGCGAGCTAGGCAGCAGCGTGCAAAGAGGGAGACTGTGAAGGCGAAGATTCGATCGTAGAGTACTCGTACCTACTTTGTTTGTTTACTGTGTAGTGCTTTTCTTGTTACCGTGTTACAATTGACTTCTTAATTTTGTCGTGCAGCACTTATCTGCGTCTACCCTTTCTTTCTTTTTTGATTAATTTGTTTATCTTAACTAGTTTTCGTAATAGCATTTGCTTTGCTTTGACATTAACTTGACATGACAGGCGCTTTGACATGAACAGCCCAGTGTTGCCACTTGTAAATTATTGCGTTCCGTTTCTGCTCTGAATGTTAATTATTTGTTGTTTTGTTTTTAATTTTGATCCATCCAGATATGCTGGCGGGTAGCTAAGGTACCTTAAATTAGTTTAGGGTTAGTAGATATATTATTTATTTGCTGCTGGCGGGTAGATTGTGGAGTTTTTGTTTAGTTTTTACTGTATATATTTTTATATTTATTGAATATTAGTATACACTTATTATATACTTATTATATTTTTAACTTTATATATATTTTTCAGATGCCTTTCAGTGATAACAGTGATCAGTATTTATCTTTTTCCTCCTTAGATAGTGTAAGTGAAGACAGCCTCCTTCGCTTCACGACATTCTGGAATCTCAGTTTAATGATGTACCTAAAAATTTTAACGTTGTGCATTTAAATGCGCAAAGTATTCCTGCACATTACAGCGATATGTTACTCTCTTTTGACATTAAGAACATTCATGCTATTTTAATTTCCGAATCGTGGCTCAGACCAGCTTTGCCTTCAACGTCTTACTCTTTACCTGGTTTCAATTTAATTCGGCACGACCGCCTTGGAAGAGGTGGCGGTGGAGTTGCGATTTACCTTCGTTCTTACATCCCCTATTCAATTGTTAATGTATCTGCCAGCTCTTCTACTTCTGATGCCGCAGAGTATATGTTTCTCGACGTTTCCCTCTCTCATTCCAAACTTTTACTTGGCGTTTTTTATTCCCCCTCCCTTCACGTTAATTACTTTGATTCTCTTGAGAAACTTCTCGAGGACCTTATGCCTTCTTATAATCATCACATTCTTATGGGAGATCTAAATACGTGTCTTCTGAAGGATGACAGTCGATCCCGGCGCCTTAAATCCCTGGTAGATGCATGCAATCTAACTATTCTCCCTTCAGACGCCACACACTATTTTCCAAATTGCTCGCCTTCTCTTCTTGATTTAACTTTAGTTTCTTCGACTTCTCATGTGTCTAAATTTGGACAATACTCCGCGAATGCCTTCTCATATCATGATCTGCTCTATCTCTCTTACAAAATTCGTCCTCCCAAATCTAAATCAAAAATTCTTTTGCAGCGCAATTTTAGTGGATTAAATGTGGAAAAGCTTCGAGATGACGCTTTAACAATCGATTGGAGCAGTATCGCTCGAGCGGGTTCGGTAGACGATCAAGTTTCTCTCTTTAATTCGCTCCTCATACAACTTTATGACGCTAATGCTCCTGTTCGTGCAATAAAAGTCAAGCATCCTCCTTGGCTCACTGAGGATATTAAAGCCCTTATAGAGAGGAAGAATCAATCTAAATCTAAGTATAAGGCTAACAACTCTGAGAAAAATAAACTTAAATATCATACCCTGCGCAATCGCTGTAGCACTATATGTCGAGATGCTCAGAGGCGTCATATTCACAGTTCTGTTGAAGATGGAAATCCAGCCAAAGTGTGGAAATTTTTGAAAGGTCTCGGAGTTGGCAAATCTCAACAGGCAACCAATTTAAACAATATTAGCGTTGACCAGCTTAACCAGCATTTTTCATCGTCCACCTGTTTCAGTGGTCCTAAGAAATCTAACTCACTTCATCATCTTTCATCACTTCCTGCCTTAGATTTCTCTTCTTTCTATTTTAGCCATTTCTGTGAGAGTGATGTTAGGAAGGGTATATTGAATATCACTTCTAACGCCGTTGGTGTTGACTGTGTTAGCCGAAATATGATACTCCCTCTCCTTGATTTGTTTGTTCCTATTATCACCGGTATTCTGAATTTTTCCATTTCATCAAGTACTTTTCCCAGTCTGTGGAAGGATGCCAATATTATTCCTTTACCCAAAAAATCCAACCCCAGTTCCTTCACTGACTATCGCCCCATCTCCATTCTTCCTTTCCTATCCAAAGTCCTCGAACGGCTAGTGCATCAGCAACTAACTTCCTTCCTGAATAGAAATGACCTCCTAAACCCATTTCAATCTGGTTTTCGTCCGGGCCATAGTACTACCTCGGCTCTTGTCAAGGTTACCGATGACATCCGTTTGGGTATGAATGACCAGAAGCTTACAGTTCTTGCACTTCTAGATTTCAGTAATGCCTTTAACACGGTCGATTTTGACATTTTGCTCGCGTTCTTACAGTCTCTTAACATATCGGCTGCAGCGATTGACTGGTTCCGCAGCTATTTGGTTGATCGTCGGCAAAGAATTAAACTAGATTCTTCGTGTTCTTCCTGGTGCAGCACATCAGCTGGTGTTCCACAGGGTGGTGTGCTGTCTCCTCTTTTATTTTCTATCTTCATTAATTCCATAACTCTTGATCTCTCCTCTTCGTATCACCTCTATGCCGACGACCTTCAAATATATTCGCAGGGTATGCATAGCGATCTCAATTCAGTTATAGAAGCCACGAATCTTGATCTGCTCCGCATATCAAATTGGAGTCAAAATTACGGTTTAAAAGTAAACCCCCTAAAGTCACAGGTAATTGTGATGGGTAGCGCTAAACAAATCTCCAAAATTGACTTTCTCAGGCTCCCTCCGATAGTCTTCGATGGTATCCAAATTCCTTTTTCCAACCAAGTGAAAAATCTTGGCGTAATCATGGATCGTTGTCTATCATGGGTGCCTCAGGTGAGTGAAGTGAGCAGGAAGATGTTTGCTGCCATAGGGTCTCTCAGACGGCTCCGGAATTTCCTGCCAAATGCTACTAAAATTGCGCTTGCTCAGTCGTTACTTCTACACCTTATGTCTGAGGCACGGTTATCTCCCTAACCAGCTTATGCGGACTGTGGTGGTGCCGCTTGCTAAAAATAAAACGGGTGACTTGTCTGAATTAGGGAACTACAGACCCATCTCACTTGCAACTATTATGGCAAAAGTCCTCGATGGCTTGCTTAATGCACATCTGCAGAAACATGTAAAGTTGAACGACGCGCAATTCGGGTTCAGGCCTGGACTCTCAACAGAAACTGCAATTTTGTGCCTTAAGCAAGCTATTGGGTATTACAGGGACAGGAACACGCCTGTGTTCGCGTGTTTCCTGGACCTGTCAAAGGCCTTTGACCTGGTTGTCTACCAAATACTGTGGGACAAGCTGGCTAAAACTGGAATACCTAAAGAGTGCATAGGCTTGTTAAAATACTGGTATAACAATCAGGTCAATCAAGTGAGATGGGATGGAGAGTATTCAGAAGAATATAGGCTCCAATGTGGGGTTAGACAGGGTGGGCTAACATCTCCCACCTTGTTTAACCTATATGTTGACGAACTGATTGGGAGACTCAGTAGCGCGCGTGTCGGATGTCATGTTTTGGGAACATGTTTCAATAACATAAGCTACGCGGATGACATGGCGCTGCTGGGCCCCTCAGTTAGCTCTTTAAAAAAACTAATCACCATATGCGAGGGTTACGCCGACCAGCATGGTCTTAGGTATAATGCAACCAAAAGTGAAATACTCATTTTTAAGGCTCAAAAGTACAATTTTGATTGGACTGTGCCTAGGTTCATGCTGGGAGGGGTACCCCTCAAAGTGGTGAAGAGTGTTAAGTATCTAGGGCACGTGCTAACTGGAGATCTGAAAGATGATATGGATCTAGAAAGAGAAAGGAGGGCTATGGCTGTAAGGGGCAATATGGTTGCCCGCAGATTTGCACGTTGTAACACACAAGTAAAGTTAACGCTTTTTAAAGCATATTGTCAAACTTTTTACACGTGCAGTCTGTGGGCGACATTTACGCAGAGAGCCTATAACACGTTAAGAGTTCAGTACAATAACGTCATGAGGATGCTGTTGAGGCTGCCGAAGCACTGTAGTGCATCTGGTATGTTTGCAGAGGCGCGAACGGATGACTTTTATGCCATTAGGCGTAAAAGAATAGCGTCTCTGCTGACACGCGTGCGCGGCAGTAGCAACAGCCTCCTAAGGACGTTGGCTGAACGCCTTGATTGCCGTCTCACGAGTTACTGGGTAGACGTGCTGATAGGCAGGGCAAAATAAAATAAGTTTAGTTTAATTTAGTTGTAGGTAAATACTAACATAGAGTGTAAGTAAAGCAATATTTATTTTTCTTGTAACTAACAAAACTATGGATCAAACCGGTCTGAAATAAATGAATTTTATTTTATTTTTTTATTTATTATGCAGATATCTCCTATTTAGACCTAACCGAGGAGCAACTTAATAAGCTTGAGCGTATTCAAAATGCCTGCATTCGGTTCATTTTCGGATTACGCAAATTCGACCATGTTTCTAGTTTTCGTTCTCAACTCAAATGGCTCCCTATCCGTCACCGCCGTAACTCTCACATACTTTCTTTACTCTTTTCTATACTTTTTAACCCTGCAACTCCCCGCTACCTCAAAGAGCGTTTCTCTTATCTTAATTCTATTAGATCCTCTCAAAAATTGCTCCTAAAAGTGCCATCTTCATCTTCCAAATTTTATAATTGCTCATTTACGTTCCAGGCCGTTCGTTTGTGGAATTCTCTCCCTCTCAACATTAAACGCGCGCAATCTATTGGTAGCTTTAAATCGCAACTTAAGGAATACTATTTATCTCTTCCTTAGGTTTTTAAGTTGACACTGTTGTTTCTTATTGTGTGTATTATATATGTATATATGTACGTATATGTATGTTTATTTTGTATTTATTTAAGTATGTATATTCATATGAATGTGCTGTGTTATCTATTTCGTCTCTTTTGTTTCTATGCACCACCTACTGCTTATTGTTTTTCTCTAGTCTCCACTACCCAAAGGTTGTCTGGAAGAAATCGCTCATTAGTGATAAGACCGCCTGTTGTTACCTCTACCTAAATTTATCTAATTGTAAAATTTGTGCTTGTAACTGTATGAGGTGTGCAATAAAGAGTATTTATTATTATTATTATTATGTAACAGAGACTAACACGAAATGGTTTTTTTAATATTTTTATTATATGGCTTTTACTCCTCGCCGATTTTGGCGAGGTGACTTCTGCCAATGTCGAGGTGTATACTTTTGATTTTATAAATCTTTAGTAATATAAATAAAAGCAACGTTGTTCGGTTGAGGCCTTGCTGATTGTAAGGTGATAGCCTCCCTACAAACACGTGGGTGGCCGAGACCCCGGATAACCGTTTGTTCAACTAAAGGGAGGTTACGCGCGTTTTGAGACTAATTTTTCATTAGCCGCACACTTGTTCGTTAGGTCACCGCACAATAAGCTATGAATATTACACACTGAACTACGTAAATGAGCAAAAAACAAATAACAATTCTAAACACGCTGTCGCCATCTTGAGCTCAAACGGGTATCACCAACACGAAATTTACCAAGACACGTTACAAAAGTCTTTAGACAAGTCTTTTCAACTAACTAAGCCTTAATACCCCCGTCTAATTGACGTGACACACATGGTAATTACCATTCAGCGATCCATCTCGCGATATATTAAAGCCCACGTAAATTTGACATGACTTAGAATTAATCACAAGACATGGCGCCAATATGGCCGACTCGATGTGAAAGATTACGTACTTACGTAACTTTTAGAGCAGATACTACACTCACATAAAAACCCATAAAATGTATAGATTTTCTTTTTTCATTAAAAAATACTGGTGGAGCTTGTGCGGAGAGAGAAGTGTCGTAGAATGCATTATATGTGGACGAGTTTAGTGAAAGGGCCCACTTTGTCCGTTTACATAGATTTTAGGAAGTACCTACTAACTAATAACTTCAAATCGACAAGTGGAACCTTTTTCTCTAACAATAAAAAAAATCTAGTTCCCACACCACGGAACTTCGGTCTCACTTAAAAAAAAAATAATAATAATATTATAGGACGATCTTATACAAATCGACCTAGGCCCACAGTAAGTTCAATAAGGCTTATGTTATGGGTACTAGATGACGATATATACAATAGATAAATATGGATAAATACTTAAATACATAGAAAACATCCATAACTCAGGAACAAATATCTGTGATAAACACACAAATAAATGCCCTGACCAAGATTCGAACCCGGGACCTTCTGCTTCGTAGGCAGGGCCACTACCGACTGGGCTAGGAGGCTGTTAAAATGATAACTGATTATTTATTTTTTTGAGTTTTAAAATTACAGTCTCAAACATAGTGCCAGTTATAGTAACTTTACATACACATTTATCAAACACATACAATATTTTATGGCTTTGTAGAAAATAAGACAAAACAAATATTTATTTCACATTATATTGTTACAATTATTCTTTGCTCATCGAACAGCCTACAAAATAGTGGCATTTTAAAATTATTTTTTGTCATTTACAAAACATTCCAGGTTTCTTGTCTAGTACAGTGTAAACATCTATAGTATTATGTAATCCGTGCAAATACGTCTTTAGTGAATTTAATAAAGACCTATGATTCTGATCGCATAAGATTGATGGGCTAATTCTCAATGAGAAAAGATATGATGGGGATGCGAGGAGCACAAAATATGCTGGTTTGTGCAACTTTTGCTATCGCTTCAGACGTAGGCTGTTGCGAGCTACGGTAGCAGCAGTGAAGGGAGGCATCTCTGTTGGTTTGTTTAGAATTGGCTGGACGCATGTGTAATCTTATCAAAATTATATATTTGTATCCATTGAAACCAAAGATTAAAAGTAAAAGTAAACTAAACTTAACTAACTACAGGTGATATCATTAAACTATCAATGATTGTTTGTTCAATGTTTATATTTGAAATCTGTTTGCAGTGATAAGTGCGTCTGTTGTTTTTGAATTATTGTGTTTTCAAAACTTATTATGAAATATGTTATAAACGTGATTACTTTCTTACTTTGCCTCTAGTCATAAGTTTACTTTATTTCATAGTAGGTACCAATTTGATTTCTAGGCCACTGTAGAACGTTGTCGTAATGACAGTTGCCCGGGGACACGTATAAACGTAACCTATTCGCTACTAAACTAGCTATTGTGACAAGGTTCTATAGTGGCCTAGGAATCAAATTGGTTGACTGTACATTAAAATCAAAATTACAATACTAACTCTTTATAAAATTATAACACTATATTAATTTTTCAAAAGAGCAGCAGAAAAAATGTTGACATCTCGTTTGATTTATACTGACCGTCACACTTGAGTGACGGTGACTAATGACGTCACAAAGCGGTCACGGTCCGTGTGTTCTACGTCACTATTCATACGTACATATGTTGCAAGACTTGTGCGATTTAGGGCGGGTAAAGTACAACGGATGATTTTGTTTATAAAAAAAGTTATACTTATCCTAATTAACCTTAAGGTCCGTAACAGATAAGTAATATGAATAAAAAAATATCAGAGACCACAAAATAAAATTTAAAAATGACGAGCATTTTCGCCGATTTGGGCAAGATTCTATCTCATTATCTAAATATTTTTTCATTTAAATTAACAAATTTTTGATTTTACTGACAGTTTGTACTTAGAGCAAAAAGTACATAAATATAATATTAATTTTTAGGGTCCGTACCCAAAAGGTAAAAACTGGACCCTATTACTAAGACTCCGCTATTCGTCTGTCCGTCTGTCACCAGGCTGTACTCATGAACCGTGATAGTTTGACAGTTGAAATTTTCACAGATTATGTATTTCTGTTGCCGCTATAACAACAAATACTAAAAAGCAGAATAAAATGAATATTTAAGGAGGCTCCCATACATGATTTTGTTGCCGTTTTTATAGATAATGGTACGGAACCCTTCGTGTGCGAGTCCGACTCGCACTTAGCCGGTTTTTTTTATGAATAAGTACGTAGAATTTTGGTAAGTCAAGTACCCACGTTTACTTATCTTAACGTAACGGACGCCCTCGCACTCACTGTATGACGTCACGACATATCTTCCTGACTTATTTATGGCACGTATGTGTGAGTTATTGCACCGCGCTGGCGCTCCGACGGCCCTAAAGATGAATTTACGAAGACCGCGCGCGGGAAGGCATATTTCGCCTGAACTACGCAGTCGCACAGACTGTGGAATATAGATTTGGGTGGTCCATGAATGTCTGGATAAAAAAAAATTAAATAAATCTTATCGCCACAAAGCTGCTTTTGCTCTATTATGAAACCTGGTGGCAAACAAGCATACGGCCCACCTGATGGTAAGCAGCTATCGTAGCCTATGGATGCCTGCAACTCCAAAGGGGTCACATGCGTGTTGCCGACTCTTTACAAAACGGGATTCACTGTGTTGACGGCTAAAGTAACAAGAGGGTCCCTCATCGTCAACACACCGGGTCCTCCTTGAGCTCTTTGGCAACCTTACCAGCAGAAACACAACACTATGAGTGTCTAGTGCTATTTGGTTATGGTTTTCTGTAAGGTTCTTCCCCAGTCGGGCTCTGCTCCAGATTTGAGCGAGATGACATTCGCTATGCTGTGGCCTACCACTCATAACGAGATGACATTCGCATACCTCTCTTTCGGACGTAGTTTAAGGACATACCCGGGTCCACTAACGTTGATCGAACCGTCTACTGTGATCCCACCTTTATCGCCCACTGCTGAGGATGACCATGGCCTTTCATCGTTAATCCCTTGGTCCCCACCCTGAGCCAATCTCATCCAGAAAAGACCAGTAACTTTCCGAATGTTGTCTACCCATCGAACTAATTGACGCAAACTCCAAAGAGTTTCAAATCAAGAGAATAGATCAAAATCTGTTGTGAACTGTACCTTAGAAGTATCCACTTGCTCGATATTTTGTAGTTGACTCTTCAGCTAAGTAATACAGGTAACTATTTCTACCAGAACCAAGTGGGTGGGTTATATAATCAGAGAGTATGTATTACATACTCTCTGATTATAAGTATAAGTCTGAAGCGCCATCTGAACGAGGGCAAACCAAAGTTTCCTCCTAATGTAGGGGAGCGCCATTTAGTAATTGATGGCGTTACAAGATGGCGCTGTACGGTCCCTCTAACTTTGGTTTGCTTTCATGGCGCTTTAGACTTGGAGCCTAAAAAAGGTCATATTAAAGCTCTATTTAATACATACTCTCTGATATAATCCATCTAGTAGTTGAGATAGTCTGTGGTAAAGGCAGGTGACACGGGTGCATGAAAGTTGCTTTGTTTAGGCGCCATAGATTAATGTTGACGGTTTGAAGCGACCGAGATTTATGGGTTGTTGTTACGAGCCGATTACAAGCTATTTTTAGGGTTCCGTAGTCAACTAGGAACCCTTATAGTTTCGCCATGTCTGCCCGTCCGTCCGTCCGCGGATAATCTCAGTGACCGTTAGCACTAGAAAGCTGAAATTTGGTACTAATATGTATATCAATCACGCCGACAAAGTAGTAAAATAAAAAGTGAATTTTTTTTTTTTATTAGGGTACCTCCCCTATACGTAAAGTGGGGAGTGATTTTTTTTTTTCATTTCAACCCTAACGTGTGATATATTATTGGATAGGTATTTAAAAATGAATTGGGGTTTCCTATAATCATTTTTCGATAATGTAAATATTTTCGGAAATAATCGCTCCAGAAGTAAAAATATATGCGTCCCCCCCCCCCCCCTCTAACTTTTGAACCATAAGTTTTAAAAATATGAAAAAAATCTCAAAAGTAGAACTTTATAAAAACTTTCTTGGAAAATTATTTTGAACTTGATAGGATGAATAGTTTTTGAAAAAAAAATACAAAATAATTTCTGAACTAAGTTTGTAATTTAACCGTATAAGCAGGTGTTTATTGTACCTGTAATTTCTACAAAATTACAATGAAATGACGTGCTTTCAAATAAAGTAAAAACGGTGAAAATCGGTTCACGCAATAAAGAATTATCCCATAAAAATCATCTTCCATACTTTATGCTCGCGCGCAATAGTTTACTCAATTTGCCGATAGATGTCGCTGTACATGGAACTCTCATATCATATCCTACATGGCGGTGTTATTAACTCTTAAGTGGGGACACTTACTGTGACGGACGGAAAACTACGGAACCCTACAGTGAGCGTGGCCCGACACGCTCTTGGCCGGTTTTTTACCCTTGAAAAGTCAAATACTATAACTTTTCTTTTAAGGGATTCCACTTTTCTTTCTGTCAGTTCGTTTTTATTTTGCTACTGTTATTAAGTCCGGTAAATAGTAACAATGTATGGACACATTGGACACTTTATGTATAAATTTATTCACAATGTGTCCTAGAAAAATATTTTTTGACATGATGCCCATGGCCGCCTTCTATTAAACCGCTCGCCGTCGGCAGGGTGTTCACCCTCAAACCCAGGAGCCTAAAGATTCACGCACTGTGCGCTTTAAGAGGAATTTCCTCCCGCGAACGCTTTGGCTTTGGAATTAACTCCCTGCCGAGGTTTTCCCAAGGGGCTACAGACAGGTTTTTCAAAAAAGGAGTGTATTGGTTCTTGAAGCGTAGGCAACGCGCATGTGATTCCTCTGGAGTTACAGGCGTCCACAGGCTGCGGTGAATGTTTGCCATCGGCCGGGCCGTGTGCTTGTTTGCCGCCGTCTGCAGACTCCGTTGTTGCGAGTTCCATTAAAACTCGGCCAAACAGTGCTGTTTGAAAAAGTGGTCGCCAACTAATTTTGTTCTGACACAAATTAATTGAAATCTATGACGCCCCGCGCAGCGCCATCTGTTGTCAACCCTTAATTAAGGAGCCAAATGTACTGGCACCGCTGAAAGGTGTGATTGATGATCATAATATTGATATATATACGTGTCTATGGAATTGACGACAAATCGTTATATCCTTTTGTAACTATCTGGGTTCAATTGTAATACATTAGGTTAATTTAATTGAGTCAGAAAGTGTAAATTTATTATCAATTTACGAAAAGTGAAAGTGATGTAGGTATTTAGCGATTTCTCAGTTGTGTCTACCTACATAGGTAGATATGAACCAGCTATGATATAAGGGTCGCAGCTAACCGGGTCACCGGTGCCTTCTAAGGCATGCGTAGTACGGGGTCCCGAAAAGGGAAAGTCCTCCCGCACCAATGTGGATAAGGAGGGATTCACAGTGGTGGAAAGGAAGAGCAAGAAGCGAAGGGCGCCCCGCAAGACTCTGTATGGCACTGCGGAACCGGGTAATACTGGTATTCGGATTGCAATACCGAATAGGGCGCTCTACGTGTCGGGCTTGCATCACTCCACCGTGGTCGACGATGTGGTGGAGTACGTTCACCGGAAGACTGGCTTAACGTTGAGGGTGCACCAGCTACAGTCCCGGCACTACGTGCACTTCAGCTCGTTTGTGGTGCGCGCGCCGCGGCCGCTGCAAGACACCATCGCGAGTGCACATTTCTGGCCGAAGGGTGTCGTGTTTCGGCGATTCCGGGGCAATCTGCCGAATCCTATGCCCGATCAGACGACGCAACGGAGCCACGCAGTTACGTCGCCTAACTCAACCTAGTATTAAGTAATTTTATATGTTTTTATATGTTTATTTTGTAGTTCGCAGTGCCTTGGTTTTTACTCTAATGCTGTGTAACTGTTTTTTTGAAGAATAATAATAAATAATGAAACTGCCTTGTATATAATTTAAGAGCTACCTACTATGTTTACGTTTTTATACATCATTTTATAACGTGACATTTCAAAAATTGTGTTTTTTTCAGAGAGATTAAAAAAAACACTAAAATTTTATTTGTTATAACTTTAGAAGGAAGAAACATTTTTTGTCATAGATACGGTGTTTACTGAAGTATAAGGTAAACGAACGCAACAATAGAAAACAACATTATGTAGTTATGACTTCGCATTTTGCAGTATCGATCGATCGGTTTTTATGGGCTACATCGTCGTAACCCGAATTAATTAATAATATACTTCGAATTTTATGATCAATAACGGCGTTTTTTTAGTGAATTATTTAGGAATACGACATTTTTTAAACATTCGCCACATCTGATTTCATCATCATCATCATCATCATATCAGCCGAAAGACGTCCACTGCTGGACATAGGCCTCCCCCAAAGAGTGCCACAATGACCGGTCCTGCGCCACCCGCATCCAGCGGACTCCCGCGACCTTCACCAGGTCATCAGTCCACCTTGCGGGGGGTCTACCCACGCTGCGCCTTCCGGTTCGTGGTCGCCACTCGAGAACCTTTCCGCCCCAACGGCCATCGGTTCTACGAGCAATGTGCCCCGCCCACTGCCACTTTAGTTTAGCGATTCGGAGGGCTATATCGGTTACTTTGGTTCTGCTGCGGATGGCCTCATTTCTGATGCGATCACGCAGAGAGACTCCAACCATAGCCCTCTCCATTGCCCTTTGGGTGACTTTGAGCCTTCTTATGAGGCCCATTGTAAGCGACCACGTTTCAGTTCCATAAGTCATCACTGGCAACACACACTGGTCAAAGACTTTCGTCTTGAGACACTGCGGAATATTGGACAAAAAGATGTGCCGTAGCTTCCCGAACGCTGCCCAACTGAGTCGGATTCGTCGATTGACCTCTTTCTCGAAGTTGGATCTACCTAACTGGACAGTATGTCCTAAGTATATATAATCGTCCACAACTTCGAGTGTAAAGTCTCCGATTGTAACGGGAGTTGGTGCTACATGGGTATTTGAAATGATCTTCGTCTTATCCATGTTCATCTTTAGACCAACTCGCTGGGAGGCCTTACTGAGGTCATCGAGCATCGTACTCAAATCCTCCATGGTCTCAGCCAAGACTACTATGTCGTCAGCAAACCGAAGGTGAGTGATGTACTCGCCGTTTATGTTGATGCCTAGCCTTCTCCAGTTCAGAGTCTTGAAAACATCCTCCAGTGCAGCGGTAAACAGTTTAGGAGAAATAACATCTCCTTGCCTGACTCCCCGCTGCAACGGAATAGGCTTCGAGTTCTGGTCCTGGAGTCGGACTGACATAGTGGCGTTCTCGTACAAACACTTCAGCACTTCGATATAGCGATAGTCCACTTGGCACCTCTGGAGAGATTGTAGTACAGCCCAGGTTTCGATCGAGTCGAAGGCTTTCTCGTAGTCCACGAACGCTAAGCAGAGGGGCAGGTTATACTTCTCAGTCTTCTGTATAACCTGACGGAGCGTATGGATGTGGTCTACGGTACTAAAGCCTCTTCGGAAACCGGCTTGTTTGGGAGGCTGGAAGTCATCTAGCCTGCGTGCGAGACGGTTCGTAATGACTCTTGAAAACAGCTTATAAACATGGCTCAGAAGTGAAATGGGTCGGTAGTTCTTCAGTAACGCGTTATCACCCTTGTTGAAGAACAATACCACCACACCTCTGTTCCATGCCTTAGGCGTTCTCCCTTCTAGTAAAACGGAGTCGAACAACTTCTGAAGGGCCATAAGGACCGGTTTACCACCCGCCTTCAGAAGTTCGGCTGTAATTCCGTCTTCACCTGGTGCCTTATTGTTTTTGAGCTGTTTAAGAGCCATTCTAATCTCGTACGGGCTGATGTCCGGGATGTCTTCGGTATAATGTCGGGTCAGTCTAGCTCTAGGGTCTTCCGCCAGATCAACTTCAGGTCTGCTAGTTGATGTGTATAGCTGTCCATAAAAGTCCTCTATCTCCCCCAGAAGCTGGGGTCTGGATGAAACAATTCTACCATCCACAGTTTTTAAGTTGGCGAGCTGGCTCTGCCCAATAGACAGATCCCTTGCGAAAACTTTAGGGCCCTTATTCTGCTCAATGGCCTCTTCAATACGATTTGTATTGAATTGGTGCAAATCACGGGTAAGGGACTTAGAGATCCGTTTATTGAGCTGCCGGTATAATGACGCATCTGCTGAGGATTGCAGAAACATTCCTCTCCTTTCCTCGATGAGTTTCTGAGTGGAGTCAGAGAGCCTTTTCGTTCTGTTGCTCCGCTGGGCCTTAAAAAACTTAGACCCAGTACTATGGACAGCTTCCACAAACCCGTCGTTGAATTCGTCCACATCGCCGCCTAGACAATCGAAACGGTTTTGGAGTTCCAGCTGGAAGCTCTCAGGGTTTTGTATTTGAAGTGCTGCTGGAGGGAGCGTAGACTTCATCAGTCGAGAGCGCTCTAGCTTAACACATATATTCAATGTGCCTCTCACCAGACGGTGATCACTTCCGGTTTTAACCGTATTGATCACAGAGACATCATTGAATATATGCTTCCTCGTCGACATGATGAAGTCAATCTCGTTTTTAGTTGCACCGTCGGGACTCATCCAGGTCCACTTCCTGTGCTCACGTTTCTTGAAGAAGGAATTCATCATGTAGAGGGAGGCTCCAAGAAGCCAGCCAGTAGTTGGCCCCGGTGGTTCCGACTTCCAAATCCAAATTGCCCCACTCTCAGCTCTTCACCATCTCTCTTGCCCAGTTTCGCGTTGAAGTCCCCCATAACAACGGTGAAGTAGGTTTTGGAGCTATGCATGGCCTTCGATATATCCTCATACATAGCCTCCACCTCGTCATCGGAGTGTGCCGAAGTCGGCGCATACACCTGTATGACCTTCAACGAGTACCTCTTGGATACTCTGAGTATAAGGTACGCCACCCTAGTCGACACACTCTCGATCTTCACCACGTTGTTCACGAGGGACTTATGGACGATGAACCCGACACCTCCCTGGGACTGTTGGTCGCCCTCCCGGAAGTAAAGCAAGTTGCCGGACTTTAGGATTATCGTTTCCTCCCCCTCTCTTCGGACTTCAGATAACCCTATGACATCCCAACGCAACTTGCTCAATCCTTCCTCCAGTTCCACTATCTTTTCGTTGGTCCGCAGTGTACGCGTGTTATAAGTTGCCAGGGCCAGAAGTCGTCGGTGGTGGTAGCCGGATCTTCGCCGGAGATTCTTAGCACCCCTGACCCCGCTAGTACCCTGGCCGCTACCATAACCAGGGCACCGGGGGTCGCCGGACACTCGGGGCCGTGATTTTTGTCTTCTTTCCATGGGGGGTGAATGCCGTAATCGCCACGCTGGGCATGCGGGTTGGCGATCGCAGTATCTCCACCGCACTCCGAGGATGCTGCTGCCCATCCCTCGGTGGTCTTGGCCGTAGTTTTAGGACATACTCCGGGTCCGTCTACATCCGGGTACATCTGATTTATTCAAAAATATTTTAGGTACAATGCAAATAATGCAATAAATTTACCATAGAGCTATTACGGATATCGAAATTATATTACACTTCTAAGTGAGGATCTCACGAGATAAAACGTTTTAAAAAAAGGCGCAATTCACATTTTTTTAATGTGCTTTCTGCTAGTGTTTTTTTGATACGATATTACTTCGCTTGCACCAATGAATATGAACTACCAATATACTCTACAATAACATCATATCCATAGAATTTTGGCCTGAATGCCCCCTGAAGCCGCCATGCAAATGCAAGCCAGGCCATAACTCACGAAGCGGACGTTCAGAATGACGTGACTTATGACGTCATCGGCCACACGACCCGGTATTGAGAGCTTATGTTTCCGGTGCACGTCCACTGCTGAGATACTGCTGATCTTGATAGGTCGCATTTTAATTAAATTTGATAATTTATGGGGTTGGTGATTTTGTTCACCTTTGAATTTATTGCCATTGTAATACTTTTTGGAGTCAAAATTGAAGAATAAACCTATGTAAAAAAAACAGTGTTAAACAGAAGTGCTTATTGAATTAATAGAAATGTTTGACCTCTGCTTAACCCTTTGATACACGTGTGACCATGTGGTGATATTTCTATTCAAATAAGGGAGTCAATATATAGCTAACGTAAACTAAATATTAATCCAACCACGATTTTAATTTAATTGAATATGTTTAGAAACTGATATTTAAACAAGCTCGACGTTTGACATGTTCAAACTGTTGATTAGGAGGACAATTCTAACTTTTAAACACATTTAAAATTTGACCTGGGTTTGATATTATATATTATGAATTTATGATACGACTCGCCCTTATCTTTTCCATTTTCCTTTATGCTTCGGAGACATGGACGCTAAGAGCATGCACTCGAAAAAGGATCGACGCGTTCGAGATGTGGTGTTGGCGTAGCATGTTGGGTATTTCCTGGACAGAACACCGGACCAACGCTTCCATCTTGAAGGAACTCAGCATTAGAACTCGTCTGTCAACTATCTGTATGCAACTACTTCTCCAGTATTTCGGTCACGTGGCCCGACGCGATCCAGATAATCTGGAGAAGCTTATTGTTATCGGCCAAGTGGAAGGAAAAAGAAGCCGTGGAAGATCACCCACCCGATGAACGGACGCGGTGGTGGAAGCCTGACAAGCAAACCTGCAGACATCTATCCGAAAAGGTGAAGATAGAACCGTATGGAAAGCTTTCGTGAAAAAAGTTACCGACGATTGCTCTCGCGACCCTCAGTCATGAGGAAACGAGAGTGAAGGATACCACTCGTACAATACAATATATTGAACACCTCAAAAAGAAAACCAGTACAGATAATGCATAGATTCAAATAAGAGACTCGTAGTGCATCCCGCGCGCGCTAATGTGGGAGAACATGAAGCCATATGATAGGAAAGGCGAGGCCTGTCGCGCGAGCATTGGCTCCCAGCGATTATCCCAAATACAGAACAAACCTATGTGATATCAAAATTTCAAAATTAGAATATCGCTCTCACTACATGAATTCAAACTCCTACGCTCGCGCTAACATGAATTCAAAACACCTAATATACATGAACTCATGGACCAAATAGTACCTACTTGGACCGAAAACGTCTATACAAAATCACGTTTAGGCAAACGCAATGAATGAATGAATTAATGAATTATTTATTTCATGTAACCAAGACACAATATTATTAGTGGATCTTATAGACTAAGGGGTTAGTAGGCTTAAAATAAAACAACACTGACAGGGGTATGTAATCCCTCGCAGTGTGACATGTACAATTGGGTACTTTCCTGGGTAAAAAAAATATAATTATATTTAGTCCGTCAGTTAGATTATCAAAAAATATTGGACACGTCATTATGCTAAAAATTGTACTGAAATGTGACGTCACGCGGAACTTTAACGGGCTATATCTTCACCAATTTTTGTTTGATTGACAAAATAAAAAATACATGTCCAATATTTTTTGATAATCTAACTGACGGACTAAATATATTTTTTTAGGAAAGTAGCCAATTGTACAGACAGTCAAGCCTATCCGCAATCATGCTCAGGATGCTGTTGGGACTGCGGCGCACCCGGCGCACCAGGGATGCTGCGCGCTTGCGCAAGGTCGCGTAGAACCAGTCCAAGCAATAACGCAAAATTTAAATGTTTGGTGGATGTTAGTAGTCATCGTCTGCGATCGAGTGCCAATCTCACACTTGCCATCCCTCATCATAAATTTCATACCTACGATAAATCTTTTATAGTAATGGCAGTAAAACTGTGGAACGAGTTGCCTCTAACCTTAAGGCAATCGCAGTCTGTTGCATCGCTTAAGGAACAACTAAAGAAATTATGGCTATCTGATGGAAATTAACTTGTTTGTTGCTGTATTTAATATATTACTACACGTATGTATTTAATATATTACTATATAAACCTATTATTGATTTCAACTCTTTTCTTTTACTTATTTATTGTTTTTTTTTTCTTTGAATTTCCTGTAGTATGTACTATGTTGTAGATACATAGTGCTGTATGTGTCTGCCATTCACATTCAGTTCTCACCTATTCAAAGGTTAGCTGGAAGAGATCCCTTAAAGGGATAAGTTCGCCTTGTACTACTTTTGTTTTATCGTGTTTTTTGTACAATAAAGTGTTTATAGATACAAACATATCACCATCAATCGCTTTACTAACGCAGTAGGTTTCAGTTCCATACATTTTGTTCGGCGATTTGACTATGTCAAAATAACTCAACCTTCGTAAAATAGATGACGTTGTGGCACTTGATACCGAAATAGAGGTATAACCTGAGTTTTAGAGGAGCGCAATTTTGTATAGATACCCACTGTAAGTCCAAGTATCTTTTGGTCTATGACATGAAATATTTGGAAGTCAACATTTAACGTCGTATGATCATGTAATACGGGTACATTGTGACGTGGGTAGCGTTTACATTTGCCTCTAAAAATAGCCTAGTACGTTGTTAACTACTAATGAAATGAGTTATAAATGTTTACTTAAACTCTTATAATTAATTAATTAAGGGATATGTTCGCCTTGTACTTGCGTTTTCCTATTATTATATTGTTTTTGAATTGTTATTGTAAAATAAAGAGTTTACATACAGACGTTAATATTTAAGACGGATAATCACGCAATTCAAGTCGATTTTTACTATACAACAACAACACCTCAAGCGAGTAGTAAACTAAGCCGCCGTAAACTTCAAAATCCCATTTTCTTAAACCCGACCCACCTTGTCCTCATAACAAATGAATCACCTGAACCAGAAAAACCAGTCCACAGTTCCATTAAGAAGAAAGACCGTACTCTTGATGAAGTATGTAATCCTCTAGGAGTGCAGACCGTTTCGGCTAACGAAGACAAATTAAGCTCAACTAACTGTGCCAGTAGGGCCCGGATTACGGAGGGATGTCTTGGATATGCTGCGTTTACATGAGCTTAGTGAATAGTGTTTAGTACTAGTCATAGTCACTGTCATGCGTGTGAACATAACATGTTCATAGTATTACTCTAGGAGTGCAGACTGTTTCGGCTAATGAAGACAAATTAAGCTAAACTGACTGTGCCAGTAGGGCCGGGATTACGGAGAGATATCTTGATATGCTGGGTTTGCTTCAGCTTAGTAAATAGTGTTTAGCACTAATTATCTTAGTAACTGACACTATCCTATCATACGTGTGAGCTGAACAATAACATGCTCATTATTAGTGATACAGCAAGTGCAGTTTTGTAGGATTTATTTAATTGTCTGAAGTATTTTAGGTATACCTTTAATTGATTATTCAGGTTACCCTCGTCGATCGCAAAGTCGATGGCACCAAGCCATCTGTCATAAAACTTTATTTAAATTTATATGAAGTTTCACACACACTGGGACCCGGAGTATGTCCTAAAACTACGGCCAAGACCACCGGGGGATGGGCAGCAGCATCCTCGGAGTGCGGTGGAGATACTGCGATCGCCAACCCGCATGCCAAGCGTGGCGATTACGGCATTCACCCCCCATGATAAGAACAAAAAACCACGGCCCCGAGTGTCCGGCGACCCCCGGTACCCTAGTTATGGTAGCGGCCAGGGTACTAGCGGGGTCACGGGTGCTAAGAATCTCCGGCGAAGATCCGGCTACCACCACCGACGACTTCTGCCCTGGCAACTTATAACACGCGTACAATGCGGACCGACGAAAAGATAGTGGAACTTGAGGAAGGATTGAGCAAGTTGCGTTGGGATGTCATAGGGTTATCTGAAGTCCGAAGAGAGGGGGAGGAAACGATAATCCTAAAGTCCGGCAACTTGATTTATTTCCGGGAGGGCGACCAACAGTCCCAGGGAGGTGTCGGGTTCATCGTCCATAAGTCCCTTGTGAACAACGTGGTGAAGATCGAGAGTGTGTCGACTAGGGTGGCGTACCTTATACTCAGAGTATCCAAGAGGTACTCGTTGAAGGTCATACATGTGTATGCGCCGACTTCGGCACACTCCGATGACGAGGTGGAGGCTATGTATGAGGATATATCGAAGGCCATGCATAGCTCCAAAACCTACTTCACCGTTGTTATGGGGGACTTCAACGCGAAACTGGGCAAGAGAGATGGTGAAGAGCTGAGAGTGGGGCAATTTGGATTTGGAAGTCGGAACCACGGGGCCAACTACTGGCTGGCTTCTTGGAGAAGGAGGGACTCTATATGATGAACTCCTTCTTCAAGAAACGTAAGAACAGGAAGTGGACCTGGATGAGTCCCGACGGTGCAACTAAAAACGAGATTGACTTCATCATGTCAACGAAGACGCATATATTCAATGATGTCTCTGTGATCAATACGGTTAAAACCGGAAGTGATCACCGTCTGGTGAGAGGCACATTGAATATATGTGTTAAGCTAGAGCGCTCTCGACTGATGAAGTCTACGCTCCGTCCAGCAGCACTTCAAATCCAAAACCCTGAGAGCTTCCAGCTGGAACTCCAAAACCGTTTCGATTGTCTAGGCGGCGATGTGGACGAATTCAACAACGGGTTTGTGGAAGCTGTCCATAGCACTGGGTCTAAGTTTTTTAAGGCCCAGCGGAGCAACAGAACCAAAAGGCTCTCTGACTCCACTCAAAAACTCATCGAGGAAAGGAGAGAAATGGTTCTGCAATCCTCAGGAGATGCGTCATTATACCGGCAGCTCAATAAACGGATCTCTAAGTCCCTTACCCGTGATTTGCGCCAATTCAATACAAATCGTATTGAAGAGGCCATTGAGCAGAATAAGGGCTCTAAAGTTTTCGCAAGGGATCTGTCTATTGGGCAGAGCCAGCTCGCCAAATTAAAAACTGAGGATGGTAGAATCGTTTCATCCAGACCCGAGCTTCTGGGGGAGATAGAGGACTTTTATGGACAGCTGTACACATCAACTAGCAGACCTGAAGTTGATCTGGCGGAAGACCCTAGAGCTAGACTGACCCGACATTATACCGAAGACATCCCGGACATCACCCTGTATGAGATTAGAATGGCTCTTAAACAGCTCAAAAACAATAAGGCACCTGATGAAGACGGAATTACAGCCGAACTTCTGAAGGCGGGTGGCAAACCGGTCCTTATGGCCCTTCAGAAGTTGTTCTACTCCGTTTTACTAGAAGGGAGAACGCCTAAGGCATGGAACAGAGGTGTGGTGGTATTGTTCTTCAAAAAGGGCGACAACGCGTTACTGAAGAACTACCGACCCATTTCACTTCTGAGCCATGTCTATAAGCTGTTTTCAAGAGTCATTACGAACCGTCTCGCACGCAGGCTAGATGACTTCCAGCCTCCCGAACAAGCCGATTTCCGAAGAGGCTTTAGTACCGTAGACCACATCCATACGCTCCGTCAGGTTATACAGAAGACTGAGGAGTATAACCTGCCCCTCTGCTTAGCGTTCGTGGACTACGAGAAAGCCTTCGACTCGATCGAAACCTGGGCTGTATTACAATCTCTCCAGAGGTGCCAAGTGGACTATCGCTATATCGAAGTGCTGAAGTGTTTGTACGAGAACGCCACTATGTCAGTCCGACTCCAGGACCAGAACTCGAAGCCTATTCCGTTGCAGCGGCGAGTCAGGCAAGTAGATGTTATTTCTCCTAAACTGTTTACCGCTGCACTGGAGGATGTTTTCAAGACTCTGGACTGGAGAAGGCTAGGCATCAACATAAACGACGAGTACATCACTCAACTTCGGTTTGCTGACGATATTGTAGTCTTGGCTGAGACCATGGAGGATTTGAGTACGATGCTCGATGACATCAGTAAAGCCTCCGAGCGAGTTAGTCTAAAGATGAACATGGATAAGACGAAGACCATGTCAAATACCCATGTAGCACCAACTCCCGTTACAATCAGAGACTTTACACTCGAAGTTGTGGACGATTATATATACTTAGGACAGACTGTCCAGTTAGGTAGATCCAATTTCGAGAAAGAGGTCAATCGACGAATCCGACTCGGTTGGGCAGCGTTCGGGAAGCTACGGCACATCTTTTTGTCCAATATTCCGCAGTGTCTCAAGACGAAAGTCTTTGACCAGTGTGTGTTGCCAGTGATGACTTATGGAACTGAAACGTGGTCGCTTACAATGGGCCTCATAAGAAGGCTCAAAGTCACCCAAAGGGCAATGGAGAGGGCTATGGTTGGAGTCTCTCTGCGTGATCGCATCAGAAATGAGGCCATCCGCAGCAGAACCAAAGTAACCGATATAGCCCTCCGAATCGCTAAACTAAAGTGGCAGTGGGCGGGGCACATTGCTCGTAGAATCGATGGCCGTTGGGGCGGAAAGGTTCTCGAGTGGCGACCACGAACCGGAAGGCGCAGCGTGGGTAGACCCGCAAGGTGGACTGATGACCTGGTGAAGGTCGCTGGATGCGGGTGGCGCAGGACCGGTCATTGTGGCACTCTTTGGGGGAGGCCTATGTCCAGCAGTGGACGTCTTTCGGCTGATATGATGATGATGATGAAGTTTCACTCACACAGTTCTTTGTAGAGTTGAACTGTCGCCTGCGGTATTTCCTGACCGATACGACCTTCAAGAAAACAGTGTACTCCCATTTTAAAGGCCAGAAACGCGCTTGTGACCCCTCTGGAGTTGCAGGCGTCCATGGGCGGCGGTAATTGCTTACCATCAGGCGATTCTTATGTTTGTTTGCCTCCTATGGCATATAAAAAGAATTACGTTGATCCATCCGTCTAATATTGGATCGAGTTAATTAGCTCATATTTTATTATTAATGGCGGTTTGGTCAGCGCTTAACAATGTTCTGTGTTGTTTGGTTTTCAAGGCTGAAACTGATCCCGTTTACAAAGTTACGAATAATAAGAAGAGGAATCTAATTACATTTTTTTAAATTATATGATTACACATAATATACTTGGTCTTGAGTGTATTAATACGTTCTTATAAATGGTATGTAGAGTGAATAAGGAATAGTACCAGGTAATAGAACCAGTTCTATGCCCAGGCATATCCAAGATTTAAGTGATTCTCTGATAACAACGTGTAAACAGTGAATTGCTACTCGTGATACAAAAACAAGTAGCTAAGCACTAGCACGTAATAATGACAAGTACTAAGCTCGTGTAAACCCTGCATAACGTACTTGAAGATTATTCATATAAAGTCAGCCTAGCTCTAGCCCACGCAAAACCTTGGTTAATAAGTAAGTAGGTTTAGGAGGTAAGAGTGTATCAGGGTAAGTGAATTTACCGTAAGTACTCCTATTTAAGTAATCTTACCATAGTTTTATTAGCCAATTTTTATATGGCAGAGAAATTTAGTGGAAACGAATTGGGAGATGTAGAATATGATAAAAATAATATTTTCAATTTGATTTCAATATCACTGCATCGAGCCGTGCGTGAATGCTGGAGCAATATTGCAGCAAGGTATGTTCAATGTGTTGTTAAAAGTTAGAATACGGCCCCTGTACTATTACAAATATTTAACAGCCTCCGTAACCTAGTGTGTAGTTATCTGTCTGCGTAGCTAGAGGTCCTAGGTTCGAATCCTGGTAAGGGTATATATTAGTGTGTTTATTTGATTACTTTTTCCTGAGTTATATACATTTATATATATGTTAGTGTTTATCTTAAACTGTATATAAACTCTTTAAGAACCTATACAGTTATGCGCTCCTTAATTAATGACGGAGTGAAATTATCGCAACCAATGGTGTGAATTAACCCTTAAACTTGCAATCGAACAGAACTATTAGTCACACGTCAGTTCTAAGCCAAGTTACACATTAACTTGCCACGATTTTGAAAAGGGCCTAATCTGGAACGGTTTCGTGAGCAAGATTCAATGAATATCCGTAGATATCCCCAATAGTACGGGCACATTAGTTTGAATAGCTCCATGTTTAGTAGATTATGATACGTGATACATCAAGTCCTGTCTCCGTCGTGATTGAATGTGGAATGCCCCTTTTGAAATCGTGAGTAAATCTAGATAGACCTTTTGTGAGTCAGGATTAGATTAATGATTTGCTAATTTTGGATGAAGTAAACTCTGCATTAAAAGCAAGTAGCTTTGAGTGCAGCAGACAACTAAAGTCAGTAGATGAGATAAATTTACGTTTACAAACTTGGCATTCATTCACATTTATGTTTTGGATGGGATAATAATTACAAAAGCAGGTACTCACTTTCTTTAATGAATATAGTTAACAGTCAGTCCATACATGTGTATGACCACTGGTCATATGTTTTGCGGCAGAGGGGAACGCCTGTCAATGGCGACTCCGATTGGTTGTATTCTCAAAGTCTTTCACACTTCGGAAACACATAATTTTGCAGTACATTGCTTGCTCAAATAAGATTTGAACTGTACAACATTTTACAAATCTATCCATTTATTTTCAAAAGTTGTAGATAAATTAGAGTTTTTAGTTTTATGAGTAAAATGGATATGGTCAGAGGTACGCTGTATTAAACTGACGTGAATCGTGTGCTTTCAAATCAAAATAAGACTTATAAAATTCGAATTCGCCTTCTAGGCTTTATTTAAAAAGTACGATCAACAAAAACATTTTTGATCAAAACAAATTGAACTTTGCCAAGTAAACATGCTGTGTGTCAACATTTAAATGCCATTCTGTATTTACCAGTGTTTTGTTTACCTACTGATGATAAAAAACAGTTTCCTGGCCATTTTTTCGACAAGAATTATTTGCATTTATATTTGTATCACAAACAAATATTTGAACAATTTTATTAATTAAAATACAATTCCGTTGTGTATTATTTGTTTGCGGAAGGCGCAGCGTGGGTAGACCCGCAAGGTGGACTGATGACCTGGTGAAGGTCGCTGGATGCGGGTGGCGCAGGACCGGTCATTGTGGCACTCTTTGGGGGAGGCCTATGTCCAGCAGTGGACGTCTTTCGGCTGATATGATGATGATGATGAAGTTTCACTCACACAGTTCTTTGTAGAGTTGAACTGTCGCCTGCGGTATTTCCTGACCGATACGACCTTCAAGAAAACAGTGTACTCCCATTTTAAAGGCCAGAAACGCGCTTGTGACCCCTCTGGAGTTGCAGGCGTCCATGGGCGGCGGTAATTGCTTACCATCAGGCGATTCTTATGTTTGTTTGCCTCCTATGGCATATAAAAAGAATTACGTTGATCCATCCGTCTAATATTGGATCGAGTTAATTAGCTCATATTTTATTATTAATGGCGGTTTGGTCAGCGCTTAACAATGTTCTGTGTTGTTTGGTTTTCAAGGCTGAAACTGATCCCGTTTACAAAGTTACGAATAATAAGAAGAGGAATCTAATTACATTTTTTTAAATTATATGATTACACATAATATACTTGGTCTTGAGTGTATTAATACGTTCTTATAAATGGTATGTAGAGTGAATAAGGAATAGTACCAGGTAATAGAACCAGTTCTATGCCCAGGCATATCCAAGATTTAAGTGATTCTCTGATAACAACGTGTAAACAGTGAATTGCTACTCGTGATACAAAAACAAGTAGCTAAGCACTAGCACGTAATAATGACAAGTACTAAGCTCGTGTAAACCCTGCATAACGTACTTGAAGATTATTCATATAAAGTCAGCCTAGCTCTAGCCCACGCAAAACCTTGGTTAATAAGTAAGTAGGTTTAGGAGGTAAGAGTGTATCAGGGTAAGTGAATTTACCGTAAGTACTCCTATTTAAGTAATCTTACCATAGTTTTATTAGCCAATTTTTATATGGCAGAGAAATTTAGTGGAAACGAATTGGGAGATGTAGAATATGATAAAAATAATATTTTCAATTTGATTTCAATATCACTGCATCGAGCCGTGCGTGAATGCTGGAGCAATATTGCAGCAAGGTATGTTCAATGTGTTGTTAAAAGTTAGAATACGGCCCCTGTACTATTACAAATATTTAACAGCCTCCGTAACCTAGTGTGTAGTTATCTGTCTGCGTAGCTAGAGGTCCTAGGTTCGAATCCTGGTAAGGGTATTTATTAGTGTGTTTATTTGATTACTTTTTCCTGAGTTATATACATTTATATATATGTTAGTGTTTATCTTAAACTGTATATAAACTCTTTAAGAACCTATACAGTTATGCGCTCCTTAATTAATGACGGAGTGAAATTATCGCAACCAATGGTGTGAATTAACCCTTAAACTTGCAATCGAACAGAACTATTAGTCACACGTCAGTTCTAAGCCAAGTTACACATTAACTTGCCACGATTTTGAAAAGGGCCTAATCTGGAACGGTTTCGTGAGCAAGATTCAATGAATATCCGTAGATATCCCCAATAGTACGGGCACATTAGTTTGAATAGCTCCATGTTTAGTAGATTATGATACGTGATACATCAAGTCCTGTCTCCGTCGTGATTGAATGTGGAATGCCCCTTTTGAAATCGTGAGTAAATCTAGATAGACCTTTTGTGAGTCAGGATTAGATTAATGATTTGCTAATTTTGGATGAAGTAAACTCTGCATTAAAAGCAAGTAGCTTTGAGTGCAGCAGACAACTAAAGTCAGTAGATGAGATAAATTTACGTTTACAAACTTGGCATTCATTCACATTTATGTTTTGGATGGGATAATAATTACAAAAGCAGGTACTCACTTTCTTTAATGAATATAGTTAACAGTCAGTCCATACATGTGTATGACCACTGGTCATATGTTTTGCGGCAGAGGGGAACGCCTGTCAATGGCGACTCCGATTGGTTGTATTCTCAAAGTCTTTCACACTTCGGAAACACATAATTTTGCAGTACATTGCTTGCTCAAATAAGATTTGAACTGTACAACATTTTACAAATCTATCCATTTATTTTCAAAAGTTGTAGATAAATTAGAGTTTTTAGTTTTATGAGTAAAATGGATATGGTCAGAGGTACGCTGTATTAAACTGACGTGAATCGTGTGCTTTCAAATCAAAATAAGACTTATAAAATTCGAATTCGCCTTCTAGGCTTTATTTAAAAAGTACGATCAACAAAAACATTTTTGATCAAAACAAATTGAACTTTGCCAAGTAAACATGCTGTGTGTCAACATTTAAATGCCATTCTGTATTTACCAGTGTTTTGTTTACCTACTGATGATAAAAAACAGTTTCCTGGCCATTTTTTCGACAAGAATTATTTGCATTTATGTTTGTATCACAAACAAATATTTGAACAATTTTATTAATTAAAATACAATTCCGTTGTGTATTATTTGTTTGCGCCCAAATGAAATTCGGAATAGCAGAACTACTATGTACACTGTCCCACCACGTATAATAACCGCACGTACCGTAAAAAATCATTTAATAGTTAACCGTATTCTTGCACAATAAAGAACGATTTCAAACTATTGTTGTTATGTGTGGTACTGCGGCAGACCAAATAGTAACTATGTGTCATTCAAGCAAAAAACAGTTGCACCACAGAACAAATGAAGGGTACACGGAAAGAACATGTCTAGTCACTTTTTTTGTAAAATGAGATTTTTATATAAAATTGTAGAGCTTGCAATTAACTATTAGTAACAGCTTCTTTTACAGCTTTAAATTTTAACGTATCACTACTTTTTAACTCCTAAAAACCATCTACTTAGTTACAAAAATAGTATGTTTAATTGAATCGTTCGAAAATTTAAACGCGCTGTAACTCAAAATATTGTCAAAGTGACTATCCATGTTTTTTCCGTGTACCCTTCAAATATTCAATTAGAACAAGCAAGCACCAATAGTATGAAACCGCGCGGCCCGATCTCTCCATACTTACTTGATAGCAAAACGATAAGGAAACCTCGCCATTTACTCGGCTAACATTTTGAACAATCTAGAAACACGGCAGTGTGTCCGCCAAGTTCGAGCAAAAAAAAGCGACACACCGGCCGTGGGTTATATTACACGAACCATTTCGGGCCAATTTCGACCACCCTATAACTCAAAACATATTTTATCTACGCATATGAAATTTCGAGTATCTGTTGACATCCCCTTAATTGTCTAGGATACAAAATTTCATTATTCTACCTATAGCAGTTCATGAGATATTGACGTCAGAAAATCGCTATTTTTACTATACACTCACTCACTGACTCATCAAAAACCTAGACCACTTCCAATGGTCGTACTGACTTGAAATTTGGCATGGAGATAGGTCTTAATATCAAAGTAAAGGGAAAAATCTGAAAACGGCCAAGTGTGAGTCAGTTTTAAAAATAGCGAAGGTGTAACTTTGTTTTACTATGAAGTCATAATGAACTAAATGGGTCTATCTTCCAATGGTCGTACCGACCTGAAATTTGGCTCGAAGGTTTGTCTTTAGGTCGAAATAAAGTAAAAATCTGAAAACGGCCAAGTGTGAGTCAGTTTCGAAAACAACGAATGTGTAATTTTGTTCTACTATAAGTAGGTATGGAGTAGAAATGAGATAAGACTTATTTAAATTTAGATACATACCAATTTAAGACAATACATGTTTGTCTTAAAGACAAGAACAATAAAATTGTTCACCACTCTGTGTGTGTCTGTTGCGGGAACCGAACCCACGATTTACGAATACTTTTTAATGATGTAACTTGGCAAGTTTTAATAGAAAATTATATACTTGACACATTGCAGTCCAAAGGTGTCGATTCATTGCATTGAAAAGGTGTGTGGTGTGTGAAAACTTGCCAAGTAACATCATTAAAAAGTACTGAAAATAATAAATGTTATCAGGAAACTGCTAAAAAAACCGGTGTGCGTTTCTCTGACTATTATAATTTTAGGTATTTCTATGTAACGTGATACTTATTCAAAATGTACCTTAAAAACTGCTGGAAATCAAGTGTGCATTCCTATAACTATTTATGATTTGAGGTATTTTTATGGAACTTGGTACTTATTCAGATCTCACTTCTTTTATAGGCGAAGCATTCCCATAGTATCGAACTTGGCAGCCTTTCACATTTATGTTTTTGATGGGATTACAATTTCTTCACCGTAATAGACCATATTCTATAGTAGAGATCAATGTCTGACAGTTGGAACATCACGACACGAGTTTATGATTTGGATACGTGATCGTTGGACACATAAATAACCCTCGGAGTATGCGCATTTGCGGCTTCTAGCTAAATGTATTTTCTGTGAGTGCACATAGTGAAAATTTAGAGCTGCGTTATAATTATAAAGGACTTTTAAGAAACAATTAGGTAGCTAAATTCTTTGACCGCATCGAAATGCTCTAATAGACTATTTGGACTTAACTGAATGAGGTGATCGGATATGAATATCAGGCTGAATATTATAATAGGCATGGTGAATTTTTTTCATGTATGGTATCAATCAATTTGTTATGTTGTGAGGATCAAAAGTCAGGAATGAGACTAAGTCCGAGATTTGCATTTGTTTCTCAAATTCACATTCTCACGATCACATAGTCGCCCTGTTTAAAATATGGAAAAAATATGAAATTGCTGTTTTTACAGTGAAATATTGCGTTTATGTATATTATTTTACAATAAAATGTTAAAAATCGAATGGTAACATTGTTTTTTTTTTAATTTCGCACTTTAAAAAATCGTAAAATTTAGAAATTTTGCAGCTTGATATCTTTGAGCCATTTCAATAGAATTTATAAATTTTCACTTTAGTTGGATATATTGATCATTTTGCATCCTATCAACTAAATTTTATTGCATAATTCAACATGTGTCATCCTGCCTATTTCATTTATTCTTAAGCACCTAATTATTAATGACTTGAATCATTGTGGTAAAACTTGAATGCTTTTTATTAACTGACTTTAAAAAAGGACCGAGTTCTCAATTATACACGTACCGTAAAATGGGGTGAGTAGGGACAAAACAGAAGTTCAAACCTAGATACAATTTTATTTTTACATGTAGCACGTCGATTTTTATACATAAAACATATTCCAGTCGTATGAATTTTAGTTTCTTGGTGATATTCTGTTGATTAATAATAATAATAATAATAAATACTCTTTATTGCACACCTCATACAGTTACAAGCACAAATTTTACAATTAGATTAATTTCCTAATTTTAACGATAAACGTAAAATAAGTGGAAAATCTCACCTCACCCCGTCGTTGGGGTTCGTAGGCATAGCATTGTGGTGAGTTGTAAAAATTGCTAGGATTGACACTCGCGGATTGTGAACATTACTTATACCAGAGAGTATTATTATATTTAATAGAGCGCCTCTGTCTAAGAAATTGTTGACGCTTCAGGTCTAAAACGCCACCTGAACAAGAGCAACCTCTAAGTTACCGTAGTAGTACCGTAATAATAGTATCGCTATCAATTACTACATGGCGCTGTACTCAATGCTCTACATTTACGGTAGCTTGGGTTACTCTAGTTCAGATGGCGCTTCAGACTTAGAGCCTCAAAAAGCTTTTAGACTATGGCGCTTAATCTCTGCTTATACAATAGCTTATTTATTTATTCGTATGGCATTTTAACAGAGTCGCTTAATCAATTTTACAATCTAAAGTACTACATCTAAATTCAATAGCTTGACTTGTTAAGAGAATATTTTATTTACATAGTGATATGACAACCCTGGTCTACAATCACCAACTCGCCCCTCTATCATCTCTACTCGCCCCATTCATGACCTAACTGGCCACGCCATGCCTTCTTACCCCGTTTTACGGTGCGTATGTTACATTGTATCCTGGTTAATACCAGCCAGCCAAACAGAATGCTGGTTAAGCCGTTGTAACAAAGGCTTATATCACAAATTACACACTCCTTTATTTATAGAGCTAACCCAAAGTCTACTATCTAGTTTATGAGCAATTCCATTGATGGAAGAACAGACGCCGACACTTCGCTAAATGAGATTTTAGCTTTTTATCGTCACTCCATCCTCGTTTTCAACACCCTGAAAAATGATAAAATAAATAAACTTGGCTCCCTTTTTACTGATCCTAGTGGCAATAAGAATCGGATTAAAAGAAGTTAAACATTCTTAGATGAATAATTCAATAGGAAACGTTTTACCGGGTACATTGTTGATATAAGGGAAGATAAAACGTAATGTCGTCGTAAGAGATCTATTTAATGCTCTGTAGATATTTTCCGCAAGTTGGCAGAATGAGTATACCTTTTCTTAAAAAAATAATTTAGGACTACTACCTTGGTTAGCAAAACCCTTATAGACGGAGAGCTACGTCAGATATGGCACAATAATTAGAGCATCGAAACCCCTCTAGTCAGTTTGCTATACTATGCTTATTTATAGGTCTGGACATCTGGCAGCTGTAAAGTGGTGGAGGTGCAAACGACTTCAAGAAAACCAATATTATGAGGAGTTTGATGCAATATTCTGTTTTTTTATAAATACTTAGATTTTATCATTGCCAAAAGTTACTGTTGGAGGAAAGTAGTGCCAAACGACGTATAGTGTAATTCATACTTTGTCGCCTACTGTTTTTGTTTCCATAATAATACGCAATATTTTTTGTTCTAATTTTAAAATATAGGCAGTTTTTACCTAATTTAGTATCCAATATAAACATTTTGCTTGTCTTTCACTCTGACCTCCACTCATTAAAAGCTGCCAGATGCCCGGATCACGCAATAAGGGTAGTATAGCAATCATACCAGACGGGTTTTGTTGCTCTCATTATTGTGTCATATCTGACGTGGCCAGCTCTTAGTTCAATAAAATGGGCGTAGTGCAAAGAAAGCGTACCCACCCTTACTTGTCAAACTAAATAAATTTTAAAAACAGATTGTTACAGATATGATGTAGGCGTGTGTGACATTTTAAAATGCACTCTTTAAATCACGAACTTGCTTAACATTTAAACCGTTTGTATTATTTTTCTGTCAAGTTGATATACTCGTTAACGTACTTTAACGTTTTATCTTTTTACAGGTATGGCCGAAGAAGACGTGAGACGTGGTTGTGGCTTCTAAAGGTGAAATAGGACTAATAAAACTAAGTAAAACCAATAGGGTAAGATTACATTATATCTAAATCTAATGCCATTAAAGGTTTTGCTTGGTTGGAAACTTCATAAGAACGAAGAAATTTCTTGTTGCCTTCTATTTTTAAAGGCTTTAATATAACTCCGAACACAAACACAAAAATAGTAGTTTATGTAACTGTTACGTTTTAAGGCCTAATTACGTACAGTTACATACACTGCTTTATCTACACTCATATTATTTATCCAAAATGCCGTATTCGGAAACCATAGAATGGCCGTCATTGCACCGCCTTGGCCAACTCGATTGTGCCGGCGGTCGGGGAGGCGCGTGTCGGGCTGTCGGCGGATGCGCGGGAGGGTGCAGGTGTACATTATGTTATCAAAACTCATAGCACATCAATATTTGAGCATGAAAAGTTAAAATTACGTTACTGCCACAGATAAAAAGCTTATCATAGTAAAATCGGTCGTGGTAATGCTAGCCATTGCCTACCGTTTTAGAACACGTTTTAGAGAACTTACAATATGAGTGTAGATAAAAATAGTTGCAGTAGTGGTAATTCTAAATTAGTATCATTATTAAAATCATATTTAATGACAATCACGATTATAATTTTTTGAGAGAATGTTAAAAAGTTTAATAACTAAATTAACTGAAGTTTAACTTACGGCCTAAGACATTAAAAATAGAAAAATAATAAGTAAAACATTTCAACAGTTTTGTAACGGCGCCCTCGCAGAACGACATCGCTGCATCGGCACGAAAATAAATGTGACCTTTATGTTAAAATATAAATTTCTTTAACAAAAGAGGAAAGTTCTCGAAATGTTTTCGAGCGAGCGATGTGGAGCGACGGCAAAAAGTGCAAATGTTGTGGAGATCCGGCACAGATTACACACTAGATCGAGTGTGTAAGACGAATGTCGCTCACGTGTTGAACGTATCATACCATAGATACTTAGGTATAGGTAGTATCTATCCGACGTCCACCGCTACTACTTTTCATAATTCCATAATTCCCCATGGGTAGGGACTGTAGTGTCCGCTTTGCAGCTTTGACTCCTATCAAGTTTCTACTGCTGTGGGAAGGTAATCTCTACGTCTGTTTGGGGACGTGCTGGTGTCTATAGATAGTATAGTAGTAGAATCTTATGATGGGGCAGGGGCAGGGATTGGAGCATGAAGATTAGTATTTAGAGCTCAACCGCTATTCAAGCTGCGCAGGGACCAGTATTGACGTAACAATGAACAGTGCGCTTTGAAAAAATGAGTTCCAGGGATCAACATGAACTGTTGGACAGCATGATGGACTGGATATCATGTATAGTAAAACAATCGGCATTCCGTCGTAAACTTTATGATAGTCTTTGTAAACGCTTCAAAATGCTGCATCTATACGAGGTAGTCTTTAACATCCGGTCTCGCGAAACTGGGCCATCTTATTGCGTATTTCCGGTAGATGTAAAATATGTTTTTGTTGGCGAAATTTAACAACACCGCGGAACGTCCGGTGTAAAGGGTGCTTCCTTTGACGTGTTTATGCTTAATTACGTGTACGGCAAACGGTGGGTTTCGCGGGTCGTAAAACTGTTGGCTCTTTTGTAATTTAACGACGTGTGTAAAGTTGTTTACATGAAGGTGAAGAGGATGGAGTAAAGGATATATGGATATACACATATAAAGGAAAACATACTTATTTGATCCCTACCTACATTGTCAGTAAAACTACACTCGTAAAACATCCTAAAAATGGACCTAAGTAGGTACTACGTGTATCTGTACCTACTTTAGGTCCCTTTTTTAAGGCACTACTGAATGGGTTTGTCAGACTATAACAAATAAGTATGTACATAAAAAAAAACCGGCCAAGTGCGAGTCGGACTCGCGCAGCGAGGGTTCCGTACAAATCTATAACAAGCAAAAGTTGTAGTATGTTTATAACTAATTTCAATTTAATACCTCTACGCGTTTACGAGGAAAAAGGTAGTAAGTTTAAAATTTAAAAAAAAATTTTTTTGTATGATTTTACTAAAAATGTCTACCTTTCGTAATTTTTCCTTTGTTTGTGCTATATGAAGTTTCTTCGTGCCAAGTTTCAAGTTTCTGAGTTTACGGGAAGTACCCTTTAGGTTTTGAGTGTCTTGCGAGTACTCAGTTTCAAAATATGCGACTTAAATTGCTATTTCTTTTGATTGCATTGACATAATCATGGTCAAATATATCAATAGCTAAACAACTACCTATGTATCTAACCTAAAGTTTAAAATGTGAAAAATTGTGTTTTATTTGATTTTGTAACTTAGTTCTTAAGTTAAACTGTAACTGGTTCACCGCGATACAGGCGAAGCCTAGTGCGGAGACCCCTGACATATCCTGTAATCTTTTATTTTTGCAATAAACTTATTCTTATTCTTATTCTTATAAAAGTTTGATTTTGCTACATCTGAAAGGTCTTATAGCCCTGAGTATTTGACATGAATTTCAATTTAATACCTCCGCGCGCGTTTACGAGGAAAAAGGTAGTAAGTTTAAAATTGAAAAAAATATTTTTTTGTATGATTTTACTAAAATGTCTACTTTTTGTAATGTTTCCATTGTCTATGCCATATGACGTTGCTTCGTGCCAAATTTCAAGTTTCTGAGTTCACGGGAAGTACCCCGTAGGTTTTGCGAGTGCCGAAAAACTCTAAAATTTGCAAATTTTAGAGTTTTTCGGCACTCGCAAAACCTACGGGGTACTTCCCTTCCCTTCTTCCGGGGTATGCTGCAGCATAAACGACTGTATCTTTTGATTGCGTTGGCTTTTAAGTTTGATTTTTTCACAGCTCCAAGGGACAATAGACCTGAGTATTTGGTATAAATTTGAGCTTGATACCTCCACGCGTTCCTGAGAAAAATGGTCTTGACAGACAGACAGACAGACAGACAGACGGACAACAAAGTGATCCTATAAGGATTCCGTTTTTTTCCTTTCGAGGTACGGAACCCTAAAAACAAAAAGGTTTAGAGACCTACATAAAATGATAGAATTAAGGTCACAGATCAGTCATCATTACGTAGTTAAACTATGAGCTAAAATGTTTACAGAATTGCCTAACTACTTATATGAATAAAACCGGCTAAGTGCGTGTTGGACCACGCATAATGGAGGGTTCCGTACCTTCGATGGAATAAGAACCAAACTAATACGAAAAGGTCGTATCTAATGCTATGGAAGAAGTTTTTTGGAGACAACTCAAAAATAGTTGAACCGCTAATGTTCAAAATAATTTTCGTAGACAGTTGGTGATAAGGCGTATTTTCTCAATTTTTTTTCATATATCTTAGACTTATGGTTCAAATGTTTCAGGGGGGAAACTACTTAACTGACATTCGAAGCGATTATTTCTGAAAATATTTATTTAATATCAAAATGTTCAAAGAAACCTCAATTTCATTTTGAAAGACCTATCGATTGATGTGCAGCATGTTCATATAAGGTAATTTTTTTTTTTAATTATAGTCACATGTATGGAGAGCCCCCATAAAATATTTTTTTCTGCAATTTAACTACATAACTAAATAGCGTCATGCAAAATACACCTTATGTTTAAATTTTATTAAGATTCGTTTTAGACTTTCCGAGTAAAATGGCTGTGACATACGGACGGACAGACGGACATGACGAAACTATAAGGGTTCCGTTTTTGCCATTTTGGCTACGGAACCCTAAAAAACGTAGATAGGTACCTACATAAATAACATTACTTAAAATGAATTTTCTGTACGGGTCTGTGTAGGTCTAATTATTATTATTTGTGAATGCAATTGAATATTATTCAATTATTGCCTAGGAGTTTGTAATAATGATAAAATCTGAAAATAAGATACCTAATGAAATAGAACTAATGATACTATTTATTCTAATGTTACAAAACAGCGCCCTCTGTGAATTCCACAAGTACAAATTTCATCAGACTCAAAAGTTCGACCAGGAAACGTAGGATGGCGCTGCTAGTGGCCCTTTGAAGCTTGTCTGGGAGCGATGCCAACCAATTCCAACTACCCTTCGCTAGGTGGCGCTGATATCAAAATTGTGGAAAGGTCGCATTATCGCAAAGCGTGAACTTAGTTTTCCCGTTGGTTGTTTAAGCCTTTAACCTACGAATGTCTGTACGCATAAAAGTGCCCATTTTATTTTGTTAACTCACGCAGAGATACTCCAAGCAATTTTTTTTACCATCCAATTAACTCGATTCTAAAGTTAAATGAAAAAGAGAAATTGTCTAAATAATAAGCTAATTAGTAATTTTGTTAGGACTTGTGTATACGAATTAAAAAATATATAAAGATGGAAGCCTCTTACACAAGGCTGTTTAAAAAAATATTTTTATTATATCCTTGCGTTTCAATAGGTACCTACCTATTATCAATAGCATCTTACGTTAATGTCCACGTTTTATGCCATAAATTTGAATAGACTCACTAGTTTTCTCGAGGTCTTAAAATAATGGGGCTCCGATAAACGCGTGCAAATTAGAGGCGATGCGTACGTGTCCATGTACAGTCGCCATCAGATATATCGGAGCGGCCAAGGTGGTCACAAATATCCGAACAACGCCTCTATTATCAAGGAGATAAAGTGCATGTTCCGATATTTTTGAGTACCTTGGCCGCTCCGATATATTTGATGGCGACTGTACAAGGCTTGTACAGTCGCCATCAGATATATCGGAGCGGCTAAGGTGGTCACAAATATCTGAACAACACCTCTATTTTCAAGTCAATAAAGTGCATGATCAGATATTTTTGAGTACCTTGGCCGCTCCGATATAATTGATGGCGACTGTACGCAGCTAGCCTTTTGGTAAATGGAACAATGACTTCAATACAATACAGAACTTGATCTTATAATCCTTTAAACATAAGAGCAATGATAACAAGTCATTCCTATTCGGCTATTCCTATAGAACGAACAAATAGAAATAGCATTTTATAATTTTTATAGGGTAGCAACTCGTTAAAAATTAATGCATCCAAAAACGTTCCATTTTTACGTTTTCTTTTCGCCCATAAATATTACAGTAAACTACCCTCAGGCGACTTTTATCAGTTTTCAAATAACGCCATATCCCGGTAATTTACTGTAAATGCCCCCAATCACGTGGGCAGTTACACGTGTGACTATCTTTCAATAAATATTCAGGCCCAATTGTTTCACTTCCCTGAGTTTTTATCGTTGAATTCCAAATATGTATCGGTTAAACGTGTCGAGGGAAGGTAGATATTTGCCCTTTACTTTATCTTTGTGTCGGTATCGGTAATATTGTGCCGTAAAATTGAATTGTGAGTTTTAAAACGAGATGTAGCTTGTGATGTATAACAAACATTCAATATTTAAGTACTTATGTAGACAGCCACACTCTAAGAACTGTTTGAGGCTCTTAGTCTAAAGCGCCATCTGAACGAGACCAACCAAAGCTGCCGTATAATGTAGTTAGTTAGTACTCTCTGCGCCTAAGCGCCATCTAGTAATTAATAGCGTTACTATTAATACGGTATTTACTACGGAAACTTTGGGTTGGTCTCGTCTCTCAATTAAAAAGACTCCAAGTATTTCAAATTAGTAATTAGACCCGCGCGCAGAATTAACACTGTAATTTCCAGGTCACTTCAAGGTCATTTTGTCTCACGCTCGCAGTAAAATTAAATTTTGCTCACTGTTTTTTAGGTATCAAAAAACCTTCGTTCGTACTACTCAGTTGAAAAGAGTATTTATTTTATGTTTTGTTATCTTGTGTCACCTTTTCCTTTTCCCCTGCCTATTATTAAATGATCTAATTCCAGAACTAGGCATCCGTTTTTAGGTTACTAAGTTTCTAAGCCTTCGTATAAAAACAACAATTAGATAGGCCAGTTTGCCAGGCTGTCGCAGCGGCACCAACAGCGTGCAGCGTTGCAAGCTTTGCGTGTATTTCTTAGACCGGGAACCGACGTGAAGTTATTTAATCTGTTTAATTTCTGAAAATAAATAAACCTATGAACATGACAAGGGTATTCAGTATCATGTATTAATAACAGGTCACTCACGCAATTTACGTCAAATTAGGCTCGACATGTACATGGTACATGAGTGATTCGTTATTTTATATGTTGTAATTTGCGTGAGCGTTGTATTTTAAATTCAGTATCCTTCTTAAAAACAGGCAGGCTTCAATTTCAAATAGTCAGGCTGGTCGTTGATCGCTACCCTTCTTCATAATGTGACTTCACTGAAATCATAAGTCTGGGCTCTTCGAGCTGTGCTTATGTAGCTCAGTTGCGGTAGTCAGACATAAATATATCTCCTTTTTCTGACTTACACTTAATTTATGTTTTGACTATTTCTAACTGCAACTGTCAAAAGTGACAAAACAAAAATGAACTAATTGAGACCTGAGAGATGTTTATGAATAAGGGGGGGGGGGGGGGGGTTACATTATAAACTGAAATATATATCATATACGAAAGCAAAAACAACCAACCCCTTCCGTGTTCAGGTTTGGAACCGTGCCAGCATCTTCTCGCAATCACAGAACATGCCTTAACCTCTAGGCTACCTGGGTCATGGCGGAACCCGTTGAAATGTCTCATGTAGATTTGTGCTTTCTTTGTAAATGTGAGGGCACATTTAAAAAGAAAGACCCTGAGGTAGAACAGTCTGCGCTTGTACGTCCTATCTTAATCTTAGGAAGGCTCTAATAGCAAGACAGATGCCGCTCCTATCAAAATCACTACATAGTATAAAACAAAGTCGCTTTCCGCTCTCTGTCCTTATGTATGCTTAGATCTTTAAAACTACGCAACGATTTGTGCTGCGGGTTTTTTTAATACGTGCATGATAGAGTATAGAAACACTGATAATTTTAGAGGTTTCTAATGTGATGTCGTAAATATTTAAACAATTTTTTTTGCGCTTAGATTGCAAATGCTGGCTGAACCCTACGAGATAGATCAAAATAAATTACTACAGTATTGTACACCTTTAAAAGGCCTACAAAAAGTCCGCGATGGTTTATGTCGATCTCTTAGAGATAACCAACAATAACTATTTTTTTATCCCGTGCGTAGCCGGGGCGGGTCGCTAGTATTTAATTAAATAATTCAATATGTACTCTAGTGGTAGGTTACATTTTACATAAGTACATCATGATGTTATGAATCTCAGCCCAGCTCTCATGTCAAGTATTGTTGGTAGGACGGCAAACTTTGGTGAGCCAACGCTGGAATTAAGCAATTACATGCAACTCCGGCAACTTATAATAGGAAAACAGAAAACGCCAAACAACGTTTTGCTTCCTTACATTTGCAATTCAATGTGTCTAGGTAATTTAAATGTCTTGGTAGACGTAACAATGGTGAAGTGGGTTGGGTAAGGAATTTTTGTGCATGTGCTACGTTTCTTTGTTGTTGAGGTTTGCAAAAACTGTCTTAGAGCGATATTTAAGCGTTAAGGTAAACGTTTTCACATGAATGTTTTTATTTTCAACCGACTTCAAGATTTCGAAGGAGGGGGTTATCAATTCGTCGGGATCTTTGTACTTTTTTTGCTACTTTTTTTTTAATGTATGTTCATCGATTATTCGAAGACGGCTAGACCGATTTGGAAAATTCTTTTTTGTTTGAAAGAGAAGATCTGATGATTGATGGGATCCTGTAGAAATCGAGGGAACTTTTCAACTATTATAGGCACACCTATAGTGATTTGAGTATTTTTTACAGCAGCTCGAGCGTTTGCTTGTGGAAAGGTGGATGCTAAGTGAAGTCGGTTCTTTATTGTTTAAAATTATATTTTAATAGATCCAGTTTTTCGAATCGAATGAACATTCTTGTGCTATAAAGCGAGTGTGATAAATACAAGTAATTTATTTATTCCAACAGCAACATAATATATGAATATGTACCTAAGAAAGTAATCTAAATATGTGTCATATATGGTGTCAGGTGAGGAACCAGAATAATTTTAACTGTGTATTCCTGATCATAAACAAAGACTAAAGTGTCGTATATACTTTTCTGGGATTCGCCTAGTTACAGAAATAATATCAATTAAATAAAAAACATTATTTTTATTGTGACTCAATGCAAAACGCTTTTTGATGGCGATGTCGCCCTTTATGGGGTCTAGTCAAGACATCCTTTTTGACAGTTATCAAGTGATAAGGAGTTCTTTGAATAAACTAATAAAAAGTACCGATTTATTTTAAGCTGTAGTTTTACCAATAACATTTACTTTTTTTATGTACAAAAGCATTAAAAACATAAAAAAAGCAAAAAAATATTTTTCGTCAAATTGACTTAAATTCATATAACATTTATTACTTCTTATGACACTGATTTAAGCTTTCACGGTTTTCACACATATCTATTTGTAAGTAACGTACTTAACCGCGTATATAATTTTTTTTATATATAATTTTAATTAAATTAGGACGACATTGTCCCCGTGGTCCCGAAGAAAGACTTCTCTTCGTTACTACAATAGATACTTCTGATGACCTCAGGAATACGCTGTTAAAATTATTTGGGTTCCTCACGTGACACCGTGTATTTGTTATCAACCTGGGCCAAAAAGTCTTATTCCAGGCCCGGCAAGATAAAGAAGTCGCAAGATGGACCGAAAACGTTTGGGGTCGCAACAAACTACGACGGCGATGGCGGGATGACTTCGACGCCTTTGATAAAGACTGGTGGGAGACTGGTCAGGACAGGGATACCTGGAAGGAGGCCTTTGCCTAGCAGTAGGACGCTCTAGGCTCATATGAAAAAAAAAATTAAGACAATTGTTAAACAACTACAGTATTTCAAAAATAAAATTTACAGATCTCTGTAATGCCAATCGATCTCCAACACTCCAAACCAAATGATCCATTAATAACGGTTAAATGATTTTCTCCGGCATGAGCGCGCTATCAATTACATGCAAATTTATCACTAATTAATACTGGTAATAACTCTGGCTTAGAATCTAAAAGTCAAATATCCCATTTAGATACCTAGAACTTACGACCCGTACGTTCTGAGGAAACTAGCTTAAAACTCAGGAACAAAAAGTCAAATGCCTCGTTTAGGTGGGATGGATATGTGATCAATTGGTTCTGAAAGTACAATGTGGCTCTAATTGGTACTGGCCAAATGGGAGCATCGCGGCAGAATCAAACCTGTGATCGGATTGCAATTTAACCCTGATTTAGAGTAAGGGGAACATTTTTGACCTTTGTTCCGATGCTGTTATAGTTTCAAAGAGCAAAAAATATTTAAAATTGGAGTAATTTAATAACTGACGAATGATTCAAATTCACCCACATAGTACCTACGTGCTTAGGTAGTACGTACGTAGGTACGTACGTAATTTTTTAGGTGTATACTTATACTTGAACATGAGTCATTAGACGTTGGAAACTGCGCCCACCACTGGTACAAGTGGGGCTGGCGTGACTCTCCCCAATGCGTATGCGGTGCCTCCGACCAAACAGTGGAAAACATGGTTTTTGAATGCTCGGTTACCAAATTCAACGGACGGGTTGACGAAGAGGCCATCAAGTATCCGAATCTGTAGTTTAAACCTCATACTTTTAATATGTATAAATATAATCCAGTGACTCGTAATTCCAGACCATAAATAAATAAATTATTATGCGCAGATTATGCTTAATCGTAGTGCTTTGATTTATTTAAGCACTTCACGTAGCACTCACCTTGCCAAATTTCTGTTTGGTCATATGTCTGTCTGATATTAATAATGCATTTTGTACCTCGTGTATTTACAATGAAGTTGAAATAAATAAATAATTGTTTCAGCTTTTTTTAAGCTTAGGAATACGTATAGTCTTTACCGCAATATTCGCTACGTAGAGGGCCTCTGAGTTACGGCGGCGTAGCACGAATCATTATGCAGCACAGTTAATGATTAACTAAAGGTAAGTACAAATCAAATACGCAACCTTCATCAATTTCCGTAAAAAAAAATTGGCGTCCACTTGATGTTTTTTTTAAGAATCAGACTTCACACTTGGGAACGCCTGGAAAGGCCAGCTTGGAAAGCAAACCCAAACACCTGACTTAACATTGTAACCTCGTTGTGTTTGGGTCGGGCGACATTGTCGGCTATTCCAACTCCCAGGATTGCGTCGTTTGATTCCCTTTGCATAGCAGAGCTCCCGTCGGTCTTTACGTAGTGATGAGGCTAGAATGCATGTTTTCAAAGTTTATTTTGGTAAATACTTACTTGTACATATACATGCGCAAGCTCAGTACAGTCGAATCATCATACGTTATTTTCGTACCCTTAAATTAGATAGGGTTCATTTGAATGTCTAAAATTGTATAGTGTATGTTCATTGAAAAAGTACCTATATCACCAAATTGGTCTGTTTAAAAAGATTAGAATTTTTAGGCCACCCATAGATAAAAATATAGGTGCAAGTTATCATATAATGATCTTATTTTTTATTCCAAAAGCATAACATCTAATAAATATTATATAATACCGCCATGTAGCAATCGGATTTAATAAATAATTGATATGAGCAGTAGACATAAACATCATGCCTAGGTATATCTTGAAATGGGTCATGTTATTGGACAAGAGGCCTCTGTTATCCTGGCTTACTCTATCGGGGACAACGGGCTACTCATGTCAAAGCAAAGACGTGTTGACATAATATCATTTCATTTCATTTCATTACATAGATAAATGTTGCTTGTATGTTGTATAAAGGTGTTTTTTTTTATACCACGACGGTGGCAAACAAGCATACGGCCCGCCTGATGGTAAGCAGCTACCGTAGCCTATAGACGCCTGCAACTCCAGAGGTGTCACATGCGCGTTGCCAACCCCTTACAAAAAAGAGGATTCGCTGTGTTGACGGCTTAATGAACAAGAGGGTTCCTCGTGGTCAACACACTGGATCCTCTTTAAGCTCTATGGCAAACTTACTTACCAGCAGGAACACAACACTATGAGTAGGGTCTAGTGCTATTTGGCTGTGGTTTTCTGTAAGGTGGAGGTACTTCCCCAGTCGGACTCTGCTCCAGATTTAAGGGAGATGACATTCGCAGTACCCATACCTCTCTTTTGGACGTAGTTTAAGGACAAACCCGTGTCCGGACGAAGTTTAAGGACATACCCGGGTATATCCAATCAACAAATAACGCCAATCTTACTAATATCGCAAAATTAGCCAGTGTTTTATTTTTTCATTTTATCAAATTTAGCAAACAGATCTACGGGACTGTATAGGACCAGTGCACAGTGACACTTCTTTAACTCTGTGTTTGGTATTGAAGTGTCACCAATGACCGAAATTGTCGCTAGAATTTCGAGAATGCATGCAATTTCGATAGCATCGCCACAATTATCAGAATCTCGGAGCCGTCATCACCACAGCACTATTCCGCAATTAGATCTCGGTCATTGTTTCTCCAAGCACTTTCGGCTGTTAGCAATTCCAGTTTCAATTCTGAGAGTAGCGCATTCTCTTTGGTGTTACCTCAGTAAGTATAGGTAGATTGCTGTAGAATTCCCATGATACCCCTAAGTTATAAGCGTTTACGTTTCGTACCAAGATACGGATTTCTATGTACCTACACTAGCAGTATTTTAACGTTTTGATACATATATGTAACGTCTAATTTAATGATGATTAAACTATATCTTAAGGAACATGAGGAACTACAATTTTAACATATTTTAACAAGTGCATGTTGGTATTCCAAGTGTACTTTTGGCTAACAGTGTTGGCACTATTATGATATAACCGAATAAAAACTTAAACTAATTCGTTTGGATTTTTAGTATATAAAACATGTAGGTGCTTGCCATAAGCAAGCGGCCAACTTGGTGGTAACAAATATTTGAACAACGCCTCTATTGTCAAGGCAATAAGGCTGCGTTTCCACTAGAGATCAGCGAGGATGCGTTGCGAGGAATGTGTTAGTTAAGCACCAATAGAATCTCTTGATTTGCTTATCCTCGCACAACGCAGCTTTAGGATTGGTTCTTAAGAAATTCCTTTTTTTTATACCACGACAGTGGCAAACAAGCGTACGGCCCGCCTGATGGTAAGCAGCCAGCAGCCACCGTAACCTATGGACGCCTGCAACTCCAAAGGAGTCATATGCGCGTTGCCGACCCTTTACAAAAAGGAGTATTCACTGTGTTGATAGCTAAAGGAACAAAAAGGCAACCTTACGCACCAGCAGGAACACAACACTATGATTAGGGTCTAGTGCTATTTGGCTGTGGTTTTATGTAAGGTGGAGGTACTTCCCAGTCGGGCTCTGTTCCAGATTTGAGCGAGATGACATTCGCTGAACGTGCCCTCTACCACACTTAGCGAGATGCCATTCGCAGTGCCCATAGCTCTCTTTTTGACATTCCTAGCAACGCATCCTCGCTCATCTGGTGAAAACGCAGCCTATAGTGTATGTTCCGATATTTTTAGTACATTGGCCGCTCCAATATATTTATGGCGACGGTACGCTTTTAAAGTAAAGCAAATTTGACTTTCCAAAATCCAATGTCAATGGAGTAAAACTGATGAACAATCAGAATCACAAACTGATTTCATGATTTGGCTATGATGCTACCATCTGTTATTGCGAGCTACTGAAAATCCGAATCATTTTAGATTTCAAAACAACCTAAATAACGGGTTTGTCGAGCACAAACATCAAAAATCACTCTATTGAGCCAATTTTAGTGCATTTCGTTATTTAGTGGGATTGTGCCTTTTTAAAGTGCGCTGTTCGGAGTTTTGCTTCATTGTGTTATGTAGAGCCGCTATTTGTTAACAGATTTTGAGGAAAATCGGCAAATGTTGGCTTCGCTTTATGCTAATCAGCTTAGTGTCTGTTATTTATTATGCGCGGTTGATAACGTTGTTCACGCAGTATAAATTGCATAAACACCAACTACCATAATGATTTATGTGTTCTAGTTCATTTATTCAAAATTCAATTGTTTTGGTGATAAACAAACGCCTAATTTCTGAAAATTGTTATTGTAATTTATACATGTTAAGCGGATTTGCAGAACAATTAAAACTGGTAAGAATATTTATAATTTCAAGACATAACAGATAACCTTAGCACTTAACAACTAGATATATACAGATATAAATACAGATGATGTAGTATGTAGAATTTCATCATTTACTCTATACTAATGTATGTATAGTTAAAATAAATAGTGTAGTGCACCTGAAATAAATGTTAGTAATTGAAATAACATTATGTTACTATTATATAGGTAATAGCCCCAATTACGGAAATTGCTATATAATTGAACTAAGACATTTCATTCGAATTTGAACTTTATTTTAATTCATGGAATAAATAGGGTTTGCGTCGATCGTGCGTGTTCGGTGCAACGTAATTTGCTCAAACTTTCATTACTGGCACGAGACTCCTCCGACGCGTCGTCGCCGCAAAAAGTGAGCAATTTTCTGATAACATCGGACACGAGAACGGTTGCGTTTGTATCGTTTATATTTCCATTTGTCATGAAACGTCACGAGTGTGAATGCGATATGTTGTCTGTTAAATATCGTTATCGCAAAAGCGATTATCGTAATTAGGATTTAAAAAGGCATGTAAATAGTAATGGGGAGCGCATAATAACCTCGAAAATGCTTGGAAAGTAGATATCTATTATGAAAAACCGGCCAAGAGCGAGTCGGACTCGCGCACCGAGGGTTCCGTACAAACCTGTAGGTATAATAGGGGTAGTAACTTTAAAATTATTAAAAATATTTTTGTTATATGATGTAACTAAAAATTTACGGTTTTCGCAATTTTTCATTTATCTGTGCTATAAGGCGTTGCTTCGTACCAAATTTCAAGATTCTGAGTTCACGAGAAGTACCCTGTAGGTTTTGATTCCCTTGCGAGTTTAGAAATTTTGCGGAAATTTGCGGCATAAACAGCTGTCCTTTTGATTGCGTTGGCTTAGAAGTTTAATTTTTAACACAACTCCAAGGGACAGTAGACCTGAGTATTTCATATAAATTTCAGCTTGATATCTCCACGCGTTCTTGAGAAAAAGGGTCTTGACAGACGGACGGACGGATGGACGGACGGACGGACAACAAACTGATCCTATAAGGGTTTAGTTTTTTTCCTTTCGAGGTACGGAACCCTAAAAATCATACAATTTACTTTAAAAGCTTATGTTTTTCATAATATCAAAAATAATTAGGGTGGAATAAATATTAATATTTTAAAAATAAAATCTTTGGCTTAATCATATAATACATTTTATTAATATTATCGTATGGTAACACATTTCGAAATATACATTCAATTATGTCACAAATTAATATCCAAAGTTCTTATCCAAATAGCCGAGTCAGTTGTAAAGGATAATAAATCAACTACCCATTTTTTAAGCACACGTCACATTGGAAGAGGTAAATAAAAAAATGGGTAATACCCATGTATTTATTAAACAACAATAATACGTCATTATTGTTGTTTAATAAATACATTTAATTCCAATTACCCATTACACGTCCTGACGCTCGAATTTTATATTCCATGCAGCAAAAAAACTGTAGAAACAATTAAAACAAACCACAGCAACCAGACAACGTAGTGACGCAGTAAACTAGTTTTGAATTTCAAAACATTTAACATAAATTAACATAAAAGTTAAACAGATTTTCTGTAAAAGCGCTCGCATAATTACAGATACTTGGCTCATAGGAGTATTTATAATGCAACACTGGTTGACGCAAAACTAGTAACAAAATGTCGTATGTTACAATAATTCAGCATTAGAAATTAAGCCTTACTGCACCGCAACAAGTTCGTAATATTCTACGATGATTGGGACGTAGTACGGCTATTAGGAATGTTGCTACAGCAAAATAATTACGTATTAGTCGCAAATACTAGTGATTCCTATGGGGCTTTCATGCAAAGCGGTACACACTGTATGAAGCTAATCGATTTTATGATGTTTCAAATTACTGAAATAATCAGCACATGCATGTAAAGTAAAACCGTTAATCATATTGCTTTAATGGAAACTAGCTTGTACTTTTATAACTATGTTATAGCTTGATTAAAACCATTTTAATTTCGGTACGGTCACGGACTTTAATTATTGAGGGTTCATTTTACATAATACATTTCATATAGTAAGTATTTAACAAAAGAAAAGAAAATAGACGAGTCTCTGGGAGCATAGGTATACGGAGTGCGAAGAAAATGCATTGCAGCAATTCGGCGGTAGCAGAGCACGCATGCGATGCAGGCGCGTCACATTTCCTTCGCTTTGATAAGGCTAGACTGCTGGTTCGTGAAAAATGCTACATGACACGCAAAATACGCGAGCGATTGAGATTGGGCGTCTCCTTAATTTTAATCAAGACGGGGGCTGGGGTGTACCGCCAGCATGGAAGCCTGTAATCCACGGCCAGAACTTCAGTGTGTGCTGTGATAGTTTAGTGGACACAGTGAGTGTGGTTTGTTAATCGTCGCTTATGAACCAAATACGCTGCAAAACACATTAGCAGCGCCGGCGCAAGCTCGCCCTCAACAAGCTCTATCAGAGCGCGTGCGACGCGCGACTCGCCGCGCCGGTCGCTGGCCGGCAGTCGGCAACGCACTGTGCTCTAGTGCGCTACGGGCCGATTCGAATAGCACTCTTAATGCTTGAAGAGACCTAGGCTCTCCGAAACATGTCGCGCGAATCGACAAAAGAGACATAAATGTAACCGTTTATATTTTATAGTAAAATAAAATAGCTGGAACCGTAAATGGCACAGCATTTAAAGTTAGTGACTGTACAATTTAATCGTCGTGAATCATACCCACATCAAAAAGCAGTTATCGTCATTTATGAAACATTTTTTAATTTTCAGCATACACGTTTTTGCATCATAAGTTTCAATTTATAAACAATCTATAGCATTTGAAATATACTTATATAACTCAACACATTCAAAACATACCTTAAAGATTCTTGAAGTGTCCCGTAAACGTAACTAGTTACTTTCAAAAGGCTTACACGGGACCCGTGGGCAGCAAAAGACCAGTGAACCAATGGGGCGGAAATACTCCATCGATTTTATACCCTCGGCTTGCAGTTGTTAAACGTATATTGTTATTGGCTTTGAGTTCTTTTAAATTGGAGACATTCCTTTATGGCGTTGTTTAACTAATGTGGGTAACGTGCAATTGTTTTTCGATTTACTGCACTTTGAATCAGCTATTGATTTTCTCTTCATTACTAGTTAGTTGAAGCGTTTGTGATTGTGAAAGTTGCTTGAGAAAGTAAAAATATTTAAATATAAATACGCATCATTAATTTTCCCCTATTGATCCCCACTCACTCGTCAACATTCTCAGAATAAATTAATTTATTAATAGCAAACATGTACGACAATTTAAATGCAAAAAAAAATCAACTTCAATCTATCTTACATAATCATACAGTGACCTTAACTACGAGTAACAAAATACTGCATTAAATAATCAAAACCACAATCATTAATATTAACAAATCTAAACCTAAAAATAAACTAAATTACACTAGAACAGTCGCGCCTTAGTTTCGAACACTTTTAGTCGCTATGGGGTCCACTGGACCCAGTCCATTGTGTGACCCTAAATTGAAAACTATTCAAATATATTGAATATACGTATAAATTCCATAAAATAAGCAATAAAACAATCATTATAAAATAATCAACAGTTTATTAATGGCGAATCACCACAATATTTTTATAATTTCAAAAAATACCTACGTTTTTAACGTTATTTGCATATCTTTTATAACTTATGGTAATAACTTTAATACGTCTTTGTACTTTGTTTCCTTTTTTATCTTTTCTTAAACTGCTACTATTGCTCTAACAAACACCATAAAAAAAGATCACAATGTATACCAAAAAATTATGAGTTAACACACTTCGAACTATGAAAAAATCTATCAAAATCTAAAATCCATATTTTTACTCAGTTGCTTGTATTTCTGTAACTTTAGTGAGCTTGCAGTCTCGTTCTCTCTCAAAATCAGGTTGCGCGTCGTCTGTTATGTAAATTTTGGTATAATACACAATTTGACTAAGCATCTCGTCACAAAAAAAGTTGTATAGATTCCACAGGAGTTGTTACATTAGTTGCTTCGCGACACGATGCAGCTGGCTCACGTATGATGTTGTAGCTTCGTGTTCTGGTATTATGCGAAGGTACTTGAATTTTATTTCACCAACAAAGTACCCTTGACGATGTATTGATACTGAGACGCAATCTAGATCGGGACGTTGCTCCAATATATCTCAATTCAGTGGAACACAACGAGATGGGTCAAGGACACTCTGAGACTGCAAATTTTCTGCTGAAATCTCTCCAAATAAATCACCTTGTAAGGCATTTCATCCCTCTGTAATATCGTCCAACTCAATAGTCAAATAGTTGTCATCATCTTGTTCATAGTCAGTATTATGGTAACTTTCTTCTACACAGTCTTCAGTTTCGGAACAGTCTACATTATCTATTTCTTCATTTCTATAATCTGATATTTCTTTTTCTGTCAGAGCTCTAGAAGCGGCCATCTTGAATGCTAAATAAACGAGAAACTTTACAAAGATTATCACTTAAGATAATGTAAATACAACTTACGTAACTAGTCGCTCACGGGTCCAGTAGACCCAGACGTATAAATATTACGCACGCAAATAGTCGCTACCGTGTCCACCAGACCCATACGCAACTTAGACGTCCATCGCTCGCGAGCGCGGTGCGCAGACAGACTCGCGTGGTGATGAACCTACGCGCGATACTTTTGCGGGAAGGTACTGAGAACGGCAACATCGCGCGATACCTAACAAAAAATTTATTGGCTGTTATGAAGGTCACCGGGTCCAATAGACCCATAAGCGACTGTTCTAGTGTTAAATACTTTGGATGAAAGAAACATCTTAGCAAACCATAGGAAATATTTTTTTAGGAAACCATACGAAATATTTTTTTACCTATCTTCACAAGAAACGCGTGTAACTGATAAAAAAGTTACTAAAAGTCTCGTAATGATCAATTAAGTCACAGGCAAAATAACGTAATCATTACACAATTCGTAGACAAAATGGTGGAAAGCAACACGGGAAATGATTAAAACATTATACTAAATTATAATGAAGGCTCCCAATTACAGTCTTTGTCTTAGCTCTATGTAGCGTTACGTCTTGTTTTTAAACCAGAACAAGGCGCTTTACATAGACACGTGAACGTGAGATTTCAAAATAGACCTACTTGTATTTCAGTTATAATGAGCGTTTCTATTTCAACTTACTTTATGGAACAAGTAATTCGAAATTCAAAACGAAAATATTACTAGCTGGTAGATAATTATATAAGTAGGTTGTTAGAACGTCAAGGTTAGTGTCACTAGTTCAATTTTTATTTTTAAAACCGATAATACTTACTCAATTATGTTACGTTTATACTTGGTAAGGCAAAAAAAAACTTAATAAATAACATGATTCCCAAGTAATTGTGTTTGTTTAATTCGCTGTTTGGCGTGTAGGATAACTAGTAGATGCTAGTAGAGAATGCCTCTTGGCATTATTTCTGCCATTACTGTACAATTTTATTGTCCAATAAAGTTGAAATAAATAAATGAAAATAATTTTTCAGGTCCTCATCTAATTAGAACAAATTACGAGCTATTCGAAAATGATTGCAATATTAATTTTAGAAGATGATTATAAAATCTGCTATTATCTAAGAGAACCCCTACAAATCAATTACAAAACAAACCCCTCTGAACCGCCCCGTACTAAATTACATTTTAACAACGTATTATATTGCAACCGTCGAATGTTAAGGTAACAGGTACGATATTGCTAACTAAATCAATGGTATAAGCCGTGACGTCACACGACGCTTAATATTTCATTACACCCCCCCATACTAACGTGATTGCATTGCCTGCATCTGACGTCACAGTTGGTTATTTCGCTAATTTGAATTGATATTAAATTCTTGGAAATGAAAGTAGGGCGTGTCTTGTTTGATTTACCAAAGAGTCGTAATAAGCTTTCTGAAGTGCCTAGGATGCTCTTACATAGCCTATTTGTAAGAAAATTTTGCTTGCCATCAATTATATATCTATACTTACAAACAATGAGGGTTACGCGATCGAGTTTTTCACTAGATGGCAGCACCGTGGCGAGAGGTCTAGCTGTCATAATCCACCAATCATGTTTAATATTTTTTTTATTGGTGGATTTTGACCGCTGCTGTCATAAAGACCTCTCGTCACGAGGCTAGTGAAAATCGCGATGTCGTCGTCGAGTGATGTCGATCGTGGAAACCCTCGTTATTTTATTATTACGTGTACAAATTAACTTAGTTAGCTATAAGTTAGGTCCCCACTGAAAATCAGCGCCGCGGCTCGCCGTAGCATTACGCTGAGTTTCTTTTCAACCGACTTCAAGATTTCGAAGGAGGAGGTTATCAATTCGTCGGGATCGTTGCTATTTTTTTTTTTTTTTTTATGTATGTTCACCGATTATTCGAAGACGGCTGGACCGATTTGGAAAATTTTTGTTTGAAAGCGTATACTTCACAGTTGGTCCCATTGTAACCATGTCAGGATCTGATGATGGGATCCTGGAGAAATCAAGGGAACTCTTCAACTATTATAGGCACACCTATGGTGATTTGAGTATTTTTTACAGCAGATCGAACATTTGGTGTTGGAAAGGTGGATGCTTAGTGAAGTCGGTTCTTTTTTGTTTAAAATTATTATCGTCCGTTTTTTAGGGTTCCGTAGTCAACTAGGAACCCTTATAGTTTCGCCATGTCTGCCCGTCCGTCCGTCCGTCCGTCCGTCCGCGGATAATCTCAGTGACCGCTAGCACTAGAAAGCTGAAATTTGGTACTAATATGTATATCAATCACGCCGACAAAGTGGTAAAATAAAAAGTGGAAAAATTTTTTTTATTAGGGTACCTCTCCTATACGTAAAGTGGGGAGTGATTTTTTTTTTTTCATTTCAACCCTTACGTGTGATATATTGTTAGATAGGTATTTAAAAATGAATAGGGGTTTACTCAAATCATTTTTTGATAATGTAAATAGTTTCGGAAATAATCGCTCCAGAAGTAAAAAAAATGTGTCCCCCCCCCTCTAACTTTTGAACCATAATTTTCAAAAATATGAAAAAAATCTCAAAAGTACAACTTTTTAAAAACTTTCTAAAAAAATTATTTTGAACTTGATAGGTTGAATAGTTTTTGAAAAAAATCACAAAATAATTTCTGAACTAAGTTTGTAATTTAACCGTATAAGCAGGTGTTTATTGTACCTGTAATTTCTACAAAATCACAATGAAATGACGTGCTTTCAAATAAAGTAAAAACGGTGAAAATCGGTTCACGCAATAAATAATTATCGCATAAAAATCATCTTCCATACTTTAAGCTCGCGCGCAATAGTTTACTTAATTTGCCGATAGATGTCGCTGTACGTGGAACGCTCATATCATATCCTACATGGCGGTGTTATTTTAACTCTTAAGTGGGGACACTTACTGTGACGGACGGAAAACTACGGAACCCTACACTGAGCGTGGCCCGACACGCTCTTGGCCGGTTTTTTATACTTCTCCTCGTACAATTTAACTGGTGTGACGTAAATAAATGTATTTTCTTTCTTTCAAATCGGTATACTTACCTACAATACGGAACTCCCTTATCCATAACGTATCTCGGGTCTCAATTAGTTAATTTATGTTTTGTCTGTTTCTAACAAACGCAACTGTCAAAGTGACAGATAAGAACACACGATTATTCGTTAATTCAGGCCTGAGAGACGTTTATTAATAAGGGGGTAGATGTCCACCTGCCAGTAAAATGAAATTAGGTATCATGTTTTGTACGTAATACCTAAACTATTTTTCATAGTTAAATCCCGTTCAATTTTCAACCGACTTCAAGATTTCGAAGGAGGAGGTTATCAATTCGTCGGGATCTTTGTTTTTGCTATTTTTTTTTTTTTTATTATGTATGGTCACCGATTATTCGAAGACGGCCGGACCGATTTGGAAAATTCTTTTTTCGTTTGAAAGAGTATACTTCACAGTTAGTCCCATTGTAACCAGGTCAGGATCTGATGATGGGATCCCGGAGAAATCGAGGGAACTCTTCAACTATTATAGGCACACCTGTAGTGATTTGAGTATTTTTTACAGCAGCTCGAGTATTTGGTGTTGGAAAGGTGGATTGCTTAGTGAAGTCGGTTCTTTTTTGTTTAAAATTATATATTATAATTTGATGGAATATAAATCTTTAAGCAACGGGTAATGTGCGACCATGCGGACAATTCCTGCCAGATGGCAAACCTTCCAATTAAGGTATTACATTAACCTGCAATAGTATCTCCTTCAAGGAAGGCCGAAAAAATATTTGACACAATCTTATTTGTAGAGCCATAAGAGCGTCATCATCATCATCATCATCATATCAGCCGAAAGACGTCCATTGCTGGACATAGGCCTCCCCCAAAGAGTGCCACAATGACCGGTCCTGCGCCACCCGCATCCAGGGGACTCCCGCGACCTTCACCAGGTCATCAGTCCACCTTGCGGGGTGTCTACCCACGCTGCGCCTTCCGGTTCGTGGTCGCCACTCGAGAACCTTTCTGCCCCAACGGCCATCGGTTCTACGAGCAATGTGCCCCGCCCACTGCCACTTTAGTTTAGCGATTCGGAGGGCTATATCGGTTACTTTGGTTCTGCTGCGGATGGCCTCATTCCTGATGCGATCACGCAGTGAGACTCCAACCATAGCCCTCTCCATTGCCCTTTGGGTGACTTTGAGCTTTCTTATGAGGCCCATTGTAAGCGACCACGTTTCAGTACCATATTTCATCACTGGCAACACACTCTGTTCAAAGACTTTCGTCTTGAGACAATGCGGAATATTGGACAAAAAGATGTGCCTTAGCTTCCCGAACGCTGCCCAACCGAGTCGGATTAGTCGATTGAACTCTTTCTCGAAGTTGGATCTACCTAACTTGACAGTATGTCCTAAGTATATATAATCGTCCACAACTTCGAGTGTAAAGTCTCCGATTGTAACGGGAGTTGGTGCTACATGGGTATTTGACATGATCTTCGTCTTATCCATGTTCATCTTTAGACCAACTCGCTCGGAGGCTTTACTGAGGTCATCGAGCATCGTACTCAAATCCTCCATGGTCTCAGCCAAGACTACTATATCGTCAGCAAACCGAAGGTGAGTGATGTACTCGCCGTTTATGTTGATGCCTAGCCTTCTCCAGTCCAGAGTCTTGAAAACATCCTCCAGTGCAGCGGTAAACAGTTTAGGAGAAATAACATCTCCTTGCCTGACTCCCCGCTGCAACGGAATAGGCTTCGAGTTCTGGTCCTGGAGTCGGACTGACATAGTGGCGTTCTCGTACAAACACTTCAGCACTTCGATATAGCGATAGTCCACTTGGCACCTCTGGAGAGATTGTAGTACAGCCCAGGTTTCGATCGAGTCGAAGGCTTTTTCGTAGTCCACATAAGAGCGTGTCACTTATTTTTCCGGCCTTCATTGATAAAGATACTACTGCATGCTTTGAGAATTCAACCAACCGGAGTCGCCATTGACAGGCGTTCCCCTCTGCCGAAACCATATGACCAGTGGTCAATGGTCATACACATGTATGGACTGACGTTTATCTGACGTAGCTATTTGTACATTACTTACGAATAGCCATACATTTGACGTTCCCCTCCCCCGCAAAAATCGGCAGTCTTTTTTTCTATAGAAAATGACAGACATGGGTACTCCATCCGGCTTGAATTCTCTAAGATTGCCTGTGACTGTACCTTTAGGGGTCGAGGCATGGTGAGTGAAAGAATACCTTTGAATGCTAGACTTAGGGCCGGTTGCACCAAAGCATCTGTCATCGTTAACGTTCGCAATAGCTGACCAGACACTGTCAGTAATAATGACATTATTTCTCTACACATCCTTCTCATTCTCCATATACATAGAAAAGGACGGCTACATAAATAATGACATTATTACTGACAGTGTCTGGCCCGCTTATATCTTATTGTATGGAAATTTTCGTAGTAACCTGCCGGAACCCGTTGATGAGTCCGTCAAAAGTGTTTAGTGCAACTGGCACTTAGACTAATTAATTCCTTACTGACTAGTGTTTATTATACTCTATATCAAGTTATCCTCACGTGCTGAAATATTATCGATCCTGCAGACCGACCGAAATATTACCGATGCCGACAGGCACATAAGATCTAAGATCTCAACAGGCAACCAATTTAAACAATATTAGCGTTGACCAGCTTAACCAGCATTTTTCATCGTCCACCTGTTTCAGTGGTCCTAAGAAATCTAACTCACTTCATCATCTTTCATCACTTCCTGCCTTAGATTTCTCTTCTTTCTATTTTAGCCATTTCTGTGAGAGTGATGTTAGGAAGGGTATATTGAATATCACTTCTAACGCCGTTGGTGTTGACTGTGTTAGCCGAAATATGATACTCCCTCTCCTTGATTTGTTTGTTCCTATTATCACCGGTATTCTGAATTTTTCCATTTCATCAAGTACTTTTCCCAGTCTGTGGAAGGATGCCAATATTATTCCTTTACCCAAAAAATCCAACCCCAGTTCCTTCTCTGACTATCGCCCCATCTCCATTCTTCCTTTCCTATCCAAAGTCCTCGAACGGCTAGTGCATCAGCAACTAACTTCCTTCCTGAATAGAAATGACCTCCTAAACCCATTTCAATCTGGTTTTCGTCCGGGCCATAGTACTACCTCGGCTCTTGTCAAGGTTACCGATGACATCCGTTTGGGTATGAATGACCAGAAGCTTACAGTTCTTGCACTTCTAGATTTCAGTAATGCCTTTAACACGGTCGATTTTGACATTTTGCTCGCGTTCTTACAGTCTCTTAACATATCGGCTGCAGCGATTGACTGGTTCCGCAGCTATTTGGTTGGTCGTCGGCAAAGAATTAAACTAGATTCTTCGTGTTCTTCCTGGTGCAGCACATCAGCTGGTGTTCCACAGGGTGGTGTGCTGTCTCCTCTTTTATTTTCTATCTTCATTAATTCCATAACTCTTGATCTCTCCTCTTCGTATCACCTCTATGCCGACGACCTTCAAATATATTCGCAGGGTATGCATAGCGATCTCAATTCAGTTATAGAAGCCACGAATCTTGATCTGCTCCGCATATCAAATTGGAGTCAAAATTACGGTTTAAAAGTAAACCCCCTAAAGTCACAGGTAATTGTGATGGGTAGCGCTAAACAAATCTCCAAAATTGACTTTCTCAGGCTCCCTCCGATAGTCTTCGATGGTATCCAAATTCCTTTTTCCAACCAAGTGAAAAATCTTGGCGTAATCATGGATCGTTGTCTATCATGGGTGCCTCAGGTGAGTGAAGTGAGCAGGAAGATGTTTGCTGCCATAGGGTCTCTCAGACGGCTCCGGAATTTCCTGCCAAATGCTACTAAAATTGCGCTTGCTCAGTCGTTACTTCTCCCCATTCTTGATTATGCAGATATCTCCTATTTAGACCTAACCGAGGAGCAACTTAATAAGCTTGAGCGTATTCAAAATGCCTGCATTCGGTTCATTTTCGGATTACGCAAATTCGACCATGTTTCTAGTTTTCGTTCTCAACTCAAATGGCTCCCTATCCGTCACCGCCGTAACTCTCACATACTTTCTTTACTCTTTTCTATACTTTTTAACCCTGCAACTCCCCGCTACCTCAAAGAGCGTTTCTCTTATCTTAATTCTATTAGATCCTCTCAAAAATTGCTCCTAAAAGTGCCATCTTCATCTTCCAAATTTTATAATTGCTCATTTACGTTCCAGGCCGTTCGTTTGTGGAATTCTCTCCCTCTCAACATTAAACGCGCGCAATCTATTGGTAGCTTTAAATCGCAACTTAAGGAATACTATTTATCTCTTCCTTAGGTTTTTAAGTTGACACTGTTGTTTCTTATTGTGTGTATTATATATGTATATATGTACGTATATGTATGTTTATTTTGTATTTATTTAAGTATGTATATTCATATGAATGTGCTGTGTTATCTATTTCGTCTCTTTTGTTTCTATGCACCACCTACTGCTTATTGTTTTTCTCTAGTCTCCACTACCCAAAGGTTGTCTGGAAGAAATCGCTCATTAGCGATAAGACCGCCTGTTGTTACCTCTACCTAAATTTATCTAATTGTAAAATTTGTGCTTGTAACTGTATGAGGTGTGCAATAAAGAGTATTTATTATTATTATTTATTATTATCTATAAGAAATTTTTATCAGTTTCGACAGATGGACTTCTTAGTCCATCATATCATCATCATATCATCATGTCATCAAATCATATCATGTCATATCTGACGTGACCAGCTCTTGCTGGTCACGTCAGATATGACAAAACAAAACACGTCTAGTTATATTGCTATACTATCCTTATTGCTAGATCCGGGCATCTGGCAGATTTTAATGGGTGGAGGTCAGAGTGACAGACAAGCAAAATTTTTATTTTGGAAAATAGTAATACCAAAATAGGTAAAAACTGCCGAAGTTGTCTCAGTTATAAAGGACAGGGCCTATATAACATTAGAATAAAAAACATTGCGTATTATTACGGAAACTATAAATTATATATTAACATTATACATCGTTTGACACTACTTTCCCCCAACAGAAACTTTTGGCAATGATATATTCTAATTATTTATATAATCTGTCATAAATACCCATAATATTGCATCAAACCCAGAATTCTAGTATTGGTTTTTTGAAGTGGTTTGCATTCTTTGACCTCCACCACTTTACAGCTGCCAGGTGTCCAGATCTAGAAATAAGCGTAGTATAGCAAACTGACTAGAGGTGTTTCGTTGCTCTCATTATTGTGTCATATCTGACGTCGCTAGCTCTCCGCCTAAGACTTTATAGTTTTGCGAGAAATTTCGTGAGTATCACACAAAGACGTCTCAGGTGCATGATAAGACGATAACCAGCATCTTTGAGCACAGCTGCTCAAAACTTGACGGTATCTGGGCTGGTAAAGTTTTGACGCAGGTATTTGTTAAATTATTTGTATTACTAGAAATATCGAACGAGCGGAGCGTAAGCGAAGTGAGTTCTTACAGACAACTTCGGGTACAACGAAACTGTCAGCCGGCTACCTAGACGTCCCTGCATTTCGATGGCGATCACTTTAGTAACGTTTTCTTATCTTTATGTTTGTTGGGGTAGTAGTAGAGATCTATACAATCTTAGAGTTCGTATATGAGCAAGATTGATCAAGGGGTTATGGAGCTAGAAGGCGCGAAAGAATAATCAAAAGTGTCTTGTTATATTGGTCAGTTCGTTTGCAAGGAAATCGAGAGTTCTCAGTTCGAGACGGACTACTAGTATTTTATGATTCAAATAAGCCATAATTTTACAAATATAAATAAAGAAAGAATAAGAAATCACGCGACTTTTCTTCAAATATGTGGCAAAACCGCACAACTTGCTACGTAATTTTGAATACTTATTCGTGAACACAACAATGGGACATTGCGACGTCGAAAATAAAAGACAAAATGCTGTTATTGCTTTTTTTATTTATGTTTTCTCTTTAAACAGTTATAAAGACTTTATTCTATCTGTGTAATTTCTCCTTCATCTTTCATGGGGGTAAATCTCCGTCATTAAACTTAAACATATTTAACCTTTAACTAACGACGTGGCTTCTGAGTAACACTCAAGCTGACAGACGTCAAAAATAAAATATATCATAAAAAAATGTCATTTGCATTCTTCAAATCCACAAGTTTCATATCAAATAATAATTCATTATATGTATTTGAATAATAGACATTCATAAAAAAACATACAAATTTTAGAGTCCATTCGACACTTAAGAAAAAACACCAAAAAATTTGGTATAATGTTCCAGTGACTTTTTTTTTTAATTACTCAATGATTAAGAAACACAAAATCTTCTATTTTAAGAAATTATCATTAGAGCCTGTTGCCTGAAAATTAACTGTTACACGCTAAATATATTTCGTATTTTTTGTGCACTACTGAGAGGAAATTGTCAGAACATACTATAAGTGATATTGGGTGGTTAGGGGCCCAAAGTTACAGAGTCGGCACGTAGACACGAGCTGTGAGGCTAATTAGTAAAAAAAAAGCCGTTTAGACTGTTATTGGGAAGAAGTTTGTACTTTTTAACTTGTTACCAAGAGACGTGAAAATCGTGAAATACGTTAACACCGTGGTGGCGTCTGTAACACGTCGATGATTCTTACGAATGTATGTGCGTTAGTTTCACTCCCAGCATCTCAGGGATGCTAGATCAGTTCAATTAGAGGATGATGACAGAAATAATGACACTGCGGGATGAGTTTTTAACAGAAACATTCGACCGAAATATTTGTACGTGTTTAACAAATTTCTAGTACACGAACACGTGTGACGTCCGTGAGACGGCAATGACTCAGTTTCGGACATAATGTACACAAGTTTGACTGCCGGCATCGAAGGGATGCCAGATAATAACAAAAGAGGAAGGTACAAGGTAAAGGATATATATATAGACAAAAAAATATTATATTCGTTATTGCTTGTACGATGTAGACAAACATATCAAACCAAGTTCATTTGACAACATTATACCAAGGCCTCTAAGTTCGAGTAGGTAGAACAAATCTGGCAAAAGAATTTCTAAAAGAATCGATATTGCTAAGGAACAAAACAAATAGAAACAAAAAACTATTGCACTATCTTGCAATAACATAAATATTTCCTAAAACCACAAGCGTAAAATGGAAGTTACAAGGAAAAAAATGTAATAAGTATTCTTAGTTTTTCTGTTGCACCAAACATTAATTGGTCCATTTCATTTTCTGTTTAAAATATTTAAGAACGAAGGGAGACGAGCAAGTCAAGTATTTCATGTAACATTTTTTAATTGTTACATGAAATATTAACGGCCTCCTAGCCCAGTCGGTAGTGACCCTGCCTACGAAGCAGGAGGTCCCGGGTTCGAATCCTGGTCAGGGCATTTATTTGTGTGTTTATCACAGATATTTGTTCCTGAGTTATGGCTGTTTTCTATGTATTTAAGTATTTATTCATATTTATCTATTATATATATCGTCGTCTAGTACCCACAACACAAGCCTTATTGAGTTTACTGTGGGACTAGGTCGGTTTGTGTAAGATCGTCCTATAATATTTATTTATTTATTTATTATTTATTTATTAACACATGTAATTACTTTATGAAGAGCGATCTACTTTTTAATTAACAGTTTATTTATCTAAGTAAGTACTCATGTCCCATATCGTGAAAAGTTTTTAGTATTATTAGCATAAAAAATATCAATTTATTATACAAAAATCAAGTTATCACAGATTTGTATATTTAAATAACAAATGAAAAAAAAGAGTTTTTAGGGCATTTTTATTTTAACTTGTAGTTTAAAGCATGACCTAAGTCGTTTTTCAGTAACGTCTAACCGTCACATTCCGGACAAAATGTATGGGGTTTGACATTGACCGTCAGTTTTGTGACGATTGCTAACTGACCGTTAATGATACGAGTACACGGTTAAGTGAAAATACCCTTAAACGTATATGTATTGATTGTACGTGCTAAGTTTTTAAATAAAATCCAAAAACATATTCAAATGACGTATTGTTTAAGTTTTAAACTTTATCAGCTTTTCTCTAACAAGGACTTCCTCCAATGTTGCGAAGTTTTGGAAATAGATAGTAGACGTCTAAGCATAAATTCGACGCCAGTATTAATTAATACCGTCCATTAGCATCGCTTGCTCGTCTCGACTCTGCTCCAAGGACCATAAATGTTATCTGAAATGCCCGTGTCTATATAAAATCGCGCTACTTCAAAGTTTCCGGCTTTAGATGCCGCAGCGCCAGCGAACAGAAGTTGATTTATTTTGAGAGCGTTAAATACCCGAACAAAATGTATAGAGAGAGCTATACTAACATAAGATCTACTGCATTAGTGACGCGATAGATAGTGTTTGTTTGAATTACGGGAACGCGGTTTTGTATAGAAGCAGTCCAGGTATTACATGGTCCCTGCTCTGCTCTAAACGCAATTAGTAGACTGCGAGGCACCGCGACACCGCCTGCTCTCAACCTAAATATAATTCGCGTTCTAATAAGATTATTCCTCTGAGTGTTCATAAGAAAATATTGTTATACAGCTACAGTGCTGCGTTTGCGGAGCTTGCGCATAGGATAGTTTTTGCTTTATGAACTTAAGCGCAAGACATACTTAGCAGGATCCAGTCCAGAACTTAGTGAAATTCAGTCGTCCATAGTCAAAATTCAGCTGCAAGGCGGAAAACTGATTATGACTTCTAGATTTGTATGGAGCCCATAGATAATTTTCCGCCCTCTGGCAGTTTCGTAAACGGCCGACTGATTTCCGCTGAATCCTTGAATGAATTTCGCTAATCGTGTGTTTTGCCTCAAATGTAACTTGCGGTAGCCATACAATTCCTAGGTAGATCGTATCGGAGAGGTTGCTCGTCAGGTCTTTATTTTTTTTAAGTTCTCTCCTGCGCAAATATCTGTAATAGGTTCAGTTTCTTATGGACAAGAGTAGATATTATGGTACATGTGTTTAGGTGTTTTTAATAAACGTACGTAACATGTTATTATTGTATATGAAAAACGACCTACTTTTAAATAAAGTATTTAACAGTTTATTTATCCAAGTAGGTAAGTACCCATATCTTGTAATGTTTTTTGTGTTATTAGCATAAAAAATATTAATTTACTATACAAAAATCAAATAATCACACATTTCTACACTTATATAGGTATTAACATCCGACTTTTTTTCCTAAGTAGTGAAAAAAAACAGAAACTGAAGAAACATAAAACACTCTGACATTCATTTTAAAGTTCTTATGAACTTTTACATTAAGCAAGAAAATAAATTTATTTTGAACATATAATGAATTCAGTACTTAGCTAAAATTATTCAAATGTGACAAATACCAAACTTAAACATTTTTGGGCTTATTTATTTTAAAACTTACTTCAAACATTATAAACATTATAATATATTCAGATTATTTAGGGAACGCTAGAGTGCTTCAGATCTATGAATTCCTTTAATTTCGCGTCGTACAAAAGCGTTCATTTAGCGCGCTCACTGTCGTGTCTAGGTGCAAATTCGCGAGAGTAAATGGCATTAGGCTTCTCTCCGGCTCAATGGTTCGTGCGACCCGGGCCGGGGTCTTGGTGTCGGTCTGCCAGTTGCCTACACTGCTACCGAAATCCATTGCTGGGGATTCTTCCTGTGGCTTGGAACCCTAGGTTAATCACTTAGCTTGTCAACCATCATCTTGGCTAATGATGTGTTTAGACATTAGTCTTGTTAGTTTGTAAATTCCTTTACGTCACACCTGGCCATAATGTGAGTATTACCGCACGCTACGCGTACGGTAAAACTCGCATTATGGCCAGGTGGAGACGTAAAATTGTGTACTCACCACGAGCAGTAAAAAAGAAAGCTCTCTATCGCATATTTACAACCCTCGCCTGCGGCTCGGGTCACAAATACCTGCGATTTCGGGCTCTCTTTCTTTTACAGTCCTTGGTAAGTAATGTACTATTGTCATTGTGGTACTTACTTGTAAGCGTAGAAGCCTGTAAATGAATCATCAAATTGTAATTTTAACGTGCGTTGTAAGCGAGATACTACTTTATTTATTTATTATTTCATTTAAATTTTATTGCACAAAATACAAAAATGAATGTACCTACAAATGGCGGATTAAATGCCATCTGGTATTCTCTACCAGTCAACCATGGGATCGAACAGAGATATGTACAAAAGGTAAAGGAGAAAAGTACTCGTGTATGCATCTGAATCGCATATGGGAACTGTCCAATAATATTGATTTAAAAAATCGAATTATTATCAAACATAGGTATATGATACTTAATTGAGTACGAGTAAAAATATTCATCTTACATTCGTCGTAATTTTAGTTCCGGATGAATCAGATATAGGTATCTTCATAATAGACTGGAAAGTTGACTCATATCAGGATTCCCATCAGTGTTTCCTTAAATTATTAGACCCCAGGATTTTTTATGTCCTCATCCACTCAGATCGACTGAACCTTCATGTATATTTACTTGAAAAGTTTTGTGGTATCTGATCGGATAAACACCTTCAAATTACAAAATTGATTTGATTCCAACTGTTTTTTTTAAACTGTTTTGTATACAAATACGTTTATTTTATTACTTTTTAGTTGTTCTTAAGGTATAAAGGTTCACAAATTAACATTCTGTATACCATTGGATGTATATATTTGACAAATATCCAAGTTGTTACTTGTATACAATATGAGCGTCATCTGCTCGTTGCTTTAAGCTCTAGAGTTGCAACATTGCAGTGTACACCAGCAGTAACGCAAATTATTAGCACAACTTTAACCCCCCTCCCCACCCACCATTCTTTCGTGTCCAGCAACGCTTCGCGATCTCTCAATAGATTCATTAAGACTCTAACGAGATCTTCCGAAAGGGAATTACGAATGCTTTGTTTTGCCAAATGCGATTTATTTTCGTCTGTTACAATATTCTCCTCTAGGGCGACTAGTATACGGCCTTTGTGGAGAAAAATGAATAAATTATAATGGAATTAGACTTCTGTCTATTATCTAAAAGGCGGAATAATGTTTATGGCGGAACGAGGAGCTTAGGTGCCCCTAAGGTTTCAACGTGCGGTTTGAACTCGATTTGTTTACACTTGAAAACACATCTTATACAAGATGCAACTGCTTTTAATAGGTACTCGGGAATAAGCAGGTGGTGTTACTTACGTAGGTATTTAGCTATTCAAGTAAATCAAAACTGTCAAGGTTCATTTATCAATTCGAGTAGAATTGTTTTAACTACCTATATATTTAACATCATGATGCATCTAGATATTAAACAACTACTGTTAAAAACTTACTTTAAGTGCAGGGAAGTGATTTTTAGTACTATGGGTAAGTATAATTTTTGATTGCACTAAATTAAATATAGATTAGAAGAACCTAGGAATGAACAAGCAAAAAGCGGTAATTTTTCGAAGTTCTAACCTACCCGTAGTAAAAGATTAACACAAGTCTCGAGATAGAGATGAAAACAAACCCAGCACAACAACGCAAGGCCATATTTTCTAACCTAGACTTTTCATAGGCTAACGTACTGCATTAATTATACTTACAAATCTCACTAAGCGTGCTTCCTTTCCATCAACTATTTGCGAAATTTTGCCAGCAGCGATAAAACTTTGTACAAAAGCTCAACGTTTACAACCGTTAAATTTACGTCACGTTTACTTAACTAATTTGGTATGCAAATGTCGACATTAAACACCTTTATTGTGGCACTAAACGCAAATCGATCGGAAGCGCGGGCCCGCACAGCTCAGCGCTCAAATCACTGATTTCGGCGAAAGGTATTTTTCAAGCCGACTGCAACCATGCGATAAGCTACTGCGAAAATGTGACCGAATTTCAATCAAATTTATGAGTTATAATAATGATTATAGGCACTTTATCTGTCTGCCGCATAAAATTTGCAATTTGACTGAAAAGGTGAACTCTGCCGTAACAAATTTGCCGGCAATCGCAAGGCGTTGATAACGATTCGGAGAATTAATCTCGCGACAAAAAAAAACTTGCTGGAGGGGAGCTGCGGAAATGAAAAAAACGAAACATTCGTATTCATTACGCCTAGATTTGACATGGCGAATATAATTTACTGTAATTTTTCTACAAATAAAATGGATGACGGTTGTCACACTTAAGAAAACTCTACGTAGATTAGCATTGTGATTTTTATAAGCTTTTCCTCTTTGTTTTTAAAATTCCCTTTAATGTTGATTAATTGTTTTTGTCATGAATTTAAACGAAAGACGTGATTGGTATTATAAAAGGTAAAATTATCGTCACCTCAAAAAAACAACATGGCGTCTGCAGTCGACACTTTTTTGTACAATTTACAATTTGTGCAGGCTCTGGAGTGCGATTTTTGAATCTCACCAAGTGACTAATTCTCACCGATGTGAGTGATTTACTTTCGGAAATCACTCACATCGGTGAGAATTAGTCACTTGGTGAGATTCAAAAATCGCACTCCTGGTTACTTTTTCTGTAACTAATTCCGAGTTGCAATCATTACGACATCGACAAAAGTCACCGAGTGAAATCTTTGTTCCTCCACCCCACGCCGGACCGCTCGCAGCGATTGAAATTTAAAATATTGTACCCTTTGCCATTATGCAAGCTTATTCACCCTTGAAATATCCCTAGGGGGTGCCAGGTACAACGATTGGGGAAAATATTTTACACTTGTTACTAAGGATGTCGCTTTCAAGTCAGTTATTACTCGATCGTAATCTGAACAAGTTGTGAGACTTATCTCTAGAGAAATAGGGTTTAAAACTGGATATTCGCTATTGCAATTTCATCGGAATATTTATGAAAAGCACTTAATTAGTGTGTCGAGAATGAAAAATTGTTATTGAAACCGAGTTGATTGAACTGGCGATTCATAACTATGTCATTTTGATGCAGAGCTAATGAAAATGCGATTAATCACTCTTTCGCTCTCTTTCGACGCTTTTAGTGAAATGGCACGCGCGATGCGTGATTGTGTCATTTATATGTATGTGCGCCGACAATGCGTCGCTGTTGACACAATATTAAATGGACATTCATTTAGCTGAAATCGTAAATTAATGTCGGAAAGTTTGATACTTTATGAAATATCGGTCCTTACAAAGATCCGTTGACTCGAAGATAATGTAATTGCTGCTTCCAATATAACTAAATATTAGAATTAATCCAAGTTATTAGAATAATTTTAAATACGAATATTATTGATAATAAAAAATAAATAATTAATTCTGAAGTGTTTTTTTTATCAATATTTATCAATAAACTTGATAGAGTATAATAAACACTAGTCAGTAAGGAATTAATTAGTCTAAGTGCTAGTTGCACTAACCACTTTTGACGGACTCATCAACTGGTTCTGGCAGGTTACTATGAAAATTTCCATACAACCCATACTAATATTATAAATGGGAAAGTGTATGTGTGTGTTTGTTTGTTTGTTTGTTTGTTTGTTTGTTTGTCCGTCTTTCACGGCAAAACGGGGCGACGAATTGACGTGATTTTTTAAGTGGAGATAGTTGAAGGGATGGAGAGTGACATAGGCTACGTTTTGTCTCTTTCTAACCCCCCACTTCCCTAAAACGGGGGGTGGAAGTTTGTATGGTTTGTTACCCCGAATTTAAAGCGAGCGAAGCCGCGGGCAAAAGCTAGTTTATTGATAATTGTTCGGAATGTTACGGAATAATAATAGGTTTTGCATAAAGTTAAAAATTAAAATACTTTTGCATTATATTCATACCTACCTATCTAAGTAACGGTTGTAGGAATACCTCTACTCCAATCTTGCGTGCATTTATTGAATAATCCCTATTTAGGATTCCGTAGCCAAATTGGCAAAAACGGAACCCTTATAGTTTGGTCAAATCCGTCTGTCTGCCCGTCCGTCGGTCTGTCCTTATGTCACAGCTATTTTACTCGAAAACTGTGAAACGTATCTTAAATAATAAAATTTAGACATAAGGTGTATTTTGTATGCCGCAATTTAGTCATGTAATTTTTTTTTTACCAAAAACATGTTGCATATCAATCGACAGGTCTTTAAAAATGACATAATAGTGATTTTTTTTATAAATAATCGCTTCGAAAGTCATCATATCAAATTGTGTGTCGTCGTCCCCCTGTAACTTTTGAACCGTAAATCCAAAAACTATGAAAAAAATTAAGAAGATGCGCTTTATCACATACTTTCTACGAAAAATTTTTTGAACATTATCGGTTCAGCCATTTTTGAGTTATCTCCAAAAAACTTCCAAAGGCATCAGATACGACCTTGTGGTATTCGTGTGGTTTTTATTCCATTGAATGTACGGAATTCTATGCGTGGTACGACACGCATTTGGCCGGTTTTTTTTATTTCATTCAGAAGATTTCTTTGTAATTTGATAAGTTCGCGAAAGTTAATAATACACAAACCTGCTATCATAATCAAATCACTGAGATAACTTACCTTTTCCGTCCAGGTATATTAATTTGGCAAAATTATAATTAAGACATTAATCAGACGAGCGCTTTGATCTCTAACCCTCCTTAATTATCAATAAAACCCTGGCAGAGCCGACGTAACGCAAAAATACGTCTAACTCCTCATTAGTGAAGCTTGCAGATGCACATTGCCAACGCATTACTGCGTTAGTCTCGGCTCACTGAGCAGTTTACTTGATAAAATAAATTGAAACAAAACAAACGCATAGCGACCGCTCGTATCGAAGAACGAACAGGCTTAAGAGGCTGACAACACCCGATGACCTTCAAATTGACTTTACTTAAACAGTTTTAGCTATTACTACTTGTTTTGAAAAACTAAAAAAATATATGTTATTATTCGTTATATTTCGAAGAACTTCGTTAATTCCGATACACGATTGGACGAAATCGGCTCGATAGAAAATAATTCCAAAGTTACATCTTAAAATTTGCTTTAAACAGTCGTATGTCTTTAGTTTCTTGACTTATATGTCTGTAACTAAAGACAAAATTCCACCGCACTAATACTAAAAATTTCGTTGTTTTATGTTTCTCAATTAATGCGTAGTTTTTGTTTTCATTCATCATTTTGCAAAATTTACAATGAGCTCCCATGCTAATCGTTACATAGTGTTTCTCTTTCACTCGCGCTGCAAAAGTTAGGGAGGGAATTTAGCTGTTGTCAGCCCCTTAACGTAAAGGTTTGCGTTAGTGCATTTTTCTTTGGACGACTGATCGCCAATATGAATCCACCTCTGTGAAGTCTCGCTTAGTGGTGCGGAAGCGCGGCTAATATGTGGATACCTCGAGTTCCTACAGATGAGCATTTATCGTTCGAATGAAATGCGTACTTATTGCTTCAAAGGTTTTAATATCGCTGGCCTGTAGGTAGATGATACCTAACCTACAAAGCGGTTTTGTAATAACATAACATAAATACTATTTCTTGCAGCACACTTCAAAATAAAGAAACACTGTCTACAAGTTACAAATTGTTAATACAATCTAATAAAAGCGATCTCTTTCAGACAACTTTTAGGAAACGGAAACCTTCATGTTATTAATATGGTATTAGAATTAATTAATTTAAGTTAGTAATAAAAAATTACGAACTTAAATTAATATGGATGTGCAACATATGGATGTTGTCTGAAATAAATGTATAATAGTATTAAGTAATAATTAACCAGCGAACGGTATTTTTTTTTTATTTCAAGTGAACGGAAATTGTAACTAATATGGTTATATAATATACAGATGCAGTCGACACATTTCAAACGCAAATTTCTCTGCTTTAATAACAGCCTATTTTTATTCGTACTTCTATATCCTCGTGCCGCCCGTGCCCAATGTACATAATAGTATAAATAACGTGAAAATTAAATTGAAATAAAAAAACCGGCCAAGTGCGAGTCGGACTGTCGCACCGAGGGTTCCGTACAAACCTATAGGTATATAGGAGTAGTAACTTTAAAATTATTAAAAATATGTTTATTATATGATGAAACTAAAAATTTACGGTTTTCGTAATTTTCCCTTTATCTGTGCTACAAGACGTTGTTCGTACCAAATTTCAAGATTATGAGTTCACGGGAAGTACCTTGTAGGTTTTGATTCCCTTGCGAGTTTCGAAAATTTGCGGCATAAGCGGCTGTATCTTTTGATTGCGTTGGCTTAGAAGTTTGATTTTTCACAGCTCCAAGGGACAGTAGACCTGAGTATTTGATATAAATTTCAGCTTGATACCTCCACGCGTTCCTGAGAAAAAGGGTCTTGACAGACGGACGGACAACAAAGTGATCCTATAAGGGTTCCGTTTTTTCCTTTTGAGGTACGGAACCCTAAAAATAAAATAAAAATATTGTGTTACCTACAGTTTTTACAGTAGCTGTGCTAGTATCTCTTTTTAACCATTCTTGAGGCTTGTATCAAGAGATTACTGCTCTTCCACAGGTGGTAGGTTACAATGATAATGCAATACTCGTATATCAGTCAGTCAGTTTCATGACTTGCAAAATTAAAACAACAGAATAAATTAAATTAAATTGAGTAGTTCTAACATTAACGCATGCTAAATAAAACTAAACAAACCATCAGAATTTACAGGAGATTAATATGTAAAGCAAAATTTCTTTCATCACAGTAGTCTAGGGACTAATGAACGAAATAATAAATAAATAATAATAATGTGTGTGAGTGTGTGTGTGTGTGTGTGTGTATTTACGTGTGGGTGGGTGTAATAGTAAGTACATTCCAATTTTGTACAGGAATACATATTAATATCTTTTAGGGTGGTTCTTATTTCCCCTATTTAAATAAAAATTGCGTATCCTTAATACCAAGTAACATAATGACGGGTTGATTATGTTATTTGGTATTAAAGATAATAGCTGTTTTTTTTTAATTCTTAAACAGGTTTTAGAGGTCGCTACCGCTTGTGGAAAAAATATAATTCTCCTGCTAAGAGTTAAAATATATATTTTTTTTAAACTTTATTATACGCTTGTAGACGTACTAGCGTCTGTCTTTGTAATATATGATGTTATAAAGCATCAGTTATTTTTTCAGAAAATTTTATTCGCGTTTTACTTGGCAGGCTCCTAAGGAATTCCAGAAATGTTTTTTCCTAAGGAACGTGCCAAGTAAAACCTGAAAAAAATTTTCTGAACAAATAACTGATGCTTTATAACATCATATATTACAAAGACCGAAAAAAAGAAAAAATTTTTTAGTTAATTTAGTTAGTAGGAGAATTATATTTTTTCCACAAGCGGTAGCGACCTCTTAAACCTGTTTAAGAATTTAAAAAAAATCAGCTATCGTCTTTAATATCAAATAACATAATGAGGGGGTGCCATGCAATCTTTTTTAAATAGGGAAAATAAGAACCACCCTAATATCTTTATTTATGAAATTGTATAAATAAGCAGATTGTGAGGCTTGTTGCCTCCCAACATATGCAGTTTTGACTCCTACCATGCAGCATGTAGTTACATATTATTGCAATGGCGGTTAAGTCATTTGAAAGTCCCATTAATGTATTATTTCTTAAAATTTAATACTAAATAAAAATAACTATATTTTACAAGATATACAGCGTGTTGTAATGTATTTACTGCATCACGTCCAAGTGCATCCTGTTAGGCCCTATTAGACCCATAACTGGCATAACCAAATGTAAAAACAGGCATAGCCGCAATTCAAAATAGATAATATAATAACAGTTCAAATAGGTATTTCAATTTGAACATCCGCACTAACATGACTTAAAATCGTTTATAAATAGACCAAGAGGTCTAGGCCATTTTTTTAACAAAGCTCGAGTAGAAACGCGACACTGACACTATCCTGAAATCTGAACAAAACTTCTTCATCACTACATAAAGTACCTACGATTTCAATAACGTAATCATTAGAGGTGCTACGAGGCAATATTCTTAGAAAAACAGCAGGATTCAAACTATTTGAGACGCGAATTAGATTGTTCGGACACTTTGGACAAGTCCGACCGAAAACAAAATTGCTGCATCAGAAAACGCGATCTACTCTATCGGCACATTTAAATTCCTAACTAAATTTAAGCCGAATTGAAGTGTCATGCGTAACGAGAGACTAGGGTGGTTGTTCGTTAGTCTAACTCTTTTGGTAAAACGACCCTAGGATAAGCCGCCTGTTCTGTTAACATTCTTTTCAATAATGATGGGGAGGGGAGATGTAAGTGCCCTGTGTCTTGTTTATTGGATTTTTTGTTGCCATCTACATATGAATGGATATCGCAATCTGTTGGACGTGAGAGGGCATCGAGAAGCTATTGTTACGATAATCTCTATTGTATGTATGATAATGTTTGTTCTACTTATAATTAAAGTAAACATGTTATTTATGTACCGAGTTTCTAGAAAGTGTACTTAAGTTAATTGAGTAAAGGGTAACTCTAAAAGCGAATAGACACACCTTTAATGATATGTGGGTGTCTATCACTCACGGCGTGTAGGCGGAATGTCAACTGACAAGTATTAAATATTCCTGGAAACAATATCTGGGTTTTTACAGCCATAATCCCATCGCGTCATTATATTACATTGCGTTAACTTCGACTAAAATTGAATGAACACGAGACTCCGAAGTTTTCCGTATCCACTCTAAAGTTTTACTTTAAAGTAACAACACGCGTGTCGGTCGCTTTAATAAGTCTGCGCGCATGATAAATAGGATCAAGTGAGGGAACGTACGATTGTCTCGCATCCCTTTTCTGTAGGATGGAAAAGTGATGTTCTATCTCCGTCATGTAGTAGGGTTGTTAGTTTGGATCGTTTGTGGACCAGGAAACTTAATGAAAGTGTGGCCGTGGCCCTAGCATCATTATTGACGGCTTTAAAGATAAAAAGCTTTCGCTGTGAAAACGTATGCTGCTTTCGGCTCCAACCAAGCGCGCTCGAGTGATTTTGCACCGCAGTTGATCGGAGGTTTTTATTTTAATTTAACGGAAATCCTCTATCTACAGTCTTTTTATAAAGGGTACATGGAAAGAACATGCCTGTAATTTTTTTTGTAAAACTGGATTTTATCTTAACGTAGAGTTACAATTTTTGTCTGGACTAAAATTATCTAATTACGTTAATAGTATGGTTAATTAAAACGTTTTAAAATAAATATTTATCTCAAAATATAAAAAAGAATGCGTTAACAATATACCTAAAGGTACGATGCTATAATAGTTTCAAAACTTTATTAGTTTGCTTGTCTACCCCATACATTGAAAAATAACTTATCCGGATCACAGTTAGTACGAGTATAGCCGCCTTTGCTAAAACTTGACACAAATAATAGTTACTTGGTAAGAACGGTAAAATAAATAGGTATTAGTGCAGTTCTGTATATATATTGTACTTAAATAAATCCTTAAAACATAGTACCTGCTTTTTTATTTGTCAAACATGATCACACATTTAGACAAAATTTTTTTGGTTAGTTTTTGAAGCTTTTGTTTAATCGACAGTACAAGTTGATTTAAGTTTCGACTTTTTATATATTAAATAGGAATACTATAAAATATTTTAAGTGCTATCAAGATTGAATTTTTGTTCCATCCAATGAGTCCCCATCTTACCAGAATATTTTTCAATTTGTTCCAACATGACATCATCTGAATAAAACACACGTCAACTGCAAAACTACTTCATACAGACACTCGAAATTCAAATGAAGGCCTCAACCCAGTGTCAGGCTGCCACAGCGACTCCACTAACAGGTGCATGTGTGTGGAACTAATGCCCCGCCACGTGCGTCACGGTCCGATAGCGTGTTGGCGAAAACATTTGTATGGCTGGTAATGGGGTTGCCATCGTAATTTATTAGCACACTAATTTCAAACGTAGATAGTACCAAACGTGGTATAAAGATAATATGAATCGTGGTACAAAGATTTTGAAATATTTGCTCCATATCATTATGCCGTATTGAGGAAACCAAAGTACGTTGCCATAATAAAGCCAAAAATCTATATATACACAATGCCACCAGACATGCGATGCCATCCTGACGGATTATGGTGCTCCCACACCAGCTGTTATAAATGTTATATAACAAAAGTTAACAAGGATAAGGCTAAGTAGCACTATGTTGTTAAAGAAAGATAGCTGCTGTCATATAACGTTATATAACAGCTAGTGTGGGACCACCATTAGCCTACTAGTTCCCTACCAATCGGCCGCCGCGGGGTGAAGTGATTCCGATCGAGGCGGGGCGGAGTGTGGCCATTCTGTATGAAATACTATTATTTTATTCTGTGCCTACGTAACATTAATATAAATATATTTGTAGTAGGGTATAACTCAGTAGAAATGTCTTATCAGCGGCTATATTATTTACAAGCAAGATTACATCTTGTACCGGAAGGGTGTTTATGGGTCGGATGTTTATCTCGAGATGACCACTGCGTTCATCTATCAAGTCCGTGGCGTTCGCAATTTCAGCAACGTAATAGCAACAGTCCGTGATTAAATAAATCTACCCTAAGGGCCCCGTCTACAAACCCACCTACAGACGTAACAAGGTGATTTATAAACCGACCACAAAATTACACTTGAATCTCCATAGAATTAAGGCCCGTGAACCCTTTAATGTAATTCCTAGCTTGGTCGGTTCTTCTCAAACCAACTGCGCTGAGAGCCGGATATAATATTGTATAAGTCATAAAATGTTTTAATCTAGTCGAAATTACTTGAATTTAATTCCTATTGTAAGGAACTGTTTATTAAAAACTTAAACTTACTAGTAAAACTAACTTCAATAAATTACCTGCAAAATTTCTGTTGTACAACGATTTAATCGTAATGGTTTGAATTTGGACTGATGCAATATAATAATTATTAACCTTATTCATCATCATCATTCGCTTACCCTTGTCCCATTGAATTGGGGTCGGTGCAGCATGTATTTTTCTTCCACACATCTCTGTCGCCCGTTATCTCATTCACATCCCTTCTTTTCATACCTTCTCCTAGGTTTGCCACTTCTCCTACATCCCTCCACATTCATTCCTAATACCTTGATCGTAACATGACTTTCATCCCGCCGGATAACATGCGCGTACCACGCTAGGTGATTTGATCTGAATTTTCAAGCTTCCTCTTATACCGTGTGTAAAATTTATACGGGCGTATATTGTACTGGCGATTAGTATTGGACCTAGGGAACCTATTTACATTTATTTCTTTATGAAAATAAGGATATCTTTTTTCATACATAATAGCCCTTCTTCAGCCCGTAATGTAGTGCATCCATGACAATTAACTTACCGGTGCGTCATGTCAGTTATGTCAGTTTTAAATCAGTTGGATAGCGTACATTGGTGCCCGGTAGGACTTTAAAAAATCGTTACACATAATTACTAACACTGTTTAACAAAATGATTATACTATATGAGTCCTATTGCTGGATACTATAGGTGGATAAAGTATTCGCCCGTATAAAATTTACAGGCTGTATAGTCACATTAAACATTATGAATAATATGTATTTATAACTAAAACGAAAAATGAATATATTCAAACGAATAAACTATCCAACAATGGTTAATCCAGACACGCGGCAGCGTGTCAAGCCAAGTTCAAGCAAAGGAACTGGCTAGCCAGCGCCGAGTGTATATTACACGAACCACTTGGTGCCACTTTTGACCCTTCTATAACTCAAAACCTCTTTAACGTAAACACATAAAACTACGTTTGTTTAATTATATCCATAAGGATTTCTAGAAGCCCAAATTTCATGAAGGTAGCTCAAATGGTTATAAAGATATGAAGGTCAAAAAGTCGTAAATTTTAGCACTGACTGACTGACTGACATATAGTACCTAAATCTAACCTACTTCCAGATGACCTAGAAGGATGAAATTTGGAATCCAGCTCGGTAATTGTGTGTAAGCGTAGGAAAAAATCTAAAAATAAAAAAAAGTTAAAAAATAGGGAGGCGCCCCATACAAAAAAATAATAATTGTATCGTTGGAACCGTTACAACCAGATATTTGAAACTATCCCAATATATGTATTATTATATTTGCTATATAACTGACATATAAAAATAAAGTTAAGTCAAAAAATAAGTGGTGTCCCAATACAAAAAACTTGTAATACGCGCTAAACGACCGGCCAACGGTGTGTCGTCGGCGGCGCGCGGCACCTCATAATTATACACAGAACAGAAGTAAATCTACATAAAAGCGCTCCCGAGCAACACATAAAACATAGGCATCGCTTACGAATACCGATTTAGTTATTTATTGTTTTATTACATTTATGTTCATCCTGCTTCTTTCTCAACGATGAATTAAATGATTGTCATATAGTCAGTCTTGGTATATATATGTTGAATAACTTTATAAAATGACTGATGTAATGAAAACTGGCCAAGTCAAATCTAACCTACTTTAAGATCTCACATTTTTAAATAGCAGCAATTGTTTTAGGTATCCAATAAAGCAAAGAAATAGAGTTTAATACTTGTTCATAATGTTATTTTGTTCCTATAAATACATATTTGGATTTTGCATAGAACTTGGCACTAATTTAGATCTTAATTCTTTTTGCGGCGAAGCCCACAGCCAAGCATAATTATTGTATTGAACTTGGCTCTCCTTTTTTACATTTATGTTTTTGGTGGGATTAATCTTAATTTACGTAATCTATTAGGTCATATACAACGAGTTGTGTAAATCAACGCTCACTCACATACTATGTCCCTTCAAAGTCCCAGCCAAGCGACGTAGACAAAGCGAAGTCATCAATACAGCTGAGTTACTGTCTAAATGCTGCCAGAGGCCAAGGGAAACCACATTAGTAGATTAATATATTGTCCGCCTCACTTATTGGGAGTCCTTCGATACACGCAACGCCTATTTGACTTGGCTCGCGCCGTTGGGCTCTGATTCCGGCAGATTCGAGTTTAGAATTTAGATCGACGCTGGTTACTGATGCGTTGTAGGCTGATTGTAGGCTGTAACGGGCCGTCCGTACCCGTTCAAATAATTATAATTGTTAAATTATATTTTAGGTTTACTTTATATTTTCAAGGACCACAAACTGCTTGGTTATATAGTGTACTAGCTTTTTCCCGCGGCTTCGCTCGCGTACTAAAAGTACTAAAATAGGAGGTTCTCAGTAGACTCGTATGTTTGTATGTAGGATTGTATGTTTGTCCGCGATCATCTTGCGTTTCGCTGAACTGATTTAGAAGCGGTTTTCGGAAAAGTATTCGTTACATTCTGGAGGTTTCGGTATACCACGTTTTGAAGACGGCGGTTCCCTCATTTTTTATGTTAAAGAAATTATTGCAATAATTGTTTAATTGTTACGCCATTAACGACTTACTACTGAGAGATTATGATTAATACAGATTTCTACTCTTGAATAGAAGCTTTTCCCCGCGACTTCATATGCGTGGAATTAGTAATACACCCTCCTTTTTACCCGCTTAAGGAATGACTTCTGGGATAACAACTATTATATATCCTTCCCCAGAACGCAAAATATCTCCATACCAAATCATCTAAATCGGTTCAACGGTTATTAATTTCCCATACAAACTTTCAACCCCCGTTTCACCCCCTAGAGGGTTGATTTTCGAGATAAAAACTATCCTATATTGTTTACCGCGACTCAATCTATATAATACTTATGTACCAAGTTTCATTTCTATCGTCTGTTCAGCGGTTAATAATTCGCCATACAAACTACCAACATGTTTTCTACCCCTCTAAGATTGATTTTCGGCTTAAAAAATATTCTATATTGTTTCCTGGGACTCAAACTATATCCACAACAAAATTATCTAAATCTGTTACAAAAAAAAAGATAAAGGGATTTATTTTCGGGATAAAAACTGTCCTATGTCGTTTCCCAGGACTCAAACTATCTCTTTACCACGTTTTGCTCATACAAACTTTCAACCCCTATTTCACCTATTTACTTACTTAAGTGTTGATATTAGGAAGAAGAACTATCCTTATCCTTTCCCGATACTCAAACTATCTCTATACTAAGTTTCATCTAAATCGGTTCAGTGGTTAAAAATTACCCATTCAAACCTCCAACCCCCATTTTACCCCTTAACCTTAAGGATTGATTTTCACGTTAAAAACTATTTTATGTTCCTTCTCGGGACTTAAACTATACCAAGTTTCATCTAAATCGGTTCAACGTTTAAACATTCCCCATACAAACTTTCGACCCCCGTTTCACCCCTTGAAGTGTTGATTAAAACTATCCTAATCCTTTTCCGATACTCAAACTATCTGTAGGTATACTAAGTTTAATCTAAAGCGGTTCAGCTGTTAAAAAATTCCCATACAACTTTCAACCCCCATTTCACCCCCTTTAGGGTCGATTTTCGGGATGAAAACTACCCTATGATATTTCCCGGGATTTAAACCATATCTATACCAAGATTTATCTAAACCGGTTCAGCAGCTTAAGCGTGAAAGCTAACAGACAGACATACTTTCGCATTTATATTATTAAATTCTAATATTAAATTCATTTACGAAATTTCATCGTCGTCGGTTCAGCGGTTAATATTTCGCCATACAAACTACCAACCCCTTTTCTACCACTCTAGGATTGTTTATCGGGATAAAAACTATCCTATATTGTTTTTCGGGACTCAAACTATATCCATACCAAATTTTATCTAAATCGGTTCGCTGTTAATAATTGTCCATACAAACCTCCAACCGCCATTTCACCCCTTTAAGGGTTGATTTTCGCGATATAAAATATTTTATGTTCCGTCCCGGGACTAAAACTGTCTGTATACCAAGTTTCATATCTCATAAATAGGTTCAACTGTTAAAAATTTCCCATACAAACTTCCAACCCACTTTTCACCCCTTTAAGGATTGATTTTCTGGATGAAAACTACCCTATGTCATTTTCGGGCTATGCGTATACCACGTTTTAGTGAAGGCGGTTCCCTTATTTTTTTTAAAGAAATGCTTGCAATAATTGTTGAATTGTTACGCCAGCAACGACTTACTACTATTAAGAGATCATGATTAATGCAGATTTCTACTCTTGAATAGAAGCTTTTCCCCGCGACTTCGTCTGCGTGGATTTAGTAATCCACCCTCCTTTTTAACCGCTTAAGGAATGACTTCTGGGATAACAACTATTATATATCCTTCCCCAGAACTCAAACTATCTCCATTTGTCAGTCATGATATGTCAGTTAGTCAGTCAGTTTCTTCTTTTATATATTTAGATTAGATTGTAATTTGGCACAAACACTTTCATGTCCACAATATTAAACTTCCAAATCGATGTCATTTTCGTAATTTACGTCCCAAATAACCATAAAAACGACACCCATATTGATATTTAGACATTTCCACCCCACCGCACCCCAACAGGAGAGATGGTATTTCACGTCCGCCACGTTAGATTTTAAAATCGTTGTTGTTTTCGTAATCAGCGACCCGATAAACCATAGAAACAATACCCATGTTGATTTTTAGACTTTGTCACCACATTTTCCCCTTTTAGGGGTTGAATTCTCAAAAAACCTGCAACACCTATTTACTCATTTATCGTTAGGAATACTTCTGTGAAGTTTTGAATAAAATAGACTAACTAATCTTGTTTCCCCATACAAACTTTGGACCCCCATTTCACCCCCTTAGGGGATGAATTTTAAAAAATCCTTTCTTAGCGCACCCCTAGACCTTATAAGGAACCTACGTGCCAAATTTGGGATCTCTAGAACTAAATATATATATATATATAAGAAAGATATAGATATCAGCCTTTATACTTCTACTGTTGTCTATGCCTTAGAAGAATGAATACTCTCAGAATTTCAAATTTAAAATCACTGACATTGGAATTTGCTTGAAATAACTGTCAACATCACGAATGCAGTCAAGATCGCGTTAAAATGAAATGTATTTTTATAAGTGTATTTAAATGTGTAAAAGCGCAGAGCTAATGCGTATCATAACGTAACGAAAATGGACATAAAGTATTACTCCAGCTTTTATAAGTTAAGTATCTCTATTCCTATACCTTTATATTACATTTTCCCTAGCTCCTTTCTAGAACCTTATGTTTTAAATACTATATAATGTCATAATGTCCCGCCTTACCAAAATTATTTTATTTGATGTGCTTGTGTGTATTCAATGTTAAAGGCCCTCCCTGTGTCCCTAACTTCATTCCTTACTAACCCTTGAGTGGAGTTTCTGCGAAACCGGTATTTCAGACTTTGTAACTAGGCAAGACAACTATATATAGACAGCGGTAGTATAAGGATGATTCTTAGATGTGACCTATATATACTTATTTAATAATAACAGCATTTCACAGCAACAAGGTAGGTATTCATCTAATGGGCCCATTAATTCTAGGTTTTATGACATACAAATAGCTAAAAGGACTGAGTAAAGACAATTCGACACACTGAACGTGCCCTCCCTACTTTAAGCTCATTGTTCTATACTTACTCGGACTAACTGACATCGTACAAAGACAATCTTCATGAAAATATTCCCATATAGGTCTAGGGATACTTAATGGCCGTTTGGTCATACAATCTTTAAAAAACAGGAGGTCGATGAGGAAGCATGATGAGGGACCGGCGGGGCGCGGACGAGCTTTCTTTACTGTGTTTGTCTGGGTTACTTCAGAACACAACGTAGAGGAATAGACGATCACTGGCCAATTCAGGAAGATTCACTATAAGGACATGAGGTAACTGGCGATAATTTAGATTAAGCTAGACTAGGGTTTCAGATCCTAGACACTCGTGACAGTTTGATTGCCGTGACCTGCACGTGTTCGATATTCAGCGTACTTCTTAGGATGTTTTTATCGCCAGTTCCTTGTATTTACCTTTGTGAGTCAAAAAAGTGGCTTTTAGCCACAGTTTGTTGCTGTTGTGTTGTGAAGTGGATAGCATAGTGGAAAGCTTGTTTCGTGCCTCTCCTGTCCTTAAAATGCTTAAAACTTACGAGATATAATAATAATCTTCGAGATATAATAAAAAAACTTCACATATAAATTTAGTATATACAGTGTGTCCTTAGTTAGTGGACGGAACCTTAAATCATACATACGGTTACTTCTTAGAAATGCTCTAAACACACATATTTTTTTAATTAGAACAAGAATTAATATACTAACAAAAATAATCATTTTAATATCCGAGAACAAAAAGAAACAAATTTTGACAGAAACATATTAGTGACACGTCAGAGCAACGCAATATGCTTGTATGTGAGTGTTGATGTTGGCAGTTGCCATCACACACTTTGTCACATAAGACATTTGTTGAATTTGTAATAAGTGTCATGAATAAAAAACATGACCAAATAGGGTAAAGAAGGTTTCATACTGTGCAATGAGGATGTATAATATATGTATTCTCATGACTTTTAAATAACATACAGGCTGCTCTAAAGTCAAACTAAGAAATCGTAAATTGTCAATTTCTTCGTATGAGGTTCTTCAAAAAAGGAGTGTACGATATAGGTTCTTAAAGGGTAGGAAACGCGCATATAAGTCCTCTGGGTTTGCAGGCGTCCATAGGCTGCGGTATCTGCTTACCATCGGGCGGACCGTATGCTTGTTTTTAGAGATGCCACGAATATTCGGCAACTATTCGGTATTCGGCCTATTCGGCCACTTTTTTGCTATTCGGTATTCGGCCGAATAGTGCGTACTATTCGGCCGAATACCGAATAGCAAATCATGTAAAAAAAGACACGTTATTTTACTCAAAATTAATTATTTATTTACAAATTACAACATTTTAGTACTTAAAATTAATCAGTGGTAAGTTGTGATGGATAAAAACGAGCTTTTCAGCATTTTTTGGTAGCAAACGATTGCGCTTTTCATCGTAAACGTTAACAGCCTCAGAAAATAACCTCTCACTATAAACGCTACTTCCAGGCCGTCGTCGCCTGCCGCGCGAACGCAACGAGAAAAACAACTTGTGACTTGTCTTATTCCAGCTAACGCGCCCCCACCAAGCATTCGGCGGCCGAATATTCGGCGCTTCGGCCGACAGCGTTGCCGAATATTCGGTATTCGGTATTCGGCCAATTCACTATTCGTGGCATCTCTACTTGTTTTCCAACGTCGTAGTATAAAAAAAAACACACGCCAAATTCATTATTGCGGGTTGGCTATGATAAACTTGAAATCATGAAGTTTGCTGAGGCAGGCATACTGGGTGGCAGGTGACAACGGATCTTCCCGGAAGTATTGAATCGTTTGAGTAGATTTGTAATAGTTAGAATCATAATTAAAAATAATTAAAAAATAAAACCAAATTCACTACTTTTTCACTATGGTGACGACCCTATTGTATCTGCTTAAGGTTTAGCACAAAATTGTTTTTTGTGTGAATGTTTAAAAGGCTATAAGGTAGACATGGTTTCACACATCTACATAGTTTCTATGGGGGAAATATAGTGCTAAGGCTAAACTAACTCCCATTTCGTAAAGGGTCCTCGTGGACTTCCACCGTGTATACCCTATAACATGTGAGAAGTGTTTAAAGTTCATTTATTCCTTCAAAATTTAGGCCAACCTTTTTTGAACCAAGTTCCTTAATAAAAAAAAACTAAAATTCCAAAATATTAAAAGAAAACAAAAAAAATGAAATATTAAAAAAAAACAAAAAATCAAAAAAGTCAAAAAAATCAAAAAAATCAAAAAAAAATAAATAAATAAATAAATAAAAAAAAAAATCAAAAAAATCAAAAAACCAAAAAATCAAAAAATCAAAAAATCAAAAAATCAAAAAATCAAAAAATCAAAAAATCTAAATCTCAAAAAATCAAAAAATCAAAAAATCAAAACATCAAAGATCATAAAATCAAAAAATAAAAACATCTAAAAATCTAAAAATCTAAAAATCTAAAACTCTAAAAATCAAAAAATTAAAAAATCAAATAATCAAAAAATCAAAAAATCATAAAAATCTAAAAAATCTAAAACTTCAAAAACTTCAAAAACTTCAAAAAATTAAAAAAAAATTAACAATTCAAAAAAATATAAAAATTAAAAAAAAACTAATTTTAAAATGCCAAAAATACATTAAAACCACAAAAAATACGAAAAAGTAAAAAATAAAATAAAATGAAATAACATAACTTCGTTCCAACCGATAGTTCCACGACACTCACGCATTTTTTTTGATTCTTAAACTGATTGCTTTATTTTGTATGCCGTACTACTTCAAATAGATTTTACCTTATTGCTCTAGTAGTCTTTATTAACTACTAGCTGTGCCCGCGGCTCCGCCCGCGTGGAATTCGTTCTGTGTCAGTAAGCGGCTAATTCACCCCTAATTTCTCTCCCGCTACCCTGGAGGCGGAACTTGAAGTAAAGTTGACAGATGGCTTTATCCTATTAATTTTTATTGACATGATTTAAACGACATTAGGTGTATATCGGACGATACAGGACCACTTTTGTATTTATACGTCCATGTCCACGGCAAATATCATCCAAATCGATCCTCCCGTCACATCAGTCTAAGCATGAAAGGTAAGAACAGGCGCGGTTGAAATGGGGGGGGGGGGGGGGAGGGGTGTCACAAATGCAGAAATGTTTTTTTCTATTTGAGGAATTACCTTAAGGGGTGATTTCCGGGGCGGATTTTGATTACGATACCGTAGGTAATGAATTTTCATACGTTTTTACCACACTGTCACAGATAATACACTGATGTTACGTTACTGGTTGCAATAATTGTGGTAATTACATACTTCAAGGTAAGCACATTACAATGCACTAATGAACGTCAGAGAAAAATAAAATACGTGAGTGTCGTGGAACAGTCTGTTGGAACGAAATTATGTTATTTAATTTTATTTCATTTTTGACTTTTTCGTAAATTTTGTGGTTTAATTTTTTTTGTATTTTTATGAAATTTTTGAAATTTTTAAAAATTTTGAAATTTTTGAAATTTTTGATATTTTTGAAATTTAAAATTTTTTTGAAATTTTTGAAACTTAAAATTTTTGAAATCTATGAAATTTTTGAAATTTAGAAATTTTTCATTTTTGACATTTTTTACTTTTAGGTTCTTGACTTTTTTCACTTTTATCACTTTGTCACTTCTCACTTTCACTACAATTCACTTCACTTCACTATATTCTATTTTATATATTTTTTATTTCATTACATTTTACATGTTTCTCAATCGTATGGGTGTCGCGTTTTCGTGACGTGACGCTTTTTCGTGACGGTCACGTGACTTTTTTTCACCTAGCCCCCCATCCGCGAACCGTCCAATAAGGAACTTCGTTCCAAAACTACCACCGGTTCTAACCCTACACCTCTGGCCCAAGAAGTATTATGACCGAAAAGATACTCGACGGGACTTATTTTTTTCAAAACAGTAATACATTATTAGATCTTGAAGATACAAAATAATGCGTAGTTCTTCAAGAAGACATATTAAAACAGCTTGAGAGACAGACCTATTGTTTAATTATAAAGAAAAATAAATCCTAATCTGACTGCTTCACAAAACGTTTGATATGTTTTCCTACCTAAACGGTGTCCTATAAATGTTTGGTTTGGGCCATGCATCTTTGTCCGTCATATATAATACTCGAACCTGCAATAACCCTTTGACATTCATGACATTTTCAAATATTAAAGTATCGACGGGTAACATGTTATAAATATGAACACCTTGAAAATTACAAATTATTTAAATACCAAATTTCATCTAAATACGGACAGCGGTTATTGGTTGTTTCTTCCCCATGTAAACTTTCACCCCTTTTGTATCCGTTTAAAGCATAATTTCCGAGATAAAACTATTTTATTTCCTTTTTTAATTAATTATCTCCATACCAAATTTTATCTAAATCGATTCTGCGGTTAATAATTCACTATACAAATTTCCAACTCTCTTTTCACCCCTTTAGCGTTGATTTTCGGAGTGAAAACTATCATTTTGTCCTTTCTTGAGACCCATACTATACCAAATTTCATCTTTATAAGTTCAGCGGTTACAAAATCGTCATACCAACATTCAACCCCATTTTCGGCGTGAAAGAGTTTATTTTCGGGATGAAAACTATTCTGTCGTTTCTCGGGACTCAAATTATCTGCATACTAATTTCTATTAAAAAATCTCCATACAAACTTTCAACCCCCTTTTCACCACCTCCAGGGTTGATTTTCGGAATGAAAACTATTCTTTGTCCTTTTACGGGACTCAAACTATCTCTACACAAAATTTCATCAAAATCCGTTCAGCCGTTTTCACGAGATAGATGTACATATAGATAGTTTTTATTGAAAGTACCTTTCAGGCTTCACTTCCATTATTTTTTTTAAATTTTTTTGGACATACGGTTCTAAAGTAAGGTAGGGGGGGGGGGGGGTTCAAGATGAAACTATCCTTTGTCCTTTCTCGAGACCCATACTATCTCTATACCAATTTTCATCTAAATCTGTTCAGCGGTAAAAAAATCCTCATACTAACTTCCAACCCCCTTTTCACCCCCACAAGGGTTTGAAAACTATCCTATGACGTTTCTCGAGACTCAAATTATCTCCATACTCATTTCTATCTAAATCGTTTCAGCGGTTAAAAATTCTCCATACAAACTTTCAACCCCATTTTCACCCCCACCAGGGTTGATTTTCGGGATTAAAACTATATATTATCCTTTCCCGGGACTCAAACTATCTCTATACAAAATTTCATCGAAATCCGTTCAGCCGTTTTCACGTGATGCGCGGTCAAATAAACAGACAAACAGATAAACAGATAAACAGATAAACAGATAAACAGACAAACAGATAAACAGACAAAAATTCTAAAAATTGTTGGAACGTGTTCTGTTATCGATTCTAAGTATCCCCAGCCAACTTTTTTTCGATTATCTTCCATGTACAGACTTTCGACCCTCTTCAGCTTTATTATATGTATAGATTATACTCTGCAGTGCGCTCTGTGCCTGATTGTAATGGCTAATGAAATATATAGTTATCCATTGTTGGTTATTTTCTTGATTCTTTATTCTGCAGCGTAGACATACATAGGTTCAGTGAGATTTATACGATTTTTCTGGGATTCTTTATTACCAATTGTTATCATGGACATTAAGTTGGATTGAAAATAATTTACTTCTAGCAAATCATTGCACATCTTTAGGAACAAAAGGCTATATATTTAGGCACCTTATTATTCACTAGGTAGGTATTTATTCATCCTGATAATAGGAACATATGCTGGTAAAAGCCACGATCGTAGATATCTCTTATTTAACAAAAGTTCTCCGTAAATTCTCAACAATGTTTTCATCGCGTTGTATGGGGTTGTAAATAATGTAGCACGCAATGCTAAATGTGAAAAAGCAAAAAAAAAATACTCTTAGTAATAGTATAAAGAATAACTTTATACAATTTTGATCAAAATCCGGCGACTCGCTGTTGAGATATTGCTGCTTCATAAAACCACAAGGTCTGCACTGAAAATGTAGTGAAAGAACTTACTCTTGATACAATTGAACCATTATAATTATGAGGTCTCCGAGCGACGTCCTCCGTGAGTACCTATGTATGTAAGATAAAATAAGAACGAAAAACCAGACAATAGTTTAGTGGTGTAAGGGTTAAGTAAAAACCTTTAAACACTGAAGCAAAGAGAATTAAGTTAGCATAGTGTTCACTCCATACAAGGCTAAATACGTATATATACGTATTTAGCCTTCAAAGCTCGCTTAAAACTTATTATATATATATAATAAGTTTTAAGCGAGCTTTGCTAAAAGTTATTATTAATATAACTTAAACTTAAAATATAATAAGCTGTAGCTTAAGGCTGCGTTTCCACCAGACATGAGCGAGGATGCGTTGCGTGGAATGTCTTTGTTATGAACCAATCATAAAGCTGCGCTGTGCGAGGAATAACAAATGAAGTGATTCTAATGGTGCATAACAAACACATTCCTTGCAACGCATTATCGCTCTTCTCAGGTGGAAACGTAGCCTAATAAGTATACGTAAAACTTAGTAAGAATTAGTTTAACCATACTTCCCACAGGACTTACTATTACACGTTATTTATTGAGTGGTTTTGCTATGTATACATGAACAATCTATTACATACTTATTTATCTATGACTGAAACGAAAGCAACTTAAACACACAATTGGTACTTAATATATATATATATTAATCCGTCAATAGGCTACATGATTGTTTCCGCTGCAACGCGGGCTAAATCAGTTTAGATACACAGGCAGTTAAGCAGCTCGACGATTGTCGCCGGAGTGTCCTTGAGCATTTGGGCGCTCTCTACCCGCGCCACCCGCGTACCCTTCTCATTGCGATCGTGCGTAAATCCGCCGCGATGCACCGCAATAATGTTCAAAGAATATGACTTTACTCAGAGGCGCGCGGGCAGATTTATAATAATCATACCTAATCCTTTTGTGGATGTTTTGCGATTTGAATACTGTGATTAAGTACTACGGTGACATTTTTAAGGAATGCTACTAAATAAGATAAGTAATAACGATCTCGATTAGTAGATTTTTATGTAAAAAAATGGAAACCTAGATTTTGAATTTGAAGTACAGTGAGCGGCAAAATATTTATGAATTTACGAAATATAGTTAAAAATATTCCGCATATCAGAAAAAAAAAATACTGACTAGTACAGCAAAAAAATCTGAATACACATCAAAGCGGTGTTTTCATGTGAATTTGGATTTTTTTTGCTGTGCAAGTGAGCTTAATAGATGGTTTTTTTTGTTGCAATTTTAAATATTAACCGTAAAAATTCACTTTATTACGATAAATTAACAAAACTAAGCCTGTTGCGAGTTGCGAATAGTAAAAATGCACATATAAGAAGCGGTATTTGTGCACGAAATCGTCATACAAATGAGAGCTGTAAGCCCATTAAATTTAGATCTAAAGATTTTAAAAAATATAACACAGCGCAAACACTTCTTAGGGTTCCATAGCCAAAATCGTCAAAACGGAACCCTTAAAAGTTTTTTGAAACGTGTCCGTCTGTCCGTCCGTATGTCACAGCCATTTTTATTATAAAACATATATTACTGAAATTTTATCTAGAGGTGTGTTTCATGTGCCGCTACTTAGTTTTCTGGCTAAATTGCTAAAAAAATCTTTTAGGTGAGGCACTCCATACATACATATGCCAAACTAAATGTCAAAAATATTTTTTTTGTAAATATGTACATGTTGTACGATACGGCTTTAAAAATATCGTATATAAAACGGCTGTAAAAATATAGTATCGTATATAGAGTATTTTAAAAACTTTTTTATTAAGACAATATTTTCAGAAATAATTGCTTCGAGAGTCTAAATAGCCCCCATCTAACTTCTAATCCGTAAGTCTAAAAAATATGAAAAAATACCAAGAAGGCTTAGTACTTAATTTTCTACGAAAATTATTTCACATATTATCGGTTCATCCGTTTTTGAGTTATCTCCAAGAAACTACTTTCTACGGAACCCTACATTATACATGGTCCGATACAAACTTGGCCGGTCTTTTAAAGATATTTGATAGGTAGTATTAACCCTTAGTAGTAATTTATTTATTCACTTGTGTTGATAATTAATATAAAATTTGTATTTATTTGCATTTCACCGACATAGTAGTTTTTTTTAGGGTAGTCAACGCGCATGTGAATCTTCTGGGTTGCAGGCGTCCATACGCTTTATAACTGCTTTCAATCAGGCGGATCGTATGCTTGTTTGCCAGCGTCGTGGTATAAAAAAAGCTTTTTTCCTTTATTCTTACACTAGCTGTGCCCGCGGCTCCGCCCGCGTGGAATTCGGTCTGTGTCAGTAAGCGGCTAATTCACCCCTAATTTCTCTCCTGCTACCCTGGAGGCGGAACTTGAAGTAAGGTTGACAGATGACGCTAGAGGACAGTAGTCCTAATAAAATATTTTACAATTACCACTAAATGAAAGTACACTCAAAAATGAATACTTTTTTTATCATTTTTTTTTTGGCATGATTTAAACGACATAGAGTAGTAGGTGTATATCGGACGATACAGGACCACTTTTGTATTTATACGTTCATGTCCACGGCCAATATCATCCAAATCGATCCTCCCGTCAAATCAGTCTAAGCATGAAAGGTAAGAACAGGTGCGGTTGAAATTGGGGGGGAGGGGGGGGGTCATTCAATTTGAGGTGCACTTGGAGCGGGGAGGGGGTCCATGATCCATGCAAATTTAACTCAATCGAGTGTAGAGGCTACCCCCCCCTTTTAGACGTTGAATTTGAGCATGATGAGATGAGAACCGGCCAAGAGCATGTCGGGCGATGCTCATGTGTAGAGTTTCGTAGAGGCCGCCCTGTTACAAAACATCCGTTCAAAAGGTCGTTTATTAAGGGATATTTGGCGGCGCTTACGTCATTTTACTATTCGGCACTTCCTTTCACTATGCGTTTTTGACTGATAATTCAAAAACGGCTGAACCGATTTTATTCAATATAGTTTTTATTGAGAGTTCTTATCAGGCCTCACCAAATTTCAGCTTTCTAGTGCGAACGGTAACTGAGCTAGACCGCGGACAGACGGACGGACATGGCGAAACTATAAGGGTTCCTAGTTGACTATGGAACCCTAAAAAGAGATAAATAGTAGTTATGTAACTGTTATGTAATAAGGCCTAATTATGTACAGAAGCATACACTGCTTTACCTACAGACATATTAAAAATCCAGGGGGGGCGGGCGTGCCGGCGGTCGGGGGTAATGAACTTTCATACGTTTTTACCACACTGTCACAGATAAATCAAAATATTTATTTATCAATGTAAGCACATTACACTGCACTAATTAACGTCAGAGAAAAATAAAATACGTGAGTGTCGTGGAACACGCGATTGGAACGAAGTTATGTTATTTAATTTTAATTTTTTTTGTATTTTTTTGAAATTTTTGAAATAGTTGAAATAGTTGAAATTTTTGAAATTTATAAAAGTATTGAAATTTTTAAAATTTTGGAAATTATTTGAAATTTTTGAAATTTTTGAAGTGTTTGGAGTTTTTGAAATTTTTGAAATTTATGAAATTTTTTGAAAATTTTGCCATTGTTTACTTTTAGGTTACCGACTTTTTTTAGTTTTTTCACTTTTATCACTTTGTCACTTCTCACTTTAACTTTTCACTACACTTCAATTCACTTCACTTTATTCTATTTTATATATTATTTATTTCATTCCATTTTACATGTTTCTCAATCGTATGGGTGTCGCGTTTTCGTGACGTGACGCTTTTTCGTGACTTTTTTTCGCCTAGCCTCCCATCCGCGAACCGTCCGATAAGGAACTTCGTTCCAAAACTACCACCAGTTCTAACCCCACATACACCTCTGGCCCAAGAAGTATTATGGCATTTATGACCGAAAAGAAACTCGACGGGACTTATTTTTTTCAAAACAGTAAGTAATACATTATTAGATCCTAAAGATACAAAATAATGCGTAGTTCTTCAAGAAGACATATCAAAACAGCTTGAGAGACAGATAATGTACCCATTGTTTAATTATAAAGAAAAATAAATCCTAATCTGACTGCTTCACAAAACGTTTGATATGTTTTCCTACCTAAACGGTGTCCTATAAATGTTAGATGATTTTGTAGTAGTTTTTTGGTTTGGGCCATGCATCTTTGTCTGTCAATATAGTCCTCGAACCTGGAATAACCCTTTGACATTCATGACATTTTCAAATATTTCTTAAGAGCGGGTAAAGGTAAATTTAAAGCATCGACGGGTAACATGTTATAAATATGAACACCTTGACCAAAAAATTACAAATGATTTCAATACCAAATTTCATCTAAATACGTACAGCGGTTATTGGTTGTTTCTTCCCCATGTAAACTTTTTGCATCCGCTTAAGGGATAATTTCCGAGATAAAACTATTTCATTTTCTTTTCCAGAGCTCAAATTATCTCCATACCAAATTTTATCTAAATCGATTCTGCGGTTAATAATTCCCTATACAAATTTCCAACTCCCTTTTCACCCCTTTAGGGTTGATTTTGGGGTAAAAACTATCCTTTGTCCTTTCTCGAGACCCATACTATCTCTATACACATTTCCATCTAAATCAGTTCAGCGGTAAAAAATTCCTCATACCAACTTCCAACCCCCTTTTCACCCCCACAAGGGTTTGAAAACTATCGTATGACGTTTCTCGAGACTCAAATTATCTTCATACTCATTTCTATCTAAATCGTTTCAGCGGTTAAAAATTCTCCATACAAACTTTCAACCCCATTTTCACCCCCACCAGGGTTGATTTTCGGGATTAAAACTATATATTATCCTTACCCGGGACTCAAACTATCTCTATACAAAATTTCATCAAAATCCGTTCAGCCGTTTTCACGTGATGCGCGGTCAAATAAACAGACAAACAGATAAACAGACAAACAGACAAAAAATCTAAAAATTGTTGTAACGTGTTCTGTTATCGATTCTAATTATCCCCAGCCAACTTTTTTTCGATTATCTTCCATGTACAGACTTTCGACCCTCTTCAGCTTTATTATATGTATAGATAAAAAGCTTACAGTACTTTTAGTTTACAGTAGAATGACCTGGGTCAGTATTTAGTATAGTTATAACATAGTAGATATATATTGTATTTATGCAAAGCTGTCAGTTCAATAATTATTATTACGGTGGCGATAGGATAGGTTATTCAAAATGCAGTAATTTCATTTAAGATTTAGTACCTACTTATATCTCTTATACTTATATCTTTAGTACCAGCATCTACTAATGCCGTATGTTTTGCTAGAGACCGATGACTTGTTCTGTAAAGACTTAAGAACCATTTTGTAGGCAGATATTTCACTAAATTCTGATTATCTAGGTCATATCCTAATCGGATACCTCTAATATTTAACTACTAAATCAAGCAAAATAAAATGGTTTTATCATTTAATTTAATAGGTTGCTAGTACGTAGGTACATTCTACAGTTGTTTTACTTCAACTCTATCTTGACGCTGGTAATTTGGGGAAGTTCTATCCAATGGTTTTCAAGGTCTAGGTATTCCGGTAGGTCACATGCAATATTCCCTTCTTTAATCTGTAAAAAGACATCTTATTAATATATTGAATAAACTGCTATATATTTAGGTACATATCTATCTGCCTAACCAAAATGAATCATGTTTCTAAATAATAATGCTTATATTTTACGCTTACAAGTCTCTTTATGCTGATCGTACTCCTAAGATACGATCTAATATAAATATACTCTTATTTAATTTTAGCATGTAGATAACCTATACATATTTGGCGAAGCAAAGCACAGCCATATCTTTTCACCAACCAATTTTAATTAGGCTAGGTATTACGTATATATTTTATTTATTCATCTATGAATCATAAAGAATAAATAATGATTCTAATCACATTCATACAAAAAGGTGTCTGTGCACATTATTAGAACCAGAAGGGTTCTTATACTTATCACATTCATACAATAAATGGTGTCTGTGCATATTTTAAGAATGAGAAAAAACCTCATTCTTACCACATTCATACAAAAAGGTGTCTGTGGTATAAGTATTAAGAATTACTAAAACAGAATTCTGATACTTACCACATTCATACAAAAGGTGTGTGTGGTATACTTATTATAATTATATATTATATTATATACCTATTATGTATATTTATTTCTATTTTACAAGAATGGCAATTGAGATATTACAACCTAAACGAATACGAGTATAGAAATATTTTCATTTTATTGACAAACTGATGTCTGATTAAAAAATATTTTAGGTTAAATTACTATGTAGGTACCGTCAGCAGAAAACAAGACTTACGGCCATATTCATAAAAAAACCTTAATCGGCGTCTGATAGTCGAACCCGTTGATACGCCGATTAGCCTTAATTGAGGTTTTCAAAAATGCTTGATTTATAAACACAAATTATCCTGCTCATATCTGATCCACCGCTTATTGAAAGATTAGACGCGTTATGTTGGCACTTTTGGCAAAATCATAGACAAAAACCCGGTTTCATCGCAATTAAAAAAAAAGTTTGACAGAACATGACACATGACAGCGGTAATAGCGGGAAATGCGTTAAATTTTACTACGTATTTTGCATGTTACTACGGTTTGGATAAATACTTTGTAACTAATTTTAGATTAATGACTGTGTAATGTGTCGAGAAACATGAGTAAAATTAATGTACCTACATACCTATAGTGAAGAAGAGAGACAGTAAACAATTGAAATGTAACAGTAGGAATGTGTTGTTACCTACGATGAATCACTGGACTAGTAATCAAAATAAGGTAAGAAAATCAATTAATTAATTGACTTATAACTAGGTTCGGGCCATTTACAAAAGTATCTGCCCATGTCAGACATATTTCCAGTATAAAACTTATAAACAAATTTGTTAATTGAGAACTTGAAGAACTGAATATTACTTAGCGTGCTTACCCATTTCTTACTGCTTACAGTGTCGATGTCATGCATACCGGCGTTCAGAGAATGGTTGTATAGCTCAAGAAACAGAAACGAGAAGAAATAAGAGTTGATCAATTGAAGCCTGACAGCTGCTGCCACAAGTTGTAGTCTAGTAAAGGTAGGTAGTATTTGAAATTGATGCCTATTACAACATACCTGTACATTGGTTACCTATACATTATGTAAATATTTTAATAGTGCCAAAACCATAGTTTTATAAGTGCAAAATATACATTATTATTGTATGAAAGGCCTACAACTGCCTGTCAGAATAACCATAGTTGGGTATTTAGCTCTGTCTACCAGCATTTAGATACAACCAGATTTAAATGTGGTTTTCAGATCTGCTCTTTTTCAATTTGTACAGCCTTATGAATATTGGTGTCGGTTAATACTCTCTATTTGCAAAGGTAGGTAAAAAGACAATGAACAAAATTATAATAACTTATATGGTCACCGCAGTACACTAAAATTAAATTACATAAAATATTTAAAAATATCTTTAATCAAAATTGTTATTTTATTTCCAGATTCTGAAAGGCCAAGTTACTCATGGACAAGCACCACCTACACACTTCCTTCAAGGAACTGTCACTATGGGCCAGCATGCCCCAGCAGCCAGCCTGACCACCTCAGCAATCACACTGAAACAAAAGGAAATGAGACAGAGAAACCCTTTGTGCTTTGTGTTTTCTTATTAAACGGGACATTTGATTTTACTGAATAAATTATCTTATTTTATCTCAATAAAAATTTTGTATTGATGTTTTATTCTCCTTTTACTGGAAACTTCAGCAGCTGTTTGTGATCATTGACATAAATTGTATATCGGAAATCAGAACATGTTATGACTACTCAGAGATCATGACTGTAACGTTGGTGTTAAAGATGTGTACAGTCAGCAGAATAATTAACTAAGCCGGTAAGGTGTTAGGTTTAAATTTAACCAATTACAATGAAATAGCAGTGAAAGTGTTGACATATCTTATATGTACCATCGGGTTCATAATTGGATACCCAATTTATCAATGAATTCATTCATTATTTGGGTATGCAATTATGAACCCGATAGTACCTATACCTTTTTCTAAGACATGAAAAATGTATACAAATGCTGCGACAAAGTTCAATATCATATATTGTTACTATTACATTTTTCATCATAGCTGCATTAGGTGCAAGCCAGGCAATCTTTGTTTGACACTTTGAGTGAGGTATGCTGTAGGTTTGAGTTGATCAGTTAGTGGAAATAGTTACCTTCCTTGTGAGTGGCGTTGGATAAAACCTTGAAGATGTGCATTGTTTACTGCCATGTTGACTAATGCTGCAACCACTTCTTCATCTGTCACTACTGCATAATCTTTTCAGCATCTGGATATAATAGTATAGTGTTGTACTGAGTTTTTTGCTATCAAGGGGTCTATGTCTGACCCAGATAGGTCACATTATTATTTTAGAATAAAGAAACGTATGTTTAGTTTTAAGGATTGAAAGTTAGTAAGTACACATACATAGATACTGCAGGTGTAGAGATCTACCCTTGAGGCCCTAAGACGGTGTGTAAAAAGTAATTAAGTATGATCATAATCTTATATTCAGACTGGTTCAATATGAGCTAATTCCCAAAAAATCACCATGCTACAATTATTTTATTTGATTCTTATTGCAATCTAAACATATGACTTGTCAAATGTTACTACAGTCTTTTACTTGGAATCAAGTACCAAAAGTTGTTTAATTGATTGCAATATTATGCAAAACTTTCATTTCGATAATAGTAGGTCACCTATATCTACTTCCCTCGTCTGGCCAAATATACTATTTAATATAATTTTAAACACGAAACTTTCGTGAGACTCAGATAAGTATATTAAATAATGGGTAACACAGGTTTTTTAAGTCGAATATTGCTCGACATGTTTTGCTCCATAACGAGAAGCTTATTCATGAGCCATTACACCAACTACATTTGACAATGATGCTGAAAATTAGTGTATTTCTCGCCTCCTCGGCCGCCGCGCCGGGCGCTCGGCCGCGGAGGGCCACGCGAATGTCTCATGACACATGAATACTCTCTCGTTATGGAGCGAAACATGTCGAGCAATATTCGACTATTTAATGTGTGTGTGTATATGGTTATTAACACAAGTAGGTAAAAAAATTACGTAGGTAACCTAAGATAGGGTACCGCCTCGAACGATAAGTAGCTAACTAATATGCTTATAGGTAGGTACCTACTTACTACTTTTATTGCAGCGCTTCTTCTACTTGATTTCTGTAAGTGACGAGGTCCTCATAGGATAGGGCAGATTATTTTAAGACACACGCACTGAAACTTGAAACTTCAGACGCCGGCGATTCACTTGTTTGATAGCCTGAATTACCTACTGACATTACTTGCATTTAATTACGATGTTTACTCGTCGAAAATCTAGATATTTGTTTCCTACCCATTTCCGATGTCGCTGTACTATTTATTGATATTACAATTATTTACTTAACAATTAAATCGAAACACAGAAACTTATAAACAGAAGTCTCCATCTGTTAGAAATCTCTCCGATTTCTGTACTGTGTAGCTCCTATCAAAATTCAAAATCAGCTGTTCAATGTTGTGTCGGCCATCTTGTTTGTGACTTAATATGCGGATAAAGGAGGGTCCACTGGCTCGTAACTTTTGGCTTTTATAGGAGGTCGATCGGAGACAGATTAACGTTAATACGCGTTTATGCATCAAGAATTTTGGTACCTACCTCTGATCGACCGATCAGTGAGCTCCTAACTTTTTATGAATATGGCTGTTAGTCTCCAGAAATAAAATAAAATAATTTTGAAATTAAATTATTTTTAAATGTGTAATAATACGTTATTAGTATTAACAAAGTTGGGTTTCTGTACAAATTAATTACACTAAATAGAATTTGTAAAAAAAAATTGAGTCTTTTTTTTACAATTTGAATTGGGTTTCGTTAGGGCCTATTTTACGAAGTTTATATCGAGACGTGTTGTTCCATTGTTTTGGACGAATGTATGAGCGAGTGATGAATATGGTGAGGAATGATGATTGGGCGATGCATGAATTAAAACTGACAGAGACTAACTGGTGTGGTGGAGCACTTACACAGCGGTTATACAGCATTGTATAACAAAGACAGTTAATGTAAAATAACATTTATAAGTTATAACTGACTGACTGTGAGAGAGCGTCATAATACCAGTGGTGTCACCGACTACGACTGAGACGTGACAGTGTGTAGAGCCTCTACAATGGAATTGGACTTAAGATATAAACATTAAAGTTCATTGTCATCTCACTATTACACTTTACGGTACAAGGAACATTTTGGATATTGCTATTAGTTAGTGTCATCTCAAGCTGACAGGTTGCAGTTTTCCGTAACTGTTATCCAAAGTGGGTTCTACTCCACAAGAAGCTAACACTACCAGCAGGTGTGTGATGCCCCCCTGTTAAGGCGCTAGTCGCTGATTGTGGCCGAAAACTGTTACTTTCTAAGGGATATATCTCAATAACGGGTCATTCAAAAATTTGGAAAAAAATATATGTTATTTACCATTTCATGTACAACATTTTCAACGTTTGAATAACTCGTGTAACGTATAGTTTCTCCGTTATGTAAATGTAACGAAATGTCGTTTAACGGTTGATTTTGCTTATATCTACTGAACGGCTCATTCGATTTAAAATATTGTTAAACTAAAAAATATGTACTACAGAACACTACAAACTCAACGTAGGATATTTAAATTGATTAAATTTTCTTAAACAACTTGATCATAATTCCACATTTCGTGCGTTATTAGCTCGAAAACGGCGTTGCTGGCAGTCGTGAGCTAGCTTTGAGACGAGGAGGCTGTGTCGCTCGTAGCTCCGTGCTTCCCTTGTACTACATATACTTGTGCTTGGCCCTTGAGCAATAATATCGGACTTACTGTGCCTAAAGACTAAATAACTGCAGAGGGTTCATGCGGTGCAGATATAACGTGTCTTCCCAGAATCAATAATGTATAGACGTTTAATCTTGTAAGATAATGTACTCGTATGCATGTTTATGTACGTTCGTATAAAAAGTGTATTTTATTTAGATTATAATACAAGTAAAAAACAAATGAAATAAAAATGGAGAAAAACAAAAATCATGAATCTCACATTGCTCTGAAAACAAATTTGGTCATGTAAGTAAACTAAAATTATTATGTTTTAGTAGACGCATGCATCACGCAAAATAGGCATTAGTCGTCGAGTTGCGGAAATCTGCTAGTACTGCAATACTATTTAGACTAATAATTAATTTAATAAAAAACTCCAAAGAACCGAATTTATTTAAACATATTTATTTAAGAATACCGTGTTCTAAACGAATGTAATATGCGTTTTATTTTAAGATTAAACACAATCTTTAATGTTATACTTTATACTAATTTCTCAAATCTAGAAATTGCGAAGTAAACTGCAAAGTATTGCAGATAAACCGGCCAAGAGAATATCGGGCTATGCTCAGTGTAGGGATCCGTAGTTGCCGGCCTGTTACAATACATCCATTCAAAAGGTAGTCTATAAAGAAATATTTTGTGGCACTTACGTTATTTTACTATAGGCATAACTCAAAAACGGCTCAATCGATTTTATTCCATATAGTTTTTATTGAAAATACGTGATAAGTATTTCAGCCTCATTTCCAGGAATTTCCCCAATTTTTTTGGACCCATGGTTCAAAAGTCAAAGAGCATTTTAACTTTCGAAGCTATTATTTACGAAAGTATTCGTTTTATCCAAAAGTTGTTTAAGAGAATATGCCTTAAACAACTTTTGGATAAAACGAATACTTTTTATCTTATCTTGAAAGACCTATCCAACAATGGGTTTCAGATACTTATTGTTTTACCACTTTGTAGGCGTAATTAAAACACATAATTACTCATACCAAATTTCAGTCTACTAACTATCATTGAGCTAAGCCTGATTGAGAATCTAATAAAAAATTGCTGATATTTAAGAGTTCAATGTATGTAAGAATAAAGGAAAAAAAGCTTTTTTTTATACCACGACGCTGGCAAACAAGCATACGACCCGCCTGATTGAAAGCAGTTATAAAGCCTATGGACGCCTGCAACCCCAGAAGATTCACATGCGCGTTGACTACCCTAAAAAAACTTTACTATGTCGGTGAAATGCAAATAAATACAAATTTTATATTAATTATCAACACAAGTGAATAAATAAATTACTACTAAGGGTTAATACTACCTATCAAATATCTTTAAAAGACCGGCCAAGTTTGTATCGGACCATGTATAATGTAGGGTTCCGTAGAAAGTAGTTTCTTGGAGATAACTCAAAAACGGATGAACCGATAATATGTGAAGTACTAAGCCTTCTTGGTATTTTTTCATATTTTTAGGGTTCCGTAGCCAAATGGCAAAAAACGGAACCCTTATGGATTCGTCATGTCTGTCTGTCTGTCTTGTCTGTCTGTCCGTCCGTATGTCACAGGCATTTTACTCTGAAACTATACGACGTATCTGAATAAAATTTACACATAAGGTGTATTTTGTATGCCGCTACTTAGTTATGTAGTTAAATTTGAAAAAAAAATATTTTTAGGGGGGCGCTACATACAGGTAACTAAATTAAAAAAAAAAATATTTTTACCAAATATCAACATGTGACACATCAATCGATAGGTCTTTCAAAATAACATTGAGGTTTCTTTGACTATTTTGTGGTTAAGTGAATATTTTCTGAAATAATCGCTTCGAAAGTCAGAAAAGTTGTGTAGCCCCCCCCGTAACTTTTGAACCGTAAATTCAAAAAATATGAAAAAATTTGAAGAGATGCGCCTTATCATATACTTTCAACGAATATTGTTTTGAACATTAGCGGTTCAGCCATTTTTGAGTTATCTCCAAAAAACTTCTTCCATAGGCATCAGATACGAATTTTTGGTATTAGTTTGGTTCTTATTCCATTGAAGGTACGGAACCCTCCTATGCGTGGTCCGACACGCACTTGGCCGGTTTTTTAGACTTACGGATTAAAAGTTAGATGGGGGGGGATATTATATTTAGACTTTCAAAGCAATTATTTCTGAAAATATTGACTTAATAAAAAAGTTTAAAAAAATACTCTATATATATATATATATAAGATATTTTTAAAGCCGTATCGTACAACATGTTCATATTTACAAAAAAAAAATATTTTTGACATTTAGTTTGGCATATGTATGTATGGAGTGCCTCACCTAAAAGATTTTTTAGCAATTTAGCCAGAAAACTAAGTAGCGGCACATGAAACACACCTCTAGGTAAAATTTCAGTAATATATGTTTTATAATAAAAATGGCTGTGACATACGGACGGAGAGACGGACATGTTTCAAAAAACTTTTAAGGGTTCCGTTTTTACCATTTTGGCTATGGAACCCTAAGAAGTGTTTGCGCTGTGTTATATTTTAAAGATCTAAATTTAATGGGCTTACAGCTCTCATTTGTTGGACGATTTCGTGCACAATTCGCAATTCGGTTTTTACTATTCGCAACTCGCAACAGGCTTAGTTTTGTTAATTTATCGTAATTAAGTGAATTTTTACGGGTAATATTTAAAATCGCAACAAAAAAATAACCATCTATTAAGCTCACTTGCACAGCAAAAAAAATCCAAATTCACATGAAAACACCGCTTTGATGTGCATTCAGTTTTTTTTGCTGTACTAGTCAGTATTTTTTTATTTTTTTCTGATATGCGGAATATTTTTAACCATATTTCGTAAATTCATAAATATTTTGCCGCTCACTGTACTTTAAAATCTAGGTTTTCATTTTTTTACATAAAAATCTACTTATCGAGATCGTTATTACTTATCTTATTTAGTAGCATTCCTAAAAAATATCACCGTAGTACTTAATCACAGTATTCAAATCACAAAACATCCACAAAAGGATTAGGTATGATTATTATAAATCTGCCCGCGCGCCTCTGAATAGTCATATTCTTTGAACATTATTGCGGTGCATCGCGGCGGATTTACGCACGATCGCAATGAGAAGGGTACGCGGGTGGCGCGGGTAGAGAGCGCCCAAACGCTCAAGGACACTCCGGCGACAATCGTCTTAAATCTACACATCAACAATTTTGTCGTGATGTCAATTAAAGTAGGAGAAACTTAAATTGTTTTAAATAATATCACAAATATGAATATTAAATAAGTAATATTTAAAAATTATGGGTCGGTCACAAATTGGTCAACCATCAATATAAGCTCAATAAAGCTTATAAAGGCTAATAAATAATAAGGCCTAATAGCTATTGTTTTATTACATCTGGTCAAGACTAGATGACATGGCTAAGATAGCCTAATGAAGACACCATGTAATTGTCGAACATACTCCCGGCTGAGAGTGGTCCGTATTCTAGTGAAGCCTAAGTTTTAGTGTTGGTAATTGAACATTTAACGGTAGGTACCCACCCTGGAGAAGTATCACTTTACAAGGGCTGCATTGATTTCCTTTCCCTATCCGATAAGCAAAGCAGGATGAGGTCGGAAGTGTCCTTGCATATACGGCTAGAGTTGATTCTGGATTCACAACCCGGAGTTCCTTTGTTGGAGTGAGGATTATCTGTGGAGGCTTGTAAAAGTTCATGCCATACATATGAGAACTTGGAAACTTGACTTTATATACGCTAGCACTCTTGGTTTGGTTAAAATACACACCACATAAGAGGATTATAAAAAAAAAAGTCTACGCTAAATGGAAAGATCCCAATGAACTTAGATCTCTCATTAAAAAATTATTGTTTTTACAAAAATCTTATGCTACCAATCTATTTATGTTTAATTTTTTTACTTCCATGAGACACCTTGTCAGATGTATCTATGTTCGAAAAATTTGGGGGTAGTGTGGTAGTAGCATAAGCCTGTTTCTCTTTCTCAATCAATCGGTTATGTTTTATTTAGTTTAACATTTGCTTTCATTACTTGATTGTGTCCCTGCAAATTTGGGGGGGTAGTATACACCGTGTGTCTGATGAATTCATAAAACTTTTTTTTCTTAAAAGTATATAAAAAAAAACGACTTAGTATACACCGTGTGTCTGATGAATTCATAAAGCTTTTTCTTTTCTTCATAAGTACTTTTAAATTTTATAGTTATTGAAATTTTGCTTTCCATGACCCAGATGTGTCTATGTTCGCAAAATTTGGGGGTAATGTGTAACGGGCCGTCGGTACCCGTTTAAATAATTATAATTGTTAAATTATATTTTAGGTTTACTTTATATTTTCAAGGACCACAAACTGCTTGGTTATATAGTGTATATCAGCCTTTATACTTCTACTGTTGTCTATACCTTAGAAGAATGAATACTCTCAGAATTTCAAATTTAAAATCACTGACATTGGAATTTGCTTGAAATAACTGTCAACATCACGAATGCAGTCAAGATCGCGTTAAAATGAAATGTATTTTTATAAGTGTATTTAAATGTGTAAAAGCGCAGAGCTAATGCGTATCATAACGTAACGAAAATGGACATAAAGGATTACTCCAGCTTTTATAAGTTAAGTATCTCTATTCCTATAGGAATACCTTTATTTACCTTTTTTTAAGGTATACCTTGATATTACATTTTCCCTAGCTCCTTTCTAGAACCTTATGTTTTAAATACTATATAATGTCATAATGTCCCGCCTTACCAAAATTATTTTATTTGATGTGCTTGTGTGTATTCAACGTTAAAGGCCCTCCCTGTGTCCCTAACTTCATTCCTTACTAACCCTTGAGTGGAGTTTCTGCGAAACAGGTATTTCAGACTTTGTAACTAGGCAAGACAACAATATATAGACAGCGGTAGTATAAGGATGATTCATAGATGTGACCTACATATACTTATTTAATAATAACAGCATTTCACAGCGACAAGGTAGGTATTCATCTAATGGGCCCATCAATTCTAGGTTTTATGACATACAAATAGCTAAAAGGACTGAGTAAAGACAATTCGACACACTGAACGTGCCCTCCCTACTTTAAGCTCATTGTTCTATACTTACTCGGACTAACTGACATCGTACAAAGACAATCTTCATGAAAATATTCCCACATAGGTCTAGGGATACTTAATGGCCGTTTGGTCATACAATCTTTAAAAAACAGGAGGTCGATGAGGAAGCATGATGAGGGACCGGCGGGGCGCGGACGAGCTTTCTTTACTGTGTTTGTCTGGGTTACTTCAGAACACAACGTAGAGGAATAGACGATCACTGGCCAATTCACGAAGATTCACTATAAGGACATAAGGTAACTGGCGATAATTTAGATCAAGCTAGACTAGGGTTTCAGATCCTAGACACTCGTGATAAGGCCAGCCATTTTACGTAGCCAAATACTTGTACAATATAATTCGAAGAGAACAAGCGAGCCTGACAAAAGTGACTGTTAAATTAATTTATATTTTTATATTAATAGTCTTTAACGTCTTTAACGTTAAAGTTAAAGTGGGACTGGGCTGGCCACGTCTTCCGGATGCCGAATGAGTTGTGGGGCAAAATAACTACACAGTGGTAGCCCGAAAACTCAAATCGGGGACGTGGCAAACCCCGCAGGCGACGGCGGGATGAACTAGACTCCTTTTTGAAGGAATGGTCAGACATAGCACAGGATAGGGATCGGTGGACGGATTGGAGGGAGGCCTTTGCCCAGCAGTGGGACACAATAAGTGGAAATCTGGATCATAGATAGTTGAATACCTACTACGAGGGGCGTCTGATAAGTCCTAAGCCTATGGTAGAAAAAAACGATATATAAATAATAACTTATGTTTATTTTTCAATATAATCTCGCTCTAATTCAATGCATTTTTTACATTTTTTATACAATGCTTTTAGGCCGTTAAAAATATATTCTTTAGATTGGCCTTCAAAATGCTCCTGTACAGCCGCCTTCATCTCTTCATCACTGCCAAATCGCTTTCCCCGTAACTCTTTCTTTAAATTACTAAACAGAAAATAATCGCTAGGGGCTAAGTCTGGACTGTAGGGTGGGTGGTCGATTTCATCCAAGCCAATTTCCTTCAGAGCCTGCCTCGCAACCCGGGCGGTGTGAACGGATGCATTGTCTTGCAAAAACAAAATGCCTTTCCTTAGTTTGCCCCTCCTTTTCTCAACTACCGCTTCTCGCACCTGTCTCAATAGATTGGCATAATAAAGTGCATTTATTGTATAACCTTTGGCCAAATAATCTATTAAGAGAATGTCATCACAGTCCCAAAACACAGTGGCCATTAACTTAGATGCCGATTTTTGCACTTTAAACTTCTTCGGTGGTCTTTCACCCTTTTCAATCCACTGCATGGATTCAGACTTACACTCCGGATCATACTGCCTGGTCCATGTTTCATCAACAGTTACTATTCGGGAGCAAACTTCATCTATACCATCTCCGCACAGATCTAAAAACGCCTGGGAAGTTTCAACACGACGTTCTTTATCGAACGCCGTCAGCATTTTTGGTACCCAGCAAGCACTGACCTTAGTCATGTTCAAATGTTCATGTAAAATCTCCCCAACCCGTTCTTTACTAATGCCTACAGTATCAGCTATTTGCCAAGCCTTAACTCTCCGGTCTTCTAATACCAATTTTCTGACTTTTCTTACATTTTCCTCAGTCACCACCGATATTGGCCTCCCTGAACGGGGATCGTCTTCAATCGACTCCCTACCTAGTTTAAATAAGCGACTCCACTTTTTGACCGTAGCATAGGAAGGCCCAGAGGCACCATAAATACTAGCCATTTCTTCAAAAATACATTGCGGTGATTTAGCACATTTTGTAAGGAACTTAATTACAGCACGGTGCTCAATTTTCGTTATATTTGTTGATAATTCAGACATGGTGAACTTTGCCGTTGAATATCTCAAGAAAATTTTAAACAAATATGACATGATTTTGTATTTAATAATTTGTTTTTAAATGGCCTTTCTAGTGGCCAGTACCATAAACGCATATACGACCTCGAAATACCATAGGCTTAGGACTTATCAGCCGCCCCTCGTATAATGCCCACATTATTAAACAGAAACGTTTTATGTATAATTTATGCGGATCTGTCATTGATTTTGTATGATATCACCAATTTCACAGTAAATTAAGCAATTGTTACTTATTTTCAACTTATAACAACAAAACACTGCAAGCCAATATGAAAGCAAATAAATGGCGAAACGGCGCAAACTTAAAACAATACATTTAAATATTGCCTCAATTTTATTTGAATGTAGCTGTGAACACTCATTCGGTCTGTGGAAGTTATTCATTCGAATCATTTTAAAGCAAATTGAATAGGTGCAGTAGCGGTCAAAATTATGTACACTATCTCACCTTATTCCAATGCCATAGGGTGAAATACTGCATACATAATTATGACAGCGTCCATACGTAGGAAAGCAGATAAAAGCTACGGTTCATTAAGTCTCATTGGATTGTTTATTCAACCTAAATAACTCTGCTGAGGCCGCTGAATTGACATTAATCATAAAGAAATTATGGTAATAATACTAATGATATACATATTATACGAGTAATATGTCTCGTTGGCAGATTTAATTTGCACCTGATACCGATTTAAATATAATAAAAGACCATAATATGCTATCGACTTTATGACACTTATGCCTTGACGTCAAAATCATATTAATTGTACGCGCCCTCTCTCTACAGCTTACAAGGAACCCAAAATATAAGTGTATTCCAGGTCATATTTGGAGAAAATTGTCCCAGTTTTTTCTGGAATTCGCCTAGTTTCATAAATACCGATAAAAAAAATTGTTTTAGTGTGACTCAGTGCAAAACGCCTTTTGGATGGCAATGTCGCCACGACTTATTGACAATCAAAGTGACAAGGAACACTTTGTGTTCAAATTCATTTCAAGCAGAGAGTTCTAAACCAGGAGAGGCCTTAGGTATCATTTCCCCTCTGTCAATAGTATTGGCAGGAAAATCCAGTACATCTATAAAAACTATTTCAATAATCGATGTCACGCATTTTCGTCATCGCTGTCAATGGATAACAAGCTCCGTGAAAATGCCCTTATGCGCTGTTTTTGGATGTAAAAAATGTTATATTTCGTCTAGTTTACAAAAATATGAAATACCATTTCAGATGTAACTACAGTTTTACTTTATTTATCATTACTTTCGTAATAAAAGATTTAACCTAAATCGAAAATCAAGCTTCGTTTACAGAATTTATTGAAATACAATCGTTTTCTTTCTGACGGGCAGTAACTACAAATAGTTTAACGTCAAAACGTTTGACACTTCTCCATATTTAACGCGCTTAAGGATTGCTGTCTTCTATATTTTGTTTGAAAATACAATCAAAAATGATCCTTGGCTGTTTTGTTTGACATTTGCAAAGACTGCATCCAATAATTAACCATATGTTAATATTTGTACAGTCGACTATCTGTCTCGATCTATTGCTCCATTTAGTGTTATGAAGTATAAAAAGAATATGTCAAATATGTTTGGTGTTTTCAAGTCAAATGTACATCTTTGTCGGTTGTCAATAAAGTGTTGCTGCCATAAAAAATCATTTAGAAATAAACTGTATTAACAACCGACAATGATGTAGAAGGATATAAATCTCTATGTTACAAAAATGTCCGTCATAAGGCGATGAACTGATGGCGCCACAGTGATATTAAATTTGATTAAATTAATTTTGATATAAAAAAATCAAATCCATACATATTTACAAAATAATTATTTGCGGAGAAGAAAAACACTCTGAATATTAATTTTATTTAGAATGTCATATAAGTATTAAATATCGGTACTTAATTCATTTAAAATGCTGAACTATACCTAGTGCCACCCGGAGATATTTGGAACTATTGTTTAGTGCTTACCGCTGGACACTTTTTCGACCGTTTTCCTATAAGAGAGATCGATCCTCCTTGTACCATCCATAGATATACCTTTGATTGAAAACATCACATGCGTGCTACCTCGCCCCCCTCAGATTTTGGCAGACTTTTTTGTTTGGAAAGATGAGGCGAAGCGTACTCCATTTATAGAGCTTTATGATTTCAAGCGATAGTTTTACCAAGATTTTTTGTTGAACCAAACATTTAAAAAGTAGAAGAAATACCTATTTTTCACGAAAACGATCTAAATCCATGTACCTAATGTTTTTACTTCTTTTGGCCTTAGGAACATGTGGTATAAATCTCATGGGTTATTTCTTAGTGAGAACTTTGTACGTGCAGATTGAGTTTAAATAAAAGTAAATTAAATTTTATTTTCATTGTTCATTTCAATATGAGTCCCGTTTGATTTTAAATATGAAGGTAAAATATAATTTAAAACAAATAGTTATTAGCGCTCCTTTAAAACTTGCCAGCGTATACATAAAACGACATCACGCGACTTGACTTTTGGCTAGAGATTTAATTAATGCGATGGCTAAAAATATAAACCAAAAGTAAAAACCAAGGGGTCTTCTAATTAATTTAACCCCTCTTACAGCTACTTCTATTATTATATTTACCCGTTAAAATCAAATTGCATGGGTGTTCGGACGGAAAATTTAGACATAAAACGAAACGGCTATGACCCAAGTTGAACGGGTCGAGTCGAGGGGCTGCCTATGTCTACTATCTACAATCAGTTAGCTAATTACTAATTAGAGAGAAGCCGTTAGGTGACAAGGAAACAGGCAAGCAGCAGAAAATTAATCTAAAATGTAGTAGTAAGGCAAAATTTATTTCATCATTATTATGTAATCTAAAAAGTTTTTCTATTATCAATAACCTATTTCAAATGAAAGCGGTATTTTATATAAATAATTAGTTGAAACTGTAACAAAACTGCATTACCAAAACTAAACAATAGGTATTTATTTAAGTAAATTCACTATTCAATTACTTCGGTCGTTCTTATAAACTTCTGTGTGCATTGCGGATTCAAATTGTCAAGCTTTTTTTGCTTTTTTCTTATGTACAGTCACGCTCCGTGATTGATGAGCCATTGATGGTTCTAGCTATGTAAATTACACATTCCATAGCGTAAGTATTGAACAACCAATCTAGCTAGGACCCTAAATTGCTTAACAATCGCGGAGAGTGGATGGTACTTACTGTAATTTTGTACATAATGTTCGTTACCTATAAGAAAACATAAGCCTTGTTTCAAAATCAGCCATCATGAAGCCTGGTAGTATAGCTACCTGGTGCGTAAGAGAGAGCATAAAAGGCCAACAATTTTTTTATTAAGAGGCTGACAACACCCGATGCATGACCTTCGAAATTACTTTAGTTAAACAGTTTTTTATAGCTATAACTACTTGTTTTGGGAAAGTAAAAAAAAAATATGTTGATATTCCTTATTAATTCCGATACGCGATTAGACGAAATCGGCTCGATAGAAATTAATTACAAAGTTACATCTTAAAATTAGCTTTAAACAGTTGTATGTCTTTAGTTTCTTGACTTATACGTCTGTAATTAAGGGCCAAATTCAACCACACTAATACCTACTAAAAACTTCTTTATTTTATATTCTCAATTAATTCATAGTTTTATTTTTTACTCATAATTTTCCCAAAATTTGCAATTAGCTCCCATATTAATCGTAACACAGTGTTTCATTCGCGCTGAAAAAGATAGGAATAAAATTTTGCTGTTGTCATCCCCATAACTATTATAGATTAAAAAGTTAATTAGGAAAACCCCCCAAAAGGTTGAACCGTTTTTAATAAAATATGTTTAAGATCACTTGCTCAAAATTGGTTTTTAAATATAAGAAAACGGCATTTAAATCGGTCCTCCCGTTTTAGCGCCACGGTGCCACAAATACCATAGCGCTTAAACTTATAACACCCCTCATTTTGCGTGTGGGTTAAAAACCGATTTTGACTAGCAGATACTTCTATCGTAAACGTTATTCAAAGATCAACGGGTTAATTAGCGGAATGATAGCAGGCTAATTATAATTAATTAGACACCGGGCACAGCCGTCGGCGGCAAGGTTCTATTTGATACATTTTGGCCAAAGACATAGAAGATAATAAACGAACCGACTCAAACAAAATTCATTGAAAATATGACTCGATGAATTCCGGTTGTATTCACAAAACTTATGGTTTTTTTTTTTTATACCACGACGGTGGCAAACAAGCATACGGCCCGCCTGATGGTAAGCAGCTATCGTAACCTATGGACGCCTGTAACTCCAAAGGAGTCACATGCGCGTTGCCGACCCTTTACAAAAAGGAGGATTCACTGTGTTGACGACTAAAGGAACAAGAAGGTCTCTCATCGTCAACACACTGGGTCCTCTTTGAGCTCTTTGGCAACCTTACTCACCAGCAGGAACACAACACTATGAGTAGGGTCTAGTGCTATTTGGCTGTGGTTTTCTGTAAGGTGGAGGTACTTCCCCAGTCGGGCTCTGCTCCAGATTTGAGCGATGACATTCGCTGAACGTGCCCTACCACACTTAGCGAGATCCCATTCGCAGTGCCCATACCTCTCTTTTTAAAACCGCGTTTTCACCGCGATTACTCAACTAGTATAACTCGACCTCGACATACACGCTTATTCTGTAGTCTTGCTTACGTTAGTCTTATTTTAAAGAAGCGCTAGTGACTTGTAATTTGTAATGACTTAGGAATGAACAATTTCAGCTAACCAGGGTTTGAAGTTTTTTTTTGTTTTCAGGTAAGTTAAGTCAGCCGTAAGACGTCTAATAATAGTGGCGTTTTTACTGCAATCATCTTCACTCTCACTTAGACGAAGCGAAAGTAAGGAGTCAGGTAATGGGATAGGTTATTTTTTACTTTTATGAAACTAGTTAGTAGAAAACGAGCAGCCGCGCTGATGGGAAGCGGTCAACGTCGCCCATGAACATAAGCAACATCAAGGGAGCCGCCTATGCGTTGCCGACTTTTGGAGCCCTATTCGCCCGCTTCTTGAAGAACCCCATGTCAAAGCGCAATGGAAACACCTCTGGAGGCAGTTTATTTCATTCCGCACGTTTTAAAATCAGATTTAGTTTCTATGTTAGCGAGATGTTTAAGCAATCTTTTGTGGAACGGGAAGTTGGGTGTTCAAGTAAACACTGTGAATGCTGATTAAAGACTAAACTTTATTCAGGTAACACGTAATTTATAATTATAAAAATAGCAAGGTTTGCAACATTACTAACGAAAAGAGAAAAAAAAGAAGAAAATAACATACTTCTTTTTTTTATTACATTGGAGTAAAATAAAACTTAGTGCTATATTTATGAACTAGGTAACACTGGTTTACCATTAATTTCTACTTCTACATTAGGTGAAAGATCTTTCAATACTTTATATGGGCCCAAGTATATACTTTCTAACTTTAACCTACTTAATTTTTTACTAAAATTATATCATCGGGCTCTTATATACATAACAGGTTTCTTGTTAGAATCATATTTTTCTTTCCTTTTGATTTTCGATTATATCAAGTTATCTCTTTACTCTTGCCTCTTTTTGAGATACCGTGTGTCATGGTTGTCATTTTATCGCCTATCAAGTCATGCATCACTTTCGCACTAACATACTTGTTAGAACGTGACAGACATAAAAATCCGACCATAGTAGGCTAGCTGGAGTCTATATTTTAATTATTTGGGGTAGCTTTCGTGATTATACAAAGGTTCTACAATATCACCTAATAAATTACTAGGAAGTGAGCATTTTCTACCGTATACAAGTTCAAATGGCGTGTATTTAGTTTCAGTGTGTTTGTGTATAAGGAAGACTGTGGCTGTAGCCCTAGTGAAAAGGGGTATAAGTCAAATGAGCTCTGTGAAAAAGGACACAAGTCCTATAAAATGTACGACACTTGTATCCTTTTTCACTGAGCTAATTTGACTTGTGCTCCTTTTTTCTAGGGCCACAGGTATACGGATTTTGATAACTTGTGCTTATTTACACGAAGAACGAGGGCTTTCGTGTCCTGTATGTAGTTTAAAAAAAAGGTAAATACTTTAAGTCATTTCATATTGCCTTCAATATTATCTGAATCAGTTATGTTACCAACAATTAATAATTGCGTATCTTTGTTTAGACACCTGATCTTGTTAAAAAGGGCAATCAAGATCGGAAATGGTGTCAAATTAGTTACAAAATAATACAAAATTTTAATATTGTTTTTATAATCTGGCCCCGAAAATACTTCAAATCCATTTTATCATATCTCGTTTTATAAAACAAACAATTTTATAAAGGGCGAATTATCAATTTACTTGCGGATAAGAAAGTTTTGGACAACGAATCAGGAAGAGAACGTTAAAAGTTGAAATTATTTACAGTACAAGATAATACAAAGTTGTTTCTCCAAGTTGAAAGATGTCAGGGAATCATTTATTAATTTAGACCGAACGGCCGTCGGCCAATTTCACCGTAAGTGACTTTGAGCCCTAACTTTAACTTAATTATCAGCCTGGCAACATGGATATTCCACATTTGACCCAGTTTTTAGTCCAATCGGTGGTAACTAAAATTGGTAAGCAAATTGGAAACGAAAATAAAATTTATTTGCCACCAAGGTTAGTAACCAGTTTTAAAACGGGACTAAAAGTCCCAAACAGTAACTAGCTACTTATTTATATGGATATATATATATATGTAGTATATATTTATATGGGTATGTAATTAACGTCACGGGTCAAGGGGGGTTAGATTTACTTATTAGAAAAGAATAAGAAAGTTTTCATAAAGTTATAAATTAAAAAAACATCGAAATACTATGTTCACTTCCTACAGTTTCAGTAGGTACGGTCAGCTGCAGAGAAAAGGTACAACCGTGCCCTATAAACTTGTATGGCGGGTGGTACCTTTTCTCTGCAGCTGACTGTACTAAGCTACGGAATTGCATACCCAACTTATGAATGAATGAATTCATAATGTGGGAAAAAAATTGCAGCTAACCGTAAATTAATTTATTTTATTTTTTTAAACTCAAATAATTTTCGATTTTTGTGGGTACCATCAATATAATTAAATAGTACCTAAATTAAATTAATAAACAACTATTCCATAATATTTGTCAGTTTGGAATAAGTACCATAAAATGAAGCATCTCGCTTAACCAATTACGTTCTACTTCCCTTTCAGCGTCCAAAGTTACGGTGCCATTTAATAATTAATATAATTAAATTTAAACGTATCGGACTTTGTACTTAAGCTTATTTAAAAATTTAGTGCAAGTGCTCCGGAGTTGGGCCCCTACGAGGTTCGAGCCTTCACTCTTAATTATTACTTTGGGAAAATTAAGACTGTCGCTTAGACCAGAGTGCCTGCCCGCCGCCCGGAGGTTGCCGGTCTCTTTCATTCATCACGATGTGCTATATCTACGAGGGGCGCTCTATTCTGGTGCGTGGAGACGAAGTTTGTAAAAAAAATTGGGAGTAAATATGTTTAGCTTAGATACTAACCCGTTTTTTAATATGTTTTTCTTCTCTTCTTCTTCTCAGCCTATTCGCGTCCACTGGTGCCGGATTCTAATTTTAAAATACATTAACAATACAATAAGAACACAACCTATCTCAAACATAACTCCAACACACAACAAACAATCAACCAATTTTGAAGTTGTATTGGAGTTCCGTTGGAATATTTCTCAAGCAAATTCTGATACTTCTGATTCAGATGTGTATGCCGTAGCTGTATTGCGTTGTTAATGCATTGTAGTTGTATTGAAGTTGGATCGTGTTTATACGTGTTTTAAAGTTAGAATACGGCCCCTGCTGGACATATGCCTCTTTCATGAATTTCCATATTATTCTTGGTTTTGTGCTAGGTCAGCCCTGCCGTCTTTTTATAGTCGCTGGACCATCTGGCTCGTGGCCTCCCGTTGTCTTCCCATTCGAGACCTCCAGAACTGAACTCTTTGGCTCCATCGGTCGTCGTCCCTGCGGCAGATATGTCCGGCTCATTCCCACTTTAATTGAGCAACTCTTTTGGCGATTTCAGTGACTTTAGTGCGTTGGCGAATGTTCTCGTCCCGAATTCTGTCTCGCAAGGATATCCCGAACATCGAATATGTTTTTACTAACACGAAATGTGTCAAAGTTACGTGAAATAAAATTAAATAAAAATTGAAATATTATTAGTGATACTGTATAAATTTACTTTTGACATGACATTGATCATTGCGTTATTTACAATGTTACCCACAGATTGTAAATGATGCCAACTCTCTTTTTATTTGGCCTTATTATATCTAGGTAAAGCATAACCAACTAAATAATTTATTTTATTACTATTTCAGCGCCATCTACACAAAATCATACGCATGCGGGCAAACGCATAAATCATTAATAATTTTAATAAATTCAAAGACTCTTTATTAGTTATATTACATTTATACTAATATAGCAAAAATATGTGAATCAAGCAGTAAAAATATGTGTATCTTAGAATCAAGCAGTATAAGCACACAAAAGTACGTTCACAGTATAAGTAAAATCATTCTTATGACTGTTTTTTCGCCTTGATGCGTTTATTTAAAAAAGCTACTTATTATTGCCTAAATACTATGAAGTAATACCTAAAATGAAGCTTCTCTTTTTACCAATCTTTAGTTATGATTAGTACAAATTTTTTATTATTTTAATAATATATATAAACAGCCCCACACGTTCTCTGTTCTCTCCACCGACGCCTCAGAGTAATGATGCATACTAGCACTACATCGCTAAGTACATTACCTATTGTAAGTGTTCTGTGAGTCGACATAGTGTCGAGGAATCTCTTACTCTAATTACGATTCTGTGTACTGTGCTTTATATTCTATTAGCTTTATTAGGAGGTGCGTGCAAAGGGCGTAACATGAAAGACAATTTTCTCTTTACGCACAATCTGTATAGGTGCTTTGCTATTTAATTACGGCAAAATGTAGATACCTACATGTGTTAGAGAATTTAATGACTACTTATACTTAATATTTTTAGTCATTACCTCACTTCTTGAAAATATACTATAGGCTTACCATAGGCTACGGTAACTGCTTACAATCAGGCGGGCCGTCTGCTTGTTCGTCGTGGTATTTAAAAAAAAAAACAAAATTGTATATTAAATAACATTTAAAAAATGTCTTATTCCGCGCTAGAAGCGATATCGCAGGAAAATTAAGTTTTTGGTTCATTACTAGCCAGAAATCAGTTATTTGCTATATGGAGTATATATTGACTACATAACATACTACTAGCGGTGTTGTTGTTAATGGTGTAAGACCAGTAAAATGCAACTGAATGGGTGCGGTTCACATTATGTACAGTCGCCATCAAGTACATCGAAGCGGCCAGGGTACTCAAAATATCTGAACATGCACTCTATCGCCTTGACAATAGTGACTCTCAAGTATTTGTGACCACCTTGGCCGCTCCGATATATCTGATGGCGACTGTACATGTAGAAGAGTATTTAAATGAGTATTCGTGTTTTGTTCTGATGTGCTACGAACTAAGGCGTAGCGCTACGAAACAAGATGCGCACGAGCACTGCGGTAAAACAAAACGGTTCATTGTTTCATTTTTCATAAAAAAGGCGTTGGCTGCTGGCAAAATATCTATGCCTTAGCTTAGTACTAGATGCATATTTCGATGACATTATGAATTTCAATAATTAAAAATGCTGGCGATCCGGGCCGCGATTCAAAAAATAAACACACACACTGGACAGACACAGCTCCAACCCAACTCAACTCAACGCTATAACGACATTGACATTTGCTATTCGAACAGATTTTCATTCAATATTGGTCTCACATTGGTCTCACATTGGTCACACATTGGTAACACATTGGTCACACATTGTACCAATGTTATACCAATGTGAGACCAATGTGTGACCAATGTGTGAACAATGTGAGACCAATGTGAGACCAATGTTGAATTAAAATCTGTTCAAATAGCAAATGTCAATGTCGTTATAACGTTGAGTTGGGTTGGAGCTGTGTCTGTCCAGTGTGTGTGTTTATTTTTCGAATCGCGGCCCCGTTTAATACTTTCACGACCAGGTACCCGACGGTCGGGTTCTCTCTTCGTAGCTACTACGCGCTACATACGACAAATACGTGGCTACGGGCTACGAGCGTAGCGCGTAGCACTAGATGGTACGGAAAGTGTTAAGGGCATAATTGGTATCGTATTCCAATAATGAAAAAGTAAGAAAATATTTTTTTTGCGCGAAATAATAAATTGGTTTTGTATGGAGGTCTGGCCGGCTGGGACGAGTCCCATACAAAAATAAATTGTCGCGTTCAAAAAATTTTCCCTGACTTTTAACTAGAAATTACGATACCAATTATGTCCTTAAACGGATCACCAGTATTTTTGATACATCTTGTATTTAAAAAATTACAAGACCGAGAGCTGTAGAGTGATGAACAGCACGGCTAGCACGTCTTACGCGAGACTGGCGTGACAAAAGACAGATCTGCGCGACTTCATGCGTTGTCGCTAGTTGGCAGCACAACTTGCGCGTGAAAGAAGCCACAGACTCGCGATCAAATGCCACTGTCATAAAATGACAGTGACTCGCGACTTTGAACTAAAATCCTTTGCACAACTTTGAGTTCTCTTCGTGTCAGTTGCAGCCGCAGGTGCATGTTATGCTACCGGAAAGCGAGATTTTTGACAGGCGCGGGAAGGTTTTCCCTACTCGCGGCTTAAGTCGCTCTTGTAAGACGTGCTAGCCGTGCAGGAGAGACCTTTGCCTAGCAGTGCAACACTATTTTAGGCTAACAAAAAATAAGAATCGGTCTTATTTTCCTAAAATAAAGTTTGGTGTTGATAATGAATAAGTAAAGTACGACTACTCCTACAATTAATTACCAGACTTCTAAATCAACTATCGACACACATCAGTATCCACAGAACAAGGTAGCATTCATAAGTAATGAAATTGCTGCCGATACGTGGAGCGTATAACCGGCGACCTTCTAATTTAGATAAAAGCGTTCAAAACAAAGGGCACGAATTCAGTTCCTCCGAACCATCTGAGGAGTCCTAATTGCTGCAAGTCAACGTAACTTGATTACGCTCATGTCACGTTCGTACGCGTTATGGGAGTGGAATAAAGGTCTGCGGAACAAAAGGCTGTGGTAAATAGGAGGTTACGTTTTCTTAAAAACGATACGTGTGTCTACTTCTTTTGTATCCTTTGGTGTTTGTTTATAATATTATTTACAATTACATAAGTATTTGTGTAATTTGATATTATATTTTAGGGGTGCAGTCACCGGTTATAGTATCTTCCTACACGAAGGCCGCAAAAATACATGTGACACGTGTGTGTGTAATGTAATATGTGTGTCACAATTAAGAGTGTGTCACATATTTTTGCGGCCCTCGTGTAGGAAGATACTATTGCCGGTGACTGTATACTCTCAAACAAGGTGCCGGATTCTAATTTTAAAATACAATAACAACACAACCTATCTCAAACACAACTCCAACACACGACAAACAATCAACCAATATTGAAGTTGTATTGGAGTTGCGTTGGAATTTTTCTCAAGCAAATTCTGATATTTCTGATTCAGATGTTTATGCCGTAGCTGTATTGCGTTGTCAATGCATTGGAGTTGTATTGAAGTTGGATCGTGTTTATACGTGTTTTAAAGTTAGAATACGTCCAAAGAATTACGGAAAATATGGCTCGTGAAAATTTGTAACCGGCTTGTCTTATACCGTAATAAGACTGTCGGAGAAACTGCTGTACAAGTCGTTCTTACAGCACTTTTTTGGGCCATTTTTTGGGCTGATTGTGCATCCCGTTCTTTATTACATATCGGTGCAATCATCTGATTATTCCTGATTAAAATGCGAAAAAGTTTATTTTTTTAAATATTTTTTAACAGATAATTATAAATTGTCTGAGTAATCTAATACGTACAAGGTAAAGGTACACGTACCTAGACCTACAGTCAGCAGCAGAAGTAGCTAAACGAGTTAAGTGTTCAAAATGACCTGCACACGGCTTATTATCTTAATAATTTTATGACACTTCGATTGCATTTGCAACTTTCTGCTGACATGCTGCTACTGTTTCTTTAATATCCTCGCAAGACCCAGGGGCAACTCTAGTGTTTTTGAATTTGGAACCTTCTTTCACCTCTATAAGAGTTCAAAATACGTTTTTTTTGTACTTTTACATGTACTTACGCAAAGACTTCCGACGGTATTGAATGAACATGTAAGTTAGTGTTATTTAATTCCAACCTGCCAAAAAAAAATTACGGTGTTATATACCACTTCCGGAATAATAATAAAATTTTCACACTTCGGTATTAATTAAGCATCGAATAATAATGTAATGTTTAAAATATTAATTAATGGTTAACCAATTTGGAGAGATTTCACTCGCAGCGTACAAATTGTGGCGGGCGTCATTTTCATTAATGCTGCGGCGGCGATTTGTGCAGTTTATGCACGTAGGTTAGATCTGCAACAGACGTTTCACTACGCCGCTATTCTATTATACGACACGTCCGCGCCTCGGCCACGGAAAAAACGCACTGAGCGAAATCGCTAATAGACGCTCCCGCCGACCGCCATACATTTAGTTATTTTAACTTTATTGCGATAAAAAGTGTATGAAACGTGAATTTATTGGTGATTGGTAAACGTGATTGGTTGCTTTAAGATAAAATTAATAAATATTAACAGTCATGTACACTATACATTGCCGTCCTTCAGAATGTTCTCCTTTTACTATGCTATGAGATAAAAAATCTTGCGAAAACGTTTCCCATGCAAACTTACATTTATACGATTTTAAGCTAACATGGTTATTAACATTACAAAAACTATTTAAAACGGGGTATTTACAGTTGCATGCGCCATTATCACGGAGTAACTGAAGTTTCTGTAATATCGGAAACTCGAAAAAACAAATACACATGGTAAATACCCCGTTTTAAATAGTTTTTGCAAACTTACATTTTCTTAAATACAGCGGCGGCATTAGTGCAGTATATGTTAGTAGGCTAGACCAGGGACAGACGTTTCACGACGACGCTATTCTACAAACGAAACTTATAATCATGTTAAGTTACTTACTTATCATCTACTTTAACTGATTTAAGAATATAAATTTAACATAATTTTAGAAGACAAAAATGATTAATTATTGCGTTTTAGACGATAGAAATATTGGTTTCGTGGTGTGGTATGCAGGTGACTGGTTCTTTTTTATGCATTTCATTGTATTATGTCGTTGAAATCAAAATTAAAGATAAAGTCATTTTGTGATTAAAAAATTATAACAAATACTTTACGTTTTTGGTAATTAGTTGTATTTAGTATGTATAGTATACTCGTAGTGAAATATTTAATATGTAAAATGAAATGAAATATTTGGGGTTCTAATTATGAATAAAATGTATGTACTTTTTTAATAGTCAATAAGTTTTTTGCACCTCCTATTGACTTTTTCTGCATTATCTTCTCCGCTACCCAAAGGTTGTCTAGAAGAGATCGCTCATTAGCGATAAGACCGCCTGTTGTTTGCCTCTTTTTATCATGTATATTTTTTCTACTGTAGTTTTTTCTTTTGAGGCGTGCAATAAAGCATTTATTCATTCATTCAATAGTAATACATCAAGTTACACGACATAGTTAAAGTTTATTATTATATAATAATGTGATTAATTAAATAGCGTAAAATATTTCAATAAAATACGGCACCAAAAAAACAACTGAGTTTGTTTATATATTTGTGTGTTCTTTTTAAATTTCGGTCTAAAAAAAATTCTTTTAAAACCTAAAGTATCGTGAAACTGGAAATTTTCCGTACGCCAAGAAAACACAAAATGTAAACAAATTTCTCCTGTTTGTTTTTCCCGACTTACATCATGTTAACACAAGTCCTTGTTTTAAGCTCTTTTTTGTTTTCCGTATGCTTTCCTGTGTGTATAGGAGCATAGATTCGTATCTCCTAGTTGGAGTGTATAAGGCAACTCGATTATACCATACATGCCTACGTTACAAATACTGATTTAGTATGAAACGTGACCGTGACGTTCGTTGCCTACTTGCCACGTTTATAAAACGCATTCATGAATTTTGTGAAAAATGTGATTGTTATGTTAAGTTTTTTTTTACTTTATTCGAAAGTATTTTAAACACGGCGCATGAAGCTACATCATTGTTACGCGCAGTACTTAACAGGCACTAACACTTATACTAATACCAAATTTCTGTTTTCTAGTACTAAGAATCACTGCCCTGGACTGCGGACGAACGGACGGACGGACACGGAGATGGTGGAACTATAAGGGTTCCTAGTTTACTACGGTACCCTAAAAAGGAGAGGATTTTAAAGGTTCGGCAACGCGCATGTGAATTCTCTGGAGTTACACGCGTCCATAGGCAACTGTGACCGCTTGCCATAAGGCGGGCCATATGCTTGTTTGCCACCGTCGTGGTATAAAAAAAAATCAATAGCGTTTACAAAAAAATAAAGCATTTTTATTTACTTATACAATACGTGTAGCCTATAACAGAACTCCCTTAAATTATACTATTTTTTTAAGAGATACCTACGAAATCTAAAGGAGGCAATCTATGTGCCAAGCTAGGGCTGCCACGCGCCTTGACAGCAAGCTATTCTACTAAAACATAAAACATATTTTCCTTCGGTATACTTATAAATATTTATGAAAACCCTGTCCGAATTAAATCCATCCTCCACGTTTACGGCGCATGGTTTCCATTTACCTAGTCGGTTACTAAGTTCTGTTACTAGAGTTTTCACTAAATAAATAGGAATAGGTAGCAACATTTTAATTATTCACGTATATAATTTAAAAGCTTATTTAATAGTCAATAGATTACAATATATTGAATTGAAAATTATTGTCGCAGTTTTTCAGAATTCTTTATAACACTCGGAAAAAGGCGTGAAATTTATACGTCAAAATTACAATCCTTGTTCATGATGATTTTAAATCCTATTAATTTTTAATCACGTTTAAGACGCATCAGTCTTGCACAATTCGGTAGCTATATTCTTTAGCTTTAATTTGGTATATGTATAGTTCACGTGGGTCTATCCGATAAAATACTAGACTATACGTTGCAAGTCTGCTTGTTCCAAAGCGAGCTAAATTTCTGTATTTTGTGAATAACTTAAAAATAGGTAATGTTTCAAATGGGAATATCTGTGGGATAAAACACGCAATTACCTGCAATAAACAGGTTTCTTACAAACAAGCAATGGAACCTTCTAAACAAAGGTGCAATATTTATTTGATGCACTTTTGTTAAGTGTAATTTTCTTAAATTTACCGCGTGTTTTGTCTTCAGGCAATCTTGTGCTTTACAAGAATTTTCAATAAATTTCCCATCTGCTTTGTATATTATTATACCATATTATGTTCATTAGAAATTAGGCTATTAAATAATAATTTTAAATTTTTACATTAAACTTTATTTTATATTTAATCAGTCAGAAATCTGGTAACAGAACTTAGTAACCAACTAGGTAGGGTTCTGTTCCGTTTAAGTTTTCAAATAATATTATGAGCTTGGTTATATTTGTTAAAGTGAGATTAATGGCGAGGAAAATCCATGACAACATTTTTTTTAACGTGAGGATTGCATTTTGGCATCCCGCCTCGCCGAGGAACTAGGACGGGTATGTTGGACGCGTCAGCAAGGGCGGATTGGTGACGGTGACACGGTAGCCGCGAAAACCGCCTGCTGCGACAGCCGAAGCTGTCTCCTCACTGGGTCCGGCCGAAGCCGAAGCTCCCCCTCCCGAAGGTAGCGTGCAGGGCGACACGCTGGTCCCTCACCTGACAACCTCTACGCCGGGAGCGAGATGGAAAAACCCGGGTTCCATCCCCTCAGGTTACCTTTGCGATTTTTAGAGAGGTGGTTGCAGCCAACAACCAACACCGGCTTAGTGTTTACTTTGTTTTAAATTTTCAGCATGAATTGATGGTTATAATACTTATAATAGTACTTCATTTATCGTGTGGCTACATATCACTGAATATAGATAGACATTTCTTCCCTGGGGTTATAATAGTGGGAAAGCAGAAGATAAAAAAAAACAGTGAGTGCTGCGAGGTCCAGATGAGACAGTGCAGCTGCCAAGTTTGTTACTCTTTTAGCACCACCCAGGGATCACGTGTATGGTTGTCTATGATGTTTCCTACGGACGCAAAGTAACATTGATTCCCTAAGTAGTAATAACAGTGACAATCGTGAAGGTGAATAGAAACTTATTTAAAATTTATTTAAGTACTTAGGTTTCTGTATTAAGGCTTTGTCAATCTGAACTGCACCATTATACGACACTTAATCAAATATTGCACCCCGGACTGTAGCTGGTTTAAACGTCCCGCGTCCCCATGACACTTAATAACAGCACTGAATTACCAAGGACATTTTCTGGACAACATACAACTCGGAAGTATTTACTTCGGTTTTTTATTTGATCTAGAAAACAGATTTACTGTGTTAAATATATCAAAAAAATTCAATATAAAAAAAACCGAATACAATTTATTTTAAGAATTTAGTTACTTTTTCGGATTCCTACTTTCGTAGTACGTATTGTGCATGTGTGAGTCCAGAGGTAATAAAAGGGAGAATTAATTGCAGCTCACGACTCACGACTACCCCAATTTTTTTATATTCTTCTGGTGAGTCTATGTCATTTGTATTAGGTTTCTATATACTACATTTTTATTAAGAAGAGTTAGAGTTAGTTATTTATTAAAGTTAGTTATTAAAGAGAACAAATGGATTTGTTACAAAAATAACAATACAAACAATTTGTTACAATAATACAAAATAACAAAAATAAATTTTATATCACAGTGTCGCTGGACGATGCGAAATCACACATGAAAATCATTAATTTTAGACGTCGAGTGAAAATCCGATACCTCAATTTTTTTTCACCATGTGGCTGGATGCAAAATATTTTTAGTCATGTCGTAATTTAGTATTTAAACAATCGGAGAGCTGAAAATTTTACCCAGTTGATAAAAGGGATCAAGGTCATATGTGCACAAAAGTGAAAAACATGCCGTCCAACGATCTTGTTCGGACATTGTGTCTGAACTTTGACGAACAGCTGACCACGGGCCCTATTCTTATGTCCATTTATGGTTTTGTAAATAACTATTATGTGTGAATTGCCTAAGAACATCCAAAACTCAAAAAAAGGTAGAGAAGATTTTTTTTTTTCGCCTCTGAAAGAGTTCTCTTTATTTTGTTATCACCCGTTAGTAAAGATTTTAATCTTCACGCACACCCAATGCAGCATTAGGGACTGTTTGCAGAATTTACGATGTATTTCTTTACCAAATATCAACAAAGTAAGTAAATATAGAATTTGTGCCTATGTACTGAAATCTTATTTGACTTAGACAAAATATAACTAAAACCTAAACATCAGCAGTGACCATTGTTCAGCTTCAATATACAAGGTGTAAAGGTAAACTCCGTCTGTTTATACGGCCCGGCGGTGTCCATCGTAAGCGAAGCATCAAGAGCGACACTCACAAACTTACAGTACTGAGAGAGATTCTCATTGCTTAGCTAGCTCGATACTTAGATAGACCAGTATTACTGTAATCTTTGGTTAATTGAATGGATAATAAAGGTGTAAAGGTAAAAGTCGTTATTTTATATGGCCCGGTGTCTGTCTTAAGCGAAGCATTAAGAGCGGCACTCGACAAACTTACAGATATCCGCTTAATTTTCTAGATATGCCTGGTAGTAAGACGTCTGACTTTAGATCCAGAGGTCTCGGGTTCAAACCCTGGCTCGTACCACTGAATTTTTCGGTTTTACGAAATATCATTTGATATTTGCCACTCGCTTTTCGATGAAGGAGAATGTCGTGAGGAAACCGGACCTAATCCCAATAGGGCCTAGTTTCCCCTCTGGATTGGAAGGTCAGATGGCGGTCGCTTTCGTGAAAACTAGTGCCTACGCCAATTACGCCAATACGATTAGAATGCGAAGCGGATCCCAGACTCAGATGAGCCGTAGCAATAAATCCGGAAAAACGCTAGGTGGATGATGATTATTTACTTTCTGCTTGTTTGTTACTTTTTTGAAGAAAAAGGACTTGAATGATGACAAGCTTTTAATTTAATTATATATATTTTAATTTTAAAACTGACGACCCGCCCCGGCTTCGCACGGGATAAAAAAAATGGTTATTGTTAGTTATCCCTAAGACATAGACATATACCATTGTGCTTTTTTGTAGAACTTTTTAAGGTGTACAATACTATAGTACATTATTTTGATCTACAGCCTTGGCCAGAAGTGTTGAGCACCCTTGCGATTTTCATAAAAACCCGAAAGTTTAGACCGGCGTTTTTATCTTTTTTGAAGTTATTTTATCAATTAATTCAAACTGAACAGGTATGTTTTGTTAAAGTGAGTAGTAACTGCATAGAATATTTGCAATTTTTCGCACCGACCTAAATTCGCATTTTTGGGACCTCCACTTTTCATATTTTATAGGTAACTTGAAGGTGTTATTAAGTGAAGTTTTCTAGATATATCAATAAAATATAACATTTAACGTCATCGTACATTGTTATGATAGGGAATTAATATTTAACATCAAAATTGTAAGCAAAAAAGAGCTATGCTCAACACTTCTGGCCAAGGCTGTATCTCGTAGGGTTCAACCAGCGTTTGCAATGTAAGCGCAAAAAATGTGTTTATTTACGACATCACATTAGAAACCTAAAATTATCATACTCTACTATATTATGCATGCATTTTACATATAAACCTTCCTCTTGAATCACTCTATCTGCATCAAAATCCGTTGCGTAGTTTTAAAGATCTAAGCATACATAGGGACAGACAGCGGAAAGCGACTTTGTTTTATATACTATGTAGTGATATCAAATTCAAATTCAAATAATGTATTTGTAAAAACATAGGTATCGCAAATATAATAAGCCTTGGCCAGGAACTGCCACATATTCTGGCAATTTTTCGAGCAACGCGATGGCTATGCTAGCGTCGCAAACGACAACACTGAGGCTTTATGCAAAAGGACCCATGTCTATAAAGCGACCATAAAGGACCGCTGTACTAAGAATGCAAAGTGAGCTATACCGTAAACTGGGCTAGCCTCTCCTTGGTGTCCTTTACGATAGATTTATATTCATGACACTATCTCCGACGCGTAAAATTTCGGGCAATGGCGATCCAGAAGCAGGCATATGTAATTTTGTTTGAATAAGTAAAGAGGGGAGGACAAAGGCTATTTGATCTCCCTTTCTGTCTTTGGGTAGGAATAAATAAAATAGCCTGTGGACTGGTTTATGTGATATTTCATAAATAGATTTTGAAGTATGTGTGTTATGGGATTATTGATTCTCCCTTCGTAGGACGCGTGAGTGCCAATACAGACGCTTAGCTAACAGGAAATACAAGTCAAAATATGGTTGAAACTCTCCGTACAAATTAAGTTTCTTATGAGAGTATGTATGCAGCGTGGTAACTACTAGTTGTTACTATATACTATACCTATACCTTAAGTTCTAAGCTGTTATATTATGTAACAACATAGTTCGCGAAACTTTTTAATTTTCTCATTTACCTCCCAAAAGTGGCCCTCATGTTTAAAATGCATTGTTTTTAGTTACGTCCGTCTTTGCGTCAACAACTTACATATGTGTACCAAATTCTAGCTCAATCGGTTACTAAACCGAAACTACTAAGTTTCGGAGTAAATTGGCTGTGACAGAGGGACGGACAAACAAGCGAGTGATCCTATAAGAGTTTTTTCCCTTTTGAGGTACGGAACACCAAAAAAAATATTTTTTTAATCCAAAAATATTTTCTCCTTCTTTTTCTTAGTCGCAATACTATACTAATTATGCCCTTAAACGGAGCACCAGTATTTTTATTACACCTTGTACATTTTGTAATAGCTTAATTATCCCTATCAAACTTTTGCCAATAACTCTATTGCATATCTTGATAGATGTGGACCTAATATACAAATGACGCTTGGTGGCATCGTCTGCATAAGGGATCTCCAAACTGCGGCCCACGGGCCGAATCCGGCCTGGACTTTGTCAGTTTATACCTTAAGGGGCTGACAACAGCTAAATTCCCTCCCTATCTTTTTCAGCGCGAGTGAAAGAGAAACACTGTGTTACGAGTAGTATGGGAGCTCATTGCAAATTTTGCAAAATGATGAATTAAAAAAAAACTACGCACTAATTGAGAAATATAAAACAACGAAGTTTTTAGTATTAGTGCGGTGGAATTTTGTCCTTAGTTACAGACGTATAAGTCAAGAAACTAAAGACATACGACTGTTTAAAGTAAATTTTAAGATGTAACTTTGGAATTATTTTCTATCGAGCCGATTTCGTCCAATCGTGTATCGGAATCAACGAAGTTCTTCCAAATATAACGAATAATAACATATATTTATTTTACTTTCTCAAAACAAGGAGTTATAGCTAAAACACTGTTTGAGTAAAGTCAATTTGAAGGTCATCGGGTGTTGTCAGCCTCTTAATTAGTCTCTGTTAATATGTAGTTCCTCACGTCAAAGTTCGAAGAAACCTCACCAATAGCGTAAACAAACGCTTGATCACGTTTCTGTCAACTACGAAACTATCGAATTCAATGTTAATACCGCAGCCTGCTAAGTTGTACTGTTTGTTGAAACAATATAGTTTGGAACAGGTGAATTCGCAAAAGATAACCCACGTGTCAGTCAACACGCGGCGGACTGAAGCCGTTGGAATTCACGTTCGAAATGCGAAAATCAATTTCGGGGGTCATTTGGCAGTGTTTGTGTTTAGTGCCTCGTGCGAAGCCTTTGTTGGCTAATGGTTAATAATTTAACGTGAAAAACTAAGAATACTCTTTACTTGACCGGAATGTTCTGTATGATTTAAAGTTACGACGATTACGATGGCATTGGACTGGAGATAATAGTAGATTGTACACCAAGGGGATAAAGCACTGTTTTATGTCACGGGCGCAATATTGAATCCTGAACGTAACGAAGGACTCCAGATTTTACTCCCGAGCGCAGCGAGGGGGTTATGAGTTAATTCCCGAGCGAAGCGAGGGAATTAAGACTGAGTCCTGAGTGCAGTGAGGGGTTCAAGCGCGCCCGTGACAAAAACAGCTTTATCCCCGAGGAGTATACTCTACTTTTCTCACCTCTTGCGAGACAATAAAATAGCTAAGGCTACTAGAAACGGATTTTTATTAAAGTAAATCAAAAGTAAAACCCGGCCAAGTGCGTGTCGGACCACACATAGCAGGATTCCGTACCTTCAATGGAATAAGAACCAAACTAATACCAAAAGGTCGTATCTGATGCCTATGGAAGAAGTTTTTTGGAAATAACTCAAAAATGGCTAAACCGATAATGTTCAAAAAAAATTTTGTAGAAAGTATATGACAAGGCGCATCTCCTCAAATTTTTTCATATTTTTTGGACTTACGGTTCAAAAGTTACAGGGGGGGACACAATTTTTCTGACTTTCGAAGCGATTATTTCACAAAATATTCACTTAATCACAAAATGGTCAAAAAACCTCAATGTTATTTTTAAAGACCTATCGATTTATGTGTCACATGTTGATATTTAGTAAAAAAAATAAAAAATAAAAAATTTGTTACATGTATGCCCCCCCCCCCTAAAAATATTTTTTTTTCAAATTTAACTACATGACTAAGTAGCGGCATACAAAATACACCTTATGTGTAAATTTTATTCAGATACGTCGTATAGTTTCCGAGTAAAATGGCTGGGACATACGGATGGACAGACATACAGACAGACATGCCGAATCCATAAGGGTTCTGTTTTTTGCCATTTGGCTACGGAACCCTAAAAATTGATTCTTGGTACATTAGTCCATTTTATTCGAATTTTATCTCCAATTTTTATAGAACCTGCAGTTTTACTCCGTATACTGCAGCGTCTTATGACACTCGCGGCATTTGTTTTAGGTATTTAAAAAAGGTGGCCAGCACGATTTTCCAAATAAATTCGATTTTCAAATCAGTTCGACGCGGCGGCGCGGGCCCCGGCTGGCGTCGCGGGGCTGTGCACCGTGCGGACTTTACCAAATTAGACTTTAAGCACATAACAATAAGAACTATGGGAAGTGAAATCACATTATTAACCAGCGGGTTATAATGAGATTTAGTACAACATTATAACCCGGCTAAAGCCAAGGGCTATAATGATTTGCTTTCGGTGAGGTTTGCATGATATATAATTTGGCATTGTCGAGCAGGTGGTGTGAAAAAGAAATTTTCCTGCCTTTTTTTTATACCACGACGGTGGCAAACAAGCATACGGCCAGCGTGATAGTAAGCAGAAGATTCATATGCGCGTTGCCGACCCTACTTTGTTGCTTAATTAACACTTTAAATTTAATTGATACCTACATGGTTAAGGCGTGAACGTTCACTTTGGAAGTCATGGGTTGGCATGGATTTGTACCAATGAATTTTAACAAATATACTAAACTTCTATTCATAAAAATTTAGAGTATAAAAACCTAATATAAATGACATACACCCAGGAAAATAATATGAAAAAGAGGCGTAGTCTGCAATTCATTGTATCTTTTAAAAGAACTCTGTACTCAAGTAGGTAGGTAACTTAGTAAGTGATAAGGAGAATTATTGATTAGCTTACAACACAATACGAACGAGATTCTATTTCTGTTCTATTGAGTTTCAAATGCAGATCTTTGCCAATTAAGCTCCTAAACGCTCTAAAGCGAACCAGCTCAATTTACCAAGCGATAAATAGAGCAAAGTAACGAGGTGCTGCTCAGGCCCCGATGTTTAGCGCCTCAAGCGATCTCTGTTAACTATTAATCCTATTTTCTCTTCCCGGAGATAACGAAACTCATTTAAGATATCTCGCGATCGCTCCTTTCAGGCGTTTTGGGGTGCAGCCGTGAGAGCGGAAAGTGACACCCGTGGAGTCGACATTATGCCAACGGTCGATTATAATAATGGTAGATTTATACAGACTTTGCTTTTAATGGGGATACTATGTTTTAGTAGTTCAATTCTTAACGTTCCACACTAACTTTTGGGTGGGATATTTCTAGTCGGTTATAAAGTAACCGTACTTTTAATAGTGTTCAGTAGTATGATGGGAAAGGTGGACGGTGGTGTGATCAAGTATCGGACCAAATGGACATCACTCTTAGCAACGCTTTCCACAAAGCAACCGATAGGGAGAAGTGGAGAGCTGCCATTAAGAAAATTTGTCAGCGGAGTCACGATCCTCAGCAGTGAGGGACCGACTCAGAAGAAGAAGAAGAAGAGTAGATGATATTGTTACATTAGTACATTGTTGGAATTTTCAGTTGGGGTTTAAAATATATTCTGCGAACAAGAACCTAATAAAAGCCCGAGGGCAAAGCTCAGCGTTTAATTTTAATATTGCAATATTGTTATCCTTCGAATTATAAACTAAAGTTTTACATCACACTTCCTAAGAAAAAAAAAGTTTTAAGACACAAAATATCTAATTACTCCTTAGGGATACTCTAGTTCTCACTACGCCTATATGGAATGCCAATTAATTAATGATACGTAAATAATAACAATGATATCATATAAATAATAAGAGCGATTATCAAAATACCCTGCACCAACTGCTTAAATTGTTCTATAAAATGTCTTATAAACAAACGTAATTAAATACTAATAAAATAATTTAAAGGAAACCATACATGTCTCCACATCACCCCTGTTCTTTAATACGTATTCCGTCTTAAGAGACCAAAGGTTTCTCTTTATGTTTAATAAAGTTTTCTTCAAAGTATCCTTAATTGAAAATTCAAATTTATGCATAAGCTCTGATTGTAGCGGGATTGCCAAGACACGGCCGCTTAAGATATTCAAGCCTTCCCTCGAGCGCGTTTTGGACAAATTACGCTAAGGTCTATATGTTTTTAAATAGTTATGGCGTTTCGAGCAAATTTTGCGAAGCTGCGGTAATAGCCTGTCGTTGGAAGAAACGGGAGTTTTGTTAGCAAAATATTACTTTGCAGTTGTTATATTATGTATTATGATTTAGAGGCGTTATACAAATATGACATGAGGCCGTATTCTAACTTTAAAACACGTATAGACAAAATCCAACTTCAATGCAACTCCAATCCATTAACAACGCAATACAGCTACGGCATAAACATCTGAATCAGAAATATCAGAATTTGCTTGAGAAATATTCCAACGCAACTCCAATACAACTTCAATATTGGTTGATTGTTTGTTGTGTGTTGGAGTTATGTTTGAGATAGGGGCCGCGATTCGAAAAATAAACATACACACTGGACAGACACAGCTCCAACCCAACTCAACTCAACGCTATAACGACATTGACATTTGCTATTCGAACAGATTTTCATTCAACATTGGTATCACATTGGTCTCACATTGGTCTCACATTGGTTTCACATTGGTACAACATTGCTACAATGTGCGACCAATGTGTGACCAATGTGAGACCAATGTGATACCAATGTTGAATGAATATCTGTTCGAATAGCAAATGTCTATGTCCGTGTAGCGTTGAGTTGAGTTGGGTTGAGTTGGGTTGGAGCTGTGTCTTTCCAGTGTGTGTGTTTATTTTTCGAATCGCGGCCAGGTTGTGTTCTTATTGTATTGTTAATGTATTTTAAAATTCGAGTCCGGCACATGGTAATAGGAATTTAATTTCAAATTCATCTAAGATATCTTCGCCATATATTTCTGTCTGAACATTTTTTAAATTACCTATTTTTAAATAGTTTACGAATATAAGACAACCATCCTTACAAATTCCATATTTTTAACACGCATGTTCACATTGATTTGGAAATTAAATTATTATCACCAAGTTGTCTTTAGTAGGTTGTCATAAAATAACCTCGCCTTAATTACAGTATCAACACTGATAAACTCAATTTAGAGTTCTGTCAATTTGTCAGTTGCTAACTCCGGCGTTCTGTTCATTATTTGCCAAAGGGTTTAACCGACTCGGTTCTCCATCAAAATAGCACCCTTTCGGGAAATTTTGCGCTTAATGAACCAATCAGTCAATATCATAACCCATTTTAAGCAGTTTGAATAATTACCCGTAATTATAAGCGATTAAGGAGGTACTTTGATTCCGAGTGGATCAAAGTTCTTGGGAATTAAACATTTAAGCCTATAAGAAAGTGAAACTTCGGCTGGCTAAGTTGTTACGGGCACGACATCACGCGGCGGCGACAGCGGCGAGCGATAACGACCATAGGTGAGAGCGGGAAATGGTAATGGCCTGGCCAATCTGGCCATAACACTATTCGTCATCCTCACACCCTGCAACCTAATTGCCAAGCACTATGCGTGGCTTAAATAAATAAATACTATTTCATAATATTTTTTTGTCATAAATATATATAATAATGTTATAATAAAGAGATACTCTGACCTTTTGTTCTCTCACCTATGGTTGCCGCTGCCCGAAATCGTGGCCAGGCCATTAAAGTCACACGTTCCTATCCTTAGCTATAAAAGACTTACATGAGCTTCGTATTGGAAATTTTCAATAACTAAGTTCATATTTACTTACAGAAAAAATTAATATTCAAAGTCATTTTAGGAAACCAACTACCTTATACAAATAAAGCTACAAATATTACAAATTTATTTTCAATATTTGGAGGGCAAATTGCCCCAGCTCTGATCTGCCTACAGCTCCCCATTCGCATCAACAATGGTGCGAACCACTCTATGTGCTGGTACGGGATCACCTGTGATCTTTTGCTTGATTGTTCCAATTGGGAATCAGGGAAAAAATGAGGTTGCTTATCATCGATACGATTCCGTCATACTGTTTGCGACTTTATATTCGTTGTGACTTAATTCGATGACATAAGAAGATGATATGATAAGTATTATTACTAACATAAACAGTAACAATACTCCTCGCACCTTCTCGACATATTATGTTTGTAGCATGCTACGACGCGCTACGTCTACGAAGTCTACGTCGCGACGATGTGTTTGTATGTGTCACAAAAAGTTGTGTGATGAGTAAAGACTCATTGTATATGCGGTAAGGACTACTGACTTCAAAATTCAAAGTAATAGATTCTCAATAAATACGTCGGGATCTTTGTTTTTGACATTTTTGTATGTGTTAACCGATTACTCGAAGACGATGGACTGATTTGGAAAATTCTTCTTTTGTTTCAAAGAGTTGGTCACATTGTCATCATCAGGTCAGGATGTTAGGTCAGATCCTGACCAGATGATGGGATCCTGGAGAAATCAAGGCAACTTTTCAAATATCATAGGCTCACTTATGTACAGTGATTAGAGATATTTTGCAGTAGCTTGGAGATTTACTCTTGGAAAGGTGGAGCTTAATTGAAGTAGTTTTTAGGGTTCCGTAGCCAAAATGGCAAAACGAAACCCTTATAGTTTCGTCATATCCGTCTGTCCGTCCGTCCGTACGTCACAGCTATTATACTCGTTTTCAAATGTTGTGAAATCTCAACATAATTTTAGAGCCTTGTCAAATTTAATATCTAACTGATATTTATTTATTAAATGTATTAATTAACTTAATTAACAATTAACTTAACCTTTAAATAAACCTACCTTATATTAATTCATTCAACCTTTAAGTTAAATTTAGGGTTGTCTTTTACGCATTCAGAATTGTTTAAGAGAATAATAAAAATAAGAAGAAAAGTAGATAAGAAGTAAGACGTTTTGTTAAAATTGTAGAAGTAATCCTTTGATTTTATTTGATGTTATATTGAGTATAGAAGATTTATTTCATGAAATGTGTCATTTACAAGCCAGCAGCAAGAGTAACTCGCTAATTAAGTGAGTATGAGTGATCTTACTACTTTATCAACTGACTTCAAGATTTCGAAGGACGAGGTTTTCAATTCGTCGGGCACTTTGTTTCTTTTATGCATGTTCACCGATTATTCGAAGACGGCTGGACAGATTTGGAAAATTCTTTTGTTGTTTGAAAGAGTATACTTGACAGTTGGTCCCATTGTAACCAAGTCAGGATCTGATCATGGGATCCTGGACAAATCGAGGGAGTTATTCAAATATTATAGGCACTGTTTTAGTGATTTCAATATTTTTTATAGTAGCTCGGGCATTTTCTATTAGAAAGGTGGAGTCTAATTGAAGTCGGTTCTTTTTTGTTTAAAATTATTTATTGTTAAAATAATAAGTGAGTATAAATGTAATTTTGAACACCTCACCTACAACGCTAGTTACTCATATGCTGCTGACTGTATGTGTAATTACTACTTTTTATATTAATTAAGAGCACCTAAATTATCACAAAAACATCCAATCACGCGCGTCCAATTTTAACTAATATTCAAAACGGTAATAAAGTCTCGCTATAATTCATTTAATTTTAAAACGAGGCGCGTCCAATGGGGCATGAGTGAAACAAATCGCCGTTTAATGATAATTTAGCGGAGTTACAAAATATCTGGAGAGGTGGTAAGGGGTAGGGGGGGTTGACAATCGCTATCTCGCGATGTTCCCTCTTCCGCACATAAATAATCGGCCGACAGTTATTTCATAACGCCGGAACTTTGATAGGACGAGGCTACGTGTGTTTCCGGCGCGATAATACCTACCTACGATAGTCCGAGATACGGCCGTGAATTAGTTACGTCGTCGAGTAAAAAGTGTGAATCGTTTTAATTTTTTGGGTGCGGGTGAGTGTAGATTAATAAAGAAAGAAACGACTTCTTTATTGTAATACTTAGTTGGGATCGTAAGTAATGAATACGTATAATGAACTTCAAACTTTCACAATCTGTTTTTTAAAGTATAATCAAACTTTCCATTCGTCAATGAATCAAGGTTACAATGATAATTTCGGTTTTTTACATTAAACATAAACCAACATTTTATAAAATTATATGGTCCAGATCAACAAGCCCCCTAGACCAATCATTTATAAAATTCCACTTTAAAAATTCTAATGTAGGTAATGTTTATTAAACTCTATGAAGTAACAAAACAGAACTCCGTCCTCTGTACAGCAAAGATAGTTAAAACATTAAACACTGTATCTTAAAGGCCCTTGTTAGCTAAATTGTTTTAATTAAAGTCGTAGTATTTTTACTTAATCAACTACGGGACTAAAAGCGCTTTCAACGTGGTAGGTGTGGCAACTTTGCAGCTTAATCCCTTTGGCCTTTGTTAATTTTTCAGACATGTCTGTAGCAGTTATAAAAGCTGAAATAATTTAATAAAGACGTTATATCTTCCCCGGGTCACGTAAGTGGGCGCTTCGGAGGGAAAATTACATTTTGTTTGGCCACGTTCCCCGCCACGACATGGGACAACTCAGTTAGTGTTCAGGATTCTTGTTGATTCTTTCATATCTCGATCTCTTTATAGATAGACTGGTTTGTTGAATCGTGTTATTTCTATTGTTGTGTCTGGTTTTGTAAAATAATAGCGTCTGCTTTTCTTGGTTAGGAAATCTAAGTAATTTCTTGCAAAACTCTTAACCTAGATCATCATTTATATTGACGAACTAATACAAGATCTAATAATTTTATCGTTTTTAATTTCAATATCAATATCCTTAATAATACTCAAAGGACAACGAAAAAAGGTCATAGTGTATGAAAATTTCTATAAAAAATTACTCGTCTTCATAATCTCCTATTATAATTGATGTTATAAAATATAGTTCTAGCTACAACTGATTTAATTAATTAGTTATTTGAAGACCAACTGGGATCAATTTTTGTTAGATAGATACTAACGAAAATTGATCCCAGTTGGTCTTGAAATAACTAATTAATTAAATCAGTTGAAGCTAGAACTATATCTGCTTTGAACTGTGCGTTGTCCGTTTATTCTATGTAATTGTGTTTGTCACGCGATTGTGTTATATATTGATGTAGGTACATCTTCTATGTATGTCTCTTTTAAAACTTTATTTTCAATAGCACTTAGTTCTTTCTTATTGATTTTATCTTACCTGCTCTTAGGTTGAGTCCTTTTAACTACACTTCAATCCTTTAATTGCACGTTAGATCCGACACAAACTCGCGCCCCCTCACCCATTCTGTTTTGACACATGTTTAAAATTTCCCCAAACCACGTACGCATTATTTTGACATTAACAGAGTTGGGCAACTTTGCGCCGGGTAAAATGAAACAAAACGCGGGAAATATTAATTTTACCCGTTCTAATGACAAACGACAGCGGACGCGTGACAGACCGCCTGCAAAATTTTGGTTTTTCCCAAGGGAAAGATTACCAAGCCTTGGACAAGGGGTTTTTTTAAAATCTTTTATTTTGGATTTTGTTTTGTAGTGAGTGAAGAATAAGGCAGGAATAAGGATAATAGGTGCACTTGACTTTCATGCAGGTACCTACATCGTCTATTTTGTGAAATTTATGAATTCAAACTACCTGCCTAAATTCAATTATTTACTTATCTGTATTATACGGTAGCACTTGGTATTTTTTTTATATCCGATGCGGATCATAAAATAAACGTATACAATTAAACGGAAGGCCAGTCCTTCTTTTTGTTTTCACATATTTAAGTAAAAGAAATTGGAATTATGTTTCCAAATGTTATTTATGTTTGTGTGATAATAAACTTTATCTACACTCATATTGTAAGTCCTCTAAAATGCGTTCAAAAACCGTAGGCAATGACCAGCATTACAACAAACGATTTCACTATGATAAGTTTCTTATCTGTGGCAGTACCGCAATTTTAACGTTTCATGCTCAATTATTGATGTGCTCTGAGTTTTGATAACATAATGTACACCTGCACGCGCCCGCGGCCGGCGACACGCGCCCGCGCTACCGCCGGCACAATCGAGTAGGCCACGCCCGACACAATCGAGATGGCCACGGCGGTACTGTGGCGGCCATTCTATGGCTTACGAATACGGCATTTATAATAAATAATATGAGTGTAGATAAAGCAGTGTATGCAACTGTACGTAATTAGGCCTTAAAACACTCGTGTGATCTTATTATGAAATTCGCCTGCGGCTCATTTCATAAAACCACACTCATGTTTTAAGGACCCTTATTACGTAACAGTTACATAAACTACTATTTATGATCAGGTGACTTATGTATGGTACTCGATATATTTATTACACCTTAAGTACTATTATTGATGTTATTTTACTCAATGGGTAACGTACTTTCGATATCAGTTTAAAGTATTTTGTTATCTGTTATATTAACGAAATAATCGCCTGGCTATACTTACCGATTACATCTTGTATAGGTAAATACTATGCCAATTTTACCTATACAAGATGTAATCGTATAAAATAATAATATTTCAGCACGCTATGTATCGCGCTATGTAACTTCATGACTACTTTGCCTTTAAAACGTAAAATTGATATGTGTCACATTACTAGTTGTGTTAATTAATAATAAACCTAAATATTCATTGCGATATTGATTTATAACTTTTGTGGTTATATCAAAGACACACGCGGTATAGCCAAAGTAGTGAGAAGCCCGATTTACGTAACTGGCCTTTGAGAAATGAATATTTAAGCTTAGTTCTTTCTAATTCTAAGTATAATGATTAAGAAAATTTAATAAAAATTATACAAAGTTTATAAATTAAGCACAATTCTCAGCCAGTCGTGAACGTATCGGGGTTTTATTCTAATAATATCACCGTTATTCCAAATTTGATCATAACCAGTGACCGCAAACAAGTAGGCGGTTGCGAAATGATGCGTGAACTGGCAATAAATCCACGGTGTACTTCAAACTCACATGCTTCACAACACGTTTTTTGAAAAAGGAACTTTGTTCAATAGATTGACGAGTTACCTTTCAGTGGGAAGGAAAAGTGAGAAACGAGGCTGAACGCTTGGAGCCTAAATGCTACGATCTTTGATGTAGCCACGCGATGCGAGAAAATTTTCCTACGAGAATTTTTAATACGAGAAAACGCACGTTTCTCCGCTCTGTGGTTTAGTCCAGCTGTTCAAACTTTTCTGGAGATGGGCCTTAGGTTTGAATTGAAGCTCTTCTAAAGTGGGTTTCAACCCTCAGAACGTCGTGAGTGTAGTGCAACCCGATATTTGACAGTAAAACAATCAGGGTAGTTTTTAGTTTCTCCTGCAGTGCTGATTAAGAAATAAGAATTACACATAAGTACTAGACAAAGGACGCTGGCCCGCTGGCCTTCTTTTAATGAGGATCCTGAGAAAAATTCAAAACAGGTCTAGTTACATGACTTACAAAACATTTTAGGTGACCTATTTTAAATTGATTAATAATGAAAGCAATAAAAAAGTACCATAATGACAACCTTTTAATTTGATATCAGTTCTTCATTTATATGTCATTATTGTCATTAAGCAGTATTAGAATTTGTAACTGACGATACTGATTGCTTAAACCGCTATCAATTTCCTCAATTGTAATACGTTGTAATTGCAGGCAACAAAACATTTAATAATCCTAGTAGGAGTTTGGAAAAGCGTCACGTACCCTGTCCCACGCTACGGGCAGTCGCCGATAAATACTTGTAATAATTCTTGGCCGTAAATAATAATTTGGTCAATTTTCCCTATAACAACAATTTCGGTTGCGTGCTTAAAGTTTTTATTAGAATTTTATTGTTATTTAGGCGTGTTTGTTCCTTGTTCCAGATTACATTGGAGGTTTTAAAGGCGCCGGGCGTTAATGTGAGTTGCTAAATTTCCCTTTAATTCATATTACAAAAGTGTAATTGAATTTCTCCCTTTTTCTGTGTGTAGGTACGAACTTAAGAGAAGCAATCTAATATATTGTACGCTTTGTGTTCACTTCGTACACAAATTTTCATTTGTGAGTACACAGATTACGTTTATTCGCTAACTTTATTTGTTAAGTACATGGATAAATCTACTAACCTCTTTATTACATTTCTTTCGTTAATTTAACAACAGAGCTTTGGATTTTTCACATACCTGCATTATGCTATGTGTAGTTAACTCAATCAACGCGGTTTTGTTTTACTTTTAATGACATTGTTCATTTTGATAGCTTGTTGAATTTGTTGTAATATTATGGACGGAGAGCTAAGCTACGTCAGATATGACAATAATGAGAGCAACGAAACCCCTCTAGTGCGGGTAGCGTGTCGGACCACGCATAATGCAGGGTCCTTACCTACTATCCAAAAAACTAATATCAAAAGGTCGTATCTGCCTTTGAAAGATTAAGGAGAAAAACGCCGTAACCGATAACGTTCTAAATAATTTTCGTTGAAAAAATATAATAATGATGTATTTTCAAAAGTTTTCTTTTTAATTTCGAAGCGATTCTTTCTGAAGGACGGATGGACGGCCAGACGAGCGTGAAGAAAATATAAGGGTTCCGTTTTTGCCATTTTGGCTACAGAACCCTAAAAATTAGGGGTTTTTTTAGTTGAATGAAGTTACGAGTATACCTAAATTATCTACAACCTATGATATTTATACTAAGTCCTAATTTACTTACATGAATTAATTTTTAAGTGATTAGAGACTGGGTACGAGTTGAACATTAAATATTGAGGGAGGAGGAATTATGTATTTAATTCAGTTTATGTTTAAATCCTTCACTAGCTGTAAAGTCATAGCTCAATAACAAAGTTTCCCGCCGTAAACTAACCTAACTCTCTCATAATGACAAAATCCCAAAGCAGATAGGTACACGACGTAATGGGAAACAAAGCTAGCGGCCACCGGAACTTTTTAGAGAGGGAAATTCGAGTCAACCGGAAGGTAGCCCCAAACTATGAGCGTTAAGAAACTTTTATGAGCGGGCGGCCCATTTAACCGCGAGTCAAGAGCTAATCCGCACTAGCGGGCAGCGCTACAACGCACCTGAGACCCGGCTTTTTATTTTCCGTTAGCATTCCCACCTAATTTCGCGAACCGCAGAGGCTGCAGAGGTGGGCTGAACTTTGTCGGGCGTCATAAATTTATTTAACGGCCCGAAGGCAATAAGAGGCGGAGTGTAAAAAGAAAAATACGATACCCACGTGCCTAGCCGTTATTGCAATTAAACAGAGGAAGTAAATCTTTCAATACGAGCGGCGAACGCTCGCCTCCCGGTTTCCTGCTTTAATTTATCGCTTTGTTTTAGTCAGTGGATCGTCCCATTGACGGATTGCTATGTGTTTGATTAAAAAACGCAACTTAATCTTTGCCACCCCTTTCGAGCCGTGTCTGCAGACGCCCGTAGGTTGCGATGAATCCACTCCTCGAGCCCGCCCCGTTGCTATTAAGTACCCAGCATTCGTTAAACGAGAGAAACACTTTTCTTGAATGTTTTTATTGTTTTATTTGCAGACTTTGTGAGAGTAAAATCCGTTTATTGATGAACTTTGCAATAGCACTGCAGCTATAATTAGTTTTGATTACGAGATAATTATAGCAGAAAAAAACCGGCCAAGAGCGTGTCGGGCCACGCTCAGTGTAGGGTTCCGTAGTTTTCCGTCCGTCACAGTAAGTGTCCCCACTTAAGAGTTTTTGAAAGCACGTCATTTCATTGTGATTTTGTAGAAATTACAGGTACAATAAACACCTGCTTATACGGTTAAATTACAAACTTAGTTCAGAAATTATTTTGTATTTTTTTTTTCAAAAACTATTCAACTTATCAAGTTCAAAATAATTTTCCTAGAAAGTTTTTATAAAGTTCTACTTTTGAGATTTTTTTCATATTTTTAAAACTTATGGTTCAAAAGTTAGAGGGGGGGGGGGGGGCACATTTTTTTTACTTCTGGAGCGATTATTTCCGAAAATATTTACATCATCAAAAAATGATTTTACTAAACCCGTATTTATTTTTAAATACCTATCCAACAATATATCACACGTTAGGGTTGAAATGAAAAAAAAAACACTCCCCACTTTACGTATAGGGGAGGTACCCTAATAAAACATTTTTTTCCACTTTTTATTTTACCACTTTGTCGGCGTGATTGATATACATATTAGTACCAAATTTCAGCTTTCTAGTGCTAACGGTCACTGAGATTTTTCCGCGGACGGACGGACGGACGGACAGACATGGCGAAACTATAAGGGTTCCTTGTTGACTACGGAACCCTAAAAATCAAGACTGAATCATTTATCAAGTGTTCCGTTTTTAGATATTTGCCTGAACCGCTCCCGCGATGTCTGTCATATAGCTAAGTAGCTATATGTACACACCGGCATATTATTTTTTCGTGTTGATTTATTCCACGTGGATGAGTCCGTTTCTCTTTGACGTAGACGCTGGGTACACGGTTTTTACCAACGAAATTACGAAATCAGCTAAAACGATTTCGTCCGTCGCTATGAAAATGTCATAGGTCCAAATTATTCGTTTGAAGAGTTTCTGGCAAATAATTTTGAGAGAACGTTTTCTTTGACTGAGTTCATGAATATTTAAGATTCTTGAAGGTCGGCGGCTCAGTGCGTAGATATTAACTAATCCACTCTCAGATATCTTTAGGTTTCGAACAAGTAGGTGGATAGTATTAAACATTTACCGGTTTACTTGGGTTTATTTATTTAGTCACTAGGCGTGACATATTTTGGAGAGCCCAAGTCTCCATCTTCAAGCACTAAGAGTGCTAATTGCACCGTTCCGCACTCGCCGATGCGGGAGCGCGCTACCGACTCGACCGGTCGACGCGTGCGCTCTGATAGATCTTGTTGAAGGTGATTTTAAGGTCTTGTTAAGGTGATACTGTTAGTAGTCTCACGAAAGATTAAACTGTTTAAGAAGGTAAGTATCTACCTAGGTACATTTGCAGTTGTAACAAGAGCAACATACTCATATCGTTGTTCGTTTACGCAAGACTGATCATTTATGAACTCTCGAGTTTGCAACTTCGTAAATGCATTCAAAACTTGTAGCTCGACACGATACGCCCCGCTCTGTTTACATCCCCTCAGAGTCTCGTGAGTAATACGCAAAATTTCTGCGGTAATAGGAAAATGAAGGAACGAGTGTTAAATTCAAATTGCTTAATGGTTCGGAAGCAGGCATTTCATTTTCCATTCGAATTGTTGCGTAATTTACTACTGCGTGCGCGTACGGAGGGCCTTTTGTTTGCCAAAGCTGAAAAAATGCCACGGTTTTATTAAAAGTTGGGAATACCGGTCATGTCATTTCCATGGGCAGGTCGTGATGTATTGCCATGTTAGCCCCGCAAATTGGGGAAATTAAAGGGTTTATGACTAAATATAGGTAATTGTAGGTAGGATATACGTGAGTAACAATCATAGGCACTCTACATTGTCTACACTTAAAAAATATATTTAGATATCTAGTAAGGCACTTTGTTATGTATAATCAATCAGTTTATTTCAAGCATAAAAATACTGCTATCAAACATAGATCGTACCTATCAGAACCGTCATCGGACATCCATCGAAATTATACAGATAACACACAATATTTCAATTAGCTACGCGACAATGGTACGGTGGGAATAAAAATGGTTGAAATATTCATGACGCAGGGTATCGATTGACTGCATGACTATCCTGCGGTCACGAAACCCGTGAAAGATGGTATCGGAGACCGCGCCCGCTTACGTGATATGATGGAAATACTACGAACCCCGAGCCCTGCGAATAGATAATGTGGGGATCGTTTTAATAGTCGAATATTGAGATCTCAATCTGTTATATTAGTTTTTGTGAGGCGTGTTCTGAAATTCAATGTTGAGTGGTTAAATGTAAACTAAAATGGAAAACTAGTTTTTTGGCCTTTACTGACAAATATCACTAAAAGAGTATCTTTAATTGAGCGAAGTAATTTGGCAGCAGCTTTGAAGGCTTTGCTAACTACTTTGTAAGGCAGGGTGCTGCCGGATTACTTCTCTAAATTAAATTATACTTTAGGTTACCTGAAAGTCAAAAAATATTATTATCACCAACCTTATAAATTTTTCGTGTTCTAGTGATTTGAGTTTACAGCAACTGATAAATACACAAAATTATATGTGAGTTGCCTCAACGATTAAATAAGTAGTAAATATACTAGATTACATATAGCTACCAATTCAACTATATTTTGCGTATATTCTATATCAATCAAAACGTTCAACACAACTGACGTTTCATGAATCCAATCAACTCAATAATCGATAATTAATGGATAAGAATCTAATCGTACAAGTTAGACAAACTTGACGCCTATCCAATTATTGCCCAGGAATCGGCCAAGTCTGATATGATAACATTACAGCATACATGAATCACTATAATGTAATGCCGATATCCGATTGGTTAGACTCAATTACGCTAGCTCAAGCTATTACCACCTGATATACGGGTACATTGTGTCGAGCTATAGAGGTACTTGTGCTATTGTCCGAGTTAATTGTCTGCTAAGTAGCAGCTATTGCGAGAAATTAAAGTTTTACCGTCTTCAACTATATTTTGGGTTATTTGGACGGGACGCGGAGCGACTACTAGTGCTCTATTAAGCATTGTCTTCATAATCGTTTGTAGAAGTTTCCATATGATGGTTCTTGGAAGAGTAATCTAGAGCAGTACTATGAGCAGCAGAAGTATAGGTCGCTAAGTATGAGAGGTGTTCATTATATTCTGCACATGCTATTATTGTCTTGACAACAAGGTTGTGTTCATATTATTTTGATAACTTCATTCGCTTAGCTACTACTGCTGCTGTCTGTACCTGGGCTTTAAGATCTAACAAAACGCCTTACCTACCTGCTTAGGGGAGTTGGTTTACAGGCGTTACCTACCTGCTTAGGGGAGTTGGTTTACACGCGTTGTTATTAAAAGCATTGCTATAATTATAATTGTAGCTTTGATCTCTTTCTCTCCTTATTTCTTTATGCACATGAATCGATGAGAAGCGGCCGAAAGCAGAATTAAATCATAACGCACACTCGAAAAATATTCTCATACTTAAGTCCACTTTAGGATCAACAGGAAAACATATGGCTGAAAACTATCGACCATAAAATTAAGATTTTTACTAATGATTTCCATGACTCATCTAAGCTGAACCATGTGCAGTATGAAATTATACATCCATATACCCACTGCTAGGTACAGGCCTCCCCCGAAAATTCACTAGGTAAATCGAAAACCATACTTACTTTTTTAAAAGTAAAACGTGCTTTAACGTAATTATTCAGCCCAAAAAAATCAATAGATATACTAATTTTAATAACTACGTTCCACTGAGGACACACGCAGTTCGGTTGGATTTAATAACGAATTCATCACGAAACGCAGGTATAGGTTTGTCCAGACCCAGCCGCAGCATTAGTGGAATAGGTCCGACTGCAAACAACGCAGGTACGGATCCGATTGTGTACTCTATTAATGTCAATGAAGTCTGTTGTGTTCATTTAGCATGTACATCACGTAAACACATCACTGAAATATGATGCAAATTGTTGTTCAATCTTTGGCTTTAGTTCCGATAATTTATAGCATTGAATCCTGAACCAGATGTACATACATCTGGTCTAAATACAGGAATTAACCCTTAAATGAGAAAGCGCACGACTAATCAATAATGTGAGTATAGCTAGAAAGCCTTTTCTCCAGAATTTCCAGGCGTTATCTTTACCTGTATGACCTTGGATAGGTATCTTGTCACGTACTGAACAACCGTTTGAAACTTCATAATTACTTATTCATAAATTTAGAACATTAAACTTGAATCTACGCTATCCGCTGTCCTTGAAACTTTCGGATATGATATGAAATATTTACAAAAAGCTAATTGTTACGCGCATAAACTTAGTTATTTATGTACGTATTCTATATTCTTAGTCAGAAAATACAGCGCCAGGATAAAAAGAACAACCATTCGTTTTCTTTATTGTTGACGGGTCTTTTTTTTGTTCAAATTATTCTTTCTATATCAAATTATTGGATCTATCAATCAGCCATTCCTATGAAAAACTGATGAGGTCCAATATCATTGGCTGGGCTAGAAATCATCACGTAACATTCACCCGTTAGTAGATGAAATCGCGAAAACCGTCAATATCATTTAGCAATCCGAATCCCCCGTTGTCCTCGGCTCGGTAGCATCACAACTGATAAGGGAAGGGTGAACGCACTCGTGCGTCCAAAGGCGGTATTCCAGTACCTTACCTCGTGTAAGCGAGGCGAACGAGCTGGTAAAATAAGTGCGTTTTCCCAATCCATGCAGTTGATACAGATTGAGGTCAGAGCTACACTGGTTCGCAAGACCGTATGAATGATTCTCGTGCGCAACGAGGAATACATAGCCCTTATTCATAATGCTTAACCAACTTCTACACCGCAAAGGCCTGTATAAATTTAATAGGCCTTTACGTGTACTTGATATGAAATGAAAGGGCAAGTTATGCTAGGAAAAGCTTAGTTGAAACAAAATATTCCGTGAATAAATAGGCAGGTACGGCCCCTACAGGCCGAGGGGGCACGAATCAAGAATACCAACGTGATTAATGGATGCCGAGTGGTACGATAATGATAATGACCCGTCTGCGACTGCATCATCAGAATCAATGCATGACGCAGCTTAGTAGCAGCTTGCAGAATTTGTAGCGGGGCTCGACCGCCGATGTGCAAATTTTGAGCACGTGCCGTTTTTTTTATACCACGTCGATGGCAAACATGCATACGACCCGCCTGATGGTAAGCAGCTACCGTAGCCTATGGACGCCTGCAACTCCAGAACTCATGCGCGTTGCCGGTCCTTTACAAAAAGGAGGATCCACTGTGTGGACGACTAAAGGAACAAGAGGATACCTCGTCGTCAACACACTGGGTCCACTTTGAGCTCTTTGGTAATCTTACTCACCAGCAGGAACACCACTATGAGTAGGGTCTAGTGCTATTTGGCTGTGGTTTTCCGTAAGGGGAGGTTTTTCTCCAGTCGGAATGAATCGATCGGTTGAATGTATATCTGACACAATAACGCAGTGTAAAATTTTAGGTTAACAGGCCAGATTTGATTGCTGTGTTTCTTTTCTTAGTATTTATGTCAGTAACTTTTTTTTGTTCAATGGTATTAATGTAGCAATAAATGATTCTTATTCTTATTCAAATGCCTACACCTCATTGTTCGACCCTTAATTTGGGAGCTGTACTACTGTAGCTACTGAAAGTTGTCTTATACAACTTTAAGGTGGGATTCGCCTTCCCTAGATCCTCACATCGTTGATACCTATGCGATAACAATTACTAAATACAAATGGCCTAAGTGGCTTGATGTAATTAAAATTATGCCTACATACAGGAAAGTAATCCATACTTCCATACTAATATTATAAATGGGAAAGTGTGTGTGCTTGTTTGTTTGTTTGTTTGTCCGTCTTTCACGGCAAAACGGGGCAATGAATTGACGTGATTTTTTAAGTGGAGATAGTTGAAGGGATGGAGAGTGACATAGGCTACTTTTTGTCTCTTTCTAACCCCCCACTTCCCTAAAATGGGGGGGTGGAAGTTTGTATGGAGCATTACGGGGGGCAAAGGGGAACCGTGTTACCCCGAATTTAACGCGAGCGAAGCCGCGGGCAAAAGCTAGTACATATATGTAAATGACCTTGCTCAAAGCGAAGATCGGGCAGGCGATAGCGAGACGAACTCGTCTTCGAAACGACTTCTTACGTAGAGGTATTCCTTAGTTATTACTAAAGACTGCAAAATTATTGAGCTGGAAAAAAAGATATAAGTAGGTAGGTAACAGTTAACTCATTATTAAGATAAAAACTTAGTGGTGTACACTTATACTTATTATTATTTGTGGAAAGAGTGTGCCGTAACGCTCATGGTTTCAGGCAGACTAGTGAGCACTTGGTTTTGATTATGCACTTACTCTATGGTTGTCACTTTGCCTACACACAACACTCACGTCATCCTATGGTTCGGAACCGCAAGTATTTTCACGCTTAAATTTGCTGATCACTGGATTCGACGAAGACGAAAACCCCTGTCCCTAGTTGTGAGCTAAATAATGAGTGAAGATCGTGTGTGTTTAATTCAGTAATGGATAACGTTTTAATCTGTGTTCCCGCTGTAATATCATAGCGCTGAGTGATTGGATGGGTTACCGCATCAGTATTTGCATAGTTCGCGTGCGAATGCCTAATGAGAACGCAAAGATTGTCTATCACTAAGCAGCGGATTTCTCAATTAATGAGTCGGCATTGAGACAGGTGTGAAGGATGAGATGAAGTGTGTGACATAATCAGCGAACGTAAAAATGATTTGTAGGTACATGGGATGGATAAGATACTAATGATGATAACTTTGGCGAGTATTATATTATTATTTGAATCGATTTAAACCGAAGCACCATTCGAACTTGATATTACTTGCAGTACACATTATCGCAGGTAATAGAATCCAAGGTAGTATGTTTAAATAATAACCATTATTATTCACCACAGGCATATAAAATAAGGAGACGTGGCGCAGTGAAGACAAAACTGTGATTCCATAAAAAGCCGATTTCTTCGTGTTTATGCGCGAAACGCACACATATACAACTCGTGGACGAACGGTTAAATTAGTTCAAACGTCAAAAGTGAATGTGTGTGCACGAGACCGCGGCTTATTATGGAGTTACAATTTTATGTATTAAGTGGGATTAAGTCTTCTCATTTTATATGTCTATGTTATTCACCTTATAACCAGACACTGCCATAAACCACAACTCAATACATTCAATACATTACGCTTACATTATCGCAGTTACGGTTGAGTTGCCCCCACTGCAAATAGACCAAATCTTAATGCACCACATCAGCCCGCAGCCGCGCTGACGCACACATTCGCTGCTTACATCGCGATAACCATTAAACACACTTGAAAGCGAAATATTTTATAGACAAGAAAAGAACAAAAGTAATATATTCAATGTTTTGTTTGACTGAAGTAGATTAGCAAGTCAATTACGTATTTAAAAAAAATATTCAGTAGGTAACTAAGATTAGGTTTACAATAGCCGTGCTGGTGCCTCTTTTGAAGTATTTAAGATACTTGTGTTAAGAGATATTACTCTAAAATCCTATTTAACTTCTAAAATGATCGCTCGAAAACTTATTTGCATACTACATTTAACACATTTAGGGCCGAGAACCCGACTGTCGGGTTCTCTGTTCGTAGCTACTACGCGCTACATACGACGAATACGGTGGCTACGGGCTACAAGCATAGCACGTAACACTAGGTGGCACTGAATGAGTTCTCTAATGACAGTTCCTTTCGGCACAAACCAGCATAACGCTGTAATTAGCTCACTTTCACGGTAGCATTGTGTCACCCCAGACACAAAAAGTGGGTCAACCATTTCCGTCCCAATTTTTCCCACTACCCTGAAACACAGTGGACATAAATCTCCACGTTTCCACTGCAGCGCTCACGGCCGCGTTAAGTACACACAATATGAGCGGGCGCGCCATATTTAATCGTTATCAGGCCGGGCAGACCTGGCGGCGTATTCATCGCGCCGTGATTTACTTACGGTTTATCCTACGAGTGACTTATGGGGCATTGATGCCCGGACTTGGTTGTTATGAACTTGAACTTGAACATCTAATCTGAACCTTTTGTAGTATGAAATAATACATCCCTGCTTGTTGTAAGTACTTAGATTAGGCCATATGCCCGCTGCTGGGCACAGGGTTCCCCGAAAAGTGTTCATTCGTTATGCACGCTTGAATGTAGAATGAAGATAATACGCTCCATTATCTTAAGGGTAGGATCAAGGGTGAGAATTGAATTTCGCAAAGATTTCGTCGTAATTAAATATAGGTAGGTACTAATACTCGAAACTATACGCTTTAATTACGATTATTGGTTCAGTTTTATGTTACTATTTGCATGGTCATCATCATCTTAATAGGTAAGGTTAACGTCGTAGTGTTCGACACGCTAATGCCCAATAGGTGACACGCTGCTGTCACCTTTATGACGAATGACCCAACTTTAAATATGATAATGTACAGAGTCGAGCATTTGGACGTTTACCTTAAGTAAAAGACAAAAGAAAATGGAACGCAGTTTTTTACACTACGAGTATTACTAGAAACCTAAACCGTTATTTAGTAAATCTGTGTTTATTTGTTATTAAAGTATGTATTTTGAAATCCTTCAAAGTGTCCAAATGTAAAAAGTACGTAAATCCTTTGCGAATTACTTGAATTGCGATAGATAAGTGTTTGCTTCAAAGTTAGATTTTGGAAAATAAAACAGTATAAAGAAGTTCAACCAACCTTCACTATATTTAAATAAATATATAAATAACTTTATCAATTTAACACTTGAAGATTTTGCCATTATTACGTGAATGCTATGCAAATTCTACCTTATAGCACTCGAGATAAGGTTCTATATAATAAAACCAGCCAACGTCTACTTTTCTTTTACCTAATATTTTCAGTCTATTCAGGTACCTATAATACAATTTAAGCCTAAAGATTCAAGTGATGTATAAGCCTGTCAAAGAAAGAGTGTTTCAGTAAAATTCTGACATTATTTCAGCCTTATTTAATACGTTTTTTATCTTACAAGTACATATACATTAATGTACTTATTACAATATTGCTACGATTTACGAAATCTTTACATAGGTTCATTTTCTGCACAGATAACCTCAACCACTAGATAGATCATATCATAAGTACAACTCGAGTTCACCACACATCAGCGCTCCCGTACTAATTCAGTATGAGAGCGGGATCGCTTATTTCATTTGAGTTAACGTTTTTGGACATTACTCTGTGAATTAAAAATATCTACAAAAATCAAGCTATAGGGACTAACCTGGATTGTTATACTGCAAAATGGTGTAGAATACTATTGAAATGTGCTGTTCGAATCGTAGAAATTAACGAATAAAATTGCGCTTATGTGTGGTGACCCCGTGCTCCTATGTAAAAGCTTAATGATTAGTAAGTAGCCTATGTAGTCTGTGATTTTCTGTCTCATTATGTTTATATATCATTAGACTTGGTTATAATATAAATATCCGTCGAAAAAGCATTTAATTAGTTAGATACGGAAACATTCTAAACCGTTTATTTCAAGCAAAACGACCTAATAATACAAACCTTCCTGCTAGCGTTTATCCCGGCTTGGGTTCCGCTTGACAACCTAATCCAATGAATTGGCGTAGGCACAAGTTTTTACGAAAGCGACTGCCATCTGACCTTCCAACCGAAATGAGAAACTAGGTCTTATCGTGATTAGGTCCGGTTTCCTTACGATGTTTTGCTTCACCGAAAAGCGACTCGTAATTACCAAACGATATTCTCTACATAAGTTCCGAAAAGCTCAGTAGTATGAGCCGGGGTTTGAACCCGACACCTCCGGATTGAAAATCGGACATCTTACCGCCAGGCTACCAGCGCTCTTTTCTTACCCATAATATTACAAACCAATTAATTTAAATCTTATTTTAGCCTCCCTGAAAAAAAAACAAATTCATCAAGCCCCTGTTTAAAAAAAAAATTAAACAGTCGTAACGTGACTTTACGTTAAGTGCAGTTTCTATTTAGATAATGTGTAAAAATCGTGCCAGTCAAATCGGTAAAGTTTACTATTTTTATAGTAACCAAAATCAATTGGGCGCTAGACGAAACAACCAAAGTAAGCGTGTCGATAGAATTGCATGCAAACGGCCCATAAACGTTGATATCGCCTTAATATGAAAACTTGCCCGTACCTTTGCCTGGATAATTATAGGAAAACAAACAAATATCCATTGGGAAACTATGAGGCTTTCAAATCTAGTCTGCTAAAACTGTCAACGACTGAACGAGTGGTTAAAAGCTTTTGGTTACGATTAAACTTTTTCATTGACAGGGTTTTGATTGTCGCCGACCCTCTTTGTTTGGGTTATTGTGAGTTGATTGAACGGACAGATTTGTATTACTTTTAGTGTTTCTAAATAAAACTGTTAGACAGAAACGTTTTTCATTTATTAATTCAACTATTTCTGCACAAAGGTCGAGACATAAAGAAAATCTAACCTTGAAACTGAACTTTTGACGCCGTGTTTCTAACACACATTTAAGAACGAACTTTTCAAATAGGGCCTGTATTTGAAAAGTACTTTATTCAGCTTCACTGAATGGAAACACGTAATCCTTTTCTACTGAGACTCAAAATCTATTTACATACTGTTACAATAGGTTTAATATTAGGACACTTGTTACGACACCCTTAAAGACACAATCAGGAACGAACATATAAGTTGCGTTCATTACTGACAAACTTGAAAAAAAATCAGGAAATTGCTTACGGTAGTACGCTCACGTCATGAGACGAAATAAAGAACACATGAAAAGGATCGTCATGAAAATTTAACAACATAAAAGAGGCCCAGGTCAGCCAACAACTTCTTGGTTGGGGACCATTTCCAAAGGTATAAATAATAATAATACGATGGATTTAAAACCAGAAATTACACAGAAGCGCCCAGAATGGCGTAAAAGGAGGGCCGACCCCAAGAGATATGGAAAATAGGCGTAGAATAAGAAGAAGACACTTGACACGATGAATTCATCAAGACAATCCTAGAAGGGAAAGTGGAAGGAAGAAGGAAGAGAGGGAAGCCAAGGTGGGCGTGGATAGATCAAGTGAAAGAGAAAGTGAACGTCGTGTCGTGTCAGGTTGTCAAGGAGAAAGCTAGAGAAAGGAGTACATGGAGATTGCTTCACCGACAAGAGCTCATCTCTTTAGTATATGATTATCATTCCAATAGGTATGCGGTTCAGTAGGATGGTATAAATCTTCTAGCATATTCAATAAAAAAAATACTAAGAAAAAATAATGATGAAATGACCTTAAGATTCTTAATAGGTATTAGTCTATCTTAAGGTCTACAAACTTATAAAAAAATGCAACCTTCTCAAGCCTAAGTGCAGTAAATTGGCAGACGTATCGTTATTGTTCTACGTCTGCGTCATTACTCACACGCTATTTAGCAGTTAGCGCCGCCAGCCGATTTATCAATGCGACATTTATATTCTGTTAATCGTGTTTGGATATCGAACCGACACCGATAGGGGTGCATTGTACAATACGGGCGTTGTGGTCGAGGAATAACGAGTGTGGTCGATGAGAGAGGAGTGGGTTTTTCAGTGCAGGGAAAAACCTGAGTTCACAAATAATTAATTAATTTTCTCAACCATGCGCGAATATATTTGGGATAAAATATCTTAAAACAGGGTCCCAGTAGTAGTGAGGCTGTTGTTCACTTTTATATTATAATTGAATCTACTACTGCTTTGCTCATTATCTTTGATTCATTCGTCAAGCAATTCCTTTTTAGATAGTTATAGTTTAATAATCGTAAATTAGCACACCGAGAAAAAACTCTCGTCCATGATACCAAAATAATGTAATCTGAACGAGAAAATCTAGTAAATTCTGGGACAATTGTTCACATAGTATAAATAACTAAACCAATCTGTTTAAATTCGTTAAGCTTAGTGAACTAATTATCTTGTAATTGCCACACATTAAAATAGCGTGTATTACTAGAATATTTAGTAATCATAACACGTGGATCGTACTAATAAATATATTTATTTTGCGGAACTTAATAAATGATATGTAAACTTAACAATACATTCTTGTAAAGGTAATATATTCATTAAGTATGATGAAATAGTTATATTGTAAGTGCCACACAGTCAAATTGTGTGTGTTACTAGATTATTCAGTATTTATAACACAGTGTCTAAATAAACAATATTTATTGTAGATATTAATAAAAGTTATGTAAACTCTACAATAAATTCTTGTAAAGTCAATAAAACTTTAGTTAGTCCAAGAATATGTATCGTTAAGAATACTAGTCATCTGATTTATGTTACATTGTCTTTATTTATGCAAACTTCATTAAATGGTTGATGGAAGAAGAAAATATGTTACAGCAACTGCATTTATGGTACTCTCTAATAAATATACATTTGCGTTAACGTGTTATATTGTTTATCGGTACCTATTAATTTGTGTGTGCACCGTATAGACAACTAACATTTCTTGTTAGTTTAAAAAAAGGTTCGTTGTCTATACAAGGTGGTATAGTAAGGATTTAAGGCTGAGCCACGCCAGATGCGTGTGCGTGACGTGCACGTAGACGTGCGCGTGGCGTGCGCGTTGTAAAGTACGAATCCTTATAAGAGATGCCACACCGCTTGACGCGCACAGGTAACACGTCTCCCATGCGGTGTCATCTCTTATGAGGCTTCGTCTTTTACAACGCGCACGCCACGCGCACGTCTACGTGCACGTCACGCACACGCATCCGTAGTGGCTCGGCTTTTAGGCGGGATGCAAGTTGCTAGGACCAGTTCCAGGAGACAGACTAGCTAGAGTTGAGTAATCTGGAAGTAAATAAAACATTTATATAATGTGTATGCTTTATCTTGGTATAAATATTAATTCCTACAATAACAATTGCATCTACGGAAAGTTATACAAAAACCCGGCTTAAAATGGACCATATCCGTCGACGTTCCTCAAACCCTTCTGATTGATACGGGCCCCTGTATTGAGCCTGGCCTCCCATTCAGCTATCCACGATTGTATTATCGGGTTAGCTTGTGGACCTGAGTCGTGGAACTTCAAAGCAGGGGGTTTCCTGGACTTCAGTCTGAGGGCCTTAAGTGTGTCGAGGTCTTGATGGATGGTCAATTTAGTGTTCGCACGAATCTTCGCTATTTCACGATCCAAGCACTTTTCTCCTCGGCAGTTTGACGCTAGGATGTGACTGAGCGCTGGTAGCCAGTGAGTGGGAGTGGGTTTGAGGCATCCACTGATAAGGCGCAACGTGTGGTTCTGCTGGACGTCGACGGCAGAGGTATGTGTGCTGTTCAGCCACACTGCTGAGCAGTACTCAGCAGACGAGTACACTAGTGAAAGCGCAGTTGTTCGGAGTGTGGCTGCGTTGGCACCCCATGTGGTACCAGAGAGCTTCTGAATAATGCTGTTCCGGGCCTTCAGTTTTGCCGACAGGCTGCTTAGGTGCTCTCTGTAGTTGAGGCTTACCGTAATTACCACCCATAACAAAGTGGTGGTACTGGGTGGGAATACTCCTTTTCTTTATAAAACAAATAATTATTAATCTTATTACGGCACTACTGGTTAGAACCCACTTAAAAAGAAAAAAATAAAAAAAACATTTCTAAAGAAACGACTTGGACTTATTTAAACAATTAATCTTCAATTCAAATAAAAATCTTTTAATGTCTCTTTTTGCACTAAACTTGGTCCTAGTTCTTTGCACGATCCACGCACGATGACGATAATCACGATAATGGCCGCCGACCGCAACCGGAGCAACGCCGCGCGCGCTGACATTAACATTGCGTTTCGTTACACAAGCGAAACATTTATTTATACGAACTAATTTTTTTTTAACAGAATTATTTGTTCGATATATATTACGAGAATATTATTGTAATATTTTTACAAGAACCGCAAAGTAACGCCAGCTATATCAACTAGCGTTCGCTACGATACAAAATGGTGCTTAAAGCGCTCCGACATGGCGTTTCGTTACACAAACGAAACACAAATTTATGCTTACTAAATATTTTTTTAACAGAACGATTTGTTCACCAGTATACATTACGAGAATTTTATTGTCATTTATTTACAAGAGATGCTAAGTAATACCATCTTATAAGCCAGTCATATAAACTATACTGCGATAGCATTCACTACGATACAAATAGTAAAGCGCACCGCGACTGCGTTGAGTTGACGACTATGCACACATATTTATACAAACTTAATATTTTTAAACAGAACTCTTTGTTGAGTATACATTACAAGAATATTATTTTTATTTTTTACACGAGCTATAAAGTAATGCCTACTTATAAAAAAGTTACAACAAGTATACTGTCATAGTATTCACTACGATGAAGATTGTAAAGATAATTTTTAGTTTTTTAGCGTTACAAGAAGCTTCTTGTAAATATAGTTATTGTAACGTTTATTCAATGAATTGTAAAATAAACTAGACTTCTCGTAAATATCATTAAACAGAACTATTTAGTGCATATTAATGTTTGAATAGTTCTATTGAATTCAAGATATAGTAAACGTAAAAATAGGGTAGTTTTCCTTACAAGATTGTAGTATCCGTTACAATAAATCTATTTTACTAATCGTTCTGGTAGTATTGTTGGAATTTTTTCTTTCCGTGCAGCTGTAAACAAAAATCTTACTCTTACAAAGTTATTGAAGTTTGACACATGCCACTGTCACCCTCGATTTTGAAAATCCAAATACATTTCTTTAAAATAATTCACATCTCTGCAATATACAACACAAAAACACTCTTAAAATATACCAGAATATCTAAATATATAGTGAAAATGTTTACTCCATTCGAAATTACCGTAAAACAAAAATATCAACATTCATACCTAATGACAACATGTTGAAAGCCCCCAACAAAATTGTGTTTTGAAGAAATGTATACGGCCGCAGTCAATACAAGCAATCAAGAAACCTGTCCGACCTGTTCCAAAACCTTTAAAAGAAACGGCCTGCAACGTCACATACGTGCCGCCCATGGTGAGCAGTCCTCTTCGCATCAACAAGCCTCCACTCAACACTCGCCTTTTGCATCACCACTAGAAGAAGCATATGGGTCGCCCTACCTTAACGCCACAGGATCGAAGACAGGTATATGGCAAAAAAGATGAAACGACATATGCTCACTTCATTGAAAACTTTACGATCTCCCTTTTGGCACAGCAAGCAGAAAATTCGTTCATACACTTGCCGATGAAATAGAACACCTAACCAAGCTAAATTATCCCTCAGAACGATTACTTATTTACACTGCCGTATTGCTACAAAGGGACATAAACATTAAACAGGCCAAAGATATCAGCAGATTACTTGACCGCCGCCTCAAACTGTGGGCCGATGAGCAGTTGGATATTTTAATCTCAGAATCGATAAAATCTGACAAAACTCTTCAAAATACATATAGTCGAAAATACCACAATAACGACGAAACAACACAAACATTCACAAGACTAATTCACCGTGGCAAAGTCCGCGAGGCCCTAAGCTGGCTATTAACCAAAGATACAAGCAAAGTCCTGAATAGTAATGACGAAATCGATTATACCGGTAAAACCGTCAGCGACGTACTAAGAGAAAAACATCCACCTCCCGCAAACCCCAACCCTGACTTATTTGCCCTGCCCGAGGAATTCCCCGAAATGCCACCATTATTAGATGTCGACATAACTAGTAACCACGTTGAGCAAGTTGCAAGAAAACTACATGGTGGTGGGGGTCCAACTGGCTCAACGTCCGAAAATTGGAAGGACTTTCTCTTACGATTCGGTGACGCGAGCCTGCACCTAAGAAATGCCATAGCCCAACTTACTATGAAATTTAATAACGAACACGTACCTTGGACACAAATACAATCCCTTATGTCGAGCCGTCTGGTAGCTCTGGATAAATGCCCAGGCGTGGGACCCATTGGAATCGGGGAATGCCTTAGAAGAATCCTCTCTAAATGTATGATCTTGGCAACAGGATCTGAAGTTACCGAAGCATGTGGACAATGGCAACTTTGCAGTGGCCTCAACTCTGGTATCGAAGGAGCCATACACGCAATGAATGACACTTTTGAAGAGAAATGTCACCCAAGCTCAGAATGGGGAATGCACCTCGTTGATGCTAACAACGCATTCAACAGTGTAAATAGGCAGCTTGCTTTGTGGCAGGCCCGAATATATTGGCCACATTGTGCCCGCTTCCTGTACAACACATATAACGGCCATGCCGAGCTTGTTATTCGAAACTCAGACACAAGAATGTATAGCAAAGAAGGCGTTACCCAAGGCGATCCACTCGCTATGCCACTATATGCTCTTGCAACATTACCCATAATCAATAAACTAAAAAAAGAACAGAATACACTCCAGACATGGTACGCTGATGACTCATCGGTCCAGGGAAACTTCAAAAGCCTTCGTAAATGGTGGGAACAGATCTGCAACATAGGACCGGCATATGGATACCTCCCTCAACCTAAAAAGACAATCCTTATTGTACCTGAAACAGAAAAAAATAAAGCACAGCAGATTTTTAAAGGAACTAACATTACCATCGCCACAGGTTCACCCTTCCTTGGTAGTTACATAGGCAAGGGAAAAGAAGACTTTATAAGAAACAAAGTGAAGCAATTTATTTCAATAATCGAGAAACTAACACATGTCTGTAAGGACTCCCCCCAAGCAGCTTACACAGCACTTACCAAAGCTACCCAATTCAAATGGTCATTTCTACAACGTGTAATCGCTGATTCTAACGAACTTTTTGAACCACTGACACTTGCACTACAAGCTAATTTCATGCCAACTATGATGGGTAGCGACATCACTGCCGACGAAGTCGCTCTGTTTTCCCTACCCGTACATAAAGGTGGCTTGGCAATATCTAATCCATTCACCGAGAATAATTTGAGCTACAAAACCTCTAAAAAAGGCTGTTCAATCCTCTCATCAGCTTTGATCGGGACACAACATGTAGACCTAGCCCAACACAATAAATCCCTGATTGACGCACGCAAAGAAAGCCGAACAATGAAAGAAGCTCGCGATAACGAACTTTTAGACACTATATTGGCCAAATTACCCCCTAACAAAAGAAGAGCTATAGAAAGATCAATCGCATCGAAAATGAAAACAAAGTCTTCCACCTGGCTATCTACTATACCAACGAAGAAAGATAACCTCGACTTGTCCCCTCAAGAATTCAGAGACGCCCTTGCAATACGCTATCACAGAACCCCAAACTCAATGCCACCCTCATGTGATGGATGTGGCAACAGCCAATTTAATATCGACCATGCTCTCTGCTGCAAGACTGGAGGGCTAATTTCAAGACACAACGAAGTTCGTGATCTATTTGCTGAACTATGTCACCAAGCATGGAGCAACGTCACAATAGAACCCATAATCACAGAAGGTGACCTTGGATTACGCGGCGACTTATCTTGCCGTGGCGTATGGAATGCTCAGAGAGAGGCTCTTTTTGATATCCGTGTCGTAGACACTGACGCTCCCTCTTACATTACACGCCATGTCACTTCTGTCCTAAAATCTGCTGAGACTGAAAAACAAAGAAAATACCCCGCTGCCTGCGAAGCGAAACACGCTACCTTCACCCCTCTCGTGACTTCCGTCGATGGCGTATTCGCACCACAGATGACCTCCTTTGTCAAACACATAGGCGAAGCCCTCGCGGACCGCTGGAATAAATCGCTGAGTACGATACTGGGTTGGCTTAGAACAAGGATATGCACTACTATAATTCGAGCCACCAGTATGTGCATACGAGGCACACGTCACAAATTCAAACCTGCAGCGAAACTATTGGGGTTCGACGACGGAGGAGACAGCTCTAACTAAACTGTCACCTGCCTAACCGTGCATTGCAGAGATGTGAATTATTACCATTATCTTTTATTCATTATTATTACCTATTTCTTTAATAAATGACTTCTTGCCCCGTTAAAAAAAAAATCTTACTCTAGCAGTTAGAGCTATATTCATTTATGGTTGAAATTCAGTACTCCGCAAATACACAAAGTATTACTGCCAGTTCCCTTAATCCGAAACAAATCCACGCAATCCAAATTCCAAACAAACGGGATTATGATTTTTTGTGTTACAAGCTTTTTATTTCAACTATTGGATAGTTTAAAAAGTATTTTTGTTGCTTTGACAAAACATTTGTTTCATACGAGTATATCCTACTAGCTTCTGCCCGCGGCTTCGCTCGCGTTAAATTCAGGGTAACACGGTTCCCCTTTGCCCCCCGGAATGCTCCATACAAACTTCCACCTCCCATTTTAGGGAAGTGGGGGGGTTATAAAGAGACAAAAAGTAGCCTATGTCACTCTCCATCCCTTCAACTATCTCCACTTAAAAAATCACGTCAATTCGTCGCCCCTATTTTGCCGTGAAAGACGGACAAACAAACAAACAAACAAACACATACACTTTCCCATTTATAATATTAGTATGGATTGTAGGACAGCATGTGCAAAAAACTGTCATGACAAAAAAATCCAACTGTAGAAATTTTTAATGAAAAAATATGTAGGTTTAAAATAGAACCGTTTTTCCCCCGAAGGGTAAAAAACGGATATTTAGGTTTCTGCCGTAGCTTAACCCACATATAAGATTACACCCTCGTAACTCAGCCCTAATCGAGTGAATTCCTCGACTAGTAGCGCCATCTGTCGCGCCACTCAGGTACTAATGTCGCCCGGTGCTAGCGCCAGGCTGATTTCTCCTCAGTACGTTAAGTAAGCCGGCAAGGCCCTTAAGGTGTTCGGGGGAAAAACGGTTCTATTTAGGTATTCGTTGCCTTCGCTTAACCCACATATGAGACGTGTTTAAACCTCTGCCGGCGCTGGCCCGGGCGTACTGTGATGATTAGACATTAACCCACACAAATTTCGGAACAAAATGTGTACACAGGAGATACTTGTTGGTATACGTTACTACTTTGCGCAATAACTTAACTAGCATTATCTTTTCTTTTTTTTTTTTAATATCTATTGTGAAAATATCCTTATCTGCCGTAATTGGCAGTTTAGCTATTTATTTTAATGATAGAGTTAGGTTAACATCTCCATTTTTCCATTAGGAATATTTCTAGTAACCCTAAAACAATCGATCCCGTATGCGTATTTTTGTGATTTTAGTTAAGCGAGCTTCGATATTCCTATCTGGAGATATTGCGTTGATAACCTCAGGTAAGATTTCCGTCAAACGGGTCATTAAGTTAAGAATGATGTAAAGAGTTATTTGATTCTGCTATTTGATCACTGATTTGTATGATGTACTTTTTATTATTTATCGTAACATGGCCAGATTGAAAGTTCTTCCAAAAATCTGTTTTAAAAATCGTTCTTGATTGAGAAAACCTGTTTCACATCTGAAATTTTTAGTATTAATCGGGCCTTAACGGTCATTTTAAAGTCTAATTATGTACTGTGACATACGCTGCTTTACTACACACATATTATAAACTCCCTGTGATGTCTCCAAAGACCGCATGCTACGACCGGCATTGCGGCATTGATCAGACCTATTAGGTAGCGATCATTTGTTAGTAAAACCGAATAGGAAATTCAGGTAATTTTGCGAGATCCTTAGGAAAGACAATGTCTTTAATTACATCCAGACCTTATAGATGTCAATTGGAGTTTTGAGTGAGTATCATAAGAATGCTAAATGTTGACGACAGTAACTATGAATTTTAGAACTAAAATGGTATTGCTAAATTGACAATACTCCACCGGAAACCGACCGGATATACTAGGTAAGCTAAGCAAGCTCCGAATTAGTTTATATGATTTTCAATATAATGTTTATAGGATTGAGAGAAGGACGAAGGTGAAACAACCATACCGATAAGAATATTAATTAAAAATGATGCTATCGTCTTCAAGAGCTGTAGGTATATTACTATGACTATAATGTTATTTGTATGTATTTCACGTTGTCCTTACTCGTTGACCTTACGTCTACCAACTAAATACATCTCTATCTCTCTTGATTATGTAGTTATTTTCTGCGGTTATTTAAATTTTTCGCGGGTAAAACCATTGGCAGTGGCTAGTATTATAATATTAAGGTTAACATTAAAAGGACCTTTGTTTACTCCCAGAGATTGTAAAACCCTTAATGATTCTAGACTCTAATGAGCCGATGAGGCGACATATTCGCATTTAGTTTTAGTGCAACCAAAAGTCACGTATTGACGGGTCACACCTACTCGTACTGAGTATTATACAAGTGTATTCTCTTCTGAGTATTCTTTTATACCTAGTCTACAAATATATTACTTGAACTGAGGATATGATTGTATTTTCTAATGACTTCTTGCTTAACTTTAAAAGCAGCTGCATTTCAATCGTCCATATGTATAATAACCACGACACGATACAATATACAATCATTTTTGGGATGCTCTCAGCTCTTTATTGGTTACGCTGCTAATATTGTCTGCAGTATACCTTAGTATGCTAAACTGAGTCTGCTGCGTCTTGCTCGCATTTCTACAGAAATACAGAGTTTATTTGTAAAAATAGTAAAAACACATTTTACACGTCATTAAAATTACATACAATAAGTAAGTATACCATAACTTATTACCATTATTACATGTTAAATTATATACATTAACAAATTTGTAGGTAGCTACCTAGTAGGTACAACTTGTTTTCGAACGCTGCTGGGTCAATGATTCGCCTACGCAATCATGAAGTCATCGATACGATAATATGCTGACATTCAGTTTGGCCAATAAGCTTTACACTGGCGACACATAACTGTCGTCGATTTTAAGAACATGTTGAATTCATTCTGGACCCTTATTCGACAAGCAATGACAAACTGTGACACGTGGATATCCTTGCGAGATCATTATGTACTCGTTTGACATATGTTCTAGAATGTGTCAAAGTGATCTCACTATCGAATGTCTGTTTTCGGTTGTATAAAACTGGCGACCATATTGTAGTCTTATGTCACTACGAAAGGTTGCTGAACTTGGTATCAAAGACACTGACTGGTCTTTAATGTGCTTTTTATATCATATCATACATATTTAACAGCGTCCGTTGCATAAAGGTGGTAGTGCCCTAGTGCCTTTAAGCCTTCTCGCACAGACATAAGCTAAGTCACTTTCCTTTTTAATAAGTTTAAGCATGATCGACTGTACTCTTATCATCAGAGCTCGGATTTTTCACGGCAAAACAAAACACTAGCGTAATTTAGCCAGTGCTTGAAATATTATTTTATCGATATCGATAATTCAGAACTAGAAGAAATAAAAGTCACCAAATAAAATTAATATGTAATAAAACTAATAAAAACATTTGTATAAAGTTACTATATATTAGAAACAGACGTAATTTCTTCTTCAAAATCTACGTCAGTACACACAGCAGCACAAGACATTTTATTTGGGTAATAGTGATAGGAGTAGATGATCATTATCTTTTCAACATTCTCTGGGAGTAAACAGTTGCGTTTATCACTATAAATCCATTTATGTACACTAAATGTACGTTCAACTTCAGTTGACGTCAAGGGAGCAAATTTATAGAATTCATTATCAGTTCGGGTAATATTTTCAGATATGTCTCTTAAAATTTCGTAATCAGGATTTCGTTCGAGCACGGCTTCAAATTTACGTATCACTGGTAAAAGTTTACTCCCATTTACGTAGCAACGAACAGTATCCAGAATGAGGAAGGATTCCGCAATGGATAAAGTCGAACATTGCAATTGTTCTATTGAAGAGGCTATTACTTCGTAGTTGTCGCGAATGAAATTTAACTCCGGTCGTAGTTTGCGTGTTTGAAAACATTTTTTTGCAGCTCTTATAGCTGCCGAGTCATTAGCAAGTATGGAGACGACATCACGTATTTGCTCATAGTATTGAGCGTAATATACCGCAGCAGATATCCAAGTTCCCCATCTGGTGATAATTGCCTCGGGAGGTAGGGGAATGGACGGATATTTTGCCTTAAAAAGGCGTACACGCTCTGGAGATAACCCATCCACACCTTTGAAATTATCTCGCACTTCTTCGGCAACCCGGTGCAGACCATGAGCTAAACACGTAATGTGTTTCATACGAGGAAACGTTGCTTTTAAAATACGACCGGCTTTAAGCATATATGCGGCACTATCTGTGCAAAGTAAAAGCAAATTGTTTACGTTATCATTGAAAGAATTTTGAAACAAAAATTTTAATTGGTTTATTATTAGGTTTGCTATTGTTTCCCCATTTACCTTCTCTAAAACCTTCGACCCCAAAAGATAAAATTGCTTAGAACAATTTTTTTGCAAAGACCGAATCACCACGTTTGTCACACATTTTCCCATGAAATCTGGTGTTTCGTCTATAGATATCCACAAATAATTGGTTTTGTTTACCTCTCTTCTACCCTGTATAGTTTTTTTGTACACGAGATTTAAATAAATTTTTCGCAGGGTCGATTAGTCCGGTAAAGAAGTCATAGAGCAGTCGCAACATAAATACTTGTTAAAAAAATGACGAAAATTATTGTTGTTGACTGTTGCCCATGGTATGTTGCATGAAATAAGAAAAATAATTAAATCGAAATAAAATTGATGTTTCCTATTTGGTTGCCCCGAACGGCAATTGTGGCGGTTGCTTTTCACATGATTCTCAATATTGCATTTCTTCAGTTTTAGATGCATATCGCACATAGAGCAGTATATAGTGGAGGTCACTTCATTATAGACTAACTCAGGGTGATTTTCAATCCACGTTTTGATCCGATCTTGTACATTACTCATTTTTGTATTAATTGATACCTTGCAATATTAAGTTATTATACGTATATCCAACACGTCGGATTCAATGCGTTGCGAAATAAATAATACCTAGATGCAATTTACGTTTTATACGTAATGAAATGACAGTTAAAGTGTGAATGTCATATGTCATGTGAGATGAAATTTGCAGTCGTTTCTATCATTTTAAATGAGGTGGTATAGTTACTTCGTTCTAAGTTGTACATGCAGACCTACCTCTTTGTTGCTCGACTATGGCAAAGCTAAAATGAAAAGTTATTTTATTACTTATACAGGATGTCCGGTAATTAATACACAACCTTCTAACCCCCAGTAGGTCACCTTAGACTGGTCAAAAATATTGATTTTGAGCTCTAGTAAGTCTCCTGTTTTTCGAAATTTTCGCACGTTTGTTAGTTTTTAAATTTTGACATTCACACTGATAGGTGTACCATCGAATAAAAAAAGAAAAAATGTACTGAGGCAATACCTGTCATATACTCTAGTAAGACTCGATAGGTGTCGATAAAATAATATTTCAAGCACTGGCTAAATTACGCTAGTGTTTTGTTTTGCCGTGAAAAATCCGAGCTCTGCTTATCATGTACTTATGCAATCTTATTAAATAAACTTCTCTTATTATTATTATTATTATTTAAAACCTCGACAGGGTTAATGTATTTATATGAGTATTATTACCCAAACAGTGCGTTAGGTTTACCTACCAGTGACGACACGTCCAAAATATTCGTAGACATGCCGTGGCAAATTTGGTTATCATTTTCTTCATAGCCCACAGAAAAGTCGCGAAATGAAATTAGGCAAGCCGTCGGGAATGAGTTTTACGGGCGCTTCGCCACCGCTACCTACTTGACTATCTGACGGCATGTTAGTGTTGAAGAATCTTTATATGGGTCCCCAAACGGGAAGCCCCTTGAAGTATGTTAACAATTCCATCAAATTTTGCCTAAATCACCATGCTAATAAGTTGTGAATTTTTCCGTAAGCACTTAGTTACTGAAATCCTTGGGGCGCCCTCATCTGACAAGCACTCAAATAGACAACCTATCTTCTTCCACAAACAGGCATTTGCAATTCTTGTTTATAAAAAGGCCACCTAGGTTTACGTCGTCGCTATTCACTTAATTTGCCCCGCAGTACAAATTTCTCTGAGGATTTTGAAGCGGGATCGTTACATTTGACTTGGATCTGGAGTATGGTTAAAATCCCTCGAGATCCCATTTTTCATTCATTTATCACTTCCTTCTTTGTTTACTCTTACGCCTCAAAGGAGACTTCCGATCCTCTATAGAGAGACCTAAGCCCTCCTACGTGTAAACCTGGAACGCGACTAGCAAGCTCTGCTGCTATAAGTAAGGAGTATTTAAAACTGAGTTAAGCCTAGCCAGTCATTTTAGGTGTCAGAATAACCAACTTCCATTAGGTTAGCTTTTAAGCTCGCTGGCATCGAAATCGATGAGGAGGACTATATATAATATATTTAGGGAAAAGTTTGGTAAGTTTCCACTGTTACTAAATATTTTAAGTTTGTTGTCATTCCTAAGCAGGAGTTAATTCTATCGAAATGGAATTTTGTAAACTTATCTTTATACCTAACCTGATCAACCATATTTCTAATGCCTCTGTTGTTATACTAATTACAAGTCTATTGAACCGCTGCTATTATAGTTTCGTGGCATGTGTCTATCGTACTTTGAAATCTTTCAAACTAGAACTTGTTCTTCTAGAAGTCGCACTGAAAACTCACACGTTTTGTGATGCGAATGAAGTGATATGAATGGAATGTTTTTGTCAGCACGGCTTGCTTAGTTAGTGGCATTATGTAAATCATTTTGTTTACACAGATACATACTTATTAATGAGGATGTCTTAGTTTTATTTAATCAAAATTGTAGCTTTTTAGATTTTTTGGATATTTTTATTTATTTCGGTGTTAATTTACTCGTTAAATAATTTGTTGCTTGACAAGCAACAATCCTTCTTTGTGTCAAACGTTTATTTGGTAACTAATAATCAATGTTTGTGAGGTGTTTCAGTATGCCTGGGGACACAATCAGAATTTGACTCATATGTGCCTCCAAGGAGCAGGCGTTTGCTGTTTAGATTGATATGAGGTAATGCCGGTTATTCAGCTCAGCTAACAATTCTAGGGCATTACTAGAAATTTATCGTTTTTGATGTTATACGACAGAGACAAAACGGTTGTGCTATTCCTTTTCTAAATAATACCTACTGCGGTTAGCGGAGGAGAGAGTTCTAGACTTCTAGACTTCCAACGTCTAAGGTTGTTTTTCCTTGCCTCCCCCTTCCTTTTAAAGTAAAGGATCTGGTTGCGTGCTTACAAAACCTTGTCGGTTTTGACTTCTACAGAGATCTTGATCTAAATAGCTTATTTTGCGTTTATTCGCATTGATTTGTAGTATAAACTGTATTTGGCAAGATTTTTAAATCATTATAGGCTTACGTGTACCTACTTTCTGGGTTAAATCGAAATGTCTCCACACCTATTTATTGGTGACTGTGGACAACTTTTATACAAGCAAGTCTACAAGAGACTACGTGTCTTCCATTCTTCCTAACAGATGTACCAGACAGTTATTTTACACATGAACCATGCTTTAGCGATTGAAAGAATTTGCTTATTCTATTTTTCTTATCCGAGGTACGAGGACAGAGGAACGCCATTTGAACTTCATTTAATAAATCGATATTATATCGTTCAATATCGTGACCGATGTCAAAATAATTTTGACTAAGCAAACGTTGGCGTCGTCTGTTAAAGGAGTAGATCAGCCAATAAGATGGCAGTTTTTTAAACTGTATCCATATAGATGTACATAGCCTGTGGAGCGACAGTTACAAAACGATGCATGGACATTACATGACGTCTCAAGGGACGACGCCATATCATGATACAGGTCGATGCAAGCCATCTGAGACGATACAATTTCATCTCCCAGAATGATAGACATGAGTACTCCGACATTGGCGACATTGTATCATATCCAGGACGACACAATCTTGTCTTACAGGACGATGCATATCGCATCACGGGACGATGCAAGTCGTGTCCAGGGATGAAGTAGTGTAGTCTTACGGGCTGGCACAATGTCGTAGCAAGGGACGACGCAATGTCGTCACAAGAGACGGGATGACGCATGGCGCACGTTTTCTCACAGGACGACACTATGTCGTCTCCCAGAACCACGCATGTCGGCTCACGGAACAACGCCTGTCGTCTCACGGGACGACGCCTGTCGTCTCACGGGACGACGCCTGTCCTCTCGTGGGACGACGCATGTCGTCTCACGGGACTACGCATGTCGTCTCACGAGACGACGCCTGTCGTCTCACGGGACGACGCCTGTCGTCTCACGGGACGACGCCTGTCGTCTCACGGGACGACGCCTGTCGTCTCACGGGACGACGCCTGTCATCTCACGAGACGACGCCTGTCGTCTCACGGGACGACGCCTGTCGTGTCACGGGACGACGCATGTCGTCTCGTGGGACAACGCATTGTGTTTTGACGGTGCCTATTGGAGGTCACTGCGTCTCGTCGCTGGGCCACGGGCACCGAGCGGAATGTCACAAAATCTGAAGTAGCAATAATTTCGTCTCATGGGACAATGCATTGTGTTTTGACGGTGCCTATTAGAGGTCACTGCGTCTCGTCGCTGGGCCACGGGCACCGAGCGGAATGTCACAATGTCTGAAGTAGCAACAATCATTATAGAATTTGCTTTTATTTATTATTTACATCATTATGCAATTTGCACAAAATAAATTCCAAAGAAACTGTGCAGTCATTACACAATTTGTGTTTGCAATTTACTTTTCGATTTTTTAAACTTGATTGAGCACGTGTTGCTCGGCTGAGTTAAAAAAGCGTACTGAGGAGAAATCAGCCTGGCGCTAGCACCGGGCGACATTAGTACCTGAGTGGCGCGACAGATGGCGCTACTAGTCGAGGAATTCACTCGATTAGGGCTGAGTTACGAGGGTGTAATCTCATATGTGGGTTAAGCGAAGGCAACGAATACCTAAATATTAATCTTTTCATTGTATTAAAGAACCATAGACTAATGTTTTATAACTGTTTCTCTAAAGTTATTCTTTTGTTCTTTTATTTTTATTTGGCACTGTTTCTGGTATGTAACCCATTTATATCGGTTATCGCTGTATATTTAATACTTAGTGCCGTTAGTCAAGCTACTTATATAGTGTGTTATGGTTAACTTATTATTTTTGAGGAAACTGTAAATCTATAACTTAATAACCCTCTATTATGTTAATGTATATGTTGTATACTACTGTTTGTTTCTAAATAAATAAAATAAAATCATGTCTAATTATTTCAGTATCAGTCCATCTTCTCATCTCTTAAATACATATACATACTTCACACTGTCTAACGGATCTCCACTTGCTATCATATAGATGCATACCTCTTCGGCTTCCTTTTATTTCGTCATATTCCTTAAACGTAGAAGAAGAAAATAACCTTTATCCCTTTTTTAAGAAGATAATACAAACGTTAGGAAAATACTGTATGGTTCTCTTTGTATATACTTATGTTCCAAATGAGAAATTTCCTGGCCAAACCATATTCTCCAAATTAGTGTCGTCAGTTTTCAATACCTCATTTTGTCTACGACCCGTGAAAAGTAATTACCAAAATTTATACCTACCCTAATAAAACTTCTCACCGCACAGTTTAAGTTAGCGTTTCGTGAATGTGGCTCATAAAAATATAACAAGTAAATACGGCAGTAGGGTAGATTGTGTATAAATTACCATGTTTGGTAATATTCGAAATTACTATAGAGTTCCCTTTCATTACCTTGATGCATTTGGGTTCGGATTTTTATCGAAGGTATTCACGCATGCACTGTCTTTTGACGTAGAGTAATGTTTCGTACTATATATTTCAAATAAGTACCAACTTACATTTTATATAATGACGTCTAAATCTACGACTAAGTGCAGGCTTTATTTGAAAAGCATTTTGACAATTAATGATCATAACATTACACAATAACTAAAATAAATAAATTATAATATAAATTATAAATAATGGGACTACCCTATACACATCGACATAGTCCCACAGTAACCTCAATTAAGGCTTGTATTGTGGGTAGTAGACGATGATATATATAATAGATAAATATAACTCAGAAACAAATATCTGTGATAAACACACAAATAAATGCCCTGACCAGGATTTGAACCTGGGACCTCTTGCTTCATAGGCAGGGTCACTACCGGGTTAGGAGGCCGTTGAATATTTACGAGTATATAAAAGCAATATTACATTTGGTTTGGCACACGGCTATTATGAAATATTAAGCAGCAGCTAGCATCCAGCAAGCTAACTAAATCCGCTTAATATGAAGCAGATATTTCTTTTAATCACTACATTATGTAATTATGTATTAAAAAAAATTACTCGTACCATCAATGCATTTTCATTAACTATACTTTCAAATCGTTGCAAATATCACAGTCTAAAAAATTCTAAAAATACAATTAGCCTGCATATTTATAAAGCAGGATGCGCTGTTCTAGTCGCATTTGGTGTCATTAATCTCATTAGGCCGTGTAGACACAGATGCTCGCAGTAATCCGGCTTGCCAGATTTGCATAAAGAGTTCATGATTTGTGAACCCTTGCTTTTGCGGCTCGGAACAATGTGGTTTGGCTTCTTAAAAAGAGCGATAATCCGCTTTTGCGGATTGTTAATTTTCTGCTCTTAAGTCTTTTTAATGTTTACTTATTTAATTAAAGAACTCTCTCTCTCTCATCTCATCTCTCTAACATTTTTTATTTAAGTGTTGTACTAAACTACTTTTATCTTGCTCAGCTAAATAATAAGTATTACCTATTTTTGTTCTTTTATAGTTTCCTTTGAATATTGTATTTTAGGTAATGTACTCAATAATATTACAAGATTTATTAATACTTTTGTCTAACGGAAAGCAAAAATATAATCAACGAACAAATAGATCTTCAAATTAGAAAATGAACAAATCAAATCACCAGGCAGGTCTATTCCCAAGAGCCAGAACAAATACAGTAACCAAAATTTTGTAGGAAGCCCTGCACTCCCAGTCCCGGCCTGAGCACACAATACACGTGGCCGATAAATTAAATTGCATCCACCGCAAACCGCAACCATACCTATAGGTATTTGTTAATAGCTAAATAATCGAATACGCACCTAAAAGCCTTTGGGGGAACCTAGTAGCTCTAATTTTGAGGGAGACACGTTAGTCAATTTCCAAAATGACAAACGCCGTTGATTGAATTTCGTCTCATTTAAAATCAAATCAATCGAGTTTCCACCCTGCACTCAGAAAGTAAACTCGTATCGTAATAAGCCAACGAACAATGGTCCACGCTCACTTGTTATGTTAGAGATGGAATAAAGAAAAGAGCAAACCCCTTAAGTAAATCAGCGGGTAGAGCAAATATCGTGATTCGCGAATCGATTGCGCGGACTCGGGCCCTTATCTCGGCGCTGCGCACGTGTGAACCCCGTTCAATTTTAATTTCATGCTCAAACAATGACGCTATCGAGCAGGCTATTATTTTGTATCGTCGCCGAGGGTTGAGTTCATCTAAATCCGACAGATAAGCCCCTAGCTCTTTGTCGACGCTGATCCTGATGGCTAATTCGAGCGAGTTCGGGACACACTCGGGACCTTCCGTGCGTCTCGACCACTTTTAATTTGTCATTAGAATATCGGATTGTTTAGGACGGTGTTGTTTTATCTCGTTCTCTCGTTTCGTTATCTGTTGTTCTCGGCTTTCACATATTTAATTAAATACCGATTATTAGCGTAACAAGTTTCATAATTTCCATATTTAATGAGAGGTTCCTTAATTTGCATCCAAATTACTGATCCTATCAAAAATGTATTTGCGTTTCAAAATTATTTAAGTCGTAAAAATTACTTCTTGCATTTATGGTAAAAACTTCACTTCATGGACAATAAGTAGGTAATATCTAATTCAATTTTACATTCGTTAACCCTTATCTTCGCAAGGACACAAATTTAGGCATACTCGACAACTAATAATAACGGAAATAATTTCATGGCTTTTCAGTTAATGAAAAACGATCGTATCATATTTGATACAATCCAAAGTTCTCGAAGAAGTGTTACCGATATAAATAATACATCTTATTTAGTTAACAGAAATCATCATTTCTTTCTACTATTTAAGGTAACCACATGGCAATTACATCTGCAAAAAAGACAAAAATCGTCTATTACCTAATCACTAGGTAGAAAATTCACATCGTATAGTTTCAAAAAACATAACAAAAAGTCCTAACGTACAAAAGAAAACACAAATAATTATTTTGAAAAAAATAATAATTTAGAAGGAATTTGTATCATAAACATTTTTTTGCGGAACGGTATACGGTGTAGTATAGATGAATTATCGAGGTCATGGAATTGCATTTGTATTGGTTGTACCGTTTGCAACAAAAGGAGAATAATTTTCTCTTAATGTAATAAAATTACATACCCTTAAGAAATGGAATAAGTAGTAGTCCTCTGTTTTTTGCTTTTAGTCGCTATCATGTTCTTCATCTGAGCTGTCACAAGTATTGATAATAAGATTGTTTGAAATTCGATCCATTTCGTTCCATTGACGTTGGAGCACGATTCAAAAGTTTGTTGTGATAGGACGCATTATCTACGATAAGTACGCTATTCGGTTTAAGGTTCGGTATTAATTTTTCTTTTAACCATTTTTCGTAGTTGACAAAGTTCATCTGGTCATGGTAATCTCCTGTTTTTTGGTTTGCCTTAAACATTACCAAAGCGTTGGGAATAAAACCATATTTTCCTCCTGCGTGCACTATTATTATTAACTGCTGGCCTGTACTGATTTGTTTTTTTACACCAAATTCTGTTCCATCGGTCCAAGCCTCTCCGGACACATGTGAAGTGTGGATGTAGATTTCATCAGTATAAACTAGTGGTCTATCTTCAGACCGATATTCCGCAATTTTGGTAAGGTAATTTATTCTTAGCAGTCGTATGTTGTGTCTTTCCATTAATATTTTTCGGTTGTCCTCGGTCTTTTTCCATTTAAATCCTAATTTTTGTATTTGTTTTCGTAAGGTGGAAATGCCAAATTTGTAATCTATATCGGATTTTAACACAGAGTGGAGTGCCTTCAAGGTTGGAAATTGCTTATGGGACAGATGAAAATTGTATATAGTTCTCCGGATGACTTCCTGATCAAAATCGTCTACTGCTGATGACGGACAAGTACGTAACTTTTTATTTCTCGGGGAGGTGAATTTCTTTGTTGTTGCGAATTTCTCACTATTACTCTCAGACACAATGTCATAAACAGTAGAGAGACAAACACCTGTAGCTTTTTCAACTAACTGGGCAGCGGTGTAAGGGGAATTTAAATTTTTATTCAGTTCAAGTTCAAAATATTTATAACAGTTAAAAATTATTTGCTTACTTTGACTCTCAATCGGACCAAAATTACTCACTGCCATATTTTTTGAAAATTATGTAACTTACACTTAGTCGTACGGGCTGACACAAAATTATTCTGATAATTGTGAGAATACAATAAAATCAGACGTAAAAATATATGCGCAACGTAAATAATATTCACAATTTGACACTTACATTATTTTGGTATTTACTTCTTCAATATATAACAAACCTCTTTTTATGCTGATAGTACGAGAAAATAGAAAATTCAAATATAGAATGCCTGTAAACATACAATACTACTACATATGCAATTCCATGCTCTCGTTAATTTATCTATAGTAGAACTACAGCTACGACTAAAATATAATAATTTTAATGACTTCAAAGATAGAAATAACTAATTAAACAAAACTTAAATATATTATAAAACACGGTTTAATACGTATACTTTTCCCATGCACTTGTCTGAGTTCAAAAGGCAACGTATCAAATGTTACACATAACACTGGACGTGAAAACTTTAACAGCCTTATTCATAAAAAATCCTTAAATGAGGTTTTAACCATCATATAGTTAAAACGCTATATAAGCCTAAATGACGTTTTAAGAAATGTGTGATTTATAATCTCTCCATAAGCCGACAATAGTAATTTCATTGATTCGACTCGTTATGTTGGCACTCTTGGCAAAATCATAGACAAAATCGTATCCCAATCGCAATTTTTAAAAAAAGTTTGACAGCGAATGTCAGTAATGAAATGACCGGGAAATCGGCGAAATAGAATCGAATAAATGCAAATACTAGTTTAGATAAATCTAATTTAAATCAAATAAGCCTTTGCATTGAAAAGACGAATCGATGCAACAAAAAAGGGAGTAATAATTACACGTCAACTGTGTGCACGTCATGCAACAATACAAGGTAAGAATACCAATTAATTTACTTATAATTAGGTTATGTGAAGTTGATTCTTGCTTACCTTTAATGTTTTTAATGAATCTAATCATTGATATATCCTCCTCAGGTATTACTACAAAAGCAAAATATTAAAAAAATACTGGATACAAACACCAACGCCTTTAAGATTGACCTTTTGCAAGTAAGTACAATACCTGCCCAAGTGCCCAAGTCAGACATTTTCACAGTAATAATTCTATACCAGTGCCTACAACTAATAACATTAGGTATACTTATTGTAAACCAGTTATATCTGTCTGATATCGCCTACAGTTAATGCAGTGAAATAATCATGTACTAACTATACCCAGAAGGATGATATTAAAGTAGTGAAAAATCAATGGTTAGATAATGTGCAAAATGTATTGAAACATATGCATTAGTCAGGTAGAATTTTATTGTTATTTTCATTCAAAATCCTTATTAATATCACCATAATTGCAGAATATAAGTAGGTATTCCACATTGTGATGCTGTAATGTCTGTAAATGACTATATTATTCAGTCAATCAGTCAGATGCTGACAATAAAAGGCATAAAGCAGATGTACTTACATTAGTGTCATTTATGGTCAGGAAAATTTGACTACATACTTATGTAATAACTACTAATAAGCAGTGGTGATAGATAGAGATTAGGATGTTGGTCGTTCTCAATTAAATGTAAATGTATGGTTATAATATGTATGTAGTCACATCGATTTCTGCCTATTTTATAGAAAACTTCCATATCCTGGTATATGGAACAATATATATGAAAGCTAAAAATAAAAAAAGTGTTTGTTTAAAATTAATTTAATTAAATTTGTTGCATTCTTTTCAGGTCAGCACTTATCATCAGCCGTCATCATCCACTGCCATTGTTAAGGCAGTAAGTCGTCAAGCATTAAACAGGAAAGGGCGACCAGGTTAAGAATCCACACAAATCCAGGAAAAGTCTACCGGCCCCGGACATATTCGAAGCCAAGCAGTCCTCAGCGGCAAGGCAACCAACTGAAACATAAAAAAGAAAAATAAGAAGCTACATAGCCTGATTTTGGTCAAACTACTGGTTCTGACCCCATAATACTCTCACACTCTTTAGCTTTGTTTTATTATTGAATTGTATGTTTAATTTTGCTAAATAAAATTTTTTTTCATGAAGCTTTTGTAATGATTTTTAATGCTTCTCTCTCTGGGAGAATCTGTTTATTTAGTGGCATATTATTATTCAAGAGCTTAATCTTAGCCTATGGAGAAACCTGGTCTTCAGCAGAAGGACATGATGTCACGATCCTCAGCTCTGAGGGAACGACTGATGATGATGATGATAACCTTTTGGTAATAACATTTATGTTACAATAATTATATTATAGTTTGTCCGGACAAACTATACCTCTGTGGTTGAATTGTAATGAACAACATCAATAATGTATGTGCATTGATTGCCGCTTTAATACTTGTATTACAAATACCACTTCGTCAGGGCGACCCCTGACCTTGGGCAGTGTAATAGTACATTACTGCAGAGACCAGTAAGTAAGCTTTCCTGGCTGAGTATTTAGTAGCCGTCCGAGTCGAAGACGAGGACGGCTACAATACGAAGCCAGGTAAGCTGATTACGGTCGAAGCATGTATAGTGCTTTTCTCAAACATGTAAGGAAATAAAATTACTTGTTTAGTGCTTCAGTTACTGGCTGAGTGATTTAATGTTGTATGAAAATCCTTTACGTACGTCGCGCTGAACCTGCCTTGGAATAGAGTCCCTACTGGTCTCTAATTACTAACGTAACAGGAACATTTCCGAGCATGTTTGAGAAATAGTACATTACTGCAGAGACCAGTAAGTAAGCTTTCCTGGCTGAGTATTTAGTAGCCGTCCGAGTCGAAGACGAGGACGGCTACAATACGAAGCCAGGTAAGCTGATTACGGTCGAAGCATGTATAGTGCTTTTCTCAAACATGTAAGGAAATAAAATTACTTGTTTAGTGCTTCAGTTACTGGCTGAGTAATTTAATGTTGTATGAAAATCCTTTACGTACGTCGCGCTGAACCTGCCTTGGAATAGAGTCCCTACTGGTCTCTAATTACTAACGTAACAGGAACATTTCCGAGCATGTTTGAGAAAAGTATATAATATTACGACAAGTTGATAGTAAATGACAAATATGCTCACCAATACTTCTTTCTTACCTTATGTTATGATACATATTCCAAAATCGGCTTTCGTAGTTGTACCTATTCACATGCTCCATTGCCTGAATTGGCATTTTATAGCAACAATTACACTTCAAAAGTTCACAGTCACTTTAAAAGATAGGTTTTTAATTTATTACATAAATAATAATATTTTTCACAAAACAAAAATTGTAACGATAGGTAGCTTCCATTCAGTAGAAATCTTCTGATTTGTGTTCGGTGTCGCTAGTGTCAAAATCAGCTGACAATATTATGGCGGCCATTTTGATCCTTATCGAGGAGATAAAGAAGGGTCCTGGGTCATGTAACTTTTCGAACATTTGCAATAGGTTTGTAGAGCTTTTTAGAGATAAATAACGTTTATAAATAACGTTTTTGGGCTTCCGGACTTCAAGTAGGTTTGAAGGAGGTTGTAACTTTTTATGAATAAGGCTGTAAGAGTTTAAGTTTGAAAATACAATTTTTATTATAAAATTACTCAATGTTAGATAATAAACGGCATCAAACGCAAATCTTCGCATTCTCCATATACATAGAAAAGGACGGCTACAGAAATAATGACATTAATACTGACAGTGTCTGGTCAGCTTTAGCTTAAACGACGAATAACGAATATGAAAATTAACACAATGCAATAAGTACATACATACTTAATCATAGTAATGAATACTGAGTGGGGATATAATATCGAGCGAACCCTTCATCGCTGTACTTATAGCTGTTTAGGTTGAATCGTGCTCGGGGCGACGATGATTTTCCGAATTCCTAACTGAATCGCATCATCGCTTAGCCCCCTTGTCTGTGTTTATCAAAACACTTAACGATTTAATATGCTCGCTGAACTGTGGTCTCCCCTTCCCGTATATTATAAAACGTGTATAATGATCGTATCTGTGTGCCAATATACATTACACTTGTTATTATCGATATGACATTCGAAAATGAATATGAATATTTAAATTCCATGGTATTTAGGTATCGCAAACAATTTCGTAGGTAATATTAATGCTAATAACTTCTTGGTACTTAAAATAAACCTAAACAAAATTATGGGTTCCAGAACAAGCATTTCTATAGAATTGAACCTGTAAATCATACCATAATCCTCCTGTATTGTATTAAGTAGGTGTTTTTCCATTTCATTTCTCATCGATCGGAATTAGGTGCATCTAGACAAGTTGTAATAGGGTAACTTCTAATAAGAAAACTTCTAATAGACTGCTTGAAAGTCCAATCTTCGCAACGATATCAAGCTAATGAGCTAAAACGGACTGTACGATGATTGCCTTGCTGTCTGGGAGGGTGGCCTTCCTGTAATTATACTAACTTTCTGTTCGCAATATTTACTCAATGTAGGGCAGTGATGCTGTGAGTTTTAATGTTTTCTTATGCGGCGGGTCCTACTTATATTTACCTTGGCATTAAAACACGTTTGTCCACCATCTGCCAACATCGGTTGCTTTCCTACTTTGGCCATGTTATGAATAGATGTGATGAAAGCCTAAAAAAAAAGATCCTGGTCGGAAAAGTGTAAGGCGACCTAAGGGCCCCCCGCCAACCAGATGGTCTGACCAAGTTAAGAAGGCCACCTCAGGCAAACTCCATCAAGCAGTGAAGGCTACGGGAGATCGAGACCAATGGAAACAAATCATAAGGAATGCACGGAATGTCACGATCCTCAGTAATGAGGGACCGACAAAGAAGGAGGTAAATTTTGTCTTTCAATCGTATTTCTATAATAAATGTTACTTTTTTAGTGTTGTTCCGGCCCAGACCATCCATAACCAAAACAAGAGTACCTAATAGGTACTTATTGGGTCGCATTTGGATGTTCCTGTAAAAGATATCTAGACCAGACATTAGCGAATCATTAACTGCTAATTACAATACCTCTTTCAATAACTTTGGAACAAAGGGCTAACGAAATTTAATGTTTCACATAAATAAGTAGTCATACAAACAAGACCAATACAGCGCAGTTATTTGTTCCGCTCACTGATGGAAATTCTTTGTTTACATTATCTCAATTAAGTCTACGTTTGGTTTACAATCCCGGTCTGAACAAAGCAGCACTTGGAGAATTTTGTTTGCGCTCGACTGTAAACGCTTATCCGCATGGAAATCAAACTATTGCGCGTTACAACTTCTGTTGATACGTAGGCGTACATCTGAATAAATGCTCAGTCTGGAAATTATTTTACAACTTTTGCTTAATTCTCTGGGTTGAAACGCTTGTAAATTTCACAAGCGTTTTAATCTCCGGTTCTATTGTGTTACGAATTTATGACATAAAATTTGCCAATTATTTATAAAAACACAAAATTATTCCAAATTGTGTGTATCTATCATATAAATACGTATTTTACGAATTATCGGCAACTTTTATGTCATTTTGTAACACAATTGAACCGGCGTTTGAAACGCTTGTGATATTCACCCATCTGTAAAGTAAAATGAGCATGCATCCTTAATATCCTTATCATCTTGTTGTAAACCTACATTAAAAAAAAGACACATGAAAAGTGCATAGGTAATTGTCTTTAGTTTAATAAGCTTAATTTCATTTTTTTATGTCAAGTATCTAAAATTGTGCAATGCTGACCTTTTTAAAATTACTTACTTTTTTAAGAATTATTTTTTTATAGTTATATCTTGTGGTATTTAGAAGGTGAAACCTTCGATGTATATCTTCATCTAATTTAAAATGTCAAGTACAGGTAGGTAACTCATATAATGCTGAACCCTTGCGCCTTGGGAAGACAATGTGTTTCGATGAATAGACAACCGAACAAACAACAGAACTTAAGCAATCGAATGAAAGACAAACTATCAACCATACTTCCAATTAAAAAGGATCCATATTATTTTAATGTTTTATCACTCTTCATTCGTCATAACGATTTTATGGTAAAATTTAAGAATAACTCAGTGGACACTGCAATACGCAGTACTTACTTCACTGTACAGGTCCAAAACAGCTTAACTTCGCAGGAGAACCAATGTCTCTTAAGTCTGATCTTCATCAACGACGTGTAGTGGCACGGCGGGCAGCGTTAATTGAAATCAAACAGAGATTAGTCTACGATTGCGGACGGATCAGAGCGCGGAACCTATCTCGGCTGAAAATGAAACGCTACACCAGACAAATGATCTTATGTTTTTATTGGTGCGAATATCAATTATAAAAGATACCCTTTTGTAATTACAGCGAACGGGGTCAAGTGATTGGTGATTGGTCTAGAGCAAAACTGCACTACGGCTGCATCCACATTGGTCGTAGTACATTTTCATCCATTCCTTTTTTCATCAAGTTCCGAAGTTATGTCATTTTGTTTCATCAATTTCTTTTGAAGCACATATAAATACTATGCATTTACTTTTTCAGCTATTATAGCTAGCACGAGGTAAACGTGACTTGGTGCCGTATTATAATTTTAAAATACATGAAAACATAATCTTTCTCAAACATAACTCCAACACACAACCAATAATCAACCAATATTGAAGTTGTATTGGAGCTGCATCGGAGTAATTTTCAAGCAAATTAAATCTAATAGTTCTGATTCAGACGTTTAGGTGCTAGCTGTAATGCGTAGTTGTATTGAAGTTAGATCGAGTCTAAACGTGTTTTAAAGTTAGAATACGGCCCTTATATGAGTTCCAGCGATTCAGCATTCCACGCGTATCCGCGTATTTTGTTAGCCAGCTACTTCATCAACAAACGGAAAGCATTACTCGTTGTTATCTCTTTTTATTAGCTCCGACCCTCTGAATTTATTACGGGGCTGTAACTCAAATAAGTGAATTCACTCTTTTGTAGAGAAAAAAACTTAGACAACTCTGGTGAAGTGCTTGAAACCGAACAATGGGCGTTCGGCAAGGCTGGTCACGTTTCGTCGCCTTAAAAATGCGACGGTTAAATCCATAAAGTAGTCGAAAGTATTACTATTCCTCCTCAGTATTTCCTTTGAACCGTGTATACTATAACAGTATCGCCTAATAGAAAGGTTCAGACGCGGGATTAAACTCCTCGGTAAAAATGAACTTCGCTATATTCAATATCTTGTTAACTTTTAGAGACTGTGAATAACATTATATATTTTTATATTTTTTCTGTGATTAATATTTTATGGCAAAAGAGATAAGTTTTAAGTTAAGTTGGATAAATTAATATGTTATCGGAAAGTTATAAGTCGATATTTTTTTATTACAAAAATGTAATTATAAAAAAAAAACAAGATAAAACATATTTATTTTTCAATTTAGGCACATTACAATGCACTTATGAACGTCAGAGAAAAAAAAACTACCACCGGCATAGCATTTAATTTAAAAATTTAGGCTGTTATATGTTATGGGCCTTATAATTGATTTGTATTATTGAGAGATTTCATGATGCAATCCAAAAGTAATGGACAGAATTATTTTTTAACTTTTTTTAAATACGTGAATAGATAGCTTCATAATTGAAACACCTGGGAAATATAACGTGTTTTAAGCCGTCAAGGTTCTACTGAATTTACCTATTTTTGTAGTGTTCTAATAAGCAAAATGTTTGGAACGAAACTTCACAATTCCATTGGTTTTAAATTTTAATTCAGTAGTTATGTCAAACATAAACCTCTAATTAGGAACTACGATAGCTGTAAGTAATTAATATCCCAGCATATTTGATGCACAATATGAATAAATTATCAATCAAGCCAGCGCAAACATCATACAATCTTGAATGGCCAACAAACACCAGCACACAAACAATCGATAGAGGCCAGAGTTAGCATACCGATGGCCAGTCTGCATATTCCAATTCCTAAGAGGCGTATTCAGGTTAATAAATATCATATTGATTTATATATATTTACTCACTTCTTCTATTTACCTGATATTAATCTTTTCTGATGTCATGTTCATGTGATGTTCATGAACCGTGATAGACAGTTGAAATTTTCACAAATTATGTATTTCTGTTGCCGCTATAACAACAAATACAAACTAATAGAATAAAATTAAGATTTAAAGGGGCTCCCATACAGAAGACATGATTTTTTTACCGTTTTTGTCTGTCACCAGGCTGTAATCTCATGAATTGTGATAGTTAGACAGTTGAAATTTTCACAGATGAAGTATTTCTGTTGCCGCTATAACAATAAATACAAAAAAAAACGGAATAAAATAAATGGTTAAGGAGGCTCCCATGCAACAGACAGGATTTTTTTGCCGTTTTTATAGATAATGGTACGGAACCCTTCATGCGTGAGTCAGACTCGCACTTGCCTGGTTTCAACCGAGAAATTCTTTATTACGTGTCAGGGTTGGAATTCACCAGTTCCAATTTGGAAACCGTTCATCTTACCACTCGGTTTCTAAACAAAATCAAATACTGCAAAACCGAATACACCCCCAATGGGGATATTCGAATTATCCCGTCTCGCTATAGAAACTGAAACATAAAATCTGTGGAATTCAGATAATGGCCGCCCCACTCTGGTAACGTGTCGATGTATTGAATTTCGAAGATGATTAATGGGATTACTGAAATTCTTGGACCGGCTCCTATTATTCCATTCGTTCTGTGTTTTGAAGCACGAACGATGAAAACAATAGAGGCTGTCTGTAGTGTCTCTTGATACTACTTATGAGTTATAGGATTGCCTCGATAGCAATTTGTCAAACGTTTGGTTTGCAATTGGGAACCCTTGCGTCTTGTTTGGTTTTAACGGAACAATATGAATGACATTATACAATGACATCATTTCACAATATCTTACCTTAAAGATTCAAAATGAAATTAAAAATAATTTATGTTGTCATTGTTGCCTAACCTTGGCGATTGTTCTTCCGTTTTAGTCGATTAATTTTGCCATATCAATCATTGTTTTGGTTAGGCATCTTCAAAACCATGCCTGGACTTTCAGGCATAGCATAAGCGTATATGTATATCGTCACCTAGTATAGTACCCATACTGCAAGCTTTGCTTAGTTTAGGGCTAGACTAATCTGTGTAAATTGTCCTTAAATAATTAATTACATACTTGAGATTAAAATAAAATATATTTAAGTACATAGAAAGGACTAGAACTTTTCTTTCATCTTCATAGCAACTCAAGGTTAAAAATTGTTCATTTATTTGGTACAAGGAAAAGCCTCACACTGACGTCGCGAATGCGATAGCATTACGCTATGACTGATAGCGCCCCTTGGCGTATGTGATCATAATATTTTAAACAAAAAGCTAATTTCACGCAAGGTGCACACAACTGTCTGGCTTCTGCGAAAATAACAAAAATATGTTTCGCTACGGAAGCATATTTTGTCCTTTTTATACAGACAAGAGGCAAATTCAGGTGTTTTAAGCATAACTCGTAAAAAAGTAATGAAAAATAAAAATGAAAATTGTCTTTAATGCAAGATTACGGTACATTCAGTGGTGAAGGTGTTACAAAAAATTTAAGAACAGATAATCTACCCAGCAGAGCATGCAATAGATTCACTTACATTATAAGTAAACTATAGCGCAAGTACTTGATAATGGAATCTAAGGACGTGATATTTTTATATGTCCCCAGATAAATTTAGTATTTTAAATAGTTTGTAATAGCTATACAAGTAAAGAAACAGGATATATATATATATATATTACAGATCAGTTGTACTTATTTTGTTACTCGAAATATAATTAAAACATTAGATATTTTAAAAGCTGCAGATATAAATGTTGCTGCCAAAACAACGCTTTACTCGGGTTTCACTAACGTTTTACTTTCATGTAAATACTTACAATAAGCGAATACCTACACCTCTATTACACGTAGGTTCAGAGTTTTTTAACCGAAGTCACGTTCCCAGCCCTTTATGAAAATCTCCAAAAGTCTCACTTATCGCCCCAATAGCCCACGTGGATGCTATTCAAAGTTATTGCGAGCAGAAAAACGCAACAACGTAAACTGGTAAAGTTTCAAATAGGCCGACTTTTCCCGTTTTGGGGCCGACGAAAAGTGTGAAAGCGTGTAGGAAAAGTACGTAAATGTAAAGGGGAATCTCGTATCCCGCGGGCGATGCTGTGACAACGGTTCTTACGGGTTAAAGAACAAAATTAGGGTATTATTACATGGAAAATCGATAGGGTTACTCTAAGACATTTTAAAACTTGAAAAAATTTACTCATATTCCTCAAGCCCGATTTGAATAAACGCAAAAATACTGGGGTTTAGATGTGACACTATTATGGACTACGGAGTAAGGAGACTATATCAGTTTTGTTTGACAGACATATTCTGTTTATGTCTGTTTCGGTTTTGATTAACCATAGAGTAACTTATATAATAGAGCAGCATAGCGTAAGAACTTTTGAAGCTCTAAGTCTGAAGCGCCATCTGAACGAGAGCAACCCAAAGATACAATAATAGTAGGTGGAAATGACATTGCGTTGCAGCGCCATCTCGTAACGAGTAGCGTAGAGATAAACTACAATAACGTCCCGCTCCTCCAAAATTCAAAACGCTTCAATGTATTTGTGAAAGTATTTATGAGCACCACCAAGACTCCCAACGCGTGTGCGTGCTGAGACAGCCGTCAAACAAAAACAAAACACTATTTCGTAAGGATGTGACTAAACACATTATTTTGGAAGGGCGGGACATGTTATCGTAGTTTATCTCTACCGTAGTAACGCTACTCGTTACGAGATGGTGCTGCAGTGCAATGTCATTTCCACCTATTTTTGTATCTTTGGGTTGCTCTCGTTCAGATAGCGCTTCAGACTTGAGCCTCAAAAAGTTCTTATACTGTGGCTGTCTACATTATTTATAGTCTGTGGTTTAACGAAACTAATATAGAGTTCCCTATTTTATAATGTCCACAAATGTTTATATTTTGATGTTTCGTTACAGTCGTGTATTATTAAATTAAATTATATTAAATATTCATTTATTCCCAGATAACCATGATCCATAGCATTTTAGAACAATATTATAAATTAAAACAAAACAGAAAATAAAACAAAAATTAAATGTCGATGTCAATAAAAATAATAATAAAAGCATTAGAGATAAAATTCATTCAGTTGCAAAATTTCAATAAAAATAATAATTAATTACTAAGAAGGTCTTAAACAGCGTTGTAAATACATCCTTACACAACATGTCCGTAGTAATAATAACAAAAGTCAATTTACATATCCCATTAAATTAATTATTCACTAAATTGATTAACTTTCCACGGCACTCACGGAACGCAGCTCGCTCCATTAGGCAAATACCGCATAGTTGTATATTAACGTTCATGTAGACCATAGTTTTAGAATTCCCATGCCTTGCTGACCGTGCCGTGTCTCCAACTTCGTATTTCATAGTTGCAGCGGAATGCCCGGTACGCGATGGCATGTACACTCGACGGCAATGAAAACGGGACGGTTTAATTAAAGTAATATTAAAGGATGATCTTACAGAATTCGATCTAGTCCACCGTAACCCAGACCACACAGACTACTCATCATTAAATTTTTACAAGGTGCACGAGGTCACCACACATAACCTCAATTTAATTCGTTTTCTACGATTCGAACAGCACATCTCAATTCTACACCATTTTGTAGTATAACAATCCAGGTTCACCCCTATAACTTCTTTTTGTGAATATTTTTAATTCACATGAGTAATGATCAAAAACGTTAACTCAACTGAAATAAGCGGTCGCGCTCTCATACTAAATTAGTACGGGAGCGCCTATGTGTGGAGACCTCGAGTTGTACCTATGATATATCTAGTGGTTGAGGTTATCTGTGCACCGTAAGCTTGTTTTATGGGTATTAGACGACGATATAAAACATAGAATAGATATAAATACTTAAATATACCTACAAAAACATCCATAAGTGACGATCAAAAAAAATATCGATGATAAACACAAATAAAAAGCTGGATCACTACCGACTACGTTAATTTGTATGAATAAACTCTATGGAAAGTGCATTATGCACCTCTCGAGTTGCAGGTGTCTATAAGCTACCGTAGCTGCTTACGCTTACCATCAGAACCATATGCTGTTTTCCACCGTCGTGTAAAGTGACCCGTTTTCATTGTTCTTAGAGTGTACCAGTGATAGCTGAATATTGGTCAGGCTAGGCTCGCTTCATTAGTTTACAGCATCGATACGTAGGCGCATTCCTTACTCGTATATGGTAACACGAGGAAGCGTGGGTATGCAAAAACGTAAAATTTAGTTACCTATCAAAGTATTTCGTCCGAAAAGCTCCATTTTAAAAGTTCCCGCTTTGGTAGTGAAATTATTATACAGTAAGTAGCGAGTTTCTAGCGAGCTATCGAAATGGGTCAGGGTAAAAAGGAACGACAGAAATTGGAATTTGTATCTTGTCTTATGTGGCGCTAAGTTCTTTAGTGGGTACTTGTGGGCATTATTATTTTTGTAGGATGTCGTTTTTATTCAGTGAAAGCTATAATACCTGCCTCCTATTTCTACCTATTCCCGGTCAATTGTATTATTATACTCAAATACTCACCCAGTGTAAATAAAGCACCTGCTGTAACTTTATGTTTTTATCTGAATGTAAACAAAATTACAACACCACAATTTTTTAAGACGTAATACTAAATTCAAGACAAAACACTTCGAAAATAATCAACGCATTTGCCTTGAAACGTAACTCGACACGCACTCTACCTAGAATATTCACACACGCTGACATTCTATTGAGAAGGCCCCACATAAAAAGTGTGAAAAAAGGTAACACACTGTTGTTCAGAGGTGCGAACCGAGTCTCACATTACCAATAGACAAAACGATCCGACAGCGGAAACTACTGCATGCAGCTAGTGGCATCTCCATGACACCCAGAAAACAGTTTTCAACTCTAATTACATAAAAACAAGACTCTTTTTACGGTAAACTCGAAGTACGTTGTGCTTTATTGAAGTTGAAACGAAAACTTATCCTCAGAGACCCAGAATAGACAAAAGTCACCCTGCCCGACGGTGCGTCCCATTCAATTTTGAACTTTACTTCAAGTGATCGAAGCTCCAATTATAAGAAGTTTGATTTTCGCTTCCATAGGAAAATGTCACCGCGACAGGGCTAAGCGTAAGCGAACGCGTCAAAGTGTAAAATGAGGGGTTTTGCGCCGTGTCAGTGAAAGTCATTAGGAATGGAATGGATGAAAATTGCGTGCATATTTACCTCTCCAACTTAATATGAACGCCGTGACGAAATGAAAAATGTTCCAGAGTATTTTTGACGATTTTATTCGGCGCGAGTGATTTTATTGGAGATTTGATGCTTGATTGTTTTCCGATCGTGGAAATAATGAGATCGTGTTTCAAATGGTAACGATCTTCTTTTATTTTAGTCATTTGTGTGTATTGCTTGTAGGTATGTCAATACGTATATGCTCATGTATGCAACGCGGTGGCTAAATCAAAGACAACAATGGCGTGCACGGATTGTCTGCCGCGGTGAGCACTTTGCGCCACTTTCGCTACTTTGTGGATTGTGGAGAGCCCGAGGAGACGGCTCGCGAAATTAGATCGTAACGTTGGAAAAAAAATGGGCGAGACTTTTTCTTGTTTTAGTTGCTATGGAAGTTTGTTGTGGGAGTCGTGAACGTACAATGTGTTTATTGAATAGCAAGTTTTCAATATACGTATCGTTTTTTTGCGTACAGTTAATGGTAAAATTAGACAATGAGATACATAATCAGATACTAACGTTACAGTACCTTGATATTTTTTTTGATATCATGATTTTTGTTATGCGTTATCAAAAAACTTAGTGTATTGTATATTAAGCAACTTACTGTTTATTTAATAATATAATTATTTTCCTTTTTTTTGCTTAAAGTTGTATTTCATTTATCTACCTAGTTATTACGCAGATGAAAGAATTCCTTAAATTTCATTATAGTAAAAAACTGCCTGTTTTGCCGTCGTTATGCGATGCGAGGCTATTAAAAGCTGGGGTGTGAAAATTCGCTGCTTATTTTCCCGTAACTACAAGTAGACTGTGCATGTCTAAATAGGCGAAGTATGAGTGCTGGCGTTTATTGCGTCTGCACTAGAATTGTTGAAAATTAAATTAAACAGATATTGCATTTTAATTAACTTCTCCGGAGCACTGGAGTGGAACTCATAAAGCTTCTTTAGTAGTGAAATTATATTATTTTGTTGAATTATTCTATGTACCTACGAGTATTATGGCAATGATATGATTAATTATATCTACGTTTATATGTTATGAAGGTCGCTTGGTGAAAATACAAATGTAGGTTTTTTTAATGTCTATTTAGCACATTCAGCGCCGAGAACCCGACTGTCAAGTTCTCTGTTCGTAGCTACAACGCGCTACATACGACGAATACGTGGCTACGGGCTACGAGCGTAGCACGTAGCACTAGGCGGCACTGAATGTGCTAGACGAGTACTTAAAATAATCAAAGGTACTAAATAAAATTTAAAAACTGGAACCAGACAACGTTTTTCGTTCGATTGTTGAATTAACCCCTTTCAAAGTACTTCGTTAATATTGACATCATTTATCAAAATCGGATAGTAGAACACACCAAACAGAGGCCTAAGGCTAAGTTTTTGAGATATGGTGTTGTACACTTTCTTATGTGGAATTTAATGAAGTCTCGTTTGCCATACACATTCATTGCATAACTATAAAAAAAAAATTCAAGCGTGCAAAAAACTAAAAATGGATGTACTTTCCATAATAGCAACCGACTCTGGTAGTCCTGGAAGCTTTTATTTTCAGACGTGCATACTAGAATCCCAGAACATAGGTGTCAAGTTTCATTGCCAAGCCACTATTGGTTGACCTCTAATTACGATCATCAAATTATGTAGTCTAAGTGATTTATCCCTCATATATTGAAAAAAATTGCATTGCATGGCACTGGTGTGTTGATTACAAACCTCCTGGTGAATCTTTCATTGAAATCCGCGCAATAGTTTAGGCACCAAGGAAAAACCATGATTTCATATTTGATAACCTTTTGCGGCCACCATATTGTTTTTTTTTTTAGAATTATACGTGTGGATTCATTGTTAATTTCAAGTGGAATTAAGGGATATGTCAATTGAAAAAATACCCTTAGCATCCAAGGCTACAGGATTTCATTTTTTTTTGTCGAATACGGGACACGGGACATATAGAGGGCCTCTAGCTGCCCGAGGAGGTGACGCCGTGGGGGCCCGAAGGGTCCCCACGGGGGACTACAGGATTTCAGTTTTCAGTTTTGAAACCATTACCCTCTTACTGTTTTGTCACAGTCGGTTAAAATGTTGATATTGGTGTAGGTGATATATAAAATTATAAATAAATGTTAACTTTGTATTCTCACAAGTTTCATATCATGAGAATATTCCCTGGAAAGGCATTGACGATACACTTCACTTCCTCGAGTGCTATGTCTAAGGAGGTGCATTTTTCCGCAAAAAATTACGCATGTTTCTATGTAGAATTTAATGATCTTAAATATTGTCGTAGATCATATTTTCATAGAGTGCCTAGATTCGGAGGGAAAAGCGAATTAAATACTTCAAGGTGAAGGACATTTTCCAAGGTGTTGGCGGTTTCTTGAGGTCCTGAAACGTCAAATGGTCTGGACATGAAAACAGGACCTTACATATATACACACCAAATTTCAAAACTGTCCGATGGATTTCGACTTTTGTCGTATTTTGATTGTATTATTAACAATAATTTAAGTTATACCCTTTAAAACACTGTATTTAATTTTTTTATATTAACACATGCAGTCGTTATTCGATCAGACAATCATAGCACTTATAATTTACTAGGTCAATTTACAAAGAAAATTTTACTAAAAGACAAATGTATGGGGGGTTATAGGGATCCTCATAATCCAATATTCGTTTATCTGTGTCTCTTTTACTTTGATGAAGAAAGAGAGACAGATCAATAAATATATTTTCCATGTTTGCGATTTTCCTCCCTGAACCACCGGGAAACGTAACGTGTCTCTAGTTAAGTATTTTTTAAACGCTGTGTTTATTTACCACTCCTAAGTTGGCAGTAATTTTTGACGTTTTCAAGTCAAAGTTACATCATTGACGGTTTTTAATAAAGTATATTATTTCTAAATGATTTTTATGGCAGTAATGCCCTATTGACAACTGAAAATTATGTACCTTTGATTTTAAAATGTTACATTTGTTTTGTTCTAAAGTCGTGTCTGCAAGCGATACAATTTGGTGATTTTACAGTAGTACACTGTCCTGTTTTGGGTAATAGACTAATAGAGTAAGTATAGACTTTACTTCTAGCATATTATGTATGTTCTTATACAGGCTGAGACAAAATATCCCCCAGAGGTCGTGATCCTGAACCAGTTTTTATATATGATTCTGTAACTGATGACCTTTATTTTTTTGATGAGCAAATTGTGAATAAACGTTTATTTATTTTTTATTATTTATTCATTATCATATGGTAGTATTTCATCAAAATTGAATGAATTTAAGTATTTTTGTTTTTCAAGTAAAATTAATGTTAAAGTAAGTAAATCAAGATCGCTATTAGTTTTGCCATACGCTGTATGGGAACCGACCAGATGTCACATTGACTAGGGTGACCAAATTGTACAAAATTATTCTTCATATAAGTATCATCTATAAAATAATTATCACTATTGGTGACAAAAAAACAACATGATAAACATCATTAGGTTCATCTTTCGATTCTATATGATGCCTTGATCACTTGCTCCCCTGTTTCACCCTGTATAGGTGTTGACGAATGTATAAATGACAGATAACAGTACAAGAGGAAAAAAATATAATGTCAATCAATACCTTACACCATAGTCCAAGGGCGAAAATTTTAAAAACCAACCACAGGTACCTACCTTGATAGCACAGAACATAAACCGTGGGTCTAGTTATCAAGCCCGATGTCAATGTTTTGTCTTCTTTTCAATGAAAGCGTGGCACCAGAAAACAATTGCAGGGTAAACGACAGAAGCAAATTAAAAGGCAAAAATATTTTAAAAGTGCACTGTCGGCCGGGCTGTCAGTCCCGGTTTATCTGACGCGTCTAACTATTATGGCGGTGGGGGAATACAGGCTCGATTTACGTTCCGTACATTTTGGTTAGAACCACGTTAATGATGCTGAGTTTTTGTCACAACTAAGGCAAAGTAACGGTTTCTAATGAACACCATAATATTCGGATGTCTGTGACACCACACGTGGCTGGTAATTTTATCGTTCCATATTATGTGTTAATATTTAATCTGTAGCTATAAGTGTGATCCTGTAATCTCTTATTAATTAGTGCTATTTTGTTTTGATAGCTGTTGGAGCTCCGTAACGTAAATCATCACTACATAGTATAAAACAAAGTCGCCTTCCGCTGTCTGTCCCTATGTATGCTTTGATCTTTAAACTACCCCCGGACCTGGGACCTGGGGTATGTCCTTAAACTACGTCCGGACTTGGGTATGTCCTTAAACTTCGCCAAAAAGAGAGGTATGGCCACTGCGAATGGCATCTCGCTAAGTATGGTAGGGCACGTTCAGCGAATGTCATCTCGCTCAAATCTGGAGCAGAGCCCGACTGGGGAAGTACCTCCACCTTACAGAAAACCACAGCCAAATAGCACTAGACCCTACTCATAAAGAGCTCAAAGAGGACCCAGTGTGTTGGCGATGAGGGACCTTCTTGTTCCTCTATCCGTCAACGCAGTGAATCCTCCTTTTTGTAAAGGGTGGGCAACGCGCATGTGACTCCTTTGGAGTTGCAGGCATCCATAGGTTACGGTAGCTGCTTACCATCAGGCGGGCCGTATGCTTGTTTGCCATCGTCGTGGTATAAAATAAAATAAAAACTACGCAACGGATTTTGATGCGGTATTTTTAAATAGATAGAGTGATTCAAGAGGAATGTTTATATGTATAATACATGTATAATACATGCATAATATAGTAAAGAAACAGTAGTTTTAGAGGTTTCTAATGTGATGTCGTAAATAAACACACATTTTTTGCGCTTACATTGCAAACGCTGGCTGAACCTTACGAGATAGATCAAAATAATGTACTACAGTATTGTACACCTTAAAAAGGTCTACAAAAAATGGTATATGTCTATCTCTTAGGGATAACCCACAATAACCATTCTTTATCCCGTGCGAAGCCGGGGCGAGTCGCTAGTAAATAAATAAATAGGAACGTAAGCGAAGGAGAACTTGCTCAAAATATAAAAGTGAATTTTATTGTCCACTTATATGCCTAATAATTTGTGTTGCATTTTGTTCCTTAGGGTCGAGTGCACCAAAACCATCTATCAAGTGTGCTCTGAACGAGCGTTGGTAGACTTGGTAGACCCTAATATACAATATAGAACACTATAGTGTTAACAAAGACGAAGCGAATCTAGCCGCTCATACCATTCGCGGGGACTCGATTCAGTCACTCTAGAAACTATATTTAAAAGAAAAGATTTGAATAAGAGAAAAAATATAGAAAAGTATAGAAACGACGTAATTTAAAGGTTGGGGGTACAGTCGAGGACAAAGAGATGTATACACTTTTGGACCTTATTACAACGCAATAAGGTCCAAAAGTGTATGTACGAGTACATCTCTTTGTCCTCGACTATACAATGTTCGACTCTCCTCACAGAGTTTCAAGGAATTGAAGTACCTAATGTACAGAATATCATTGTCCACTTATATGCCTAATAATAATATTTACTAGTCGCTGTTCGGCAAAGAAAAACAACATGATTAAATCAGAGCAAATAGACGCAAAGCTTAGTTTACCTCCGGGTTGGAAGATATCTTAGTCACTCGGGTAAAAAATATTGCCTCCTTAGGATTAAGTTGCTGAGCGGACTCCAGGGTCCCGTAGCGAGCTGTGTTAAAAGGCCGGGCCAAACGCTAGATGATGAGCGACAACTGTCTTTAGGTTGTGTCATCATTTTCATCATAAGTTTAAGAGCCTGGCTCTTGTCGGTGGAGTAATCGCCATTCCTTTCTGTTCTCCGCTAATTATTTTACCTCTTGTTACGTCATGACGTTGGCTTTTTCTTTTGCTTGATCTAGAAACACACATGTTGCGTACGTCAACACAATAGTTAAAAAGTGATTGTGCCAGCATTCTTGTCTTAATAAAATGACTGATTCAAAAAAATATTCATTGGTACTATTTATTATAGGCATAGGATACCCACAGCTACATTTTAATTTAATGCCTGTTGTCCTCTATTTAACTTGTTGTAAAGCAAACCTGTTAAGCTAAACGGCTCAAAGCGCACCTTTGTAGTCCACGGCACCCCGCTGCACGTAAACGCAGCGTATAGATTTCCTTTACGTAAAACGGTGCGGTTCTATTGTTGCTAGGACTTTTCCTTGCCTTTTTGGCAAGTGACGCTTAAAGAGCTTAATCTGCTTTTAGTTTTTGCCGAAATTTTGCGCTTTCATCAATTTAAAAGACGATGCTTTAGTTCAAACGGGTTTTTATAAAATGCTAAAACACACGTCCCATGCGTCGTACTCCAATGCATGTAAAAGTAATCGCAGCGTACAACACTCAATATTTATTTTATTGTAATTACCTTTAGTTGTTATTGTTTTTGCTGTTTATAGTTCAAAGTCAAAATATTTTATTTAGAGTAAATAGTCACTTCTTAGCATGTGAGATGCACTTCGAGTCGTGTCAAGGCTGTATTGAAATGATAAAATCAGTTTTTATCATACATTTAAAAATACCGCTTGATAATTTTAAGACCAATGGCGCACGTATTGGAGTACCCCGCGTGCCCTTATTCCTGTTAAGGGGCCATTACCCACCGCCACTCAATGGCCTTACAAAAATCCAAAAATCAAATCAATCTGAGAGGTTCCCAATCCATTTAGGGGGGGTTTGGTCCCAAAACCTCACAGCCAACGGGAATAGTTATTTTTGGGCCAGCCTGCATAAGGAACCTCGACTCAAAACAAGGGCGACGCAAATTCAACTCGTTCGTGAACATGCTAAAATTTCTCTGTAACCATGTTTATTTCCTCCAACACAGCGTTATCAGCGCTTTGTTTCATTAACGTCCATTTAATATCTTGAAACTCTTCAAGCTTTAGAACAATGTTGTCACTGGCTCCAGTAATATCCCGCAATATCTTCATAAAATGCATACAAACGAGACGCCATTAAAATAAGAAGCGGACGGCTAGCCGGTATTGTCCCGGCTTATTCCCAGTCTATAATTTTGATAATAGGCTAGAAAATATTCCTTTGTCTCCAACAGACTATCTGCTTGATAAACCGTCTTCCGATTATTCCTTGAGAAGGTTCGATTTATACAAAACGATTGCCAGTAAGATCATAGATAATACTTACTGAACTATCTACTTTTATTTACGCAAAACTACCCAGTCTTACCTACCACTTTTATCTGAACATTTTTTTTTGTCGTTTTAATTTTTAATAACCGTGTGAAGTATTACAAATAATACAATATTTGTGAAAAAATAACTGCCATAATCCCTAGGCCACTTAGTCACCGAATAGCTAACAAAATAATGTCAGGAAGCGATCTATCTTTAGCGATACGACCGCCAGTTTATCCTCAACTCTCATGTAGCCTGGTCTCTCTCTACCACTGTGTTGTTGTTTGAGGTGTCAATAGAGATTTATAAATAATTTTAAATAAATAAAATTCAGAAAATACGTGTAAATGATAAATTATTTATCGTCTACAGAAGAATGATATTGACGGTTGCCACATTAAAACAGAACATAAAATTCATGTTGGACTAAATAAATATAGTTTGCAACAATCGTATCGTAGCCGTCTCTTCTAAAATATCCTCACACCTCCGGCTATCATCAGCCTCTCACTTTTATAGCGTCAATAAGTTGACAAAGGCACCAGGAATTTTCGTACTTAACGGCAAACCGTGACTTGATTATCTACCAAATATATCCTCGCTTTGTTTACGCTGCTTAAATTAAGTAGAATTAGAATCTCTGGAGATCATTGCCGTCAGACTGTTTGAGTTACGTCAATAAGAAGGGTTGCTGAACTTTCTCAAGGGACATTTAAGAATCCAGTATTAACAGAGTTAATTTGGATTTTCGCGATTCGAGATCCTCAAAATTGTTGTTTCGAAAAAAGCGACGTAAAAAGTTCATGCTGAAATAAACAGTAATCGGTACTAAGATCTCCTTGATTATCTCTTAACTCTCACTTGACTGGTCACTTGCCTAAATAAATGTCAATGTCATGTCAGACATTGCGATAAACTCCAGTGTTGATTCTCTTGGACGCCTTCACTTCTTGCTCCTTGTTCTTGTAATAAATGTCATTTGTTAAAAAAAGACAACCATATTTTGGAAGGGCGTCATAACGCGCCGTGACTATTCTAAGAAGAATCTTTATGAAATCTATGACAAATATCACTTGACAGAAAGTGTAAAACACCTTGTCAGTGAATTGTACAGGTGATTATTAGGCTTAGGACTTTTCGTAGCATACCGTGGTTCTAAAATCCTTGCAGCCGCCATATGTGAAATTTTCGAAGTCAAAGTCAAAGTCAAAAAGTATGATGTCATATCGTTACTGAGTTCATTTTAATCGAACGTAATTAATTTTATCATAAACCTATATAATAATTCTAATTACTGATCACATGTGATGCTACAATATTATTTATCTAGTTATACATCCTCTTTAATGCCCATGTTTAGTCAGGTGCAAATTCATTCGCAATTTAAAATTAAAAAAATATTTAAATAATTCCTAAGAGACCTTCAAATTGGTTTTGATTTTATTTAAAATGAATAATATTACAACTTCCGAGATTAAATACTGAATAGAGCCATATAAGGAATTAAAATATAATAAAGAAAAATATAGTGTTCATTGTTCCTTATGTGCTGTGTATATTTTACAGCAACAAAAAAAATGTTTGTTGTGAATCATATCAATAGCATATCTCATCAAAATAACAGTGATGATAACAGTATAATCCTAAGTTGGATAAAACCTTACGAAGAACTAACGGTAAGCGAAGATAAGTCACACATATATTATTCGGCGTGTGATACTAATTTGAAATTAAAAAAATTTAATGTAGAGAAGCACGTGAAAAGCCAAACTTATATTATAGCTTTTGTTTCGACCGATCGCGTTTCGTCTGCTGAAATTAACGTTATATTTTCTAGGTTTTTTTTTATATCACCGTTATAAAATGCATTGTAAATTAATATATTACATTAAGTTTACTATTTATACTAAATATCCTTTTTTTTACTTTATTATATACTATTTTACAACTAAAAATTCCATAGAATCTAGAACCACGGTATGCTTCAAAAAATCCTAAAACCTTTAAAATAACTTCATACTTTTTGACTTTGACTTCGAAAAAATCACATATGGCAGCTCCAAGGATTTTAGAACCACGGTATGCTACGAAAAGTCCTAAGCCTAGTGATTATGTTTAGACAAAATTTTATTTTATTTATTTTGTTCGGAAAATTAAAACAAAAAAATCTTATAAAAAGATTTCTTAATTTATTTTTAAAGTTATTGTTTCAGTGTAAGTTAATTTCCCTTGAAATATTTGTACTTAATTGGTTAGCACCTTATATATTGATCATACCTATAGGTATTATAAGTATAATTACACGGTATATTGAATTAAACACAATTAGCGAGCTCGTTCTCGCTTCCGCAGGTGCCACTAAACTATCGCTAACGACCCGCCGAGGGCATAATTACAACACTTTTTAACCCGACCACGGCTATTCCACTAATTTTGTTTGCTATCAGCGCCAACTGAAATAGAATATTATTACGATTCGTGTAAGTATAACTGCAATATTCCATTAATTCTGGCTTGATTATGATTAGGAGCGGCGACGGATTGTAAGGATTGATAATTATCAAAATAAGATAAGTTAAAACGAAACAGTATTCTTCATTCATGAAAAAGTTAAGTAGCTACTGTCTCTTCTGTAGTTACTGTAAGACAACCTAGAGTAATAGCAGCAGTCCTAACGGCCTCCTACTCCTACTACTAGTCGGTAGTGACCTCCTAGGTACTCACGAGGTTGAAGCTACCGGATTCAAGTCCTGATTAGGGCATTTATTTGCGCGTTTATTACGGATTATTATTATCTACGTAATGTACCTATATGTATTTTAGTCACTATTTATTCTTTTCAATTACATAATATAGTAGTCTTGACAAAAGCTTAATTTAGCTTACTGTGTCGTAAATTCTATGTCCGATATGCGTAAGATTGTTGTAATGCTTTTTTGTATGGTTTATCCTTAATGGCGGCATCTAAGATTTAAATAATTTTCTTCGCGAAAATAGCTCTTGATTCCAAACCATAAAATTTTTGTCAACCATAAAAAAATTAAGGTTCAAAACTTATTAACGAACAAAAAAGATATAACAGCGGCTCTTTGCTGGCTCAATTACTTTTTTAAGATAGCGGAGCTTTTATAACCCTTTTAGAGCGTTTTATTAAAAATTTCCTTCAAAGGGACTCGAGCTTGTCTCGTTATTACATGGGATTTGAAGAGGTGTGAGTAACGACGCCACGTACGTGCGGTCTACTTTTGACGATTATTTTTATTTCGTGACTTTTTCGTTCAGTGTTGTAAAGATAATTGACTTTGCATTACATTTAAATGGAATATCGTTGGAGTTCATTGTGTAAGGTTTTTAGAGTTAACACGAAGCATTCCTACATTTAAAAAAGTGAGTAAAAAAATAGGTGTGCATTTAAAATGTCAAAAACAAACGTAATGATACTATTCAAACTCATAAAGCATCAAAAATCTCTATTCAATAAAAGGCTAAAATTTAAATCTATTGTAACCAATTTAAAGGCGAAGTTTCTAAATTTCAAAGGCGGTCTTTGCTTGCTTTAATTATAAAATTGAAAGCAATTTACGCAGTCTGCGGTTTTTTGCTGTTAATTTTCAGATGGTTAGACTTTTAGACTTGGTCGGGTTAGAGCATTGAGATCAGTCCGCATTAGCAGTGTTAATTTAGTACGAGACATTTTTTGCAGTTAGTTAATAAGATTTTTTACGCAACAATGTAACCAAATTGTTGATGATGCTTTTTAATTTACGATTAAGTAATATGAAAAAGAAATTATAAATAATTGTACTCTTCTGCAAACGTGGCATGCATTATTAAAATGAAATTCTGGATGCTAGTCTGGTTATAATTTTATCTTGATACGAGAAATAATAATCTACCGAGTCCTACGAAATTGTAGGGGTCCTACCCCCTTCCGGGATGAACGAAATGAAATATGTTCAATTTATATATAATTCATAATTCTTATAAAACTTTTGTGAGTCTCGAACATATTAAAAATATTTATAACGGGTTACTCACGTAATTTAAGTCGATTTTTGCTCGACATGTTTCGACATGTTGTAGTAGCCCACGCGCAGCCGTCGCGGGAGGCCGCTCGTGAGATGATCATCGTAAATTGATCGAAACATGTCGAGCAAAAATCATACTTAATTAAATAAACATTTATAAAATAATAACAATTTCCAGTCAAATTATTGAATAACTGCAAATCCAATTCTTAACCTTAACCTAAACACTTTTTAATATGTAAAGTAAAAAGGTGTAAATACCTATGATGACCCTGACTGTATACGTCATGTATAGGTATAGGATATGATTTATGGAAGCCCATCATAGGGAGGTTGTATGTATCTAATCGAGTTTTAGTACCTCCTGAAAAGGGTCATTAGATTCTGCGTTTTATGTTTCCTTGTATAGGTTTTTGGGTTCTAAAACCAGTAATCTAAGTACCCAGAACCATTACGTAGTATGAAAAGTACCTAGTACTGATACTCTTCACCGATACTCAGTACCTACTCATACTCTCATTTCGTCGCATCAAAGCGTCACTGTGAAGGCCAAATAATTACGAGACGGGCTCAGGGTGGCATCTTTGATGCTTTAATCAGGTGGCGACCACGCCCAAGCCTTAATTCAAGTCTACAGTGTACAACCACCTTTATGAGCTAAGCACCAAGGATAAGCAGATAGGCCATTGACACCTTTAAAAACATTTTTAATTAAAATGAACTAGGTTAGACAGGGCAGCTTCAAATAGTTTAAAAAAAAAATAATCTATCTTAGAATCATCAACCGACTTCAAGTTTCAAGGACGTTATCAATTCGTCGGGGTCTTTGTTTTTTTTGCTATTTTATTTTTATGTATGTTTACCTATTCTTTTTTTGCTTGAAAGAGTATACTTCACAGTTGGTCTCAGTGTAACCAGGTCAGTATCTGATGATGGGATCCTAGAGAAATCGAGGGAACTCTTCAACTATTATAGGCACACCTATAGTGATTTGAGATTTTTTTACAGCAGCTCGAGCATTTGCTTGTGGAAAGGTAGAGGCTAAGTGAAGTCGGTTCTTTTTTGTTAAAAAATATTTTTATTACAGACTTTTATTTATCTTGTCCTTTTATTTACCTTGTATTTTTATACGGGACAAGATAAATAAAATATATATACATAAATATGTGCTTCAAATCTTGTTTCAACCTTAATTCCGTAATTTACATGACAATACTATATCTACCTACAAGTTACAGTCAGCAATAAAATTGTGTACTAAAAAATATTACTGGGAGTTACTCGTTTAGGATGAATTTAATAGGTCATTAGAGATTTTTGTGGTAATAATAATTCTTTCTGAGTTATTTAATCCGCACAGCGTCACGTCACCACTTCCAGAAGGTAGATATCGCTATGGTGTGGATTTTCTGTTTGTAAGCAATATATTCCTAGAAAAAAAAAATTATGTAATTTTTTTAAATGTATAATAAATTTCTTGTCAACTTCACATGGAATTAACATAGCAGCACAATACTGATAAGTAGTAGGTAGGTATATCCACAATGCCCTTTATAAATCTACTGTTGTCGATGAATGCATATTTTCAACTATGTACGTATAATCGTCACTAGTCTATTCATAAGTGTTGTGACTTCGACGGAGTGGAAATAACACGATACGTCCGAAAGGCATTACTAATTCCGTTTCACACTAATTGCCTCGCGTTATATTGACCCGTGACTTGACATTAAGTCCATCAACCTTTCTATTCATAAAACATTTTGTAAGTACTGGATTACGCCTTCCGTAGTATGTATTAGCTTACAAAAAATAGGTACTCTTCTTACTAACGCGGTATCGGACTTATCCTATGGTGGTCTCACACTTATAGTCTTATTATTTAAGTTTTGTGTAACGTTATAAAACATTGTTCAGAAATTATTACCATTGTAATGTAAATGTAACCTCCAGTGACAAAACTGCAGTCATATATAATCTATAAACATAAATAGATAATGTATACCTACTTAACCTAAATATCATAATATAAATGACATGTAAAATTACTTATAATTTTATCAATAAATATCTCATTTCCCATTTCTCATTTTTCATTTATTACGATAGTTATACACTGTTATCATGTTATGTAACATTATATTTATAGGTTTCTAATGTTATACAACAAATTGCAACATATTGATAAAATTTATAATTTTTTTGCATTTCTTTTTATGCAATAAAAAAAAAGATGCAAAATAATATTGTACGTATAAAAAGGTAACAATTTATAACTTTTGTTACAATTTGTTGTTGAAAAAAAGTTTGTTAAGTCTTAGTGAATGTAATCGTGTTTTATAACGTTATACAACGCTTTGTAATACCAGTGTGGAAGCACCATTAGTAATCTGCCAGTAGGGGAAAGTGTTCTACCTTGGACAGTTTAATTGTTTTCGTTTTTTAGAAAAAAAAGAAAAGCCTGCCTACTCGCCAAATGTGTGATTTTCTAAAGAATGACTATTAAGCTACATTCCACAACAAAATAAACGATGCCATTACTGGTTTCAACAGGGTAGGCTATTAGAAAAAAATTGAAATGTGTCCAAGTTACAACACCCCTGATGTACATTGGACATTCACCGACATTCCTTAAGGGACGGCTGTTTGAAGAATAGGTATAAATATATTACTACGTTCGGCTATTCATATATGCATAAAATAAAGGAAACTAATTATTAGACATATTTTGTAATTGAGAACGATACTTTATAGTACTTTTCCGAGTTTAAAATTATAATTATTTATGATGTAGCACGAAATCGCCAGCATTACATGCTGTAACGTACCAAATGTGGTGGAATGAACGCAAAACCATACATTTTAAAAATATTCCACTCACCTGTATTTATGTAGACTATGTCCAAGGTACAACAAATCCTAAGTGTCCAAGGTAAACGTAAATTAGTTATTACTTTACAAGCTTCGTTACTAAACTTAAATTTGACAAATGATTAGCACCATTACCATTTGGTAGCTGATTTAGACAAAAATAGCCTATATATCATAAATTGCTTGACTATTGTCACCTATTGACACCTAACGTGTAAAAGTGGCATACGCAATATTTTAAAAGAACCCCCTGAAAAAGAGAAAAAGTCGATTGACCTACGTACTTACAACTATGTCCAAGGTAGAACAGTTTCCCCTAAGGCAATTTTAGTGTTATTATTAGAATAAGGCAAAATACGGGTAGCTCAGAAGGCGGTGATTTTGTTTTGTGTAGACGACCGATATGAACGTGGGAAGATGGTATAATAATAAATGAAATACAATTTAATCATATTATTAGTAGGTATGATATTAGTTAATTTGATTTTATTAAATGAATCTTGAAGCAAATCAAATTATTTTGTTCAATATTTTTTGATTTGCAATTTTTAAGTAGTTACACTACTATATATATAAATTGAAAATAGATGTCATATACTTCAGAAAACCGGTGACCGGGTGGTCTAGTGGTCAGGACGTCAGCCGCGAAAGCTGAAGACGCCAGTTCAAATCTGGCCTCGGACACCGGAGGGTTTGGTCACTTTTTCTGAAGTATATGACATCTATTTTCAATTGATTTTATTATTTTAATTGTATTAAGTATTGTTTACTGCGTGCCCTTGTAAATTTAAGACTTTACAAGATAAAATACATAGGTATATTATATTTTAGCATTCTGAATATGACACATATTATGAATTTGATATAAATCGTTTTAAAAAACACATATGTATGTATTTACATTCATAGGTTCTTAATATTCTTTATTTGCATATCATTTTAATCGGAAATAGTTACGTAATAAGGCCTAATTACGTACAGTTGCATACACTGCTTTATCTACACTCATATTATATATTCTAAATGAAGTGTTCGGAAACCATAGAATGACCGCCATTGCACCGCCATGGCCAACTCGATTGTGCCGGCGGCCGGCGGGCGCGTGCCGTTGGTCAGGAAGGAGCACAGGATTTACATTATGTTATCAAATTCGATGTTCGGAATTTTAAACTCATAACGTATCAATATATGAGCATGTAAAGTTAAAATTACGTTACTGCCACACATAAAAAGCTTATCATAGTAAAATCGGTTGTGGCTGTTTTTGAACACGTTTTAGAGGACTTACAATGTGAGTGTAGATAAAACATTATTGATTATTAGTGTCTACATATTATCTTATTAACAATTATTATGTGCACTAATAAAAAAAAAATTGCCTATTCAGTTAGCTGCAGCCGTACCCATGAATGCCTTGAGCATGGCATGCTCCCAAATTTGCGTATACCTTTGCGAATATCCCGACCTCCGTATAGTGCAGTACTAATGATGCACATTGCAATTACTGCAGCTTACCCCAGCGTTCCAAACAACCATCTATTATTACTAGCCTTACGGCACACGCATTTGCTTTAATGTGTATTCACTTTAGTTAAATTTGCACGTTTGTCTTGGGATGTGTGAGGTATTTCATGCCATCTATATTGTCTTTGCTTAAAGTGTGTGAAGGAACATTATATCAGTTTTTTATTATAGTTATGATAAATCTCTGACAAAATAATGAATAAATCACAATGTCTAAAATATCGAAAATGTTTTTTTTTCTAGTGTTGCAATGTTTTACCAATTTAATGATATATGATATGAGGTGTAAAGTGTTATATAAATACATTTTGTATTAACGGGACTTAACCGCGTACCGTCGAGTTCCGTATCTTCGCCTGGATTTTGACACATTTCCCAATAAATCTTTCAAATTTGAAAGCATTTTAGTTCTTTATGGCCAAAAAACGTATTTTAGTACTCCTGACTATCAGTATATGCCACTAAAGCTTTGAATTTCATTGGGTAACTTGGCAACAAATGGCCCCGATGGCAATAGGCGAAGTTTGGGTGTTTTCTCCAATCTTCGCCTATGGCATGCCTTACCGCTAATTATAAACTTTTCTGGGACCTACACCTATCAAGTCTTATCTCCCTGGAACGTGTTAATTAATATAATATGAACCTTAACTACACCAGACTAGGCACATTTAAAAAAAAAATGTGTAGTAGGCGAAGATTGGCAACAGTCTGAAGTTGTTTACATACATTTTCTAAAATGATGCGAGGGCTGCCAAAAATTAACCAACATGTCAAATAAAGGACAGTAATGGCTTATAAGTAAAAAAAAAAGATCTCTTTTCGCTTATCAGTATTTTCGTAATTGAGATCAAATCAACCTTTGGCTTCTACACATAATTACCTTTTCAAAGTGAGACAGTACAACCGTACAATGATTGCCTTCTAAGGGTCCCTTGTTCATACCACGTACCTACTAGTACTACTGGGTACATCTACATATATCTTTAGGGCACAGCTTACTAACTTTCTTCCAAATCGCTAATCCCATTTCCGAAAAACCAAACATAAGAAAATATGTACATTTGGAAACAATTAATGTCACTCGCCAATTAAGGTGGTACAATAAATTTAACAACCCTAGGGGTAGGCGAAGTTCGGTAACAAGATGGCCGCCAAATACCCTCACCAAAGTTTTATCCAATTGTGACTTCTAAACGTAAGCTAGCCATTAAATAATAGTTACATATTAAAAAGAAATAGTTACAGGATATATTCATGTAAAAAGTTTAACATTACCTGGCCTGTATCACTGTTTAAAACTGAAGTTAAAACACTGGCTTAAAAAAACGTGTGGTCGGTGTCGCGCAAAAACCTCACTGAATGTCAACTATATGAAGTTAGCCACAGATCGTTCGAAGAATGTTGACACCCGTAAAAAATACTTTGTATTTAGTAGTTTTGTGTAAGGCTTGCACTAGAAACATTTTGTTAAAGTCAATTTACGTAAAAATAGGCGAACATAGGTAGCACAGGCGAAGATACGCAACACGACGGTATATATTTCTAAAAATTACCTTCGAGGATGACATTGTCCCCGTGGTCCCGAAGAAAGACTGGCTCCAGTTGACATCAACATCTTCTAGCCGCGCGAGTTTTTCGAACTACCCGCACTTGGTCTTGATTATCAACTTGAACGTTTTGCACCATTGATGTATTATGTATTCTACTAGATGAGCTATCTAGAACAAATTTTGTGCGCCATGTTTGGCGGTTAACAGCTGTCACTGAATCAAAGAGTAGCTTTAACAAAACTAACGTAGCACTGTTTTGACAAAATTCATATTCTGCCTAAACAAATTTTGTAAGGAAACGTAATTACTAAATTATTGTTTTATTTATACCTAATGTTTATTTTGCTCCTTCCTTACCCTAGAGTTTTAGGAACGAATGGAGTAAATACTATTTTCGCCGACAAGCGCCTTTCAATACGAACTTTGGGGGTTAATGATCCTTCATATTTACTTAAAATGACATTGATTTCTTCGCACGAATGAAAAAACATTATGTAAGTACGTATTACACGGGTGATATTTCAATATTTAAGTTTTAAATTCAAATCATACAAACCGTTTCTATGTATTTTACTAGCATTAACAATTTAAGCAAATTCGCCCTTGTTGAATTATAAATATATGTTTAATGAACTAAACATTACCTATCGTACTTATCTAAAACAATTTTAATACGTAAATATTTTTATGCTGAGTACTATTAAACAATATCAAGTGTAACAATGTCAAGGTATATGAAGTGTAGGCACATATGCTGTGTTACTTCTGCGACATTAATCTGTGCGCCAAGGAATATGGCGTCGCACCGCCAACATTAATATTTTAAATTAATGTAACACCAAACTTTGCACTTACTTACCTATGGAATGTAATTCCGTGGCTTTTATTACTATTTTTAAAATAATTTTTACAGTTTATTTTCATGCAAGAAGCCTTTACGTTTAGTATTTGATTTTTTAATTTTTTTGACACTAGCGTGTAATCATGTCTGTGGTCCAACAGCCACTGTCAGACTTGTAGTGATTTTCACTAAAACTCATGGTATAAATAATTTCTTAGGGATGTCTTCTCCTGTTACTCAATGTTTTGCACACTAGGAATGTCCCGTTATTACAAATAGATATGTGTAAAAACCGTGAAAGTTTAAATCAATATTTTGTATTAAGTATTAATGTTATACTAAATATCAATTCTACGGCAAGTAAAGAAATAAAAATGGCTAGTCCGTATAATTGTCCTGTCGGAACAGTTGGTTTACTGTTATGGAAAAAAAATACTAATTTGGAGAAGATTATACGAAACTGAAATTACTTAAATAATCCGATAGAATTGAGAGACAATCTTAATCCACCTCAAAACTTCCCAGCGAGAATAAACACAGAGAGGAATAAAAGGGAAAGCCTTTTTTTCTTTTGGCACGTTATCTTTTCAATTCTACAATATTCAGATGGAGGCGGATTTCAGGGTTTAACTTTTTCCAGTTATTATTCATAAATGCAAAGGCGCTAGATATTAGGCGAACTCACTTTGCCAAAGTTGAAGGATTGGATTTATAACAGAGATTGCATCTTTTTGTAAGAAAACATTCAAACGTCTTGCGTGGTTCTTTGACATGGTGACATTTTGTTTTATTTTCATTTCATTACCTAAAATTATCATATGACTTATTTACCGTCAAGGGTATTCCAAATATTGTTTAGTGGTTCAGCTCTAGCTGCTCGTTTTATCTTGATTCTTGGTTGGTCTTGATTAGGACATGCATGCGTACCGGTATTTTTTGTAATACTTACCGGAATTTCGGGATTGACCATACAAAAATACCGGTATACATGTCCTGGTCTTGATCTTTATAGTCATAATATAATTTATGATTAGTTATTATTAATTACGGTTGAAGTTATTAAAATGACTTAAGTAATAGGTAATAATTCTGTCAATCGAAATTTATAGAAATATTACTAAACGTGTAACGGGTTTTTAGGGTTCCGTAGCCAAAATGGCAAAAGCGGAACCCTTATAGTTTCGTCACGTCCGTTTGTCCGTCCGTATGGAACAGCCATTTTACTTGGAAACTATTAGTCGTATCTTAATAAAACTTAGACATAAGGTGTATTTTGTATGCCGCTTTTTAGTCATTAAAATAACAGAAAAAATATTTTTAGGGGGGCGCTCTATGCATGTAACTAAATTTCAATTTTTTTTTACCTTAAATCAACATGTTGCACATCAATCGATAGGTCTAAAAAAATAACGTCGAGGTTTATTTGAACATTTTGTGATTAAGTTAAGAAATTATTGCTTCGAAAATCATAATAATTGTGTCCCCCCGCCCTGTTACTTTTGAACCGTAAGTGCAAAAAATATGAAAAAAATTGAGAAGATACCACATACCGTCTACGAAAATGTTTTGAACATTACATACGATCTTTTGGTATTATTTTGTCTCTTATTCCTTTGAAGGTACGGAACCCTCCATTATGCGTGGTCCGACACGCACTTGGCCGGTTTTTCTACATACCTACAGTTTAATTTACATTATGTATCCAAAACCACAACAACGATTTCTGCATAATTTAAATATTCACCTTGATAGATCGAATGTAAATTTTTTCCGTTTTTTTTTCCAATTTCCAAAATTAAATCTTCTTATGCCTGTTTAACTAAAAAACGCTCCAGAATTTGACGCTGTCGGCGGCGAGCGTATAAAACGGCTATTACACATGGCAATTTGTAGGGCCCAACCTGTTGTGTCAAACTCCTGTCGGCATTGGGCCCGTTATTACACTTTCCCTACAAATCGTCCCTACAAACCCTACCTCACCAACAAATCGTCCCTACCAACAACGTTTACAGAGATGCCTTCAAAACATCTAAAAAACGTATTAGTGAAGCACGGTGATATTACTTATAACAGTGTCAGAGCTCGGATTTTTCACGGCAAAACAAAACACTAGCGTAATTTAGCCAGTGCTTGAAATATTATTTTATCGATATCGATAATTCAGAACTAGAACAAATAAAAGTCACCAAATAAAATTAATATGTAATAAAACTAATAAAAACATTTGTATAAAGTTACTATATATTAGAAACAGACGCAATTTCTTCTTCAAAATCTACGTCAGTACACACAGCAGCACAAGACATTTTATTTGGGTAATAGTGATAGGAGTAGATGATCATTATCTTTTCAACATTCTCTGGGAGTAAACAGTTGCGTTTATCACTATAAATCCATTTATGTACACTAAATGTACGTTCAACTTCAGTTGACGTCAAGGGAGCAAATTTATAGAATTCATTATCAGTTCGGGTAATATTTTCAGATATGTCTCTTAAAATTTCGTAATCAGGATTTCGTTCGAGCACGGCTTCAAATTTACGTATCACTGGTAAAAGTTTACTCCAGTTTACGTAGCAACGAACAGTATCCAGAATGAGGAAGGATTCCGCAATGGATAAAGTCGAACATTGCAATTGTTCTATTGAAGAGGCTATTACTTCGTAGTTGTCGCGAATGAAATTTAACTCCGGTCGTAGTTTGCGTGTTTGAAAACATTTTTTTGCAGCTCTTATAGCTGCCGAGTCATTAGCAAGTATGGAGACGACATCACGTATTTGCTCATAGTATTCAGCGTAATATACCGCAGCAGATATCCAAGTTCCCCATCTGGTGATAATTGGCTCGGGAGGTAGGGGAATGGACGGATATTTTGCCTTAAAAAGGCGTACACGCTCTGGAGATTTTAGGAATATCTTTTTGACATTCGATATCAACCCATCCACACCTTTGAAATTATCTCGCACTTCTTCGGCAACCCGGTGCAGACCATGAGCTAAACACGTAATGTGTTTCATACGAGGAAACGTTGCTTTTAAAATACGACCGGCTTTAAGCATATATGCGGCACTATCTGTGCAAAGTAAAAGCAAATTGTTTACGTTATCATTGAAAGAATTTTGAAACAAAAAATTTAATTGGTTTATTATTAGGTTTGCTATTGTTTCCCCATTTACCTTCTCTAAAACCTTCGACCCCAAAAGATAAAATTGCTTAGAACAATTTTTTTGCAAAGACCGAATCACCACGTTTGTCACACATTTTCCCATGAAATCTGGTGTTTCGTCTATAGATATCCACAAATAATTGGTTTTGTTTACCTCTCTTATACCCTGTATAGTTTTTTTGTACACGAGATTTAAATAAATTTTTCGCAGGGTCGATTCGTCCGGTAAAAAATTCATAGAGCAGTCGCAACATAAATACTTGTTAAAAAAATGTCGAAAATTATTGTTGTTGACTGTTGCCCATGGTATGTTGCATGAAATAAGAAAAATAATTAAATCGAAATAAAATTGATGTTTCCTATTTGGTTGCCCCGAACGGTAATTGTGGCGGTTGCCTTTCACATGATTCTCAATATTGCATTTCTTCAGTTTTAGATGCATATCGCACATAGAGCAGTATATAGTGGAGGTCACTTCATTATAGACTAACTCAGGGTGATTTTCAATCCACGTTTTGATCCGATCTTGTACATTACTCATTTTTGTATTAATTGATACCTTGCAATATTAAGTTATTATACGTATATCCAACACGTCGGATTCAATGCGTTGCGAAATAAATAATACCTAGATGCAATTTACGTTTTATACGTAATGAAATGACAGTTAAAGTGTGAATGTCATATGTCATGTGAGATGAAATTTGCAGTCGTTTCTATCATTTTAAATGAGGTGGTAAGTATAGTTACTTCGTTCTAAGTTGTACATGCAGACCTACCTCTTTGTTACTCGACTATGGCAAAGCTAAAATGAAAAGTTATTTTATTACTTATACAGGATGTCCGGTAATTAATGCACAACCTTCTAACCCCCAGTAGGTCACCTTAGACTGGTCAAAAATATTGTTTTTGAGCTCTAGTAAGTCTCCTGTTTTTCGAAATTTTCGCACGTTTGTTAGTTTTTAAATTTTGACATTCACACTGATAGGTGTACCATCGAATAAAAAAAGAAAAAATGTACTGAGGCAATACCTGTCATATACTCTAGTAAGACTCGATAGGTGTCGATAAAATAATATTTCAAGCACTGGCTAAATTACGCTAGTGTTTTGTTTTGCCGTGAAAAATCCGAGCTCTGAACAGTGTACATTAAATAAAAAAAGAAACTGTTTTTATTATTATAGATATTTAAATGACCGCTCGAGCTGCCTGAATCTAACGTCATCTGCCCAACCCTTCTATTATTTAAATACAAAACTAGGTAAATATATTATTTACCAGCGAATCTACACATTTTAACTTTTATTTTAAATAAAAAACCAGACGGAATGTGTAGCAAATTTATAAATAAAAAAGGTAAAATAACTCTAACGACCTCCATAAACAGCTGCTGGTGTCGGGGCACTGCCGATCGCCCCGATCGCCCTAGATCGGGACTCCTACTCCCTAGGTGCCATTACACCTACCAACCCGACAGGTTGGACCCTACATATTGCCATTTCTAATAGCCGCATAAAACAAACGTATGAGCTCCCTTGTGATGTGACACGAATTGCCTGCTTTAAGAATCCCTGCTCCAATTTGCAGCGTTTTTTTTAAATCATAATATATGTTCCGGGCATTTTTCTAAAGAAATAGGCATTAAAATATTATCTTACAATTTTTTTTTGTTTCAGGCTTCTACAATGTGGAACACGTAGACTGATCCAGTACCACGATGGAAGCGTGTTTGCGAGCGCCCGGCGCTATGCTTTTAGCCTGGCTCTGCTCGGCGCTGATGGCTGTGGACGCCGTCAAAATTGTCATAGAACCCCTTCCCAAAGGTAAGTGGATTAGACACATTACAACTCAGGCGTATGCCTTACTCATTTCATAGTAACATACGACTTTTTAGCTCGGTTTGTAACGACCCTACGTTTCGGTATATTTTTTGTACTCTTCGGCCTGCCGTTGAAAACTACCTGCAAGCAAGCAAAATTGGGTTAGAAAATGCTACGCTTGCAGAAGCTAGAAAAACAAAAGGGATTCAACGCTCGACGTTTGATTTTCACTGCAAAATGTCAGTGACTCAACATGTGTGTAGTTTTTGTACAACCATCAAACTTATACTTACATGAATTTTGTTGTCCTGACGACGCTCGAGTGACTGCAAATTTAGCATCATGGGCTCCCCTAGTATATTAAGTTCTCCGCGTCTATTTCGTAAGTTCCAATGAAGTTGATAAATAAAACGTAAAAAAGCAAGCTAGAAACAAAAGCGTCACTTTTTTAACCTGTCGCTCACAGTGCATAGTACAAAGTAAACAGAATCAGGCGTCCGGACTTAATTTAGTTTTTTTAAGTCTCGCTGAATGGGCTTCCCCCAAACTTCCTCCCCCAGATGTCGCACGACCGAATTCTCTTTAGTTTCGTTTAATTTCCTATCTCTCTTGGCGTGACGTTTATTGCAGCTTCGCTCACTCACACCGCTCTGCTTTTGTTCCTGGCCACTAATAACCATTTGGAATTAATTTTTATTCGTGGCTCTTCGCCTCTCCGCTCGTCATCTATTTTCGGACTCCCTGACTCTTTATTGTTTTCGCATTAATTCAGCCACAGCTGTGGGTAACGCTGATTTCTAAGAACTTTTTATCTGCAGTATTCTTTTGCTTTGAAAGTGAGCTCCTATTAATATTAATTAAAAGTTTTATATAACTGAATTGAATTGGTATTGTTTTCGGTGTTCGGTTCCTGTGGAGAAGTCACCGCGGTGATAATTAAAAGTTCATAAAGTTGAATTCATTATTCAGTTTCTGTAAATGACGCAGCTATTTGCTCTCGAGAGCTTTGAAGTACTTAATGAAGATACACGTTTTTGTATAATTAAACAGAATCGTAAAAATTAAGAAGGGCTTATATGAAAGTGGTACCAGGACTCATTATCAGAGACTTGAAGATAAGACGAAAAACTAAATCTAAAAAAAAATTACGTCATCCAAGCATACCCTAAGTAACTAAGTATATTATGAGGTGGTTTGGTGTTTATTTAGTCGTGTTTTCGTTGTCGCTCACATGCCTATTCTAATCAATATTGTATTCCATCAAAAATGTATTTGTTCTGTAGGCTGAGCTCTAAACCACAGCGACGTATGTTTCACTGTTCCTCATTTAAATATGTCAACAAGATTGACTGTTGAGACTTGCCCTCATCAACCCGTCTGTCCCCGGCAGATGTACGACTGCCAATTAAAAGTATAGATGGCGCCGCCGTCGGATAGACGACTCGTGTGCCCGACTACACGAGTTATGCTCCGAATTCATGATAAAAGGTGTTTTGTCCGTTAGTTTGAATACCTATTTCAATGTTGCGAAATATCCATTTGTCATTAAACTCATTAATGTACAATTCAAATTCAACCATAATAACTAATGATCCCATCTTACAAATACAAACTAACATGAGTACAATACTAATAAGTACTAATATTATTATAGTCAGCTTTGCATTTTATGTATTGGTTACTAAAACTCCCTTGTTTTAAAGCAGAAGTGTGTGGCTTTGTAACAGTTAATCCTGATTACGTTTATACCTACATGTAGGTACTTTTATATCTGTTCATATTTACAAATACAATACTACTTGTAATCTTAAATGCACTGTACCTAAGAAGTCTAATGAGCTAGTACTTACTTACTCCACTTTTTATGCCTGGATAAAATTATGGTGCATACCATTCAAGTAAATTACAAATATTAAAATTATTATTATATATTATAGTTATTTCGTATTAGGCGATTGACTGCATGTATAGCTTCTAATAGTTTTCGTTGATCATAGCGAGTTAATACGAATAATAACAACAGTCTTTTCAAGAGATAAGAAGAATGAGAATGAGGCTTTTAACTACATTTTTACTTTTATGTTATCGATAATTGGCTTACCTTCACATTTTGGTTACACTATTCCCAGATAATATTAGCAATTTTTATTAATAAAGATTTACTTACGTAACTTTTATGTGCCTTTGAGGGAGCAACAAAGTTTCAGTTAAAGACAAAGTTGTAATTACTGACGCTGTTTGTCTTACGTTGTTCGAACTTGTAATATACTTATAACTTTTTTCATATTTAATGTGGGTACTAAATCCAATGATTATAAGTATTTATTGGGTTGGTACTCTAAAAAATATATTAAAAACCAGATTTAGTTTTTTTTAAACCGATTCTTAAATGTTTGTATATGAAACTTTGAATTCTGAAACCGAACGAAAGGAAAAAGATTATCAAGGGCACTAAGAGATTTTAATTTAAAGAAATCTTGCTGGCATTTTACGTAAAGGTTTTTAGCATTTTACCTAAGATATGGTCGAGTTAGGGCCGGTTGCACCAAACCGTTAAAATGTCATCGTTAAAAATTTTTATGAAAAGTTTGACAGTTTTCTATGGGATGACAGCTACGTCGTAAACGTTAATCAGTTCGTTAGTTATGCGTGGTGCAACCTACCGTTATTCAACCTAAAAAAAATAACAATTACGTAAAATAATAAGTTCCATCGTTATTTAAATTTTGACATACCATTTGAGAAATATGACCATTCAGATCATACTCCAAAATTACCAACCTACACTATACAGTGTATCCCTAGCCATTGGACAACGCCTTAAATTCCACATAGGGTAACTTCTTAGGAACCTTCTGACGCACATAGTCTCTTCATTAGAAATAAAGAATTGAATATTTTTTTTTTTTCAATATCTGACAACAAAAAGAAGCTTTATTTGTCATTAGCAGTGTTTTTGACAATATCATATTAGTGACGTCATCGTCAGAGTAATGCAATATGTTTTTATGCATGTGTCGGTGTTGGCACCTGCCATCTCACACATTAGCATGGGCCCTATTCTTATTGCACATTAGTCACTTGTCAAGTCAAAATGTAATTAATAGAGTCATGAGTAAAAAAGATGATCAAATAGGATGAAGGGGGTTTCAAACTGTTCAATGAGTATGTATTTTCTCATGAGTCTCGTGACCTTTTAATTACATACAGGTTGCTCTAAACTAATAAATCGTAATTTGTCAATTTAATCGTAACCTCTGCACCGATTGTTAAGATACTTATGATATACTAGTTCTATAATACTCTAATGTATATGACCAATGAATAAGGATACCCTGTATAAAAGAAAATATTTTCACCCAAGAAATCAAAATATTTCTTTGAACCACGCCTTTATTTACACTGAAAGATGAAACCTATAGATTTTAAAAGCTGTTATTTGGAAGCACTCTGTCCGTTTGTCGAGGGGGCGATTTGCGACACTGAAACAAATGACGCGCGCCCCACGCCCCATTGGCTTGCACGGTCAAATACGCTAAACAAGAGCTGGCAACGATAGCTTGCAGATTCGACTTTGATGCACTAAAAACCAGTGCAGTGTAATCAATCAACTGCCTTTTAGTCTTAAAGTCGCCAAATAATTTAGTTGTTATACGTTATATTTGTTAAACATTATGTGTCATGGGTACATTTGGAAACAAAAATAGCCCCATAAAATTCTAATGGTGATTCAACACTGGCAGTTTTAATTATTAATAGCGACATCCTTGTTAATTATAATAATAATACCTATTGATGTATCCCTAAATGGTTAAAATGCCCGGACTCGAAAGACCCGAGAATTTTTAAACGGAGTTGCAAAATAATAATAAAAACATTCATTTTTGACGCTCACTACAAATACATTCAATAACATAAAAAAAAAAACAATAATTAATTTAGCGCATATGCTACTTAAAATTTCAAGTCAACATTTCCATAAAAACTTCCCACCCCTTCTCACCCCCTTATAGGATGCTTTCTGGAATAAAAATTATTTTATGTCCTTTTCTGGGACTTAAACTATCTTCATACCAAATTTCATCTAAATCAGTTCAGTGGTTTAAGCGTGAAGAGGTAATAGACAGACCGAAACACTTTCGCATTTATAATATAATATTAGTATGGATTTACCCAAACCTACAAAAAAAGGCAGTTTAAATCTTAACTAAAGAAAACATAGGTGTATTTGAAAGTACAAAATCCCCGTCACTGTTTAAAATGACATTTTCTAGGATATAAAAACTCATCAAAGCTTTCCATAAGACAAACAAACTTTAACAGATATTTTCCGCGCTTCCCTTGAGATTCGTCTTACTGTAATAACATAACGCCTACATTATAATAATTATAATGTTTACTCAGAGTCGGAAATGAGACGCATGAAAAATGAAATGCATTAGTGTAACAACTCCGCCGCATTTCGCGGCATTAGTAACATGATTTAATTCCCACCTATCTCTCTGCATCTCTCATTTTTGCCAGCAATGTCATCATCTGATAATATTTACGTTTGCCAGCCTCGGAAACACGAATGTCCTGGAGGAAATGAAGGGAAAATCCTGAGGAAAGTCTTCCCAAAGGACAGGCGTCGCTGATTAACGTCTTTTGCACGTTATCTGTTATTCTTTGTTGTGAGTCACGAATACATAGTTGTTTTTATTATCGTCCCTTTTATTAATTAATTTTGCTAATGGGAATGTGATTCTGACGGTGCCCTGTCACGTCACGTCTTTTTATGTTACTTTTCTTGTAATCCTGTTATATTATGATAAATTATGGTGAAATAAATAATTGTTATCACTTATCAGGTCGTAATATAACTCTAAAGGAGATCGTCAATTCCAGGCCCACTTGCGATATGGTCTCGTATAAAGTTTGGTCTTCAATTTTAAGCAAATACCCATTTTATTACGAAACTAGACTAAATATTGCATGAAAATAAAACGGGAATTAGAAATGAAAAATAAAAAGTAATTTCGTTGATCCTTCCGCCATCCAAATAGTGCTAAATAAGTTGTTAACGTCTTTACAGCATTGACATAAGGTTAACTTCTCCTGGGCCGAGACGAAACGGACATTTTCAGTAAGGAGTTACGTTTATTTTGCTAATCTTGTTTATGATTATAGTTTGACACTATTGATGTATGACGTCACCGTCATTCATGTCTGCCGCATGAAGTTATAATTTGAAACTGGAGTGTGCTCTTCGGCCACAAGGTGGGGCCGAAGGAGTTGGTGGTATGGGGGGGATGCGTCTCGTTTTGACTATTTTTCTATTAAGTAATGTCTGATACTACCATGGATTTCTAAAAAGTGGATGTAATTGTTGCACTTTTTCCCTAACCACAGATTATAAGGTTCATCTGATGAACCTTATTACCGTGTAAAACAGTCGTTCATAGGTGACTAGAAAAAACGGTCCGATAGAGGGCATAATATGGGGGGCGGTGTTTCACTCGAACTCGTTACAAAATTGACATACATTAACATTTTGACTTGTTGTCATGCTGGCATTATTGTCTAATGACGTCATAACTCCCTAAGTCGAAGCGGGACGCGGCTCCCCAAATTACTTTCTCTTTCGGCCTTGCTTTTAGGCCCAAGAGTGTGCTCCGGTTTAAAATTATAACTTCATGGATACTAGTAGGAGCGCACTAACAGTGATAAACCTTATCTCTTTGTAATAAGAGCTACGATTGTTCAGTTAATAGTAGCAATGATGGTTTGACAGTCATTATCACTGTTTACCCAAATACAAGAAATCTGCGGCAGGATCAAAATATTAATTTTTATTATTTTATTATGATTTCCGTTTCATTGTCATGTCAGATTTTGTAGGAATTCTTTAAAAAACAGGTATTTCTTTTATGCTATACTTTAAATCATAAACATGTACGCTTTAAAATACTGTCCTTATCATATTCATGTTTTTACATCCCGATTTTTCAATTTTCCCGTTACATTTCATGATTATTTTATGACCACCCTGATCTAGAAATTAAAGCGAATGTTTTGATATCTATTTCATAATTATACGCATCTTTATGATCTGGGGCAAATCGCCTAACAAAAATTGACGATCTCCTTTATGAAATTACAAAGCACAGGCAAAATCTGAAAAACTACATTAAAAATTGAGAAAAAAATATAAAATACTCGTACAATACAATACAAATACTCTTTGTTGCACATCTCAATAAAATAGAACATTACAGTACACAGATTAAAAGTAGAGGCAGTCAACAGGCGGTCTTATCGCTAGAGAGCGATCTCTTCCAGATAACCTCGTCAAATATTAATTTACTAATGTATTTTATTTTTTATCACACTACTTAACACACTTTATATACATATATGGTATCTTTTTCCTCGTATTTTTCTTCCACGTGTTAAAAAGGTATTGTGTTTTCATTCAAAACCAAATAGATCTCATAACTTCATCCCCCAAAATCACGGAGAAACTGTCAGAAATTTCCTTCTAAACATCAAACGTGAAAGAACAAGAGGGCTTTAAAACAATATCAAAAGATCTCATTTCACCCACAAATACGTTTCCGATATTCAATAAAAAAGGCTCAGACGGATTGCGTATACCGTATAGATATTCATGCAGGCAACCTTTAACATATATATCAATATGCAAATAGGTTTTGGTGAAACTCACTGCGTCGAGTAAAAAGTCAGGTATTTAACTCTTTTGAAAGGGGACAGATATTGAACGTTTTGATATCAAACAACTACGGGCTAACACCATATGATCTGCTACGTTACGTGATACAAAGATAAGCTCCATGGCACATGTTCATAAAAGTGATGCCGAGTTCCGAAAAAAAAGTTTAAAAAATTAGAAACGAGTTTGACCCCAAATTTACGTCACTTTTAAACCAGACTGCCGGGCACTTCCGGCCATGTAGAAACTGGCAGACTGAGTTTTTCTGCACCTACATATAAATTGATATTTGTTGCCATAGTGTCATCTTTGTATCAAATGACGTAGGTAAATACCATCCATTTTTTACACCGGAAGTGGTACTTTTTTCTTCTTTCGGCCAATTCTATTTTTTTTTTACAATTTTTTCGGAACTCGACATCACTTTTATGAATATGTGCCATGGAGCTTATCTTATCACGTAATGTAGCAGATCATACGGTCCCCGCCCGCACTAATAGTATATGTAGTAATAGCATGCTAGTATAAGCCAAGAAAATTAGATTTTTTCGAAGAATTGATTCCCAGCAGGCTGGAAATCGCTTTAATACCTTCATGTGGTCCTAAATGCATGTAATACTCTAATGAAGGTTGGGTAATCCGAGGTTGCCCAATCCCAAGAGGTGTGCATAACTTTTTAGCGAAATTTTTGCTCTTTCTCAGGTATTTGCTTGTAGCTCGAAAACAGTACGTCTGACGGTAAATGTCATGTATGTCAATATTAAAGAGGGTTAAATTCTGCGTCGAGTGAGTAACTTCACTTCTTATTCGGTTCAACGGTACAGCCGAAATCAAAAGTTATAAGCCGGGAAAATGTCTCATTTTATTGAAAACTTGTATTTTGACTTCCATACCACATATCTTTGAAACAGATGACTCCTGTTGAAAAACCTATAGAATAAAATAAATAATAAATAATAAAATAAAAATCATTTATTTCAGACTTAAAAGTCCATACATGGTTAGTAAACATTAAAATCTTATTACTAGTGTTAGTACGACATGCTACTCTAAAATCCTAACTAAAACTAAAAACTAAACGGCGACTGCATGCAGTCTCTGCCAACGGTTGAGCGTGGGGCCATTTTCGCGCTCCATAAACACGCTCAGAATGCTGTTGGGGCTGTCGCGCAGGCGACGCATCAGTGAAGCGCACCTCTTGCGCATTATCGCTGCAAAGCTGTCAATTTGTGCCTCCGCAAACATACCAGAGGCACTACAAAATCGCGGCAGCCCCATCAACACCCGGAACGCGTTATTATATTGGACACGTAGGCCGTTGTATGCCCTCTGCGTATAGTTGGTCCACAGGCTGCATGTGTAAAATGACTGACAGTACGCTTTGAAAAGTGTAGTCTTTACTTGTACAGTACATTTCGCGAACCTGCGGGCCAACATGTTACATCGGACAGCCAACGACCTACGCTCTCGCTCAATGTCCAAATCATCACTCAGGTCGTCTGTTACCCAGTGACCCAGGTATTTGAACTTAGTGACAAAATTTAAGGGGACATCGTAGAGTGTCACTAGCGGTACAGTCGGATAACTTTTTCTACCAGCTTTAAAAATCATCACCTCGCTCTTTTTGACATTATACCGGAGTCCATGGGCCACAGCATAGGACTCGCATATTTTAATCAGCCTTCTCATGGCGTCGATTGAAGGGCCGAGCAGCACCATGTCATCAGCGTAACTATAATTGTTGGCGGCGACTCCGTCAATGCGACATCCGGCATAGGTACTGCTCAGCTCCTCGATGAGTTGGTTGACATACAAATTAAATAATTTGGGGGAAGACAGCCCACCCTGTCTCACCCCACACATCAAATTATAGTTACTCGAGATTTTGTTACCCCATCTTACAACATTATTTTGATGTAAATACCAATATTTAAACAGAGCTATCACTTCCCTAGGTACACTTGTCTCATTTCGTAACTTGGCCCATAAAATGTCATATGATACAAGATCGAATGCCTTTGATAAATCCAGGAAGACACCATATACCGGTGTATTCCTACTGGTGTAGTACTGAACGGTATTCTTGAGGGCCAAGATAGCACTCTCTGTGGACAGCCCTCGCCGAAAGCCGAATTGGGCGTCATTTAACTGGATATGCTGATCTAGTTGGGCATCAAGTAGACCGTCCAGCACCTTGGCAATGGCGGTGGCCAAGGATATAGGCCTATAGTTAGACAAGTCTGAGGCGTCACCTGTTTTATTTTTAACGATTGGGACTACAACAGTCTGCATTAATTCATCGGGCAGATAACAATGGTTCAGACAGAGCGTAAAAAACATGGCAAGTACTCTGGGCAGATGTTTTCCAGCGTGCTTCAGGTGCTCAACGCTGAGTCCATCATGCCCCGGCGATTTACCTCGGACCATATTATTGATCACTGATGACACTTGCTTAGCGGTGAATGATACACTCAGCTCGGGGGGGAAGTCCTCAGCGCTAAACACCTGTGACGCTTGACCCAGTGGCGATTCGACCTTGAAATGACTCTTAAATAGATTTGCTATTTCGGAAGGATCAGTCACACCCGCGACGCTCACGGGAAGCCCGGACCTATGGTTGAGTTTGTTAGTGGATTTCCAAAACTTTCCAAAGTTTTTATCAAAATAGTGTTGGGCAATGATATCCATTTTTATCTGTTGTTCATTATTTTGACACCACTTTAATTTTGATTTGAAATGTCGTCTGGATTCACACATTTCCTCATAAATACGGCCGGCAGCAGGCTTGCCATGCAATACCCAGGTCTGAAAGCAAAGCCTAGCCTTCCCATGAGCCCCCCGGACATGCTTGTTCCAGCCCGTAATGTCGTAACTACCCCGTCTCACGACCTTAGTATTGTAACTATTCATTGATGCCTCAATTAATGTGCCTATAATAATTTTGTACATATATAAAGTCGTTTTATGACTGCTGTTCGTGCACATTTTATGTGCACATCCACTTAACTCTGGAGGAAAATCGATTTCCCGCAGCTTACAATCACATATTCTACTGAACTGTCTAATTTGAGCCTCATCACGCTCCCCCCATGCAACCTTATTAATAATAGGAATATGATTGACAATCTTAGGTTTTATTATGGCAAGATTACATTCCACAAGGAGAGGGTAATGGTCTGACCAGTATGTATCGTATAACACTGACACGCTGTGCACTGTTTGACACGCAGCGTTGGTGGCAAGACAATGGTCCAGCCACCGCTGACACCCGTGCGCATCACTCACGAACGTGTATGTACTGTGCACCAGGCTTTCAATATCTATACACGACCAAGACTGTTCTTCACAAAAATTCATAAGTTCTGTAGCAAAAAGTTCTCCAGGGTGCGCGTTAAAATCGCCTAATATAAACACTGATTCTACACTTTGACTTTCAATTATGGCACTTATTTCACTTAGGCATTCTATAAATTCAATTAAGTTATCGTTACAAGCGGTGGGCATGTACACTGAAAATATTAAGACAGAACGATTGTTCGACAGTACCTTGATAGCGGCCAGACGCACACTCCTGCACGGTACGACGAGCACATTAGGCAACCGGTCTTTTCTCCATAGTAGGCCGACTCCGCCATAGGGACGCCCCCGCAGCACACCAGCCGACGTGTCAACCGCTGACGTACCTGTTGCCGCGAAGCGGTCATCTATGTTTCCCAGGAACGCTAGATCATGCGGAAGCAACCAGGAGTGCGATTTTTGAATCTCACCAAGTGACTAAATCTCACCGATGTGAGTGATTTACTATCGGAAATCACTCACATCGGTGAGAATTAGTCACTTGGTGAGATTCAAAAATCGCACTCCTGGTCTCCTGCAGCGCTATCACATCCGCCATGTTACACAATCTTCTCACACATTCGATTGACCTCACTACATTTTTACAGTTAAAAGTAATTAACTTTGTGTAACTATTCATTCGAAGTGTTGGGCGGCCTGAGCACGGAATTACTCACAGTATTTGGCTTTTTATGGCCAAATTCAATAAAACGACGATAAACAATATTTTCAGGCCAAAAATCATCACTTAAGAATAAGCTCAGTTTGTGCTTAGGAACAAAGATTTTAAAAGCATTGTATTCCTTTTGTACTTTCATTTTCATTTGAGCCACGGTAACGTTTAACCCAGATTTATTTTTAACATACGCCGATACGTCATTTGTAGAAACATCTTTTGCCACTTCATATATATATAGGTATTCTGATATCAGCGGCTTTAAGTTTCACCTCACTACTCAAAATAGCATTCCCTCGATTTCCTACAAAACGGTTTCTCAATCTCTTTTTCTGAACCAATATCCATTCATCCGAGCGAGTTTCCTGCTTAAATTCACCCCCGCGCGCAATATCTGCCATTGAAGTTTTCTTCATTGTTTGTGTACGTCCTGTGTTGTTGTTTAACTCAGCGGCGACGGTTAGATCAGCTGATACCTGCCGGCGTACATGTGCGACGGCCGCCGGCGGAGTCGTGTCAGTCGGCGCCTGCGCGGGCGGCGGTGGAGGGGCTAAGGCGCCCGGCGCATGCGCACAGCCCGTCGGCGACGTCACAACGGCCGGCGCAGGCGAGCAGCCGGTTACTATATGACTCATGCCAGCCTTTTCGCGATCACCCTCACATGTTGACAAAATACGACTACTCTCAGCTGATTGATTTGGTAATAGACGGGGCTAAATTGGGGATTGCGATTCTGGAGTATTTCCACTTTCTATCAAGCATGATGGTTGCAAAATGTCACGGTAGGTATTTTGACTGTTGCTATCTGATAAGGATACGTCGAAATTACTAGCAATCTGGCCATCCTTGGACATTGGAGGCAAGCCGATGGGTCCGCTATTTAACTCAAAATTTCTAACGAAACCTCCGCGTTTTTTTAGGGTTCCGTAGTCAACTAGGAACCCTTATAGTTTCGCCATGTCTGCCCGTCCGTCCGTCCGTCCGTCCGTCCGCGGATAATCTCAGTGACCGTTAGCACTAGAAAGCTGAAATTTGGTACTAATATGTATATCAATCACGCCGACAAAGTGGTAAAATAAAAAGTGGAAATTTTTTTTTTATTAGGGTACCTCCCCTATACGTAAAGTGGGGAGTGATTTTTTTTTTCATTTCAACCCTAACGTGTGATATATTGTTGGATAGGTATTTAAAAATGAATAGGGGTTTACTAAAATCATTTTTCGATAATGTAAATATTTTCGGAAATAATCGCTCCAGAAGTAAAAAAATATGCGTCCCCCCCCCTCTAACTTTTGAACCATAAGTTTTAAAAATATGAAAAAAATCTCAAAAGTAGAACTTCATAAAAACTTTCTAGGAAAATTATTTTGAACTTGATAGGATGAATAGTTTTTGAAAAAAAAATTCAAAATAATTTCTGTACTAAGTTTGTAATTTAACCGTATAAGCAGGTGTTTATTGTAACTGTAATTTGTACAAAATTACAATGAAATGACGTGCTTTCAAATAAAGTAAAAACGGTGAAAATCGGTTCACGCAATAAAGAATTATTCCATAAAAATCATCTTCCGTACTTTAAGCTCGCGCGCAATAGTTTACTTAATTTGCCGATATATGTCGCTGTACGTGGAACTCTCATATCATATCCTACATGGCGGTGTTATTAACTCTAAAGTGGGGACACTTACTGTGACGGACGGAAAACTACGGAACCCTACACTGAGCGTGGCCCGACACGCTCTTGGCCGGTTTTTTATTCACATTTCGTTGCACCGATGTATTCGACAAGCTCACTTGAAACTGATTGTTAAGCAAATCTACCTCCGACCTCAGCAAATCTAGCTGTTTAACTGTGGCAGATTGCTCTTTTAACGATGTTACTTCCCGTTGTAATATCAAAATATCTTTTAACAACTTTTTCACGTCAAGATGATCAAATAACAGAGGCGGTAGTTTTTGAAGGTCACAAATATAGGTCTCAGCAATCGTGTTCTTAAAAACCCAAATGATATCATCTATTTCACGGAGTGTCTTTCCACTCACTTTCCTCGAAATATTTCGCTTCACTGTCGGTATGGCATCAAATAATAAGTTTTTTGCCTCCAGGATATCAGACTCCGAGAAAGCACTGACACAAACACGGCTGACGGTATCCTCCGTGACCACATCCATCTTGTTGCTCACAAACGCTAGAACTTCGTTTATCACTATGTTGCATATTGAACATTTCACCACTTTAGAGGTCATTTTGCCTCGCCTCGCACGGCACTCGCAAAATTAAAATTAAAAGCGCACGCAGCGCATCAACCCACGACCGATCACAATGGCGCGGACGGCGAGACGGGTAAAAGTTGTAGAGAATACAATTTCACGTTATATCGACATCTCAATTTTCAAGTAGAGTCATTTTGAAAGACTAAATTAGGCATGAATTCAAAATCTGTTTTTTCTAAATCCTTCTGAGTTGTATATTTTCCATAAAATATGAGGTGTGAGGCGTACATTGAATGCATCGTTACAACTAAACCCATCTAATTGCAAATTTCTAAAACGTACCCAATCAGAAAACTATTTATACACCGTGTTTTATTTTATTTGCGGTAAAATCAAGGGTATATTCCTGAGCTTAACTTAGGTTTATTTCTCGAAGACGCCAGTGTCCTACTTAGCTCCAGTTCTGAGGTAATCGATATTTTATGAATGCCTTCTAATTGTGTAAACCTACATTTAATTATTATTTTACTCTGAGACCCACTACAAAATGTTGCACCTGTGTGTTAAGTCAAATAGGTTCAGTAGTTATTGATTGATTCCCCAATCTGTATATTAACTCAACCAAACAATTGAACATTATGACATGTCAATGAAATTTCGAACATTAACAATCCGAGATACAAAGGAAACATATTGTATTGAAAATTTTATAATTGAAAGAAAAATGGAAAAATTCACCGCGACGAGCAAGATTCGAACTTGCGACTTTTCGGAACACTGGTCCGAACGTTTCCATTTTTATTTCAATTATAAAATTGAAATTTCGATTACAGACGTTTCTGCTTAGTACAAAATTAATATTGTATCGACTTAACACACAGTTACATGACTTTATAACGGGTTCTCAGACTAAAAAAAAAATATACACAATCAGAAATACGAAAAAGAACTATCGATTACCTCAGAACTAGGACACTAGCGTCTTTAAGAAATATACTTAAGTTAAGCTCAGGAATATACCCTTATGGAAAATATGCAACTCGGAAGGATTTAGAAAAAACAGATTTTGAATTCATGCCAAATTTAGTCTTTAAAAATGACTCTACTTGCAAATTGAGATGTCGATATAACGTGAAATTGTATTCTCTACAACTTTTATTCTATAGGTTTTTCAACAGGATTCATCTGTTTCAAAGATATGTGGTATGGAAGTCAAAATACGAGTTTTTCAATTAAATGAGACATTTTCCCGGTTTATAACTTTTGATTTCGGCTGTATCGCTAAACCGAATTAGAAGGTAAGTTACTCATTCGACGCATAATTTAACCCTCTTTAATATTGACATACATGACATTTTCCGTCGGACGTACTGTTTTCGAGCTACAAGCAAAAACTTGACAAAGAGCAAAAATTTCGCTAAAAAGTTATGCACACCTCTTGGGATTGGGCAAACTCGGATTACATGCATTTAGGACCACATGAAGGTATTAAAGCGATTTCCAGCCTGCTGGGAATTACTTCTTCAAAACACTTTTTATAGATCTTATTTGCTTGGCCTAGTAAGAAACATTCTGAAATTAACGAATGGTATTGTGCATAGGTATACTTAACAGAAATATGTTTATACAGAAATGCAATTTTAATGAATGCACTAAGGGTTCAAAGTAGCCTTATTGCACATTAGTATTCAATTGCCGAAACCAATTTATAATATATTTTCCAATTAACACTGCTTAAAACAAATCTGCACTTAAAAGGCAAATTGACTCGAGGTTTTAATTTATTAAAATAAATTCGACGCAATTTTAATATGCAATTTCGTTGTCAAGTTTATTTTTTAGTAAAAATTAAAAAGGCAGCAGGCAGTTATTTATAAATAAATGGCCGCACTGGCTACAGAAATATTAATAAAAGACAATAGAAGGAACTCTACTTGCCAGATGCTAGAAACACATGGTTTTATTAACCCGAATGCTTTATATTGCATCGCTTTTCCTAATATGCCTTGCCAAATAAACATATCTCAGGCTCGCAGATTCTTTATTTATTTAACATCTACCTATACACACAATAACCCTGAGAAGAACCAAGACAATTATGAAAATAGTGCTGCAATCGTTTAAAAAAAAACCGGCCAAGTGCGAGTCGGACTCGCGCACCGAGGGTTCCGTACAAACCTGTAGGTATATAAGTAAAAGTTCACCTAATGCATTGACATAGAAAATTGATTTTGTTACAGCTTAAAGGTATTATAGACCTGAGTATTTGATATGAATTTCAATTTAATACCTCTACGCGTTTACGAGGAAAAAGGTAGTAAGTTTAAAATTTAAAAAAAATATTTTTTGTACGATTTTACTAAAAATTTCTACTTTTCGTAATTTTTCCTTTGTCTGTGCTATATGAAGTTTCTTCGTGCCAAGTTTCAAGTTTCTGAGTTTACGGGAAGTACCCTTTAGGTTTTGAGTTTCTTGCGAGTACTCAGTTTCAAAATATGCGACTTATTTTGCTATTTCTTTAGATTGCGTTGACATAAAAGTTTGGTTTTTTCGATATCTGAGAGGTCTTATAGCCCTGAGTATTTGACATGAATTTCAATTTAATACCTCCACGCGTTTACGAGGAAAAAGGTAGTAAGTTTAAAATTTAAAAAAATATTTTTTTGTATGATTTTACTAAAAATGTCTACTTTTTGTAATTTTTCCATTGTGTATGCTATATGACGTTGCTTCTTACCAAATTTCAAGTTTCTGAGTTCACGGGAAGTACCCCGTAGGTTTTGCGAGTGCCGAAAAACTCTAAAATCGCAGCATAAACGACTGTATCTTTTGATTGCGTCGGCTTTTAAGTTTGATTTTTTCACAGCTCCAAGGGACAATAGATCTGAGTATTTGATATAAATTTCAGCTTGATACCTCCACGTGTTCCTGAGAAAAATGGTCTTGACAGACAGACAGACAGACAGACAGACAGACGGACAGACGGACAACAAAGTGATCCTATAAGGGTTCCGTTTTTTTCCTTGCGAGGTACGGAACCCTAAAAACATCTCTTTGGACACCATGGACAAAAAGTTTGTAAACTTATAATAGCAAAGGTACGGTTGCGTCAAAAAATAATTTATAATAGCATGATTTTTTAATTTTTCATACTTATGGGATATTTAAAGATAACATATGCAAAAATCCTACAAACTTTTCACCCGGAAGTAGTTAAAAGGGTGAAAAAGAAATTATTTACAATAATATCTATTATTTTTATTTGTAAATATGACGATATATAAGTCTTCTTTCTGTTGAAAGCGAAAAACAAGAAACCGTGTCCATGTAAAACCACATAATTTACAAAATGTACGGCGCGGGCGATATATATACTAATTTGTTAGAAACAAATAGTAATAAGTGGTAGTTTGTTCTTACACATTAAAAAAAACTTAGAAACAATATATTCATTAAAATACTACAAGAAAAATGCTTGTAATATGTGTGTACATATTTGTGGCGGTTAGCGAATAATGATATTTTGTAGGATTTCATTGCGTAAATAATACTGGTATTATGATATATCCGTTACACTAAAAATATTAGCTGTTATTAATTATTTCCAATTCGCCATACTAGAAAAAATTACGGTTAGCTATTTCGCTCAGCGAAGACAGAGAGTTATTCTCAACATTCTGATAGTACACAACTACACAAGATTAAAATAACAATTAATACATCATTTAAAATGATACAATAACAAAACTGGAATCTTATAATTGGAATAAATGGACTAAGAGCTGACCACGTCAGATATGACACAATAATGAGAGCAACGAACCCCGTCTAGTAAGACTGCAATACTATCCTTATTGCTAGATCCAGGCATCTGGCAGCTTTTAATGGGTGGAGGTCAGAGTGACAGACTAGCAAAATTTTTCAGTTGGAAAAAAGTTATACCAAAATATGTAAAAATTGCCGAAGTTGTTTTATTTATAAGATTTGAACAAAAAAAATGCGTATTATTTCTTAAAGTGGTTAGCTCCACAACTTTACAGCTGCCCGAATGCTGCTGTCCGAATCTAGAAATAAGCATAGTATAGCAAACTAACAAGAGGGGGGTTTCGTCGCTCTCATTATTGTGTCATATCTGACGTGGCTAGCTCTCCGTCTAAAATCAACATCAACATTGTTGTTTTCTTGTGAAATCCGATAATAGACTAAGTAAATTCAAAGCTATGTCGAATCGTAGAGCTTCTGTTTGTTCCAGATTTGATTACGAGCGGAGTAATTTTTCATTACGATGAACTTTAATACTGGCCTGACTTTAAATATATTAAATTTCATCTAAGAAATGTAAGACAGGTGTATAATTTCATACAGGTTTTTGTACGTATTTTCAATGCTTTATTATGTTGGGGCTTCTAACGTATTTTATCGTAATTTTTTTTAACATGACAATAAATAAAAACTCATCTGTTTCAGAACATTACAGCTAATAGGTATTAAACTTGGAATGTTGTTACTGTGTATTATAAATACTATTTATAAGGAACTGCCAAAAGATCCGAGCGACGCATGTCGAACTAAGTGTCGAGGATTTTAAATATATAACTAAGTACTTAAGTTTGCGTGAAATATATGCAAACTGACGAACTGACAAACGAACAACGCATACATTATAATACTCTATTCTCTCTTTGGATAAGGAATTATGTTCAGAGAGAATAAAAACATACGAAAATTATAATTCCACAAAAAATAAGACATTGTAAACACTTTGCCGTCAAAAAAACACATACAGGGAAGTTTGGTTTCTCGCATCATGTCCTTTAATATAAAAACCGGCCAAGAGCGTGTCGGGCCACGCTCAGTGTAGGGTTCCGTAGTTTTCCGTCCGTCACAGTAAGTGTCCCCACTTAAGAGTTTTTGAAAGCACGTCATTTCATTGTGATTTTGTAGAAATTACAGGTACAAAAAACACCTGCTTATACGGTTAAAACAAACTTAGTTCAGAAATTATTTTGTATTTTTTTTTTCAAAAACTATTCAACCTATCAAGTTCAAAATAATTTTCCTAGAAAGTTTTTATAAAGTTCTACTTTTGAGATTTTTTCATATTTTTAAACTTATGGTTCCAAAGTTAGAGGGGGGGAACACATTTTTTTAAACTTCTGGAGCGATTATTTCCGAAAATATTTACATTATCAAAAAATTATTTTAGTAAACCCCTATTCATTTTTAAATACCTATCCAACAATATATCACAAGTTAGGATTGAAATGAAAAAAAAAATCACTCCCCACTTTACGTATAGGGGAGGTACCCTAATACGAGTAAAACATTTTTTTCCACTTTTTATTTTACCACTTTGTCGGCGTGATTGATATACATATTAGTACCAAATTTCAGCTTTCTAGTGCAAACGGTCAGTGAGATTATCCGCGGACGGACGGACGGACGTGCAGACATGGCGAAACTATAAGGAACCCTTATTCCTGTAAGGGTTCCTAGTTGACTGAGGAACCCTAAAAATGTTTTCTCGTATGACGCTGACACAGACATCTCACTGTGTGTGGCCGCTTGTGAAAAGGATTCTGCGTTGTTTACATCGCTTACTAAGGTTTAGTTAGATATAATGGTATAGATTTAGGTTATTTTTTTCTGTACTTTAAAGAAAAAAAATCTGTAGTACGTAAAAGAGAGACGCCCTTTTTAGGGTTCCGTAGTCAACTAGGAACCCTTATAGTTTCGCCATGTCTGCCCGTCCGTCCGTCCGTCCGTCCGTCCGCGGATAATCTCAGTGACCGTTAGCACTAGAAAGCTGAAATTTGGTACTAATATGTATATCAATCACGCCGACAAAGTGGTAAAATAAAAAGTGGAATTTTTTTTTTATTAGGGTACCTCCCCTATACGTAGAGTAGGGAGTGATTTTTTTTTTCATTTCAACCCTAACGTGTGATATATTGTTAGATAGGTATTTAAAAATGAATAGGGGTTTACTCGAATCATTTTTTGATAATGTAAATAGTTTCGGAAATAATCGCTCCAGAAGTAAAAAAAAATGTGTCCCCCCCCCCCCCTCTAACTTTTGAACCATAAGTTTCAAAAATATGAAAAAAATCTCAAAAGTACAACTTTTTAAAAACTTTCTAAAAAAATTATTTTGAACTTGATAGGTTGAATAGTTTTTGAAAAAAATTACAAAATAATTTCTGAACTAAGTTTGTAATTTAACCGTATAAGCAGGTGTTTATTGTACCTGTAATTTCTACAAAATCACAATGAAATGACGTGCTTTCAAATAAAGTAAAAACGGTGAAAATCGGTTCACGCAATAAAGAATTATCGCATAAAAATCATCTTCCATACTTTAAGCTCGCGCGCAATAGTTTACTTAATTTGCCGATAGATGTCGCTGTACGTGGAACGCTCATATCATATCCTACATGGCGGTGTTATTTTAACTCTTAAGTGGGGACACTTACTGTGACGGACGGAAAACTACGGAACCCTACACTGAGCGTGGCCCGACACGCTCTTGGCCGGTTTTTTAATCATTATATTTATCCAAGAAATGTTCTAGAAAACCCTTATTCTTTTATAAGACCTAAAAAAATGTACCCCTCTTCATGTGTACGGGAGGTACCCTAAAAAAAATTATTTTTTCAGATTTTGTTTTACTTCTTTGTCGGCGTAATTAAAACACATACTCCTACTAAATTTCAGTTGTCTGTACTAACCATCACTGAGAAAAGCCGCAGACAGACGGACATGGCGAAACTGTAAGGGTTCCTAGTTGACTACTGTAACTAGACGCACTAGCTGCTCTAGCTAACAAGTAAATTGAGTGAAACAGAAAACTGTTATAAAATTATTCTCAGCAATTGAATCTACGATTAAATTGGTCATATTTTAATAAATAGTATTTCATTTAAATATTTATTTTTACGCTAAATAAGTATTTTCTTAATTCTCTGAATTAAATCAAACACAAAGCATTTCTATTTCAAGCTAAAATAACAAGCAATAGTTTCATAGAACTTGACTATAATAGCTCATTAATCAGACGTCGAGTGTTTGTTTAAACTTATCAACAAGGGCTCTTTAGAGGAACAGAGGCGGCTCGGATTGAAAGAGGCGGTCGGGTCGGCCGGGTTAGGCGAGCTAGGTGCGCTAGCGAGGTCGGGTTTGATATATACCGATCCCCGAGGGAACTCGAGGCATTCTTATTTTGACCGTCGGATTGTCATTGACTCTGGCTCGCTCGTATAGTGTATAGTGAAAAGGTGAATCGTGAGGTTATTGTCGATAAGGTTGAGTTTGACGCTGTGTAACTACTATGTTGCATTGTGTTGAATTGTCGACTTTATTTTGTTGATAATAAGGTTGAGAGTTCAATAGTGAAGTGTTCAACAGTGCAGTGCAGTGTCTCCGCTACAACTTGTTGGATTTTCAATCTTTTTGTTACGTGTTTTGGTGAGTTTTTCCGCGATTTTGAGCTAGATCAATGGCTAGGTTGCATAGTCAACCTGACTGAATACACTTCATCTATCGGTGAGAATGAAGTTTATTCAGGAATCCTGTATAGCTTTTAGGACCAGATCTGGAGGGGGGGTCTCAGACACTAGGAATTGCTATACCTCGGTTTTGTCGGCCGAACTTTTTCTAGCTTAGAGTAGGGCTAGGCTTCCCACACACATTTAAGTAAAATAGAGGTTAGCCTCTAATTTTTTTTTGCATACATTAGAATAGGTGAATTGGGGTAGAGTTAGAGTAGAGTCATACACAGGATGGTGGTATTATTTTTAATCAGTGGAGATGGGAAAGGGATAAAGTGTTATATTTTTGTTACCATTTATATAAAATTGGTTTGGTTTACAACTTTATGATCCTTAATAGCAGTAAAATATGGATCAATAAATTCAGTAAAATATGGATGTGATACTGAGACGCGTACATTAAATATGATACTAAGGTAATTAACACATATTTTTTGGGAGAGTTTAGGGGAACAAAATTATTTGAGGACATACTAAATAATTTTGTTACAGGGAGCTAGTGATAGGCGAAGCAGTTCACTAGTGACAATTGAGCTTTTCTACAAGGGGTAAAAAGGGGCAGTTAAGTCATATTTATTAGACGAATGTTCTCAGTATTGCATACATATTTATAAAATATTCAGACGAGTTTCTTGGCGTTTCTTCTTGTCTGAAAGTAGGTTCCGAAACGCTGGTAAATATACATTTTTATTGTGCATAGGAATACCTATTAAAAACAATACAAAACAAAATAGGTATTATAAGGTTAGTTGGCCTGACTCCATCCGTACGTGGCAGTAAGTAGGTATGTTTGTATCCTTTGGTTTTTAATAAAATAATAATTTTGCTTGATGAAAATAAATATTTTCCTTTAGCTAGCTAGGTCGGTTAAGGGGTTAAAAAGGAAAATAAAAATACAAACTACAAGGACTTACTACTGTCACGGTAACTGGTCACGGTAGGGTCGGTAGGAGATATTATTAAAAAAAAACCAAATATATTTTTGACTTATACTTACCTAAGTAAAATAACTCCGTAAAATAATTATTTTTGCAGTACATTTTAGTAGATTGTATTACTTAATCAAGAAGGTTATTAGGAATAGTAAGGAAATCCAAATCTAATTAGTCTACACATAAAAGACGAAGGGTTACAAGGTTCATAACAGGGTTTTTACTAGACGATCACATGGCCAAATTAAATTATTTTCTTAGTTAACAATTAATCCAGGTCGATTTTTATTGAAGCGGTATAAGGTTTAGTTATTGAAAGTTACATTTTTGGTGCCGATAAACCAGGATTAGAATTAGCTTCTGTTTAATTAGTGAAGTAGCCATTATGGCTACATTTTTGCTGCCGTAAGAAAACTGGAACGTGAGCTGATTAGATTTGGATTGTACAATAAACTAAAATAAAATTAATTTCATTTTATATAAATATAAAGATAGTATTTATTAAATAAATATAATCATTTCCTCCTCTTGGCTTGACTTTTCCGGCGTAGTCTGGAGCATTAAAGACTCATCATAATACCTGAAACAAACAAAAAATACAAAAATAAACACAAAAATTAATTTATCAATAATTGCTAAAATATAAAATAAGTCTTCAATACTCTTAGTACGGCTCTAAAAAGTTAAGGGGCGAAAGGTCATAAAATTTATATATATATGTATACATATACATACACGTATATGTATACATGTACGTGTGTATGTATGTTTGGACATATACATATGTCCATACATACATACATAGTTCTAACGTAATGTAACGAAATTATAGCAAGCAAGTAAAAAGAGTAAAGAAGTGATTTTAATATTATATAAAAAGTTAATTTATATATTTTTTGTTTTGTTGAAAAAAGTCTACCTAAAGTGAAGTGCAGTGACTGTTTAAAGTGAATAAAATAAACAAGTGCGATCAGTAAATAAGTGAAAATGGAAAGAGTTACGAGGAAACGTACAGCCTCAGCTAAACAAAAGCCTACTCACACGGAGGCTACGCCAGCCATCAAAAAGAGTACAGTTGAACGTTTGGAGCAAAGATCAAGGGTAGCTAGAAGGATAATCAAAAAGAAATCGGATGTAAGACGCGGACTGTTTTATCATCTATTAAAGAGGACGGAACAGAAGATGACCGAAGGTCTTAGCCAATTGCGCAATGAACTGCAAACAGCTATCAGTCCATCCCATGACGAAGCCTTCGAATCTGTCGAAACTACACAGGAGGGTCAAGAAGAACCATTACAGCAGGATGCAGGGCCAAGCGGAGAAAAGGATCTGTCCATTGAGGAAAAGAAAACTATCATATATAACATAAAAAACACAAACATAGAAAGACCAAAGTTTGGCAAGACAAAAACTCACCCAGTTACGTTCTTAGAAGATTTAGATACATACATAAAAAAAGTGGCTACAGACACTAATGAAATAGAGAACATCTTAGAATGTATGGAGGGCACCGCTCGAGAGTGGGCAAGGCTTTACAAAGATAGATGGAAGACCCTTGCCGATTTCAAAGCTGACTTCCTCAAATCTTATTGGGGTAATCACGAACAGAACGAGCTAAGGCGTAATATTGTGCATGGGGTATGGGACAAGGCTCAAAATTCGATGCACGACTATTTTGTCAAAATAGTAGGCCAAGCGAAAATGTTGTCTTACACTATCCCGGAAGATCAATTGGTAGCTGATATAATGAGGCATTTTCCCAGATATGTACAGCAGGCGTTTGCTTCTTCTAAAATATCGACCATTTTCGAAACAGCTGATTTCCTACACTCTATGGATGATGTCAATAAACAAGAACCTCGCCACATACCTACTACACCCGGAACTGCAAAACAACCAGACAAGAAAAAAAATTCTACGCAGTATTCAAATTGGCGGAAACCGGAAGCTACTACGGCAGCTATTGTGCGAGATATAGTCATCGAGGATCCGGAAAACTAACTGCGGCTGATGAAAATGTCCCCGGATCAGCTGATAACAAAGATAGGGTCAAAATTCTAAAACTAATGAACAATATGAATTGGAAGCCAGGACAACTATTAGGCAAAAATAATAACGGTTTGCGTGCCCCAATCGAATTAGAAATTGTAAATGGTGATCAAGGAGTAGGATTAGGCTTTAGCTGTATTGAAAAAGTACAAATTATAGGATTACATGATTTGATTAATGTTTTAAAATTAAAAAGTGAACTGATAGAATTTAATGTAGATGAAAATTTTGTTGCGTCTGTATTTGAGGAGTTAAAAGAAATACCAGAACCGAATTCGTTCAAGTGCGAAGTCATTATTCGAATGCGAGAATTTGAAATTAGGGCCTTACTAGACACGGGTAGCGATGTAACGTGTATATCTGAAGAATTCTGGGAAGTAGTGAAAAATAAATATCCAGGAATTCCCGTGATGCCAATCAAAACTTTTAATATAAAATCAGCTTCAGGTCACAAAAGCAAAGATATTAAAATCATGGCATTATTACCTATTCGTATTAAAGATCTAGAAATGGAAGTCGGATTTGTAGTAATACCGAACCTAAACTTTCCTTTGATTTTAGGATTTGATTGGCTTAAGGAAAACGTAGTGTCTATTGACCTTAGAAAAGAGAAATGTGGTGTTAATGTAGAACACAATGGGATTAGCACATTTATACCTTTTCACGATAGATATAATACAATAGGATGGGGAGACCAATGTAGCATCGATAGTTCGCAAACACCTCAGGCTCAGGTCACTTGTAAAGTCGGGATACCTCTGTTAGATCATGAGAAAAAGGCGTTGCATACAGTATTATCTAATCATAAAAATTTATTTGATTCTAAATTGGGCCGGGCTAATTGCTATCAACATGTAATAAAAATGGACAAACACGCGCCGGTAGTTAAGAGAAGTTACCCTATACCGTATGCCTATCGCGATAAAATAGAGTCCAAATTACGAGAATTAGAAGACCAGGGAATAATTAGTCGAACGCAAACAGAATACTGTAGTCCTTTAACATTCACCCTAAAGAAAGACGGTACAATAAGAGTCTTATTAGACGCGCGAGAAATAAACAAGTACATGATCGCAGAAACTGAGAAACCTACCTTGCAATTAGATGTGTTAAATTCATTTCACGGAGCTAAATTCATTAGTGTCATAGACCTAAATAATGCGTATTTCCAGATCCCAATATCAGACGAAAGCAGAAAGTATACAGGTTTTAGTTTTAATGGTAAATCTTACGTGTATAATGTGCTGCATCAGGGTCTCAAAACATCCGTGGGAAGTTTCAGTCGGGCTATGGACAGCATACTCGGTCACGACGTTCGCGAATTCTGCGTCAATTATCTGGACGATTTGGCTATAATTTCCACCGGTACCCTGGAACAGCATTTAGAACATATAAATATAGTGCTGGGGAAATTGGAAAAGGCAGGTTTAACTTGCAATTTAGAGAAATGCAAATTTCTGTGTAAAGAGGTCCATATGCAAGGTTACATAGTATCAGCCGATGGAATACGAACTGATCCGGATAAAATTAAGGCTATACAGGATTTTCCAGTACCTAGGAAGATAAAACAACTTAGGGCGTTTCTAGGACTGTGTAACTTTTACCGTAGATTCATACCTAATTACAGTGAAAACATCCAACCTTTGTGTAATTTGTTAAAGAAAAATGTTTTGTGGCACTGGGGTACGGTAGAACAGAATTCTTTTGAGAAAATAAAGAAGACATTTATAGACGTAATAGAACTTCAACATCCCGACTTTAACAAACCTTACTATTTACAAACGGACAGTTCAGGAATAGGATTAGCAGGAGTTCTATACCAACTAGATGACAATGGACAAATGAGAATTCTTGGTTTTCATAGTAAATCGTTGCGAGGAGCGCAATTGAATTATTCGACCTCTGAAAAAGAATTTTATGCAGTAATTAACTGTTTAGAGAAATTTGAAACTTATTTGAGAGGGACAAAGGTCATTTCATTATTCAAACAGATCATAAGGCCTTATTGTTTGTTAAAAATTGGAAACTGTATAATGCGCGAGTAATTCGTTGGATCAATTATTTAGAGCAGTTTCAATATGAAGTACAGCACATAAAAGGCAAAGAAAATATTGGTGCAGATGTGCTATCTAGATATCCACCACAATCAGTTTTGTTGCAAGAAGACAAAGTACGATTGCCTGAAATATTTTATACCGAAACTGAGAAAAACAAGGAATTGATAAGTAAATTAAGAAAAATAAAAGAATTCCAAAAACAAGATTCTGAAATAGACGAAATTATACAGGGTCTAGAGAATGGAGACAGTAGTGATAAAATCGGTCGAATAATTCAAAGGTGCTCGATACAAAATGGTGTGTTGTATTTCACTCCAGACAATACCCAAAATAAAGTAATATATTTGCCCAGGTCACTAATAACAGATGTCATAAAACAGGTACACTTAGAAATGGGTCATCAGGGAGCTTATAAAATAATAAAATATTTAAAGGATAGATTTTATTTTAGAGGCATTACTAGAGAGGTTAGAAAAATAATCAGGTCTTGTCACACTTGCCAAATGGTGAAAAACGATAATATGAAATATGTAGGACCATGTAAATCAATAGTGTCAAATGATATTGGAGATTTAGTCATGGCGGATCTTTATGGGCCTTTGCCATCAGGACAGTTTGGAATGAATTACATTTTGGTAGTACAAGACTCTTTTAGTAAGTTCATCAAATTATTTGCACTACGTAAGGCAACAGCGTTATCTGTAATAGTTAGCATGAAAAAGTTCTTTAAAATTATTCATCCAAAAGCAGTCCTTACAGACAATGGTTCACAGTTCAGTTCAGCTCAATGGAGAAGATTTATGAATGAACAAGGGGTTAAAACTATATACACTACAGTTAGAAATCCACGCCCTAATACTACGGAACGAGTCAATAGACAGCTCGGTGTCTTATTTAGAACTTATTGCGAAAAACGGCATCAAAGCTGGGTGAAAATATTACCGAAAGTAGAAACTTTGTATAATAATACATTCCATGACAGTACCGGATTTACGCCATGTGAGATAATGTATGGACAACCTACACAATTATCGTTTGACAAAGAAATTATCAGTCATATGAAAAAGAACATCGCGGATATAAGGCAAAAAGTCAGAGAAAATTTAAAGAAAGCGGCAGATACAAGACAGGCAAAGTTTAATCAAAGTTTTAGACTGATACAATATCAAATTGGAGATTGGGTTAAAATACGAAAACTAAATAAATCAAACGCTCAACAAAAAATAACCAAAAAGTTTGAATCTATTTACGAAGGTCCTTATGTAATTGCAGCTATTCCCTTTCCAAACGTATATGTTTTGGTAGATCCATACACAAACGTTGTCCGAGGTAAATTCAATACTATACATTTGTCAAGATATTATAAAAGTGATTAGCTGGTTCGGGGAAGCATTAGTTAACATATAGTATTAGTTTAGTGTTTATGAAAAATATGTTATTCGTTATAGAACTAAGTAAGTATTATATTAATAAGAATGTTAAATGTTATTATATACAAATATCTTTATATTCTTAAAATAGACATTAAAATGTACTTACGATGACTTATGTAGAATGTAGATATATAGCGTTGATTTAAATGTAGAATCGCAGCACATTGTACAACAGCTGAAATTAGAAAAATTTTTTTTTAAATATATGGACATTTTAGTATTGTAGTTTGCTATTTTGGTTCTTATTGTGTATACTTTATATTTCAGTATTAAATTTTTTATTTTATGTTAAAAATATACATATAATCATATTATTGTAAATTAAAAACTAAAAAAATAAAAAGGTAATTTGTTAAAACTTGTAAAATTAGTTTTAAGTTTGTTTTAGAAATAAAAACAAAAAAAAATGGAATAAAAAGGGAAAAAGAGATACGTAGGTTAGAATAGGGTCTTCTAACCTCATCCAGCATACGGGTAGTTCTATGTATGGAAGTAACACTATTCATACATACAAGTCGCATTGAGTTAAAAAAAAAAACTCAACCATACGTAGAGTAGGTAAACATATAATTTGTATAATGTATTTTATTTAATAACATATCTTTATAATGAGTATAAAGGTAAATGTAAAACTTCTAAACCCTTTAAAAATAAAAGAAGCGAAATAAAGGGTTGAACTACCTGATGTTAACCGAAGACGCACTTAGGAGGTAGGGGATTACTTAAAAAAAAAAAAAATTTTTTTTTTTGCAAATAGAAAAATTGAATTATAATTATTTAATTTTCATTAACAAAAAAAAACACTGTTGGAATAAATGATTGACTGCATATTAATCTGTATTGTTAAAGTTAGAAAATATTATAACTACATGATAATCATTAAAATCAACGTGTTAGTAGATGGACGTCAAATATAGAAGTGAAATAGCAATTTAATTACCTTTTATTTCGGTTGAAATTCCACGAAGCATATAGCGGAACACGTCTTGGTCCTTGTCACTTGGGATTAACTGAAAAACGGGAAGAAACCAGTTGAAACACAGAACAGTCATAATATTTTAGCAGTTTATTGACGGTTACCGAAGAGTTCAGTTTTTGCAGACTATTTTTATGATCATATTGATTTCATAACATTAAACTATTGAAATGTAACTTCAATTTCAAAGTAGATATAATAAAGGAATCAAGACATGTTTAGATCACTCATACGTAAATAAATTGTAATAAAAAAAAAATTATTAAAAAAAAAAATAACAAGAAAATATGAGCAGTATTAACAGTATCTTAGAAGCTGAAAACATGAAGAAGCAAAATTAAATAAAAAAATATACTCTATAAATTACACAAAACTAAACAAAATATTAACATGCTTTGAGGTACGCGCTAACCCACTTATTAAACGGGCCTCTAAAAAAATGGTTCACAGGAATTCCTTCCTTTTTACACGTGGTTATCCTTTTGATCGAAAATCGCTTTTATTACACAGGCAATAGAGTCGAAAGTAAATTATTAGGTCAAGTAGAAGTTACGGTAGAGCTTTCTTATCAATATCAAGTGTGCAAGCTTTCTTATAAACAAAATAAGACGTGAAGTTAGTGTGTTGGTCGAAGTACCAGTAAACTATTTTAAGAAAATAATTATGGTAGATAGACTAGGTAGCAGAAAATGACAATAAAAAAAAAAAGTTTAAATTAAATAAATAAATAAATGTTTGCATAAATTAAAACGCGATATCATTAGTTTGATTAAATCAGGTGTAGGTAGATTACAGTGACTATTTAGTAATAAAGATAAAATAGAGTATCATTTACCTTTACTTAAGTGAAGTCGTCCATCAAATTAAACTCGTTGATTGGGTCCTGAAAAATCAAATTTCAATGTTAAGATAATTTTAATAATTGTTGTAAAATACCTATAGGTAACTTTTATCTGAAATTAAAAAACAATATATATTTTTTTTTTCAATATATATAAATATGCATAAATAGGAAATAAAAAAATAGTACGTACGATAAATTCAGGAGGAGGTTGCTGCACTGTGGGAGACAAATTAAATAAAAGATCTTCCAGAGGCGTGGGAGGAGCTGGGGTCTGTAAAGTAAAGGGATTTGATTAAATTAACAGGTTAAATATTAAAATTAAAATAACAAAATAAAAATTAAAAACAATGTTTAACTTACTGGATCGGGGGACTGGTCATCGTGAGGGGGTTGACCAGCAGGTAATTCAAGATGACTCTGCTGTTGTTATGCGAAGAACTGGTACTTTGTTTTTTCTGTAATAATGAAATCTTTTATGGTACTAACAATTTAAAAATCAAATAAGTTAGAAAAAAAAAAAACAAAAGTGAAAGAGAGTAATATACCTTAAGTCGATATCGGCGGTTTCAAAAATTTTTAATTTTCCTATTTAAGGTTTTTAAATCGAAATCTGGGTGTGTCTTTTGACACAATGTTAATAACTCCTCTTTAGCCTCCTTAGTTCTTAGTTTGTCCCTAAAGTATAGGTCCTCTGAATCCCAAAGGACAGGGAAGTTAATAATAAGTCTGTCAAACCCTGTACACATTTTAAAACATATACTAAATCAAAACACTGTGAAGTAGGTATGCACCGGGTTTGCTCTTGAAACAATAACTGAAAGCTATGTTTTAAGCTAAGGGGCGCCATCTATGGTCATATAGTCAAAATCTTAAGGGAAATTTTGATTGTTAATGTTGCTAGTAAAGTAAATGGAGTAACCGTACAAACGTATTATTTGGTGTAAACTCAAATATTATTAAAACATATGTGATTAGTTTAAATCTTATGAGGGATTAATTCTTTTAAAGATATTCATTCAAATCTTTACAGTTCGTAATCACTAATTACAAAACATTTTCAGATATTACGATATCTGTGAGTCTGTGGTGTACTCGCCATCGGTAAAAAAAAAACACTTAAGATAAAAGGATCAGAGTTGCGAGAAACAAAGACAAAAAAAAAGGGTCGAGCCAGGCAGCAAGATTTCATTACCTGCTCTAGAAATGTTATGTTTTAAGGAAGTTTGGATTAATTGTGATTTAGAAAGTTTGTAGTATATTTTTATAGTAGGGGTTAAATTGACTACTTTTAAATACAATGATAATAATATGAGTTTCCTAAAGAAATAATAATTACTGAAACAAAAATTATTGTTTGTCTATTGTGGGACAGATTATTTATTATTTAGTAATGCAAGTGTTAAGACAGGAGAATAATAAAAGGTGTCTATTAAAATACCATGAAAAGGAAATAGTATTGAATTAACAATAAATTTACATTCAGTTCTGGCAAACAGCTAGACTAATGTAGCACTAACCTGACTGGTAATTGTTTTACTTTTATAAAATTCGTTACAAATGTATTACATATTATTTTTGAACTTACCAATAAATAACACATATCCGACAATTCACTTCACTGATTTTGCACTACTTAAATTCTCAACTCGAGGTAAAATTAAGACTGCGGGGAGCGCTTGTTTGAGAACAAACGCCAAACTATCCCTTCTACTCGACAGAAGCGTTGTCCTTCCATGTGCGTTGGCGCCGCCTCTTTGCGCGGGATTTAAATAACAGTGTTGCCAGTTTTAAAATTGGTAACGTAACGTTATTGAAAACGTTATTAACGGTAATACTTAAATTACAGAAACGTTAAATGATTGTTCAACAATTTATGTATCGTTTAATTATTTGAGTTTATATTTTAAATCACATAGAGATATACAAAAAAAAAATATATATATTTTAAATGAAATGGAAACAAAGTTCCCCATATTACTAAAATTAAGCAGATTTCTATATTTTATTGAGTTGATAGTCTTTTATAATGCAATTTATCTTTGATTGCATATCAAAGGCCTTGGCTATTTGTAGAAATTGAGCGAAAGGGCAATGAAAGGCAATGAAAGAGCTTAATTATTCACTACGGAGAAATGATGGATATTTGGTGAATCTGAAAGAAGTATGTTTTATTTTTATAAAAATGGATTTTTACAGATAGACAAAAGCCAGATTGCAATCAACCTAAATTTGTTGGTATTTTTTGCAAAATACACAAACTAGTCAACAAATTCTTATCAGTAGGCTAAAATCGTTATACGATTAGACCCATTTTAGAAGGGTAGTTTTTGTTGACTACACACTACACAAGAAGCTAAGAAGCACACATATGATTGGGTATACACACCTCTTACTGAGTGAGATCTTTGACATTGAAACAGATGATGACATGTCAGTAAACATGCATTATCACATTATTATCTGTTATGGATTTATTGACAAATAATTATATAGTAATAAGATTTATTTATTTTTTAATGAGAGAAAGAGAACTCTACTTAATTTTTAAGAAAATATAAATTTAAGAAAAGATTTTGAAATAGAGTAAATAGATAATCAGTAAGACTAATTTTCATATGTATGAGGATAAAGTGTTTAACAAGTAGTAGAAATGGTGAATTATGTTGTATCATAATTAAGATTTTGTTTGTTTGTATTTATTATTTTTAAAATTCATAAATTACAGGTATAACATAGTTTTGACGTATATCTATGTTTTGTATGTAATAATAATATTTTGATACGATGTATCAAAATGTTATGCAAGTTTTAGTTTTCTTGAACACTTCATCTTTAATATGGAAATGAGTCTGAAGTCGTATATCCCATTCATGTATGAGACACGCTCCAAGAAAACTTGATTGGAATAGTTATTTGCTACTAGAATTAGGACCGAATTTTATTTAATGGAGAACGAACATCCCAGTACTTGTACCAAATGTTTTTCTTATTATGCTTAGGGAGGTTTTATTGGTTCACTTATTAACCGGACAATGTGGTTAAGTCGCCGGGTAGAAAGACCTATAGACTAGGGTGCAACCACGAAATCGAGCTAGTAGAGCTTGTTGGCCTCACAACCCAGCACCCTTTATGCAAATGGGAAAATCGTGACGAAAAGATGGTCATTATCCATTAATGAGATTCAGAAGGTCTGAGTTTTGTACTAAATCAATTTCAATCAATAAGTATTGGTTTAAACACACACCATACATCACACGTTTAGAATAATACAGGGGGGAAGGGGATAATACCAACAAAAATAGGATCTTCACATAATTTTTATTCTTTTTATTGAAATATAGTGCGAGAATTTTACATGTATGTGTGTAACAATACACTGCAAATTCTCGAAGGGGCGATTGTAACTAGACGCACTAGCTGCTCTAGCTAACAAGTAAATTGAGTGAAACAGAAAACTGTTATAAAATTATTCTCAGCAATTGAATCTACGATTAAATTGGTCATATTTTAATAAATAGTATTTCATTTAAATATTTATTTTTACGCTAAATAAGTATTTTCTTAATTCTCTGAATTAAATCAAACACAAAGCATTTCTATTTCAAGCTAAAATAACAAGCAATAGTTTCATAGAACTTGACTATAATAGCTCATTAATCAGACGTCGAGTGTTTGTTTAAACTTATCAACAAGGGCTCTTTAGAGGAACAGAGGCGGCTCGGATTGAAAGAGGCGGTCGGGTCGGCCGGGTTAGGCGAGCTAGGTGCGCTAGCGAGGTCGGGTTTGATATATACCGATCCCCGAGGGAACTCGAGGCATTCTTATTTTGACCGTCGGATTGTCATTGACTCTGGCTCGCTCGTATAGTGTATAGTGAAAAGGTGAATCGTGAGGTTATTGTCGATAAGGTTGAGTTTGACGCTGTGTAACTACTATGCTGCATTGTGTTGAATTGTCGACTTTATTTTGTTGATAATAAGGTTGAGAGTTCAATAGTGAAGTGTTCAACAGTGCAGTGCAGTGTCTCCGCTACAACTTGTTGGATTTTCAATCTTTTTGTTACGTGTTTTGGTGAGTTTTTCCGCGATTTTGAGCTAGATCAATGGCTAGGTTGCATAGTCAACCTGACTGAATACACTTCATCTATCGGTGAGAATGAAGTTTATTCAGGAATCCTGTATAGCTTTTAGGACCAGATCTGGAGGGGGGGTCTCAGACACTAGGAATTGCTATACCTCGGTTTTGTCGGCCGAACTTTTTCTAGCTTAGAGTAGGGCTAGGCTTCCCACACACATTTAAGTAAAATAGAGGTTAGCCTCTAATTTTTTTTTGCATACATTAGAATAGGTGAATTGGGGTAGAGTTAGAGTAGAGTCATACACAGGATGGTGGTATTATTTTTAATCAGTGGAGATGGGAAAGGGATAAAGTGTTATATTTTTGTTACCATTTATATAAAATTGGTTTGGTTTACAACTTTATGATCCTTAATAGCAGTAAAATATGGATCAATAAATTCAGTAAAATATGGATGTGATACTGAGACGCGTACATTAAATATGATACTAAGGTAATTAACACATATTTTTTGGGAGAGTTTAGGGGAACAAAATTATTTGAGGACATACTAAATAATTTTGTTACAGGGAGCTAGTGATAGGCGAAGCAGTTCACTAGTGACAATTGAGCTTTTCTACAAGGGGTAAAAAGGGGCAGTTAAGTCATATTTATTAGACGAATGTTCTCAGTATTGCATACATATTTATAAAATATTCAGACGAGTTTCTTGGCGTTTCTTCTTGTCTGAAAGTAGGTTCCGAAACGCTGGTAAATATACATTTTTATTGTGCATAGGAATACCTATTAAAAACAATACAAAACAAAATAGGTATTATAAGGTTAGTTGGCCTGACTCCATCCGTACGTGGCAGTAAGTAGGTATGTTTGTATCCTTTGGTTTTTAATGAAATAATAATTTTGCTTGATGAAAATAAATATTTTCCTTTAGCTAGCTAGGTCGGTTAAGGGGTTAAAAAGGAAAATAAAAATACAAACTACAAGGACTTACTACTGTCACGGTAACTGGTCACGGTAGGGTCGGTAGGAGATATTATTAAAAAAAAACCAAATATATTTTTGACTTATACTTACCTAAGTAAAATAACTCCGTAAAATAATTATTTTTGCAGTACATTTTAGTAGATTGTATTACTTAATCAAGAAGGTTATTAGGAATAGTAAGGAAATCCAAATCTAATTAGTCTACACATAAAAGACGAAGGGTTACAAGGTTCATAACAGGGTTTTTACTAGACGATCACATGGCCAAATTAAATTATTTTCTTAGTTAACAATTAATCCAGGTCGATTTTTATTGAAGCGGTATAAGGTTTAGTTATTGAAAGTTACACTACGGAACCCTAAAAAGTCACCATCACGCGGTCACTGGTTTGATTGAATCGAACGCTTGCTGCCATTAGGTCACCAAACACTGTCAGTAATAATTACATTATTTGGCTACTCGTCCTTCTCATCCTTCATATAGATAGAAAAAGACGGGTACAGAAATAATGACATTATTACTGAAAATATAAGGTTAAGAATTGTTGTCGGCGCTGCCTGCGTAAGTAAAATCCATACTAATATTATAAATGGGAAAGTGTGTGTGTTTGTTTGTTTGTCCGTCTTTCACGGCAAAACGGGGCGACGAATTGACGTGATTTTTTAAGTGGAGATAGTTGAAGGGATAGAGAGTGACATAGGCATAGGCATACTTTTTGTCTCTTTCTAACCCCCCACTTCCCTAAAATGGGGAGTGGAAGTTTGTGTGGAGCATTACGGAGGGCAAAGGGGAACCTACTCCTCAAACTATTAAACTTTTGTTCAACAACTTTAAAAAAATATGGAGTCTTTAGATTGTCTCTTTTTCATACAAACTAAATAGTATTATCAATGTACGTTAAATTCCGTCCAATTGACATTGCTTGTCACTCTTGTCACCCTACAGACATAATCAATTTCGCAATACATTGCGCCCAAAGGTTGTCTGGTAGAGATCGCTTTTTAGCGATAAGACCGCCTGTTGTTACCTAGTTTTTATCACTGTATCGCTGTATATATTCCTGTTTTCGCATGTGGTGCACAATAAAGAATATTTATTATTATTATTGCGTATTCGAATAAACTTTAAAGTGTACTAAAAATTGTGATTTGTGTGGTGTGCCAAAAGTCAATTTTTAAAGTCGCTGAACAAACGTTGTCTAGTTTGAGGAGTAAAATCTACGATTTAATTGTCTGCTTGTGTTACAGGTCACACCCGGTATAATATAAAATGCACGTCAAAACTAAACAAAATAGATTGAATTATTTTCACCTCACTAAAGTAATACAATTATTAGTATTAACAGGAGTCATTACCTACAGGCGAATAAGTCATAAAGCAACTTTTCCTGGTGGCCCATTTCGCTATGCCAAATGTTGTCTCTTACTACTAGATCTAAAAAGTACTACAACAGATACGAGTATGTCACTCTCAAATATAATAATTTTAAACAAAAAATAACCGACTTCACTTCCCAAGTAACACATCAAAGCAGTATAACGGCCGTCTTACAGCATATCTGTATGCTTTTAGCATTTTGAGTTCGTTTTATAGTAGCATTATAAACGTTTATAGTGCTGATATAGGTCTTAAATGGGCACAAACTACCCAGCTTGAGATCCTATACAGGTCATTTAATAGCATTGCAGGCGCATTATGTCTGCGCTATTAGCATTATCGTTGTCATGGAAAGTGCCAATCGCCTCAAAGAAGCATTAGTACGCTCTATTAAGTTGCCGACTGCATTAAAGAAGCCTTAATACGGCCAAAAAACTTGCTAATCGCAGTAAAGAAGCATAAGTACTCTCGATTAACTTGCCAATCGCAATACAAACGCATTATACTAGCATAAGAGTGTAGTAAAATAAACCTTACGTCAATGCAAAAACTTCTCTAATACCGACGGAACAAATGTTATAATACAATGAACGTTGTGATTTAACTACTTTGTCTCGCAATATAAAATGGACGAAGACGGTACAAAAAACTGAATGAGTGACACGTCATATTTGTTTGCATCCTAACAAAATTTATAAAAGTTTTTGACACTTTTACGTTATTATATGCTTCAAATATGACTGCGCAATGTAGTTTACTGTAAATGTGTATATAAGTTTCATTGAAAATTTTCACGCGCCTTTGATTTATTGTGGTTTTGCTATAAAATATTATAAAAAGATATGCGTCAAATAAACAAAACAATTGTGTAATCCTCGTATAGAACGAGTTTTGCATTATTAACACAATAGTGTTGGTTGAGCAGTCTTAAATTAAGTAATTTCATTATTATATAGGTATTTTCCTTGTATAAATAGGTCCGCATGATTTTATTTTTAGGTTATTAATTATTTACAAAATGGCGTTGGTCTATATAGACGGAGAGCTGGCCACGTCCACGTCGGCTATGACAATAATGAGAGCAACCAAACCCCTCTAGTCAGTTTGGTATATTATGCTTATTTCTAGATCTGGACATCTGGCAGCTTTAAAGTAGTGGAGGTCAAAGAATGCAAACCATTTCAAGAAAATAAATCCTAGAGATCTGGGTTTGATGCAATATTATGAGAAACTATACAAATACTATACAATATTAAGAGAAATTATACAAAAATTTATGTTGGGAGAAAGTAGTGCCACACGATGTATAATAAAATATAGTTCATAGTTTTCGCCTACTGTTTTTGTTTCCGTAATAATCATATATCGGGGTTTTCGGTGCGGGAACGATTTGAGAAAGAGTAGAGATAAACAGATAGGTTGAGAGTTAGTATGAAAAAATATCATATTATGCTTAATGAATCTCTCTGTGAATAGCTTACACACTATGATACGAGCTTTTTTTCTTAGAGGCATGTTTGTATTGACTGTCATATACTTAGTATTTTAAAAATGCAATTGCATATCCGAAATTTATTAACTAGATCTACCTAAGACAAAGACACGGTATAGTAAGTGTCAAATATTAATCTTGACGTCCGATATTTATGAACTATTTGATTAACTGAAGAGGTTGACAATGATCAGTCACTACATGAATTAATAAAAAAATACTTGAAAAAATCATGGATATATGTAGCTACAATATATATACATAATAGTCAGCTATTTCATATAAATTGTATATACCTATGATTTTTTCGATCAATTATTCATTAGGTAGAAACGTGCTAGAGTACATTCTGTTTTTTAAGTTAATGCCTACTCTTTGGCTAATGTCAAACATTCTCGCACCGAAAACCCCGATGTATGGTAAGAATACACAATATTTTTTGGTCTAACGTTTTTTTTATCGATTTTTGACCAGTTTTGAGTCGATATTCCAACATATTCACTATAGATAGAATTATAAGGCAAACGACTATCGGTTTTTGAATCTTTTATCTCCATTCTGTAGAGCCGGATCTTGAAATAAATGAGCCGTTATTTTTTTATGATATTTTTGAAATATGGTCTAAAAAAACACTTTTATCGATATTCGAATGGTGTAAAGAATCTTACATATACGTAATCTACATATTAGGGTTCCTCTTTGATGTCTCTAAAAACTGTAGAGAGATTTTAATTTTTAACTAATTAAAACAAAATTTATGACCATAAAACCACTTTTTTAGCCTAAACCGGTTCGACTTTGATGTCAAATATCTCGAAGACAATGAATATTGAAGTAAATATAGGATACTATATTGTTTAAAGCCGTTACTGATAATATGATAAGCTATATAAATAATTAGAAAACTAAGGGAATCAGATCTAAGGTCGTTGGCGCCAGGGAGCCCCTTAAAATATAGGCCCTGTCCTTTATAACTGAGACAACTTCGGCAATTTTTACCTAGTTTGGTATTACTATTTTCCAATTAAAACATTTTGCTGTCTGTCACTGTGACCTCCACCCATTAAAAGCTGCCAGATGCCAGGATCTAGCAATAAGAATAGTATAGCAATCTAACCAGACGGGTTTTGTTGCTCTCATTATTGTGTCATATCTGACGTGGCTAGCTCTTAGTCCAATAGCAGCTCAGTGACCCTTAAAAAATGCCTTATTTATGCCTACAGCATTACACGTGAATAATTATGCTAATAAACAACATTAAGCATTTATTTATGCTATTGTAGAACCTAAGGCACTAAAACCGCTAAAAGCTGTATAGGGGCTGTTCATAAATTACGTCATCAATTTTTGATAGTAAAGCTGCCAAATAAAGTGACGTTATTAAAAAAAAATGCGTTTTAAGCTTAATTGTAAAATAAAAAACTATTTAGTAGATAATATTTTATAGCATTAAAAGTTTATAGAAACACGACTTTCATTCCTTTTTTACACATTGATGATGTGATCTTCGGAATGACCCCCCCCCCCCCCCCTCCTACGTCATGCTACCATCATCCGATGTCCAGACCCCCCCCCCCATTTGAAATGACGTAATTTATGAACAGCCCCTTATAGTGAATTACTTGGCTTTATAATGTTTTATATTATTGCTATTATACTGCATTAGGAACGTATTACCTACTTATAAATGCTATTGTACACCCTAAGGCATTAAAAATAGCTGAAAGCTGTATAGCGAATTTACGTGGCAGTATAATGGCTAATATTCATGCTCTTAAACAGCATTAAGCATTTATTTATGCTATTGTAGAACCTAAGGCACTAAACCAAACCGAAGCATTAGTGTAGCAAACCAAAACGCAACTGTACAGCATTCAGCTGTACAGTTGCATGTTGTTCGCTGCACTAAAACTAATGTACAGCGTTATACAGCGTAAAGCATCATAAAATGCTATTGTAGAACCTAAAGCACTAAAAACAGCTGAAATCTGTGTACCGGATTTACGTGGCATTATAATGGCTAATATTCATGCTCATAACCAGCATTAAGCATTTATTTATGCTATTGTAGAACGTAAGGCACTAAACCACACCGAAGCATTAGTGTAGCAAACCAAAACGCAACTGTACAGCATTCAGCTGTACAGTTGCATTTTGGTTCGCTGCACTAAAACTAAAGGCTTTAAAAAAGCATTTATACATGCCATTATATAATCGTTATACAGCTTAAAGCATTATATAATGCTATTGTAGAACCTAAAGCACTTAAGTGCTTTTAAACAGTCGAAAGCTGTACAGTTGCGTTGTGGTTTGCTGCACTAAAGCTAAAGGCTTTACAAAAGCATTTAGATATGCCATTATACAACCGTTATACAGCTCAAAGCATCATATAATGCGACAAGTTGCTCGGTGAACGTATATAAGAGTTTATACGGTCCTTAAGTTCGAAATAAGTTAACTATTCATATGTTATAATTAAACATCGGTATCAACGTTCAAATTTCGTGGCAATGTACGGTTGGCAGAAAAATAAATACAAACAAATCACTTAGTATTTTTAACCTTTATTTTGTATATGTAAATAAAAAAGCCCCTAAATAGTACATTTCCTAATTAGGGTGGTAAAACAAAGAAAGGCCGCGCAATCGCAATTGTTGCGGCCCAAGCTGCAAGCGAGGGACGTAATTATGCGATCGAGGGCTTTCTTTATTACCTCCCGTGTTGGAAAAATATGTGCACATTTGGCCAGAAAGCGGCTCTATCCGTACGCGTAGCGTGCGGAAAAAGCCACTTTATGTCCAGGTGTGGCATACAATATTTTACGAGTTAGAATAGATCACTAAAATTTGTTCCATAGATTTTGCTGTCAATCTTTGACGTCTGTAAGAATATATCCATTTTAAATGACTAAAAGATCTTTCCACGCTGACTGAGGTAATAGGAAGGTATGTCAAGCATTGAAAATTTTGCACACAGTTTTTATTTACACTTTCTGGTATTTCAGCCTCGTTGTTTTTAGATAGTTGGTTAATTATTTGTACAGTCTTATAACCAGGATTTTTCTTTAATACACTTTTTAATTTAAAATAAACTTTTCTGGCATTTTGATGTAACCTTAACGTTGATATTTTTTTTTGCAAACCATGAACAATGTTTAATGATTCTGCTAGACTCAGTTTTGGATCCTCCAATAATTTTATTGACTTAGCAATTATACTAAAGTGTGTATCGACGAATAGTAACTCAGTTTTTAAATTCCGGTTACGGAAAATTTTTTTTGCTTTAGAAATTGCACTCGCTTCACGCGGATTTAAGGCATCGATGACAGATTTGATTTTATCATAATGCATGTGATAATATGAGGCAGCATTTAACCATGTTCCCCATCTTGTTATCACGGGTCGGGGTGGTAGAGGAATATTTACACACATTTGATGAAATAAATTTGTCCTTGAAGGAGCGTTACGAAATATTTTTTTGATACAGTCAATCAAACTGTTTATGGTCGGGTAAAGACTTCTAATTATCTCTGCGACTCGATTACATCCATGTGCTATGCATGTTACATGAGTCATATTTTTATATTTCTGAACAAGGTTTTTAGCTGCTTTTACCATGTAGGAACCGGCATCCGTTATAAAAAATAATAATTTATCCATGTTTTTTTTGTATTCATCGCCCCAAAGATCTTCAAGGGTTTCCTCAACGAGTTTGGTTATTGTCGAATGGTTAGTCGCCTCCAATACCTTAGAAGCAAATAAATGTGGCTGGGTACTAGTTCCATCTAGAGCTCCGATCAAAATATTTGCCACTTTTTTTCCCACGGAATCTGATGTTTCATCAACACTGAGGTAAATCATTTTATTTTGTAATTTCTCTTTCAATTCATTTTTTTTCTTTTCATACAATTCAGGTAAGCATTTTACTCGTATTTTTGTTTCACTCGGCACAGTAATATCGTTTCCATATTTATGATTTAAAAGGTTTTCTACAAAATTTCTAAATTTAGGATTGTCTAATTTTGACCACGGTATATTCGAACAAATCATAAACTCTGTTAAATCTTTATTAAATTTTTCTTGTGCATTATTTTTATGAATTTTGTTGTGTAAGTCTGTTTTTAAATGGCGGTCGATACTAGATTTAGAGGGAAATAATTTCGAATTACACAATTTGCAATATACGATATCGTCTTTAATTTCGAAATCAGCATTATCTCGTATTATATCCTGTAAATGGCAGCGTGAATCAGATAATTTATCTTGATGAGATTTTGATTTCAAATGTTTCTCTATATTGTACCTTTTCTTTTTTATATTCATTTCGCAAATAGTACAGCAAGCACCTTCGTTAGTGAATATAAAATCAGTATACTGCGTCAAATCCATTTTCTCAAGTCTGATAGGGAGTTGGGTAAAGATTTATCAATGCTAAATTGTAGTTGTAAGTGTTTTTAAGAACTATTATCGTTGAAGATTTTACCACATATTATTTTGCATGACAATTAAATTGACATTTGTTGCCTATTTGGCATTTAGAATTTTTTTTACAAATGGATAATGAAATGAGTATTGAGGTTCTATGACGTATTAAGAATATAAACCTCTTTAAATATATGTACAGTTTACCAAAGTACGATTAAGAATAAAAATAAATTAAATGTTATTTATTACTAATAAATAAAACAATGATACCTATGTATTTCTTTTTTTGCGACCCTTACCAAGTGCCACGAAATTTGAACGTTGATACCGATGTTTAGTTATAATGCTTCCTGTGTTACTTGGGTTAGCCTCCACCTTTCCAAAAGAAAATGCTCGAGCTGCTGTAAAAAAATATCAAATCACTAGGTGTGCCTATAATATTTGAAGAGTTCCCTCGGTGTCTCCAGGATCCCATCATCAGATCCTGACCTAGTTACAATGGGAACAACTTTGAAGTAAAAAATAAAAAAAGAATTTTTCAAATCGGTCCAGCCGTCTTCGAAAAATCGGTGAACATACATAAAAAAATAGCAAAAAAAAACAAAGATCCCGATGAATTGATAACCTCCTCCTTCGAAATCTATAAGTCGGTTGAATAAGGGATTTTTTTCGGATGCCTCGTTATTATAATTTTGTGTTATTGGTCATGGTCTCGTGGTCATCGTTGAATTTGACGTCAATAGAAAAATAAAACAACGTAAACAAATATGACTGCGTTTCTAAGCAAAAAATATTATTATACATACTCGTTTTCACAGAAATATAAATATGTAATAACGGTAGGCTGACAATGAAATCACGGTTGTTCTTTAAAAGTGCTTGATTGCGAAGCAGTGATGGTAAATGCGTTTGTTTACATTGTTTTACTCTTCTATTGACCACGAATATACTATAAAAAAAAAACTAATTTCTTTGTACGCAAATGTTCATTTTGATTGCAGAGCTATTGCTACAAAACTTTTAAAATCTACAATTTACGGAAAGTTGAAAGCTAGTAACACAAATTACATGCCTGTGTTGTTTGTGTGCTCAGAATTAAAAATACTCCAACTATCATCCAGAAAAAATGCCATGGAAAACTTGCTTGGTAATAATTTTTTGGGGACATGTTTCCACGTGGCATATCTTTTTGTTATTAAATCTGTGCTCACGGTCGCCGTTGGGACCGTCTGCAAACACGACCCAGCTTTAATCTGTGCCCGCTTTATCTCCGAACCAATGAGAAGAAAACTTTATTTTGTGCGTAAACACGGGTAATCGGCTCCTTTTTCCGCACTGTGGACTCACCATTTGATTGATACTGAAAGCTTTTTACTTCGTAGGTACGTGAAAATAAATAGTTATTCTATTCTATTCTAAAATAAGGTTTTTTTATTATTATATGGATGTGTTTAAATGTGTAAATAGCCCTCTATGTAACGTCACTGAAAAAAATAAAACCGGCTATATTGGTTTCAAAATTTTAGAGTACTTACAAATTTTTACTCTGATTAATTTAAAATAACAAATAACTGTTTATTTTATATACTTATACAGACAATTAAAATTTCAGATACTGGGGATTTGTTGGTACTTTTAGGGGAGTATTTAGAAACCAATACTACTATACTACTACTACACTATAATAACACTCATATGACTATAATTTATTAATCAGTGCTATAACTTATTTGACGCACTGACACTGATCTTAATTTTTGTATGGCTCTCAGGAAGTCAGGATCTAGAGACAAAAGTCAACGCGTAGTTAAAACGCCTTTAAGTATTTTTCGTATATACGTACGTACTATTTTTTATTTTCTTTTTTGATAGTTTATGGACTGGTATAAACATGTAGGCAACAACCATTTTTATCGTATATATTATAATTCCAGCCGCCATATCAAATGAACCACGAAAATTATATCATTCGTAACAGAAATAAATAGATAGATTTATCACTATTATGAATAGTATAATTTTCCGTATAAATTAAAGCACTGTTTAATAAATTATAGTCATAGTAGTGTTATTATAGTATAGTAGTATTAGTTTCTAAATACTCCCCTAAAAGCAGTCATATTATTATACAAACCCTAATGAAATAGTTTTTACATTGAACTCTTATAACATAGAAAAGCAGACAGTATTATTTCGGCTCTTTGCGGCAAGGGATCGTATAAGGACCCCTTTTTCTGTGTCACTTTTGTTTGCTGACTGTAATTTTCTGTATTATAGTCCAATGAGTTTATAGCAAAAAAGAGGCCGTCTCTTCAAGCAACTAAAACGCGAACTATCACGTAACAGCCCGTCACTTCTGTTAGAAAAAGGTAACGCCCGATATGACCCACGTAAGCATTTCACTAAGGTCACGTAAGACGTTGTATTAAAGATTAAATACATCGGCTGATTCTGGAGGCAGGCCACGTGCAATTAGGGCGGGCGGCCCGCCCTAGGGACAGGGGATCATACCGCCCGTCTGACCACTGCTTAGTGTGTGTTACTACAGATAGCTTTGTTTTTTAATCTTGTATTAGCTACGTGTGTTGTGTGACTCGTTTAATTAAATCCATCTTAGTCCGAAATGTGGTATTGAAGTAAAGAATATGAGGCAGAATATACAGAATGTCTCAGACCATACGTTCACGCGTTTAGGGGTATTGAATCTTTAATCTTGATTTATAACAGATTTATTATGGATCTGTTGATTGATTGATGATTTTGACTAACATATGACGGTAAGCAATGTCATTTTGGTAACAAAAAGAGGATGATCTGAATGAACCAAACGGCATTACTGACAGATTCAAACCTTTCCCATATTAAATCAAATTGAAATCAATGATAAATATTCTTGAAAAATTTGCCTTTATAATTACAACCTGAAATAAGAATACCCTGCTATTAATTTTTTTAATTCGTCTTTTATAATATTTATCAACATGTTATCGACGTTACACTCAACTACATATAAAAATGTATATCTCACCTTAATTCCCATCTTGGCATGGCAGCTTCCAGTAGGCGCCTAATCTTACATCTAGGCTATCAGGTTTCCGTCGACCTCCGTGTATGCTGCGATCTGTCCACGTCAAGTCTCCCGCGTTCAGAATTAATTCCTTAGCTGCTCCCGAAACTCCATTCGATTCTATACCTGGATTCATAAGGATAAGGTATATAATCCAACGAATTTGCGAGTGTAGTTACGGTACAAGTGCTAACGACGGCAGTAGTAGCGTGTATCAGCTACCTCGTGGGTGTTTAGCTTCATGATGTCACTCTGTTTAGGTGAAACGTTCATTTGTCGAAAACGAGTGCGTGATATATTTAGTAAACAAACAAGCAAGTAACATTTTATAAGATGTAGACATTTAATTTCGTTGTTCAGACGACGAAAGCGGTCAAGCTTTTTATAAGAAGGAATTCGATAATTTGGGATTTATATTCTGCCCATAATACTGTTTTGCCCAACGGGATTCGAATCCACTTCCAGCTTTACTAGTATCACAACCGTCCCTTACATGACTGCTGTTAATATAAAGTACTTTTGAGGAGACTATAAAGTATAACGGTTACATTCACGTCACTTTAGTCAAGGGCGCGACACGCGCGGCACGCCGCGCCGGACGCAGGCCGGCAGTCGCAACGCGACGTGCAACAGTGCGCTACTGGCCGGTTCAAATGGCACTCTTAGTGCTTGAAGATGGAGACCTAAGCTCTCCGAAACATGTCACGCGAAGTGACTAAAGTAACGTGAATATGTAGTGATAGTATGCCTCACGAAAGTTAAAATTTACTTTTCAGAACCTTTTTTTAGAGGTAAAATACAAATAGTCCACGATCAATGAATAACAACGAGGCTAACCGTCAATAGTGAAATTGTAGAACAGTCGAGATGAAGTAAATTGTGGCATCGGATTAACTACTCAGCGGCGCTAAACTTTAGCTGAGCTGGGATCATTCCTCGACAATATTCAATTTAACTTTGACCGAAGTGTCCGAGTGCATAAATGGCTTTTCGTATAAAAATATTTCTTGCCATCACTTTTACATTAAAAATAATGATCTCGGGTATTTTTGTCCGGGTGAAGGTAGTAAATTCTAAGAAGAGTAATATTTTGATTAAAATTTATGAAATTTTCACTTGACCAAGGCAAATAAAAAGTATACGTAAACGTACACGTTCCCATTGGTTTAAAAAATTGTGTCATCACAAACTAGTGACAAAACGTAAAAGTTGCCCTCAGCACTCTTAATTTTTTATTCTCAGCGAATAATTAATCGGTACCTATTTAACACGCCTAAATACAGTGTAACAAATATACTGGTGATCCGTTTAAGAGCGTAACTAGTATCGTATGGCGAGTAAGAAAAAGTAGGAGAAAAATTTTTTGGACGCCAAACGACACGCGGTCCCAGCTGGCCAACCCTCCATACAACCAATTTTTATGTCGAGCGAAAAAATTTTTTTTTAGTTTTTCATAATTAGACTACGATACCAAATACCAATTATGGCCTTAAAGTGGTAAATACTTATATGTGTTGTTGGAAAACATAATTTCCTACGTACGGCTGAATGTGAATGTATTCGCAATCGATATCAACTTGCTATTCAATTCAAAGGATGCAAAGGACTTATTTAGAGTAAGTTACACTTCAGGAAATTGTTGCTAAGTTTCGAATGTACCATCTATGGCAGAAGTTCCTGATTACTTGCGTCTTGGAAGACTTGGAATGGAATACGTATGATAAGTTAATGTTTAGAAGTTATTGACCTCTGCACGTTAGTTATACGTAGGTGTAGTACAGTTTTATAATTATGAATATTTGTTATATTTGTTGTTTAGAAAGTTATTTAATAGCTTTCTTCGTCTATTAATTCGAAGAGATTTGCGATTGAATATGGATTTGGTGAGTTGAATGCGCTAGAGATTGACATTTTTCACTCAACATTTTGAACCGACAACGTGCGAAATTTCGTATACAAACGAAGTCATCCGTTAAGATGCTTAGATAGGTATGGGATCCATAGCACGAATTAGTTCGGTAAGCATTACAGGTATGTTAGTTTAATACAATACAATATTCTTCATTGTTCCAATAGCATAAAATACAAATAACAAGAAAAAGCTTGTACTTATAATAAGAGTGGTAGACAAAAGGTGGTATTATCGAAAGAAAGCTAATACTTATCACGGAATGTAAATTTTATTGAATATTTATTGATATCTATGTTCACACCACTCAAAGTGAATCTAAATTTTATTTTATCGATAACCGCGCTCTCGCTTTTATACTAACTTAAATAATTGTAATATCATTTTACTATCAGGTTTAGAAAAATGCACTGAAAAGGAAATCATGAAAATAGTAAGTAGATACCGTTGATCAAACTGCAGTTTTGGTGTAGATCAAATATCAACAAAGTCAATTCAGTGCCTCGTCTGTCAACAAACCATATTAGTATGGAAGCGAGAGCTTATAAGACCTAATAGTAAAAGTCTTTGATCTGACTACCTTATCACTACATCGTAGCTTAACTAATGCATTATAATGTGATGAAATATAAAATCAACCGGGCATTCAGATAGTGAGGTATTAAATCTATGAAATTATCGCCTTTGTCCGAATGGGCAAATCAATAGACATATTTAATTACATTATTCTTGGGATCCTATTTAAATAGAGTGGCAGTGACCCGACATGGCAATGGTGAAAAAATGTGATGGTATTTTCTGCATCCCTCGAACACTATTATTTTATTTTATACTAGCGATCCGCCCGACTTCGCATGGGACTTTTTTGTAGACCTAAGGTGTACAATACTGTAGTATATTATTTTGATCTATCTCGTAGAGTTCAGCCAGCGTTTGCAATGTAAGCGCAAAAAATGTGTTTAATTACATCACATTAGAAACCTCAAAAATTATCAGTGTTTCATACTCATTATGCATGTACTCGTATTATACATATAAACCTTTCTCTTCAATCACTCTATCTATTTAAAAAAACGCATCCAAATCAGTTGCGTAGTTTTAAAAATCTAAGCCTACATAGGGACAGACAGCGGAAAGTGACTTTGTTTTATAGGTACTATGTAGTGATAGTGATAAAGAAATGCTAATATTTAAAAAATCCTAACAGTAACATAAATTTATAAATAACTTATTTATAGAACACTCTCTTCATTAACATGTTACACCCAGGCATGATGCACAACCTTAATGTTTATATTTCTTTTCGTTCTTATTAAAAGTAAAATAATCATTTCCTTGGGGCAATAAATAATGTAGTTCTAAGCTTTTAATCTAAATATAATAAAAGTAGTTTATTTTACCCCTTATTAATTTACCCATTCCCGTATATGTGAAGTTAAATGTGCATGACTCACTTTAGCATTTTTTGTTTGAAACTAAAGTAAAGCTTTCTTTATTCTTTGACCACTGGCGTAGTGCAGTTGACAGGCAATTTTCTACAGTATTATTTTATACTATAATAATATTTTTAAATAACTCTAGTCTTAAAATAAAATTTATATAAGAGCAGAAATAAACAAGTGCATTTAGAAAGCAAATGATATTTGTTTAGCTTTTTTCTAGACCGCGATCAAACATTTCGTTATTAATATGAAGTAGGTTCAAAGACGTGTGAGTGTTTATTCAGTATTATATTTACCGTTGAGAAAAACATATCACATTAAATATTTATTCTCATTAAACCTACCATTATGCAAATTAATGAAAATACAATAGATGTGTTTATTCATACAAGGTGTAACAAAAATGCAGGTGATCCGCATAATTGGTAAAGTATATTCTCATTTCTCATTACGAAAAACTAAGAACAAAAAATTTTAACTCGAAAAATAATGGTTTTGTATGGAGGGTTGGCCGGCTGGGACGACGACGGTTCCCAAAAAATTTTTTTTTCGCGTAAAAAAATATTCTCCTATTTTTATCTTAGTCGCAATACGATACCAATTATGCCCTTAAACGCATCACCAGTATATTTGTTACAGCCTGTATGTATTAAATTTTTAAAACTTATTATGTACAGTTTGTTACCTACTAAAACTGCACGTAAGGAGTTCTCAAGGCTGATTTAGAAACTACACTTGAGTTCATTTCACTTGGTCACGTAGCATTCCCCAATTGTCCATGCAGTGTACTGCGGTGCAAAATAACGTTCTTGTATTGGACACGTCCCAGTATCTTTTCTGGACGTCGTTCACCGATCGCCGATCACATTGCCACCTACATTTCACGTAAATAAACATAGACTTAAGAAGGAAAACAAAAAGATTGGGTACTAAAAGAAAATAATAGCAAAGTTGGGCCGATAGCAGTCAATTATTTTTTTAATCACCTCATGTGACTGATAATTGATATACTTACTATGCTTTTAACAAAAGAACATGCATTTTTAAACTATACAATGACTTTGCTATTAAGTAAAGTCTAAAAATGCATGTTCTCTTGTTAAAAGCATAGTAAGTATATCAATTATCAGTCACATGAGGTGATTAAAAACATAATTGACTGTATGTTCATAACAAAGAAAACTGACCACTTTTTATATAATTTCCCAAACGCAGGCGGAAATGTTGTGTCGACTCGAATCGACAACGTAGTTATATAGCTTAATCTTAAATTAAATCAAAAACTAACTTTACATTTGAAGAAAAAAGGCGATAAAATATGTTTAGTCCATGATCAGACATGCATAGTACCAAGTACCAACTGATAGTTACTATCAAAATATCGGAGAGTAACAATTTCCGAAGGATCATTTTACGACCGCATTACAGATAGGTCGTCTATGAAATTCTTAAGTCGCGGTCATATCGAGCAGAACAACATCGCAACAACGTATATTGGTTCGTAATAGTTGGAAAATCTACTTAGTCCAGAGTAATATAAAGCCTAAAGTTCAAAAATAAGGTGCGTGGTGGATGAGAGGTTGCGAAAGTGAGTAATCGATATCGAGCTGAATCCGACATGGGAGACAGTTTTGGTTTCGTGATTTCATTGCTATTAGGGCGGCCGACCGGGTCCACGTTTATTGTTCAAGATACGAGTGGATTTGTGGAAGCAATTTCCTTTATACATTTTGTTTTGTCCTTTTCCTGCAGTTTGATGGTCCACTTCGTGAGTTGTAGGTGGCTTCGATTTACCGAAGCTCCCTCAATCGATACGATACGCATCTCTGCCGTGGATACCCGAGACAATGTAATTATATAATCCGGTCACGTATTTAGGAATGAACGAAAACTAATTTGCCGCAGAGTTCTTTTAGCAAAGATTTCTTAAATCCGAGCCTTCTGGTTCATTGGTTCAAAGACTCGATTTTTTTACGTGGAACTTAGAATTCGTAGCATATAAGCATAATATACCATACATTCTGTCTTAATATTTCAAATATTATTTCAATTACAACACTTACAAGACTTAGTAACACAAACCAAATGTCCTCAATGTAAATAAAACAGCTTACCTCATACATCCCATGTAATCTTTTTAATACGTAGACATTTAATGTTATATGTCTCGCTATTCACAGCGACATACCTCTAGAGCAAAGGTAAGAAAATGTGTCTCCCTTTTTAAGCTAAATAAACATAATATCGTCATTCAAGCCGGCACCTTAAGCGACCTCTGGTCCGTCGTCACGACCTCCTTTATTCGGAGAGTTTTTGTCAGTCTTCCCCATCTTTACCCTCGCCTACATTTTGTTGGGAATGTCGTTTCGTCCAAACACATTTACCTCGCATTGACACTGAAACGGTTTTAGGCATTAGAGTAAACATCGCGGTCACCCTTCTGCAGCTAAATGACTCCATGCTTCGGGGGTTTATAAAGTGGTGTAACGAAGGAGGCCATATCACAACCGGCAACAACGTATCGAAATAAAGCGGCTTCCGAAACGGTGCCATTTGAGGAATCAATCAAAGCCAAACGTTCGCACAATCAGCGTGCGTGGGTCGGACGAGCTAATCAAACTAATGGCCGCTGGAGGGCCAGGCTCGCGATTGGGCCGAGCTTGCCGCAACAAATCACAACAATAACACTGACGCCTGATTGATCGCAGCGAACCACCGACTTAATTCAATCCCCGTTACACCTGATCGATTCTTCATGAGAATCCGAAAACGCATGTAATACACAACACAATAGAACCGAACATTAAGGAAATCAAAAAGTGAACCTTCCCTAGACATTTATTAGCTACACGATCAATTTAACTCAATAGGTTCTATGATAATTTGAAAATTTGACCATTCAACATTTTCCGTGATCATACTTTTTAATATCAAGCAACGTTGAATATGATTTTGCAATATCAGTTCGCTTTCGACATGTGTTCAATACGCCAAGACTTTTCTAATATTAACAGCTACATCCCAATCCTAGTTGGTCTGCTAAGTCAGTAAAACGTCAAGTGTAGCAAGTGAAGCAACTCGATCATTTTTAGCTCTGTGTGCAGCGCCGTCAGGCCCCCGTCGGGTTAGTGTCGGGGCTTGGCCTGCCCCGCCACTCGCCGTTTGGACATTTATTAAGTAGGAAATACGAAAGAGCCGACTAACCGCTCTGTAAAGTTCAACTTGTACTACTACAGCGTTTTGCGAGTGACGTTTGCTCCCGTAAATATCTCTCAACTAGCTGAATAGCTTCATTTGGAGTAAACAACTTACATGTGTTTAATTTTTTGAGAAAAAATGTTTGTTGAGGTAGAACTTTTTCTGAACTAGCTCAAGTATATTGAGAACAATCTGATTATAAATATAATAAGGTACTTACGTAATGTTGAAAAGAAGTCACCATCCATCGAGTCGTCAGAGGTCTTCAATTCTGGACATATACTGCGTTGGTCCCAGCGGTCTGCTGTCCAACAAAACTACCGAAGCAACAATGCGCGTAGATTTGCTCCCGCAACAATGCAATGTCTTTTAGTATTCACCTGCCGACCCAAAATACGTAAATCCATTCAGTTTTCATAGCGGGCGTGCATTCCGAGCGCCATGCAGTGGTCAGACTTTTGCAGATACCGCACAAAGCCATTCTCTTTTTGTTAGCCCACGAAATCTAAATCAAAGGTTATCTGGACTCACTTTTGTTATTGCCGCTAGAGTATTCCGCAGTGGCCGGCGGTTGCGCTTCCGCTCATTCGAAACTTTTTGACGACCCAACTGGCTATTTGCTAAAAAAACGATCAGAACACCTTAGGTCGTCAGGATTTTCACAGTAAAAAGAAGTGGTCATCGCATCGTTCAGCGTTAACAAAATATTGTTATAGTCAAATCCCCGGTGTTGTTTGATAAATGCCAATAGTCTCATGCACAACGAACACAATAGTGGAGGACACAAAGCGATAAGTTTCAATAAGAGACGACGTCGGCGTATTTCTCTCGGGCAGTCTTAAAGACAGGTAACGTTACGTCATCTGCCGCACGCTTTACTCAGCAGCTCGTACAAAATAAACCCAGAGCAGCTGCTTATTGTATCGCTGACAGCAAAGCCTTGGTACGCTATTGTCGGGCTCCTCCCAAGAAATATAATAGCGACTTACTTGATCCTAAGAAGCCACAATACGTCGTCATTATTTCGCGCTTATGGAGCTGGCCCTCTTTTCACTTCATACACCTTGTATGGGGAGTTAAGTCAAAACAAATTATTGTTTAACTACACAATTTATGACGGACAATTTTTATATCAGCTTTGTGGAGATGTTTCATTTAAAGTCGTGATTTCTTTTCCTTTGTGTAGCAAATTTTACTTCATGTTATAAAATCTGACACAGAACATGATGTGCTAATATTTCGAAGGATCTTCACGATGTTAGAATATCTGGCCACTGAAAGTTAATGAAGTGTACCGCGAACACTTTACCCGTGTCAAACTGTCAGAAACACATCATATTTCACGCATTTTGTGTTTTTTAAGCGTCCGCCATGTCGATTTCGTTTAGAATTTATGAAAACTGATAGCGCGCGGTTGATTCGAACAGTTTTTGTTTTCGAGAGCTGTCATTTCGAGTGAGGTATGAAAAGGGTGTAAAAACAAAGGGAAAACATGATGCTACACTAATTTGTGTGTTAGCTGGAAAGTTGTAGTGTGTTGTGATCCGGTGTCGCGTCGCATTACCGTCGGGCGCGGCGGTCGCAGGCTCCGGTTTCGCAGAAGCGTCTCGCTTGACGCCATATTCGCGTTACATTCTATCTCACAACATTTTTTATATTGATTTAAAAACGAATGTTCATTGACATCATGCCTTTGAACTGACTTTTCACCAGGGTTAAATTATTCAGTGACTAAATTGCCGCATTGCAGTGCCTTTCAATTAGATGCTTCTCGCAAAAGAGTAATGAATAGGTGTCTAAAGTTCTATGTTCCTTAGCTACAGTAAACACTCAATATAGTATTCAATTCAATATTAAATACGCATGACATGTGTAGTGCCTTATATATACGGTCTAAATATAACGCAGTTTAATCTGATAATTACAATCCTATTAGCCTCAAACTATCCTATTAACCTTATAAACATGATCCCATTTTAGCAAAAATCTGATCGCAAAAACTTACATTTAATAAAGCCATCATTGCAAACGAACGTACTGCGCCGAACAAAGGACTGTGGAGTATGCAAAAAACATGCGTCCAAAAATTCGCAGCGCTCGGCAGGCAGGACCTTGCATCGCTACCTGCTACTTTGTGACATCTTGATGTAGGGGTGCTACTCGTGTTTAGTTTAGTCGTATTGGAGCTAATATGAAAGTTACGATTTAAAGCTTTACGATGCAGAACTTTATTTACCAAAATTAAGAAGAATTTAAATAATTTTGGTAAGATTATAATTTCATTTATATCAAACATAAATTAAATTGTTATTTTTCCACTGAAAAAATATTTAGAATACATTTCTGCAGCAATAAAAGTCATATAGGAGGTGAAGAGGGGAGGCCTTTGCTCAGCAGTGGGACACTAATATAGGCTAATAAGATACAAAAAAAAGTAATACAAACAATAACATGTATTTCGGTAAATGAATGATTTCATCATGATGATTAGTCAAAAAAATAATTCTAAAATCATTTGGACTGGTACTTTTTTATAATTGTTATTTAGAAGTTTTGACGATCTTATTGTGATATTATTATTATTAATGTTGAGTGTTGCCACCTGTAAAACGTAAACATATTTTTTGAAATTAGAATTACATAAATAAATTGCTCTGAATTGTCTTAGCTTAAAATAATATTTGTAACTGACAATTCAAAGGTGCTTGTTGCTAGGCCTACTCAATAAAGAAAAAGAGTATCGACTTTGACTTTCACTTTGACTTTGACTAAACGTATTATTATGTACCTACGACAGTGCTTAGTTATACAATACATAGAGGGTTGCTACTTATATATCCGTAAACAAAAAAACAAACAAACGTACACGGCTGAAAATGGTTTTATTGTTTTTCAAAGTATTCCCCTTGATGATCTATGCACTTTTGCATTCGCGTGAACCAATTTTTAAAGCACTTCTGCCACTCCGCCTGAGGTACCCCCATAACGTGTTGTTTGAATGCGTCGACAGCATCTTCAGCGGTCGAAAATCGTTGACCGCGTAATTTATTCTTTATATTTGGAAATAAATAAAAATCGTTGGGTGCCAAGTCAGGGCTGTACGGCGGATGACCCGTTAATTCCACATTTTGACCCTCCAAAAATAGAGGTGTTTCGCGTGACGTATGACAGCTGGCATTGTCATGATGAAGAATGATTCTTCGTCGCTGGTTAGTTTTACGAATTTGTTCAAATACTTCCGGTAAGCAAATGGTCGTGTACCACTCTGAATTAACCGTTCTACGGTTTTCTAGTGGCACTGTAGCTACATGGCCATTAATACCGAAGAAGCAGGCCACCATTTGTTTCAATGTACTTTTTGCACGAGTAACTTTCGTAGGGTTCGGCTCATTTTGAAACACCCATACCGTTGATTGTTGCTTCGTTTCGGGATCGTATGCATAGATCCAGGATTCGTCACCTGTATAGATGTTATAAACGGCTTTTGAGTCACCACGGTTATATTTTTTTTACATTTTATTGCACCATTCGACGCGAGCATCTTTTTGCTCTTTTGTTAAGTTGTGGGGTATCCAACGCGAACAAATTTTTTTTACAGCCAAATAATTATGTAATATGCTATTAATGCTGGTCATAGAAATACCCAGAGTCGCCTCTATCTCGCAGTACGTAACATGTCGGTCGTCCATTATAAGTTTTCGCACAGCCTCGATATTTTGTTGTACAACGACCGATTTCGGGCGACCTGCCTTAACTTCGTCCGTAAGCATACTACGTCCACGATTGAACTCACTAAACCAGTGATACACAGTAGTTTTAGATGGGGCTTCATCACCAAAAGTTGAAGTTAGTTGATCTATGCACTGTTGTTGCGTTAAACCACGCCGAAAATCATAATAAATCATAGCACGAATATTTTCACGAGTGAGTTCCATTCTTGCTGCGAGATGACATTTAAAACCCGTCAAAAACAAAACACGAGCGTTAATAAGAAAGAAAAAATATACCGGCCAGTACTTAAAAAAGTTCAAATTTTACCATGGAGGTCAAATATGCTATTTAAGAAGATTGTAATCCCGGTTTCCGGATATATAAATAGCAGCCTATGTAATTAAAACAAGGTTTAGTGATAACAACAACCAACTAACTGATATAGTAATTATTTATGGATTTATATTATAACTAGCCTCAATTTTGTAAATACTAATAAAGCTGAACGATTACTAAAGATCGGTACTAAGAAGTAGATAGCTAAGATAATAATTAACATTGTCGTCACTAACTCAACTTTGAATTGAACCTAATGTACTTTGCATCAGGTGACAGCCCTAAAAGCTTCATCTGCCACTTGAACGATCGAAAGGTACGACGACGGCGCGCCGGTATCAGTAAGGAATGTAGGTACTGTAGTGGGTGACTTTAACAGTTTCCGTCCCTCTCAAACGCAGCCGGTCTCTCGTAAGCTAAATACTTGCGCGCTCTCCGTCGCACACTCCAACATTTCCAATACTTACCTGAGTGAAGTAATATACATCTGTTGCGGTTCTCATTTCTCGCTCACACTCGAGCCCCGAAACGAATTGTTTATATTCGCGTCCCGCTCTCGGGTCTCGTGCACAGGGGGTAGACGGTATTCGCATTTGTTTGTGTTGGTGTTCGTTTATTTAGTGAACTTGGAAGCTTGCTTTCGTGTTTGTGCATAGGGTACAACTCGCGTCTGTATGCGTGAATTGTAGAGGCGCGACATAGCTTTGCCGTCTCTGTGACTTAAAAGTTTTGTATGGAATGGGACCAGCCAGTTAGTTGTGCGCCGGCCGGCACGCGCGATGGACGTGTGCGAGACCTTCGCGTTAAAGTTCTTCGTAATACTCCGACTGCAAAAACTTGTTTCCTGAAACAATGTTTCATTCTAACTTGTAGAAATATTATATTTTAAGTGACTGTATGTACTCATAAATAAAGTGCTTTGGTTCTCTGTGCGTTCTTTGTTTATCTGTGAAACTGCAACGTGTTTGGTTCAACGGATTACGGATGAGGTTGGTCGACGCACCATTCTCGTGTTCTGGGCAGAGCTACAGTATTATTGTACATGAATTAAATAAGATTCCGGCACATTTCGTTGTTTAAAATAAAAACATACTCAAAGACACAATAATTTGTGAAAACCAGTGAAATGCTTAATGAATCGAAATATAATAAATAATTCGATGAACAATATTAACTCTAAATTACATGGCATATCCTGATGATTATAAATCTTGAACTATGAGATCAAGCATAATAACTATTGTAGAAAGTCAACATATTTAGACCACGTGCAGACAGAAATGATACCGATGACTAATAACAAACAAATGCACTTCAGAAGAAAAAATATCATTGCTGTGATTCATTCATATTGACAATACTTATTAAGGAGTATTGTTTGTTTCTGAATACACATGTATAGCAAAGCTTATATAATAATTATTATATAAGTGAGACACCGAAACAACTTTGATAAATAGCTACTAGGTAATACAGTAATCTCAGTATGAATGTGATTATGTTGACATCATTATCCGATATTCTATAACCTCGTCCATCCACAGCTTCGTTGAGTTCATCAACCTAAAAATATAAATAGACGTTGAATACAGATGCACATCATGCCGCTTACACATAAATTCTGCCGTGAACCTCAAATCCCCTTTTATAATTCGTTTCCTACAAGCAAAATTCAAGTTTACTGAAATCAAATAGGTATACTCAAATATGCATTAACTGACCACGTCTACAAATAAATAATAATAATATATTCTTTATTGCACCAAAAAAAAAGACAGCAATAAAAAGTTTACATTTAACTTAGGTAGCAACAGGCAGTCTTATCGCTAAAAAGCGATCTCTACCAGACAACCTTTGGGTAGTAGGAGATTTAGAAAGAAGAGTTAGGAACATGGTAGTGTACAAATAACAAAAGGGAGAAAAATAACACAAATATCTTAATTTCAAGCTTGAATACACATATAAAATCATAAAATATATTAGGCGATTTTAACTTTGTCCTTTACAGATTTTGGGTTATATAGTATTTATAAATAATACAAAAAGGAAAACTAATAGATTAGAATATATAATTATTAATTATGCTAGTTGATTCGTAATAAAAGGTTACTGCAGACAATTAAGTAAAAAATATTGTTGATACCTTTTTATTTCTAACGAGAAGCTATATAATATTAATAAATAATACAATAAGGAAAAAGAATAAATTATAATTATTAATGATGGTAGTTGATTCGTGATAAAAGTTTACTGCAGACGACTAAGTAAAAAAAAATTGATACTGATTAATTTCTAAAGAGAAGCTGGCGAATTCACACAGTTTCCCTAAGTCCACATTAATCCAAACATTCCCACTAAAGTTACCTCCATTGTCAGAAAGGTTATTGTCCAAAACAATTGATATCTCCATTTGTATCAATAATACAAGAGGCCGATATCTACGTGTGCTGGTACGTGGCCAGAATCTATTGAAGCGAATCCTCCCCAAATTCATATGAAGCTTTGTAGGGGAAGCAGGTATCAAATATTTCTTGCGAGTAACTCACAATATGGGTGATTTGATCAAAATGATTCTATTTACAGATTAGTGGTAATCAAATGCCTTTCCCTATGTTACTTTAGCGCAGAGTAGTTGTATTGAGTGTGAAAGAGGTGATTATATTTTTGTACCTACCTAACCTAAATATCATTATTATTACTTCCTAGGATATAGTAAGATTAGTAAGTTGGTCAAGGCTAGGCAGATAATAATAGTCCCTAAAATTCTAATAATATTTGTTAATGAATCGGTAAAAACTTATCTAAGTTCTATGTTAAATAGGTAGGTACGTTTATTATTGCGAAAATATTGATATAAACAAAATTTGTTTAAAATTTGCTTTTGTCACCTTCATATATGGAGATAAAAAAGAAACATAGTCAAAATAAAAATGTTTAATTTATAGACCAAAATCCTAACCAAACTCCCAAATCTAAAAATCTTCGTTTACTTAACCTAAATTTTTAAATTATTGCTTATACCTAAGCCCTAATAAGGTAACAAAATATACATATATGTACATACTTAATATAAACTGTCTCTAGTCATAATAGGGAAATATAAATCTGCAAATAATGTATGCAATATTCAAATCCATGTGTTTTTTAACAACTATACAATAAATGTTGGCTTACCTTAAATCCCACAAAATTTGAATTGTTACGATTTCCGCGTCACAGTAAATACCTAATAGCATAATGTATCTCTTTAAATGCTAAAACAATATCACTAGATTACAGCAACGGACGATTGTACCTTTAGTCGCATTCAATTGATTTTGTACTCCTGAAACTAATTAGACTTGAGGTTTATGTAAACCGACTTGTATTAATAACTAACTTGCTGTATGTTAGTCATAACACAATCTCAGCAATACCCCTTGATATTGATTAAGGTAATAATTAATATCCCTGGCTGTGTTTGCATATGAGACAAAATCTACTTTGATTATTAACTATTCATAACTCAATTTATAATTTTAGTTAAGCATTATTAATCCCTTCAACAATATATAACGGTTGCTGCAACATACAGAATGGTATACTTTGTTAATGTGTATTTTAATTTCCATGATTTAATAATATTAATGTTAAACGGGATAGCATATTTGTCCTACTTGAAACTGCTACTGAAGACAGGCCAAAAAACGTTTAAAATTCACAAAATTTACTTACCAAAGTCTTTCAAGCCCTCCTATTTGAGGTTCCACAAAACCTATCCCGCCTAGTTTTAATCCGATTTCGTGCTAAATATTGTATTCTACATTATAATTTATATATAAATCATTGGACCCACTATCGGTCTCTGATATTTATTCAGTTCCCTTGTTAAGAAGCTTACAATTCGCTGCCGTTACAGTATTGTATTAATTAATAATTCAGAGCCAATTTCCAGGGACCGAACGGTATCTCTTCTGGGCAGCCCATTTGTTTGCCTGGATTACCTACTTCTCCTTGAAGCAAACATTTATTACATGCGCAACCACTCTATAGACAAACAAAATTATTAGCTTGTGGCATACATGGACATAAAATTAAACCAACCAGTCAAAAACTTTTGAGGTAAAACATTAAAAGGAAAAATAAGTTGCCAGGGTACCGGGTAAAATATCTCACTTTCGTTCGACAACCGTGCTACTTGAAGAGAAAAATTACTAAGAATGTACCAGCAATCGCTAAATCAAAGTATCACAGTGATGAGAATACCTAAAAATGACTTGTAATAAAAAAATCGGCCAAATAAACATCTCACTGACGAACAATAGGTATTTAATGCTTTTTAAAAGTTGGTATTTATGACTCAGTTCCTGTATCATGTTCAGTATTAAAAGCAGGCAAGTGTTAATTTGCTTAACGAAGATGTGTTCCGAAGATATATTTATATATCTTCGGAACACTTTCGGAACATATAGTTTAATGGGTATGATATGGATACGGGCTGTGGAGGAAACATCAAGTATTGTATTACAGGCTCAGTGGTCTTTATCGAGGCAAAATTTCATTATACTCGTACCCCCATTCCATCTACCATTCAATTGGAACACCTTCGTACAATTGGGAGGGCTGCCTCAATGGGTTGTCGGATGAAATTTCTTAACATTCTTCGTTCATAATGAGCGAAGCCTGTCGTGAAATGGGCAGTAACGGTATAATTGTATTGCGAAATGAGATCGACTGATATTAAAACAGATTAGAATCTGCTTAATGAGTGCTTGTCACATTCATTTATGTCTAAAAGAGTTATATTTTTAGATAAATTGGTTTTCATTCTTTTTTACACACAATTACTGCACTCAATGAAGAAATGTATATTTGTATTGCGTAACTAGTGTTAGTTTTCTAACATTGACAATTAGTAACAATAATATTGAACAAATGCTTGAAATTTAATAAAGTAGCATCTAAATTATTTTAAAATGCATTAGTTTTGTATGTTTTTAAAGTGGGGGCAATTAAATCAAATACAATACAAACTTGAAGATTTTGTAATACTTTACAAAATCTTAAAATTGAAAACATTTTTCAATTACTTTACAAAATCTTATTTTGCCTATATTAAACCACAATATAATAAAAAATAGTTATAATCAAGTATGTAATAAGTCTATACTACTAAAGTGTTATATTTAACAACAAAAGACAGCTGCAAAGTGTTAATACACAAAAAATATTCACACAAGTCTGATAATAACATTACCCCGGCTTTCATAGCCAAGTAAAAATAAGTGGGCCCGCATTGAATCAACGGTAATGAAGATGAAGACATCATTATAGAACCGGTTCGGGTGACCGAGGCGGCCCGCGAAGTTCCAACAACTTTTTTCTTCGAAAACGTTGGGTCCGGTTATGGTACCTGAATAAGTCGTTGGATACATACGTAGCTATTTGAGTTGTTCTATGTGAATTTTAATGGGTGGTTTACATGGTAATATGTTATATGTAGGTTGATTTAAAGTAGTACGATTTTTATTAATAAATTGGTATTTATAATAACGAATATAAATACCAACATGTACAATTTCAAATAAAACACAAATAAATTCAGTAGTAGAAGTGTCGTCCGCTACGCCTCTTCATAGAGGCTGGTAAAAAAAATATTTTATACGAAGAATTAATTCAGAAAAAATCTTAACACCACGAAGTAGAAAACGAACGTACAGGGTGCAGCGTTAAATTTATGGTTCTCACCCCCCCCCCCCCCCCCACCCTCCATGTTGAAACTGTATACATTGGCGTTAAATGCCTGCCTTTGGGTCACTGACTTACATAATGTGTTACAAAATGTAGCTCAATCAGTCCAGTAGTTTCCGAGAAAATTGGCTTTGTGACAGAGTCGCAACATAAGTGTTCCTTTTTTACGTTCATTTCTATTAAAGGTAGAAATAGCAGTCAAAAAGAGTTTTATTTAACGTTACATTAACAAAGATAAAGCTGGTTAAATATCGCAATATTGGTTTTTTCTTTGACCTAAATAGCGAAAGTTTAGGAAGAGGAAGCTGACAGAAAAATGAAATATTTTTTTCAAATGCTCAGTAAATCCTTGAGGATACAGATGATGATCAATTAAATTATAAACCTCTAGTCAGACATTGACTCAAGATGAATAATGATTTTTAATGTATTTTTCATTTCTTTAGCCAAATCATATCTCCCAGCGCGTCTCTTGATCCCAAAGGATACAAACAAAATGCGGAACGAGTTTAATGTTGATACTCTTTAAGTATTATTTGAAAATGGGGGAGATTGGAAATGTTTACTCGGAGAGATCTACTGTCAATTCAACAAAATTCATTCATGTGCTAACCCGATATCATTAATCATTTCAACTAAAATTTAGAGGACCCTTCTCCGGTGATAACCTGGCACCCACATTTTTTGCGATTGCGTTTGTATTATTCATGTGTGTAAAGCTGAATATACAATTATTCGCATCACATAGAGAAGGTATGACCAAGCACCTTTTATTCAACTACAGCAACGTCAATAGTACATTGTGTATTAAGGGCGGGAAATAAGAAATTACGAACGAGTGTCAAGCGAAGCGAGGGCTTAAAATGTTCACGAGTTCGGAATTTCTTTACCGCCCGTGGCACACACAATGTTTTTCATCACACTTGTGAGGAAAAAGGAGAATTAATAAAAACAAACTTCTGTATAACATTGAAATTTTATTGAAAAATCAAACAGGGGGTGGTCATGGTCACAGATAACATCAACACAAGTTATTTTACAATGTTGTTTTAAAAAGTACAAATGACAAAATTATTTAAGATTTCTTTGCATTGGACTAAACCAAAGACTAAACAATATGGATAATATAAATGTCACTCCCAAATTAAAAAAAAAAAAAACACTTTTCCGCCCTAGGGCGAAAATTTCAATTTCCCGCCCGCAACGCCTACGTGTAAATAAATCTTTTTCGAGCAAGTTTGATGAAAAAAATATTGTAACACCGAAGGCATGGAATACCGGTATTTTTTTTATTGTACCATACATATAACATGCCCTAGGCCCTAGGGCATGCTATTAGTAGCACCATACATTTTTGTATGGTAAAATGAAATAAGTTTAGGCATTGTTTCGAATAAGTATTAATAATCCGGGCACTTACTTATTGGACATCAGCCTATAAATAGTTACATAGGTTATTTTATTAGTCTTTAGTGAATCAGAGAATGGTATTTTGTCAGTAAAGGACTTTTTGTTAATAGTATTCGCTATTTTCCTCTAGAAATATTACGCAACACATTTTCCTTTTTGCAGGCGTCTATATGAAACGAGAAATGTTATCTGGTTTCGGGAGTTTATCACATAAAAACATCTTGAAGGGTAAACATCTCTATCCCTTTTAGGCCTCGTTTATTTAATTCATCGCTGGACTCTTTCACCAGGCGATCCCTGATAGCATTCAGCGGGATATCGGTCATGTGACGAGGGCCCGTACCATACTTTGAGTTAAATTTACTGGATGATATTTACTTATTCACTGATACCCATCCCGCGTGTAATCTACGCTCTTACGAAGTTATTCATGAATTTTATAATTATTTGTTTGAAACGTTAAAGGGTAGATTTAGGCGCCATGTATATTTAAACACGATTCGTAATCACACAATCAATATATAATTAACTATCAACGTATTTAATGTAGATAGTTGGTCGTTGGACTCGGCGGGTCGATTCGGCTCAGGTCAGATTTAAATGATTAAACTTTAAGGTTCTTTAAATATGTTCCTATTTTATTTGAATTATTACTAGTAGTCCGCCTCGAAATGAGAACTCGCGATTTTCTTGCAAACGAGTTAAACAATGTAACAAGACCCTAATGATGATTTTTTCGAGCCTTCTAGCTCCATAACCCCGTGATCGATTACGCTCATGATCTCATGAACGAACTCTCAAATTGTATTGAGCTCTACTAAATCCCCAACAAATTTCATATAGATCAGCAAAACTTTACTAAAGCTATCGCGCGACAACTAGTCAAAATAAAAAAGCCATCGAAATACACAGACGTCTAAGTAGCCAGCTGACTGTTCCGTTATGTCCGAAGTTGTCTGTAAGAACTTCACACCGCTCGTTCGATAAAAATAGGTTAAACGATGATGTTAGAAATATATGCACAACCTCTTTTATGTTGAAAGATTAGTGAGAATCCCTAGTTCAAGATGTGCTTTGATAACGTTTTATCTTGGACATAACGGTCCTTTCTTTGTTCGGTCAAAGGTCTAACCCGTTACCTTTCCTAACGGTTCCTAAAGCTAATTTTATTTGGACTTTATTTCGAACGTGACCATTAAATCCTGCGAATGTGTCCTATAATAGGTTAAAATAAAGGGCCGCTATGTAACGTCGCCATCCCCTGTTGCATATCCGTGCGGTTTCCATTACAGAGGTGTGCTTAGCCGGTGGGTCTTAATGGCCCATACACCCATTAAACAACCCCACAACCATAGACTTTTTTAATGTAAAATCAACAAGCAAAATTGTCATTCTTATTGTGAAAATGGGCATGTGGATGTTGCTGTTTTTGGGTCTCTTTATTGGATTTATTATTTGATGTCGACGGCAAATGGCGTGTAGCTTGAGTAATAATTTGGCGGGTTTAATATATTTGGAGCGGGGGCTTTTTTTTAGCTTTTTTTATGGTAGCTGATTTCCAAACGGACACTATTGTTTAATAAATTTCATATTTAAATAGACATTTCGTAAATGGCTTCATTCAATAATTTAGTAACTAATAATCGTAAAAACAAAAAAATACATTAGGCTAAGGTAAATTTTGTATTAGTATAATATAAACGGCCTGCTAGCTTAGTAAGGTAGCGCCTACGGAGTAAAAGATCCCGGGTTCGAATCCTGTTAAAGGCATATATTTGTGTATTTACTCCAAATATTTGTTCCTATATGAGTCACTCATAGATGTTTTTTATGAATATATTTATCTATATAATATATATCATTGCCTTATACTCACAATACAAGTCTTATTGAGCTTATTTACTGTGTGTAAGATTGTCCCATGATTATTTATTTATTTACTAATTGCATTTAAACCCTAGGTATTAGCATTGATTTGTTATTAACCGTAATATAATATGTACGTATACTGAATCTAGAGTTAGACCGCGCCCGCGCCGCGACTGGCGATGATTTAGGCCTACAAGCTGTGCCTACCCGGCGGCCTAGTGAATAATGAATGATATTTACTTGCTAGATTCCTTTAATAATTCAACTCAGTGCCAATTAAGGAGAATGAAATGTAATCTAACATTCAATACCAGATTATATTGTTGTTATATTTTTTTGGTGTTCTTGATTTAAGTTAACAATCAAAAAGTATGTCACTAAACTCTACCCACTACATGTAGTAAGATCTATTAAAATGTTATATGTAACATGTCAATTAACAGCTTGCTAATAAATTTATCTAATCTAGGACTACTAACTGATGAATGAATACAGACTGACAAACTGATGAATATCATAATACAAACCTCTTGTTGACCTGTAGAGTTAAATGAAAGACACGTACATTTAGTTAGGCATTTGTAATGCGACTCCTCAAGATACTAAAATCAACCTTATATCTATATATCCTTATAGGTACTATGTTACATGCTATGCACACCTCACCTGGGGGGTGCTTGAGAAAAAAATAGAATACATTCTTTTCACACACTTCACCTTCACCTTCTTTACACCTTAGACCTTAGTCAATCATAGGATTCCATGGGAACTATAAAAACTTAGGTTTATTTAATAGCAACATACCCATAAATGTGTCATTGTATTGTAGAGACCTTTCGTGTTTTCAAGTAACAGTTTAAAAAAGAAAGTCAAGCTAAACACTACAATTACACGTCAAATTAAAATAATACCCAGTGCTTGTCACCCTGTTCACGACTACTTATCGTTCACATCTGAAGGCGGAGCAGCTCCTTAATAATATATTATAGGAAGGAAAAATAAAATAACGAAATATGCCGGACTAAGTGATTGATACAAATACCTTCCAGAACAATTATTGTAATTATACCCTAGCACGCATCGAATCTTATCTACATGTGTTTGTAATGTAGAAGCAACTATGACAAAACGCAACCTGTTTTTATAATTAACTTTCATTTTATTATACTCTAAATATTTAACTTAATTTCTTGATTTAATATTAGATTCGAATACAAACTAACGCCTAAATAGCTAATGAAAAAATACCTCTTCTTAAATGTTTTTCTTAGATAAAATCTGAATTCATTAATCATAAAAATATTATAAGTACTTCATAATTAATTGTTTTTGTTAGTAGCTAACTGTAATGGTTTGTATGTAGGCTTCTGAAGGTAAATTATACGTTTTATTTTACAGAATACGAATTGTTGCTAAGCCCTCAGACATTTAAATAAAATTTTGACTTTTAGTGTTTGTGTCAGTGATATTAATACAACTATGTACACAAATGGACGGACTATGGGGGGCTCCGCTTCGGTGGTCCGGTGGCTGTTGTTCCTGCTACTCGGTGTCGGGTGGCAGGTTCGATCCCAGGCAGTACAACAATCCTCAGAAGTGGAAAGCTCATTCAATTTCTACTACGAACAATCATGCTGCACTCCAACGAATCCCAAAAGTAAATATCACGTCAGACACAGAAAAGGTAAGTTTTAAAACATTTATTTTTATTTCGTTTGCTACGTCTTCTGACACACCATTTGAATAACGTGGACTTTTGGATCTTTGTGAATTCTGCTAAGATGCATTTGAAAACCAGCGTGTTCACGTTAAGGTGCACACACAGCCATGTAATCTAAACGCTACTATCACTAACACATTCATAAGTGAGACGCTTTCAAGGGTCCACGGTGTATGGTGAGAAGGAAATATTAATAACCGGGCGTGAAAGTGAGAAGGGATTATTCTTTTGTTTCATTGCCCTCCCGACAATGATGTCGAGAGTGAGAATTTTAATACAGTTGTAGAACGAGTAGTTAATATTTCGCCGCACACACTACAACTTCGGGATGTAGGTAGGTACCTATAGGCGTACCCCTTTGAAGTGTGGTGTAATAGGTGCTTTCTACTCGTACTACCTAGTTACTATTCTGGATAATTTCATAACACTTTTAATAGTGGGCTACAAAATAATTTCATGTTTCTGTAGAGCATTTTTGGTCAATTGATGTTTCAATAACATGAATTCAAAAATAAATACCAAGATTTTTAATAAAGAATTCCAAGAAAATCCCAACATCAAAAACTGTTGTTTTTTACCATAGCAATAAATAATGTATTATTTTATTTTTAAATATTTAAATTATATTTAGGTTCTGATAAAACTCCATATTTATCAAAAATGTACACCAATTAGGTTTACACCAATGTCCGCCGGATTATTGCTAAATTATATCGGCACACAATTATTTAGCGTAGTTGCGGCAATCACTAATTGTTATTACTATTGTAGGCTTTGCCAGCCTAGTGAGGAGACGCGGTTAGGATAGCGCAATATTAATGCGCAATTTACCATCCATTAAACATTGCGGGCTTAAACAGTTTGCTCAGGGCTAAATGAATGCGACTAGTGATGTACCAAGGAAATATTCCCGGTTACTATCTTCCATCTTTTATGCCGTATTTTCGCGAAATTTTGAGGAAATAATTATCTCGTTATATACATATATTATCCACCTCTGTCGCAATAGAAATTGACGGCCTTGCGTTACTATAACAAAATTTGTAATTGATATGTAATCACGTAGTAACGAACATCTATTCTTTATTATTACTTAATTATTAAAATACTAACTTTTGCCCGCGGCTTCGCTCGCGTTAAATTCGGGGTAACAAACCATACAAAGTTCCACCCCTCATTTTAGGGAAGTGGGGGGTTAGAAAGAGACAAAAAGTAGCCTATGTCACTCTCCATCCCTTCAACTATCTCCTCTTAAAAAATCACGTCAATTCGTCGCCCCGTTTTGCCGTGAAAGACGGACAAACAAACAAACAAACACACACATTCACTTTTCCATTTATAATATTAGTATGGATTGGACGAAAATGTAGCTAATGCATACTTTTGTATACTTGTAAAGATGGAGAAAAAGCGGGAAAACAAAGTTTACCAACAATATCAGCTATAGCTAAATAAATTTACTGATTTCTTGAAGCTATTAATAATAAGTATCCACTAAACAATCGATTACAATGCGAAAATCTAGCATAATAATCATGAAGATTGTTAATATTATCGGCAACTTAAGGTTTTAGCAATAAAATCATTTTCAAGCAAATTCTGATTCATGCGTAAACAGTCACTAAAACGTTTTAAGTATCATATTGGAGCAAAATCAAATGAGTTTTTGATATAAGACGAAGGCGGAATATTACTCTGTGTGTAGGCCCAGGAATATTCCCAGGACCGTCACAACACTAAGGCCCAGGAATATTCCCAGGACCGTCACAACACTACACGCGGCAACTTGTATCATTAAACATGACCACACATAATGAATATCCGCGGCATACTGCACTTGTTTCGATTTGATTATCATTCGGTTGGTTGTTTGTTTTGACTAAACAATAACTAATCCTATTTGTGGCGATATTAAATTGCGATTTATTTAGGCCTGCATAGATCCTGTTTAAATTAAACTTAGCAAACTGATATTTCACACTAGTGAACCGAAACCTGGTTCTGCAAAATTTTAAGTTTGAAAATTAAAGTGGTGTCTGTGACGCAGTGAGTGCTATACCTGTCTTCTTATACGTGGGGTCAAACAAATGTTTACGTTACTTTTGCTACTTTGCTACCGTAAGCCAGGAACCAATTTCGCTGGTCATCGTGTCCCAGGCGATAACTTGTCAAGTGGTTAAGGGCAATGTGTAATGAAGCCTCGTGAGGTCAGCTGTCTCTCCGTTGGTGGATTGAGGAACAACAGCGCTTTAATCTATTTAAAAAAAATGGTCCTCGCGTCCCGATTGAAACTTAGTCAGATGATAGTTTTTTTTTTTTTTTTAATACCACGACGGTGGCAAACAAGCATACGGCCCGCCTGATGGTAAGCAGTTACCGTAGCCTATGGACGCCTGCAACCCCAGAGGATTCACATGCGCGTTGCCTACCCTTTAAGAACCTATACACTCCTTTTTTGAAGAACCTCGTACTGTAGCCCGCTGGGAAAACCTCGGCAGGGAGTTCATTCCACAGTCGCAGCGTTCGTGGGAGGAAATTCCTCTTAAACCGTACAGTGCGCGACCCATTAGACTCCAGGGTGTGAGGATGAACACCCTGCCGGCGGCGAGCGGTGCGGTGATAAAAAGCTGCCGTGGGCATCATATCAAACAGTTCTTCAGAGCATAACCCATTGTACAAGCGATAGAACACACATAAGGAGACAAAGTCTCTCTTAGACTCAATGGTTCAATATCGCTCGTGAGTTTGGGATCATCGACGATCCACAGCGCGCCTTTGCACCGAGTCAAAGGGCCCAAGCTGGTATCCAGGTGCTCCCGCCCAAGGTTGACAGCAGTACTCCATGTGGGGTCTGACTTGCGACTTGTATAGAAGCAGTCTCTGCCCCGGAGTGAAGTATCTCCTCGCTCTATTGAGCACACCGAGATTTTTGGATGCCAGCTTGGCCTTCCCTTCAAGGTGACTACGGAATTGGACATCGCTGGAAATGTCGACACCGAGGATCCCAATACTCCCTGACATTGTAAGGGTTGTGCCTTGGAACTGAGGGACCACAGTAAATGGGGTTTTCTTAGCGGTAAACGCGCAAACTTGTGTCTTTGTGGGGTTGAATCGAACTAAGTTGTCCTGACCCCACACCGAGACTCCAGAAAGAGTGTTCTAGATATCGGACACAAGTTTTTCACGTCTCTCTACCACAACGGATCGAGGGATATTGGCACGGCCCGTGTAACAGGCATCCCCAGTACTGTCGTCCGCATAACAATGAATGTTGCCGATAGACAACATATCATTGATATGCAGCAAAAGCAGCGTTGGGGATAGCACGGAGCCTTGCGGGACACCAGCGTTTATGTCCATGCTTTCGGAGCAATTGCCGTATACTACAGCTCGTATGCTTCTGCCGGACAAAAAGCTGGCGACCCATTTGCACAATACCTCGGGCAGGCCGTAAGCTGGCAACTTCAATAGAAGACCTCGATGCCAGACCCGATCGAATGCCTTAGCTATACCAAGGCTGACTTCCAATGCCTCTCCCTGAGCCTGTTTATAACCTATTATAAATGTAAATAAACATTAGTCTGCTGTATCGCAGTGAAAAGACCGTCAGCTGGTCACGTGAACATACGATCTTCAGGGCATCAGCCTGACGGTATTTCCACCTCGATACAGCCGGCTGACGATTTTTCATGTTTGCAAGAGCATATACGAGTAAACTATCATCTGACAAATTTTCAATCGGGACGCGAAGACCGTTTTTTAAGTGATTTATAGGCTGCCGTTCCTCAACACACCAACGAAGCGGCAGCTGACCTTCACGAGGCTTCATTATACATCGCCCCTAACCACTTCACAAGTTATCGCCTGGGACGCAATTGGTCATGAAATTTGTTCCTGGCTTACGGTCCATAATCATAATATGCAAAACTCATTCAACATCTTTGAGTAATAAATATCTTACGGACCCGAAAAACTTACTACTCCCATTATACAAACTTTCAGAACTGTAATTTTCAGACCAGATTTTACCTTCCGATTTATTTTAATCAGGCGTCCCCTCGGATTACAAATCACAGCCAACTCGGGACGTTTGGTTCAACTCAGACGTCATCAAAAGTGTCAATCACGGATGTTTTCGAATAGCAAAACCGATTATCGGGCGTATTAAGTCGGTTATTGTTATCGACAGGCGGCCATCGGAGCGTGAAGTAGATTAGGGACATCATAATATGCCATATTTTTGGCGTCAGCTGCATGGAGCGCTTGCACGCCCTGTAGTTGTGCTAAGGTTTTTTGTTGGAGTTCTTATTAAATTCGAATTTGCGTGGCCCTCTTTTTTGTGCTCTCGAAAATATGATCGAGTCCTAAACTTTTAGGGATTGGCGTGTTATAGACATGTGCAATGCTACCTTCCTATTATTTAATAACAACCTAAAAAATATAACGACAGCACCTAATATTAGATTATCGATTGGATTACAAGGCAATTTGATGTAACTTACACTAAATCATAAAGTTCAATGATTCTTATAAAAGTATCCAGTAAAATAAGGTAACCTTTGTAGTAAGTAATAAATAACTTTGTTACAGTGTGGTGTTAACTCAGCGGAAAAAAGAACAACCTAATTATATAAAACTGTATTTTTTTAAATAAATTAAACGAACGCTTAAGAAGAAGGTCCCAAGGGTTTGTCACCATAAACATTACAAAATTAATAGTAAAATGTAATATTTTTCCTACTTTTAACACTGCACTAGTTCTCATTAAGCTTCAACCGTTCCATCCCACGATTGAACCGGCAACAAAACTAGTATGTTGCTAATTACAGAGGGTTAAGCAGCGGGTTGAAAGGCCCGAATAAGTTTGGGATGATTCTTTGGCAGAGTAAACGAGGACGGACAAACGCCGCTGGCCCGGTCTGTCATTAGTAGGGCAGTGTTTTGCGAACCTCACAATATAGCCGCGCTTAATGAAAGGGTTTGATGAACTACACGAATGTTCAATTTAAACGGTATGTTGTCTACACACGATGAGGCTTTACATGTCCGTGTCATTATGTGTAGTAAAAAGCGGGTTTTTTATAAAGAAAACGAAAGTGTTCTCTTTATTTAAGTACCTACTATGTTAGTACAAGGTTAAATATGTACTACCACTGTTGTTATATTTAAAAAAAGAGCATAGTTTTGACCAAAGTTCAGGTCAGGCGACTGCTTTACCATATTAATTCCTTAAGACGTTTTGTTGTAAATGGTAGTATTTTTCCTAAATTCTACTTTCAGAATAAATACAATTGAAAATATTTTTGAGTTTCATACTTTTATTCACTCGCTTCTAAATGATAAAACATGGATTTATCATCCAATCTGCACAAACAAAGACTACAAAGCTGAAACTCGTAACAAATTCTGCAAAACACAAACTAAAATTACCAACAACTTAAGCACTAAGAGCAGACGGGATCAGAGGCAAATCTCCAAACAAAATATACAGAGTTCAAAGAATAAGCACACTCGTCCGAGGAAAAAGCAAAAAAGCACACAATAAGTGAAGGAGGTTTGAGAACGGCTTCCGGTCTAGTCAAAACTTCCAACAGATCCTTTGACCGGCTGACCAGGCGCTTGAGATGGGCCAGCTAACGGATATTAGTAGTTCTGGATCAAATTTGCATCACTTCAACCGTATAGTTTATATACCTAACTCCTACCCTGAGAGTAAATTATAAACCGAGTTTCCGATTATCTTTAATAAATTTCGTATACTGAGTCAAAAATATAGTGTAAGTCACGACATGACATGAATTAATTAAAGATGATAGTAAAATACCTATCTGCTTTTATTGAAACATAAACCACGCTAGAGCGGATAACGCAGAAACTTTTTAAAAGCGTACCCTTAATACATGTTGTGTTACCCATCACGGCACGGCTTAGTTGTAATAACCTTTCATTAAAAATAATACGAAGATTAATTATAACCGTCTTTGTGTTATAGAATTTTCCCCGCGTTCATCGACAAGTAATATTAGCAGGTATTAATATCGAGCTAACTGAAGATGCTCCCCAAAGGGAGGTAAGATGACATTACTTATTTTAACCACTAGGTACAAAACATTTCGCTCAAAATTTGGTCACGTAGACGTGGGGTCCCATATCGCATCTCGGAGCCATTGCGACTGTCCATTGTATTCCTGCGAGACAAAGGGTTGAGGACCAGGACGTTACCTTCGTCAAACCACTTTTCGGGAAACGAACGCTTAGCTATTCGAGGTTGATCTGATCACGATCAGTCCGTTTTATCTCGTGCTGTCCTTTCGTATTGTGAATTTAAGCGATCATTTTGGCAACTTGTGCTGTAGCAAAAAATAATACAGTTGTTGTAGGGACTTGAATCACCTACCTTTGCTTTTTATAAAAAGTAGTATATCATTTAAAGGGTGTAACTAGTTTTAACTAGCCTTATTCTGCGTAGAATTCGCTAAAACATTCAAACCCGTTTATACCTCCTAGAATTTCAAAAAAATATATTATAGTGTAGATAGTCATAACAGACTTTACGTTTTAAAATGTATGTCTTTAAAATTTTATAAACGTAAAACAATTAAATAAATTAAACAATATTTAATTTGGGCACAACTTTACGAATATAACAAAACTATGGGTACAGGCGACGAAATTGTTGGTTAGAACACATATAAATTTTGCTTAAGTGCTGTTTTAAGCCAAAAGCCACGTACAATGCCCTGCTGATTGCACAATACAGGGTGCTCAAAGATAAAACGAGAGCCAGCAAGCTCCTAAGCAGTTTTTAGTTGCTGGCGGTCTTCTTTTTCTTTTCCATTTACTCGCATAATACTCGCATTCAAAGTAGAAGTGTATTCCTTTTACTTAAACACTGCAGTGGACTCGAGCGAAATGACCGCGGCTTTCATACGCCAATGCCAGTAAAAGGCATTTTTGTTCTATATGTATTTATTTGTTTTGCACCGCTCCAGTAATGGAATGTCAACGGTAGGAAATATTTCACGGGCACCAGAATTCGGGGCCGCGGTATTTCACTTTTATAGATTGTAAATATTTAAAAATATTGAACGTAATTTAAAAAATGCATAGGTGCAGTATTTTTCACATTTAGCGGAATGCCGACGGGAAATATTCGTTGATGGAGGTGGTGATAACGCGCCGGCCGGGAAAATAATGCGTATTTTGAAAGCTTAATGAATATTTAACAGTGCTGAGCTGACCAAAACTGACATAAGTAATGTCTGCGTGAAATTGTTGTAGAGCTGTTTTATAATAAGCTTTTGTCTGCCAATTTGCATCTATAAAATGTAGACTTTTAAAGCGGAAATTTACAGCTTGAAGTGTTTAGGTAGATATTTAAGGGTTTATTTTGTTTCGTTATGCAAAGAGCAATCCTATATGTATTAGGTACCTTTTTTATTTTTATGCATTCTCTTGTTTACTGACCAATTGTACTGTTTTTTAAGTCAGTATTTTGTGTAGAGAATGTACGTAAATATTGGTTAATAAATCAGAAAACATATACATGCATATATATAGTAATAAAAATAAAAAATTGAATTTGTCCTAATTACGGTTTCGTACGTCGAAAGGAAAAAACGGAACCCTTATAGGATCACTTTGTTGTCCGTCCGTCCGTCCGCCTGTCTGTCTGTCATGACCCTTTTTCTCAGGAACGCGTAGAGGTATCAAGCTGAAATTTATATCAAATACTCAGGTCTACTGTCTGTCTGTCTCTAAGCCAACGCAATCAAAAGATACAGCCGTTTATGCCGTAAATTTTCGAAACTCGCAAGGGAATCAAAACCTATAGGGTACTTCCCGTGAACTCAGAATCTTGAATTTTGGTACGAAGCAACAGCTTATAGCACAGATAAAGGAAAAATTGCGAAAACCGTAATTTTTTTGTTACATCATATAAAACAAATATTTTTAATCATTTTAAAGTTACTACCCCTATATACCTACAGGTTTGTACGGAACCCTCGGTGCGCGAGTCCGACTCGCACTTGGCCGGTTTTTTATTTTATTTTTATTCATCTCCTTCTAGTACCCACGTCTCTAACTAGTAAAGTTTTGTACTCGCCTGTACTTTGGCGAGGTTATTTTCAATAAATGTAAGCAAAAAGTGCTTCGCAATCACGCATTTTTAAAGAACAACCATGGTACCATCGTTAATTTTTATGTACAAGTTATTTACATAAATTTTTAGTGAAAATATCCATTAATTTGGTACTACACAATAATGAGAAATTTATTTACAACAATAAACTAGTACATAAAATTACAACGAAAAATATATTAAAAATAAACTATGTAAATTAAAGACTAAACTCGTTCCGGTGAGTGCCCGGAGCAAAGGTCCCTAGTATACTGGCGGAGTTACCGCGTTGTATGGCTAGGGATATTCTTTGCGCCAGGTACTCTCCAGAACGGAGATCGGCTCCGCGGTCTCTTAGCCGTCGGGCTAGGGCCGCAACAAACGCTTTGGCCTCGGCACACCAAGGCCCACCAGTCTCTACGGCTATCGGGACGAACTCATACACTGGTTCCAGGTTGCTGTACTTGGCGTGCTTGAGTTTGGCGGCGGCTTCGGCAGCGCCGCCTGCTGCACGCGTCGTATTAGCTAGGTAAGAGGGAGCAAAGGTGCTGACGCAAGTTGCGTCCCAGAGTAGGCTGCGACCTCTCACCCATGGAACCAGTGTGAGTCCATCCGGCCTCTTGCCGTCAGTGCGGCTTAGGCCTTGGGGTTCTAATATACATGGAATATTGGCCCAGACCAAGGCGCGTCGTATGAGGTCATTGATGGCGTGGTGTCGCGGGAATCTTCCCGCGGCGTGTTGGCAGCTTAAGCCATGGTGGCCGTTGGCCTCTACTGCAGCTCCGCAAATACAGGGGTGAGGCTCGCAGACTTGGCACCCGAGTCTCAGGGCTGCTGCTACTCTGAGGGAGTCATTATCAAGGAGTGTACCGAGATGTGGAGAGGGTAGGGCATGCAGCCAGGCTCCTGACTCAGGGGTCATAGCAGCTTTGAGGCGGGCTGTGTCTGCACCTGATGCGTTATTAAATAAGGTTTCCATTGTTTTTTTACAAATAATTTCATCCCATTGGCGTTGGCTTTTTGGGTTTTTCGGCAAGTCGCCGGTTGGGCATCGGACTGACCACTCTGTGAGGGCCTCGTCTAATGATGGAATAACAGCATTGTCACCATTAAATTGAAGGATCTGAGTGACAAGTTGCTTAGTAGAGTGAGCAGAGGCGATAAAAGCGATCAGTCCGATGTCCTCAGCTCGCCGGATACCTAACCCGCCATGGCGGACGGGGAGGGTAGCCTGGGTCCACTGAGTATCGTTGCAGTTTATATTTAGGATATTCTCCAGCCCCTTTTTAAGAGTCCAATAGAAGTTGTGGATTTCTTGTTGAAATGGAACTTTCAACAAGAAATCCACAACTTCGAGTGGGGGATGTTCTGAGGGTGTAGGTTAGACGGGGCATAGAAAAACAGTTTCGCAGCAACAAAAGGGATGTGTGTGCTGACAGTTGCTGAAGATCGGGTAGTGACGCGGCTAATTTAGAAGTTTTTCTACTCAAAACTGGGCTAATACCTTTGGTACTTATATTTCAGTGAAAACTAATTTCTGTAACCTTTTTTTGCCTACAAATGTAGTTGTCAGTCAGTCATGTTTGCTTACATTTATTTACTCTCCTATGGACCTCCGGTTTAGGTAAATGTTACTATATATTTATTTTTCATCTAAAACAATGATGGCTTTTAAGGCAGCGAGCACATTGTAGGACTCTTCAGTGATCCGCCACGGTTGCGAAAAGCATCAAAATTCTTGCCGCCAGGAATATCGTGCCTTTGTGGCCCGTTCGAACAATTGAAGCCGCACAAGTTACTTAATCTCTGTTCCAAGCACTCGCTTTGTGCTCAAATCATCAATACTTTTCCAAATTGTTACTAAGCCGAGTGTACAACTGCCGAGCGGACGAGAATACTTTCGTATAAGTTAGTTGTTAATGGTAGATTAAGTGTTACAGAAAAACTATTGATATACTCGATCGCATTATACAGACAACGAAAAGCGGCACATTGTATTATTTGAGCTTAGCTTTTCTTAGTAAAGCTTTAGTTTTTTTTTCAATAAGTATCTAGTAATTATTTTAAAACTATGCTAAGGCTTGTTTGAATGTTTTAACTTTTCATTTGGTTACGTTTTTTGTTTTAGGTGTCAATTTCAATCATTGTTAATAAGAGTCATCAAAACTTAAGGAAAGAATCCGTGCTAGAGTCACCGCTATGAAACTCGAATGCTGGTTTGTCCTGTTTACTTCATCTACCTTATTGCTATTACTATTATAAAACCCTTTCGCTTATTTATTTAAACTTATTGCATTTATTGCACAAAATAAAAAGCAAATCATGTACAAATGGCGGACTTTTTCATTTTCTACCAATCAACCACAGGGGTACTAAGACAGGTAAATGTGATGCAAAGAAAAGGTAGGAATGTATTAATTTTAAACATTCATGAAACTGACTAACATAAATAAACTACATGTAAATTATGCTATTCCTCAGTTTCATGAAAGTGTCATCTACCTATATAAAAAGCGAATTATGTACAAATGGCGGACTTTCTCATTTTCATTCTCTACCAATCAACCACAGGGCTAAACAGAGACTGGTAAATGTGGTGCAAAGAAAAAAGTAGGAATGTATTAATTTTAAAATTTCATGAAACTGAGGAATAACATTGATAAACTACGTGTAAATTATGTTATTCCTCAGTTTCATGAAAGTGTTATCTACCTAAATAAAAAGCAAATTATGTACAAATGGCGCACTTTCTCATTTTCATTCTCTACCAGTCAACCAAAGGGCTAAACAGAGACAGGTAAATAACATTGACAAACTACATATAAATTATGTTATTCCTAAGTTTCGTGAAAGTTTAAAATTAATACATTTCTTTTTTTTGTACCACATTTACCTGTTTGGGTGGTTGATTGGTAGACAAAAAAATTACACGAAAAACATTTTTACTCGTGTAAACCGAGCTTTAGAGCTCGTCGTGTGATCATCGAAAATGACGAAAACGATGAGCAATCGACGCAGGGATTAACTTTTTGCATTGCGTCCTGGCTGAAAAGAATTTGAATTGCCATTCCAGCGTTATACGTATAATTTAGTTGAAAAGTTATAACGCTAAACAATAGCAAATACTATAATGTGTGTTATTAATAATATTGTAAATTTAAAATTTTATGTCAATTGAAGTATTTTAAAACAATTCATGATAAAATGTAATAAGACATCAATTTTTTTCTAGTAATCCACTTTCCCGAGTTCCCGTAAAAGTGTTATTTAATTCAGCATTACTTTATTATATTTATAATTGCTTTAAATTAACAGACAGATATTATTAGACGATAGGTACGCGTATCATAGTAAAAAACGCGTGAAATAAACTGGCGACTACAAGAAGTCATCAATGTAATAACAACAAATCCTTCCGGCGTGGCGCCCGGCTGTCCTTAGAATTTCGTTAGCAGAATGGAATAAGTTTAATTAGTTCCCGTTGTAGAGGTGCCCTAGACTTAATTAAGATTTGGTCTCAGGCATAATGTTCGTTGCTCTTTGCTGCGACCAGGGAGCTCCATTCGACTTGTTTTAGTGACCGGAGAACTTTACTATTTTAAAGCTTCAAGATGTGAAAAGTTCTAACAGACTAAATATTTCAGATATTTATGATATCTGAAACATTTAGTCCGTTAGAACCATAGATATAAAATGGCGCTTGTCGCTAAAAGATAAATGAAGTGCGCAAAAGAGAAACCAACACGTATATGAACATTCCACGAGTGCAAAAGAGACACACGATCATTTTGAAGGAGTGACAGCTTTTGAATTTGGGTAGTCAGCTTACGTACCCACGTCGTGACAGCTCATATTTTAGCGTGGAAAATATAAAAAAATCGTGAATAAAATAACTTGGGATGAAAAAGGAGAAACATGGTGTCGTGTTGTGTTCCAGATTGGACTATTACTCATAGGAAAAACCCAAGTAATTACTCATTTCACAGGTTTACATGATATTCCGATCGATGTCTTTGAAACAATATTTTGTCATATTAGCAAAATAAATCGTGTAAGTATTTACTAGATACTATTAATTATTAGTGTTTCGTATACTGTGAGCTAATATTTTATCATAATAGTTAATATTCATGATTATTTTGTGTAAAAACCGAAACATTTATTCTACGCTAGGGATTGACAAAACGTTTTAGGGACTTATATCGATAACTGTTCGATATGAAAATTATAATTATTGCTTCAAAAAAATCTAATGAATAAATTAATATTATATTCACATTACGTAAGACGATTAAATTAGAACCTTATTATATCCGGTTTTAAACGGGTATTTTTATTATCAAAGATTTTTTTACCTTGCAGTATTATTTCATTCAAATATGGCGCTCAACACATTTAGCGGAATTCGCTACCATAGTCAAAAAGCAGCGGAAAACGGAAATCGGACTGAATATTGTATATGGGCTCCATACAAAAATTCAGCTCCCGTAAAGAAATTTCCGACTTTTATGCTGCGGCTGATTTTTATTTATGATAGTTGGATTCCGCTCAAGTGTGTGCCGCGCCTAAAAGCGACTAGTCAAACGATTAGAACGAGATAAAAATATAGTTGGAATGAGAGGTCAGCTGTCAAAATGGTATGCGATCAATCGAATGCGCTTTCGACCGGCGACTTGAAATTCCGTTTTCCGTTGTATGAAATATTTGAAATTATTTTAGGAAATAATCTTGTTCACTTAATATTTTTAATTGAATAATAAATAATTTTGTTTATTTAATTTTTTTTAATACTTAAAATAATATTAGTCGAACGTCGGTCTGTAGTGTGAGAGAGCCAACTGGCGGAAAAATATTCGGAGGGCCGACCGAATGGGAAGAGGCACGGAGAAAGAAGAATAATATTAGTCGAAAATGTGCGTGAAATTAAACGTCAAGTTGGTAGTGGGGATGTCAACTGACGCCATAGTGTAAATAGCTATTAGACATGGCAATTTGTAGGGCCCAACCTGTTGTGTACCCTGCCTCTCCCTCACCCTCCTTCAGATCCCTACGGGCCCTCCCAACACAACAGGTTGGGCCCTACAAATTGCCATGTCTAATAGCCGTTTTACTACTTTGACTAAGGTAGGATCTATAATTCAGCGGAGTGATTTGACAGAACTTTACATACATTTGACAACCGCTTTGTATGCAGAGAGCTGTCAAATCACTCCACTGAATTATTAATTCTACCTTAGTCGCTTATGTCTGTAGAGGCCTTTAGAACGTATCGATAAGAAAGTCAAATACCGATATATAATTAACCTGTTGTATTTGTCATCACTATTTTACGCTCACATAGACAATTTAGACACATACATGGATTTCATTTTTTTGCCACACTTTTGATCGTTGACAAGCATTCTTTGTCATCCCATTTCTCTGGTTAGAACTTATGAACCTAGACAGTTAGAAGACTTATGGTCTTTAAAAAAAAAATGTCGATTTGGTCGCGGATGGCTACTAATCGACATCTCGAAACCATTATTCTGGTGACGGTTATATTTGTTCTGCCAATTTTAAATTATTAAACGACAAAAGTGTCTACTTTTTAAAGTGCCACATCTAAAAACCTTGTCCCACATAATTTTTACTTTTAATTTTTTTCGGCCACAAATATATTGTGCAATATAAATATCCGTTTTCTTTGTTTTACTCCAATTGTAATGAAATAATTAACTGTATCTTGAACAATACATAAGCATTCGTGTTTACTTTGATGTTTAATGAAGAAAATTATCGATAACATTTTATTCCGGGCCGGTTTATGCAAGCTGGTCGCGCAAGCAATGCACGCGACGGATTCCGGGAAAAACGAAATGGGAATACGTTCTTTTTGTGATAAGAAATGCAGTATCGAGTAACAATTACATTGCTGCAAATAATAAAGCTTTTACACACAAATATACAACATTCGCGGTTATTTTGTATATCCAAGGTATTTCATTAAACCGTGTTTGGAAACATCGCTACTTAACATTATAAATTAAAAAAAACTCTATTTGTCTGTCAGTTACATTTTCACACTAAAATTGCTGAACCGTTGAATCGGTGAAGATCAGTCAGTAATTCGTGACTGTGGGTGTAGTATTAAAGTAACCTAAAATAACCAATATTTGTTACTGTATTAAAAAGAGTCATTCGATGGTCGCGTGGAAATGTCATTTTTCACTCGCCTCGAGTCTTGCCACTCGCTTGCAACTCATGGCAGGTGCCGCGAGCGAGTAAGCTATGAGCTATCGGCTATTTTCTAGCCCAAGAAACGAACAAAAGATAATCGCTTCCGTGTAAATAAAAGAGAGAGATATATATTTATAGTTCATCGCAGTGTGAACAGCCAGCGATGAACTATAAATATATATCTCTCTCTTTTATTTACACGGAAGCGATTATCTTTTGTTCGTTTCTTGGGCTAGAAAATAGCCGATAGCTCATAGCTTACTCGCTCGCGGTGGGACCAGTGCCTAAAAAGGCCTCCGATTCCATTGTATTTAAATCTTCATTTTGACAGATCACAATCCCATTTGTCTTGGCAATTTTTTCTTTGTGGGTGTGTGGGGGAAAAAGCTCGCCCTGAAATTGTTACGAAATGGATTTCAGCATTGCAATTATACCATTTATTACTCGACCAGATGTTTCCATTGCACAACGCGTCAACTACAGCAGATTAAGCACTTTTATGACTTAATCCCCTACACGCGAAAAAACAAAATATAGCATTTGTCAATTTCGCGTTCGCATAAAAAACTAACAAGCCAACGCCTGTTCGATCAATACGCTCTTTTATACGAATGCAGTCCGCTTAAAGGTAATTTGATCCATATAGAGTTCTTTGCGTTTTATTTTCGCACTTAAGCACCGCTCGTGTTTGGCCGGTAATTCTACACTCTGTTCACGCCACTATTGACACTTCCCATCAAAACACGGTGAATTAAAAGGTTTTCAGAGTCCGTGATCGGGATTTTGTGTTTGTTTTAATAATGCTCCGCTGATTTGAAAGGGTTTAACTCGGTTTCATCATTTGTTGAGGTTAGTTAGAAAGGACTAAATTGAACGGATTGTGGGGAATTATTCTACATGTATATTTAGATGCTTTGCGCAGAATTATGTATAACCTAACTAAGAACACGTTGTAATTGGTTTGATTTTGATTTAAAATAGAACTAATTGAATCTGTCAGAAATAACATTTCGCTTATTCAGATCATCCTCATCGTTATTAAGTTAGGTAATACCATATAATAAATATTATGGGACAATCTTACACATATCAACCCAGTCCCACAGCACAGTAAGCTTAATAAGGTTTGTGTTCTGGGTACTCGGCGACGATCTAGACACGCGGCAGCGTGTCAAGCCAAGTTCAAAAGAAGAGAACTGACGACGCAATGGCCGTGTGTTACATTAAAAAAATGATTGGCATGTTTTCTAATTTACTAATCTTAGTCTTGTATTTTGTTGAGATTTTAAATTTCTTCTTTTCTAGGAGATCTCTTAATCATATTTCAGGGAGTAAAAACAACAAGAGAAAATTAATATTTATCGGCATTACAAAAAGAAAAGCAAAATGAAGTGTGTTGTATTTGTATTTTTACGTTGTATTCTTATGAAAAACGGCTAGGGTTTCTTTCATAAATAACCCTAAGGACTTTTAAATTTATGGCCGAGAGAAAATTATACAACAACGAAGAGACCAGATGTACCTATATATGAGATATAATTATATAGAAATACTATTTGGAGTAAAATAAATAGGCTGAACTTCCTTAGGGTATTTGTAGGGATTTTGAATACTTCTCTCTCTCAAGCAAACCGAAACTCAATCATAAAACCGATCGCTCATTCGATTCGTTTATTAAACATCGATCTGTGCATTAAACGTACGTTATACGACCGCCGATAAATTGGCCGATATCATGCCGTAAAACAAACCGCGGGATTACCGATTTAAATACGTCGATAGCGGCCTTTTTAAATTAACGACTACAATTTCCCTAATGACATTGTAAAGGTAAGGTTAACGTCGCCGGAGTTTACTGGGACATTAATCATGTGCAAAGACAAATTGGGCACTAAACAGGATTTTAAATAGTTAACTTTGCGACTGATTGGCAGTATCTGCCTACAGGAACAGAAAAAGATGGAAGAGTCGAACGAATGTTGCTAAAAAATATTTTAAATTCGTCGTAAGCTTAAACCTAATCCTCACCAACCGTCCAATGCAGATACGACTTTCGCCTGAATTTAAGGGAGTTTGTCAGAAAATTAATTAAATGCCTTCATCAGGTACGCCTTAGGTCGCGGTTTCAAACCGTACATGGATATACAGGGCAGGGTAGATGATAAACAGGGCATTTCTAAAGATGAATCTCTTTTAGAGGAACAGTTTTATTAAGTTAATTACTAATGTCGTTCCCGTATCGAGTAACGATGGGAATGAATCCTACTCCTTCATTAAATTACGCCCCCCGTACAAATAGGTAACGACGTCGGCCGCCGCTGGCCCTAAATTGTATTACTTTATTGTTATTCTTTTTTACTTCGTTCCCCCAAACTAACGTAAATTGGCTTGGGATCACGCTACTATAACGATAAACTGTACTAAGGGACTGTTTTTATAAGGTTTAATAGCGATTTCGCTTCGGTGACCCTTTCTATTGATTTATCGTAAAAATGTTATTGCCAGCTATTGATAATGATTACGTTTGACAACTCCAATACAGGAAATGAAACGCTTACTTACTTGTTTGGCGCAATGACCCAAAATGAGTCCTGGCCTCCGACACAAGAGCACGCCATTTTGCTCGGTCCTGTGCTATTTCACGCTTAAAATTAAACGCTTGATTTATTTTTTATTATAGGTAACGTTTTAGCTATTACAAGCTTTTATTTAGTTTCACCTGTCCGTAATAAAATTTACGTTGTCTGTAATCAAATCTGTGATAAAACAATGGAAGCTCATTGTGTTTGGGTTTGTTAGTATCATCTTGTTGAGCAGTAGATAATTTTTGCAATAAAAGTACAGTCGGCGTTAAAAGCTTCTATCGATAAATGAAAATTTTCACAAAAACTTTTTCTAGCTTTCGCTGTCCTTTATGCTATTAGTTGGGTATGTATTATTATTGAAAAGATCTAGGTGATGATAGGTTTCTGTCTTAAGGCTTTAATTAAAGATGTATTTGAATGATTAACTTAGTATTTTTCAAAGCTTAAGGATCATTCCGCCATTTTGTTAAGTTCTAGTAAATCGGAATCAATTTGGTGGAACTCAATCAATTCCATAAGTGGTCTTCTTGACTTTGACACTCAACCCGTTTGACATGCGGCAGATGTGTTTAGCTCAGATCCACTTATTTAGCACTTGTGACGGTTATATTGGCTAAGTTTTATATACTTTTACTGATGAAATACGACATAAATTAATAGCCACGTAATAAAAGTAAATATATGTTTGGTCCGTTAATACCTACGTACTTGATATTATATATTTGCACATACACTTATAATCCCGTAATGCAGAGCGTGAATTTCGCCGACAGAAACGTGATAAAGAGCCCATTGTTTCGGGGATCATCGGCCATAATCGATATCAGTCGTGATTCCGATTCGGTTATGGAGTGCCTGAAGAGCACTTGAATGCGACCACGGCCGTATTCCGTACAGCGTTATAAGTAGTAATAGGTTACCAGGCGAACGTGGGCTTCTCTGAGAACCAGTTATAGTGCGTGTTACCTGATTCTGATTACGTATCGTTAAGGATTTCTAGGCTATAGTTGTATAGGAAATACACAGCATGAGTTGTGATTCCACTCATCGTTCGCCTGATATGAACCAGTGTAGGACACCCTCCCGATTGCCCATATTTGTTACGGATATCTAGGCTGAATTATACTAGTTAGACTTAGTCGTGCATTTGAACTGAATCTTCAGTTAGGAATAACCCGAGCTCGAGCACACTTCAGCAGGCTGGACTATCCTTGTGTCATGCACATGAAAATAGAAAAGTTTGAAATTGTTTTTCGTTTGAAAATTCCACGGTGAGTGCTTGTATCTGAAACTGCACCGATTACCACTTGTGACGAAGCGAAAACTTTAAATGTTTGTTTCATGTTTAATTAGATTAAATATTATATTTATTACATACATACAATTTTGCCTACAAAATGTTACCTGATTTAAAACTTCATTGCGTTGTTGTTATATATTACATTTTAAATAATAATGCGGATACACCCGTGTACGATTGCTTTTTGGATTTATCGAAAGCGTTTGATCTGGTGTCGTACGACGTACTTTGGCATAAGATTAGGGATGAGACTAAGCTTCCCTCAGACCTCCTGTCTATTTTTAAGTACTGGTACGGCAACCAGACAAACGTTGTGAGATGGTCAGGTCAACTTTCAGACACGTACAGGTTGGAGTGCGGGGTGAGGCAGGGGGGGTTGTCTTCGCCGTTGCTCTTCAACCTGTACGTGAACGGGCTGATAAGTGAGCTCAGCAGCGCCGGAGTCGGGTGTTCAATCGGTGGTATGTTCGTTAACAACATAAGTTAAGCCGACGATATGGTGCTGCTGTGCCCATCAGTTAATGCTCTGCAAAAGTTGATTAACATCTGTGAGAAATATGCCGTGAAACATGGACTTAAGTACAATGAAACGAAAAGCGAGCTTCTTGTTTTTAAGGCAGGGAATAAAATGTATTCGGAAGTCCCACCAGTAACGCTCAACGGCAAGCCGCTTGTTAGAGTAAGAAAATTCAAATACTTGGGTCACTGGGTCACGGATGATCTCACAGATGATCAGGAGTGCGATTTTTGAATCTCACCAAGTGACTAATTCTCACCGATGTGAGTGATTTACTTTCGGAAATCACTCACATCGGTGAGAATTAGTCACTTGGTGAGATTCAAAAATCGCACTCCTGGATATGGAGAGAGAGCGGAGAGCGCTGACAGTACGCTGCAATATACTAGTACGCAGGTTCGCAAGGTGTACTAAAGAGGTAAAAGTTTTATTGTTCAAGGCTTACTGCCAGTCCATGTACACTTGCGCCCTGTGGACCAGATATACGCAGAAATCAGAAGACATTGCAGTGCGTCAGGGATGTTTGCAGAGGCTCGAGCGGATTGTTTTTACACAATAATTCGTAAACGTGTCGCGTCTCTGATGCACAGGGTGTGGGACAGCTCCAACAGCTTCCTGAAAGCCATTGCTGAAAGATAGGACAACCCTATCTTATTTTTCTGGGTGAAAATGCACTCGATATCCAAGTGCATCCCCCCCAAAAATTGTATTATAATATGTAGATAGTGTTTGGAATAGATTTACTAAACAATAGTTAATAATATTATAATAATAATGTACGTAATTACTAACAAAAATATGGATGTTTTATAATCCGAAATATACTAATATTATAAATGGGAAAGTGTATGTGTTTGTTTGTTTGTTTGTCCGACTTTCACGGCAAAACGGGGCGACGAATTGACGTGATTTTTTAAGTGGAGATAGTTGAAGGGATGGAGAGTGACATAGGCTACTTTTTGTCTCTTTCTAACCCCCCACTTCCCTAAAATGCAAGGATGAAAGGAATGGATATCTATATATATATATATATATAGATGGCGCTGATAGGTTTCTGAAACACGCTAACGTTGTGTGTTCTCTACCTGTACTTAAGTGCGGGCGTCGGCCCGCGCTTCACACTATAGTGCATACGGTACGGTTTTAAATCAGGAAAGGGGAACAGTGTTACCCCGAATTTAACGCGAGCGAAGCCGCGGGCAAACGCTAGTCCGAAATAAATATTATTCATTCATTCAATGCAAATAATTCTGTGTTTCGTGTTTCATCATCATCAACATCATATCAGCCGAAAGACGTCCACTGCTGAACATAGGCCTCCCCCAAAGAGTGCCACAATGACCGGTCCTGCGCCACCCGCATCCAGCGGACTCCCGCGACCTTCACCAGGTCATCAGTCCTCCTGGCGGGGGGTCTACCCACGCTGCGCCTTCCGGTTCGTGGTCGCCACTCGAGAACCTTTCCGCCCCAACGGCCATCGGTTCTACGAGCAATGTGCCCCGCCCACTGCCACTTTAGTTTAGCGATTCGGAGGGCTATATCGGTTACTTTGGTTCTGCTGCGGATGGCCTGATTTCTGATGCGATCACGCAGAGAGACTCCAACCATAGCCTTCTCCATTGCCCTTTGGGTGACTTTGAGCCTTCTTATGAGGCCCATTGTACGCGACCACGTTTCAGTTCCATATGTCATCACTGGCAACACACACTGGTCAAAGACTTTCGTCTTGAGACACTGCGGAATATTGGACAAAAAAATGTGCCGTAGCTTCCCGAACGCTGCCCAACCGAGTCGGATTCGTCGATTGACCTCTTTCTCGAAGTTGGATCTACCTAACTGGACAGTCTGTCCTAAGTATATATAATCGTCCACAACTTCGAGTGTAAAGCCTCCGATTGTAACGGGAGTTGGTGCTACATGGGTATTTGACATGATCTTCGTCTTATCCATGTTCATCTTTAGACCAACTCGCTCGGAGGCTTTACTGAGGTCATCGTGCATCGTACTCAAATCCTCCATGGTCTCAGCCAAGACTACTATATCGTCAGCAAACCGAAGGTGAGTGATGTACTCGCCGTTTATGTTGATGCCTAGCCTTCTCCAGTCCAGAGTTTCGTGTTTAATAGAATAGAATTCAGTTTTATTTGGAAAAATTGCAATAACCTAACCAATAACGGCCTCCTAGCCCAGTCGGTAGTGACCCTGCCTACGAAGCAGGAGGTCCCGGGTACAAATCCTGGTAAGGGCATTTATTTGTGTGTTTATCACGAATATTTGTTTCTGAGTTATGGGTGTTTACCAAGTATATATTTATCTATATAAGTATGTATATCGTCGCCTAGTACCCATAGTACAAGCTTTGCTTAGTTTGGGACTAGGTTGATTTGTGTAAGATTGTCCCCAAATATTTATTTATTATTTTATTTACCTTACTTTTATTACATTCGATTAATTTCTGATTTAAAATTAAGTAGGTACATGCTATTTACAGGCATTGTGATAAATTATCACGAATTCACAAAAAGTTTATCACGACTATAATAATAATAATAGCAAATTTGTTTAAAGTCCAGTGACACCTCTCTACCCCCAGCCCCCGCACCGGTGTCTTCCGGCGGACGAGTCACCGTCTGCCGGAAATAAAATTGGATACCGTTTTCATCCAATAGCCCAGTTAGTCCATACTCTTCACCCAATAGCCTAGTACATTTTAGACTTCCTTACACCATGGCGGGTGCTGTCTCTGCGTGCGTCCCATGACACGGGCAGAGGCAGCATCTGCGTAGTGTGCCCCTCACTTTTAATTTTTTTTTTCATTAAATAGTCGAAAGGGCCTCTGCGCGTTGGCTTCGGCTCCGCATACGCCTCCCAAAGGTCCGGAACACAATTGTTCCGTGGCTGGAAAAAAAATAACAATGACAATTAGTAATAATTTATTTTTTACTGACAAAACATTATAAAAATAGGTTTATAAATTGATAATAACAGTTTGAAATTGTAAACATTAACATTTAACGCTAATAAACTACATATAAACTTATAGCTGACTGGTACCCAGCGTAAATGTGCCAAAAATGCTGCCCGCGTTTCCTCGTTACATGGCAAGCGATACTTGTTGCACCATTGTTATTGTATATTATAGTATAATAATAACAATATCGGTAGCAACTACCAAAATGCAACTTTTGAGTTGCTCCGTACCCAAGCGATAAGATACAAAACCTCATTGGTTTTTTTGCAATTATCCGCTGCCTGTTCATTTATCCATAGCTGTTTGTCTTTAAATGGCGACAGTTACTAATTTTACACAAGGTGTAATAAAGTTAACTAAGAATATACTAAAAGCCAGTGCTAGCTGCAGTGGTAACTACATATATGTTCAACGGGTATAATCTTATCTCATAAACAACCCATTCAACATACATATAAAAAAAATACCTGCTATTTTGAATAGTTGTTTCTCGAGAACTATGAGGTGACCGTATAACAAATTAGTCTCATTATATTGCATAAATAGTCAAATATAAAGTGTCCTTAGGAACTTTTGCCGTAACATACGAGTATGTGCTTTGTGAGAAAAATTACTAGAACCCAAAAATAAAATGAAAATTTTGTTGTTTGTTAAGAATTTGATATTGACCTGGTGTAATTCTGAGGTCCGAAACTCTTGTCTAACATAAGTATTTCATCACTATTAATATATATAACAAATCAGCCATACCTGATTTGATGTAAGACAGAATATACCATTTTAATAGATCATGATTTTAAATCCAAACAGATTATCGACAAAAACGTCAAGCTAAACATTTCAAAAACCAACAATAGATTTATTCCTAATTTCAGAACAAACGTGTATAAACGGAACATCAAATGTCGTTTTCCAAATATACAGCGGAGAGGACGGTTCATCAGCGGTGTTCGGAATCAATGCATCGATTGTTTAGATAACCGGTGTTAGTCCCGACATGGAATTACTATAGTGCTGTTCTAGTCGGTCGACAAGCAAAATTGGGACTAAAGCACCAACATTTTTTAATTTTAAATCATGATGATTTACAGGCCTATTTATTATCAAAATTATCTTCTTTTGTCATCGATGATATGAAAACTGTGTTTTGGACAACCATTGTCACAAAAATGTGTGACGTGTCGTCATATTGAAGTTAACACGTTAATTAATCTTGACATGAATTGGATAACTACCTAATTGATAATACGAGTAGAACAGGATAATCGGAATACCTATGCCGACGGTCACTTTGGCTCAGGCGCGGATACAGGGGGGGCGCAACAGGGGCAATTGCCCCCCCCCCCCCCCCCCCCCCCTCTGAAACGCAAACCTCGTATAATACGGGGCCCATAGGTGCGGACCGCGAGATTTTTTGTGAAGGAAAGTGCCCCCCCCCTGAACGAAAACCTGGAAAGTGCCCCCCCTGAACGAAATCCTGTATAGTGCCCCCCCCCCCCTGAACGCAATCCTGAATCCGCGCCTGCTTTGGCTAAGTCCTGTCCTGTCCTGTCCAATACGAGTATGAAAATAAAAAAGATTAAGTAGTATATGTATTTATTCGTATAGGTGTCCCAACCTACCGACGTATCATTTCTAGTACATACAAGGTGTAACAAGCATGCTGATGATCCGTTTAAGGGTATAATTGGTATCGTGTTCTAATTACGAAAAACTAAGAAAAAAATATTTTCACGCAAAAAAAAATGGTTTTGTGTGGAGGGTTGACTGGCTGGGACGACAGGTCCCATAGAACAAAAAAAATTTTTCGCGCCCAAAATTTTTTTTTAAGTAAAAGTTGTTTGCGAGTAAGATTTTTTCTTAGTCGCAAAACGATACCAATTATGTCCTTCAACGAATCACCAGTATTTTCTTTACTTTACACCCTGTAGAAACATTGCAACAAAATACGTTAGCCACATGAAATATTTAACAGTATGAAAATATATGAAATTTTTCAGAAATACATACTTAGCTCGATAAGTGATGATAGGAGCGCGACTGCGAAAGCGACGGACAGACGCGACGAATCCCGCATTAAATGCGCCTTGTGACCCAATCGTGTTAACAATTAGGCGCCTAACTTGTTCCGAACTTGTAGCCGAGTTGACGTGATGCAGTTGCTATGAACACATCTTACCTCTAGTTAGCGAACGCAAGTGTAGAGCAGGAACTGGAAACCGGTAAAAAAGTTAACAGGAATTATTAGTTGATTGAAAAATTACTGTTATTTTTCATATATCTGTATAGTTTATTTACCAGATGCATTTCCCTGGAATTAGACAGGAAGTGTGTAAATATGTTTAGTTTTTTGTACTAGTATTGTCGGTTGCACATGAGATTACGGCATTGATATAAAAAATACTTCAGCAAATACGTTTTTTTTATCTTTTATGTTCATTTCATTTGTAAATTTACAAGTAAATGACAGTGGTGTATTTTAAAATACTAATTTATTTACGAAAAACATGCTCAATAAAAACTTGTAACGTACTTAATATAATTCAACACAAAACTCGAGTTTTATATAGTACATATTGTAAATAGTACTTTGATATTTTTGTCATTGCAACTTCATGTTAAACTTGTGTATAAACTAATAATTTCTGTCGTACGACGTACTTTGGCATAAGATTATAGGGATGAGACTAAGCTTCCCTCAGACCTCCTGTCTATTTTTAAGTACTGGTACGGCAACCAGACAAACGTTGTGAGATGGTCAGGTCAACTTTCAGACACGTACAGGTTGGAGTGCGGGGTGAGGCAGGGGGGGTTGTCTTCGCCGTTGCTCTTCAACCTGTACGTGAACGGGCTGATAAGTGAGCTCAGCAGCGCCGGAGTCGGGTGTTCAATCGGTGGTATGTTCGTTAACAACATAAGTTACGCCGACGATATGGTGCTGCTGTGCCCATCAGTTAATGCTCTGCAAAAGTTGATTAACATCTGTGAGAAATATGCCGTGAAACATGGACTTAAGTACAATGAAACGAAAAGCGAGCTTCTTGTTTTTAAGGCAGGGAATAAAATGTATTCGGAAGTCCCACCAGTAACGCTCAACGGCAAGCCGCTTGTTAGAGTAAGAAAATTCAAATACTTGGGTCACTGGGTCACGGATGATCTCACAGATGATCAGGAGTGCGATTTTTGAATCTCACCAAGTGACTAATTCTCACCGATGTGAGTGATTTACTTTCGGAAATCACTCACATCGGTGAGAATTAGTCACTTGGTGAGATTCAAAAATCGCACTCCTGGATATGGAGAGAGAGCGGAGAGCGCTGACAGTACGCTGCAATATACTAGTACGCAGGTTCGCAAGGTGTACTAAAGAGGTAAAAGTTTTATTGTTCAAGGCTTACTGCCAATCCATGTACACTTGCGCCCTGTGGACCAGATGTAAGCAGAAATCAGAAGACATTGCAGTGCGTCAGGGATGTTTGCAGAGGCTCGAGCGGATTGTTTTTACACAATAATTCGTAAACGTGTCGCGTCTCTGATGCACAGGGTGTGGGACAGCTCCAACAGCTTCCTGAAAGCCATTGCTGAAAGATAGGACAACCCTATCTTATTTTTCTGGGTGAAAATGCACTCGATATCCAAGTGCATCACCCCCAAAAATTGTATTATAATATGTAGATAGTGTTTGGAATAGATTTACTAACCAATAGTTAATAATATTATAATAATAATGTACGTAATTACTAACAAAAATATGGATGTTTTATAATCCGAAATATACTAATATTATAAATGGGAAAGTGTATGTGTTTGTTTGTTTGTTTGTCCGACTTTCACGGCAAAACGGGGCGACGAATTGACGTGATTTTTTAAGTGGAGATAGTTGAAGGGATGGAGAGTGACATAGGCTACTTTTTGTCTCTTTCTAACCCCCCACTTCCCTAAAATGCAAGGATGAAAGGAATGGATATCTATATATATATATATATATAGATGGCGCTGATAGGTTTCTGAAACACGCTAACGTTGTGTGTTCTCTACCTGTACTTAAGTGCGGGCGTCGGCCCGCGCTTCACACTATAGTGCATACGGTACGGTTTTAAATCAGGAAAGGGGAACAGTGTTACCCCGAATTTAACGCGAGCGAAGCCGCGGGCAAAAGCTAGTCCGAAATAAATATTATTCATTCATTCAATGCAAATAATTCTGTGTTTCGTGTTTCATCATCATCAACATCATATCAGCCGAAAGACGTCCACTGCTGAACATAGGCCTCCCCCAAAGAGTGCCACAATGACCGGTCCTGCGCCACCCGCATCCAGCGGACTCCCGCGACCTTCACCAGGTCATCAGTCCACCTTGCGGGGGGTCTACCCACACTGCGCCTTCCGGTTCGTGGTCGCCACTCGAGAACCTTTCCGCCCCAACGGCCATCGGTTCTACGAGCAATGTGCCCCGCCCACTGCCACTTTAGTTTAGCGATTCGGAGGGCTATATCGGTTACTTTGGTTCTGCTGCGGATGGCCTGATTTCTGATGCGATCACGCAGAGAGACTCCAACCATAGCCTTCTCCATTGCCCTTTGGGTGACTTTGAGCCTTCTTATGAGGCCCATTGTACGCGACCACGTTTCAGTTCCATATGTCATCACTGGCAACACACACTGGTCAAAGACTTTCGTCTTGAGACACTGCGGAATATTGGACAAAAAAATGTGCCGTAGCTTCCCGAACGCTGCCCAACCGAGTCGGATTCGTCGATTGACCTCTTTCTCGAAGTTGGATCTACCTAACTGGACAGTCTGTCCTAAGTATATATAATCGTCCACAACTTCGAGTGTAAAGCCTCCGATTGTAACGGGAGTTATTGCTACATGGGTATTTGACATGATCTTCGTCTTATCCATGTTCATCTTTAGACCAACTCGCTCGGAGGCTTTACTGAGGTCATCGTGCATCGTACTCAAATCCTCCATGGTCTCAGCCAAGACTACTATATCGTCAGCAAACCGAAGGTGAGTGATGTACTCGCCGTTTATGTTGATGCCTAGCCTTCTCCAGTCCAGAGTTTCGTGTTTAATAGAATAGAATTCAGTTTTATTTGGAAAAATTGCAATAACCTAACCAATAACGGCCTCCTAGCCCAGTCGGTAGTGACCCTGCCTACGAAGCAGGAGGTCCCGGGTACAAATCCTGGTAAGGGCATTTATTTGTGTGTTTATCACGAATATTTGTTTCTGAGTTATGGGTGTTTACCAAGTATATATTTATCTATATAAGTATGTATATCGTCGCCTAGTACCCATAGTACAAGCTTTGCTTAGTTTGGGACTAGGTTGATTTGTGTAAGATTGTCCCCAAATATTTATTTATTATTTTATTTACCTTACTTTTATTACATTCGATTAATTTCTGATTTAAAATTAAGTAGGTACATGCTATTTACAGGCATTGTGATAAATTATCACGAATTCACAAAAAGTTTATCACGACTATAATAATAATAATAGCAAATTTGTTTAAAGTCCAGTGACACCTCTCTACCCCCAGCCCCCGCACCGGTGTCTTCCGGCGGACGAGTCACCGTCTGCCGGAAATAAAATTGCATACCGTTTTCATCCAATAGCCCAGTTAGTCCATACTCTTCACCCAATAGCCTAGTACATTTTAGACTTCCTTACACCATGGCGGGTGCTGTCTCTGCGTGCGTCCCATGACACGGGCAGAGGCAGCATCTGCGTAGTGTGCCCCTCACTTTTAATTTTTTTTTTCATTAAATTGTCGAAAGGGCCTCTGCGCGTTGGCTTCGGCTCCGCATACGCCTCCCAAAGGTCCGGAACACAATTGTTCCGTGGCTGGAAAAAAAATAGCAATGACAATTAGTAATTATTTATTTTTTACTGACAAAACATTATAAAAATAGGTTTATAAATTGATAATAACAGTTTGAAATTGTAAACATTAACATTTAACGCTAATAAACTACATATAAACTTATAGCTGACTGGTACCCAGCGTAAATGTGCCAAAAATGCTGCCCGCGTTTCCTCGTTACATGGCAAGCGATACTTGTTGCACCATTGTTATTGTATATTATAGTATAATAATAACAATATCGGTAGCAACTACCAAAATGCAACTTTTGAGTTGCTCCGTACCCAAGCGATAAGATACAAAACCTCATTGGTTTTTTTGCAATTATCCGCTGCCTGTTCATTTATCCATAGCTGTTTGTCTTTAAATGGCGACAGTTACTAATTTTACACAAGGTGTAATATAGTTAACTAAGAATATACTAAAAGCCAGTGCTGGTAACTACATATATGTTCAACGGGTATAATCTTATCTCATAAACAACCCATTCAACATACATATAAAAAAAATACCTGCTATTTTGAATAGTTGTTTCTCGAGAACTATGAGGTGACCGTATAACAAATTAGTCTCATTATATTGCATAAATAGTCAAATATAAAGTGTCCTTAGGAACTTTTGCCGTAACATACGAGTATGTGCTTTGTGAGAAAAATTACTAGAACCCAAAAATAAAATGAAAATTTTGTTGTTTGTTAAGAATTTGATATTGACCTGGTGTAATTCTGAGGTCCGAAACTCTTGTCTAACATAAGTATTTCATCACTATTAATATATATAACAAATCAGCCATACCTGATTTGATGTAAGACAGAATATACCATTTTAATAGATCATGATTTTAAATCCAAACAGATTATCGACAAAAACGTCAAGCTAAACATTTCAAAAACCAACAATAGATTTATTCCTAATTTCAGAACAAACGTGTATAAACGGAACATCAAATGTCGTTTTCCAAATATACAGCGGAGAGGACGGTTCATCAGCGGTGTTCGGAATCAATGCATCGATTGTTTAGATAACCGGTGTTAGTCCCGACATGGAATTACTATAGTGCTGTTCTAGTCGGTCGACAAGCAAAATTGGGACTAAAGCACCAACATTTTTTAATTTTAAATCATGATGATTTACAGGCCTATTTATTATCAAAATTATCTTCTTTTGTCATCGATGATATGAAAACTGTGTTTCGGACAACCATTGTCACAAAAATGTGTGACGTGTCGTCATATTGAAGTTAACACGTTAATTAATCTTGACATGAATTGGATAACTACCTAATTGATAATACGAGTAGAACAGGATAATCTGAATACCTATGCCGACGGTCACTTTGGCTCAGGCGCGGATACAGGGGGGGCGCAACAGGGGCAATTGCCCCCCCCCCCCCCTCTGAAACGCAAACCTCGTATACTACGGGGCCCATAGGTGCGGACCGCGAGATTTTTTGTGAAGGAAAGTGCCCCCCCCCTGAACGAAAACCTGGAAAGTGCCCCCCCTGAACGAAATCCTGTATAGTGCCCCCCCCCCCCTGAACGCAATCCTGAATCCGCGCCTGCTTTGGCTAAGTCCTGTCCTGTCCTGTCCAATACGAGTATGAAAATAAAAAAGATTAAGTAGTATATGTATTTATTCGTATAGGTGTCCCAACCTACCGACGTATCATTTCTAGTACATACAAGGTGTAACAAGCATGCTGATGATCCGTTTAAGGGTATAATTGGTATCGTGTTCTAATTACGAAAAACTAAGATAAAAATGTTTTCACGCAAAAAAAAATGGTTTTGTGTGGAAGGTTGACGGGCTGGGATGACAGGTCCCATAGAACAAAAAAATTTTTCGCGCCCAAAAATTTAATTTTTTTTTCTTAGTCGCAAAACGATACCAATTATGCCCTTAAACGGATTACCAGTATTTTCTTTACACCCTGTAGAAACATTGCCACAAAATATGTTAGCTACATGAAATATTTAACAGTATAAAAATATATGAAAATTTTCAGAAACACATACATAGCTCGGTTGTAAGCTCGGTAAGTGATGATAGGAGCGCGACTGTGAAAGCGACGGACAGACGCGATGAATCCCGCATTAAGTGCGCCTTGTGACCCAATCGTGTTAACAATTAGGCGCCTAACTTGTTCAGAACTTGTAGCCGAGTTGACGTGATGCAGTTGCTATGAACACATCTTACCTCTAGTTAGCAAACGCAAGTGTAGAGCAGGGACTGGAAACCGGTAAAAAAGTTTACAGAATTATTAGTTGTTTGCCCATGGGATTACGGCGTTGATATAAAAAATACTTTATCACATAGGTTTTTTATTTTATAATACTAATTTATTTACGAAAAACATGCTCAAAAAAACTTGTAACGTACTCAATATAATTCAACACAAAACTCGAGTTTTACCTCGTCATATTGTAAATAGTACTTTGATATTTTTGTCATTGCAACTTCATGTTAAACTTGTGTATAAACTAATAATTTCTGTCTGCAGTCTCCCTAAAGGAGCGCCTCTTGACCCAATAACGTTAACCAATATTTGCTTAAATAGTTTAGAACCCAATTATGTCCCTAAGTTGTTCAAAACTTCAAGGAGAGTTGTGATTTGCAACATCGAATAATTATGATACCATTATTTATAAGTGATGCTTTGGCATATTTAGATGAATTGATAAGTCGGAATTTACGAGAAACAATCCACTCATTGCAATTCTATTTTAATCCACTTACAGCTTATCTTCCAACTAAAATATTTAAAGGTAAATATAATTTCTTCGTCCGCATCCAAACCATTTAAGAGTAAAGAAAGAAAAACACAAAAGTATAACCGCGGTTAATTACGGAGCTTAAAAATATCGCTAGCGTTTTTTGCAGTATTTAAAAAGAAAGGTTCTCAATCCTTTAAACCGCTGGAAACAACTTAAGACTCATCCGCATTAAACCTGCGAAATCGGTTCCAGTGGGCTGTATTTTTTACAAGCGGCTTGCCACTCCACTAACCCTGAATATTTTAGGCATTTTGATAATATCCTAATCCTCGTTTTTTCCTCGGCTCGAACTCTCAGGGAAGTCAGCATTCACCGTTAACAGTTTCATGATTAATGACTGAAAACTCTTTGATGGCTTTTTAATTAGAGCTAAAATAGGGGTGTAACGTTGCGAAGTCGGCATGGCCGAGAAGGCTGTTGCGGCTACTGCAATATTTCATAGAGGGGAGCGGCGGCATCGAATTTGCAAGGCTAATAAATTGCGGAATACCTTATTGGCTCAGCGTTTAATCGTTCGGCCCGCACTGGATTATTTCCCGCGGCTCCCGGGCCTGGTTCACGCGAAGTGTCGCAAATGCGAACCAAAATGCTAAACGTATTCTTTCTTACCTTTTTGCCGCACTCTTCGTAAAAGCGTTTACTTATCGGTAACACAGGAATGGAATTTCTAACTTTGCATTACAAATTTATTTCCTCCAGTATCTGGACTCGCCTTTCAGATTATTCCCATTCTTCAGTGAAAATGGCGATTAATATTCAATTTGAACAGCCTATTTGAGTGATTGTTTCTGTGCCGGCTATACAGATCGCGGTTCGCTTTGAACAATTAATATTATTAATTGAGAGAAGTTGTGAAAGGTACGCAACTTTCAACCTTACAGAACTAATGTTTAATTTTCTGACTAACGGTAGAACAAAGTATTTATATGCAAAAGAAGCTAATATCAATACAAAATTAATTTATAATGTCAATTTATTCGTAAAATTTGCTTAGTACAATGTACAATAAAAATCGTTCTTGCTAAGGTAGACGTAAGGGTTGTCATCCCACCGGGCTACCAGAATGGCAGACACGCCACTATCCAGCTTGTTACCACTAGGTACAAATAATTTTGAAAGTCACGAATTTCTCGGAAGGGTCTTACCCGAAAATATTCCTATTACGGCAGAGGCATGTCGAAAACAATGACTTGTCGAAAAGTCAGCTTACCAGCCACTTGGAGCAATTAGGACAAACAAAACATTTTTATGGGCCGAGTTTTCGACTTTCAATACTCCTTGCCGAAGTTATTCTTGCAGCTTAGTCATCGCCGTTATTTGCATAAAACAATACTTTGAGATCCTCAATTTAGGCACTCATTCCTTAAAATGTATATAAATTAGGTATTTTTCTGGGCTCAGATGGTGAACGGTGTTTTATGAATGTTACAAAGTTTAAATTGCTTTATACCATTAAATTAATATTTACGACGTGTCTTCAATGAAGCCCAGAAAATAATTATTCATACACAATGATTCCATAAATCTGATTTAATTATTAAATTAAATATTTATTTAAATATATTAAATATTTGTTTAATTATATATTTATTTAAATATGGGCTATTTCGTTGAAGGCAGGTATAGGATAAAAACAGCACTAGTAACTACGCTTCGGTCTAGAAACGCACGCTCCAAACGGCGGTCGGCGTTTGCTGTAATCTATAGCGTCGCGTGGTTACCATAATTTGGTAGAGCCTCAAGTGTGCCCGCTTGAAACTCACGTTTTGCGGCCCTCAGGTTAAGAAGAAACCTAAAAAGTTGTACAAAACACTGTAGCAGCAAGACTCCACAATCAGCACGCGACAAAATGCTTTATACCTTGACCTTTTGTTCCCTAATTCTTAAAAGATAAGACGGTAAGTACCATCTTACATCTTCATGACTATATACGCACACCTATATTAGTCTATTCTTAGCTAATTGAGATCTTTACGATCTTGCCTCCAGCTTGATTACTTTGCAACTTCGCCGGCAACCGCCCAAAAATACGCCTTGAATTAGTTTTCGCGTGTTCTACAAATCTTTATTTGGTGATCCCGAGGCACAGAGTTACTGCGAGGTAGGCCCGTACGTCTCGGCGAGCGGTTCGCTTGCTTCACGCTTCATACCCGCAAATAAATCAGTCCCTACGTACCGGAACACGGGTCGTACCTATTAGACATTGTCAGGAAATCAGTTGTTTGTAGTGGTGTGTTATTATATCACTTGTAGCATGACGCTACGTATCGTACGACATCTGTCGACTTTCTTTAGAACTTCTGAACTTCTGTTAGACACAGAACGCTAGGTCACGGTTGATATATAAAAAAACCGGCCAAGAGCGTGTCGGGCCACGCTCACTGTAGGGTTCCGTAGTTTTCCGTCCGTCACAGTAAGTGTCCCCACTTAAGAGTTAATAACACCGCCATGTAGGATATGATATGAGAGTTCCATGTACAGCGACATCTATCGGCAAATTGAGTAAACTATTGCGCGCGAGCATAAAGTATGGAAGATGATTTTTATGGGATAATTCTTTATTGCGTGAACCGATTTTCACCGTTTTTACTTTATTTGAAAGCACGTCATTTCATTGTAATTTTGTAGAAGCTACAGGTACAATAAACACCTGCTTATACGGTTAAATTACAAACATAGTTCAGAAATTATTTTGTATTTTTTTTTCAAAAACTATTCATCCTATCAAGTTCAAAATAATTTTCCAAGAAAGTTTTTATAAAGTTCTACTTTTGAGATTTTTTTCATATTTTTAAAACTTATGGTTCAAAAGTTAGAGGGGGGGGGGCGCATATTTTTTTACTTCTGGAGCGATTATTTCCGAAAATATTTACATTATCGAAAAATGATTTTAGGAAACCCCAATTCATTTTTAAATACCTATCCAATAATATATCACACGTTAGGGTTGAAATGAAAAAAAAAATCATTCCCCACTTTACGTATAGGGGAGGTACCCTATTAAAAAAAAATTTTTCACTTTTTATTTTACCACTTTGTCGGCGTGATTGATATACATATTAGTACCAAATTTCAGCTTTCTAGTGCTAACGGTCACTGAGATTATCCGCGGACGGACGGACGGACGGACGGGCAGACATGGCGAAACTATAAGGGTTCCTAGTTGACTACGGAACCCTAAAAAGCGTACATTGTGATTCACGGCATTACAGGTAGATGGCGCTTATATCAGTCCGTATTTTGTAATACGTCTGGCAGTTATAAAATTGAGATAATACTCGCGCTAATTTTGAATGTGAATTTTTGAGGTATTCCAGATTGTCAAAAAGAAAAAAGTAGATTTTTGATTGAGTCTGTCAGAGCGCCGTGAGATTTTGGAAAGAAAAAGAGATAATCTGGTTTTGGTCTGGGGTTTTTGCAGAGAGTTCTAAACCAGGAGAGGCCTTAGGTATCATTTCCCCTCTGTCAAAAGTATTGGCAGGAAAATCTAGTATATCTATAAAAACTATTTCAATAATCGAAAACTATGTCACGCACTTTCGTCATCGCTGTCGATGGATAACAAGCTCCGTGAAAATGTCCTTATGCGCTGTTTTTGGATGTAAAAAATGTTATATTTCGTGTAGTTTACAAAAAGATGAAATACCATTTGAGATGTAAGTAAAGTTTTACTTTATTTATCATTACTTTCGTAATAAAAGATTTAACCTAAATCGAAAATGTTTGAAAATACAATCAAAAATGATCCTTGGCTTTTTTGTTTGACATTTGCAAAGACTGCATCCAATAATGAACCATATGTTAATGTATGCACAGTCGACTATCTATTGCTCCATTTAGTGTTATGAAGTATAAAAAGAATATGTCAAATATGTTTGGTGTTTTCAAGTCAAAGGTACATCTTTGTCGGTTGTCAATAAAGCGTTGCTGCCATAAAAATTCATTTAGAAATAAACTGTATTAACAACCGACAACGATGTACCTTTGACTTGAAAACATCACATGCGTGCTACCTCGCCCCCCTCAGATTTTGGCAGACTTTTTTGTTTGGAAAGATGAGACGAAGCGTACTCCATTTATAGAGCTTTATGGGTTTTTGCTATAATTTGCTTAGTTGCATCGTGGTGAAGTGCGATTTATTTCAAACATTATATAGCAAGTGCTATTAATACATTATTGGAGCAAAAATAAAACCAAAACCATTGCCGGGCAAAAAAGGCCATATAAATTATATAGCAAGTGCTATACACTGGAACCGCCTGATCCGGAAGGATTCCGGAAGGCGCTTGTGGATGCCGGGCCGGCGGGACGGTCTGCAGCTGCCGCGATTTCCGCGGGTTTCTTCGCCACATCATCGGAGAGTTAGAGTCCGCATCCAGCGGGCTCTCCAAGTGAGAAAAGGAGTTCAGCGAGCTATTGGGTCCGCCTAAATCAAAGCGGACACTTGCCCACGAACTCTTTTTAATTTAAAGCAACAGCTTTAGCCATCCTGCTTTCGAGAGTATCAAATTATTTACATTTTTGTTAAAAACGTTATAAATCGGATTCCTTTTCTTTGTATCCAGTATTTTTGTGCCATAATAGTTTTTTTTGTTGTTTTGCTAAATTCCCCAAATTCCAATTGCCTCGTTTGACGGGCGTATAAAGACCTGGCTCTTTAATTTAGGCTACGTTCAGCCAGCGAATCATCTGTCACCATCCATATCACCCGCCTCATTAACCCATTATTTTCCTGCAGCCAAATTATTACTAGCCGAGTCTTTATTTTTACTTACCGGTTTTGCTAACTATTGAATGTGTAATGTCCTTGTTTAGGTACAGTTGTCTTCATTTTTAAGTGAAGTGCTAATATTAAATATTTTTAATTATTGTAATTTAATTACATTCTGGCCACTAGGGAGGTTGTTGAATGTGAAAGTGAAATAGGTACAGTTGTCTTCATTTTTAAGTGAAGTGCTAAATTTAAATATTTTTGTTATTGTAATTTAATTGCATTCTGACCACTAGGGAACTTATTGAATGTGAAATACCCTTATTTAGATGCCGGTATTGTGATTTTTACGTGAAATGCTAAATTTTAAATAATTGATTATTTTTGCTAATATTAAATATTTTTACTTTGTCGTCAAAATTAAACGTGTTAATGCAATTAAGAAGTGTTTTACTGCAAAATGGCGCCCGATAAGGTAAAGAACTCTGGATTTACTTTTAATAATTGTAATTAAATATTTTTTTTGGATTTGTGAGACGGTGACCGTAGACCGGTCGCGGTTCTATTAACCTTGATTTTGGTTTGTTTCAGCCTGCTGCCTCCTTACGTCCCATCACTAACCCGAAATCCGTCATATTAAAAAAATTGCTTTTATTTATGTTAAAAAAAAACGAATTTATCTGTTGCCCTTTACTTATGCCTTTTTCTCAATTACCCGTAACATATCCCGAATACCTTATTTCATAGTCTGAGTCCTGTAGTTAGAGCCCGTAGACGTTAGGGAATTCGCAGGTAAGTCAGACATAGAATGTATGATTTGCGTTTTGTTATTTTTTTCAGAAACTGAACTTGTTTTTTTTGAATTCGAACTCTAACTTGGCATTTAGACTTCGAGTGTTATTTTCTTTCTTTGACTTAAGCGCTTGGTTTAGACCACGGATATACTCGGAACTTCGGATTTTATTTTTTAGGTAGATTAACTTTATTTTTTGTTTGAACTTGCAACGCAAGACAACATTCGACTTTTCGCCATGTCGCACTTAAGTAATGAAGGATCAATTGCTGAGACACCTCATGTGCACTCATCTTTAAACTCGTACGATCCGAGGATTTTAGATCCAATGGCAGACGATGAAGAACAGTTTTTTGATTCTGAACCACGACCCCAGGCGATGCATATGTCCGGACTTCCCCGCCTTTTCCTTTCAAAGATTATTCACTTACGGAATGGAACTTGAACTTTTCCGGGGACACTTGCGTTCGCGAATTTTTCTTTCGAATCGAGGAAGAAGGTATGGCGCGTAACGTCAATCCTTCATATGTTGTCAGACGTTTCCATGAATTGTTGTCAGATAGTGCCTTGAAACATTTTAGGGCATCAGATATCCGGGTCTTACTTACGCGGAATTAAAGTCTGAATTCGTTAAAACCTTCGACGTAGCCGATTTCGATTTCAAGCTTGAGAGCCAACTTCGCGCTTTATCACAGAAGGACAACCAGTCAGTGGTTGATTTTGTTATTCAGGCGCGCGATCTAAACGCAAAGCTTCGTACACCGGTTTCCGAAGACAACCTGTTTAACATTATTAAATATGGAATGAATCCTAGATATCATCCTTGTCTTGCAACTAACGTGGTCAGGGATATTGATGGTTTGTTAGAAGTCGCGAAAAATTTTGAAGCCTTTCAAGTTTCACGTCCAGCACGTTTGGCTATTGCACCGATTAGTGCTCAAGTTGTAGGTCAACCCAGTTCTATAGTGTGTATGAAGTGTGATGCAACTGGTCACAACTATCGTAATTGTCCTAACGTTTCAGGGGCAGTGTGCTTCAAGTATAAGCGTGTTGGTGCAATCACACGCGATTGTCCTAGTTGTAATTCTGGTCCGTCAAAAAACGAATAAGTGGCGCACTGAGAGGTCCATCGGTGTCGCCCGTTTATATGAATAATTCCCCGGATAATAGACTTTTTATTGATGTTTTAGTTGCTGGCTCTTCGGTAAGAGCTCTTTTAGACTCTGGTGCTCAGGTTTCACTAATTGATATATCCCTCTTATCGGAGCTCGGTATAACATATCACGAGGATATCCGGCCTTATGTTGTCTCCGCCGACAATTCTCCTATTGAAATTCTAGGCGGTTTGGACGTCCCCATTCTTTTTAGTGGCATTCGCGTTCTGCACCCCTGTCTAGTAACCACGACGGTGGCAAACAAGCATACGGCCCGCCTGATGGTAAGCAGCTACCGTAGCCTATGGACGCCTGCAACTCCATAGGAGTCACATGCGCGTTGCCGACCCTTTACAAAAAGGAGATTCACTGTGTTGTCTAGTAAGCAGTAATCTTCCTACTGCATTTATTTTAGGAATTGAGTTTTGGAATGCTGTTGGTCTCATTGACATTTTAAAGAAGGCATTCCGTGATGGTTTGTCAGGTAAGCTTTACGTCGCTTCACATCATGTTCCTGTCGCAGTCCCACGAGTAGGTGAGGTTCGCTATGTCCACCCTCGTACGGTGCTTGCACCACTGCAGGAATCAAAACTCCAATGTGTTATTGACGAGTTTGAGGAGATTTCTTCTGATAAAGCTGGATTAGGTTGTACTTCGTGGCTTTCGAATAAGATTGAGACTGTTGGTTCGCCCATCCGTCAACGTTACTATCCCTTATCTCCAGTCAAACTCAAGATTCTCAACGAAGAGATCGACAAGATGTTAGAGTCAGGCGTTATTCGTCCCTCACGATCACCCTGGGCTTCCCCAGTGGTGATGGTTACCAAGAAAGATGGTAGTGTCAGGTTTTGCGTGGACAGTAGGAAGTTGAACAGCGTTACCATCAGGGATTCATACCCTCTCCCGCGCGTCCAGGACATCCTTGATAACCTACGAGGTGCCAAATATCTAACTTCGTTGGATTTTAGGAGCGCCTTTTGGCAAATCCCCTTAGCTGATAAGGCCAGTTGTGAGAAAATGGCCTTTATTGTACCCCAAAGGGGCCTCTTTGAGTTCGTTCGTCTCCCTTTTGGTTTAACCAACGCTGCGTCCGAGATGCAGAGGCTTACTGACATGATTGTCAATTTTGAATATACCCCTGAGTCTGAGGATTTTATCATCGGCTATGTTGATGATTTGATTTTGGTGTCTCGTGATTTTAACAGTCATATGCGGCTTATTCGTAAGGTTCGTGATAGGTTGAAAGAAGCTGGTCTTACGGTTAATTTAGATAAGTGCGAGTTTTGTAAGTCTGAATTGAAGTATCTCGGCTACATCGTCAATGAGCGTGGTCTTCAAACTGATCCAAAGAAATTAGAAGCTATTAGGGATTACCCTACCCCTTCTTCTGCCAAGTCTCTACGTGCTTTCATTGGTATGTGTTAGTATTATCGCCGTTTCGTGGATGGTTTTTCTTCGATTATTGCTCCTCTGACGGCACTTATCGGTAAGAGAAAGGGACGTGATCCCATCGATTGGAACGATAGTGCTAGTGAAGCTTTTTCTAAATTGAAGGATGCCTTGATGAGCGCTCCGTTGATGGCTTGCCCGGATTTTTCGAAACCTTTTATCCTTCAATGTGACGCTAGCCAGGTTGGCTTAGGCTCGGTCCTGGCTCAAGAGTTTGACGGCGTTGAACATCCAATTGCTTATTATTCTCGTTTATTCACTAAAGCTGAACGTGGATACGGGACAACCGAACATGAGCTTCTCGCCGTTGTTGATTCCATAAAGCATTTCCGCGGATATCTCGATGGAATGAGGTTTAAGATCATTACTGACCATATTGCTCTTAAATGGTTGATCACCCTTGATAATCCTACCGGGCGCTTGGCTCGTTGGGCAACTTTGATTTCCCAATATAACTTTGAGATTGAACATAAAAAAGGTGTCCTTAATGTTATTCCAGACGCCTTGTCCCGCGCTCAAGTTGGGCTTATCTCATTCGCGCGTGGCATGGATCCTTCTGGAGATCCTTGGTATGAACGAATTTACCAGGGAGTTTTGGACAATCCTCAAATGTTTACTGCATTTGCTCTTCGGGATGGTGTCTTAATGCGCAGGGTATCTATCGAAAACCCTTTAGCACCTAATCCATGGCGTATAGTTCTTCCTGCTTCAAGGACTAGAGAGGCGGTTGCTGAAATTCATAATGGATTTCCCAACGTTCATCCTGGTGTTATGAAAACGTATTTAAAATCTCGTGACTTATACTATTGGCCGAATATGTACCGTGATGTTACAAGGTTCCTTTCCGAATGTCAGATTTGCAAGTCTTATAAAATTGCAAATTCACAACCTCGTGGACTTCGCTTATTTCCTCGTCGTGTTGCGGCTCCAATGGATCTTCTTTCCATTGACTTAATTGGTCCTTTACCGGTTAGCCGCAATGGGTGTCGTTATATTTTGACTTTGGTTGACGTTTTTACCAAATTTGTTTGGTTGGTCCCTTTGAAGTTGGTGAATGCGAGGTCAATATCGATGGCATTAGAGTCGGAAGTTATTTTGCGGTACGGTGTTCCTACTAACATTCTCTGTGACAACGCTACAGTTTTTCATAGTCGTCAATTTCTGGATTTCCTGGCGAGCTATAATATTCCAGGTCCGTGTTATACCCCATATTATTCGCCACAAGCGAATGTTGTGGAGAGATATAACCAGGTCGTGATTACTACTTTGAGCATTTTAGTTGAAAATGACCAACGCAGTTGGTCGGGTCATTTACATCGGGTCGCTCTTTATTTAAACTCTTGTATAAATTTGGCTACTGCTTATACAACGAATTTTTTGATGTACGGCCGCGAGTTGTCAATGATTCGTGAACGTGTTGAGAATCAGGTTGTGGACCAAGATGTGGGACTCAGCCGGATGGAACGCGCTTCGAATCTTCAGACGCTTCGTGAGGTGTACGATAAAGTTTCTGATTCGATGGCTTTAGCCTTTCATCGTAACGCCGCCAAGTTCAACACGAACCGTTCTTCGCCAAGAATCGTTGGTGACCAAATCGTTTGGCGCCGGAATTTCTAGCGTGGATCCGCTGATCCTTTTCGAGGCGGTAAATTCGCTCCACGTTTCGTTCGGTGCCGTGTGGTTAGACGGGTGTCTCCACAGGTATATGTACTGGCTGATACCGATTCCGAGCACGTCGGTACCTATCATATTAAAGATATCTTGAAATAGTTTCTTCTTTCGGCCCGTTCAGTATTCTCAAAATTCTAAAATGCGCTTTAGTCCGCCTTTCCCTTATCGGTAATCCTTGCTTGATTCGTTTCTTATCGTTTTTTGTTTTCGTTTGAGCGTTTCCTTGCTCCTTTTTCCAGGTTTGACTTTTTTTTACCGTTGGTGCTTAAGGCTTCGTTTATCTTTCCCGGTCTATGATAGCCTGGTTGTATAATTTGATGACTCGATGTGAGGGATTAAGATCTGTGGCCAGGTGCAGTTTCTGTCCTATCCCGGCCGTCACGTCTTGGACCGCGTGACGCGTTGGTTGGCGTTTTGTCATCTTCTTAATCTATTAGATTAGTCTTTAGGGGTAATGTTAATAACTGGTTGGTTTTGTTTTTTTTGTAATTCGTTTAGGGTTCTCTTGTTGTACCTTTTTTAGCCTTAGAATTAAGTTGTGTTTTTTTGTTGCTTGGGGTTAGTTTTCTTGTGTTTTCTTGTGTTGTTGTTTGTTTGTTTCTTTGTTTGGTAGGGAGATGCTGTAGCATGACGCTACGTATCGTACGACATCTGTCGACTTTCTTTAGAACTTCTGAACTTCTGTGTCTAAGGCTAGGTCACGGTTGATATATAAAAAAAGCGTACATTGTGATTCACGGCATTACAGGTAGATGGCGCTTATATCAGTCCGTATTTTGTAATACGTCTGGCAGTTATAAAATTGAGATAATACTCGCGCTAATTTTGAATGTGAATGTTTGAGGTATTCCAGATTGTCAAAAAGAAAAAAGTTGATTTTTGATTGAGTCTGTCAGAGCGCCGTGAGATTTTGGAAAGAAAAAGAGATAATCTGGATTTGGTCTGGGGTTTTTGCTATAATTTGCTTAGTTGCATCGTGGTGAAGTGCGATTTATTTCAAACATTATATAGCAAGTGCTATTAATACATTATTGGAGCAAAAATAAAACCAAAACCATTGCCGGGCAAAAAAGGCCATATAAATTATATAGCAAGTGCTATACACTGGAACCGCCTGATCCGGAAGGATTCCGGAAGGCGCTTGTGGATGCCGGGCCGGCGGGACGGTCTGCAGCTGCCGCGATTTCCGCGGGTTTCTTCGCCACATCATCGGAGAGTTAGAGTCCGCATCCAGCGGGCTCTCCAAGTGAGAAAAGGAGTTCAGCGAGCTATTGGGTCCGCCTAAATCAAAGCGGACACTTGCCCACGAACTCTTTTTAATTTAAAGCAACAGCTTTAGCCATCCTGCTTTCGAGAGTATCAAATTATTTACATTTTTGTTAAAAACGTTATAAATCGGATTCCTTTTCTTTGTATCCAGTATTTTTGTGCCATAATAGTTTTTTTTGTTGTTTTGCTAAATTCCCCAAATTCCAATTGCCTCGTTTGACGGGCGTATAAAGACCTGGCTCTTTAATTTAGGCTACGTTCAGCCAGCGAATCATCTGTCACCATCCATATCACCCGCCTCATTAACCCATTATTTTCCTGCAGCCAAATTATTACTAGCCGAGTCTTTATTTTTACTTACCGGTTTTGCTAACTATTGAATGTGTAATGTCCTTGTTTAGGTACAGTTGTCTTCATTTTTAAGTGAAGTGCTAATATTAAATATTTTTAATTATTGTAATTTAATTACATTCTGGCCACTAGGGAGGTTGTTGAATGTGAAAGTGAAATAGGTACAGTTGTCTTCATTTTTAAGTGAAGTGCTAAATTTAAATATTTTTGTTATTGTAATTTAATTGCATTCTGACCACTAGGGAACTTATTGAATGTGAAATACCCTTATTTAGATGCCGTTATTGTGATTTTTACGTGAAATGCTAAATTTTAAATAATTGATTATTTTTGCTAATATTAAATATTTTTACTTTGTCGTCAAAATTAAACGTGTTAATGCAATTAAGAAGTGTTTTACTGCACACTATACTAATATTTAAATCCAACCAAAACCACAGTGTACATGGTTTAAGTAAAACATAGAAATAAAACTTCACTTGTTTTGTCACTGATCATGGGGTAAACAATACCGAGGCCTATAATATTAAGTGAATGAAGTATTTTAGAAAAGGCACTTTATTTTTTTGTACTAATATACCAACAAGCAAAGTCGAAGCAAACGAAAAAAGTTACTTAATAGTGAAGTATAAATTAAACATTTTACCGAGGTCTATTCTTTCAGTAGGTAATCCTGAATCAAATAGTTAAAAAAAGTTCTCAGCTGTTTGCAGCATGGTGTTTAAAATAACGTTTAATTATAGTTTTGACTACGGCTCCTTGGAAAAAAAGTTATTTAAAAAACTTTGAAATTAACGATTACTGACAAACTTTTTTTAAACAAACTTGATCTCTATAAAAGCTTTATTGCAGTATTTAAATAAACTAAAGTTCTAATGCTAAAAGTTTTTGTATGCACTTACCCCGAGCAGTGGGCTACTCACTCGCACACGATGGCCGCTACCCCGACTTCTTTGTAGGCGAACTCCATTGTTTGTAGTTAAACTTGCTCGGATGCGAATGGACAGAGCACCGTCCGCGGAATTGTTTTGTGTGAGTTTAGTCAAGGAAAACATTATGCCACCGGCTTACGCTGTACAAAGGTCCCGCACCAACTTGCCCCGTTTGATAATGTGAGTTTAATAGTTCCCGGGCCAAGGTGTGCACTGATACCTTTTTAAAGTCCGGTCGGGGTTTGTTGTTGGTACGGATTGTGTTTTGCGCATGTGGTTAAAAATAAAAGGGAGTACATCGGATGAAAATATAATATAAAAATATATAGGAACAAAAATAATGTAAAAGCCAACCCAAGAGTTTCTAAAAAAAATCATAGCTCGAAAACTACAGAAAATCGGCTAACACATAAAAGATAAAGATAAAAATCTATTTATTGCACAAAACTAATAATACAAAAAGATTATACAATCTTTCTATTGACAAGTAGATTAAATAGTTGGTGCACAACATAGTTTATATACGGATATTCCAGGAGTCCCCGCACTAGGCTAGGCCTGTATCGCGGGAGACCATTTATACATTTATATTTCATTTACATGTGGTATATTCTGACAGCCCTGGGTGCAAGGAATCTAATTTCTTCCTTTTAACGTCAAGCTTGCTTATCTTGTGTTATAATATTGACAAAATGCGATTAGCGAACTACCCATTTGATACATAAATCTTTAAAGTTTCGAGATGTGTGGTGTGTAACTAGAAATACCTTCTAATTTAGTAGGTAAATATTTAGCTGGCTTCTCTCAGCCTTAGTATATAAACTTGCTAAGGTTGTGTTGATAAAGTGTGACTAGCGTTAACTATTCTCGGATTAGATATATTAAATGAAGACCTTCTAAAGTTCCATTTGAGGTGATTAGACGTAGGTAAAAGACCTGCCATGAGGTGTAATGTTAATTGTGCAACTTTGAATGATCCTCACAAAGACGCGTCTCCCTAATGACGGAGACCGGTCTCTTAATGGCGTATGTTAATTGTTACAGCGCTCATTGCACACCCCCCATACACCTGTCGGGTTTGAATAAATCTACATCGCGGCGCATTAGAGCGGGCTCTTAAATTATCTGCTTAGGACGTTTCTGTACAAAAACCTCAAACTAAGTAAGTTCCTTGATTTACCGAGTCTATTTTCTGACATCCTTATTAGTTAATTTGAGGTTGTGCACATTGAAAATCATACTGGTAATATTAAATTGTATGCATCTTCAGTATACATGAGTGTAACTTTGTAAAATCCCTTATCTAAACTGAAAAATATTAATTCCTTACACTTACATCTATGCATCTTTTCTAATTCTAAATATTATGGTACTTAAATTTATGACTTATTTCTTGTGAAAAAAGCGGAATGCTCTTATAAATCTTTTCTTAACCAATCTAATTCAAGACGGCGAGAGCTTAGCCAAACATCCTGCAGCCGATTGGCTATTCAAAAGCAGTTTGTCACAGAATTTAGCAACGCAAACGCATTACGGCTGCGGTGCGGGACTTGGCTTACGGTGTCGTGCCCAAACCCACATCGCGGCTGTCATCGCCGCCTGGCGATTAGTCAAGCTGCTAAGTGCTACTTTCCGATTGTTTTTCTCTTTGCAACCGTCTGAAACTGTAATTTATGCGACTTTACGGTTCTAGTGGAAATTTGCAATCGGCGAGGGCCCGGCAAAACCGAAGGTTTATTTATGGGCCGGAGAGTTAACTTTTGAGCTGAAACTTGCGCTGTGCAACCGCCCATCTTTTTTTGTTTGTTGCTCACCAGAGGTATAAACTATTCGGCCTGCTCGTAAATATCTCCCCGCGTGTAATGTGTCAGTGCCTAACACTTGACAGTTTACCAACTGGCAGAATAGTAGTTTATCTTCACTCATACTGTAAGTACTCTTAAATGCGTTCAAAAACCGTAGACAATGACAAGCATTACAACAAACGATTTAACTATGATAAGTTTCTTATCTGCAGCAGTAACGTAATTTTAACTTTGCATGCTCAAATATTGTTAAGCAATGAGTTTCAAATTTGGAACAGCTATCAAAACCAACAAAATTTAAATGGGTCCCTATTCTAGTTTCCATAGATATTAAAATTTTGGCGATACGAAACGTCAGTTCGATATCTTTTTAACGTAAATCACCCGACTTTTTGATCTCGAATGATATGAGAATACGGACTTCGTTCGTTTGTCGCCTGCGGCTCGTTTCATAAAACCACACTCATGTTTTAAGGACCCTTATTACGTAACAGTTCCATAAACTACTATTATGTAACTGTTACGTAATAAGGGTCCTTAAAACATGTGTGTGGTTTTATGAAACGAGCCGCAGGTGAGTTTCATAATAAGATCACACGAGTGTTTTAAGGCCTAATTACGTACAGTTGCATACACTGCTTTATCTACACTCATATTATTTATCCAAAATGCCGTATTCGGAAACCATAGAATGGCCGCCATTGCACCGCCCATGGCCAACTCGATTGTGCCGGCGGTCGCGCGGGCGCGTGTCGGGCTGTCGGCGGATGCGCGGGAGGGTGCAGGTGTTTATTATGTTATCAAAACTCATAGCACATCAATAATTGAGCATGAAAAGTTAAAATTACGTTACTGCCACAGATAAAAAGCTTATCATAGTAAAATCGGTCGTGGTAATGCTAGCTATTGCCTACCGTTTTCGAACACGTTTTAGAGAACTTACAATATGAGTGTAGATAAAGTAGATTTAACATACAATTTATAGTTTGCCTAATATGTATACCTAAATCCCAAGCTAAAAATATTTTTTTTTAAAGAGCCGAGTAAAAACAACAATTTATTTGCTTAGTTTTTCATCAGTGAAACCCAAGGAAGCTAATCAACAGCAAACGTCGAGGATTATCCAAACATCGCCTTGGCACAATCACGGCCTGGGCCTGTGTACACGTTCTCTAAGAAAACAAATTGCTTGTCAATACTCAAAACAAACGAAACATAGACAACAAAGATGTACCCAATTTATTTGTCACTAGTATTTTTCTAAAGTCCCTTTGGAGTGTCACCTTCTGTGTCGATGTTGACTCAACGTGTTAAGTTAGTGTTGCCTGCCGAGAAAATAAGGACGTCGAGATAAATAAATAGGTACCACGTTACCTACTTTTATTTACACACTTATTGCGTTTGTCTTCTGTTCAAACTTATGTTGCTGCCAGAAATGACTTTCAATTTGGACTTAGTTTATATAAGACCGCTAGGACCGCGGCTGGCTGGTGTATAATAATATTGAGTAGAAGATACTTTTATTGTACACAAATTATTTACTCGTACAAAAAAAGACAAATTACAATTATATAGTTTTTACTATTTCAACTGAGCTAATTCACTTTTTATACTTTAAGTTAGTCAGATATCTGTTGAAATAGTAAATACCATACCTAAACCTGAACTGAAATAGACGTCATATACGATAGAAAAATTATTCAATGCCTTCAATACCGAAGGCAATCACGGTCTGTGAATAGAATCGAATATTTGATAAAATAATTTAATTTTTACCTAATCCTGTTTGAAAGTAGATGTCAAATTGGTTGTCTTGCAATATTATTAGTTTCCGATTAGCTAAAAAATATGGACGTGTGTAAAGTCGGTTTATGAACGATAATTTTGCGTGATAACGTCATAACATAAGAAAACATTGATGAAAAATTGCATACTTTTATTTATGAATTGAATTGCATTATTATCACTGAATTATCATTATTTTGTATAATACAAAGAAAAGTTTATTAAAAATTTTTTTTTTTCGATAAATTAACATTTATTTGCTTTTTTACTTGGCCGTAACTTTACCATGGAGATCTGTCCACAAAGTGACACTTTTTCGTGCGTGCTACCGGTGTTCATCGATTTATAAGATAGGCCTTTGTATGCAGATAGTAAGTTTAACATAATGGAAACTATTTCAATACAGACTAACGCTTTGCGGGCAGGCCAGACATGTTGATGCCGTTGCGGTCGCGGTCGCCGTGTCGGCTAAAATATAATCAAGGGGATGAATCGCACTAAACCATAGCATGTACATAGCTAGCCTGTATCTAACTTAGCCTGTCGTATTACGTCGAGAAGGCCTATGTTAAAAAATGTGAATTAAACAAATCTTTTAAGGTAGTTAATGCGTACTTAATTACGTACTTACATTAAATAGAAGTGCTTGGAAAATTCATTATAATTTTGCCTTTTTATACCTAAACAAATTAGACTTATCCATAAAAAATGTACATCTGTATTAAATAGCCATGTCAATTTACATATTTACAAATAGAGATACTCTTTTCCTTGGATACATTACTATATTATGGGTACATACCCAGACATGTTTTAAAACCTTCTTGAAATGTGTTCTTTGATTAAATGTTAAAGCACCAGGACATCAATTAATGTATAAAAAAACAACTCAAAATGAGCAGTAAAAAGCACAAAAAATGCGCTTTACTCAAAATTGCTAAATAGCATTTTAGAATAACTTTGCAACACCTACGTCCAATTTTAGATAGGTAGTTTATAAGATGCCCAATTATGATTTTCTATGTAGCGTTTTCAAGTCAAAGGTACATCATTGTCCGTTGTTAATAAAGTTCATTTCTGAATGAATTTTTATGTCAGCAACACCTTATTGACAACCGACAATGATGTACCTTTGACTTGAAACTACCACATATGTACTTACTATAAATTTGAAAATGGTGTTGTAGTATTTGTAATGTTTATATCTGAGTAAAGCTTAATAATTAAAGCCTTCAGTCTCAATAAATTGTAGTACTAATTCAGCAATCTGAGACTTCATTTCAAATTAATCCTGTATTTTATCGAGGTCCCCAATTAAACAGTTGAAATTCTGCCTCAACTGTCACAAGATAATTGGTTCTCTAAAAGACAATTGCCTCTGATTCACACAAATTAAGTGGGTAAAATCCCCTAAAACGTATACAGAATATATTTGAGCCACATATTGTTGGCCGAGGGCTGTATCCTTTTTGCAGGGTTGTCTTGACCCGCTGTTTTTGCAAGCACCCTAATATTTTTATACCCGCTTGTTCTATTTTGTTACGTTGTCTCGTTGTTGTAATTACATTCGATGTACAAGTTGTCGTGTTGATATCGTGGGTACCGGGGAACAGTTACTTCACTAAAATAAACTGTTTTTGTTCTGCTTTGTTTTGTTTCTACTATTGAGCGTTCAATTTTTATTTACCCCCGTTGTGATTCAGCGGTCATTTTGTGTGGAGTTTTTAATTAAATTTTATGGCTGCATTGAAAAGTTATACCGTGAAAAATACTGATAACGAATGGTTTGGGATGTGATTTGTCTCCACACTCCCAAATAAAAATATTATATGACTTTATTTATTTATTTAATCTTTATTGCACATATACAAATGGCGTACTTAATACCTAAAGGCACATATACCATGTTATTGTTACATTATTATTTTTATGTATAATCCTTTTTTCTGACCTAAGTCTAAATTTTTTTTGTAATAAGCTACCTACTTACTCGTATGTATCTAAAAAATGCTTGCAACTACATTCAAAATGGCTGCCAGTTTTATGTAAAAATGTACGGTGTACATCGTAGTTACGCTTGAGATATAAAAGACTTTGAGAGCTCTGATCCTCCCACCTCTCAGGGGCAACAATTAAAACAATAAGGGCTAGGGAGCGAAGGGAGTAACTACTAAGTGGAAGCGATGACGGTTCTCGCTTCGCCGCTTCACCAAATGACGGAAAAATACTTAGGTAAATTATGTGTATATTCAAGTACGTACGCAGTGAATTTTTAATAACTCCGGTAAATACGACGCACGCGTATTTTGAATAATATTATTTTTTTGATAAATTACAAAGAAAACATTAGGTACGAAGATTCCCCTGCTAAATCGGATCAAACTTTCTAGAGCTTTTGCCAACGACACGGGACGTGTCTTTGATGTCACATGTGAATTTGAGTATCGAATCTGACATGGCGGTTGAGTTTCATACTAGGGCGCGTCGAACAACAAAAGTTCCTCGCATATACAACGCGTTCCTAAAACAATGAATCCGATGTATGTAAAACGCAGGGGGAGTCACCGCGATAGTTCTCATGACGGCCCACCGATGCGGAAGGAAGCCGCACTCGAGTTTTTTCAAAATGGCGGCTTGTCAGACGTCAGTCTGACGCGCCAAACAAGAAAAAACATGGCGATCCCGCGCAAAAGGGGTAAGTTAGATTTGGTTTAGTCATTCTGAAAGAAAATTTAAACTGACTAGCGCTTCGTTTGCAACTATCACCCTTTGTAGACACAACTTTTAAAACTTTGTTGGGTTATAATAATCTTCAAGTCGGTCTCAAAAAGGTTTAAAACAGCTATTGGATTATAGATACCTAATTTTGAAATCCGTCTTCTTTTTCTGTTAAACGCAACCCCACCAATCTCTAGATTAACCTTGCCTACTTAGATTTGTACTGAGAAATCGAAGTCGTGAAAAAAACTTTAAGGATTTATTTTATTTAAGGTCACAAAGAGACAGGCATGATAAAAGTAAAATTTACTTCTACATTTCTATCTCATTTGAAGCAACGCTTTCACTTTTCCATTTCTGTGGCATTGACGTTTGGCATTCTCCGTCCCTTTTCAAATCAACTTGTAAAGGGTTTCGTCGAGTGTAGCGTCAAAACGGCTTTTTCTCTTAAATCAAAGTAAAGCAGCTCTCAGGGCAGCAGGCCGGGCAATATAAAACAGGTCGAGGCGAGTGAGGCGCTCTCCAAAAGGCCCGGGCGTCTCAGATGTCGTTGAGAGAGCCCATTCGCGGGGCTGAGCCACACCCCCCACTCGACTCGCACATAAGCCTACGAGCCGCCCGCTTTAATTATTATGTACAGCCATTAACGCCACTGCCGTCATGGCGGCGAGTTTTTCAATTTTTAATTTCCCTCTTACACCGCGGCGGCACTTGACAAACACTCCCTGAATTGACACTTAAGATCGTAACTCATCGCATCGCTCCTGACGCTAGTCACCTACCGCTAATGGAAATCTTGTTTCATTTACTTCAGTCTCTGACCATGACGTTCGCAATTTTTTCATAGTTTAAAGCCTACAAGATTAAGAAGCTTGTTAGTTTATCGAATTATCTTACTAATCCCATATCCTTGACATGATTTCGTAATTATCGCAGATTACTTACATTGGGATCCACTAGATCAACCGAATATCAATGTAGACTTATTGTCTTTAGCCCCATCCTACTAATACGGCTTCATCCGTCTACCTACTAAATACGTGCCCAAAAGTCTTTATAGGGCTTCTGAGGCCGCTGGCAAAATGGCCGCCAGTTTTAATTCGGGGAAGGTTCTTAGAAGTCGCTTATACTCCAAATTACCTGAAAGATACAGTGGGCATATGCATTTGTTCTCAGACCTTCAGGATTTATATTTATGTTAACAGTACGTACTGTTAACATAAAAATCAGATTAGGTATGAGTGTAGATAGGTTTGGAGGTCCAAACAAATCAATAGATGGTTCAATTACTTATAAAGAACTTGCAGTATCGAAAACCAAAAATGAACGAACTTACTCGAAGAATAAAAAGAAGCGATTGTACCGCAAAACAGCCTAAGTATTAATTTAGAAATACGTATTACGTACTTACTTACTGGTACTTCTGTATGCCACCAAAGTCTGTAAAGCCACCATTAATAATCAACGATTATCATATTTGATTAGCAAGAAAAGGAAAATAAATATTATCGTATCTCATCATATGTAAGTATAAAAAGTCATGATTAACAAACATTTTGAAATCCTAGCAGACTCTGTGACAAGTTTGAAACTCTATATGTAGATAACAGACAAGAGTTTGTCGTCCTCTCTCGAAATCACTCCTTACAAGAGTTCTTGAAAACACATCTCATTCGTAGGTAAACGTAAGTTTTCCCCAGCCCATTCGACTGCGTCGCCGATAGCTTTTGCTTGGCGATCAAGTGGTCTAGCGCAGTTTCACTGCACCTTAGTGAACTACGAGATCTAAAAGCAAACTGAAAGTTGTGTTCTCAGTGAAAGTCGCGTGTTATTTGATCTTTGGTCAACGCTGGTGCTGCTCGCGACATCCCTTCTTATTTCGTATAACATGCTTAAGATTTTATTTTCTAATAAGATAATATTTAAAGATATTTTTGTAAGGGGAGACAATTTAAATGTTCATGTAGTAAATAGTGATCGACCTGATATCTATCTCAAATACAATACTCCTTGTCAAACAATTAAAAGCCAAAAGTTAGAGAGTACTGAGCAAGCTATACACATAAGTAGTAAGATATATTAAATGGGTAGGTAACCAGTGGCGGCGCGCCAAAAATATTTGTAGGCAAGCCGGAGCTAATTTAGCTTTCCTTTTCTCCAAGTCCATTGTTTACATACAAGAAGTTCAATTAAACATAGGCGAGAACGCAAAAGACGAAGCAACGAGCCCGCGGCCGCTGTCTGCCGCAAGCCCAACTATCCCCGACTGCCCATCGGCCCCAGACACAACTTTCAACTGCTGATTCCCCTTTATTTCATTAAATTTAATACTAAACTCCAAGGGTGGCTTACTGGGAATTCGGTCAGAGGCAAACGAGTTAAAGTTCCCGGGTACTCTGCAAATTAATCTTAAGGGAGTTCCGATGTTAGCCAGTAGCCTTCGAGTAGGTGCGCTAAGTCCGGCACGTTATAAATTAACAAACCCTCGCAGTAATTGAGTGAGAGGTGTGCTTCACATCAAGTTTAACGAACAAAAATTCAATTAACCCAAATTGTGTTACAACAATTTTTTAACACGGCGGCATATTTACATATTATCTCGTAAATCTGTCACGGCCTGTTTGGCCGCCCTGCAGCCTACAGCTCTTCTTGAAGGGCAAAATCTGATTACTGCTTTAGCATTTTGTTATTCTTTTTTTATTGCATAAATTTATATCATCAACTCCGTAACTGACACTTTCAATATTTTATTAACTGAGAAACAATATGCTGAAAACTAGAAACTTGAAATGAGCCTTGATTATTATCTAATATGATTTTTTCTTTACAGGTACGTTACAACAACTGACACGCCTACTGCTTTTCATGTGGTTTGTAAAATACATATATGCACGACAATTATACCTAGTTTTCTACCTTCCTTACCGATTTGACAGATAATACGTTAACATGCCTGAATTTTGTAGGTATTTCATTATTTCAAAATTGTTTTAATTAAGAACAGCAACCAATATAAGTTAATAATGAGGAGGAATCTGTGGTCAAGCCGAAGAACTCACGTGTTCGTGCAGAAACCGGCATTTCAGGAAAACTGTTTAAACATGCATTTGTGTTAGCGACGAGCGCCTGGACGGTTCCGCTGAATTGAGTCAAGTTGAAACTTTATAATTAACACAGTTAAATATCCATTAAAATTCGTCAAATGAGTCGCCTCTCATTTGCATATTTTGCAACGACGGTTGAGTTTCGCACGGGCTAATGCTGTAGGTTAATTTCGTAGGAGTCCCTCGGTGCTCGTACGTGCAGCGCCTTTGCTCAGGTCGGCCGCGATATGGAATTAAATGTTGATTAATTTCGTGCATTTTAGGGCCGCGGTGCGTCTGAAGCCAGGGAAAGCCATTCAGGTGTTCAATTTAGAGCCACTTTGAAACTACAAACTAGTTAACATCGGCCGGTTGGTCCCTCGCCGAGCCATATATTCATTACTCGGGATAGCTAACATCGCTCCATGCAACGCTTTGCACTGATACTAATTGATTGCTTTTTTTTTGTACATAGCAATTTAAACACATGTACAGGCTTTGCTCAGCAGCTTGAGAATATATTTTCTAAAACTATTGATCTTATAAAAAATAATAATAACAATGTACATATTCACATAGACATTGCATGACGTGTTTGTTTTCATTTATCCTCTGAAAATGTACGAAAACAAATTAAATTATCTAACTTTGCTACTCTACTTGACAAGCCTATTTGACCTCTACTCGACAAAGAGATACAATACGAGAATAATGTATAAGTTATCTTTATTTAAACTATATATTTTTCACTGCGTTATTTTCGTGAATCAGATAAATGCCAGCTCGAGTATTATTTGATCTGAGCCGCCCTGCGTTCATGTCAGTTTCAATACAGTTTTAATTGCTCCTCTTGTTCGGTAATAAGATCAAATCTCGCAACATGTTCGCAAATGACACATATCTGCAGACATTTGCCGCGCGATGCGTTTCGGCCACTGGGGAGCGCTCCGCCGTCAATCACTCGCCCACGACTCCACAATAGATAGAATAAAATATTTACAAACCTAATTCTGAGTGGCCGCGAATCCATTATGTGCCTTTTATAAATGTTCTCCCTATCATATTGCCGGGGGTGAGGTTTAATAAGGCGCTCTTACCGCGTAATCGTTACGTATTTATGACAGTGTCGATCACGTTCAGTTTTCTTTCAAGTTTTCCCGTATTTGCGATCACGAACAAATCAATTATTAGTGGGTAGATGCACTTGCACGTGTGGTCAATGAAAGGGTTCGTGTTTACTTTCTACTTACGTAGTAAGGCCTTATTGAAATAGGGAGGTATATACAATGATTTATTATGTAAATCAGGTTCCAAGTGCATTGAAGAACTTGCATTGATTTAACCAATTTTTTTAACGTCTATGGCTATGCAATTTTTTTAATGGCAACCATTATTTATTTATAGTTTTTGTAGGTAGTAATGGTGATTAAATAATAATATATTTTAATATCATTGTTTTTTCAGTGTTTGATGTAAAGGACGCCTTTTAAATGTGTTGTCGCGATTTTAAGAAGATATTACAGCTAAATTAAGACGAATTAATATTGAGCGATGAGTCGATCGCTTTGTGCGCTCGTCCATTTCATTGTTGATCATTGTCAAAACGTAATTGATGTTTGACAAAGTGACGTCACCGTCTCAAGTAACTTGAGAAGCTTTTAAAGAATAAATTAATGTACCATCAACTCCAAAGGCAGGGGTAAATTTTAAGTCCCCGTCGATAATTTTGGAGTGATTTGAAAGTCGACTGCGGTGTCTGGCTGGCGCCAGAAAAATCACTGATGCTTATTTGACTTTCATTTAAATAATACCTGTATGTGTCGATCTATAAGGAATTGAACCTACCTGAAATAATATAATTGAAGTAGGAGTTTATGATAACCCTTTTACTTTTATTAAATCGTTAACCACTTAGGTTCATTTACAATTTCGACATTTTATTACCTGTGTACTTTTAGTAAATATATAACACTTTTCATTTTCGTTCACATCCAAATATCAGATTAAATATACGTAGATTCAAATTCCAAGAAACAGTAGGTACCTATAACTTACTAAAACTACTAGAGAAGTAACTTTACTTTAGTTAGATACTGTTATTTATTGTTTAACGAAATTCACAAACAAACTTAACAAAAATCATACAGTTTGCGAATTTCTAAGAAATAAAAAACTTTTCTCATTCCTCGTTATCAAGATGACATTTCAGTTGTTATCTTCAGTGACACTTTGATAAACCTTCCACAAAACTGTCTCTTGGGGTAGGCCCTGTAGTCGGGCTGAAAAATATAACTTTTCTCATTTAACATTCATGCAAGTTTGTTTCGTTGAGTCATTATCAAAGCGGATGCTTACTGGACTCCTCTACCTACCTCCTCGTTCACCTGTTTAATTTCGAATTCAATTTAAAACATCTCTTCGTAAATTACAGTCCTAGTCCACGAACTTATCTCGAATGATCTCAGCGAGTAAACAGGGGAAATGGAAATAAACTTTAAAGGTCCATTTTCAATTTTGGTGTAAGTCCGCGAAAAGCCCCCTCTAGGCCGCAAATCCTTCACCCTAATCTTGAAGTTAGGCTCGAGCAAATGTCGCGCTATCAGCTCTCCTCAGAGTAAATAACGAGTTGAAAAATGACAGTAATAACTATCGGGTATAATGAGTGGGGCGGCAATGCCCTGAGGAATACATGGGGCAGCGAGCACCAAATGTTGCAGCGAGCTGCGCAGCACAGCCGCGAGGTAAACAAACCGCGAGCATTCACTTTTTCCATTTTAGTTGGAAATAGAATTTTAGATTCTATTTTATTAATTGGTCTGAATCATTAAGAATATTTCTTTGTTTTGATTTTACATCTGGATTGTAAGTCATATAGTAAGTTCCGATAAATAATAGTACCTATACAATGGATTATGATGGAACGTTTTAAATGTCTAGATATCATTTTTACTGGACATTAGACAGCAATTTATTACTTGTTAGCAGTGTAAATCTTAAATCTTCTTCAAGAAGCGGGCGTACAGGGCTCTCAAGGGTCGGAAACGCATAGGCGGCTCCTGATGTTGCTTATGTTCATAGGCGACGTTGACCGCTTACCATCAGGCGGCTCGTCTGCTCGTTTGCTACAAGTTTCATAAAAAAAAATTATTTGATAAGGTATTTTAATGTTTAACTTAAAACTAACTATTACTGTGTCTTGCGTCAGGCACGTGCTATGCATATGATAGGCGGCCATCATTGCTCGCCAGAAAATTAATGAATTCCCTTTTTTCTTAAGCAACAACAAAATTTAAGGCTCGGTACTACTATGCTTCCCAATAAATTTCATTTCATTTTGGCGGTTTGAGAAAAAAACGTTCATGCATATTAAGCAAATGTTATCAGAGCGCAACTGGAAATATAGGAGCATTCGGCGCGCCGTCATCAGCGGTGCCACAAAGCACGCTCTTATCACACCGGCTCATTTCCACCCAATCCACCACGTGCCATCACACGCGCTTTAAACTCGAGGGGTAACGACCAGGAATTTATCAAAAGTCGCCTTCTTTCCATTACCTTCCGTGTTAGCTTCGCGGATTGTTGAAGCGCTGGTGTAACGACGTAATATACGCGGGATTGCGTAATGATGCCTTTTGATGGTGCCTCTTGGATGTAATTACCAGTTGCTATGGCAACGGGAGGTAAGGCGATTTGATGTGATCTGTTGTCACCATGGATTTATATGAAGTGGATCTAATCCTTACACTTTTTCCCTAACCACAGTTAAACCTAATTACCGAGTAAAACAGTCGTTCATAGGTGACTATACCTTATCCACGATAACGAGCTAGTATAGCGGTCTCTCTTTTGCACTTTTGTATGCAGATGATAAGGACAAAAACCGGCCAAGTGCGTGTCGGACCACGCATAGGAGGGTTCCGTACCTTCAATGTAATAAGAACCAAACTAATACCAAAAGGTCGTACCTGATGCCTATGGAAAAGTTTTTTGGAGATAACTCAAAAATGGCTAAACCGATAATGTTCAGAACAATTTTCGTTGAAAGTTTATGATAAGGCGCATCTCTTCAAATTTTTTCATATTTTTTGAACTTACGGTTCAAAGTTACGGGGGGGGGCTACACAACTTTTCTGACTTTCGAAGCGATTATTTCAGAAAATATTCACTTAATCACAAAATAGTCAAAGAAACCTCAATGTTATTTTGAAAGACCTATCGATTGATGTGTCACATGTTGATATTTGGTTATATTTTTTTTAATTTAGTTACCTGTATGGAGCGCCCCGCTAAAATTTTTTTTTTTTCAAATTTAACTACATAACTCAGTAGCTGCATACAAAATACACCTGATGTGTAAATTTTATTCAGATACGTCGTATAGTTTCCGAGTAAAATGCCTGTGACATACGGACGGACAGAGAGACAGACAGACAGACAGACATGACGAATCCATAAGGGTTCCGTTTTTTGCCATTTGGCTACGGAACCCTAAAAAGGGCAGTGGTCCAAAAATACACAAACCGATTCACACAGTAAGCAGAAGATAATCCAGTAAACGGGCCGAGTAACAAATTACTTAAACGGGAAACAATACAAAGAAGAGCAATTAGACACGTCCGCCTCGTAAAAGAAACAGAGTTGACTGTCATGTAAACTCACCCGTTGCACCTGCATCGCCCTTATCGCTGACCAATCACGTGCAGTCTGAGTTTTCTAGTTTTCTAGTACTAGCTCGTTATCGTGGATGAGGTATAGTAAAAAGTAGTTAAAACGGTCCGATAGAGAGCATAATAGTAGGGGGCGGTGTCTCACTTGTACTCGTTACAAAATTGTCACATTTGACACGTATTGACATTTTGATGACATCATTACCTCCTTAGTCAAAACGAGACACAGTCCCCTAGATAACCTTCTCTTTCGGCCTCACTTTGTGACCGAAGAATTAGATCCACTCGTATAAATCCATAGTTATCAGTGTTACAAGTTAATAATGCGTAACATTTAATAATTAAATGGCAATGTGATAAGTAAACATTGCTTGATACAAAGTCGAAGATTTAATGAAATGAAAACTTGTTTTAGTTAATTTATCATTTGAATAAAACAAGGTAATCGTGTTAGCTAATCAAACTAAAACAAAAATAATAACAAAATGTTAAAAAATTAGATACAGTGATAAGGCTACTGAAATATATAAAAACTCATTTCATTTTCGTGGACAGTACAAAGTTTACACAGGCACGAAAAACCCAATTAAAATTGTTTGCGAATGGCTGGGTAAATCCTGGCAAAAATTGCTACAACGCAAATAACGACTAGGTAAGCTCCTCCTCAATTTAGGTTCATAATAAGATATTCATAAAGATGTTCCAGCGGACGACAAAAGAAATCGGCACGGAGACAAACTTCCAAGTAAAACGTTGAATTACAAGATTCGAGATCCAGAGGGACAATAGGATACTCCTCGGTGCATCCATTGTTTAATAACGGTACGACTACAACACTTCAATGCCGCAATCACAGGATTTTTATTACTTTACGACGGTAATAGATGGGTAGTGGGTTATGAATTCCTATTCCAACAGATTGAAACATTGTTGGCTGTAGGTAGGTAATTTATTGAAATGATTTTATAATTTTATGCTAAAGTAATAAATTCGGTATTTTTCCTCTGTAGGTAATATTCTTTTGATTTATATTTATTCTTCGTAAGACAAGCATCTCAATATACAAAATTATGCTCACTTAAATAATGTTTACTTTACTCACAAAATCAAACTCGTTGTTTCTCAAGTCACGTATTCATTATAAACATATGTACTCGTATTTGTTTATAAACCAGGTGTATAACACTGTCAGGGGGGTTTCACTACGCAGTTTAGGTACATATGACCGGCGCGCCTCCCGGGGAGTCGTATAGCAGTGGGTTGCCGCTCGGCTCGCACGATACTCGTGTCACTTGGCGCTCGCGCAAAATTTAAAATACACAATGGCTTCGAAACCTATTTCGATCTAATCCGTATAAAATATGTATTTACGGATGTCTGAATAAACGGAAGAACAAGGAAGCGGAAATAACATTTTTAAATTCCGGACGATATTGAAAGGTCCCAAAGTCCTTACTTAGTAATAGTTAAAATAAACATCCTTAATTTATTGAATATCGGTTACCCAGAAATAATATTAGGAACTGACCGACATATTTTCAAAGGAATACGGCTGTGGCATACCTACTTCCGTGCGAATCAGACATAATCCCTATAAAAAAATCTATCTCCGGATAAAACGTTTCGTGTTTACATAATCAACGTTTGTAATTCCTACATATTTATCTAACAATAATAAATCAGTAGGTATAACTATAACAAAAACTTGTCAAGTGCCAACCCCGTGCCGACGCTCACAGCTCGGTCATAAAACTGCGGCGCGCAAAGAAGATTCACGGTTCGTGCGCGGTTATAAGTTTCAATTTTGCTTGCAGGCGGCGAGTATAGGTATAATTTTATACCTAAATCTGACTTTTGTTAAGGAGTGAATTTTCTGTACGGTAGTACTATTAGTTATTCTGTGACACTGTTTAGTATATTAACCATTGCTTAATTTTCTCTTTGTATAAAAAAACAGTTTTTGGTCTATTTCAAGATTAACTCAATGTATTATTTAACCGTATCATCATTTCAATGACAGCTAGTTTAGCACACAATGATCATCATAACTTAAATCGAAAATCCTTTTACTTAAAAAGTATATTTTTATAAATTTTAATTTCAATGCGTATCAATTGTCGTTGCCGTCATATACTTAGATTAGAACAGCATATTCAATTTAGGCATTATAACTATGTACAGTATTTGTAAGTATACGGTCTAAACCATACTTTTGTAGTCACATCGTAGATCTTATTACCTCAGAATAAGGTGTACTTGTTCCACTGCGCTTATCATTCGGCTCGTTATTGTTATATAATCGCACCGTCTAGGAACACAAAAGACGCCGCCATCCGACGACTTTTAAAAATTTCATGTAGCGCCTCATCGTATCATCCATGTTAAGGAAAAAATGTGAAACATTATGTGCTTAGAGGAATGAGCCCGCTTTCTGCTTTTTGAATTTTGCTTTCATTTATATTTCGTCCTAAACGAGTTCTTCCGCCTTCTCGTTTGATACAGCTTAAGAATTTGAAATGCAAGCGATTTGTACTTTTTTTTGTAAATACGTTTCCTTGGCATTGTTGCTAAGACGTGTTTCAAACGTAAATACGATTCGTATTCAATCTTTGTTGATATCAGATATCATTAACTTAGAACACGTCGACTTATTTGTATGCAAAACATTGATAAAGAATTTGCTTTTATCAGTCCACGGTAGAATTTTTCTTTTGTGTCTATAAATATTAGGTTATACTCTATATTAGTAGCAGTATAGGTTATAATAGGTAGACGACGTTCTATCGATATGATCTCCTATGAATTTGATATGTTTAATACCGAAGACGTTTAACGTTGACCCGGAGCCGCAGACACGAAAATCTGCCAATTTGTCAGGCCTCCCTCACCCTTGGATGAACGTATCAAATATCATTTGAAATTAATCAGAGCAAGTCCGTATCGACGATTTGCGATGCCACCCTCGCGGTGGTGCGATTGTTTTCGTAGATGTTTGATGGTATTGAATGTAGGAACTATTATTCGGATATGAATATGTACATAGAAATACACACGAGAACAAAAGTGTTTAGGACCTTGAAAAAGATTATAACTACATTTGTCTCATTAGACAAAGTTATACCCATTCCCCCATACCCGTTTATACCCATTGGTATAAAGTACGAATTATGTGGTTTACCTATTTTTCAGCTGAAGGAAACCATCGTGAAAAAACTTCCACATGGATAGTGTGAAGTATTTATTAGTGGCTAGGCGTTATAGCATCTAATAGCCAAATCACTTTTGAATCTACGTTACCCGACATGTCACTTTTGAATACCGCGCAATTAAAAGAATCGGACACTGTCATTATCACATCAATCCGTGCAGAGTCGGCTGAAATTGGATGAAAGATGATGATAAAGTTATTTGATAAATTATCTCGACATCTTAGTTTAAACATTGTTTTATAGGCAGTGGCTGTTTTTTTACAGTTGGTTGCTAACGCAAAATGTCGAAATTGATAAATATACACATCCTATTTAGACTTAGACTGTGTGTTTAAATACTCACATAGTAGAGTAAGTATCTTAAAAAAATGGTATAGATTGTTTTAAGAAAACACCTACATAAACATTTTACAACTACATATATGTAGTTAAAAACAATGTAATAAAAAATAGCGTAGTTATATTTTATGATAGAATAGAATTAGTTTATTCGTAGACACATACACAAACGAAATACATTGAAGATAAAACATGAAATGGCCTCATCTCAGCATGGTGCCAGATATTTCCAGCGCTGATCTTCCGATGCGACCACCAGGTGAGAAAAAAACGACAGGTAACACGAAAGAAGAAGAAACATACAATAAAGCAAACAATTAATTTTCATACAGGGAACAGCTGAACAGAATACAACATTAAGATTAAAATGTATACAACAATAACGCATCTGTCCGAACCTGTCTTGGCCTAGCATTATGCCGCAATGAAACAACACACATAAACAATACACGTAGAATCGGAACCAAAATCTCACAAAAACAAAAATACATGGTAATTATAATTACCTGTTTTTAACAATAGTTAAAGTAGTATTCATATATCAAGAAGAAGCTCTTCCCATACAAAGTGGTTTACAATGTATGGCAGGAGCTGTCAGATAACTGTCTTGAATTAAAAATACTTCTTTAGTTGTCACGTAGAAAGTTGTCACCATGCGGTTGAAAATGATGCTCAGTCACCTTTAGCCCGCCACTTAGACGGCTTACAGCGTCTACCCGGATCATTTTGTACTGAACCCCCCGACGTATTAATATAATCGCGAGGAAGCTTTATTTTATACTACCTACCCAGCCCCACAGGACAGCAGATATATGGCAGTTATAAGTCAGACGAAATAATCCCTATCACTTGACAATCAAAATGAAAGACGTCTCGAGAGTTAATAGAAAGTTATTGTCTCGGAAAAGAAGACTGTGATGAATTTTTAAAATGAACGCGGAAGTCAATTTTGTTGTTCCACCGTATTTTGCTTCAATGGATGTGTTTAAATACGATTCGTTTGATCAATTACTTGGGTTTAGCTTTGATAGTTTCCTTTACAGATCAATTAGGATACTCGCATCGAACAAATGAACATTCCAATTAAATAACAATGAATCTACTTGAGTGCTCACTACAAACCGCCTAATTCAGTTGAAATCTCATCAAGGGTAACATCAGTCAAATAATTATCCGCTATTCCGCCTCCTTATTGCCCAAGGTATAGCGGACCACATTTCAAACAAATTGAAAATCAATTTAACGAAGGGGCCCTCTATGAAATAGACGGGCGACGTCGGGAAGAAACAGACCTGTTAGTAACTGAGAGGGTAGAAATAGGAAAATACATCACCTTAAAGCGAGTAGGGAAGATTCATATCAGACAGGAAATTCGACTCGCGTGCCGCCTCGGAGAGTGGATTTTTTAAGGAAACGAACCCACCTCCTTTCGCTTTCACATATGGACTTCTGATTCATGAGTTTTATCTACCATGAAATGTGTGTTCAAAAATTGAATGTTACTGGCTTGTCTGCGCCAGAATGAATGGTAACAAGTATCGATCACTAACGACAGCCGCCTTTGACTCTTCTGTGCTTTCACTTCTTTCTCGCTCACCTTTCGTTGAAATGATTATTCAATTGCGAACATTTCGAGTTTTAAAAGAGTATCTGTTAAATATGTAGGTAGGTATTTATTTAACTACGATATGAAGATGGATAACAGATCCTGAATACAGTCGGGCTGTAACTCAATTTTCCGCATAAAAATTGGCATTCTTTTGTAGCATTCGTTGATTCTCGCACCCCATCACGACGATACAGCGATTATTATTACGTTCGAAAACCCATCAAAAGTTACAATTGAAAAGTTAAAGTATTCCGGGTGGGACGGTAAGCCTCCCCAGTATCTACAAATGAGATTGGTGTAGGAATATTCCATTGTGTACACACCCGATGTCGTGCAGTACTTGGAGACTTAATTATGTCTGACTGATTTTTATTCCGAAGGGCGAATTTTTTAACAGGTTCAAGTTTCGCAGAATTTAATTTCAGGCCAGAATAGTCAAGACGGTCGACGACTCGGTTGCTGAATAATTGATTAGTTCATATTATTTTCTCGTTTGGGGTTGTAGGCTAGTTGATCTCCCCAGAATCAATACCTCTAGCTACATACATCTAAAAGTTATCTCCTTTCCCTGCATTCCCTAACAAAATTAAACTTTCTCCCGCCCGGCTAATGCGAGAGTGCAACTTCCCCAAATTCTTTCCACGCATTTTTTCTAAAACAAATTTTCCTGCCCCTTCCAGCGCACCTTAAAAAGAACGCACCGCCCTGAATAATTAATACAATGGAAGGTTAAATTCGTCCAAGTGTCAACTTCCCCCAACTTTTTAAACATAAAACACCATCAAAAGTGCGGTCTTAGTTGACGGCGTCTAGACCTGGCTTTTATCTTGGCGAGGAATGTTTATTTAATTTCGCCTTATTTTATTGGCATTGACAATGATTTGAAAAAAAAAAGTTTGTCAGTAGAGTGTCGACGTGGATTTTCTCCAAGTTGTTAGTGTGGGGAGAGTTGAGCTGTTTGATGCTGATTGAAGAATTTATCCTGTCCAAGTAAATAAATTTTTGAACCAAAGTTTTCCTAAGATGTCACGAACATTTTTGACAACGTGGGGTGAATCGAATTATTGAAAAACCCGTGAGTGCATAAGCTTATGATGTAGGGATGATCGAGCAGGGGAAGTATGTAAACACCGACAATTTGCTGTAAAATTATTTTAAAAGGTTCGTCGCGTTTCCAATCAGTTTCTCGGTTGTTTTATTTATTTCTTTTAACTCATAGATAATATTTAAAATATAGCAGATAGTAACGGGCTCCTAGCCTAGAGTTGGTAGTGACTGCCTATGAAGCAGGAGGTCCCGGGTTCGAATCCTGGTCAGAGCACTTATTTGTGTGTTTATCACAGATATTTGTTCCTGAGTTATGGATGTTTTCTATTTAAGTATTTATCTATCTATTATATATACCGTCGCCTAGTACCCACAACACAAGCCTTATTGACCTTACTATGGGACTAGGTTGATTTGTGTAAGATTGTCCCATAATATTTATTTATTATTAATATATAAATAGGAGATAGAAAAGTTTGGCCGACATGCTAAACTTTTCATGTTTAAAAAAAATAACTGGTTTTTTTTAAAGAAAACAATTATATTTGTTTTTTTTAGTCTATCAAAACGGTAAAAAAAGAAATGAGGATAAATGTACCTAGAATCAATTAAGCCGTCAGTCAGCCATAGATGTCACAAAGCCACGTGTTCGATACCCGATACGATCTATTACAAAATACCAAAGTTCGATTATAAGTGCAATGTTTTTTTTATTTCACGTAAGCAGTGCCCTTTAAATCCCGACAATAATTTCCCTGGGGGCTGTGCTGGCTGGCCTTTGACAGGGGAGGTGGACAGCGAGGGTGCGGGCTAAGAACTTGCCAGGCAGGGGTAGCAGGGTCACTCTTAGTCGTTTATTGTTCCTTGACGTTTATGGTCACTGAAAGGACGCGCGGAAGGTCAAGGCACGACCCGTCCCGACGGCTCGCTTAAAATTTCAGAAAACCCTTTCTCTATAAACATTTAATGACCAGCTAAACGGAGGAAGTTGGTACACGTGTAAAATATTGGCATGACTTAACAAAAAAGTATTTTAATGGAATGGGTGCAACGATCTTATGTCTAGAATATTTTGCAACCTCTGCCTGTACCAACTGCATATATACGATTGGATATTTGAAGTTGGACTAAATATTTGTGTGCTCAAAACTTCATTCATATGGGAATACAATTACACAGATCCTTTTTACAAAAGAAACCATTATGTACTCGTATCTAGCAGAAGTCTTTGTGGGCGCAGACGAGCACGAAGCCTATGTTTCCCGCTTGTATGAAATGCAAATACAATTTATAAGTTTACATATTTTCTCAGTGAGAAGGAGAGCTTACCTACGCCTACGGGACCAACCGCTTATAACCGACCGTGCATCGGCTTGGCTTCGAAAAATTCCTATTTTACGAGAGAGACATGCTTAATCATCTGACTATCAACACTTAGTTTATTTAAAATTCACAATATAAGTATAGGCATTGTAGACAATAACAAAGTGTTCTTGCGAATCAATGCTACTCAACTCACTCGATCGGCATAAATTTTGTGATTGTAATAACAGCTTTGTCATATAATCCGAACTAATGCAGAAAATGTATTCAAGAAACTCTTCTCAAATTTAAAGCGAAAGTGTTTTAATATCCCAGGCGTCTTTTGTCGCCAACTTACTTTCTTAGTGGTTACAGGGCGGTCAAATTACGCAATCGAAATGACTAGAGCAATTAAATAACTTCAAACGAAAGTTATTTGTGACTAGCCTACCCCTAATTTGAAACGGAGAGAAAAATTCGGTCTAAGTGAAATCTTGGTAGGGTTGGCAAAGCATAAAGTATTATCCATTGTTATTAATATTCGTGTAACGTCAAAGAATTGAGCGCGGGCAATGTAAAACAAACTTCCTAAGGACGAAGCATAAAATAAGGATTCATAATTCAAATCGAAAAAAGTTTGTCGAGGCTCGGTAATTTTTCCCATCTTACAGCAAGTTTCGCCCGGGGGTCGCCAGTCTTTGCTGAAGGAAATCTAAGAGAGGGTTTACATTTTTAGCCTTTCGCCTTGTCCTCCTCCTCACTTTATATAGTCTTTTGATTACTCTCTCAACAAGTTATGCATTTTGTAAGATATTCCGCACTCGCTTTTTGAAATTTCCCCTTTTTCTAGCCTCTTGATGTCGATATGTCATAGCTCGGCCTTCCTGACTTTTTAATTTTGTTTTAGTATTACATTCCAAAATCAAAAAACGGGACTACATGCGATTAGGTATATCTGTGTTTGTTTGTCCGTATTCTTTTTTAACTACACATGGACGACCTCGACGATTTCTGTGAAATAGATATTACTAAATTTAGCCCAAATTCTTTAAACCAGTGCTAACTGGCTACGTGTTGTTAATTCCCCGTAAGACCCCAGAACCACCCTAATTGTTATCGGCCGGCCCTTAATGGCGCTTCTAATGCGGCTAATGTATTTTTGGACATTTTGCAGCTTGCTTGGGGCTATTTTTCTGTTCGTATGACGGCAATCCCCTGCCTCCAGTGTCGGTAACTGCATTATCTGCAAATATGTTGCCAATTTCTATTGTCCACCGTAATGCATGTGAGTGGTGCAGCGCGGAACGAATGTAATGAACATAAATAAGAGATATAAGTTCAAGAGTCCGCCGAGTGTCTCGCTATACATCTTACTTTGCGAATCATAGCGGAGGGCGAATGGGCCCTTATTTGCCGAGTAATATTTTGCGTGCGTATATTGTATCTCGTATAATGTCTGCACAATGTTTTAAATAAGATTTTATTAACTGTGAATTGCACAAAATTTTCTAATTACTTAGGTACTTATTCACTGGTAACTCCATCAACCGTTATTTAAAGTACTTAAGTATTACAATCTTGTCGATCGACTCATTCTTTTATAATAAAATTCTTCATAATTCCATTGTTTGTATTAGTGATCGAATTGAGATTTAGCTCTTCAGTCCAACAGAATCAAAATTTATTCGCTCACAATTTTAAAATTATGATTACAACAAAGTGTAAATTGAATTGAAGCTCTTGGCGCAGTCTTGGTTTTAACAAATCATACGGATTACGGTGTCTAAAGTACGTCAAAAACACATGAAGGGCGGGCAGGTATTGAAAATGAACAATACTGAGTCGGCAGCACTCGTACAACATTTTCTATAAACGTAGTAAAGCGGTAAATTAGATTTTATTTCTTAAACAATTTGCGGCCGGACACAGACAAAGGGTCCAGGTTCGATACCGTAACGTGGTCAGCAATTCAAAGGTTTATGCGGGTACTTTTATTACTTACCTACGCCGGTGCTGCACCAATTATGATACCTTTATCGATAAAAACATTGCCTTTGAATTTTGTGTATATAAAACATAATTACAACGCAGCACACAACTTACCTTAGTATTTTATTTAGTATACATAAAAATACACAGAACTAAGTTTGTGCCAATAATGATAAGATCTCGAGAAACTCTAACGACGGTCCTTGTCCGGCTTTGTTTCTGGTTCACAATTACATTTTGCCTAAAAATAATTAAACAAAGAAAATCGAGCCGGTTTTAACGTGAACAAAAACAACACCCAATAAAACGTGAAATAATGGTAGTAGAGTTAAATAATGAGTGCTCTAAAAATATCGATAGCGATAAATATCGAGTGCGGCGCGCCCCTAGAGGGGTAACGGCAAGTTCGCACTGACCACGCTGCCCCAATCGCCGGCCATTGTCCAGTTCTGTTCTTGTTCACATTAAAACGCAGTTAACCGTTCTTTATTGTTTTATCCGCGCCCACTCCACGCCAATAAATGTCCGCGACTCCTGGGAAATGTTATGGCGCGATTTCGATTTTGAGACCCTAATTAAACTCGCCTTTACTGCCGAAATTTGTTTCATTTATAGCCAAATGAGATTGCGAATGGTTTAATTCGATAAAAAAGTTTTTACGGCGTTTTGCAGATCTATAAATAGCTCCAGCGCTGTGTATAGGGACGTAATCGGTGAGTATTGATCGGCAAATGACAGAACACGCATAGACACGTTACGTGGAGTAAACAAAGCACGGATAATAAGACAACCGCAGAGCCATTAGACGCACCCCGATCTGGAGGAGTGATCTAATAAAACATTCAAAGGCCAAAACGGGGAAAACACAAGATCAGATTGTCTCAAAATCACACGACCGTCGGCGTGGCCCGCGCATCTATAATTCAGAGCCCGCCTGAATCGCGTGAAACTGGAATAGGTACCCTCCGTTTCCACGGCGAGTGCTAACTTAAGGCGATCTATTCTTGTTTGGCCTCCGACAGGTTTTTGTTTCGACGTTGCACTCAGACCCTGTTCCCTTTTAAACTTTAAGCCGTTTGACGTTTAACGACCCTCCATCTCAGTTGCTGGATAGAGACTCGCTTTAAGCATTGACACTGGGAATGTTTTATGACTTTACCCATTGTTGTGCATGTGACTGTTTTTCTTTTCGAACTCTAACGACTTGTCATATGTCCAGCTCCAGCAACGAAAATAAAAAGAAACTTTTTTTTAAAATGATATGCTTAGTCATAGAGTAGGTACCAGACTTACCGGTATTATTATATCGATTGTTTCTATTGTCTCTGTGTGTATCCGTAGGTTATGACTTGTGATTAAATAAAGTAAATAAAAAGAAACTATTTTTGATAATGATATGCTTAGTTATAGAGTACGTACCAGACTTACCGGTGTTATTATATCGATTGTTTCTATTGTCTCTGTGTGAAGACATAGGTTGTGACTTGTGATTAAAGTAATTACGCTTTAGAATAGTATGATTGCGAGCACTGCGAAAGCTGATAAATTGTTAAATTGAGCTTCGGCATACGACCACGCTGGTTCGGTCTGCGAAATTGGCGTCGCCTTCACACTCAAGCAATTATCGTCGGGGAAGTTTTCCACCTCTGAATGAAGGTTTCCAGCTATTACCATCGGAAGAGAACGGCACGTTATGCCTGCAATGCTTGCCTTCTGCGGGCCGCATTTAAACTTGTTTAATTACAGGATATAGATCAGCAGTGTTCAGTGTCTCACAAAATTCTGTTTTATTTAGTGACATTTTGTTCCAAAATCTCTCTTTTTTGCATGTTTTGAAGAATAGCATCAAATTGGTTTCGGCTTTTTCGTATTCGTTTACCGCGACTATGTAGCTTCTAGTTAGAAGTTGCTAAACCCTACAAAAAATTAGGAAGACAATTTAAAAGTGGAAGTCTTTCTCGAATAAACTAGAGAGCAGTTGCGGTTAAGCGCGAGTTTCCAACGAGCGGACTGCCGGCGACCAGCCAAAGCTGCGATTAACGACCCTGCGGAACATCCCCTATGCAGAACCAAAAGTTTTCCTAATTAATTGTAAGATTTTAATCATGCTTCTGGCGTAACAAAATTATTATGGCCCGTTTAATTTCCTAGCCCGCGCCCTTCGGCATCTAAGTTGTTTGGCCCTAATGCGCTATTCCGAAATTTTAATCAAGGGTGTGATGTTATTAAATTATGCAGCCTGTCGTATGCACTCCACGAATATAAATCTTCTGTGTTTGTTTTACGTAATGCCGTAGTGGCCGTTATTGCACAAGAAAATGTTATTACGGTATGGTTATCCGGAGATATGCAAATTATATGATTATTTATAGCGGTAAGGAAGCTTATGGTTCAGCCGTCTGATGCAGCAAAACCTTTGTTGCTTTTTGTAACCCCTTTATCAGTATGTGTGTTGCACTGTAATATCAGACGCCATGTTGACCCAAATCAAGAGTCTCAAAGATTAATTATTCCAACACGGTACCGCACTTCAATCAAATAAATTATTCAACATTTAAACCACAAAAGAAAAGAGAAAACTTACTAATAATAACTGTCGCGTTGATTCTAAAATAAAACTAAGCAAAAAGTCCGACGATCATTGTAATGTAAGTAGGTAGTTTCAGTTAGACGGGTCGAATTAATAAGCCTCAATGAAAATATACACTTAGCGTAAGGACACTCTCTATTAAAGTCAACTAAAAAACTTGGACAGAAAACTGTAGTTAGTAAACTGATTTTACGCGCTTATGCAGTTTCTTTGTGAATAAGTTTAACCCAAGCACGGAGCGAGGGAAACTTGGACGAGGTAGAGAAGACTACAAAAATAAAATCTAAGTCCGGCTCTTAGCGAATGAAACGCGGCGAATTGGGCTCGTAAGATCAAATAATTCCATGAAAATGAACCCCCGGCATATTTAATTAACCCGACCTCCCCCGATCTAAGTGCACAAGAATTCCCCGGTTAAACATTAGCTTTCGTCAGGAATTTAATTCGGTCGGAATGGAAAATATTTATTTACACTTTTTCGCATTAGTATTCCTCCTCTCACACATGACTCCGTTTGTTAACGAAAGGGAAGGTAATTATTTTTATTGGGTTTTATTTTCGCTAGAGAAGTTTTAATTACTGCAGAGCGGGAGGTGCGTGCTCGCACGAGCGCCCCTCCGCCCGCGCCGCACCGCGTCGGTCGCAAATTGTTTGTTGCGGTCGTAATATTGCTCTCATTCGCTGCTGGACTTGTAAATTTACTTGTTAGGGCTACATTATTTATAGCAACGAATTTAATTCCTTTGTTTTCTTAAGCCGATAATAATATCAAGTAACCTTTAAATATGGTGCTCGTTTGTGTCTTTCGTCTAACGAACTTTATCCAATTAAATTTGCCCAACCGAAACAAACAACGGAACGCCCATATGGGTCAAATGAGAACAGAATGCGTGCAGAAACTAAAGAGGTCGAATCTGAGCTTATCAAACATTAAGCCCCTACGTGTACCTGGAGCCCCACTAAATAAATAAGTCGAGCAAATGAAAAACATCCACGTCCCGGATCGAATGGTGAGAATTCGAAGGAGGCAATGATAAATATGCATGGCGCGTCTATGGCACATCCTGTGTGATTAGTGTAGGGGGCACGGTTGATACGGATAGGTGAGTGATAGCAAGGGGGCACAGGAACTAAGAAACCCCCTAGCTAATAACGGAACGTGTCTCCATTGTATCGGTGGCTCCTTATATTGCCAATATGGGGTGTTCACGTGTGCGTACTCTTTTGTTTTTGCCATTTCTCTTGTCACACGCGGCTGGTAAGATAATGTGGGTTTATTGATATTATCCTCCTTTTATTGGCTTTGTCGTATATATCCATTGGAGAGAAAGCTTAGTTGGCATGATTTGTATATGTGAGGACTATTTTCCTTTAAGTTGATTCGCAATTAAATATATACTTGCTATGTAATTATTGACACTTACAGCATTTTCTAACATGGCTTTTTAAAGTTTTGAGCTAGCTAACTTTGAGTTAAGACTCCTTAAGTTATAACAAACTTACCCAGTAAAGTAAGTTTTCTATGTAACTTACTCGTATAGGGATTGACAGTAAATTTTAACGTCACAATAATAAAACCGAAGCACATGAGAGACACAGGTAGCATTACTGCACTTTATGTCTCAGTAACCTTTGATACTGTACAAGTTATGTGCTCCTGTGGGATCGACAGAAGAATAGCACCCGAGGACAGATCACATTCAGTAGACAGATCAAATCATAAGATTCAAGGTTGCCACGCACTGGCGGTTACCTGTTTAGTTACGTAGTATATTAAAGCAATAAATTTTAACTTGGTGGTGAAGCGCTGGTGGCCAGGCGGTAAGTCGTATAAGACTTTCAATCCGGAGGATTTCGGGTTCCGCTGGTATGATGATGTATAGTAGCGTAGTATAGAATAAATTTGTTTTTATAAGCTTTTATTTAGTTTCAGCTGTCCCGTTGCATTGTTGTAATCAAATCTTGCAAGTTAAATTTGACCCACTTCCCAATTTCCGATTGAGCTGAAAATTTGCACGCATATGTATATCACGTTTCAATGAAATATTATGATGACATGGAGCTGTACTGATGAATTGATGATGGATCTGGAAGTTGGCCATAGGAACTCCTCAACTAGGTACTCAACATAATCCCGTCGTGTTTGGGTTCATTGCGTTCGTCTTGGTGAGCAGTTAGGGATTGTATAATGAAGAGTACAGCTAGCAATAAAAGCTTATCTTTTTCACAGTAGAGTCTGTAATCCTATTAAATTAAGTTATTCTTATTAAATCATACAATATGTGTGACGGGTTTAAGTTAATTTGGTACACTAATCTGAAAGTCTAACAGTTCTAAAAGCCAGATTAACATAATATATAATACTTTTTACGAGTTCCACAAGACCAATTTTTCTAGCAGTTTGCCCGTATTCAACTCTTGAAAGGAAATATTGTACCAAGTTTTACTTACCTTTAACATGTTAACATGTCCTATTGCTGGACAATGCCGAATCTACAGGAGGAAGTCCTTGTTTCTTTGCCAAGACTGGAGGAAGATGTGGCTCATAATGCGTATTTACGGGAACACATTACCACCCGAGATGTAGTTTAACCATAAAATTGGAATAGTGGCCGAATTTATGGCTTCGGCTCTCTGCAGTCAATAATATCAATACTTGATGTGTGGGTCTTGCGGCTATACAGGATGAAATATTCATCACCGTTCATATTGAGCGAGGTGATTAGGTAGGCAATACTGAACAACTTTTACTATGACACCAACTCCGAAACCGCAAAACTTTTTTTGGCTGTTTCATACATGTTGTCATTTTCTATGGGGAACCCAAAAATTTTTTCGCGATTTCGGAATTGGTCCCATAGTAAAAGTTGTTCAGTATAGTCTACCTAATCACCTCAATCAATACGAACGGTGATTAATATTTCACCCTGTATCTACATTCAAGGACAATGAAAACAAGTCTTTTTATAAGGGAACTTCTAAACAATATGGACTGGTTTCATCGGCTTTAGGTATAAATAGTGTGAGTATATACTCACACTCTGTCACTAATACTTTATACATACAAGAAGAATCTAACCTTGGCGTTATTGTACCCTAATGTTAACAAAATAAGTAATTTTTATTTTCATATACCTGTCTGTTATCCACGAAACGGCAATACAATATATTTCTATTAAATTCTACAAATAAAAATTTGGTATTACACAAATATCACATGACTTTTCATTTCAATTTTATTTACTGCGACAGCATGCTATTGAAAATTCATTGGCAAGAAAAATAGGTAAAAACACGTTAAGTCATACAACGCGTTCAATCAACTATAGCCTTATAAATAATAAAAATTAATTTGCAAAATAACTAGTAAATTATTTGAAATGTATTCAAGTATAGACATTAAACAAACAAGTATTGGCAGCTACTAACATATTCTCTGCGCCATTCTTGAATAATGAGATGGCATTAAGAACCCTTTTGAAATATGAAAGTTTCTCGAACAACACGTTTCCCACAAGCAGTGATGGTAATGAAGCAGTGATTCACCTCAGGATTTACTGTTATTACATCCCGATTGCGAACCGTCGCCAAAATCGAGTTAGGAGACGCGGGCCTAAACAAATTTCAATTTTCAATTATGACCCTGGAGGAGTGGCAGTGCCTTCGAATCCCGGGAGGAACGTAACTTATTGCACTGTATCGGCCCTGGCTGATACCTCAATAACGTATTCTGAATAATTATTCGAAGCACAGACAGCCGGTCCGATTGAATTTGCCCTCTGGAGATAAACAATAAGTTTTGATTTATTCGATGAGTTGACCAGGGAGTTATTATAGCCACTGCATTGATTAGTGCTCATGCCTCGAGCGTTGCATTCAGTGTCAGGAATAAATAAACGAAAAATGTATTTAAACTTTGGTATTGCCGCATACTTTTCTCTTTTTTTGGTCAGGTTCCGCCAAGCAATATTAATCATAATTTTTACTGTATTGTGTATAATCACCGAGTGCCTGTCATGATTGCAATAAAGATTTTTCTTACTCGCAGATAAGTTCTGAGGAGTATCTCCAGGATTCTCTTAAGCATTCTTATTATCCTTACGCTCCTTGAACACTATCGCGTCACGCATGTTATTGATTCGCTGGCAATAAAAGAATCGGCGCCGACCTTAGCCTCCCCATATACTTTTTCCAGTTCACTGAGCATGAACTGCAATAGGATTGTACCCGGTGGATAGTCCCGAATATTTCTTCCAAACCACCGGTGTCACTATCTACCGAGGAAAGGTGCGGAGATTTACCTGGAACCCTTATGGCGATTGGTTAGCATTAAAATATTTATTTTTCAATAAACTTTTAGTACGAGGGTGTGAAATGCGGGAAGGAACTTCGGTCACTGATTTTCTTCTACGGTCGAGTGAAAGTAATCCCAATAACGCTCGTTCATGAAAAATATCAATCCATGTCGATGTGCACTAGTGAAGTTGGGGTTGTTTTTGGAATTTACGATTTATTTTTGTCTCGTGTTTAGGGATTGAAGTGCCACTCCCACTCAATCGACGTTGATAGATCATCAATTAATTGTCGATCAATTGTACTACATTTACCACACCAGGCGAATTACGTCGATCGGTTTGATGGCTTTGACAGTAAATAATAACGACCCTGAAGTAGTTCAGATTCTTTTTTTATCATTCTGACTAGGCATAAAGTTTTATGTTAATATGTCCTGTTATGGAACTTTAGTTTTTCTTAGTCACCCAAAATCCAATTTTATCGTGTAAAGTTTTGTTTAAACAAAGATTATCTTTGTTTTGTTATTAGTGTTGTTTTTGACTTCATTTTATTTGTTTCAAAATCTTTTTACCCATACTTATTTTACCGTGTGACACCTAATTTATCTATTACCGAGATTCAACATTAAAAGTATACGTCCATTCTTTACAAAAAATATGTATTCCTTTATCAAGTTTTCGAGGGTACATTCTGGAAACCCTATTAGCGAAGTTTGGGTGTCCATTCGGCCGCGGCTGTATTGCTACAAAATCACTGGACCAGTTAGGGTAAAATGCAAAAAACATCTTACGAGCCAGTTAACTTTGACGCTTGAAAATTAACTTGTTTTATTTTCCCCATTGAAATGTGAAGAATATTAGAATGTTACACTAACCTAATGAGATATCATAATTTTATACTTTTTAAGATTCACATACACATAAGTATACAGATACGTTTATAAAAATAAACACCTGCAATCAAATTTGCAAATCACATTATATTATCATGAGTACAAAAACAAAGCTATTCAAGTTGGCTATTGAGCCCCAACAAACGCCGACGCATCAATAGTTATTTCCACGAACGTGAAGCAATAGGGAAAATAAAACAATATGGCGATACCTTAGCCAATATGGCGGTTGTAAGACAAACAGGTATCAATATCGGGGTTCCATAGCTGGCACCGGCGCCCTCAATAAGAAGCGACCAACTTGCTGGGATTCAGGCCGCGACGCGGAAATAGGGTTGTCACGCTGAAGCACCTTGTGCACAATACAAGTGTTTTGCAGTTGTTGTTTATTTAAAAAATAATATCTTCTAAATAACCTTTGTATTGTGGAGACCGTTCTAAATTATATAACTTCGTCATTCTCCTACAGATTGTCTTGGTTTTGCCATTACAACTAAATTCCATGAAATGGCGTTTTCACTAGTTTTTACCAAAGCGACTGCTGTCTGACCAACACAGAGGGGAAACTGGGCCTTATTGGGATTAGGTCCTAGAGTCCGTTGAGAAGAAACCGGTTTTTTTACAATGTTTTCCTTCACCGAAACGAGACTGGTAAATTTCGAATGACATAATTTCGTACACAAGTTCCTCATTGGTACGAAACAGAGTTTTAACCCGAAAGCTTCGGATTGAAAGTCAGACGCCTTACTGCCACGCTACCAGCGCTCTTCAAATTTATATTAAATATTCTTTATAAAAGTAAAGAAGTTTGAAAAATCATCTTTTTTTTAATAATCGGGAATCTAGAGCGATCTAGTAGGTACATTTGTGTCATAATATATTCAATTTATTGAGTTATTTGTAAAAATTGTTTAGCTTTTTTAAATCACGTCTTGCTGTTATGAAGTTTTATCCTCGAGAATATAAACGTACTATAAACTGGCAACCCTGGTACGTGCCTCGCGCAGATTGTCACCGATTACCGCCCAGATTGGTATCGGTGCAACTCACTTGTTCAATGTACACCGCCGAATTGAGAGTTGTTTTCTGCCATACGTGAGCTACGAGGCCGATTTACATTGCCGGTGTATTGTTTATTCCAATACACTAAAATGATCCCTTGGAATTCAGTTCGCAACCTGACAATCTGACATATTACCTCCCGGATAATAAAATCAGACGTTAATCTATTCGGCCGTAATTGAATTTAAATAATCGAAATAATATAAAATGATAAAGCCTCCTTTCCTGCAACAAAGTTCATATTTTATGCATATCCCACTCGTCTGCTCTCACACCGAGCACGATCAAACATCTCATTGATGCCGATAATATGCAGATTTTACCCATTCACATTGATGAAATATTATAAATAGCTCGCGCTAAAAGTGGCGCTCAAATAATCAATAAGAAGTTTAAATAAAACGCAATAAAGCTGAGCCTCTCGATATAGTGTTTCAAAAATTCCATTTTCCGAGCACGGCCCATTAGCGGAGGGATCTGCCATCTCGAGAGATTGAAAATCAAACAATGCGAGCGTTTGTAACATAATACCATTCGTTATTAAGACGCGAATGTGGCATTAGAGGGAAATAAGGCAAAGGCGAAAGAACGCCTCGGCCGAGGGGAGCGCGACACAGAAAATGTTTATAGAGACCAGGGTAAGGGGGTAACGTCTGTAATAAAATTTTATATGCCTTAATATTTTGCCGAACGATGAGTCGAGGCGTGTGTTAAATTATGTACTACTGCTTCAAGATGCTGCAGAAATTACAACACCGCTGAGCGTGCCTACGCGCTTTTTATGATTTCTTTTGTTACCAATAACATTTTAGGTAGGTACTTAATATGGAGTAATTATAGTTTGTTTACAAATGGCGCCCGTAAATTATTCCCAATAGGCGATCACCGTAGTGTTGCGCAAACAAACAACCCTTTAAGGCTCTCGTGCCTCGAGTACACATCATTCCGCCGTGAGATAATTTATGCAAATAAAATTCACATTACCTGTCTCCTATTCAAAGCTTCCTCTCTCCGACATGTTTTTCGAGAATGTTTAGTGTTGTGTTTTGTCTTTATTATCTCATCTTTGAAGTCACTATTTGCGTGTGTCGCCGAGGCGCAGTATTTCATGATTTTTTCCGCTCTCTGCAACGGATTTGCTAACATCTTATCACGCGCTAAAAGCTATTTGATATTTATGTACGTGCTCTTCCCCAAATACAAACAACGTTATTAAAACGTACTCCCACATGGATAAGTATCTCAGAGACGTTTTATAAGGAGACGCTGAGCGGCTCGGCCATTTTGAAAACCATTGATATCAAAATATATTCGCTGGAGCCGCTTTAATGCATAAACTCAGACTTTGTTTCATCAGAGTTTCAGGAAAATACGTCCGACACTTGGATATTTTCCACTATTACCATCGCAAAACTAATAAAGACTTCAAAGTTTTAAGAGCGCATTTGGTAAAAATACGGTGTCGCAAAACTTTTCTTTATTAGTTTCCCCTTTAATCCGGCCAGGCGTGTCCCAATGTCTTTATGGCGAATTTTCAATCTTGAGTCTGGGTGGAAACCAATAAGAAATCAACTGTTCCCTGATTCCCGTGCATCGGTTCGAGGGGAGACTCGCTTCTTTACGACTTCTTTTACGATTGGAGGTGCATTCAGAATTAGTCCGCGCTACCGAGAAAGCCTTTCCGTGTCTGCGAAGATGAATGGAAAAAAGGATTACGATGACTAACAGCGAGTTTTTCCCCAAAGCTCCCAATACCGGGATATCAAACTTTTTATTGGTTAATCGAAATCTGGTTGCTAGGGTTATTTATGCTCTGTAACTTTTACCTAGCAGCCATCGCATAACGCCATAAAATTATACGAACTATTGTTCCCCTTAAAAACATTTTTTTCTAAAACAGCGAGACTTTGATTATTGGAACGGAAAGTATAGTCGTAATATCGGTCTCCAATACCCGGAGCCTCAGTCGAGCGAATAATGTAGCTCACTTTTAAATCGCTGAAGTTTTCCGTAACAGCAGCAAGAATGTTTACGATATTGTTAGCTTTTTATCTCAGGATATTCCGTGTTTCTTCAGATCAATATTCGCGGAGTATTTGCTAAATTCGGGACGCGGTGTCTCGTTAATTCTGTGTAAATATGTAAGAAAGTTATAAATTGCTGGCATGCATCTCCGAAAGTGTGGCACAGAGCTGAGTGAGTTCATAAAGTGAAGTTAATAAGCAGTAAAGGGCGGTATTCAGGTAATCTGTCAGTCTCGAGAAGGCTCGCTTTATGAAACACCTCGCGCCGCGTGCCTTCCTATTAAACACTGCCAGATGTCTAACCGCCTAATTAATATTTACATTAATTCATTCTCACCTGCTGGCGTGAGTAATAATCTCCGTAAAAGCCAAGTTTATAAGATAAGATACTAAGCAAGTTACGACGCGATAAATTCTTTGCTTTTCATAGCACTACAAGTTAAAATGTACGTATAATTTATGTAAAACTAGGTAAGCTTAATTAAAGAAACATTGTACACGCAAGGATTTATGCCTTAAAATTAAATATAAATATCAGAGTACCCTAAAGTAAATGGAAAGCTACTTATCTGACACAAATCGGCTTATTCGTAAACAGAAACTTTTCAAAACTTATGTTGGTCTTTTAATTATGTATGACAGGTGTCACGTCCTCATTTCATGTTGTATATATTTAAAATAATGTACGTATACTAGAATACTACTGCGTTAAAATTGTTTATAAATTACGGTAAACAATGAAATCCAATAATTAATATTTAATTGCTAGGTTATAGGAATGCAGAGTACTCTAATTCTATCGGAATTTTTGTACTGATTCAGGTTTATTTAGCTACCGGCGGAGAACTGAGCTGAGATGCTAAGGCGTCTTAATGAAATGACAAAGTATATTTTTTTGTAAACCTACAATAAACTTTTCGCGAATATAGTTATAGTTAGTGTGTTATTTTAAAACACTGTCCCTTAAGCGAAAGAAGGCGAGTCCTCGCGTTAATACTTTATTACGGTTCGTATGAGATTACTCGGTTTCCTTTTACGACACTGGTTTAATCGCTCCTAAGTTTCATCGACTCGGCTGAATTACCCGCCGCCTCGAGAGCTACTTTATGATTTAACAACATTTTCTGTTACTTATTAGCTTTTTCTTTAAGGTCATAAAAGCTGATTAAGCCCCGCGAGTCGACTTGTAAAAACTTTCTTAATTTATTATCGTAAATTGTGTAACGGACCGATTTATTAGGTACAACAAAAGTTTGAGGCAACATTGTAGAATATTTTTGAAGCCTAGTAAAAAGTTATTAGCTGCTGGCTCTCCGAACTTAAATACTTCGACTTTAAGAAAAACTACAGTCTGATGGTTCAACATCTATCTACACTTGGTTTGTTGTCAAATGTAGCTTTAAATGATTTCATGCAATTCCAAATGCTGATTTTATACAGTTGTCATATTATTATCTACAAACCAATACTAAAATTATGCATGATTGACCCGATATTGAATGTAACGTAGCATAATCATGAAATAACTTACAAAAGGGCTGACAACTGTCATCAAAAGAAAACTTACAATGTTCTTTTACCTGAATTTGTTTGATAATAGGCGTTTGATGCGTTTCAAAATATGTGTTAACTATAGAACCGTCACCAGCCTCCCGCTCTCTGTAGTCTGCTTATTATTATCATTGCTTACTGCGCACACAGGAACGAACCATCACGTAAACCATTGATTCTTTCCAGATACCTTTTAATACGTAAACATGCAAGCATGTCTAGCTAGCAAGCGCAGCGTAGGACGTCCATCCACAAGATGGACAGACGATCTTATTAAGGACGCCGGAAGACGCTGGATGCGGGTCGCTTTCAACCGGTACGTGTGGAGGTCCAGGGGGAGGCCTATGTTCAGCAGTGGACGTCTTATGGCATAGATGATGACAATGATAACGTAAACATGCACTATTTCTGCTTTGCGTATGTACTCGCCTGTGTACGGTGAGCGATCAGAACATCACTCCAGTACATTATCTCGACACGTGTACCGATTAACGCGCCAACTCACTCCGAGTTCGCGTTCGCGGTCGTGACTCAAATCTTATATCGTAGGTGCGTGGATACGCTTAACATTGGTCGATGTATATTGAACCTACAGTAACTGTATTCTAATTTTGAAATTATGTTTTTTTTTATGTACTAAGTAGAAAACGAGCACCACGGCGGAAAGTGGTCATCGTCGCTCAATACGGACGGAAGGAATGGCCGCGGTAACGATGCGATGCCCATGCGGGGGCTATCGATAATACGATAAAATAAAATATATTTTTGGGTTCAGGTCAATTTTTTACGTATGGCATTTTTATTTACATAGAGTAAATATCTTAGCTGACAAAAAACTCTTTTTTTTTTGCGCCAACCCTATCGTGTGGGATGTCGTTGGATAGATCTTTCAAAAAGAATAGGGTCTTCTAAAACAATTTTTGGATAAATGTAATAGTATCGTGAATACAAGCTTTGAAAGCATAAAAAAGGCGCCCCCCTCCCTTCCCTGTAACTTTTAAACCGTGGTTCAAAGAAGTACTTTCAACGAAAACTATATTGAATAAAATCGGTTGAGTCGTTTTTGAGTTATAACTCAAAAACGCCTAAAAAAAGGACGTAAGTGCCGCATAGTAAAATTACGTAAGTGCCGCATAATCCATACTAATATTATAAATGGGAAAGTGTATGTGTGTGTTTGTTTGTTTGTTTGTTTGTCCGTCTTTCACGGCAAAACGGGGCGACGAATTGACGTCATTTTTTAAGATAGTTGAAGGGATGGAGAGTGACATAGGCTACTTTTTGTCTCTTTCTAACCCCCCACTTCCCTAAAATGGAGGGTAGAAGTTTGTATGGTTTGTTACCCCGAATTAAACGCGTGCGAAGCCGCGGGTAAAAGCTAGTATCATAAAAAAAACAATCCTTTGAGTTGGTGTATTGTGACGGGTCGGTAACTACCCTAGGTTAAATTGAGCATGGCCTGACATGCTGTTGGCCGATTTCGTTTTATATATTTTTCTGGTCATGACATTTGACCCCTTCTGTCACTTGAAGCCATTATTTTTGATAGATATCGTGCAACTCGGGCAAGTAGACGGAGAGCTATGAGCTAGCTGTGGCACAATAATGAGAGCAACGAAACCCCTTTAGCCAGTTTGCTATACTATGCTTATTTCTAGATCTGGACATCAACATAACACAATTTTGAATACAATCGAGATCTATTGAGATTACGCAATGGTATAGTTAGAGTTACCTATGTCATGATATTCTTTGATGCCGTTTGGAGTCAGTTTCTAATTTTCAGTATTAATAATTTAATTTAACAATTGTATGTCAATATGTCCAATTATATTATTTTAAAATATCAAAGTTACTTGAAAATGTACCTGTACAAAATGTTGACATGTAACGTATTCAAGCATATATTGTTTTGTTACTAAAAAAGGGCATGATTTATTGAATCCATCTAGATAATTTGTCTGATTCATTAATTTTATGATTCTGTTTTTAAAACCACTCTTAATCGCAGCTGGTAACTATCACATAAACACTATTCAATATAAAAAAAATCACTTACTACCCAAACATTTTTACTAACCAAATACCCAGCTCAGTTTATTCCAAGCCGCATACCGCAATCTAATGGACCAAGTTTCCATGTAAGCCAATTGTGTGCCGTTAATCTAATCGGTGCCGTGTAGAACGATATTTTCATATCGGGCCCATTACCTACGGTTACAATTGCCAAATGAAAAATACGCGGATTTCCTGTCGGCGGTAATCGCCGTGTAATCCATCAAGGGAAACGAACGCACGCTTAGGAAACGCGCCGTTGCCGATGTCACGATATTTACGACAATTGTGACGGATGTGTGAACTGCCGATGTTCAAACTATAGTTAGATACGATTTCAATTGTTTTTTGGGATGGCAACGGCTGCTTGATTGTTAAAGTAGTAGTAATAATAGTGACAGTATTATATTATCATAGTATATTGTCATGTAGTATTTATGACACTTAATCTAACTATAGATATAACATAAGACAGAGTGTAGGTCTGCGTTCAGTAGATTGAAGATATTCGCAAAAAAAATAGATATGATACTGTATTCTATATTTCTATGATTTTTAAGAATTTTTGGTGGTTCATTTGGCGAAACATCACCCGAAAACCTTCATTAGCAGTATTTTGTTTACCACGCTTGACATGGGACGATGACTTAATTTCGATTCCTATTAATAAGCATGAATGTCATGTCAAACATTAAAGTCTCAAATTTTGAAAATACGTTTAATTTACTCAATGTTTCAAATTGTTCCTTTGAAGTCTCTGTCATAAATTACATCTTCAAAGAGACAAATGACTTGTATTATTACTTTTACACATAATCTACGAGTGATCTAAGTACAATCAGTTGTATGACTAGCTAAGCTAGAGGTGAAATAAGTTTGACACGGCTTTATCAACCGACTTCAAGATTTCGAAGGAGGAGGTTATCAATTCGTCGGGATCGTTGTTTTTGCTTGTTTTTTTTATGTATGTTCACCGATTATTCGAAGATTTTTTTGTTCGAAAGGGTATACTTAACAGTTGGTCCCAATGATCAGGTCAGGATCTGATGATGGGATCCTGGAGAAATAAATCGAGAGAACTCTTCAACTATTATAAGATTTATGGGTGTGCCTATTTTTGATTTGAGCATTTTTTTACAGCAACTCGGGCATTTGCTCTTGGAAAGCTGCAGCCTAAATAAAGTAGGTTCTTTTTTGTTTAAAATTATTTTCAAGACAATAAAAGCGTGACAAGATCATTCTGTACACCACGCCCGCTTAGCCACTTCTGCTACGGTGCAAAGCAACATTGTTTTATTCCAAGCTGCTCCGTAGAGACCGGAAGGTGTGACCCGCATAGGATATTCGAAGCAGGGAACTCACAAATTATTGTTATACCCTCGAAACAGAGAACGTTGTTTGCTTAAACTATCCTTGACCAAAATAATTTGGTGCGATACGATCTTTGGAGCGTGCTACGGTTTATTATAACTTTCTTCCTTTGAACTCCAGCTGTGAGCTGCGCGTACTGGCCAGTGTTGCCTCATGCGATAAAACAATTACCCCAATGAAGCCATGTTTCCTTCGTACATTCTCAGTCGGAAAAATGGCAAAAGTTTTCACAGGCTTACGAATCAGATTAGTGAAGTCAAAGGAGGAATTTTGCCCTAATTCGAAACAAAATCGCTTTGTTTGCTTTATTTGTTGTAAGCACGACAGGCAATCTTCATTTGGATAAATAATAGTACGGTATTCATGGCAGTTAATTTAGGTTTGTTCGGTACGAAAACTCATGTAGACAGTTTGTAGGTAAATATACATAAACGACTCTTATTTTTGAAAGATTATGAAGGTATTCCATGGATTCGTAAATTTGTTTATTTGGCACAAAATGTAAGAACAGAAATGAATAAAATCAACTCCAATCAACTGCTAAAGTGCATCAAACGTTGATACTAAACCTCCTTCATGTCGATACTGAGATTCTCCTTGTGCCACCGCTAACAATATTTAAGGTTTAATACTTCAGTGTGATGCAGTGTTATATGTGCCCTGTAGCCCAATTCGACAACCGAAAACTGACAGTCGCTACTTGCTAGTCACGTCACCCGCGTAGCTTCTTCTGTTTCTAACTGTACTCTCCCCACTTTAAAAAATGTAAACAAAGCATTAGGTTACTCCTGTCAGGTCGGGTGGTTCCGTTGTCGTGTCGAGCCTAAACTGTTCGCGTGTGTTCGTATCTTGATAGCGGCGAGTAATTATAGTTTTGCTTATTACTAGACCACTGCCTACTGATTAGCCGGCGATTGTGTTCGCTTTGAGCTCACCGCGAAATGAGGTATGCGGTTGTGAAGTGTCTATGTTGATTAGGTTTGAAACGCTGTTTTGGATTGGGTATTTTCACAGTGGCGATGTGAACTACCCATATGACATGATTACCACCGCATTGTCTATGTCGGCTTGTTTACAGTATTGAAAGATTTATTCTTCAGATCTCTTGCAGAAAAATTAAAGGCGGTGTGTTTTTAGGGATAAGACCGCTTGTTGTTTACCTCTATTGTGACTTTATGCATTTTCTGTACTGGTTTTTTTTTTGAGGTGTTCAATAAATGGTATTTGTATTGTATTGTAATGTATATGCACGCTACTATTTTTGAGTTGTTGTAATGAAATTTAGCAAAGTTTTCACTGATTATTAAGCAAATTTTAAACAACTGCAGAACAAATAAAATTATTTTTAATAAATATTTTGATAAAGCCAAAATTTTGCCAAGTGGTAAAGGCGTCTGCCGCGAATGCAGAAGACGCTGGTTCGATCCCAGCCATGGGCACCGGAGGCCTAGGTCACTTTTTCCTTTGTATATGACATCTATATAAGTTTCAAATTTAAACAAATCGGTTTGTCATTCCAATTTATATTCAAAAGGTACAGTTGTGATTCTGGCAACAAATAACACTAAAATGTTTAAAAAACAAATGTTTAATATTAAATCAAAATAAAATTATAACAAAATTATATTCTTCCAATAGGCCTCCAGATCCTACGAACAAAACCCAGATCCTGAACTCGGGCGCGATTCGAAAAATAAACACACACACTGGACAGACACAGCTCCAACCCAACTTAACCCAACTCAACGCTATAACGACATTGACATTTGCTATTCGAACAGGTTTTCATTCAACATTGGTCTCACATTGGTCACACATTGGTCACACATTGGTCTCACATTGGTACAACATTGGTACAATGCGTGACCAATGTGAGACCAATGTGAAACCAATGTTGGATGAAAATCTGTTCGAATAGCAAATGTCAATGTCGTTATGGGGTTGAGTTGAGTTGGGTTGGAGCTGTGTCTGTCCAGTGTGTGTGTTTATTTTTCGAATCGCGGCCCTCGTTTCTAGATCATAAGTCGCTACGAGCGCTTCTCGTTACGAAGTCTACGCCTACGCCATAACTACGTAACCGTAGTAGCCGTATCCGTACCTATCTACCTGGCAATTTGATAGGCATATCATACAAAACAATTCTTACTTCATTGTCATCCTGCGGGATTGGATGATGAAAAATGCATCGTCACCGAATATGATTCTGACAGCAGTGAAAGATAGCGGCGGCTGCACTCAAATATGTACGCTCCGTGCGGACGAATAGCGAATATACCGAATATACGTACAAGAATCCATTACGTGAATGTCAGTGGGCTATATTTAGATAGACAAAGTATAGTTATCTGTAAATAATAGATTTAAGTAACAAATAGTGGCTTGATATGTAATATCTATGAAATGTAACATTAAGAATATAATTTAATATTAAAGTTATTTGAAAGCTTCTCTTTTCAATTATATTACATTGTTATTAAAGTTTCAACGGCCTCCTAGCCCAGTCGGTAGTGACCCTGCCTACGAAGCAGGAGGTCCCGGGTTCGAATCCTGGTCAGGACATTTATTTGTGTGTTTATCACAGATATTTGTTCCTGAGTTATGGATGTTTTCTATATATTTAAGTATTTATCCATATTTATCTATTATATATATCGTCGTCTAATACCCATAACACAAGCCTTATTGAGCTTACTGTGGGCCTAGGTCGATTTGTGTAAGATTGTCCTATAATATTTTTTTTTTATTAAGGTTCGATTTCATCTAATTGACTTCTCCTTTACGATAACACTTTATTGAAATGTTTTGTACTTATTATGTTTAAACACCGATCAAATAATACTAGGGATACACAATCAGTCCAAAAAAATGGCCCTATAATAGTACCGCTAAAACAACTCGGGCGGTACTTTCTTTTACAGTCTTATTACGTTATAATATAAGACTGGCCGGCCGGTTACACATTTTCACGAGCCATATTTTCAATAAATCTTGTTTGAGTCTCTACCTCCCTTACATTGTTGCTCGAAGTATTAAAATATGCAATTACTACTAGTAACTACTAGACTAACGTCAAGCGAACACGCAAAGTTTTGAGTTTTCTCTCAAGCATCTCCTAATATAAAACGTTCAATTAATTTAATTAGATTTAACAGAGGTTAGACGAGTGACGACAGAGTTGTCGTCTGCTGACTTTAAAATGTAAGTATTTGTTCGATGTCCCGGAGCAAGCCTCTACTGCACCTGCATCGACGCAAATATTTGCAGCTAGATGGAGCGCTATCCTTTTGTTCACAAGGATTTTAACAATAAGATCATGACTTGTTACGGATTTGTTAATTAAATGACGTGTAAACAAGTTCTGACGAACTTTGTCACTGAAACCTTTGAAGCTAAGCAATCCTTTTATATGTCGTTATTTGAAATGAAGTTGATTACCTATTAATAATAAGAAATCCAATCCTGTTAAATATCGAACCAATTACAGATTATATTCTTAAAATAGGTCCTTCAGTTATATTGCTATTGCGATTATTTTGTTAATGGTTTCGGTTAAGCAATTGTATGATTTCGCAATTTTTTCTACCAACCTCAAGCCGAAATATAATTAAGAAGATGACGCATGCTATTTTGCTTGAGTATTTTTGCTTTCGTTTTCTTTGTTATTCACTTTTATGTTCAGTGACTGACAGATACAACTTTGTACAATTTTTGTTAAAATTCTTCGATGTCATACGTTGCATAGCATAGTTTCAATTTGTCCCGTCAAGCGCACGCGAGTATTTATACAATTACATAATTATACAAATAATGCAATATTAAAAGGGATTACAACTTTTGGAACACAAAATTGATTACCTATTGTTTGAATACCGTTTCAGTTCTATTAGTATCAAGACAATAACTGTATAAGTACCTATTAAAAATATTTATAACGGGTTACTCACGTAATTTAAGCCGATTGAAGATTGAGTCGATTAAGTCGTTATAAATATTTTTAATATGTTAGAGTCTCACGAAAGTTTTGTAGTTAAAATTGTATAAGTACGTACCTTATTGTTTTTTCAGTCCAATGATACTAAGTTTTTTTTTAAAGGAAGAGTCCAAAGGACTTTTTCTTCCACGTAACCTGATCTTGAGCAGTTAGCAAGCAAGGCGTTTTCTTGGTCCGCCCTGACACCGGTTCGGTCTTGCGCGACTAAGTTCTATACTGGTTATGATAGTTAATAAAAAAATAATCGAAAATAATTTTATTATTTCACACTGAAAAAATAAATATTGATGACGTCAATGTAATCATTTAACGGCCTCCTAGCCTAGTCGGTAGTGACCCTGCCTACGAAGCAGAAGGTCCCGGGTTCGAATCCTGGTCAGGGCATTTATTTGTGTGGTTATCACAGATATTTGTTCCTGAGTTATGGATGTTTCTATGTATTTAAGTATTTATATGTATATATCTATTATACTTATCATCGCCTAGTATACACAACACAAGCCTTATTGAGCTTACCGTGGGACTAGGTTGATTTCTGTAAGATTGTCCCATAATATTAATATTAATCATACCGTTCACTTTGTCACGTAAACAACACATGATAAAGTATTGATGTCTCTAATGGAAGCTGGCAGACTAATAACGCTGCCATATAATATAACGAGCCCATAAAAGACAATGCATCCAGTATATCTGTCTATCCGACTAATATAGTAATGTGTAAGTTCATTGCCTGAACTTTTATTAAGTCTATCGCAGATCACAGCAATTTCCACGTTATTAAGAAACGTGCTTGGATTCTTATATGTTTATTTCTTTAGTGTCGTATTGCACGTATTTAGTACCTATTTCCATCATTCCAATATTGTTTTCTTGGAGTCCAATAATAAACATCATATTCGATCGAATGCTGCGTTCACACACATATATTAAGTTTAATAAAATCTATCAATTTAAAATTCGGAAAGCTTCGGCAACAAACCCACGCGTGTCTAAAGTAGACCTTTGTCAAATCCTAAAAACGTAGCTAATCCACAAGTCAACTTGAAGCGCTCCCCAAACTAAACTTCCCCGTTTTCCAATCAACGTCTCACAGCAAGTCTTGCGTTAGCATACATACATACGGGCGCATGCATCGCCGTCACTATATGCAAATGCAACAACAAGCTTGCAGCCGACTCTGTCCCAACGGCGCGTCTGCGAGCAATACTGATTTCTGAATCCACACCTGACTATTCCCTCCTGCCGATGTCGCATTCCCTATTCAAACTCCATTTTGAGCAGCGAAATATTCTCTCTAAAACTTGTCTATATTAATTTGTAGTAAGCTCATGGATGCAACAGGAGTCGTAATCTAATTTGGCGGGCACTTATCCAACTTAGATTGCTTAGCACTTAAACTTTCAATGTCTAGACGCATAGCAATCAGAATTTTACATTACGATCAAAGCTTTAACCCTTTTTACGCTGCATCCAAACCTATCTTAGCCACTGAATGACATTTCTACCTTTAATCTGTTTCGGTCCTTGAAAAATACCAGTAGAAGCCGGAATAACGTCGGCTTCTCGCAGGTAAGAAAGATACCCGAGGGACATCCGAAGTGGAAAACTAGTGAATTTATAAAGAGCACATATACTTTTGCGTCTCGTCAAGGTACAGTCGAAACTTGCATGGCTGAGCAGACGACGGCGCCGTGAAAAATGTATTCTATCAGGCGGCAGCGCCGAGCGCGCAAATAGGAGAACAGTTTAAAAAGTCTGCCAAGAGGGAATTGGTCGCCCTGCGCTCGATTGCAAATTGACTATAAGTTAACATGTAGTACTGTGTGTGACTGAGGAGTGACTTATTTGAATACTAGCTGTGCCCGCGGCTCCGCCCGCATGGAATTCGGTCTGTGTCAGTAAGCGGCTAATTCACCCCTAATTTCTCTCCCGCTTCCCTGGAGGCGGAACTTGAAGTAAAGTTGACAGATGGATACGCTAGAGGACAGTAGTCCTAATAAAATATTTTACAATTACCACTAAATGAAACTACCCTCAAAAATTAATAATTTTTATTGGCATGATTTAAACGACATACAATAGTAGGTGTATATCGGACGATACAGGACCACTTTTGCATTTATACGTTCATGTCCACGGTAAATGTCATCCAAATCGATCCTCCCGTCAAATCAGTCTAAGCATGAAAGGTAAGAACGAGTAACAAAATTTGGTACTATAAAAGTTCTGAGAACATTTTAGAACGTGCTAATTAGTATTTATGATTAGCACTATAATGGTGTTGTAAACCTTTACCTAACCCCAAATAGGCCCTAGTTTTATCACTGATTTATTCTATAAACATTACATAAAGGCTCTCACGGTGATAAATCAGCTCTATGGTTGAAATGTCTGTAACGTTTATGTCACAATTTGGAACTATAAAAGTAACCAAAACATGTTTATAGTGCTATTTTGCACCGTAACCGAATCCAGTGAATTTTTTTATCACCAAAAGAATCGTGTTATGTGCTGTCATCGTCGTGAGGTTTCACAAGAAGTTAAACATAAACCTGTAAGTCATTCGCCATTGTCCCTTAAAGCGACTTGTAAATGTACATACTAAAAAACCTTCGTGAACCTTAGCTCTGCCGGTACTTTCACTTGCGAAAATAATTGTATTGATAAAATCATTATGCTGATTATAAATTTGACAATTCGCCTTCATATTTTTACTGTTTTAATTAAATTTAAATTAATAAAATCAGGACTTGTCCCGACTGTGGCTGCTATATTACACATGGGCTCCAGTCGTACTGCTAATGTGCTATCACTTTCAGAAATCGGCAGCCATATTTTAATGGATTTGGTTAGCCCCATAGCGATGTAGAGGGAGCATTTAAAAAGCTAAAACATTACGTAATGGTCGTGCAAAGTCCTTTTATAGTACAGATTTGTCATGTAATAGTGTTTAAGATACTGCTACAATACTAGTACTATAAAAGTTAATTCGACGCATTATTAGTGCATAATAGGTACATAAAAGTGTGAGAAAAGTGTCTATAGTATTAAATAGTACTATAATCGCTTTTTGAAAATCTATTACAGTGCAACACTTTAAAGATTTTTTTTTTATAGTCCTTTAAGCGTTCTAAGAGCTGAATTATAGAACTGAAATGCTCTTTAATTTATAGAACCAAAACGCTCTATTAAAAACCTTTATGGTACAAGCAGTCACAATGGTTACCATTATAGGCCTACTATGGGGAAGGGGGGGGGGGTCACAAATGCAGAACTGTTTTTTTTTCTATTTGTGGTGCACTTGTAGGGGGGGGGTCCATGACCCATGCAAATTAAACTCAATCGAGCGTAGTGGCTACCCCCCCCCCCCTTTTAGACGTTGATTTTTTATAGGCTACGTATAACCTGGCTGGGGATTTTCTTGAATTGGAATTAGTAATCCTTAAGGGGTGATTTTCGGGATAACAATGCAAAAAAAAACCGGCCAAGAGCATGTCGGGCGATACCCAGTGTAAAGTTTCGTAGATGCCGCCCTGTTACAAAGCATCCGTTCAAAAGGTCGTTTATTAAGGGATATTCGGCGGCGCTTACGTCATTTTACTATTCGGCACTTCCTTTCAATATGCGTTGTTGACTGATAATTCAAAAACGGCTGAACCGATTTTATTCAATATAGTTTATATTGAACCTTTCTTATCAGGCCTCACCAAATTTCAGCTTTCTAGTTCAAACGGTAACTGAGCTAGACCGCGGACAGACATGGCGAAACTATAAGGGTTCCTAGTTGACTACGGAACCCTAAAAAGAGATAAATAGTAGTTTATGTAACTGTTACGTAATAAGGCCTAATTATGTACAGAAGCATGCACCGTTTTACCTACACTCATATCCATTGAAAACATTAGAATGACCGCCATTACACCGCCATGACCAACCTTATTGCGCCGGCGGTCGGGGGGCGGATATTCATTACGTTACCGTAGGTAATTAATTTTCATACGTTTTTACCACACTGTCACAGATTACATACGGTTCCGATGGAGGATTTATGATATTGGTATAGATCAAGATATTTATTCTTCAATGTAAGCACATTACAATGCACTAATGAACGTCAGAGAAAAATAAAATACACGAGTGTCGTGAAGCACGCGATTAGAACGAAGTTATGTTATTTTATTTTATATCATTATTGACTTTTTCGTAAATTTTGTGGTTTTAATTATTTTGAAATTTTGGAAAGTTTTGAAATAGTGGAAATTTATTTATTTATGAATTTTTTTTTTTTTGAAATTTTGGAAAATTTGGAAATTTTGGAAATTTTGGAAATTTTGGAAATTTTTGAAGTTTTTGAAATTTTTGCAATTTAGAAATTTTGCCATTTTTGACATTTTCGACATTTTTTACTTTTAGGTTCTCGACTTTTATCACTTTGTCACTTCTCACTTTCACTTTTCACTACACTTCACTTCACTTTATTCTATTTCATATATTTTTTATTTCATTCCATTTTACATGTTTCTCAATCGTATGGGTGTCGCGTTTTCGTGACGTGACGCTTTTTGTGACGGTCACGTGACTTTTTTTCGCCTAGCCCCCCATCCGCGAACCGTCCGATAAGGAACTTCGTTCCCAAACTACCACCGGTTCTAACCCTACACCTGAGCCCAAGAAGTATTATGACCGAAAAAGAAACCCGACGTGACTTATTTTTTTTCAAAACAGTAATACATTATTAGATCTTAATAGTACATTACTGCAGAGACCAGTAAGTAAGCTTTCCTGGCTGAGTATTTAGTAGCCGTCCGAGTCGAAGACGAGGACGGCTACAATACGAAGCCAGGTAAGCTGATTACGGTCGAAGCATGTATAGTGCTTTTCTCAAACATGTAAGGAAATAAAATTACTTGTTTAGTGCTTCAGTTACTGGCTGAGTGATTTAATGTTGTATGAAAATCCTTTACGTACGTCGCGCTGAACCTGCCTTGGAATAGAGTCCCTACTGGTCTCTAATTACTAACGTAACAGGAACATTTCCGAGCATGTTTGAGAAAAGATACAAAATAGTGCGTAGCACTTCAAGAAGGCATATCAAAACATCTTGAGAGACAGATAATGTACCCATTGTTTAATTATAAATAAAAATAAATCCTAATCTGACTGCTTCACAAAACGTTTGATATGTTTTCCTACCTAAACGGTGTCCTATAAATGTTAGATGATTTTGTAGTAGTTTTTTCGTTTGGGCCATGCAACTTTGTCCGTCATATATAGTCCTCGAACCTGCAATAACCCTTTGACATTCATGACATTTTCAAATATTTCTTAAGAACGGGTAAAGGTAAATTTAAAGCATCGACGGGTAACATGTTATAAATATGCAGTAGCAACAACATTCTGAGGATGATTGCCGGTAGATTTGATTGCCCGATAGTCTACGGGTTGATCAAACTGGTAAAGTCCAATTTAGAATATAAGTTTTAGATGTTTTATATTTTATTTTAAGTATGTTAATATGATTACTTACTTACAACTTAGAATGTATACAAAAAAAATGGACCACGTTGTCTGAAATAAATATTTTTGAATTTGAATTTGAAATATGAACACCTTGACCAAAAAATTATAAATTATTTCAATACCAAATTTCATCTAAATACGTACAGCGATTATTTTTTGTTTCTTCCCCATGTATACTTCCACCCCTTTTGTATCCGCTTAAGGGATAATTTCCGTGATAAAACTATTTTATTTCCTTTTCCAGAGCTCAAATTATCTCCATACCAAATTTTATCTAAATCGATTCTGCGGTTAATAATTCCCTATACAAATTTCCAACTCCCTTTTCACCCCTTTAGGGTTGATTTTCGGGTTGAAAACTATCCTTTGTCCTTTCTCGAGACCCATACTATCTCTATACCAATTTTCATCTAAATCAGTTCAGCGATAAAAAAAATCTCATACCAACTTCAAACCCCCTTTTTACCCCCACAAGGGTTTGAAAACTATCCTATGACGTTTCCCGAGACTCAAATTATCTCCATACTCATTTCTATCTAAATCGTTTCAGCGGTTAAAAATTCTCCATACAAACTTTCAACCCCATTTTCACCCCCACCAGGGTTGATTTTCGGGAACTATATATTATCCTTTCCCGGGACTCAAACTATCTCTATACAAAATTTCATCAAAATCCGTTCAGCCGTTTTCACGTGATGCGCGGTCAAATAAACAGACAAACAGATAAACAGACAAACAGATAAACAGACAAACAGATAAACAGACAAACAGATAAACAGACAAAAATTCTAGAAATTGTTGGAACGTATTCTGTTATCGATTCTAAGTATCCCCAGCCAACTTTTTTTCGATTATCTTCCATGTACAGACTTTCGACCCTCTTCAGCTTTATTATATGTATAGATAGATAGATGTATAGAAGAAGATTGGTATAAAGCCCTTGCACATGTTGAATCTTAAAAGTGAAGGGAATAATTTATTTACTACGTTGTAACTTATAGATTATGAGCTGGCCACGTCAGATATGACACAATAATGAGAGCAAAAAAAGCCGTCTAGTTAGATTGCTATATTATCCTTATTGCTAGATCCGAACATCTGGCAGCTTTTAATGGGTGGAGGTTAGAGTGACAGACTAGCCAAATTTTTCAATTGGAAAATTAGTATTACCTAAATACGTAAAAACTGGGGAAGTTGTATGTGTTATAGAGGACACGGTCTATATTTTAACATTAGAACAGAAAACATTGCGTATTATTGCGAAAACAAAACCTGTAGGCGACAAACTATGAATATAGCTATGAAATACTACATGTAACTATGGATTACATCTACGTGGCACTACTTTCCCCCAACACACTTTTAGCACTGATATACTCTATTTATTTATATTATTTCTCATAAATCTCATAATATTGCATCAATCCCAGAACTGTAGGATTTCTATTCTTGAAGTGGTTTGCATTCTTTGACCTCCACCACTTCACAGCTGCCAGATGTCCGGATTTATAAATAAGCATAGTATGGCAAACTAGATGGGTTTCGTTGCTCCGTGACCAGCTCTCCGTCTATTAGGCAGGCCGTCTCTTAATAGGCCGATATGTATATTTTATATATGGGTAGGTACTCTCATTGTTCAATATTTTTGCGTGAATTGTTTTGCTTTTTAGTTGAAACTTTATTATAAAACCTTTCATAGAAAACTAGTTAAACGTTTTATCACTGCTCACTGTACTATATACGAGACGATATTATAATTATGAATAATTTTGTCAATCTCAAGTCTGAACTTTCACTAATGAACTGTATATTGGGTAAATCAGAAGGGCTTAGATGACATTATAAATAGTTCCAAGTCTGTTAAGTTCTTGTAGGTAATCTATTAGTTTCAAAGGTTCGAAATTAACATGAGTCGTGTGATCTATTGATACACAGAGAACAAACATTCGCTGGTTGATACGTGCCTCGGTTAGCCTCGACCTTGCGCGACCTACAGACTTCAGCACAGGAGCTGGTCGACCCCAGAGCGTGACCTGTCTTAAGAACTAAACAATACGTTATACGACACATGCCTAGAATTTGCCTAAACGTAAGCTTAAGATTTATTATGAAAATGGCACGCCGTCACTCACAATACGCAAAAGGCTTAATAAAGCTTGTCCCAGAAAAAAATGTCGTTTATTAGTTAGTATGAAATAATGTAAGCAATAAAAAGTTACCAAATTTTTGACAACAGTTTATTAGAAATGTAGTAAACAAAACGTATTTTTGTTATGTTTTTGTTCTATTGTTTATTCATCCAGAAACTTCGTAATTTTCTTTTGATACCTGCCATCAGGTTTTGTACATCAGTGTCTGTGATTAGTTTTGAAGCTGCATTCCATTTTCGCTTGAAGTTTTCAACTGATGTGGCGTTAGTTTTATGTTTTAAGAGCTTCTGCTTCATACGAGCCAATATTTTTCTATATGTCATAATTCAGGACTGTTAGGAGGATTTTGGTATTTTTCCACAAATTCGACATTATTGGCTTTGTACCATTTTATCACATTTTTAAAATAGTAGCACGTGGCCAAATCAGGCCAAAACAGAACTGGCTTCTTGTGTCGCTTAAAAAACGGCAATAATCGCTTTTCCATTCACTCTTTAAGGTATATATCGCCTTTCATAGTTCCTTTAGCAAAGTATGGAGTGCTGCGTTTGCCGCAAGAACAGATTGCTTGCCACACAAGAACCTTCTTCGCAAATTTATCCGTTTTTATGACATTGTACTCGTCATTGATAGTTTTTCTATCGGTCCCCGAATAAAAATGATGTCCCGGCAGTGATTTAAAATCAAGCTTGCAATATGTTTCGTCGTCCATCACAATACAGTATTTTTTTGTCGTTAATTTTGAATAAAGTTTTCTGGATCTCGTTTTAGCGTCAGTTTCTTGTTTCGAATTTCTATTAGGCACTTTAGTTTGTTTGAAAGTCTTTATAGAATTATTTTTCTTTACTCGTTGCACAGTGGATTTAGATGTTTTAAACTTTTTAGCTAAATCTCTTACAGATGATGTAGGTTTTTTCAGCAAAGCAGCTATGATACTCTTCTCAATATTTTTCTTAACAAACCCGGTCTTCCGACCACTTCCAGGACGCCGTCGAATACCGCCAGTCTCTCTGAATTGTTTTAGGACCCTTTGCACAGTTCTAACAGACGTGTTTAGCTCCATTGCCGCTTTTTTCGTGAAAATGCTTTAATATTGGACATATTTGTACAATATTTTCTCATGAAGTTTTTCTTCTGGAGGCGAGATCTTTGAAAATGTGACTGTGACAGATTTTTTTCTAATATTAAATAAAGAACCGAGATGCATTTAACATATAACCAGACAGTTACAACCATTTTCATTGAAACCTGATATACCAACGCTGCGTAAACTAACGACATTTTTTACTGGGACAAGCTTTATATATATAATAAATAAAATGTAGAATGATAAACATTTTAGCTGCAACACCATTTTTACTGGTCAGGTAATGCTAGATAAAGTAACTTTTATTATATATACGTGATTCATGGTTGCCGTTTTGCAATCGCACAGTTTTGTACTAGCAAACTAGTCTTTTAATCGAGTACATTACAGTTGTACATTGGCTACCATTTAGTCGATCAATATCATTTAAAAACAGTACCAGTTTCAAGTTTTTCTTTTTTTTAGGTTTCCGTATTCAAAGGGTAAAAACGGTACCCTATGACTAAGGCTCCGCTGTCCGTCTATCACCAGGCTATATATCATGAACCGTGATAGTTAGACAATTGAAATTTTGACAGATGATGTATTTCTGTTGCCTCTCTAACAGCAAATACTAAAAAAACAGAATAAAATAAATATTTAAGAGGGCTCCTATATAACAGACATGATTTTTTTGCCGTTGTTTTTAGATAATGGTACGGAACTCTTCGTGCGCGAGTCCGAATCGCACTTGGCCGTTTTTTTCATATTACACTGTACCGAAATAAAAAAAACTTAGTTAGTAATTCATTGTTTTGTCCACAGATCATGTCCGGGAATTTACATGCGGCACACTCTACTACAGAACGTTCTTCATGGACTCAAAAAGGGACACCCTTTACGTTGGCGCCATGTAAGTTACAACTTTTGTTTTAAGTAGCTGTAACTTAACGTTGTGTAGGTACTTTCTTACCATATCTACTGAATTGTCGCACAGTAGGTACAAATCAAAGGGCAGATTTGTATGGACTCTGGCCTAGAAACCAATAATGACAAGCCATATATCATTGTAAAGGTTTTTTCATATTCTACAAACTTTTTTGTATGGCGGAAAATCTCGAATAACTGTGATAAATAAAACAGAATGACACAAAAAAAACATGAAAACGCATAAAAAACAAACCACATGACACATAATCATCGACAGTTATAAAACCTTCATAATCTGTAGAGCGATACAAGAACTTGTATCAAAAAACATACATAGTAACGTTTCAGCTCAAACTGCTTTTATGCCTCGTTAACTTTTTTTACACAAAGATTTGGGGCTACCTGTCATAGTAAAAGTTTTAGAACTTAGAATAAGCTATCCAGTGACATATCGCTTGACTCTATTGGTCATATAGGCCAATTTGCCCACCCTCCTTTGTTTTCAAACGTCACATACGCTGCGTAGCTCATTAAGCTGGCTGTGAACTACGCATGCATTAGCGCGTAGCGAGTATGGGCTACGAGTACCATAACTAACGGATTATATGGCGTAGCATTAGCAAATTCGTAATGTAGCACTCTTGGCTTGGCACATTAATTGTTATATCTTAAGGGGATGACAACAGCTATATTCCGTCCCTATCTTTTTAAGCACGAGTGAAAGATAAACACTTTGTTACGATTAGTTTGGGAGCTCATTGCAAATCTGCAAAATGATGAATTAAAAAAAAACTACGCATTCATTTAAAAACATAAAATACTTCAGTTTTTAGTATTAGCGTGTTGGAATTTTGTTACTAATTAAAAGACGTATAAGTCAAGACACTAAAAACGTAAAACAGTTTAAAGCAAATTTTAAGACTAACTCCGGAATTATTTTCTATCGAGCCCATTTCGTCCAATAGTGTATCGAACTTAGCAAAGTTCTTCGAAATGTAATTAATTTTTTTGACTTATAAAGAAAACAAATAGTTATTACTAAAAATCTGTTTGAGTAAACTCAATTTCAAGGTCATCCGCTGTTGTCAGCCTCTTAAGCTTTCAAAAAATGTAGGAAAATAACGCCTTTAGATAAAATTATAATTGAGTGTAGATGAAATACCTAATGATCTCTACATTTGTATTTCTATTCTAAGAATTGATTGCAAAGATAAAATAAACTATTTGGATAATCTGTAAGTCAAAATTCAATTATAACAAATTTTTACCTACTACCAATAAATATTGTACTTAATAGAATTACCTGGCATCAAAGTAATAAATTATGTAAATTATATTTTAACATAACGTCTTGTATTGATAAAGAAAATTGTATTTTTAAAACTAGACTTTTTTTACTGAGGAGACTTATTTATTTATTTATCCTATGGCGGTTACACACTGGTTAGCACATAATTTCTACATTTAAAATTTATAATTGTGCAGATATAAGCTCGCATCTTTTGTCAGTTGTTTAAAGGAGACTAATAAAATAATTCAGCATACTTATGGTTTATTAAAACTTGTTCATAAGAGACTGGAATCAACTGTAGTAATAAATAATAGTAATAAATAATAAATAAATAAATATTATAGGACAATCTTACACAAACCGACCTAGTCCCACAGTAAGCTCAATAAGGCTTGTGTTGTGGATACTAGACGACGATATACACGGTGCCCGTGAGCATTGCGAGAGATTTTAACCACGCATTTCTGAGGTCAAAAGAATGAAAAAACATTATATGACTTTTGTTGTAAAACGCCAAAAAAAAATTTTTTTTTTACTTTTTTTTTCACTCTTTTTGAATGCTGTTCTACATAAAAAGTAAATGTCATTAGAAAAAAGTAACGGAAAAAGTAAATTGCTACATTTTTTCTCGTAAAAACTAGTCCATGCAAAGTGTTTCTTAGGTCTTTGATATCAGTCAATAAGAGATGTCTAGACTATGCCCCATACCGGTGAGATCGCCATCAAAAAATCATTTTACACTGATAAACAATTCAAAATGCAATTTTTCGTAAGTAGTATTTACTCTGAAACTATGGCGAATTTCGAAAAAGTTTAAAGGACATTTTGTTCTCTAAATATGATAATGAATACACTGTTAAAGTCTCTCGCAATGCTCACGGGCACCGTGTATATAATAGATAGATAGAGATAAATACTTAAATACGTAGAAAACATCCATAACTCAGTCCTAATTTAGTCTCGAAATTATAATAATTTTCGAACGGCATTCTGTCTTGTCTTTACGTAGGAATAAATATGGTACAGTCTGTCCGGAAAGAGAAGTACCGTCAAGCACATTCTAAAGTATGAGCTTCCTTTTATAAACCACGACACTTCACTTTCCGGACAAACTCTATAAAACTTGCCATTTTAAAATAGATAGATGTCGAAGTATTTAGTAGACTAGACATTGTAATTACTTGTGTATACTAAATTAAAAAACAGAATCGTTTTAGTTACGCCTATATTACTACGATAATTGCTACTACAAAATTAATTCAAGCTAAGTTTACCTTGATTTTAACGAGAATCCATCATTTCTACACCAAAACTATTTAACTTGTTAGCTGCCATGTACGTGTTGCTAACCAAACAACCGAGACCCCTGACTTTTATAAATGCCTTATTGCTTTACCCAGAGTAAACAAGCGCCGCTGAAATTGGTAGGGTCAGATTACATTGGTAATGCAATAATAACGGGTGATGTAGGTCAATCGTGTGTGTCACGAAGGTAATAAAGGGGTTTTTCTGCCGTAAACCGATCTTCTTTAAGCGTTTCATTATAGTTAAACGTTAGTTCCTAACGATAGCTTCAAGCGCGGACAGCAATTTCTACTCGCTTATAATGAGTCTCCGTTTTTAAACAGATAAACTCAATTGTTTTATTCACTTGTTATTTGATCCAATTATTTATTCCACGGTTATGAAATGCTGGTTTTCAATATTGAATCTCTAGATACAACTTTGTTATTTTTACTAATGCTTAATGTAATTCAGGTTTTACGGTTCGTTTCGTATATACGGTAAGGTCAACGTGGCTAATTCCGTCATAGCGACTATTCCGTCCACGAGCGTATATTTCTTTGATTTTCAATAATAGAGAAAAAACCATTTGCTTTTGCTGAAACTAAAAGCATTGCTGCTATGTCGATGAAATTAACAATTTTGTTCGTTGTTCGAGAAAAACACTAATGCACGGAATCAGCCACATTGTTCTTAGCTAAATAAACTAGGTAGGACAGGTTACATAATAAAATAGAAAATATTTCTTACTGCACATTTTACAAGTTAACATTTTAATAACATATTTTGTATATGAAGAATCAGCACTAAACACTATGTTTAGTAACTAAAGTGAAAGTGCTACGAAATGTTACATGAAACAGAGGAAACAAAACGCTACGCCGCTTACGCCTCCGGCAATTAACAATAATGTCGCGATTATTTCGAAACTTAATGTGTATACTAACCGTTAAATCGCGACTATTGCTTTAAATTGGTGTTATTAACACCAATTTAAAGCAATAGTCGCGATGCGCGTAATGAGCGTTATTAATAATTGTGTCTTTCCCAGGGACCGCATGTATCGACTAAACATGAACAACATCAGCGCATCCCATTGCGAAGTAAGTATTGTTTTATATACTAATGCCGCGAAAACGGTGCGTCGTAACAAAAGTCAAACATTTATTAAAACTACCAATAGTATCAATATGTGAGGGGGTGGTGTAGCTTAGTAAAACAGAGGGGGTAATTCTTGATTCTAGATGTATTTTATTATTATTTATTTTAAGGAACGTGCGCGTTGTAATGGCTACCTGCTTACAAGCTTTTCGTCGAAGGCTTTCTAAACGCTTACAAGAGCCTACTACTAGCTTACTTACCTCAAGCTTCAGGCTGAAACTTCTGTAAATATAAATACTACCTAAAGGAACTTACTACAGGGAAAGGAAATCAAACAAAAGATTGAAGGTTGAAAAGAAAATTATTTATTAAAGTTTTAATTTTGGATTTTTGTTATTGAAAAGCGAAACACTGACTAATTACCCCTAATGCTGTCCGACGTCATTAGGTGTTAGTTTCCGATTCCTAGGCTTTGCGAAGGTAAAAACGAAACTAACGAAGCAAAAAACCTTCGCGCCGTATTACAGTAAAATAAGTAACGTAATTATAAAATCAAATACATTAATTAATAAACGATCTATACAGTAGCTTGCTCTGATACGTAGTTTGGCCAAGATGATCGTGAAAGCTAGTGGAGACCCAACGTTGTGTGTGTAGTCACCGCAAGTCCTTTTCGATAAGGTGAGAAATAACCGCAATATTTAAAATACATATAATTCCTAACTTAAATCTAATGGAATATAAATAAAATAGACAATGATAGGTTAGCATATTAACTGTTGACGTTAAAAATAGAATAAGAAACATCATATAAATATACCCTAATTAACAGACTCTAATAAATAGTCAAATTGAATATTAAAATTACACTAGAATTATTATGATTGATTAAATAGGTATTTCGTTGTTTGTTAAATAGTTGTATTTACAACAAAATATATGTAAGGAGGATTGCTGGACTCCCAACGTAGTGATTGTTGGCGAAGTACGCCAGTACAAAATATGTGGCTTTTCAGTTTTGACGGTTCCGTCTTCCAACGGTGGAACCACGACCAGTAGCCTACGGTTCGAAGCTTAATGGATCGGGTAATATATGTTGTCTACGGCCAGTGGCCTTACAGACCTGTTGATTGTGCGTTCTGAGCATTTGTAATGATCCAAGTGTGCGACCGGGCCAGTAGCCTACAGTCTCGCTTCATACATCAATGTATAGTTGACAGATAACCGCCAATTCCTCCACACCACATATGCAAATAACGACTGGTACATTTAATAATTAAGTAAGCAAATATCAACCACCGTTTATGACGAATGGTATATAAATTTAGGAAGTAAATAGCAAGTACATATCATCGTTAATAAGCAATATCTGTGCAGTAACCCAGACGTGTAAGACCCTCACCGCTCGCGATTCATCACTGCAAGAGAACGGGATTAGCTAAGAACACCTTATACATTAATGGCGTACCTACATGGCAATAAACCTCTGTAAGCACATGCTATTTTTCATGTCATATGTTCAAGATCATTGGGTGATACAGAACGCTTTGGCCTCAAACCCGAGGGGAGTCCGTTGCCACCTAGGCACTACAACAGTGTCGCATTCTACATGGAATAATCCTCTACGCTAGAAATCCAGCATCTTATCGCTTATATAATTACTAAAGTGTTACGTGGAAGTACATATTACGCGATATCGTTTAACCATGGCCAATAGTTAACCGACATCGACAATTAACATTTAAAAGGTCGAAACCTATCTTGGATATAGTACGTTCAAACAATTTCGACCGTTACATTAAAACTATATATTTATAAGGTGGTAGAAAGAAATAGTTAACAGATAGAACGCAGTTACCGGAAAACTGTATTAAAATCTACTTAGATAAAATATGGCTTGGTACTTTCAAACTAGAAACTATTCGACACGTCAACAGTAAATATATATACTACGATGGAGAATAAATATTACGATCCTAAATAGTTAGGCATTGTAAATATAATATACGCACACATAAATACACACAGTCATATATAGTAGAATGTAAAAGGTTCAATGTTAAAATAAACCATAAACACGGGCCGTATATTATGAAGAACCTGGTCCGAATATACGCTATCAACCAATATAATTGAATGGAAATAAGTAGAATATCATTAAATAGTTAAATGGTTTCCTCACGAAAACGAGTTCCACGTAAGTATAAAATACTATTATTTATTAGCTGTGTTATTATGTGTTTGAAAACCAAGTCGAATAATACCCTACATCAAACTATAACTCAAATATTAAACCATTGCTCTGAAGTTAATCCTATGTTGAAACGTCCATACGATTTAAGAATCGTTATGAAAGAAGACGAAGATTGTATTTAAATTTCACACTCAATAAATAATCAAAATATTTAAGTATTTATTTAGACATACAGGCGGCGGAAATATTTAAAAGGACTTACATAAAGTTGTAGACCTCGATCTTGGTTGAGAGATGCTGATGTCTTGAAATCTCGTTCCGACTAAGTTAAGTTCGAACCTTACCACCCGCTTTTATAATTTCCGTACCCTGTCTCCCGCAATCACCTACATTCCCCTTTGTAGCTTTAATCCAAACACTTCTTTAAAAATCTTACCGATTACTCATCCGATTCCGCTATTGAACCTAGTTATCTAAATAATAAGGTTGATGATCCAACCTGTAGATACTAAAACCAAATAAATGTCTAACAGACAAGGTTCAAATTCGTATGAACTCCTCACTCGTCGTCTGCACACCGCTTCTCGATCGCCTGCGAAAATCTAAGCAAATATGCGGGTGGGTTAAGATTAACCTTGCGCGCTACAAGATTATTCCTACCCGCATTTATGTAAAATTATTATTAATAATTACAATTTCAGGATTTTCTGGTAAATGGCTGAATAAAACTTAGAAACTACATTTGGATAAATATGCTAAAAATATAGGGAATATATATATGATAATGAAATATACATACAATAGTGTTTCTATAGGAAACGAAAGCAAATTTAATGTAACCGCATGGTCAATTTTCACCAATAATTATTAATACGCATATATATCTAACAAATATCAATAGGAATGCTAAGAGGACTATATTGTTTATCGAATGAAAATATTTATTTGTACTCGGAAGTAAATAATCACGTGTTTATGACACAATACTGTTCTTAACCAAATCTTCCTAAATAACTATTATTTTTATTCAATCTCACAAGAAACATTGTTACTTTTAATGCCTATTTAGATCAAGGAATTAGATTTTACGTTTTCATTTGTTTTCTGCTACATACACTAACATCTATAAATTCGAGGTTAGGTTTTTTAGGAACCAAAATTTATTAGAAAATACTATTATCTGTATTCCAAATGAATTACTATCTTAATATCTAAACGAAAATGTATATTATTTGGAAAAGCCACTTGAAATAAAGCTAGTTTTCAGTATTTATTTCAACACTAAATTCTCCTTCCCGAACTGCACCAAAGCTATGAAAATTAAGACATAACTACTAATTGATTTTATGATACTCCATATTTTCCAGGTGAGTTGTAATTCGAACTTTAATATTACAGTATAATTTTTCATTAAAGCTTAATCGTAAAGTCGTAAATTTTCCTGAAACTGAAAAATGAAATTAACGAACAATTTTACCGTCTATTGAAATAGGCATTATATGGACGCCTTGGATTCATTACAGCGTGACCACGAGATCAGAGCCTCGATGGCAACTCCTTTTAATTAATGATTGTTTATTTACATTGACTTTTAATTTGAATACAGAGTATTTGATATGAAACAATCAGTAATGTAAAGGTTTCTATCCAGCCTCTACAATATATATATATATATACATATATATATATATATAAATTACCATAAATGGGTAAATAACAGTGACATACTTATTTGCACCGTTACGATTTGCCTTGTAGCCGATACATTTGTGCAAATCGATTCTCACGACTTCAAAATCTGTAAACCCGTGAGAATCATCTTTCATTTTCGCTAACATAATTTAATTACCTTCATCTGCTTATTCCTAACTAAAGCGACCAAGCAAGATTTAAATAACCACATCAAACGTGAATATAACAGTTGTCCTTCTAAATATACAATCGTAAACACTTCTATATAGCTCGTTGTCGCACAAGTCGATTTACGTAAACGAGCCTTATAATGAGCAGACAGCCTTAAATGAACCCATTAGACTTAAAAGAGGTTTCTAAATAAATTGCATGAATTAAAATGTCCTTGCTATGTAAATGAAAATGGAAATAGCGTAAACTTCACTATTATTCCAACGAGAAGTCAAACTTTGAGAATATTTTAGTGGAAAATAGGTCTGGAACGATTACGTAAGCCTGAATGCCTAATAGACTTGTCAAAACTTTAATCCTTAGACCGACGTTTTTCGAATATATACATTTTTTACCTAAAATAAAAATAAAACTTTTGCTAATTTCGTGTCGCATTAATAAGCCTCTTTTTACATTATCTTGTTAAAGATGCAGTCGAGCCCAGAAAATATCCCTCAAACTTTAAGTTTATGTACCTAATTTTTCTTATAAAATCTCATCAATCAATTTCATTGTTTTGTTTTTACACGGTGAATTGCAAACATCAACAAATTGCAATGTAAATGAAATACTAATGTGGCTTCTTTTGTTTTCAGCGAGATTCTATAAACCTGGAACCGAGCAACGTGGCCCAGTGCGTGTCTAAAGGGAAATCAGAGGTAAATATTGTATTTTTATGATCGTTTTGTATCTTTAAATTATATATTTCATGAAGAAGAAACAGAAGAAATTTCATAATTTTGTGTATTCTGTTTCTATTTCGTAAACGGTAAAAAATGTTTTTTTTTAATACCACGACGGTGGCAAATAAGCATACGGCCCGCCTGATGGTAAACAGCTACCGTAGCCTATGGACGCCTGCGACTCCAGAGGAGTCACATGCGCGTTGCCGACCCTTAACAAAAAGGAGGATTCACTGTGTAGACGGCTAAAGAAAACAAGAGGGCCCTCATCATCAACACACTGGGTCCTCTTTGAGCTCTTTGGCAACCTTACTCACCAGCATGAACACAACACTATGAGTAGGGTCTAGTGCTATTTGGCTGAGGTTTTCTGAAAAATGGAGGTACTTCCCCAGTCGGGCTCAGCTCCAGATTTGAGCGAGATGACATTCTCTGTGCTGTGCCCTACCACACATAGCGAGATGACATTCGTAGTACCCATACCTCTCTTTTGGACGTAGATTAAGGACATACCCGGGTCCAAAAGTATAAGTAAGTAAGTTAATAGATATTTACTTAGAAAATTATACAAACAACGAATTATTGTATGTAAATTTTTATATAGTGCGACTTTTAAAGGGATAAGTTCGCCTTTGTACGTATATGTTGTGTTATATGTCTGTCGTTGTGTTTTCTTGTACAATAAAGTGTTTTACTACTACTACTTTTTATTTACTTATTTAAACTTTATTGCACAAAGCAGATATAAAGTGCAAATGGTGGACTTAAAGCCTAAAGGCATTCTCTACCAATCAACCAGCGGGCTGTTCAGAAATGGTTATAGGTGCAGGCAATTAACAAAAACAGGAAATAGCTCACTTAAACAAACACTATAAAAATGTAGGTAGCCGAAAAGTAATACATATATAGCTAACTAGCTGTGCCCGCGGCTCCGCCCGCGTGGAATTCGGTCTGTGTCAGTAAGCGGCTAATTCACCCCTAATTTCTCTCCCGCTACCCTGGAGGCGGAACTTGAAGTAAAGTTGACAGATGGATTTATCCTATAAATTTTTATTGGCATGATTTAAGCGACATACAATAGTAGGTGTATATCGGACGATACAGGACCACTTTTGTATTTATACGTTCATGTCCACGGCAAATATCATCCAAATCGATCCTCCCGTTAAATCAGTCTAAGCATAAAGGTAAGAACAGGCGCGGTTGAAATGGGGGGGGGGGTGTCACAAATGCAGAAATGTTTATTTTCTATTTGAGGAATTAGTAATCCTTAAGGGGTGATTTCCGGGATAACAATGCAAAAAAAACCGGCCAACAGCATGTCGGGCGATGCTCAGTGTAGTTTCGTAAATGCCGCCCTGTTACGAAACATCCGTTCAAACGGTCGTTTATTAAGGGATATTTGGCGGCGCTTACGTCAGTTTACTATCCGGCACATCCTTTCACTATGCGATTTTGACTGATAATTCAAAAACGGCTGAACCGATTTTATTCAATATAGTTTTTATTGAAAGTTCTTATCAGGCCTCACCAAATTTCAGCTTTCTAGTGCGAACAGTAACTGAGCTAGACCGTGGACAGACGGACGGACATGGCGAAACTATAAGGGTTCCTAGTTGACTACGGAACCCTAAACAGAGATAAATAGTAGTTTATGTAACTGTTACGTAATAAGGCCTAATTATGTACAGAAGCATACACTGCTTTACCTACACACATATTAAAAATCCACTGAAACCATGCGTGCCGGCGGTCGGGGGGGGGGGGGGGGGGGGGGGGCAGATTTTGATTACGTTACCGTAGATAATGAATTTTCATACGTTTTTACCACACTGTCACAGATAATACACTGATGTTACGTTACTGGTTGCAATAATCGTGGTAATTACATACTTCAAGGTAAGCACATTACAATGCACTAATGAACGTCAGAGAAAAATAAAATACGCGAGTGTCGTGGAACACTCTGTTGGAACGAAGTTATGTTATTTAATTTTATTACATTTTTGACTTTTTCGTTAATTTTGTGGTTTTAATTTTTTTTGTATTTTCTTGAAATCATTGAAATTTCTGAAATTTCTGAAATTTTTGAAATTTTGAAATTTTTGAAATTTTTGAATTTTTTGAAATTTTTTAAATTTTTTAAATTTTTTAAATCTTTGAAACTTGAATGTTTTGAAATTTATGAAATTTATGAAATTTATGAAATTTTTTAAATTTAGAAATTTTGGCATTTTTTTCATTTTTGACATTTTTTACTTTTAGGTTCTCGACTTTTTTCACTTTTATCACTTTGTCACTTTCACTACACTTCACTTCACTTCACTTTATTCTATTTTATATATTTTTTATTTCATTCCATTTTACATGTTTCTCAATCGTATGGGTGTCGCGTTTTCGTGACGTGACGCTTTTTCGTGACGGTCACGTGACTTTTTTTCACCTAGACCCCATCCGCGAACCGTCCAATAAGGAACTTCGTTCCAAAACTACCACCGGTTCTAACTCTACACCTCTGGCCCAAGAAGTATTATGACCGAAAAGATACTCGACGGGACTTATTTTTTTCAAAACAGTAATACATTATTAGATCTTAAAGATACAAAATAATGCGTAGTTCTTCAAGAAGACATATCAAAACAGCTAATGTACCTATTGTTTAATTATAAAGAAAAATAAATCCTAATCTGACTGCTTCACAAAACGTTTCATATGTTTTCCTACCTAAACGGTGTCCTATAAATGTTGTAGTAGTTTTTTGGTTTGGGCCATGCATCTTTGTCCGTCATATATAATACTCGAACCTGCAATAACCCTTTGACATTCATGACATTTTCAAATATTTCTTAAGAGCGGGTAAATGTAAATTTAAAGCATCGACGGGTAACATGTTATGAATATGAACACCTTGACCAAAAAATTACAAATTATTTAAATACCAAATTTCATCTAAATACGGGCAGCGGTTATTGGTTGTTTCTTCCCCATGTAAACTTTCACCCCTTTTGTATCCGTTTAAAGGATAATTTCCGAGATAAACTATTTTATTTCCTTTTTTAATTAATTATCTCCATAACAAATTTTATCTAAATCGATTCTGCGGTTAATAATGCCCTATACAAATTTCCAACTATCTTTTCATTCCTTTAGGGTTGATTTTCGGAGTGAAAACTATCATTTGTCCTTTCTTGAGACCCATACTATACCAAATTTCATCTTTATCAGTTCAGCGGTTAAAAAATCGTCATACCAACGTCCAACCCCCTTTTCGGGGTGAAAGGGTTTATTTTCGGGATGAAAACTTGTCGTTTCTCGGGACTCAAATTATCTGCATACTAATTTCTATTAAAAAATCTCCATACAAACTTTCAACCCCCTTTTCACCCCCTCCAGGGTTGATTTTCGGGATGAAAACTATTCTTTGCCCTTTCCCGGGACTCAAACTATCTCTACACAAAATTTCATTGCAATCCGTTCAGCCGTTTTCACGTGATAGATGTATAGATAGATAGTTTTTATTGAAAGTACCTTTCAGGCTACGCTTCCATTATTTTTTTCAAATTTTTTGGACCTACGGTTCTAAAGTAAGGTGGGGGGGGGGGGGGGTTCAAGATGAAACTATCCTTTGTCCTTTCTCGAAACCTATACCAATTTTCATCTAAATCTGTTCAGCGGTAAAAAAAATCCTCATACCGACTTCCAACCCCCTTTTCACCCCCACAAGGGTTTGAAAACTATCCTATGACATTTCTCGAGACTCAAATTATCTCCATACTCATTTCTATCTAAATCGTTTCAGCGGTTAAAAATTCTGCATACAAACTTTCAACCCCATTTTCACCCCCACCAGGGTTGATTTTCGGGATTAAAACTATATATTATCCTTTCCCGGGACTCAAACTATCTCTATACAAAATTTCATCGAAATCCGTTCAGCCGTTTTCACGTGATGCGCGGTCAAATAAACAGACAAACAGATAAACAGACAAACAGATAAACAGACAAAAATTCTAAAAATTGTTTGAACGTGTTCTGTTATCGATTCTAAGTATCCCCAGCCAACTTTTTTTCGATTATCTTCCATGTACAGACTTTCGACCCTCTTCAGCTTTATTATATGTATAGATGTATAGAATAGATATACTGATATAAATACACCATAATACAAAAAAAAATACATAAAATTTACTTTATCCACATCCATATCATAACGTGCCTATAATATGTTCAGAAACGATAAGCTAACGGACTATATAAGGAACCTGTATCTGTTGTGCACCGTAAAATTTACTTCAGAATAACTTTAATTAAATTCAAATTTAGAACATCTTCTGGTATACCGATTCCAGAAGATGTTCAAAATTTTAATGTAATCAAAGGATTGGTACTAATAACAGTCTAGTTGGTCATTATTTGAAATCTAGTTGGCAATGAAGGTGCAATGGCGGTCATTGTAATGAATCTCGATAACGAGGAGTTATAATATGTGCGAAGATATAAGTAATGTATGTAACTGTACATAATTCGGCTGATACCACACTCGTATTTTAATGCCCTTCAGTGATAAATATATCCACGATGACCAATTACGTGAGCTTCTCGATAAAATTAAGGTTCTTTTTGATCATTCATTTCGTCACAACTTCTAAGAAGTTTATGAAAAGTGAGTGATATAGATTTTCTGAAAATCAATATAAATCTTGGTTCTGGGTAACAGAGTATCAATATTTATTAATTAAAATAAGAGAGAAGTTTTCTTAAACCCCTTTTTACTTAAGCATATACTTTAATATTTAAATTATAGGTTATGAATGTTATGATTAAGAGGCTGACGAGGCTGCGTGGCGTGGCGACAGCGTAGACTAGCACTATTTCCGTCAAGAGTTAATCCCGTTTTTAACATTGAGCGGAGCATATTTCACAGCGGGAGCTTAGAGGCGGCCGCCCCGCTATATTAAGGCCGTTAATTTTGATTTACAATCGCTGCGCAAAAGCAATATTTGTTTTATTTCCTAGCGGTTAAACCGCGTCTGGAAGTGGAGGATCGGGCGAGCGATTATTGCGAGTTGCCTCGCTACACGATCGACTAATTCGATAATGCCCACTGTGCGAGCGATTCTAACGGTTGAGTGCGCAGCTGTATTTTCGTAAGCTCGTTCCATTTTTTCCGCGTTTTTTTCGGATAATCGCGTTTGGTATTCGATTGTTTGTGACATTTTTGTTTCATGTTACAAAAGGTTTTAGAACAAGCGGGTTAAGAAAGCTATTCATGTTGAGAAACATTACTAGTTACTGTTCTCGCATGGCAACAAGCCGACCAAACATAACGACTATTCAACACACCGAGGAACGTTACTTAATATACATGTATAGGGCTGAACATTTGTTTGCTCTGGTTACCTCCCCGTCGCAGTTATATCTAATAAGAAAGTCATAAAGCTCGCTACCAGAAATGGAATGTCTCATGCGAAATGTACATAAAGTCTCAAAGTAAGCAGTAAAACCCAGTGCGGCTCTAAATGATCCTCGCAAAAAGCAAAAAGTGCCACAAGCAAATTCACAAGTTTACTGCAACAACTGAATGTCCCGTGATGTAGAAACATGCACCCGCCCAAATAAAAGGTCAAAACTTTTACAATAGGGAAAGAAAAGCTATAGACCATATGCTACCCATTTAAACTCTTCCTATGGCGAAAAAAGTAAATTTGTTTTATTAGTATCAAAGAGGGCCATAAAAAAGAAATATCCCTGAGTCTATCACCTCGATCGTGGAAGGAACGGCCACTCGTGAAGGCTATAATCAAAGTTTCTCGGTGTCGGCGAGTTTTCCTTTCTCTAAACACGATGTTGTAACACGAAAAAGGCTGGAAAAATGCCGTCGGCAAAACTCCGTGAGGCTGCCGGCCGTTCGCTTGTTGTTTTAACTCCTCTTTTCCTTTGTGACGCTATTAAGGAAAATTCAGTAGCTAGGTAAATCAGAGAACTTGCTATTTTCGTATAAAGTATTCATGTGACGAAACCTCGGTTTACTGTATGTTTTTTTACGACGGAAACAGGCGCGATTTTTTACGTGACGCACTTTCCCGCCATTGACGCTCCCGCGCCGTAATATGCAAATGTATTCGCTTGTCTTTGTCAATTACACTTACCGCGTGTCATAATACAAGGGCGGCTCTTGATCCTGTCACGAAACAAAGGAATCCATTACGTTTCCTGGTGATTAGTTTAATTGTACGGTTAAAGTAATCATATTGGATGTTTCTAAGTACATAAATTATATCGCCTGTATTGTACATGTACATTCAAAGGTATATATAATACATATGTATGTTGTTGTAGAATCAACTGTATGTTTAATTGCATAACGTGACAGGCATAATCAATTCGTGCCACACATGTCATTAGCTCTATTTAATAATTTACATTTGAAACTAGTAGAAGCACTCAGTATTAATTGCGCTGTAATAAATATTGGCAATGCAAATTAACGTTAGGAAATTACCACAAAGCCACCGTAACCGGATGCGGCGACGGTGTGCAAGCGTGACAGCACTATACACATGCAAAGCGGTATCCCTCTCGCGCACCGGCGCGCCATGCGGAAAACCCGCCTTAAATTCCTAACAAAAGCCATTATGGAAAAATAATTCCCTTTCGGATTGCGCCACTCGATTTTTCCCAAGTAAAAATCTTATAGCGGGAAAAAAGGCGAGAAAAGCAGGCCGTAAATCTACTTACGTAGGAAGTGGCGAATAATTAACGAAATGGACCAATCGAAGGCATTAGTTGGGAGTGAAGTTATGCGAGCGTTCCCGGCTAAGTGGCGTTAAAAGAAACTTAGACGTGGGCCTAATTGTTCTCTGCTTAATTCTGATTGTTTCCGAGCGCAAAACAGTTCTGTTCACGTCAGTACAACGACTCGACGTAGTATATTAAACCGATAATTACTTGAGAACAATCTTTCTGGAACTTGCTCTGCCAACTCTAGCGTACAAAGGAAAGTGTGGCCGAACTTTTTACGAAGAAACAAAACCTCTCTATAATTGTTTACTCGTACTGCACACTTCCGTCTATTAAACATATTTAATTATTATTTGCGGTTTATTTTAACTATACAATACTAGACCTCTCCAAAACTGGAATTAGGCTATTAAAAGTAAAAACAGTGATTAACTTTTTCTATGTCATAGATAAAAGGGTCATCCATTAGTTACGTCATACCTTATTACTTAAAAATTGTGACAAGGGGGGGTGTCACAAATGATGTGACGTCACATATTATGTAGGTGTTAAGTAGTAATTTTTTAAGATGTTGAAACTTACTAAGGAGGTTTACATACAATTCGGACATCTTAAAAAATCGTTGTTTAACATTAGCTTTCTTTAGGCAGAAAGAGGAGTAGGGGTATGTAATTTTTAAATGTTGAATTTCATCAAAAATAGTTATCATTTTCAATAAAATTGCTAAATATGTCACATCACACCAGGTAGAGACGGTGTACACAATATGACAATGTGTGACAAAAAGGGGTAGGGGTCAATCTTAGACGGGTCAAATCAAATGAAATTGGTTTAATGTAATTTGTGGATGCACCCTTACATACACGTGCCCAGCAACATTGCAGATTAATGACTAAAGTAGGGCAGACACCAGGCAGGTAATTAATTATTAACTAGAATTTTCTAAAGTACCTAACTAACCACTTACATATTAATTTGGCTTGTTGGGGGCGAGAACGTTCTCAAGGAAAATAATAACGTGACATTCGTGACCAAGATTTTCTTTCATTCGTTTGTACTAGACATTAATTAATCTTAATAGAAAATATTGATGACATCTAAACAGTAGTTAATTGTAAATAAGTATATGGTAGATTTAATGTAGGTTAGTCAAGTCTAAGAAATAAGTAAAAAAAAATCATCATTATAATATACTTAGATTAAGCGTTTAAACGAGAATTTTCAATAAATAATTTATATTAGTTGTTATATTTGTTCTGCTCTAAGCACAGCCTCAGTAAAGGGTTTTGATTTAAAATCTACCTGACTTTAGCCGCAATAAAAAAACACATACACGATAATTACAAAAATCTTCTATACATATAATAAAGCTGAAGAGGGTCGAAAGTCTGTACATGGAAGATAATCGAAAAAAAGTTGGCTAGGGATACTTAGAATCGATAACAGAACACGTTCCAACAATTTTTAGAATTTTTGTCTGTTTATCTGTTTGTCTGTTTATTTGACCGCGCATCACGTGAAAACGGCTGAACGGATTTCGATGAAATTTTGTATAGAGATAGTTCGAGTCCCGGGAAAGGATAATATATTGTTTTAATCCCGAAAATCAACCCTGGTGGGGGTGAAAATGGGGTTGAAAGTTTGTATGGAGAATTTTTAACCGCTGAAACGATTTAGATAGAAATGAGTATGGAGATAATTTGAGTCTCGAGGAATGTCATAGGATAGTTTTCAAACCCTTGTGGGGGTGAAAAGGGGGTTGGAAGTTGGTATGAGGATTTTTTTACCGCTGAACAGATTTAGATGAAAATTGGTATAGAGATAGTATGGGTCTCGAGAAAGGACAAAGGATAGTTTCATCTTGAAAAAAGCCCGCCCCCCCCGCCTTACTTTAGAACCGTAGGTCCAAAAAATTTGAAAAAAATAATGGAAGCGTAGCCTGAAAGGTACTTTCAATAAAAACTATCTATCTATACATCTATCACGTGAAAACGGCTGAACGGATTGTGATGAAATTTTGTGTAGAGATAGTTTGAGTCCCGGGAAAGGGCAAAGAATAGTTTTCATCCCGAAAATCAACCCTGGAGGGGGTGAAAAGGGGGTTGGAAGTTTGTATGGAGATTTTTTAATAGAAATTAGTATGCAGATAATTTGAGTCCCGAGAAACGACAGAATAGTTTTCATCCCGAAAATAAACCCTTTCACCCCGAAAAGGGGGTTGGAAGTTGGTATGACGATTTTTTAACCGCTGAACTGATAAAGATGAAATTTGGTATAGTATGGGTCTCAAGAAAGGACAAATGATAGTTTTCACTCCGAAAATCAACCCTAAAGGGGTGAAAAGATAGTTGGAAATTTGTATAGGGCATTATTAACCGCAGAATCGATTTAGATAAAATTTGTTATGGAGATAATTAATTAAAAAAGGAAATAAAATAGTTTTATCTCGGAAATTATCCTTTAAACGGATACAAAAGGGGTGAAAGTTTACATGGGGAAGAAACAACCAATAACCGCTGTCCGTATTTAGATGAAATTTGGTACTTAAATAATTTGTAATTTTTTGGTCAAGGTGTTCATATTTATAACATGTTACCCGTCGATGCTTTAAATTTACATTTACCCGCTCTTAAGAAATATTTGAAAATGTCATGAATGTCAAAGGGTTATTGCAGGTTCGAGTATTATATATGACGGACAAAGATGCATGGCCCAAACCAAAAAACTACTACAACATTTATAGGACACCGTTTAGGTAGGAAAACATAAATATCAAACGTTTTGTGAAGCAGTCAGATTAGGATTTATTTTTCTTTATAATTAAACAATAGGTACATTATCTGTCTCTCAAGCTGTTTTGATATGTCTTCTTGAAGAACTACGCATTATTTTGTATCTTTAAGATATAATAATGTATTACTGTTTTGAAAAAAATAAGTCCCGTCGAGTATCTTTTCGGTCATAATACTTCTTGGGCCAGAGGTGTAGAGTTAGAACCGGTGGTAGTTTTGGAACGAAGTTCCTTATTGGACGGTTCGCGGATGGGGGTCTAGGTGAAAAAAAGTCACGTGACCGTCACGAAACAGCGTCACGTCACGAAAACGCGACACCCATACGATTGAGAAACATGTAAAATGGAATGAAATAAAAAATATATAAAATAGAATAAAGTGAAAATTTCAAAAATTTCAAAATTTTCAAAATTTTCAAAAATTTCAAAAATTTCAAAAATTTCAAAATTTCAAAAATTTCAGAAATTTCAAGAATTTCAAGAAAATACAAAAAAAAATTAAAACCACAAAATTAACGAAAAAGTCAAAAATGTAATAAAATTAAATAACATAACTTCGTTCCAACAGAGTGTTCCACGACACTCACGTATTTTATTTTTCTCTGACGTTCTTTAGTGCATTGTAATGTGCTTACCTTGAAGTATGTAATTACCACAATTATTGCAACCAGTAACGTAACATCAGTGTATTATCAGTGACAGAAAGCTGAAATTTGGTGAGGCCTGATAAGAACTTTCAATAAAAACTATATTGAATAAAATCGGTTCAGCCGTTTTTGAATTATCAGTCAAAATCGCATAGTGAAAGGATGTGCCGGATAGTAAACTGACGTAAGCGCCGCCAAATATCCCTTAATAAACGACCGTTTGAACGGATGTTTCGTAACAGGGCGGCATTTACGAAACTACACTGAGCATCGCCCGACATGCTCTTGGCCGGTTTTTTTTGCATTGTTATCCCGGAAATCACCCCTTAAGGATTACTAATTCCTCAAATAGAAAAAAAACATTTCTGCATTTGTGACCCCCACCCCTCATTTCAACCGCACCTGTTCTTACCTTTCATGCTTAGACTGATTTAACAGGAGGATCGATTTGGATGATATTTGCCGTGGACATGAACGTATAAATACAAAAGTGGTCCTGTATCGTCCGATATACACCTACTATTGTATGTCGATTAAATCATGCCAATAAAAATTAATAGGATAAATCCATCTGTCAACTTTACTTCAAGTTCCGCCTCCAGGGTAGCGGGAGAGAAATTAGGGATGAATTAGCCGCTTACTGACACAGACCGAATTCCACGCGGGCGAAGCCGCGGGCACAGCTAGTATGCATATAAAATTAAAACTCTTGACGGAGCCAGCAACACGAAAATCCAATCTTTCATCGATAAACTGACTTCAAAAGGGGTTAAATCGAAATGTGGAAATTCATTTGCGCGCACACCGAGACGAGACGTATGTCAGAATATCAGCGCGTGCTCTCGCGGTGACGTGGGGAAAATTAGTTCCGATCCCCTGGCCGCACCAATCTGAGGATGTATTCGGAAATCTAAACTTAATACTAATGCTCACTACCATTACTACTGGGCTGGCTTGCGTTAAGTAAGCTTTCAGACATTTTTAAAAGTAAGATGCCTCTCTTCCATAAAAACGAGCGGTCGAAATGTGTGTCTTACCAGTTATGGTTTATGAGACAGAGACCTGGACCCTCACAAAAAACCTGATGAATAAGCTCCAAGTGGCACAACAGAAAATGGAGCGTATAATGCTGGGAATCAAACTGCAGGACAGAGTCAGAAACACCGAGATCCGTACGCGCACCAAACTTTCCGATATAGCCCAAGTTATTGCCATGAGAGAGTGGAGATGGGCTGGGCATGTGAGCCGTACAACAGATAACAGATGGAGTCGACTAATATCCGAGTGGAGCCCTTGGCTAGGAACCCGTAATTCCGGAGGGCAGTTCGCAAGGTGGGCCGACGACATTGCAAAAGTGGTTGGAAAGAACTGGATGCAACAAGCTCAAAACCGTGGAAAATGGCGTGCTTATGAGGAGACCTATACTCAACAGTGGGTGAAAATGGGTTAAAGAAGAAGAAGAGACCTTTACTGCTGCCATTAGAAAATGAGACGTAACTGCTGTATAGGATGTTCAAATGCCTTTAAGTACTGCTGGTTAAAACGTGCGCGGTCTACGCACGTTCGGATTTTTAATTTGTATTATTTTTAAAGGCGAGAGGGATATTCTTAATTTGTTTAGCTATTCAAAAACAAGATGACAGTGATCTTTAAATTGAAATCTATTTGAGGTTATCTGCTAATCTATTTTAAAAATGAAAATGTTTAGAAACACTTACTTTAATCGGCTAATTTACTACTTTAAAAGAACTCCTTATTTATAAACGTCTCCCAGGTCTTAATTTATTTATTTTTTGTCTGTTTCTAACAAACACAACTGTCAACCAGACAGATAAGGACAAATCATAAATTGCCTAATTGAGGGCAGAGAGGCGTTTATGAATAAGGGAGAAAATGTCTACAAACACATTTAGTGGCCCAATTGTAACGAAAAACAAAAGCTATATTAATGTAGTATTTCTGCGTCAACATTTGGTAATGGGATTTAGAAATTCAAAAATTATATTTTTGAGTCATTGAGTAACAGGAGATGACATCCCTAAGAATTTTTGTTCCAAAAGTTGTAGTGGAAATCACTACAAGTCTATACTACTCTTTGATTCCGTTATAGTTATCAACCGCCAAACATGGCGCACAAAATTTGTTCTAGATGTCACATCTAGTAGAATTACATAATAAATCAATGATTTGATTATGTAATTTGGTTTGGTACACAGCTAACCTTGATGTTCATCTAAGAAGAGAAAGCCAATGCGTTTTCGGCATAGATACGTCAATAGCATGTTTGAGAATAATCCCCTACCCTTTAATAAACGCGGTTTCACTCGGGCCTCTAAAAACTGAAATTTCGATTTCATCTTCGTCTGTGCTGCGTTGACAGACACAAATGGATTTTGATTCTTATGAACTGTGTATTTGCCTCTGTGAGTTAAAATTGAATTGCAAAAGGGAATTTAGACTAAGCTAGGTTCATTAGAATTGTAGATAAATAATATTCCTACAATCACTTAAGGGAAAACCGTAATTCGGATTCTCTATCACATTATTGTTTGTTCACTGAAAAAAATATAATGAAAAGTTTTCGTTTATATTTCTTTTGTTGTGGTCGTAATTCGAGAAAACGGATGGTTTGGAAACTTCAGATGACTAATGAAATTTATAAAATGCACTTTCACTACCTATTGTTTATTATGTACTATTTTAATTGAACTGCTATTTCTTACAAATGTACTGACTGTTATTTGTTAATTTATATCAATAACAGGCAGTTCAAATAAAATCATGTTATCATGCACCTAAATTTCAACATAATCATTTTCACAAAATTATTTACCCTAAATAACCCGGTAATAAATTACAAAATTACTGTAACTAAACTATTTTACAGTTAATATTTAACCAATTGCATTCTAATGTAAATGACGGGCCTAATTAATGACACATACACATACAATTATTCGCAGTAAGCAGCAATAGTTCAGTGGAGCAGTGTTTATCCACTACAATGCATATTTCTGACGTTCGGAATATTAATGCCCCCTTTAATATTTATGTTGTGCACGAATTTACATAATCATGGGCTCTGAATACTGGTGCACAGTAAATGAATAATCAGTACATAGGCTTCATAAATTAAGCAGTCAGGATCGACAGGCAGACAGCACGTTGCTGCTGATATTAACTGCAGTCGCAGCGGTGAACAGCTAGGATATGTAGTGCACATACGTAGGTTTAAGTAGATCATCTTCGCGTTTATTCGATACAAATACAACGTCTAAAGGAGAAACCGGTGCAAAATAGGATTTGGAAAGTAAACATTAGTACCACTGATTCGAATGTCCAATTTATCTACAGTAAATGCAGTTTTAAGGCGTATTAACTGTGGAAAAATGTATGAAAACAAGTTGCGGGAAGGGAACCAGGTAAACATGGTGTATTACGCGTGAAGATCAGTCTATCTAAAGATCAGAAGGTACATTATGGGTTTGTAGGTGGTTTTATTTTATGAAATTTGTGATGTAAAGTTGAGGTACTGATTATAAATTTCTTCTGCTCTCACACACCTTTGCCAATGAACTATTATTTCAGTGAATTTCGCCCGAGGTAATATTCCGATGGCTTCTTGTTTTATTGTGTTTTTCAATATTGAATCAATTTAAATTTGCGGTTGTGTTGTTTTTGCTCAGTTGTTGGTTATAAATCAGCTTTTTTGTTCCGTTTGGTGTTATTTTTAAACATAATATCTACAGTTTTAACTCTAAAACTTTCGTGACTCTAATATATTAAAAATATTTATAACGGGTCACTCCCGTAATTTAAGTCGATTTGTCGAGCATAGATCGACTTAAATTACGTGAGTGACCCGTTATAAATATTTTTAATATAATATCAACAGTTTTATAAGTTACATATTCGAAAAAAATTAATTAATTCAAACATCAGAATCAGAATCAATCGTTTTATTCGTGATAAACCTAAATTGCATACATCAGTATAACAAAAAAAAATTTGAACAATACAAGGTTTACCACGAAATAGACCAGCCTCAGCAAAGAAAGCTAGCTAATAGATAGACAGTATGGAAGTTAATTCCGTAATACACTAATACTAGAAGTTGCGTCTCATTTTATAATATAGCAATCGTAATCACTAAAATTACATTGACTAATTAGACAACTTTGCAAACCTACATTTGTGATTGCCCAAATGGCCCGTAAGCCAGGAACAAATTTCATGACCAATCGCGTCCCAGGCGATAACTTTTGAAGTGGTTAAGGGCGATGTATAATAAAGCCTCGTGAAGGTCAGCTGCCGCTCCGTTGGTGGGTTGAGGAACGGCAGCTATTTAATCACTTTACAAAAAAACGGTCATCGCGTCACGATTGAAAATTTGTCAGATAATAGTTTATATTCTCTTTATATTAAATATTGCAGTAAAACACTTCTTAATTGCATTAACACGTTTAATTTTGACGACAAAGTAAAAATATTTAATATTAGCAAAAATAATCAATTATTTAAAATTTAGCATTTCACGTAAAAATCACAATAACGGCATCTAAATAAGGGTATTTCACATTCAATAAGTTCCCTAGTGGTCAGAATGCAATTAAATTACAATAACAAAAATATTTAAATTTAGCACTTCACTTAAAAATGAAGACAACTGTACCTATTTCACTTTCACATTCAACAACCTCCCTAGTGGCCAGAATGTAATTAAATTACAATAATTAAAAATATTTAATATTAGCACTTCACTTAAAAATGAAGACAACTGTACCTAAACAAGGACATTACACATTCAATAGTTAGCAAAACCGGTAAGTAAAAATAAAGACTCGGCTAGTAATAATTTGGCTGCAGGAAAATAATGGGTTAATGAGGCGGGTGATATGGATGGTGACAGAAGATTCGCTGGCTGAACGTAGCCTAAATTAAAGAGCCAGGTCTTTATACGCCCGTCAAACGAGGCAATTGGAATTTGGGGAATTTAGCAAAACAACAAAAAAAACTATTATGGCACAAAAATACTGGATACAAAGAAAAGGAATCCGATTTATAACGTTTTTAACAAAAATGTAAATAATTTGATACTCTCGAAAGCAGGATGGCTAAAGCTGTTGCTTTAAATTAAAAAGAGTTCGTGGGCAAGTGTCCGCTTTGATTTAGGCGGACCCAATAGCTCGCTGAACTCCTTTTCTCACTTGGAGAGCCCGCTGGATGCGGACTCTAACTCTCCGATGATGTGGCGAAGAAACCCGCGGAAATCGCGGCAGCTGCAGACCGTCCCGCCGGCCCGGCATCCACAAGCGCCTTCCGGAATCCTTCCGGATCAGGCGGTTCCAGTGTATAGCACTTGCTATATAATTTATATGGCCTTTTTTGTCCGGCAATGGTTTTGGTTTTATTTTTGCTCCAATAATGTATTAATAGCACTTGCTATATAATGTTTGAAATAAATCGCACTTCACCACGATGCAACTAAGCAAATTATAGCAAAAACCCCAGACCAAATCCAGATTATCTCTTTTTCTTTCCAAAATCTCACGGCGCTCTGACAGACTCAATCAAAAATCAACTTTTTTCTTTTTGACAATCTGGAATACCTCAAAAATTCACATTCAAAATTAGCGCGAGTATTATCTCAATTTTATAACTGCCAGACGTATTACAAAATACGGACTGATAGAAGCGCCATCTACCTGTAATGCCGTGATTCACAATGTACGCTTTTTTTATATATCAACCGTGACCTAGCCTTAGACACAGAAGTTCAGAAGTTCTAAAGAAAGTCGACAGATGTCGTACGATACGTAGCGTCATGCTACAATATATATTAAGTATATCACGACAAATTTTCATCACTACGCTACGTTTATTGCCTGAAAATAAATAACCATTCATTCATTCATTCATTTATTTAGCTTAGAGCGAACCCAGCGGCAGTTAAGCCAAAAAGCTTTGCTTGCTGGTACGATTGTATTTTTTCTTATATAAACATCTGTTTGATAAATAAATAAAAATGTAGACTATAAAAATAAGTATATTTGGACCCGGGTCAACAGTGTTATGATATTGTATGAAAATTCCTAATAACATCGTTTAGCGATCATCTTCTGGAATACCATAGACAACGTTTATAAAGTATATATTTTGAATATCAGTCATCTTATTGGCAAATTATAATGCAGGAGTAGAAAAAAGTTTGCAGACTTTTCTTGTATATGAAGTTGATATAGGTATGCAAATCAAAAGACGTGGTTTATTTTTAAACGGTTGCAGCGTAATTTGTGTGTTCGCGCGCGTATCCTCATTACAACGATATGATTTTCTTCAAGCAGTTAACCTACGTGTATTTTAAAATGTAATAGTTGTTTAATTATATTTTGTTTCCAGCATTTCGACTGCCGCAACCACGTCCGCGTGATCCAGCCAATGGGTGACGGATCGCGGCTCTACGTGTGCGGCACCAACGCACACAGCCCTAAAGACTGGGTCCTATACGTGAGTATATCAGCTATTTGCTAGAACATACCCGGAGGAAACGAAACGAGAAAATAGATTGAGAATATTGCTTGGTTACTTGACTAATGGTAATGGAGGGATCCATGTGACGCGGTCTCGCGCCATGTCGGCTGCCCTCCGCATGCGCTTGCGCATTTTGCGCAGCTCTAGCTTGTGGCTCCATGCGAAGGAGCACACACCAGGAAGGAGGAACCACAAGCTAGAGATGCGCAAAACGCTTCAGTGAATTGAAAATATTGATTCATATCTATCGCTAATGTATCACTCGTTTCGCTCATTTCGCTCAGTGGATCTGTTCGCATATTCGCCTCAATCGCATCGTGTCACTCGTTTGACGCGGCGGGCTCATTCGAATCATAAGTGAGAAAGTGCGAGCAAGTAACACTGTAATCACTGAGATAGATGAGATACTGAGCGAGTTAAATCTTCAGTGAGTTGAATCGAAAGATTCATTTCATTTAAATCACTCACTCGTGAACGACCCATGTCTACCACAAGCTGTAGGTAACCTGTTAGGTATACCTGATAATTTTACACCTACCCCTTTACAACTTAAATATAATGAAGCTATTGTTTTATCTGTTCTGCTTCCATTTTCTTTATGAAGACACTCAAATCAAATCGAAGTAGCACTCTGTGCGCCATAGACTTTCTTCATAAAAGTTGTCATAAAACAGTTAAGGTGCGTTTCTAGTATTGTTGATCGACTTGGGCGAGTTTTAGATTCCAATTGGCTTTTAAATGATCGGAAAGAAATGGCAGTGATAATTCACTTTAAATTTAATAAGCAGATTGAAGAGCAGTGCGGTGCCATTATCTAAAGAGCGGCCGCTACTTGAACTGATCCCAACTAGCCTTGGACACGCGCCAGCGACGCAACAGATCCCCAACAGGTTCAACAAACATCTGTCTTACAGACATGTAACTGAATAGACGTCGCAAGTACTTCATTAGCAAGTAGTAGCGAGTCTACTTCCGAGTTAACAAACTATGTAACGTTGTTGACTGTACACAAAACAATACTTGTATGTAACACCAACTGTAAATAACATGTAATGTGAAGTTTGTTATCCATGAAATAAATAAAATATATCATATCACATTAGTAAATGGTATGTTAGTGATGGCTAGAAAACAAACAGATAATAACCGATTTGAGCTTTAATCGTTTATATTTAGGTGACTGAGCTAGCTCCACCACAACCAATTGGCCAGTAAAGTAACCACAAAATATTTTTCATGAAATAATCCAACAATATTTATTTAGCTTTGTTTGTGAGCGACTACGTTAAACCCCCGTTTCCAACAATTTTACGTGCGAACACGGAAAGATAATTCCCATAGAAACACTTGTACAGTGTAAATATTCATAACGCGGATATTAACATTGTTTACCTAATGCATTGCTAGGTAATTCGGAAAACACACCAGGGACTGCATGTCGGAAAAATATAGGTACCGTTTTAAAACGATATGACGTCATACCGTTTGTTTCGGTATGATTTCGGTAGCGCAACCGATATTGTTCTGTTTCAAAATATAACGGTACCGTTATTTTTTTCGATACCTCAACCGTTTTCATAAAGGTATAGATTGAGGTTGAAGTATGGGCTACCTGCCGGCTCTTCGTGCCCTGCGCCCCGCTCCTCCGCACAGTTCCTTTATCGCCGCGCGCGACGTACTTACAACCACGATCTAAAATTACGATACCGAAATAATACCGTTTGGGTAACCTTATAATAAATATATAAATACCGTATCGAAAAATAGCGATATCGTACAGTTATATTATGTATATTTCATAGTTCTACCTTTATACCTAACATAAAGGTATCGAAATTCGCTACCGTACCGCTTATACCGTAACGAAAACAGTCCCTGTAACATACACACTTCATCGTAGTAGAAAAGCTATGTATTAATGTGTCTTTTGTTCACAGGAGGCTTAGCCAAGATGACAATCGTTTGTAGAAAACGAAAAGAAACGCTATCGGTCTCTCTATCACTCTTTCATATTAATGCGATAGAGTGGCGGATAGCGTTTTGATTCGTTTTCTACAAACGATTGTCATCTTGTCTAAGCCCCCAGATACACTACTTGTACGACAATAACAATTATATGTCAATGATTTAGTTTCGAGAACCACAAGTAGACTTGAGTGCAGCTAGATATGCATCTGTGACTACGGAGAAAGGAGAATCACGACAAATTTCACGGGCAGTGATTCCAAACGACGCCATAAGACGAGCGCGGATTTTTCTCTCACGTCACACCAGAAATTTCTAACCGAGCGACTCCGTTAAACCCCCGTTTCCAATGATTTTACGTGCGAACATGTCTCCTTCATAAACATGTTTAAAATTGAGTCTAAACGACTTTGATGAATAGATATTTCTCTCGGACTACGTGGGTGCTTTATCATCGCAGATAAGTAGACTTATTTCCATAAAATTATTTTAAAAGTCATAAAACCTTTTACAATAGGTATCGAAAGCATACCGCAATAAATTCTCTTACCCTCACCTTCCCTGCACTTGACTTTCATATAATTTTATGATGTATCGGCGCCCGGTTTGACCCTTCGCGCTTTATCGGTTTAAGACCTACAACAGTTTTATCTCATTGCAAATTTTCGTTTTAAATAGCCTTTACGTCTATGAGGTGCTTTTATAGAGCGTAAAATGGATCTTTGAAAGGGTTAGTGTATCCGGTTTGACTTACTTCCTTCAGCCGGCTTCCCATTTGCGATAAGGATACATTCGAATGAGGGTTATTTCAACGTTTTCCGATACGATGCCTAACATACTATAAGTAGAGTACAAATATGAAATAATGCAACTAGATATTACTTTATAAGCTCGTGACATCGACGAAACTTATGATATACCTTGCAATAACAATTGTCAAATGTATTGATTGATTTATGCGTTCTTGCAAGTAACATTGCAAAACCTGTCACTACGCTTTCCTTTTTTTTTCAATTCTTCGTAAACAACACATGTGTTTGTTGGTAGGTACCTACTATCGCCAAAAATATCGAACCCAATAAAATAGTAACAGAATTTAATTATTTGTTTCATGAGCAATACAGCAATCATTGCTATTGCTTTAGTACAAGCCGAATTATCGAATTTTAAATTTAACATTAGTTCACGCCAAACCGACAACGAACTGTCAAAGCAATCTAGGCGGACGGTTATGGTTCATGTCACGAACAGTCATTCAATATGTCGAATTGATCCTCGTCCAGTAACGTCAAGAACATAGAAACACATTCGATTTTAACCCCACCACAATGAAATTAGCAGCAATAAAAGTGTAAATCTCTCGCCTATTTGTGGATTGCATTTCCGATTTTCTCCCACTATGATATATGCCATGCCACATTTCAGCAATAGAGATAAATCCTATTATAAGTCAAAAATTGAAAATATATTACTCTACGTGAGGGAGGGTTCTCGATACTCGCCCGCGAGCCTTTGTACAGAGCAGGCTGTCAAAACAGAGATAGCTACCAATTCTGGCGCGACGATGGAACCGTCTTGATTTTACCATAAATTGGTTTAATTAATTCATAGTTATGGTAATTGACTGATGTCACTGTGGTCGTTATTTTGGCCGAAAATCAATTGTAACTGTATGCGATGTTATAGCGGTTTATCAAAGTAACTCACACATATTAAGGGACTTTTTCATTAGACAGGAAAAGAAATTAGTTATTAATTTCGCTTCTTAGCGATAAGACCGCCCGTTGTTTACATTAAGTTTTGTTATTTACCTGTCTCGATTTTTTTTGTTGATGTGTGCAATAAAGAGTATTTTATTTATTTTATTTAAAAGATTAAATGTGGTATAATAGTAGTGGATTATAAATGTTATCGATATTACTATTATTGTTAATAACATACAAGTAATATAAAATTTGGTTATTGTGGCGCTATCAAAATCCATTATGTTATGGAATTGTGGAAAATTATGGTGATTATTAAATTATCACAATATCTTAATTGCATTAAATAAAACTTTAGCGTGAAATTATTCAAAATGTTACCAGTAGGTAATATATATTAGGAAAAGTAAGGTATACTCACTCAGAAGTTTAAAGGATTGCTTAATTCGAAATAAAAATTACCTTTTCATGACATTTATTATTGCATTGCAATAACAATCAATTTGACTATTACTAAAATTATTATCTGACTACATGACACCTGCTTTTCTGTTAATTTACAAAGGTTTCCGCTTCCCAAAGGTTGTCTGGAAGAGAACGCTCTTTAGAGATAAGACCGCCAATTGTTTTGCCTCTGCTTTTTTGTTTGTGACTTGTGTATACTTTGTGTCTATTATTTGAGGTGTGCAATAAAGAGTATTTATGTTATGTTATGTCTATTTCTGAATGACTTCCTAGCCTAGCCTAGTCTAGTGTGTTCATCACGGATATTTGTTCCTGAGTTATGGATGTTTTCTATGTATTTAAGTATTTATCAATATCTATATATTATATATATCGTCGCCTAGTACCCACAACACAAGCCTTATTGAGCTTACTGTGGGACTAGGTGGATTTGTGTAAGATTGTCCGATAATATTTATTTAGTTATTATTTCTGCCCTCAACCTGTATCAACCTGCATTTATATTTAGGTTTATTTTCAATCTTAATAGCTACTGCGACATAGTAATATCACTTAAATTGCTATAAACAAACAAACAGCATTAACTTGAAAGTCGTCGACTTTAATTTACATTTAAGTAAGTTTATAAAGTCATGAAAGAGCAATCCTAGACAAAAGTTATTTGCTCATCCAATAAGTCTTTAAGCTCCGTAATAAAATAAAAACAGCTATTTCAAAGAAATCGTAAAACTTTATTACACTTCAATTCGCCTAAATGCTAGAATTGTAAAAAATAATTCCCCGCACTATTTGAGTGTAATATTGGTGGTATAAAGTAAACAGAGTGTGTTAATCTGTGTTTTGAGTTATACGTTCACTCCCTTTTGAGAAGGGCGCGTCAGTTTCAAAAATTGAGTGAAATCACATGTAGGTACGCGATCGCAATTGGTACAAATGTTGTAGTCTAGCATCTGACTGCAACACGACTTTCTCTATAAAATACATAAAATAATTATTTTACAAGATTTTTTTTAGTATTTTTTTTTAGAACAAACAATTTAAATAACTTGTCTAATAGTTATTTATGCAAGTATTTTTATAAAAGTTAAAAACATAATTATGTGTTGGTCAATCTTGAATAAAAATTAGTGTTCTAAATACTTTAACAATTCAAAATTATCACATGTGCTCAACGCAATAAATCTTATACTAAGCTAATTATATTTTCTTTTATCCATTCTAGTTTTCACAAGTATTAGCTACTGTCTAATTTATCTCAATGGGTAACAGTAGGTAGAATGCCTATAATTATTTTCTCAATAAAATTGTTGTTACGTTTCGCGGGTAATACATTAATTGAATTCGGATAAATCCCTTAAGAAATAGAGTAAAAATATATCTATGTGTAGTTCGTATAGACATTAGACAAAAACTATCTGTCAGTGATCAACATTAAATAATTGTCCTAAACATCGGATTCGCATCATATTAAATATTTTTTAACTGATGACATAGGCAATCATGCGGCCGGATCCTGTACCACTAGTGGCGTAGACGCGCCGAACCACTGCAAAACCACCCGAGCGACTCATATTTGCTGCAACCACCAATATATCTGTTACAAATGGCTGTTTGCGATTGGACGGTTATTGGAAACAAATGACAGTGCTCTGCGCGTTTCTGCTATTACCTTTTTTATATTTTTTCCTCTCGGTATAATGAATTTATTGTTTACCATTTGTAAAACAAGTGAGCGGAAGCGATTGGAAATTTGGTTGTGTTTTTAGTCTTTTTTTCCACAAAGAAACCGTGTCAAGATTGTTGGGTACAAGTGTTTTGTCTAAAATTTTGTTCACGATGGCGTTCATGGCTAACTAGTTACTTTTCTTCAGACAGTTATCAGTTAAGTGTCTGTTAGACGGTTGGCAACAAGGTTGCCAACGGTCCAAGGTCAACCAGACCTTGGTTGGTGGTTCATACAATTTTGCTGCCAACAACAACTGGTGTTGCGGGCGTCCATGGGCGGCGTTAATTGCTTACGAGTACCATCAGGCGATTCGTCTGCTCGTTTGCCTCCTATTTCATAAAAAAAAAAATGTCTACACAGTCCGTCCAGATCAAGGTCGCTCTGTCGGAGGGGCTTGTTGTATGCCGTCTGGCACACGCTTTACGAATCAAGATGATTTAATTAAGGCCAAAGTAAAATAAGTTTTTATTACAGTTGCTTTGGCTCAAATTAAATATTTCAAACAGGCCGAATAGTTAGAATATGCCGCCGGGATAGTTGAAAATGTTGAAACTAAATGAAAGCTTGTTAATAATAATAAAATTATTAGACTCTAGTGTACTTATTATAGACACTAGATCGAATTCGAATCTCCAAACTCGTGTTAACATTTTAGAATTTAATTAGAATCAGTTAATCTCTTTGCAATTTCCTAATGGTTGATAAACAAAGCCTGCGCGCTAAAGATCGCACACTTCATCAGGCTGTGTTTTATTATTGTTTCAGTTCATTTGATTCCTGGGTGAGGAACAGATCAGAGCTTTCAATTTAAATGGAAACAATCAATAAGCTCGGCTTATCGCATTTTGTTCCAATAAGATAAATGCCCGAGTTTTAAATCTGCCGTAGGTACAAATCGTTGTATTGTCGGTAAAGAGGACATAAACAAATGAATGATCGGGCCTTATAGATTGTATTGCATATTTATCTTCGTTGTTATGTGCACGTTTTGTGGAATTTTTAACAATTTGTTCATTTGAAGCCCTAAGAAAATGCACCCATTTGTTTCGCAGTTTCGTTAACTATGAAATAGTTTGTCTAAAATTTAATTAAAGTAAAGTTTTTAATTTAGGTTATTTTATTGTGGGGTTTTCTGTTTTTATTTATTTAGACAGTTTAGTGTTATTTTTAAGTGATATTATTGTTATTTTTATTTAAGTTATATTTCAGTTTATTATTTGTATATTTAAAATAAATGCCGTTAATTTACAGAAAAAAAAATTTGTTATTGAATATATTATAAAGTGCTTATGATATGGTTGCATTGCGTTGTGTAACTCTCAGATACCACATATTAAAATAAAGTCTATTCATTCTTAAAAGTCCTATCATGAAATCAAACGTGATGTCATAGATGATTATAGAAAACAACTAGTACTTAATGAAAAATACCTACGATCTGCTGCAAAGCCACCCATAATAAAAGTTACTGCATTTGACTTGATGAGCTTTTTTGCTGCGTTCATAAAATTCACGTTAAAAGCAATGAAAATAACTTGCTATCATTTCATATTACTCTAGACGGTTACTGCAGTTAACTAATGTCCCATATACTTATTAGAGTGCAGCTCATCGGAAAACGTGTCCAACTCTTAGGGGGATGAAAACCAAATGACGGAATCTATCAAGATGAATATTTATTCTGTACATGGCTGCGATTCGAAAAATAAACACACACACTGGACAGTGTGATAGGCAGATGCGCATATCTACACGTAGTAAGCGTAATAATACACGTAAACCACGTAGTAGAGCGGCTTACAGAGCAAATAACAGATAAAGCGCCTCTCCATAAGAGAAGGGATTTCGTCTCATAAGCACGTAGGGTCATAGTATATATAGTGATGTATTGTAAGAATAGGGAGATTGGTCTGGAGATTGGAAGTGACATAAACTATAGTCTGACGAGCTGTGTGTTTGGTGCTAAAACCCTTCTACATCCCAACCCGGCGCTGTGCCTATTACAACAGACACAGCTCCAACCCAACTCAACTCAACGCTATAACGACATTGACATTTGCTATTCGAACAGATTTTCATTCAACATTGGTCTCACATTGGTCTCACATTTGTCTCACATTGGTACAACATTGGTACAATGAAAATCTGTTCGAATAGCAAAATGTCAATGTCGTTATAGCGTTGAGTTGAGTTGGGTTGGAGCTGTGTCTGTCCAGTGTGTGTGTTTATTTTTCGAATCGCGGCCCATTTACTACTGAACATACTTAATTCACGATACATATACCTAAGTCAAGTGTACCTACAACTAGGAACTTATCTTTACATATAGCTTAATCCGAAAATTTGTCACTGAGCATTCCAGTATGGGCAATGGCTTATGCATGGTAAATTTACAAAAAAAGCTTTTCCAAATTGTTCAAATATGGCAGAAACAATAAATTTCAATCGTATATTTCAAACTACTCCCTAGCATTCAAACATTGTATACGGTTATCTAAAATCCACAGTCGTATTTCACAGGCAATACTCGTACCGCTAGTCAGAGTCGCAGGTGCAATACCTATCCCACTCGGAATTAGGAGCCAATATCGCGCACGCTTTACGACTGTTGCTTTGTTGTTCCATTATAGTTTTATATCCCACAGTTTTAATGACAATTGGCGACTTCGTTAATCCTTTATACTCGCTGGGAATTGTACTTTATAAATAAACAACATTGTATCGCTGCAACTTACAAAGTATTCTAAGTTTTCCAACTTCAGGGCTGCGCATATGTAACTCGCGTTTTGATCGCGAAAAAACCTCAATAAAACAAAACCAACACAATACTCGTAGTTCAGGAAGTCGTTTAAATATGTATGCCGCAGGTTAGCCCGGCCTGAACCAAACTTCCCCCGTCATACTCGTATCTGCCAACTAACAAAACTCTCCTTATTTCTATTTTGGGAATGCAGAATAAGCCAGTGTGTGCAAGTGATACGGGCTGTCAAAACTTGGTGTACTCTAACTTTGAGGGAATTCTGATTATGCAGACTTGCGTCTCTTGGGATCTTGGTGCTTTAGAGGAATGCTTAACTTTCGAATGTAATGTAAAGATTGATCTACTACGTAGACATTTACGAAGACCTCTTTAATAAATACTAAAGATTTTTAATTTTGTCAGATCTCAAGTTGATAAAATAATACCTAGCATGAGGCTACTTTGTATACTTACATATGTTAAATCCAGGGTTGTCAACCGGAATATTATATATAGTATCGTACTATATTTTGATTTGCAGTACTGTTGAAAAAATGCAAAAATAGGCTAAAATACTATATTTTTGGAACGTCTCATGAGGTAACAACAAGGTGTACTGTATTTTTTTCATGTATGTTTTGGAAAATACTATATTTCTCTCCAAAAAAATGTAGCAACCCTAGTGAAAACCAAAGCTATTAACGAAATTATTTCCTAAATCCTGAATTTAACTGATTTCCATTTGTCTAATAGGTACCTGACATATTGGCATTATAATAATATCAAGGGTCAGTGACAGCTGTTTAACCCCGGACGATGAAAGATGAAAGTTATAAGTCCCACTTATACTTATTATGTTTGTCTGTCGTCGAACCAAAACTGATTAATGACTTACCTAAGTAAATACTTTATTTCCACAATATTTAAGTAGTAGCCTTAGGTACACATTTTTATATAATCCGGTCGCCGTAATCTCGCATTGCTCAGTTAGTTACGGTAGTTAGAACAAAACCGTATGCTATGAATTAAATATAAATTAATATAAATATAGGACAAACTTACACAAATCGACCTAGGCCTACAGTAAGCTCAATAAGGCTGGTGTTATGGGTACTAGACGACGATATATATATAATAGATAAATATGGATAAATACTTAAATACATAGAAAACATCCATAACATAGGAACAAATATCTGTGATAAACACACAAATAAATGCCCTGACCAGGATTCGAACCCGGGACCTCCTGCTTCGTAGGCAGGGTCACTACCGACTGGGCTAGGAGGCCGTTAAATCTAAAATATATACACCGTGGGCCCCTATAACTAGAAAGATTTTAACAGTGTATTCCTGATCATATTTAGATACTAAAATGTCCTATAAACTATTCTGGGATACGCCTAGTTTCAGAGTTAATACCAATTTTTAAAAAATACACTTTTTTTTATAACTCAGCACAAAACGCCTTTCTGATCGATGGCGTTGTTGCCACTATTGGGCATAGTTTACACGTCCTTATTGACATACCAGGTGGAAAGGCATGACGATCCTTTCCGCAAAAGGGGAATTGTTTAGATTTAGTACTGTATTTCCTCCAAAGAAACTAGGCTCATATTCCTAAGCGTTTTGAAGTTATAGGCAGTTAACTTTTAATGCAAAATACTGCAAGTGACAACCCTCATTAGGTTCAGTAACATCAAATAATAACACAAGGGTCAGTGACCTTTATCAAAACAACATTTCTACCCATAATATTTCCCAGTCAATATTACAATTGTGTGAACTACCCACTTACAATAATCTAACTAGCCATAGATAAATTGAGTCTAAGGGCATACATGCAGAATGTTAGAATTGAAAATCATATCTTCTGAAGCCTTTATTTTTATAATTCAAATAAACATGTTACTTTCGCCAAGTTAGTCGTATTTCCTACTGAATCATACCGACGTCAACTAATGTTTCACAAGAAAACTATTTAAACTATCAAACCAAATTCGATCGTTCCTTTACTTCATCATCTAACAGCCAGTACCACTCAGCCAGACCCAATCCTACGTACATACATTAACAACACATTAATCTCATAAAGCCCATCCTATACCGCCTTAATAGCATACTTCTATCAAGAATAACAACATGTTTGTAACATAAGTACCTACATACATAATACATGCATACTACCCATCCGGGCGGTTGCCTCCCGGCCCGCTTTACAGCTAGGGAATGCAATCGGTTTATTTCTTAAGTTTTTCCATACAAATCGGTTAACCAACTGAATTTTCTAGCTTCCACGCACCTCCACCCCGCCTAGTATGCTCTTCAGGCCGTCTAGATGGGCTTTATGAACCTATTTATTGTAACTGCCCTTAGTCTCGATTTCTCTATGGTAAAGTTAGATTTTTGTAAGTGGGTAGTTTGTACAATTGTATTACTTTGTTTGGAAAAAAATATTTATTTTTACTCAGTCTTCCCCGTGATAAAACCGTGACGCAAATAAATTGCAAATTATGCGATAAAACCTATTTCCAAAATGCCCTTGGGAGCCCGCGATTACTTAAATTTGCTTATGTTATACGGGGAGTGTAATTATAATGCCGCCGAAACGTTACGACGCTACAGACAAAGATATCCTCCACCACACCCAACTAGCCGTATGTCAATTTTACGGGCCATAGATCGCGTGGCAAATAATCAGCCCATAGTACCACGAACGGGCCAAAATGACCAACGGGGAGGAGGTGTAGTTCGCATTGCACCAAGGCTTGAAGAGCGAGTGCTGCGGTATTTCGAGCAAAATGCAAGGGCTAGTTCGAGGCAGGCAGCTCGACATTTTCGCCTAACTCATACCGCAGTACTCAAAATCTTGAAACGTGCACGTCTTCACCCTTACAGCATTCAACGGGTTCAAGCTCTGCTGCCCAGGGACTGCCCTGTACGAGAAGCATACTGCCGTTGGCTTTTGGATAAACTGGAGGAAGATCGCCTGTTCATCCGTCGCATTATTTGGAGCGATGAAAGTTTTTTTTCGCGTAACGGTATGTGGAATAGGCGAAATGAACATATCTACGCACAAGAAAACCCGTTCGAATACCGACATTCGGGTCACCAATATCGGTGGTCCGTTAACGTCTGGGCTGCAATACACGGGGATACGCTGATTGGACCTGTTTTTTTGCCTCCAACTTTGAACAGAGCTGGATACTTGGAACTTTTGAATACGGAGTTGCAGAATTACCTTGACGAGTTACCAGTGGCCGAGCGTAGAGAAGTATGGTTCCAGCAAGATGGTGCACCGGCCCATTCTGTTAACGAAGTGCGGCTAGCGCTGAACGACGAATTCGGAGATAGATGGATCGGCCGGTTTGGACCGCATCGTTGGCCGCCAAGATCTCCGGATCTGACGCCTTTGGACTTTTTTCTTTGGGGGACTATCAAGGATATAGTGTACAAAACGGAGTGTGACAACGCCGAAGAAATGAGGCAAAGGTTAACCATTGCTTTCGCCAGCCTGCGCCGTAGAAACGTCCGACAGGGAATATTAGCAAAGGTACACCGGCATACTCGCGCACGGGCTGCAGCCTGCATTATTATGCACGGAGGCAACTTTGAACATAGAATGTGAATCAATAATTATTCCGTTGTAAATAAAGTAGGTATTGTTTGTTTCGAATTGTTCCCATTGCTTACCTACCCACCTCTTTATCACAAAGTTAATACTTTTGTAAACATAAAGTGTCACATTACACTTACATGTAGGTAGATAGTACGTAGTAATAATAGGGTTGTCACTAAGAAGAACATTAATTAATTTTAATATTTTTACTGATTGTTCGTAACAAAAATCTAAACATGACGAATCGATTCTCCATCACATAAATTAACCCCCCTTTGCGAGAAGGATCGTCGTGTCTTTCCACCCTGTATATCAAAGTGACAAGGAAAACTATGCAGAAACTATTTTTTTTTTAATGTACCAATTTGATTTAGGCGATAATTTTATTAATAACATTTACTTTTCATTCAAACATTTAAAAAATAGAAAAAGAAAGAAAAAAAATATTTTTATTTGGCGAAATTAACCTAAAGTCACATAATATTTTTTCCTTCTTTTGGTCTCAGAAATTCGTGGTTAAGATCTGTCGGGTTATTACGTGCCCACGGTGTATATGTTCTAAAATACGTAAGTATATTTCCAGTTCACCGCCCGTCATTATAATCGCGTACATTAAATATCTAAGACAACAAAGCAAAGCGTCGTTATGAATTCAGATCACTCCCCTGTTATTACTTATTAGCTGATAGTGACAACGTTGTCAAAACTTTGTCGCTCCCAGCGATCTACAATTTGAGATCCCTGCTGTGTCTGAAAGTTTAATTCTGTACACGCAATGACAAGCAACTCCCTTAATACATTGTAACGATTAAATATATAACTCCAATATGTCTTATGTTTACAATAGGTTTAGAGTTCAGAAAATCAGCCTTTACAACATTAGGTACCATAAAATGTTGTTACATTGGTCTAAAATGTTCTTTATCATTTTAAATCGTAAGGTCATATTTACACCTGTAAGTTTTACTTACGTAAGTAGGGACGAACCTATTTGTTAGAATTAGATAGTGATATTCATCTCTCATTCTGACCTATAGATTCGTCCATACTACGTAAGTAAAACTTACAAGTGTATTTCTGGCCTAAGACTGTTTCAAAATAATCGTACAGCAATACATCAAATTATTAAAAAGTAGTTAGTAAAACGTCTATAACTACATACTAATATGTTGCATAATGCTGTTTTAATAAAATATATTTATTATAAAGTTTTACTCAGTATATCGGTAACTTTACCCCTGAATTAAATCTCACCCCTTTGTCAATAACTTTGCTCCCTACAAATTACTCCTTACTAATACAAATCTTCTGCGAGTATAATTATAGCCTTGTAGAGATTTAAAAAAAAAGTTATTCATATAATAATGCGCAAAGTAGCACCATTGCGGTACCTTCCTTATTTAATTATTCAAAGAAAATTGCAACATTTGAATTCGTAATTATACCACTATATCAAAACCACTTCCAGATGAATTTCCCAGTGGACTATTTCGGTTTTATTTCGCTGGTGTATTAGAGTAGGTTTCTTGTCGGCCACGCGGCGACACGACAGGCAACGAGGTCATCTTAAGAATTCAGGCGGGTCTCTTGTGTAAAAACGGGCTATTTTAGCAGTTAAACTTTCACGGAATAGTGAAGATTTAACGTGCCAGGTTACAAGTAATTACGTCCAAGGTTCGCGTAGCCGTTAATTTTGCCTTCATTGCAGCTAATGCAATTTATGGCGGATTCTACTTTTAGTTTGCGCGTGTAATTATTTAATTTACTCTTTATTTACAGTGTATTTGTTAAAGAAAAGTGAAAACATAACTTATATACATTTTTACTTTCGATTATTTAAAGTCAAGTTAATAAATATAATATAACAATATAATTTGATATATATATATATATCAAATTGGAGTCAAAATTACGGTTTAAAAGTAAACCCCCTAAAGTCACAGGTAATTGTGATGGGTAGCGCTAAACAAATCTCCAAAATTGACTTTCTCAGGCTCCCTCCGATAGTCTTCGATGGTATCCAAATTCCTTTTTCCAACCAAGTGAAAAATCTTGGCGTAATCATGGATCGTTGTCTATCATGGGTGCCTCAGGTGAGTGAAGTGAGCAGGAAGATGTTTGCTGCCATAGGGTCTCTCAGACGGCTCCGGAATTTCCTGCCAAATGCTACTAAAATTGCGCTTGCTCAGTCGTTACTTCTCCCCATTCTTGATTATGCAGATATCTCCTATTTAGACCTAACCGAGGAGCAACTTAATAAGCTTGAGCGTATTCAAAATGCCTGCATTCGGTTCATTTTCGGATTACGCAAATTCGACCATGTTTCTAGTTTTCGTTCTCAACTCAAATGGCTCCCTATCCGTCACCGCCGTAACTCTCACATACTTTCTTTACTCTTTTCTATACTTTTTAACCCTGCAACTCCCCGCTACCTCAAAGAGCGTTTCTCTTATCTTAATTCTATTAGATCCTCTCAAAAATTGCTCCTAAAAGTGCCATCTTCATCTTCCAAATTTTATAATTGCTCATTTACGTTCCAGGCCGTTCGTTTGTGGAATTCTCTCCCTCTCAACATTAAACGCGCGCAATCTATTGGTAGCTTTAAATCGCAACTTAAGGAATACTATTTATCTCTTCCTTAGGTTTTTAAGTTGACACTGTTGTTTCTTATTGTGTGTATTATATATGTATATATGTACGTATATGTATGTTTATTTTGTATTTATTTAAGTATGTATATTCATATGAATGTGCTGTGTTATCAGTAGTATAGATTCACCGTTTCTACCCCATCATTTTCCCACCACCAAAACAATGGTTTTTCGGGATTATGGTGGGTTTTCCGGACTATGAAACCTAAAAAAAAAAAAAAAAGTTTGGTATGTTTTAGTACGTTTAGCCCCCCCATTTAAATCGATTGCACTAGGTCTCAACAGTGCCCGGAGCCTCCTTCAGCACTTAGGCACTCCGCTAATTAAACAATACACGCTCTTCGACACCACAATAGAACCCTTGCTCACCTTTTTCTATTGTCTCTATTGTTAGCTCGACTTGGCGACATCGCATTGTTACCGAGCTCGATAGAGGCATACTCCTACGTTGTAGTTTGTTCTTTACGTATTTGCAATAGGTTTTATAATTGCTTAATTGGTTACTCCTTATGAAAGACTAGGTATACTACCTAAAGTTTCCAAAGTTTAGGTATAGTTTTGGTGGTGGGAAATCAATGGGGTAGAAACGGTCATATAACTTAACGAGATTTTTAATGATCTAACAAGCCCCGCGAACTGACACAAATACATTACCCTTTATTAGTCTGGACTGGAGTAGGTATCAATTTTATACCTAAAGTAATTAATTCACATTTCGCGAATATATATGCAAATTTCAATGTATCTATAAAGTTTCCATAGTTTAGGTATAGTTTTGGTGGTGGGAAATCAATGGGGTAGAAACGGTCATATAACTTAACGAGATTTTTAATGATCTAACAAGCCCCGCGAACTGACACAATTACATTACCCTTTATTAGTCTGGACTGGAGTAGGTATCAAATTTATACCTAAAGTAACTAATTCACATTTCGCGAATATATATGCAAATTTCAACGTATCTATATGTGTTACAGCACAATATGAAACTTCTGGTATATTTTTCAACCCCATCAATTTTAGTTATTTAGTATCTATTCGTTTTCAGTTTTTGCCTAAAATTTATTATTTTATACAAATCCAATTTTTGAAATATTATTTTATTGATTCTAGATTTGTGTTTATATATTTGTGTTGTCTTAATTTTTTTTTTGGGTAAATTATTTTATACAAATCCAATTTTTGAAATATTATTTTATTCATTCTAGATTATTTCCAGTCTAGATATTTGTGTTGTCTTAATTTTTTTTTTTATGGTAAATTATTTTATGCAAATCCAATTTTTGAAATATTATTTTATTGATTTTAGATTATTTCTAGTCTAGATATTTGCGTTGTCTTATTTATTTTTTTGAACTCGTAAATAACTTTGGTATATGTGACAACCGACTGATATTTATTGGTGGACAATAAACATGACTGTGTTTTGAACAAGTTTCAACCTGTAAGTATGCTGTACGTTTCCGTAAAGGAAGTTCCCATTATTTATTATAATATATAGATCTTTTGTTAATGTAGGATTCGATGTGTGATTTATTGCATTCTTGTTTATACCAGTTAGGTGGGGCGGTGCGATGTTTAAAACTTCTTTGGTGCTCTAATTTAAAGTCGCAATTTCTATTATTAGTTTTTTCTTGATGCTGTCGGCTGGAGAACTTAACCTTTTTTACTAGATGTCCTTTGAAGAAGGTAATAACTTACTTTTTATTCGTTTCTGAGAAATATATAAATCAATCATCGGGTTTGAAGTCACACGCGATTTTAATAGAAAGTAAATGCACAAAAGATCTGTCGTTTAAATTCTTTAGAATTCTTTTGATAATTTAATCTTTTGTTAGAAAACATTCCGCTGCAAACAAAAATTTACCTGTCCCGAAATCCTGTTTAAACTCGTCGCTACCTACCTAGGTGGTCCTCTGTCCCCACCAGCCGTGACCTTTTTTTCAACACAAATTCATATAAAAAGGCTGAGGCTGTGAGTAACTTTATATAGTACCTTCGGATCTCCAGTTCAGTTAAGAGCTCTCAGTTTCTACGCTTTGAAGTTTTAACGAAGACTATTCATAATGGATGTAAGTATTTAAATAGTATTACTCTATAATTATTGCATTAAAAAATTTATGTGTTGTGTGTATGTTTTAAGTCTTTAATATTAATTATGAATTTTGTTTCAGTTTTCCGACAACACTTTCAAAAACTTTTACGTTGATGAAAATGAAGACGAAGCAAGTGATGAAGAGGGGACGCTGGCTTTCAAAGTGAAGCAAGCTATTGCGAAGAAGCGTCAATCAAATAATATTGATGGCTTTTTTGAAAGGCCTAAGAAGAAGACAAAAGTGTATAAGAAATCTTCAACGGTCTCCAAAAAAGAAGAAGACGGTGTTTCCTATCTCACTTCGGGTCAGGACGATGGAGCATATGCATCACACCTCATAAAGATCGAAGTATACGACATGAATAAAATACGAAACGTTGGACCTCTGGACCACTGGAAACACTGTGACTATCGTGTTAAATATTATGCTAACGAAGGTGACTCACACGAACAAAGTGCTCGGGATGTTATATTTAATATAACGAAAGAACTATCATCTAAAACCAAATGTGTAAAATATTTTATAGAGACTGATAAGTGTGATAAAAAATAGTTTTAATCAGTGCTTTATTTATAACTAGAATAAGTTCCTTTATTTTTTCACTTATAAAATACTTTCTTTCTTGTCTTATTGTATATTAATGTTATTACTCATTTATTGAACATGTTTAATATTAGATGTAGTTTTAACTGCTTATTTTGTGTTTCTTTCTACGTCACTGCATTTGTCTTAGGTAGTAGGAATATTTTGTAATTATAGTTGTAAGAAATAAAATAAAACCCAATTTATTTTCATAACACATTGTTTTAATTCACAAAAACTGATTTAAACATATTCCTTAAAACTAAATCATTACACAAAGAATTATCAGCAAACAGATATAAAAACTCAGACATTTTTTTCCCTTGAAGCTTAAAATAAAGATAAACTAAACAGTATTCTCCACAAACTGAAGTAAAATAATTCTGAAGTGATTGATGGTTATAAAACCACCTCTTAGAGTTTCTATTTAAAAATAACCTGTGATAACCAGTAGGCTTTCGACCAAAAGAGTCAAAGTATTCACCATATCCATTCACATCAATGTGCATTGCAATCCAATGAGAACCGGGCTTTGAATCAGGATCTAGATTGCTTATAATAAAAGTAGGTAGATTAACCCAAACAGGAATCCGGTTTGCAGCAAAAACATTTGACTTAAACCTCGGGTTTATTTTATTCATACAAAATTGTATTTCATTCGAATCCATAATAATAATTAATCTAAAAAAGTAAACACTGGTGGTTTTACAGACAATGTTCAAGTGGTAATGATAAAATTGAGTGAATGCATTGTATTTATTTAATTACTAACTATTATAATCTACAGTGATATCACGATTTTTATTTATTTCAATTATGTTATCAAATTCAGCATACACAATACAGTTGATAGTAGTACTTAAAGCTGAATCAAAACGAACTTCGAATCGAACACTTCCGTGTCTTACAAGATTCCAGTGTGAAGTTGAACTTGCAGATAAATCAGGAGTCAAATCGAAACATAATAAAGAATAACCACCCACATAGTTTGATCTGCTTATAGCATTACCTTCGTTATGGAAATGAATACCAGTTCCAGAAAACAAAGTATGATATGCAGTTGCTATTAAACCCGCAGAGTTAAATGAGGGTTGCAAAGTTTTAGAAGGAATTTCATGACCATCTACGTACAAACTAAATGAATTCATATGAAAATGTTGAAAATTGAAGGGATTTATAGCTAAATTACCATTAAACCCAGAGTTTGAAACGAATCCAATAATACATCTTTTAGGGACTTGCCCGAGAAATATATTATCCAATGTTTTACCTTGTATACCTGCGGGTAATGTCAGAACCTTAACTTCTGCCCTTGTTATCGGATATTTCGCAGTTGTTGATGCTAATACTTTTTGATGAGCTAACAATACACTAGGATTTATTCTTGCTCTTCTGATAATGAGACTGGCATCTGTTATTTGTACTTTAAATTTACCATCCTTATGACAAATTAAATTAAATGTTTCTTTCGAACGGACTAATTTAACTCTCATTTCTACACCATTAATTAGAAATTTCTCCTGGTTAAACATATCACCATGTAAATGACCAATCATTTCAACTTCCTTGCTTTCCTTAACAAAGTCCATTCTTTCGTGAAACCCTTTATTAGTCGAGTCAACGGCGTCCATATAGTTGGGGGTATCTTCATACCACAATCCACAAGTCAGATGAGATTTTTTGGCTGCTGAACCATAATTAAGCAGATTTTCCATGTAGGCTCGGTAAGCATAAGTGTTGTTTGGAGGTGATATAAGCTTCTGATTTAAATAAATGTCTAGTTGGCTAAACAGGGAATGTAACCAATTGTTTACCGGTGCAACATTTGCATCAGGTTTTATTTTTGTACCATCTTGATTCAATATTTTGGCATTTATATGCAACAAAGTGTGTGATAGATCAATGTAGTCATCACCTGACCCAGGAACTTGAAACTCAATAGGACCATCGTCACTTAGAGATGAAATTGGTTTGTAATGAATCCACTGGCCACTTTCAATGCTTGTTTGAGTTGATGGTAAAGCAAATAAGTCTAACTCAGATTTGGCACACTCACAAGAATGACTATGTAAGAATGACATTTTTTAGTTTGAAAATATATCTTCAATATTGTTTTTCCTAATTTTTTTACCTCCTCTTCGGTGCGATGCTTTTAAGTTAATGAATGGTCCACGTCTTTTTGTGGACGTTTTATACCCAGACCCCGACATCAAAGAATCAATTTTTTCATCTGCTTTTCTTTTTAAGTTGGCGCTTGCTTCATTGAACCGAGATCTAATAGAACTATCCATTGGTCGTGAATTTACCATATCGGATAAAAGACCGATTCCTGCATCTAAAGTTTCTTTTCCCACTGTTTTAAGACCACTAGATAATAATGGTAGCACAGACCTAAAAAGACCACCCAAGAAACTCCCGATCCCATGTCCTCGTTGATATGGTACCCCTTTATAAACTATTCCTATACCCGTACCAGCTTGGTGTGAATAGTAATGTTCATATGGGCAAGACGTAGATGATCTTTTATAATTCATTTTACCCGTTGAAAGTGTAGCTTCACGCAAGAAGATCCAAACTGGAATGGTATTCTAGCTCCAGTAGTTGTCCTTATATCTATTTCTATAGTATCGAATTCTCTTCGTAATACGGGTACATAGTGAGCAGGTGAGAAAATATGTGTTTTGTAAGCACCATAGATAAATTTAGTTGGGTCTAACGGTATTATTCTCAGTAATGATGTAATTACATCTCCCACCACTTGTGGATGAATGATATCAGTATAAACAAATATTTGTGAGGGTAAACCTAAGTATAAATTTGCAGGATGTTTTCCAATTGACATTTCTTTTAAATTTGATCTTGGTCGAAATCCTAATTGTAGACTTAATATGGGTGTTGTTGTGATTGAGACTATTTCTTTATCTGTTGATATCCCCACCATTTTTGTAATTTTATCATATCTAAACTTAACTTTGCTTTTTAGCTGTGGGTTTTCATTTAATGCATCAAGAAAATGATCAAGACTATTATCATACGAAGTAGCTGGTATGTGAGTTTTTGAATCAACGATTTTATCCGTCTTGTCTGCAGGTCCTCGAACTTTCTTTTTAATATAAATGGTATTTTCATGTTCTTGAACATTGTACATGGAGCATGGGTATTGAAATTCTACTAAACCCACGACCCATTCTCCTTCCAATTTAATGGTTTTAGGTAATTTTGTTAAAAAGTGCGCAGTTGTATTATCATTGTAATATTCCGATGAGCTATTGCTCAACAAAGTTAAGTAAAAACTGTTTTCACTCATATTGTTTCTAAACTTGATGACGGTATCCAGGAATTAAATTTATTAGGATAACCTCGCCACTTCACGAACACTTCCTTTCTGCCACCAATACGGCGCGAGCGTATTATTTTATCAATTTTATATTTGATGGAGGGGTGGTGAGTTACTTTTTGTAATTCTTTAGAATAAAATGTACCAATTATTGGTTCACCTTCCAAATCTTTTAAAGTATAAACAACCCACGGAGACCTATTGATAACTGATTCAATCACAAATATTTCATCACTCCAATTGGTTTCATAACCCTTTTGGAATATATGTTTATATTTAGTTATCCTAACATGATCACCTACATTTAGCCTTGCATTTTCTAAAGAAGGTTGTTTATCATTTTTTCTTTCATATAAGTTACACCAAACAGTCCTTATATTACTAGAGTTAACATCAACTGGACGCATTTTTATGCTGGAATGATAGCTATGGTTATATGAATAAAGCAGATCTTGTAATATATTAGTGTAATTGTAAGTATTTTTATGAGTGAAATAACGCCACATTTTAGTTTTGAGAGTTCTTTGAAACCTTTCAACTATGCTAGCTTTAATGTCTGGGTTGTTAGTTGTATAATAATTTATGTTCTTACTTTTAAAATAATCTCTCACCATCTTTGAAACAAATTCTGTACCCTTATCAGATTGAATATGTCTAGGGGTTGCATTTGCTTCCGTGAATATGCTTTCAAAACACGTTTTAACCGTTTCAGCATCCTTCTTTTTCATAAGTCTCGCAAATGCATATTTGCTAAATACATCAATAACACAAAGAATGTATTTATACCCATCGTTGTATTGACTATAGGTGCGCATATCACTTAGATCAGCTTGCCATAGTTCATTGTAGTTTGACAGGATGTATTTGTTACGCGAGAAACGTTTATGAACAGGTTTATGTAGAGTGTACGCTTCTTGGGACTGCAACCATTTTTTCACTTCCTCTCTATTCATTTGACCTTTCATTTCCTTCATAACATTATTTAAACTACTATATCCAGCCGGGTTTGATATATCGTAATATATTCTATTTATGTCTAATAAGGAGTCCATCTTTCCCAATCAACTTTCTTTTGAGACCTCGTTTTTGGCTTAGTAGATAGAGGAGTAGATGCGTTTTTTTCTTTAATTGATAGGTTGTGCTCGCTAATAGAAGCCTGTGAAGTGTTAGCTTCAGGTTTAGATTGAATTTTATTAATAAATTCTAAAGTCTCGGGGTTACCAATACATGACGATGGAACTTTTATATCATTTAAAAAACGAGCGAAATCCTCCCATCCCACTGGTTTTGAGCGTTTGAGCGGTCTAAGTACATCGCCTACCAAATCGAGAATATTGCTATTTGGTATTGTCTGACTGTTTATAACTACTTCACCGTTCTCCTTCCACCAAATTTTAGGTCTATTCAGAACAATGTTTTGCAGTAGCGTCTGACTTTTTGTCCTGTACGATTTAGGTATAACATCTATAATATAGGATGGAGAATATCGTTTAGGTAATTGAACCTTTGATACACCAGGAGGTGTGGCATAAACATCTTCTTCCGGCACAGGTGAATTTGCGTCTCCGCTTAAGTTCTGAGTAAATGATTCCTCCTTTCGGATACTTTCCTCTTTTTTTACATTTTCCTCCTTTTTGTTAACTTTCGAAGCAACATTGTAGTTATCGTTAGTAAGGTAGTTCACTTCATCCATCACTATTGGTAATTTAAATGGTCTTCGATCTGCCTCAGCAAAATGTAAAAATCGTTGTAGTGCTTGACAATATAATGCCCACTTTTCACGATCATTTATTTTTCTTCTAAGAATTGTTTGCATTTCTCCATCCAGACGGGATGATATATTTTCCACCTGATTTTCAGTTTTTTTAAGTCTTTCAATAAATTCAGGTTCTACTAACAACATTTTCTTTGTATTCTCCATTGTATCTAAGATAAGGAGTTTACCAATGCACTTAAAACTGCACCTAAAATTATTGGTAAAAATGCACCCCCTTTCTGAAGAATAACGGTTTTTCTAAGCTTATTTTTGCCTTTTGAAACTAGTTTTCGTAATGTTTCCTTATATTTTTTTAATTTAGATTTTTCTTTGTTATCTAAAGGAATTTTACCCTTTAGAACGTTATAGATACATTCACAAATGATGTTGATCTCATCTTCATCGCACGATTTAAGCAAAGCAGTGCGATATTTTGGTTTAAGTAAATGCAGGGCTTCCAGTAAATGTTTATAGGTGCTTACTCGAGAATGCATCATTTAGAACTGACTGAAACTTGATGATCCTTGTTATATTTAAATCCTTTCTTTGGGATATACACTGTGCAATGGCCATCAAATGGAAATATTTTAGTTTTAAAACGACACATGTCGTCTGTGTTTTGTTTTAGATCAATCATAAGATAGCCGTGAGCGTTTTTAGTAGCATCCTTGTAAGCTTCGTCAACGAACTTTGAGTTTTCTGGGCATACTTGACGAGACAAATAACGTATTTGTGTTTTATCTCTAGGATTCTTAAAAAACACTAAATAACTTGTATTCAAAGACATATCACGTTGACCTTTACCCTGATGAAATATATTTTGAGTAATATAAAACAGGCTTAAATTTCTGTGGTGACTACCTTTTGTAAAAATATCAACCAGTCGCCCATTTTATTCTCGCATTAAATCATCTATTATAAGTAATTTGGGCTTCAGTCCATCAAACATGGACATATCAGGTATTCCTTGACTATAAATCACATTTTCTAGATTATATAGGGGTTGCATTTCATCATAACAACAAATCACTTCATCAAACTCAACATTACATAATTCTTTCGAATGTTCAAGAAAACTTGTAACAAATTTAGTTTTTCCACAACCACTCGGACCAGCTACAATAGTGGTGAAGGGATGGTAAAAATGAATCATTTTGAATTAACGTGAGGAGTGTGTTGTTATGAAAAGGAATTAATTTCAAATGACAATTTTTTTTAAAGTTTCTCCTTTTATCAAGAACATTTATTAAAAATAACACATAACAAAAAAAATATTGACACAAGATAATTTTAACTTCTAAACTAAATCATACAATTTACAAAAATTATACACATTGCACAAAAAATAAATACATTTCATTGAATATTCTGTGTAAATTAAATAAATTTTAAAGTACACCATGAGGAATTTTATAATGACCCCACGCAAGAGTATCAATAGAATTTCCTAACAAATATCGTTTCGTGTCATTACGGGAAAGCGTTATTTTGGTAATTTTCTGTGTAAATAAAATGTGTTTTATTGATTTGAAACGTAACATTGTATCATATTTAATTTTTTTCTTAAATAAACATTTTTTAAAACTATCAAGATCATACGTTTGCGTTACGCATTTATTGACACCTTTAGCTTTAGCTTTAATTTCTTTATTTTGTACATCTATGGCGTACATTTTTGAACGCAAACCAATAAATTCCTTAAATATTTCCCCATTGTTTTCATCTTTGAAAACACCAAGTTGCTTTTTATTTACCAGAGGGAAACCATACACGTTGTCCTCTGGGTATTCAGAAGTATCAAAATATAAATTAAGATCTGATTTTATGTCATCATAAAAGTCCTCTGTGAATATTTGATATAGTAAACTATCAGTATCTGTGTAAAGCAATTTCAAATTATTTTGATATTTGGTTTTCATATAGTCGTAATGAAATTGATACATCAAAGTTTTAGAAAGATCTAAAATGCAAAAACCTAGGTAAATTGGTTTGTTGTATAAAACTTTAGTTTTTTTTAATTGAACAGCTACTAAATCATGTGAAAAAACAGATAAACTATGAAATTCAGGTTTCGCAATTAAAGATTGAACTCCTTGAGATTTCCCACGATTTTCCCAGTGATTTAATAATTTGATGTTTACTCGTTTCATTACATTCTCCATAGTTTTACCAAACACTGAATTGTTCATGAGTTTGAAAAAATCTTTTTCGAATTCAGACGATGCTTGGGATCGCATGTAGGTATTTAAATCTATGTAACTTTTTAACCATGGGGATTGCTCAAATTTTAATATTCTATGGATTTTAAGCAATTTTAATCCGTTTTGTAAACTTTGTTTAAGATTTCTGTAATGAATGACATAGTTTGTTTTCTTGTTTAGATTTGGTATTAATTTTTTTGCTTTAGAATTACCTAAACATACATTTTCAGGACAGAATGGTAGATCCGAATGATAATCATGTAATTCTTTAGGGTACTCAATGTCTACTTCTAAGATAAAGCCATGATCAGCATCATCTGCAATATTAAAATTCGTCTCTACATTCACCCATTCAAATTTACCTGTAGGAAGAGGTTGAGACATAGCCCATCCATACAAGTTATTTGCATCTAAATATACAAGAAAAGAAGACGGTTGGTTTGATTCATAGTTTGACATATATTTATTGTTAGCTTTAGCATGTCTGTGACTGCATTGGGATATACCTCCTCGAATATTTTTTGCTATGAAAGCAATTTTATCAATATCCGTCAAAAGTTCAAGTTTTATTTTTGTAACTTTTAACATAGCATCCCAACTCAATCCTGGGGCAGTGTAATAATGAGCTGGATCCAAACCGTAGGTCTTAACACATACATTTCTAAAATTTTCAAATACATCAGTTAGTAGCAAAACATCTGTTTTCAGATATAAATCTGAATAATCACCCATATTTTGACAATTAAAGTGATTCCACACACCCACAGCATGTTCATAATCTTCATCTGAAATGTGGCTATTATTCAGAGAACTATAAAATAAATCCTTACGAGGAAGGGCGGTAAGGTTTAAACTATCAAATGATGTCATGTATTCATATGGGTACACACCCTTACGTATCAAGCGCTTATAGTCTTCTTCACTTGGAAAATTTAATTTTAGTTCATTGAATTGATTTGTTGTTAAGTTTTTAGCTAATTTTTCAAGACTACTAGACATGAATTTAAGGGAATCAACGAATCTTAATTTCACTCTACGGTTATTAACTTTTAACATTTTGGAAAAGGAAATATATTTTTCTTTGTTCTGTGGGATTAGTTCTATATCACCATCTTCAAAATTAAGCCCATGTACTATAAAGTGACTGTCATAGTTGCTTAAGTTATGAAAAAACACAGGTACAAAGTTTTGGGGCCTGTACTTTTCATTGCAAAGTGAATGTGCAACGCCTTCGTAAACACCGGTATGCCAATTATAGGAAACGCAGGAATCCTCGTTTAAACATGTACTACAAATGAAACAGACTTTGCTGTTTGCAATGTATTCTTTATTTAAAGTTGTTAAGGGTAATGGGGGCTTGGAAAATGTATTCTTTTTACAAATACTCTCCAAATCATGTTTAATACATTTCATAAACGTTTGACCACAGTTCTCTCCTTTGTATGTTCTATAAATTGATAACTTGTCATCATATGCACATTTAATATAGTATCCAAAACTATAAACTTGATGTTTCTGAATGTTAATGGTTGAGGAACGCTTGTCTATACGTCTGCGTTTACGTTTGATTTTATCATCCACATAATCATCATCATCTCCATAATCTTTATCACTGTCAGGTGTTGGAGAGTGACTATTATCTTTCGTGGTTTGTTCATTAGATTGTTCTGACTGAATAGGACTTAAAAATGCCTCAAAATCTGCATACACAACAAAAGGAACTCGTAATTTACGCTCGTAATTATTGAAATTAAGTTGACTTGAAGAAGTCATTTTGTCAAACCAATCTTTCCTTTTATCCTCTTCAGAGGGTAAATTGGTACATATATGAAAACAATCGTTCTTTTGATGCTCTACTAAATTCTGATTAGATGAAAAATTTGACAAACAACCATCACATATATTAACAGCATGTTGTGATTTATTTATTTGAGCGGATACTAATCGAGATAAATTGTTGATTAGACAATAGTGTCCTCTATTCCCCTTTGTTATATATAACAAATTAAAATGTTTTGTTCTTTTACATTTTGTAATGTGTAAAGGACCAACAATATCATGACTTTTATTTTGTGAATTATACTCCAAACCAAACACGTTAATACTTAAATCATTTAACTTTTCAAATTTCTGAATATCAGTAAACTTGATAGGAAAAGGAATGTCACCAAACTTCAATTTCTCCTTGTATTTGACATAACAGTTCACCATATTAGCGTGATTGTTTTTCTTAGGTGGATATAAACCCGAAAGCAATGCCCAACGGAAACATTCATGATCATTGTTTTTGATGTTTATTACTGCTCTTTTGTTTGTTATATCACGTGGTAATTCAATATATGAAGAACCACGCAATGGTTTATATTTATTAACATTAACGTCTAAGTGGTTTATGTTTACCAAACTCCATCCACTATCTTTTCTTTCAAAGTTTGTTAATCTCTCTGTTATTTCATTTACGAGGGATATGAAAAATAAATCTTTATCACTGCTCACATTAAAAAGTTGATTGTTTAATTGAAAATCAAATGTATTTCTTAGCTGTTTGGTATCCTGACAAAAATTTGCATTTAAAATAAAATTAACTTTTAAAGCACAATGATCTGCAACTGATCGATTTAATAAAGTGAAAATTGTATCTTTATTTTTTTCTAAAAACGATTCGGGGGTTTCAAAGGGTTGGTAATCATTTTTATTACTTGATATTCTGTACGTAGCAACCCTGTTTCGGAATGCATTTTCAATTAGCTGAACGTTGATTAATTCGCTGTCTGAACTAAGAACATTGTTTTTGTGGTTATTGCTTTTCAAATGGTTTGCTAAATATCTTTTTACCACATACACATGGCACACAGAACATTCAATTTTGTCATTATTTTTTGTGCTTACGTCAATACAGCAAGCTTGTGTTGTAGAAGTTGATGCTGAATCACTGCTAGTTGAAGGTTGACTCTTCTTTGTTGATGCCTTAGACACAGGATCCGTAGTTGCCATTTCTATTCCGCCTCCAACTTGTTGGGATCTAAAGACATAAAATAAAATATCACAAATAATATAATTACATCATTACTTATAATATGATTACCAGAAACAAAGATTAATAATAACTACAAAATACTGACTTGTATATTTCTTACAGTGCAAACAATACGCTTGCATTGGTAGGACTCCGTCTACTACATCAGTAGTTGATATATGAATATCCTGTGTTTGATTCCTATGACCCTCACATGGGGTATAATATGGTTTAATATCTTGATCTTCGAAAATTGAATCAGGTAATAAGCCATCAATAAACCACAATCGGATGTGTCTATGAAATTTCTGGATTATTAACTTTTTGCTAAAACTTGCTATCTCGCTACGTTCTAATTTAGGCTCAAGATAAAATGCCATGTTGCAAAACTGAATCACACAACACCACAGGTACAAAACACTGAAACTTCAATTTGCTATAGATAATTTTAAAACTGGGGACCCACTTTTATACCACTATCCCCTCCGTATCCGTAAGTCAGGTAAGGAAACATGTAACAACAGGTTTTAACTTAGATCACCCACCCCATCAAGATGCAAGGTAGAAAAAAAAATGTACAGTGAATTAAATATTTAAACAAATTGATTAACTTACATTTCATATTTTTGTTGACTTAGAGATTCACACAAATTATATATTTCTTGGTCTTCAAAATATTCCTTCTCCGCGTCTTCACATAATTGAAGAAGTTCAACATCACAATTATCATTTCCAATTTGCATGCTATATATAGATTAAAAATTTATACTTTGAAATTTAAAGTGTTCCTTCAAATTCTATCTCTGATTAGTTAAAATTAAGAAATTTATTCACTTAATCGTAATTGAACACGTGATTTGCAGCTCACTTCGTTTCTAAAATTTAGCCCCCAGCCTCAGCCTTTTTATATGAATTTGTGTTGAAAAAAAGGTCACGGCTGGTGGGGACAGAGGACCACCTAGGTAGGTAGCGACGAGTTTAAACAGGATTTCGGGACAGGTAAATTTTTGTTTGCAGCGGAATGTTTTCTAACAAAAGATTAAATTATCAAAAGAATTCTAAAGAATTTAAACGACAGATCTTTTGTGCATTTACTTTCTATTAAAATCGCGTGTGACTTCAAACCCGATGATTGATTTATATATTTCTCAGAAACGAATAAAAAGTAAGTTATTACCTTCTTCAAAGGACATCTAGTAAAAAAGGTTAAGTTCTCAAGCCGACAGCATCAAGAAAAAACTAATAATAGAAATTGCGACTTTAAATTAGAGCACCAAAGAAGTTTTAAACATCGCACCGCCCCACCTAACTGGTATAAACAAGAATGCAATAAATCACACATCGAATCCTACATTAACAAAAGATCTATATATTATAATAAATAATGGGAACTTCCTTTACGGAAACGTACAGCATACTTACAGGTTGAAACTTGTTCAAAACACAGTCATGTTTATTGTCCACCAATAAATATCAGTCGGTTGTCAGATATACCAAAGTTATTTACGAGTTCAAAAAAATAAATAAGACAACGCAAATATCTAGACTAGAAATAATCTAAAATCAATAAAATAATATTTCAAAAATTGGATTTGCATAAAATAATTTACCATAAAAAAAAAAATTAAGACAACACAAATATCTAGACTGGAAATAATCTAGAATGAATAAAATAATATTTCAAAAATTGGATTTGTATAAAATAATTTACCCAAAAAAAAAATTAAGACAACACAAATATATAAACACAAATCTAGAATCAATAAAATAATATTTCAAAAATTGGATTTGTATAAAATAATAAATTTTAGGCAAAAACTGAAAACGAATAGATACTAAATAACTAAAATTGATGGGGTTGAAAAATATACCAGAAGTTTCATATTGTGCTGTAACACATATAGATACGTTGAAATTTGCATATATATTCGCGAAATGTGAATTAGTTACTTTAGGTATAAATTTGATACCTACTCCAGTCCAGACTAATAAAGGGTAATGTAATTGTGTCAGTTCGCGGGGCTTGTTAGATCATTAAAAATCTCGTTAAGTTATATGACCGTTTCTACCCCATTGATTTCCCACCACCAAAACTATACCTAAACTATGGAAACTTTATAGATACATTGAAATTTGCATATATATTCGCGAAATGTGAATTAATTACTTTAGGTATAAAATTGATACCTACTCCAGTCCAGACTAATAAAGGGTAATGTATTTGTGTCAGTTCGCGGGGCTTGTTAGATCATTAAAAATCTCGTTAAGTTATATGACCGTTTCTACCCCATTGATTTCCCACCACCAAAACTATACCTAAACTTTGGAAACTTTAGGTAGTATACCTAGTCTTTCATAAGGAGTAACCAATTAAGCAATTATAAAACCTATTGCAAATACGTAAAGAACAAACTACAACGTAGGAGTATGCCTCTATCGAGCTCGGTAACAATGCGATGTCGCCGAGTCGAGCTAACAATAGAGACAATAGAAAAAGGTGAGCAAGGGTTCTATTGTGGTGTCGAAGAGCGTGTATTGTTTAATTAGCGGAGTGCCTAAGTGCTGAAGGAGGCTCCGGGCACTGTTGAGACCTAGTGCAATCGATTTAAATGGGGGGGCTAAACGTACTAAAACATACCAAACTTTTTTTTTTTTTTTTAGGTTTCATAGTCCGGAAAACCCACCATAATCCCGAAAAACCATTGTTTTGGTGGTGGGAAAATGATGGGGTAGAAACGGTGAATCTATACTACTGTTATCTATTTCGTCTCTTTTGTTTCTATGCACCACCTACTGCTTATTGTTTTTCTCTAGTCTCCACTACCCAAAGGTTGTCTGGAAGAAATCGCTCATTAGCGATAAGACCGCCTGTTGTTACCTCTACCTAAATTTATCTAATTGTAAAATTTGTGCTTGTAACTGTATGAGGTGTGCAATAAAGAGTATTTATTATTATTATTATTATTATAACATTTAACTTTTTCGCGTTTTGTACACTTAATGTTAGTTAGTATGAGTAGGTAAATTTAATAGTTTATACCTTTCCCCTTTACACAATAATATTAATACAATAAGGTAATTATCTCATGCACCATATATATGGTGCGAATGGTGTGGTTGCGAATTTATAAACACCTACGACTATTATACACCTAAGTACTTATGGTTAAATAAATAAAAAATCATTTGGGTTAAAGCAATCACTTGAAGAATAGTACGATTGTAAAGCCTGACCAGAAATATAATAATATGATCATGCGCCATGTTGCGGAATTTCATTGGAACTAATTTCTTACACTGGCAATAATTTTAATGACAGGATGATATGCATGTGATAGGCTGTCACTGTTGTCAGGGTCATCGTGGCGGTTTACTCGAATAACAATAAAGTGTTGAATATTAAATAATAAACAATAAAAAAATCACATAATTATCCATAGTCAAGAGCAAAACATTGTAAATAGTGTAAACTGCTGTAAATAATACGCTCGTAAAATGAAACTATTTCGCTGTGAAACATTTTCAAATTAACATCAGAGCTGACAGGTAAACAAATCAAGATGTCACCATACCATAGAGAATAATACGCTCTATTACTATACCGAACTGTTACCATATAAATGAGAATAATAGCGCCCTCTTGACGAGATCTGCTGCAAAATTCGTAGAAAATGACAAATTCGGCGACACAACGCGGTAGTGACGGCGACCTATTATTAAAGTCTCTGTCTCTGTCAGAGATATCTCTCTCTCTCTCTCTCTCTCTTCTTCAACCCTTTTTCACCCACTGAGTATAGGTCTCCTCATAAGCCCGCCATTTTCCACGGTTTTAGGCTTATTGCATCCAATTCTTTTCAACCACTATGGCAACGTATTTCAACATAAGTACATATAAAATGTTCCAAAAAATATTTCGTCATTAACCTGTTGCCATTGCAAGCATAAGTGATTCAAACTTTCAACAGTTACAATACACAAATTGTAACTCCTCGCATCATTATCCACACTGTTCACACAAAAACTGAATGAAATTTCCGCTGTTCAGCTTGCACAGCATTTACAGCGAGTGTCTCCAAAGTTTCTTTCGCCTGATATACGTGTTCACATTGTATCGGGAAGCCATTGTCGTATTTCATGGACGTATCTCCAGGTGCCGACTACGAGCATCTCATGTCCGCTGTTTTACATTGTAAAACTGCTAGTTTAAAATATATTTTGCACTTCGTATACTGGCATTTTTCACTCTATCTTTTTTATTAAGTTAGCTTTTAGTATCGAGTTGGAACTTTTTTTTAGAGCCAGAATAGCAAAAACGGAACCCTTATAGTTTTGGTCATGTCCGTCTGTCCGTCCGTCCGTATGTCACAGCCATTTTACTCGGAAACTATAAGACGTAACTTAATAAAATTTAGACATAAGGTGTAGTTTGTATGCCGCTATTTAGATATGTAGTGAAATGCAGAAAAAAATATGTTGCACATTAATCGATAGGTCTTTAAAAATAACATTGAGTTTTCTTTAAACATTTTGTGATTAAATGAATAGTTTCAGCAATAATACCCCCCCCCCCCCCCCTGTAACTTTTGAACCGTAAGTCCAAAAAATATGGTGAGAAGATGCGCGTTATCATATACTTTCTACGAAAATTGTTTTGAACATTATCGGTTTAGCCATTTTTGAGTTATTTCCAATAAACTGCTTCCATAGGCATCAGATACGACCTTTTGGCATTAGTCTGGTTCTTATTCCATTGAAGCTACGGAACCCTCCATTATGCGTGGTCCGACACGCACTTGGCCGGTTTTTTAATGTTTGGTATCGTCGTTGATACTTAAATAAAAAGTTATGCAGTTGGTTTCTTTTACCTTCTGTGTGGTAAAAAGTTATTGCTACTTTATTTCAAAATTTCGTTTCGATCTGTTATCTAAACGAAGGAAACTATAAACTATGAAATACTTTCACTTCTGTAAGTGCAAGTATTTTGTAAGGGTAAGTAATTTTAAAGCTCGCTTTCTCTTATTCGCTTTGGTTTCATTACGCCCTATAAGTTTATTTTACCTCGTTACTAAAACTCCTAGATTTCAAAATGACTCAATGTCAAAATACCTGTATCCCAGAATGCCTAATAATTTTTCTCAAAACTCCGGATTTTTATTATTACGGAATTTCAAAATGTATTTGTATCATAATGACTAAACTTTACAACACCGTTAATTTAAAACACCACATTTTCAAAATAACCAAATACCAAAATACCTAAACTTCAAAAAGTTTCGTTAATGCTCAGACAGTAACCTAAATTTGTAAAGGTAAATTTCAGTTTATTCTTGGGGTTAATTTACCGAGCGCACTCCATGCTCGCCTAGTGAGCCGTGGCAAACAATGTTGGGACTGTGCTAATCACATATGTGGTAAAAATTCTTGTTAAATTAATTTAGGCATTTTGAGACCGTGACATTTTGCATTTTGGTCGTATCTGATATTCGGTATTTGAAGGGAATGTACATTGCAAAATTTAGACATTTCGGGAAATGGTGGTTTTAAATTAAAATCATTATGATTTTCGATCATTTTAACGGTGAGGCAATTTGTTATTAAAGCGGTCCAGACAATGTCGGTAATAATGTAATTATTTATGTTCCCGTTCTTTTCTTTACATACGAAGAATGAGAAGGATGAGTAGAGAAATAACGTCATTATTACAGACAGTGTCTGGTCAGCTCATGGTTTTAAAGCAACATGGCAATTTGATATTTCGGCGAAGGCATAGGGCATTATGCAATTTAGGTTGAATGAAACCAAAACTATTATTCGAAGTTGCAAATAAGAATAACTAACGGAAATGAGACATCAAAAGGAATTCGTGTCTTTAATTTATATATTAGTGCCTTGTGCATTCGAATTTTCTTTTCCACTTCTTCGAATGTAGTAAAGTCGGAAATAAATATTCGTTTTAGAACGTAGAGGTATTGATGGGACCGCAATAAAACCAGTAATGGAACGTTATTAAAATGCGAACCCAACAAAGATGTAAATCCGGCGACCGTCAAGTTTTATTGAATGCTACGTCGTCACGGCGTCACCGAACGCTCCGTTCCGTCACTGGAAAGCTTTCTAGATGCTAATTTCGTAAATAAACAAAAGCAAAAGGCCTAATGAGGGGCGCTCGCGGGTCCGTCGACAAACTTTCTTATTCTACAAGGGGAGCTCTTCCGTCCGATCCATTTGCTTGTTTATCCTGGACTTAGGATGGCGCCCAACGCAAGGGAAAATAATACAGCGCTGGTGAGTTTGAAAGTAAACGGCTGCTGCGGTTTCCAGCAGGGTGTACAGTTCGCACTTGAGTTTACAGTGTTTAGGAATAAAAGCAGTATAGCGGTGTGCTTAGTGCCTAGGGTCTGACAACGTTCTCAAACAAATGGTGACCTAAAAGTTAAAGCAAACAAGTGTCTACATAGTGGTTTTACTATACGAAAAGTTGGATGCGAGATTCATTTAATTAAACCAAAATTAAGTTGTATCACGGGCCTTTTACAAGCAATGTGTCTCTTCCGTCCGATCCATTTGCTTGTTTATCCTGGACTTAGGATGGCGCCCAACGCAAGGGAAAATAATACAGCCCTGGTGAGTTTGAAAGTAAACGGCTGCTGCGGTTTCCAGCAGGGTGTACAGTTCGCACTTGAGTTTACAGTGTTTAGGAATACAAGCAGTATAGCGGTGTGCTTAGTGCCTAGGGTCTGACAACGTTCTCAAACAAATGGTGACCTAAAAGTTAAAGCAAACAAGTGTCTACATAGTGGTTTTACTATACGAAAAGTTGGATGCGAGTTTCATTTAATTAAACCAAAATTAAATTGTATCACGGGCCTTTTACAAGCAATGTGTTATATTTGGGTAAAAGTTCTACATAAAGGGCATTCCAGAATAATATTCAAAATCTATGAGAGTCCGTTATTTTGTTTTGTTAATATTTTAATTTGTAAAGTGAATGATTCTCCTTTCAAAATAATCAATACTTACCTACACCGTTACAGATAGCATTAATCTCTTCCAACACTTCGTCTTATAGCCGTTACACGAACTTAATATACGGTAAGGGTCCCGCCGGCTCCAAGTGTGAGGAACGAGGGAAGGCGGTTGTTTTCCCGGACGGCGACCGCGCGGCACGTCCTCGCATGCCTAATTTAATCCTCGGCTTATTGAAATAAAAACGTTATAGGTTTTCGACAGGTGCCCCGCCGAGGGGAGCGGGGGCCGGGTCACAGGTGGCCCCGATGGTCGCAGCGTCGTTAAAATTTACATAAAGTCTCAATCCACGACGACGGCCGCCCTGCCCACCCCCACGTTTATGCTACATTTAGTAATTTTATGATAATTTCGAAAACCGTACCGCCACCCATCGCATTATACTAATAGAGGAATTCTCCGGAGGACCGAGCGATGCAGGAAAAATGTTCGACCGCTTCAAAATAATAAGTTTCGGTTAATAAATCGAGTTGAACGTGAAGCGGCCGTAAATTTTTGGAAAAATTAATATCAGATGTGTTGTTGAGTCGAGCAAAGCGGGGGCCAGTTGGCTGCTACTGACTTTGAAACGCATAAATCCACTCGTTACGTTATGCTTTTTACAAGTGTTTTAGATTAATGGCGCATAAAATCGGAAGTGCTCACGCGTAAAAATTCTAATATTTTTCCCGTTTCAGTGTCGCTTAGGGAAATTAGGTAGTCGAATTCACCTACCTCCTACCTTATTAAATCTTCTAACTGAAAGAAAGGCCTAAAGGTTATATATAAGACCCTTTGTGAAAATATTAGGTTGCTAAACGATCGCAAAGACCTTCTGTTTTATCTTTTATTTTTCTGTAAAGAAATCAAATCGTGCACAACAAAGGTAACGTGTAAGACGTGATCACGTAATAGAAATAAAATTGATTTTTGTTGCAGTCGAACCTGACTCACCTGCCGCGGCACGCGCGGACCCCAGTGCCGGGCATCGGGATGGGAGTCGCCAAGTGCCCCTACGATCCGGCGGACAATTCCACGGCCCTATGGGTCGAGAGAGGGAACCCGGGAGATCTGCCGGCACTCTACTCCGGCACCAACGCAGAGTTCACTAAGGCCGACACGGTCATCTTCAGAACCGATCTGCATAATTTGACGACCGGGCGACAGGAGTTTGCGTTCAAGAGGACGCTAAAGTATGACTCCAAATGGCTCGACAGTAAGTGCATTTTAAAGTTTGTAACGGTCATCTGCTATGCGATCTGCATTTTATGTCACAACTCAAGTTTGAGATATTGCTGCCATTTATATTGTATAATATTACAATAACTTTTGAATGGTACGAAATAAAACTATGAACGATTTTGTCATTGATATTGAATCATTTACGATAATTTTATAAAACAATGACATTTGGATTTAGGCGAGCGCCTACATCATGTCATTATCCTTAATCGTATTAGTAAATAATCGAGTGAGGGTTAATTCGGGCACAAAACAATAAATGCGTGACGTTAAGTAATCCCTAGCGATGACCTAAATTATGCTCGCCATACACTATAACTTTGGAAATACAAATATACATATGTATACTTAAAATCGAATTACCGATATAGTTACACTACTGTCTAAAAATATGAATCGGCGATAACAAGTTTTTAGTGAGTTTAGTATGCAGATAATTAAGAGAGCACTCTTTACTTTCTATTCTCTTTGATTGTACCTAATACCTACTCTCATAAACTGTTAATAGGACGGTCAATATAAACCTCACAGTTTAATTAACCTCAATAACCTTGTGTACCTAATTGTACAACTAGTTTACGAGATAAAACATTTCTGCCTGCTTAATCGTTACCAATCAAGTTACAAATATTTAAGTTCGATTCGATATCATCAGAAAAATCAGAAAAGTGCATTTGAAACAGACTGACAAGTAGACTGTCAACTAGTGTAAACGTTGTTGGGTTCACAATATCCACGAATTGGAATCTTCGTACGCGTGGTATTCGTGGCACAATAACGGAATAGAAATTACAACCCGACAAATTCACTTTATTTCCATTGATGTCGGTTAATAACAGTTTGTTCCTTTATTGGCCGTATTTCAGGAATTACAGTAGCGTTTTCAATTAACAACGCTTCCGTCAGATTTGTGAAATGTTCACATTTTCAACACTAAGTAATTTCGATTTCCCTCTCTTTTAATATCACCACTGCCGCTCGCCGGGTTACTGCTTGCTTCCTTTACCTTATTTTACGGTAAATTACATTTTCTAATATAATACGAAACCTACCCAATTTATCGAATTAATTAAGGATTAAAAGCTTAAATCACACATTGTTGTACCTACTTTCTCCCTTTACCTCGGGACGTATAAAATGTTAGATTATTTTAACGAAATGTTTTTAAAGTAACTCTATGAAAACATCAAGTTTATGACTGTTATTACCATATTTACTACATAATATACTTTGTTGGAACCCCTGCACCTGGCCAAGTCTTATATAAGATGACGTGCTGTATTTAATATCGCCAGGAAAATTTGCCTTCAAGAATAATAACTTCTAACCTCAGAGTAATACGACCGTAATTACCCATTAATGCGACCTGCAGATTGGATTTATGTCTTTAATTTTGTTTGTTATGTTTAGTAATAAGGCTCTAATGTCTGATAACAAGATAATTTTGCAGCGGTTTTTATAGCACACCTATGCTTGAATTCTGAGAATATTAGTTTTACTAACTGTTCCAACGATGATAAATCAATTCCGAAAATCAAACTCCATTTGAATCAGGTTCACTGAACATTTTTTGTTCTAACAAACAATGGCTAATATTTGAACATGCTATGAAATAACAATGATTGCGCAATCATTGCTACAGTCGAATAACAATATCGAACATTTTAGGCTTCAATTGTGGCGCCTACATAAAATGAACTATAATGATGTCTGAACTGTGATTGTTAATAATTAAGCTGACAAAAAAATTAGTTTATTACGTGTCTAGGGAAAATGAGTCGTTAAATTTATACAAATGTGTTCCCAGCCACGAATCCCACGATCTATCAGGACCCTTCACAAGAGTTGAATTTCTAAAAATCCGTCCTTTACGAGAGAGCTTACAAATAGGGACGTGATGCCCCTAAATTTTGTAGTTGGCTGAGTTCAGTGGTTTGCATTAATGATTGATCAGCCATCCCTTTTTACGCTTTTAATAAATTCGATATCTAGGTATATTTAACAATAGAAATGGTATATTACTTTGAACATCGCTCTGTTAATATTAATGGACTGAATTATAATTTAAATTTTACTGTAATATACTGTGAAATGTATCACCACGTACAACATATTCATTGAACAAATAGCCCGGGCTTTATCAGGTCTATATATTAATTATAGTGAAGCCAAATTTATCGCCGCAATAATTTTAAAAGATTAGCAGGGGCTCGCGGATCCTTATTTTAAATTACATCCTTTGCAGTCGGCCAAGCATATTGTATAAGATTTAGTATCAGTGAACAATAGGAAATAGAGATATTGACCAGGAACGTGTGTTCGTAATCCAGGACGCGTGGCGATTTCATTACGGCAGCTAATAAGCACTTTATTAATGTCGCCCACCGCCCCGTTTTCTATGACATAATCGACGCCCGCCGTTTCATCTAATATTTATTGCGCGTCACACGGAATAACAGCAATTTGATATTACAGCATTAACATGGGAGCGGTCGTCCGGCATACATGAAATCCGTTATTGTCTAAATTACAATAAGGTTGTTATTGTAATTAGTTTAGTAAATTCTCTACTAGTTGTGGTGTTAAATTCGGAGCTAATCCAATTGCCTATCGGAAATAGTACGGTTACGGGCTAATAATTCGAATAATCTACGTTCTATTACACCAATTATTGGATAGTTTGTAGCGAGTATTACAAATGACGAGTTTTCATTTGCTTTACATGATATTGAATGTTTTGAGTGTGTGTCACGAATCCACATAATATAAATAATCTAAATATTATATTTAATTTTTAGAGTCCACGCACAATTTTAAAATCAGTAAAATTTCAAAATGAAAATATGGATTTGTATTGGTAGCATTAAACATAAAGATACGATTTCTATTAATTTCAATAAATTTCCCTATCCCCACATAACAGCTATTAATTCCTTTTCAATTATTTCTAGAACCGAACTTCGTTGGTTCCTTCGACGTCGGCGAGTACGTCCTCTTCTTCTTCCGCGAGACGGCCGTGGAGTACATCAACTGCGGCAAGGCTGTATACTCGCGGGTGGCGCGCGTGTGCAAGCGCGACACCGGCGGCAAGAACATCCTCAGCCAGAACTGGGCCACGTATCTCAAGGCGCGCCTCAACTGCAGCATCCCTGGGGAGTTCCCGTTCTATTTCAATGAAATACGTAAGTTATCGAGATACTATTTTTTTGTTACAACTAACCACCAAGCTTAATGTCATTAAGCGCTTACTTCAAAAAAGTCAAACTCAAACAAAAATATTGAATGAAGATATTTTACAATTTAATCAACGTTTGAAATACAAAACTTTCTATTGGAACGTAAATATAGTAGAAGTTTATGTACTAACTTGTAGTGTTGTTTTCTAACAAAGCTGTGGATGTAAACACCCTCACCTAATCCCTAACACGTAGGGAATCTCAAGCAAACATTCAGTGCGGAACTCAAAAGTGTACGATTCTAACAGTCTAGCCGATTCGTTTTGCGCTCCGGTCTTCGCAGACCGTGTTCATCCAATATTAAAGGCGGCGGGAGCCGCCACGGTTTTTCACGCTCCCCGCTACATTCCCTGCATAACTCATGAGAATGTAATAGAAACACTCAAGTGCTCAGTATTTGCTATAGGTGTGTTATTTACATGTCCGTTCAAGCGCCATTAGCAGCGTTTATGCGAGCGTCGCGTAATCGCTCTTTTCGGCGTGGAGATGTTTGTGCCCGCACAGTTGGGCGCCTCTCTGACTCATGGCTACTCCACTTGGTTGAGACCGTTAGAGGCTGAACTGTCTGTGCTGTTTTCCTTTTGAAATCTCAATTTGCTTTTTGCAGGAACCATGCTTTGACTTTCATCTGTGTAAAACATGCTGAGTTTTACTCTCACCGGGAAATAAATTGTTTTAACACATTACTTTACTGTTTAGCAGACTTTATATGTAAATACTATCACTTTTTACACAAAATCTTATATTTAATTAACATATAGCTAACGTTAGTAGTTTTGGTGAATGACACATACTTATTCTCTCATTATTTTCTCAATTTTTCAACCGTGAAAAGTAATCAGAACCGTCTGCAAGTAAATCATCTAAATTGACTTTCATATTTAATGTAGAGTACATTAATATTAACTTAGCACAATTAAATACACTGCGTTTAAGCTAATTTTGTGTTTAATATTTAATTTAGGCAAATATATATACGACAAATTTCTCTGAAATTCTCATCAAACATTTGTTAATAATCACTGTTGACATTTATAATTTTAACCACAATTTATATGGCCTCTACAACTTTTAGAGACAGCGAAGTGTAGTTCAGGCCCACAATTACAGTAGTTTAGTAGTCGACTCGCCAGTGCCCCGACCTACTAACTAAACTATGAATAGCTTACATCTACCTTTTGTTCCTTATAGAACAATTTCAATTAAGCTATTGTCGCTCCTTTAAGGGGACTTATTTGGGTTTTAATTATAGAAGGAACAGAGTTAAATTCAAGTGCTTTTGTATAATTTTCAAAAGTTAACGCTTCATTATTTTTGTAAATTATCAACTACTCGAATCATAGGTAATTATCAAATGGCCTGACATATCATCATTCTCTTTCTCTTGTCCCATTTACTCTGGTCTGACATATACACCTATCAAATTATAAAAAAATATAAATGTATCGTTTTTTAATTCGTAACACAAAAAACTTAACTTAATACAGATATAATTTCTAACACAGTGTAACCATGTTCTAATATACAAGTTTTATTTTGAATAATAGTAATTAGCTGACAGTGCCTTTGTGAAGCATATCCCATAGACAAATATTGCGTTGCTAAAACCGCATCCAATTTTATATTTACCGTATCCGTTCAAATATTTACACCAATATTTTCGCCGCAATTATTACTGTTGTATACTAGGATATCGATAACAATCTTATGATTTGAAATCGAAACAAAAACCTCACGTACATCTTTTGTTTCACAGAGAGCATCTACAAGGTTCCAGGCGACGACAGCCGCTTCTACGGCGTGTTCACAACGGCTTCCACTGGCCTCATGGGCTCCGCCATCTGCACGTTCACCATCGGAGACATCCAAAAGGCTTTCGAGGGCAAGTTCAAGGAGCAGGCCACGTCCAGCTCGGCCTGGCTGCCGGTGATCAGCAGCCGCGTGCCGGAGCCGAGGCCCGGCACGTGCGTCAACGACACGTCGTCGCTGCCTGATACTGTGCTCAATTTTATTAGGTTCGTCTCCCTTTATTATTTCAGAGGTTTCTTTGCTCTAATGAACATTCAAGTTAACGTGGGATTTGCGAAATAAAATTTTAATAAGCGCTAAATTAGTTGGTTAATTTGGCTTACATTTTTGAAAATGATGAATGGTGTTCCTAAATTGTAATTGGCAATTTAATATAGGGGCATGGTCATATCGGTGATATAATACTAATATAGTGAAAATACAATTTTCGAGATATCATAAAGAAAATCAAGTCGTGATCCCCACCTGAGGGGCTGTTCCCGTGTATTCGCACATTCTTACGAGATCGTCAATATGTGAAGGAAAAACTAAATCAATTTATGGCGAGATAGATTATGAAGTTGCCAACACTTCATAATCTATATATATGTAGCATGTTTATTTGGTACATAATTGTTTACAAAGCCGTTGTTCAACAAGTACACACGCGCACTTAGAATGTTTAGTTGCCACGGATGGCAAACTTTACAACGACCATTAATTAATTTGCAAAAATGTCGGGCGCCGGCGAGCGGGAAAAAACAAAAGCCTCGGTTGTTGTAACCGAGAGTCGGACGTAAACAAAGTTTAAAATCGTCACTTAAAACGTGGAACACGAGTGCCGCCGGTCTCTGGGATCCCAGAATTCCACGCTCATTGAAATCTACAGACACTTATCTGACGACACGTCCTGTTAATTATCCGACGCTCTCACCCCGAGAGCGTTCAATTATTTTTTTTCCCACTTTTTCACGATCCTCATGTGGAAACGTCGAGATTTTAACACTCCACCTGAACCAGTCTGGCGAAAAATAATTTATAAAATTTTTATTCATGCGAGTGAGAGTTTTAATTAAATGAATGAGTATTTTTGTTGTTACCGGCGGAGTAAAGGCTTTTATCTGATGACATTTGCGTCGTGCGACACTGTGATTGTCTGCTGGCGGAGGTCGATGCTGATACAATGTTTATCGAGGTTGTTTCCGCTCGCAAGCAACTCGGCTTTGATACACCTGACTTCTGTTATGAAATTATCATCGATTGTATAGATACAAAACAGCGAAACGCTTCCCGAGATCCTTTCAATGCAAATAGATATTGCAGTTTCTTGTGGCGGCTCATTTCAAAGGTTTCGATCTCTATACAGCGCACATGTCATCGCACGATCAAAGCTATAAACAAAGGTACTCGTATACGAGATATTGCAAGATGCATGTTGTATTTAGATGTCTTAGGACTTCTTGTACTGCTTTCATGTTTATTTCCAATGCCACATTTATTTATAATGAATGGAAAAAAGTACCTAATTAAATGATTCCAGTGCTCGGCATTGCTCATACTTAGTTGACACCTAAAATCCTAATTCGTAGCAATAGAGGACAAACAAACAACAAATGTATCAATTATTAAATGTATGGGGTCAAACTTAATTACTTGAAATTTTACCCGACTTAACATAGTACTTTGGTACAGACTATAATAGAAGATTTGTAAAGAATAATTAGTTAATAAAATATTCAGTAATTTCGACTTACCGACTTCAACTTACCGTCTAACTACTAACCTAACGTAACCGTCTTATTTGTTACAATAGGTCACATCCGTTAATGGACACAGCGGTGTCGCACGAGAACGAGAAACCGATCTACTACAAGAGGGACTTGTTCTTCACGCGCCTGGTGGTGGACAGGGTCAAGGTCGACATGATGGGCCACCAGCTCGACTACACCGTGTACTATGCTGGCACAAGTAAGTTTTATTTAGAACTTCTTCTTTGTCCTTCCCTTTTCCCATTATTTGGGGTCGGGTCTCCTCACTCTTCTGCGCCAGGACGACCTGTACTGGGTTGTCGGCTCTGGCAATTGGGCTTTCTTGAGGTGCCTTTCCATAGTAGACCGCCAGGTATATGGCGGGCGGCCTTTCCCACTTTTCTTTGGTTCTGGTAGGTTCAGAGCAATTTGCACCACATGGTCTCCGTCTCTTCTTTTCACATGCCCATACCATCGGAGGCGGTTCTCAGTAACTTTTTCAGTGATTGGCGCGACCTTAAAGTAAGTTTTATTTAAAACAACTATTAATTTACGTTTTACGAAACAGAGACCTTAGGATTATATATATATGTCTACATATTGAGAGCTAAGCAATATTTATTGCCCTTTAAAGTAGTATTTGTATTAGGTACTTGATATTTTATGGCTAGTTACCTTAACATAACGTAAAGGGGAACTATTATTATGTGTTTGATTTTTGTATAAGTAAATGATCAAAGACCTACTTCAGTTCGTGATAATAGCCTAAAAGCTGACGGTGACGTAAGATCTGTCACTAAACAAGTTGCGTAAGATTTTCTAGCCTCTTCCCTGATGTTTTCCTATCTAACACTGTTCTTTTCCCCATAGGCATTTACCTCGGAACCACTTTAAACTACCTACTACCGGCCGTGTATATACCTATGTAGGTACATATTTAGTATTTCTTAATGGTTATGGTTAAATAAGGGATCTTCCCGACAATATTATGAATACGTCACATATGAATAAAATTTTAGAATAATGTCCTCATTTGATTTGTATTTAATTAATACAGCAACACACCTCACCGGTACAAACAAAGAACGTCGACCGATGACTGCATTAATCTTTCAACAGTAGCATAGCTGGAATGAAACCAATTATACTTTCGCGCAATTACCCCGCGCGTATGTGTGGCAAACGTCACGGAAGGAGCTCTCCAGCCAATCCCGTGCACGGCAATCACATTCCAAAAGGAGCAGCCACGAACAATAAGTCCACATTCACTGCCACGGATACGGTAGCACATAAAATTTCATAAAAGCATACGAATTAAAAAAACGGCAACGCAGAGGGAAATTAAAAAATGGAGGCGAAAGTGACTCAAAGGCCATAATTCGTCTAGCACGTGACGGCTGGACGTTTGGATTCTCGTCTGGATGCCATTCGGTTGCGCGCACACGGCTATGAAGCGAGGGATTTAGTTGAAAACGTGAAAAACCGATTAAAACATGATTGTTTGTAGCAAAATACCGGATCTTTTTTGGAATTGTTGACAGCTTTTCGATTTATTAACTAAAAGCATGGACGTAAGCTGTTTGTGTACAGTGGCGATACGCTTAGATGCGGTACAGTACAGCACTATCATACATAAAACAAAAAAACCGGCCAAGTGCGAGTCGGACTCGCGCACCGAGGGTTCCGTACAAACCTTTACAACTTAAAGATATTATAGACCTGAGTATTTGATATGAATTTCAATTTAATACCTCTACGCGTGTACGAGGAAAAAGGTAGTAAGTTTAAAATTTAAAAAAATATTTTTTGTATGATTTTACTAAAAATGTCTAGTTTTCATAATTTTTCCTTTGTCTGTGCTATATGTAGTTTCTTCGTGCCAAGTTTCAAGTTTCTGAGTTTACGGGAAGTACCCTTTAGGTTTTGAGTTTCTTGCGAGTACTCAGTTTCAAAATATGCGACTTAAATTGCTATTTCTTTTGATTGCGTTGACATAAAAGTTTGGTTTTGCTACATCTGAAAGGTCCTATAGCCCTAACTATTTGACATGAATTTCAATTTAATACCTCCACGCGTTGACGAGGAAAACCCTAGTAAGTTTAAAATTTTAAAAAATATGTTTTTGTATGATTTTACTAAAAATGTCTACTTTTTGTAATTTTTCCTTTGTCTATTCTATATGACGTTGTTTCGTGCCAAATTTCAAGTTTCTGAGTTCACGGGAAGTACCCCGTAGGTTTTGCGAGTGCCGAAACTCTTAAATTTACAGCATAAACGACTGTATTTTTTGATTGCGTTGGGTTTTAAGTTTGAGTTTTTCACAGCTCCAAGGGACAATAGACCTGAGTATTTGATATAAATTTCAGCTTGATACCTCCACGCGTTCCTGAGAAAAATGGTCTTGACAGACAGACAGACAGACAGACAGACAGACAGACAGACGGACAACAAAGTGATCCTATAAGGGTTCCGTTTTTTCCTTTCGAGGTACGGAACCCTAAAAACAAAAAACAGGATATAGGCAGGTAACTAAGTTGAACAAACGGTCAAACATCAGTGCAGACTTAACAGTAGTAGGTATCTTACAGCAGTAGTGCACGAAAATACTTGATTATTATGAAACAACCGTAATTCTTGTAGCGTTAATACAGGGCCAGCTCGTAACACGATTGTAGCAAGCTCGCTCCTATAATGCGATGTAAACTGGGCATAAACTGAGTGGAAACATTATGCCCTGCACTCGCGCTGGCACCGGCTCGCTGAACTCGCCGGACTCGCGGCTTCGCTGAGGCCTTGGCACCACAGACCACTGACCTACAGATTCAGCATAATATCACGTCTACTACGACTAGTAAGAAAGCTGTTACCGATGCTAACCGGGATCAATAACACGATAAAGGTTCTACGTATTAAATGCATTTCTCTTGACTAAAAACATTGTTAACACGCTTGCCACCCTTATTTTATTCTAGTAACTAAGGCAACAAATATTAAAGCTATAAATAACCCTCCTTTCTTTCGGCAGTCCGGTAAAAATAAAAATAAAAATAAAACTATGCAAATAAAACTAGGCGTCGCCAACAAAAGCCTTTTAAGTTGTGTCCACATTTACGACACAAGGTACGCATTAAAATTACATTAACTAGATTCTAGCGCTTGACAAAGGTGTATGCAGTGTAAATCAATGTAGGATTGAATTAAAAAGTGCGTCTTGCGGCGTAAAAATAAACAGTGACCACAATGTTCGTAAAATGTTTAGAATATGCAGTCTAACGGAGGTAGTGATTGCTCGTCACACTGCACAACCCGCATAAATTCCACACGCTACTCCAAACAACGCCTCCAAGTGGTAATTTTCGCCCATGTTGTTGCAATTTTCACCAATTTTCCCAGCAAAATCGTTCCAACCCGACCGCCTTCCCGTAACACTGCAGAGTGGATTAAACTCACGTAGATATCTAACGAAGGGGGGGTTCGTTTACGGAACAACTTTTCCAAAAGGAGAGCTACGTTTGAGTTGGCGTTTGAAATGCTTGTGTGTAGAATATTAAATTGTTTAAACGTTCCCTTTGACGTTCCCTCCCGTACTATATCCACGTACCGTAATAATTACTTTAACTTATCTACACAATGTTACGATACAGCATCGCTTCCTCGTTCCAAACACCCCCCCCCCCCATTACTTTGCCTCCGACAATAGTGTTTAATGCATTAGCCACCGGCGCGTTGCAATAAATAGTCCTGTGTACTTAAACCGCAAAGAAAAAGAAAAAGTAAATCCCCAAAAACTCAATGTTCTCGTACTTTACGCCGCTATTATTTACACTGGAGCGCAAAATAAGTTGCACGAAATTCCGGCCGTCACAAAGAGCTCGAGGCGTCCCGTGAAAAAGGACAGTTTACTCTTTCAATAAAGAATATGCTCGTGCTCTAGCGTCTGCGAGTATATTGCCTCCCCGCTTAGCCCATTTTGAGTGCTTACCGCGTTATAATATGCATTAAACTGCACCGGCAGAGGCGGAAAGTTGCCGCGGCGCTCGAGGTGCTACCAGACAATGAGAAACGACCCCGTGATGCTCCTGCATTGCGGCCTGCGTCGCGGGGCGGGCGTCGCGCCGTTCTCCTATCATTTCGTTTGTTTTATCACGCCTAAATCACTGTTGCTACAACTTGGAAACGGCCTCGTCTCCCCGCTCGATAAAAGTTTGACAGCGTCTGTCTTGTGCACACCCAGTCACGTGTTTACCAGTGAAAGGGAACCGAGGTATCAAAGACGTTAAGAGTATTTAGAAGTTAAGGAAGTTAATTAAATTCCCCGAGTTAGACGTCAACGCCGAGACTCTTTAGTATCAAGGGCGCCTTTGTAAACAAATGAAGAACATATTAATGTTTGCATATCGCGCGAATACAGGCCCTACAACAAAGTGTGTTGTGTTTATGCGCACCTATCAGCATTTAAATAGGAACTCGAAATGTAATTATGAGGCGCTCTTCGCAAATGTATGTCACGGCGTACATTCACGATAACATCCATTATGAAACACCCGAATATTAAATACTTATTTGGTTAGTACATTATCAACTTCTCACACTTGAGTATTTCAAATAGCTTTTATGTTTCCTCCTGTAGGATGCGATACAATTTATGGCGTACGACGGGTGGAGTAAACTTTTCAAATGGCGAAACAATTTCCCAAATCGGTCGCGCAGTTTCCTGAATTACCTCGCATAAATACAAACGAACTCCCAAACTATACGACTTGTACATAATCCTCTCAGATACAAGAACTTCTAATATGGGAAGATTTGTATACGTGGGATGATATTACGAGAAAACCGCAATTGATTATTAATTGAATATTGCGAAATAGGTACCTGCTTCTATTTTTCTAAAGAATATGTGCGTCACAATTTATTAACTAGGTAATTTATAACTTTAAGGTGTACATAAGTTTTAAGATTTATCGATATAACATATTTAGCGTATGGTTTTAGCAATAATATCTTTTTTAAGACCGATAAAAAGTTATCGTTAACTTCTAACACGGCTCACCAATATATCTACCTACACAAGTATAGTTAATTCGCTGTGTAGGAATTCATACAGCCGTGCAGTTTACGAATCAATCAACGCTGTCACATACCAACATGTAAAAGCAACGACGAGCCCAAGCTCAGCAATTAGCCGCAAGAAATCAAATTGCAGACACGCGCTACGCTTTGATATGTGTCTGCTGCCCGGCGGTAGTATTAAAAACGATTTAAAATTCACAGTCGGCTTAACGGCCCTGTCCGCACAGTTGGAAAATTCATAGCTATTTGATGACATAATTATAGAAGCTCAGAGTCGCCAAACGCTATGTCCTTTGATGTTCTGAAATGTAGTTACCAACGTTTGGAAGCGACGGGCGGTCTGTGTGCTGCTCATGTTAACCCTGCTCCTGATTTTGTTATAATATGGTCAGCAAATATTTGCAATAAACCCGTGTATGGAACATTATGTTATGACCGGTATTTGATGTAAATGTGGTGCTTGTTCGATAACGCTCAAATTATGGACAATGTGCTGACCTGATTTTAAAGTACCTGGTTACCGCATCGACTATAAAATTAGGTGTTACCTGTGCCATAATGCACTACATAGTTGATATTTAAATAAGTAGGTACGCTACTTTGTTACATGCTTCGCGGTCCGTAATATTTATTTACGAGAAAAGTGCTCGCCACAAAGTTAGTGCACGCAATATTTCTGCTCTGGAGCCTAAGCGCTTAAAGTTCGAAATATTTATACCCACCGCCATTGAAGTAATGTAGGCGATAATTCACAAAATAAGTTGCCATGCATAGATCATAACGATACAGATAGGATACTGGCGCTTACAAGTATCGGAAACCCATTTGGCTAAGTGCATGAAGTCCAAGTTTTGCCATAAACATGAAATGCGGACCGCGCAAAATGATATGCTAAGGTATGGTTGAGGTATCGAACCATCCGAAATACGTACAGAGGCTTACGCGGCAATTGATGGGATCGCTCACAGTTTGTGCATAACTTGAGCGGGAAGCGCGAACTTTTGCTAACATTTCGGGAGAAAATTTAGTCCGGCCACGTCGAGCCGGCCTCTAATGGAAGCGACTACAACTCTTTATTTAACCGGTGTTGCTACGAATGTCTTTATCTCAGATTTTCTGCTGTGGGTATATTGTGTATATACCATGCACAGGGTTGCTACTATGCAGCACCTACTTAAATATTTACTGCTAATACATTACTGAAATTTAGTTTAACCAAAAATCCTAGTAAAATAATGGTTACGTATCTATTCTGTTTCCAACAATTGTATATTATTTTTGTGGCACCTAAGGGTGGGTTGCACCACGCATACCTAACTAACGAACTGATCAACGTTAAATATGGCGATGGAGCTGTCATCCCATAGAAAACTGTCAAACTTTTATACCAGATTTTTTTAACGATGACGTTGACTTTAACAGACGATTTGGTGCAACCGGTCCTAAGTAAGGTGTACTGGACATCTCAAAGCCCAGCTACATTGACGTGTATGCCGCCGCAGGACCAAACTGAACAATATTTATCGCCTAGCAGCAATGCGATATTCTGGAACGGAATTTCCAAGTAATTTATAGTTTATAACACCTTTAGCTTCCCCGTACTGCGAGCCTTTATCGCTCCAGAACATAAAGGGTATGATGTAATGCAATGCAAGCACCTGAGCCCGTGTTAAAAACTTTGATAACTCAAGTAACATCATTATTTTCACAACAGTGCCGTCATTATTGATAGTGGATTTAAGCTCAGTAACTGTATCCATACCCAAACCCCTTAGAATTTAAATTTCCAGGCCTCATTAAGGCTAGCTCACTAAAATATCATATTATTAGGTTTACCGGGTTAACCCTACGGCTCACGTTGCACTGCAGCGGTTACTCGCATGCATCGTGCCAAGATTTTAACGATCTGTTATATGGCCAAAACAATTATGGTTAGCAAACAAGTGTCATAATAAGTTTCAATTGCCAGAAATGAAATCCCGCTTTGGCACATGATTCGCGCGGCAATTTACAAAACGATCGCGCCTTCACACAAACACAAGCAATTAGTTATGCCCGTAATTAGCATTCCAATCGCGTCCAATGAAAATAAACATTGATTTTTTATTCCCCCAAAACTGGAGGGAGGCCGCGGTCCCGGGCGGGTTTGAGAATACTAATGTGTTCAGTTTGGAACGCTTATTCGCGCCCCGCTAACGGCACCCAACGTTTTTTGCATAAAACATCTCATCAAAGGATTGCTTAGGACCCACAGTATATTGAATATCAAAAGGTGCGCCGAGAAAGTTTCGAGGAGGGCGCGGCCGCGGCATCCCTAATGCTGGCCACGAGAAAGCCTGCTTTAAAAATACACCTTTGGAACGTGTTTGGAATAACGGCCTCCCATTCCAAATATAACATTTATGGGATAAATAACCGGCGAGTCATTTGTTTTGATATTTCGCCAAAATACAATGCGTTTTCTGATTGTAGGAGAAACATAAAGATCTAACAAAATAAGAATCAATATTCTTTCAACGTTACTATTGCTAGTATTTTTTGTTTTCTGTTTAATGTCTATTTTTAATTGATAAGCACGCATTCAATAAAATTTTCAACCTTATATATTTTTATTTTAAAGTTGGTTACAAGACCGAAATGATTATCTACATGGATAGTTTTGCCTCTATTCATGACACCCTCAAATGTTAATGGAACCTTTTGAATGCTTATAACAACGGACCACCAAACAATTGAATAAAAGCTCTATCACTCCATTAAGTGCCATCGAAACTTTACTACATAATAACAGAGGCCTGCGTTATGGCATTAACAGCAATTATTCATATCGGTTGGAGACATACATTTGAAATGGGTCAGGGAGCAGCGGGCCTATTCATTTGATAGTCACATAAAATTTCGAGCGACGAATCTCGTAAAAGTGGGCCGAATTTGTACTGTTTGTAGCATACGAATAGATTACCTCCTATCGACTTCTCATTGAAACGTTTCAGACGGAGAGCTAGCCATGTCAGATATGACACAATAATGAGAGCAACGAACCCCCTCTAGTTAGTTTGCTATACTATACTTATTTCTAGATCTGGACATCTGGCAGCTGTAAAGTGGTGGAGGTCAAAGAATGCAAACCACTTCAAGAAAACAAACCCTAGAGATCTGGGTTTGATGCAAAATTATAGAAATAATTAGGTTATATCATTGCCAAAAGTTTCTGTTAGGGGAATGTAGTGCCAAACGACGTATAGTGTAAAAAAAAACAGATAAAAGATATGATATTCTCCAATTTAGGCACATTACAATGCACTTATGAACGTCAGAGAGAGAAAAAAACTACCACCGCACAGTGGCCGGCGCGCCTAAGTAAGGCGGCCATAATTAATTTGATTCTTACTTATCTTGTTTTCTGGTAACAAATACTTTTAAAATACTATATACCACTAGTAAAGTTCAATGAAACACGTATTTAGGTATATTGCATGCTAAATTTAATAAAAACTATGAAACAAAATAGGTACATGAAAAAACATTGTGTTTATGTATAAAAAAAATCTTAAAAATACTTTATAAGTATGTGATTATTACTATTCCTTAAACTAGACATTTACTATTTCTTAAACATAACAGGCCTTACAATATAAATAATAAAAATACATTTTAAAATAATTCATGTAAAACAAATATCAATAAAAACAATAAGTGCATATAAAAATTAAATAATACATAAATTCAAACATTAAATTCTATGTTTTTCAGTAACATCTAATAAACTTAAAACTTCAATAGAGAGAATAGATTTTTTTTTCGGGGCAACTTTCTACTGGAGGTGAATGGATCTGAATTCAGCAGAAGCCTGTGAATAAGATCTTTGTTAGTGAGATCCCGAGACATTTTCCGTGTGTGGTTGCGTCGAAAGATCTTTATATTTTTATTCGTTGACTCTGCAGCCTCTTCGGACAATTCACCTATAGGAACTTAAGCGTTTTCTATAACTATAGCACCATGTACGAGCACTTTATGTACAGAAGATGGTAAAGGATACCAATCGTATACCGTCATCAGTTCTTTCGCCGTTTCTGGGGTATACTCGTCAAATTTATTTATTTACATTTATTGTATATCCAGATGATATGCACTCCAAAATACTTTCACACCTTTCTCTCTTCTCGGATAGCGGATTGTTGATCGGATTCCACGTTCAAGGTATTTTTGGTTAACGTACATGTTTTTAGGAGATTAACACTTTGCAACTCGTTGAACCATTCGGAATGTTTCATTAGAACTTTAGAATTGGTTCTCGAATACGATTTCCAAAAAATCACAATTCGTTCGCAAATGTACTTTATGACTTTTTCTAAGTTGCTAGTATTCACGTTATCTGCATATGGGACCATTTCAATCAAATGTTGCATCACTTGGCGACGCCTTTCTAGATCTGAACCACTCTTAGACAGCCACAGTTCAAATACAAATCCCCTTGTAAATGATCCGACGTACATATCATCTGAAAAAAAAAAAAAAATGGTTAATATTGTAACGTAATATTTTCGTAGTACCGCTACGCGTAGGCCCACTTAGGCGTAGCAGGATTCTAAATACTAAAGTGGCATAATGAGGCAAACAAAATTGTATGTCTATTAATCTACAAAGATCAAGCTTTCAAATGAAGGTAATTTTATCCTTCAGCGAGTTTAATAACATAACTAAAACTTTCATTAAAAAAAATATTCTTATAATGTTTCGCATGTAAGTTAGTCATGGCGTAGAGCCGTTATTATTACTATATATTACATGTACAGAACAAAATCTATATGTAAAACAAAATAACGTAACTGATTCTTGAAGATCCATAATACTAATAATCACTAAAATACCCACTTTCACAGGAATTCACTACTAATGACCGATCGCTTAATGAGTCGCTGATAAAGGAACGCGCAGAAACGGGTGATATGGTCACTTTCGAGTTTCGTAAGAGAATGAAAATAGTTAATAATCCAAGATCTATTTATACCCGATTGGAGTACATTTATAGGTGAATAATAAATAAACGATCATTGGATATTTAAAAATGACACATGCATTTTTTTTAATTATGACCTAAGGCCAGGCCACTGTGCACCGGTTCTAACCCTACACCTCTGACCCGAGAAGTATTATTTATGACCGGCAAGAAACTCGGCGGGACTTATTTTTTCAAAACAGTAATATTATATCTTACAGATACACAATAATGCGTAGTTCTATAAGAAGGCATATCAAAACAGCTTGAGAGACATACAATGTACGTATTGTTTAATTAAAATAAAATAATTATTAAGAGACATTGCTGACCGTGATGCCATCTGGTCTGCTAAAACTGCACTCAAAGGGACTGGCGTCATCATCTCCGAGTTCCTGACCAAGCCACGGCACGAGGTCTTTATGGCAGCCAGGGAGCGCTTCGGAGTCCGTAACTGCTACACGCGAGAAGGCAGCGTGCACGTATTAGTCAAGGATGGAGATCGCCGCTGTGTTGCATCTCGGGCCGATCTCGATAAGATTAATTTAGCACCGCCGTCTAAGCCTGGACCTGCGGCAGGTGCTGACACTGTCGTACTTGCGGGTGATAAACAGCTAGGTGAGCCGAGCAAAAGGATGAGAAAACCGACCAATCGTTTTTGAGGTTTTGCATTGCATTCATTTTATTGGTTATTTGTCACTGCTCAGTCGTGTTTTTAACTTGTGCTTTTGGTAGCTTAATCTCTTGTAATGTACCCTCTTGTAATTTTTATAACAAATCCTTCAATTTAGTCGGTTAATATTAATTACATTGTTTACTGTTTTACTATCAGCGACTTTGACAGTTTGACGCTTACCGGCCAATGTTGCCAGTGCTGTTTTTGCGTTTCGTTTCTGTATTGTAATTTGTATAAATTGTGACAGACTGCTGGCGGGTAGTCGGAATTTTAATAGTAGTATTTTAAGCGTTTGTATTGTTTGTATTTGTTTAATTTTATATTGTATACTTATATTTACATATATTTATTTTTATTTTATTTATTAAAAGGCAATGTCTTATATTTCTGATAATGACGAAAGCGATATTAGTGATTATGTTTCAGTCTCTTCTAATGATAGTTTTCACAGTCTTCCTCCCTCTCTTCATGACCAACTTGACCTACAACTTTCTGAGTTTCCTAAAAACTTTAATTTAGTCCACATCAACGCGCAAAGTATTCCCGCTCATTTTAATGACCTTTTATTGACTTTCGAGCAGAGCAAGGTTGATGCAATTCTGGTGTCCGAGTCTTGGTTCAAGCCTTGCTTACCCTCCACCAGCTATTCATTACCTGGCTTTTGTCTTGTTCGGAATGATCGCTCTGATAGAGGCGGTGGTGGGGTAGCACTCTATTTACGTTCTCATATTCCGTTTTCCATCGTAAGCATGTCAGCTCAATCGCCTTGTAATTCCGCAGAATATCTATTTCTTGAGTTAAGCTTATCTCACTCTAAAATTCTTCTCGGTGTTTTTTACTCTCCCTCTCTTCACATCAACTACTTCGCTTCTTTCGAAAAGCTCCTTGAGGACCTTATGCCATCTTACGATCACCATATTATCATGGGCGACTTTAACACATGTTTGCTTAAAAATGATTTTCGCTCTAACTCTCTCAAAGCACTTGTTGAAGCCTGTAATATGGTTATTCTTCCATCTGGTCCCACACATCATTTTCCCAATTCTTCTCCTTCACTTCTGGACCTCGCCCTTGTATCTTCTCCTGATCATGTTGCTAATTTTTCTCAATTCTCTGCGGATGCCTTTTCTTATCATAATTTGCTTTTTCTTTCTTATAAAATTCGTCCTCCTAAATTTAAGCCGAAAGTCCTACTGCAACGCAATTTTGGCAGAATGAGTGTTGAGAAGCTTCGCGAAGATGCTATGCAAATGGATTGGAGCCCCATCTTGCAGGCTGTTAGTGTGAATGATAAAGTGTCACTTTTTAACTCAGCTGTAATTCAACTTTATGATATTCACGCTCCTGTACGTCCAGTTAAGATAAAACACGCTCCCGCCCCGTGGCTTACTGAAGACATCAAATCTCTTATCGCCAAGAAAAACTTGGCAAAATCAAAATATAAGGGTGCTCCGTCCGAAAAAAATAAAATGAGATACCATACCCTTCGCAATCGATGTAGCACAGTTTGCCGTGATGCTCAAAGGCGTCACATACATAGTTCGGTAGAAAACGGCGAGCCAGCCAAAGTCTGGAAGTTCCTTAAGTCGCTGGGAGTTGGGAAGTCACCGCAGAATGTCATAAATAAAGATATCAACTTAAACCAGCTTAATCAGCACTTTTCAACTTCTACTGCCTTTACCGGACCAGCTAAAACCGAGACTCTTATCCATCTTTCGAGGCTGCCAACTCCTGATTTTCCTCCCTTCTTTCTTACTCAATTGACTGAGAGTGGTGTTGAGAAGGGCGTGCTAGCAATTTCGTCCAACGCCGTTGGAGTCGACTGTGTCAGTCGGAAAATGATTCTTCCTCTTTTAGATCTCCTTGTTCCCATAATTACTCATATTCTAAATTATTCTATCTCTTCTGGTATATTTCCTTCTATCTGGAAAGACGCGGATGTTATCCCCTTACCCAAAAATTCCAATCCTTCTTCTTATTCTGACTTCAGACCTATTTCTATTCTTCCGTTTCTTTCTAAGGTTCTTGAGCGCCTTGTGCATCAGCAGCTAACATCATTTTTAAACAGGCATATGCTCATGAACCCATATCAGTCTGGTTTTCGCACTGGTCACAGTACGGTCACGGCTCTAGTTAAAATTACTGATGACGTTCGTGCTGGCATGGACAACCGTAAGCTCACTTTACTGACACTGCTCGACTTCAGCAATGCATTCAACACAGTTGATTTCGACATTTTGCTAAGCATAATGCGTTCTCTCAACCTGTCTCCCGTGGCAATAGACTGGTTTCGCAGTTACTTGGAGTGTCGTCGGCAGCGAGTTAAAGTAGATTCTTCGTTCTCTCCATGGTGCAGTACCCTAGCCGGCGTCCCGCAGGGCGGTGTGCTGTCTCCTCTTCTATTCTCTATTTTTATTAACTCTATAACCAATAATATTTCCTCTTCTTATCATCTTTATGCCGATGACCTCCAAATTTACTCCCAATGCCCTTCTAGTGATCTACCTCAGGTCATCAACTCCACGAATCGGGACCTTGAATGCATTTCCACCTGGAGTAGGCGCTATGGACTGAAAGTCAATCCTTCTAAAACACAAGCTATAGTCTTAGGCAGTTCTCAACTAATTTCACGGATTGACTTTTCAAACATACCAGTCATAGTGTTTGATGGTGTTCCGGTTCCTTATTCGGGACAAGTAAAAAACCTAGGTATTTTAATAGATCGCACACTTTCATGGGTACCGCAGGTTAGTGAAATAAGTAGAAAAATATTTGCTTCTCTAGGATCACTTCGCAGGCTTCGTAACTTCTTGCCACTCGCTACCAAAATTGCGCTTGCTCAATCTCTTCTTCTTCCTATATTGGACTATGCTGATATTTGCTACCTGGATCTTACAGAGGACCAGCTAAATAAACTAGAGCGCCTCCAAAATGCTTGCATAAGGTTCATATTTGGCTTACGCAAATTTGACCATGTCTCTGAATTTCGTGCCCAGCTCAATTGGCTTCCTATTCGTCATCGCCGAAACTCACACATTCTCGCGCTCCTTTATAACATTCTCTTCAATCCCACTACTCCTCTGTATCTTAAAGAGCGTTTCAAATATCTCTCTTCTATTCGGTGTTCAGAGAAGCATCTCCTTGCTACACCATCATCTTCATCAAAATTTTATAACAGCTCTTTTACTTTCCGGGCTGTTCGCTTGTGGAATGCTTTGCCGTTGGATATAAGACGTGCTAAATCCCTTCTTATTTTTAAAAATCTTTTGAAATCGCATTACCTGTCGCTTACTTAACATGCCTTTATTTATTTATATATTTATATAATTTATGGTATATATTTTATGTACTTATGTATTTTTTTTTGTATCTATTTATTATATTAGTGTGTATATGTGTTTATTTATTTTTAGGCACTACCCGTTCATTGTTTTATGTACTTAGTCTCCAGCTACCCAAAGGTTGTCTGGAAGAGATCGCTTTTAAGCGATAAGACCGCCTGTTGTTACCTAGTTTTTAATTTTGATTTTCTGTTTGTCTATTTCTACTTTATGGTGCACAATAAAGAATATATTATTATTATTATTATTATTATTAATAATAATAAAATCCAAATCTGATTGCTTCACAAAACGTTTCATATGCTTTCCTATCTGAACTGTGTCCTCTAAATGTTAGATGATTTTGTAGTAGTTTCTGGTTTGGGCCATGCATCTTTGTCCGTCATATAGTCCTCGACCCTGTAACAACCCTTTGACATTAAACTTTTTTTCAAATATTTCTTAAGAGTGGGAAATGATAAATTTAAAGCATCGACGGGTAACTTGTTATAAATGTGAATACCTTGACCAAAAAATGACTTATATGCAGTGATCGGAATAGGTAGTGCCATTTCGGGTGAATGACCTTAAACATTGTACATAACATGGATAAGACTTGAGATTCTCCGACTCGTATTTATCACAGAAAATTTTCTTCAAACCGCAAAAGTAATGATTTTTGTCATTATAAATACATCATTCATTTAAAATTACTAATTACAATTAACGATAATACAATCATAAAATAAAACACGAAACATCAACATCACTATATTAAATGAACATTATTAAATTATTAGTTATTTATTTAACATCTTTTATTCCTTACTTTACTTTGAAATTATAGTAGCAAACCATATTTTTTTCAATATTTTCTACTGTCAATCTATTTCTTTTGACTTCTAATATATTTATATGTAGAAATTGACCTTTCAACCTCTACTGATGTCAGCGGGGCAAAATTATAAAACGAAATGTCATCAGATGCGGTTTCTTTAGAAATAATTTCTGCGTATTCTCTTATAGTATCTTAATCCGGATTTCGAGACATGACCGCTTTAAAGTTTGGTTTCTACGGGTAAACTAACGGGTTGGCTTAAAGTAATGAGAATTTTCATATTGGAGAATCGAAAAATAAAGTCAATAGCTACAGGTTAATAAGTTGTATTTCCATAAACTAGAACATATTCAACATTACAAACGAACATTAAAATATAGGAAAAGTCCCTCCATTTTCAAACTTTCGTAACTTGCTTCTGGCTGTTCCACTCACACCTTGGACATCATACAAATTGACTTTTTGAAATTTAATATGTACTTATCCAAAATTGTATTTGATTGGTAAATTGGATTCCTACGCATCACTACTTACCATTCTTTTGAAAATTGCCAATTAATCTCTGATTGTTCGACGTTTAGAGACGTCACACTAGATTAAGCAAACTCTTAGTATGCCAAAAATAGTCAAAATTGTTTAAAAAGCAATCCCATACATTATGTATCAAAAGATGCCAACCCAGCAAAAGTCCCTAAAGCTCGACCAATCGAAGCTTCATGGGATATTTGTAGTAGGTTAGTATAAGGTTACGGGCAGGATGCCAGTTCTCCGAAACCATTAGAATTAAGGATAATATGGACAATTAAGAAATGTTGTCCAAGGTATGATGCGTATGGTCAGAAGCACGTTACAAAAGATCGAAGCTGGAGGGCCTTTTTCTATATAGTAGTGATTGTTTGTAATGTCTAATATGTTCTAGTTCCTCGTAAAAAAATCCATTAACCTGTAGCTATTGACTTTATTTTTAAATTTTTCAATGTGAAATTTCTAATTACTTTAAGCCCCGTTAGTAGACGAATTTATGACTATCCTAACTTGATCAAAATCTATTAAGACATCGACCATTGACATATTACGTTCCTGTAAACAAGTTAAAACCACCTCGATTATATTAAAATTTTCATGAATAAAATCTAAATCTTTTTTAATGTTGGGTTCTTTATTTTACACTTATTGTGCCTTTTTAATCGAAACTGCATCTGAAGTTCTTAATCGTGACAAGACCGTATTTATTTCATTAAAGTACATTACATAGTAAGACTGCAGCGAGCCAGGTCCCCCTTGTATTTACTGCCTTAGGAGGTAAAGGCAAATTTGGATAAATTTCCTTTTACAGTTGTACTCTACTAGGAGACTTTAAAAATACTTTTTTCAAGTTAGCGATCGGGGTGTCTACATCCGGATATAGACATCTTATTTGCTCTGCCACCCGATGCAAAGCATGAGCTAAGTATGTATTATGTTTAATTTTCGGCACAACATTTTTTTAAATTCGCCCCGCTTTCAGTATATACGCAATGCTATCAGTTCATAATAGAAGCACATTATCGAGTTGATTTTCATAGGATTCACCCCACATATTTTCTAAGCAGTCTGTATCAAACTTAGCAATAGTCTCCCCATTCACTACTGCTAGCACTTTACATGTCACTAAATAAGTTATTTAGGAAACAGTTGCATCCAAGGGCTTTACCAAGAAATGGACCACATATCTGCCTAAAAAGTCTGCCGTTTCATCAAGCGATATCCAATTTTTTTTATTTGTTACTTCACTGTGTATAGCAGATATTCTGGCTTGATAAATCTTGTTCAGGTATACTTTTCTTATCGTTGATTCACTGGGTAGGTTCGAAGAGGCTTATCTGCACAAGTACAGCAAAAGTACTTTTGAAAGAAAGATGTGAATGCTGGATTTTCGATTTGCTCCCATGGAATATTGCAAATTATGAGGAACTCGATTAAGTCGAAGTAAAAAACTTCATCTGGTTTGCGATTCAATCCTTTGTGTACAGGTCCTTCGACGTTTCTTGTCACTGTACTATTTCTACACCCTATATCAACTTCACATTTTCTACAGTGTATTAAATTTCTTGTCGAGTCATACTTTAAGTCCGAATATAATTCAATCCAACTTAGTACAGTTTCATTTTGCAGTTTTCCGAGGCATGTTCAGTTAGGTTTTAGGTAGAAAGATCTAATACTGTACTTATTTAAACCAACAACACTTCACTTAGTCAAATCAAAAGCAAATCGGAGTCCAGTTAGGGTCAGCCAAAATAGTCACAATAAGAATATCACAAAGTCCGGTAACTTTTGCGATTATTGAATTTATATTAATATGGTAAAAATTGCACATGACAGTGACGTGCATATGAAGTTGACATTGCAATCGTTTTATCTCTATTTAACTAGCCAGCTTATAACAAAATAGGTTTAAACTAATGTCAATTGTTTAAATAGATAGAGGATAATTGGAACTTATTAAAGTACTAATATTATGTTATCTAGTACGAAATCAGTCGAAACATTGAAAGGGTACCGGTAACTCGAGACTTTTGTTCAGGGCATTTAGATCTATAATATATCAAAATTCCAGGGCATTTAACTGAAACCACATTTTTCATTCATTAGGCCCGCGGTTCTTTAAAACATTTTTTAAACCAAACATAAACTTAATATTTTTTTATATCAAATCCCGGGGTTAAAAACTATATCCATACTAAGCTTACGCACCGAAGTCCCGCGAAATGGCACTACCAATTCCGATCACTGCTTATATGCTTTGCGGATACGACTACTTCTGATAGCAAGCTTGTTTTGTGTAATTCACAGTTTGCCGCCTAGTTTATGTTTCCGTAATAATACGCAATGTTTTTATTTTAATGTTAAAATATAGGCCCTTCCCTTTATAACTAAGACAACTTCAGCGGTTTTTACCTATTTTAGTATTACCATATTCCAATTCAAAAATTTTACTAGTCTCACTCTGACCTCCGCCCATTAAAAACTGCCAGATGCCCGGATCTAGCAATAAGGATAGTATAGCAATATAACCAAACGGATTTTGTTGCTCTCATTATTGTGTCATATCATATCTGACGTAGCCAACTCTTAGTCTATTTAGAAAGAGTTCTGGTCACCACATTTAGGAAGGTGTTCTTATTCTTGCAAGCATCACCTCTCAATTTTAATTTGCAAATTATACTACAACACAAAACTCCAACGGTTTCTTTATAAAGTGTATCTGTGTCTGTTGTGTGTGTGTAAAATTTGATCTAATACGGTTCAGTAGTTTAAGCGTGAAAAGGTAATCCTTTTCACGCTTAAACTACTGAACCGTATTAGATCAAATTTTGTGTGGACATAGTTCGACTCCCAGGGAAGGACATAGGATAGATAGATTTAAGTTAAGAAGTCATCATTGTATGGGGAAGAAGTTATTCCACGCAGACGAACTCGCGGGCACAATCTAGTATTTTATAATTTACACTTCAGGTCGTGAACATCCCAAGTAGCACAAAGGTTCTGTACTACCGCATTTTAACTGTACACCTTTGAAATATCAGCGGTAACAAAATGCTGTTTAACAGCATTATGTCGGCATATACCTAGTGCTGCTGTGAATTAGTACAGCAACCATGCGGAGTACGCGTGAGTTATCTACGCTCTATCTAGTATGTAAGTGATCTGTACTCCGTAGGCAAACGTTAAAAAGCCGCGCTTCTCGATTTACGGCGTCTATAAAATACATATTGCGATTCGCGATAAAACGGCCCTGCCGAATTCGTTCCAACTGCTAATCGTGGAATTTATCCAACCCCACTTACAAAAACTAATAAATTTCTAACGATCTTCATTTTGCCCGCACGATTTTCTATTACGTTTGATATGTTCGAGTTATGAGAATACCGAAGATAAGGGAAAATCCATGAGAACCAATCAAGTTTCGGGTGCGTCGTAAAATTGAATAACTACGTTCTCAACGGCATGGTTAAGTCAGCGAGACTTATAAGGACAAGCTTAAATTTTAATATTACAATTTTAAAGTTAAGTAGTTTTAGGATAAATATTTAAGTACTAAAAACAACATTAACTGTTTTCGTAGTACGACGTCTTGCAGCTGTTTCGCTTTTAATTGGATATAATTTAGATTTCATTTCTCTAGCTTATCTAACTACGCATCTCGGACATACTGAGATTGAGATCAAATCAATATTTACCTAATTTAGAATCTGAAAGCGTTACTAACACTTGAAATCTACCTATTTGTTATTATTTGTCGGGGTTTCCAACCTCTGTGCCGACGAGACATAGACTGACCGACTCTTAGGACCGACTGGCTGACTGACACACTGTCCTTTTTTTTAATACTACGACGGTGGCAAACAATACGGCCCGCCTGATGGCAAGCAGCTACCGTAACCTATGGACGCTTGCAACTCCAAAGGAGTCACATGCGCGTTGCCGACCCTTTACAAAAAGGAGGATTCACTGTCCTGTCCTGTGTGTGTCCTGGGACGACAGACTTTAAATTCTAAATTAGACAAGACAAAACACAGACCAGCAATGCGCATGTGCAAGCGGTAGGACTACACATTATATTTGACCTAAGAAGCTCGTACTCTTGCGCTTTGCGCCTCGTTAACGCCAGTGTCAATTTGAGATTTGCGGAGTTAACATTTATCACAAAATGGGTTCGAAACACCATTTTGTACCATAAATTGGTGCAATTATTTAAGAAACATATTATAGCGTATGACTCCAAAAACAACTAACTAGAATAATATTAAGAAATATTCAAAAATGCAGTACAAAGGGGGCAATAGTGATGTGACACATTCATTGGCGACATGTATCGGATCTCATATCGATGGGATGTACGATTCAGAGGCGAATTCTATGAAACTCGTGTCATGTTTTTTAGGTCCTATTTTCGTTTTAAGCTGAGGGTGGTCTACTAGTTTCTAAGTAACAGAATCATTTTATATAAAAGGACGAAGTAAGTATATCATGACAAAAGCTCCAAAAGTACTCATTATTATACGAAATATTCGTATAATAATGAGTGTTACAGTTAGTTCCTGCGTAATATTACTGCTGATGCTGCGTATATAATGATTATTCAAATTCTCTCATCAAAATATCTATAAATATCGAGCTGCACCCCAGCAACGCTAACACAGCACAGACACACATACACACAGACGCACAGATATCTAACAGCTAAGATAATTATTTGTCAAATATACTGGCACGGGTGGTTTTTATATAAAATCACGTTTATTACCAGTCTATAAGGGCCAGAGACAAGCTAAAACCTCTTTGTTCTATGCTATGCGATAAAACAATAAGATAGTGCCTACGAAAAAACGATCTGACTTACCGAACTAGACCAGACGGTTCACAATTTTGAATACTATTATTACAAAAGAACCCTCAATGACTTCAATAAGGTCTTAAAATAATTCTTGAAAATATTGAAATTATATTATAGTGGGATTTCTTATATTTATTTATTTATCGTATGGCTACATGTCACTGGATATAGATAGGCATTTCTTCCCTGGGGTAGTAGTAGTGGGGAAGTAGGTGATAAAGGAAATCCAGTGAGTGCTGCGAGGTCCACATTTTTTATATGAAGATATTTTAAAAGCTACTTCTAAACATCTTAAAAGATTGAAACTATACTCAACAATATTGTACTCGTACCTGTCGTCGTCACGTAGGTGAAAAAGGTGATTTACGCTCATTCGCGTCGGAACGCCAACATCAAGCCCGCAAAAAGCCGTAGCCATCGGTAACAGGTAAATCTATACGTGAAACTCGGCTCTCGTATGAAAAGCAATAAAGAGGTTATACAGCTACTTTGTGTTTGGAATTTATACCACTTGGAGGAATAAAACTTATATTGTTCGGGGATCGCAAAAAAGTTTTCACTTAGGCCTGTCGAAGCGAAATCTTTATTGGATTGCGGGATTATTTCTTTTGAGACGGCTTTCTGAGGCCCTGTGCCCGTTTGCGTGGAAAATATGAAAAGATAATTAAAAAATTTTGTTTACGCCTTCGCGTATTTGTTCGATATTCATCCGTTCTTAATTCGATTTAATTCACTTCTTAAGAGGGATTTTCTTTATGAAGATGGAAATGCCGCGAGGTTGTTTTGGTTCCGAAGTTAAAAAGATGAAAAGCATATTGAAGAAGTATATTTACTTTTAAATCAATTGTACAAGTAATGTTAATATATTTATCTTTTATATAAAATAAAGTGTTTACACACACATACACACATATATACTTTATTGTAAGGATAATGTGGAGTCAGGTGTAGATATTTTCTATTTGTTTATATCGACAACTATTTGCAAAATATACAACAATCGTTACAAATGATTACAATAACTTTATTTATTTATTTATTCAAACTTAATTGCACATAAAAAAATAGTACAAAAGGCGGACTTAATGCCTTTAGGCATTCTCTACCAGTCAACCATAGGGCCAAACAGAAATGCGTTAAGGTGGATGCAGAGAGAAAATGTAACTATCTAACTAACTAGGATATTTTACAATTATAAACTAATTAAAATTTCTTAAAATATATACATTCCTAAAAATAATACTTAACTATTAATACTTCATATGCATATGTATATAATATTGGTATAAATACATACTTTATATAGAATTATTGTTTTTTTAACGCCCGCATGTATTTTGTTTTTTGTCACAGGTATCTCATATTAATTACCTGCAGTATCCCAACCTTTATTGAACCTACTGTTCATAATTTTCTTTTTATTTTATTTTATTGCTTTTTGCATTATTTAGTTTTTAGTGACTCAACTCATATATAAAGCTGGCGATCCTATGATCAAACCCTTTTATATACATGATGAACACTAGTATTTCATTTTGCGTCTCAATCATACCCTCTACAATGTCTAAGTATTCATGTAGGACGTAGACCTCCTGTCGTCGATGTTTTTAATAGTGGTAGTGTCCAGGTATTTCATTTTATTTATTTATTTATTTGTGAACAATATTCTTTTCATTTACTTCCATTCCTACCATTTCCTTATCGAATTGATTAGCCCGGCAACCCTGTGGGATTGTTTAATTATTTCGCTCGAGCCCGGCGTGATCAGGAAATTAATGACCGCGGCAAAACCTCCGCGACGGTTTGGAGATCGTATGTTCGCGTCACTGTTTCAATGTTGGTAATCAGACATGACGCAGATTATATTACACTGCAGTAGATACTCCAGCAAGCAGAAAAGACAAACGAGAGCTATATACTGTCTAAAAAATCTTAGACAATATCATATGTAAGTATTCAGGGCTTGGAACTGGTTTTCGTATAAAACTCCGAAATAACCCGAAAAATTTAATTATTTGATGGTTTTTACGTAAAACTCAATATTGTATTTAGGAAATTTATAAGATTTTTCGATTAAATATAACATAGCAACGAAAGAACGAAAACAACGAAAAGACCGGTATTTTAGTATGGAGCAAATACCGGTTTCCGAGCCCTGTATGTAATACCCCCATTTATATAAACTTTAAGTTATGTCCTTTTAGTTCTAGGGTTTCCGGTTACTCAGTTTTGACGAAAAACTCGGACTTTACTGTCGTTATAAACTCGAAATGATAATTACTTGCTCAATGCACACTAAGCGTTCTGATTGTTTTTTATTTTTTGTTTTTGTAACTTTTATGTATGTAACTCAATGTACAGCCTTGGCCAGAAGTGTTGAGCACCCTTGCGATTTTCATACAAAACTCGAAAGTTTAGACCGGCGTTTCTATCTTTTTTAAAGTTATTTTATCAATTAATTCGAACTGAACAGGCATGTTTTGTTGAAGTGAATAGTAACTGCATAGAATATTTGCAATTATTCGCACCGACCTAAATTCGCATTTTTGGGACCTGCACTTTTCATATTTTATAGGTACCTTGAAAGTGTTATTAAGTGAATTTTTCTAGATATATCAATAAAATATAACATTTTACGTCATCGTACATTGTTATGATAGGGAATTAATACTTAACATCAAAATTGTAAACAAAAAAGAGCTATGCTCAACACTTCTGGCCAAGGCTGTATATCAACAGATAAAGTATATCCTAGCTAGGCTTTTGTATCTTTAGGATCTACCGAACAGTAGCTTAAAAACTGAAATATATGTCATGTACAAAAGAAAAAGTGACCAGGGTCTCTGGTGCCCAAGTAAAGGTATCGTTCTTTGTCATATGACATCTATGTATTTCAGTTTACAATTATAATTGTAGTGTTTCTTCTTAAAAATAACAAATCTAATTAATGATTTGATTTATTTGCTAGCTGTAATAGTAGGCTTGACCTATTGGGGTTTATGTCTACATGACTATTTCAAGATTAAATTTACTTGCTTATACACTCTTACATGCTCTCTCGTATAGTATTATTTAATCTGTGACGCCATCAGGACGCGACCTGATTAGCCGACGGACAGAGACGGAACTAATCTATCATTCGATACCCCTGGAATATTACTAAAGTCATTAAACGTTAACTATACGTATTCATTCCGTGAAGTAAGGTATAAGTTTATCCCTATTAAATAGTACAAAGAAAAATAAAAAAATTGAGAAGTATTTTTTTTTTATTAAGACCAAGCAAATGAGACTTAAGCGTAATTAATATGACCATTAAGTTAAGCATTAAATACAGGGATAAAACAAATTACTTATATTTAATTATAACCTTTAATAATAGCTTTACGTAATAGCACGCTTAATCACATCCACGTATTCCACACCTGTGCCATTCGATAAATATCCATTAAATTAATACAGCCCTAATATTAGTGTAACCCATTACAGGCTACAGCCTGCGTCTCAAGGCTTTAAACATGTACGGGTCTAGTGAAGGGGCGACCATTCCCGGGCCCGGGAATATTTACGGTATTCTATATATAATGAAAGCGGTATTAACAGGAAATATTTTTTAATTAATTTAAAAGTAAATCAGTATTTTATTGGTCAGATTTTTTTTATTGGCAGCCCCACCCCTTCCTCAGGCCCGTTATGACCCTGAAACTGTAGCTGGCCCTTTAAATGGCCAAACAGTTCATTGTTCAAAAAAGTGTCAGTACATTAGATTGTTCTGTAAACTGCTAATATACGTCGACGTGTCATTGTATGATCACATACTTAGACATACGTGATGTGAGTGATGTACAGTCGCCATCAGATATATCTGAGCGGCCAAGGTGGTGTGGCTGAACAACGCATAAAGTGCATGTTCAGATATTTTGACTACCTTGGCCGCTGTGATAAATTAGATGGCGACTGTACATCGGGTTCATAATTGCATACCTAATTTGTCAATGAATTTCATTTTCACCCAATTCATTCATAAAATGGGCATGCAATTCTGATACGTGGGTGTGAACGCAAGACATTGCAAATATTCGAGAAATTTCAAAATGTAAAATACTATCAATTCTCTAAAATAGATGGATAAATATGTAACATAATGAAATACATATTGCTCTAGTCTGGGAATATCCCCGAAATCAGAACATCACTACACGGGTACCTACGCTAAACAGATTTCCCTTGCCCCCCGGCCCGGGCCGCTTGCAGACAAGTTTGGTGAATGCTTTCCCGTGTTCGCTATTATCACATCAACCAAATACTTGTGTCAATGCGTGAGAGGGCTCCCTCAACTTCTCTAATATACACCGACGCAGCGCGGGTGTTTGCCTATTCAAGCTTTAAAAATCTGAATTCTATTTATATGATCGCGGTGCACGTGACATCAATAATATCAAAATAACATTTTAAAATCGTAATACCGTTTTTTAACTTCAGGACAATGGAAACGGCACACTTTCATTACGCGTTTTTATTGTTTTGCAATGATTGCTTTACTCGGATTTTTTAATATAATAATAGAATTTCAAAAAATAAATAATTGTTTTATACTTAAAATAAAATATAAATCTTGTTCCTACCTATTAATGTACATGCCTAAGGCGCTTCAAAATTTCTAGAAAGTCCTTGCGATTCAATTCACCTTTGTATTATCAAAAGTAAATTATTATCAAAGTGTGGTAATTGGTCTCCCAATCTCGTTACAATTTCTCGGAACATTGCCGTACTTACCTATAATAATTATGATAGGATTTCAGAATTCTTAGAGTCCTCAATTTTGGAAAGAAATTCGTATTACGTTTTTTGGCAGGTTTGTTTTGGTAAGAAATATTACGAGCTTATAAAACCATAATTTTGTTAAATTGACTTCTTTTGTAATGATTCAAGTCAAATATCAAGCTATGTATTTGTTTCTATGGAAGACTTATTCCATGATTTCGCGATATATATGTAAATGCACCTCATTTATGTTTTAGCCAATTTAAAAATTATTGAAGGCGCAATAATGTTATTGACCTAGCTTTTCCGTGTATAGAATCATTGTAAGTTTCATGATTTCTAGAAAGCATTAAAATTTATCTATAGGAAAGTAATAATCAAGTAGACATTAATGGAAAAAAAAGCAGAGCAACTACTTCTTTGTTTTCCAAATAAGTAAACAAAACTTTACTTTGCTAAAAGTAAAAACTTGACAGCATTATTTAGGACACATAAAGGCATATTCAGAAACGTTATATTCGGTACCAATGCGAAGTTGCCCTCGCTAACTTGCGAACGTAATGCGCTTATGTTGAAATCTAATTTCTATCTAAGTTTTCGTTTCCGAATTCGCCTCAAGGTGCGTATGATATGCAAACGTAGTGACAGCCCCTTCCGCTCCGCACCACCCATGAATTTACCGCCACCTACTTCTGTGTCAATCAAAGCCGTGTGATAGCTAATGGACTCCGTCGCGCTTGTCAAACATACCACTCGCATTTCGCTGGCACCGTGTAGTGTGTCACTTGGTTTTGCAATAAATTATGAACTTTAATGGCATGCTCGTCATTTGTAATTAGTGTTAAATTATTGAATCCATGTTTATGTTTACTCTTGTGAAACAACTCACTAGGTTTAAAATAGAATTCAATATTCCCATCATCATCAATATTTCCCTTAATGCTGAGGATCATGTTTAGGTGGATAGATCAAGTTTTTTCGTTATCTTCTATTCCTCGCCAATGTTCAATAATGAAGTATTCTCTTTTAATTAAGCTTTAGCCTCACCTATTACTTACTTTGTAGCGCGGGATACATTCATAGAATTTTCTCTTCACTATTAATCAAATAAAAAGGTGTATGTGAAGTCCCCAACCCGCTTTGGGCCAGAGTGGTGACTAGCCCGACCCCTCTCGTGTATGAGAGGAGGTCTGTGCCCAGCAGTGGGACGATATTCGGTTTTAGACTTATCTAAAACCGAATATCACTATTTAGTAGTATTTATCTAGTGGCTTAACACTCGGAAACAAAGCGTGAATCGTGTCATTAAAGATACAGAAAAGACACAACCTTTTGCACCAACAATACAAATAAGGGCAACTCGGCGTTGTTAGGCACGATCAGCATCGGTACGCATTCCCATTCATATGGAACAACGGGTCTAATACAATTATTGGTGTATAGCAGGGCAACTATAACTTAACAAACACAATAACAATGCGAGGCTTTGCCGCCGTTCCGTCTGAGGGCGCCGGGTACACACGTATACCTACTATTGTGCGTAACCGGGTTAGGTAATTTCGGTACATGCCTGTAATCCAATTAGCTATTAAGATTCGTGGGCCGAATATTAATTCGCTCATGATTCGGCCTCTTTGAAAGGAGACGGGCCGAACCGTGACCTTACGGAGTTACGCATGTTACAATGCGATCCTTCGTCGCTCATATTGTGTCGTCACGTGCCCTATACGGATTGTAAGTATTTGTTGGCAAACCCGTGTTATTTTCTTGAGAATCGAGATTAAAAACAATGGAAGTCTTTAACATAAACATTTCTTTGAATAAAGCTACATTTTTATTCTGATGATTGATGTGAATTCTCCATTGAAGCTCGTGACTATTACAGGCAATTTAAAACGTAAGGCAATTGAAATGTTTATGTAAAAAAAAATCATACGAGCAAAACCACGGTGACCTGAGGTTGCTAACAACGCTTTCGTGACTATTGTTGGAACAACTAACTAGTCAATTTAATTGGCGCCTTTATTTTGACGTGCCCTTTACCCGGTAGTTAGGGAAGTGGAGAAATGAATACTATTCGGATTCGTGACTCGTCGTGTTTGTGTCGACCCTTACGCTAAAGGTCGTCAAACTACGCCGAAAGTTGATTAAACCGTGAAGGTGAAGTTTTAAATGGAGGTAGGGATACGGGACCTTAAATTTAGGACTGTTGAGTGACTCATTGTTCTAAATTATATTAAAGTTGACATTCTGTATATCTACTATTTTTACCGCAGTAGGTAACTTCAATAATTATATTTTGTAAGTAAAAAAAAGTTAATACAATAACATTATATACTCTACTTATCAGTAGGGAATAACCCGTTTTATGATTTGCATAATACAAGTTTTTTTTAATAATATTTTTTTAATACCAGAAGTATTTATTTTATTTTTCAATTTTAACGTTTATTCTTCAATTACAGCTGACATTAAAATTATAACAAATAAAACAAAAAATAATTTAAATAATTAAATCTAAAAATATAACTAAAAGAGGCCCCTGGGGCATGGTGCCGAAGATGCTGGCAGCATTTCCTCTCTGAATTGCTAAACTTATTCGTTGAGCAAGATAGCTGCCAGCTCTTCGGTCTCCTGTGGTATCTCTGAGTCTCTTCGACAGGTCTTTGAAGAGAGTCAGAGCGCTAGGGCCCCACGAAACAAGGGTCTCGACAGGGACAAAATATATTCGACGCCGAGACCTCTGTATTTTCCTACCTTGGCTTTTTGGATTATTGGTCTTGAAAAGTCAAGAAAACATTATTAAACGTCAGATATTAAGATAAGACACTGATAAAGGTAGCTATTTCTTTAATCCGTCCCTAATATAATATGGGGCTTAACATTTCCACCGAAAACATTAAAAGCTAACAAAATAATGTAAATGCCCTTCAAAAGTCAGAAGATCAAAGTAAACCAATGCCTAACCGTAACCTTCAGGTCAGGTACATGACCTACACCTACAAGACGAGTAGGCACTATTCTTGAATAATCAAAGAAACACCTAGGGGTCTAAGATTACTTACTTGATTACAATCTAAAAAGTTTAAGTAACACACAATGCAAGGTACATTTTGATAACAAGTTAGATTTAAGCGGCATCTGATTTATGTTTTTTCATCAATTTTCATTAATTGCCTTGAATTTCTAATTAACATTACGAATAGTTTAAGGATAATTTCTAAATATTTAGTTTGTTTCATAGGTTGGCGAAGTTGATTAATAGTTTTAATTAGCAATTCTCGCTATCATTATCAATTAACAAGTTTAATTTATCTTAAAATAATTTTATGAGTTTCTTCAATATTCACGCTCTAGTTAGGTTAGGTTAGCTATAATTTAGTTTAGCAACTAAAAAGCACTGCGAAGTAAATTAAAAATCACTGTTTATTTTTATACCACGACGGTGGCAAACACGGTGACGGTTGGCGGTCGCTCATCTGGTGACCTTCTAGTGTATTTCACTCTCCGCTGGGCTTCAGCCATAGAGAGTCAGGGAGAGGCATTGGCAGTCAGCCTTGATATAGCTAAGGCATTCGATCGGGTCTGGCATCGAGGTCTTCTGTCGAAGTTGCCAGCTTACGGCCTGCCCGAGGGATTGTGCAGATGGGTTGCCAGCTTTTTGTCCGGCAGAAGCATACGAGCCGTAGTCGACGGAAGTTGCTCCGAAAGCATGGGCATTAACGCTGGTGTCCCGCAAGGCTCCGTGCTATCCCCAACGCTGTTTTTGCTGCATATCAATGATATGTTGTCTATCGGCGACATTCATTGTTATGCGGACGACAGTACTGGGGATGCTTGTTACACGGGCCGTGCCAATATCCCTCGATCCGTTGTGGTAGAGAGTCGTGACGTCGAAACTTGTGTCCGATATCGAGAATACTCTTTCTGGAGTCTCGGTGTGGAGTCAGGACAACTTAGTCCGATTCAACCCCACAAAGTTCGCGCGTTCACCGCTAAGAAAACCCCATTTACTGTGGCCCCTCAGTTCCAAGGCACAACCCTTACAATATCAGGGAGTATTGGGATCCTCGGTGTCGACATTTCCAGTGACGTCCAATTCCGTAGTCACCTTGAAGCGAAGGCCAAGCTGGCATCCAAAAGAGCTCGGTGTGCTCAATAGAGCGAGGCGATACTTCACTCCGGGGCAGACACTGCTCCTATACAAGTCGCAAGTCAGACCCCACATGGAGTACTGTTGTCACCTTTGGGCGGGAGCACCTGGATACCAGCTTGGGCCCTTTGACTCGGTGCAAAGGCGCGCTGTGCGGATCGTCGACGATCCCAAACTCTCGAGCGATATTGAACCTTTGAGTCTTAGGAGGGACTTTGCCTCCTTATGCGTGTTCTATCGCTTGTACAATGGGTTGTGCTCTGAAGAACTGTTGAAATATGATGCCCACGGCAGCTTTTTATCACCGCACCGCTCGCCGCCGGCAGGGTGTTCATCCCCACACCCTGGAGCCCAATGGGTCGCGCACAGTACGGTTTAAGAGGAATTTCCTCCCACGAACGCTGCGGCTGTGGAATGAACTCCCTGCCGAGGTTTTCCCAGTGGGCTACAGTATGAGTTTCTTCAAAAAAGGAGTGTATAGGTTCCTAAAGGGTAGGCAACGCGCATGTAAATCCTCTGGGGTTGCAGGCGTCCATAGGCTACGGTAACTGCTTACCATCAGGCGGGCCGTATGCTTTTTTGCCACCGTCGTGCCCACCTGATGGTAAGCAGCTACCGTGGCCTATGGACGCCTGCAACTCCAGAGGTGTCACATGCGCGTTGCCGACCCTTTACAAAAAGGAGGATTCACTGTGCTAAGGGAACAAGAGGGTCCCTCGTCGTCAACACACTGGGTCCTCTTTGAGCTCTTTGGCAACCTTACTCACCGGCAGGAACCCAACACATAAACATACAAAACATGTAAAAGAGACACTTCATAGGTTGTTTACCTATACAGCTACTCTATCCAGCTGTGCTTTCATGAAAACTCGTAACGAGACATAAACCGAGGTTTTTACGGTACTTTCCTTTCTTTATCTTACACGTAAGCTGGTAACTACACTAACACAATATTACCTTTGTTGTAGATGAAGGGAAAATTCACAAGATAGTTCAATGGACCCGAAACGGCGATAGCCAATCTGCGCTGCTGGATATTTTCGACGTTACGCCTGGAGAACCCATTCAGGTAACTAATAACATAACATTTTTTTAGCCTAGTATCTTTTGGGGATTTATGATTACTATTACTGACTGGAATGTATGGAGTTATATCTATAAGTTTTGAAATACTATAATGGAAACATTTTGTTGGCTGTTCGGTCGTATAGATCGAGAGCGTAGCCCGGGAGCCTATAAAGTTTTATAGGACAGTAACGTAGCAGTAATCTAGTATTGATATTGGTAACGTAACCCATTTCTCTTGGAGTAAGTAGCCGTTCTCGAGTCATGAATATAAAAACAAATAGATACTTATAAGCTTGGATTTGCGGTTTATGAGCTTTTTGATTTTAGAAGTAAGGTTAAGGTCGTCCTCGAGCTCGTGATAAACAATAGTTGTGGATTAAATTTGAATTATAATTTTTTAAATGTTATGATTCATGAATAAATAATCTACTTCTTTTATAAGTACAAATACATTTATATATTTCTACTTTCTTTGAGAAGTTTAATATACTTTAATAGCTATACATATAGTCTATGTACCTATGTTTGTTAAATTTTTTGTTCGACTTCTGTTACGCCTAGTCTTGGAAATTCATATAATTTGTTGTTTTTCTAGGCAATGGGCATATCCCGCGTGCACGGCTCGCTTTACGCCGCGTCTGACCGGCGCGTACTACAGCTGCGGCTGGCACTGTGCGCGCGCCGCTACGACGCATGCGTGCGCTGCGCGCGCGACCCGTATTGTGGATGGGACCGCGACGTGGCCGTGTGCCGGGAATACGCACCTGGGTAAGTGCAGATACTCGTGCAAGCATACGCCATGCCACTGGACCTACCGCGAACGTCGAATATCGAAATATATATATATCTCTTATAAAGAGCTATCGCTCTTGAACGAACAAAGTGGTTTGCGGTTTTTTGCCAGCCTGGGCGTGTCTTGCATGGCAGATGCGCGCGCCACTACGACGCATGCACGAACCTACCTTATCGATATACTGTGTTGGCCAAACTTAGGGCCGGTTGCACCAAAGCCTCCGTTAACGTCAACGTCATCGTTAAAAAAATCTTGTATGAAAACTTTTACAGTTTTCTATGGGATGTCAGCTACGTCGCCATATTTAACGTTGATCAGCTCGTTAGTTATGCGTGGTGCAACCCACCCTTAGTCGGGTTTTGTATAATTGACGTTGATATACAAAAATATAGAAACGGTAAATGTTGTGTGTTTGGTTATTATATATACTTATATTGTTCATTCCATCATTACAAAGGTAGAGAACTTTCAATAGGTAGGTCTATCATAAAAAAATATATACATATATCCAACATACAGTGATATCTCCCGTCTCTCCTAAGATCTCTTTGCTACTCGTAATATATGACGTTCCTTTCGCTGGTTCATTTCTACAATTGAGGGTTAGAAGAAGCTACTTATACCGAATATAAGAAAAAATCCTATTTCCAGCAGTACACGTCCGTTCCTTGTAATAATCGTTTCCTCTTTTTTTACACAGATTAATCCAGGACGTGGCCAACGAAACGGCGGACATTTGCGACTCCTCCATAGCCCGCAAGAGCGTGTCTGCGACATGGGGCCAGAGCCTGCATCTCGGGAGCTTCATCAAGATGCCGGAGGTCCTGCAGCCGAGAGCCATCACGTGGTACCACTACTCCAGGGAGAAGGGACGGCATCCGATCACGTTCAAGTAAGTTCGAGTGAAGCGTTCTGCCACACCGTTTGGTTTAGGGTTCGTCTGTTTTGAAGCATAAGACAACGAGAACTTGATATTTTCTTATTTTTTGAACTAAATTAAGTACCAGGTAATGTATCTTATTACTATTAAGTTTTTTTTACAGAAATAATATATATATCCATTTATTTGAAACAAAAATCAAAATGGCATGGGTTTGAAGCACAAGGTAAACTAAAAGTACTTGTTTGTTTTTATGTATTTAAACATAAAAACAATGAACCCCAAAATACGACCCGTGCAGTTTACGTATCAGAATTTCCACGCCACCGACGCACCGTCAAAACAAATCGTTAAATAAACTGTACTTTAATTAAATGCAACCCTAATTCTCCGCTATCTTCCGTTTGCTTACGAACAGAAAATTATTCTGAAAACACTTGAACTGAACACGCGTCTAACAACATTAATTAAAGTGTTTCCAAATCTGCTTCTATCGCGCTTCCGCCGCAGTAATTACGATGCAAAGGGAACGCTGCGGCTCGCGCAATTGATATTGGGGCTATTATATTTAATTGACTCAGAAATCGGTTTGCTCGGTTTGATGTACTGCCGAGAAAAACGACCGTTGGTCATTTCGGAATTTATTTAGTTTATTTACGTAACGAGCATTGGAGCATCATCATTAAGAATGTGGGAGCGCAAAAAATATACAAATAAAATTATAGCGCTTCGTTGGACTTTATCCTGACTTATGGAGTGGAAGCGTAACATACATGTACCTACTTATGTATAGCGTGTAATTTACATAGATTACCTACATATTCGCTCTGTCTAGATTACCTTTGTTATTCGTTGTGTATAAGTATACAAAACATATGTATTCTAGAGGATTTAAAGGGTCGAAGGTATCTAAACATTCCTTACAAAAAAATATTAGCCTGTTGGAGTGACCCAAAGGCTGGCCAAAGGCCTCACTCCTGGGTTTCCACTTCCTCTTCATTCTCTAAAAATATATTTTATTTTAATTCCGTACGATGGAAAATTGTTGCATTTAGCCATCAGGCTACATAGACTTTCTCATAATTTTGTATGGGGGTTGAGACTTTCTGTTTCTGAAATTTAAAATTCCTATATTTCTTGTGAAAGTTTCTGGAAAATTTCCGAGTACTTTTCCAACTTTTTTAAAGTTTCCGCAACTTGCACATCAGTAATCATGTGTCCTATTTCCAGCAAACCGGAGAAGTATATTGAGACGTCTGAGCATGGGCTGCTGATCATCTCTGTCCTTGAGAGCGACGCGGGCCGCTACGACTGCTGGCTCGGCGGCTCGCTGCTCTGCTCCTACAATATCACTGTTGACATTCACAGGTAAAAAATATATTTATAGAGCACAAAATATACTCTAGCTAACCAATAACCGTAGTAACAGTAGTGTTGAAGGTGCGTAAGAAAAATAAAATGTGATTCTCAATTAGACAGTCCCTGGCCAAACTATCGTCTAGCTATAGGTAGCTTGCTACGTACCAAGAAGAGTCAAGTAAATAGAAGACTTGTTTATAGTATGCGTAGCAGCGCATGCCATAGTTACAAATTTAATCTACATTTTATTTTCATGCTAATTTCAGGAAATCCAAGTGCCTTAGGTACTATGCTTGCGTTCAATAAGCTTTAAGTTTCTTAAGTTAAAATATCTTATTGTTCAATACACTTAACGTACGAGAAAAGTAACAAATCGATCAATTTGTCCTAGGGGTCGTACCCAAGTCAAACAGAAACGTAAGATTTAGTGCAAATATTGCATCAACAAACAACCCAGCATTGACGATTTGACTTTTAATAAAAAGTTTGTCGACATCAAGAGTAAATATAAGGAGTTTGTAAAAATGTGTGTCTTTTCAGATGTTCGCCCCCCGAGAAGAGTAACGAATATCAAAAGATATATTCTAATTGGTGTCACGAGTTTGAGAAGTATAAAACTGCCATGAAGACATGGGAGAGGAAACAGGAGGTAAGAAGCTGTTCATAAACAATATATTAAAGTACTTAAAACTTTATCCAATACTTTTGCAAAGTTTAAGATTTTATTATCATTTGTTCCGCTCTGCCTGTGACTGTGAGAGCGTTGGAGAATGTTTGTGCTTGAAGATACGCAGAGCTAAAAGTAACTTTTGTTTTTCCAGCAATGCGCGAGACTGAACGACTCGAATCAGAACACGCACCCGAACGAGATCGTGTGATAGCTTCTGAACATCGCCTATCTCATGTTTCAATCAGTGAACTACTACGCGGGCGCCATCCCGGTGCCCTACGTCTCCGCCGGCCTCAGCCACTTCATCCTGTCGTGAGTGCCACACTAGTGCCGTGCTAGTGCCGTGCTAGTGCCCGTAGTGACCACTAGTGACCCAAACAAGTGACTCCCTCTAGCTTTTGTAAAGACATATTGAAATTAACGTTAAGGACAGTGCCCGCTCCCGAACCGGGAACATGAGAAGGTGATTAGACACTCGAAATTTATATGGACATTTTATCATTATTAAAATTAAATCGAACGGTAAATACGCGCGTCGCGGTGATTGTTGGAAATGGATTGTAAAAAGATTAAAGAGATTGAAATTCTCCTTATTCTAAGTATGCTTTGTTCGTTGGATAAGAGAATAGTGAAATTGTTACATTACGAAAATGGAATTAATTTTTATAATTGCCTACTCGTATAAGTATTATGCAATTATATTTATTGACTGCAAATTGCCGTTCATTGACGTAGTGGATATTGAGAGTATTTATTATTATTTGTGCCCTAAGAGCCGTATACCTAGTTTATTTAAAGCTTGTTTAATACTAGATTATTTGAAGTGATTACGTGAATGGTCTGGCGTTTTATTTGCGAGTTCATAGCAAACTTTGCGATACAATTTCTAACATGCAGCAAAGTTTAATTGGCGACTATAAAAAACATGTAAAATGCAAGCTTGTAAATCGTAACATCGATCGATATTTTCGGATTGTTACAAACCATCCGTTACCGTAAATAAAAAATGTCACTGACAGACGCCAATGCAACGCAAAATGCTATTGCCCCATTTTCCTGACTATTTTAACCAGCCTGCCTCAAACATTATTCAGAAGCATGTCAGTTACATCTATGGTAAAATGTGATATCGGAATAATGTACTTATTTAACTCACATGTCTCACCGACCGACTGCTATTTACAAATTCTATTTGTAAGGGGTGCAACGCTTTTTGGGTTTACAAAAAAGAAGCCTTCAGTTCAACTGCTACGTAACAACACTAGCAAGTAGCATTGTGCATAGTCGATGGACAGTACCCATTGAATAGCAGTATAATCGAAATGAGTACAGGTGCAGTATTATCCCGCCAATTTAAAAAGATCAGTAACATTGCGGTTCGGATATAACTTTCGTCCTTTTTAAATGGCAGGGTAACCGCACGGGACCGACGCGCTATAGCTTCAAATCTCTGAGGGTTGTGGGAGGGTTCGCCTCATTATTTTTCCCCTATTTTGTGTAAATAGTTACCTAATTTGGTTCTGTATTAATATAAGTGTACGTACGTATAGTATGCACGTCCCTAAATGTAATGAGTATAATTTAAGCCTGTGATATATAAGAACATGTTTAGAAAGTAATTTTAAATGATTGGGAAATTAAGTAAATCGCTGTTGTCATATTATTTTCTCATCTTCATAAATATGATTCAGGGTAATTGTTTTACTAATACTTAAAACGTTTTGATGTGACTGTTTTACGTACCTATTTGTATTTCATTTATTCATCAAAATTGTTTAAATACAGGTTAGCCAACTTAAAGTAACAATATTAGTGTAATTTATTCCACAGTATAGCTTAAACATATTATATTATATCGAACTTTAGCAGCAATAATTCAGATACTAAATATCAACAAAGTTTTTTCTGATATTTACGGATCAAATATTAATATTAGAGATAATTTAAAATGATGTAGACGGTGTTTTAAGAATTTATCTCTGCATATTTTTGTACAAATGTCGATCCTAATACCAGTGACGAGCAGCAGTGACGTGACGTGTTGGAGCTCACGATGAGCTGGAGAAAGAGAAAGAATAATTGTAACTATATCTGTTTTATCTCTTTTTCGTAATAAAAACGGAGAGAGAAAACAGCAAAATATCTGGAGCTTTTTTCACTTGATGATATGATGATAGTTTATGACATCTATGTAATACTCAGAGGCCGGAATTTTCGCGGCAAAACAAAAGACTGTCGCAATCTACCTAGTATTAGAAACATTTTTGTACACATATATGTGTAAAAGAAGAAAAAAACAGTCCACCAAATAAAAAACTATAATACTAAGGTACGTATTATCACCGGAACAAAAGCGTTTTAAGAAACAAACAAAATTCCGGGCTCTGGTAATAATAATCGAAGTCGAGTTCTCTTCATGAAACTATAACAAACTCATCGCGAGCCTGCGCCGGTATGGCCCCGGGCCTCCAGTTACCATCCACGCTAGCTGGGACTTAAGTCACCATATCAAACATTTACTGTACCTACCTAAGAGCTTGTATATATTTAACGATCACCTATCATTGTTTTACATAGGTAGCAGTGGATTACAAATTTACAAACGAATTGCATTTTATAAAGTGATATCATACATATTTTTTCTAGAGATATATTGATGGAATGCCATTATTGAGGTTTATTTCAGCCACAATGCCATAGCACGTAGAATACTAGTACTGCCATAACAGTCGCTTCTAGGCTTACGTGACTCATCTCATGCTCATATCATATCTGTCGGGATTTTTGTGTTGACATGACATGAAATAGTAGGTAGAAAAGAGTAGGCGTAGTAGAAACAAATTCTAAATAGTAGACATAGACGTGTTGAAGGCGAAACGATGTTGATTCGCTTTTGTTCTTTGGGCGCGCTGTTTCAACCACAATAGGCATGATTATTTTTTTGCATGTTATCAAACGATTATATTTGTTGTGAGGATTAAACGCCTATATAAGTCCAATTGCATTAAAGCAACACAAAGGTCAGACATACAAAATCTAACACTAGCTTTTGTTTCTCAAAACGCTCATAACAAAATAATCTGCAACAGTGAAATCACGGTTGCATAGTCGCCTTGTTTAAAGTATGGAAAAATTATGAAATTTGTATTTTGACAGTGAAATATTGCGTTTATGTATATGGTTGCTGTACAATTAATTTTAAATAATATGTGAGAAATCGAATGGTATCACTGTTTTATTTAATTTCGTACTTTTAAAAATCGTTAAATTTTGTTGAAGCCTGATGTTTTTGAACCGTTTCAATTTTTTTTTAAATTTTCATTTTATTAGGACATATTGACCATTTTTCATCCATTCAACTCAATTTTATAACATAACTCAACATGTGTCATCATCCCTATTGATAGACCTGTGCGGTTGGCATTATAAACATGACAGCGCCAAATAAAAGTGTTAATTTTATTTATGACGTGGTATACCATTATAAGATAAACAACTAAACAATGATACAATTAAGATTTTCGACACGACAATCATTGTGTCTTAACAAGTCTTTACCTATTGATATGTTGGAACAGCCTGCCATTCATAATTTTAAACCAAAAGTATTATGTTGTATTTCTTAATTTATTACGCGAAAGTATTTGCCAGTTAAGGCTATTCGATTTTTAAGCTTTTCAAAGCCGAAATCAGTAACCGTTTTAGACTTAGACTCATAGGTGCTTCGACATTTATGGATTAATTTTGCAAATACTTAAAAAAATATTTCGGACTTCTCTCATATCATGTACATACATAAATCGAAATAGATATAAAGAATCTTAAAAATATCTGAGCTTCGTCGTTTATTATATTAGCTAAGATTCGGTACTTAAGTATTTTAGTGGTTACTCAAACTACGACGCCCCCGCGGGATGTCTTGCGCAATAATTATAACTAATTACTAACTATTATCTGTACTAATCGAATAGGTAGCTCTGTAAATTTCACATGTTACTATACTGTATTAAGTTAAAATTCAAATGTAGCGTTAAGATTTTATATAATAAATCTATGAAATGTATCTCTCATGGTTGAAGTTTTATTATATTGTGTTCGGACAGGAGTGTGTAAACGTTAAAAGATATTTATTCTTGAACTAGCTGTGCCCGCGGCTCCGCCCGCGTGGAATTCGGTCTGTGTCAGTAAGCGGCTAATTCACCCCTAATTTCTCTCCCTCTACCCTGGAGGCGGAACGTGAAGTAAAGTTGACAGATGGATACGCTAGAGGACAGTTGTCATGATATTTTTTTTACAATTACTACAAAATGAAACTACAGTCAAAAATCAATAAAATTTTTTGTCGTTATAATTTTTTTTTGCCATGATTTAAAAGACATAGAGTAGCAGGTGTATATCGGACGATACAGTACCACTTTCGTATTTATACGTTCATGTCCATGGCAAATGTCATCCAAATCGATCTTCCCGTCAAATCAGTCTAAGCATGAAAGGTAAGAACAGGCGCGGTTGCAGCGCGGTTGAATTTTGGGCCCCCCCACCCAAATTTCACAAATGCAGAAATGACTTTTAGAGGGGGTCAGTAATGATTTTTTCTATTTGAGGTGTGCTAAGCGAGTGTAGTGGCTACCCCCCCTTTTAGACGTTGAATTTTTATAGCCTACGTATAAACTGGCTGGGGATTTTCTTGAATTGGAATTAGTAATCCTTAAGGGGTGATTTCAGGGATAACAATGCAAAAAAGCCGGCCAAGAGCATGTCGGGCGATGCTCAGTGTAGAGTTTCGTAGTTGCCGCCCTGTTACAAAACATCCGTTCAAAAGGTCGTATATTAAGGGATATTTGGCGGCGCTTACGTCATTTTACTATCCGGCACTTCCTTTCACTATGCGTTTTTGACTGATAATTCAAAAACGGCTGAACCGATTTTATTCAATATACTTTTTATTGAAAGTTCTTATCAGGCCTCACTTCCATTATTGTCTTCTATTTTTTTGGACCCACGGTTCAAAAGTTAGATGGAGGAGACGCCCTTTTTTGAACTTTCAGATCTAATATTTACGAAACTATCAGTTTCATCCAAAAAATGTCTTAGAAGACCTGTATTCTTTTTGAAAGACCTATTCAATAATACCCAACGCGATAGAGTTGGAGCGAAAAAAAGTCACCCCCCAAATATTTTTTTAGTTATTATTCTATTACTTTGGCGGCGTGATTAATGCACAATCTGATACCAAATTTCAGCTTTCTAATAATGCTTTCTTTGAAATTTTGAAATATTCGAAATTTTTCACTTCACTTCACTTCACTTTATTATATTTTATATTTTTAGGGTTCCGTACCTCGAAAGGAAAAAACGGAACCCTTATAGGATCACTTTGTTGTCCGTCTGTCTGTCTGTCTGTCTGTCTGTCTCGTGGTGGAGGTATCAAGCTGAAATTGATATCAAATACTCAAGTCTGTTGTCCCTTGGAGCTGTAAAAAAAACAAACTTAAAAGCCAACGCAATCAAAAGATACAGTCGTTTAAGCTGCAAATTTTAGAGTTTCGGCACTCGCAAAACCTATGGGGTACTTCCCCAAATACTCAAGTCTGTTGTCCCTTGGAGCTGTAAAAAAAACAAACTTAAAAGCCAACGCAATCAAAAGATACAGTCGTTTATGCTGCAAATTTTAGAGTTTCGGCACTCGCAAAACCTATGGGGTACTTCCCGTGAACTCAGAAACTTGAAATTTGGCACGAAGCAACGTCATATAGCATAGACACTGGAAAAATTACAAAAAGTAGACATTTTTAGTAAAATCATACAAATTTTTTTTTTAATTTTAAACTTACTACCTTTTTCCTCGTAAACGCGTGGAGGTATTAAATTAAAATTCATGTCAAATACTCAGGGCTATAGGACCTTTCAGATGTAGCAAAACCAAACTTTTATGTCAACGCAATCAAAAGAAATAGCAATTTAAGTCGCATATTTTGAAACTGAGTACTCGCAAGAAACTCAAAACCTAAAGGGTACTTCCCGTAAACTCAGAAACTTGAAACTTGGCACGAATAAACTTCATATAGCACATACAAAGGAAAAATTACGAAAAGTAGACTTTTTTAGTAAAATCATACAAAAAATATTTTTTTAAATTTTAAACTTACTACCTTTTTCCTCGTAAACGCGTGGAGGTATTAAACTGAAATTCATGTCAAATACTCAGGGCTATAGGACCTTTCAGATGTAGTAAAAACATACTTTTATGTCAACGCAATCAAAAAAAATAGCAATTTAAGTCGCATATTTTGAAACTGAGTACTCGCAAGAAACTCAAAACCTAAAGGGTACTTCCCATAAACTCAGAAACTTGAAACTTGGCACGAAGAAACTTCATATAGTACAGACAAAGGAAAAATTACGAAAAGTAGATATTTTTAGTAAAATCCTACAAAAAATATTTTTTTAAATTTTAAACTTACTACCTTTTTCCTCGTAAACGCGTAAAGGTATTATTAGTAATAAACATACTACAACTTTTGCTTGTTATAGGTTTGTACGGAACCCTCGGTGCGCGAGTCCGACTCGCACTTGGCCGGTTTGTTTTTTTCCTTCCATTTTACATGTTACTCAATCTTATAGGTGTCGCATTATCAGGACCCCCTCCCCCCCATCCGCGAACCGTCCGATAAGGAACTTCGTTCCAAAACTACCACCGGTTCTAACCCTACACCTGGCCCTAGAAGTATTATGTATGACCGAAAAGAAACTCGACAGGACTTATTGTTTTCAAAACAGTAATACATTAAGTATTAGATCTTAAAGATACAAAATAATGCTTAGTTCTTCAAGAAGACATATCAAAACAACTTGAGGGACAGATAATGTACCTATTATTTAATTATAAAGAAAAATAAATCCTAATCTGACCGCTTCACAAAACGTTTGATATGTTTTCCTACCTAAACGGTGTCCTATAAATGTTAGATGATTTTGTAGTAGTTTCTGGTTTGGGCCTTGCATCTTTGTTCGTCATATATAGTCCTCGAACCTACGATAACCCTTTGACATTAATGACATTTTCAAATATTTCTTAAGAGCGGGTAAAGTTAAATTTAAAGCATCGACGGGTAACTTGTTATAAATATGAACACCTTGACCAAAAAATTACAAACTATTTCAATACCAAATTTCATCTAAATACGTACAGCGGTTATTGGTTGCTTCTTCCCCATGTAAACTTCCACCCCTTTTGCATCCGCTTAATTATTAGGACGATACAATCTTGTCATAATGGCCCACGAGGTCATCTTTTTTTATTCAAAATTAGATCTTGTTCCAGAAGGTGAAATTTTAAAATATGATGTACTATTTTCAGGACACTGGGTCACTAATCCACTTGTATTTCAATACCAAATTTCATCTAAATACGTACAGCGGTTATTGGTTGTTTCTTCCCCATGTAAACTTCCACCCCTTTTGCATCCGCTTAAGGTATAATTTCTGAGATAAAACTATTTTATTTCCTTTTCCAGAGCTCAAATTATCTCCATACCAATTTTTATCTAAATCAATTCTGCGGTTAATAATTCCCTATACAAATTTCCAACTCCCTTTTCACCCCTTTAGGGTTGATTTTCGGGGTGAAAACTATCCTTTGTCCTTTCTTGAGACCCATACTATCTCTATACCAAATTTCATCTTTATCAGTTCAGCGGTAAAAAAATCCTCATACCAACTTTCAACCCCCACAAGGGTTTATTATCGGGTGAAAACTGTTCTGTCGTTTCTCGGGACTCAAATTATCTCCATACTAATTTCTATTAAAAATTCTCCATACAAACTTTCAACCCCTTTTTCACCCCCTCCAGGGTTGATTTTCGGGATGAAAATTATTTATTATCCTTTCCCGGGACTCAAACTATCTCTATACAAAATTTCATCAAAATCCGTCCAGCCGTTTTCACGTGATGCGCGGTCAAATAAACAGACAAACAGATAAACAGACAAACAGACAAAAATTCTAAAAATTGTTGGAACGTGTTCTGTTATCGATTCTAAGTATCCCCAGCCAACTTTTTTTCGAATATATTCCATGTACAGACTTTCGACCCTCTTCAGCTTTATTATATGTATAGATTTAAGCACATTACAATGCACTTATGGACGTCAGAGCTACACCTCTTACCCGAGAAGTATTATGACGGGCAAGAAACTCGGCGGGACTTATTTTTTCAAAACAGTTGCCGGCTATCATAATAAAAGCTAAGAGAAATTCTTTAAAATTAGTGTCAATTCATCACGTGACATACGGGGGTGACGTTTTCGTCATAACATGAGGGGCGGCCCCTCGCCGCGGCCGCTGCCGCTCCGCTCGTCGCTCGGCGACGGCCCGGGGGCCCGTAAAAAGTAAGGGCGCATAATTATATAGTGCCACTAAACTAATTTCACGATACATTGCCAACAAAATCTGTGCTTGGCACCGCCTCGCCTGCGAAATGTGATTTTTCATAACGAATCCGTTGATTACTACTGTTGTGTTATTTATTTCCGAATTGCTAATCATACACTTGGCCCGACGTTCGAAATTGCTTTCGATATTGATGAATAACTGATGAAGGAAATGAAGTTGGTGTGACCTTAAACTTATTTTGGGGGTATAGTCGCGTGCCCGTAATTATTGCTGTGGGGTCCTTAAAACAAAGTGACGTCAACACGTCGCTTGTTGGGAAATGAGTTATGGTAAATTAATAAAGTTCACTTAGACGTTGTTCCTACCTGTGAAATAAGAATATAATACGGGCTACTACGCGGAACGCGTATTGATTGGTCTACTATTTAATCCGGCATGTTCAAAGAGCTCAAAGAGGAGCCAGTGTGTTGACAGCCTCTTATTCCTTTAGCCGTCAACACAGTGAATCCTCCTTTTTGTAAAGGGTCGGCTACGATAGCAACTTACCATCAGGCGGGCCGTATGCTTGTTTGCCACCGTCGTGGTATAAAAAAAAAGATATTTAGTTTTCTCTTTTAATATGTTTTTTTTTACTATTAAAAACAACTTGAATATTAACGTCGGTAATTTAATGTTACCCGACCTTGATCTGGGCCTCTTGAGAAGACACAAATATTTTCTTAATAACAGCAACTATATTTAACCCTTTGACCACCAAAGACGCCAAATCACGCGCACGGAAAGTCGTGCCCGTAGTGCCAGCACGTGATATCACGTCCAAAATATAACCGCCTTAACTAGCGCGCTGGTGCTGATGGTACAGTTTTTCCGTCTGATGCTTGGCGGTCGAAGGGTTAGAAAAAAAAGTCGTGCCAAAATGTTTTCGACACCTTGCTCGCCAGGCTTCTGCAACTGACTGTACTCATAATACACCAGACTAGAACACCACACATTTGAAATTACGAAGCAATTGCATTCCAAGTGTAAACTACCGCTTGACAAGTTAGGAACAGTTTGTCTCAGAAAGCGGTCCGAAGATTACATTTCAGATTGCATCATAAACCGGCAGGAGGATTTGTCAAACGCTCGCCACAGACATTATGTCCAAATAGATGTCGTATGTTCTGTGATTATACATAGCTACATGGCACTAGAGCACTACATATCTGAATTTACGAAGCAATTGCATTGTAAGCAAGAACTACTGCTTGATAAGTTAGGAGTAGTTTGTCTAAGAAAGCGATCCGAAGATTACATTCCAGATTGCATCATGAACCGGCAGGAGGATTTGTAACCGCTGGCCACAGACATTACGTCTAAATAGATGTCGTATGTTCCGTGATTATACCTAGCTACATGACACTATAGCACCAAATATTCGAACTTTCAAAGCAATTGCATCGTAAGCGGGAATTACCGCTTGACAAGAGACGAGCAGTTTATCTCAGAAAGCGGGCCAAAGATTACATTCCAGATTGGTAGAGTTGAAAACTTTAAGTACGAGACTTGAAACTTCGTACGTTTACTGCTAATTAAAAAAATATAATTAATTTTAGAGTTTTTTGAATTTCAACCCCTAACGGGGTTAGAAAGGAGTTGAAAGTTTTTATAGAGATTCACTTTTTTTGTGACAGAATACAAACCCCGGGATAAACAAAAGATAGTTCTAATATCAAACATCACATGTTAAGAAGATGCAATAGGGAATGAAACTATGTATGAGGAGCCGTATTATACGCGTACGAAGTCGCGGGCGGAAAGCTTGAGTATAAATAAAAGTCACATGTACAGTCAAGGACTTTAATTGTTGAGACACTTACGTTTCCAGCTATTTTCTTTCATTTAATACTTCCATACCAATATTATAAATGGGAATGTGTATGTGTGTGTTTGTTTGTTTGTTTGTCCGTCTTTCACGGCAAAACGGGGCGACGAATTGATGTGATTTTTTAAGTGGTGATAGTTGAAGGGATGGAGAGTGACATAGGCTACTTTTTGTCTCTTTCTAACCCCCCACTTCCCTAAAATGGGGGGTGAAAGTTTGTATGGTTTGTTACCCCGAATTTAACGCGAGCGAAGCCGCGGGCAAAAGCTAGTACTCTATAAAATGTTCAATGTAAAGTGAACCCTAACTGGCTCAACAATTACAGTCCGTGACCGTAACGTGTTTATGCTTTACCATTTACATCACACTAAAGCACCACATATCTAAATTCACGAAGCAACTGTGTTGTAAGCAAAAACTACCGCTTGACAAGTTAGGAGCGGTTTATCTCACAAACGTAGAGCTTAGGTGGAAAAGGGGCTGTTATCGTGGTCTATCTAGACATACGTCTGTGCACCTGGCGAACTACACAGTGGGACTGAACAATATTGCGGTGTATGCACTGAATTCATTATTGGACCTGCTCTACTGTTGTATTGTAACTTTAGATACAATCTTGGATTAGAGGAGAGGAGTTGCAAATTACATACATATATGTACATGGAAGCATATCCTAATCTAGTATTAGTATACGAACTTTTTTTTTCTACTACTTATTAATATTCCCACTTTCTAACTTAGGTACCTCAATACCTCAATGTACCTACTATCGCGTAAGGAATACCAAAAAACCGGCCAAGAGCGTGTCGGGCCACGCTCAGTGTAGGGTTCCGTAGTTTTCCGTCCGTCACAGTAAGTGTCCCCACTTAAGAGTTAAAATAACACCGCCATGTAAGACGGGAGGAGGGCGTGCAACGCTTAACATCGTTGTCAAGTTTGCTGTGAAATTTAAAATAAATTAAAGTGTCAAAAGTGCAGTTTTGGTGACTAAACAGTGATTAAACGCTTAAGTGAACAATTCGGTATCTAATTATCACCTCAACTTTAAAATAGAACAGTAATTAGTAATAAAATAACCTGTGTTATAACTGTGTGAGTCAAAGCAAATTTATCGGAACAGTATAAAAAAAGTGTCTCGACTGAACGCGTAACATCTATGAACTTTGGCGGCGCTTAAGACTTTTCAGATAACAAGCCATACGCGCCGTTTACTTTGTGGCCTAGTACAGGAATAACCAGTATCCATATTGTTTTAACGTCGAGTTTAGTGTGCATCTTCCGACGACCATTTTAACATCTACCAACATATTTGTTTTGTGCCTACAATACTTTTTGTTTTGGCTTGGTCGTGAACAATTTTAGTAAAACTGTTTTAATTGACTGTCAATATGAAGTGCTCAGCCTGTCCTTTTCCCATTAGTGAATCAGACCTATTAGTATGCGTATTTTGCAAAAGTAATTACCACTATAAGTGTGTAAGCATGACAAGTGCAGAATATAAGGAATTGGTTCATTTGAAACGGGAGTGGCAGTGTCCTTGCTGTAATAATGTAACGTCCCGCAGAGGTGGCGCTGAACATACACCAATCCGAAGTCTAAACCAATTCGCCCCTCAACACCGCGGAATTCAACGGTGCGAGGAGGTTCACCAGTCCGAGGCCCGCAAGGATCAGCTTTCGGAATCCCACCAGGCGGACATGTCCTGTGACGGCTCATTGTTGGACCTTGATAATGAGTCTTACGCGGCGGGTAACCAATCAGTATTCCAGCCTCGTGGAGAGGACGTTGAAAGCCATATTTCATACAAAGCTTTTGCGGCACTTTTGGAATTGAAATTCTCACAGCTTAAAAATGACCTAGATAAACAAATTGAAAGCCTGAGGTTGGAATTCAATACTTCCACAAATTCATTAATGGCTGAAATAAAGGGACTAAAACAGAATGTCAATACTGTCACTGAAAAAGTAAATCTGCTTGAAAAGGAAAACGTAACTCTGAAGTCTCAATTATCTGAATGTAAGTCCAATACGAGTCCTGATACTCAAGTACTGCACGATGCGATAGCCCGGCTGGAAACGGAGTTGAACGACAGGGATCAGGTTATGCTATGTAATGACGTCGAGATCTCTGGAATCCCCGAGTTTAAGGAAGAGTCCACCGTACATATTGTCATGGCCTTGGCGACAAAGATTGGACTGAAATTGGAGGAGAACGATATAGTGTCTGCTGACAGGGTCGGTCCCGTGAGGGAGGAGACGCAACCCGGCGCTTCGGGTTCCGCGCGGCCGCGCCCGCGCCCTCTCGTGGTGCGGCTGGCGCGCCGCGCGCTCCGTGACGATCTGCTAAAAGGCGCGCGAGTACGTCGCGGTGCCACCACTGAGGGGCTCGGCCTGCCCGATCACGCCGCTTCAAAATTTCACATACACGACCGGCTTACCAGAATGAACCGAGTTTTATTCGGCAAGGCTAGGGAGAGAGGTCGTTTTGAGCAATGGCGCTTTATTTGGAGCAAAGAAGGAAGGATATATGCCCGAAAATCAGAATCCTCCAAAGTACATCGAATCCGGACCCAGAGCGATTTAGACCGTATTTTTCCTATGGTGCCTTCCGACCGTATTATATAGCACATATGTTTTTTTCGATCTCACTAAGTCCATAACATCAATGACTAGATGTATGAGTAATATGTATGCCCTTATTTATTTAATTACTATAACAATGATTCAGTGTCTTGATAATATGAGCATTTATTTGGTGAAGAATTACGATATGATTTTAGGTAAATTAAAAAATGCTTTAATGAAATTGTATATTAACATGTTCGTTTTTAATATCCAGATGAAATGTGTATTGCTCTTTTTATTTAATGTAATGTGCGTATTGAAACATATTATGTTCTACATTTATTTTAAGATTTTGTCAACACGCAAAAAAAACTCACAGCGTTACAAACAAAATAGCCTGCCTTGGTTCACACACATAAATATAAAATTATTTATTATTTTTATTTCTTGTCTCTGTTTAATATGAAACCTAAACATTTTAAATTTGGTCTGTTTAATGCAGGATCCATTTGTAGTAGGTCAAAACATAATGAGTTTTTAGTGGCTATGGAGCAACATAATCCGGAAATGATAGGCATCAACGAAACATGGCTGCAAACTGGCCAAGAGGGCCGAGCCCCGTCTGTGCCTGGTTACAGACTGCGTCACGTCCCTCGTACGATTGGTACGCGGAAAGGTGGTGGGGGAGTAGGTTTTTACATAAAAAACGGGTTAAATGTTAAAATTTGCAGACATCCTACTCACCCTGATGTTGAACAGATGTGGTTAAGGATTACAATAAATTCAATTCGTTTCATTGTGGGTACTGCTTATCGTTCACCATGGCTCAACATAGATATCTTTTTAGACTCCTTGAGTGAATCCATTGCATCATTTTCACTTTATGATCGTATTATTTTATGTGGCGATTTCAACATTAACATGCTTAATATAAATGATTCAAAAACTAAACAATTACAACAATTTTTAGAATGCAATAACTTAATAAATTATATATCAGAGCCAACTCATTTCACTGACCACAGTTCTACACTTATCGACCTTATTTGTACTGATGCTTCGATAATCAATGCCGAGGTGGACCATGTTGAACAATTGGGCGGTCATGCAATGGTTTTCGTAAACTTAAATATAAAAACATGCAAGATTGCGTCAAGTCTATATTATAATAGATCTTTGAATAAAATTGACCTATCTACCTTTAATAGTTATTTAAAACAATTAGATTGGAATAATATTTCACTATTAAATTCAGTTGATGAAAAGTTGGCTTTGTTTAACAGTTACATTTCGGAAATTTATGATTTTTGTGCTCCAATGGTAAAAAAAACAACACAGGTGACACCTAAGCCCTGGTTGACTGAGAACGTACGCTATATAATTAGTCTTCGTAACAAGGCGCAAAACAAATTTAAACGAACTAAATGTGAGTCAGACAAACAGAACTACAAAACTTTGAAACATTTGGCAAATACTAGTATGTTTTGTGAGCAAAAAGCTTACTTTGAGCAACACATTAATGTTAATTTAAATAATCCTAAAGTGTTATGGAAAAATTTAAAACGTCACATAACTCCAAACTTTAAGAATAACCCTGATTTGCCGCTGCACTTCAATGATCCTTCAGTTATAAACAAAAGTTTTTTAAATGTTCCGGGCAACAATTTTGTGGATAATGTCAGCCTAGCCTACTATAATAACCACCGGTACAACTCCTCCACATTCAGTTTGTGTACCATAGACGAGACCATAGTTGCAAAACTTTTACTCACTACAAAGTCCAATGCCATGGGTTACGATGGAATAACATTCGATATGATTTTAATGACTCTTCCGTTAACGTTAACAGTAATAACTGATTTGATTAATACCTCTATTTTAACGTCTGAAGTGCCCTCAGTTTGGAAAACTGCTATTGTACGGCCAATCCCAAAAATAAACGACCCGAAGGATCTGAAGGATTTGCGCCCAATCAGTATTTTGCCCTACTTATCTAAGATACTAGAAAAGGTAGTTTATGACCAGGTTTCAAAATATCTGGATTATAATAACATACTGCCTGAAAAGCAGTCAGGATTTAGAAAAAAACGAAGTACTACTACAGCTCTTCTCGATGTTATTGATGAGGTTCTGGCTGCGCAGGACGTTGGCCATGGCACAATTATGGTATTGTTGGATTTTTCTAGGGCATTTGATTGTATAAATGTTCCACTCTTGCTCTCGAAGCTGCGGTACTATGGTTTTGATGAGAAAGCCATACGATGGTTTCGTAGTTATTTTAATAACCGTAGGCAATTTGTTAAGCTACCTCAAAAGGATGGTTCTTCCCTAGAGTCAGAGCAAACCGTTGTGGAAAGAGGAGTGCCACAAGGATCAATATTAGGGCCTCTATTATTTATCTTGTACAGTAGCGATATCATCAACTGCATCAAATACTGTAAATACCACCTTTATGCTGATGATTTACAAGTTTTTCTGTCGTTTCATCCTCAAGACTTCGCTTCCGCGGTCGAAAAATTAAATGAGGATCTGAAACGCCTCTCCGAGTGGTCATCTGCGAATTGTTTGGTCCTTAATCCTACTAAATCCAAATACATGGATCTACTATACTAGGATCATTAAAACAAACCAACACCATTATTTCAAAACAGCCAAACATTAGGATTGACGATGTGAAAGTGGATCGTGTCGATGTGGCGAGAAATCTTGGACTTTGGCTGGATACAAATTTGCGTTTTGAAAAGCATGTGATAGACGTTGTCCGAAATTGTTTTTACCGTTTAAAGGTCAAAATTTTCTTACTGTGGCTCTAAGAGTGAGACTCTGTGAAGCTCTGGTTTTATCTAAACTTAATTACTGCCTTGCTGCGTATGGTTCGTGCCTTCTTGCGCGATCGTGGCGTCTTATACAAAGAGTTCAGAATGCTTGTGCCAGATTTTGTTTCAGGATCCCTCCTCGTACTTTCATCACACCATTCTTGAATAATGCGGGTATACTGAAAATGGCGGCGCGTCATAAACTCATGTTTGCTTGTCTGCTATTTGATACAATTACAACAAAGCAGCCATCTTATCTCTATAAGAAACTCATGTGGTTTACGAAAAGTAGTGCCCACCACCAAATGAGACCCTCACGTGCAATAGTGTTACAGGTCCCCCAGCACACGTCTGCCGCATTTAAAGGGAGTTTTAGATACCTCGCAACTAAATGTTGGAATAATATACCACCACCAATTCGTCAGATAAAGAGTAAAGCAACATTTAAAGTAAAATATCGACTTCATCTTTTTAACCAACAAAAACAAAACAATTAAATCTATAAATTCCCTTAATTCTATGCTTCAGCGAAGAGAAGGAAAAAAAAAATACTGGCATCCGCGCACACATTACATTACACTCAAACATACCTACATACGCACAGACACACTATAATAGGTACGCTCGCTTCACGCACAATTTAGCATATTACTGTGTTATTTTTTATAGTCTAGTCTATTTATAATTCCTTTTTTAAAGCGTTGCACGACCATTTTGTAAATAAGGTACTGGCAGAATACCAGCGATGTGGCTTGCTGCATCACCATGCTGAGCCAGCGCCGTTTCTCTGCCATGACACATGGCTTCCTGTTGACGTGCATAAAAGTTATTAAGTTGCATGCCTTTTTAGTTTCTTTTTGTAATTTTACTTTGTGTTGATGTTTATGCCATGTATGTTGTGGGTATGAATAAAGAAATTATCTATCTATCTATCTATCTCTATCTAAGATATGATATGAGAATTCCACGTACAGCGACATCTATCGGCAAATTAAGTAAACTATTGCGCGCGAGCTTAAAGTATGGAAGATGATTTTTATGGGATAATTATTTATTGCGTGAAACGATTTTCACCGTTTTTACTTTATTTGAAAGCACGTCATTTCATTGTGATTTTGTAGAAATTACAGGTACAATAAACTCCTGCTTATACGGTTAAATTACAAACTTATTTCAGAAATTATTTTGTATTTTTTTTCCAAAAACTATTCAACCTTTCAAGTTCAAAATAATTTTCCTAGAAAGTTTTTATAAAGTTCTACTTTTGAGATTTTTTTCATATTTTTAAAACTTATGGTTCAAAAGTTAGAGGGGGGGGACACATTTTTTTTTACTTCTGGAGCGATTATTTCCGAAAATATTTACATTATCGAAAAATGATTTTAGTAAATATTCCCCTATTCATTTTTAAATACCTATCCAACAATATATCACACGTTAGGGTTGAAATGAAAAAAAAATTCACTCCCCACTTTACGTATAGGGGAGGTACCCTAATAAAACATTTTTTTCCACTTTTTATTTTACCACTTTGTCGGCGTGCGTGTATTAGTACTAAATTTCAGCTTTCTAGTGCTAACGGTCACTGAGATTATCTGCGGACGGACGGACGGACGGACGGACGGACGGGCAGACATGGCGAAACTATAAGGGTTCCTAGTTGACTACGGAACCCTAAAAAAGGAAAACAATATTAACCAAGCAGCAACTAAGTAACTATAACTGTGATAAATATGTATGCATGCATGCAATACCGGTATTGCTTGTATGGGCTAATACCGGAATTCCGGGATTGCCCTTACAAGCAATGCCGGTATTGCATGCCCTAATGCCCCCCCAAAAACCCAAATAGGTAGTGTAGACACGGCTTGCTAATAGTTACTGCATGGAATTTGCAGCGGAAATGTCCTTCCACACTTTGTCCCTTGCATTGTTGACTTTAATTGTCTTAACCAGGTACCACAAATAATAGATCAGTAAACACACAAGTCACATAAAGTTGTACAACTATATCCTGAAAAAATATTTGGTCCAAAATCAATGAAACTGTTTCCTTATTTAAAGTAATTTCACGCATCTTAAACTCCCTCTCACTAAATTGATAACCCGCAAAGAATGTCACTTAGTAAGTCAACCAAGATTTCATATCGCATAATTCATTATTAATAACAAAGGGGGACCGTAAAGAATAGCGCGAAATTCTAGTGTTGAAATACTTTGGAGCATGTAATGGCCATTTCACGCCGCCCGCCGCGAGCGGACTTCGTCTCCATTTAATAATTACGGCCAGGGAAGAACTATTACCGCAGTGCTGATTGAATAAACAGTAGGGAGAATATTAAAAAAAAGCTATCCATTTATAACAACTATATATAACGAACTTTTTCTTTTGTATGTGGATGTCAAATAGGGCCTTTTTACTTGAAAAAGTGACCGTTTTATTTTGCCGTTTGTCTGTGGATCGGTCACTTTTTATCAAAAATTTACAGTTTTCAAAAAGGAGTCTATAGGTTCTTAAAGGGTAGGCAACGCGCATGTGAATCCTCTCGGGTTGCAGGCGTCCAAAGGCTACGGTAACTGCTTACCATCAGGCGGGCCGTATGCTTGTTTGCCACCGTCGTGGTATTCAAAAAAAGTGTGGACCTGATATTGATTTTTATCATAAAAAAGGTCCGGGAAGCATATTCCAACTAATTAATGTCTAAATTATATCCTTTGACATCAATTAGTAAGTTCCGAGTCCACGAAGAAGACATCACAGGATACGAAAGTATATAAGTAGGTGCCAGGAGGACTTAACCTTGAACTTTGCAGTCGACACGCAGCTGGCGTGTATTCGTTTTCGGAAAATGTTTACAGGATGGTAAGATTCGTAAGCTTCGTTACTAAAACTATCATGTTTACTGCGACTCAACAGTGCTAAAAGTAGCGTGATTAAACACTCGAATATACACCTTACTGGAAAGACTTAAAGTCTTCACAATCACCCTACATTTTATGACTCTGGACTAGACGGGGGGTAGCGTATACCTACCGTAATTATAGTTTCTGCAAAGCTTACGCTGTCGACGTAGCATATCAGTAATTACCTTGTAGCCGTTACACCTATATGCAATACGCAAGGTAACATTAAAGATGCAAGAACCAATAGAGCAGTAATAACAGAAGCATTAATAAACTCGCGAGCAAAAGTATACTGAAGGAAGATTTGCTGGAGGAGTGGGATGCTATTCCTCAGGAATATGTCACAAAGTTAATAAGGTCCATGAAAAAACTCTTAAATTGTGGGCTTGGGGTGGTATTATCAAGTTATTATTTTATAATGATAAATTGTTTTTTCCGAGAAATTTGCCTTTTATTCTAATTTTCTCTGATTTATTTTTGCAGCACTTTGCGACTACTTTCAGTATTATGTTTTTTTTTCAGTCTTCGGACATGAAATTTTATAAGATTTACCAATTTTCTAATGCGTTACAATATTAGCTTTCATTTGGTACCATAATTTTCAGATTTGGATATAAAATTACAAAGATATTGGGAGTGTGACGTCACGGCCACGTCACAACGCAACAGCAACCGGAGCAGCGGGGTGCGACGCGCGGCGGGCAGAGAGCACCGGCCGCGTCCCCTCCGCGCAACCACCGCCGCCGCGCACCTATATAACCCGGCGCGCACCGAGCCTCCAGGCAGTCGATGTTTCGAGCTCGCGCTAGAAACAACGGCTGCACGGTCCGGCGTTGCGGCGCGCGTCCATCTCGCGTCGTCCCGGGCTTCCCTAGGGCCGAGTCCTGAATAGGCCGCGCGTGTACTCGCGTCGACACGCCGCAGGACTCTTCCTTCCTTTCCCCCCGTAGTATAGCCTATCCTGACCGCGCGTGTGCTCGCGTCGACAAGTCGGAAGGTTATCCCCAGTACCCTAACCCTCTAAACCTGAATAGGCCGCGCGTGTACTCGCGTCGACACGCCGGAGGTTTCCTGATACCTGTTCCCCGGGGAACACTCCGCTATCCCACTAATCCAGGGCTCTCGATGCCAACCAATCGCGTGATACCGGGTTTGTTTATAATTGAGACTACCGTGTCTTCATAGCCCGCTCCCTTCAGGGGCGGATTAATGCTAATTAGGTTAAGGTTGCTTTACTGATAATAAAGGGCGTAAAAGACCCAGATTTGTTAAAGGTAACCGTGTGTTTTTAATCACCTGATCCTCCATACCCTGAGTTAGCCTGGAAACCTTCGCAGAGCCCCTCAGGCTGAAGGATATGTATGGTTCGCTCTCAGCGACAACCATTACATTTGGCGCCCAACGAAAAAACTCACGAAAGGAGTTTTGGTTCGCTCAGGAGGATCACATAGATAAATAAATAAATTTAAATACAAATAAATAAATAAATTTAAATACATATTACACTCGACGCATCCCGCCCACCCGTTCAAGGGTATAGGTAAGGTGATAATTAACCGTTACATTCACAGAGTAGCCCCGTTGCCTAGCCACCGTCCTCCAGCCTAACGTCAGCAACCAAGGAAGCCAGACCCGTCCGTACCCAACACGTGGTAAGTCGAAGCCGCTATCCCAGATCGCCTTCCGCTGAGCAAACTGGTGAGTGAGACCCGTATATCCCGACGCGTCGACCTAGCCAGACCGCGAAAATGCCAACGGCCTGGATCTACCATTTAAATAAAGCAGAATTAGTTCAGCAAGCCGAAGCGAGACAAATACAGACCGAAGGTCTAAATATGGAGCAAGTAAGAAAAAATGCAAAGTGATGCAATACTTTTGCCCGCGAGTGTAGTTTAAGAAAAATAAGTATGAACGCTGGTACCCTAGCAAAGAGATGGCTTACTTCTAAACAATGCTCTTGTAGAGGAAAACATCGTGAGGAAATTGAACTTATCCCAACAAGGTGTAGTGTAGGTCCCTCTCTAATCTGGAAGCTCAGACAGCTGTCGATGTCGTTAAATCCAGTGCACCTTGGTGCGGGCACTGGTTATACGACCAAATCCCAAAGATCCGTCGATTTTTAGGATTATATAACCAGAAACGCCAGAAACATAACCCGGGGTATTTTAGGTTAAAACGGAAAGCGCCGAGATGAGGAGAAAGACAGCCATCTTCTAAATTAGAATATGAAACAAAACACTTTAAAAGTACCTTTGAGGCCTTTTGTTCGGCTGTCGTCAAAAGTGTCAGAAAATATGATACCAATTTAATATCAGGATCCGTGCGTCAAAAGTCAAAATTTACGATTTCAATGTAAACCAGGTCCCCTTGAAGGTGTCAAGTCGGTCTACAAACTTAATCTATATATATATAACTCAAAGGTGACTGACTGACATAGTGATCTATCAACGCACAGTCCAAACCGCTGGTTCTCGAGATTCCAAATTTGGCACGTAGGTTCCTTATAAGGTCTAGGGGTGCGCTAAGAAAGGATTTTTCAAAATTCATCCCCTAAGGGGGTGAAATGGGGGTCCAAAGTTTGTATGGGGAAACAAGATTAGTTAGTCTATTTTATTCGAAACTTCACAAAAGTATTCCTAACAATAAATGAGTAAATACGTGTTGCAGGTTTTTTGAGAATTCAACCCCTAAAAGGGGGAAATGTGGTCAAAAAGTCTGAAAATCAACATGGGTATTGTTTCTATGGTTTATCGGGTCGTTGAAACAACAACGATTTTAAAATCCGACGTGGCGGACGTGAAATACTATCTCCCCTGTTAGGGTACAATGGGGTTGAAATGTCTAAATATCCATATGGACACAAAAACGATACCGTTTTTGTGATTTTATGGGACGTTAATTAAGAAAATGGCATCGATTTTGAAATTTAATATTGTGGACATAAAAATTCTTGAAAGTATTTGTCCCAAATTGCAATCTTCTTCTAAATATATAAAAGAAGAAACTGACTGACATATCAACGCACAGCCCAAACCGCTGGTTCTAGAGATTCCAAATGTGGTACGTAGGCTCCTTATAAGGCATAAGGATGCACTTAGAAATTATTTTTAAAAATTTACCTCCTAAGGGGTTCAACTATTTTATTCCAAACTTTACAGGAGTATTCCTAACGATAAATGAGAAAACAAGTGTTTCAGCTTTTTTGAGAATTCAACCCATAAGGGGGAAATGTGGTGACAAAATTTAAATATCAACATGGGTATTGTTTCTATGGTTTATCGGGTCGCTGATTACGAAAATCAACACTTAAGGGGGTGAAATGGGGGTTGATAGTTTGTATGGGGAATTTTTAAACGTTGAACCAATTTAGATGAAACTTGGTATAGAGATAGTTTGTGTACCGGGAAACGACATGGGACAGTTTTTATCTCGAAAATCGATCTTTAAGGGGGTGAAATGGGGGTTGGAGGTTTGTATGGGGATTTTTTTACCGCGAACCGATTTAGATAATTTTGTTGTGGATATAGTTTGAGTCCCAGGAAACAATATAGAATATTTTTTAAGCCGAAAATCAATCTTAGAGGGGTAGAAAACGTGTTGGTAGTTTGTATGGCGAATTATTAACCGCTGAACAGACGATTGAAATGAAACTTGGTACATATTACATAGATTGAGTCGCGGTAAACAATATAGGATAGTTTTTATCTCGAAAATCAACCCTCTAGGGGGTGAAACGGGGGTTGAAAGTTTGTATGGGAAATTAATAACCGTTGAACCTATTTAGATGATTTGGTATGGAGATATTTTGCGTTCTGGGGAAGGATATATAATAGTTGTTATCCCAGAAGTCATTCCTTAAGCGGGTAAAAAGGAGAGTGGATTACTAATTCCACGCAAATGAAGTCGCGGGGAAAAGCTTCTATTCAAGAGTAGAAATCTGTATTAATCATAATCTCTCAGTAGTAAGTCATTGATGGCGTAACAATTAAACAATTATTGCAATAATTTCTTTAAAATAAAAAATGTGGGAACCGCCGTCTTCAAAACGTGGTATACCGAAACCTCCAGAATGTAACGAATACTTTTCCGAAAACCGCTTCTAAATCATTTCAGCGAAACGCAAGATGATCGCGGACAAACATACATTCCTACATACAAACATACGAGTCTAACTGAGAACCTCCTATTTTAGTACTTTTAGTACGCGGGCGAAGCCGCGGGAAAAAGCTAGTTATGATATAAAATAATAAGAAGAAATAATTTTAAATAAAAAAGAACCGACTTCACTTAGCCTCCACCTTTCTAAAAGCAAATGCTCGTACTGTTGTAAAAAATACTTAAATCACTATAATAGTTGAAGAGTTCCCTCGATTTCTCCAGGATCCCATCATCAGATCCTGACTTGATGATAATGGGACCAACTGTAACTCTCTCTGGACTCTTTCAAAAAAAAAATCACAGATTTCGTGTCTCACACGACTATCGAGCACATTGGGAATGAATCTACGGAAGTCGAAAAAATATTGTCGCTGAGCGACGACAAAGTCGGGATATGGGTTATAAAATAAAACTGCGACGTTGAATGATAATTATTTTATTCTTAGATTAACATAAGTATCCTCGACATAACGCCTGTGAGCCAGAGTTGGGCAAAAATTAACATGATTGAAACTAAAGTTAAAAATGAGAACGTTACTCATAATCATATGAACATGATTACGAATTCAATCATGAGCTTTCTAATCTGATTGACCACCAACATGAGTAAATCATGTCGATTTCTAGTTTCACTCATGATTAGCTGAAGTGATTACATTAGTAAGACAGTATGCTTAGTTAAACTAACGATTTAGTTGATTAGATGATTAGATTTTGATTAGATTTTGCGTAGCTACTAGCTCCTTCACTTTTTTCCCTGACGAAACAGAGGCGGTACCTAGGTGAGTATAATATACATTTAGGATAAATGGCTATTTTTGACAATATTTCTAATGGTATCATTTGGCGGTTGGCGCTTACGTCTTAAGTTGTATAGTGCAGATTCAATATAGAGCAAGCAAGCAAAAGCGTAAATGCCAGTGGCAAATGTTACCTTTACCAACCATTACGTTACTTTGACAATTTTTTTGTTAGTTTTTGGTATGAGTGTACAAATGAATGCTCCCATTTAACTTTGAAACGGCCTGTTCAGTTTTATTGGGGTTTTAGGCTACAGTTAAGGCAGCTATCACACAGCTGCGGTTTCCACATCCGCTTTTCATTCGCATTCTCATTCTCATTATCATTCTCATTCTCATTCTCATTCTCATTCTCATTTTCATTTTCATTTAGGATAATGAAAATTTCTACATATGTATCTGGTTCAATATGTGAAATTCAGAACAAACGCCTTATTCAAGTAATAATATAAATCAGCTTAAGAACACTCTAATCATACATTCGTCAATCACATTGAACAAGTTAGTTGATTAGCGTTAATTTAGTTTCAATCAGCGCCCGTCGTTAATAATTTACTCATGGCGAAATTACTTGATTGTTTTGTGTTATGATTTAATCAGCGATTATTCAATCAGCGATGATTAGTAATCGATCACCAATTTTAATCAAGTATGCCCAACTCTGCTGTGAACAAACAAATTGAAAAATTTCCACACGCATATCGAAGTTTGAATAATTGTCGCCGTGGCGCCTAAGTAATACATATTTCATTTTTAGATTAATGAGCAGGATATAATAATGTTCAAAGTACAAGAAAATTATTAAATTACAAATCCGTAGTCAACTCGAGAAATGGTAGCCACATAGCTAAATAATTTTTAAGCAAAAAAAAAACCGACTTCTTCAATGGGGGAAGCCGGTGAAAGATTATTGTAGATGGTGCACTCTATACAATGAAATAACTTGCTTAACAAACACAGCGAAGAGGACAAATCGTCAAACGTGAACTATGCGTCGTTAAAGAATTCCTTTCTCATTTTACATTTCACATGTTTATGGCATCAGCCGCAGTTCCACTTCATCAATATGTCACTGTTTTCAATGAAAATGCTTGATTTGTTGATTTAAATACAAAAATCACTTTATGTATGCCTTTAAGATTTGAGAAGTTTCCTCGATTCCTCCTGGATCCCATCATCAGAACTTGAGCTTGACGAAAATTTGTCCTGACAATCAAACTTGCTTAACAAACACATCGTAGAGGAGAAATCGCCAAACGTGAATTATGCGCCATTGACGAGTTCCGTTCTGATCATCATCAGCAGTTCCACTTCATCAAATGTCACTCTTTTGAATGAAAATGCTTGATTTGTTGATAAAAATACAAAAATCACTATGTGTTTGCCTTTAAGATTTGAGGAGTTCCCTCGATTCCTAATGGATCCCATCATCAGAACTTGAGCTTGACGAAAATTTGACCTGACAATCTTACTTGCTTAACAAACACCGATGTGTGTTCGATAAGAGGAGGAATCGCCAAACGTGAACTATGCGTCGTTGAAGAGTTCCCTTCTGATCATCATCAGCAGTTCCGCTTAATCAAAAGTCACTGTTTTGAATGAAAATGATTGATTTGTTGATAAAAATCACTACATATATGCCATTAACATTTGAGGAGTTCCCTCGATTCCCCATGACGGAGTTATGGAGTAACAAACATTAAAAAAAAAACAAAAAAAAACAAAAAAAAAAAAAACGTACACGCCGAATTGAGAACCTCCTTTTTGAAATCTTGAAGTCAGTTAAAAAATAATAATGTGAAAAATGTCGTTCTGACTTTTTTCAAAAAGGTTAGGCTACAGGGCAGACCCTTAACTCGATCGTCTTTTTTTAGGCTTAAATTGTAGCTGACTAAATAGTCCAGAGGAGTTCTTCTCAAATTTTTGATATCATTCTTCGTTTCCAAAATATCGAACGCCAAAATCAAAAATTTGGAAAAAATTGATTATTTTTTTCACTATTCCGGCCATAACTTTTTTCTTTTTTGATTTTCTCGAAAACTTCTTTTTGCATCTAACAGCTCTCGTAAATATGAGTCTGAGCCATTTTTGAATATCATATCTTTACAACTTTCCGAGTTAAGGGGAATTCCGGGGGGGGGGGGGGTATAAGGGGATCGCACTTTTTCGTGAAATCGGGGCCTATACTGGAACGAACGAAAAGACATTTCCAATGTCAAAAATGAATCTTGTACAATTGTACAACGTCAGCAGTTCGCACGACGCTGACCGCAAACCGTGCGGGGGATTAGGAATTTTCCACGGTTCGCGATCCAATTAATTTAAAAATCGCCATAACATCGAACCCTCGGCTTTATTGTTATGTAAATTTGCGCAAACTTCGCAGGCAGACGCAGGCATGACTAATTGTTAATTCGGGTAATGCGCTTACGAGTGGGATACCGCTCATCCCGCGCGGTAATAAAGGATTACGCCCGACCTGACCGCTCCGACACTGCTGTTTGCTTGAGGGCGCGATTCTATATGACGTCACGGATTTTCTCAACTGGGTGAAGGTTGTACCTACGGCTTAAAAAATATCTTAACAGTGGAATTAGCTACTTTGTTGAATTGAAGCAAATCGTATTGTAAATAAACACGTTTTCTTTCAACAAAGATATTAATTGGGCTGGAAACTAACAAAACTATACCAAGCACTAAAAGTTTCAAATAACCAATTAGGTACCAATTAATTGCTAGGCAGGGTGTGAAATGATTATTTTAAATTAATCAATAATAAATATTATGGGGCAATCTTACTCAAATCAAAATAAGCTCAATAAGATTTGAGTTGTATTTTCTATACATTTACCTAGAATAGGCGTACAGTACGTGCCCTATTTGACTCTTTTTTAACACTAAAATTTCTTTTGAAAATAGTTATAAACATTTTTCTCGGGCTAGAGATTCCACGGAATACCAGGGTTTTACCAACCACACCAAGATGACATCTCATAATACTTGGTAGGTAATGGATGCAAAAAGCAGTCCAGTTAGCACAGTGAGTTTTATTCCATCTGAATGCTGAAAACGGGTGAAGGTTCTATACCTCAACCAGTTACAGATATAATACTCAAATCATTTGCTATGCTCATATGTACATATTTTGTCTAATAGCGAAATCGAATTAAAGATGCGAAGTACTTCGCATCTTACCTACAACCGAAGGATTATGTCGATATACCTCGGGGAGATGCCGATGGTCGCCGAGGCAGAATTCGCCTTGAGCGGTGACTGCAAACCGAAAGATGCATTTAGAAAAGATCTCATACAAAGTTTGGTGACGTAAGATGAAAATAGCGCAGCACCGGCAGTTTAATGGGGAAGTTCATGCTAATGACCTATTCCCACTACGGGACGTTTTTCGTCCGCTATGAGGATGATGGGTCTCGATTACTTTCACACTGGTTTACCCAAGAACTCCTCTGCTCTCGCCGCATTTGCGCAACCATTATAGCGCACGGGCTGGAATTAGTCGTAGTTTTACGTTAGTAGCTGGTATTAGTGTCCTCGTAAATCGAGCCAACTTTCACGGGCGTAAAACAGCAACGCTATAAATTTAAAGGATGAAGCAGAAGATGGTTTTTACAATCTTCTCTTTGTTTGCGAGTTCAAATTTCCTACCTAGGTAAATCTAACTAGATTAAACTAGTTTAGCTCACAGAGATAACTTAAAACGAGAAACATAGGAGAAACGGGGGGGCGTGATGTATTTTTTTCCTTAGGATTAATTAACATTGACAATAAAAGTTTACACAGCACTCAGAATTATAAACGCACTTTAGAGAATTGACAAGCAATTTGCAGATGAAAATTGTTGTGTATTGTTAAAATTTAAAACTCCATACCCGTTTCGATGAAAATTCTGTAAGCTGATCTTCGTCTTGTTGAGTCTTGGAGGGGCATTCGGAAACGTAAGAACTGATGAAAGATTATTGGTCCATGGAACTGATTAAGATGACAATTAATAACAGTGAACGGTTAAAAGCATTTAAATTGTATTAAGGAAGTAGCTCTGAAAAATGGGCCATATTTATGACACCAAGCCGTTTATTTCAGTATAGACAGGCGCGGATATAGGAGGAGGTGGGCAACAGGAGCCGTATCCTACGGGGGCCATAGGTGCGGTGCGCAAGATTTTTTATGAAGGAAATTGCCCCCCCTCAATGAAATCCTGGATCCGCGGATCCGCGAGCCGCACACGATGTTTGACGTATCAAATTGTTTAGTTAGGCAATGAAAAAACTTTGATTGACCAATCACAACTATTCAAATAGCAGGAAATGTGAATCGGATCATGTTCAAACCCGGTTTTTACTAAGGTCGCCATCGATGTATTCGTAGGATAATAAAGACTTTATAGTATCATTTTAGCATAGCAAGTAGTGTGAATTCGTTTAAGAATAACACCGCAAAAAGAATCCCGAAAGACACGACTAGACAGAACGAATGCATGTTTCGAGGCAGCGTTCATTGATGCAACTCGTTCGGTGAATTAGTGAAGCTGTGAACGATATAATGGCCGGTGATAAAAGAGCGACTAAATCGGAAGCGAACCAAGAACAAAGGACAGTTCAAATTGTAGCATTGTGCGCCAACGGCCGGGAAAGCGACGCGTCCGCGAAGAATAGAGTCATTTGCCTTTAACAACATTAGCAGCCCTGACCCTCATGCCATCAGTTTTTGTTTGTTAATCTACAGAAAAGGGCGTAACTCATTTTGTCAACTCGTAATTTAATTTCGCTTGAACCCCAACAGCACGCGTCCGCTCGCCCGCTTGTCCATTTGTATTCTTGTTTACACGCAGATTTTCATAATAATAGGCACCGAAATTAATTGACGATGGCGTTTAATTGTACGTGAATATAATTGTTACTTCAAATAATGCCAAATCTTTGTTGACCTTATGATAAATTAGGTCGTAAATTTCCAATCGCAGAAACGCGCCGCTGTCCCATCGTTACCCGAAACTTTAATAACTCCTTGCAATATAAAACCCACCAGCCTCCCGGCAAAGGTGACGGCACGCTTTTAGAAATGCTTAAAATGCAATTTTACAAGAGTACTTTTATTTATGGCCCCCAAAAATGTAAAATGCAAACGTTTTATTGCGGGGCTCTGCAAAAATACGAAGAACAAACAATGGCCCTGTTATCCCAAGACGGGGGATGTCAGAACATATTTGCCCGTTTACCGGCCGCGTGGGGCGGAACACGTCTTAAGTAGGCACCGAGGGCAGGTAAGGGCCCGCAGCCGCTAGCCTATGGAAAACGCAAGCAACCGAGGCGAGTACTCATGCTTGCAAGCCATTATAACTGTAATCACGAGATGTATAAAAACTATTCTAAATCGGGGATCACGCATAGATTGGATCACCTGAAAGTTCAACGCTTCCCTCATCAAGCGACTGCAACAACGTTCCAGGACCGAGACTTACTCGCGAATATATTTATAAAAACTAAATTAGCCTAATCGCATCAAACCGAATGTAAACAGACTTAATCTTAGACCCTTTTAAACAAATGAAGATCCAAAACAACGATAAACTTGATTAGTTGGGCCAACAAAAAGATTTCATTTTGATAATCAACGCATATTGTTGCAGAGATTTATTACATTTGCATTGGGATCCGTCGTCGACCTCTCGTTCAATGAAGCGACGGGCGACGGGAGAAAGTGTAGTGTTAAATGATTTAGCCAATCTCGAAATAATTTGAACAGATAACTTGGTTAGTTCTCGAACAAAGCAATTTCATATTATGCCACTCAATTATTAAAATGTCTGAGTGCCTCAATCAAGCTTTAACCTGCTGATGTGATCAATTATAAAAACTGAATACAATTATTAAAAAATAAGAACATACTAAAAAACCGGCCAAGAGCGTGTTGGGCCACGCTCAGTGTAGGGTTTCGTAGTTTTCCGTCCGTCACAGTAAGTGTCCCCACTTAAGAGTTAAAATAACACCGCCATGTAGGATATGGTATGAGCGTTCCACGTACAGCGACATCTATCGGCAAATTAAGTAAACTATTGCGCGCGAGCTTAAAGTATGGAAGATGATTTTTATGGGATAATTCTTTATTGCCTGAACCGATTTTCACCGTTTTTACTTTATTTGAAAGCACGTCATTTCATTGTGATTTTGTAGAAATTACAGGAGTGCGATTTTTGAATCTCACCAAGTGACTAATTCTCACCGATGTGAGTGATTTATTGTGACTAATTCTCACCGATGTGAGTGATTTCCGAAAGTAAATCACTCACATCGGTGAGAATTAGTCACTTGGTGAGATTCAAAAATCGCACTCCAGGTACAATAAACACTGCTTATACGGTTAAATTACAAAATTAGTTCACAAATTATTTTGTAATTTTTTTTCAAAAACTATTCAACCTATCAAGTTTTTATAAAGTTCTACTTTTGAGATTTTTTCATATTTTGGAAAACTTATGGTTCAAAAGTTAGAGGGGACACATTTTTTTTTTACTTCTGGAGCGATTATTTCCGAAAATATTTACATTATCAAAAAATGATTTCTTTAAACCCTTATTCATTTTTAAATACCTATCCAACAATATATCACACGTTAGGGTTGAAATGAAAAAAAAAATCACTCCCCACTTTACGTATAGGGGAGGTACCCTAATAAAATATTTTTTCCACTTTTTATTTTACCACTTTGTCGGCGTGATTGATATACATATTAGTACCAAATTTCAGCTTTCTAGTGCTAACGGTCACTGAGATTATCCGCGGACGGACGGACGGACGGGCAGACATGGCGAAACTATAAGGGTCCCTAGTTGACTACGGAACCCTAAAAAGGGGACACCGATTTTGGTAACGAAGTATGTTTGTATTCTGACTTACCTTCTAAGTAAAAAAATATTTATTTCAGCTGATTATCGGTCATTAAGTGTTTCAACAAGTGTATAATTTACCTATTTACTGTTGACAAATCACACATATCACAAAAATCCTAAAAAATAAGCCTTGAAGCTCAAACAAACGCTATTTCCTCACGTATTATTTATTTAAGGTGATGTTCCAAGAGCGGGCAGATTGTTCTTGACGCGGCGACTTTGTGCAGATAGCGCACATTACCCCGCTCGGGCTCGCCCCAACTCTTGAAGGATCCTGGCTACGTGTTCCCATCGCAAGACAATCGTACATTTTGAGGAACCAGTGTCGAGTACTCCCCGAATACGCAAAGTTCTGCTTAGTTTCAGATCACAGAATACTGGTTCCCTTGAGAGCTCATCAGCTTGTCGGCGCCCGGTAAGAAATGACAATACACCCTGATGCGAAATTTTTATAATAAGCTTCGCCGAGATTACACCTTGTACCCATCTATTTTTAACGCGACGGGCGGAGGTGGGACATTTTTATTGCCTCTGAGCTCTAGATTAGTTTTGTTCCGTGAATTTGATGCATATAAAATGAGCTCGATTATTCAACACCCTGCGCAAGTTGCATCCTATTGTACTATGAATATAAAATGACGCCATATGACAACTTACGTCTTAACATTTGTATGCAGCACCCTCGTGCGTGAATGAGCGGGACTCTGGTGATTTTATCTTTATTAGTTAGTAACTTTAAATAATAAATTATCTTTATTACGTGACGTTTTAAGAGAGTTCGTGACTACGGGTCATGAACTGTTTTTTAGGGTTCCGTAGTCAACTAGGAACCCTTATAGTTTCGCCATGTCTGCCCGTCCGTCCGTCCGTCCGTCCGCGGATAATCTCAGTGACCGTTAGCACTAGAAAGCTGAAATTTGGTACTAATATGTATATCAATCACGGCGACAAAGTGGTAAAATAAAAAGTGTTTTTTTTTTTTTTTATTAGGGTACCTCCCCTATACGTAAAGTGGGGAGTGATTTTTTTTTTCATTTCAACCCTAACGTGTGATATATTATTGGATAGGTATTTAAAAATGAATAGGTGTTTCCTAAAATCATTTTTCGATAATGTAAATATTTTCGGAAATAATCGCTCCAGAAGTAAAAAAATATGCGTCCCCCCCCTCTAACTTGTGAACCATAAGTTTTAAAAATATGAAAAAAATCTCAAAAGTAGAACTTTATAAAAACTTTCTAGGAAAATTATTTTGAACTTGATAGGATGAATAGTTTTTGAAAAAGAAATACAAAATAATTTCTGAACTAAGTTTGTAATTTAACCGTATAAGCAGGTGTTTATTGTACCTGTAATTTCTACAAAATTACAATGAAATGACGTGCTTTCAAATAAAGTAAAAACGGTGAAAATCGGTTCACGCAATAAAGAATTATCCCATAAAAATCATCTTCCATACTTTATGCTCGCGCGCAATAGTTTACTTTATTTGCCGATAGATGTCGCTGTACGTGGAACTCTCATATCATATCCTACATGGCGGTGTTATTAACTCTTAAGTGGGGACACTTACTGTGACGGACGGAAAACTACGGAACCCTACAGTGAGCGTGGCCCGACACGCTCTTGGCCGGTTTTTAAAGGATACGTTGCTATCAAATTGCATGAAAATGACAGTGCAATCAAAGCTAATTTAGCTTTAGCCGTAGCTTAGCCAGCTTAGCTAAGTTATTTCATTTACAAAATGTTCGTAAATAGTAAAATATTATTATTATTTCGAACCTTATATTATACTCGTACACCAATTGAGAATTAAAATAAAACTAAATTTAATAATATTTGCTGCAGTAATCACCTAGCACTTTATCCCATTTTCCAGGTTAAACCAAAGCCACGAAATGCGTGAATATTTTCGAACAACAATAACAATGCGTGCGCAATTTGTATAACAATAACCGAATATAATGGCCTCATATAAAAATACCAATCCCATAATAGAGTTCAATAGAGCCATTTAATTTTCCTGCAAAAACCGATTTCAAAATTCTGAGAAGAGAACATCGAAATTACGCCAGCTAGTGACATTCTGTATCGAATGGCGGACAAAGGAGAGAATATGAACATGTGCAAAAAATATCTGGCGTATGCATTTGGGAATTTCGCGTGACAGAAAATTTAATACGAGGGGAGTCTAATATTAAACCTCGGGGAACCATCACTTTTAATATTTGGCCGGTTCCTAGAGGGCTCCTAAATTATTTACCAAATGGAAAGGTAATGGCCGAGGACGAGTGCGAATGAACGTATGCAAATATTATAACCTTGTATTGCTGCCATAAAGCGTGTTGCCGGGCCACACTAAATCGGAGTAATGAAGAATTTGCGGCTAACGTTCAAGCCCGAATAGAAATATTTACGGCTGCTAAAGTGAATTTGTTTGTTCCCTAAGCAACGCGTGAATTATGGTGTTTTCATACAAAACGGATACCCAGAAATTAATTCCTATTGTACATAAAATTCCTACACACTACAACTAGAATTTCCTTGTGGGCTCGCGCTATTATTTTGATCTAGTAAAAGGTATCCTTTCCATCAAATGTTTTCGACTGTAAACAAAAATTTCAATTTATTTTACTCAACTTGTGGCAGCCTATTTAAAACTGAGCTAAAACCTGTCGAAAAAGTTTGTGAATTTTGTTCAGCAACAAGTACTCTATTTATTCAAACTCCAAACTTTTTGTTTCATGCATTCGTATCAGATCAAAAAACTTTCCGTTAAACATCGAAGGTAAACATTTTTTAATCACCCCGCCGATTCCCAGGCCGCCCGTAATCCAAATTGCTTGGAAAAACTCGATTGAATCGTATATTCTAGTGAAATTGAATTGTATAACAATTGGATGTTTTGTCTTCGTCGGAGAAGTGATTTATCGGGAAAAATCGGGATTAATTCGTACACGTGTCCGCGTTTAGAGCTGGGTAGGGGTGAAGGGGTGAAGTCACGGGCCATAAAGAGTCACGCATGGCGGCCCGCCTGGCTAATGGCGACGGCGGCGCAGTCGGGCCCCGTACGTAACAGACGCCACCTCTTTGTTACTTAATTAACTAGCAACACTTTCAAAGCTTCTTAAATGGTTAGCTGGGGTTGAACAAAGAATGATACTGCCTTTAAAGTTAAGATGACTATCTTTCTTCTTTTTTATATTAAGAACCACGGGAGATTATTACATATCCATTTGATGAAAAAGATAAATGTAAAGACAAACTACTCGTACTATTATTCCGCTTTAAACTAGGAACACAAGAATAAAAAAGCAGCCTATGGTTCTTGCTCACTAATCGCCGGTCTTTTTGGCCGTCTAACTCAAGCCCCTTGATTACTTTCAAATTTCATTTTGAACAACTGTAATAAAGATAGCGGAATAACTATCAACAATCAAACAAATGTAGAGACGTGCAATAAATGCATGACTAAACATAGAATATTAATACTACATTTTATAAAAGTCATAAAGTAAATTCAACTAATTAACTCTGACCGTTTTCGTACGATCAAATCGTTGGTTAGCCGAGGTGGAGAACTTCCTTCACTGTTTCTTAGGAGCCTTTACGTTCTTGCTGCTGCTGATCTTTTGAAATAAGAAGTAGGTATATTTTCATCATCATTCTGAAAATTGTTACATTTACGTGCACCAATGAGCCGTAAACGACGTCAAACCACTGAGACTCAGGCGTCGGTGCAATTTACAGCCGATATTTCCGTAACTCACCGAGCACAAGTGAGTTTTCCTTCACGAACAACCATATAAATGTGACCTAGATATCCATAACAATACGACTAAAGTGCAGGTTTGGTTTATACTGGTTCACCTCAGGCTAAAGAACGCTCGACGGGTAAGCTAAGGTAATACAGGCACTTTATCTCTACCATCATAACTTATGCATAATTTACCTTGCAGAAAACAAGAACGTGCGCGTTGCAATTGGGTTACTAGTTGCGGAAGTAGGTGCACGAAATGAACTAGGTAAGGATAATGAGGGAATTAATCACAGAATAGTTTATTAGTTAATGCGGAGTGTGAATTGTAATAAATTTTGTAAAATAAGCTGTTGAAGCCCGCGGATAACTGAATAAATAAAACTACGATAGACTGATTAAATATATAGAAGCGGGTAACTCACGTTTTTTAAGTCGAATATCGCTCGACAGTCGACTGCGATAGACTTCTTTTGACCGGAACGCCAGAGTTTTTCATTCGAAATTGAAGCAAACATGTAGCTAATATTATCGAAATCGTGGTAGACCTATTTGGATGCAATCTTAGAGGCGTCTTATAATTATAACATCATTATCAACCCCTAAAATACAACTCTGATTTTCAAGTGTTATTTCCGCAAATTAATATAAATTAAATTTTCACGACATTCAATATAAACAGACACGTACCGGCATTAAACCTGCAGCAAAATAAAGTATTCAAAGAGAAAATATTGTGCATTTCTCCCACAAAGCTCGTAAAACTTCCAAGCACGTAATGGCAACAATGAATACAAATTCAAAACATTATTGATTCATAAATTATAGAAATCAAATTAGGGACGGGATGTCGTTTTGTCACGGTACCTCACCGGCTGTTTTAATGTTTTGCTTTGCTGATTAGGTACGCATTGTTATAAACCTTCCGGATGTAAGTGAGTAATCATGTAGGCAATTTTTTCTATGCGTGTAAATAAACTGCTTAGTGGTTTGATAATCGTCCATAAAATCCAAACAATTGTACCGGATCATGAGCGTTGGACATATTTTATTTGGTCAATACTTCATTTAAAAACTGTGAGAACATTATCAACCATACCCCCGTAACTTCCCCTAGCCCCGTCCTAATTTTATTAATTCCTTCGTTCATTACTACTACATATACGGCTAGGGTTTACGAGCGTTTTCTGTGTTATAATTACAGAAACGCATTACCAAGACTAGAGACTATAAGTAGAGTATAATTAACGAGTTGTATAAAGTTAAATGAGTATTTCTCGAGACAGACTGCAACGAGCTGGGGTCATGGTAGCTGGCTCCCCTACCGACACGATCGTTGCCCATCGCTGAGCATTAAATCTGAGCCGAGAATCAAAACAATATCAAACCCGATTAGGATTAGCTTTGTGGTGCATTCGGTGCTAAGTTTATTATCATTACATGTTACATGAATATTCGTCATATTTATCCATGTACAGTGCGCAGCAGAAGTAGCGAGAGGGCGAAGTGTTCAAAATAAGCTTAACAACTATATTGTTAAGACAATAAGAGCGTGTCAAGATCATTTTGTGCACCTGGCCTGGCCACTTCTGTTGCTGACTGATCACATGCATATACCACACACATGAAGAGCACATTGACTTGTAGCCTTTTACTTTAAAAAACAAACATTCGAATTGAATTCATTACGATATTAATATATGTCAGGGATCGAATGCCGGTATTATTTTCATACTAATAAACCGGTATTCAATTTCGGTATTTCGGTTATTAATTAATATTTTAGGATATTTTTTGGATAATCTGATAATTTATTACAATTACCTAAATTACATTTCAGAATATCACATAAACATTACAAAAGTCGGGCGCTATTTTGATTTATAATAATAACGGTAACGATCCCTGATTTCAAGCTCATTTGCAACTAAAACCGTTCCTTTCTATTGCATACAGGGTCCATATTTAGTAGGTACCTATATTGCGCGATTGCATCCTGCGTTACCGGACGCCGCGCAGAATTTTAACAAGATCGGCATTGTCAGTTTATGTGTTCCTGGTACATTGCTTTATTTGCCTACGTAAATTCTTTTTATGACTGACGTAGACGGAAGGCTTTCATTTGAATAAGACGTAAAAGGAAAATGGACCGGCGTCGGCAAAGTCTTTGTTTTGGGAGATGTTAACCTTATGATTCCACATAAACGTGTGTTGCCGACGTTTACTGCTCCTGCGGATTTTACTGGCATTACCGGTAGGATACTTCATGTTAATTCAAGTTTCCAATTTCCATAGGCACTTGTAGAAGTAAGAATGGTTCTAACAGACACCTGGGCAAAATTCATGGTTAAAAGATAAAACATAGTGAAACATATGAACTGAAATCGTTTATTTTGGACATCCCTATATAGGCATCAATATTAACCTTAAATATTATACAAAACGTAACAAAAATGCTGAAGATCCGTTTAAGGGCATAATTAGTATCCTATTCTAATTACGAAAAACAACGAAAAAAAATTTTTACGCGAAAAAAAAAATTGGTTTTATATGAAGGGTTGAGCGGCTGGGACGACGGGTCCCATACAAAAAAAAATTTTTTTTTGGCGCCCAAAATTTTATCTCCTATTATTTCTTAGTCGCAATATGATACCAATTATGCCCTTAAATGGATCACCAGTATATTTGTTACACCCTGTATATAAATATTAACTATAACTATTTAACTAATAAACGTTACTAAAATATGAAGTGTTCATTGGATCTCAAATGCACATACATCCAATAAGTTAAGATAGGACTATCCATTCTTTCTACGACCACCTTCAGGTTATCTAAAAAAATATATAATCTAAGAGCATTTATATAACCTATCAGGATTAAAAACGTCAGCAATAGGCATGATGATTTTTTCTCATTTATGGTATCAATCGATTCCTGTTGTTGTGAGGATCAAATATTTATATGGGGCCAATTGCGTTAATGCAACACAAAGTTCAGAAATGAGACTTAAAGTCTGAGATTTGCATTTGTTTCTCAAAACGCTCCTAACAAAATGACGTGCAAAAGTGACATCACGATCATATAGTCGCTCTGTTCAAAGTATGGAAAAATTATGAATTGCTATTTTTATAGTGTAATGTTGCGTTTATGTATATGGTTGCCATACAATTTATTTTACAGTAAAATGTTAAAAATCGAATGGTATCATTGTTTTATTAAATTTCGTACTTTAAAAAAAAACGATTTTTTTTTACATTTTGAAGCCTGATCTGCTGAGATCAGGTTTGATAAGCTGAGATCTTTGAATTATTTTATTAGATTTTTATTATTTTCACTTTATTTGGATATTTTGATCATTTTGCATCCTATCAACTAAATTTTATTGCATAGTTTAACATGTGTCATCATCCCTATTGTGTGTCAACAATAATCAAGGGACGAATTGAATAGACAAAAACAATTAGTTTCTAAACACCCGCCTAGGTTTCTTGTGTCCTCAACATGAAATTGTCATTACATTCATGTTACAAATTATCATGTGTAACCGCCAACTATAATCCCACTAACACTAACCTTCTATACAATTACCAAGCCTGAATTATTCCAAGCTCATCTATATTAAACCATTAGTTTGGCGATAGGCAGTGATTAAACAGCGAGCACAAGGAATGCCCGTAGGCTGTCCACAGTCGGATTGTGCCCAACGCCGCGTGGGTAGATTATGGTCAAGACAAGAAGCGGTGTATATCATGATCAGTATTGCAACTATTTGCTATGCACATTTATTATAATTAAAGAACATATGGAGCTAGGCCGTAACCAATATGACAGTCGTTTATTGTAGACATGGATCGTTCAAGAGTGAGCGATTTAAATGAACTATATATTTTGATTCAACTCACTCTTCAACTCACTGAAGACTTAACTCGCTCAGTAACTCATCTATCTCAGTGTTTACAGTGTCACTTGCTCGCTCTTTCCCACTCAAGATTCAAAGGAGCCGGCCGAGTCAAACGAGTGAGACGATGCGAATATGCGAACAGATCCACTGAGCGACATGAGCGAAATGAGTGATACCATATCTCCGCGAGCGGAAGATATGAATCAATCTTTTCAATTCAGTGAAGCGTTTTGCGCATATCTAGTTTATTAACAATTGATTGTCAATTGCTCCCTATTGCTGTTTATCCAATGCTCCTTTCTAATAAGCTCTAACTTGTGTAGAGGTCCATAGGGTCCTCTAAGTATGAAAAATAGGAAAATAACTTTAAAGGCTGATAGAGCTTCATTTGTAAGCTTTTACATGATATTTTCATGAGTAAAGTTCATGAAAAAAATGAAAAATAAATGATTCACATAGTATGTATGAGGGTGGAGGCTCACCTTATTACATATTGGTTTTATTTTAGTATGTAAGAAAAGATCAAGTTAATGATCTGACAAAGGAAATAAAATATATGGAAGTATATAAGCATCATTGTGTTTTATTAGCAACCATACATACCTGAACTTTAATGATAAGCTATTATCATTGCTTTCAGCAACTGAGAATATTTGGACAATATAAAACCTGAAATCTTTACTAGGATTTCTCACAGTTTTCGATAAATTATATTATGTTTAGATATAATTATATTTATATTATTACTTATTTTTGCATTATTGCATAAGCAATTGATACCATAGAGTTTTGCTAAATATTGTTCACCGTTGATTGGCAAGATTTTGAAACATTCATGATCTTGGTCAATTAATTATGTATTTTGCATAGTTGTATTTAAGATAGAAATAATGGTTATTATTATTATTATTTGGGTATTTAAAATGGCATTTTGACCATAAGTGGCATTCATATGTAATATATATATGCAGCTTGTGTAGATATTTAATGTATGTTTTAGTTTTCACAGGAACAGAGGCTATGAATAACAACTTAACAGGATAAGTATGCAACGTTTTGGGGAATTATTATCTGAAATATCCGTTTGTACCATTTGCAGTGGACAAACAGTAATTTGGTTACCGCACTAGATTTGTCATAAAGTTTTAGCAATCTTGTGATCGATTCCTTCAATGGGGGATATATTATTAGGTAACATTAAACTCATAGGATGGCAGGGGTTCGTATATAAAGTATGTTCTAGAAATATTTACTTCATTCTTGAGATATGTACTAAGGACAAAAATATATAATTTACTAAAGACATTTTATGACATAGTACAAACGGTTAGTAACATAGACAGGTTCTTTTACCTATTTAGAAATTAGTATTTTGATTACAAATTGCTTTATCATCAGTTTCTTATAATTTCATATGTTTTCATTGTGAGAATATCTAGGGATGGAAATGACCGACAACTGAGAAGATTGTTTGTTAAGTAATGATGAAAATTGATACTTTTAATAGGATTTTCGAGATGAAATGTTGTTTATTGTATAGAATAAATATATTAGTGATAATTTATTCAATAACAAAAAGTAGTATCTAATAATATTTTAGATTTGTCTGAAAATTTGTCCAAATGGAGAGGTTATGTTTTTAATTTGTTAATTATTGTTATAAATCGATACTTAAATTAAAGGGAAAGTAATTAAAGCTATATTGCAGCAAGTATATTAACGAAATTGAACGAATTAAGCAAAAAAAAAAAAACACTAAGAACTTATTTTTCGTCCAAAATCGATTTTGGGGATTATTATGTAAAAACTCGTATTATGAAGTTAAATAACGGAAATAAATAGAGTTGGGAGCTTTGTTTTTATAAAACATAACGAGTTCGATTCGGTAAAGCGCTAAAATAGACAAATTTTATGATCGAAAATTGTCGTAAAAAGATTGTAGAGATTACTGATGTTTGATGGAATTCTAGGCTAGTTTTAGCTTATAAACGTGTGATAAACACAATTTTGATCAAAACAAATAAAGGAAAGTGATGAAAATTAGGATAAAAAGCGAATTTTCTTATAAAATTTATATTGGTATTTTACAAAGTAAATACGCAGTAAATCCGATAGGATCTGGTCATTATATATGCAGAAAAATTATCTTCATCATAGATTATATAAATACACCTTAGGAAATACTTACTTTTGTTTGAATTAAAGAAAATAGTTTTCTTAGAGGTTAGGTTTTCCAAAAAGGGTAGGGCGCTCATAGGAACTTGATTCTTATAGAAGTATGTAGCGTAGGGATCTTAAGAATCAAATTGGTATACAAAGATATATTGGCATTTTACGGGGAAAATAGACATTAATACTTACAGGGGCTTATTAAATCATACGCGGGGCTAATGTTTTCATCTATTTTCATATAAATTTTCATTGGAAATTGCATAATTGGATAGATATTCAAGAAAAACATTTCCTATGGGAGATAGGAGGTTATCGAACTAGGTCACTTAAGTATAGGAATTTGGTCTTTAAAATAGTATGAACTAAAGGATCAATAAGGTTCAAATTGGCTTAGATCAATCTAACCAAGCTACCACAAGGCGGACGTTTCGGACCTCTCTGACGTCACGGGGGTAGTTCGCGTTTATATACGTAATTTTAATGCTATATAAGGGAAGGGCGTACCGTAGGGATGGACTTTGCCTTCGACCAGAGCTGCGAACACTTTGCCTCCGACCAGAGATCTACGAGCACTTGACTTCTGCCGCCGTCGTGAGCCACAAGCACCATCCGGAGCAACGGGACCTGACTTCTGCCGCTGAATAGAGCTAGCTACAAACACCGAGGCCCCGCCCTGAGCTGCCAATAGGACCAGCAAAAGAAGTCTAATTTGGTGAGGCAAAATCTATTCACTTATAAAATTTATTTCTTTTCTGTGTATTCTCTTTAGGCCTTGGAGTTGAGTAAGTGCTTTTAATTGACTGTTATATTATGAACATTTTCCTTATTATTGTGGTTCTTGCATTTAATTTATGTGAAATTTGGTTGAATTATTATATGATATGTATACGCGTACGGAATTTAACGGAGTATGCGGAAACATTTTACGAATTTAACGAAATAGGGATGGATGCGTTTATCCTATATGGCGTATGCGTTATATTTTTATACGGTTTGCGAATTTTATTGCGGAATGCGTTATATTTTTACGTTTTGCGGCTGCGGTATATGAATTTAATTGAGTATATATTAAGTCGTTTACCCTATTTTGGGAACGATTTTTAGCGTGTTTTACGTACCTGATTTATGAATTTAAAGGAGTACGTACTCTATTATATTTACGGTTCATATGCTTTGGTATATAAGCATTGACTTGAACTGAAGTAATTGTATGATTGTAACATTATTCATTTATGACAGTGTAACCAACATTAACCATTGATCAATCATATGTTCATCCTTCATTAACCAATGCTATAATCCTTCTATGACAATGAAAGAAACATTAACCATTGAACAATTATGTTCATTCTTCATAACCACTGCCTTGATCCTTCTATGAAGTGTTATTTATATAACTGAAATTATTTATTACTTTTGAGCTGAAATAAGACATCTGAATATGTACCAACCTTGTGTTGTAAAACAAAACATATTATGAACATTTTAACATGTTCTCTGACTTAGTGAGATTTGTATCTTATCACCATTCATGATAATTGATGAATAAATATTATTGTATTGTTGGAAATACAATTATTGGCAAAGAAAAAGCCACTATAATAAAGTATTGAAATTCAACTGAGAGATTGAGTCGTGCTGGAGTGAGTTATGGGGATCCATATCAACTACAACTGAACGAAAATAGTTCATAAGTTAATTCAGGCTTTCAATTCAATAGTGTACATCATCTGTAAAATTTGATAATTAGATGAAGAGTTTGGTAGTTAGAAACAATGCCCTCCTCTGCGTACTATACTATTTGCTTATCTTTGAAGTTTGAATTAGCATAACTGCCTAACACGACATATTTCTATGATTTATTTCGGCATGACCACAGTCCCTTTGGTTGAATTTTAGATTTAATTTTGATTTAATTAATTAGCTAGGCATCTCAGAGGTTTTCTTGGCGTTTCTTTCCTCTGGTGTGTAGGTTACGAAACGTTGGTAGCTTCACTTAATAAAGTCATTGATAGACAAAATAAAAATATTTTCATTTTAATAAAATATATAAAAATAATAATAATAATTAGATAGGATATGAGATAGTTTACCCCACCGCACGAACTACAGGCGTGTGTATTTGGGAAAAGAAACCCCTATCACACATTAGCTACCCTTCCTAACTATATTTAAAATAAATAAATAATTTTTCTAAGAAAATAATTTAATTGTATAATTATTGTCTGTATTCGTTAACACTATCGCTTTTAGGGCGTAGGGGATAAATAAAAAAAAACCATATTTGCTTGTAGTAAAATAAAATATTCAAATAAGACAGTTAATTTCATCATCAATAACAAAATTTTACAAAATAATTTTCTAGCATTAATCTTCACCGCAAATATTGGGAAGACTTTGTCTATGTGGAAACTACCGAATAGCCTTTTCTTTTACAGATCCTGACACCATTCTACAGCCTTACCACTAACCTTCCCGTATCAACAGCTTGAACTTATAACCGAATATTTAATTAACTAATTAATTTTATATACCTATTTACTTAATGTATTTTCATTGTAAAGTACCATTTATAGGAAATAAAGTTTAATCTAAATAACCTTGTTTTTGTTTCAACAACCTCTTTATCAGTCTCCTAAAAATTATCGGGTTACTACATAACTAGGGATCTACTACTAGACTTTCACGAGCCATTGTTAGGAAAAACCGCTGAAATTGTCTGACAAATCATGTTTATATAGGAAATTAGATTATTGGGGTTATAGTATTTAACGCAGGGTTGTAGTGTTCCTTTGAGGAGGTAAGTATGTATAGTCATCAGAGCTTAGAACATTTTAGTATTACCGGGTTTCAGACGGGGTAGAGGGTTTCCTTCATAGAGAGCCACTTTGGCTTTCTAAGCTTTTCAGGTTCAGCTTTCTAAGTTGTACCGTCGTTTAGTAGCTTCCAATAGCTGCTCTAGCTTAAAGCTTAAAGAAATTTTATTTATTTAGAAACGCCCGGCGCGTTTCTCTTCAGTTAATAGCCGTGACCAGGATTAGAATCATACATATTAGTATTTACACATAATTTGGTTGGATAATTTAAGCGGTTTCAGTTGCTGACCGTGTTAATGGATATGGAGACTGATATTGTTGTTGAAACAATAAAAAATATATACGCGGAGGGCAGAGGGAAGCATTCTTAAATCATATTGTTACCTTAGCCGCGAATTCCGGGTAAACTTTGTAGGCACATTAAATCACGGTATATCACGAAATACACTTGAAACATAATTGCATCACTTCACTGGTGCTCGAAAGCATCTTTTCCACACACTTTTTAAGCAGTTCACGCGTTTTAAAATCACTAAAACTAACAATAACATAACCACGAAAACTTTGTTATGACTGTCTGACAGCCATGTTAATACTGACTGTCACTGGCGTTGCGTTTCGATTCTATGTGTTCTAACAAGGTTTTATTTTGCAAGTTGTAAAAATAATTAGTATTTCACTATGTAATTAACGTATTATTATTCTCATTCAATAAACAATGAGACATTTTTAATAATATATAGTGGTTCAAAAGGCGGGAAATTCAAAATACCAATGTTTTGGTAAAAATATGACTCAGTCTAGGTCCATAATTTTAATATTCATTTCTATTTTATGAAATACCAATCATCTTAAAGTATATTTTAGTTAACATGTAGCCTGTTTCAGGAGGGGAAAATCAATGGTTATTAGTAGATACATAACAATAAAGATAGGTTCAATTATTAAAAGTAATACCTAAGAAATGATCATTGGGGTGGGGTTGATTTAGTAAGGGTGCCACGCTTAATAAAACTACATGTTTATTTCTTGTTTAATAAATAATAACAAAAGAAAAGTAGTATCAACATGATCATAGTGCAGCCTAGTACTGATCGATCACTCACATAACACAAAATCAGTGTCTGTTGACAAATACGAGTTGCCACAAGTAGAAAACTATTTCGGTGACCAAACCCTCAATAAAAGATCACCGTATTATCTAAATAACCTACCCTATAAGATAAGACACCAGCTGGACAAATTAAAAATTTAAAAAACAGCTTTAGAAATATCTACTAGATACATTTGGGTGATACCGGTATCACAAACAGCATGTCGCTAAGTGTGCCAATAAATAACATTAGCATAACAATAGAATAACTATTTAGTAACTAGCTCACCTACAGACAAACTACGAAAACAGTTCTGCAGGGCACTGTATAAATAAATGTATACTTTTCGAATAATTAAGCAATCTATCTAATCCATCTATCAGTAATCTCACTTACTTCTCCATCTGGAGAACCTTTATCAGGCAAATGTATTATATTATGGCAGGATAATAAACTTAGGCCACAGAATAGATAATAGTATTTCATCTTAGGCAATGTAGGGTAACCAAGGATATATATTTATTTACACATACCAGTTCCAAGCAATGATCTCTTATCAAACCACATTCAAGTTTCAAAAGAGGATTCCTCAATTCGTCGGGATCCTTGTCTTTGCTATTATTTGAGGTTATCGACTTAATAGTTTGCACACTGCATTTGATGTTTCGGTGATTTGAAAGGCTTATTTGTCGAATGTATGCTAATTTTATAAATTGAAATCATTATTTGACGTAGGCAGTTTTAGTGTAATACTTAAAACCCAGCCAAGTAGTGAGTACAGCCACAAGTACTTGTTAACATATCTCACAAAAATTTAAATATTTAAAAAGGTTTAGCAATGATAAGGATGTTATTTACTTGTAGGGTATTCACATTAAAACAACATTACCCAGCTAGTATTAGATGTAATTGCTTATATATATTGATTAACTTAATAAAATAAAAATAAAATCATTATATTGAAAAGTTATCATGTTCGAAAGCATATAGGTACTATAAATGCTTGCATGTGAATCGTCTGGGGTTACGGGCGTCCATAGGCTACGGTAATTGCTTACCATAAGGCGGGTCGTGTGCTTGTTTGCCACCGTCGTGGTATAAAATAAATGATAATTAGTGCCTAACTTAAGGGACTAAAGCTACAATAGGAATAATGTGTAGATCCCAGTCTGTCTTCCGCGGTGATAGGAAGGTGAGCCGCGTTGATCGATGATGAGACAGAAGTCGCTTTGTATAGATGTTCTGGAACTCTGAAAATTGATTAAAATAAAAACGTTACTAGTGTCTGAACATGGAGATAGTTTAATGGTTATTTGCTTTCCAAACGTTTTACTTTAAACTAAGTAAGTTCGTTATTGTTTCCAAGTACATAGGTAAATCGCTAAAAAAGTATTCTAATTTTAAATGGGAACTCATAATCATTATTCTTAAGGGGTTTGAAATGCTCCGGCCATAGCAATGGCGTGGCATTGCAGGTAACGGGTAGTCAATAGGATGACTTAAGTTAGGGCCTAGGTTTCGTTTGAACCTGATTCTTTGTGTAGGTGTCTATACCAAAATTAGGACCAGTAATTCGGCCATAGAACTCTATTTCATGAAGGTTTGTCATTATGTACATGTAGGGCTGATTTCAAAAAAATATTTTAGAAGTCATCATCATCATCAGCATCACGTTAATAGTAGATGATTAAGTACATACTTACACACATGTGTAGGTATGCATGCATATACAGCCATAGGTTTTAATTTTATTATTAGGAAGAGATTCTATACTCACTTGTTTTCCGTTGTGAAACGCGTAGAAGAGATGCGAGGAGCCAGGGGTAGACTGGAAGCTCTCAGGGTACTGCATAAATTAGCCTGAAATTAGTTTAAATAGAAATGGTATTAGTGTGAACTTACATGTATGTCATTTACAAAGAAAAAGTGATATAGGTTTCTGGTGCTCGAAACTAGCGTCGGACTAGTCTTCTGCATTCAGAGTATCAGTGTGATCTATCTTGGAATAGGGAGATTTTAAAATATGGCTGCCTTAGTACTTAATTTTAGAAAAAAAAAATTATCCATTGTTTAGTTAACGGGGCGTTAAAAGTCTTACTACATTTTTGCTCAATAATTTAAATTTTATGATAAGCTATTCTTTGCCTACAACTCTTCTATATACAATCTCAAACTGCTCATCAAGACGAGTACAACAAGTCCAAACACGACGGGATAAAATTGAATAATTGAGGGAGTTCTTATAGACACCTTTCTGCTCGATCATCAGATCAGTTGCATGTCATCATAATATTGCATTGTCACGTGACATACATAGGCGCGGAAAATTTCAGCTCAATTGGAAACAGGGAAAGGGTTCAAAGTTCGCTTTTAAAATTTAATTACAGACAGCGGGACGGGTAAAACAAAAATTCTCAAAAAACATACATACATATATAGAGTAGTTGCAATTTTGGTAGTTCATTGTAATAATTAATTTACCAACAAAAGATAAAGGCTAATTACCTGGTGTAAGAGTCGGAAATCTGGAGGGCAGCCACTGTCAGACTGGCTAACGATGCATTGCGGGGCTGGATTCACTGAAATACATAAAGTAGTTTATATAGTAGGCTGTTTTAAATAATAAAAATATTCTTTGTATGTAGTTAAGACTAAGATTCGTTTCATAGGGAGTGTACATATTTCAGAAACAACATAATAAACATAACCTACAAAAAAAAATATGATCAGTTATCGGTCTAAAATGCGGGGGGCAGCGTTTCCTTATGATTAAATGCTTTTATAGATAATTAATAATGTTGGGCTAAACATGTACTTACATTTCAGTTCTGGAGAGACACACGGAGCTTAGGGACCTGTATTTGAAGCCGTAGAAGTAGGGACAGTGTCGTGAAATCTGGCAATTTTAAATTCCGTGCTTCTTCCTTTCATGTAGGCACGTTCTCTTGTCAACCTGCAATTGGAATAACTTAATGGAATGACCGAGATAGAGTAACATTGTAGAGATAAAGTAACTTTAGTAACCTTGTAGGTACAAACGTCATATATAAGTTTTGACGGGACAAAACCTTGTTTACCTTTAGATATATATTTAAAAACAAAAGGGATACGGTTGTAAAATAAACTGAATTGGGTAGATAGTCCACTTTTAAACAAAATAATGCGTACTTACTTGATATTTTAATGTAATTCAATTACGTCACAAGTTTTCAAGGGCTTTAGACACTGCATAGCTTCCTTGATTGATTGATTATTGCGTAGTAACTTATAGGTTTTCCATTGTAATCTGGTTTTATCCATAACATAATAGGTGTAGATATTCATCAACAGATATAATCTAGAAACAACAAATTCATTAAACGTAGTAAAAATGGCGCCGGTATTTACTAACAAAATTTTGAACTCGTAAACACATCTCCATCATTCGAACTACTTAAACCACTGTTGATTAAATATGTCGATTAACACTTACTTCTTTCACTTAGGTACTTTCGCTATTGTTTTACTTAATAAACGGACACATATAAGGAAATTAGGAATCAGAAAACCGGAGTCGAAACGTGTCACATTAAAACACCGGTCGGCCATATTCACGGCTATATTCACGCCTATATTCACGCTATACTTGTGAAAATTTTGAACGGCTCTGTTTGGTTGGTAGGGACGGCTATGAGCTCCGAGCGGTGTTGCCATGAGTTATAAAAACCACCAAGCGCGTTCGTAAATTAGTAAAATCCTTGGGAGAAAAAAAATATATTTATTTATTTCTTTTTATTTATTGGAACAAAAATAAGATTTAAATTCACACAGTGCTTAAAACGAACTAAATTTGTAAACAGACACACATTAATATACTTTCGGGTTCATTTTAATAGTAGCATTGATATGTTTATGGTAGAATTTTACTTTAAAAATATACAAAGTAGTATAATAAGTTAGCAGAGTAGCAACGTTATTGGTATCATTCCACAGATAAAGAAAATATTTGATAGTCACTGATAACATTAGTGTCTTTATGTCTGAAGGCCCTGTTACACTTTACTTTTGTTTAGTGTCCTAACTAGCAACCTAATTAGGATCCTAACTAGTTTTCATAGTAAATTTACTTGCTGAATGCGATTACACTGGACTAAATTTAGAAACTAAATCGTTTAGGAAGCTAACTAGGATAAGTGTAACAAGCCTTTTAGAGTAAAAATAAGCGTCATCGTCTCATCGTACATTCAGCTTTTATTTAGCGTTTACGTGAGTTAAGACGGTATTAGTGTTAATTAAACCTACAAATACTATACGTAGTTACGTCAACTTAAGAATTGGAGTAAAAAAAAGGGGTCCATACACAAATTTGCAACAACAAATTCAGAAAAAATTGTGCGTTATGTTGGCCATAGTGAGAACTACCGATTATTCCTTCAACATGATATAAATTTTAGACTCGAAATAAATAAATGAAAGTTTGCTTTTACAGATTTTACTATGTTTTGGAAATAGTTTATGTAAGGGTCGCAAGGGGTCGTTGTTACAATTACGAACTAGCCAACAATGTTCTTACATCAAATGGTTTTAAAATTATAATTTTGTTTTAACAATAAGCAGGCAGGAGGTTCTTCAAAGTGTCACTAGATGTCACTGTTGTTAGCGTAAACTAGCGAACGATGTTTTCTTGTAGAATGCTTTTAGATTTTTCGATATTACAATAATTATTCAGTTTTAGTTCAACTACTCGTCACTAGATGTCACTGTTCTTAGCGTAAACTAGCGAACGATGTTTTCTTGTAGAATGCTTTTAGATTTTTCGATATTACAATAATTATTCAGTTTTAGTTCAACTACTCGTCACTAGATGTCACTGTTACTAGCGTAAACTAGCGAACGATGTTTTCTTGTAGAATGCTTATAGATATTTCGATATTACAATAATTATTCATTTTTAGTTCAACTACTCATCACTAGATGTCACTGTTACAAGCGTTAACTAGCGAACGATGTTTTCTTGTACAATCCTTATAGATTTTATCCGTCACATAATTATAATTAGCTTTTAGTTCACTCATTTGTCACTAGATGACGTCGTTAGAGCTAGGAACGGTCGAATGACTTGTTGTCGTAGATTTTAAAGGATAGGAGACAATTTCATATGTAAACTTTTCGGTTACGAGATGACGACATATTTTGAGTAGAGTAGTTAAAAGGGATAATTGTCGATAGTAATATGAAAATAAATCGAATAATAGATGTCGCGACACAAGTCTATACTCCGGGCAGGTATACAAACGTACATATTTGAAATTTTTTAGTTTAGAATAAAGTAGGCAAATATATAATTACGTTGAATTAGAGGTTTTGATATTACGTAAGCGCCTATCTACTTTATAGTACTTCGCGGGTATAATACACATCATGGATTTGACTTGGCGTTGTTACCATTTGTTTTGATTCTTAGATAAAACGGGTTTTTTTTTTATCTAGTAGAAATAAGTAAATAAATAAAGAGTGTAGTTTAAACAAGTAAGAGAGGAAAATAGATAACGAGGGATATTGGGGAAATACAAGCACACCGAGTTGTTCTAAAATGTAGAGTTATGCAACATAGTAGTTACAAACTTCGGAAATTCAAGTTTTTACGCGGGTTTAATAAATAAGTGAGGTTCTTGGTTTAGTACAATTACAATAATTTCTATACTTAAAGGTACAACTGAAATTATATAGATTTTTAAGTTCTAATGATTTTAGTTCAGGTAATGGTAGTAGCCGGGTCTATAGTTTTATAGTCCTGGTTACGAGGTTTTGATAAGGTATTGTAGTAACTATCGTTGTAGATTTATCTTTTTATTCTGCAATTTTAGTTATGAGGTAATTATAATTATTCATAAATGGGGGATGAAGACAATATTTTGTGTTTAGGGAACATTTTGGTTTTGATCACATTTTCTGGATATTTTGGGTAATTAAACAAAACAGTGTGTGTTGACAGTGGGAGGATGTCTTTTAAAGGGATGGATGAGAGGTTAACTGTGTGAGTTATGACATTTTAAGAGGTGATGGTTGAATGTATGATGCAGTATGGATATACGAGAATTTTGCGCGTAAGAATTTTGTTTGATTACACAAAGTTGGAGTGTGGTCAGCGGATATTGATGTTTTTAAAGTTGAGCTTAGGGGGGGGAGGGGTTCTTGAAGGGATTACAATGATCGTTGTCAAAGGAATCTTGGTGATAGGTTAATTTTATACATACCAGTTCTAGGTATCTTTCTTTGACGATGAGACACTATACACGTTGCAAAAACTAATTTCACACACCCTTTTGTTCAGATATAAGGTAGATCAGTGACTGAATGATTTTGAGTATTTCAGAATTGTTATTATTGATCTGTTTTTGTTTGAATAGAGGACATCACGACATAAAAGGTAGTATTAGTTGGTTTGGAGATGGTTGTAGACTGGCTATCGGTACTTGGGGATACTATTGGGGAAAGTTATAAAAGAATAAAGGGATAGTCGTCCTGACGAAGGCTTCTCTTGTCCCTTCATAAGGCCAGGGCAAAGTTGGTTGCGTTTTGTTTGATAATCAAGGGAAGAATCTTGTTTGATACAATACATATGAATGGGTAATGGGAGTTTCTATTAGAGATTGTAAGACCTCACAAACCTTGCACTTCCGTCAGGGCGGAAATTCTGGCTTTTTACCAATTCTGACTCAAGAAACTGAGAAACCACAAGGTCTATGATTATCTTGGAATCAATTGATTACTGCTGAGTAATGGTCACTTTTATATATCACACTATAAAAAAAAATAATTTATGCTTCGTTTGATGATACTGTCAACTTTTTGATTGATGGTTAGTCAAATGGGGTGAAATAACACTGGGAGGGTGAAATATCAATATCTGTGTCTTTATTGGGTTACGATGCAATCTCTGCTTCAAGTACAAATGTCCTTTCCGCGTCAATTCCATCGGAGGGCAGAGCTGTAGAGGTCCATAGGGTCCTCTAAGTATGAAAAATAGGAAAATAACTTTAAAGGCTGATAGAGCTTCATTTGTAAGCTTTTACATGATATTTTCATGAGTAAAGTTCATGAAAAAAATGAAAAATAAATGATTCACATAGTATGTATGAGGGTGGAGGCTCACCTTATTACATATTGGTTTTATTTTAGTATGTAAGAAAAGATCAAGTTAATGATCTGACAAAGGAAATAAAATATATGGAAGTATATAAGCATCATTGTGTTTTATTAGCAACCATACATACCTGAACTTTAATGATAAGCTATTATCATTGCTTTCAGCAACTGAGAATATTTGGACAATATAAAACCTGAAATCTTTACTAGGATTTCTCACAGTTTTCGATAAATTATATTATGTTTAGATATAATTATATTTATATTATTACTTATTTTTGCATTATTGCATAAGCAATTGATACCATAGAGTTTTGCTAAATATTGTTCACCGTTGATTGGCAAGATTTTGAAACATTCATGATCTTGGTCAATTAATTATGTATTTTGCATAGTTGTATTTAAGATAGAAATAATGGTTATTATTATTATTATTTGGGTATTTAAAATGGCATTTTGACCATAAGTGGCATTCATATGTAATATATATATGCAGCTTGTGTAGATATTTAATGTATGTTTTAGTTTTCACAGGAACAGAGGCTATGAATAACAACTTAACAGGATAAGTATGCAACGTTTTGGGGAATTATTATCTGAAATATCCGTTTGTACCATTTGCAGTGGACAAACAGTAATTTGGTTACCGCACTAGATTTGTCATAAAGTTTTAGCAATCTTGTGATCGATTCCTTCAATGGGGGATATATTATTAGGTAACATTAAACTCATAGGATGGCAGGGGTTCGTATAAAAAGTATGTTCTAGAAATATTTACTTCATTCTTGAGATATGTACTAAGGACAAAAATATATAATTTACTAAAGACATTTTATGACATAGTACAAACGGTTAGTAACATAGACAGGTTCTTTTACCTATTTAGAAATTAGTATTTTGATTACAAATTGCTTTATCATCAGTTTCTTATAATTTCATATGTTTTCATTGTGAGAATATCTAGGGATGGAAATGACCGACAACTGAGAAGATTGTTTGTTAAGTAATGATGAAAATTGATACTTTTAATAGGATTTTCGAGATGAAATGTTGTTTATTGTATAGAATAAATATATTAGTGATAATTTATTCAATAACAAAAAGTAGTATCTAATAATATTTTAGATTTGTCTGAAAATTTGTCCAAATGGTTATGGTTATGGTTATGTTTTTAATTTGTTAATTATTGTTATAAATCGATACTTAAATTAAAGGGAAAGTAATTAAAGCTATATTGCAGCAAGTATATTAACGAAATTGAACGAATTAAGCAAAAAAAAAAAAAAACTAAGAACTTATTTTTCGTCCAAAATCGATTTTGGGGATTATTATGTAAAAACTCGTATTATGAAGTTAAATAACGGAAATAAATAGAGTTGGGAGCTTTGTTTTTATAAAACATAAAGAGTTCGATTCGGTAAAGCGCTAAAATAGACAAATTTTATGATCGAAAATTGTCGTAAAAAGATTGTAGAGATTACTGATGTTTGATGGAATTCTAGGCTAGTTTTAGCTTATAAACGTGTGATAAACACAATTTTGATCAAAACAAATAAAGGAAAGTGATGAAAATTAGGATAAAAAGCGAATTTTCTTATAAAATTTATATTGGTATTTTACAAAGTAAATACGCAGTAAATCCGATAGGATCTGGTCATTATATATGCAGAAAAATTATCTTCATCATAGGTTATATAAATACACCTTAGGAAATACTTACTTTTGTTTGAATTAAAGAAAATAGTTTTCTTAGAGGTTAGGTTTTCCAAAAAGGGTAGGGCGCTCATAGGAACTTGATTCTTATAGAAGTATGTAGCGTAGGGATCTTAAGAATCAAATTGGTATACAAAGATATATTGGCATTTTACGGGGAAAATAGACATTAATACTTACAGGGGCTTATTAAATCATACGCGGGGCTAATGTTTTCATCTATTTTCATATAAATTTTCATTGGAAATTGCATAATTGGATAGATATTCAAGAAAAACATTTCCTATGGGAGATAGGAGGTTATCGAACTAGGTCACTTAAGTATAGGAATTTGGTCTTTAAAATAGTATGAACTAAAGGATCAATAAGGTTCAAATTGGCTTAGATCAATCTAACCAAGCTACCACAAGGCGGACGTTTTGGACCTCTCTGACGTCACAGGGGTAGTTCGCGTTTATATACGTAATTTTAATGCTATATAAGGGAAGGGCGTACCGTAGGGATGGACTTTGCCTTCGACCAGAGCTGCGAACACTTTGCCTCCGACCAGAGATCTACGAGCACTTGACTTCTGCCGCCGTCGTGAGCCACAAGCACCATCCGGAGCAACGGGACCTGACTTCTGCCGCTGAATAGAGCTAGCTACAAACACCGAGGCCCCGCCCTGAGCTGCCAATAGGACCAGCAAAAGAAGTCTAATTTGGTGAGGCAAAATCTATTCACTTATAAAATTTATTTCTTTTCTGTGTATTCTCTTTAGGCCTTGGAGTTGAGTAAGTGCTTTTAATTGACTGTTATATTATGAACATTTTCCTTATTATTGTGGTTCTTGCATTTAATTTATGTGAAATTTGGTTGAATTATTATATGATATGTATACGCGTACGGAATTTAACGGAGTATGCGGAAACATTTTACGAATTTAACGAAATAGGGATGGATGCGTTTATCCTATATGGCGTATGCGTTATATTTTTATACGGTTTGCGAATTTTATTGCGGAATGCGTTATATTTTTACGTTTTGCGGCTGCGGTATATGAATTTAATTGAGTATATATTAAGTCGTTTACCCTATTTTGGGAACGATTTTTAGCGTGTTTTACGTACCTGATTTATGAATTTAAAGGAGTACGTACTCTATTATATTTACGGTTCATATGCTTTGGTATATAAGCATTGACTTGAACTGAAGTAATTGTATGATTGTAACATTATTCATTTATGACAGTGTAACCAACATTAACCATTGATCAATCATATGTTCATCCTTCATTAACCAATGCTATAATCCTTCTATGACAATGAAAGAAACATTAACCATTGAACAATTATGTTCATTCTTCATAACCACTGCCTTGATCCTTCTATGAAGTGTTATTTATATAACTGAAATTATTTATTACTTTTGAGCTGAAATAAGACATCTGAATATGTACCAACCTTGTGTTGTAAAACAAAACATATTATGAACATTTTAACATGTTCTCTGACTTAGTGAGATTTGTATCTTATCACCATTCATGATAATTGATGAATAAATATTATTGTATTGTTGGAAATACAATTATTGGCAAAGAGAAAGCCACTATAATAAAGTATTGAAATTCAACTGAGAGATTGAGTCGTGCTGGAGTGAGTTATGGGGATCCATATCAACTACAACTGAACGAAAATAGTTCATAAGTTAATTCAGGCTTTCAATTCAATAGTGTACATCATCTGTAAAATTTGATAATTAGATGAAGAGTTTGGTAGTTAGAAACAATGCCCTCCTCTGCGTACTATACTATTTGCTTATCTTTGAAGTTTGAATTAGCATAACTGCCTAACACGACATATTTCTATGATTTATTTCGGCATGACCACAGTCCCTTTGGTTGAATTTTAGATTTAATTTTGATTTAATTAATTAGCTAGGCATCTCAGAGGTTTTCTTGGCGTTTCTTTCCTCTGGTGTGTAGGTTACGAAACGTTGGTAGCTTCACTTAATAAAGTCATTGATAGACAAAATAAAAATATTTTCATTTTAATAAAATATATAAAAATAATAATAATAATTAGATAGGATATGAGATAGTTTACCCCACCGCACGAACTACAGGCGTGTGTATTTGGGAAAAGAAACCCCTATCACACATTAGCTACCCTTCCTAACTATATTTAAAATAAATAAATAACTTTTCTAAGAAAATAATTTAATTGTATAATTATTGTCTGTATTCGTTAACACTATCGCTTTTAGGGCGTAGGGGATAAATAAAAAAAAACCATATTTGCTTGTAGTAAAATAAAATATTCAAATAAGACAGTTAATTTCATCATCAATAACAAAATTTTACAAAATAATTTTCTAGCATTAATCTTCACCGCAAATATTGGGAAGACTTTGTCTATGTGGAAACTACCGAATAGCCTTTTCTTTTACAGATCCTGACACCATTCTACAGCCTTACCACTAACCTTCCCGTATCAACAGCTTGAACTTATAACCGAATATTTAATTAACTAATTAATTTTATATACCTATTTACTTAATGTCTTTTCATTGTAAAGTACCATTTATAGGAAATAAAGTTTAATTTAAATAACCTTGTTTTTGTTTCAACAACCTCTTTATCAGTCTCCTAAAAATTATCGGGTTACTACATAACTAGGGATCTACTACTAGACTTTCACGAGCCATTGTTAGGAAAAACCGCTGAAATTGTCTGACAAATCATGTTTATATAGGAAATTAGATTATTGGGGTTATAGTATTTAACGCAGGGTTGTAGTGTTCCTTTCAGGACGTAAGTATGTATAGTCATCAGAGCTTAGAACATTTTAGTATTACCGGGTTTCAGACGGGGTAGAGGGTTTCCTTCATAGAGAGCCACTTTGGCTTTCTAAGCTTTTCAGTTTCAGCTTTCTAAGTTGTACCGTCGTTTAGTAGCTTCCAATAGCTGCTCTAGCTTAAAGCTTAAAGAAATTTTATTTATTTAGAAACGCCCGGCGCGTTTCTCTTCACTTGGTGACACCAAGTTGGTGTGGCTACATTTCTCGTTCCAGGAGTTCCTTAGAATTGCATTGTATTGTAAATAACGATAGTATTTAGCTCAATCAGGCCTTCGATGACTTACAAGATTTGAATGAGCAACAATAACGTATACGGAGTGAATGTTATAATAAACTTATATTTATTTGTAAGGTACTTAAAATTACATGTTTTGGAAAAATTTGAAACTGAAGTTATCCATCTAAGTGACCTGGGCTCTACAACTTGATGGTAAATTTTAAGTCAATGTACTGCAGATCACGAATATGTAACATGTAACTATTTTTATGTGGAATCGATTTTTAAAATGTAAGAAAAGACGAAAATTTAGTTTCTATTCAATAAACGCTCTTAAGTGTTGGTTGTCGTTGTTGATAGTAGATAATATACTTAAATGATTATCATTTGGCTAGCAGTATGTTATAGAAGAATAAATGGGCTATTGACTATCAATTCGTTACCTAAGAAAATTGACTTCAAAAACTTTTATAATGATTACTTAATGCAGTGGCCGCCGCCAGCGACATCTATTCCCAAGTCGTAAGATCAAGTGCTCGTAGTGGCTTGTCAGAACTGATCTGACACGTCGTATATCGCAGTTGCGAAGTTCTAAGCTTGGATGTGCAAGTTGCGTCCAGCATTCGGACTTCGGTCTCTAGACGACAACACCGCATGATCAAAATCGGTTGGGGATCTTGTTCTACATCGTGTAAATGTTTCTTAAAATGCATTAATGTGTACAATATTTAAAGAGCAGGAATTACTGTCGGTTTGGTACCATTTTACGCTTAAACCGCTGAAGATATAATATGACGTAAGGAATTATACTTAGATCGTCTTCGACGGAAAAACTTAGGAATGTTAACACGTGTGGACAGATGGATATCACCCTATCCCGTAGTGATCCAAGTGTGATACCCACGTGTCACAGTTTGCCATGTCAAATAGATTTCCAGACAGGCGCGGTCGCAGCCTGAAATTTATTAATATTTTTTTTATTCGAAGTACATACAAAAGTAGAAATAACAAGAGCAAAAAAAAAGTTTACTTCGAAATGGGCCCGCCTCAGCATAATGCTGACCCGAAAGCCAACGCTGATCTTGCGAGACCAAATTTCCGACGAGAAATTTGTGGGGGAAGGTCACTATGATATTTTGGGGGGGTCACTAATGCAGAAATGATTTTTTGGGGGGGTCAGTAATACATTTTTCTATTTGACGTGTACGATTTTGAGGGGGTCATGTCCCCGTGTGACCTGTGAAATGTCACAGATAAGTATCATTCTACAAATAATGGGTTAACCTAGACAAAAGCCTGGTTTCAGTTCGACATGTACCTAGGCAGATGACTAGAGACTAGAATTTGAGGCCAGGGGGGCGATTTTTGAGACTCGAACGCTCGAATCTGACATTTAAAACTCTGAATAAAACAAAGAAATAACGTTTTAAAAGTAACAGCAGTAGTAATTTAAAATCACGATGATTTATACTATTAATTTCATAATGGCGACAAACTTTTGTGTGCGATTTTATTCGAGGTTAAATTTTTCGAATTCGAGCACTCGAAAGTTAAAAATCGGCCCCCTGGTGACCTGACATACAGGTTTTTTTCCTAGCTCGGGCACCAGTCTTCAACACAAATCAATTGTACCTATTCATAAGTTAGTATGTAATTACGTAATTGTTTGTGGTGAGAAATAAATTAAATTTATTATTTTTATAGATTCAGTTTCATGATATACATATGTATAAGAAGATGCTGTGAAAGTAACCAAACATTACACTATATTACCATATTTCAACTGTTTATTTGCCTTACAAGTCTGTAAATACATCGACAGCAATATAATTTTTCACGTGCGTCAAGATACTGCCAATAAATCGACTGTGTGTCCGAAAACCGAGCCAGCACAGCCATCTGTGGTCTGAATAGTGTTGTACCACACCTGAACACCTACAGACCCAACCGCATGTACGGGCCTGTACACGCAGATTAGATAACCATTAAACTAAGTTATAATAGTCTTAACTCACACACATCCAAACAATATACACTCTTCTACAAAATACACTCAAGCATAATCAAAACGAGTCGACTTGTGAGACAATTTTAATACGAAGTGACCGGTTTTCACTGTTCTATTTGTGGTATTAAGGAGAGATTCTTTCACCATTATTCTTAATTTTGTCAGCAGGATAAGAATGTCAAGTGTTAAGCGGTGCGAGATAGCATCTTCCGCCTCATTCTCGCAAGTAAAGAGGTGCCTTAATCATTTTTAATAGAGTCGATATTTCTTTTATTTGAGATATTATTAAATTAATAGTAAATTTAGACTAAACAGTGTGTACACTGATTAGCTAGATACATAGTGACGTATCAAACAGAGATTTAGTTAATATGTAAAGACAAGTCATGGATACATAAATTAAACTTATGGCAACTGAAAAACAAGTACCATCGCCCACACTTAACTGCCCATCGGTGGACCTTATGCCTTTGGTGATAAGGTCCACCGATGTACAGTTCAGATTGTTGCTGTTTGTACCTAAGTATCTACCTTCCTACCTTCATGAGCAACTCATATGTAAGGTATCATTTAAAATACTACTAACTTATATACTTAGATACCTACACTAGCCACATCACTTGTGGCCCCGGCGGAAGACCAGCGCTGGCCTCCCAGGCTAGCAGCATGCTGAGTCGGGACCATTTCGTGGCAACCATGTTCATGCCTTAATTATAATTAGTTATTTTCCTTAGATTAAGTATGTTTGTTTGCATGTTGTTCTTGTCACGAATAAATGTTTTCTATTTATATTTCTATCTCATCTCCATGGAACGCTACTCACCAGAGCTGGCGCGGCTGCAAAGGCGGCCAAAAATTATACAAGTGGTCTGGTACTGCAGGACTGAGACACTAATAAAGCCGGTTAAAGCATGAAAAAAGAAAAAACAGTGTAGTGATAAAAGCTGGAAACTAAATCTATAAAACACCTATAATCCTTTGCCATTAAACAAGCTTCAGACATATTACAGGAAGTAGGTATAATAGTTAAATAGTTAAAGGCTCATCGCCGGAGTAGTAAAATGCTTCAGACAGACAAATATATAAAGGCTTTCGAACTAATAAAAACGCAGAGACGAGCAAATAATAAAAACAATTAGCCTCGATTATACAATTAGAGTATTAACTTACTTTGTAGATGGCCCGACTTTAGCAGGGCTTTATTAAAAGACATACAATAAACTGTCTCTGTTACTGTCATTACATGTATGTAGTATAATAAGTATTCGTAAATTTCCAACACCTTACAAAACATAGAATCTGTATTCAACTGTACTCACTCACTCCCTACCGGCTTGTCAAATATTCAGAAAATTGAGTACGTTTAATATAGCAAAACAACGCTGACTTAGCTCCCTAATAATAATTAACAAGCCTTCACTAATACAAACAGAAACACCTAATGTCTATGCATGTACTATCGGGTTCAGAATTGCATGGCCAATTTATGAATGAATTCATTGATAAATTGACCATGCAATTTTGAACCTGATGGTACAGTCGGCGTCAAAGATATGATAACACTTTTGCACTAAGGTGCTAAATAAGTCTTTGACGTCGACTGTACCAAGGCAAGGTTGACGTCATTTACAAATATTAACTTAAAAAACCCAATTTTGTACGAAGACCAACAATCTTTATTATTTACTCGTCTTAAGTAAAAGATGAAAATAAATCTAGTATTAATCTATGATATATAATAATGACAAATGGGTTACGCATGGTTCAAAGGTGAAGCACTTAAATTGAGTGACTCCAAACAATTGTCTGTTGTCGCGCACCAGCAAGCGAGAAATGCGCACGTGCCAAAAGAAAGAAACAAACTATATTTTTTTAACAACAACAGTGACAAAGATATTATTGTCTATACTGATAAACATAATAGGTGACCTTTTTAAGTCAAAGGTACATACAGCCTTGGCCAGAAGTGTTGAGCACCCTTGCGATTTTCATACAAAACTCGAAAGCTTAGACCGGCGTTTCTATCTTTTTTGAAGTTATTTTATCAATTAATTCAAACTGAACAGGCATGTTTTGTTGAAGTGAGTAGTAACTGCATAGAATATTTGCAATTTGTCGCACCGACTTACATTCGCATTTTTGGGACCTCCACTTTTCATATTTTATACGTACCTTGAAAGTGTTATTAAGTAAAGTTTTCTAGATATATCAATAAAATATAACATTTTACGTCATCGTACATTGTTATGATAGGGAATTAATACTTAACATCAAAATTGTAAACAAAAAAGAGCTATCTATGCTCAACACTTCTGGCCAAGGCTGTACATCATTGTCGGTTGTCAATAAGGCGTTACTGTCATGAAAATTAATTTAAAAATAAACTCTATTAACTACCGATAATTATGTACTTGAAACTTTACTTTACTTTTATTTGTTATGGACTTGAAAGTGTCAATAAGAACCATTGCTAGGTTATGAAATAAATTTGAAAGTATATTTTGTGCTCAGTACTCGTAGAGTATAACACAGCATTTACACAGCCATAGTTAAATATCATTGGAATTAACATTATGAGTAACACTGCACTTGTGGATAAAGCTACTTAGACTCGAGACTGCAATATGCGCTGAAAGAATTGCAATAATTTTAAACAAAAAAGAACCGACTTCACTTAGCATCCACCTTTCCAAAAGCAAATGCTCGGGATGCTGTAAAAAATACTCAAATCACTATAGGTGTGCCTATAATAGTTGAAGAGTTCCCTCGATTTCTCCAGGATCCCATTATCAGATCCTGACTTGGTTACAAATGTTACAATGGGACCAACTGTGAAGTATACTCTTTCAAACAAAAAAATAATTTTCCAAATCAGTCCAGCCGTCTTCGAATAATCGGTGAACATACATAAAAAAAAAAAAAAAAAAAAAATAGCAAAAACAAAGATCCCGACGAATTGATAACCTCCTCCTTCGAAATCTTGAAGTCGGTTGAAAAAACAATACGTTGTCTTTAAATGCAGGTGTATAAAGGAAGTTAATGTACAAAGCTGAGGTGGAAGCTCGGCTCATGTTGGATTACTACTGCTCTACTCTACTGCTTTAGGATGGAGTGCAGCGTACAAGAATAAGCGATTTAATATAATCTAGATATAAACTTTTATATACTACAATATTCCTTTATTGATAGAGGACCACCGACTAACATTATCTTATCAACTAACGTTTGCCACGTGTGTTAACATATTCAATAAGTTACCAAAGTCAATTCAGGAAGAAACTAACATACATACATTTAAAATAAAGTTAAAACGATATTTAATCAGTAAAGCATACTATTATATAGAGGAATTTCCAAGTGAGTAAGTTAAGCTATTTGTTGGTTCACCACATGTTGATTACTTAAATATTTAGTAGTCTAGTTTATTGTTGTATAATAATAGATGTATAAGTTTTATTATGTTGCTATACCCTTGCAGGGTTCATGTTGATACCGAAACTAGCCTTTACGATCCTTTGTTACACAAAAAAAACGCAATAAAGAATATGAATGTGAATATGAACTAAAAAACCTGTACAAAAATAAACTTAGAAAATACCGCCGGTTTTTTAAACGCGATATCACATCACACTGTCCCGTGTTCCCGATAGTCAACATGCATCGTTTTGCGGTGAGAATTATATGAAATGTTGATATTCGTATTTTCTATATCATTACAAAATATGATTTGGTATGTATAAAATTTACAACTGAAGAACAAATCAAATTATTTGTTTGTTTTAAGTAGACACACTATGACATATACAAAGGAAAAAGTGATCTAGGCCTCCAGTGCCCAGGGCTGGAATCGAACTAGCGTCTTCTGTATTCTGCCCGTCCTGATTGTTATATACTAATATATATATAGCTTTTTTAATCACAGTAAAATCGATTTGTATGCTAGATTTTAGAAGAAACTTTCACCTGAATATCATTTATAGCTGCATAATATTCCTGATATTTATGCTACAGTACCGGCCAATAATTATAAATACCTTACTTTTTTTATAAGAGCTTGTTTAGTAATATTGCTTAGTTTTCTACTGTAACTCACAGTATTTCAATGCAATATTCATCATATATTTGTATAAAATGACTAGTAAAATATGCAATCTACAAAGTAACCTACTGTTTACTCTATACATACTCATACAAAAAAAACACAAATACTATATGGTGCGAGCGCAACTTTCTTTGACTATTTACAACTGTATATGTTTGCTCTAATCAACAACAAGTTCTCAAACACACAATCAAAAGTTCGTTGGTGCTTCGTGTATTCAATACCTAAACTTACCGTTTGTCGCCTGCGCGCGTGGCTTGAACCTGCGCCCGCCTTAATGCACAACACATAGCACTCATGCGCCGCGATTGTTCTTTTCTGCCGGGAATTAGCAAACATTTCGGAATACTTTTAATGCCGCCCGCACTGTGTACTGGAAAATAAAAACGAGTTTTACTATAAGTACCTAACCTACGTATAAAGTTAAATACTATCCAAGCGTTCCTTTGGTGTTCAGTTTAAGAAACCTAAGTATGTACAATAAGTTGTTTATAAACGACTTAAACTGAGTTAAACCGTAGCAACCATCCACATCATTTTTGACAGGTCTAATCCTGTTTAATATCAAATTGAAATCAAACTAATTATATTTTTTCAAAAAGGCATCTAAATACAAATGCCGCTTTTTAACTGATCATAGTGATCATGTATTGAACTGACAGCTGTTACTCACTGTGAGACATACAGATGTAGTGAATAATCCTTTCCTTTCGTATTTTCTCGGAAATGTTCGTTTTTGTCTTACTACTTCACTCGCACTCAGTACCCATCGAGACAACATAGGGAACGGTCGCATTGCAAGAGGAAGTATCTATATAGAGTAGTTAATACCTTTCGACGCATATTGCCAGAAACGCAAATTACCTGATACGCACATGACCATGGGTTCATTCGTGAAGTACCTTATACGCAATAGACTCGATACGCAAATGACCTGACTTTCTTTCGCGAAAGACCAGATACGCAAACGCCCTAGACTTTATTCGCGAAAGACCTGTTACACAAATGTAGCTCTTACGTAATAAGGACCCTTAAATTTGCGAGTGTGTTTGTGACAGTTGCATATATTACTTTATCTATAGTTCTACACACGTTATAAATCCTAAATGACTTGTTCTGAAACCATTAGAATGACCGCCATTGCACCGCCGTGGCCAACTGGATTGTACGGGCGGTTGGGGAGGAGGTTAACTGCGGTCGGGGAGGAGGACTGGATTTTGATTACGTTACCGATATCCATGTGGTAATGAATTTTTATACATTGTTACAACACTGGCACAGATAATGCAATAATGGTGGTGATTATATACGGTTTCCGAACGCAGAAAATAGGATTTATGATACGGGTGTAGATAAAATAAGTTATGTGTAGCTCCACGGTTTTAAAATAAGTTTGTACTCGTACATTGTTTCGAAATGAAGAAAATCGGTGGAGACCGATTTCTATGGAAACGCCTCGGTATTGACTAAATCTTAGAGAATTCAACCACCCGGAATCGCCATTGACAGGCGTTCCCCTCTGCCGAAAACATATGACCAGTGGTCATACACATGTATCCTGGACTGACGTTTATCTGACGTAGCTATTTGTACGTTACGTACGAATAGCCATACATTTGACGTTTCCCTCCCCCGCAAAAATCGTCATACTTTTGTATAGAAAATGACAGACATGGCTACTCTATCCGGGTTGAATTCTCTAAGGACTAAATGACTAAAAAACCGACTTTGGTTTGATGTACAGTCGCCGTCAGATATATCGGAGCGGCCAAGGTGGTTACACATATCTGAACAACTCCTCTATTGTCAAGGCGATATGGTGCATGTTCAGATATTTTTGAGTACCTTAGCCGCTCCGATATATTTGATGGCGACTGTACCAACAAAAAATATATTGTAGTATATTCGGCAACTGATGACGCCGAGTATGCATGGATGTGAATTTCCGCGAATTTGTCATTTCCTCATTTGTCACACTGAGTATTGGTTTAAACGTTTATAGCGGCTGTACACTCTCAATGACCGCCATTGGACCGCCATGGCCAACTCGATTGTGCGAACGGTCGGGAAGGAGGGCAACCGCGGTCGGGGAGGAGGGCTGGATATGGCGATAACTCAAAACAAGACTGCACTCCTAGAACTCCCCTGGGGAGTTCATTTATCTCTATGCTCCGAAAGGGCTGGCTAGGAGAGTCGGTTGGCATAGCCTCTAGTCGCCTTTAGCTAGCTAGATATAATGAACTTCCCTTAGGAGTTATGCGGCATGTAAACCAAATTACCGAGAACTCCTTTGGGGAGTTCTTGGAACTGAAAGTATTAACGTACTTTCCCCTTATAATAGGCCGAATTCTGCTACTCGATAAGGTAGGGTTGCCCACGACCTAACTTTCCTCTATCATGGTCATGTGCGTATCGGGTAGTTTGAGTTTCTGGTACTATGCGTAGATTGATCGGTCTGGTAATTTGAGTATCCGGTCATTTGCGAAATGAAATTATGGTATTTTGCGTAGATGGTAATACGCGTATATAATCATGGTCATGTGAGTATCAGGTAATTTGCGTTTCTGGCAATATGCGTCGAAATGGTTAATACCACAGAAATATTTTGTTGATATTTATGTTAGATTTTGTAATAAACTTCATGGACTCGTGTATTAATGCAGGCCACCTATATTTTGATAGACTTTTTACATGTCACTCTTGTCTGTCATTTTTGTAAATAATAAACATTGATTTTATTCGATCCACATTAACAATTTATAACAGACATGCCGAAAGCACTAAGAAAAGGGAAACGTTTAGATCGGCAAGCCTGCGAAGTTATTTTCAATATTTATTTATATTTCTTAACTGAAAATGATAAATTCAAACATACCAACTATACTGCTTACTTTTGTAAAGTCCAAAAACGAGTTTCGCAGGCCAGTGGAATTTCTCAACGAACAGTAAATAAAATATTGCAAAAAGAATACATAAATCAATCTACCTCCAATAGTCCGAAGTCGGCAAAGTTGGGTAGACCAAATAAATTATTTTGTCTAGGTCTTGACGATTTTGACTACAACGTTATACGCCGATTAGTGTATAATTTCCATTTGATATACAAACAAGTACCTACAATTAAAGCCCTGAAGTCCAAGTTATCCGAAGCCATAAATTTTAAGGGATGTGACTTTACGCTAAGAAAAATTCTTAGAAAAATGGGATTTCGGTATAAAAAAGTTGAAAACAACAGAAAATTACTTATCGAGTAAGATGATGTTCGTTTAAAAAGAGTAAAGTTTTTAGCCGCGATAAAAAAGTACAGATTGCAAGGGAGAGAGATTGTTTATATGGATGAAACATACATCCATACCTCACATTTGGCAGGTAAAAGCTGGGCTGACTCGTCAGAAAACGGAGTGAAACAGTTAATTTCTAAAGGACAACGTCTTATAATAGTGCACGCTGGTAGTAGAAAGGGATTTATACCTGGGGCATTGTTAATGTATCAGTCTACTGATAAAACAGGTGACTATCACAACGCGATGAACAATGAAAACTATGAAAAATGGCTTCGTAATCAACTCATTCCAAACTTAGCTCCACATTCGGTACTAGTAGTCGATAATGCTGCATATCATAATAAGTACGTAGAAAAACCTCCTAATTCAAATACCCGTAAGCAAGACATGATTGATTGGCTATCCAAACATAACGTTCCGATTGATCCGTCATTAACAAAACTTGAAATATATGAAATTATTTGCAAGTACAAACAAGACTTTGTAGAATACTCTATAGATAAACTTATGAACGAATATGGACACAGCGTACTAAGATTGCCACCATATCATCCTGATTTCAATCCGATTGAAAACATATGGTCTCAAATAAAGGGATACGTATCCAAAAGAAACATCAGTATGAATATGACTACTGTGAAACAATTGGTACAGGAAAAGGTTAATATGATTGGTTCCGATGTTTGGGCCAAAGTATCAAATGCGAAAACGAGTACCGAAAACACGAACCTGAGTTGGAAAATTATATGGCTAGTTTTGTAATCACCGTTCATGAAAACTCTGACGATGATACACCAGAAAATAGTTCTGATTCTGACTGTGATATGGAAGTTGGAAGTATTGTTTCGCATCACACTGTCCACCCCGCTCCTCCTCCTCTTATCCCGCTGTCATAATCGAAGTCGTTCATCCAATCAGAAAATCATATTTATTTATATTTATTTCTCTGCTGGTTTGTTTTGTTTTATGTTGAGGTGTCTTTTTTGTTATGTCATAGTATTTTTAATTAATTACAAAAATTTATTGTTATAAAAAAGGTCTGCAAAATGCTACTGTAGTTTTGACTTATAGTTAGACTTTTGGGGTTCCAATCCTTATAGAATCATTAGATCATCCCAACCGGAATTTGGTTTTTATCAGTGCGTTTTATTGAAATAAAACGTCCTCGGTAACTAGTTATATTTTTGTTTACCTAACGAATTCTTTATATGATAGAATCGTGGTGGTTTTAACATCTCAGTGTAATATACGTCAAACGGGCAGTTTGACATTTGACATTGATAAATAAAGTATGCGATTTATTTGATACCTACACGTAATTTAATAATACAGTAATTCATAGACACATCGGCACCATTCGGGTGTTATCGTTGTTCCGAGTTTTGCCGATAGGAAAGGATTATTCACTACATCTGTACAATACAGATATATTTAATCGGATCAACGGAAAGTAGAAATCTAGTAGATGTTTACTAAGTGGTTATAGTTTTTCGGCTGTTTCTTGAGTACCTACGTTTCAAGCATCTCTTCACTATTGTATTCTAAACCGCAAGCAGGAGGTGCCATACAAAAAGATCCAAAGCGATATTATTGATAATTGTTTATTAATAAGCTCACGAACTAGCCAAAGAACTATACCCACCTAGTTATATGGGCCTTTTTATTTTAACATATACTTTAAAGCACAACTCAAGTCGTGTTTCAGTAACGTCTAGCCGTCACAATCCTGACAAAATGTATGAGATTTGACATTGACCGTCAGTTTTGTGACGATTGCGAACCGGCCGTTAATGATACACACTTAAGTGAAAATGCCCATTTAAGGATATTCATCTAATTTCAAGTATAGTTAACTAAATGCAAGCACTGTTGGCAACTCAATCAGTGTTGGGCGGCCTCCGCGGCGCATCGCTCAGCGACCGCAGCCGTCTGGCGAACCACCAGCGACATGTATTATCGGAATGCTATTCCAGACGTGCGTGTTGTGGCTTCAGAAGACTGTGCTTGTAGCTGTTTAAACCACAGAACCAATAATAAGCTGGAAGAAGCAACTCTCAAAAGTAGACATGGGTCGTTCACGAGTGAGTGATTTAAAGGCGAACCACCAGCGACTTGTATTATCGGAATGCTATTCCAGACGTCCGTGTTGTGGCTTCGGAAGACTGTGCTTGTATCTGTGTAGACCACAGAACCAATAATAAGCTGGAAGAAGCAACGTTCACGAGTGAGTGATTTAAATGAACTATGTATGTATTTTGATTCAACTCACTCAATCTTCAACTTACTGAAGATTTAACGCGCTCAGTAACTCGTCTATCTCAGTGTTTACAGTATTACTTGCTCACTCTTTCTCACTCATGTTTCGAAAGAGCCAGCCGAGTCAAACGAGTGAGACGATGCGAATATACGAACAGATCTACTGAGCGAAAATAGCGAAATGAGTGATACATATCTCCGCGAGCAAAAGATGAATCAATCTTTTCAATTCAGTGAAACGTTTTGCTCATCTCTACTCAAAAGTATGAAACCGCGCGTACCAGTTTCTTCATACTTACTTGACACGTATTTTTATAGCAATATAGGGAAAACATCAAAGGATACTCAAATGCAAAAATTCTTCGGCGTAATAGACTATAATTATTATATTTTAGAGGTCAATGCCTGACTAGTGGAGTGGAACATCACGAATTAATCATTCGGATAGGTCTGATTCTTGGTAAACAACACGCGGATTACGACTATCTGTGGTCTCTAGCTTTATGTATTTTCTGTGGTATAGACGTATATATAATACTAGAAACACATGGTTGCGTTTATACAAATAAATGCTTTGCATATATTTCTTATGGCAAAAGCATAGATTGTAGTGTCCTGACGGGGAATGCTCGTTTTTGAGCGTTTACTCTCCAATCAAAACTTCAGGATAAGAGCTCAAAGATACAGTGTGTTAACCATGAGGGATCATCCTGTCCCTTTAGCTACAGTGAATCCTCCATTTTATAAAGGTTCGGCAACGCGCATGTGACACCTTGAGAATTGCAGGCGTCAATAGGCTACGGTAGAAGGCAAGAGTAATTGTCGAAATCCTATTAGCATTTGAGGAAGACGAATCGAGATTTGTAGAGTTCCACATCAGAACTCGTCCCATCTTCCATGATATTTGTGACATTCCATCCGGTTTTTGTCGTCATCCCTAACATACCAGGGCTCAAGTATCGCTAGCACGGATGGGTGACGCTGGCAAAGAGACCGGTTTATTTAACTGTTTTCTATTATACATGGCCGGCATCGCCTGGACGAGACTCGCCACTGATAGAGACGCGTGGCACATGATGGAGGAGGCCTATGTCCACAAATAGACATCCCAATAAATAAACAGAATAAATTATATACTTAACTAGCCTTTTCCCGCGGCTTCGCCCGCGTACTATAAATACTCAAAAAGGATACGATACCCATGTTGATATTCAGACTTTGTGACCACATTTGCCTCTTTTGGGGGTTGAATTTCAAAAAACCTGAAACACGTGTTTACTCATTTATCGTTAGGAATACTTCTGTGAAGTTTCGAATAAAATAGTCTAACAAATCTTGTTTCGCCATACAAACTTTGGACCCCCATTTTACCCCCTTAGGGGGTGAATTTTGAAAAATCCTTTCTTAGTGCTCCCGTAGACCTTATAAGGAACCTATGTGCCAAATTTGAAATCTCTAGACCCAGCGGTTTGGGCTGTGCGTTGATATGTCAGTCAGTCAGTCAGTCAGTCAGTCAGTATGTTTCTTCTTTTATATATATAGATTAAACAAATGAATTAGAAATACTACAATCTACATGCATGCAAAATATTTAAAATGAAATCTAATATTATGAAGTGTAATATTTATTGGAATAAATGGCTATATTATTATTTTTATTATACAAGGTGTAACAATAATGCTGGCGATCCGTTTAAGGGCATAATTGGTATATTATTCTAATTATGAAAAATAAGAAAAAAAAATTACACGCGAAAAAAAAAGTTGGTTTTGTATGGAGGACTGGCCAACTGGGACGACGGGTCCCATACAAAAAAAAATTTGGTTTTGTATGGAGGACTGGCCAGCTGGGACGACGGGTCCCATACTAAAAAAAATCTTAATAGTAACGCGATACCAATTATTATTTATTTATTTATTTAAACTTTATTGCACAGTAACTAATATACGGTTACAAAAGGCGGACTTAATAAATAAATAAATAAATAATAATAATAAATAAATATTATAGGACAATCTTACACAAATCGACCTAGGCCCACAGTAAACTCAATAAGGCTTATGTTGTGGGTACTAGACGACGATATATACAATAAATAAATATGGATAAATACATAGAAAACATCCATAACTCAGGCACAAATATCTGTGATAAACACACAAACAAATGCCCTGACCAGGATTCGAACCACGGACCTCCTGCTTCGGAGGCAGGGTCACTACCAACTGGGCTAGGAGGCCGTTAAAAGCCGTAAGCCGTAAGGCATTCTCTACCAGTCAACACAGGCCAAACAGAGAAACATCAATGGTGCGGGTGCGACGTATGTCAAGAACATGGAAATAAACCAAACTGAGTTTGCAAAAACTTCAATATACATAGACTTATAAATAAGTACATGAAGATATAATAAATACAGCAACAATATATACATATATATATAAATACAAATAATGTATAAAGATAAATATATAGACAATTATTCCCTTAAAGTCCTTAAACGGATCAGCAGTATTTTTGTTGATGATGACTTCGTATGGTTTATTAATTGACGAGAATGTATAGATAGTGCCTAGCCCTTCTTCCCGTCAAGTTAATAACGTTTGAGCACAACAATGTTCCGCCGGACATTACTCTCGTTTCCATTTGCGTCTGATGACTAGTGCTATCTCTGGCCCCTTGTAGTCCAATCAATGAAGCGTGTTGAAACACGCCACGACCAATTGGAATTCAACTTTATGAAATATAACCAACAATGTAGGTATAAACAACACATAATGGATGGTCCTACACTTCATTTTGTATAAATAACATCATGTGACCTCCGAGAATCACGTGACGTTCTCTATACAAAATGTGAACCAACCGTAAGAAAATTGTTACGCACAAACGTATGGAAACTAATGAGTTCTACGACTCTCTAAAAGGTTTTCTTGCTGCACAGAGTCTACAAAAAATATTGTTGTGATTGGCTACGACCGTAGCGCATAGCGAAGTGTGGTACGGAAAGTGTTAACATTCTGTAGGCAATATTCGCTATAAGGACTTATAGATTGTTTTCAACCTACTTCAAGATTCCGAAGGCGGAGGTTCTCAATTGAGAATTGAGAATTTCGTCGGGATCTTTGTTGCTTTTTTATGTATGTTCACCGATTATTCGAAGAGGGATGGATCGATTTGGAAAATTATTTTTTGTTTCAAAGGGTATACTTCAAGTTGGTCCCATTGGCTAGGTCAGGATCTGATAGAGAAATCGTGAGAACTTCTTCTTCTTCAGGCACACCTATAGCGATTTAAGTATTTGTTTACCCTAGCTCGGGAGTATAAGTGAAGTCGCTTCTTTTTTGTTTAAAATTATATTTGATATTTTTGACGACTTTGCTCAACTTGTTTTACAATTGGAATTGGTTTGCCACCAAAAGTGTTTGCCCTGATTATTAGTGACATCGATATTTTTTATGAAGTATATTTTTGTTGCTGTTTTCGCCCCCTCGTTGATTAGGCTCGGCCGCTACGCTCATCGCCATCATCGCCCAATGTTTACAGAGGCAGATAAGCGTGGTCAATCTCGGGATGCCCCTAACAGGAAGTGCCACGGGATGACACTAGTCGGAGATGGCTTCAGTTTGTCTCAAAGTAAACTTCGAAAAGATTTCGATATTTTCAGAGGAGAAAAAATTCAGCGGATCCCTGAAAATGATTTTTTTTATGTTCAGTTAAACACTGGCTTACATATTTCTTTTTAGAGTTTTTTATACCAGTTTGTAGTTAACCATGTATGTATGAAACAATTACGGATAATTACTTCTCGGGTTAGAGACAATCATGCACCGCTCAGCGCACGCAGAACAGAATACTTATACCGCGAGTAAACGTGCCAAAATTGGCTAAAGTTATGATGGAATAAAAGTTTTGTCGCAACAATGCGGTATTCGTAATTATTAACTGATTAAATATAAAATAAGTAAGGGGTGAATGTTTAATTGTGCTGTTTACTAGTAGGTATTCATTATCATTCGTCATAATTGAAAGTAACTACACATTTTAATTGTTTATTTCAGCCGTATTAATTAATGTTATTTTATTTGTTTTGCCAATTAAACAACCAACGAATATGTAAAAAATTGAGCATCCATGAAACTCGCTTATCAGTTTACATTACCTACGCGTTCATTAATCTTCGTCGAAATAACGCGATGGAACCGATTTTAAAACATACTATTACAATCAGTTTAATGAGCTGAATGAAAATCGTACATTAAGTATGATGTAATAACATCAAACCAATCAATAAACTATAACCTTCGAGTAGATACGAATAATATCTACTTCGGTGATTAAAAGGAGTTAATGTACTTATATTTAATTACAATATTTTATAATTTATTTGCGTGTAGTACACAATTAAATAAGTAACATTAGTTGTACAATTCTACATTAATTTCTAAATGTTTATGTAGTAATATAGGAAACTTTAGACCTCATTTGTGTCTATTTTATAGGAACTGACTTAAGAGCGCATTTTAAATATTCAACCATCTTAAAAAAAACTATAATTCGTAACTTTGTAAGCAAGTTTGATACTGAAATATTTAAGCAAAAGAAACCGGCCAAGTGCGAGTCGGACTCGCGCACCGAGGGTTCCGTACAAACCTGTAGGTTTGATATGAATTTCAATTTAATACCTCTACGCATTCATGAGGAAAGGGGTAAGTAGTAACTTTAAAATTATTAAAAATATTTTTATTATATGATGTAACAAAAAATTTACGGTTTTCGCAATGTTTACTTTATCTGTGCTATAAAACGTTGCTTCTTACCAAATTTCAAGATTCTGAGTTCACGGGAAGTACCCTGTAGGTTTTGATTCCCTTGCGAGTTTCGAAAATTTGCGTAAATTTCCGGCATAAACGGCTGTATCTATTGATCGCATTGGCTTAGAAGTTTGATTTTTTCACAGCTACTAGGAACAGTAGACCTGAGTATTTGATATAAATTTCAGCTTGATACCTCCACGCGTTCCTGAGAAAAAGGGTCTTGACAGACGGACGGACGGGCGGACGGACAACAAAGTGATCCTATAAGGGTTCCGTTTTTTTCTTGAGAGGTATGGAACCCTAAAAACAAAACAAACCAAAACAAAACAAAAGCTACTTTTACTTCCTCGAAACTATTACTCATTGAGATTATGCCAATGCTAGAAAAACAAAAACCTGACACAAAAAACAAAGTCAGCTCTATTCTAACTTGCCCGTTGGCAACGGAAACTGCCTTCCTCGCAGTAATGGTTGACCCAGGTCGGTTCCTTGCAACCATTACTCATTGAAATCATGTCAAAGCTATAAAAACACAAACTAGACACAAAAAACAAAGTCAGCTCCATTGTAACTTGCCCGTTGGCAACGGAAACTGCCCTCCTCGCAGTAATGGTTGACCTAGGTCGGTTCCTCGCAACTATTACTCATTGAAATCATGTCAAAGCTAGAAAAACACAAACTAGACACAAAAAACAAAGTCAGCTCCATTCTAACTTGCCCGTTGGCAACGGAAACTGCCCTTCACGCATTAATGGTTTACCCAGGTCGGTTCCTCCCAACCATTACTCATTGAAATCATATCAAAGCTAGAAAAACACAAACTACACACAAATGATTTTAAACAAAAAAGAACAAACTTCACTTAGCATCCACCTTTCCAAAAGCAAATGCTCGAGCTGCTGTAAAAAGTACTCAAATCACTATTAGGTGTGCCTATAATAGTTGAAGAGTTCCCTCGATTTCTCCAGGATCCCATCATCATATCCTGATCTGGTTACAATGGGACCAACTGTGAAGTATACTCTTTCAAACAAAAAAATAATTTTCCAAATCGGCCGTCTTTGAATAATCGGTGAACATACATAAAATAAAATAAACAAAGATCCCGACGAATTGATAACCTCCTCCTTCGAAATCTTGAAGTTGGTTGAAAACAAAGTTAGCTCCATTCTAACTTACCCGTTGGCAACGGAAACTGCCCTCCTCGCAGTAATGGTTGACCCAGGTCGGTTCCTCGCAACCATTACTCATTGAAATCATAGCGCCTAAGTGGTGTTTCGGGTCGCGCGGCCATGCGTGCCGATACGAGATTTACTGTTGCCCAATTGCATTTCCCTGTAAAGATTTATTGTTGAGTTTTAAGAAATTTGAATTATGGACTGGCTTAGCTGGCTTCGTTCCTGGAAAATTTAAATTTGTAAATTCAACTTTTATTTTCCTCTTGTTAAAGGATTTTTTGATTATACAGTACCTACTGTTAACATTGCATAGATATTTATGACGGGTTATGGTTTATTTTTAGAATCCTATATTGTTATATAAAATTCTTCTAAAATATAATATAATAAGCTCAGGAAAATAATGAGGTATTATTTTCTAAGCATAATGGTTTAACCTTTCGCACATGACTGTACAACTCTAGACAGAATCTGACTAAGTAGGTCTAAAAAATTAATAAATCTTCATGTAATATTCTTAAAACATTTTTCTTAAAGCACTCAGTGAACTGCAGATTTTTACTTCAACAAACAGAAACAAACGTTCTATATTCTATTCACTGAGAGTTGAGACGCCGTGTATTTCATACTATCGTTTTAGCAAGGCGAGTTGATTTCTCAAATGAAACATTCTAACTTGACCTTAAGGTCCATAGTAATCTGGAACACGCACTTACACTGGATTTCTTTTGCTGAAACTTACTTGTGCTCGCTAAGTGATTACAGTAGCATCTGTATGCTTCAGCCTTGTCCAGCATTTGCACTTGTCCCGAATACTTAATTCCTTCCTGTGACTGAATAATACTCTTCCAGCGGACCTAGTATATACATCTAACAGCGACTTTATAAGACGTACCGTCTACCTCTCTTTTACACGGACGTCTTAGACAGAGATGGGATAATGGTTTTCGTACAAGAAACCTGTAGGTTAATGAACCCTCTTCAGAAATAGGTCGTCGTAAACAATTGCAGGCGAGTGACTCGGAGCAGTTAAATGGACGAATGAAAGCAACTTGATTGATTATTTTGTCAAAGTAAAGTGGTAATGAAAGTTTAATATAAAATTATTTCGTCTGGTCCATAGACAAACTAGCCATAGACCTGTCATGTGCAGTAAAACACTTCTATAATTGCATTAACACGTTTAATTTTGAAGATAAAGTAAATTATTTAAAATCAACAACAATAATCAGATTATTTAAAATTAGCACTTCACGTAAAAATGACAATAACGGTATCTATATAAAGATATTTCACATTCAATAACTTCCTTAGTGGTTAGAATGTAATTAAATTACAATAATCAGAATATTTAATATTAGCACTTCACATAAAAATTACGATAACGGTATCTATATAAGGATATTTCACATTCAATAGTTACCTTAGTATCGTAAACGTCTACTTTCCGCACAAAAGGAAAATAAAAAGGAGGGAGTACTAGCAAAATTAGTAAGTACAAATAAAGACTCGGCTGGTAATTTGGCTACAGGAAAATAATGGATTAATGAGGCGGGTGATATGGATGGTGACAGATGATTCGCTGGCTGAGCGTAGCCTAAATTAAAGAGCCAGGTCTTTGTACGCCCGTCAAATGAGGCAATTAGAATTTTGGGAATATTTTAGCAAAACAACAAAAAAAAGCTATTATGGCACAAAAACACTGGATACAAAAAAAAGGAATCGGATTTATAACGTTTTTAAAAAAATGTAAATAAAATGATATTCTCGAAAGACAGGAAATGGTCAAAACTGTAGCTGAATTTAAAAAGAGTTCGTGGGCAGGCGCCCCCTTTGGTTTAGGCGGACCCATATTAGAGCCCGCTGGATGCGGGCTCTAATTCTCCGACGACGGTGAAGAACCACGCGGAACACGCGGCGGTTGCAGATCGTCTCGCAGGTCCGGCACCCACAAGCGCCTTCCGGAGTCCTTCCGGCTCAGGCGGTCCCACTGGTGGCCTTTTTGTCCGGCAACGTATTTGGTTTAAAAAGAATTTGTATTTAATTCTATAATGTATTAGCACTTGCTATATAATGTTTGAACGCAAAGATCTAGAGAAATAAATCGCACTTCAACACGATGCAACTAAGCAAATTATAGCAAAACCCTCAGACTAAACCAGAATATTTTTTTTTCTTTAAAAATCTCTCCGTCGATCTGACACATTCAATCGAAAGTCAACTTTTCTTTTTTTGACAATCTGGAATACCTCAAAAATTCATATTCAAAATTAGGGCGAATATTATTTCAATTTTATGACTGCCAGTCATATTACAAAATGCGGACTGATATAAGCGCCATCTACCCGTAATGCCGTGAATCACAATGCACGCTTTTTTATATATCAACCGCGACCTAGCCTTAGACCTTCCTTAGACACGGAAGTTCTGAAGAAAGTCGACAGATGTCGTACGATAAACGTAGCGTCATGCTACAGCATCTCCCTACCAAACAAAGAAAGAAACAAACAACAACACAAGAAAACACAAGAAAACTAACCCCAAGCAACAAAAAAAACACAACTTAATGCTAAGGCCAAAAAAGGTACAACAAGAGAACCCTAAACGAATTCCAAAAAAAACAAAACCAACCAGTTATTAACATTACCCCTAAAGACTAACCTAATAGATTAACAAGATGACAAAACGCCAACCAACGCGTCACGCGGTCCAAGACGTGACGGCCGGGATAGGACAGAAACTGCACCTGGCCACAGATCTTAATCCCTCACATCGAGTCATCAAATTATACAACCAGGCTATCATAGACCGGGAAAGATAAACGAAGCCTTAAGCACCAACGGTAAAAAAAGTCAAATCTGGAAAAAGGAGCAAGGAAACGCTCAAATGAAAACAAAAAAAACGATAAGAAACGAATCAAGCAAGGATTACCGATAAGGGAATGGCGGACTAAAGCGCATTTTAGAATTTTGAGAAAACTGAACGGGCCGAAAGAAGAAACTATTTCAAGATATCTTTAATATGATAGGTACCGACGTGCTCGGAATCGGTGTCAGCCAGTACATATACCTGTGGAGACACCCGTCTAACCACACGGCACCGAACGAAACGTAGAGCGAATTTACCGCCTCGAAAAGGATCAGCAGAGCCACGCTGGAAATTCCGGCGCCAAACGATTTGGTCACCAACGATTCTTGGCGAAGAACGGTTCGTGTTGAACTTGGCGGCGTTACGATGAAAGGCCAAAGCCATCGAATCAGAAACTTTATCGTACACCTCACGAAGCGTCTGAAGATTCGAAGCGCGTTCCATCCGGCTGAGTCCCACATCTTGGTCCACAACCTGATTCTCAACACGTTCACGAATCATTGACAACTCGCGGCCGTACATCAAAAAATTCGGTGTATAAGCAGTAGCCAAATTTATACAAGAATTCAAATAGAGAGCGACCCGATGTAAATGACCCGACTAACTGCGTTGGTCATTTTCAACTAAAATGCTCAAAGTACAAAAATGACCTGGTTATATCTCTCCACAACATTCGCTTGTGGCGAATAATATGGGGTATAACACGGACCTGGAATATTATAGCTCGCCAGGAAATCCAGAAATTGACGACTATGAAAAACTGTAGCGTTGTCACAGAGAATGTTAGTAGGAACACCGTACCGCAAAATAACCTCCGACTCTAATGCCGTCGATATTGATCTCGCATTCACCAACTTTAACGGAACCAACCAAACGAATTTGGTAAAAACGTCAACCAAAGTCAAAATATAACGAAAACCACTACGGCTAACAAGTAATGGACCAATTAAGTCAATGGAAAGAAGATCCATTGGAGTAGCAACAGGGCGAGGGAACAAACGAAGGCCACGAGGTTGTGAATTTGCAATTTTAAAAGACTTGCAGACCTGACATTCGGAAAGGAACCTGGTAACATCACGGTACATATTCGGCCAATAATATACATACAATACAATACAAATATTCTTTATTGCACACCTGTCGCGAACATCGCGAAGCAGTTCGTGCTTGCCGGTTTTTCGGATAGATGGCGGTAGTAGTCACGTTCGATTTCAATATCGCTTTTAGTATGGACGGATTTTTTGAGAGGGGTTGTAGGGTAGACACAGGGACGACGGGAGGAGAGAAGGTTGCGCGCGAACAAATCAATGGTGAGCGCTTTAATATTTATCTTTCTACTCGTATCAGTTCATGGACTTTCTTACTGTGTTATTATGATGATCATGTGTCTTGTGTTATTTACCTGCGTGTATCAGTGCTCAGAGAGATCTTTGATCCCAGTGAGTTGTCAATGGTTATGAACTCAGGGTAACCATAGTGTGAGGAACGGGGTCGCTGTAAGGGGAGGTGGAGGCGACTATTTAGCCCGAGATACCAGATGGATAATCACGGGAGGCTCATAGGCCGTAGGAGTAATCAAAGGAGATATCGTCAGCTCACACCATCAACGTCCAGGCCGTGTCTACGTATAGTATCTGCGTGTCCGTTAACATATTTACATCATTCGTATTCTCTAGTCAGTAAACTCATCGGCTCAGTATACCAAAAAAACATGGTGAAGCTGACGACATGGTGGTGATGTGCTGGGATTGGTTAGATCCATCCGTGCCATATTTAAGTCAGCTAAATTGAAAGTAGCACTGTGTCGGTTGATACTTGTCGGGTATAGCTACACAATATAATACATAAACGTATCAACTGAAAGGTCAGTTTCAGTTTTAAGATTGTTGAGAAAATTAAAGGCAAAACAGAGTCAAATAAGCAAGCAAGCATTTACTTCAGCCCAAGTTCAGGCTATAGGAAACATTCATGGTAGCGTCGTCTCAGTCAGCGGCCGTAATTACTGTTTCATGTTGTAGTGTAAATATAGTTCTAGTAACTTTGTACATAATAAAACATGTAGTTAAGACGAAAGTTTGAAGAGTCGTTCGTGTTTAAATGATATTTTCCAAATTTCCTTAGAATTTACTTGAAAGTTTTGAGAAATAAGCAACGGGCAATTACATGGTGAATCTAAAGACATTCTTGTTCGAGTTGAGCTTCAAACTGAGCTATAAAAGGTTATCGTAAAAAAAAAATTGAGCGTAATTCAGACGTATAATTTCGAAGTTGGCTCGTTAAACAAATCTTATCAATATTTGAAGTCCATTTCTCTGGTGTAACATTCCAAAGATAGTCCGTGGCCTTATAGTAATGATAAGACAATAAACCAAATTACTATGGCAAAACTGAGATATTTATTTTACTTTGGCGGAGATAAATAACCATTATAGGACGGCTTCGAGTTTGTGAGATAAAAATGACTAACGTCATCGGTATGAGCTACTCCTTAAAAGTATCCACGGAACGCTACTATGGTTAAACTAGTAATATTAAGTTTGAAGAGAAGGCTAACTCAAAAGTATATTGAGCATGGGGGCAGTCGTTTTCCTTTCATTGGACTGGGCGCTGTTAGTTAAGATAAGCACAAATCACAAGGAAAACGTCAATCATTATCGCAATCGTAAGAAATTATTGTGAAAAAACGATAATTATAAAATGTACATAAGTGAATAGAAATCAGACTCATAATCCGTTTTATTATTGTTCGTAAGAGTACAAATTGACCTCGTAGTAGGCATGTGTGCTCCTGTAGGGATCAGATACGTTATACGTTGTTAACACCTTTGAAAATGATATCGGCAAATAAAGGATGTCTTGAATTTAGGCGGATGAAAGATTTAAAATAAATAACGCATCTGTCATAACTCCGTGTCTACTGTAAATTGTAATCTTCATCTTTGATGCGATAAAATAAGAATTAGTGACCCTAGATTAGAACACCTTACTCTATGAACACCGAGACGATGCTAAGAGAAATAGTATGCACATTTACTTGTCATTACAGTGTATGATGCTAAAAACTAATCAAAAACCTATCGAATTGTATTTATGCTTTTAACATGTACGTAACTGCTTAACATCAGGCGGACAGTATGCTTCGTTGCTACCGTCGTGGTATTAAAAATATATAAATAAAGCAGAGTTTAATTTGAGTTAAGTTCGAGTCTCGTCGACTCTCCATTTATTTGGCACTAGCCTTTTCCCACGGCTTCGCCCGCGTACTATAAGTACTCAAAAGGATAATTACCCATGTTGATTTTCAGACTTTGTGACCACATTTGCCCCTTTTGGGGGTTAAATTTTCAAAAAACCTGAAACACGTGTTTACTCATTTATCGTTAGGAATGCTCCTGTGAAGTTTCGATTAAAATAGTCTAACAAGTCTTGATTCGCCATACAAACTTTGGACCCCCATTTTACCCCCTTAGGGAGTGAATTTTGAAAAATCCTTTCTTAGTGCATCCCTAGACCTTATAAGGAACCTACATGCCAGGTTTGGAATCTCTAGAACCAGTGGTTAGGGCTGTGCGTTGATATGTCAGTCAGTCAGTCAGTCAGTCAGTCAGTCAATCAGTCAATCAGTCAGTCAGTCAGTCAGTTTCTTCTTTTATATATTTAGAAGATACCTACTGTATGTATAAAGTGCATTGCACGACAAATGATTTACTTAAATGCTATACATCAGGTTTGAACTACAAATGTGATGCGTCACGCATAAACACGCATAAGAAGAAGTATATTGTCTTCTTTTTGAGCCGGTTAGGTAATTGCCAAACAATACCTTTACTAAAAGAAATCCAGGCCTGCATTTAGAATCAAATGGTTAATTGGAAACTTAAAAGTCGTGGTCATTGATGTTTTATTTTGTTGTGTTTCCTTGACACGAAATAATCATGTGATAAATTAAACTTAGTTAAGAAGGATAGACATAAAACAAAACAACAGAGTAATAAAAATACATTTTATGTCAATGGTTTCCAAATTCAAGTTTCGTAGTTCGTATTGACTTTATGGAATACTATATTTGAGTAATGAATGATCATTTGGAAATATTTATTGTAGTGTAACATAACTTAGTGGTTAATACGCTCATCTCATACGAGTGCTTGATATGTCCCACATGTGTACAAATGGACATATATTCCACCATGTGTCTTACTTATCAGTGCACCTATTGCAAGGAACCTTACATAAACCGAAATTCAGTGTATTTACGAAACGGTCCAGTTCTTGACTTGATGTAACTGAAATTATTCTTAACATAGTGTACGCAGTGCATGTAGCACATGTTATTTATGCTTTACTTAAAATATAAATATCTTGAATAAAGATGAAACATAAATAATAAAGTTAAAACTAAACAAAGAACATTAAATGTGACGAATAATAGGTTATCATAAGTTGAGGTAATGCGACGTAAACAAATACGCAAATCTTACGTTCTACCCACTTTCTCATTCTATTTGATTTGGGGTACTTTACCTACATGGCATAATTTGTACCATGATTTTGTGTAATTGAAGCATTTTATCCATATTTGTATAAATCTGCAAATATAAGTTTGTAGAAGTTAAAATATTTCATGATACATTTACAAGGTGCTCACAAGTTAAATCTCAATGTAAGATCCGTGCCTATACGAGTAGGTGCAGGATATGATACGGGTAAATTTAAAGACTTTGTTCGTTATCTCCCGTTGGTTTTAGAAAACTTACTGAGAACCAAATATTAACCAGTTGATGATTCATTTGGTTTTGTTATAAACGATTTAAGTTAAAAGAACATGGGTTAGAGATGTCCTAATAACTACCATTAACTTCGGTAACTGATAATCAATGTTTCGAGTGTTTTGACATTTACTAAAAATCGTTCGGGTACCTACTGTTAGTACCTATATGGCTACATGTAGGCACAAGTAAACACAGCTCAAAGAGTGTTTTGACATTTACTAAAAATCGTTCGGGTACCTACTAGTATATGGCTACATGTAGGCACAAGTACACACAGCTCAGACATAGCTCAGAGAGTTGCCAGACTTAAGTGGCAGTGGGCGGGCCACATTGCTTGCAGAACCAATGGCCGATGGGGCAGAAAGGTTCTTGAGTGGTAACCGCGTACCGGAATACGCAGTGTGGGAAGCCCCAGACTAGGTGGACCGACGATCTGGTTTGAGTCGCGGGAAACAGCTGGTTAAGGACGGCGAATGACCGTTCGTTGTGGAGATCCTTGGGGAGGCTTTTATCCAGCATTGAACGTCTTTCAGCTGAAATGATGATGATGAGGCACAAGTACGAGTGCTTAAACCAATAATACAAATATTCTTTATTTCACACCCCAATAAAATAGAACAGTACAGTACACAGATTAAAAGTAGAGGCAGTCAACAGGCGGTCTTATCGCTAGAGAGCGATCTCTTCCAGACAACCTTGGGGTAGCAATAATAAGCTTTAAATTCGCCACTTTGTGAAAATTTGTATAATGCTAACGTATGTCATTTAAACAGAGTTGCCAATCGTGTTTGACTATCTGTTTGCGGTGAAAACCTTAAACTAAATATGTTATATATTTAAGCTTGTACTTAAATGACGTTTGGAAAGCAAGAAGTAGTTAATAAATACCGTGATATAGACAAATTATTAGCGGATAGTGTAAATGCAAATACATAACAAGAGTTTAACTACGGACGATTCGTTATTTCCCATCATAGCAACAAGCATAGTTCATATTGAAGTGAAGTGTTGGCTGGAAAGATATTTTATAATTAAGTAAGATTATATTTTCTGCGTAACTCAGAAAGGGCAGGTCATTGTGACAATCTGGTTTGACCTTGACACGTAATATTCAGAAATTAAATATGAATAGTATGTATACTGTTACTTGTCTCCATTTCCCACAACGCGAGTAGAAGAGGGAGAAGAGGTATACGAAATATATATAATACAAAAATACCTATTGAAATTAAATCGTTAAAATAAAATAAAATCTAGTCTTGTGTTTGAACGTGTGACCGTAGGTTAAATTCTTTGAATAATAGAAAAACATTTTAAATCCACCTACTATATGCCAGGATGCATACCACCTTGTAACACCGTAAGGATGTTGGTTAATAAATGGTGATGACCGTAGTCCATAGAAAAGACGCTCAGACTATCAAAATATAAAAGGGTAGGTACGAAACTTATCGAAACTATCTATCCTAACAAAGATCATTCTAAGTTGGTCACGTGAGTAGTGATTTAGTCTGTCACTTCAAAATATTACTATTTTGAGTAACCGGTAATTAGAACGCCTATAAAGTACATCTCATGTTCGAACGTTTTCCTTTCATTTTCATAACATCATAACGAACAGGGTTTTGGTATTTAGATAATCAATGATGATTCAAGGGAATTGCACGCACGAAAGGGATTAGTTCAATATACTTGGTGTTGAACTTAAAATGTGGTTTCGTGGGGGTAATAGATATATTATCCTGGCACTATGACCTCAAAGAATTTCACAAGATGTTCAAGCGCAATAACAGCACCCGTCTGAGAGGCCATCACTTGAAATTAGACAGCCAAAGGTCCCACATGTAACTAAATACATACCTCATTCAGGTACTATCTACTGTAATATGTATTGTGGACATGGTTGTCTATTAAAATATGAACATTAAGGATCTTTATTATCATTTTTTCATTCAAAGATAAAGGTTAAGAATCACGAAAATTGCTTAGTAATGGGCCGGGCGTGACAAATTATTACTTCAATACAATAACCAATTAATCCAAAGAAACATCAAGCGGCAACATTCCGTATATCAAAAATAGATATATTATGTACTATTATTGCCATGTACATAACTTTGTTTGGTTCTCATAGCAACTACGGAGAAGAAAGTTGACAAACAATAAAATTCATATTATTAAAATGCAGGTCAGTGAGACGCTGTCAAATAAATTTACACCTTAATACAATGGCAGAAAACATAAAGTAAACAGAAGGCCAAAGAGTATTACGATCCTTTTCATTTGAGTCAAGGATAATTTTATTGATTTGTTTCCCATGAATGGAGGTCAAATAAAAGTGAACCTTATGGAAATGGCATAAGATAAATAAAGGACAGAAAGGCAAAAAGAGTTACGACCCTTTTCACGCGTCAAGATCCAGCTTTTCCTAGAAAATCAATAAATAGTTGTTTAATAAATTTGGGAATTAATTTAAAATACCAGGAATTGTTTTGTTTTGATTCTGATAGACTAGGAGCTGACTTTGGAAGTGGCATGGTGGAGGAAGCGTTCAGGGCCCGTCTGGATTAATTACTAAATTATCCTTGATACTGAATCTGGGCATCTGGCAGTTTTTGATGGGTGGAAGTCGAAGTGACAGACTATCGAAAACTATTGATTTGGAAAATATTAATGCCAGAATAGGTAAAGGATCGCCGAGGTATATCGGATAATTAGTTATTATATATAATTTCTCATAATAATTCGTAATTCTTTCATTTATTCATTAATTGCTTCATAATAATGTGATACATAAGGTTTTACATAAGGCAAGGTTTTACATGGTACTTAGGAAACTATTGTAACTATAATAGTACATCAAACCCGGTATTCCAGGGTTTGATTTACTAAAGTGGATTGCATTCTTTGGCCTCCGCTACTTTACAGTTGCCAGATATTTCGGATATAAAAGTGGGCATAGTGTGAAGGACTTATTGGGAGACTTCATTGATTTCATTGTCAGGTCGTTATTTTTGTGGTTGGCTCTCCGTCAAACGTTTTGCATAGGAACATAGATTTAAGTTATTAATTTTGACGGGGTAACAAATAAAATTGAACCTTAAGTCAATAGCAGAAGACATATAATAAATAGAAGGCAAAAGAGAGTTATGATCAAGTTGACTTGAGTCATATTGATATTTAAATTAATTTAATATAAATTTTGGAAAAGAATGGAATTTAAATGAGCCCGAACCTTAAACGGAAGGAATAAGATTTAAAATGAACTAAAAAGGGCAAGAGGATATAAGACCTTTTTGACTTGAGCAGGCTGTCCGCAATACGTCCGCATTGAGTCGGCATTATGTCGGCATAAAAAGTTATAAATAGGGGTGCAAGGGACGCGCTGGGACATTCAATTCTTAATTGTCGAACGGATAAGTGACTGGTTTTGGAAATCGTTATTATTGGTACGTGTGAGTGAAATTTTCAGTGTTGCGAAGCTTCGGGCTAGAATTAAAATCAATATGATTTTGTTTCGGCTCAGAGTTAAATCTAGACTTTGCGGATCCGGGAAACTTTGAAAGTACCTCGGAAATGTAGATCTAGATATTTTGCGGCGGTGAAGGTTTCATTTACTATTTCTTGTGGTTTTTAATTGTTTTTAACTTATGTTAATGGGAGTTTTCATGTAAATTTTCTTGAGTGTTTATTTAAATAATAGAACCAGTTACTGTCTAAACCTAAAAGTGTGGTTATTCAGCTCTATTTCAACCTAACTGGTGTCAACAGAGATAGAGCTGGAGTTCTAGTTTTGTGACGAGCATGTGGAAGCTCGGCGTTGCTTTTTACCAACACAGTAACGTTACATCACCATGTGGTGCCACACTGAACACGAGAGGCCAGCTGTAAGGTTAGATAAGGGCCTCGATTCGATGTTAAGTTGCTGGCCAGCTTGTGACAAGACTTGTCGAAGCCTTACAGAGATCGTGTTCGGGTCTTGTTAAATATATGTAAATATTCTTTATATACACCAGATAGGGACCGATCTTACTTCCACCGCCCTGACGTTTTAGTCGTGGAGGGGGAGATCTGCACAACACCATATTGATAGCTTTGCAATCTCGGATTCATTGGCCGAACTTTTACAGCTTAGGTTTAGGGATACACTTGAGTATTGTCTGGAATATTTGGGCTATGGTAAGTACGACAGATATTCCAGAAATACTAGCAGATGGGGTTAGTGATAGATTAAATTCATACACAATGGGGAAGTAGGCATTTTCTTAAAGCCTTTCATGTTTTTGAAAGCATCATTTTTTATAAATAATGGTTTTTCGATAATATCCTGATTTTAACGTTTTAAAAGCAGCATTCTAATCTTTTGCAATATTTTCAAGTCTATTTGTGAGTTTTCTGGTATAATAAAGGTATAAATAAACATTTCATTGGTTTTATAGTATTCATATAACTCTGAATAACAAATCATTCTGAAACAGTAGTCTGATTTGGTCAGTGGCAAGCAGAGCAGTCCATTGTATTATTTCAAAGTTACATAATGCTTAAATAAGTTAGATTGACTTCATAAAATTTGTGGTCAACAACTAAGGTTGGATCTCGGTTCTACATGTTAGAAAACTCAGAAATGATGACTCGGTTTACAGTTTATGGGATGGACAAGGGTTTTTGGCGTTTAGATTTGTTCTCATGTGGTTAAATGAGACTAAAAGGTTGACGATGAATATTTTGGCGGTTTTCTTCATCACAACGTCACCTAAGCTTCCAAACCGTTAGTAGAGTCGTTCGAAGGGTCTTACACTCCTAGGGTTAGGCAGGTAGGACTAGGAAGCCTCATTGAATTGGACTGATGAGTTTTGCAGGAGCCTTAATACCCCATCGGGCAAGGATGTAGTACCTTAGTGTGATATTCACGCTTATTTTAGCACTCAGATGTTGATAGGAGTAAATTCTATAATATATGTAGGTTTTAAAATGGACTTATTCCAGGAAGTTTGCTACATCCTTGTTATCCTAAGGACTAATAAGCCGTTGGGGATCATTACCAAAAAAATTTATTTATTTTTAAGCATTTTACCTTACATTTTACAATAAAAAAAAAAATTATCATTCTGAAATTTTTATATCAAGTGACTGTTTCTTGTATTCTCATTCTATTACTTATTCATTAGGTAATTCAGGTACATTCTATGCGTTTTTATTATCCTCCTAGGGGTTACAAGGGGTTAGGTTGCTATTTCCTCCGGAGTCCGAAGAATAACTGATCTCACGTTAAAAGAAAATGGGTTACTGCGGTACAACATAGGTGTCCTATCACTAGACTGATCACGCGTTTGGCCATTAGTTTAAGATTACGTTTACTTTCTCGTTAGGTTTAGTTTCACGTTAATTAGTTATATATTTATTTTAGTTACATATTAGTTCGTTAATATTGTTTAAAGGTCTTATTTAGAAGGGGGGGGGAGGTACATTTTGGTGCCGTGACCAGGATATGTTATTAGGGTAGTTTTTATTTAAGAAGCCTTTTAGGCATTTTGTTGCTGTGAAAATAGAGACGTGAATCAGTTGTTTTTTTGGATTTTGGAGGTTATGGCAATTTTATATTTCATGGGTTTCCTATTTGACATTATTTTCAATAATGCAGTTACGTATTTGCATTAGAAAGAGGCTAAAATACATAACTATTCGTAATATAGTTACATACTGCAAGTTTTAATTCATATTTTCGTTCAAATAACTTTAGTGGTAACAACAAAACTTAAGAAATAAATATGGGCTGGTATTACTTTTGAAACAAACTTTGAGTTCAGTAAGGCTTACCTTATGTTAGATTATTCCACCAATAGGATGATTTGAATTCGCGCAGGCGTATTTTCAACCATAATAATAACACAACTCACTTGATAGTTCACTTTGAAATTAACATGGTTTTCTGGAGTTTTTCATTCACAAGTTTTAGTTTCACACAATAAATAATGACCGAGGCACTTTGTCTTATGGGTATTTAATTATTTATCGCACTTTTAACTTCAATATTGGTAAAATAAAACATAAAAAGCCGGTTGAATGATGTTTATCAACAATTTGTCACTGTCAGAGACTAGGGATGTGCTCATGACGCCGTTGTCGACAACATTATCCATTGCGCCGCCGGGAGACTTAGCCGATGCCTGTAGAATATATCGTTCATTTGTCTGCGCCGTGTTCTTTCGAGTATGTGAGTGATAGAGAGGGGAATATTGAGTTTCGATTTTCGGCGTTCGAGACCTGCAATGTGGAATCATTGTAGCACCTTTTTGTTTTTGGCTCTAGATAAACATGAGAGGCGAACATTATCGAACGAGCGGACTGTGGGCGAGGCGAGGATCTTGCAGGCGATTTCGGACACGGCGTAACTGTCAGCTGTTTTCCTGGAAGTCTGCTTAGCGATGGTTTTTGATTAGTTGTTCCGCGATAACTTTAGTGTTTGTTTTTCTTTTATGGAATTTGTTGGGGTACTAGCAGAGATGAGCATGGTGGCGCAGAGCAGTCATCATGAGAGTCGTGTTGAATTGATCAGCTCATTAGAAGGGAGAACGCGAGTTCTTCGCGTCAAGGCGGGATACTAGCAGGCACATAATATAATTATCATTAAATATGCGATTTATTTTACCAATTTCAAATGCGAAGTTGGGGATCATTATTTATTAATTTCGGGACTTAGATTTATATCTAAGTTAGATAAAATGAATGAAAACGTAGGGGAAAACCTTAATTGTACAACGAAATTTAAAAGTTGAAGACATATTTGTGTCGATTCGCCCAAATATAACGCCAACGCTGTCAAGTTAATTGTGTCGCATCCCTAGTTGATAACACTATCTCAAGGTTATAAGTTCGGAATTTTACATTCAGAATGCGATGAAATAAGTGTTCATATATTAATCGTTTCTTTTACCTATGAATTTACTTTCAATAGATACCTACCTTTTAAATCAATGCCAGTAACAATATATATTCATTTGATGTTTTGGATTTTAATTGAATAAGGGTTACCGTTCTTTTTACTCACCAGTTGGACCCACTGTTGACTGAGGTATTGAAATGCAGGTGTAATTTTTATTACGTACGTTTGTGAGAGTCAAATTTGAGCTTGAATAATATTTAATACAATGGACCGTGCTGTAAGGATGTCAGCGGGGCCGCAGTGTTGCGCGGATCCGCCTTGTTTGGAATAGGGGTTAGGAATAGGAGGATTTTCTTGGTTCCGTTTTTGAAACATTCACATTTAATGTCTCGTGGCTCGTATTTGCAATAACTAATGTCCTGGAATGGCAGTGTTTACAACATTGTTAAATTGGAAATGATTCTGCTAATCCCATTTAATTACTATGGAGTTTGACATTTCGATGACCTCGATCTCCACTGGCGGCCCTAACGGAGGGTTCATACGCGATAGTCCTCATTGGTATTTACTGTTACGCAAATCATTTTTTTAAGAATGACATGACATTTGACGTGTCAAAGGAGTCCGCATATGTCGGCCATTTTGTCTCTACCATGTTTCTAAAGTAAATGGCATACTAGATCGATTATTGTCTAGGAGCACAGTACGTAGAACATAGTGTTGACGATAGATGGTGCGTAAATAAAATAATCCGGGAGTTTTACTTTATTGTTCTTAATACCTAGTTATGTTGATAGGAAACGGGACACGTAAACCCACCACATTTGATATTTATGTACTTATTTGAATGAAACAAAACAAAAGATGATTTTATTTTCTAACATCAAGGATTCGGAGTTACATAGGTTCATCATATCATTCTATTCTATTTTAAGACGGTTCTCTTGGTGCTGCTGTCTCCTAAGGGATCCATATCTTTTCTCATGTGGTTTAAGGTAACTTCGGAGTAGGTAGTCAGCTAGGTTTGAACCCTGAAAACAAGGAAATAAATAGTTACTGGTACATGAATATCAAATTAAGTCTGCATATACTTTATATTAGTTTTGTTCGCTACTTCGCCGCGTACTAGCGGTGGTAATGGAAGAATTTCTCAGTTTGTTCCGTGTGTTTGTATGTAAGTACGTATGAAGGATACTCCTAGATTATCTCGCGTTTCTTAGATAAGATATGGTAGGATAAGTCATAGCATAATTAAGTTCGACTTGACAGAGAGGGAAATAACTATTTAAGGAAAATAGTCATAGTGTTTTTCAGTACTATGTACAAAACTGTAAATGATGAGTGAAGTCCAATCTACAAACTCTCTTATAAATTAATGAAAATAGGGAAGTAGTTGGAATTAACATTTTTATTTTAGAACTAGCGTTAGTCTTTGAGTTATTTAGGACGAAGAGAATGAATTTTCATTAGGACTGGAAATTTTATGAGTAGGAAAAACAGTACAGAACTCCATGCATACCTTATTTTTCTACAGAGTGAGTAATTTAGACATAAATCTAAGCAGAAATCTGAACCAAGATGGACAGAACAGTCAGATTCAAGTCTCCTTGTGTTGTCATGTACCAGAGATTGAAGATACCCACAGCAGTCCTGCAATCTGTAGGGAGATAAAATAAAATTAGTTCTTATGCAAGAAAAAAAAATATGATAATAAGAAAGGTTTGAGTAGGATCATAGTATTAAAAAAAAAAAAAAATAGGCTGATATTATAACCAAGAAGAAAATAGGAAATAGTGTTTTCATATCTATGTTTTCAGAGCTAGTATTGTGTACGACTATGTTAAAAAGGGCTCTTTCAAGTTATTTATTTATGGGGGCATCCTTAGAAAATCTAGTTTATAGGTATGATATATCTGCCATTAAGTTAATAGGGTTAGGTATACTTTGAGTAGGCTAAATGAAGTCTAATTGTTCCGAAGAGGATTTCAAGTTATTTATTTGTGGGGGCGTTCTTAGACCAGGTATGGGATAGCTGTCCCTAAGTAAATAATTCTAGGAGTACTTTGAATAGGGAAAAATGGAGTCTATTTATTCCTTAGAAATGGGTCATTAGGATCAAGGACATTAGTTTAACAGCATGTCTGAATACTAATTATTAGTAAATGTAATAAATTACCTTTTATTTTTTTTATCATGAGCAGTAACGTTGAGGTCGCTTTGCCTTTTGGACACGGCAGTTTCAGCAGGATGACACGTCGTTAGGCAGTCTGGAAGCGGAAAATTACAAAAACTTAGTAAAAATAGTTTTCATATATACAGTGATATGATAACCAAGAATGACATTAGAAATACCTTTTGAAAGAATGATACTAATTACTGAACAAATTAATCAAGATTGAAGATTATTATTTTTTTGACTGAGAGCAATGGAGATTTTTTTAATTTTTGTTACTAGGTACTGTCAGGTAATTTTTAGACTATAAATAATAGAATCATTGAACTTACTTGGAAAATGCAGTTTGTCTTCAAACACAGACTGATATTTTCGGGGGTTGCGGCATCATGTTTTCGTCTCCGGGGGCGTGTTGTCTGGTTTTGTGGGCAGATTTTGTTTGGTATCAACTGGAAACGTCAATCAGGCATCCATTTGCTGGAAAAATAACACATTAATGTGTAAAGCTGACAAAATTTTCAGAAGGAAAATTAGTTATACTTGACATCAAACATTTTTTGGATCTGTGTTTTCATTATTGTCTTGGAACAACTATGCAACAGAAGAAAATTTGAAAATAAGTTTGTTATAGATTAATATTGTTGAAAATTATCCAAACAAAAGTCAGCTTAGCTTGGAAATATATTGAAACATTAGCAATAAGGGTTATTTTTAAGGAATAGAGACTGCAAACTTACCAAATTGTGTCGAGAGTTGGTTTTATCTTAGAGTTTTCATGTCATTTGCATTCGGAGTATTTGATTCTTGTATCTTGAAATATCAGTACTTTGATGTGATAAAGCCACTTGTTCGGAAGGCAAAATCGGTAAAACATTCTAGATATTAACATAATAGTCTTCAATTCACTGCGGACTTGCATTATTGCGGTGTTTTGGCGAAAACAAAATAAACACTTGTTGTTGTTGTCTGGCGCGCTTCTGACACAGTTTGTCGTCGCAAAGGTCGGTTTCATGTATATCAGTAGAAACATGTGGACACCTTTTAATATATTTTAAGAAGATGAACCATCAAATCACTTCACGAAATCGAGATTAGTAATATAAATTAGAAACACCGGTTCCGTTATATTTTGACAGGGAAGCGTAGCAGGGTTCTCTATGACATTTGTCACCGTTTAAAAGCCAAACTTCATATAAGCGGTCTACACATGTCGCGATGTTGCGTCAATATAATTCTGGGTTGTGACGAATTTTGCGGTTCACACATGATGAGAGATATGATAGATTTTATAATAGTTTTACTAGCCTGACTGCAAGTTTTGTTTATTTATTCATTAAAGCAAGCGGTTTTTGTTATGTTGCAAACATTTCTCCATGATGGTTGTGTGCAAACAGTAATTTTGTTATTATTTTGCATTTTATTTCCTTTATTCTTTCGTTATTATTGCATCGCTGCATAGTACATTTTCCAAATATTAAAACAGGAATTACTGTTTAAGAAGAAAACATTTTAACACAGAGCCATATAATATGCAGATTGACATAATCATTTATTTATGAGGTAATAGCAAAAGGAATTATACTTGATAATAGAAGCGGGTTATATTGCGAATCATGTCATAAGATGGTGATAATTATGATAGAACAATGACGCGCAAATTGACAATTGTTATTTCATTCTGGTTGTCATTCCTTCTCGTTCTAGTCGGAAGGTTGGTCGTCTACGTGAGCACTGTAGACCCTTTTAAGTTATTCCAACCGATTTGTCAAATATTTGTCTCATTCTAACTATCGTTTCTTCTCACTTTTTTCGGATGACTGAATGTTTACGTCAGTAGACCAAACTCAAACTCAAACTCAAACTCAAACATTTATTCAGTAAGTAGGCCACAAGGGCACTTTTACACGTCAAAGTAAAAGAGAGAGAAAAAAAATCAAACTACACCGGTTCTAACCCTACACCTCTGACCCGAGAAGAATTATGTCCGGCAAGAAACTCGGCGGGACTTATTTTTTCAAAACAACAGTACATCAAAACTAAACAATACATATAGTGCGTTGTTCTATAAGAAAACATATCAAACCAAGGTTAGATTAACCAACAATAGGTTATAGTTTAAGAAAAATACCAAAGAAAAAAGATGAGTCCAAATCTGACTATTGAAAATAAATTACATACAAGTTTGATATACTTTCTTACCTGAACTGTGTCTTCTACATAAATTTCCAAATTATAATAATCCATCATCAACAGTTAGAAACAAACTTTGAATTTAAATAATATAAAAAAAAAGTACTTAAGTGATTCTAGTAGGTATACAATAAACATACTATTTCTAAATTATACTTAGAGATGTATAAGGTCTCCAAGTGTCTTGAATAAAAAAATATGGATAATCAAGCACCGAATGTTGTGTCTAAAGCCAATTAAACTAAAATTAAATATGATTAATAAAAAGTTACGTAAATGTGTTGCCCCAGTTAGCCTAAACAGACCGGTCTCCACAAACAGCACCCGTTCACGAGTATGACGCAAGTATGACCCAATTATGACCCAATTACATATCTGATCACATCTGATTTAACTTTGCATAAAATTAATTTTTAAATTTTATTTCCTTTTCATGAAATAATTCGCGTTTTAATAACAGTGAACAGAAAATAAATAAGTGGAGATAACATTTCTACGGACTTTAGAACTTAAACGGTTTTTAGCGTAATTTATAGGACTGGCAATACTTATGCATGTCAGCGATCGTTCAGAAATGTAGTTATGTACTGAAAGTGCTTTAAAATATCTGAGTTTGTTTTGTTTTATTGTTTACATAATATTTATTATAAGCAAATAAAATTGCAATCGAGTTTAAATAAAAACATTTAAGTCAGTAAGGAGATAATATTAAAGTACGAGTTGATTTAGTTTCCTTTGTGAAAAATCATATCAACAAAATGACAATTGACAGTTCAGAGAGGCCGGCAAAACGGGCAAAATGTTAGCTTGTAAAAGTTCGTGTTGTTGTTGAAAATAACTTTCAAACTACTTTAATGCAGAATTTTACCTCTTAATTTACATCATTAGCAGTCGGTTGTGCATTTAGTTTTGGCGATTGTGTTTTGTGTGTATTTCAACAAGGACGGGGTGCCGCGAACTTTTGTTTTCCATCTAAAAATACGTTTTGGTGAATTAGATTACAATAAAGAGCCGTTTTAATCGTACAATAGAGATTTTGTGGGGTTAGATCTCGTAAAAGATTGATCAAAGTGCGCGAGTATAATTGTGAAAAGACCATGTGATTATAAAGTTTAAATTTAGTAAGTGATTAGCGTGTTGATTTCAAAGTCAATATATTTTGACGCTGGTCGAATATTACATCGAAAACATGAAAATTATCACATCGATTCTTCAAGAGTAGCTCATGAGATGATGCCAGGCTGGGATGTGGGCATACAGGTCGCTCTATACAAGACAACAAGAAGTGAAGCAGAGTTTTCTGCCTGCATCTAAAGTTTTTCGACCTGCGGATTCAGAGGTGCCATGCAGTAATAGAGGGTTTGATCCGAAGCCACATCACATTATCTCCAGTTTGTCTACATCCATGGAATGCAGAGTGAGAACTTAACATGACTACACCAGTGTTGTCAAGGGATTCTTGTGTTGTTCCATGGTACCAATGAAGCTAATATACTGAAATAAGGCTATTGGTAAGTACATTTAGCTCAATCAAGTTCCTTCAAATGTCTGAATGAATTTATCTGTGAAATGTTATTATTTTGCTACATCATCCAGTTGTTAATTAAGTTTATTGCATTTATCAAAGAATTCTGGAGTCTTGTTGTGCTGAATTCAGTTGCGGATTTTGTTTTGGAGTATAATACTGAAAATAATATAATTGCAGTAAATCATTATACCGTTTTATTTTATTAGATTTTTTTTTTTATCAATATTCCATAAGTAAGAAGGGTATTGGGGGCGTGGTCCCACGCTGTCGTGTTTTCCGTTATATTACGGGGATGTTTCGTAGAAACGTGACGGGGGCGAGTTGTACTTAGCACTAAATGTATTTAAAAGAACGAAATAGGTGCTAAAATTGTAATATACATGGGACATTTTAAGTTTGTATGGTGGTTGATTTTACAGAAATAAAATCATAGCTACTTTTCCTAAATATCAAATTAGTTTGTCTGCTTTAGTTTTATTTCAGTTGGAATAATTTGGTTATCATACGGGGTGTTCATAATCATCGATATATATATATATATATTTTTTGTATTTACTTTTCTTATTTCTTGGTTTATTTTTTTGCCAACATTTCGGAAAAACTATGGGTTTTCCCTGGAACTTAATGAAATAAGAAGTAAGAATTGGAAGTTTTGGTCCAAATGTAAAAAAAAAAAAAAAGGTAGATGTGTATTGGACAATCTGGTAACATGTGTTGAAGTAATAGTAAAGTATCACTGTATAGTTTTATTGTTTACATTTAACATGATGGGGAGATGGTTGTCATAAAAATTAATAACTTTCGAGTTAGAATATATTTCTTTTACATAAATATTTTAAAAACAAATTAGAATAAAATATATTAAAAACAACATTTATTGTATTATATTATAAGTGTCTAATTTAACATAATAATTCATGTTTAATGCTGATTGCACATCATAGCTTTGGCTGTTTGTAGAAATCGAAGCAAATGTGTAAACGAGGAGGAATGGATACAATTATGAGTAGTAAAGTAATTGTAGAGTTTACGGTTATGTGGATTGAAGTAAGAGATGAATTTAAGATGAAGAAGGAGGGTGAGCTTTTTGCATTACGAGAGAAAGGATTGATACAGATAGACATTGTCTGGAGTGCGATCAAACCTAGAATAGTCGGTATTTGCAGGGGAAAAGAATGGGGGGAACTGGGACAAGCTAGTTGGCAAATTCTTATGTGATAGGTTAAAATCGTTTTACGATTCGATCCATTTATAAGGATAGTTTTTGCTGACTAAATACTATACAAGGTACGAATTATCACGAAAGCACACACCTCATCTGGAATAAGGTATATTCGACAATTCCACATTAAGATGATGGCGAGTCATGACAAAATAAAATAAAATACATGGCTGTTCTTGTTTTGATAGTTTTTTATTTGCAAAATAAATTTGAATTATTCTATTTCAATAAATTTGGGCCGTGATCATTTAGTGGTTGGGACCCTACATAATGAAATTCTATAAAGGAGTTTCATGTCACAATTTATTTATAAAAAAAAAAAATGTAGAAACTTTGAGGTTGTTTTGTGATAAAAAAAAAAACGCACAAAGTACTCTTGAAGGTCTAATTGCTTTATTCCATGTTGAGACACGCGCCAAGAAACATGATTGCGAGTGGTGGAGCTGAGAAATCTGGTTCGATTTTTGACAATGGAATTTGAACGCTTCATACTTATAAAAAGAGTTTTTTTTGTCTTGCGTGGGAAGTTTTTGTGAGTTCACTAGTTGACTAAAAATAGTCTATCGGTTAATAGGGCGAAATAATACCCGACACAATCGTGGTTAAGGCACAAAAACGGGTTAATAGGACCTACCAAACTCACAATCTGGTATCTCTGGCAAGATGAATATTCTTGGGGAAAAGGTTGTCAAGTGCTTTTGTCAGAAATCAAAGGAGCGGATCTCAAGGCTGTGCAATTTGTTGTCATCCAGTATTGGAAAACACACCCACACCACACGATTAAAATCAGGGAGGGAAATTACCGATTAATCTAGAGTTACATTGAAACTTTTCATAAATCACTGTAATTGCTAAAGTGATGTATTAAAAATTTAAATGGGGGGCGACTGTAACTAAATACATACCTCATTCAGGTACTATCTACTGTAATATGTATTGTGGACATGGTTGTCTATTAAAATATGAACATTAAGGATCTTTATTATCATTTTTTCATTCAAAGATAAAGGTTAAGAATCACGAAAATTGCTTAGTAATGGGCCGGGCGTGACAAATTATTACTTCAATACAATAACCAATTAATCCAAAGAAACATCAAGCGGCAACATTCCGTATATCAAAAATAGACATATTATGTACTATTATTGCCATGTACATAACTTTGTTTGGTTCTCATAGCAACTACGGAGAAGAAAGTTGACAAACAATAAAATTCATATTATTAAAATGCAGGTCAGTGAGACGCTGTCAAATAAATTTACACCTTAATACAATGGCAGAAAACATAAAGTAAACAGAAGGCCAAAGAGTATTACGATCCTTTTCATTTGAGTCAAGGATAATTTTATTGATTTGTTTCCCATGAATGGAGGTCAAATAAAAGTGAACCTTATGGAAATGGCATAAGATAAATAAAGGACAGAAAGGCAAAAAGAGTTACGACCCTTTTCACGCGTCAAGATCCAGCTTTTCCTAGAAAATCAATAAATAGTTGTTTAATAAATTTGGGAATTAATTTAAAATACCAGGAATTGTTTTGTTTTGATTCTGATAGACTAGGAGCTGACTTTGGAAGTGGCATGGTGGAGGAAGCGTTCAGGGCCCGTCTGGATTAATTACTAAATTATCCTTGATACTGAATCTGGGCATCTGGCAGTTTTTGATGGGTGGAAGTCGAAGTGACAGACTATCGAAAACTATTGATTTGGAAAATATTAATGCCAGAATAGGTAAAGGATCGCCGAGGTATATCGGATAATTAGTTATTATATATAATTTCTCATAATAATTCGTAATTCTTTCATTTATTCATTAATTGCTTCATAATAATGTGATACATAAGGTTTTACATAAGGCAAGGTTTTACATGGTACTTAGGAAACTATTGTAACTATAATAGTACATCAAACCCGGTATTCCAGGGTTTGATTTACTAAAGTGGATTGCATTCTTTGGCCTCCGCTACTTTACAGTTGCCAGATATTTCGGATATAAAAGTGGGCATAGTGTGAAGGACTTATTGGGAGACTTCATTGATTTCATTGTCAGGTCGTTATTTTTGTGGTTGGCTCTCCGTCAAACGTTTTGCATAGGAACATAGATTTAAGTTATTAATTTTGACGGGGTAACAAATAAAATTGAACCTTAAGTCAATAGCAGAAGACATATAATAAATAGAAGGCAAAAGAGAGTTATGATCAAGTTGACTTGAGTCATATTGATATTTAAATTAATTTAATATAAATTTTGGAAAAGAATGGAATTTAAATGAGCCCGAACCTTAAACGGAAGGAATAAGATTTAAAATGAACTAAAAAGGGCAAGAGGATATAAGACCTTTTTGACTTGAGCAGGCTGTCCGCAATACGTCCGCATTGAGTCGGCATTATGTCGGCATAAAAAGTTATAAATAGGGGTGCAAGGGACGCGCTGGGACATTCAATTCTTAATTGTCGAACGGATAAGTGACTGGTTTTGGAAATCGTTATTATTGGTACGTGTGAGTGAAATTTTCAGTGTTGCGAAGCTTCGGGCTAGAATTAAAATCAATATGATTTTGTTTCGGCTCAGAGTTAAATCTAGACTTTGCGGATCCGGGAAACTTTGAAAGTACCTCGGAAATGTAGATCTAGATATTTTGCGGCGGTGAAGGTTTCATTTACTATTTCTTGTGGTTTTTAATTGTTTTTAACTTATGTTAATGGGAGTTTTCATGTAAATTTTCTTGAGTGTTTATTTAAATAATAGAACCAGTTACTGTCTAAACCTAAAAGTGTGGTTATTCAGCTCTATTTCAACCTAACTGGTGTCAACAGAGATAGAGCTGGAGTTCTAGTTTTGTGACGAGCATGTGGAAGCTCGGCGTTGCTTTTTACCAACACAGTAACGTTACATCACCATGTGGTGCCACACTGAACACGAGAGGCCAGCTGTAAGGTTAGATAAGGGCCTCGATTCGATGTTAAGTTGCTGGCCAGCTTGTGACAAGACTTGTCGAAGCCTTACAGAGATCGTGTTCGGGTCTTGTTAAATATATGTAAATATTCTTTATATACACCAGATAGGGACCGATCTTACTTCCACCGCCCTGACGTTTTAGTCGTGGAGGGGGAGATCTGCACAACACCATATTGATAGCTTTGCAATCTCGGATTCATTGGCCGAACTTTTACAGCTTAGGTTTAGGGATACACTTGAGTATTGTCTGGAATATTTGGGCTATGGTAAGTACGACAGATATTCCAGAAATACTAGCAGATGGGGTTAGTGATAGATTAAATTCATACACAATGGGGAAGTAGGCATTTTCTTAAAGCCTTTCATGTTTTTGAAAGCATCATTTTTTATAAATAATGGTTTTTCGATAATATCCTGATTTTAACGTTTTAAAAGCAGCATTCTAATCTTTTGCAATATTTTCAAGTCTATTTGTGAGTTTTCTGGTATAATAAAGGTATAAATAAACATTTCATTGGTTTTATAGTATTCATATAACTCTGAATAACAAATCATTCTGAAACAGTAGTCTGATTTGGTCAGTGGCAAGCAGAGCAGTCCATTGTATTATTTCAAAGTTACATAATGCTTAAATAAGTTAGATTGACTTCATAAAATTTGTGGTCAACAACTAAGGTTGGATCTCGGTTCTACATGTTAGAAAACTCAGAAATGATGACTCGGTTTACAGTTTATGGGATGGACAAGGGTTTTTGGCGTTTAGATTTGTTCTCATGTGGTTAAATGAGACTAAAAGGTTGACGATGAATATTTTGGCGGTTTTCTTCATCACAACGTCACCTAAGCTTCCAAACCGTTAGTAGAGTCGTTCGAAGGGTCTTACACTCCTAGGGTTAGGCAGGTAGGACTAGGAAGCCTCATTGAATTGGACTGATGAGTTTTGCAGGAGCCTTAATACCCCATCGGGCAAGGATGTAGTACCTTAGTGTGATATTCACGCTTATTTTAGCACTCAGATGTTGATAGGAGTAAATTCTATAATATATGTAGGTTTTAAAATGGACTTATTCCAGGAAGTTTGCTACATCCTTGTTATCCTAAGGACTAATAAGCCGTTGGGGATCATTACCAAAAAAATTTATTTATTTTTAAGCATTTTACCTTACATTTTACAATAAAAAAAAAAATTATCATTCTGAAATTTTTATATCAAGTGACTGTTTCTTGTATTCTCATTCTATTACTTATTCATTAGGTAATTCAGGTACATTCTATGCGTTTTTATTATCCTCCTAGGGGTTACAAGGGGTTAGGTTGCTATTTCCTCCGGAGTCCGAAGAATAACTGATCTCACGTTAAAAGAAAATGGGTTACTGCGGTACAACATAGGTGTCCTATCACTAGACTGATCACGCGTTTGGCCATTAGTTTAAGATTACGTTTACTTTCTCGTTAGGTTTAGTTTCACGTTAATTAGTTATATATTTATTTTAGTTACATATTAGTTCGTTAATATTGTTTAAAGGTCTTATTTAGAAGGGGGGGGGAGGTACACACAGTAACCCATAAAGACACTTCCTGAGCAACCGAGTGGTATGGGCCTGGAATAAAGTACCAGAGGATGTGGTATCAGCTCAAAATGTCAACCAATTCAAAAACAGATTAGATAAACACTTATATATTACTCGCCATTGATCATTTGTCGTGTTAACTGGATACAGGCAAAATCAGTTGTACAACTGTACCTGCTTATAAATAATAATAATCAGTCCGTCAAGCCTACTCAGTGGTAGATGTATATATCTCAGTTGCAAGCAACGTTTAATAAATAAAGATGATCATAAAGGTGTGATAGTCTGATAATGCAGGTAGCCGCGTGAAAATGTATGAATATAGGATAGGTACTTAAATACTATTAAAATCAATCACAAATTAATTCTTGAAAGCGTTTTTAGGAAAACACCGTGCGACTCTAAATACCCACGTATATTGATTGATTCTATAAAGGTACAATAATAAGTAGGTGTATGTACCAACATGCAAACGGATATTTACGGTATGTGTATGAAATTTAGTGTCGAGAAGTAGTTGATATTGGAAATAAATTGGACCACAGTTATAATAAAAACGCACACATAATAACGGTGTCACAAAATAAGTACCTACCAAAATAATTGAAAAACTACTTTGTTAGCGGTGGATAAGTTCTTGGCCATAAAAACGAATTCAAATATCATAGTCTCAGCTCACGCTTACGATATACGTACTACAGTGTTTGACTACAAAAATGGTTTGAAAAAAATCACCTTTTTTCAACTGACGATATGGTTGCTAAATGAGATGTAGGGTTTTGATCCCATACCTTGTTCAGCCCAGTCTAGTGGTATCCCACGGGTACTAGGTATGATCGTACTTCGCTTGTTGAGTTAAAAGAAGTCGTGAATTAGTTACTGAACTTTGAATACCTTCACATTGTATATGTAAACGGAGTACAGGCAGTAGGTATGTACAATGTAGAAGGATGATTCTCTACGGGGATGTAACTTGGTTAAACAAGCGAGTTTTTGATACCACGCTAGAAAAACAATCGAAATTAATTGTTTATAGTTCAGAGTTCAATAACACTTTGGTCTTGGTTATATCCAGGTTATGTACAACTATCAGAACCCTTCCCATTATCATTGTAAATTATTAGAGTATGACTTGAAATTTACGTAAACGGCCCTTTTTATTCGTTTATTGGGGAGGGCTGTCGAGCACATACCAGTAACAAACAGATGATCTCGACAGTATTATATATAGATAGCCATCCAGTTGTAAGAACCAGTAAAATAAGAATAAAGTCGTAGTTAAAGTACAGACAATAGGTACATTTAAAAGAGGACATTGTACATTTTGGCATTAGCAAGTACATAAAACATTATGCCAGAAATTAAGACTGTGAAGTCAAAAGAGTTAAAGGATAATGCATTTAAAGTTTTAGACATTCCGCGTTTAATACCGAAGTACATTTGTTGTGGTACATTGAATCCTTGAAAGCTAAGCCTAGCTGTTATAGTAGTAATTAATAGAGTATTACTAATTCCTCTTAAAATTGTTCTTTGAAGAACTAGATATTCTGAACGGGTTGATATTTGATATAGCACTATGATTGATAGAACTAGATATTCTGAACGGGTTGATATTTGATATAGCACTATGATTGATAGATGCTAATTTGGTTAACTTATAAAAGATTAAATTGAAGAATCATCACATTGCTTAGTCATATGAATGTTGACGTACAAGGGACAGGTTTTAACGTAAAGTATAAATCCTAACATTAGTAAATGGTTCATCCTAGAAATATACCGATTAGTTTACAAGAATCCTAACACTCAGTCCACACAGGTTACTACTAATTTACTAAACCGCGACGGTGATCCTGCTCAGCTCAGCTCAGACCTCAGTCAGTGTAACCTTAGTAAACGCTCAGAACAATTTAATCCTACTCAGCTCAGCCCAGACCTCAGTGAACGCTCAGAACAGTTTGATCCTACTCAGCTCAGCCCAGACCTCAGTAAACGCTCAGAATAGTTTGATCCTACTCAGCTCAGCCCAGACCTCAGTAAACGCTCAGAACAGTTTACGGGTCCTGCTTGTAATCAGCTCAACACAGGCACTGATGAACGCTCAGACCAGTCTAGGGATCCTACTTTGATCAGATCAGCACAGCCATCGGTATTCGCTAAGACCAGTCTCAGAGGGACGCGATAGCTTGTCTCAGTTTCACAAGGCCATCCCTACTCTCAGCGGAAAGGGCAAGAAAAAAGGTTCGAGAATGGACAGCTCAGCTACATTGTTATTCACACAGAGCACCAACCTCTTTAGCGCGTTAGTTGCTCTTAGGATAGAGGCGCGCTTGTCTATATGGTTTGTATAGGAATCGACCGTGTCAGAATATTTGACAAATAATTATCTTAGCTGTCAGATATCTGTGCTAATAGCGTTGGGGCACAGGTCGATACTTTTATAGATATTTCGATGAGATAATCTGAATAATCACGAATCTGATAATCATAATCAATCAGCAGTAATATTAATAACGAGTATTTGTGGAACTTTTGTCATGATACTTTGAAACTGATAGACCACCCTCAGCCTAAACCGAAAATAGGACCTAGAAACATGACACGAGTTTCGTAGAATTCGCCTCTGAATCGTACATCTCATAGAGCTACATGGCGTCGCATCACCAGGGAAGTGGTGGCAAAGGACTCGACCGAAACATGACCACGACCACTCTGCCAAGAGTGCACGACTTAGAAGAAGATATGTTACCATCCCGCATTTTCTTTAATTATTGCAACTATTCATGACACAAAATGGTGTTTCAAATCCATTTTATGATAATGTTAACTCCGCAAATCTCAAACTGTCACTGGAGCTAACCGGGCGCAAAGCGCAAGAGTGATACAATCTTCTAAGGTCAAACATCATACCTAGTCCTATGGCTCGCACATGCGCATTGCTTATCTGTGGCTATTCACAATAGAGTTCACATTACATATTTATTGATTCAATTGTTTACTGATACTGATTAAACTGATCTGATTTCAATGTTCCTATAATTTTATTTTTCTTAAGGGGCGGGAGTGTCGCGAACATCGCGAAGCAGTTCGTGCTTGCCGGTTTTTCGGATAGATGGCGGTAGTAGTCACGTTCGATTTCAATATCGCTTTTAGTATGGACGGATTTTTTGAGAGGGGTTGTAGGGTAGACACAGGGACGACGGGAGGAGAGAAGGTTGCGCGCGAACAAATCAATGGTGAGCGCTTTAATATTTATCTTTCTACTCGTATCAGTTCATGGACTTTCTTACTGTGTTATTATGATGATCATGTGTCTTGTGTTATTTACCTGCGTGTATCAGTGCTCAGAGAGATCTTTGATCCCAGTGAGTTGTCAATGGTTATGAACTCAGGGTAACCATAGTGTGAGGAACGGGGTCGCTGTAAGGGGAGGTGGAGGCGACTATTTAGCCCGAGATACCAGATGGATAATCACGGGAGGCTCATAGGCCGTAGGAGTAATCAAAGGAGATATCGTCAGCTCACACCATCAACGTCCAGGCCGTGTCTACGTATAGTATCTGCGTGTCCGTTAACATATTTACATCATTCGTATTCTCTAGTCAGTAAACTCATCGGCTCAGTATACCAGAAAAACATGGTGAAGCTGACGACAACACCTCAATAACATATAACAGTACAGTACACAGATTAAAAGTAGAGGCAGTCAACAGGCGGTCTTATCGCTAGAGAGCGATCTCTTCCAGACAACCTTAGGGTAGCGGAAATCTAGTCGAAAATAACTGTATGAGTAGGTGCAAGGCAAAAGAAACAGTGAAAATCCAGTAAACAATAACAAATAACATATAATACAATAGCTTAATTATACATAAACATACACAAATAAAATAATCAATAAACATACATATACTATGTACACAGAGTAAATAAAAATAAAATAATAAAAATACAGTCAGCAAACATTTGTGTTAAGGGAGAGATAGATAATACTCCTTAAGGTGTTTCTTGAAAATAGTTAGGGATTTTGCACGCCTTATTTCTAGAGGTAACGAGTTCCACAGGCGTATGGCCTGAAAGATAAAGGAACTATTATATACTTTTGACGAAGAGGATGGGACATTTAGAAGCAGGTTTTGGGCGGATCTAGCCGAACGAAGGTAACTGAAACGCTCTTTGAGGTAATGGGGAGTTGCGGGGTTGAATAGAATACTGTACAGAAGGGACAGAACATGGGAGTTACGACGAAGACGAATAGGGAGCCACTTGAGCTTAGCCCTGAAGTGAGAAACATGGTCATATTTGCGTAACCCAAAAATGAACCGAATAGCGACATTCTGGATGCGCTCAAACTTACTAAGTTGCTCTTGGGTGAGATTGATATAGGATACATCAGCGTAATCCAGGATGGGAAGAAGCAAAGTTTGAGCTAGCGCAATTTTGGTTGCAATAGGAAGGAAATTACGTAGTCTCCTAAGGGAATTTACTGCTGCAAACATCTTCCTACTTACTTCGTTTACCTGGGGCACCCACGATAAGGTTCTATCCATCATGACACCGAGGTTTTTTACTTGTTGTGAATACGGTATAAGGACACCATCAAAGTCAATCGGAGCTAGGTTATCAAAGTCAATTCCGCATATTTGTCTGGGACTACCAAAGACAATGGCTTGAGTCTTATCAGGATTGACCTTGAGACCAAAATTATGGCTCCAATTTAGGATGCTCACCAGATCTCTGTTTACATTAGCAATGACATTCGGGAGATCACCAGCTTCACCTTGCGAGTAGATCTGAAGGTCGTCGGCATACAGGTGATAACGTACATCACGAGCTTTTAAATACGTCTTCATCACACCAGGATGAACGTTGGGAAATCCATTATGAATTTCAGCAACCGCCTCTCTAGTCCTTGAAGCAGGAAGAACTACACGCCACGGATTAGGTGCTAAAGGGTTTTCGATAGATACCCTGCGCATTAAGACACCATCCCGAAGAGCAAATGCTGTAAACATTTGAGGATTGTCTAAAACTCCCTGGTAAATACGTTCATACCAAGGATCTCCAGAAGGAGCCACGCCACGCACAAATGAGATAAGCCCAACCTGAGCGCGGGACAAGGCGTCAGGAACAACATTAAGGACACCTTTTCTATGTTCAATCTCAAAGTTATATTGGGAAATCAAAGTTGCCCAACGAGCCAAGCGCCCGGTAGGATTATCAAGGGTGATCAACCATTTAAGAGCAATATGGTCAGTAATGATCTTAAACCTCATTCCATCGAGATACCCGCGGAAATGCTTTATGGAATCAACAACAGCGAGAAGCTCATGTTCGGTTGTCCCGTATCCACGTTCAGCTTTAGTGAATAAACGAGAATAATAAGCAATTGGATGTTCAACGCCGTCCAACTCTTGAGCCAGGACCGAGCCTAAGCCAACCTGGCTAGCGTCACATTGAAGGATAAAAGGTTTCGAAAAATCCGGGCAAGTCATCAACGGAGCGCTCATCAAGGCATCCTTCAATTTAGAAAAAGCTTCACTAGCACTATCGTTCCAATCGATGGGATCACGTCCCTTTCTCTTACCGATAAGTGCCGTCAGAGGAGCAATAACCGAAGAAAAACCATCCACGAAACGGCGATAATACGAACACATACCAATGAAAGCACGTAGAGACTTGGCAGAAGAAGGGGTAGGGTAATCCCTAATAGCTACTAATTTCTTCGGATCAGTTTGAAGACCACGCTCATTGACGATGTAGCCGAGATACTTCAATTCAGACTTACAAAACTCGCACTTATCTAAATTAACCGTAAGACCACCTTCTTTCAACCTATTACGAACCTTACGAATAAGCCGCATATGACTGTCAAAATCACGAGACACCAAAATCAAATCATCAACATAGCCGAAGATAAAATCCTCAGACTCAGGGGTGTATTCAAAATTGACAATCATGTCAGTAAGCCTCTGCATCTCGGACGCAGCGTTGGTTAAACCAAAAGGGAGACGAACGAACTCAAAGAGGCCCATTTGGGGTACAATAAAGGCCGTTTTCTCACAACTGGCCTTATCAGCTAAGGGGATTTGCCAAAAGGCGCTTCTAAAATCCAACGAAGTTAGATATTTGGCACCTCGTAGGTTATCAAGGATGTCCTGGACGCGCGGGAGAGGGTATGAATCCCTGATGGTAACGCTGTTCAACTTCCTACTGTCCACGCAAAACCTGACACTACCATCTTTCTTGGTAACCATCACCACTGGGGAAGCCCAGGGTGATCGTGAGGGACGAATGACGCCTGACTCTAACATCTTGTCGATTTCTTCGTTGAGAATCTTGAGCTTGACTGGAGATAAGGGATAGTAACGTTGGCGGATGGGCGAACCAACAGTCTCAATCTTATGCGAAAGCCACCAAGTACAACCTAATCCAGCTTTATCAGAAGAAATCTCCTCGAACTCGTCAATAACAGATTGGAGTTTTGATTCCTGCAGTGGTGCAAGCACCGTACGAGGGTGGACAAAGCGAACCTCACCTACTCGTGGGACTGCGACAGGAACATGATGTGAAGCGACGTAAAGCTTACCTGACAAACCATCACGGAATGCCTTCTTTAAAATGTCAATGAGACCAACAGCATTCCAAAACTCAATTCCTAAAATAAATGTAGTAGGAAGATTACTGCTCACTAGACAGGGGTGCAGAACGCGAATGCCACTAAAAAGAATGGGGACGTCCAAACCGCCTAGAATTTCAATAGGAGAATTGTCGGCGGAGACAACATAAGGCCGGATATCCTCGTGATATGTTATACCGAGCTCCGATAGGAGGGATATATCAATTAGTGAAACCTGAGCACCAGAGTCCAAAAGAGCTCTTACCGAAGAGCCAGCAACTAAAACATCAATAAAAAGTCTATTATCCGGGGAATTATTAATATAAACGGGCGACACCGATGGACCTCTCAGTGCGCCACTAATTCGTTTTTTGACGGACCAGAATTACAACTAGGACAATCGCGGGTGATTGCACCAACACGCTTACACTTGAAGCACACTGCCCCTGAAACGTAAGGACAATTACGATAGTTGTGACCAGTTGCATCACACTTCATACACACTATAGAACTGGGTTGACCTACAACTTGAGCACTAATCGGTGCAATAGCCAAACGTGCTGGACGTGAACCTTGAAAGGCTTCAAAATTTTTCGCGACTTCTAACAAACCATCAATATCCCTAACCACGTTAGTTGCAAGACAAGGATGATATCTAGGATTCATTCCATATTTAATAATGTTAAACAGGTTGTCTTCGGAAACCGGTGTACGAAGCTTTGCGTTTAGATCGCGCGCCTGAATAACAAAATCAACCACTGACTGGTTGTCCTTCTGTGATAAAGCACGAAGTTGGCTCTCAAGCTTGAAATCGAAATCGGCTACGTCGAAGTTTTAACGAATTCAGACTTTAATTCCGCGTAAGTAAGACCCGGATATCTGATTGCCCTAAAATGTTTCAAGGCACTATCTGACAACAATTCATGGAAACGTCTGACAACATATGAAGGATTGACGTTACGCGCCATACCTTCTTCCTCGATTCGAAAGAAAAATTCGCGAACACAAGTGTCCCCGGAAAAGTTCAAGTTCCATTCCGTAAGTGAATAATCTTTGAAAGGAAAAGGCGGGGGAAGTCCGGACATATGCATCACCTGGGGTCGTGGTTCAGAATCAAAAAACTGTTCTTCATCGTTTGCCATTGGATCTAAAATCGTGCGAGTTTAAAGACGAGTGTACATGAGGCGTCTCAGCAATTGATCCTTCATTACTTAAGTGTGACATGGCGAAAAGTCGAATGTTGTCTTGCGTTGCAAGTTCAAACAAAAAATAAAGTTAATCGACCTCAAAATTAAAATCCGAAGTTCGAGTATATCAGTGGTCTAAACCAAGCGCTTAAGTCAAAGAAAGAAAATAACACTCGAAGTCTAAATGCTAAGTTAGAGTTCGAATTCAAAAAAAAAACAAAACGCAAATCATACATTCTATGTCTGACTTACCTGCGAATTCCCTAACGTCTACGGGATCTAACTACAGGACTCAAACTATGAAATAAGGTATTCGGGATATGTTACGGGTAATTGAGAAAAAGGCATAAGTAAAGGTCAACAGATTAATTCGTTTTTTTTAACATAAATAAAAGCAATATTTCAATATAACGGAATTCGGGTTAATGATGGGACAGCAGGCTGAAACAAACCAAAATTAAGGTTAATAGAACCGCGACCGGTCTACGGTCACCGTCTCACAAATCCAAAAAAAAAAATTAATTACAATTATTAAAAGTAAATCCAGAGTTCTTTACCTTATCGGGCGCCAATTTGCAGTAAAACACTTCTATAATTGCATTAACACGTTTAATTTTGAAGATAAAGTAAATTATTTAAAATTAGCAACAATAACCAGATTATTTAAAATTAGCACTTCACGTAAAAATGACAATAACGGTATCTATATAAAGATATTTCACATTCAATAACTTCCTTAGTGGTTACAATGTAATTAAATTACAATAATCAGAATATTTAATATTAGCACTTCACATAAAAATGACGATAACGGTATCTATATAAGGATATTTCACATTCAATAGTTACCTTAGTATCGTAAACGTCTACTTTCCGCACAAAAGGAAAATAAAAAGGAGGGAGTACTAGCAAAACTAGTAAGTACAAATAAAGACTCGGCTGGTAATTTGGCTACAGGAAAATAATGGATTAATGAGGCGGGTGATATGGATGGTGACAGATGATTCGCTGGCTGAGCGTAGCCTAAATTAAAGAGCCAGGTCTTTGTACGCCCGTCAAATGAGGCAATTAGAATTTTGGGAATATTTTAGCAAAACAACAAAAAAAGCTATTATGGCACAAAAACACTGGATACAAAAAAAAGGAATCGGATTTATAACGTTTTTAAAAAAATGTAAATAAAATGATATTCTCTAAAGACAGGAAATGGTCAAAACTGTAGCTGAATTTGAATAGAGTTCGTGGGCAGGCTCCCCCTTTGGTTTAGGTGGACCCAACAGCTCGCTGAACCCTCTTTCTCACTTGGAGAGCCCGCTGGATGCGGGCTCTAATTCTCCGACGACGGTGAAGAACCACGCGGAACACGCGGTGGTTGCAGATCGTCTCGCAGGTCCGGCACCCACAAGCGCCTTCCGGAGTCCTTCCGGCTCAGGCGGTCCCACTGGTGGCCTTTTTGTCCGGCAACGTATTTGGTTTAAAAAGAATTTGTATTTAATTCTATAATGTATTAGCACTTGCTATATAATGTTTGAACGCAAAGATCTAGAGAAATAAATCGCACTTCAACACGATGCAACTAAGCAAATTATAGCAAAACCCTCAGACTAAACCAGAATATGTTTTTTTCTTTAAAAATCTCTCCGTCGATCTGACACACTCAATCAAAAATCAACTTTTCTTTTTTTGACAATCTGGAATACCTCAAAAATTCATATTCAAAATTAGGGCGAATATTATCTCAATTTTATAACTGCCAGTCGTATTACAAAATGCGGACTGATATAAGCGCCATCTACCCGTAATGCCGTGAATCACAATGTACGCTTTTTTATATATCAACCGCGACCTAGCCTTAGACCTTCCTTAGACACGGAAGTTCTGAAGAAAGTCGACAGATATCGTACGATAAACGTAGCGTCATGCTACACATGGTAATAACAATACCAAGATCGAACGGGATGGTCTTATTACACTTTCAATAGGTATATAGGGTCTATTCTCGTTGCTCCTTGCTATTATCGTTGGTCCTTGTCATAGTCTCACCTTTTTAGGGTTCCGTAGCCAAATGGCACAAAACGGAACCCTTATGGATTCGTCATGTCTGTCTGTCTGTCTGTCCGTCCGTATGTCACAGCCATTTTACTCGGAAACTATACGACGTATCTGAATAAAATTTACACATAAGGTGTATTCTAATGCCGCTACTTAGTTATGTATTTAAATTTGAAAAAAAAAAAATTAAGGGGGGGCGCTCCATACATGTAACTAAATTTCAAAAAAAATGTTTTTACCAAATATCAACATGTGACACATCAATCGATAGGTCTTTAAAAATAATATTGAGGTTTGTTTGTTCATTTTGTGATTAAGTGAAATTTTTTTGAAATAATCGCTTCGAAAGTCGAAAGTCAGAAAAATTGTGTCCCCCCCCCTGTAACTTTTGAACCGTAAGTCCAAAAAATATGAAAAAATTTGAGGAGATGCGCCTTATCAATCATATACTTTCTACGAAAATTGTTTTGAACATTATCGGTTTAGCCATTTTTGAGTTATCTCCAAAAAACTTCTTCCATGCATAAGATACGACCTTTTGGTATTAGTTTGGTTCTTATTCCATTGAAGGTACGGAACCCTCCTATGCGTGGTCCGACACGCACTTGGCCGGTTTTTTGTTACCCTCCACGTCATTTCTTATAGCAGTGGAGAATAGGCAGAATTCGCGATTTCTTCAAGAATTTCTGTGTTTACTACGAGAAAACCTGATATTTTTCTTAGAAAGTTGTGTCGGCTAAGGAAAACAATGGTGAATTGTTTTGTTTTGTGCTGTAGAAGTGATTTTATCGTCATCTATGTCTATCCCTTAGTAATGCGCGGTCTTTAGTTAAATTCTTGCTATGAGGTCTGATCGTTGTTCCTTCTTATCTGAATAGGTAGGCCGGATACCTAACCTACCTACTCGTAAATAATATTTTGTATAGGTACCTAGTAACTAAATCTAAGCATTACCATCGGTTGATTTTAGGATCGTCTATTTTGATTCCAGCCAATTGTTCGAGTTAAATAGGCGACTTTCACCCGAGTTAAACACCTACTTTTCAATTCGATTATGATTTACAAGTGTATTCTTTTTTTATACCACGACGGTGGCAAACAACCATACGGTCCGCCTGATGGTAAGAAGCTACAGTAACCTATGGACGCCTGCAACTCCAAAGCCACACCACAAGCACAAACTTACAGTACAATTTCTTGGAATAGGTTTTATTGGATATTGAGGTAAAAGAATCTACATTTATGAAATCGAAGTTTATGTCAGAATGGAAATAATACGACAAATTCATTTTAAATCAATAATTTTGAGCAAATAGTAAACATTATGAACTACTTAAACTTGGGAAGGGAAGTGAAACACCCTAGGGCCGAAATGAGATGTTTTCCGAACGCGAATATAAATAAACACAATCAATCAATTTTGGAGCACGAAACACGAAAAGTGTAGGTATTAAACGCGATACAATTATTTTGATTCTTCCTCCTAGCGTTTGTCCCTAGGTTTGCTTTTTGCTCTATTGAGCCTAGGGTTCGCTCGGCAACCTAATCCTAGGAATTGGCGTAGGCACTAGTTTTTACGAAAGCGACTGCCACGACTCGTAATATCATTTGATATTTACATATCATTTGATATTTACATATCAAATGATATTTCGTACATAAAACTAAAAACTAAGTGGTACTAGCTGGGGTTTGAACCCGCAACCTTCGGATTGAAATTCTGACATCTTACCGTCAGGCCACCAGCGCTTTTTAGGGTTCCGTAGTCAACTAGGAACCCTTATAGTTTCGCCATGTCTGCCCGTCCGTCCGTCCGTCCGTCCGCGGATAATCTCAGTGACCGTTAGCACTAGAAAGCTGAAATTTGGTACTAATATGTATATCAATCACGCCGACAAAGTAGTAAAATAAAAAGTGGATTTTTTTTATTTATTAGGGTACCTCCCCTATACGTAAAGTGGGGAGTGATTTGTTTTTTCATTTCAACCCTAACGTGTGATATATTGTTGGATAGGTATTTAAAAATGAATAGGGGTTTACTAAAATCATTTTTTGATAATGTAAATATTTTCGGAAATAATCGCTCCAGAAGTAAAAAAATATGCGTCCCCCCCCCCTCTAACTTTTGAACCATAAGTTTTAAAAATATGAAAAAAATCTCAAAAGTAGAACTTTATAAAAACTTTCTAGGAAAATTATTTTGAACTTGATAGGATGAATAGTTTTTGAAAAAAAAATACAAAATAATTTCTGAATTAAGTTTGTCATTTAACCGTATAAGCAGGTGTTTATTGTACCTGTAATTACTACAAAATCACAATGAAATGACGTGCTTTCAAATAAAGTAAAAACGGTGAAAATCGGTTCACGCAATAAAGAATTATTCCATAAAAATCATCTTCCATACTTTAAGCTCGCGCGCAATAGTTTACTTAATTTGCCGATAGATGTCGCTGTTCGTGGAACTCTCATATCATATCCTACATGGCGGTGTTATTAACTCTTAAGTGGGGACACTTACTGTGACGGACGGAAAACTACGGAACCCTACACTGAGCGTGGCCCGACACGCTCTTGGCCGGTTTTATTTAAATATTTTGATTGCAATAATTAAACGTTTTTACTATGCCGACTATATCCAAATAAATCACCGACACTCACTATAGTTTTACGCAGCAATCTACTATCATTAGCAGAAGCAAAGAACACGTAGTTTGGATCCGTTCCCGAGGGATCTCTAAATATCCTGTGGTTCCGTCTTCGGTGTCCGAACCATTAGCAAAGTTAACTTGAGGCTTAGAGTGCGATACTTATACAAGGATATGTAGTAAGTAGGGTGTCCCATATATTGTGATTTTGAGAAATTAACAACGCATAAAATATGTTTCGGTTAACCGAAAATACCCTACAAAAACAATTCAGGCCATTCCTGTAACTGTAACCCGTTGCGATTTTTATCCGATTTTCCCATACAAAGTATGAAAATGACCAAAATTAATTCATTTTAATTAAAATTATTTCATTTTATTTCTTTGATCGTTTTTTATGAAAAAAATCTCTTTGCGAACCGAAAACCGATAAAAAAGCAGCGACTTATCTTCTGCCCAAATCTCTTTATAGTAATTTGTATGAAGACATTACGATGCAAGTCGACACGGGTTAGAATTACAGGAATGGGCTGATTTTTTTTAGGGTTCCGTAGCCAAAATGGCAAAAAGGGAACCCTTATAGTTTCGTCATGTCCGTCTGTCCGTCCGTCCGTCCGGATGTCACAGCCATTTTACTCGGAAACTATGAGACGTATCTTTATCAAATTTTAACATAAGGTGTATTTTGTGTGCCGCTACTTAGTTCAGCACTGAAATTTCTGAAATCCTCTGTAACTAATTGTCAAAAAAAATTTTTCTACCAAATATCAACATGGTACATATCAATCGATACTATCGAAGGAACCTCAATGTTATTTTTCAAGACCTATCGATTCGATAGGTCTTGAAAAATAACATTGAGGTTCCTTTGAACATTTTGATTAAGTAGATATTTTCAGAAATAATCACTCCGAAAGTCAAAAAAGTTGTGTGCCCCCCCCCCCCTGGAACATTTGAACTGTAAGTCCAAAAATTGTAAAAAAATTCAAGAAGATACATCTTTGAATATTCTTTCCACGAAAATTATTTTGAACATTATAGATTTAGAAGTTTTTGAGATATCTCCAAAAAACTACGTACATAGGCAGATACGACCTTGCGATATTCATTTTTTCGATAGCCGGTACGGAACCCTCCATTATGCGTGGTCCGACAAGCACTTGGCCGGTTTATTTGTAGTGTATTTTGGGTTAAAACAAATAGGCGGTATGCGTTATTAATTTCTCAAAATCGCAATATAAAGGACACCCTAGTAGTAACTATTAATGAGGATAAAGTAAATACCCACTGTTTTTTTGAAATTGCGTTGCCATCTACTTACACAGAGCTTTGTGCGCTTATCCTCTTTCTTTTCTCCATACATTTTTCTCTATTACAGCTCTGTTTTAATTTCAAGAAAACTTACACAATATGTAATAGGTACATTAGGTATCAAAAATCGAAGTACATCCTAAGTTTAAAATGTTGATGCAATTAATCAAAACCATGTTTATTTTTCGTATGGCTACATGTTACTGGATATAGATAGGCATTTCTTCCTTGGGGTAGTAGTAGTGGAAAAGCAGATGATGAAGAAAATCCAGTGAGTGCTGCGAGGTCCAGATGGGACAGTGCAGCTGCCAAGTTTGTTACTCTTTTAGCACCACCCAGGGATCATGTGTAGGGTTGTCTTAGGTGTTTCCTACGGAAGCAGGGTATAACATTGATCCCCCTCCTCTTCAAAATTATGTGTATAGACGACTATGTCATTATGGAATTAAGGTCGAAAATATTCGAAATATCGACATTAAGTAGGAAGAAATATACTGGCATTCGAATACATAAATACAGCGTACAATGACATGTCTCGGTGATTTACTTCGAATATCAAAACTTTAGTTAACAGAAACGTTGCAAAATCGGACAAAGATAGCTGTGGCTCTAGATAGAAACGATATACATAAGTTTCATACGAGTTGAATGGGACTTGTACCGTTTTGCATTAGGGCCATACCTATAGCAAAGCCATTTGACCAGCGCCCCTGTACTGATAACACACCCGTCATAAACCTCGGGGTACTATTCGCAACTGTTATTGAGCACATCGCTTCAAGCTAACGAAGCTATAAATGTGATTTATTAATACATGTATGTGTCGCAGTCTAGTATAAAAAATAGCTTTCTTTAGGTAGTAAGGAATTAAGTCACTTTTTACAGTACAATATTATAAGTAATAAGTGTCGGGAAGTAACTTTGGTGACGTCATTACTCGAGAGATTGACTTTTTCAAGACTATTTGCAAGCAGGTTTGGGGACCTAATACTATATCTAACACACTAAAAGTGCAAGTAATTGTATGTTAACCGGGTACCTATAATATTATCTCATATACAACCCATTCAACATATATTTTGAAAGATACGTGCTATATGAAATGTTGTTTCTCGAAAACTATGAGGTGTCTGTAAACCATATCAGGTTCATTGTATTGCAAAAATAGTCTACCATAAAGGGTCCTTAGGAATTTTTTCTGTAACATACGAGTATGTCCATTGTGTGAAAAAAGTTAGTAACCAACTAACCATAAATTTAAACCAAAATTTTAGTGTTTTTTCATCATCATCATCATCATATCAGCCGAAAGACGTCCACTGCTGGACATAGGCCTCCCCCAAAGAGTTACACAATGACCGGTCGTGCGCCACCCGCATCCAGCTGATTCCCGCGACCTTCACCAGGTCATCAGTCCACCTTGCGGGGGGTCTACCCACGCTGCGCCTTCCGGTTCGTGGTCGCCACTCGAGAACCTTTCCGCCCCAACGGCCATCGGTTCTACGAGCAATGTGCCCCGCCCACTGCCACTTTAGTTTAGCGATTCGGAGGGCTATATCGGTTACTTTGGTTCTGCTGCGGATGGCCTCATTTCTGATGCGATCACGCAGAGAGACTCCAACCATAGCCCTCTCCATTGCCCTTTGGGTGACTTTGAGCTTTCTTATGAGGCCCATTGTAAGCGACCACGTTTCAGTACCATATGTCATCACTGGCAACACACACTGGTCAAAGACTTTCGTCTTGAGACACTGCGGAATAATGGACAAAAAGATGTGCCGTAGCTTCCCGAACGCTGCCCAACCGAGTCGGATTCGTCGATTGACCTCTTTCTCGAAGTTGGATCTACCTAACTGGACAGTATGTCCTAAGTATATATAATCGTCCACAACTTCGAGTGTAAAGTCTCCGATTGTAACGGGAGTTGGTGTTACATGGGTATTTGACATGATCTTCGTCTTATCTGAGGGCTTTACTGAGGTCATCGAGCATCGTACTCAAATCCTTCATGGTCTCAGCCAAGACTACTATATCGTCAGCAAACCGAAGGTGAGTGATGTATTCTCCGTTTATGTTGACGCCTAGCCTTCTCCAGTTCAGAGTCTTGAAAACATCCTCCAGTGCAGCGGTAAACAGTTTAGGAGAAATAACATCTCCTTGACTGACTCCCCGCTGCAACGGAATAGGATTCGAGTTCTGGTCCTGGAGTCGGACTGACATAGTGGCGTTCTCGTACAAACACTTCAGCACTTCGATATAGCGATAGTCCACTTGGCACCTCTGGAGAGATTGTAGTACAGCCCAGGTTTCGATCGAGTCAAAGGCTTTCTCGTAGTCCACGAACGCTAAGCAGAGGGGCAGGTTATACTCCTCAGTCTTCTGTATAACCTGACGGAGCGTATGGATGTGGTCTACGGTACTAAAGCCTCTTCGGAAACCGGCTTGTTCGGAAGGCTGGAAGTCATCTAGCCTGCGTGCGAGACGGTTCGTAATGACTCTTGAAAACAGCTTATAGACATGGCTCAGAAGTGAAATGGGTCGGTAGTTCTTCAGTAACGCGTTATCGCCCTTTTTGAAGAACAATACCACTACACCTCTGTTCCCTTCTAGTAAAACGGAGTCGAACAACTTCTGAAGGGCCATTAGGACCGGTTTACCACCCGCCTTCAGAAGTTCGGCTGTAATTCCGTCTTCACCAGGTGCCTTATTGTTTTTGAGCTGTTTAAGAGCCATTCTAATCTCGTACAGGCTGATGTCCGGGATGTCTTCGGTATAATGTCGGGTCAGTCTAGCTCTAGGGTCGTCCGCCAGATCAACTTCAGGTCTGCTAGTTGATGTGTATAGCTGTCCATAAAAGTCCTCTATCTCCCCCAGAAGCTCGGGTCTGGATGAAACGATTCTACCATCCTCAGTTTTTAATTTGGCGAGCTGGCTTTGCCCAATAGACAAATCTCTTGCGAAAACTTTAGAGCCCTTATTCTGCTCAATGGCCTCTTCAATACGATTTGTATTGAATTGGCGCAAATCACGGGTAAGGGACTTAGAGATCCGTTTATTGAGCTGCCGGTACAATGAGGCATCTGCTGAGGATTGCAGAATCATTTCTCTCCTTTCCTCGATGAGTTTCTGAGTGGAGTCAGAGAGCCTTTTGGTTCTGTTGCTCCGCTGGGCCTTAAAAAACTTAGACCCAGTGCTATGGACAGCTTCCACAAACCCGTCGTTGAATTCGTCCACATCGCCGCCTAGACAATCGAAACGGTTTTGGAGTTCCAGCTGGAAGCTCTCGGGGTTTTGGATTTGAAGTGCTGCTGGACGGAGCGTAGACTTCAATGTGCCTCTCAGCAGACGGTGATCACTTCTTGTTTTAACCGTATTGATCACAGAGACATCATTGAATATATGCTTCTTCGTCGACATGATGAAGTCAATCTCGTTTTTAGTTGCACCATCGGGACTCATCCAGGTCCACTTCCTGTGCTTACGTTTCTTAAAGAAGGAGTTCATCATGTAGAGTCCCTCCTACAGTGTTTTTTACGAATTTGAAATTGACTCGGTGTGATTCTAAAGAAACGGAAACTCTTGTCTAACATAAGTATTTTATCATATATAAAAAACAGCCATACGTTATTTGATGTAAGGCTAAAAGTACCATTTCAATGAAAGTACACTAGTATGTTATTCAATCAAATACAAACACTGAAAACATTGAAAAAATAATCAACCCAGCAGGATTTGAACCGGTAAGGCGTATCGATGCGAGGTTCAAATCCTGCCGGGTTGATTATTTTTTTTTTCAATGTTTTCAGTGTTTGTATTTGATTGAATAACATACTATTGTATGAGTGGAATGCCCCACTTTAAAAAAAACATGTAAAATAATTATGAAAGTACACTAAGTAAAAAAAATTGAACATGTCCATTCGGAAGGATTATTTCACTAACATTCAAACATCTAACTGGGAAATAACAAATTCCAAACAGTTCAAAATAAGTGCAAGTTTTAAATAAACGTTATTATACTCAGTAAAAAAAATGAACATGTCCATACGGAAAGAATAGATCTTCAGTAACATTCAAACATATATAAAAAAACTTACTGTACTTCTAAACAAGAGATGACTTCTAAACTCTTCAAAATGTCGTGAATAGCTGATGTATGTGCAAAGTTCACGTCATCACTTTTACCGGCCGATAACGTGTCCCGTCCCTTCCCTGAACTTAAACCTTTTGCTAATCCGGCCGCGGGAGACCGCGTGGTAATGAATGATGATAAATGGTACTGTCAGTAGTATTTGGAACGTTTGGAGAGGATTCTTGGGGTAGGATAACTAAGTGCTAACGATATGGTGAGCTTGACCAGCTTGGTACAGAAAGTTTTTTACAGATGGCCTAATGTTACTAACTATTGAACTCTTTCTGCTGATTGAATATCGTGAAAAAAAATATTTTTCTCAAACATGCAATGAAATATTGATGTTATGTTCCTTATTTTTAATAGGCTGCGAAGTATCACGTTTCAGTTGCGGCTACACGAGAGGTCGATAATGGAATTTCATACAAATTTGGAGGCCTAGGCCGGCAAGTGCCTCGTTTTAGGGTTCCGTAGTCAACTAGGAACCCTTATAGTTTCGCCATGTCTGTCCGTCCATCCGTCCGCGGATAATCTCAGTGACTTTTAGCACTAGAAAGCTGAAATTTGGTACTAATATGTATATCAATCACGCCGACAAAGTGGTAAAATAAAAAGTGAAAAAAAAAAGTTTTATTAGGGTACCTCCCCTATACGCAAAGTGGGGAGTGATTGTTTTTTTCATTTCAACCCTAACGTGTGATATATTGTTGGATAGGTATTTATAACGGAAATAATCGCTCCAGAAGTAAAAAAAAATGTGTCCCCCCCCCTCTAACTTTTGAACCATAAGTTTTAAAAACATGAAAAAAATCTCAAAGGTAGAACTTTATAAAAACTTTCTAGGAAAATTATTTTGAACTTGATACGTTGAATAGTTTTTGAAAAAAAAAATTACAAAATAATTTCTGAACTAAGTTTGTAATTTAACCGTATAAGCAGGTGTTTATTGTACCTGTAATTTCTACAGGGCATTGGCATTCGCTTTCGCATGGATGGAGGACTGTTCAATCTGTCAAGGTTTAAACCCAGTACCAAAGTCTCCCATGCTGTCATGACAGAAATTATGTACGCGGGTGATCTTTGCTTTATGTCTGATACTGCTGAAGGTCTGCAAAGGTAATGGCGTGTCTTAATGAAGCATGTACTACATTTGGCCTTAAAATAAATGTTAAAAAGACCGAATTCTTGGCTAACGTGGATGTCTCTGACGGCGCGCTAAATGTTGGTGTAAGCATCTGCGGCGAAACGCTAAAGCAAGTGCAGAGGTTTAGGTACCTTGGTAGCACAATTACATCGAAGTGTGACCTAGAAGCAGAAGTTAATACCAGAATAGGAGCGGCAGCTGCGGCTTACGGTAAGCTGCGGCCTAAGGTTTTTCGCTCACATGACTTAAAACTCTCCACTAAATTAAACGTCTACATGGCGGGCGTGCTGCCAAATCTGCTCTATTCTTCTGAGACATGGGTCCTGTACCGCAAGCATATCCGTACACTGGACAGATTGATTCACCTCAAGTGTCTCCGAGACATCATAAACATTAGATGGTCGGACCGTGTCAGGAACACAAACGTTCTTAGGCGCGCTGATGTCGGAGGCATTGAGGTGTATCTGATGAGGCGGCAGCTGCGGTGGAGCGGACACGTGTCTCGCATGTCAGAAGATAGTGGCGAAGCGCATCTTCTTTTCGGAACTCCAGAATAGTAAACGCAAATGTGGTGGCCAGTACTTGCGATACAAGGATGTTCTGAAAAGGCATGTGAAAAGATGCAAAATAGAGCGCTCTGATTGGGAAGATAAGGCAGCGCGGAGGTCCGAATGGCGTCGTCTCATTCACGATCGAGTCAACTCCTTCGAGACTGAACGTCGCTATGAACTCGACAAGAAGCGTGATGACCTAAAGGCTCGACCACCAGTAGCAACCTTGTACAATTACATCGATGGTGTGCTGACATGTCCAAAGTGCGCTCGTATCTTTAGTAAAAAGATTGGATACATAAGCCACCTAAGGGCGCACCAGAGAGCAGAGCAGCAACCCTCAAATGCCTGAATTCCACAAACAGTCGCTGTGGCCGAAGTCGGTCAAGAGAAGCATCATCATCATCATCAATTTCTACAAAATCACAATGAAATGACGTGCTTTCAAAAACTCTTAAGTGGGGACACTTACTGTGACGGACGGAAAACTACGGAACCCTACACCGAGCGTGGCCCGACACGCTCTTGGCCGGTTTTTTTAATTTTCATTGCACATACATTTGTGGCACAGGATCATGGCGTTCAGCCATTTAAGGCTTTACTTTTTGGTTCCTTTGACATTCTGCCACTACTTACGCCTATTAAAAAAAAACAATAAACAATATGATATATTTTGCAATTTCGTTTATATATAAAATCGACATGAAAATAACGAATAACACATTATTAACAAATTCCTATAATTTTAAATTGCAAAGATGGTGGCAGATTAAGAACGGGTATTAGACGTTGCATTTTGTAGGGCCCAATCTGTTGTGTACCCTGCCTCTCCCTAACCATCCTTCAGCTCCCTAAGGGCTCTCTTATTACACCTCCCAACCTGACAGACTGGGCCCTACAAATTGTTATGTCTAATACCGGTTATAGGAACAGCTGATTTTTTTTTCATGAAAGGTGGGTTATCAAGCTAATATATTAGCAGCAAGGGCCGACACACGAGCCGAAATTAAGAATTGGAATCTATAGTTACGAAATAAATTCGGAGGGTTCTGATTCTTATGAATATTTTCTATAATAATGCATAAACAGAGACCATAGACAATATTTGTAACGTTCTGAATTTATTCAGGCACCATGTACATTTTTCTTCTTAATTTTAACTCGTGTAGAATGGCCTTAAGTGCAACCTCTCGAACAGCACAGATACTGTGAAAAAAAAGTATTTTAGTGGGAAAATTTTAAAAACATTCTCTATATTTTATTATGTTGCGTATATTATTGTGAATTATAATGTCGATTTGTTTTATTCTATAACAATTTGGCTATAGGTACAATAAAAGTGAATTAGGTCTAGATGTTGTTCAAATGCAAGTGAAAATTATACTTAAATAGCCGACTTACGTAATAGTTATACATTTTTAAAAGCCGTTCAGTGACAATGAAATGCAGTCAGAATTTAGCAATCCAGACTTCATAACGTTTTGACGCATATTTTTGATTACTTGGTAAGTCTAATGAATGTTTTTGTTGTAGTTTGTTGATAGGGTAATTCATTAATAACAAGATGAACATATACTTAGTCGTAATAGTGTGAATGTTGGTTGTTTTCTAGAAATTAATGCAAATTTTGGTTGTACGTTTGTGGCTTATTGAACTTCTTGTATCATTTTAGATAAAAACCTAAGTACGAAGGTGTTTGAAGTACATACAACATACATTATATTATTAATACAAGTGTACAGTATTGCCTCGCCTATATCCGAAAAAAAATTTGATGTTTCTTATTTATTTAATTGCTTGTTTGAGAAAATCACTATACATACCTCGGCGTGAAAAGGGGTTGCCAGCCTCGTGACTATCCGGCCTCGCTACGCTCGGCCGTCTATATGTACTCGGCCGGCAACCCCCTACTTCCCGGCCTCTGTAGTAATGTACTATTATTGTAACTACATTACTTTAAAATAGTCTTACTTAAATACAATCCGTACTGTGTAATATTAAGGTTATATTTAGTTGAGTAACATTACTAAACTTGCACATTACATTGGAAAATAATTTATGACTGCGATAGGTATATATGTTAGGGTGTCCCTTAAATTGCGATTTTGAGAAATTAATAACGCATACCCCCTAAATGTATTTGTTTTTAACCCAAAATACACTACAAAAAAAATCAGCCCATTCCTGTAATTCTAACCCGTGTCGACTTGCATCGTAATTTCTCCATACAAATTACTATGAAGAAAGGGCAGAAGATAAGTCGCTATTTTTTATCGGTTTTCGGTTCGCAAAGAGATTTTTTTCATAAAAAACGATCAAACAGGAGTAGGATGCACTGATGATATGAAAAAACAGAAATATAATAAAATATTTTTTTTTGTCATTTTCATAGTTTGTATGGGAAAATCGGATAAAAGTCGGCACGGGTTACAGTTACAGGAATGGCCAGAATTTTTTTTACAGGGTATTTTGGGTTAACCGAAATATATTTAGCGGGTACCTATGCGTTGTTAATTTCTCAAAATCACAATATAAGGGACATCCTAGTTAGTATATGTGTCGCAACCGAGCTTTTTGTTTAAATTATTTATTTATTCATAATCACTATAATCGGTGATTGCACGGTTCTAAATCCTAAAAAAAATTTAAGTATTTTTAAAATAAAACAATCTAGAACACTGAATCCTAATAGGTGCACCCTAATATTGACTGCAAAAGCGGAAATATTGTACTTATGTATATAAAGTACAATTTTTTAAACAAAACATAATACTTCATTTAGAACTAGCTAGGATGGATAGTTGAGGTCCTCATATATAAATAGTGAGTATGAAGACAGCAATCCTGTTAGCCGCATGTATCAGCTACACGTCGTTGTTACTTAGAAAGCTCCCAGGTACTTCGATGCAGGAAATTAATACTTTATTACGATTCAATCACGCTGTAGTGGGGTTCACGAGATTTTAATACACCGACTAATCGGTTCTGAAAGGCTGAGAACAGTACGAACATTTTGATAGCGGGAAGTTATTCCATTTGTTTATTATGGAAGCACACGTACGATCAATCTGATTATGAATTTTAATATTGAAGTTTTTACGGATGATACGGGAACACTAATTTCGTACGAGGGAGTCAAGGGACACATACTCATGTTGGTATGATATTTTAAAATCGGAATGTGGTTTACATACAACCAATTGTCCTATAATTGACGAGATGCCACTGCATCTGCACGTGCTACCTGATTTACTTACCCAAAAGATCGAAGAGCCAATACAAGTAAGACTAAGTTTAATGATCTTTCGCAATATCTGGGTGCGTAGCCAACGTGCCAATCGTTATCACTGCGTAGCGTATCGTAGTCACCTCTCTCTATCATTCTTTCATATTAGTGCGACAGTGAAAGTTGCGTTTCGTTCGCTACGCAGCGTTAACGATTGGCACGTTGGATACGCACCCTGATCGCATCATCGACATCTTGAATTGGTGTGGACAAAGCCTTACAGCCGTTCACAACCTATACCAAGTACTGTCTTGACTGGATACATATTGATGTATCCAGGCTTGCTTATCTACACTTACCATACCTTAACCACTTATAGCTTTTATGAGTAAGTGTCAAGTAATTAGAGTACAAAAACAAATTCGCTACTGACAAGTACTACAATGGTTCGTTTTCCTTCTTCAATATCAAAGTACAAGAGTTTGCTGCTGTCTTACTTTGGGCGGCTGTCCCATCGCTCATAAGAAAAGGATTAGCATAAGACTATTTTATCATGCAATAATACTCAGGTTCAAGAAGTCAGGCCGCTTGGGGTAAGATATCAGTTCGCAATTTACTCGCCTTTTGACACGCCCCCACTCAACACTTCTCTTTAAATCTCTTTTCGAAGCTTTATGTGATAATCACACACACACACATCCTATCCTTTTCTAATTCTTGCACCTGAACGGGATGGGTACAACTAATTTTAAAGGCAGTTCTCGGTTTAGATCCGCGGCCCGATTCTCAAAATTGTTCACAATGAAAAAGTTAACTCGTTCTAAGCAAAGTTTAAAAAGCTTTTCCGTACCTTTATCTAATGGAAAAGAGTTGTTTGAATAAGTCGAAAACAATATACTGTCAAGGGCTTCGTATTGTTCAGGGACACTTGCATAATTGTTGTAAAAAGGTAACTTAAATTTGCATTTACAAATTTCCAAACAGCCGACCCTAAATAAGAGGGTCGCGAGAAACAAATAATGGAGACTTTTACAGATAGACGAAACTATGCTGGTTATTCATTGGCAAACCTAAAGGCATTACTTAACGAGCATTTCTTATTAGTTGTTTTTTCCAAAACCTAATAATGTATACCCAACCTAATAATGGATTCCCAACCTTTTACCCTATGCGCCTCACCCATGTTATCCAAAAATGCTACGCCCCCTAGAGGTCGAATTGGGGAGTCAAAACCGGGCACCTTCCGCGCCGCGGTATAGGCCTTATACAGTTTAAATCTCAATAGGAAAGGACAATGGGCAAATTTGTATGGGCACTGTCCCCACCCACCAACAGAAACGAAACATGTCTCATTTAATAGATCTTGGCAACCTGATGATTTGTTATATGACGAGGATTGCCCTTTGTATGGGGTTTTCTTGGAAAACCGTATTTTGTTTATATATATATACGTCACATACATATATTTAGGACAGACATCTTCAATTTTCTTTAAGAGTTTTGGCTAAAAATATTAATAATTTTAAGTTAACACTGATAATATGTATCATATGTTAAGTAGTATTGTAGATCTAATAATATATAGCTCTATAAGCGAATTTTTGTTTTCCTTTTTTTTAACCAACTTCAAAAATAAGAGGAGGTTCTCAAATCGTCTATTTTTTTTTTAAAATGTTGTTGTTTATTATTGCTAGTAATATAATGTTTCTGTAACCTTCTACTTGTAACTTTCAAAGAATTTAACAATATATATATATATATATATATATATATTTTTTTTTTATTTATTTTTTTATTTAATAACATGACAAAGATACAGCTTACACAAATAAATGGTCCCACAAAACAGTTTTCACGGTTTGACTGTGGGATCGTGCAGTCTCTACTCTTCTTTATCTAAAGGTAACATCTATACATTAAGCTTATGAAAAATTAACTTATGCAATTTACAAGGTAAGAACGCAGCTTTTTTCCGAACTTAACTTTATTGACTTCCTGCCTGATGTCAGCGGGCAGGCTGTTAAGTATATAGGGTAAACGTTTGTGAAGACACCTATCACCGTAGTAATTCGTGACCTTGGGTACGACAAACTTGCCCGCAGACACCGACCTGGTAACACAAATATCGTTACGAAGTAACAGGGTGTGCTCTTGACTGCCATGGTTCTTATATAACATTAAATATTTATGCTTAAGGCTAACCGGAAGAATATTACAAATTTTGAATAATTTTCTATAGTCATTTTTATTCTTTTCTTTCGTTTTATTACTAACTAGAAGTTTGAGAAATCTAATTTGCATACATTCTAATTTGTTTTAATTAGTATTAGTTGTTAATCCGTAACAGTCAAGCGCATAACCTATTATTGATTCAACTAGGGATACATATATATACTTAAGAATATGCAGAGGAACTTTAAATGTCAGATAATAAAATCTTCCTAATAATACTTTGAGCTTGCTATACATAAAATCTACATGCTGATTCCAAGAAAAGTGCTCATCTACTTTAAGACCTAAATACGTTACACAGTTAACTCGGGAGATAGGGTTACAGTGGCAATCTAATTTATCATTGTGCAAACAAGAAAAGTCATGGGTTATGATGGGAAGTGGCGGATTAGAAACATCTAAGTAGGGAGATCTAATTATCAATAGATGAGTTTTATTAGAATTAAGCACTATACCATTGTCATGTGACCAACGGGCTACAGCAGCGACATGTTGCTGCACCAAGCGGCAGGTGTCAGGCAGCTCGCCCGCACCGCCGGCGCGCAGTATGCACAGATCGTCTGCGAACATGTGCGCCGAGCAGTGCTTGAGCACACCGCAAAGGCTGTTCACGTGCATTAAATAACTTAAGGGTCCAGTACAAGAGCCCTGCGGTACGCCACACGACACCCGCCGCTCGTCGCTGAACTCTGTGCCCACTCGTACACGATATGAGCGCCCGGTGAGGTAGTCGCGGAACCATTTATTCATGGCCTGTAATAGCGTGTTGGTCTCTAAGGTGTCAAACGCCTTGCTAAAATCGAAAAACACTGCCACCGTATGAAAACAAAATACGGTTTTCCAAGAAAACCCCATACATATGGTGATCCTCGTCATAGTAAAAAATCATCCGGTTGACACGATCTACTAAATGAGACATGTTTCGTTTCTGTTGGTGGGTGGGGACATTTTGCCAATGGTCCTTTGGGTGCCGCCGTGACCCAAATAACCTAGAGGTTAAGGCGCCTGCAGGCGAATGCAGAAGACACTGGCTCGATTTCAGGCCTGGGCACCGAATGCCTTGGACACCTTTTCTTTCATATATGAAATCGGTTATCTACCGTCTGCCTGCGCAAAGTTCTTGAATATATTGGCCACGTTGCTACAAAAGACAGTGATAACCTCGAAAAACTGGTCATCACTGGCAAATTCGAAGGCGAACGACCAAGATACAGGAGCCCAATGCGCTGGTCTGACCAAATTCGCTCAGCTCTTAACACTACCGTCCACGATGCTCTTCACTCGGCGACAGATTTCTATCTATCTAGATGGCGTCAGATTATCAGAGAGAAGCTGTTGAATGACCACGACCCTCGGTGATGAGGAAACCGACGCAAGGAGGAGGAGGGATGAAATCTTTTTCAGTTTAAACTTTTAAAGTTATTGTAAATACACCCGAACTCATGGCCTCCTCCTTTATACGAAGGCAGTTAAAAACAAATTGTAGTAGTAGTAGTTGTAACAAATTATATTGTAGAGCGATAAAGTTCAATCGTACATGACAACTTGCTTTCAAACCTTCACCCATAACCCCTGTTTCGCTCGCCAAAATAAATCACAACCCAAAATTTTGAATACGTGACAAATTAACGTATCCAAAAGGTCCGCTGATCGAGTTAAAAACAAATGCGAAATTCAAAAACAGAACAAAAGCGTAGATTGAAAAATAAATATAATTAAATGCAAGGAGTGTCGCGAACGTGACAGCGGCGGGACGTTAATGCCGCGGGACTAAATAACGTTAGAGCACCCTTGTTACTGCAATTACGGCTGGACGGCCTAGGGATGAGGGGGGGGCAGCGAATATTGTCGGGAATATTTATATTTCCGAGAATATCCTTAACTATCGAAATAATGTTTAATGTCCGAAATACGAGTATCTATACCCCCTCTGGAAAATAAGCGGAGAGTTTTGAAGATAATCTACATTCTCAATAAAACTAAGCTAAGCATAAATTACAATTTTCTTTAATTGATTAACTAAACCTCCACCAAAACCAAGGAGACTAAGATATGGATTGACAATATCCATACAAAATCGCGTTCCCTTATTTCAAGTTAAAGCACTGGCGTCATCACAAACACTAAATTCTAGTTTCTAATATTTTGTTCGGCGCTTAACGCTGACAGAATAACTCGACTCCAGAGTCGACAGATGGCGCTGTGGCACTTAGTACCGAAAACAGTCGTATAACCTGAAGGTTCGAGAAACGCGATTTTGTATAGGCATTGTCAATCCATCCATCCATCATCCTCCTAGCGTTTGTCCCGGTTTTTGCCATGGCTCAATTAAGCCGGAGGTCCGCTTGGCAACCTAATCCCATATGTTGGCATAAGCACTAGTTTTTACGAAATCGACTACCATCTGACCTTCCAACCCTGAAGGAAAACTAGGCTTTATTGGGATTAGGTCCGGTTTCCTCACGATGTTCACCGAAAAGCGACTGGTAAATATCAAATGATATTCCGTACATAAGTTCCAAAAACTCAGTGGTACAAGCCGGGTTTTGAATTGAACCCGAGCGAGACCTCCAGATTGAAAGTCAGGCTACCAGCGCTTCCATTTTTTTCACTAATCGTAAAAATACTAAAACAATATTTGAATAGTAAAACTGAACTGAATCGGAAACGAAAATGTATCACTTTCCACATGCTTCATACATAAAAGACCACTCAAACGTGAAGAAAGAAAATTATTTTCTCACTCGAGTACGGAATATTCCCGGCAGCGGTACATCACTACTTCGGCCAGTATAAATGTACAGACGTTTTAAAGTTTTCATCCGGATTTAGCAGCATCACGCGACAGAGTTTAAAGCATCAATCAAAGCAAACACTTCGCGGGCGCTGCTCGATGGCGTCCGGTGCGATTTATTATTGCGACATGTCGCAGCAATGGTTGTGTATGTCGAATTCAGGGGCGAAATGTTGACGTTATGTTTATATTTAAGGGTATGAAATTATATATTCATATTAATTTTAAATGTATCAGTCAATTCAACCAAAGGTGAAGAAAGTGAAGGTGAGGTTATGAAAATATTGGCCGCGGTTTGCAATTCTGTATGGCTCCTACCTTCCTGTTATGTTTCAAGAAGCTCAGAACCTATCGTTTGTGCACATTTTATAATTTGAAAATTGATCACCACTTTTCTGCCATTTTAATCAGAATTTATATTCTGATAAATATAATTTGGTTTCTCCAAAGAAAGTAAATACTTACCCGCTTATTAATAATTTACGTGTTTTAAACCTCATTTCATAAAATTACGTTTTGTCTGTTTCAAAACTTTCAAACAAACACAACTGTCAGTGACAGAGAAGGGCAACCTGAGGGACAACCGATTATTAATACTTACTTACTCAAATAATGTTTGAAATACGAGTATTAGTACAGTAAAGATACGGTTGCGTCAAACATTAATTTATAATAGCCTGATTTTTTATTTTTCATTCTTATGGGATATTTATCTATACATATAATAAAGCTGAAGAGGGTCGAAAGTCTGTACATAGAATATATTCGAAAAAAAGTTGGCTGGGGATACTTAGAATCGATAACAGAACACGTTCCAATAATTTTTAGAATTTTTGTCTGTTTGTCTGTTTATCTGTTTGTCTGTTTATTCTGATGAAATTTTGTATAGAAATAGTTTGAGTCCCGGGAAAGGACAATAAATAGTTTTCATCCCGAAAATCAACCCTGGAGGGGGTGAAAAGGGGGTTGAAAGTTTGTATGGAGAATTTTTAATAGAAATTAGTATGGAGATAATTTGAGTCCCGAGAAACGACAGAATAGTTTTCATCCCGAAAATAAACCCTTGTGGGGGTGAAAAGGGGGTTGAAAGTTGGTATGAGGATTTTTTTACCGCTGAACTGATAATGATGAAATTTGGTATAGAGATAGTATGGGTCTCAAGAAAGGACAAAGAATAGTTTTCACCACGAAGAAGGGGTGAAAAGGGAGTTGGAAATTTGTATAGGGAATTATTAACCGCAGAATCGATTTAGATAAAATTTGGTATGTAGATAATTTGAGCTCTGGAAAAAGAAATAAAATAGTTTTATCTAAGAAATTAGCCCTTAAGCGGATGCAAAAGGGGTGGAAGTTTACATGGGGAAGAAACAACCAATAACCGCTGTACGTATTTAGATGAAATTTGGTATTGAAATAGTTTGTAATTTTTTGGTCAAGGTGTTCATATTTAGGTATAACAAGTTACCCGCCGATGCTTTAAATTTACCTTTACCCGCTCTTAAGAAATATTTGAAAATGCCATTAATGTCAAAGGGTTATTGCAGGTTCGAGGACTATATATGACAAAGATGCATGGCCCAAACCAGAAACTACAACAAAATCATCTAACATTTATAGTACACCGTTTAGGTAGGAAAACATATCAAACGTTTTGTGAAGCAGTCAGATTAGGATTTATTTTTCTTTATAATTAAACAATAGGTACTTTATCTGTCTCTCAAGCTGTTTTGATATGTCTTCTTGAAGAACTACGCATTATTTTGTATCTTTAAGATCTAATAATGTATTACTGTTTTGAAAAAAATAAGTCCCGTTGAGTTTCTTTTCGGTCATAATACTTCTCGGGCCAGGGAGTAGGGTTAGAACCGGTGGTAGTTTTGGAACGAAGTTCCTTATCGGACGGTTCGCGGGGCTAGGCGAAAAAAAGTCACGTAACCACGTAAAAGACCGTCAAAAATTTCAAAAATTTCAAAATATTCAAAATAATTAAATTAAAACCACAAATATTACGAAAATGTCAAAAATTAAATAACATAAATTAGTTCCAAGTTCCTACCGAGTGTTCCAGGACACTCACGTATTTTATTTTTCTCTGACGTTCATTAGTGCATTGTAATTTGCTTACATTGAAGAATAAATATCTTGATATACACCAATATCATAAATCCTCTATTCCGCGTTCGGAAACCGTATGTAATTACCACCATTATTGCAACCAGTAACGTAACATCAGTGTATTATCATGTGACAGTGTGGTAAAAACGTATGGAAATTAATTACCTACGGTAACGTAATGAAAATCCACCCTCCTCCCCGACCGCCGGCACGCCCCCCCCCCCCCCCCTCCCGTAATTCCATCCATTCTAATGGTTTCCCAACACGTCATTTAGGATTTGTAAAATGTGTGTAGATAAAGCAGTGTATGCTTCTGTACGTAATTAGGCCTTATTACGTAACACTTACATAAACTACTATTTATCTCTTTTTAGGATTCCGTAGTCAACTAGGAACCCTTATAGTTTGGCCATGTCCGCCCGTCTGTCTGTCCGTCTGTCCGCGGTCTAGCTCAGTGACCATTCGCACTAGAAAGCTGAAATTTGATATCAGTATGTGCATCAATCACGCCGCCAAAGTAATAGAATATAAACTAAAAAAAAATGTTATTGTGTACCCTGATAAAATGGGGGGTGAATTTTTTTGACGTGATAACGTCTTTAAAATCGTTTTAGTCGGGTGACATGTTCAGAAACTTGTGTCACACCAAAACCTCACGAGCGCGATCGCAGGTATAACGAGAGAGAGACGGACCGATCTCCCGTCTCATCTCGAGCGCTGCCAGTCATTCCGTGAAACTTGTCACGCGGAATCCTCACGAGCGGAGGCTGGCATAGCGTTCGAGTGAGTGGACCGATCTTCCGTCTCTCTCACTCTAGCGGCATACAAACGAATGGAGATTTTCTCGTGCGGTTAAGTTTTCGTTGAATGTTTAACAGTGAAACAAAATGTGAAGTGCAAGTGAAGTGTTACAACAATTGCAACAAAAAAAGGTGAATAAAATAGCCTACTTACTAACAATTAACATTCTTGAATAAACTTGTAAAAGTAATGAAAGATGGAAAAAAGACACGTGTAAACAAACGAAATTTAGAGGTTATGTTATGATAAAAATGAATTGTGGTAGTGTTAAATAAAAACATAGTTGGACTCATACCCTAAATAATTATAATACGGAAAAAATAGATAAAGGAGCGCGTCGCGTCGTGTGAATGATTAGAATATCGAATTAAAATCGTAAACTTGTCATTTTACACCCGAAATTTATCATCAAAAGTGTGAATAAAACGATAGATGTAATTTAAAATTTGAAAAAATTGTTATCTTCATTAATTCCTTACTTCCCAAAAACTTATATCACCAATAAGACGTTATCACGTAAACATCTCGATCGTAAACCTACTTTACAAACAACCAATTTTTTTCGCTCCAACCCTATCGTGTTGGGTATTAATGAATAGGCCTTTTAAAAAGGAATGGAGGTCTTCTAATACATTCTTTGGATGAAACTGATAGTTTCGTAAATATTAGATCTGAAAGTTCAGGCGTCTCCTCCATCTAACTTTTGTACCGTGGGTACAAGAAATTGAAAAAATAATGGAAGTGAGGCCTGATAAGAACTTTCAATAAAAAGTATATTGAATAAAATCAGTTCAGCCGTTTTTGAATTATCAGTCAAAAACGCATAGTGAAAGGAAGTGCGGGATAGTAAAATGACGTAAGCGCCGCCAAACATCCCTTAATAAACGACCTTTTGAACGGATGTTTTGTAACAGGGCGGCAACTACGAAACTGATTGAGTTAAATTTGCATGTATACCCCCCCCCCCCCCCTCAAGTATACCTCAAATAGAAAAATCATGACTGTGACATGACAAATCATTTCTACATTTGTGAAATCATTCAATCAATAATTTCTATATTATTAATTATTTCCAATTCCCCATGCTAGCCGCCCGTAAAATGACTGTAGTATATGTACTTGTACATGAATAAGCGGGTTAATATATGTATGAATGGCAAATCTCATATTCTGTTTAAGCGTTTGTTAATTTAATTATTCACAACAAAAAGCCTCAATAAAAAATCATCAGACAACGAATGAGCCAATCAACTTGTACATTAAATCGCAACCCTTTTATTGGAATAAATATCCATTGTTTGTTGTACAGCAAGCAACAAATAACGTTGATTTTAACATTTTCGACAAACTTTTAAGTATTATTTCCAATAAATGTCGCTCATTAACTGTCGCGGTTACTGAATTGGAATTGTTTCTGCGTGCCAAAATAAATGATTGATTAATAAGTGGGCAGCGATAATTTTCATCAGAATTTTTATTTATACTTGCACTGAAAACGAGATGTGATCGTCCCTTTCCCGTTGAACGTCGGAGTCAATTTTCAAAAGTATCAGCGATCATTTTAGTGACACACACTTACCCACACACTGTAACTTTTTTTAGCGTGAAAGACAAAAAATACTATAATAGGTATGTAATTTATAGAAAATAGAAATAACATAAAAATACATATAGTATAGGTACGAGTATACGTAAATAATTATAAATCGGCTTAAGCAGAACTTGTCGGTTTTCACGCGAAAAACGGATCAAAATAGCCAAGGCCAAAATATTGATTATTTTACTTACTAGTAGTCCGCCTCGAACCCAGAACTCGCGATTTCCTTGCAAACGAGATGACCAATATAATAAGACCCGTATGATGATTTTTTCAAGCCTTCTAGCTCCATGACCACCTAGTCGATCCTACTCATATACGAACTCTCAAATTATATGTATCTCTGCTACAACCCCAACAAATTTCATGAAGATCAGAAAAGCGTAAGTAAAGTTATCGCGGAACAAACTCTCAAAATCAAAAAGCCATCGAAATGCCGCTACGTCCCACTAGCCAGAAGTTGTCCGCTCGTTCGATAATTTATCCAAACTAGCTATGATAGACAATTGTATGTAATACCAGAACCGCAGCACTGTAACAGTCAACGGTAGGGTGTCGGGCGACGAATGTTGACAAATAGCGCGGGAGGCGTAATGCATATCAGTCGGGTCATTAAGTACCGGCGAGAGGAATCGATTGCGGCCGTGCTGCGTCGACATCAATTATATTTACTCGACTGACGGAGAAGGGATATGTTTTTTTTTATCTGGGTACCTATACAGGGTGCCATCTGAGACGTGACGTGACATCAGTTATATGTGTTTCTAACTCCATAAACAACTAGCAGTTGAATGCCCCAACTTTTACTAAAATCAGACTTTTTTTTTCTTTTTTTTTACATGTTTTTGTAATTTATTTTTCTTTCAAAAGTGATAATATTAGTGTAAAACAGTTTTATATAGGTAAGATATTTAAGGTAAAAAAAAATATTAAATTACATTTTATCCGGAATAAATGACAAAATTGTTATTAACGACAGTTCCATTTCAAAGAGGTAATCCAATTTACTTATTTAAATATTCTAATAAGTAGTTTAAATATCCCGAAAACCCCGTCAAATGAAATATAAATTACAAAAACATGTAAAAAAAAGAAAAAAAATGTCTGATTTTAGTAAAAGTTGGGGCATTCAACTGCTAGTTGTTTATGGAGTTAGAAAAACATAACTGATCACGTCTCAGATGGCACCCTGTATATGTCTGTTCTTTGATATAATCTGCAACCCAAAATTGCCACTGCTTGTAAAACCAATCTTATTAAAACGTTTAAAAATAATTTAATTTAATTAACTCGCAGTAACTTCATATGTAGTTGCTGTGATTTATTGGTTGAATATTGCGAATGCATTTATTATTTATATTATTATTTATATAAATAATAAATGCATTCGCAATATTGTCAAATATGATTCAGGTAAAGACAATAAATTATGCGGTTATCAGGCAAAATTAAAAAATATGAAGCCACCGAGATACTGAAATTGAATAAGTAATGTTTGTATGAAAATAATACGATATGCGATCCCTGCTAAGCATAAAAAAAATCCTCTTTGTCTTAAGTGAATGCTATGCAATGAAATGTATTTATTATTTGTATGTGTGTTTATTTAACTCTAGCACGCCCTGCAGCCGATACCTACCAATAATTCGGAGTAAAAAAAAGAAATGTCTTACCAGTAAGTAAGTATATATAGTTTACCACGCGAGTACATAGTATGTACTCGCGTGGTAAACTATATATATCCGGGTATGTAACATACCCGGAGTTAGGTTAGACGTATCATGTCATTAGATTATCCCAAAATGTTAATCCAAATCAATCGAATAAGGCCTATATAGTTCGCCGCGGCACAACAGAGGTTTGATTCAGATCGCTTGCCGAGCACAAACGAGTCACAATAGCTCAGTTACTACCCAACAGGCATGATGACACATGTTGAATCATGCAATTAAATTTAGTTGGTAGGATGCAAAATTAATAATATAGCCTAATAAAGTGAAAATTAAGAAAATCTATTGCAATGGTTCAAACTCTTCAAAATTTCAAAGTACGAACGAAATTAAAAAAATCAATGATACCATTCGATTCTTCACATTTTAAGGTAAAATAAATTGTACGGCAACCAAATACATAAAGGCAACATTTCCCAACCCAAATACCAATTTCATAATTTTTTCATACTTTAAACAGGACGACTATATAACCGTGACGTCACTTTTGCATATCATTTTGTAGGAGCGTTTCCGAGAAACAAGTGCCAATCTTAGACTTTAAGTCTCATTTCTGACTATTGTGTTGCTTTAACATAATTGGCCCCTTTTAGACATTTGATCCTCACAACAAAACGCATCGATTGATAACATTTAAGAAAAAAAAGCATGATGCCTATTTGGTTTTATCAGGCCCTGTTTTTCGGCACTATAAGGTAAGTAGGTTTTTGGTAGAGGGCCTGGTACAGTCAGTAGCAAACGTAGCTAGCCATTGAGGTGTTCAAAATGACCTTCAGACGCTCTTATTTTCTTAACAATAAAGCCGTCCCAAGGTCATTTTAAACACCTCACTCACTAAGCTACTGCTATTGCCGACTTAACCAAGGACCTGTCCAAAAAATTGTACTAGTACCTGTACTAGTACAATTTTTTTTACTTTGTAGCAGATAGTTGCCTATTCTTAGAGAATTCAACCCGGATGGAGTAGCCATGTCTGTCATTTTCTAAACAAATAAGTCTGCCAATTTTTGCGGGGTAGGGAAACGTCAACTGAATGGCTACTCGTACGTAACGTCCAAAAAGCCACGTCGGATAAACGTCAGTCCATACATGTGTATGACCACTGGTCATACGTTTTCGACATCGGGGAATGTATGTCAATGGCGACTCCGGTTGGTTAAATTCTCAAAGTGCTCTATTGGAGGATGATTAGTTCCAGGATCAGGTACGTTAAGGTCACGTTTAACTGGTTCAGCCTGGTACTAAACTCGCGCAACCAATGGCAACACCCGGCGCCGGCTGAGTCTGCCAATCACGCCAGATCGATGGCATTTTGTGTAAACTACAGTAAGCCCGGCTCTGCGATAATCTTCGTCGCGACAACGCGGGCACGCACGCACACTTGTAGCGAAATTAATTTAAATGTTAATTGCTGTTTTTAACCATTAACGACGATATTAAGTCTGTAAGTTGATTTGAGTTTCAATTCCAGTGGCTCACAACTTAAGTATTTAGTGTTTCTCCTGTTCGCGCGCGCCGAAGCAACAGGACAGGACGATCGGCTTTCTAATTTTACGAAAGCATTTCTATGTTATTTTTAGCAATAGCCGCTAAAGACAAGTATACTTATACTTACCTTAGACAGATAGATAGATAAACACTTTACATACATGGTAATTACTAAGAAAGATTTAGGTAAGCATTAAAAATAGGCATGCAGCTGATAAATAAAAATTTAAAACTATTTAAAATTACAGTCCGATAACAAAAACAAAACAACGTAAAAGGACGTTAACCATGTGTCGCCCCCTTAAACCCCTTAGGCCCTTATGTGACCTTAGTTTAAAGATATCTCGGTAAAGTCTAAAACAATGGAATTTTACACTGAGTTTTCGCAATTTTTTATTTAATACATGTACTTACCCACCTACAAACTACAATAAATTTAATATGGCTATACTGTCATGTTCTGAAATTAGGAAACAAAATTTTACGCGATTTATGAACAAACCAGAAACAACATAATACAAGAATAATCTTAAAACAAGAAAGGTAGACGATACGATTATAGAAAATATTTGATAAGAAACATGAGTCTGACTTTCTTTGACGATATCCCAATTCCATTAATAAAAATAATCAAACAGAATCACTCGTACATGTTTTCAAGTGTGAACTTAACGGGGATTTAGATATTTCAAATTGGTAGACACGTTCGAGTTTCGATTAGTCGCAGTCAACTCGAATTCGAGCGAGTGGCTGCGGGCTCAAACATTAATCGAATTTGGTAGTCGGGCTCCGGCGGGCGATCAAGTATGCGTTAGTTCGCATTACCCTCCTCTCGAGCTAAACTCGATACTTGCCTACGCTGTACCGTACGGAGTCGAACTCGAGATCTCTGCTAAGAGTGATATCGGGTTGTCGAGGGTCGGAACAGAGGACGGTATAGCCGAATGCAACGCGCTTGATGCACTCACTTCATTTTGCACAGATATGTACAACGCGCGACACATCTCTCTCACACAGATATCTCTGTTGGGATTCCTATAAAGTCCTTAAAGCCTTGGGCGTAAAGTTGTTCTATTGGTTTTCGCCTGTGAAATACTAGCTGCGCACTGTATTGTGCGGGGTCGCGTTGAGAGGACGTAGGGTCCAGCTATTCGATCATGCGTCGTATGTCCTAGCTTGTTATTCACAACGTTTAACGCATCGTTTCAGATAAACCTGTGTTAATTCTGACCTCTGGAAGAGCATAGTTGTTACGTATCTCGAGGCCGCGTATTACAAGACACACGTGCAAGCAGGACATAGTGCTTTGAGGATTAGGTAGCTGGCTTCTAGCGATATCAATCCGGTGTTTATCTAGCCTGGCAGCTGTGAATGGGCTTCGAGGGTCGGCCACTGGAGAGCCAACGCTAGTCCAGTCTAAAATGACGTGAACACGTATAGTTAACTATACAATAGGTTGGTATATGCATCTACGATAGGTAAATATAAATGACGCAAATTTAAAAACAAAAACTTACTTTTACAGTATTTTACGTAAGTATCATATAGGCAATGTAATTTTAGGAAGGTGTAGAACAATCGTAGTGTAGCTTTAAGCAGTGGCAGCTAAGTTAGATATAAAAAATTACGTGATAATCATTGCTCATGTGCAAGTCAAAACATGAATACCCAGGGGTACTTACAAAACTTTAACAAATAACAAACATTTTTTTTATACTACGACGGTCGCGAACAAGCATACGGCCTGCCTGATGGTAAGCAGTTACTGTAGCCTATGGACGCCTGCAACTCCAGGGGTGTCACATTCGCGTTGTCGAACTTTTACAAAAATGAGGATTCACTGTGTTGACCACTAAAGAAACAAGAGAGTACCTCGTCGTCAACACACTGGGTCCTATTTGAGCTCTTTGGGTCCTATTTGAGCTCTTCTTAAGTACTCACCGGCAGGAACACAACACTATGAGTAGGGTCTAGTGCTATCAGGCTGTGGTTTTCTGTAAGGTTGAGTTCATTTCCCAGCAGTGGCGTAGTGAGTGGTGTGGCAGCCAGGGCACGTGCCCTGGGCGCAATCAAGAGGGGGGCGCAAAAAACCAAATTTGCTAACTACCTATTAAAAAATAATTCAATCCAAATCGGCAAACAAGAGAAGTTTTTTTTTAATAATTTCGATTTCATTCTTATAAATAAATTTATTCCTGAATATACTGGGAAGTAATGCATGATAACTACTTTGCATTACACTACATTACACACTTATGCGATTAATTTCGTGAGTAATGTTAGTTGGGTTTAAAATGATATCTATTAAAAATTAGCAACGTATATATTTTTACATAGGTACCTACATATATTTTTTAAGACATCAATCGATTATATTTCCCGTGACATTCAAATTTCCAATATCTCTGAGTAATCTACTATCTACCACAGAAACGTCTAAAATGTGAAAATAGATCAGGCGTCTTCCTTCGCGAGTTGAAACGGCTCTTAAGCTGACCAGACACTGTCAGTAATAATGACATTATTTATCTACCTATCCTTATCATTCTACATATGCTAGAAAAGGACGGGTACAGAAATAATGACAATATTACTGATAGTGTCTGGACCGCTTTACAAAAAGCGCGTGGTACCTGACGTCACCGGCAACGTAGCCGTGAAAAACTTTATGGAAGAAATATGTTTTTGGGGCATTTATGTTATTTGAGGCATGAAACAATGTGTTAAAGTATGAATAAACTTTTTTTTGGAGTTAGAATACAAAGGAGCCTAATAAAATTTAAAATAAGTAAATGTTGTCTCTATTTTTATTTTATATTTAACTATAATGTATTTATATACGTAACAAATTTTAAAGAGTTATTGTAGATTTCGTCTTTTGACATGAATTAGGTATTGTTAAACGCCTATTCGTGAATGAAACACAGTGAAATATTGTTCATCCATGAATTCCATGATCTCAATATTCTTAATTACAATATTTACAATCCATCCGCGATTGTCGTAGTGTTGGTAATGTCATGATTATTTGTGATTAAAGATGATGGATGTACTTTTTCAAAATTATCAAACAAGTTTTAGAGGTCACTTTGCGGAAAATTTGTAATTCATTAATTAGGATAAAAAAAATGATTGTGTTAACTTTTGTTTTACTAGCGTCTGCTTTTGACATATGTCAATAAAATATATTAGTAATTTTGAACGTTTCTGAGGAAAACTGAATTGCAGAAATTCCTTGGGAACGTGCCACATCAAATCCGAATAAAAAATCTACGATAATGACATACTTTTTATCATCATACATTACAAAGGCAGAGGCTATTACGTCTACTAGCGAAATTTCGAAACTCTTAATAAGAGAAATACACTTTAATATTATTTTTCTAAGCGGTCGACTTCTAAAACTTGTATAAAATATTGAAAAAAAAAACAGCCGGCATCTTTAATGCCAAATAACATAATGATAGGATGCCCCACAAATAGTAGTTTATGTAACTGTTACGTAATAAGGGTCCTTAAAACATGAGTGTGGTTTTATGAAATGAGCCGCAGGCGAATTTCATAATAAGATCACACGAGTGTTTTAAGGCCTAATTACGTACAGTTGCATACACTGCTTTATCTACACTCATATTATATATATTAAATTAATTGTTCGGAAACCATAGAATGACCGCCATTGTACCGTCATGGCCTACTCGATTGTGCCGGCGCTCGCGCGGGACCAATCGAGTTGGCCATGGCGGTAACATTATGTTATCAAATTCGATGTTCCAAATTTGAAACTCATTGCTTAACAATATTTGAGCATGCATAGTTAAAATTACGTTACTGCCGCAGATAAGAAACTTATCATAGTTAAATCGTTTGTTGTAATGCTTGTCATTGTCTACGGTTTTTGAACGCATTTTAGAGTTCTTACAGTATGAGTGTAGATAAACATTTTTTTTAATGAATTACCATAGTAGACTTCATGTAATGTTTCCTGTAATCTATAAATAAAGAACATTTTTTTTGACCCAGAAGTTTCCGAGATAATAAATATTTTTGTAATTCTGGCAATAAGTGCTTTCATCTGATATATTACACGGTATATTTTGAAAAACTTTTAATTCATTTATTCTAATTAACCACTCAAAAGTGGCATCCATGTTTAAACCTAATTTATTAACGTTACACGTCCGACCCGGAGATATAGAGATATGTCTACAAAATGTTTGCTAAATCGGTCCCGTAGCTTATGAGCAAATTTAATTTAAGACAGATAGACAGACAGACGGACGGACAAGTTATTTTTTACCATTTTGGTACGGAACCCCAAAAATCATCAACCGACTGCATCTTGGTGAAAATACCATCAACTGGGCACGTGAACATACGGCGTTCAAGGTCTTTCCACCTCGATACAGCCGGTTGACAATTTTTAATTTTTATAATAGCATATAAACTATCATCTGACAAATTTTCCTTTGGGATGCGAGGACAATTTTTTAAGTGATTAAATGGTTTCCGTTCCTCACCCACCAACGGAGCGACAGCTGACTTTCACGAGGCTTCATTATACATCGACCTTAAGCACTTCACAAGTTATCGCCTAGGACGGGGACGCGATTGGTTATGAAATTTATTCCTGGCTTAATACGGTCCATTACATACAGTCAATGTGTAGAATATCCTGTAAAAAAATTACAAAAGGGCGCAGTTTGGATGCGTGCCCTGGGCGCCGTTTTACATCACTACGCCCCTGTTTCCCAGTCGGGCTCTGCCCCAGATTTTAGCGAGATGACATTCGCTGAGCTGTGCCCACACATAGCGAAATGACATTAGCAGTAGGTACCCATACCTCTCTTTTGGACATAGTTTAAGAACATACCCGGGTCCGGACGTAGTTTAACGACATACCCGGGTCCAAGTTGTTGGATCTAGATGCAAATGCATAAGCACGCGTATTCATTAATGCAAAATAGTTCGTAGTGGTAGGACTAGTAGGTATAAACAAAATAGTGATAGAATAACGGTTTAATATTTAAATTCCCTGGCGACCACGCAGCCGGCAGCCACAACCGCCGCGCTGGGGAACACCAAATAGCGAAATTCAAAAACCTTTCATTGTCTCTTTTACTCTACATCTCTGCAACAAGCGAGTAAAGGAGTCGGTAAATGGAAAACGTTTCAATTTTCGAAACAGCCCCGGGGCACGGCACGGGACGACAGAGTAAGCCGCATTTTGCATTAACGCCGCCCAGGCCCTCACCACCGCTTTAGACGAATTTTAAAACCTATTAATGTGTTAAAAGGATGTCCATTAGGAGGTTAAATTCTTTTACCTCCCCTATTACTCGACCTGTCTGCGATGCGAAGTGCTCCAACCAAATAGTCTCTCACGCAGACATTAACTTTGATCAAGTAGTTGTTAATCGCTCATGACTTGATTTATTTAAAGCCGATAATATTCGGTGACATACCAATTTTCGAAGCGAGCGATTCAGATTGGAAATTGAATTTTCTTTATTACCTCAGTCGTATCAATGATCCGACAGTAAAGCGACATTAATTAGTTAAGGTCACAAGATGGGTGACCATTACTTTGATTGATTTGAACTTAGCCCTTCCATATTTACTTTGACCCAATTATTGCGATAATACTAAGTAGTTATAAATGATACCAGTCGTTAAGTTGGCTTAGATTCAGTTAGCTATTGCTGTTAGCTTATTCAACTATTAAGTTGAACACTAACATTTCTAAGTTAAATTGCTAAGCCTCTAAGTTGAATTGTATGAGACCTTGTTGAACTTAGGTTTAAATTAACCAAGATCCCTCTAGGAGGCAGTTTGGTTCATATTAGTGAATTATCTATAGGTTTGTAGTATTTGCAACTTATTTACGTTAGTTTATTCCCAGTATAATTTGTAAGTTAAGTATAAGCCTAAACTGCTTACAGATCTAAATAGCACTATACATCGACGGATTATACATCATTATGTAGTTAGTTCCATTTTAAGTACTACTATCAAACTATAGAGTGCAATTTTTTTCTTTAAAACCTAATTGAACTTGACTTCTATTAAAATGTTAGTTTTAATAGCGTCTTGCGGTGACTATGTCACCGCATAATTGTAAAATTTCTTAAGCCCGACGTTAATCATTTGTTACTTATAAGTCCATTGTGTTACCCTGTTCCGTACAGCAGAGGCAAAGAAATAATGTATTAACATCATAAGGAAGTCTCTATTGTACGCAAAAGGGTTTTATTTTTCAATCCTTGTTATGTGTGCTTGATCCTTGTATAAGCAAACGCGATTACGCCACCGCTTGGGAACTTTGCACAGAGGGTTACTTTTTTGCAGGCGCCTGTGCTGTAAATCCAGATTTTAATGGATCCAGCACGCTGTTGAAGCGCAGTGGTCCAGGCAGGCGCACCGCACGGGCCGACGCGGCCGAACACCGGGCCCAATTAGAAGCTGCGACGAGCCATCGCGCAACACCTAACTCCATTAAAAATGTTCCCACTCGGCTTACGACCATAGACTGAAGAACGACGCGAAAGTGTCATTGCTTTTTATTTAGCTGTGATTATTTGTTGAGGTAGGGCAGAGCAAAATGACGACTCCACTGGGAAAGAACCTCTACCGAATATACAGAAGACCGCAGCCATAATGACGAGTATATTTTATTAACAATACTAATTTAGAAACCCCCCACCATACCGGCTTAAATCACGGCATCCTGTCTACAAAACTGCATCGACCCTCATGAACACTGCTTTCGACAAAAATGCCAGATGGGCCTAAGAATGGGAAGAGAACCCGCCTAGAGGGTACCTTCATTCCGACAGAAAAATCCAAGGATTCTCGCTACCCAGACGAAGTTGATGCCAGTGAAATTGACTGGGAACCAGTTGGGGTGGATGTCGAGAGTTTTTGCACAGATGCGGCTGGAGGGAGTCACCGCCATTCGAGTTTGGAGCTGCGGTGCATGACATGAACCACTTTATCAGCGAGTGTCCACTAACAAAATATTAAGGCAATCCAATGGACTTGTTCACCCTTAAAAATGACGTAGCCCAATGGATCCAGAAATTGTGTTTAGTATTATAAAGAACGATTGTGCATATTTAAATAATAAAAAATAAAATAAAATAAAAAAGCATTTATTGTCGCAGAAATCCAGAATCCAAAACAAAAAAAAATACAAAAAGAAATACAGACGGGTAGACATACACCGAAGTAAACAAAAAACATAAAACAATACACAAGAAGGGAAAGGAAAAAAAATACAAGTAACAAACAACTTAAAAACTAGGCTAAACTAAATTTCGCGACAATAGGCTCGGAGCTCAGCATTTGCCGCGAGCTCGGTCGGCTGCACAGCGCTGTTTTTCAGCCCGCGCCTGTCTCTTGGCTTATACAGAATAAAAATTAAAATTCGCCATACGATTACCTAAATAAAATAGGAATCTCACTAACTCGCTCAAAAGTAAATTTAATCGAAAGATTGACATATCGCACTGAATTAATTTAAGTAGGTACAATCAATCAGTTCACGCCGATTGGCATATTAACTTAACTAAAGGGTCAAGACAAAGTATGTTCACTGAAAGCAAATTTTAGTTGGTTTAACCTTATTTCAACAAAATTTATTGGTTAATATAGCACCTACCCTTGAGTTTTGTTGAGTCAACAAAATTTGAATTGTTGATTAGTTACGGCAATTTTAACATATTGCATATTTGTTGATTCAACATTTCAATATAATGGTAAAATTAACCCTCTAACAAGGGGTTAGTATAGCACCAACCCGTGGAATTTTAGTTGTTTTTACCAGTAGCATAATGGTAAATTTAACCGTCTAGCAAAATGTTAATTCATTACCTACCATTCGATTTTCGTTAGTTTTACAGGTTTGCACTTGGTGCAAACCTGTAAAACCAACAAACCACGACAGTATAATTAACTCTGTAACAAGGTTTGCTTTAACTTACTCTAAATGTTAAAAACACAAGTATGTTTGTGTTGAATTTACTTGCTTGTAATGGTTAGTTTTACAGGTTTGCACTTGGTGCAAACCTGTAAAACCAATAAACCATGACAGTAAAATTAATTCTCTAACACGGTTTGGTTTAACGAACTCGAATTGTTAAAAACACAAGTATGTTTGTGTTAATTCTACTTCATTTTAATGGTTAGTTTTACTAGGTTGCACTTGGTGCAAACCTGTAAAAACAACAAACCATGACAGTATAATTAACTTTCTAACAAGGTTTGCTTTAACGTACTCGGAATGTTAAAAACACAAGTACGTTTGTGTTGAATCTACTTTAGATTTAGTTAGATTAACCTTCGCACTCTAGGTTGTGTTAACTGAGTTACTATTTTGGATCAACTCTTATTATATTGTTGGGCCAACAAAAAATATTTTGAGTACAGCCAACAATATATTTGTGTTGATTTAATCAATGTGTCTTAGTGTTGAATTTACCCGCTTTAAAGGTTAAATGTACTTTCAAAAAGGGGTAGGGTTAACAGTCCTGCAACGTTGAACCAACTTTGCTATAATAGTTAGGTCTACAATAATGATTTGTTGAATGAACCTCAATTAAATGATAAAATTAACAGTGTTGTTTTGTTGTGTCAACATGTACTATATTGTTGAGAATACTAAAATGTTTTGTAGTATTAACCTAGAAATAATAGTACTTTCAACTTAACAGTTTCGTTGTGGCAATGAGTGCGTTTGTGTTGATTTTACCTGATCTGAATGTTAAATTAACCTTTAAAGCATAGGTTGGGTTAATTGGATTGAATGGTATTTTTAACAAAATCGTTGTGTTGATTCAATCAATGTATTGCTGTTGAATTTACCCGCTTTAAAGGTTGAATGTGCTTTCAAAAAAGGGTAGGGTTAACAGTCCTGCAACGTTGAACCAATTTTTGCTGTAATAGTTAGATCTACATGTATGTTTTGTTGAATTAACCTCAATTAAATGATAAAATTAACAATTTAGTTTTGTTAAGGCAACAAGTGTCTTGGTGTTGTATTAACCTAGAACCAATAGTATTTTTAACAAAGCAGTTTTGTTGTGTCAACATCTATTAATTTTGTTGGGAATACTCAAAATGTTCTGTAGTATCAACCTAGATGTAATAGTATTTTCAACAAAACAGTTTTGTTGTGTCAATAAGTATGTTCGAGTTGTATCTACAGGTAAAATACTATTGAATCAACCTTTACCAAGTAGAGGTTGGATTAACACGAGCTACAATGTTGAATCAACTTTCGCTATAATTGTTAGGACTAAAATTGGATTATATTGTCAAACATCATTATTCAACTTAAGGTGATATACTTAATGGGTCACATTAACTTGAATTATGTTGAAATTTGCCTCGTTACTATTGTAAAGTGGTTAATTTGACGATATAATTCAATAATTTCTATCAATTATAGCCTAAATTGATTCAACATTTGTAGCTCGTTTTAAGCCAATCTTTACTGCGAAAGGTTGATTCAATAAGTTTTTTATGTAGGGCTAGTATGCTAAGTTTTAAGTCGGACATAAATCATTCGTCCCCTTTCTGGCAAATATTATGTACCGTTACAATACAAAATAGTGCGAGTACGAGAGGGACACATGCTTTACGTCGGACATAAAACCTAGTGTGCTAGGGGGGCAGGTAGATGCAACACAAACGCACTTATTGACACAACATAACTGTTTTGATAAAAATACTATTATCTAGGTCTAGGTTGATACTAGGTAGAAAACATTTTGAGTATTCCCAACAAAATTTGTAGTAGTTGACACACCAAATCTGCCTTGTTAAAAATACTACCTATTGATTCTAGATTAATTCAACACCAAGATACTAACAATATGATTACTTAAGTCGAATCAAGATTCTTGATTCGACAAGATTCAACATTGGTCAAATCACACAGATAGAAGGTATACACGACACTACATAGGTATTAGGTTCACACAAATCTTTCAGTAAAATTAAATAAAATCGAGGTTAATTATAGCCTAACTAAGAAAACAAGTTGGTTCGACATAGCAATTACTGTAAAAAGAACATTAAAAAAACGATTCATACGGTAAAAGTTTATTCTTAAACAATGGAACCTCCCACAGTTATAAAATAAACTGAATTATTAGGTTTAGGTGGCGCGCAGACCGCCGATATTAATTTGTACACTCCGGCCATCACTATGGTTAACACAATTTTGATACTTTATCTAATATATGTTTACAGGATGTTTTTTCAACAATTAGCCATATTGTACTAAGTGAGCAGGTCATACTGAACAACCTAATACCAACCCCGAAATCCTAAAAAAATTGTGGCCTCGCCATAATAGAAAACGTCGACATCTGGTCGGCCATATATGTAACAGTCAAAAAAATATTTGTGATTTCGGACTTTGTCCCGTAGAAAAAGTTGTTCAGTATAGCCAACCTAATGGCTAATTATTGAAAAAACGGTCTATATAAGGTGTTACAAAAACCTCGTATAACCCGAAACCCAGTGACAGTAGCAGTACATCATATGAAGAAAAAAACAAAGGCTATAGTCGGATTTCCATAGTAAGTCGGCCCTTGAATCAATTTGACTTGGGGTTTTTTTTGTGAGTACCTCTTACGGTGATAAATATTTATGCTGAGTATCAACATCCTACTTGTGACAGTTTTTGACTTATGATTTTTTAAAGATTTTTCTTTAATGCATCGTTTTTCGAGATCAATTAAAGCGATTTGTTTCAAATTTTAAAATAATGTTCTTTATTTAGATATGCATCAAGACCCAAAAAGCGAATACTAGTTGTCATTTAAAAAAAATAAAAAAAAGACCAAGCAAATATTTTTTTTTTTTTACAAGTGGCCGTGAAGTAGTGACACCTCTGTTTTTTTTTCTAATAATAGGCCATACATTGGCCTACTACTTGCATAAAATCAAAATTTTCCAGGCGGTACTTCCTACCAAAAATCCGCAAAATGTGTGGTCAAGTTCTGTATTCAATAGGCGTTACTCAATGTAGTATAGGAACTCTTCGATTATGTTAGCGTTTTCTTATCAGGCGAACTTTTTATAAATATTTCCATAAAACGGATTCATTGCAGATAAACATTAGGTATACAAATACGCTAGTCAAAAATGATAAATGACCAATAAATAATTCAATAAACAACTTGCATCACAATGACATTAAGTTGTCATTATCAATAATCTTAAATACGACAAACTGATAAGAAAACGCAAACATAATCCTGTTAAACATAGTTCCTATACTACATTGAGTAACGCCTATTGAATACAGAACTTGACCACACATTTTGCGGATTTTTGGTAGGAAGTACCGCCTGGAAAATTTTGATATTTATGCAAGTAGTAGGCCAATGTATGGCCTATTATTAGAAAAAAAAACAGAGGTGTCACTACTTCACGGCCACTTGTAAAAAAAGGAAAATTTTTGCTTGGTCTTTTTTTTCTTTTTTTTATATGACAACTAGTATTCGGTTTTTGGGTCTCGATGCATATCTAAATAAAGAACATTATTTTAAAATTTGAAACAAATCGCTTTAATAGATCTCGAAAAACGATGCATTAAAGAAAAAACTTAAAAAAATCATAAGTCAAAAACTGTCACTAGTAGGATGTGGATACTTAGCATAAATATTTATTACCGTAAGAGGTACTCACATAAAAACTCCGAGTCAAATTGATTCAAGGGCTGACTTACTATGGAATTCCGACTATAGCCTTTGGTCTCTTTATACTTGTACTAACTACCTACGTCAGCTGATCGGAAAATTCCAAAAAAATTTTTCGTATTTCAACCCATGTTCCTTGGAGAAAGTTGTTTAGTTTCATGAGTACTACTGTCACTGGGTTTTGGGTTATATTATACAATACAATATTAAAATACGAGTAAATATGTTCTAATCTTTACTCTAAGTTTAATCCAATTAGAATCAGTCTGATGCTAGGAGTCCAAAACTGAAGTCAGTTATAGACGGACTGCATTTCAACAGCGAACCGACCAATAACATTGCAATGGGGAAGGCGACTGCCAAACTGTCCCACTTAGGTTGCTAGTTCGTCTGTAACGGCCGTATGTTTTTAGACACCGTGTATCATTCAATAATCTTATTTAATATTTGCTCAGTCCTGTATGGCTGGCTCTAACAAAATATATAATAATATCGAATACACTACAATGCAAATAGCTCTAAAAGGTAGCCAACTTCCTACAAGCAATTCTGCCATTAAAAATTTACTACACAAAACTGCCGTCCTAATAAAATACAGTGCGTGAGCTGTGAAATGAACCTTCGGGTTTTACTGCTATCCTGCTCTCTGATTATGCCACATTATGAGAGAGCAGGACAGCAGTAAAACCCGAAGGTTCATTTCACAGCTTACGCGCTGTACGCAGTAACTATGTATCAAGCTCATATAATATATAGATATTGCGTTTTTCCTCAGGCGCAAATTATACTCATAAGGCGCGGATCAGGCACGACGCCGCCTGGAGGCGCGCTGATTGAGTATAATTCACGACCACGTCGCCTACCCACATTTTGTATGAAAACGTCTTCAGGCGGCATCGTGCCCGCGCTGCGCCTGCGCCACGCCGTATCTGCGCCGCGCCGCTTGAGTATAATTCACTGACACATCGCCTGGAGACGTTTTGATACAAAATGTAGGTAAGCGACGAGGGCGTGAATTATAATTCGCGCCTTATGCCTTATGAGTATAATTCGCGCCTTAGGACGGCTGAAAAGTGCCCTATTGCTCTATAGAAAGTGGCGCCTATTTACAAAAAATTATATAAAACGGAGAATGAGAGAGCGTTTGAATGTTGTAAATTATGTAACAGCACTATTTTGTAACTGTACATAAAATTTATATCCATTATTGAAGCAGAATTGCTGATATTAACAATTATATGCTGAATACTGAAAGCACTGGTTTATATTTAAAATGGTTTGCAGATGGAGTTGGATTTTGAATAGAAATTTTTTTTCAAAAAGTTTATGATTCTTTTATTGAGACTGCAAAGGTATTTCAGCAGATGCAATAAAAGAAAAGATAATAACGAAAAGGTATAATAGCTCGTAAACAGACACCCGAATTCTCGTGGCACTTTTGAACTGTCATAGTGACAGTTCTTATATCCACTTTCGATTAATGTCAAATGTAGGTATAATAAATTATGTGTTCTTTTGACTGAAATTCACAAGACGATATCTTTATAAAGAATTTAGATATTTTATTTAGAGAATCTGGAAACACTTGATAAAACAAAAATATTGAACATGAGTTGAACATGTAGCTGTAGTAATTTGAAAAAAATATTATGTAAATATATATATATACTAAGAAGTCGATAAATAAGACGTCACTATGACAGTTAAAGAGTGCACGAGAATTCTGATCGTTGTTCATATAAGTTTTAATATTAACCAATTTAATAAAAATAGGAATTTCACAGTTCCTAGTCTCTTTTCTATGTATACAGTTGTTAAGTTTCATGAGTTAGTACTCATGTCACTGGGTATGCGTTTTATAGTACAATATTAGAATACAAGTATATATGTTCTAATCTTTACTGTAATCCAATTAGATGATGTCTGATTCTAGGCGTCCAAGAACTGAGGGCAGTTATAGACGGACTGTATTTCAACTGCAAACTACAAAATTGCAATGGGGAAGGCGGCTGCCAAACTGTGCTACTAGGTGGCTAGTTCGTCTGTAACGGCCGTAAGTTTTTGGACACCGTGAATTTTTATTTCTCATTCATTAATCTTATTTAATATTTTCTCAGTCCTATTTGGCTGGCTCTAGCAAAATATATAATAATATCGAATACACTACAATGCAAATAGCTCTAAAAGGTAGCCAACTTCCTACAAGCAATTCTGCCATTAAAAATTTACTACACAAAACTGCCGTCCTAATAAAATACGCAGTAACTATGTATCAAGCTCATATAATATATAGATATTGCGTTTTTCCTCAGGCGCAAATTATACTCATAAGGCGCGGATCAGGCACGACGCCGCCTGGAGGCACGCTGATTGACTATAATTCACGACCACGTCGCCCACCCACATTTTGTATGAAAACGTCTCCAGGCGGCATCGTGCCTGCGCTGCGCCTGCGCCACGCCGTACTGCGCCGCGCCGCTTGAGTATAATTCACTGACACATCGCCTGGAGACGTTTTGATTCAAAATGTAGGTAAGCGACGAGGGCGTGAATTATACTCCGCGCCTTATGCCTTATGAGTATAACTCGCGCCTTAGGACGGCTGAAAAGTTCCCTATTGCCTTATAGAAAGTGGCGCCTATTTACAAAAAAGGATATAAAAACGGAGAATGATAGCGTTTGAATGTTGTAAAACAGCACTATTTTGTAACTGTACATTAAATTAATATCCATTATTGAAGCAGAGTTTTGAGAGAAGATCATAAACGGAGTGATGCCACCTTAATTGCAGATACGAAGTTTTGTGCCAAAATACTGAAAGCACTGGTTTATATTTAAAATGGTTTGCAGATGGAGTTGGACTTTGAATACAGGTTTTTTTTACAAAATGTTAATGATACTTTTATTGAGACTTTAAAAGTATTTCAGCAGATGCAAGAAAAGAAAATATAATAACGAAAAGGTATAATAGCTCGTAAACAGACACCCGAATTCTCGTGGCACTTTTGAACTGTCATAGTGACAGTTCTTTTATCCACTTTCGAGTAATGTCAAATGTAGGTATAATAAACTGTGTCCTTTTGACTGAAATTCACATGACGACCTGTTTATAAAGAATTTAGATATTTGATTTAGAGAATCTGAAGGATCACTTGTTAGCACCAAACAATAATTCTGAACATGAATTGAACAAGTAGCTGTCGTAATTTGAAAAAAAAAATATTAAGCTAATATCTATATACTATGTCGATAAATGAGACGTCACTATCACAGTTCAAAAGTGCCACGAAAATTCCGATCGTTGTTCATGTAAGTTTTAACATTAATCAACTTAAAAAAAAGAGGAAGTTCACAGTTCCTCGTCTCTTTTTTATGTAAGTATATAGTTTCTAACTTTGTAACTAAAATCCGCTTGTATGGATCACCAGATACCTACCTACTCGGCTTTCCATATTAAATTGTACAGTCGACGTCAAAGATATGTTTACACTTTTGCACCTTACTTCTTTGTAATAATGTGCAAAAGTGTAAACATATCTTTGACTTCGACTGTACATAGTGTGGTTTTTTATTTTAAAAGGACATGCAAGATTAATTTATCTATTAACTATATGCTGGGGTATTAGATCGGTTAATATTTTACCCTGCAATACATATCTCCATTAGAAACCAAATGAGGAACTATTGGAAGACTTGTAATTTCGTCCAATTTAAGGCATTCAAATTTACTCGTGCTCTTACTTTCGTGTACCTGATATGCTTGAAGGTGGTCATTGAAACCAATATTAATAAGAATTTTACATAATAAAATAATGGCCGGCTCTATTGTTAGTATATAAACAATTTTGTAAAATATAACTTCATGCTCATTGAAAATAGTAATAATCAAACCAGGCTTAAACCTAGTGCCATATTTTGTCACCCAATTTATTCGAACATCACGTATACTAGAACCGTTTACTGTCGCGTTGGTTAATTCAGGAATCATTGTAGTGTTATCAATGCTTCCACATGTAAGTCTGTCAAAGAAACCCTGCCTAGTATGAACTCTTTGTGCAACGTTTAACTGTTCTTTTATCATTAAAGTGAGAGGTAAATTGCGTTTAGATGATGTATTATAAGCAGTTTGTTTTAATTGCTTGTGTTTTGCCTCAAATCGCATGCACCAAATGTGTTTAAGAGGTCCTATACTTTTTATAATATGAGGGTAGTGTATCATAAAATGATGTTTAGGCTTTAACGTGTCATTAAAGTATTCGAGATATTGTTCATGGTGTTCTGTTACTAAATATTTTAAATATTCTATTGTTGAAGAGTCAATTTCTGACATTAACAAAATATCAATAATTTTTAACAAGTTCAAGAAGAAGCTCCAGACTCTGTCATCTTCTGGAACGAGATCTCCAATAAGAAATGGCAAAATATTAACGAAACAAGACACCTCAGATGCACTCATTTTTATTTTTTTATTTTTTAAATTATCAATGGTTACTTCCGTTGCGGGCTTTTGATCTAATTGCTTGTCAGAATAATCAAATAATGATAATCGGTTGTTTAACGTGCTCAAACTAAATAATTTAGTTCTATGGACATAGTACGAGTACAACAGCATGTTACATATATCGTAATGACAAACACCTTCAAAAATATCGTGCATGATATCGACTGCCATATTTTCAGCAACATGGTAGGTTGGAAGAGTATTGAAAATACTACCTCCGTTTACGCCTGTTCCGGTTGGGTCATTTGAATTTAAATCTTTAGTATAATTGTCTTCGTTTCTTAAAGTACAAGCTGACTCAACTGTTTGTTTACACATTACTGACTTGTGAGTTTTACAAATTCTGCAGTAATAGTTACTGGAAAATGATTGACTAAATCCTAATAAATAGTTTAAGCCCAAGTTATCGCCAACAATCAAACCAAGAACAAAATATACTTTTTGTGTTTTACTTTCAATGACAATATCAATACCTTCTTTTTCCAAATCTTTCAATTCACTGACAAGTAAATGAAAAAGTGAATCTTTACCAAACTTTTTTAGAGATGTGTTAAATAGTGAAGCAACGAGTATATTTTCCAGTAATGATAAATACTGCAACGGAAGAGTTGGAAAACTCAAGTATGTAGCTGCGATGGACTGTTTTCCTGAATGGCTACCTAAAGCATTGCCCGTTTCAAAGTCATCAAAATATAAAAAATAAGGGATCAATATTCCACTCCTACCTAAAATTTTCGATTTCCATAGAGTTCCTTGAATGAAATTGTTCAGTGTCTTTTCAGTTTGACTCTGTAATTTTTCCATATTTGTTAAAGTTGATTCAAACACGGATGGTAGTTCAAAAAAACATTTAAACAACTCCTTCAGTGACACCATTGTCCCTTTTGCTGTCTTAGTTTGTAATATGTTAGCGCCATCTTGTAAGCATGGTATCACAGAAGAATCTATTATATATTGCTGAGGTTTAATGTAACAACCTAATCCTTCAAAATAATGTAAAAGTTTCCTTTCTGTGTCAACTTTTTCAAACGGAGTGGAACATATATCTATTACAGCTTGAATAGAACTATTGTTTACAGCATCTGGCAAATAATGACTTAAAGTCTCGCCAATTACTTTAGTTATGTTCTGTGTTATTTCAGTTAAAATGTTTGCTGCCGTAGCTCTGTTTAAATTTGGATTGCTATAAAGGCATAAAGCAAAATTTAATGCTTTATTTTGTAAATGTTCAATATGGCTGTTATCATAAACGGGACATTTATTTTTATTTTCAGATATGTCGTCTAAATTGGTTAGCTTTGAAAGTCGCGAAAAAGCACAATTTTGTAACGTAACATTTTGTATATACGTTTCACAATTTTCAATGCATGTTACTTCAAAGTCATTATTTTGTTGGGATTTATTATTGAGACTAAAACTACTACTTGGCTCATCCGATTCGCAATTTGTGTGTGTATGATTTGTTTGTGTTTTAATATTAGCAACATTTTCGAAATGAGATTTACCCTGCTTACAGATATTGTGACTGAGGAGATGTCTTTTATAGCTTTTTATATTTTGAAAGCGTCTGTGACATGTAGCATGTACACAACTGTATTCAGATAGATTACTATGTTTCAAGTCTAAATGTAAAAACAAACCTTTAAGGGATTTTAACTCGTAATTACAAACAAAGCAATTAAACGTCATTATCATTTAAATAGTAACTTATATTAAGTCTGCAATTAAAGTGGCAACACTCCAAAATGTATGATCTTATGATGTGCCATTACAAAAATAATTGATTGTAACTTACATCAAGTCTGCAATTAAAGTGGCAACACTCGGAAACTTATGATCTTGTGGTGTGTGAATTCCATAAAAGTAGTGTTGGATGAACATCCATGGCTGAACACTCTCACGGGGATATTGTATATCAAACACATGAAAGGATTTGAAGCAAATGTCAACAGCTTTTAAAAGAGACTCCAGCTGGTAAGTGACGTCATCATAATTGACGTAGAACTCAGAAAAATTTTCGACGTCTGGCCCGACACAAATTACCACAGGTTGGCATGTGAGTCCTTTCTTAAGGTGGATATCTCGACGTGTTTTAAGGCAATTCTGAATGTCGCTCTGAGTCTAAAACAAAAAAAATATTACACATTTGACGTCAATGATTCCGAATAAGACAAACCCAAAAATTGGGTTTGCTTCATGGTTTGCCGAATATGCTGATTGAAATGTCTAGGGAATATTACAGCTTTAGTATACACAATAGAGTACTAAATTAAAAATATTTATTTACCTTGACATGCAATATCAAACTGTCACGTGATTCTAATATAGTCGGTTTGTTATATTTTTTTTCAGCTGAATCCTTTGATGTTCGCTAAAAAACAGAAATATTTATAAGCAAACAAACACATAATACTTAGGTAAATAAGCAGTATAAAAAATCTTAACAAAAATAGAATAGGTATATATAATAGTATTATAAAACGTTACCATACTCTTAATATAACTATAGTACCTAACCTATATAACTATAATAAATTTAAAAATTATGAAAATCCCCGAAACGGCTGAACCGATTTTGATAAAATATGTCCAGAAACCCGCTAGAAAACCTTCAAATAATAAAAAACAGCATATAAATCGGTTCATCCATTTTAGCGCTACGGTACCACAGACAGATACATACAGACACACAGAGCGGTCAAACTTATAAAACCCTTCTTTTTGCGTGGGGGGTTAAAAATAGAGACGACGAACTGTGAATCGTCTACTTTTTTGAAGTCGGTGAATAAACCGACTATATCAAAACTTTCCCTATAATAAAGCTATCTTACCTTTTCTTCTGTCAGATCTGCCGACAGTCGGGACAAGTTTGCCGCAAATTAACGATAAAGCAGTAAATGCTTTCGTGTCTGAAATTAAATGTAAATTGTATTAGTATCTTTTATTTTACTACTTATTAGAACTTATTATAAAATATGGTTATATAAATTAAGACGATTATTATGTAAAAAAATTCGATCCATCCACATAACCACTCAGTTGCGTGAGTGGAAGAGAAATCTATCGCTATCGCGCGATAAGATCAAAGGCAAAATCTACCTTCTTTTGTCGTGTTGTTGAAGACAAATTCAAATCTTGAAATACTTTTACGTCAGTAAAAGACTCATTAGCTTTTTCTAAAAACTGTGGGAACTTCACAAAAAGTGAGACGTCTCTTTTAGGATGACTGTATTCAAAGTCCAACTCTATCTGCAAAACATAGGTATTACATATAAACAAGTGGTAACAGACATTATATTTGGCAATCTGTTAATCCGTTAATCGTTTATTAACTTTACTTCATTTTTAGTGTTATTGGCCGCTTTAACTTCCATAGCCTTTATGACATGCAAGTATAATTATACAATAATCACATGATACTATTTTACCACTTTATTAAAAATGTATACTTACAAGTTGAAAGCCAAAGCTCTGCTTCAATAATGGATACTTCTTTAATATGTCTTGCAAATTATGTTTTGCGTTTTTGTAGTCAGTTTCTATGCGATATTTCCTAGTTTTCAGCCATTTATCTTTGACTTCATGAAAGGGCTCTTTATAGTACTGAAGCCATACAACGGTCTCCTCGTCTTCTTCAATGTCTGGAGAAAATGATTAATGATGTTTCAGTAAAAAAGTGAAATTAAAAACTGGACATGTAGGTACCTAAAGTAAACAAAACACTTAAGATCAGCCAAAGCGTCCAAATACTTCGCAACACATCCTTATTCCTATAAAAAAGATTTGTGATGCGACTTACGATACATGTGGCTACTTTGTCTGCTCTCATCCTACACTCAAGAGCAATGAAATCAGGTCATGTTGTATTTATAGGATTTTCCATACAAAATAACCCCATCACATTGCTCTTTAAGTGTATTTGGTGTTGATTCTAAAAATGTAAGTAGGTAGGTATGTAGGTACCTGAATGTTCCTGAATATTTTCAATTTCTAGTTTTCTTTTCCGGCCAAGTACTCCTTCTCGTTTTAATAGCCTGCTTTGATTATTATACCGATCTATCAGTTTTCCTTTGGCAGGTCTATATTTGTTATTGTATTTCAAACCAGGTATGTAGTATGTCTCCTAAAAACAGACAAAAAGTGTATTTCATTAAATATCATTGCATTTAAATGTAATGTATCATTATACTTACATTAAATTTAAATACAATGTGCAATAACGGTTTCATCACTATATAGAAAATGTAGATATTATATAATTCAAGTCTTTATATGGGTTTGAGTTATCTTTTGTACTACAAAACGATCTACTGAGTAGGTAGCAGGATTCAGCCTGCCCAGGGCTAAGTGATGTGCCGTGGGAATATTGCTGAGAAGGGGAATATTCCCCAAATGGGGGAATATTGAATTACAGGTTACGCAAAATAAAATAGTAATCAAAGCTAGTTATAAATGTTACATCAATAGTATTAAGTACAATAAAAAAAAATGGTTTAACAAATTATTAAAAAAAAAATCTAGTCTATGGCTCTTTCGCCTATTGTCTTTGACCGTCGATCACGCTATATAGTTTACTATTTGCACCACATAAGTTTGCGTCTCTGTCACTATTTACTATTTGGTGTTAATACACACATGTCACGGACTAATCCACGCCGGATAAGCCTCTTTTGTCCACCCTATTGGTACGTACAAATACATAATATCTACATTCTAAGCGTATACAATTTTCAAATCAAGCAACACTACTAATCTAATTACATATATACAAGATGTCCCAAAAACGGTCCGTGTGTGTGTGCGCTTTATGCGTTAATGAAAAACAATGACAGGAGTCACAACTAAAGAGAAACAAACTTAAAATGCCAAAATCGCTTTAAAAATCATTACTATGTAAAGATTCTATAACAATAACACTTGAAAAGTTGTTGAAATAAAACATGCGCTTCGGGATTTTTCGCAACATATTACGGTCATAAGAAATACTAAAATACTAAAACTAGCTGAAAACGTATATTGATTTAATATATATTTTATGACCTTATTTTATGAGCAGAGATGTTAAAAATAGGTAGTACAATGTATTTAAATAAAAAATGCAAATACTTTGATATTTTACCCATTTCAAATAAAAATACAAAATAGTTTTACAAAAAGGGTATTTGAAATTCAAAATGCAAAAAACCGGCCAAGTGCGTGTCTGACCACACAGGAGGGTTCCGTACCTTCAATGTCATAAGAACCAAACTAATACCAAAAGGTCGTATCTGATGCCTATGGAAGAAGTTTTTTGGAGATAACTCAAAAATGGGTGAACCGATAATGTTCAAAATAATTTTCGTAGAAAGTATATGATAAGGCACATCGCCTCCATTTTTTTCATATTTTTTGGACTTACGGTTCAAAAGTTACAGGGGGGGGGGACAATTTTTCTGACTTTCGAAGCGATTATTTCAGAAAATATTCACTTAATCACAAAATGGTCAAAGAAACCTCAATGTTATTTTTAAAGACCTATCGATTGATGTGTCACATGTTGATATTTGGTTAAAAAGTTTTTTTTAAATTTAGTTACATCTATGGAGCCCCCTAAAAATATTTTTTTTTTTCAAATTTAACTACATAACTAAGTAGCGGCATACAAAATACACCTTATGTGTAAATTTTATTCAGATACGTCGTATAATAGTTTCCGAGTAACATGGCTGTGACATACAGACGGACAGACAGACAGACATGACGAATCCATAAGGGTTCCGTTTTTTGCCATTTGGCTACGGAACCCTAAAAAGGTATTTTCAAAATACTTTTATTCAAATAAAATACCTTTTTACCATTACACTCTGAAGGAAAAATTTAAATTAAAGTAACTTAAAAGTTTAAATCTTTGCAGACTTTAATGATGTAGTCAGTACCACTAATTATAGAATAGGACAGTAATATAAATAGAGATATTTGTGCAACAAAAGAGCAAACTTCGTTTTAGCTTCGATTGTTAATTTTGAGTCCCAAGCAAGAGAAAGATTCTAATTTAGAATCTTGAGCGTAGTGAGGGACTCAAAGGCACGAGGTGCAAATAACTTTGGTCTCATGTTGCTCATACAACTTTTCACCATAGCAGAATACATATAGCAGAAAATTTAAATGTTTTTTTTTCACTCCCACTGACTTTCACTCCATTCCCATCAATCCCACCTTACTTCCACTGTCTTCCGCTCAATTTCCGCCACTCCTACCACGGTTCCACTGACTTGCGCTGCAATTCCGCCAGTTCCGCGCCACTTCCACTAACTTCAATTCCCACCAGTTCTACGTCAATTCCACTGACTTACCAATTAATTCCCGCTAGTTACACCCCACTTCCACTGGCTTCCGCTCAATTAAGCCTACTTCTCCCGCCGACTCTCACGTCCCACTACTCTCACCCATATTACAAATAGCACATTTACTAAAAACGAGTGCCTGTGCCAAATCTTGTGATTAGGTTTCCAAGCTATTTTGGTGTGCATCGGGGGTCTGCTATTCGAAAGAAAAGCGATATTATGATGTTTGAAAATATTACTATTTCTGTTTTTTTACTGAGGACATCTCAAGGTCATTTTGTCTCACGCTCGCGGCAAAATTGTTATTAAGCACCAAATAACCCTTGTCCGAGCTGCTGAGGTGAAAAATATGTATCACTTTTCTTTCGAACGATGTATGTGCGCTCGGTACCATCCGTTTTACGTAAAAAAGTTACAAAAAGCATTTTGTATTTATTTTAAAGTTTAAAAAAATTCAAAATACGTGCACTTTTTAGTATTTGAAATAAAATAAAAAATTGTTTTCGATAAAAGTATTTAAAATACAAAATAAATATAGGCATTTCGTATTTGTGTTTCAAATGCATTGATTTCAGATAATTAACATCTCTGCCTATCAGACCTTTTCGTTAACGCTGGTTGTTGGAACACTTGTACCTATTTTACATGCAAAACTACCTACGAGTAATGCGTATACAAGTAACCTTTAATTCCGTGGGAATAAATTTTTGTATTGCTTCAGCTATAACCACAAAATCTTCCTTTTTCATGCATTCGTAATGCTTGAGATACCATTCGACTATACTTTTCGTTAGATGAGCTCTAAAAGTAGCGTCGAGCTTATTAGCTGTTCTCAGACGTGACAAAACCAGTTTGCCATGGTTATTGTCATTTAATATTGTTTTTAAATCGATTTCCTATGAATAATAAGAAAATAAATGAAGATAGAAGAATATACTTAGTGGATACACAATTAACAACGACAAAACTTAGTTCTAAAAAAACTGACTGACTGTACTATTTTTATTTTTAGCGTTCCGTAGCCAAACACGTGAAAACAACAATTTGGACATGTTGCTTTAACCCATTCATTTGTCGTGAAAACAACAATTTGGACATGTTGCTTTAACCCATTCATTTGTTAATTTACACACATTGCAATAAAGACAATATGCTGGGAAATTCGTAAATATTGCACAAAAGAACTAAATAAGTACCTTTGTTTCTGAATATTGCTTTTTCTCATCGAAGTTGTCAATATCATATAAAACTGAATTCACAGTAAGAGATTCCGAATTAATTAAATCATTGATGTTACTGAGCCTGTGCTTGCTATTTAAGATGTCTACGTGCATAAATGAACGTTTCATCTGAAATAATTAAGGCATGTTAATGGGGGCGTTTCAACCGCCAATGCACAGCGGCCTTTATGTTCAGTTCATTGCTGTACATACATACTGCAGGGTGGAATTTTGAATGCCACTTGGTCCTATTTCACCACGCTGACATATGTGACATGTCAGCGTCGTTATTATTACGGACGTCACAGGCGTCCACAGGCTACGGAAACCGCTTACCATTGGGCGGGCTGCATGCTTGTTTGCTACCAGCGTAATATTTAAAGAAAAACTTCATTTATTATCACTAAAACTACTAGTACTTTTGTAAACAGGGACATATGTATGTCTCGAAAAACACGACAATTGTCACGAAATTGCGACACAAGCCTAATTTTATGTCGAAAAATATCAACAGCAATTCTAAGGGCTATTTTTTTTCGTGATAATTGTCACTTCACCAAACTAGTAGCTATTTATTTATTGACGATATTATATAAATATATTGAATTTTATTAAAACATATCATAACATGTTGGTTGCAACCAAGCATACAGCTTGCCTGATGGTAAGCGGTTACGGTAAGCCTGTGGACCGTGGTCAAATAGGGGCCTGGTGGAAAAAGTACCCACTCTACAAAATGGAGATAGCTCACTCAACAGACACATTCCCTTATTTTTAAACAAAACAGCATTCAAAGATCATTCAAAATAAGCTTCCTTCACCCGGGAATCGAACCGTATAAAACAGCCTGTACCTACTTTTATGGCACCAACCACTATGGCATTAAACAAAGCACTTTAAGAAACATGACAATAGTTATTTATTATACAAGGGAGCCAAGTTGTTGTTTATCTTCTCGTGCTTATATTGAGACCCGAGCCAGCGAAAGATTCCAAAATTGTGGAATGGAATCTTAAGCGTGCAAGGGCCTCAAGCCCAAAGAGGATGAACAAGCTTTACTGCCGATTATAATACAATTTCTTTACCACACCACCGCGAGAAAAGTACAAGTAATAAAATATTAAAAATCGAAGCCTAATTCATGCTTTCAAAATTGTATAATTGTAAATCATCTTTTTAAAGTTGATCCTGCTAGATAACGTGAAGAAACAAGTCAAAACTTGCACGAAATTACTTTCCCCGTATGCGGATAATAGACGAGAGCTAGCCGCGTCAGATATGACACAACAATGACAGCGACGAAACCCCTCTCTTTAGTTTGCTGTTCTATGCTTATTTCTAAGGTTATTTTATTTCGTAGGTTTCTAGATCCGGACATCTGGCAGCTGTTAATTGGTGGAGGTCAAAGAATGCTGACCACTTTAAGAATACAAATCCTAGAGTTCTGGTTTTGATGCAGTATTATTTCTCTTATACTCTTTTATTATCTCTATCATTATATAAAAAAAAAGAAAAAAAAAGAAAGAAGGGGAAAGTAATCCAAAACGCCGTATAATGTAATTCATAGCTTGTCGCCTACCGTTTCTGTTTCCGAAAAAATACGCAATGTTTTTGTTCTAATATTAAAATATAGACCCCGTCCTCTATAAATAAGACAACTTCGGCAGTTTTTACCTATTTCGGTATTACTATTTTCCAACTGAAAAATTTTGCTAGTCTGTCACTCTGACCTCCACCCCTTAAAAGCTGCCAGATGCCCGGATCTAGCAATAAGGATAGTATTGCAATCTTACTAGACGGGTTTCGCTGCTCACATTATTGTGTCACATCTGACGTGGCCAACTCTTAGTCCATAAAGAGCGCCTTTCCGAGGTAGTGTGGTGAAAAATTAATTATTAGTCTGTTTTAGAGCAACGGATGAAGGCATTACGTTGAACATAATAATTCGTCTGAATATTTGGTTCGGCAACAGCTGAACCGAATATTCAGCCGAATGTTCGCAAGTATTGTGTGAAACTAATACGTAGCTATTTGGTGCACCTATAAGTAACGTTGAAAAACCAACTTAGTTGAAAACCCCTGACGCTTTCATTTCATTTAATACCTCAAAAAAGGCTGAACCGATTTTGATACTATTAAGCTAAACATAGCTGGCTGTCGATTAAAAAGCCGCATTCAAATCGGTACATCCGTGTAGGAGCTACAATGCCAATGACAGGCACACAGACACGTCAAACTTATATCACCCCTATTTTTGCGTCGGAGGTTAATAAAGACAAACAGACAAGAGGGACGGACATGACGAAATAATAAGGCTTCCGTTTTTGCAAATCTGGCTACGGAACCCTAAAAACTGTGTCTCACCTTGTCTAGTTTCCAAACCATGCGGCATCATATAACCTAACTATAACCAACTTAAAAAAAGTTGAAAAACCCCGACATTTTCATTTCCATCATCGATATTTCAAAAACGGCTTAACCAATTTGATGTCTAAGAACCATTGCTAGAAAACTTGCTTTCAAATAAACAAAATACTTACCGCAAATTTTTGGACAATCAAATTTAAACACTAAAGTTACTCTCAAAACATTTCGCTTATAAACAAAACGCTCCCATCAATAAGTTAGTAGGGTGATTGTGCTAGTTTTCGTCCACTCTTGTCAGTTTTCCGTCCATACTTATTTATATGTTTATTTTCAAGTTCTTCCCAAAATAAAAGCTTGAAAGTAAAAAATCTACTAAAGTATAAACTATAAATATAAACTATGTTAAACTTAATAAGGTTTTCCCATTTATTTGCAGCAGTTTAATCAAGTGAACGGTTAACTGGACCTGGACGGGAAACTACCACAATTACCCTACGTACTTTGAAAACCGCATGAAATGAAAATCCCTGGAGTAGATTTTAAGTTTATCGCGAACAGACAGACAGACGCGGCAAAGAAATATTATGTTAATGTGTCAAACACTTACGCGTGGATTTTCACTGATGGGTCCGGGGTTCTCGTTACAGCTGGATACACTGGACGCACGGGCTGGACTAGACGGCATGGATATTACATCATTATCAATGTCACTTCCTGTTGCGGCCTCCGATGATGTGTCCTGTAAACATAAACATTTAAATAAAGAAAGGGAAACTGGTTTTAACAAAAAAATATGTGTCATTTTAACTAATTGACAGCCTTTGATTCAACTAATAAATAAAGGTTGATACGTAAAAAGACAGGTACGTACATCTATAATTTTGCACAGCTGTTCCAACCCAGATCTAAACAAAATTCTCTCCCTTATATTTGGTACTAGTTCTTTCAGCTCTTCTAACTTCATACATTTCATCAATTCGAGGGATATCTTGTTTTCTGAAACATGTTAAGCATAATAAAATAACCAAATAGGTTTGACTATTCAGAATATTATAGAACATTCTAGAAATCAATATACTTACCTATAGGTATTTAAATATGACTATAGGTAACAGTTAGTAATCACACAACGAAAATTACAAATAATATGTAAGTAGGTACCTTACCTTCGAAACGGTTAATTGTATCCGTCGAAATACCCCATTCAGCTAAATATTCGAGACCTTAACAACAAAATAAGTACTTAATTAAGGTACGTTCCCACATGTCACAACACATTTGAAAAAAAGTACACGTTCTTACCCACCAATAGTTAAATCCATGGTGACATTTGGATAACAACACACACGACTTCTTAGTTTACGCGCGGATTTGAAATGAACGGACGCCAGACGCCACGAGGCGGGCAGGGGCGGGGGGAGACGGTAATGGCGGGGCGGGCCGCGCGGACGGCAAGGTGCGGCACCAGCGCCGGCGCGGGAGCGCGTGAGTGTCTGTTCCAAACACACATATTTTGTCAATACTATCCACTATAACTCGACTTTCACTTTCAATATAACTAGGCGTATTGGTAGGTCAGAATTACACTAGTCGATCGGTTGTGATGACGAAATGGTCATTTAACTTTGTGAATAGTAATGACGCCGAATAAAACCGAATTCTGCCGAAGAAAAAACTCGTAATAGGTTCCTATTACGATTTGATGTAAGAAAATAAAAATATTAGTTATTTAAAAAGGATTGTGTAAATTTATTGTTTTATTTGGCATTGCTACCTACCCTTTATTCTATTCGTGATGACTGATGATACCTACCTAAATAAGACTTCTTTACATACAAAAAACGCACGTACGTAAACGGACTTTGTTACTTGTACGGCTTGCAATAAATATAGGTAGGTATTAAATACCTAGGTCTTAATTAACTTAGGTAGATAAATACGTATAATGCAATATATGTTTGGATGTTAAAATCATAGACATATAAAATAAGAAGACGGAATCCCACGAAGATAAAACTGTGATTCCATAATGAGCCGCGATCTCGTGCACACACACTCACTTTTGACGTTTGAACCAATCACCGCTCGTCCACGAGTTGTATATGTGTGCGTGGTGCGTGTCGCGCGTAAACACGTCTGAACTCGGCTTATTGTGGAGTCACAGTTTTGTCTTCATGGCGCTACGTCTTCTTATTTTATATGTCTATGGTTAAAATAGTAGTTTATGTAACTGTTACGTAATAAGGGTCCTTAAAACATGAGTGTGGTTTTATGAAATGAGCCGCAGGCGAATTTCATAATAAGATCACACGAGTGTTTTAAGGCCTAATTACGTACAGTTGCATACACTGCTTTATCTACACTCATATTATATATATTAAATTAAGTGTTCGGAAACCATAGAATGACCGCCATTGTACCGTCATGGCCAACTCGATTGTGCCGGCGCTCGCGCGGGACCAATCGAGTTGGCCATGGCGGTAACATTATGTTATCAAATTCGATGTTCCAAATTTGAAACTCATTGCTTAACAATATTTGAGCATGCAAAGTTAAAATTACGTTACTGCCGCAGATAAGAAACTTATCATAGTTAAATTGTTTGTTGTAATGCTTGTCATTGTCTACGGTTTTTGAACGCATTTTAGAGTACTTACTTACAGTATGAGTGTAGATAAAGGTATATTACAGGGTCCAAGTAGAAATGTTTTCAATTAAGCATTAGGTATAGGTAGGTAATTTTTGATTGCTTGCTGCAATAGGTAGGTAAGTACCTTTTAGGTTTAATTAAATAGGTAAGACTATCATTCTCATTGTATACCTACATTAGGTAGGTAACTACTTCCATTACTTCCATGAGAACAATCGTTTACATTATTACTGAGTAATTATAAATTATACCTACACACCATACCTAAGTACGTAGGTATTTAAACGTTTATATTTCACTTGTTTAGAAGTTATTTTGAACTCACTTGGGTGTTTTGTGTCATGTTTAGGATTCTATAAGTAGTCAAATAAGGAACTGTTAATTAGCTGACCAGACACTGTCAGTAATAATGTCATTATTTCTGTAAGTACCCGTCCTTTTCTATGTATATGGAGAATGAGAAATTGACTGTCTGGCCAGCTATTATATTCGCATACTGTCCGTCTGTATGTATGCGTCACAGTCATTTTATCTCATTGCAGATGATTTATCACTTTATCAGTCAGTAGCGTTTAAGTCAACTTTTCATCGTGTTTATTTATTTATTTTAAACTTTATTGCACATAATAGAAGTAGGTACAAATGGACTTTAGTGTTTATTTAACGAAACAGGATAATAAACAAGATATGTACCTACCTATCTTTAATCATGGCAACATTATGAAATTTTGTTATGTGCCTGCTTTAATGCTGAAATCGTAAATAAGTAAGTAATAAAAATATTTTCAACTTACACTTAAATTAATTATAATAAAGGGACAAAACAAAAGTGAAGGCACGCGAGGTATTGGTATAGGTACATACCGTGGGCGATGTGGGCTGACTTGTCACTACCTCACTACATGCTAATATTGCTGATCTCATGACATGACCCTCGAAACTTTGTCAAACGTGGCGTGATGTGACCTTGAAGGTTCCAGTTCACTACTCCGCAAAGGAATATAGGCGCGATGATATGTATGTAGGTACTTACCTACATACACAGTCAACGCCAAAAATATGTAAGTTTACACTTGTGCAACTTACTCCTTTCTAATAAGGTTCAAAAATGTATGCATATTTTTGTATGTATTTAAACAAAATAATCAAGGAAAACCAAAAACATGCGAGGTTTCCAGCTCAGCCAGAAATTTGAAAACAAAAAACTTTCCCCATACTTATACATACTTACTATGGAAATGTAACTCGGCACTTGGTCTCAATCTTGATAAGACAAGTGTGCCGAGTTTCATTTCCATATTTTAGGTACCTAAGTCGTGTAAGTAGGTACTTATATGGAAAGTTTTCTTTTGTATGTCTGGCGTTTATGCTGTAAGTAGAAGCTTTTAATCGCTTCAGGAAACAGGATAAAATTTCATAAAATTTATCTTTCGCTGACTGCATCTGTAGGTATGATGTAGGGTAAATCACCAGTTACTTGGTCTGTTTATATAATTAGTTACTGGCCACAACTTTCGTCGTCATTTCCTTTTATTACTTTACTATTTGAATGTATATTTCATATGTGACGTTTTCAAGTCAAAGGTACATTATTGACGGTTGTTAATAAAGCTTATTTCTAAATGATTTTTTATGGTAGCAGCGTGTCATTCAGGTACTTGCAGTGGCTGCCTAAATTTCAACCCCCAAAACGCAACTGGGCCCAGCTGCCAGACTATCATAATTAAGTACCTATAGTCCAGAAACACGTCAGAACACAACAAAACTATAGTCTATTCTCGATAATATGAAAATAAGGGGTAGTAGGTAAGTACGTCTTGAACGTGTACTCTCAAACCTAATTTAAGTACCTAAATACTTAAAAGATACAGGGAGTCGATCTTGTAGAAGTGGTAACATCTTTAATAATATTTATTGTTGTTTTTCTTTTTAACCAAAGTAGGTATGAGTATATTGTTATCCTAACTGATTGTGCGACGGTTAAAACAAACATTTGAAAGGGTTATGTCAATTGACTTTTTTGTAAGAGATTTTAAACCTATTCATATTGTTATTTTAACCATTATTTGAGAGTAAGATGAACTGTTCATATATGTTGATTTGGCTTTATATTTTATTTTTGTTTATTTATTAATTTAATATTTATTTTTGTTTTTACCTGTTAATATTGTTATCACAACTGTTTGTGTTACGGACAAAACAAACATTTAAAAAAAATTGTGTTAATTGACAGATTTTTGTAAAACACATAAAGCTGACTCAACTTATTCGAATGGTTAAACTAACTTACGAGCTAGTGTTACAATAACAATTTAAACATGTTAAATCTCGTAAAAAAATTGTTAATTGACACAATCCTTTCAAATGTTTGTTTTAATCACCACACAAACAGTTGGGCTAGCAATATAAACATTTGTTTTAACCGTCACGTAATTAGTTAGGATACCAACAACAAATAAACAACAAAACAACAGCAAGACAAAAAACTAAATAAACAGGTTCGAAAGGAAGAACTATACAAATCCCCCCCCTGGCCCTTTAATACCATCATCGTCCATTTTTGTATATATTTTTTGTTTTGTATATGTATTTTATTCTAATACAGATTATTAATCATTAGAACTATACCCATTTCAAATTACTAGTTAAACTAGTCATACAAATGGGTGCGGTTTACTCTATATCATCCTATTACTGCAAATACCGGCTATATGTGCAAAAATTTCATTTCGAGAAAACTTGATTTCAAGTTTTAAGGGATCATTTTTACGCGAAAACTTGTTATAATATGAAGTCCATTCAATAAAAAATAATAGTGCACAATAAGTAATTTGCTGTCGAATGACATAAACATTCGATTTAAATTATAAAGACGACAAATTTGTGACACTTAAGTGTTATAATTTTAATATACCTTTAAGCATATTTTATTAAAATAGAAATCATTGTATAAATATACATTAAAGTTTCTTTCAATACATTGTGCTAGTATAGTGCGAATAAAATACTTTAGTAGGTCAACTATATATCTTTGAAACTAAGCATCGTATTGAAAAAAAGATCTTACCTTTTGTAGATTTTTTAACGCTGGTTACGAAATTTATGAAATATCATTTTTGTCAAAATGAAACTTACTTAGTCGGTATTTGCAGTAATGGGACGATATAACAACTTTTGATATAATATAGGTCGAAATAACAGTCAGAGGGTATAATTGACAAAGAGTATATTAGCAACGACTATCATTTTATCATTGGGTATAACTGGCATTCGGTATATAACAGACATTCGACGTACAACCTAACACTAAGGTAAGGTAGTAGAATGTACATGTTTCATAATAGCATCCGATATAAATTTTAATGGGTATTATATCTTGTTGGTATGATCATAAGATATATAATCTTTGAAATTTGATTTGTATGTTTGTTTGGCGAAGGTTGTCTGGAAGAGATCGCTTTTAGCGATAAGTCCGCCTGTTGTTACCTACCTCTATGCTGTACCTATATTATAACTCTTGTTCGTTTGTTGTAGTGTGCAATAAAGTATTTTATTATTATTATTATTTTTAAATATGTTTATATTGTTATTTTAACCCTAAATCGTGAGTCAGTTTAACCTTTCAATTCAAACATGTTTCATTTGAAAGGACTGTCTCAATTGATTGTTTTTGTACAGCACTTAACCTGTTTATATGTTTATTTTAACCCTAGCTCGTGCGTTACTTCAATTATCCGAATATGTTGATTTAATTGTATAACTTACTGCTGTTTTAAACTGTTTATACTGTTACGCTAAATGTTTGTGTGAGTGACGGTTAAACCAAACGATGTGGATTTAGTTTTTTGTATTCATGTTTTTTTCTACCTGTGATATTGTTATCCCAACTGTTTGTGTGACAGTTGAAACAAACACTTGAAAGGGTTGTGTCAATAGACTTTTTTTGTACGAGATGTAACCTATTTATATTGTTATATTAACCCTAGCTCGTGAGTCAGTCTAATCATTCAAACATGTTGATTAGGCTTTATGTGTTGCTGTTAGATCTCACCTATTTATATTGATATCCCAACTGTTTGAGTGACGGTTAAAACAAACATTTGAAAGGATTGTGTCAATCGATTGTTTTTGTACACCACTTAACCTGTTTATATATTTATTTTAACCCTAGCTCGTGTATTACTTCAATTGTCCGAATATGTTGATGTAGTTTTAAATTTTGCTGTTGTTTTAAGCTGTTTATATTGTTACGCCAACTGTTTTTCTGACGGTTAAACCAAACATTTGAAAGGGCTAGTTTAACCATTCGAACTTGTGGATTTAGTTTTTAGGGTACCGTACCTCCAAAGGAAAAAACGGAACCCTTATAGGATCACTTTGTTGTCCGTCTGTCTGTCTGTCTGTCTGTCTGTCTGTCTGTCTGTCTGTCTGTCAAGACCATTTTTCTCAGGAACGCGTAGAGGTATCAAGCTGAAATTTATATCAAACACTCAGGTCTATTGTCCCTTGGAGCTGTAAAAAAATCAAACTTAAAACCCAACGCAATCAAAAGATACAGTCGTTTATGCTGCAAATTTTAGAGTTTTTCGGCACTCGCAAAACCCACGGGGTACTTCCCGTGAACTCAGAAACTTGAAATTTGGCACGAAGCAACGTCATATAGCATAGACAATGGAAAAATTACAAAAAGTAGACATTTTTAGTAAAATCATACAAAAAAATATTTTTTTCAATTTTAAACATACTACCTTTTTCCTCGTAAACGCGTGGAGGTATTAAATTGAAATTCATGTCAAATACTCAGGACTATAGGACCTTTCAGATGTAGCAAAACCAAACTTTTATGTCAACGCAATCAAAAGAAATAGCAATTTAAGTCGCATATTTTGAAACTGAGTACTCGCAAGAAACTCAAAACCTAAAGGGTACTTCCCGTAAACTTGGAAAGTTGAAACTTGGCACAAAGAAACTTTATATAGCACAGACAAAGGAAAAATTACGAAAAGTATACATTTAAAAAAAAATCATACAAAATTTTTTTTTTTAAATTTTAAACTTACTACCTTTTTCCTCGTAAACGCGTAGAGGTATTAAATTGAAATAAGTAATAAACATACTACAACTTGTGCTTGTTATAGGTTTGTACGGAACCCTCGGTGCGCGAGTCCAACTCGCACTTGGCCGGTTTTTGTATTGATGTTTTTTCTACCTGTGTATATTGTTATCCCAACTGTTTGTATGACAGTTGAAACAAACACTTGAAAGGGTTGTGTCAATAGACTTTTTTTGTACGAGATGTAACCTATTTATATTATTATATTAACCCCAGTTCGTGCGTCAGTCTAAGCGTTCAAACATGTTGATTAGGCTTTATTTGTAGCTGTTGATCCCAACTGTTTGTGTGACGGTTAAAACAAACATTTGAAAGGATTGTGTCAATCGATTGTTTTTGTACAGCACTTAACCTGTTTATATATTTATTTTAACCCTAGCTCGTGCATTACTTCAATTATCCGAATATGTTGATTTAGTTTTAAATCTTGCTGTTATTTTAAACTGTTTAGATTGTTACGCCAACTGTTTGTGTGACGGTTAAACCAAGCATTTGAAAGGGCTAGTTTAACCATTCGAACATGTGGATTTAGTTTTTTCTATTGATGTTGTTTCTACCTGTGTATATTGTTATTCCAACTGTTTGTGTGACATTTAAAGCAAATACTTGAAAGGGTTGTGTCAATAGACTTTTTTTGTACTAGATGTAACCTATTTATATTGTTATTTTAACCCTAGCTCGTGAGTCAGTCTAACCATTCAAACATGCTGATGTGGCTTTATATGTTGCTGTTGTTCTTACCTATTTATATTAATATACCAACTGTTTGTGTGACGGTTAAAACAAACATTCGAAAGGATTGTGTTAATCGATTGTTTTTGTACAGCACTTAACCTGCTTATATATTTATTTTAATCCTAGCTCGTGCATTACTTCAATTATCCGAATATGTTGATTTAGTTTTAAATCTGGCTGTTGTTTTAAACTGTTTATATTGTTACGCCAACTGTTTGTGTGACGGTTAAACCAAGCATTTGAAAGGGCTAGTTTAACCATTCGAACATGTGGATTTAGTTTTTTCTATTGATGTTGTTTCTACCTGTGTATATTGTTATTCCAACTGTTTGTGTGACATTTAAAACAGACACTTGAAAGGGTTGTTAATAGACTTTTATTGTACTAGATGTAACCTATTTATATTGTTATTTTAACCCTAGCTCGTGAGTCAGTCTAACCATTCAAACATGCTGATTTGGCTTTATATGTTGCTGTTGTTCTTACCTATTTACATTAATATACCAACTGTTTGTGTGACGGTTAAAACAAACATTTGAAAGGATTGTGTCAATCGATTGTTTTTGCACAGCACTTAACCTGTTTATATATTTATTTTAACTCTAGCTCGTACATTACTTCAATTATCCGAATATGTTGATTTAGTTTTAAATCTTGCTGTTGTTTTAAACTGTTTATATTGTTACGCCAACTGTTTGTGTGACGGTTAAACCAAGCATTTGAAAGGGCTAGTTTAACCATTCGAACATGTGGATTTAGTTTTTTGTATTGATGTTGTTTCTACCTGTGTATATTGTTAGCCCAACTGTTTGTGTGACATTTAAAACAAATACTTGAAAGGGTTGTGTCAATAGACTTTTTTTCTACTAGATGTAACCTATTTATATTGTTATTTTAACCCTAGCTCGTGAGTCAGTCTAACCATTCAAACATGCTGATTTGGCTTTATATGTTGCTGTTGTTCTTACCTATTTATATTGATATCCCAACTGTTTGTGTGACGGTTAAAACAAACATTTGAAAGGATTGTGTCAATCGATTGTTTTTGTACAGCACTTAACCTGTTTATATATTTATTTTAACCCTAGCTCGTGCATTACTACAATTATTCGAATATGTTGATTTAATTTTAAATCTTGCTGTTGTTTTAAACTGTTTATATTGTTACGCCAACTGTTTGTGTCACGGTTAAACCAGACATTTGAAAGGGCCAGTTTAACCATTCGAACAGGTGGACTTAGTCTTTTGTATTTATGTTGTTTCTACCTGTGTATATTGTTATCCCAACTGTTTGTGTGACAGTTGAAACAAATACTTGAAAGGGTTGTGTCAATCGTTTTGTTTTGTACTGGACTTAACCTATTTAAATTTTTATTTTAACCCTAGCTCGTGAGTTAGTTTAACCATTTAAACATGTTGATTTAGGTTTATGTGTTGCTGTAGTTTTTACCTGTTTAATATTGTTGTCTCAACTGTTTGTCTGACGGTTAAAACAAACGTTTAAAAGAGTTAGGATAATTGTTTTTTTTCGTAAAGGATTTAACCCGTTCATATCTTTATTTTAACCATAATTCGGACGTTCGTTTAACAATTCGAACGTGTTGATTTAGTTTTATGGCTTGTTGTTGTTTTTACCAGCTTATATTGTTATCCCAACTGTGTGAGGAAAGGTTGAAGCAAACATTTAAAAGGGTTATGCCAATCAGCTTGGTTCCAACATTAACAATAACATTAAACCAACTATTGGGAACAGGCATAATTAACAAAAAAAAATTGTTGAATCTGGTAATCAACAAATTGTTGAATATCTTTTGTTGTTTTAACGTATTTATTTTGTTAACTTTACTATTAAAATCGTTATTTCAACAACTTGAATAGTAAAATCAACAATTACCTACTGAATTATGCATGAATTGTTACGCCAACAGGTACAAATAGGTAAAAACAACTGTTTTAACATCAACAAAAACTTTTCTGTAAAAACAACAATTTGTTCATGTTGCTTTAACCCATTATTTTGTTAACTCAACTAATTTGTCGCCAACCCGTTCAAAATCAACCATTTTGGTCTTTCAGTGTTGCTAAGTCTGCTATTACTGCTAAGTTTCCTACTAAAAGAAAACTTATCATCATCATCATCCGCCTAGCGTTTGTCCCGGCTTTTTGCCACGGCTCTATCGAGCCTGGGGTCCGCTCGGCAACCTTATCCCAGGAATTGGCGTAGGCACTAGTTTTTACGAAAGCGACTGCCATCTGACCTTCCAACCCAGAGGGGAAACTAGGCCTTGTCGGCATTAGGTCCGCTTTCCTCACGATGTTTTCCTTCACCGAAAAGCGACTGGTAAATATCAAATGATATTTCGTACAAGTTCTGAAAAACTCAGTGGTACGAGCCGGGGTTTGAACCCGTGACCTCCCGGATTGAAAGTCCGACGTCTTACCGTCAGGCCACCAGCGCTTCACTTAAAGAAAATATATGTGTACTATTATGAGTTTATCCTAAGTCCATTCTGAGAACCTTTTAAAAATATAGGTTAGTAGGTAAAAGAAGCGAAAAGTGTATCTTCCTTCTAAATTCATGTGAACATCATACACTGCATTTTGTATAACTTGTACCTTTTATTCAGAAAAACATTACAGGATAAAAGTCTAACAACTCTCGGAGGGAGCAAGCAGTAGTTTCTTAGTCATATTCAGGTGCATCATTCTCTTTGAATATTTTAAAACACTCGTAATGCAACAAGTCCCACATTATTTTCGCTGGTCTTGAAATATGATAATAGTAAACTCACTGCCTTGCTCCCAAAGGGGATTTTCTGGAGACTTATTCTCGAATGAGTATTAGATGTTTCGAGATGGTATTGAAAATTTATTACGGCAAGCGTTACTTGGCCCTTAGGCCTATTGAGTCTATTCGAAGGATATAATTTAGTATTGGTTTGGTTTATATATAGAACACGATTGGCTTAGTTAAATATTCAGATCATCCTTTTTTGTCCATAATTGATTACCAAGCTTATGTCAAATAAATGAACTCCTGAATGGACCGAACAAATCGGCCGGGGCAGAGGCAGACCAAAAAGGAGATGGCGGGACGATCTGGACGCATTTTGTAGCGACTGGCGAGAGCATGCACTAGGCCGTGACGAGTGGCGGAAGCGAGGGGAGGCCTTTGCCCAGCAGTGGGATACAATATAGGCTACGGAAAAAAAAAGTCCAATAAATATCAAAAAGAGATTGCTTTACGGCATTACAACAGGTCGAAAGTTATCATATTGACAGCAAATTCGTGCCAATCGAGATTTTTAAGTTTGAATACTGCTCCTAGCTAGCTTGCTGCAAGGCGCTAGGCTATAAGCTATAACTGATCATATGATAGTTTAATTATTAACTGGCTCTAAGTTAGGGCCCAATACAGGTAGTAGGCATAAGAACGTGTGTGCGAGTGCGATACACGTATGTTGTTGAATCCACGTTGAATTGGTATTACATTGGAATTGGATCTTGTTTTCCAAATACGGAGGCATACTGAATGTTAATATCGTGGTAAACGGATTAACATACGATATGCGGGCGTACCCTTTAGGGGATTAAATTATTTACATACGTAAAGAATTATTCTGAGTGCTTTAGTTTTCGAGAACTAAGTCTATTTACAGAAGAAACACGGGTACTTTTATATTTAAAATCTTTTATCTACACTCATACTGTAAGTACTCTAAAATGCGTTCAAAAACCGTAGACAATGACAAGCATTACAACAAACGATTTAACTATGATAAGTTTCTTATCTGCGGCAGTAACGTAATTTTAACTTTGCATGCTCAAATATTGTTAAGCAATGAGTTTCAAATTTGGAACATCGAATTTGATAACATAATGTTACCGCCATGGCCAACTCGATTGGTCCCGCGCGAGCCCCGACACAATCGAGTTGGCCACGCCGACACAATCGAGATGGCCGCGGCGGTGCAATGGCGGCCATTCTATGATTTCCGAATACGGCATTTATAATAAATAATATGAGTGTAGATGAAGCAGTGTATGCAACTGTACGTAATTAGGCCTTAAAACACTCGTGTTATCTTATTATGAAATTCGCCTGCGGCTCATTTCATAAAACCACACTCATGTTTTAAGGACCCTTATTACGTAACAGTTACATAAACTACTATTTACCACTGTTAGCTGTTGTTTTTACCACTGTTTATTGGCATGTAAGCTCAAGAGTCCACCACATTAAATATAAAATTAAGTCGTTAACTCAGTTTTTCTAGAAAAGGTCTACGGAATCCAATCCATGTACAGTCACCGGTAATAGTATCTTCCTACACGAAGGCCGCAAATATATGTGACACGCTATTATCTGTAGGGCTATAAGAGCGTGTCACACATTTTTGCGGCCTTCGTGTAGGAAGATACTATTGCCGGTGACTGTACAAATATCTTAAAAAAACAACCTACAACTGGCCTAATGTTTCAAGGCAGGAAATAGCGTCTGACATTAAACTACCTACCCTTAAACTGTCACACTTTACTTTTTTTTAGTGTCCTAACTAGCATCCTAATTAGGATCCTAACTTGTTTTCGTAGTAAATTTACTTGCTAAGTGCGGTTACACTTGACTTTTAGTGACTAAATCATTTAGGAACCTAACAACTATAACAAGGCTTTTACCCTTAGTTACTTTATTTTTCTGTGATCTAAAAACTTTTTATTGCCAAGTGGTCTCAAAGTTAATTTTTAATATTCCCCAATCAGTTCTGCGCATTCATCCTCCACCGCCGTTTTGGTCTAGCGGAGAGGGCGCGTTATCGAATAAATTAGTCATAAGGCGGGTAAATTTAATTAGAGCGATAATTGCCGTATCGCTAATGCCGGCTGCCCTTGTTTTCTTGAAAAAAACCCTGTTTTCACCTAAAGCCTTCACTCAATTGCCACGCGATTAACGTTGTTTTAAGATTAGCAGTGGTTGGTGGCAATGTTACTTGATATTTAAGGAAAAATAATGTGTAAAATAAAGATTAGAACTGGTGCGTGGAAAGGAAAATTCGTAACTAGATTTGAAGCGTCACTGTTTGTGTGCACGGAGATGGGGTTTTTTTCGAAACTACGTGAATTATTATAATTGTAGTATATACTAACTATACTTATTATTTAACGGCCTCCTAGCCCAGTCGGTAGTGACCCTGCCTACGAAGCAGGAGGTCCCGGGTTCAAATCCTAGTAAGGGCATTTATTTGTGTGTTTCTCACGAATATTTGTTCCTGAGTTATGGGTGTTTTCTATGTATCTAAGTATATAATTATCTATATAAGTATGTCGCCTAGTACCCATAGTATAAGCTTTGCTTAGTTTGGGACTAGGTTGATTTGTGTAAGATTGTCCCCAAATATTTATATAATTTATATTATATTATACTGAGATTATTTAGATATCCAAGAAAATTTACGAAGGGAAAAAGGGAAATAGCGTGATATGAGCGTTTTCAATTATGTGCTGGATGGTATGGTTTGTAACTAAGATTTTTATTTACCCTTCCCTCCCTAAAACAGTATCTAAGTATATAATTATCTATATAAGTATGTCGCCTAGTACCCATAGTATAAGCTTTGCTTAGTTTGGGACTAGGTTGATTTGTGTAAGATTGTCCCCAAATATTTATATAATTTATATTATATTATACTGAGATTATTTAGATATCCAAGAAAATTTACGAAGGGAAAAAGGGAAATAGCGTGATATGAGCGTTTTCAATTATGTGCTGGATGGTATGGATTGTAACTAAGATTTTTATTTACCCTTCCCTCCCTAAAACAAAACCGGTTGTTTCTAAAGCAACTATTAAAGTACATTATTATGAGAACTAAAATGTATCTCTAATTAAAAAGTTTCCTCGTACTGTGCTGTCCCGAGCATAAAATACCTACATCTCAGAACTAATATTATTGGCGGCACGTCAAAACGTATGCTCGTGACTACACTAGGGTTGCCACTGCCAGTCGTATGTTCTTAGTTTATTTATTTTCAAACCGTATACTGTATTTCATAAACTGTAAACGTTTTTATATGGAATCGATTTAAAAAAAGTAAGAGCGCGATAACTGCTTTTCTACCCAATTGTTTTGTAGCGCTACGTGGTAGCACTCGTAGCCCCGGTATGTAACGAAAATGCATCGTAGTAGAGGGGTATCAAAAATATGCTGTAGGATTAAATCTTCCATATATTTTTAGTTCGACCGGTTAATAGACCAAAACCTAGAAATATATGCCGCGGTAACAGCAATATTATCGAATGAATTTGACGAATCACACTGATGCCCTACCTAGTTGGTTACTAAGTTCTGTTACCAGATTTCTGACTGATAAAATATAAAATAAAGTTTTAAATAAAAAATTAAAGTAATTATTTAATAGCCTAATTTCTAATGAACATAATATGGTATAATAATATACAAATCAGATGGGAAATTTATTTAAAATCCTCGTAAAGCACAAGATTGCCCGAAGACGCAAACACACGGTAAATTTAAGAAAATTACACTTTACAAAAGTGCATCAAATAAATATTGCACCTTTGTTTATAAGGTTCCATTGCTTGTTTGTACGAAACCTGTTTAGTATTAGAGGTAATTGCGTGACCACCATTTAATTTTCTTGCGATTTTATCCCACAGATATTCCCATTTGAAACATTTCCTATTTTACTTGGACCAATAAATTAAAGGACGGAGCATGGCTGTACAACAAACTGTGACGCAAGATGGCGGCTGGTTTGAATGTGTGTGTCCAGACGAGTGTTGCCATGTAATACAAATTTCCCCGATTAAGAATACAGTATTTTTGAATAAAAAAAATAGATGATTAATATATATATTTAAATAGAATTAATAAGCACCTGTTATAATAAATTTGATGAAATCTATTTCTGAAGAGGCGACTAAACGGTAAAATTTAAATAAACTATTTATTAAAATTACACGACTACTGTTGAGTGTGGTGGCCTCTCTTCTCTTGTCGTCACCAATACTATTATTTTAAGCATACTTTATACCTTTTTAATCTGGAGGCACGGCAGTGCCCTCGCTAAGACGAAGACAACTAAAAGTGTAATTACGTATTCATTTATTACGTAACACGATTTAAGGAGGGAGGGGAATTGACCATGTCTTACTTCTACTGCAGAGAGGATTATTAATATTTTTTTCTTACGTAGGGGCGGAAGGGTGTCTCTGGCAAAAAAATTCTTACGTAATCAATGAACAACGCCTTATTGTATACTAAACCTTGTTTGGAATGCAACAAATACTTTTTGAAAACTGCATTAAAATCGGTTCAGCCAAGCGCGAGATAATCGCGAACAAACATACAAACATACAGGTCAAATTGAGAACCTCCTTTTTTTTGAAGTTGGTTAAAAATGCTCCTCGATCGATCAACACAATCGGTTTGACTTAAGAGCTGACCTCTCATTCTAACTATAGTTCCATCTCGTTCTAATCGCTTGATCAGTCGATTACTGAAGTCGCTCAGAGTGAGAGGGAGCGATAGTTAGAATGAGACGAAAGTTTGACAGATCAGTAGTGGTGACATAACTTCGCGCGTTCAATCTACGATTAGATATGGGCTTTTTGTTTTAAGAAGTTTTTGGAATAATTTTAAGAAATATATAATTATGTTTAATTATAAATTTTATTCAAAAAAGAATAAAGAATAATTTGCTCACAAAATCATAATAGTAGATTGTACACCAAGGGGATAAAGCATTGTTTTATGTCACGGGCGCAATATTGAATCCTGAACGTAACGAAGGACTCCAGATTTTAATCCCGAGCGCAGCGAGGGGTTTATGAGTTAATTCCCGAGCGAAGCGAGGGAATTAAGACTGAGTCCTGAGTGCAGTGAGGGGTTCAAGCGCGCCCGTGACAAAAACAGCTTTATTCCCGAGGAGTATACTCTACTTTTCTCACCTCTTGCGAGACAATAAAATAGCTAAGGCTACTAGAAACGGATTTTTATTAAAGTAAATCAAAAGTAAAAACCGGCCAAGTGCGTGTCGTACCACACATAGGAGGGTTCCGTACCTTCAATGGAACCAAACTAATACCAAAAGGTCGTATCTGGTGCCTATGGTTTTTTGGAGATAACTCAAAAATAGCTAAACCGATAATGTTCAAAAGAATTTGCGTAGAAAGTATATGGTAAGACGCATCTCCTCAATTTTTTTTCATATTTTTGGACTTACGGTTCAAAAGTTACAGGGGGGGGGGCAGAATTTTTCTGACTTTCGAAGCGATTATTTCAGAAAATATTCACTTAATCACAAAATGGTCAAAGAAACCTCAATGTTATTTTTAAAGACCTATCATTGATGTGTCACATGTTGATATTTAGTTAAAAAAAAAATAGTTACATGTATGGAGCGCCCCCCCCCTAATTTTTTTTTTTTCAAATCTACATAACTAAGTAGCGGCATACAAAATACACCTTATGTGTAAATTTTATTCAGATACGTCGTATAGTTTCCGAGTAAAATGGCTGTGACATACGGATGGACAGACATACAGACAGACATGACGAATCCATAAGGGTTCCGTTTTTTGCCATTTGGCTACGGAACCCTAAAAATTGATTCTTGATACATTAGTCCATTTTATTCAAATTTTATCTTCAATTTTTATAGAACCTGCAGTTTTACTCCGTATACTGCAGCGTCTTATGACACTCGCGGCATTTGTTTTAGGTATTTAAAAAAGGTGGCCAGCACGATTTTCCGAATAAATTCGATTTTCAAATCAGTTCGACGCGGCGGCGCGGGCCCCGGCTGGCGTCGCGGGGCTGTGCACCGTGCGGACTTTACCAAATTAGACTTTAAGCACATAACAATAAGAACTATGGGAAGTGAAATCACATTATTAACCAGCGGGTTATAATGAGATTTAGTACAACATTATAACCCGGCTAAAGCCAAGGGCTATAATGATTTGCTTTCGGTGAGGTTTGCATGATATATAATTTGGCATTGTCGAGCAGGTGGTGTGAAAAAGTTATTAATTATTAGGTAACGTTTTAATATTCGTTGAAAACGTGCGTGAAATAAAACGTATAGTTAGTAGTGTGGACTTCAATGTCGTATTGACAACATATCGCGGCGATTATAGACCCCCTTACGTTCGGGAAGTTTCCCTATTCAACCACCTGGCAACACCGCTACCATGAAGTTAATAGTTAACGAAATTACTGATTTTTAATGTGATTACGCAATTAATTGTTTACTTAACGGTGAAAAGTTATCCCATCCGTTTTTTTCTTTCGACCGGTGGCATTTCTGCAGCATTTGACAACGCACGACGGCATATTTTTATTATTTTTTAACTGCTCTTGACTGCATAGACGTTTGGACACGAATGGCGGGGGAGCGGCTCATTATTGCTGTGCGTATGTCGTAACGACGAGGACACTGGCTCTTTATGGAATCACAAAATTTTGTTAGCCGCACTCCATCTGAGAATTATATAATCTATGCTATTTTTAAGTTTTTCACAAAAGACATAGATTTAGACTGCTATGGAACCAGCAGACTTGCAAAGTATAGTCTAGTATTTTATCGGATAGACCCACGTGAACTATACATATACCAAATTGAAGCTAAAGAATATAGCTACCGAATTGTGCAAGACTGATGCGTCTTAAACGTGATCAAAAATAAATAGGATTTAAAATCAACCTGAACAAGGATTGTAATTTTGACGTATATTTTTTACGCCTTTTTCCGAGTGTTATAAAGAATTCTGAAAAACTGCGACAATAATTTTCAATTCAACATATTGTAATATATTGACTATTAAATAAGCTTTTAAATTGTGTACGTAAATAATTAAAATGTTGCTACCTATTCCTATTTATTTAGTGAAAACTCTAGTAACAGAACTTAGTAACCGACTAGGTATATAAGGCGCTTCACACACTTGATCTGAATTCAGTACTGAATTTATCATATCATAGAAAAATTGTCTCTGGTAGCGTAAATTTGTCTATGGCCTCCATACAAAACGTTAGCCACCATAGACAAATTTCCGCAACCATAGACCATTGTCTATGATTTGATGAATTCAGTACTGAATTCAGATCATGTGTGTGGAGAGCCTAAACTAAACTTAAAATTTATCACTGACGAAATCCGTATGTTTAGGTTTAATTAGTACCTTATATCGTGGCAGCCCTGCCTAGACGCGAGTGGAGTGCCTACCCTCGCACCCGTGAACTCGCCTCCGCATGAGGGTACATTGTACTTGATACTTGAATATACTTGATTCATATGAATTCTAGGAATATTTTTTATACGTTGTAATTTAAAATAGATTCTCGCTTTAACGATTTTCATTAAATTAAAAATACGGGCTTAGGGAATGACAAAAAGTTGAGCTCTTTCTTGTTTCTTTCTGGGAAAGACTTGATTTGCAGTGCTCAATGATTTTTGATTTTATTTCTTGAACAAGGATCACACAGCGTTATTTTTATTATTTTTGTATAACTAATATATAAGCCGCTGTGTGTCGCTTGTCTACGTGTTTAAAATAGCTTGTCTAACGTTTAAAATTGCCAAAAACGCTATTATATTTTGAAATAAGAGAGGAACCATTTCTTTGTAGGCACTACAAATAGAAATGTTGTTATTACACTGAACGACAATTTCACTTTAGCAAGTGCCAAGTAAACTAGGGAAGTCTAGTTATTTATTTTAATTAAGGTCTCTAACACATCAGCACTTGATTTTACAGACATTGGTTGACTTAACTCGATGTTTGCTCGTCTTTAGAATCCCAAGATTGGAGCAAGTATCAAGTCTTACCAACCCACGTTTTCAAAAACGTATCACCGTTAACTCTATAATCCTCGGCAAGTTTATTAAACGTCAGCGACACGCGGCGCGACTGAGATGAAACAATGTGCCGCCCGCGAGAGCGAGTGAAACGCCAAGAATATAGCACGATTAAAGCCTTTGAGGAGTTCCCGAAACAGCGATTTTTGAATAAAGTGACATTAGTGGCCCTAAATATTTGAACCGTATGCAAGTGAGCATGAGCAGACGAAATAGACGCGGGATTTACACTTGCGCGTCAATATCACACAAAAATAAAAACAGTTTTTTTTTCTATTTTGTGGTCAACAAGATATCCATAAAACAAGATATTTATTTCAGTATAAAATTACAATAATATGTTTATCTGGTTCCTTCACTAAGGGTGGGTTCCACCACGCATAACTAACGAACTGATCAACGTTAAATATGACGACGGAGCTGTCATCCCATAGACAACTGTCAAAATTTTCATACAAGATTTTTTTAACGATGACGACGTTTACAGACGGTTTGGTGCAACCGGCCCTAAGTGTAACAATCATATTTAAGGAATTTCATTATTACTTTGTTTCGGTATCTACATGAGAAAGTCCAATACGAGAAATAAATTAAACAAGCATACGGCCCGCCTGATGGTAAGCAGTTTCCTAGTAGTAGTAGCCTATGGACGCATGCAACCCTAGAGTGTGTTGCATTACAGTACATTGTGGGCCGTATTATTTTGTATGGTTAATTCTTTATTGTATTTCTAAAGCAAAATTTGTCTAAATATAGTTACTTCTTAAATATGTTCTATGCTACCCACCGTTTAAAGCCCATATTAGACTTACTTACACACTGTATTTTATTTTGAAGTGCAATAAAGAGTTTGTACTAGTAGTTTATGTAACTGTTACGTAATAAGGGTTCTTAAAACATGAGTGTGGTTTTATGAAATGAGCCGCAGGCGAATTTCATAATAAGATCACACGAGTGTTTTAAGGCCTAATTACGTACAGTTGCATACACTGCTTTATCTACACTCATATTATTTATTCTAAATGCCTTATTTGGAAACCATAGAATGGCCGCCATTGCACCGCCACCATGGCCAACTCGATTGTGCCGGCGGTCGCGCGGACGCGTGTCGGGCTGTCGGCGTCGACGTCGGGAGGGTGCAGGTGTACATTATGTTATTAAAACTCATAGCACATCAATAATTGAGCATGAAAAGTTAAAATTACGTTACTGCTACGGATAAAAAGCTTATCATAGTAAAATCGGTCGTGGTAATGCTAGCCATTGCCTACCGTTTTCGAACACGTTTTAGAGAACTTACAATATGAGTGTAGATAAAATAATTTTACACCTGGCACTGGTCCCACCAAGAGCGAGTAAGCGAGTAAAGTTAAGCGAGTAGCATTACATCGCGGGCCTTGAAAGGTCGATCGATCACTCTATACTTCGACAAACCGCAATGTAATGCTACTGGCTCAACTTTACTCGCTTACTTGCTCTTGGTGGGACCAGTGCCTTATCATTGGCCTTATACGCCTTACAGGCGATAATAATACAAGGGCACATACAAACACAACTAGTTCATAAAGATATTCGATATTCTATTTATTATCGATACGTTCGATATTTTGTCTAACTAGCCGTAAAAACATTAAGAAAATAATGTTTACGTCACACCTGGCCATAATGTGAGTTTTACCGCACGCCACGCGTACGGTAAAACTCGCATTATGGCCAGTTGCAGACGTAAAATTGTGTACTCACCACGGGCAGTAAAAAAGAAAGCCCTCCATCGCATATTTCCAACCCTCGCCTGCGGCTCGGGTCACAAATACCTGCGATTTCGGGCTTTCTTTCTTTTACAGCCCTTGGTAAGTAATGTACTATTAACTTTTCGGTTACGACTAAGAATCATTGTCTAAATAAATGTGCCAATGAACTCGAGATAACAAGAATCGGACTGGGATAAATGCCTTAAGCTTCTAAGTCGGGTAATCTCCTAATTTATAAAGTTTTAAATTGAATCTTGTTCAAAAGTCGTTTAATATTGCACCTGCTTTTTCGCACCTCCGTTACTAATTTCCAGTTTTTGACATAAAGCTCCTCGGGCTTGTATTTATCTCATAAATTTCTTTGTCAGTTGCTATAATTCTTGGTCGCCTCGCATGGAGAGCTCTTTTGGGATTTATATCCGATATCTAAGGATGAGCAGGCACCACAGATAAGGTAACCACTAGATAAGCCTTACAAGGCGACTTGGGGTCACCACTCGTTGGAGTAAAACGACTAATAAATTGCGCGGGCGTCCGCCGTGCCGTTCAGTTGCGACCATGTTTTAGACCTGCACGTAGTGTGCGTGTATGCAAGTTTTTTTTAAATACGTATGAAAACTATTCAAAATTCTGGCATATTGTAGTGTAAGGTGGTGTTGCAAATGTTTTTAAACGTTAAGAATCAAAAGAGTTGGAGTTACATTCCACTTTTACTTCAAAATTTTTTTTTACTTTAATATGTTTCTAGCCAGCGGAGTTCATTTTGAATTAGTCAATTGAGAAGTAGTTAGTATGCCCGTCTCTTTTTATCATGTTAATAATGCAATGTGCTATTCCTTTCTTACGGAAGCACGTGTAGGATAGTGATGTGCGGATGATGTGTACCGGACTTAGGGCAGATGCCCCGGTTTTGGCCACTTTAAGGAGAGTTTGACTGTTCAGACGTCCGTAATTTTGTATCAATAAGGAATTATGACACTTTTTATGTTCTGATTCATTGAAAATGTATTACTATATTTATATGAATCTCCGCTGTTAAGATTCTGGTATTAGATCTTATTTTTTCTTCAATGAAATGTCAGAAAGGGCCCCAGGAGCCAGTTTTGGCCACTTTTTACCCAGTTGTGGCCACCCCTCTTGTGCCAGTTTTGGCCACTTTAAGTTGAATAAAAAACATTAATTATAATCAGGGCCCGGAATTAGGTGAGCTAAAATACCTGAAGTTCGGGAGAGGACATAATATAGAGTGGTTACAACCGGATGAAAATAATATTTTATTTGGATTCCGGGTATTCGATGTTTATTCGGGGACTTGTCGTAATATTGAACGTGATATGTTTTGTTTACAGTGCAGCATGATAATGAATAGGAAAATACAGATTACTAATTTAAAATATATGTCACATTTTCAGATTTATTATTATAATGTTAACTTTATGGCTGCAATGTAACCATTTTTCATCATTACGACTATTACTTGCAGTGCCCGGATGAATATCGAATACCCGGAATCCAAATAAAATATTATTTTCATCCGGTTGTAACCACTCTATATTATGTCCTCTCGCGAACTTTAGGTATTTTAGCTCACCTAATTCCGGGCCCTGATTATAATCAAACAATTGACATCTTTATTTGCAAGTTTTAACATTTTGAATATTAAACCAATTATCAAAACCAACTAAACTTCTGATGGACTATAATTTAGCTAATAGGTTAGTCCCTAGATCCCAATTTTGTAATAATCTTTATTTTATTGAACGTCACAGTCACTGTTTTCGTCTTCATTTATGGAGTCATCTGTATCATGAACAGAAAAATTGTCACTTTGTTCGCTAGTACCTTTTTTCTTTTTACACTATTCTTTACTACTGTTTTTTTTAGTAGTCTTTTTTTAGGTACTATTTTCAATTTCTTAGGCTCAACACAAGTCCCTTTCTTTAACGATTTTGCTCGTTTGTTACCAATTTTTGGCTTTAGCTGCTTATTTTTTTTTCCTTATCAGCTGAATGCTTAATCTCTATCCATTTGTCGGAAGTAAGTACCGAAGGAATATATTTAGTTTTTTTTGTGCTCTTAGGTATTATTTTCTCAGGCCATAATACGCACTCCCTGACAAGGTTACTTATCGTTTTATGTTTGTTAGACTCTTTAGCGGGACTGGCCTGTCCTGTACCATTGGGGGTTGACACACAGCCCAATAGTCTAACAATACCAGGTTTCTGTATGCAAATTATATTCTTAAGCATTTTTAGAATATAAACAAAGTTATATATTTCTTGAATATGTAATGTAATCACGTTGCAAAAATTTCGTAAAATGAAAAGCCCATATCAAATCGTAGGTTGATTGCGCAAAGTTCATAACACGACGCCCGATTTGACAACTTTTGTCTCATTCTAACTATCGTTCTCTCTCACTCTGATCGGTTGACTAATAGTCGCTTACGTGAGTACCCCTTAAATAACTTCCAGCAAATTTTTATTTATAGTGACCGAGTTGATGCGCGATGAAGCGTGTGATGCGCCTAAATTAAAAAAAATGTGTTGTATATGATTATATCGATCATACGGTTTTTCATTTCGATACTGGCGTTCAGGCGGCTTTAGTATTTGTGTTTGTATGTTTGCAATGATATTTCTTAGACAAATGAAATGTTTAAAAGATATAAATCAATACAATGGCGGGTTTTAGTACAACTTCCCGAAAGAGGGGAAATTTATATACAAGTAGCTAAACGATTTTTTTATTATTTGCGTTGATAAAATGAAGAACTCCAGGTACTAATTTTTCTACATCAGTCAGACCATCGAGAAATAAGTAAGCTTAGAGTGCTCAGCCGATACAACTGGTCATTAGCCAGAAATTTTGACATGATGACTAAGAGAGCTGAGCGAGGGGCGGGCACGGGGTGCGAATAGGGCACCCATCATTAAACTAAGTTTCAAAATATTTAAGTACTTACTATTAAAATTAGGACAGATTCCTAAGTCGCTAAAACTAGGTTAGTAAGTGTGCCAGTTATAGCCATGTACATGGCCGTAATTGGTGAAATTACGAAATCAAGGCGCCAGTTTTGGCCACTAGGCAAAACGCAATTTCTAAAATGCGCGCCAAACAAATAACCTAACATGTCCTTAGACAATACTTTTGACATGTACGTTAAATAATAAACTGAAAGAAATATAGACGAATTTCCAAAATAATGACGGATTATTCAGCTTCCAACCTTGTTGTTTTAGTTAACAAATGGCAAGTTTCACGTAACCCGACACAACATGTCTTCTGACAACTGAATTATAACTGATCCATGACAGGTAATAGTGTCATCTGTGTTGCCATAACTTAGTCTTGTATCTTCTGTAAACCATGGACTTGTAGTTTTGTTTATACCTTAGTAAACTCAATTTAAAGTTGAAAGTGGCCAAAACCGGCACAGTGGCCAAAACCGGGGCATCTGCCCTAACTATATACCGGCACCACGTACTTTCGACTTAACAAATATACGAAGTACAATAGAAAACAGAAGATCTTTGACACATGAGAGTTGTTTTAAGTAACTTTTAATTGGTGTCACATGGGCGTTGCTTCTATGAGACATTTTCAAATGGTGTCTTATGAGAGTTGTTTTAAGGAACTTTTAATTGGTGTCACATGAGCGTTACTGTTATGAGACAAGTTCAATAGGTGTCACATGTGCGTTGCTTGTATAAGACGCTTTCAATGGGTGTTATATGAGTGTTGCTTCTATAAGACGCTTTCAATGGGTGTCACATGGGCGTTGCTTCTATAAAACGGTTTTAATGAGTGTCACATGAGCGTTGCTTCTATAAGACGCTTTCCATGGATGTCACATGAGCGTTGCTTCTATAAGACGCTTTCAATGGGTGTCACATGAGCGTTGTATCTAGAAGACACCTTGAATTGGGTGTCGCATGGGAGTCGCTTCTAAAAGTACTTTCAATGCACAGATAAGGTAATTTTAGATTAGTCTATAAGGCGACTAGGTAGGTAGTAATACGTTTTTACAGTAGGCATATACATATTGCATTATTGTTATTTGTTATCAATTTAGTAAACAGTAAATACCTCAATCAACAACAACAAATTACGGTACGGTACGGTACAGTACTGTATACTAGTAGTACACATGTCCCATCACTACGCAACCACGTGATAGCGTGGTGATAGCGCGCGGTCCTTGAATCGACCAATCGCAGCGCCGCTATCACCCACCCGCCCCTCACGTCTTCCGCAAGATTTGGTGACTCGCGGCGCGAACAAAATGAGCAACATTCTATAGGAGGTTCTCTGTGGCAGGCACACAGACGGAAAACATGTTTTTTTTATATTCGTTGACTATAATGCTTGAATTGAGACTTTGTAGACCGAACTACCTACTAGCTCATACTTTTCGATAGAGCTTTCATGGTCGCATATTTAAGCATCGCTGACGATGCTATAATGGATTTCCATACAACATTATAGCACGTTCGTTGAGGAAATTTTATTTTATTTTATTTTATTTTATTTGGGATGCTGGATGATGGATTTATTTGGGATTACTGCCTAATATACATATTGTTAATAGACTTATCAACTAGATGCAAATTGAGTACATGCATGAATACATTTTATTTTTTTATTTAACTGTTTACATTGTTTTAACACTAGGAAAAACAAAAATTTGTTCTAATGCTTTTCGTTATTTAATAAAAAAATATTGAAAATCTTAAAAACGTTTGAGCGGTTGAAACGCTCATAATTTTTGGCGCGAAAATGTCAGATTGTGATGACGTCACATCTCACAAAATTTTATAGGTTAGTATCAAGTTAGTATGAGATTAGTTCCTACTTCAGTTGGTGGTTCAAATATTTCAAAGTTATTTTCGCTTAAACCATGAATGAAACTAAAAAACCCTTATATACGGGTATTACCTAGTGCCAAAGTGCATGAACAATATAATAAGTGCACCCAATAAGGTGTTTTTTATCTGCCGAAAGACGTGAAAACTTGTAAACCATGGTGCAAAATGATGAGAAGACTACGACTTTTTATTGCTGTGAAGATCGCTTCAACGTAAGTAAATACCTATTTATCTTGTATTCAAATATATTTATACCTAGTTAGAGTAATGTTGTGTCTACAATTATACATATACCTTAATAACGTTACTTGCAAGTGTAGATGCACTGGGAACGGTGCGTACCTTAAGAAATCATTATATGTATAATGTCTGCTGCGAATGCAGAAGACGCTGGTTCGATCTCAGCCCTGGGTACCGGAGGCCTAGGTCACATTTTTCCTTTGTAAATTCGCCATCAGGTATATCGGTATGGTCAAGGTGGTCACAAATATCTGAACAACGCCTATATTTTCAAGGCGATAAAGTGCATGTAGAATGATGGCGACTGTATATGACATACCTATATAAGTTTATAATTTATATTCTATGTACCTACTGCCAGTGTTGGCCGTTAATTTCAATTAGAATTGAAAATTGATCAATAAGATTGAAGATTAATTCCGTAACTAATCAATTACACTAACATCAATTTTTACTAACGTTAGTTCGCATTGATTTTGTGACGTCGTCAATTACACTAACCGTCAATTAGAATTAACCTATTAGTTACACTAACGTCTCGAAAATTTAATAAGAATTACAGTCAATTAGATTAACGTTAGTGTAACTAAATTAATCCTGTCTTACACTAATAATTAATTTTAAAACTGCATCTCGGGTTCGGAAGTCGGGACCAATATCACAAGATGGAGCTCATGCTGGACCCTAGGGCTACCTACTGGATCTCGGGTTTGGCGCATCATAGACTCATGCTGTTTGGGCTCATTCGACTTGTACTGATGAGCAGATGGTACCGGTATCAAAATCTGGAGCTCATGCTGGACCCTGGGGATCCCTACTGGATCTCGGGTTTGGCGCATCAGACTCATGCTGTTTGGGCTCATTCGACTTGTACTGATGAGCAGATGGTACCGGTATCAAAATCTGGAGCTCCTTTTTACTTTTACTTTCTTAGTAAAAGTGAAAGTGAAAGTGAAAGTCAAGTGAAAGTGAAAGTCAAAGTGAAAGTGAAAGTCAAAGTAAAAGTCAAGGTCAAGGCCAAAGGTCAAATGTCAAGGTCATGGGTCAAGGTCAAAGGTCAAGGTCAAATGTCAAAGGTCAAGGTCAAATATCAAAGGTCAAAGTACAAAGTAAAAGTAAAAGCAAAAGCAAAAGCAAAAGTAAAAGTAAAAGTAAAAAGGAGCTATACCGGTACCATCTGCTCATCAGGTCATACACTATCAGGTATCAGGTCATATGTATGTCAGCACTTAACTTCACCCACTATTGTGTCTAAAACTAAATTTATTAAATTAGCCCTTTACAACCCGGGATCTTTAGCAACAGGACAAGATGACTTCTTAGTGGCTATGAACAAATTTGACGCTGATATTGTTGCAATTTGCGAGACCTGGATCAGACAGGGTGAACAAAGGCGAGCTCCGAACGTCCCCGGATATAAATTTATAAATGCTCCGCGGCCGACTTCGATGCGCGGAGGCCGCGGCGGCGGGGTAGGTTTCTACATTAAATCCAGCGTGCGGGCGCGCCGATCTACCCACCCTATTGCTAACATCGAACAACTATGGTTATCTGTGTCACTCAATAAACGTAGTTACATAATAGGTACAGCATACCGTCCAAATTGGATTAACGTGGATGTGTTTTTTGACGCCCTTACCGAATCCGTAACATACTTTTCCAGACATGATTATGTTGTTTTGCTCGGTGATTTTAATATCAATATGTTAGATACAACAAATAGTAACACATCGAAGTTTACATGCTTTCTTAGCTACTTAGGTTTAGAGCAAGTGGTAATGACGCCTACTCACTTTTCTGTAGACAATGAAACGCTTCTCGACGTTATTTGTACAAACGCGCCTGTCACCGATGTATGCGTTTCTAACATAACTGGTTCTCTTGGTCATGCCATGGTAACTATTACACTACCTATAAAGCGGCCGAAAATAGTACCGAAAAAGTTTACCAGTAGGCCTATCAAAGATATCGATCTAGCTGCATTTAATAGGGATCTTCAGGATTTGGACTGGGAGTCTGTTTTAAAAATGGATAGCGTGGAGTGTATGGTTGACGCTTTTAATTCTCTATTGTTCACTTTATTTGACATATATGCACCTATAAAAACTTTCACAATTAGACGTAATAATAATTTACCGTGGGTCACCAAAACAATTAAAATCATGATTGACAAGCGCAACGAGGCTCATCTTGCATACCGGGCTACGAAATCGGAAGTACATAAACAATACTACAAAGACTTAAAAAATCTTGTTGTACAGAGCATCTTTAATGAAAAAAAGGCATATTATAATTTTCACATTAATGCTTATAACAAGGACTCTAAAACACTCTGGCTTAATCTTAAAAAATCTGTTTTGACGGACTCTAATAATCGAGACCGTCTACCAGATCATTTTAATGACCCAAATTTGATCAATGATAGCTTCCTAAATGTACCAGGTAATAGTCATGTTTCGCTTTCTACCTTGTTGAATTTTGAACAGCATCGTTATGGTCAATCGTCGTTCAGCTTGAAGCCAGTCGACGAGCAAGAAGTAGGCAAATACTTATTATCTATTACTACTAATTCAGTTGGCGTAGATGGAATAAGTAGAGATATGGTGCTGCTCACTCTTCCGCGTACCCTGGCAGTAATAACAGCCATCGTTAATAGATCAATTTTGACTGGTGAAGTGCCGTCATTGTGGAAATCTGCCGTAGTAACACCGTTGCCCAAGGTTGATAACCCACGTGAACTTAATGAGCTCAGGCCTATAAGTATTTTACCTTTTCTTTCAAAAATATTAGAAAAGGCTGTCTATGAACAATTATACAAATACGTAGATAACAACAGAATTCTGCCTCAATTACAGTCAGGTTTTCGTAGAGGTATGGGGACGACGACCGCCTTGATTGACGTTGTTGACAATATTATTTCTGAACAAGACTCAGGTAAAGGCACGTGTTTAGTGCTGTTGGATTTTTCTCGCGCATTTGACTGCATAAATACCGATTTGTTACTCTCCAAATTGATATATTATGGCGTAGAATCTAAGTCACTCGCGTGGTTTAAAAGTTATCTTGATAGACGTACGCAGTCAGTTAAAATATGTAAAGAAGATGGCACGTTTTTGGTATCTGATGCTAGGCCGGTAACTCGAGGTGTCCCTCAAGGTTCGATACTGGGTCCTTTACTTTTCATTATTTATAGTGCTGATATAACCAAGGCTATTCAGCACTGTAAATATCATTTGTATGCCGATGATGTTCAAATGTATTACTCAGCTCGCCCTAATGATTTTGCCGACTCAATCACAAAAATTAATGACGATCTTAATAACATCTCTTCCTGGGCTGAAGGAAACTGTCTGTTATTGAACCCTCTCAAATCAAAATACATGATTATGGGTACAAAATTACAGGTTTCACGAATCATAAGCTGTGACCCTCAAATAAATATAATAGGATCACCAATTGAAAGGGTATCAGAGGCCAGAAACCTGGGTATAGTCATCGATAGTCAATTGAGGTTTGAGAAGCACGTTGGAGAATTATTAAAATCGTGTTTTTTCCGTTTAAAGATTTTGTACCGGATAAGAAATCTCTTATGTGAAAAGGTCCGCATAATCTTATGTGAATCGCTGGTTCTCTCAAAGCTTAATTACGGTGATGTTGTTTACGGTCCACGTCTGCAACAGAAAACTCGTCGCTTAATACAGAGAGTCCAAAACGCATGCTATAGGTTTTGTTATTCTATCCCTCCAAGAAGCCACATCACGCCATATTTAAACAAATCGTCCATGCTGAACATGTCTTCTCGTAGACATCTACACCTTGCATGTCTCCTCTTTGGCGTTCTAAACTCTAAAACACCCGAGTACCTCTATTCTAAAATAAATATATCTAAATTTCATAATCGTCACGGCACTAGGTCTACTCGGCGTTGTCTTTTAGAAATGCACCTTCATAGAACGGCTGCTTTCACAGGATGCTTCCGATATCTCGCAACCAAATGCTGGAATGACATCCCTCCACCTGTAAGGCGGTTGAAAACCAAACTATCTTTCAAACACCATTTCAAAATGATACTTTTGGAAAAACAAAAAAACAGGGATACCTTACGGTTATTTGGTTGCGGATTTCAGAGTCTAAATTATGACTTGGTAAAGTTTCTCACCATTTTCGTCCATTTTATATTTTTATTATTTGTTGATTGATATATTATGTATATGTATTACACTGTACTAATTTCAAGATAATTATTTTACACTATTGCACAACACACGCACTATCACACATTGCACATTATACACCACTTTGTATACCTACCTACAAGTATTAACGTAAATACATTTTGCGCCTTCGAGTACCTACCTTTTTATATAGTTTCAGTTGAAACTAATGTGGCCCGGGTTTCAGCAGAATTATCAGTGCTTTGCTCGAAAGAGTGAAGCGTAAAGCTGAGCTGTGAACCCTTTTGTTTTGCTGCAACGCACACTACCATTCTTACTACCTCATCTCATGTTTTGTTACATTTTATTTTTACTTTTTCAAATGATTCTTTGTGTTATTGTTGTACTTTGCTGTTGTGTGTTGCAGAATTCAAATAAATCTTTTATCTATCTATCTATCTATACAGGTCGAATGAGCCCAAATAGCATGAGTCTATGATGCGCCAAACCCGAGATCCAGTAAGGATCCCCAGGGTCCAGCATCAGCTCCAGATTTTGATACCGGTACCATCTGCTCATCAGTACAAGTGGAATGAGCCCAAACAGCATGAGTCAATGATGCGCCAAACCCGAGATCCAGTAGGGATCCCCAGGGTCCAGCATGAGCTCCAGATTTTGATCCCGGTACCATCTGCTCATCAGTACAAGTTGAATGAGCCCAAACAGCATGAGTCTATGATGCACCAAACCCGAGATCCAGTAGGGATCCCCAGGGTCCAGCATGACTTCCATCTTAGGATACCGGTCCCATTGCTTATTAATACAAGCCCCCGAGTCCAGAGTCAAAATCGAAACAAAAATCAAAACCTCGTAGCTTAACCAAAATTCGCGTTAATTATTAATGTCAATTACCAATTCAATCTACACTAAAAATTAAATTAATGTTTCAATTTTTGAGAAAGACTAAAAATTAAATATCTTCAATTATTAGTTATTCGCAAAGGATTAACACGTTAGTTACAATTAATTTCAATTCTAATTGAAATCAATTTGCACTAAACTATTAGTGTTCAATTTTAACTAACGTGTTTCAATCTTCAATTTTTAATTTTCAATTACACTAACGTTCGGCCAACACTGCCTACTGCTGCATTTTTTTTATACCTGGTTAATAAGGATTGCCAACAATGGAGCCAATTTTGGAACAATGTAGGACCATATTATTACGATATTGTACCAACTACTAACATTAAGAAAGGTTTTCTTTTAAGACTTATTTTCTTGTACAGATTTGTAAAATAAAAATATGTATTCAATTCAGGTCGAAGAGGATGCAGAAAATGACATTCAACATAAAATAATGAAGGAAAGTGTGGTAAAAGTGCCACTTCGATTAAAGAAAGGAGTTTTGCTATACTTAAATGCTCCGAGAGCTCCACATGTTGAAGCCCCACGCTACAGTAGACCATAGTTTAATATCTGTATTAGACAAGGTTATAATGGTAGGCTGTGGATAAGTAAACATGCAGGTTGTGTTTAATAATAAAAAGATTTCTATTTTACATGTTTTATTTTTATTCAATAATAGGGGTAGTAGGTATTTCTAACACTATCTTTCTAGATGAAAGCAGCTAGAAAGATAGTGTTACAAATAGTTAAGTACTGCACATAAATCTTAATTAACATTACTTGGTACTAGTAGAGACTAGTCTCTGCTAGTATCTGCAAATAATTTATAAAACTAACAATGTCCATTCAAGAACTTGCTTGCTCTCGCTTCAGACTTGGCACCTTGGAGCCTCAAGAAAATTTCTTAGACGTTGCATCTCTATTTAATACATATACTCTGTAATAATACTACATATATCCTTGACCTTAATCAATTTAAGGCTAGTACCAACTGATGATAGTTTGGATTTCTTGCATTAATATTTGATGCTAGTTGTTGGTTGGTCCGCTGCACTGGTGTAGCCATGTCATCTTCCTAAAACAATATAATAAACTAATTAATATCTTTCTGTGTGGCTAGTGTATAAAATTTCCGATAACTTAAACTATATTGTTGTACAGTTATTATCAAATATACCAGAGCGACCAAGGTACTTAAAAATATCTTATCATGGACATTATCACCGTGACAGGTGTTGTTCAGATATTTGTGACCATCTTGGGTGCTCCAATAAATCTGATACTGTACTAGAGTCATAGATTTATTATAAACACTGCCATATGTATCTATATAGCATCAGTAATGCAGACATAAATGGGATTGGACATTTGGCATGTTTAAAACAAATAAATCAACTATGCCTTGGCAAATCAGTTCACATGACAATTATATAATAGCTCTAATAATTAGACCGTTCATATATCCTTGTTATGTCTGAGGCTGGAATGGACTCAAGCGTATAAGCAGCAGCGGTGGGTGACTCCATCAAAATTTAGATTTTAATTAATCTATCTCGGGTAACCTAACCACATTTGCTCACAACACTAAGCCGAACTCCTACTATAAGATGGCTCTAGCCAGTCAGTTACTCTCCTTACAGAAATGAAAATCAAATATTTATCCTTACCCAAGTGTGCTGAACAATGTTTTCACTGTTAACAGATTTAACTTTTCCTTCTGTGTTGTTACAGTACAATTTTTGATTTGGTAGCTCCGGGGTGATTCTAGCTTTTACATATCACCATCTCAGCATACTTGCACATAGCCAATGGTCATGTTATGTCTATTGTAACACCATTTCAAGTACCTGTGATCAGGGCTTGAAATACCGGTATTTTTCGGAACCGGTATCGTGGCTTCGAACCAGGAACCGGTATATGACTTGGTACCGGTTCCGTGGTACCGGTATCCAGGGATCGAATTACAGGTATTTTTCGGAACCGGTATCGTGGCTTCGAACCAGGAACCGGTATATGACTTGGTACCGGTTCCGTGGTACCGGTATCCAGGGATCGAATTACAGGTATTTTCCGGTTCCGAGGTACCGGTATTCAGGGCTTGAATTACAGGTATTTAATGGGAACCGGTATTGTGGCCTTGAACCATAAACCTGTATTAGACTTGGTACCGGTTCCGAATCACGCATAGGTACCGGTATTACTTGTCGCCGCGTATTAAAGGATTTGTTCTCTCTCTCTGACTCGTGGCGTCGGCTTTGTCCGCTTGGCGCTCGCTCACTCGCTGCGTTCATTTGTTTCGTTCGTCAGTTGGTGATCGAACTTATGTTTATTTGTACGTGCGGAAAACCTGGACTCCCATATTGGACCCCCCAAATAACAGGGATTAGTATGTTTTTAAAGGTTTTTATTTAGTTTCACCTGTCCGTTGCCCATGGTTCAAATGACCAACTTCCCGATTTCCGATTGAGCTGAAATTTTTCTCGCATATGTATATCGAGTGACAATGCAATATTTTGATAATATAAAATAATGTCCATTTAGAAATCCAAGATGGCGGTCAAACACTTTTTTGGTAAAAATCGTTATGGTAGTCATTTTCGATTAATTCAGGGGTGTAGATTTCGAAAGTAATATCCGTTTTAAAATCAAAGATGGCGGAAATGGACAATTTTGTCAAAATCGTCATGGTAGTAATTTTCGACTAATTTGGGTGTGCAGATTTCGAAAATAATGTCCATTTTGAAATCCAAGATGGCGGTCATACACTTTTTTTGGTAAAAATCCTTAAATCGAAAATGAAGAACTTTTTAAAATCCAAGATGGCGAAAATGGAAAATTTTGTCAAAATCGTTATGGTAGTCGTCTTCGACTAATTCGGGGGTGTAGACTTCGAAAATGATGGATGTTTTAAAATCCAAGATGGCGGCCATACACTTTTTACTTAAAAATCGTAATAGTAGTCATTTCCGATTAATTCATATGTGTAGATTCCGGAAATAAGGACGGTTTTATAAATAAATATGGCGGAAATGGAAAATTTTGTCAAATTGGTCATGGTAGTCATTTTCGACTAATTTGGGTGTGCAGATTTCGAAAATAATGTCTATTTTGAAATTCAAGAGGGCGGTCATACACTTTTTTGGTAAAAATCGTTAAATTGAAAACAAAGACTGTTTTAAAATCCAAGATGGCGGAAATGGAAAATTTTGTCAAAATCGTCATGGTAGTCGTCTTCGACTAATTTGGGGGTGTAGATTTCGAAAAAATTGTTTGTTTCAAAATCCAAGATGGCGGCCATACACATTTTACATAAAAATCGTAATGGACGTCATTTTTGATTAATTCCGGGAAGAAGACTTCGAAAATAAGGACCGTTTTAAAATCAAAGATGGCGGGAACGGAAATTTTTGTCAAAATCGTCATGGTTTTCGTCTTCGACTAATTCGGGTGTGCAGATTTCGAAAATAATGCCTATTTTAAAATCCAAGATGGCGGTCATACACTTTTGTGGTAAAAATCTTTAAATCGAAAATAGAGACCGTTTTAAAATACAAGATGGCGGAAATGGAAAAATTTTGTCAAAATCGTCATGGTAGTCGTCTTCGACTAATTTGGGGGTGTAGATTTCGAAAAAAATGTTTGTTTCAAAATCCAAGATGGCGGCCATACACATTTTACATAAAAATCGTAATGGACGTCATTTTTGATTAATTCAGGGAAGAAGACTTCGAAAATAAGGACCGTTTTAAAATCAATGATGGCGGAAACGGAAATTTTTGTCAAAATCATCATGGTTTTCGTCTTCGACTAATTCGGGTGTGCAGATTTCGAAAATAATGCCTATTTTAAAATCCAAGATGGCGGTCATACACATTTGTGGTAAAAATCTTTAAATCGAAAATAAAGACCGTTTTAAAATACAAGATGGCGGAAATGGAAAAAAATTGTCAAAATCGTCATGGTAGTCGTCTTCGACTAATTTGGGGGTGTAGATTTCGAAAATAATCTCTGTTTTGAAATCCAAGATGGCGGCCATACGCATTTTACTAAAAAATCGTAATGGACGTCATTTTTGATTAAATCAGGGATGAAGACTTCGAAAATAAGGACTGTTTTAAAATCAAAGATGGCGGAAATGAAAAAAATTGATAAATTCGTAATGGAAGTCGTTTTAGACTAATTCGGGAACTATAGATTTCGAAAATAATGTCTATTTTAAAATCGAAGATAGCGATCACATACTTTACTTGTTATTTTAGCCATTTTCGATTAATTCAGGCGTGTAGATTTCAAAAATAAAGTCCGTTTCAAAATCCAAGATGGCATAAATTGTCATTCATTTATAAAAATCGTCGTTATTCTGATATGTAGATTTCAAAAACAAATTCTGTTTTAAAATTCAAGATGGCGGCTATATACTTTTTTGTATCCCCGATTAAATCGAAAATGACTACCATAACGATTATCCAGAAAAAAGTGTATGGCCGCCATCTTGGAATTTAAAACAGACCCTTTTCTCAAAATCTAAACACCTGAATCAGTCGAACAAGATTACCATGAAGATTTTCACAAATAGGTCATCATTGCTATCTTATATTTTAAAACAGTGTTTATTGTCGGAATTCACATTGCCGAATTAATCAACAGAGACTACTATAACGATTTTTACTAAAATTGTATGACTGCCGTCTTGTATTTTAAAACAAAAATTATTTTCAAAATCTACACACATGAATTAGTAAAAATAATAATAATAAATAATAAGAATAGCTTTATTGTACATATACACGATGATTTTTAATCCGTGAACAGGAGTGGAATAATATTAAAATTTAGCCCAAATTAAACTTATTCGGCGAGGTCTCGCGTTATTTCTTCACTGTTTAATTAATTAAAAGTGAAAACATAGTTAAAACAAGTAACCATTGAATACATGGTCATCCTACAGTATAATAAAGTTTAACTACGATACGTCAAGTGCCATCAGTATGGCGGGAAATTTGATGGATCTAATGTCAATAAATACTTCTATGTACTTGTAATCTTATCAGTGCTGCACTGATAACGACGAAAATAATTAGTAGGTGATTAATATAAAGTGCATTACCTAAACTTTTATTTGCAAGCTACTTAACAAGTTAAATTTTGAACAAGTAAAACGATTTGTTTTTAAACTGTACAATTTAATAAATAAATACAAAACAATAAAAGCAACTGCATACCTGACCAACTAAAACATAAAAAAGATTATTTTAAACATAATTTAACAGGTGTTCAAAATGACCACCGTGTTGTTATTGACACAGCTCCGCTCGACGCCTGTGATTATTTTTAATTCTGCGAAGAGAATTGCTAGCCCTTATTTCGTCAAATGCGTTGCATATTCTTTGGCGGAGTTCTAGTACAGTATTGGACTCTTGTTCATAAACAATTCGTTTTACGTCACTCCAAAGGTAAAAATCCAATGGAGTGAGATCTGGACTGCGTGGAGGCCATGCGATAGGGCCGCCGCGGCCGATCCACCGCCCAGGGAATTCCGCGTTCAGGTAGTCGCGAAACCTATGTTCAAAATGTGCAGGGGCACCATCATGCTGGCAATACAGGTTATTCAAATTCCGCAGTGGCACTTCATCCAACAGCTCTGTTACCATATGCCTTAGCAAATTTAGGTAGTTTCCTCCATTTAATCTCTCTTCTATGAATATGGGTCCAATTAATGTCTCATTAATTATCCCTGCCCACACATTTACGTCCGAGGATTTTCGGCAGCCCAAAAGTGTTCATTATGGACATTAAATTGACCGACACGCGTGAAGGTTGATTCATCCGACCACAAGATATTGGTTTCGATGTTTCTCTCGAACCACTGACAGAGAGCAACCCTCCCTGCAAAATCTGTTGGTAGAATATCTTGCACAGGTCGAAAATGAAAGGGATGTAAATCGGACAAGTTAAGCAACCGCCACACGAAGGATTGACTCACTCGAAATCTTCTCGCTGCTTGTCTAGTGCTCCTTCGAGGATCCCGAGCAAAGAATCTTAAGATTCGTCGATCCAGATCGTCAGGATGACGACGAGGTCGTCCGGGTGCTTGAGCATGTTGCGGCACTGTAAACTGTCCGAAGTCACGTAGGTTTTGGTGCATGCGATTTATCAAATTGTGTCTGGGAATCGGGACGTTTGGATGAAATTCGTGAAATAACTGTTGGGTTCGTCTTGTGCTGTTCGTTTGTATCGACAAACGTACAATGTCGTAACGCTCGATATTTGAGTACGGATATGGTGGAGGCATGATTTTTGGAAAATTAGTTATAATTTTCTCATTCAATATCCACGACTCTGACTTTGTTTATGCGTATAACAAAAGTGATTGACAATGTCAAGGACAGGGTTTACTCATAAATTGTCAATTGCTAATAAGTTTGTAAAGAGGTTACAAACTCATTAAAACCGATAAGGTAGAAGAGTGACAAGGGTTTTAGGATAAAACTTAACTCAAAATTAAAATTATGATTTAAAAAAAACAAGTTTGTTTCCACGTAATTACTACTTTAACGTAATCTCCATCAATTACTGAGTTAGAAAAGATGGTTCCTGTTCACGGATTAAGAATCATCGTGTAGACATCATGTTACGTAATAGTTACACAACAGGATTTTTGTACAGACAAGTCGGTGTGGAGTGGTCAAACTTTCGACCCCTAGACTAGGTAAAAACCTGTGCCTTAGGGGGTTGAGTTCTTCTAGGTTCAATGTCATCATAACACTCATAACAATTTGAGTTTGGTGGAAAATGACTACTATGACCATTTTTACAATAATTGTCCTTTAACACCCATCTTGGATCTCAAATCGGTCCTTATATCGAAATCTACACCCCTCAATTAATCACAAGCGACTACCATAAAATTGTTTTCGAAAAAAGTGTATGGCCGCCATCTTGGATTTTAAAACATACAATATTTTCGAAATCTACACAGTACACATCCCAATTAAGCCCAAAAAAGACTATCATGACGATTTTAATAAAATTGTCCATTTCAGACATCTTCAATTTTAAAACGGTATTTATTTTCGAAATTTAAATCCCCAAATTAATCTAAAACGACACTCATTCGATTTTCACCAAATAAGTGTGCGAGGGCTAACTTGGATTTAAAAAAAAACATTATTTTCGAAATCTGCACACCCGAATTAGTAGAAAACGACTACCATGACGATTTTGACAGAATTATCCATTTTCACCATCTTGGATTTTAAAACGGTCTTTATTTTCGAAATCTACTTCCCTGAATTAATCGAAAATGACTACCATGACGATTTTTACTAAGAAACTGTTTGACCGCCATCTTGGATTTCTAAAGAGACATTATTTTCGAAATCTGCACACCAGAATTAGTCGGAAATGACTACCATGACGATTTTGAAAATTTTGCCCGTTTCCGCCATCTTTGATTTTAAAACGGTCATTATTTTCGAAATCTACACCCCTGAATTAATCGGAAACGACTAACATGATGACTTTTACCAAAAAAGTGTATGACCGCGGTCTTGGATTTTAAAATAGACATCATTTTCGAAATCTGCACACCCTAATTAGTCGGAAATGACTACCATGACGATTTTGACAAAATTAACCATTTCCGCCATCTTGGATTTTAAAATTGTCTTTATTTTCGAAATCTACATCCCTGAATTAATAGAAAATTACTACCATGACGATTTTTACTAAAAATGTGTATGACCGCCATCTTGGATTTAAAAATAGACATTATTTTCGAAATCTGCACACCCGTATTAGTCGGAAATGACTACCATGACGATTTTGAAAATTTTGCCCGTTTCCGCCATCTTTGATTTTAAAACGGTCCTTATTTTCGAAATCTACACCCCTGAATTAATCGGAAACGACTAACATGATGAGTTTTACCAAAAAAGTGTATGACAGCGGTCTTGGATTTCAAAATAGACATCATTTTCGAAATCTGCACACCCTAATTAGTCGAAAATGACTACCATGACGAATTTGACAAAATTATCCATTTCCGCCATCTTGGATTTTAAAATTGTCTTTATTTTCGAAATCTACATCCCTGAATTAATAGAAAATGACTACCATGACGATTTTTACTAAAAATGTGTATGACCGCCATCTTGGATTTAAAAATAGACATTATTTTCGAAATCTGCACACCCGAATTAGTCGGAAATGACTACCATGACGATTTTGAAAATTTTGCCCGTTTCCGCCATCTTTGATTTTAAAACGGTCCTTATTTTCGAAATCTACACCCCTGAATTTATCGGAAACGACTAACATGATGAGTTTTACCAAAAAAGTGTATGACAGCGGTCTTGGATTTCAAAATAGACATCATTTTCGAAATCTGCACACCCTAATTAGTCGAAAATGACTACCATGACGAATTTGACAAAATTATCCATTTCCGCCATCTTGGATTTTAAAATTGTCTTTATTTTCGAAATCTACATCCCTGAATCAATAGAAAATGACTACCATGACGATTTTTACTAAAAATGTGTATGACCGCCATCTTGGATTTAAAAATAGACATTATTTTCGAAATCTGCACATCCGAATTAGTCGGAAATGACTACCATGACGATTTTGAAAATTTTCCCCGTTTCCGCCATCTTTGATTTTAAAACGGTTCTTATTTTCGAAATCTACACCCCTGAATTAATCGGAAACGACTAACATTATGACTTTTACCAAAAAAGTGTATGACCGCGGTCTTGGATTTCAAAATAGACATCATTTTCGAAATCTGCACACCCTAATTAGTCGAAAATGACTACCATGACGATTTTGACAAAATTATCCATTTTGGCCATCTTGGATTTTAAAATTGTTTTTATTTTCGAAATCTACATCCCTGAATTAATAGAAAATGACTACCATAACGATTTTCACTAAAAATGTGTATGACCGCCATCTTGGATTTAAAAATTGTCTTTATTTTCGAAATCTACATCCCTGAATTAATAGAAAATGACTACCATGACGATTTTTACTAAAAATGTGTATGACCGCCATCTTGGATTTAAAAATAGACATTATTTTCGAAATCTGCACACCCGAATTAGTCGGAAATGACTACCATGACGATTTTGAAAATTTTGCCCGTTTCCGCCATCTTTGATTTTAAAACGGTCCTTATTTTCGAAATCTACACCCCTGAATTTATCGGAAACGACTAACATGATGAGTTTTACCAAAAAAGTGTATGACAGCGGTCTTGGATTTCAAAATAGACATCATTTTCGAAATCTGCACACCCTAATTAGTCGAAAATGACTACCATGACGAATTTGACAAAATTATCCATTTCCGCCATCTTGGATTTTAAAATTGTCTTTATTTTCGAAATCTACATCCCTGAATCAATAGAAAATGACTACCATGACGATTTTTACTAAAAATGTGTATGACCGCCATCTTGGATTTAAAAATAGACATTATTTTCGAAATCTGCACATCCGAATTAGTCGGAAATGACTACCATGACGATTTTGAAAATTTTCCCCGTTTCCGCCATCTTTGATTTTAAAACGGTTCTTATTTTCGAAATCTACACCCCTGAATTAATCGGAAACGACTAACATTATGACTTTTACCAAAAAAGTGTATGACCGCGGTCTTGGATTTCAAAATAGACATCATTTTCGAAATCTGCACACCCTAATTAGTCGAAAATGACTACCATGACGATTTTGACAAAATTATCCATTTTGGCCATCTTGGATTTTAAAATTGTTTTTATTTTCGAAATCTACATCCCTGAATTAATAGAAAATGACTACCATAACGATTTTCACTAAAAATGTGTATGACCGCCATCTTGGATTTAAAAATAGACATTATTTTCGAAATCTGCACACCCGAATTAGTCGGAAATGACTACCATGACGATTTTGAAAATTTTGCCCGTTTCCGCCATCTTTGATTTTAAAACGGTCCTTATTTTCGAAATCTACACCCCTGAATTAATCGGAAACGACTAACATGATGACTTTTACCAAAAAAGTGTATGACCGCGGTCTTGGATTTCAAAATAGACATCTTTTCGAAATCTGCACACCCTAATTAGTCGAAAATGACTACCATGACGATTTTGACAAAATTATCCATTTCCGCCATCTTGGATTTTAAAATTGTCTTTATTTTCGAAATCTACATCCCTGAATTAATAGAAAATGACTACCATGACGATTTTTACTAAAAATGTGTATGACCGCCATCTTGGATTTAAAAATAGACATTATTTTCGAAATCTGCACACCCGAATTAGTCGGAAATGACTACCATGACGATTTTGAAAATTTTGCCCGTTTCCGCCATCTTTGATTTTAAAACGGTCCTTATTTTCGAAATCTACACCCCTGATTTAATCGGAAACGACTAACATGATGACTTTTACCAAAAACGTGTATGACCGCGGTCTTGGATTTCAAAATAGACATCATTTTCGAAATCTGCACACCCTAATTAGTCGGAAATGACTACCATGACGATTTTGACAAAATTATCCATTTCCGCCATCTTGGATTTTAAAATTGTCTTTATTTTCGAAATCTACATCCCTGAATTAATAGAAAATGACTACCATGACGATTTTTACTAAAAGTGTGTATGACCGCCATCTTGGATTTAAAAATAGACATTATTTTCGAAATCTGCACACCCGAATTAGTCGGAAATGACTACCATGACAATTTTGAAAATTTTGCCCGTTTCCGCCATCTTTGATTTTAAAACGGTCCTTATTTTCGAATATTTTTTTAGGAAAGTAGCCAATTGAGAACCTCCTCCTTCGAAATCATGAAGTCGGTTGATAAATACACAACAATGAACTTCCACTTTCCGCCGTGTGTTCAATTCGAACTGAATCACCGCGCATCGGCCATCGCTGATTCGCCTGGCATGCTGGCAACGCGCAGCGCAACGCCGCGTTCGTTTGTAGTGTAGGTATGTTCCGCACCGAATATGCGTACCGCACTAAACGACAACGTCGCGTACACGTGGAAGAACCTTTATAGAGAACCGGTATTTTTCGGTGCTAATTCCGGTATTTGTTCTTTACCGGTTCTGCGGAACCGAAATGAAAAAAACTCATAAATATGGAACAGGTACCTTCGGTACCGGTTTCAAGCCAGGAACCTTTATAGAGAACCGATATTTTTCACTGCTAGTACCGGTATTTTTTCTTTACCGGTACTCTGGAACCGAAATGAAAAGAACCTATAAATACCGGTATGTAACCGGTATTTTTGGTACCGGTTCCAAGCCCTGCTTCCGGGTGAAGCAATCAATTTATTGAAAAAAAACTATTGAACTTTTTTGATTTTTTCTTTTTGTAGCACAATTAAATGGACGGATAAAATAACTAATATCAGAGTTTTGGAAATAATGAAAAAGGACCTAGAAGTAGTATTAACAATTAAGAAAAGAAAAACAGCATATTTTGGTCATATATACAGAAACAATAAATACAATCTATTAAAATTAATAATTGAAGGAAAAATTGAAGGGAAGCGAGGCCGCGGTAGAAGGCGCACTTCATGGACTAAAAATATAAGAGACTGGTTAGAGGTAGAGAGCATAGATAGACTAATTCGCATGACTGAAGATAGAGAGACATATAGACATATGGTCGCCGACCTCCTGGACGGAGATGGCACATGAAGAAGAAGAAGAAGCACAATCCTTAATAAGCGGCGCAGTTGCAAAAAAAAAATCAGCATCCTCACTTGGCTGCGAGTTAGAAAAAAAAAAGACAAAAGTGAAGGTTGACTGGTAGAGAATGCCTCATGGCATTAAGTTCGCCTTTTGTACGATAAGTTTTCTTTTTGTGCAATAAAGATTAAATAAATAAATAAATAAAGTTTTACGTTCAAGCATGTCAAGCTTAGATTTTGCGCTTAAATAAAAAAAATACAAACTATTTCAAGGACTTTTGGTTATTTTGGAAACTGCTAGAACCTAAGTTTTTTTAAAGGTAAAAAAAAGTGACACTTGATAGTCATAATTGGACAGAGTCGCCGGTCAAAGGAACTGAGGTGGAAAGTTCCCAAATAAGTAATTCTTTTAAAAAAAAACTGTTTTTTTTTATTATTCCTAACGTTAAACAACCACAGAAATTACCACGAGAATTCAATGTTGTGACATGTGATTGACCAAGCATCATTTTGATTAACCGACGACTCTGTCCAATTATGACTATTAAGTGTCACTTTTTGTTACCTTTAAAAAAACTTAGGGTCTAGCAGTTTCTAAAATAACCAAAAGTCCTTGAAATCGTTTCTAATTTTGTTTATTTAACCTCAAAATCTAAGCTTGACATGCTTGAACGTAAAACTTTCACTTTTGTCTTTTTTTTTCCAACTCTCAGCCAAGTGAGGATGCTGATTTTTTTTTGCAACTGCGCCGCTTATTAAGGATTGTGCTACAAAAAGAAAAAAATCAAAAAAGTTCAATAGTTTTTTTTTAAATAAATTAATTGCTTCACCCGGAACTTCTTAACAAAAGTTAAAAATTAAAAAAATTCATAACTCGAAAACTACGAAAAATCGGCTAACATACATGGGGTATATTCTGATAGCCCACGACGAGAGGTATCTAAAAAAAATTTTTTGACGTCAAGGTTTGGACCAGCCTGTATTATTATAAATGAGAAATGCCAGTGCTGCAGTATCTGGGTGACATAGTTGAGTTGAGGATAATGACAATGACATTGACTTGACATCAGCTCAGACTGAAACTGACTAGAGCGAGCGAGCGTTCGTTCAGATACTAAGCTATAATCTACTTATTACAGTGTTAATGCATATTCTAATCATCGGATTACATAATCTACCATTTACCAAACACATTAAAAAGTATAGTTATCATCTTACTTATGCAAACTAGGTTAGTTCTAAATAAAACTAGCTTGACGTATTTGTAAGGAACCAATGGAGTACATTTATTTAAGAGCAAACTTATTGAAACCCAATGGAAACCCAGCATAATGCTTACCTCAAATTCGTCTTTAAGTGCCGATATTTGAATTATAACCGCAAAAAGCTGCTAAATCACCACAGAAACAATTTTTAATCAGTTTTCGTCTAAATTTATTGTCTGCCACGAACAAAATAACAAATCTGTCAAGTATGTGACGTCACGAGTACGTTCGACCAATAGCGTTGGGTTTAGATTATTAGGTTTTTGCGCGAAATTTTTACACTTTTTAAGTATTATTTTAAGCATATAAATGTTAACTAAATTAAAAAAATGTGTTTGTAGCATAATATTATGGCAATAACCATCGTAATAAAAAATATTTCGTTAAAATTTAAACTTCATGCATGTACCTAATTACAATGATGGTAAAATTTCTTTATTAGAATAAAATACAAATACAAAACAGAAATTATATACAAAAATGGACGATGACGGTATTAACGGGGAAAGGGGGGGGGGGGGGGGGTAAGATCTTGCTTAGTATAGAATTCCGGCGCCGTCTTCGCATTCGAAGACCTTGATGCGTCTTGTGCCTCTCACCCTCATGGAGACTGCTCGAATGACCGATATTTGTACTTTAACTTTTAGTCAGAATATTATTTGAGAGTATGGTTATTCCCATTTGGATGATGTTTTTTTTCAAAAAAAAACTCATATACTCAGTCCCTAAGGCTCCATCACATGAGATTACTAAAGGTGTAAAAGAGGCTCTTAAGTCTTCCGTGGCTCGATAAAATATTTTAGATGTTTTTCTCGGCTGTGTTTTTGTGCTGTTTTTTGCCATGTAAGGTTGCTGTAAGAGGAAGCGTCAGCATTTACAATGCGAACGTAGGTTGATTGCGCAAAGTTCATAACACGACGCCCGATTTGACAACTTTTGTCTCATTCTAACTATCGTTCTCTCTCACTCTGATCGGTTGACTAATAGTCGCTTACGTGAGTACCCCTTAAATAACTTCCGGCAAATTTTTATTTATAGTGACCGAGTTGATGCGCGATGAAGCGTGTGATGCGCCTAAATTAAAAAAAATGTGGTGTATATGATTATATCGATCATACGGTTTTTCATTTCGATACTGGCGTTCAGGCGGCTTTAGTATTTGTGTTTGTATGTTTGTAATGATATTTCTTAGACAAATGAAATGTTTAAAACATATAAATCAATACAATGGCGGGTTTTAGTACAACTTCCCAAAAGAGGGGAACAATTTATATACAAGTAGCTAAACGATTTTTTTATTATTTGCGTTGATAAAATGAAGAACTCCAGGTACTAATTTTTCTACATCAGTCAGACCATCGAGAAATAAGTAAGCTTAGAGTGCTCAGCCGATACAACTGGTCATTAGCCAGAAATTTTGACATGATGACTAAGAGAGCTGAGCGAGGGGCGGGCACGGGGTGCGAATAGGGCACCCATCATTAAACTAAGTTTCAAAATATTTAAGTACTTACTATTAAAATTAGGACAGATTCCTAAGTGGCTAAAACTAGGTTAGTAAGTGTGCCAGTTATAGCCATGTACATGGCCGTAATTGGTGAAATTACGAAATCAAGGCGCCAGTTTTGGCCACTAGGCAAAACGCAATTTCTAAAATGCGCGCCAAACAAATAACCTAACATGTCCTTAGACAATACTTTTGACATGTACGTTAAACAATAAACTCAAAGAAATATAGACGAATTTCCAAAATAATGACGGATTATTCAGCTTCCAACCTTGTTGTTTTAGTTAACAAATGGCAAGTTTCACGTAACCCGACACAACATGTCTTCTGACAACTGAATTATAACTGATCCATGACAGGTAATAGTGTCATCTGTGTTGCCATAACTTAGTCTTGTATCTTCTGTAAACCATGGACTTGTAGTTTTGTTTATACCTTAGTAAACTCAATTTAAAGTTGAAAGTGGCCAAAACCGGCACAGTGGCCAAAACCGGGGCATCTGCCCTAACTATATACCGGCACCACGTACTTTCGACTTAACAAATATACGAAGTACAATAGAAAACAGAAGATCTTTGACACATGAGAGTTGTTTTAAGTAACTTTTAATTGGTGTCACATGGGCGTTGCTTCTATGAGACATTTTCAAATGGTGTCTTATGAGAGTTGTTTTAAGGAACTTTTAATTGGTGTCACATGAGCGTTACTGTTATGAGACAAGTTCAATAGGTGTCACATGTGCGTTGCTTGTATAAGACGCTTTCAATGGGTGTTATATGAGTGTTGCTTCTATAAGACGCTTTCAATGGGTGTCACATGGGCGTTGCTTCTATAAAACGGTTTTAATGAGTGTCACATGAGCGTTGCTTCTATAAGACGCTTTCCATGGATGTCACATGAGCGTTGCTTCTATAAGACCCTTTCAATGGGTGTCACACGAGCGTTTCTTCTATAAGGCGCTTTCAATAGGTGTCACATAGGAGTGGCTTTAAGCAACTATTAATGGGTGTCACATGAGCGTTGTATCTAGAAGACACCTTGAATTGGGTGTCGCATGGGAGTCGCTTCTAAAAGTACTTTCAATGCACAGATAAGGTAATTTTAGATTAGTCTATAAGGCGACTAGGTAGGTAGTAATACGTTTTTAAAGTAGGCATATACATATTGCATTATTGTTATTTGTTATCAATTTAGTAAACAGTAAATACCTCAATCAACAACAACAAATTACGGTACGGTACGGTACAGTACTGTATACTTGTAGTACACATGTCCCATCACTACGCAACCACGTGATAGCGTGGTGATAGCGCGCGGTCCTTGAATCGACCAATCGCAGCGCCGCTATCACCCACCCGCCCCTCACGTCTTCCGCAAGATTTGGTGACTCGCGGCGCGAACAAAATGAGCAACATTATTACTCTATAGGAGGTTCTCTGTGGCAGGCACACAGACGGAAAACATGTTTTTTTTATATTCGTTGACTATAATGCTTGAATTGAGACTTTGTAGACCGAACTACCTACTAGCTCATACTTTTAGATAGAGCTTTCATGGTCGCATATTCAAGCATCGCTGACGATGCTATAATGGATTTCCATACAACATTATAGCACATTCGTTGAGGAAACTTTATTTTATTTTATTTTATTTGGGATGCTGGATGATGGATTTATTTGGGATTACTGCCTAATTAATATACATATTGTTAATAGACTTATCAACTAGATGCAAATTACAATGATGTTAAAATTTCTTTATTAGAATAAAATACAAATACAAAACAGAAAATATATACAAAAATGGACGATGACGGTATTAACGGGGTAAGGGGGGGGGGAGGGGGGGTTGGGTGTAAGATCTTGCTTAGTATAGAATTCCGGCGCCGTCTTCGCATTCGAAGACCTTGATGCGTCTTCTAGTGCCTCTCACCCTCATGGAGACTGCTCGAATGACCGATACTTGTACTTTAACTTTTAGCCAGAATATTATTTGAGAGTATGGTTTTTCCCATTTGGATGATAGTTTGGATGCTGTTTTATCAAAAAAAAACTCATATACTCAGTCCCTAAGGCTCCTTCACATGAGATTACTAAAGGTGTAAAAGAGGCTCTTAAGTCTTCCGTGGCTCGGTAAAATATTTTAGATGTTTTTCTCGGCTGTGTTTTTGTGCTGTTTTTTGCCATGTAAGGTTGCTGTAAGAGGAAGCGTCAGCATTTACAATGCGAACGTCGAAGAACGCTTTCCTTGCAGGTTCCCATACGCTATTTAGTAATAAGTGTCCTATGAGGGCTGGCTGTGTAGCACTTGCATCACGCATTATTGGTTCAACTGTGCCTTTACCCCAAGCTAGTTCGGCCCAATTCTTGCAATCGTCCCTATGTTGATCATGGCCTTGTTTAATCAAGCCGCCTTGTTTGCAGTTTAGGGCATGATTTAGGTCAAAATTATTTTCGCCGCATCCGTCGCAAACCTGAGGAAGATTGCCGGGTTCGTGAGCGTAGCGCAAGGCAAGGGCGTCTTTAAATTGGGTGGCGGTAAGGTCGGTATTGTTTGCGGTGGTAGGGATGATTGACAGCCATTGTGAAGAGTTTGATTCAACTACTCTTTGGACACATCTTTGCATCTTACTCGGTAATTTGGATAAAACATCTTTACATCTATCACTCTCGTTCAAATGTCTCGTCAATTTGGCTACCCTCATGGTTTCTGCTGCATGAGTATGATGGGCTATTAGGTCCAGGTTTTCTGTATTTTTTATTGCGTGAATTAGTAATTTATTTGATTCAACGGATGATTTATAATATTCAGTGTCTTTTAATGGATTGTTAATGCCAAGACCGCCCAGCTTCACTGGCAGGTTGAATAGATCCTGTTCTATAGAAGTGATTTCTCTGTCAAGAATGGAAGGTATTAACGTTGACATTATCGTCTCGTTTAAAGTGTGAAATTCTTCGCCGGTTTTATCCATTACTGTTTGCAAATATCTCCACTCACATTGAAGTATTGGCTTTAGACACAACATTCGGTGCTTGATTATCCATATTTTTTTATTCAAGACACTTGGAGACCTTATACATCTCTAAGTATAATTTAGAAATAGTATGTTTATTGTATACTAGAATCACTTAAGTACTTTTTTTTATATTATTTAAATTCAAAGTTTGTTTCTAACTGTTGATGATGGATTATTATAATTTGGAAATTTATGTAGAAGACACAGTTCAGGTAAGAAAGTATATCAAACTTGTATGTAATTTATTTTCAATAGTCAGATTTGGACTCATCTTTTTTCTTTGGTATTTTTCTTAAACTATAACCTATTGTTGGTTAATCTAACCTTGGTTTGATATGTTTTCTTATAGAACAACGCACTATATGTATTGTTTAGTTTTGATGTACTGTTGTTTTGAAAAAATAAGTCCCGCCGAGTTTCTTGCCGGACATAATTCTTCTCGGGTCAGAGGTGTAGGGTTAGAACCGGTGTAGTATGATTTTTTTTCTCTCTCTTTTACTTTGACGTGTAAAAGTGCCCTTGTGGCCTACTTACTGAATAAATGTTTGAGTTTGAGTTTGAGTTTGAGTAATTTTGTGAAAGCTGTATAAACTAATTGCGGGTGTTTTTTGCTAGCTTTTGACAGTAGCCGTATGCAATTGGTCCATTCAGTTACTTTTTCTTTGATATATTATTTTTGTTCGTTTTCATTCCCGATGACACTGCCTAGAAAACGGTGATAGGTTACTATCTTGACACCCATATTTTCGAATAATCTCTTAGCTTCTTCGTTAGATTCATTTTTAATTATTACATAGCTTTTTGTGGGTTCTGCGAAGTAGCCGTATTTCGGTCCTTGTATCATGAGTTTTTCCAGCCAATCTCTTATATTTTTAAGTTTACCAAAGCAGGCTGAGTCATCTCATCAGCATACCAATTTTGGATATATTTGCCTCGATCTTTGCAGCTTTGAATAAGTGGCAAAATCCCGACTGCATACATTAGCATGGCTAACGGGTCACCTTGTGTTGTTCCTTCCTTGCTAAGGATAAAGTCTTTAGATCCTGATAGGCAGATGACAGCGTATCCTCTATATGTATTAAAAAGAAATATTGCACAACGGGGCCAGTAGACTCTAGCATTCCAAAGGGCGATTGGGCGGCTTAATGCGTTGAAGGCATTTGCTGCATCTATTAAAAGCAGGCCGTGGTCGTCTTCGCCTTCATTAAAGCATTGGGTCATAGCGTGAATTCCACCTTCAATTCCTGATTTCATGCCGGCACAGAGCTGATCTGATCCGCATGCTTGTTGAACGTCAGATCCTGTTGCGGTGGCCATTGCCTTTGCGATTATGCGTTGTAATATTTCGCCGATCCCAATTGGACGGACGCCTGGACATTTGTTTAGAGCAATGCCTCTTCTTGCAAACAGTGCTCTGATGCAGACCCATTCAACGACTTCACTGCTAAGTTTCCTGGTTAGTGATGCGATTGCTTCCCGTAGGTCGGAACTGTGGATACCAAAACGAAGAAGAAGTGATTTCCATTGTTCGGAATCTGTGCCGCTCGGACCTGCTCCACCAGACAATTTTCTAGCAACTTGTTCTATGTTATGTGGTTTGAAGTAATATCAACATTCACTATAATAGGAAGTTCAGGGTGATCTAAAAAGTCAGATAATTCTGGGATTGTTTGGTCTGGATGTTTTTCTTTGAATATTTGGTGTACTGTTTTGTTTCCAATTTTTTCATTCGGATCTAAAATTCCGCCTCCTGATCTTCCTGTTATCCATTTATTTGCTTGTCTGATTTTTCCTTGTAGCATTAGGCGGCTAAATATTCTGACATCATGGTCTTCGTCCAGTTTCTGCTTGTTACTTGATGTAAATTTTGAATTGCAGAGTAGGGTTTCTGCAATCAGTTCGTCATAATGTTCGGAATTCCACATTTCCATTCTTCTTTGAAGAGTTCTTCTGATATCATGGCCTGATTTGACCATTGGATCTCTTTGAAGTATTGTACTACATAGAATGAATATTTTTTCAGAGTGTCCTTCTCCTGGCAGTTTATTTGAAAGTTCTTTAATTTCATTGGCTAGGAGTGTAGTTAACTGTCTGCCTACGTTTCCTTGTGGAATGCTGTACTGTTTGCTGCGAAAATTTATAATTTTTTTCCAGCGTTCTCTCCAAATTGTGTCTGGCCGCCGCCTTCGCTATTGAGCAGCCTTGCGTTAAATCCTTTGAGAAATAGGTTTTGAACAGACTCTGGTATTTGTGCTTTGTTAATAGGTAAATGAATTCTTACGTCTGATTGCCTTTCAAATTGGTTTAATGTAGTTGGTTGAAGTAGGTCTTGAATAGGTTCTGGCGTTTGTGTTTGGTTGATAGGTGGATGTACCGTTTCATCAGTTTGCCTTTCATTTGGATTCGCTATGGTTGGTTGACTAAAATAACCTTGGTGTGACATGAGGATATGTCTTTTTAAACCTCTCTTCTTAAAACCACGGAAACATACGGGACATGGTGTTTTTGTTGTTGCAGATGATGAGGATGTTTCTGGCTGAGACGATGTGATTTCCGCATCGTCTCCACCGCCGTATTCGTCCATTTGCTGTTCTATGCACTTTTTGGTGATTTTAACTAAAAATTTGGTGATTGAATCCAAAATATAATAGAAAATATACAAAAGAAGAAATAAAATTTAAATAATATTATTTGACGTGACGTCTTGTCAATTTCGTGTTTCTACTGGCACTTTACGCTTGCAAATTACAAGCTTCCACATATACACGGTGCAAGTCTACGATGGACCTTTACGGAAATGGGAAATAGTTTAGCCATAGCACTATATTTCCCCCATAGAAACTATGTAAATATGTGTAACCGTGTTCAACTTATAGCCTTTGAAACATTCACGCAACAAACTACTTTGTGCTAACCCTAAACAGGTGACTGGGTCAATGAACTTACTTGTAAACAATTGTTAGATGACAGGATATTATGGTAATTTGTTGTCGTTTATCCATTCTTAGATCTGCTTGTAACGCTGTAAAAATAGTTGCAGCATTCTCTTTGTGGCTCCACTTGTTCAATTTTGGGTGAAGTTTTATGTTATTTCTTATTCAATTAATATTATTTCTAACCACAAAAAATATTTAGTTCAAATGGTGACATTGACAACAACTCAAAATTAATCAATAAATACTAATCAGTCATCAAGTCGTCATAAACAATTAAAGCTGATATCGTAAACTCATCATAAATATATCTGACTGATAAAAAGGTTTTAGCTCGTTAACACGTTTGACAAAATTATTTTCGAATAGATTAAAATGGTGTCGTGATTGAGCAGGTATGCAATACGTGCTTAGAGAATTCAACCAACCGGAGTCGCCATTGACAGGCGTTCCCCTCTGCCGAAAACATATGACCAGTGGTTATACATATGTATGGACTGACGTTTATCTGACGTAGCTATTTGTCCGTTACGTACGAATAGCCATACATTTGACGTTCCCCTCCCCCGCAAAAATCGGCAAACTTTTTTTGTATAGAAAATGATAGACATGGCTACTCCATTCGGATTGAATTCTCTAAGAATACGTGCATGCGTGACTTCAAATCAAATACTTAGAACCAAAACATTTTTAATAAATGGCGAACCTCTTTGGGTAGTTGGAAATCGACAATAAGTCTGATGCTTGAAAAGAAATTGTCATTAAACGTACTTATTTTATTGTCATATGTCATATTCTTCAAATAAAAATGTCTTTGCTAGAAGCTCGTAATTATTTTAATTTGCTCTTTTTATAAACGAGATGCTAGAATAGAACTACATTGCGGCTAAAAGTTTACGACGACAAAGAGAAAAATATCCACCACCGCATCCAACTGGGCACAGGAGAATTATTACGTGCTACCAAAAATCAGCCCATTGTACATCTAGCAGCTCAGAATGACCAACGTGGAGGTTCCATTGTGCAACTTGCGGTTAGACTAGAGAAAGAGTCCTGCAAGTTCGAGATCAGAGGGTCGATATTTCGGAATGAGTCACCACAGTACCTACTAAAAGTTCTTAAGCATGCGCCTTCACGCTTACAAAATACCTACAGAGGTTTTAAGTTTTACTTTTTCGAGATCGTCCTGTCCGCGAATGCCGAATGCGAAATGCCGTATGTGAAGATAGTGTAAGTTATGGCAATTGGTAATAAAGTAATTGATATTATTTTCGCATTTGATTTATTTGACATTTCGTCAATCATACATCAGTGCTATTACGTCAACGCTCTCCCGATGGCGATGACGTAATCTATCCGTGAAGTGCAGATGCAATAGGGTCATCACCACAGTGAAAAAGTAGTGAATTTGGTTTTATTATTTTTTACTTAATTCATGATTCTAACCATTACAAATCTACTGTATGTCACTCAAACGATGCAATATTTCCGGGAAGGTCTGTTGTCAAAGACCATCCTGTATAATGCTAAATAATATTAATATAGTCCCTAAATAGCAAGATATTACACTATGTAATATTCAGGTCAGAATCTATGAACGCAAAATTATGTCGGGTATCTTTAACTATCTATTAACAATAATATTTTTAACATTAATAATTATTTAGACTATATAATACACACGATGATTCATAATCGGTGATCAGGAACCATTTTTTCTAATTGCGTTATCGATAGCTTCCACATTTACCTATGTAGCAGTTGGGCCATTTTATTCACAGTTATAATACTCCACTTTTTTTGGGGAAATTTTTGGGTGATTTCGACATTTTCGACTCAGAATAAGGAGCTCTTTTGATCCTAGTAGAACAAAAACTTGGTCTCATTTTTTTCCTACTAGGATCGAATGTGCTCGTTTATTTTAGGTCAAATCAGCTAAAATTTCCAAATAAAAAAAGTGGAGTAGGTATAGATTACTACTTTAAATAAAATGGCCCAGCAGTCAACAATGAGACAATCCTTTTATCCGCTCTCTACATTATGCATTTATATTTTATGCGTACTAAAATAAAACAAAATGCATTTCAACGCCTGTGCATAGTTATATCAAGGATCAACGCAACCTGTTTAAAAAATCATTGGTACACGATTTTGCACTTTCCTACTTCGGACCCTTAACGGACGCTCTCTGCGGTTTTTTTGTATTTTCAATGCCAAGTACGGATTAATTTTGTATAAAAATCGGGCAGTGAATGTATAGGTGTGTATTTGTCGCTTTTGTAGTTTTGTTCCAAAACAACAGGATGATTTTATAAGAACATTACCTTCTTTTCTTTTATTATCAGTTATCACCTAGTCGGGCAGAAAATATGATCACTGTTACAGATTAATTTAGGAATAACCCCGAAACGGCTGAAACATTTTGATAAAACAAAGATCACTCGTAAGTTTTTTTTTATACCACGGCGGTGGCAAACAAGCATACGGCCCGCCTGATGGTAAACAGCTACCGTAACCCATGGACGTCTGCAACTGCAAAGGAGTCACATGCGCGTTGCCGACCCTTTACAAAAAGGAGGATTCACTGCGTTGATTGCTAAAAGAACAAGAAGGTCCCTCATCGTCAACACAACACTATGAGTAGGGTCTAGTGCTATTTGGCTGTGGTTTTCTGTAAGGTGGAGGTACTTCCCCAGTCGAACCTCGAAAAAAAACTTATTTAAATCAGTTTTAATGTTACGGATCCACACATAGCGGTCGTTTGACACCGTTATAACACCTCTCTTTTTGCTTCAGCGATTAAAAAGCATGCGATAAGATTTTTATAATTTTCATTCTTACCTGTGTTAAATATTGGTTAAAAAATTAACACGAAATACGTAATCTTTGGAATTGGAATCACTTATCTAAATATATAAAATGAAGAAACTGACTGACTGACTGACTGACTGACATATCAACGCACAGCCCAAACCGCTGGTTTTAGAGATTCCAAATTTGGCTCGAAGGTTCCTTATAAGGTCAAGGGTGCACTAAGAAAGGATTTTTCAAAATTCACCCCCTAAGGGGGTAAAATGGGGGTCCAAAATTTGTATGGCGAATCAAGATTTGTTTGATTATTTTATTCGAAACTTCACAGGAGTAGGGTAAATCGCCAGTAACTGGCCACCTTTTAGTAACTGGCCACCTTATGATTTCTATTTATAGGTGAATAAAGTTCATTTTAGTACAAAGTATAAATTAAGTAAAAATTTCAATAGCTGGCCACATTTTAGTTACTGGCCACCTATACTAAAAATGAATTCTATTTAAAGGTGAAGATAACTCATTTTAGTATGAGGAAAATGGCCAGTAACTGGAGATTTGCCTACTAGCCACTCGTTCAATAACTGGCCGCCTCTTACAAAAATGAGTTCTATTCACCTATACACAGAATTCATTTTAGTATAGGTGGCCAGTAACTGAATGGTGGCCAGTTACTGGCGATTTACCCTATTCCTAACGATAAATGATTAAATACGTGTTTCAGGTTTTTTGAAAATTCAACCCCTAAAAGTGGCAAATATGGTCACAAAGTCTGAAAATCAACATGGGTATCGTATCCTTTTTGAGTACTTGTAGTACGCGGGCAAAGCCGCGGGAAAAGGCTAGTAGAGATTATATTACGAAATGCTGTGATTTTTTAAGTATACAGGTTGTAACAAAACTACTGGTGATCCGTTTAAGGGGATAATTGGTATCGTATTGAGACTAAAAAAAAATAGGAGAATGATTTTTTGGTGGCCAAAAAAAATTTTTTTTTGTTTGGATCCTGTCGTCCCAGCCGGCCAACCCTCCATACAAAACCAATTTTATTTTTCGCGCAAACAATATGCCCTTAAACGGATCACTAGCATGTTTGTTACACCTTATACAATTATACCTTATACCTGTATATTCAAGTCGGTACGTGTGCCTAATAGTAGTTATATCTACCTCAGGCAAATCAGAAAATAGGGAACACTAACTTCGCCGCTGCATTTAATTGGCTTCCTGGTAGAACAACGATGCATAGTTCGACGTTACCCCTATATTTCCTGCAAACATCTACCGCGTATGACCGCGTCTAACTCTTTCGACGTATTTTAGAATATGAATCTTATTATTAGAAGGGTAGAGCAGATTTTGCAGTTGGATTTTTGATTAAGATAAGAGTTTGTGATAGTGGATTGCGTAGAATTTCGGGTCGGTCATGTTTGGTTAGTCAACCGGTAACAAGCGAGCAGGAGACGCAGCTTGTCCTAGCCCGGAGACAGCCAATCAAATCTCTTTGTTTCCAACCGATTCGGCATGCACTGTTAAATATTCAACGATTTATCAATCACGCTATAACCATAGTAGAGACCATAGCAAAAATGATTTTACTATCGCAAACGCAAAAGGTCCTACTTATGGATGGGGCTCTAAATGAGCAAAAAAAATACTTCCAGAGTTTTTCAAAATCTAGTAACGATTCTGTTATGTTTATCTATTTTGACAATCATTACATCTTTGTCACTCTCATTGTTAGAAAATTAAAGTTTGTCTCTTTCTCACGCGGTTAACGGGAGCTCATTCGCACGTCCGCATCACACGCTGGCCGGTGCGAGACTAGCGACAGTTGTTTGAATTCACTCATTTTAAGTGCTTCACTTTTGGAGCGTGCATAACCCATCTGTCATTATTATATATCATAGCTTATACTCGTACGAAGTACTATGCACCCAGCACTGCCATTAAAACCGGTATTAGGCATTGCATTGCATTTGTAGGGCCCAATCTGTCAAGGTTGGGAGGTGTAATAAGAGAGAGCCCATAGGGAGCTGAAGGAGGGTAGGGAAATGCAGGGTACACAACAGATTGGGCCCTACAAATTGCAATGTTTAATTATACCGGTTTCAATAAATAAATAGAAATATAGATTTAAATCCGAAACAAATATTTTTAAATTAAATTTAAATCTGAATTAAAGTCGTTAAATTGAAGCTTTAGGTACCAAATGTAAAACTGACCACCATCATGCCCCTCCAACACCCCATACAATCAGAGGCGTATTTTAAAATTGGGCGCCCCGGGCCATAAAAGCCTTATGGGCCGGTACTTGACTGACCGGCGGCGCCCTGAATGCAGCGCGTAAGGCGACATACACCGCCCCTGGCGTCCTGCCGCCCCGGGCCATGGCCCTCTTGGCCCTAGGGTAAATACGCCCCTGCATACAATCATAACATAGTTCCTGCTATTATTTGTTTACCACAAACGATTATTTTCTGATAATTACTTAAGTTATTCATTTGCGTTTGTCCCGGCTCTTCTGCCACGGCTCAATAGAGCCTAGGGTTCGCTTGGCAACCAAATCCCGAGAATTGGCGTAAGCACTAATTTTTACGAAAATGACTGCCATCCCAAAGAGGAATCTAAGATACTGGTAAATAAGTTTCAAATGATATTAAATAAGTACCTACATAAGTTCCGAGAAACTCGGTGGTACCCCCCGTCAGGGTGGCTTGGTTCGAATTGAACCCTATCAGCACCTTCTAATATTGTAGGCATTGTAGCCATACCTCTTATAATCATGTTGCTTTTACTCCTGCCCCAAGTAACAAAGTTATCCTGTAGTGCACAGTTTACAGGCTTACAGCACTAGTACCTCTCTCTTAATGATTCTAGGTTTTACCACAAAGCTTATATCAGGTTCCACGGAGTTTGTTTGGTTTTATAGTAGACCTGTTCTTATAAGCTGACTTATAGTCGTGTATAGAAAGAAATTATAGGCGCAGTAAAGGTTAAGAAGGCCTATAAAAGTGGTGCAAAGGGTTAAATACACTTGAGAATACATACTCCAGTAAGTTACACTTATAATCGCCTACAAGAAGTAGTTATAAATCCGCTACAAGTGTCATGTCATAAGCTAGTAATAGTAGTTTATTTAACTAAATGCACTTAGAACCTTTTTTACTTGTTACTGACCTTATAGGGGTGTATAAGTCAAGTTTAATCGTCAATTACAAGTGAATTAGTTCTGCAGTGGTTTCTTCTAAGAGTAAGTGTACTTGGTATTATTGTGGACTCTCGAATGCTGTTATAGACTTAATTTCTATATAAAGGTTTCTTGTAAAACTATTAGTGTCCAAAGATGTCTTCGTGAAGTCCGTTTAAGAAGACATTTGCTTTTAAAAATTATCGCATCGTCACAGCCATTTTGATTCCTTTTGAGGCATTGGGTTTTTATTAAATAATAACCAAAATGGATATAAAAAAATGGAAGCGGTTAAAAAAAAGCGGTTCATATACGAAGAAAGTACAGAAAACATACCAACAAATGATAAGTGTGCCGAGTTAATTTTAATTCGTCCCAATATGGCTCGAGAATGCTGTTAGGATTCATATTATTTTTAAACACAACTTAGTAAATAAGCCGTTTTCAAAAGGCGAACAAAAATTGAGATGTAAAACACAATATACTTCACCGAAAATACTCATGCGTTTGCCGCGCAAACATGTATGCACGTATAAAATTACATGTATTCTGTGGACTAATTATAAATGTGAAGTATAGATAGTTTAACTTACCTCTTAATTTTGTTTAGTCTTCTCCACAAACGCACATCACAACAGAAAAGTCATACGGGTGTACGTTACAGGCCTGTCTGGTTCCATTAGATGCTCATAGTGAGCAAATGGTTCTCCGGAGTCTAACTATAAGTATATTATGGGCTTAGGTCGTGATGTCTGGTTCTATTAGTCGCTCCTAGTTGGCTTCGCGGGAGCAGATAGTTCTGCGTAGGTCAACTATGAGTGTATTATTGGTCTAAGTGGTGCTCGCCCAGTCTACTATGAGTGTTTTATTAGCAAAAGTACGCGTATAAAATGGGCCCTTTTCCGTCGTTATAAACTTTTACTAGCCTGTTATAGACCTGGCTCCGGAACCACTACATAACCACATTTTGTTACTTGGGGCATACTCCTGCTGCCAAATTTTTTATACCACGACAGTGGCAACAAGTATACGGCCCACCTGATGGTAAGCAGCTACCGTAGCCTATGGACGCCTGCAACTCCAGGTGTCACATGCGCGTTGCCGACCCTTAACAAAAAGGAGGATGCACTGTGTTGACGGCTAAAGGAACAAAAGGGTCCTTCATCGTCAACACACTGGGTCCTCTTTGAGCTCTTTACTTACTCATCAGCAGGAACACAACACTATGAGTAGGGTCTAGTGCTATTAGGCTTTGGTTTTCTGTAAGGTGGAGGTACTTTACCAGTCGGGCTCTGCTCTAGATTTGAGTGAGATGACATTTGCTGTGCTGTGCCCTACCACACATAGCGAGATGACATTCGCAGTACCCCTCCCTACCTCTCTTTTGGACGTAGTTTAAGGACATACCCGGGTCCAAAATAACATCGAACGTTTAATAACACTTATTATCTCACATTGCTAAATTATTATTATTTCCAATCCTTACCGGATTCATCCACAGATTCATCTATTATCTAAACAGACTACGAACGATTTAAACTTCATAATAAATCTGCTCACTTATTTACACTAGAAAACGTCTACCAAAAGTGGCGGGCAAACTAACAGCGAATGCGAATTGAATCTGAATACATTGTCGGCATAACTAAAGAGGTTGTCAGTGTTTGCAAGCCGTAGGCCCAGACTCCATTCTATTTTGACCTCCCTTGCACCACAAATTGGTAGCACACGACATTTGGGAGGGGTCAGAACGATGAATGCAGGGGTCCATTGAAATTTGCTATCTAATGGCATTGGGTTGTTCCAGGCGAGTGCTTGACTGACAGTCCCCTGAGCGGATGTCGGTTGATACATTGCCATCGCACAACAAACAACAAAAGCAATATCTATTTAGCCAATTTACTGCGACGGATTTGAATTTTCTTCGCTTGCCATTTTGTAAAAGAAAATAAGAAACTAAATATTGAAATAGTGCAATTATGCTTTGGTTAAAATGGCAATCAACATCATTAGCATGCCTACTTAATTATTTTATTAAACTTGTATTTTTTGTTGCAATTATCGATGACCATAGACTAATAACCCAAGACCCCGCATAGCCGGGCGACCCCCGCTGCCACGCTCGAAGTAATTTCACCCTATAGTGAGTTACTACGTCTCCATGGCAACCATTTAATGCCTGACTCTCTCTTACGCCCCACGGAACAATGGCGCGTTCCCTGTCTAGCATTGCATGTTCCCCTCCCGCAAACCTTCTTTTTGGCAGCTTAGGTTTCAAAGAAATAACGCGCTAAGCGGAGTATAGAGATATCTTGTATATGTCGATGACTCAGCGCGTACAGAAATACACAGCAGCTGGGGAAACACAGCATTTTGACAAGAGATGTGACTCACCAGCGACACCCGACAGGATACTATGAAAATGTCCTAATAATTTTTAGTTAGTTGGAGCTCGACCATACTACTATCTCTTCGTGGACTTTTTGATGTCAGAATGACCATGACCTGCCATTATAAAATAAATTTTCATATAAATTTTACATTTATGTTTGCTGCCTCGTCGACACATTGCACTTGGAAAGTCGGTGCACGTGACGTCAGATTAACAATCACGAACTGCCGCTTTCATATTCATTTTCGATTTTTTTACAAAATCAGTTTTATTTCTTACGGTAGGGAAATTACAGCCTCAAGGTACGTCGGAGGTACTATATGCATGGGACCGTTCAAACTTAATATTTTTAATAATACTACGTTTAGTTAAAAAAAAGGTATTCATGTGATTTTACTGATTGGGTAACGTACTTTTGATATCAGTATTTTTTTTTTGATATCTGTTATCTATATTTACGAATTAATCGCCTGGCGCCTGGCTACACTTAACCATTACATCCTGTATATCCCTAGAGCTGAGAGCCTTAATAACCTAAGGGCACGTCCAGGAAATTTTGCGGCGCCGCACCGCGAACATGTGGACGGGCCCTAATAGGCAAAAAGCAGGTTTCAATGGGTCAAATGAAGAACTTGTAAATCTTTGAACTTAAATACGTTCGCATATATTTCACACACATATTAGGAGGCTCCGAATCGACACATGTTTACAAGTGTAATCTTATGAAGTCGTCATATGACGTCACTCTGGCGAAAGCCGAGGGGAAAATAAGCTCACAGCCGAACGCGATGCCGAAAGAGGCGATGCCAACCTGGAAACATAACATATCTGTTTTAGTCACAAAGTGGCTTTAGTAAAGAACGATACCGACCCGACCCTCTCGTATCATTTTCACCTCAGCAGCTCGAACAAGCCTACTTCCCTGCGAATACACAGTGACGAAAGTCGCACTTTCGTCACTCCCTGGAGTGATGAAAGTGCGACTTTCGTCACTTCAGGGAGTGAGACAAAGTAGTTTTTTAATTTAGTGAAGGCCATGAACTACCACTTCATATTTCGGGGTCTATTACAAACTCGAAATACATATTTTTATCTACACACACACCATAAACCCGCTAATCTGTCTAAATTTGGAGCTTTCATTAATAAGCATGGAAATCTTCTTCTTCTTCATCATCATCATCATCGTCATCATCATCATCTTCTTATTCTTTATCTTCTTCTTCTTTATCTTCTTCTTCTTCATCATCATCATCATCATCGTCATCATCATCATCGTCTTATTCTTTATCTTCTTCTCCTTTATCTTCTTCTTCTTCATCATGTCCATCTCCATCTTCATCATCACCTTCTTCATCATCATCTTCAGCTTCATGTCCTTTTTATCCACCACCTTCTTCGTCTTCTTCATTTCCTTCTTCTTCTTCTCCATCATCAACTTCTTCATCAACTCCATCTCCTTCGTCTTTTTCTTCTTCCCCATCACCATCATCACCATCAAAATCTTCACTATCATCAGCATCATCATCAACATCTTCTTCTTCTTTTTCTTCTTTATCATGTTCATCTCAATCTTCTTCTTCATCATAACTTTCTTCTTCATCATCATCTACTTTTTCTTCATCATCATCTTCATGTCCTTTGTCTTCACCACCTTCTTCGTCTTCTTCATCTCCTTCTTCTTCTTCTCTATCATCTGCTTCTTCATCATTATCTTCTTCATCATCAACATCATCATCTTCTTCATCATCATCATCATCGTCATCATCATCATCTTCTTGTTCTATATCCTCTTCTTCTTTATCTTCTTCTTCTTCATCATGTCCATCTCCATCTTATTCTTCATCATCATCTTCAGCTTCATGTCCTTTTTATTCACCACCTTCTTCGTCTTCTTCATTTCCTTCTTCTTTTTCTCCATCATCATCTTCTTCATCAACTGCATCTTCTTCATCGTCTTCTTCACTACCTTCTTCATCACCTTCATGACGTTCTTCATCATCTTCATCGTCATTTTCTTCTTCTCCATCACCATCATCACCATCAAAATCTTCACCATCTTCAGCATCATCATCATCATCTTCTTTTTCTTCTTCTTCTTTATCATGTTCATCTCAATCTTCTTCTTCATCATAACTTTCTTCTTCATCATCATGTCCTTTGTCTTCACCACCTTCTTCGTCTTCTTCATCTCCTTCTTCTTCTTCTCTATCATCTTCTTCTTCATCATTATCATCTTCATCATCAACATCATCATCTTCTTCATCATCGTCTTCTTCGTCATCAACATCATCTTCTTCTCCTTTACCCTCTTCATCATCTTCTTCTTCTTTATCTTCTTAATCTTCTTCTTCATCATCATCTTCTTTTACTTCATCTCCTTCTACGTCTTAATCTGCTTCTTCGTTCTTCTTTTTCTTATTATTCATCTTCATTCTCGTCTACAGCATCATCTTCTTTGTCTTCTTCTTCTATAGGATAGAATCATTCGCTTATGGGTATGTTAGTTGTTGCCAGTTATCAATGCAGGTCATTACATATAGTTTCTGAACCATCTTATAGGGTTTATAGATAAAGTATATAGATAAAGTATATGCTGTACGTAATTATGCCTTAAAACACTCGTGTGATCTTATTATCAAACTCGTATTTTAAGGACCCTTATTACGTAACAGTTACATAAACTACTATTAACCTTTAATATGTTCTCACTACTGAGGTGAAAAGTTATATGTGTCACACGAGAATAAAGTTATTTTACATCTCGTGTTTTTGAGTCCCTCGCTACGCTCAAGATTCTAACTTAGAATCACTCGCTTCGCTCTTGATTCAATTATAGAATCTTTCGCTTACTCGGGACTCAAAATCAACACTCGCAAGGAAAACCAACTTTCCTCTCTTGTTGCACAAATAACTATTGTACAATTACATTATTCTTATTCTAATTTAATTAGATACCAGTTTCGAGACGTGTATACAAGATGTAACAAAAGTGCTGATGACCCGTTTAAGGGCATTAGTCTTATAGTATTCTAATTATAAAAACCAAGAAAACTATTTTTGTACGCGAAAAAAAAATTGGTTTTGTATGGAGGGTCGACCGGCTGGGATGACGTGTCCCATACAATTTCCGCGTACAAAAACTTTTCCTCCTACTTTTTCTTACTTGCAACACGATACCAATTATGCCCTTAAACAGATGACCACTTTTTTTGTTATACTCTGTAGAATTCGAGTGCTAATTTTTGAGACAGGCATTCCTATTGCCCGTGAAGAAACGGAAAGTCAAACTAATTCCGTCTTTTTTCAATGATAATGTTTCACGCGCCGCCGCTGTAACCAATCTAAAACATAATTGTCATGCCAGTTATTGATAATGTTACAAAAGGTAATAAAATACTTTAAGGGAAAAAGTAGCATGATGAATCTCTATAAAAATAAAAATAAATATTATTGGGGCGGATGGAGTTGACAGTCCTGTCGTCGAGCCATTCCGCCCTTCCCCTCCCCTCTGCGAAAGTTACCATATCGCAATAGAAAAAAAACACCGTATACGTGACTTACCAAAAGTGGTCTTCCGTCTCTATATACCACCAAGGGGCCACCAGAGTCACCACTGCAAGTGCCCACGCCACCGATACCGCTGGTGCAGATGTTAGAGGGCTGGATCACACCTGGGAGGCCGATGGAACAGGCTCTATTGGTGATCACGTTGAGAGTCACGTGGCTGAGGAACTGGTTGACCGTTAGGGAACCACCTGTAATATAAATAAGTGCTTAGATACTCTACAATAAATAATATTTCAGATGTCAAGATGTTTCTACAGGTCCATTGTCTCTACTGTTTCCCATTCCATAATTTGCATGGAATTTTGCTTACCATCAGCGTTAAGACCAAAACCAGAAGCAGTGCCGATTTCGCCAGCGAAGTTCTCATTCAGTTGGGCTCCAGACGGTAGAGCGATAGGAGCAATAGTAGCTGGAAATACAAGTTTGGTTTTTATGACAAAGGAACGAGCGAACTATTTGCGAACGATAAAAGCAATGACGGCTAGCACCAGGCGTCTTTCACACTGCTGCGGTTTCCGCATGCGACGCGGTGCGCGAGCGCTCTTCATGTGTACCTATAGCGCTGTCACGCTTGCACACCGTCGCCGCATCCGGTTGCGGCGCCAGTGTGATAATCGCCTAACCCAGAGTGATAAATAATAACTCTTTAGATCTTAGAATCCCATTTAGACTACCTACATATCTGACAGTCTAACGGTTTTACTTACCTGAAGTAGCAACCGCATTAGGCAAGTAAATAACAGCAATATCGTTGCGTATGAGCAACGGCAACCATTGCGGATGTGGCACTACGACGCTGGTCTGTATCCTGGTGCCACCGTTGAACAACAGCACGGTGCCCAGCACCACGGTGAAGCGCCAGGCCTGGTTCTGCCCATCAAACCAGCAGTGGGCAGCCGTCAGCAGACGGTGGTTGCTGACCAGGACGGCTCCGCAGACAGCATTGCCTTCGATGCCGATGAGGTCGATGAAAAGGCCAGCCTTAATGTGCAATCACGGATTAGTTTTCGGATTTGTTGCTGGTATTTTGAGTACTTAGAAATGTATTCACTGATAGATTATTCAAAAATAGAGTCATGTATTTATTTTATGGAGAACCGACATACATTGTTATGTATGTATGTGTAACAGAGCAAATTATAGGTCCTCACCGGTAGTGACAAAGTAACATTTAGCGGTTTGCACTTACATCGAAGTGAGTCGAGAGAAAGAATGTTCCGTAGAACACCACAACCAGTATTTAATGTTACGATGACATATACATGCGAGAGGCGAGCCGAATGATGAGGCGACTGATTACTCGCGCGCGTGCTCGCGTCAGAGAGTTGTACGGGGAGACGAATATGTGAACAGACATTCGTGTCGACGAGCACCGACGCGAGTACGAACACGCTGGTGTGAAAGCCGTATAACAGAAACTTACTTGGTAAGGGAACTGTCCGGGCGATGAGGCAGCCCCACCTACAACCCTAGACTCTGCTGGGCTATTGTTGAAGGCTTCTTCAGCCGCCTTCATGGCCTCATAACGAGGCACACCATACTTAGCGAGGTACCCGAAAGCGTTTGTTGTACTCGTACTTGAACTCGTACTCGCATAAGCGGACGCTACCAACAGAGTTACTAGTACCAGCTTCATGACTGCAGTGTTTGGAATGGTTGACGTTTTTATATGTGGAGGATTATGATAATGGTTCTAGATTACGTCAAGATTTGATTTGATTAATCGATTGCAAAATCAATGAGAGAACTCTACTATTATTAAGTACTTAAGTAACTAGTTACTTACTTAGTTTTAGACGACAATACAAGATTTTTATGTGATACAGTTTTTGGCATTTATGTCTCTGTAGCGATATGACAGACCTTGTTCTGGCCATCAAGATTCAGACAGGAATTCTCTTCGGTTTTTGATTTTTGCGGTGCAGGACAGGTGTTAGCCCGCTGTTGTTTATTCCCTGCAAACAATTTTGAATAAGTGATAGGGTAGTGCGGAAAGAGAAGTGTCATGGTTTAAGTATGTGGGAATAAGCACCTATTGAATTCTACGACACGTCTTATCTCAGGTCTGGTCTGCTTATCAGGAATTTGGAACAAAGACGGACCGCTTGACCGACAAAAGTAGGCAGGTAGACACTTGATGTTCGTTATCATTATAATGAGATCGGATTTTAAAATAATCGGATCGATGGGTGCAATAATCTTGCTTAATTCATTGATATATTAAATCGATCAAGGTTCAAGATTAATTCACGCAGGAAGCGCGTACTGAACGTTTCAGCCCGAGCAAAAATGCAGTTGTTTGTCCGAATGTCCGGCGAATATTTGGGTGTTCTCATTTAAAGACTAGAACAGGGTTTCCGTGCTTTCCTAACCAGTGGGGCGCGTCCAGGGGGGGAGGGCGTGGAGTGGTCCAGGGGGGCGGGGCGCAGCGCAGCGAGCGGCTCCAGATTTAAACTGTATAAGGCCTGTGGCGCGGACGGTGCCCGGATTTGACTCGCCATTTTCAGCCCCTATAGGCTATATAGGCGTACGTAACGTACAAATAGCTACGTCAGATAAACGTCAGTCCATACATGTGTATGACCGCTGGTCATATGTTTTCGGCAGAGGGGAACGCCTGTTAATGGCGATTCCGGTTGGTTGAATTCTCAAAGCCTATAGGGGAGCGTAGTATTTTAGCATAACGTAGAGCGTAGTCATGCGCAAAATGTGTCACTGAAAAGAAAAGACTGATACGCATCCTTCTTACACTGTGAAGTACTTCACTCTTTTAGTTCAGTTTAGTTCAGCGGTTAAAAAGATTTATTTATATCAGAAGTACTGGTTTTCTTTCTCTCACTCGCGGATATATTGAGTCGGTTACTATATATTTTCTTATTAATTCCATTCAATCAAAAAATAAAGTAATTAATGAATCCAATCCATAATGCAAACTTTTTAATATGAGCGTAGAGTGGAATGAGCTATTCTTTATATATATTTTTGGTCATTTCAATTTGTTAAGTACCTACGCGGAACTGCTGAACTAGTGACAGTAGAAGCACTTAATTTGACTCGTTCATTCGTGAACTACTCATGTCTAGTCTAGTTGGGCGCATAGGGTAAAAGGTTGGGTAGAATGAGCCCTGAGCTGAACATAAAAATATAGCAGTCGTGTCATGTGTAGCCAACCTATCCGTATTCCATATCATAAATAATTTTCAAACAAAAAAGAACCGACTTCACTAAGCATCCACCTTTCCAACACCACATGCTCGATCTGCTGTAAAATATACTCAAATCACCATAGGTGTGCATATAATCGTTGAAGAGTTCTCTCGATTTCTCCAGTATCCCATCATCAGATCCTGACATGGTTACAATGGGACCAACTGTGAAGTATACGCTTTCAAACAAAAAAAGAATTTTCCAAATCGGTCCAGCCGTCTTCGAATAATCGGTGAACATACATAAAAAAAAAAAAAATTGCACAAACAAAGATCCCGACGAATTGATAACCTCCTCCTTCGAAATCTTGAAGTCGGTTGAAAACATATTTTAGTGAAAGTTTACGTTAAAGTTTTACGTAATTTGGTACTATGCTGCTGAAAGAAGTAATTGTAGGTAACCTAGTTAATATAAAATATTGTTATTTAACTTACAAAGTATAGTTTTATAAAAATTTGTACGCCAATAGGCAAAACACAGAGTTCTGTTACCTATGTTTATACTAAGATCACAACTTGTATCACCTGTGTTTTACAAATAAAAAATTACTTTACTTCAAGTTTACCTACTAGTTATATTAGTAGGGGGTGATGACTGATGACGGGTTCGAATCCTGGTACAGGCATATATTTGTGAGTTTATCAAAGATACTTGTAGGACCTACCTGAGTTATGGATATTTCCTATGTTAGTATTTACATAGATACAATATAATACATTAGACGATTACGGGTGAGGCCAGACGAATGTAATTTTTTGAGTTGTGAGCTGCGTAATTTCTGCTACATTTGGTTTCAAACAAAAGCCCTATTTTGCCACACGGCGACGCAAAATGTGTTGTCTCATTTGTATGTAGCAGAAATTACGCCACCAAAATTACGCGGCTCACAACTCAAAAATTACGCTCGTCTGACTGGCTTCACCTGACATATAGTTAAAGCAATGACGCGTAGTTTCAGTGACCGCGAGGCAATCGGATGGCTCGCGGTATTTAAGCTCCTAAAGTGATGAGGAACCGCCCTGTGCAACCCAAACTGACCCAACTTGGACTGGAGCGGAAATAGAGGGGGGGTGCAAAACATTTTTTTTATTGCGAGGCAACCGCAAGCAACAGCGGTTGCCTGAAAGGATGTACGCTGGTTATATAACAAAATTTTAATGCCATCCCTCCTGGTTGGATTGGTTCCCTGTACGAGAACGAAGAAAAAAATTTAAAAAAAATGGTCATGCAACCGCTTGAAAATTAGCATGCTTGTTCTTCATCACATACAGACACCGGAAACAAATTGCCATCCGTCCAGGCCGGGCAGTTATCGAACCATCAGAGTTGGAAGCCGAACGCAAGGTGAATTTTTCGATCCGTGGAGGAGAACTTAGGAAAAACGCACTTACAATCATTGAAATCGGATGGCATTTGTTTTATGAGTTATGTATGATGTGGAAAACGATATGCCCAAATGCCATCCCTCTCCTATGAAATTTAATCACCCTGTGTTTCAATTGGAGGTGCAAATAAAAAAATTTTGCACCCCCTCTCTATTTCCGCTCCAGTCCAAGTTGGGTCACTTTGGGTTGCACAGGGCGGTTCCTCATCCCTTCAGGAGCTTAAATACCGCGAGCCATCCGGTTGCCTCGCGGTCACTGAAACTACGCGTCGTTGCTCTGAATAATAGGCTTCACCCTACATGGCATTTATATACATCTACATAGGAAACTAAGTAGGAAACATTTATTATAAATATTTATTATATATGTCATCTAGTAGCTTACTGTGGGACTAGGTCATTTTTTGTCCCATAATATTTATTTATTTATTTTAGTAAACTAAATACATTTAGAAAAGTAATGTTAAGTATGCAACGAAAAAAAATTCTAATGTTCCTGATTTACTTTTGACTGACTTCATACTTAAACAAACATTGCAGTAATATTACAGTTAGGCTCCAATATTTAGTAGAAATCTTATAATGAGAAACCTGTCAGAACTCCACACAGAACTCATATCATTTCAATGGCCTTCTGATCCGTGGGCCTGACCAGAAATATATGATCATGCGCCATGTTGCGGAATTTCATTGGAACTAATTTCTTACACTGGCAATAATTTTAATGACAGAATGATATGCATGTGTGAGTGCATGTAATAGATTGTCACTGTCATTGAGGCGGTTTACTTAAATTATAATAAAGTGTTGAATATTAAATAATAAACGACAGAAAATTCCCACAATATCTATAGTCAAGAGAAAATATATAATAAACTGCTGTAAGTAATACGCTCGGGAAATGAAACATTTTCGTGTGAAACATTTTCAAATTAACATCAAAGCTGACAGGTAAACAAATCAAGGTGTCACCATACCATAGAGAACTGAACTGTTGCCATATAAATGAGAATAATAGCGCTCACTTGACAATAATCATATATTAGATGTATTTATTGTAGATATGTAGATATGTATGTATTTATATAGATTTGTATTGTAAATAGTTCTTATATGACGATCTTTTTAGTGAAAGCATTTTGTTTTCAAGTGTAAAATACTGTCTTTTTCTTTAAGAAATAAATCTAATCTAATCTAATCTATTTCTGATCAGGCTTTATAAACATAGGCAAGATGCAATATTTTCATTTATGCTTTCATTTGAAAGAATTGCACGTAGAACAGACCACGAGTGTATTAAAAATTGAAATACTATAATTTCGTCGGGTGACAACCAAAACTCATTAAGTACCAAATTGACACAACCGAGATAAACGTGTTTTAATTATTATTTGATTAATAAATCTCTCTGTAATCAAAATGAAACAAAACGTATTTATTTGAGTATTTAGATTTATTTGAGTATGTATCGGCCACACGAAGGAAAAAATATAGATATTATTATCGATAGTTTAATAGTAATTGAGCATAGTGACTTTTGGCTGCCGTAAATTGCGAGATGGGGTGTATATAGTGACATATTACTTATTTAAACAACGATCACCTTTATTAAAATAACAAAAAAACATTATATTTTTTAACATAAATTAACCAACTCGGCATAAAGATAAATACCTTAACCTTTAAATAGTCTACTCAGTCTCTGAATCGCTTCGTTCTGATTCATCGAAATTTGGCTCTGGCAAACGATTTCTGAGCGATTTCTTTGTTTCCAATTGTTCATACCACGGAGCAAATTCCTCGGGTATCTGCTTTGCTTTAACTAATTTCATCAGATCTGCCTTTTTTTCAGCTGATATTGGGTGTAATTTAGTATACGCACGTGTTAGTTGCACCGGTAAATTTCGTTGACGACCCTTACCCTTAATATTGATTTTTTAATAGTCAGAAGTATGATCATACCGATAAAATATCGTCGTGGGGAAATCTTTTTCAAATTTCAGACATTTTATTGTAACCCAGGACACGATCACTCCAGTTTCGTCCTTGTTACGGTTTTTAATGTTCTTTTTGGCCAGGTCATGTAAATCATAAAAATTACTAAAATTTAGAAGATGAGTTTTATAAGGCCCGTTAGAGTTTATTTCTTTCTGCCTTCGTGCAGATTTAAATATCTCAATCCAATCATGCATGGCATAGGCACATCTGTATTTTTTCGCGGATTCGATAGCAGAATGCATAGAGTCACATTCCATGTGCGAGTGGCCTGACTCTAAGAACTTCAGCTCTATGGTCTTAAGATGAGTTATGTTTTGCACAGCATGAAGTAACAACGCCGCAACGTGCTGATTCCTGTTTTGCCCACCGCACGTGTCGCAAAACAGCGAAATTTCTGTTACTGTAGAGGGTAGAGATTTTAGAAATCTAAACAATATTGATCCGATTTCATTGCTTCCTCTTTTGCCATGTAACTCATTCCATGTATAGCAGTGTGCGAGTTCCCCATACCCGACATAAATAGTCAGGTTATACACGCAAATCTTTCTCGAGTAATAAAATAACGAGACATTGGAGTATGGCAGCTGTAACATACTTTGCAAATCGAAAGTGCAAGTGTAAAATGAGGAGTCCTCTTTGGTTCTCAATTTATCATTAGCCATAGCTTCGTTGCATTGAGTGGCCCGCATGCGATGAAACGTGTACTCGGCTTCTAGGTCCTTCTTTTCAGTATCTGAAGCTTGTTGATATTTAGAGCACGTTGCACAGAGATCTTTCTTGGGTTTGAAAAATGAGTAATTGTACTCAGAACAACACAGACGACGATAAGTTTTTTCGCTTACTGGTTGTATGGCGTGATCCGCACAAAAGCCATTTTTATATAACGTGTACATCTTTGAAATAGACAAATTGCTGTCTAAGTATAGTTTTTTTGAAGTATTACGAACGTAATGAGACTCCATAGCTGGAAAACTTTCAATGTGCTTTTTGACCATATTTCTAGCTTGTTCGCTTATCTTATTTCCAGGTGTTTTTTTTCCTCTTTTGTCTTGTCCTAAAAAGCAACCAGTAGAGGCTCTATTTTTGATGGCTGTGTTAATTGGTCCATTAGAAATATTTAAAGTTTTTTGGAAAAAGTTAGCACACACTCTTTGTTTGCCACTGCTATTTTCCAAAAAATATGATTTCGACACATCGCGAGCTTTTTTACTAGTAATATTAACTTTTTTGCGTTTCGGATATTCCAGATGAATGTGCTTCAGAATGAAATCTTTTTGCCTACAATAGTTTGCAAAACCCCAATAAAGTTTACAAATCCGATCTCTTATTTCTTCCGGAAAATTTTCGTTGCACTTAAATCTACAACGAGTGCAATCAATCTGTTTTGGAGCTTTTGCTGGACACTCCTTTCTATTGTTCTTATAAGGTAAGCATTTGGCTCTTTTCGCCTTGGTTAAGTTTTTTTTCCATTTTTCTGAATTACTCTTTCTTTTCCTTGTTAGTTGTTTTTCATGGTCACTAACGTAATCTGAGAAATCTGTAATATTATCTGACTCCTCTTGAACTTAATTCTGATAATCTAGATCTTTTTCTGAATCGGCCGAAAAGTCGTCGCTAGAGTCATCTTCATAGTCCACTAACTTGACGTGGCCCTTTTTTGCCTGAATATAAAATTCGAACAGAAATCAATAACAATCGAATTCTAAAGGAATAGGCTATATTTCATGAGAATCAAACATATCATTAAAATATTATTATCACGTTACTCATAATTGAAAATTCGAAAAACTACTCGACATGTTTCGGTCAGCTCTCAATGCGGGCGGTCATTCGTGAAAAACATCATCAGAATTGACTGAAACATGTGGATCAGTTTTTCGACTTTTCATTTACGTGAGTAACCCGATAATCACAATTAAATAGACTTTTACATATCTTGTCTACCTATCCTAAAACGTGTATATGTGTAGCGCTTACCTCCACGAAATCGGTGCATTGCCTTCGATTAGAAAAATCCACTGAAGATTAATTTAGACCCGACATTTCATGGTTTTGTATTAATTATACTCGCTCAGAACTTGATATTTTATAAATTATTGATTGACAAGTCGACTGCGAATGACACATTTAATTTTCTACGTACAGAATATTGCCAGTACCTAATGAAGTGGTTTATCAATACGATATCAAAACTACTTAATTAATAGTAATGGCATGTTATAATCATCAACTGTAAACAAAGCCGAAATTAAAGACATGTAAAATTCATTAAGTGCAGTGGTGAGTTTTTGCTGCCACACTTAGCTTAACGTATGTTACTTAATGGGTTTTTTTACACGTAAGTTAATTATACGCTGCTCGTATGAGACTTATGAGTTTATCAGTACCTAAGATGCAAGAAAATAAGACCTTCTGCCCAAAAAAAGCATATTTTCACAAAAGTGTACTTAGTGAGTTTTGGTTGTCACCCGACGATTTATAGTCAAAAATTGCTGTTACAAACTGACAATTTAAATTTTCGCGCCTAAACGGATCTACAGTTCCTGTGACGTCACTCATGTGTCACTCGCATATTTATTCGTCCACAGCACAGATATCTCAAAGAACAGATCAGAAATTATAAGTCAGACGTTTTTTCATATAGTTGTCTCTTTGGTTATTTATGGTTAACCAAGATGAGTTAGAATGGGACAGATAGTACGACCTTATTCGGCTGTTAACTAATTGTCTCGATTTAAAACTTAACCAACTTGTCAAATTAACCGAGACGTCAAACACAAAATTGTAGCATAAGACGGTTTCTTACAAGTTATGGTGCTATTTCCGATAATTAAGGTGTATAAATTGAATAATTCAAGATTATATTAGGCAGAAATGTCATGCATAGTGCCCTACTGCCGGAGCTGGTTCAAATCAGCAAAGAAGTCCGGAGAAAATACCAGTTTTCATCGGTAAGACACTATTGTTTTTATTTCGTAAATTTCAAGCACATTATGTAACATAATAGTCTCGGATAACTGCACATGCTGGATACTATAAAATAAGAACTATTTACGTAGTCGCAAGTTGATTTTATTGAGATTTATTGGTAAAATTAAATTTTTGTAAACGACGCTAGTGTTGTAACTAAATGAAAATAATTATGTCGATATTTTATCGATATGAAACATTTGTATAGGCAAAGACAAAATATTATTATATTAAATTATTGTTTACATACTCAATTGTAAATTTTTCAGATTTCCGGAAAATAATCTATTACGTCAAATATGGATCGACGCCGTAGGGCTAAATAATAAGGGAAAAGTAAAAAAATAAAAAGATAGGGGAAAAGCTTCGTGTCCATTTAAATAAAACTGTTTTATTCATGGGTCAGTAGCCAGTCCTCCCAGTAGACAGTAGTCCTCGTGTACCGTTCATATTATATCTCTCCTGTAAATAATAAAACGTGTAAATAGATGAATGACTTTTTAGTTGTCTGCACTATTTGTCCTTTTCAGGATTCCGTACCTCAAACGGAAAAAAAGAACCCTTATAGGATCACTTTGTTCTTTGTCTGTCCGTCAAGACAGAAATTCTCAGGAACGTGTGAGGTATCAAGTTGAAATTAATTTCAAATATTCGGGTCTGCAATCCATTGGTGCTGTGAAAAATGAAAAACAAAACAAAAGAACTATACTAAAATGATAATTTAATTTAATTTCTTAAAAAAAGGGAACTGCCTTTAAAAAACAAACCCACTGAAAAGCACAAAATTCACCTGTTAGTTTTTTTATAACATTCCTGTAATACCTGTTAAAGTGTTAAGTGTGTGGAATACCTGTTACGGATATCAAGTAATATCAACAGTAAATATCGATGTCGATATTTAGTAGAAAATTATCATTCACTGCACTAATTCTCGTCACGAAGTCATGAAAGGCTGAGACAATGACAGGTGACCTGTCAGATAGCATGGTGTTTATCTCTTTCTTACTTACTGATAAGTACGTTAGTAAGAGCAGATCGGAAGTATAGAAAACGTTCAACTTATAATTTCTGATCTGTTCTTTGAGATATCTGTGGTCCACAGTGTCAAATTGTAGTTTTTTTTTAAATATTTTGACCTGGATGCCAAAGCCCTTTAAGCCAAATCCTATAGACAGTTGCCAACCCCATTCGTTGTCATAACAGGAGTGACGTCACCAGACGCTGATTGGTGGATTAAAACACGTTCCGTTTCACATTACTTCAAATCGTAATTATTATTTAAAATTAGTATAAACTAAAGTAAAAACGTTTCAATAGCTATTATTTTACGTTTTTTCAACATTTTGATCACAAAATAATGGTAAATATTATAGCTGCATAAAGAAATATAATATAATGATATGCCTATTGAAATACGAATACAAACCCATTAAACAACGAAAATGTAATATAAACTTTTAACATCAATGTGATCTAATAACACAGTCTATGGTATCTGCGTGAAACGAAATAGCCATGACAATGCGTTACTTGTTTGACGTTTAGATTTGACAATTCACGATTCACTATTGAATTTGCTGTTTTTATTTAATCACTTTTTCTCTCATAAATAGTTAATAAAAAGCCAGTTAAAATGGAGGAAATCGGTATCATATTACCTGAGAAGGTAAATGCAGGTTTAAAGTGTGATATTTTCTTTAGCAACGATGTTCTTTGTACATTTAACTTACTTAAATGTTTGTCTTTGTAGGACGACATACCAACCGATGCCAAAGGAGCGTTTACAGGACCACAAACCTTCGAAGAAATAGAATCAGAAGACTTATACACTAAATATAAGGTAAATATTGTGTTCAACTAGAATAAAACAAGAATACCATTATACCTAAATACTTTTACATTACAAAATAACTTTTATTGTGTATTCTAAAAGTATTTAGGTTAACCCTTACCGATTTTGCATGATACTTCTTATATATAGTAGGGAAAGATGCAACTAATAAACGGCAATAAATAACTGGCATGTGTTTAATGATGGGAAACAATGAACTCATCATTCAGTTCTAAAATAAAATGGTTGTTTACAGAAACTGCAGCGAATGTTGGAGTTCTTGGAAGTACAGGAGGATTACATTAAAGATGAACAAAGAAACCTCAAGAAGGAGTATCTGCATGCTCAGGAGGAGGTGAAGCGTATCCAGTCTGTGCCCCTGGTCATTGGGCAGTTCCTTGAAGCTGTGGACCAAAATACTGGCATAGGTAATGTATTTTGGACTAAGAAATAATCTGATCTAATAGTTATAAAATAGATGCCATATACTTCAGAAAAAGTAACCAATGCAAATCAAAATATTCAATGAAATAATTTGATTTGCTCATAGATATAGAATGTAATAGTTTGTGGGTTTTAGCCGGGGGGGGCGGCGCAACAGGGGCAATTGCCCCCTCCTTGAGATTTTTTGTGAAGGAAATTCCCCTGAACAATATCCTGGATCCGCGCCTGGTTTTAGCAGTTGCATCTTCCTTTCATGCAAGTTATTGAACTACTGAACTGAAATATTTGTAAAAAAACCTGGCAGTTAACCGGACTATATTTACATAAATGTATATTTGCATATTACCAATAGAGCATTATTGGCATAAAGATAAATCAAAAGCCAAAAAACAGGCAGAAGCCAGAGAATGTGAAGAATATTGATAACATGACTTGCATAAAGACAATTTAAGCTTTACATGTTACCTGTTTTATGTAATATGTTAAGTTTATAAAAACAGCTTCAAAAGCTCATGAAGGAGTGTGAAGAAGTCATACAAATTTTATTTTCCTGTTCCAGTTGGTAGCACAACAGGATCCAACTACTATGTCCGGATCCTGTCCACCATCGACCGGGAGCTCCTGAAACCCTCAGCATCCGTGGCCCTGCACAAGCACTCCAATGCTCTGGTTGATGTGTTGCCTCCGGAAGCTGATAGCTCCATCTCCATGTTGCAAGCAGGTCAGAGCCATATACAAAGTTGAAATTAAGTTAGGGAGTTTGACATATGAATGCCCGACCTTATTATGAGCCATGAAAATGAATACTTTAATGCCATAATTATAATAATATTGCATAAGTACGTAAAAAGAGTACAGTAGATCATGCTTAAACTTATTAAAAAGGAAAGTGAATTAATGATATTTCTTGTATCAACTTTTAGGACACCAATTATCTTTTACAGTATATAAACTTAGCAGATGAGTGATGACTTTATCTTTAGGATGACACTTATAACGAAGCATTATAATTTTAATATTGTCTTCGGTTGCCGCGATAGTTATTCATGAAATAAAACAATTAAAAACGGATTTTATCGCGTGTATTGAGTTTAAATTACATCCCGACGTTTCAAACACTTTACAGCGTTCGTGGTCAACGGGTCGACTGAGGAAAAATGTACAATTACCTCCGTTCAAAAACTATCTCAATATGCAAACCTACCCACATATCAAATATTAAACAAATTTAGTGTTTGCACATGCCGGAGGGGCCTTTATAAAAACAAATTATTTTTTATTACAAAACAAATTATTAAACAAATTATTTTATTATTATTAATTATTATTTTCATTTTTATTTTTAATTTTTTAAATTAGTATTAAATTATTATTAGTGGACACCATTATGGTCTCACAGTCCTATGTCTAGCTTGCTCCTTAACCAAATGAATAACTGGATCCCAAGCTGGTGGTACCGAAAAACCATCCTCTCTGTTGAAATTTGGATATTTTTTAATCTCGATTGCCTCTCGCAACATCCGGGGAATGTATCGTTTCTCCTTGACGAGGACTTGCGGTTTGTCAAATTTAACTGAGTGGTTGGGTCTATCCATGACATGCTCACAGACTGCTGACCTTGGTCGACGGTGCTTTACATCGGCTATATGTTCCTTTACCCGAGTAGAGATGCTCCGCTTAGTCTGGCCTACATATGATAGACCACATTCACATTCCAGCCTGTAGACCCCTGCACTCTGTAGAGGAGTAGCCGACTTCACTGACCTCAGGAACTGTGACATCTTCTTCATTGGCAATTTGTTTAATATTTGATATGTGGGTAGGTTTGCATATTGAGATAGTTTTTGAACGGAGGTAATTGTACATTTTTCCTCAGTCGACCCGTTGACCACGAACGCTGTAAAGTGTTTGAAACGTCGGGATGTAATTTAAACTCAATACACGCGATAAAATCCGTTTTTAATTGTTTTATTTCATTATAATTTTACTTCCAAATTAACTGACTACACCTATTTATTTATCGTATGGCAACATGTCTCTGGATATAGATAGGTATTTTTTCCCTGGGGTAGAAGGAGTGGGAAAGCAGATGATGAAGAAAATCCAGTGAGTGCTGCGAGGTCCAGATGGGACAGTCCAGCTGCCAAGTTTGTTACCTATTAACCTTTTGAACGCTTATCCTCTCGCGTCAAGACGTGGCCTACACGCCAATATGTCGACTAGTGAATAACGAATATAAACCTTATCTGTCAGCAGGACAATTGCTTTGACAGCGTCCGCCATGACCAATTTAGTGGTCGCTGGTGTGGCAGGAACGATAGCACACGACCCATTTAGTGGCTCTTGGCGTTCAAAGGGTTAAACACATCAAATGTTCCTTCCTACATTCTCAAATAAAACTGGTAATGCAGGAGAAAATGCACATTTTATATACAAAACCTGGGGACAACGGAATATCCTGCATTACCATCCATAAATAGTTAAAACACTGAAGTGTTGGCTTGGTTGTCTGACTTAAAAAACATGTAGACAGAATTGTAAACAATCTATTTGCGTTTCTAAAATTTGATATTTAGTGGAGCATGTCGAAAAATGGCCTTCTTCGAAACCACCCACCCATTTATTAAGATAAGGCAATGGTAAATTTAGGTAGGGCCTTGCCCTATAATACCCTCCCCTCTAGTTACTGTTCTGATGCAGGAATGCAATACACTATGCGTGTTTGGCAATTAGCAGACTCACTTTTACTGCATACCTTAAAGACATTGTAGCTATTGGTGTCCATAGAACTCAACTTCCTCCGGTTTGCCCAATTTCAAGAAAGTTACGGACTTTTCCTACAGAACACGAAAAAACTGATTTACAATTATTTTTGAGGTGCTACTACTGGTAGTTTTATTTTATTATTTCTGTTTCTTAGCTTAGGTAGCAGTAGATCAGCAGTTTTATCTGTGATTATATTTACATCAAGACCACTAAACCAATTTTAATGGCTTAGGTGTAATTGGTACATATTTATGTCATAAGTAATTTTTTTTACTGACATCCAAAAAAAAATTAGCTTTTACAAAAAAAACGAATGCCCTGGTAATATTTTTTTAAATTTCTTGATTCAGACGAAAAACCCGACGTCCAGTACTCCGACATCGGTGGCATGGACACCCAGAAGCAGGAGATCCGCGAGGCGGTGGAGCTGCCTCTCACCCATGTGGAGCTGTACCGGCAGATCGGCATCGAGCCGCCGCGGGGCGTGCTCATGTACGGGCCGCCCGGCTGCGGCAAGACCATGCTGGCCAAGGCCGTGGCGCACCACACTACTGGTGAGCGTGGTTTACATTCTCTACTCCAAATGTGATGCTATATGGGCTCATAAAATCCGTAATCGGGATGAAGTTTCAGAGAGCGATTTGTTTAAATACTTATATATTCCGTGATCGTTTTAAGGGCACAATTAGTATCGTATTCTAATAATGAAAAACAAATAAAAAAAATATTCCCGTTAAAAAAATATCTCTTACTTTTTCTTGGTCGCAATACTATACGAATTAAGCTATTAAACGGATCACCAGTATTATTGTTACATCCTGTATACATAAATATTTGTGTGTCCAGCGGCGTTCATCCGCGTGGTGGGGTCGGAGTTCGTGCAGAAGTACCTGGGCGAGGGCCCGCGCATGGTGCGCGACGTGTTCCGCCTCGCCAAGGAGAACAGCCCCGCCATCATCTTCATCGACGAGATCGACGCCATCGCCACCAAGAGGTAACACGTACTAAAAGGCTAGGAACACCTCCCATAGCACCGCACTAGTGACAGCAATAGAGAACATGCATGAAAAATATTTAATTGAATCTGTTGCATAAACACGTTCAACAACCCCAAACTAATATAAATAAGTGGAAGTCCGTAATAATTGTTAACAGTTTTTTAAATATATTGCGGTTTGAAAACGTAAAATTTTAGGCATTTTTTTTTATACATCAAATGTATTTTCGAAACTTCAGTTCGATTACTTACGTCCTAACAAGAAAAAAATGTATGACGACTATATAGCTAAACGCATTTTTTCGTGCCTAAAATTATAAAAATCTTACAAAAACTTGTTCCTTCCAAACAGTTTTCTGCAACTTTGTGAACGGTGACGTCACAATCCGCACACTTTTTGTATGGGGCGTTTTGACGCGCGGCGCAGACGCCTAACGTATTTTCACATTTTCGACGTTTCAGGGCTATCATAGATAGTAGGTTTATTAGAGACATTTGAATCTACAGGGAAATAAAATCGAATCATGCATATTCCTAATTGGCATCGGTGTAGCACTTCACTAGCAGCGTCGCTTCAACTATCATTCGCGTACTAGGCGTTCACCGCGCCCTTTTCAGATGTCTCTGTTTAGAACTATATTTGTATTTCCATCTGTTTCTTAAATGTATTTCAATAATACTAAATCATGTACTTACAATGGTGTTTGGTGTTTGTACCCTAAAAATACCTTACTCCAGGTTTATTCTCTTATCTTGGCGTCCTGCAGTAAAGTGGGGCGACGATATCCTTAAAGTGGCGGGTACAGATTGGAAGATGAGAGCTGAAGATCGAGCTCAGTGGCGTGCCATGGGAGAGGCCTATGTCCAGCAATGGACTGGTACAGGCTGATGATGATGATGATGAGGGTTCGGTTGATGTCGATTCGACTATTCAATGGTACTACGATGCTTTCAATAATATTCGGCAGAATATCGGTGTTTTGCTTGAAAAAATGAAGCGTATAAAGTGGTATTTATAATTGAGCGGAGTAATCTGACAGCTCCTGACATACTAGCATACCAACTATACCGAGTGTACCAAATACCTATCATTTAAATTCCCCTCTGCCGAAAACATATGACCGGCGGTCATACATACGTCACTTATTGTATGGACTGACGTTTATTGACGTGGCTATTTACGTTACGTACGAATAGCCATACATTTGACGTTCCCCTTCCCCGCAAAAATCGGCATACTTGTATATAAAATGACAGACATGGCCACTCCTGGTTGGATGCTCTAAGTTTGGATATCTTAAAAAATTCAAACTTTACTAACCGACTGACATACCTCGAAACATATTGCCTTTACAGTCTCCTGTAGTTCAGGATCACAAGTGACTCAATAATTGAAATTGTTCCAGATTTGACGCGCAAACTGGTGCCGACAGAGAAGTTCAGAGAATCCTTCTGGAATTACTTAACCAAATGGATGGTTTTGACCAGACCACTAATGTCAAGGTAATTTAAACATTTTGTGTCATAATAACAATGCAAGCCTTATTGAGCTTACGGTGGAACTAGGTTGATTTGTGTAAGATCCTCATAATATTTATTTATTTAATTCATCCCTAAAGATTATTTTTGTTACACATAAATCTAAAGGTTTATGCAATATTTCAGGTCATAATGGCAACAAATCGTGCGGATACGTTGGATCCCGCTCTGCTTAGGCCTGGCCGTTTGGACAGGAAAATTGAGTTCCCACTTCCTGATAGGTAAGATTTTTTTTAACTAATAAACCTATCATGTAGATAAGTTTTAACGCTGGAAACATGCAATGATATTAAAATACGGGTCGAGGAATCCAAATGTATAGCGAAATTTGTAAAGACGCGTCCAGAATGTACAGGTTACGCGGGCTACACGGCGCATGCATTCGCAGCCGCCGCACGCGAAGCAGATCGGTTTACGAAATAGACAATAAAGTATATAGGTAGTTTCCGTAATGAAATGAAATGTACTCATTTTATTTTGAACAGAAAAAGTTTATATTTAAATTCTTTTTTTATGCTTTTAAAATTTCGAGTCGCGGAGGAAGTAGTCACAGATTTGGGGGTCTAACCAAACCAAATGACCATCTGTTCTAGACCATCTTGGCTATGGGCCTCGGGTGGCATACCCATATAACCATTCTGGTCGCAGGATTTTCAAAGTAGTAACATAAACCCAGAAGTGTCGAAACAGTTACTACACTTCGCGTCTGTGTTGAGTTTTGGTTTCTTCGTGTGGTAACAGTGTCTACACAATGCGACCAGATTTATTTCAGTAACTAAGAGTCGACGCAGTGTTCACACTATTCGGTCACATTTGTTTCGAAACATTTTTATACACCTTGCGTTCAGTTTGTGACCAGATGTCAAAACTAGGAACGAAAAGTGGTAACGTGTAGTAACAGTGGAGTAACTTCCGTTACCACTTTATATTAAGTATACACAGTGTGTCGTAACGTTACTTAACTGTGTAGAAACATTGTAACCAAAAATTAACATAAAATACCAAAGATTGTCAAACTGTTCCATTGCTTTGATTCGTGTCATTTCATACTAAATTAGTGCCAATGTTTTTTAATCGAATTATTATATGCCTAAGAATATTTCAGACCACCACAAATTCATCAAATAAAGCAGTCGTGTACACTTGCACAGAGCTGTTTATCATTATTTTACTGGCTTAACCTTTTGACCGCCAAGCATTGAACAAAAATGACGCGCCACCGACGCCACGTAATCGCATTTTGTCAAGCGAAATTGAACTTTGCGGAAGCCCACGTAGGTCCCTATTGCATTACAAAGCCTGTCGGCTGTAGCCGTCGTTGGCGTCCGTGGCACAACTTTTTGATGTCGGCCACAGCTGACTGTGGCGGTCAATAGGTTAACTTGAATAATGGGGTGGCGCATTGATGAATTCAGACTAAGTTAGTAAAATCACTCGAGCAGTTTAATTGCCCATAATAATCTTGGCAATATTGATATTAAAAACGAACAATAAATACTTACGTCTGAGGAACTACTTAAAGCGATGGCGGCGATGTCGTCAACGTCACTTATGTTAGCTATTTTTAGGTATTTATTTTTTCACTGACACTGGGTGACACTTCCTCAATGGCAACGAACAAAATGAACGATTGAACGAATGATTTTTTGAAAACTAGTCGCAAACTGGGAAAATTGTTCCTACACTGCGTCGACACCGTGCGACCAAATGTGTCTGCGTCGACTCTTCGCCATTTCTGGTAACGGCGACCACACGGCGACCGAAATTGTTACTAGAAAAGAACAGTGTCGACGCGAAATGTTTCGACTTGTGTCGTAACGGCGACCGAAAATGGTTATATGGGTACTGACATAGTTAATAATGTTCCAGGCGTCAGAAGCGTCTGATCTTCTCCACCATCACGGCGAAGATGAACCTGTCGGAGGAGGTGGACCTGGAGGAGTTCGTGGCGCGGCCGGACCGCGTGTCGGGCGCCGACATCAACGCCATCTGCCAGGAGGCCGGCATGCAGGCCGTGCGAGAGAACAGGTACACTCAACGCCTAACATGTCAATACACTTGCACCTTACTCCATTGTAATAAGGTTCAGAATTGTATACATTTTCGCACGCCATCTGCCAGGAGGCCGGCATGCAGGCCGTGCGAGAGAACAGGTACACTCAACGCCTAACATGTCAATACACTTGCACCTTACTCCATTGTAATAAGGTTCAGAATTGTATACATTTTCGCACGCCATCTGCCAGGAGGCCGGCATGCAGGCCGTGCGAGAGACCAGGTACACTCAACGCCTAACATGTCAATACACTTGCACCTTACTCCATTGTAATAAGGTTCAGAATTGTATACATTTTCGCACGCCATCTGCCAGGAGGCCGGCATGCAGGCCGTGCGAGAGAACAGGTACACTCAACGCCTAACATGTCAATACACTTGCACCTTACTCCATTGTAATAAGGTTCAGAATTGTATACATTTTCGCACGCCATCTGCCAGGAGGCCGGCATGCAGGCCGTGCGAGAGAACAGGTACACTCAACGCCTAACATGTCAATACACTTGCACCTTACTCCATTGTAATAAGGTTCAGAATTGTATACATTTTCGCACGCCATCTGCCAGGAGGCCGGCATGCAGGCCGTGCGAGAGAACAGGTACACTCAACGCCTAACATGTCAATACACTTGCACCTTACTCCATTGTAATAAGGTTCAGAATTGTATACATTTTCGCACGCCATCTGCCAGGAGGCCGGCATGCAGGCCGTGCGAGAGAACAGGTACACTCAACGCCTAACATGTCAATACACTTGCACCTTACTCCATTGTAATAAGGTTCAGAATTGTATACATTTTCGCACGCCATCTGCCAGGAGGCCGGCATGCAGGCCGTGCGAGAGAACAGGTACACTCAACGCCTAACATGTCAATACACTTGCACCTTACTCCATTGTAATAAGGTTCAGAATTGTATACATTTTCGCACGCCATCTGCCAGGAGGCCGGCATGCAGGCCGTGCGAGAGAACAGGTACACTCAACGCCTAACATGTCAATACACTTGCACCTTACTCCATTGTAATAAGGTTCAGAATTGTATACATTTTCGCACGCCATCTGCCAGGAGGCCGGCATGCAGGCCGTGCGAGAGACCAGGTACACTCAACGCCTAACATGTCAATACACTTGCACCTTACTCCATTGTAATAAGGTTCAGAATTGTATACATTTTCGCACGCCATCTGGCAGGAGGCCGGCATGCAGGCCGTGCGAGAGAACAGGTACACTCAACGCCTAACATGTCAATACACTTGCACCTTACTCCATTGTAATAAGGTTCAGAATTGTATACATTTTCGCACGCCATCTGCCAGGAGGCCGGCATGCAGGCCGTGCGAGAGAACAGGTACACTCAACGCCTAACATGTCAATACACTTGCACCTTACTCCATTGTAATAAGGTTCAGAATTGTATACATTTTCGCACGCCATCTGCCAGGAGGCCGGCATGCAGGCCGTGCGAGAGAACAGGTACACTCAACGCCTAACATGTCAATACACTTGCACCTTACTCCATTGTAATAAGGTTCAGAATTGTATACATTTTCGCACGCTATCTGCCAGGAGGCCGGCATGCAGGCCGTGCGAGAGACCAGGTACACTCAACGCCTAACATGTCAATACACTTGCACCTTACTCCATTGTAATAAGGTTCAGAATTGTATACATTTTCGCACGCCATCTGCCAGGAGGCCGGCATGCAGGCCGTGCGAGAGAACAGGTACACTCAACGCCTAACATGTCAATACACTTGCACCTTACTCCATTGTAATAAGGTTCAGAATTGTATACATTTTCGCACGCCATCTGCCAGGAGGCCGGCATGCAGGCCGTGCGAGAGAACAGGTACACTCAACGCCTAACATGTCAATACACTTGCACCTTACTCCATTGTAATAAGGTTCAGAATTGTATACATTTTCGCACGCCATCTGCCAGGAGGCCGGCATGCAGGCCGTGCGAGAGAACAGGTACACTCAACGCCTAACATGTCAATACACTTGCACCTTACTCCATTGTAATAAGGTTCAGAATTGTATACATTTTCGCACGCCATCTGCCTGGAGGCCGGCATGCAGGCCGTGCGAGAGAACAGGTACACTCAACGCCTAACATGTCAATACACTTGCACCTTACTCCATTGTAATAAGGTTCAGAATTGTATACATTTTCGCACGCCATCTGCCAGGAGGCCGGCATGCAGGCCGTGCGAGAGAACAGGTACACTCAACGCCTAACATGTCAATACACTTGCACCTTACTCCATTGTAATAAGGTTCAGAATTGTATACATTTTCGCACGCCATCTGCCAGGAGGCCGGCATGCAGGCCGTGCGAGAGACCAGGTACACTCAACGCCTAACATGTCAATACACTTGCACCTTACTCCATTGTAATAAGGTTCAGAATTGTATACATTTTCGCACGCCATCTGCCAGGAGGCCGGCATGCAGGCCGTGCGAGAGAACAGGTACAATCAACGCCTAACATGTCAATACACTTGCACCTTACTCCATTGTAATAAGGTTCAGAATTGTATACATTTTCGCACGCCATCTGCCAGGAGGCCGGCATGCAGGCCGTGCGAGAGAACAGGTACACTCAACGCCTAACATGTCAATACACTTGCACCTTACTCCATTGTAATAAGGTTCAGAATTGTATACATTTTCGCACGCCATCTGCCAGGAGGCCGGCATGCAGGCCGTGCGAGAGAACAGGTACAATCAACGCCTAACATGTCAATACACTTGCACCTTACTCCATTGTAATAAGGTTCAGAATTGTATACATTTTCGCACGCCATCTGCCAGGAGGCCGGCATGCAGGCCGTGCGAGAGAACAGGTACACTCAACGCCTAACATGTCAATACACTTGCACCTTACTCCATTGTAATAAGGTTCAGAATTGTATACATTTTCGCACGCCATCTGCCAGGAGGCCGGCATGCAGGCCGTGCGAGAGAACAGGTACACTCAACGCCTAACATGTCAATACACTTGCACCTTACTCCATTGTAATAAGGTTCAGAATTGTATACATTTTCGCACGCCATCTGCCAGGAGGCCGGCATGCAGGCCGTGCGAGAGAACAGGTACACTCAACGCCTAACATGTCAATACACTTGCACCTTACTCCATTGTAATAAGGTTCAGAATTGTATACATTTTCGCACGCCATCTGCCAGGAGGCCGGCATGCAGGCCGTGCGAGAGAACAGGTACACTCAACGCCTAACATGTCAATACACTTGCACCTTACTCCATTGTAATAAGGTTCAGAATTGTATACATTTTCGCACGCCATCTGCCAGGAGGCCGGCATGCAGGCCGTGCGAGAGAACAGGTACACTCAACGCCTAACATGTCAATACACTTGCACCTTACTCCATTGTAATAAGGTTCAGAATTGTATACATTTTCGCACGCCATCTGCCAGGAGGCCGGCATGCAGGCCGTGCGAGAGAACAGGTACACTCAACGCCTAACATGTCAATACACTTGCACCTTACTCCATTGTAATAAGGTTCAGAATTGTATACATTTTCGCACGCCATCTGCCAGGAGGCCGGCATGCAGGCCGTGCGAGAGAACAGGTACACTCAACGCCTAACATGTCAATACACTTGCACCTTACTCCATTGTAATAAGGTTCAGAATTGTATACATTTTCGCACGCCATCTGCCAGGAGGCCGGCATGCAGGCCGTGCGAGAGAACAGGTACAATCAACGCCTAACATGTCAATACACTTGCACCTTACTCCATTGTAATAAGGTTCAGAATTGTATACATTTTCGCACGCCATCTGCCAGGAGGCCGGCATGCAGGCCGTGCGAGAGAACAGGTACACTCAACGCCTAACATGTCAATACACTTGCACCTTACTCCATTGTAATAAGGTTCAGAATTGTATACATTTTCGCACGCCATCTGCCAGGAGGCCGGCATGCAGGCCGTGCGAGAGAACAGGTACACTCAACGCCTAACATGTCAATACACTTGCACCTTACTCCATTGTAATAAGGTTCAGAATTGTATACATTTTCGCACGCCATCTGCCAGGAGGCCGGCATGCAGGCCGTGCGAGAGAACAGGTACAATCAACGCCTAACATGTCAATACACTTGCACCTTACTCCATTGTAATAAGGTTCAGAATTGTATACATTTTCGCACGCCATCTGCCAGGAGGCCGGCATGCAGGCCGTGCGAGAGAACAGGTACACTCAACGCCTAACATGTCAATACACTTGCACCTTACTCCATTGTAATAAGGTTCAGAATTGTATACATTTTCGCACGCCATCTGCCAGGAGGCCGGCATGCAGGCCGTGCGAGAGAACAGGTACACTCAACGCCTAACATGTCAATACACTTGCACCTTACTCCATTGTAATAAGGTTCAGAATTGTATACATTTTCGCACGCCATCTGCCAGGAGGCCGACATGCAGGCCGTGCGAGAGAACAGGTACTCAACGTCTAACATATCAACACACTTGCACCTTACTCCATTGTAATAAGGTTCAGAATTGTATACATTTTCGCACGCCATCTGCCAGGAGGCCGGCATGCAGGCCGTGCGAGAGAACAGGTACTCAACGCCTAACATATCAACACACTTTTACACCTTACTCCATTGTGATAAGGTTCAAAATTGTATACATATAGTCTGGCCAGCCAACTAACGCAGTAGCAATGTACAGCGAACAAAAGTATGACAACACTAAGAATCAGTGAAAAAAGCAGCAATAATCATCAAATTTTATGTTTTTAATTTTAGTTGGTATTTCCGCCCCTTTCGTTAGATGACATTTACGGTGTGTAAAAAGGGGACGGATATATTTCGACTGATCTGTCATCAACTGCAACAGGTAATCTGGTTGAGGCAATTGACATATGCCTTAAAAATGAATTTAAATTTAATTGGGAACGTTGCAGGAGTTCTATCTCACTCGCACTTAAGATGAGAGAGTGAAATGCACTAGAACCAAATTCAATGTGAATTTAAATGTTCGTCATGAAATACGATGTCTCATCACAAAGGGTTGCCACATGTATGTATTTTGAATTTGCCGCGCGTTTCTACTGACAGAAATGGTTTGCCAGACTATATTTTCGCAGGCGTCCGGTGTTTTTATCCAGTAGCCCCGTACATAGTGCATCCTTTTCAACCAATAGCCTAGTAGATTTTAAATTTTATTTCACACCACCTATTCGTATACGGGCTTTTTCTTCCCTGCCAGGAGGGAACAAATGGGACCTTGCAAATTTCTGTTCTAGGACATTTGTTTTATTCAACCAGTCCGTCATTACAAACAAATTTCTCATTAAATTAATAGATTCATTGTTATCAGGAAGCACACTAGTCACCAAGTACATATTATAAAGTTAAAATAAATATGATTCATCAATAAAATAATATTTTCCTCTAAGGTGTGAAAAGCAATATATGTCACATAGGAGCAAAACTATTTTCACCTTGGGCATTAACACTTGAATCCCTCACTACGCTCAGGAGTCTATAATAGAATCCCTAGCTACGCTCTGGATTCTATTATAGACTCCATCGCTTCGTTTGGGATTCAATACACGCCCTCGCCGTAAATATTTCATTTTGCTCCCTTGTTACACGATCTACTATTAACTATTCAATATTTCCTTAATGTTGAAATGCTCAAACGTAATCACATTATTTTCTGTTGCTTCCTTCAGGTATATAGTCCTGCCTAAAGACTTTGAAAAGGGATACAAGAACAATATCAAGAAGGATGAAAGTGAATACGAATTCTACAAATAGCTGTTAATATTGTATTGTGCTATTGTCTAAAAGTAATTAACTCCAAGTAAAAACTTATGTCACTTAAATCAAGTTGTATTTTTTTACCTTCAATATAAGACCAACCCCATCATACTTAAAACTCATTTGTCCTCAATCTTACCTTTCTGTGTAGGTACATATTCAAAATGTACAGATTTTTTAAATAAGTTTAACCTTTTTGACGCTTTGCCAAATGTCAATGCACTCATTCTTACTTCTTACGCCAAACCAATAATGAGTAGAATAAAACGTATGGTACAGTCAGCGTCATATAGTTGGTAGCATTCAAAATAGTCAAATAGTTCGGTACACCATACAAACTATGGTGTACCGAACTATTTGACTACTTTGAATGCGACCAATAGTTGGTCGATGACGCTGACTGTATCTTAGTTATGGCCGATATATCCGTCGTTGGCGTTGAAACCGGTGCAGATATATCCGTCGTCGGCGTCGAAAAGGACATAATCTTAATATGTATAAACTTATAATTAAATACAATCTTGGACGGAACTGCTAATTGTGACGGCGACATAACAACGAGTAAATGCCGGCTGGATAAAGTGGCGATCGTTGTCAGGTGTACTCGATCGTAGGATGCCTATTAAAACCAAAGGGCAGGTATTTAAAACCTGCGTTAGACCCGTTATGCTCTATGGTGCAGAGTACTGGACATCCAATCGAGAGCATGTATCCAAACTCCATGTCACCGAGATGAAAATGCTTCGATGGGCCCGGTGGTGTGACCAAATTGGACAGGATCAGAAATGAACATGTTAGAGGGAGCTTTAAAGTCAGATCTATACCAGACAAGAAAGTCAGCTCCGGTGGTACGGGCCTGTGATGCGTTGGGAAGAAGACCATCCTGTTAAAATCGGCGTAGGAAAACGACCACGAGTACGCCCAAAAGCTACTTGGTGGAGAAACCTAGAAAAAATATTTTTATCAAAGATGACATAAATGACTGAGACTGAGCCAAATGGCGCAAACATATTCAGAGGGCCGACCCCAAATGGGAAGAGGCACGGAGAAAGAAGAGATGTATACACTTATAATTAGTTTTTCGTATCTTTCTTTAGGATCTTGGACAGCAATAAAACATAATTTTTCTCAAAATCTATATTTCATAACAATCTTATAACAATGTGATATCATAATTTTACAAAATATTTGGCATATACCTTACATAAATTTGAAATTGATACAAATAAATTATGACATTCTGATGAATAACATCATGTCGCAAGAAGATGAAATACTTTGTGATGAAAATCTATTTCAACATGATTGTATAAATACGAGCAGCAATATTAAATAACAAATGTAAGGTGCATTCAACGTGCTTTCAACAATCTAGGCTGTGTTAAGGCACTAAGTCTAGGTAAGGCTCTAGTCTATCGTAACATCTAGCTGCCTACGCTTTCGATATTACATTTATCGTTTAGTCACAACTCTAGCTTTCTAATTCACACATAATATTTTGTTAGTAGTGTTACTCATTAAACATATAGGCCAAATTGTGGTTTGTATGTACCAAAAAATATCACTTAGTGAACAGCAATCGTCCAGAGGCTAGGCTATGATGACAACTTACCACAAGGCAGTCCGTACGACTGTTGATCAATTCAGTAATTAATCATAAAATTTAGTTTGTACTAGAGTTTGTACAAGACCTCAAAAATCTGGCAAGTTGGAACATATTTGTAAAAATATCTAGCAGGCCAAGGTTCATTAAGATAAACATATCATAATCAGGTTCAATGACATCACAGTTTTAAGGCCGAATCGATATAAGTTATCCTAACTTACGTAAAATACCTATGGAGGAGTGGAAAGGAAAGGTATTTGTGACTGTGTTTTATTATTATACCTAATAAAACAGGAAACTTATTGGATACGATTGAATCCCTATCATTTTTTTAATTTTAATAAGATATGTAAAGGAATAATAAATATGTAAAGATTTTTATTAGCTGCCTCTTGATTACCAGGGCACTAGATTCATGAGAAGATTTGATTTGTTGCATTAGAACCCCATGAGATATTGGGCGCAGGCTTATGTCTAAAAGGCCGTTTTGTAAATTTGATTTTACATATCAAGTATAAAGTTGAATATAAAAATAATAAAATATAATTTAAAACACACTTTCCGGAATGTAGAAAATTAATCGATGTTTTTAACTTCCGATTAAGAATAATATCCACTAATATCGATTTAATTTAGGGAGTTAAGTACAATAGCAGCCGTCTTGCTACTTAATAATACTGATTCATTTTTGTCATCTTCTAAGATACTAATTTTAAAACATTGTATAACAAGACACGATTCGGTAAGAACCTAGATAAGTGTAAAAGGCTTGTTTTAAGTCATTAAGGTATGAATATAATATTAGATTATAGTGCAAGAAAGCATTAAGCCATGTCCAAATACGCGCGACATAGTCGACCGCGACAAACCGTTAAACATTGTATGTATTTTGAGCTGCCTCGAACAGCTAACACGTCCACATTACGCTGTCTATAAGGAGTTAGTTCATAAGTAATACAGATGCAAACATTGCTATTCAAATAACTATAAATTAGGTGTTTATTGAATACATTCTTAGTCTAATCAGCAGTCAGTGTTAAGTCAAACACCGAACTTCCCGTAGGTACCACATGGCGACCCTGTCAGGATACTGTGGACATATGTGGCGAGCGACTTGCTGCACTTATCTGGACACGGCTTTATAATAGGGATGTAACGAATATTCGCATTCGCATCCGTACAATTCAATGCGAATATTATTAGTGCATTTTTTTAAGAAAAATATTGAAAAAGTAATTACAATCATGTCAAACTGCTTTCAATTCTTCATGAAAAACATATAATTCACGTTTGATGATTCCGAATATATTCCAGTTAAAAGAACATAGAAGGTTGATAGTACTAAGTATATAAAATAAAATTCGTTTTCTTCACGTTCGGTTAAAAATATCACACCTGAATCATTCAACTACTACAACTATCCTTGTGCCAAGGTCATTGACCCCATATTCGCATTCGTATTCGCGAATATTCAAAAAACATTATTCGTTACATCTCTACTTTAGGCACTGGTCCCACCAAAAGCGAGTAAGCGAGTAGCATTACATTGCGGTTTGTCGAGGTATAGAGTGATCGATCGACCTTTCAAGGCCCGCGATGTAATGCTACTCGCTTAACTTTACTCGCTTACTCGCCGCCGGTGGGACGAGTGCCTTATAATATAACCCCACTAGAAAATGATGTATAGAAACGTGATAATATTACTTAACGCTTATAGGCATACGCATAAATCTACATCTACAACAAACATGTATATCCAACAATTTTATGGCATAAAAAACATGATAAATATATTTTCAACGGTATATCGATTACATGTTCAAGAAAATAGAAACAAAAGGAATGTATTCCATATAGTAATGGATCGGCAATGGAATGACTTCACTGGAAGAATACGCGGAAATTACGTATTTGCAAATTTGTAAATTGCCGCGATAATTATACAATAAAACGGGTGGTAAGTATCGGGTGTTTTTATGTTATTTAACAGGACATTATAAATAAATAAATAAACTAAAAACACGCGAAACATCCGTTTTATTGTATCATTAACAGTTAAAGATATTAAAACATTATAGAAAATCGTTAAAAAAGCGATAACTTATCATACAATTATTTTATTTCGAGTTGATTTCGCATTGTCATTTCATCGTATGTTGATACTTTTATAGTACTAACTGGGCATTCAATGTACTTTGTTGCTTCTGTTTAATCACAAACATATATTTCAGTTATATGATTAAAATCGTGCACAATATAATACAACAATTTAAATCTATACGTAATTCCCGCTTACGATAGTTCAAATGAGTGACGTAACGATTATTTTGTACAAAAAAAACTTAAATTACTCTTTACAAGTTGCATGTAACAACTTTGGTTTGTCATGATCATTGTGGAACTAAATGCAAGAAGCTGGGAGCTCTACGTCACTTCGATAAAATAAATACGTCTTTTTCGCGTCGAACTGGTGGGCATCTGGTTAGTCGTTAGGAATATCTTAATTACCTGAAAAAGAGACCATCATGAATTTTGTGCTTCGTCGTCGTCAGTCGGACAGGTGTCTAATTATTTGTACACGATAAAAAGTAGCTTGTGCATACTGGGGCATTTACTGGGTCGTAACCAGAGATGATTTGGAACCACTCCCGCTGGTTGCGCCCCATTGGTTGGGAAGCCCTGTACTATATTGTTATAGTCAATGGTATTTCAAGCAAGCGCATTGCGATATTAAAGTAGTCCCATAAAACCCCTCTAGCTACGGCCCTGAGCATTTAAGATGCAAGTTAATTTTTCTAGATAACGGTTTAAAGTGGTTCAGTTATTTGAGCATGTATAAGCAAGTTTCGTGTTATTTGCATAACTGAAGCAATTATAGGTGCTAGTCGGGGCGAGAGTCACACTTATGACCCTCCCTTACTCAGGTGCGGGCGCTCCGGCGAAAGTAGGCTGTAGCTGCCGGGGGGCGTCGTGGTATAATGCTCGCGACCCCATAACGTCCCCAAGAAAACCAATGCGGGAAATGACGCGTCTCCACCAAGCGCACGCGCTCGCGCGGCGCAGGAAGGGGTGCTGCAGTACTGTAGCTGCCGGGTCGCGTACTAGTGCGCTCTCTATGTGTAGTGTGTAGTATGTTAGTGTATGCGTGTAGTACAGTACTGCAGTATACTCACACTCGACGGGCGGCATGAGCGGCACGAGCAGCGCGGGCGGGCCGGCGCGGCGCAGGAAAGGGTGCTGCAGTAAGCGCGCGGCGGGGAGGCGCTGCGCCGGGTCGCGTACTAGTGCGCTCTCTATGTGTAGTGTGTAGTATGTTAGTGTATGCGTGTAGTACAGTACTGCAGTATACTCACACTCGACGGGCGGCATGAGCGGCACGAGCAGCGCGGGCGGGCCGGCGCGGCGCAGGAAGGGGTGCTGCAGTAAGCGCGCGGCGGGGAGGCGCTGCGCCGGGTCGCGTACTAGTGCGCTCTCTATGTGTAGTGTGTAGTATGTTAGTGTATGCGTGTAGTACAGTACTGCAGTATACTCACACTCGACGGGCGGCATGAGCGGCACGAGCAGCGCGGGCGGGCCGGCGCGGCGCAGGAAGGGGTGCTGCAGTAAGCGCGCGGCGGGGAGGCGCTGCGCCGGGTCGCGTACTAGTGCGCTCTCTATGTGTAGTGTGTAGTATGTTAGTGTATGCGTGTAGTACAGCACTGCAGTATACTCACACTCGACGGGCGGCATGAGCGGCACGAGCAGCGCGGGCGGGCCGGCGCGGCGCAGGAAGGGGTGCTGCAGTAAGCGCGCGGCGGGGAGGCGCTGCGCCGGGTCGCGTACTAGTGCGCTCTCTATGTGTAGTGTGTAGTATGTTAGTGTATGCGTGTAGTACAGTACTGCAGTATACTCACACTCGACGGGCGGCATGAGCGGCACGAGCAGCGCGGGCGGGCCGGCGCGGCGCAGGAAGGGGTGCTGCAGTAAGCGCGCGGCGGGGAGGCGCTGCGCCGGGTCGCGTACTAGTGCGCTCTCTATGTGTAGTGTGTAGTATGTTAGTGTATGCGTGTAGTACAGCACTGCAGTATACTCACACTCGACGGGCGGCATGAGCGGCACGAGCAGCGCGGGCGGGCCGGCGCGGCGCAGGAAGGGGTGCTGCAGTAAGCGCGCGGCGGGGAGGCGCTGCGCCGGGTCGCGTACTAGTGCGCTCTCTATGTGTAGTGTGTAGTATGTTAGTGTATGCGTGTAGTACAGCACTGCAGTATACTCACACTCGACGGGCGGCATGAGCGGCACGAGCAGCGCGGGCGGGCCGGCGCGGCGCAGGAAGGGGTGCTGCAGTAAGCGCGCGGCGGGGAGGCGCTGCGCCGGGTCGCGTACTAGTGCGCTCTCTATGTGTAGTGTGTAGTATGTTAGTGTATGCGTGTAGTACAGTACTGCAGTATACTCACACTCGACGGGCGGCATGAGCGGCACGAGCAGCGCGGGCGGGCCGGCGCGGCGCAGGAAGGGGTGCTGCAGTAAGCGCGCGGCGGGGAGGCGCTGCGCCGGGTCGCGTACTAGTGCGCTCTCTATGTGTAGTGTGTAGTATGTTAGTGTATGCGTGTAGTACAGTACTGCAGTATACTCACACTCGACGGGCGGCATGAGCGGCACGAGCAGCGCGGGCGGGCCGGCGCGGCGCAGGAAGGGGTGCTGCAGTAAGCGCGCGGCGGGGAGGCGCTGCGCCGGGTCGCGTACTAGTGCGCTCTCTATGTGTAGTGTGTAGTATGTTAGTGTATGCGTGTAGTACAGTACTGCAGTATACTCACACTCGACGGGCGGCATGAGCGGCACGAGCAGCGCGGGCGGGCCGGCGCGGCGCAGGAAGGGGTGCTGCAGTAAGCGCGCGGCGGGGAGGCGCTGCGCCGGGTCGCGTACTAGTGCGCTCTCTATGTGTAGTGTGTAGTATGTTAGTGTATGCGTGTAGTACAGTACTGCAGTATACTCACACTCGACGGGCGGCATGAGCGGCACGAGCAGCGCGGGCGGGCCGGCGCGGCGCAGGAAGGGGTGCTGCAGTAAGCGCGCGGCGGGGAGGCGCTGCGCCGGGTCGCGTACTAGTGCGCTCTCTATGTGTAGTGTGTAGTATGTTAGTGTATGCGTGTAGTACAGTACTGCAGTATACTCACACTCGACGGGCGGCATGAGCGGCACGAGCAGCGCGGGCGGGCCGGCGCGGCGCAGGAAGGGGTGCTGCAGTAAGCGCGCGGCGGGGAGGCGCTGCGCCGGGTCGCGTACTAGTGCGCTCTCTATGTGTAGTGTGTAGTATGTTAGTGTATGCGTGTAGTACAGTACTGCAGTATACTCACACTCGACGGGCGGCTTGAGCGGCACGAGCAGCGCGGGCGGGCCGGCGCGGCGCAGGAAGGGGTGCTGCAGTAAGCGCGCGGCGGGGAGGCGCTGCGCCGGGTCGCGTACTAGTGCGCTCTCTATGTGTAGTGTGTAGTATGTTAGTGTATGCGTGTAGTACAGTACTGCAGTATACTCACACTCGACGGGCGGCATGAGCGGCACGAGCAGCGCGGGCGGGCCGGCGCGGCGCAGGAAGGGGTGCTGCAGTAAGCGCGCGGCGGGGAGGCGCTGCGCCGGGTCGCGTACTAGTGCGCTCTCTATGTGTAGTGTGTAGTATGTTAGTGTATGCGTGTAGTACAGTACTGCAGTATACTCACACTCGACGGGCGGCATGAGCGGCACGAGCAGCGCGGGCGGGCCGGCGCGGCGCAGGAAGGGGTGCTGCAGTAAGCGCGCGGCGGGGAGGCGCTGCGCCGGGTCGCGTACTAGTGCGCTTTCTATGTGTAGTGTGTAGTATGTTAGTGTATGCGTGTAGTACAGTACTGCAGTATACTCACACTCGACGGGCGGCATGAGCGGCACGAGCAGCGCGGGCGGGCCGGCGCGGCGCAGGAAGGGGTGCTGCAGTAAGCGCGCGGCGGGGAGGCGCTGCGCCGGGTCGCGTACTAGTGCGCTCTCTATGTGTAGTGTGTAGTATGTTACTGTATGCGTGTAGTACAGTACTGCAGTATACTCACACTCGACGGGCGGCATGAGCGGCACGAGCAGCGCGGGCGGGCCGGCGCGGCGCAGGAAGGGGTGCTGCAGTAAGCGCGCGGCGGGGAGGCGCTGCGCCGGGTCGCGTACTAGTGCGCTCTCTATGTGTAGTGTGTAGTATGTTAGTGTATGCGTGTAGTACAGCACTGCAGTATACTCACACTCGACGGGCGGCATGAGCGGCACGAGCAGCGCGGGCGGGCCGGCGCGGCGCAGGAAGGGGTGCTGCAGTAAGCGCGCGGCGGGGAGGCGCTGCGCCGGGTCGCGTACTAGTGCGCTCTCTATGTGTAGTGTGTAGTATGTTAGTGTATGCGTGTAGTACAGCACTGCAGTATACTCACACTCGACGGGCGGCATGAGCGGCACGAGCAGCGCGGGCGGGCCGGCGCGGCGCAGGAAGGGGTGCTGCAGTAAGCGCGCGGCGGGGAGGCGCTGCGCCGGGTCGCGTACTAGTGCGCTCTCTATGTGTAGTGTGTAGTATGTTAGTGTATGCGTGTAGTACAGCACTGCAGTATACTCACACTCGACGGGCGGCATGAGCGGCACGAGCAGCGCGGGCGGGCCGGCGCGGCGCAGGAAGGGGTGCTGCAGTAAGCGCGCGGCGGGGAGGCGCTGCGCCGGGTCGCGTACTAGTGCGCTCTCTATGTGTAGTGTGTAGTATGTTAGTGTATGCGTGTAGTACAGTACTGCAGTATACTCACACTCGACGGGCGGCATGAGCGGCACGAGCAGCGCGGGCGGGCCGGCGCGGCGCAGGAAGGGGTGCTGCAGTAAGCGCGCGGCGGGGAGGCGCTGCGCCGGGTCGCGTACTAGTGCGCTCTCTATGTGTAGTGTGTAGTATGTTAGTGTATGCGTGTAGTACAGTACTGCAGTATACTCACACTCGACGGGCGGCATGAGCGGCACGAGCAGCGCGGGCGGGCCGGCGCGGCGCAGGAAGGGGTGCTGCAGTAAGCGCGCGGCGGGGAGGCGCTGCGCCGGGTCGCGTACTAGTGCGCTCTCTATGTGTAGTGTGTAGTATGTTAGTGTATGCGTGTAGTACAGCACTGCAGTATACTCACACTCGACGGGCGGCATGAGCGGCACGAGCAGCGCGGGCGGGCCGGCGCGGCGCAGGAAGGGGTGCTGCAGTAAGCGCGCGGCGGGGAGGCGCTGCGCCGGGTCGCGTACTAGTGCGCTCTCTATGTGTAGTGTGTAGTATGTTAGTGTATGCGTGTAGTACAGCACTGCAGTATACTCACACTCGACGGGCGGCATGAGCGGCACGAGCAGCGCGGGCGGGCCGGCGCGGCGCAGGAAGGGGTGCTGCAGTAAGCGCGCGGCGGGGAGGCGCTGCGCCGGGTCGCGTACTAGTGCGCTCTCTATGTGTAGTGTGTAGTATGTTAGTGTATGCGTGTAGTACAGTACTGCAGTATACTCACACTCGACGGGCGGCATGAGCGGCACGAGCAGCGCGGGCGGGCCGGCGCGGCGCAGGAAGGGGTGCTGCAGTAAGCGCGCGGCGGGGAGGCGCTGCGCCGGGTCGCGTACTAGTGCGCTCTCTATGTGTAGTGTGTAGTATGTTAGTGTATGCGTGTAGTACAGTACTGCAGTATACTCACACTCGACGGGCGGCATGAGCGGCACGAGCAGCGCGGGCGGGCCGGCGCGGCGCAGGAAGGGGTGCTGCAGTAAGCGCGCGGCGGGGAGGCGCTGCGCCGGGTCGCGTACTAGTGCGCTCTCTATGTGTAGTGTGTAGTATGTTAGTGTATGCGTGTAGTACAGTACTGCAGTATACTCACACTCGACGGGCGGCATGAGCGGCACGAGCAGCGCGGGCGGGCCGGCGCGGCGCAGGAAGGGGTGCTGCAGTAAGCGCGCGGCGGGGAGGCGCTGCGCCGGGTCGCGTACTAGTGCGCTCTCTATGTGTAGTGTGTAGTATGTTAGTGTATGCGTGTAGTACAGTACTGCAGTATACTCACACTCGACGGGCGGCATGAGCGGCACGAGCAGCGCGGGCGGGCCGGCGCGGCGCAGGAAGGGGTGCTGCAGTAAGCGCGCGGCGGGGAGGCGCTGCGCCGGGTCGCGTACTAGTGCGCTCTCTATGTGTAGTGTGTAGTATGTTAGTGTATGCGTGTAGTACAGTACTGCAGTATACTCACACTCGACGGGCGGCATGAGCGGCACGAGCAGCGCGGGCGGGCCGGCGCGGCGCAGGAAGGGGTGCTGCAGTAAGCGCGCGGCGGGGAGGCGCTGCGCCGGGTCGCGTACTAGTGCGCTCTCTATGTGTAGTGTGTAGTATGTTAGTGTATGCGTGTAGTACAGTACTGCAGTATACTCACACTCGACGGGCGGCATGAGCGGCACGAGCAGCGCGGGCGGGCCGGCGCGGCGCAGGAAGGGGTGCTGCAGTAAGCGCGCGGCGGGGAGGCGCTGCGCCGGGTCGCGTACTAGTGCGCTCTCTATGTGTAGTGTGTAGTATGTTAGTGTATGCGTGTAGTACAGTACTGCAGTATACTCACACTCGACGGGCGGCATGAGCGGCACGAGCAGCGCGGGCGGGCCGGCGCGGCGCAGGAAGGGGTGCTGCAGTAAGCGCGCGGCGGGGAGGCGCTGCGCCGGGTCGCGTACTAGTGCGCTCTCTATGTGTAGTGTGTAGTATGTTAGTGTATGCGTGTAGTACAGTACTGCAGTATACTCACACTCGACGGGCGGCATGAGCGGCACGAGCAGCGCGGGCGGGCCGGCGCGGCGCAGGAAGGGGTGCTGCAGTAAGCGCGCGGCGGGGAGGCGCTGCGCCGGGTCGCGTACTAGTGCGCTCTCTATGTGTAGTGTGTAGTATGTTAGTGTATGCGTGTAGTACAGTACTGCAGTATACTCACACTCGACGGGCGGCATGAGCGGCACGAGCAGCGCGGGCGGGCCGGCGCGGCGCAGGAAGGGGTGCTGCAGTAAGCGCGCGGCGGGGAGGCGCTGCGCCGGGTCGCGTACTAGTGCGCTCTCTATGTGTAGTGTGTAGTATGTTAGTGTATGCGTGTAGTACAGTACTGCAGTATACTCACACTCGACGGGCGGCATGAGCGGCACGAGCAGCGCGGGCGGGCCGGCGCGGCGCAGGAAGGGGTGCTGCAGTAAGCGCGCGGCGGGGAGGCGCTGCGCCGGGTCGCGTACTAGTGCGCTCTCTATGTGTAGTGTGTAGTATGTTAGTGTATGCGTGTAGTACAGTACTGCAGTATACTCACACTCGACGGGCGGCATGAGCGGCACGAGCAGCGCGGGCGGGCCGGCGCGGCGCAGGAAGGGGTGCTGCAGTAAGCGCGCGGCGGGGAGGCGCTGCGCCGGGTCGCGTACTAGTGCGCTCTCTATGTGTAGTGTGTAGTATGTTAGTGTATGCGTGTAGTACAGTACTGCAGTATACTCACACTCGACGGGCGGCATGAGCGGCACGAGCAGCGCGGGCGGGCCGGCGCGGCGCAGGAAGGGGTGCTGCAGTAAGCGCGCGGCGGGGAGGCGCTGCGCCGGGTCGCGTACTAGTGCGCTCTCTATGTGTAGTGTGTAGTATGTTAGTGTATGCGTGTAGTACAGTACTGCAGTATACTCACACTCGACGGGCGGCATGAGCGGCACGAGCAGCGCGGGCGGGCCGGCGCGGCGCAGGAAGGGGTGCTGCAGTAAGCGCGCGGCGGGGAGGCGCTGCGCCGGGTCGCGTACTAGTGCGCTCTCTATGTGTAGTGTGTAGTATGTTAGTGTATGCGTGTAGTACAGTACTGCAGTATACTCACACTCGACGGGCGGCATGAGCGGCACGAGCAGCGCGGGCGGGCCGGCGCGGCGCAGGAAGGGGTGCTGCAGTAAGCGCGCGGCGGGGAGGCGCTGCGCCGGGTCGCGTACTAGTGCGCTCTCTATGTGTAGTGTGTAGTATGTTAGTGTATGCGTGTAGTACAGTACTGCAGTATACTCACACTCGACGGGCGGCATGAGCGGCACGAGCAGCGCGGGCGGGCCGGCGCGGCGCAGGAAGGGGTGCTGCAGTAAGCGCGCGGCGGGGAGGCGCTGCGCCGGGTCGCGTACTAGTGCGCTCTCTATGTGTAGTGTGTAGTATGTTAGTGTATGCGTGTAGTACAGTACTGCAGTATACTCACACTCGACGGGCGGCATGAGCGGCACGAGCAGCGCGGGCGGGCCGGCGCGGCGCAGGAAGGGGTGCTGCAGTAAGCGCGCGGCGGGGAGGCGCTGCGCCGGGTCGCGTACTAGTGCGCTCTCTATGTGTAGTGTGTAGTATGTTAGTGTATGCGTGTAGTACAGTACTGCAGTATACTCACACTCGACGGGCGGCATGAGCGGCACGAGCAGCGCGGGCGGGCCGGCGCGGCGCAGGAAGGGGTGCTGCAGTAAGCGCGCGGCGGGGAGGCGCTGCGCCGGGTCGCGTACTAGTGCGCTCTCTATGTGTAGTGTGTAGTATGTTAGTGTATGCGTGTAGTACAGTACTGCAGTATACTCACACTCGACGGGCGGCATGAGCGGCACGAGCAGCGCGGGCGGGCCGGCGCGGCGCAGGAAGGGGTGCTGCAGTAAGCGCGCGGCGGGGAGGCGCTGCGCCGGGTCGCGTACTAGTGCGCTCTCTATGTGTAGTGTGTAGTATGTTAGTGTATGCGTGTAGTACAGTACTGCAGTATACTCACACTCGACGGGCGGCATGAGCGGCACGAGCAGCGCGGGCGGGCCGGCGCGGCGCAGGAAGGGGTGCTGCAGTAAGCGCGCGGCGGGGAGGCGCTGCGCCGGGTCGCGTACTAGTGCGCTCTCTATGTGTAGTGTGTAGTATGTTAGTGTATGCGTGTAGTACAGTACTGCAGTATACTCACACTCGACGGGCGGCATGAGCGGCACGAGCAGCGCGGGCGGGCCGGCGCGGCGCAGGAAGGGGTGCTGCAGTAAGCGCGCGGCGGGGAGGCGCTGCGCCGGGTCGCGTACTAGTGCGCTCTCTATGTGTAGTGTGTAGTATGTTAGTGTATGCGTGTAGTACAGTACTGCAGTATACTCACACTCGACGGGCGGCATGAGCGGCACGAGCAGCGCGGGCGGGCCGGCGCGGCGCAGGAAGGGGTGCTGCAGTAAGCGCGCGGCGGGGAGGCGCTGCGCCGGGTCGCGTACTAGTGCGCTCTCTATGTGTAGTGTGTAGTATGTTAGTGTATGCGTGTAGTACAGTACTGCAGTATACTCACACTCGACGGGCGGCATGAGCGGCACGAGCAGCGCGGGCGGGCCGGCGCGGCGCAGGAAGGGGTGCTGCAGTAAGCGCGCGGCGGGGAGGCGCTGCGCCGGGTCGCGTACTAGTGCGCTCTCTATGTGTAGTGTGTAGTATGTTAGTGTATGCGTGTAGTACAGTACTGCAGTATACTCACACTCGACGGGCGGCATGAGCGGCACGAGCAGCGCGGGCGGGCCGGCGCGGCGCAGGAAGGGGTGCTGCAGTAAGCGCGCGGCGGGGAGGCGCTGCGCCGGGTCGCGTACTAGTGCGCTCTCTATGTGTAGTGTGTAGTATGTTAGTGTATGCGTGTAGTACAGTACTGCAGTATACTCACACTCGACGGGCGGCATGAGCGGCACGAGCAGCGCGGGCGGGCCGGCGCGGCGCAGGAAGGGGTGCTGCAGTAAGCGCGCGGCGGGGAGGCGCTGCGCCGGGTCGCGTACTAGTGCGCTCTCTATGTGTAGTGTGTAGTATGTTAGTGTATGCGTGTAGTACAGTACTGCAGTATACTCACACTCGACGGGCGGCATGAGCGGCACGAGCAGCGCGGGCGGGCCGGCGCGGCGCAGGAAGGGGTGCTGCAGTAAGCGCGCGGCGGGGAGGCGCTGCGCCGGGTCGCGTACTAGTGCGCTCTCTATGTGTAGTGTGTAGTATGTTAGTGTATGCGTGTAGTACAGTACTGCAGTATACTCACACTCGACGGGCGGCATGAGCGGCACGAGCAGCGCGGGCGGGCCGGCGCGGCGCAGGAAGGGGTGCTGCAGTAAGCGCGCGGCGGGGAGGCGCTGCGCCGGGTCGCGTACTAGTGCGCTCTCTATGTGTAGTGTGTAGTATGTTAGTGTATGCGTGTAGTACAGTACTGCAGTATACTCACACTCGACGGGCGGCATGAGCGGCACGAGCAGCGCGGGCGGGCCGGCGCGGCGCAGGAAGGGGTGCTGCAGTAAGCGCGCGGCGGGGAGGCGCTGCGCCGGGTCGCGTACTAGTGCGCTCTCTATGTGTAGTGTGTAGTATGTTAGTGTATGCGTGTAGTACAGTACTGCAGTATACTCACACTCGACGGGCGGCATGAGCGGCACGAGCAGCGCGGGCGGGCCGGCGCGGCGCAGGAAGGGGTGCTGCAATAAGCGCGCGGCGGGGAGGCGCTGCGCCGGGTCGCGTACTAGTGCGCTCTCTATGTGTAGTGTGTAGTATGTTAGTGTATGCGTGTAGTACAGTACTGCAGTATACTCACACTCGACGGGCGGCATGAGCGGCACGAGCAGCGCGGGCGGGCCGGCGCGGCGCAGGAAGGGGTGCTGCAGTAAGCGCGCGGCGGGGAGGCGCTGCGCCGGGTCGCGTACTAGTGCGCTCTCTATGTGTAGTGTGTAGTATGTTAGTGTATGCGTGTAGTACAGTACTGCAGTATACTCACACTCGACGGGCGGCATGAGCGGCACGAGCAGCGCGGGCGGGCCGGCGCGGCGCAGGAAGGGGTGCTGCAGTAAGCGCGCGGCGGGGAGGCGCTGCGCCGGGTCGCGTACTAGTGCGCTCTCTATGTGTAGTGTGTAGTATGTTAGTGTATGCGTGTAGTACAGTACTGCAGTATACTCACACTCGACGGGCGGCATGAGCGGCACGAGCAGCGCGGGCGGGCCGGCGCGGCGCAGGAAGGGGTGCTGCAGTAAGCGCGCGGCGGGGAGGCGCTGCGCCGGGTCGCGTACTAGTGCGCTCTCTATGTGTAGTGTGTAGTATGTTAGTGTATGCGTGTAGTACAGTACTGCAGTATACTCACACTCGACGGGCGGCATGAGCGGCACGAGCAGCGCGGGCGGGCCGGCGCGGCGCAGGAAGGGGTGCTGCAGTAAGCGCGCGGCGGGGAGGCGCTGCGCCGGGTCGCGTACTAGTGCGCTCTCTATGTGTAGTGTGTAGTATGTTAGTGTATGCGTGTAGTACAGTACTGCAGTATACTCACACTCGACGGGCGGCATGAGCGGCACGAGCAGCGCGGGCGGGCCGGCGCGGCGCAGGAAGGGGTGCTGCAGTAAGCGCGCGGCGGGGAGGCGCTGCGCCGGGTCGCGTACTAGTGCGCTCTCTATGAATGCGAGTAGGTCGGGTGGACATCGTGCGGCGCCACGTGGCCGCGGCGGTGGCATGTCGCGGATACGTCGCATGGCCTGTGGGAGAAAATATTTATTTATTCAACAGTGAAATACGCCGGTTTACATACAGGATAATAGCATTTTTAGTCAATCCGAAGGAGCTAGCTTAAAAGTTCGGCACATGATAAGCACCGCTTCACTTATTAGCTCGCCATCTACTAGGCGTCAACCATACTGCGCGCACGTGGACGCGGCGAGACACGGATGTCTCAGCAGGCCTATGAAACCCTCGCGCGGCCTCGGTAGGAGTATGCTGCCTGCTGGGCGCGAGCCGCCGGCGGACGGAGTAGGCAGTGAACTCGCGCGCTCACCGATGCACGTCGCTCCGCGCGCCGCCCGCGCTATAAGTTTTATTGTCCGACCGAAACATGTTTTTTTGCCGAAACCGAAACAGAAGGTTCGGCTCTGAATCCAGTTTTGACCGAAACAAAAAAAAAAAAATTTAGTTACATGTATGGAGCCCTAAAAATATTTTTTCTGCAAATTAACTACATAACTAAATAGCGGCATACAATATACACCTTATGTCTCAATTTGATTAAGATACTTTTTTATAGTTTCCGAGTAAAATGGTTGTGACATACGGACGGACGGACGGACAGACGGACATGACAAAACTATAAGGGTCCCGTTTTTGGCATTTTGGCAGATTAAGTACAATGCTGAAAGTTTCGGCGCGGCCAAAAGGTTCGGCCGTTTTTTGGCCGAAACCGAACCTTCGGTCGGACACTAATAATTTTTTGACAAAAATTACTTCTCCCTGTATTTATTATCTAATTATGTAAACCATCCCATCTTTATAGGGTTCCGTAGTCAACTACCCTTATAGTTTCGCCATGTCTGCCCGTCCGTCCGTCCGTCCGCGGATAATCTCAGTGACCGTTAGCACTGTAAAGCTGAAATTTGGTACTAATACGTAGATCAGTCACGCCGACAAAGTGGTAAAATAAAAAGTGGAAAAAAATGTTTTATTAGGGTACCTCCCCTATACGTAAAGTGGGGAGTGTTTTTTTTTTTCATTTCAACCCTAACGTGTGCTATATTGTTGGATAGGTATTTAAAAACCGGCCAAGTGCGAGTCCGACTCGCACACGGACACTAATAATTTTTTGACAAAAATTACTTCTCCCTGTATTTATTATCTAATTATGTAAACCATCCCATCTTTATAGGGTTCCGTAGTCAACTAGGAACCCTTATAGTTTCGCCATGTCTGCCCGTCCGTCCGTCCGTCCGCGGATAATCTCAGTGACCGTTAGCACTGTAAAGCTGAAATTTGGTACTAATACGTAGATCAGTCACGCCGACAAAGTGGTAAAATAAAAAGTGGAAAAAAATGTTTTATTAGGGTACCTCCCCTATACGTAAAGTGGGGAGTGTTTTTTTTTTTCATTTCAACCCTAACGTGTGCTATATTGTTGGATAGGTATTTAAAAACCGGCCAAGTGCGAGTCCGACTCGCACACGGACACTAATAATTTTTTGACAAAAATTACTTCTCCCTGTATTTATTATCTAATTATGTAAACCATCCCATCTTTATAGGGTTCCGTAGTCAACTAGGAACCCTTATAGTTTCGCCATGTCTGCCCGTCCGTCCGTCCGTCCGCGGATAATCTCAGTGACCGTTAGCACTGTAAAGCTGAAATTTGGTACTAATACGTAGATCAGTCACGCCGACAAAGTGGTAAAATAAAAAGTGGAAAAAAATGTTTTATTAGGGTACCTCCCCTATACGTAAAGTGGGGAGTGTTTTTTTTTTTCATTTCAACCCTAACGTGTGCTATATTGTTGGATAGGTATTTAAAAACCGGCCAAGTGCGAGTCGGACTCGCGCACCGAGGGTTCCGTACAAACCTGTAGGTATATAAGTAAAAGTTGACGTAGAAATTTGATTTTGCTACAGCTGAAAGGTATTATAGACCTGAGTATTTGATATGAATTTCAATTTAATACCTCTACGCTTTTACCAGGAAAAAGGTAGTAAGTTTAAAATTAAAAAAAATATTTTTTGTATGATTTTACTAAAAATGTCTACTTTTCGTAATTTTTCCTTTGTCTGTGCTATATGACATTTCTTCGTGCCAAGTTTCAAGTTTCTGAGTTTACGGGAAGTACCCTTTAGGTTTTGAGTTTCTTGCAAGTACTCAGTTTCAAAATATGCAACTTAAATTGCTATTTCTTTTGATTGCGTGGACATAAAAGTTTGGTTTTGCTACATCTGAAAGGTCCTATAGCCCTGAGTATTTGACATGAATTTCAATTTAATACCTCTACGCGTTTACGAGGAAAAAGGTAGTAAGTTTAAAATTTAAAAAAATATTTTTTGTATGGTTTTACTAAAAATGTCTACTTTTCGTAATTTTTCCTTTGTCTGTGATATATGACATTTCTTCGTACCAAGTTTCAAGTTTCTGAGTTTACGGGAAGTAGTACCCTTTAGGTTTTGAGTTTCTTGCAAGTACTCAGTTTCAAAATATGCAACTTAAATTGCTATTTCTTTTGATTGCGTTGACATAAAAGTTTGGTTTTGCTACATCTGAAAGGTCCTATAGCCCTGAGTATTTGACATGAATTTCAATTTATTACCTCCACGCGTTTACGAGGAAAAAGGTAGTAAGTTTAAAATTTAAAAAAATATTTTTTTGTATGATTTTACTAAAAATTTCTACTTTTTGTAATTTTTCCGTTGTCTATGCTATATGACGTTGCTTCGTGCCAAATTTCAAGTTTCTGAGTTCACGGGAAGTACCCCATAGGTTTTGTAGATTTGCAGCATAAACGACTGTATCTTTTGATTGCGTTGGCTTTTAAGTTTGATTTTTTCACAGCTCCAAGGGACAATAGACCTGAGTATTTGTAGACAGACAGACAGACAGACAGACAGACAGACAGACAGACAGACGGACAACAAAGTGATCCTATAAGGGTTCCGTTTTTTCCTTTCGAGGTACGGAACCCTAAAAATGAATAGGGGTTTACTAAAATCATTTTTTGATAATGTAAATATTTTCGGAAATAATCGCTCCAGAAGTAAAAAAAAAATGTGTCCCCCCCCCCTCTAACTTTTGAACCATAAGTTATAAAAATATGAAAAAAATCTCAAAAGTAGAACTTTATGAAAACTTTCTAGGAAAATTATTTTAACTTGATAGGTTGTATAGTTTTTGAAAAAAAAATACAAAATAATTTCTGAACTAAGTTTGTTTTAACCGTATAAGCAGGTGTTTATTGTACCTGTAATTTCTACAAAATCACAATGAAATGACGTGCTATGTGCGGAACCCTACACTGAGCGTGGCCCGACACGCTCTTGGCCGGTTTTTATGTATATTTTGTCTATATATCAATCTAAAACTATATCACAATTGTACAATTGAAAGAAAAATGGAAAAATTCACCGCGTCCAACTAGATTCGAACTTGCGACCTTTCGGAACACCGGTCCAATCGCTCTGACCAACTGAGCTATCGACGCATACTCAAACTCGGTGAATCTTTCCATTACTTCTTTCATTGCATACGTCAGAGGTCAGAGGGAGACGTGTAGCACTCCAGTAATGCCGACTAGTACTATAACTACGGTTAAAGATATTTTATTATCATAAGAATTACAAATTCACTTACACGAGAACACTTTATAAACTAGATTAAAACTTAAAGTTAAAACGTACAGTGCATAATTATAACATAACGCTTACTTATTACTTAAAAACACATGTGGGTAAGTTGACAATCAACATGCAAACTAGTTTTGTTGCTGTACGATATCGCGTCACCGGGTGCATAGCGATAACGAGCTAGAGTAACATTCACGTATAATATAACAACACAAGAAAAATGGATGCGGCATTATCGGTCTGTCTGAGCCGTAGGTAAGGTGTGCGTAGTTGCATATAATTTTTTTTTTTTAGGGTTCCGTACCTCGAAAGGAAAAAAACGGAACCCTTGTAGGATCACTTTGTTGTCCGTCTGTCTGTCTGTCTGTCTGTCAAGACCATTTTTCTCAGGAACGCGTCAAGCTGAAAATTATATCAAATACTCAGGTCTATTGTCCCTTGGAGCTGTGAAAAAATCAAACTTAAAAGCCAACGCAATCAAAAGATACAGTCGTTTATGCTGCAAATTTTAGAGTTTTTCGGCACTCGCAAAACCTACGGAGTACTTCCCGTGAACTCAGAAACTTGAAATTTGGCACGAAGCAACGTCATATGGCATAAACAATGGAAAAATTACAAAAAGTAGACATTTTTAGTAAAATCATACAAAAAAATATTTTTTTCAATTTAAAACTTACTACCTTTTTCCTCGTAAACGCGTGGAGGTATTAAATTGAAATTCATGTCAAATACTCAGGGCTATAGGACCTTTCATATGTAGCATAATCAAACTTTTATGTCAATGCAATCAAAAGAAATAGCAATTTAAGTCGCATATTTTGAAACTGAGTACTCGCAAGAAACTCAAAACCTAAAGGGTACTTCCCGTAAACTCAGAAACTTGAAACTTCTCACGAAGAAACTTCATATAGCACAAGCAAAGGAAAAATTACGAAAAGTAGACATTTTTAGTAAAATCATACAAAAAATATTTTTTTTTATTTTAAACTTACTACCTTTTTCCTCGTAAACGCGTAGAGGTATTAAATTGAAATTAGTTATAAACATACTACAACTTTTGCTTGTTATAGATTTGTACGGAACCCTCGGTGCGCGAGTCCTACTCGCACTTGGCCGGTTTTTTAATAATTAAATTATAGTTTTATTTTTATGTAACTCACTTGTAAGGGAGGCTCGTTGAAGAACGGCGGTTCCCCGTCAACCATCTCCACCATCATGATGCCGAGCGACCACACGTCCACCTCGGGGCCGTACGGCAACCGAGATATAACCTCGGGCGACATCCAGTAGGGAGTGCCGACAAGGGATTTGCGTTTTGGAAGCTCCTGAAAGGGAGATATGGGTTTATTATGGGAATTAATTAAAAGTTCGTAAAAAAATTTTTTTGGTCTGCAGAAAATTTGATGGTCAGCTTGGGTTAGATTAGACGAACCTTTTGCTGATCAACTAATTTTCCTGCTGACAATACCATCAGTTTTTTTTTCAAACCATTTAAATAATAAAACCCGTTTATTATCACCGAAAGTATGAAGAGACTATAGCAGTCTGACCGTTTCATTCAATAAAGTAATCGAGAAATTTTATAAAAGTAGACGCAAAAAGCGCCTATGTTATTTTTTTTTAATTTTGTGCGCTTTTTTATAGTTCAAAATCTGTAAGAATGAACTTTTGACACATCGCAATGCCCGTAGAACGTAAACGCGCAAGATACTTTGAAATTATAAACATAATTCCATAACGATTTTACAGCTTGTCATGTACGTAAACACAATATTTCACTTTTTATAAACATAACTTAATTAATGTTAAATTTTTTCATATTTTAGTTATTGAATATTTTACGATTACAATTTAGCATGCTAACAGTTACGGTCTACGCCTCCTTTTTTTTTAAATTTAGTGTTGTGACCATGTCTGCTGTTCCGATTCATATAACATTTCCGTAAGTCGATATAATCGATTAGGTATTCAATAGACAATATAAGACTTTCTTATCATATTGTATTAATTATGGAATTATTATAATACCATACATAATTAGTAGATAACAATAGGCATGATGACACATGTTGAATTATGCAATAAAATTTAGTTGATAGGATGCAAAATGATCAATATATCCAACTAAAGTGAAAATTTTAAATTCTATTGAAATGGCTCAAAGATATGAAGCTGCAAAATTTCTACGATTTTTTAAAGCGCGAAATTAAAAAAAACAATGATACCATTCGATTTTTAACATTTTACTGTAAAATAAATTGTATAGCAACCATATACAGAAACGCAACATTTTACTGTAAAAATAGAAATTTCATATTTTTTCCATACTTTAAACAGGGCGACTATGTGATCGTGACTTCACTTTTGCACTTCATTCTGTTAGGAGCGTTTTGAGAAACAAATGCAAATCTCGGACTTTAAGTCTCATTTCTGACTTTATATATTAGGCATAACTGCACACAACTCATCTCAACTCATATTCTCGGTGGAATCACTGACTTCCGAGTCACAGGCATCCGCCTAGTTCGGGAGACAGAGGCTCAGTTCCGGTGAAACTGTTTCAAACCTAATACATAAGTCTCTCTTAAGCTATTAGCCTACTGTGCAAATATTACTTACACTTGTATTAGGTTTAAGTCAATAAACATTATTCTTATTGTTATAATTTGTGATACAAAATATATAGGCATATATTTTGATCGAACTTTTATCGAACAAGAAAAAATCGGTTGTAGTAAAATCGATTCGAACAATTCATAAATAATCGCTAAATTTGACAAACGATACGTCTTAGCCCCATCACTAATGACGTCAATACTGAAGTGTCAAAAGTTCATTCTTACAGATTATGAACTATAGTGAGGACAAAGTAAAATTTTAATAAAAATAAAAACTACGAAGTCGTGTACTAAACCGCTCGAAATTTATAGTCTTGAAATTTTAAACATCATGTTTCCAAATCTAAAGCACCACTAAGAAAGGATTATTTGAAATTCAGCCTCTCTCAGGGGGGGAAACCAATTTGTAAATCCTAAACTTTTACGCAGTCGATCTCGCAGATTAATTATTTAGAACAACACAACTTGATCTGTTAATTTTGGTGCCGTTCAGAAATGCGGTGTATTTCTACAGTTAACTACAAGCAAAAAAATAAGTAAACGAATGAAATTACCTGAGAAACTTGAGCACAGAAACCAAAGTCGGATAGTTTGACCCTGCCGTCTGCGGTGAGGAGTATGGAGTCGGACTTGATGTCGCGGTGTATGACGCCTTGGCCGTGGAGGAACGCCAGAGCCTGAACAATAACAAAAAATAAATACAAATGATTTTGTCTAAAAGTTATCAACATAGCTCGGACATTTCATAGCAAAAATAAATATTGTATAGAACAAGATGCACACCTTTTGACACTTTTTGGTTTGTGATTATGAATGTAATATAGAAATATATTATTAAAATACTGTACATAATACGAATTTAATACATCTTGTTTTATTTCGGTGTTATACCTATTCGTTTTCCGACGTTTTTGCTATGAAATGTCCGAGCTGTGGTTATCAACTTTATCAGGCTCATGAAATGTTAACATTAACTGTAGAATATAGTGGAGTACGGGCACGCCTTTTTAACTTATAAAAATGACATAAATCAAAAGTCCGATTTTATTTTGTGACCTGTTAGAATACGGTAAGTACTAATAATACAAAATATTTTCTAACAATTGTTAGCATTGCGCTAGGTGTAATACATGTATTTGTTTGCTACACATAGAAAAGATTATGTAAGTTTTATTTTTCTCCACCATGCTATCGCTTTTTACTATTGCAGCATAACTTAACATTTTATAACGGTTTTGTCTAGAGCATATGTCGTTTTAGCCATTTGTAATTCGTTTAGAATTCAAGGTCACTTATATTTTGACAAATTGTTTTCGATTATGCTTACATAATCTATTGGCCAAACTGTTATAAAATGACAGATGATGTTGAAATAGTTGAACGCAATAGTATGGTAAAAGAAAATATATCTTTTATAATCTTTTCTTGTACTTATTAACAAATATCTATATAATGCCTAGCGCGACGTCAAAAACTGTTAGAAAATATTTTTTACTATAAGTAATCATATCATATTCTCTAACTAAAAAAGAAAATCGCACTTGTGAGTTAGCGAAGCTCAAAACTGTTCGCGTACTGTACTCATATACGATTTTAAGCCAACATGGTCATTAACATTACAAAAACCGCGCGAGTTAATAACTGCAAGTGTAGTGTGTCGTAACTATAATCGAGTTATAAGTGAGAATGCGGACGGTTGTAGTAGCAGTGACAACGGACGTAAAAAGCGAACTCGAAAGGGTAGATCGCTATGGTGTGTGGGTAGACCACAACTAACACTCGTAGAAACTTCAGTTACTCCGTGATAATGGCGCATGCAACTGTGCCGGAATATCGGAAACTCGACAAAACAAATACATATTTAAATATGTAGTTTTTATTAACTGTAGACATGAGTTAGGTCTTAAAATGTTTGAATCAAGTTTTTTTTTTTTCATATAATCGTTATACAATAATAGAGCTCTGCCCGCCATGTACTCCATGGATGTTGCAAATATTATATATCGCGGATCTTCCGCATCAATTTCAAAATCCGCATCCGCATCAAATCGATGCGGAGCTTATGCGGATGCAGATGTGGAAAAAGTCGGTACAGTTATTATATTGTTACATTTTTGTGATTCGTCGATCGAGCTCTGTCCTTAAAAAATATAATATTTGGGTTTTTTTTTGTGTAGCTAATCTTACATCCGCATCCGTATCCTCGGATTTGAGCCTTTTAATATACGAGCATCCGTAACATCCCTGATGTACTCCATCACGATCCAGAGCTCGTCGATGCAAAATTTCATTTCTCATGCTCTTAAAGTTCGTCTTAGTCGCTTTGTATGCGTTGTCGAGCGGGCGCCAGGCTCAATAGAGCCAAAAGCTGAAACAAACGCTAGGGGGAGAAAGAATTAGTTTACAACAATGTGATTATACCTTGAGACACTGTTTAGTGACGGTGGCGATCTGCTCGGGGTCCATGCGGGCCCGGGTGACGACGTCGGTGAGCGCGCCGCCCGCCATGTACTCCATCACCACCCACAGCTCGTCCCCCACCAGGTGCGACGCGTGCATCTCCACGATGTGCGGGTGCGGGTAGTCGCGCATTATCACCTGGGAACCACACACATATCTATTACTCAATCATCCTATAAATGAGCAATTTAACTAGTAGTCCGCCTCGAACCGAGAACTCGCGATTTGCTTGTACCCATTGTACAAGCGATAGAACACGCATAAGGAGGCAAAGTCTCTCCTTAGACTCAAAGGTTCAATGTCGCTCGTGAGCTTGGGATCGTCGACGATCCGCACAGCGCGCCTTTGCACCGAGTCAAAGGGCCCAAGCTGGTATCCAGGTGCTCCCGCCCAAAGGTGACAGCAGTACTCCATGTGGGGTCTGACTTGCGAATTGTAGAGTGTGTGTGCTTGCAAACGAGTTGACCAATATAACAAGACCCCTATGAAGATTGTTTTGCGGTTCTGGCTCTATTAACCCCTTGATCGATCCTGCTCATATACGAACTCTCAAATTATATATATCTTTGCTAAAACCCCAACAAATTTGATAAAGTTCAGAATAAACGTAACTAAATTTATCGCGGAACTAACATTCAAAATCAAAAAGCCATCGAAATGCACGGACTTCCCAGTAGCCAGCTGACAGTTGTTGTCTCTGTAAGAACTTCGCTTCACTGTGCTTCCTCGTTTGATTATACGACATAGCGGCGACTATTAGACGGAGAGCTAACCACGTCAGATATGACACAATAATAAGAGCAACGAAAACCCTCTAGTCAGTTTGCTATACAATTCTTATTTCTCAATCTGGACATCTGGCAGCAGTAAAGTGGTGGAGGTCAAAGAATGCAAACCACTTCAAGAAAACGGGAAACATGGGGGAAAGTAGTGCCAAACGACGTATGATGTAATTCATAGTTTGTTGCCTGCTGTTTTTGTTTCCGTAATAATATGTAATGTCTTTTGTTCTAATGTTAAAATATAGGCCGTCCTTTATAACTAAGACAACTTCGGCAGTTTATAACTATTTTCCAATTCTAAAATTTTCTAGTCTGTCACTCTGACCTTCAACCCTTTAAAAGCTGCCAGACCCCCGGATCTAGCAATAAGGATAGTATATCAATCTAACCAGACCGGTTTTGTTGCTCTCATTATTGTGTCATATCTGACGTGGCCAGCTCTAAGTCCATATTGTATCTAGCAGATCAAAGATTTTACAAAATTCTTTGGCTTACCAATATCTAGACTCAAAACGCCCTGGGAGAAACACAGCTCGTGAACTCACCACTTCGTTGAACAGCAACTCTCGCCGCTGCTGTTTCTTCAGGTTCATCATCTTGACGGCGACGCGGCGCCGGGTGCGCGAGTCGGTGGCGGCGCACACCACGCCCGTGGAGCCCTCGCCGATCTTGCTGAAGCCGGACAGGGTCGCGCGCGGGTCGCCCTCGCTCACTACTAGGCGGAGCGCTGCGCGGAACTTAATACAGAAACATTATTACAATATAATAATTTTAAACAAAAAATAACCGTCTTCACTTAGCCTCCACCTTTCCAAAAGCTCTGCTAAAAAATACTCAAATCAATATAGGTGTGCCTGTAATAGTTGAAGAAGAAGTTACAATGGGACCAACTGTGAAGTATACTCTTTCAAACAAAAAAAGAATGTTCGAAATCGGTCCAGCCGTCTTCAAATAATCGGTGATTTGCATCGAGATTGAATCACGGAAATTCGATCGAGATTGCGATTTGACGATAAATAAGTACTTTATAGGAGACATGCAACAAAATAACACGTTACAAGTTGCGACATACGCCACACCGCGTCATTAACGCAATGGGTTAAATTTAACTAGGAATTATCCAATTTCCTGTACTTAACCACTATTGAGTTGGAAGTTGGATGCACCTTGCAAACCGGTTTTGTTTGAATGAGGTGTACTGTGTAATTTTAATTTTGCAACTGTAATGGAGATATGAGATTGTTGCATTATAAAATGCATTGTTTATGTCGTTGTTTTATCTTAGTGATCAATGCACTGATCAAATAATACTAGGGATACACAATCAGCCCAAACAAAAGGCCCCACAATAGTGTCTAAGAACGACTCATGCAGCATTTTCTCTGACAGTCTTATTACGGTATATAGTACAGTACGCGAACAGTTTTGAGCTTCGATAACTCACAAGTGCGATTTTCTTTTTTGGTTAGAGAATATGATATGTATACTTATAGTAAAAAATATTTTCTAACAGTTTTTGACGTCGCGCTAGGTATTATACAGATATTTATTAATAACAACAACAAAAGATTATACAAGATATATTTTCCTTTGCCATATTATTGCATTCGACTATTTCAACATCATCTGTCATTTTATAACAGTTTGGTCAATAGATTATGTGAGCATAATCGAAAACAATTTGTCAAAACATAAGTAACCTTGAATTAAAAACGAATTACAAATGGCTAAGACGACATATGCTCTTGACAAAACCGTTATAAAATGTGAAGTTATGTTGCAATAGTAAAAAGCGATAGCCTGGTGGAGAAAAATAAGACTTACATAATCTTTTCTATGTGTAGCATACAAATATATGTATTATACCTAGCGCAATGTTAACAATTGTTAGAAAATATTTTTTATTATTAGTACTTAACGTATTCTAACAGGTCACAAAATAAAATCAGACTTGTGATTTATGTCATTTTTATAGGTTAAAAAGGCGTTCCCGTATTCCACTAATAACAGTAGCAAATTTTCACGACCCATATTTTCAGTAAATCTTGTTTGAGTATGTACATTCAGCATCAAAAGTAACTACGCAATCGAAGACGTCAAAAGCTCTTATTCCCCTTTAAAAAGGACTTTTGACGCCTTTGTTTGCGTAGTTACTTTTGATGCTGACTGTATCCTTTACATTATTGCTCGAAGGATCAATGTAAAAAAATATCTTGAATTCTACAAAGTGTTCCATTATATTTGGACTGGAAGATATCATTTCAACAGTAGGTTTTAGATTAAAGTGTGAGTTAAAATAAGACCGTGTGAAAGAGACAACATAAATGAGCTTATGTCAAGGTGCAAATATATCGGATATCCCTAAAACCAACGTCAATACTTAAAGGGCAGGTAGACCAGCTAAAGGGCTATCAGGTTAAGCAAATTTGGCCCTACTGAAAAGGCAGTTTTTGAGATATTGGCACTTTTATACCTGTATAATAAAGCTTAAAGTAGTAATTTTGCCAATAAATTGAAACAAAAATGCCATTTGCATTAGGGCCAAATTGCTTAATCTGATAGCCCATCAGCTGTTCTATAAACCCTTCGGGTAAAATTTGTAACCGGCCAGTCTTTAACCGTAATAAAACTGTCAGAGAAAATACCACAAGAGTCGTTTTTGCGGTACTGTGGTGGGGATATTTTTTTCGCTGATTGTGTATCCCTTGTATTATTTGATCGGTGTATCAACCCTTTAAGTCTTGGACATTGGTTTTGGGGACACCTGTATGGACAAACACAGGCTCTTCATATGACCTTATATACAAAAGAAGATCTTACATATTGCTAATACATTGATGAGAAGTTGGTCGCGAAAGTAACGCAAGGCACGACATAATTGTGTTTTTTATTACTATTGCAAATATTTAAATTGATTCATGTTACTCTAGCCCTGTAGAATAATTCACTGTGTCGCAGCGTAGTAGCTAAGTGTAGTTACCTGTTCGTGCGTCAACCTCAGCTCGTGTTTGGAGGCCGCGAGCGGCAGGTGCGCCGCCCCCGGCGCGTGCGCAGGTCGCGCGCCGTACGGTTCACCTGTTGGGTGGCGTATGGCTATAAATACACATGATAATATATTCAAAAGTATGGTTTGTAATTTTTACAATAACACCACATTAAATCAAAAAGTGTTCAAAGCAAAAATAATTTTAAAATGTTATTCGCGGTTTAGACTATGTATGCTTGTATATATGTATTTATTTATATATAGTGTACATGTATGTATTTGGTTAGGTATTTATTTTGTTATTATTTTATTTATAGAGATATTTTCGCTCATAGTATGTCCGTTTTCAAGAATAAGGTTCGGCAAATATTGTTTTGATAATAAGAAGTAAGCGATTATGTTATATTGTTAGTAACAGTTCTCTTTTTTTATGTTTCGATATTTTATTGGCGTGTAGTTCACAATTAAATATGTAACATTAGGTGTACAAATATTGTCTTCGGTTGCCGCGATAGTTATTCATGAAATAAAACAATTAAAAACGGATTTTATCGCGTGTATTGAGTTTAAATTACATCCCGACGTTTCAAACACTTTACAGCGTTCGTGGTCAACGGGTCGACTCGAACGCTGTAAAGTGTTTGAAACGTCGGGATGTAATTTAAACTCAATACACGCGATAAAATCCGTTTTTAATTGTTTTATTAGGTGTACAAATTTATAAATGTTTACGTAGTAATATAGGAAACTTTGGGCCTAATTTGTGTCTATTTTCGTAATGACTGTTTTTGTATATGGCTGTTTGTTTTCTAAATAAAAAAAACCGACCAAGAGCGTGTCGGGCCACGCTCAGTGTAGGGTTCCGTAGTTTTCCGTCCGTCACAGTAAGTGTTCCCACTTAAGAGTTAATAACACCGCCATGTAGGATATGATATGAGAGTTCTACGTACAGCGACATATATCGGCAAATTAAGTAAACTATTGCGCACGAGCTTAAAGTATGGAAGATGATTTTAATGGAATAATTCTTTATTGAGTGAACCGATTTTCACCGTTTTTACTTTATTTGAAAGCACGTCATTTCATTGTAATTTTGTACAAATTACAGGTACAATAAACACCTGCTTATACGGTTAAATTACAAACTTAGTTCAGAAATTATTTTGTAATTTTTTTTTCAAAAACTATTCATCCTATCAAGTTCAAAATAATTTTCCTAGAAAGTTTTTATGAAGTTCTACTTTTGAGATTTTTTTCATATTTTTAAAACTTATGGTTCAAAAGTTAGAGGGGGGGGGGACGCATATTTTTTTATTTCTGGAGCGATTATTTCCGAAAATATTTACATTATCGAAAAATGATTTTAGTAAACCCCTATTCATTTTTAAATACCTATCCAACAATATATCACACGTTAGGGTTGAAATGAAAAAAAAAATGACTCCCCACTTTACGTATAGGGGAGGTACCCTAATAAAAAAAAAATTTCCACTTTTTATTTTACCACTTTGTCGGCGTGATTGATATACATATTAGTACCAAATTTCAGCTTTCTAGTGCTAACGGTCACCGAGATTATCCGCGGACGGACGGACGGACGGGCAGACATGGCGAAACTATAAGGGTTCCTAGTTGACTACGGAATCACGAAAAAAAAAAAAATATTGCCGTTTTGTACAGCCAGTTATGTCTACCAGTTCTAATTCTCCCTCAACTGCTCAAAGGTTGACTGGAAGAGATCTCTTAAGGGATATGTCCGCCTTTGTAAATATATTATGTACTCTTTCTGTTGTATTTTTCTTTGTTGTACAATAAAGTATTATATTAATGATAGAATCTCTTATATAAATTCATGTAGTTAGAAGATGAATAGTGGGATAATATTGTTAGTATTCAATCATATTTTTGCACTTTCAATGATTTAGAAACAGCAAAAGCTTATGCCACAAAGAAGCATGCTTCACAATATATTATGTAGCTTTGCAGTTTAACACTTATGAAAGTACTGGCTTTTGCCCGCGACTTCGTCTGCGTATTAACATTCGCCATATGAAATTAATATAACGCCTTAGTAAAATCTAAGAGCAAATATTAATTTAGTGCATATGCTATTTCAAGTTAACAGTGAGCAACAATTGCAATACAAACTTCCACCCCCTTTTCACACCCTTAAGGCATGATTTCTGGGGTAAAAACTATCCTATGTCCTTCCCCAGGACTTAAACTACATTCATACCAAATGAAATATAAAATATTACCATGAAATATAAATAAAGTATAATGGGTGAAGGTATTATCCATACTAATATTATAAATGGGAAAGTGTGTGTGTTTGTTTGTTTGTCCGTCTTTCACGGCAAAACGGGGCGACGAATTGACGTGATTTTTTAAGTGACATAGGCTACTTTTTGTCTCTTTCTAACCTCCCACTTCCCTAAAATGGGGGGTGGAAGTTTGTATGGAGCATTCCGGGGGGCAAAGGGGAACCGTGTTACCCCGAATTTTACGCGAGCGAAGCCGCGGGCAAAAGCTAGTAATAAATATAACCAATATTTGTTTGAGTCTTAGGAAAAAGGTCCCACTTATGGACTTATTACTACCTAAAAGAACACAATATACTATCAATATTACACACTGAACTACGTAAATGAGCAAAAAACAAAAAACTATTCCAAAGACGACGCAGCCATCTTGAAGCTCAAACAATAACCTATATATACATATTAGTGAGAGAATAAAGTGTCATGTAAATCAACAAAGTGGGCCCTTTGACTAAACTGGTCCACATTTGATGATTCCAAGAAAGTACCATTTTGATATATTTTGGTTATTTGGTTGGTTTTTACTTATTGAAATAATATGAAATATTCCTTACCGATATGTGCATTATTTCCATTAAGCCCTCTGTGCATGCTACTATGGGACATCTGGTTCGGTGAGTGGTTGTGTTGATAAGGCACATTGGCATTCTGTACATTCTGGTAGGTCATGGTTGCATGGTGGTTGTCGTTCAGCTCCGACACAGGCCTCACTGTGGCCTCGTGGGTATGCTGAGCCCATTCCGTCGGTGATTCCGCAATTGCTTTGTTTAAAGTGTAATTGCTGTGGTCTCTTCGTAAACTGGGATACTGCTGCGGGGCTGGTGGTACAGGTGGGGACTCTTCAGGGACTGCTGGCGGAACATTAGGTTGGTTTCGGAAATCTCTTCTTATTCTCGGGGGACTGCTACTTCGTAATGAATTTGATCTTGCAACATTCGATGTTTTTGGTAGTATGACACCATTCTGCACTGGGTGTACTGGAAGGTTTGGTAGCACTTGCGATGGAGTGGAGATTAAAGAAGATACAGAGGCAGTTCGGTGGTCACCTCTTACTATTGTTTTTAAGTCTAGGATTTCCGTGGGGGTAATTTCTGAAGGATCTACCATAGGCAGTGGTCTATTTGTTGATTTCAGTATCTGTAAAATATAAATTATGGTTATCTATATCAAATTAATTAATTAATTAATAATTAATTAAATTTAGATATTTTTTTATCAGGAGACATGTAATTTAGTTTTTGACATCATTTATTCAAATCATTTATCAACTCAATTATTATTATCTAGTTGTTTTAATAATTACATTATCTGACATTTAAATATTATTTTTAGTTATATTTCATAATATGAATATATAATAAATATTAATATATAATTAATTTATGTAACGTATTTTAATTTTAATAGAATTTTATGTTCCAAAGCTTTTATGAGCCATATAAAATAAGTAGAGAGGAGATGTAATGCCGTTAAGACAACTGTGTTTCCATAATATTTCCTTGTGTTTACATGCAACACGCACATATATACAACGTGGATGAGCAGTGATTGGTTCAAACATCAAAAGTGAATGTGTGTGCACAAGACTGCGGCTTATTATTAATTCACAGTTTTATCTTCGTAGGATTGTCTCCTTATTTTATATGTCTACGAGTATAAGTACATATTTAAAACATAGCAGATGTCTACTATTTTACCTGATTGTTTCCAACTAGAGATGCCCACTGCAATGGTAGACCTACAAATTTGCCCTCTCGTCTATCAAAGCCAGTATGGACTCGGTGCTCAAAATTACTGGGCGGAGAAATAAGAGGCTTCTTCTTTTTCTTAGAAAACATGCTGCTCATATATATTGCTGCAATAAAGTTTCTTTATTAGACCAAACACGTAAATCGAAAGCTCACGGAAAGCGTTTGCTTTTCATTAGACTCGGTAATAACAGTAAGCACCGGAAACACTTTATGTAACGAGAAAAAGAAAGCTGGAAAATAGCGTAGCAAATACTTTCTAGATCAAATGCGTAAACAATCGATTTCTATTCAAATGCAACTAGATACGCCACTGTTCAAGAACAATGACTAAAAGTGTATGTCAATACGAACCTCCGATATCCTAAATACTTGCACACTTTGTTGAGCTTGGTGAACACAAACTGAATACCAAATAGCCTACTCCATGGAAACGATGACATTCTTAGCGGCCATGTCGCTGCGCATCGAACAAATTGAATTAACGTGCTGTTGATGGTCTTGTTTATATTAATATTTCACTGTCGAAATGCTTGATTAACTTAAAAACATTACACTTATGATAAGTATTAAAATTTACGTCGTTCTATCACCCAACCAAAACTGTCACGCAAAACGCAAACCTCACAAAACTCAAAAAAGCGCATTCCGAAGTAGGGTTGTACTTACTCATCAATCATCATGAACCGGTTTATGTCGTGTCTATGGATATCTCAACAATGGGAATGTGAACGCATTGTGGGAACGATCGTAGTAAGTCCACCACTGTGGATAAGTCATACAAATCAGATAAATGCTTTGCAAAATTATGCCTTATGTGTACAGAAATTAAGTTGCTTTCAAATAGTTCGGTACCCTCAAAAATGACAATGACAGTGACACATGGCAGTGAAATGAGCATAAGTCATACATACTCAAAAATGCTCGGAAAACATGTTAATTTTTGATGATATTGAATATATTTTGCATTAATTAAGCTTTATAAATTCATTCGGAAATGGAGGAAAAAAGAAAAAAAGATAAGCATAAAAATAAAAGTAAACATAAGGAAAAACGTGAGCGGAAGCGTCATAGCGTAAGTAGCTTATCCTTAGTCTTGAGCAACAGAAATGATGACAATGTTTTTAAAAGTATTTCATACAGTTGAACCCCTAATTTTGTTACAGTCTACTAGTTCTAGCAGTTCCAGTGAGGATGAATGGGTGGAAAAACAGCCGGCACCTAAGCAAAGTACTGCTGAACGAGAAGATTGGATGGCCATGACTGGTATGATGAGAACATACACTAAAGATGATATAAGGAAACCGAAACAAGAAGAAAAGAAGCACATTGACTCGTACAACCCAGCAACTAGCAGTAGAGAACTCAACCCCTATTGGAAAGGTGGTGGAGGAGGCCTACCCCAAACTCCTGAGAGTTTCCGGAAATCTAGACAATTTCTTAAACCTGAAACCACTGGAAATCTATATTCTACATCTTCTAGTTCAAAAGAATCCTATTCAAATAAAGATTACAAAAGTAAAAGCAGTAGTTACAGTTCTGGTTCTTACACTCACAGATCAGGTGGCTGGAGAAAAGAAGCCAAAAAAGATGAAGATAGGGAGTCAAGAGAAGAAAATGGGCGTAACAACAGTATAAGAGATTCTAAAGATGACTACAGAAGGGATTCTAGAGATAGGAGAGATGATTACAGAAAGGACTCGAGGGATGACCACAGAAGGGACTCGAGGGATGACCACAGAAGGGACTCGAGGGATGACCACAGAAAGGACTCAATCAATAAAAGAGATGACAACAGGAGTGATGTAAGGGATAAAAAAAGGAGAGATTCTAGAGATCAATCTCCCGAAAATTCTAGAGACTTAGAATCAAAATCAAGCACAACAACAAATCCAGGAGAATCAAAAGAGGATCCAAAAAAGGACTCACTCTATTTAAGTGATGAGAAATTGAACAAATTAGGTGCAAAGATTGTAAAAGCAGAAATAATGGGAAACACTGCTTTAGTTGCTGAACTAAAAGCCAAACTTGAGGCAGCTAGAGAATACAGGAAACAGAATCCTGATGCAGACAAAGAGGAGGAGGATGATAGGGTAATGCTGATGTCAACTAACAGTATGGGTAATAGTAGGCCTCTGACCAAAGGGTTGGGTGGGGATGCTAGAAGTAAAGGGGGGAAGAGGAAGGCTGAAACACATGTGTCAGGAGAGAGGACTAAGTACTTTGGCAATGATGACAAATATAATCTCAAGCAAATGGTAAGCATACTTATACAATCATGTCTTTAGCATTAGTCTGTGCTGGCAATTGCCTCTAGCCAATACCCAAGGCTATTGCAGTTTTGAATGCTCAAAAAAATTATTTAAAATTCCTTGGAAGGGAAGACCTATGGGATATATATATAGTTAATATCAAAATATTTTTGATGAATCCTGTCTGTGCCTATTATACCTAATTTTGCCTTTTAGCAACAAAGTCATGTTTTTGTTTATTATTTCAGTTTCAAGAAGAGAAATATGGTGACAATTACAATGAAGATGCTGAGCTGGCCAACATTGCAGCCAAACACAAGAATCGAAATGATGATCTTGAAGACATATTCACTGATGAGATATCCAAGAACAGAAGTGAAGCTAAGGATAGTGAGAGAGAGAAACAGAGAGCTATTCAAGCTCATAGTAGGATGGAAAAATCTCTGGAAGGATGTGAATATTGTGTGGATTCTAAGAATATGTTGAAGCATCTTATGGTTAGCTGCGGAACTAAGGTATACTTGGCATTGCCTGCGAGGAAGTCATTGGTGAAGGGGCATTGTGTTATCACAACAATACAGCACTCTACATGTGTTACTGCTGTTGATGAAGATGTTTGGGAGGAAATAATGGTAAGATATTAACTTGTTTGGAATCACTTTTCACACTATTGAGGCCGTATTAGACATGTCCATACCAAGCACACCGCTTCAGGAGGAAATTGCCGTGCGAGGCAGCTCGGCTAATGTGGATGTACCTCGGCCCAGGCAAACGCACGCGCGACCGCAATGCCTCGGGCGAGGCGCTTCCATACTAGCCTCGCAAGGAAATTGCCGCGCGAAGCGGCTCGGCTGCGTCAGGTGCGGACCCGCCTATTTAGGAACAGCATTCATAAACTTGAGAACTTTATTTGTATCACTTGTGAATGATAATTTGTCTTGTGTACTGGATACTGATACCAGCAACATCAGTATCAGGTTAATGTAGGGAAATCATCCACAAAAATCTGTGCATAAAACTTAAACTTACTATAAAAAAGTAATTTATCTCAATGACAAAATTTTGAAGATGGATCCTTTTTACTAAACTGGATGTGTTGTAGTACATATTTTTTATACCACAATGGTGGCAAATAAGCATACGGCCCGCCTGATGGTAAGCAGTAAACATCTGCCTGCCTGCTTATTAAGTACCTATTAAATTAATATTAACTTTCTCCCATCTTTGGCATTGATGATAAATTGATAAATCAAATCTTGGTTTTCAGAATTACAGAAAAGCCCTCACCAAATTCTTCAACTCCCAAGACAAAGACATTGTATTCTTTGAAACAGCAACAAGACTACACAAGTTCCCGCATTTGGTCATAAATTGCATACCATTGCCAAGAGACGTAGGCGACATGGCGTCAATCTACTTCAAGAAAGCTCTTCTGGACTGTGAAGCTGAATGGTCTGTCAATAAGAAAGTTGTTGAGCTAAAAGGGAAGAGTATAAGGAAAGGTGTTCCTAAAGGACTACCATATTTTTGGGTAGATTTTGGCATGGATCCTGGCTTTGCCCATGTTATAGAAGACCAGCAGCTCTTTCCCAAAAATTTTGCTGAGGTAGCTACAATTTAATACTTATACAGGCCGGGTGTAACAAAAATTGTGGAGATCCGTTTAAGGGTATCGTTTTGCCACTAAGAAAAAGTAGGGCATTTTTTTTTATTGTGTTTTTTTTGTATGGGGCACGTCAGCCCAGCCTGCCAACTCTTCATTTTTTTCTCATCAATATTTATTTCCTGACATTTTCATAATAGATAGGTATAGGGCAGGGGTCGGCAAACCGCGGCTCGCGAGCCGCATGCTGCTCTTTGAAGGGTCAGTTGTGGCTCTTCAAGTTACCCTAAAAACACTTTCGCAACCGGGCATAATTTAAAAAAAAATCAAATATTGCAGTGAAAAACAGTAAACTGTGGCTCTATCAGCTTCCAAAAATTCCACATTTTCCGCCATCAGGCTCTTTGTCAAAAAAGTTTGCCGACCCCTGTAACAGTAACTTGCCACCTCATACTAATAATGAACTCTGTTCACCTATAAACAGAATTCATTTTAGTAAAAGGTTTTAATTACTTGCCATCCTTTTTTAATAAGTGGTGAACGGTGTTTGTCACACATATTGTACACATTTACGTAGTATTTTTAATTTAAGCCCTCTTGTAGTGACTGTTTGTTTACCTAAATAAATAAATAAAAGAAAAAAAGCCTTCAATGACTGGCCAAGTTATACTAACATGAATTCTGTTTGTAGGTGAATAGAGTTAATTTTTAGTATGAGGGGGCCAGTTATTGAAAGGTGGCCAGTTACTTTTGATTTACTCTACCAATTATGCCCTTAAACGGATCACCTCTACTTTTATTACACCCTGTATAAAAAAATTGTTGAATACTGTTGTGCAACATTGTGCAAGATAATTAATTATCTCAATTTTCACTATAATACTTTATTTCGTTTTACAGGAAATCATTGGGGGTATTCTAGACTTGGATCACTACTTATGGAAGAATCCGAGAAGAGAACCAGGTGATGAACAAAGACAAAAAGTCTTAGAATTCTCAAGAAATTGGAAACCGTTTGACATAGTTAGTAAGAATAAAGAGTGACAGAACATTCGAGTCATTTTAATTTTTACATATAGATTCTAATTACTAGAGTCCAACCACGCTAACTGTGCACTGACTTTGTAGCCAGAACAAAAATCTAATTTACTTTTACTAGTAGCCGTTGTCCAAAAAGAGAAGTGTCGCAGCAACACTTGTTTCCGGACAGACTCCAGTCTACCTCGAACTGAAAACTCGCGATTTCCTTGCAAACGAGTTGACCAATATAACAAGACCCTTATGATGATTGTTTCGCGCCTTGTAGCAGTTCTAGCTCCATAACATAACCCCTTGAGCGATCCTGCTCTTATACGAATTCTCAAATTGTATTGATCTATGCTACAGCCCCAAAAATTTTAGTTACTAAAGTTATTGCGGAAGTATTCACAATCAAATAGCCATCGAAATGAACAGACGTCTACCTAGGTATCTGACAGTTCCGTTGTCTGTTAGAACCTCACTTTGCTTACGCTCCGCTCGTTCGACAAATATGCTGATAATTGATGTTTATAAATTTGACATTTTGTTATTGCAGTAAATGCAGAGTTAGGGCCGGTTGCACTAAACTGTCTGTGAACGTCAACTCCATCGTTAAAAAAATCTTGTATGAAAATTTTTACAGTTTTCTATGGGATGACAGCTCCGTCGCCATATTTAACGTTGATCAGTTCGTTAGTTATGCGTGGTGCAATCCACCCTAAGGGTGGGTTGTACCACGCACGTTGACGTTAACAGACTGTTTGGTGCAACCGGCTCTAAGGGCCGGTTGCACCAAACCGTCTGTTAACGTCAACGTCATCGTTAAAAAAACTTGTATGAAAAGTTTGACAGTTTTCTATGGGATGAAAGCTCCGTCGACATATTTAACGTTGATCAGTTCGTTAGTTATGCGTGGTGCAACCCACCCTAAGTCTATGACAATTAACCTTTGATTTTGTGAGTTTTTTAATCCACCTGCAATCTAGGTACAATAAATAAGTGCAGCACTATAGTTTTAAATAAAACTCAAACAAATATTTGCTTTTAAAAATAATTTATTGAGTGTATCATGAGTCTTCCTTTATCATTTCTTCTATTAGCCTTTGCCTCTCTGCTGCCTGCCGCATTTTAGTCAGCACTAATGATTCATAGTCCCTGTCAGAAACCAGTGAGGGTCCTGGGGCTTCCCTCTTAGTGGTAAGTACGGGTTTTTCATTTAGCCACTTCAATGTGAGAGGGTTTTCCAGTAAACCTAGAAACAAAAATTAATACATTTAGAAGAAAGATAAAGAAAAGACCTTCTAAAATGAATAATCTTGACATTAGTTTCAACAATAAAAAAATATATTCAACTCTTGAATTAAGATGAAAAGGCTTAAATAAATTAAATCACAAACCACAGTCAAATAGTACCAGACCCTACTCATAGTGTTGTGTACCAGCTGGTGAGTAAGGTTGCCAAAGAGCTCAGAGAGAACCCGGTGTGTTGACAATAAGGGACCCCTTTGTTCCTTTAGCCGTCAACACAGTGAATCCTCCATTTTATAAAGGGTCGGCAACGCGCATGTGACACCTCTGGAGTTGCAGGCGTTCATAGGCTACGGTAACTGCTTACCATCAGGCGGACCATATGCTTATGTGCCACCGTTGTGGTATAAAAAAAATTATATATATTATAACTATTTCCAGTGTGCCTATTCTAAAATTATGAGTGTAAACAACCAACCTTTTTCAAATTCAATGGCCATATCTGAAGCCTCTTTTGTAACAAACTCCACTAAAGCGCTCCCCTTTCTCTTGGGTGATACAATTAATGCTACAATATCTCCATACTTTTTTAAAAACTTTCGCAGTGTTGGCTCATCATAGCCCCCATTGCTACTATCTGTTTTCTCTGCTTTCCATTTAATCTTAATTCTGTTTAAGCTCGAGTCCCACACAGGTTCATTAAGACGTCCCAGGCTTCTCTGTATTTCTTCCTTGACCCTCCTTTGCTCCTCCTGCAAAAGTCGACTACCCTCCTTCTGCAATCGTTGAATCTCCGCAGCCAGTTTTTGCTCATCTGTAAGATTGCTCATTCCGGACCCAGACATAGCTTCTCTTTCTCTCCGTTCAAGGTCTTCTTTGAGTTTCTGTCTCTTACTGTCGAGTTCTTTATGCCTGAGTTTCGCAGCTTCTTTAGCGCGAAGTACTTTATCATAGGCAGACCGGGCGGCGGCATCTGTGAGGATCTCCAGAGCCCTTGAGAGCTCGTGGAATGCTTCGGCTGCTTTTGGATCATCTGGATTTTTGTCTGGATGGCACTGTAATGCTTTCTTTCGGTATGCTTTTTTGATCTGAAATTTAATTAGAAGATCTATACTTAAAATGCAATTAGGGAGAAACAATGTTAATAAAAAAATATTATTTCACATATTTGAAACTTGAAGAAAATCAGCATTCAGAATACTACTTACCTCAGATTCTGTGGCACTTATAGTGAGATCAAGAATAGCATATAAATCAACATCCTCAATTTTAGTTTTTGCCATCTTAATCTTTTTAATTTAAAATAAATACACGGATAAAACGAGCTGCGATGACCACGGTTTGACAGGTAATTTGACATTGATTTGATGACCAGTGTTGCCAGGTCCAATCTGAAAAAATCAGTAGATACGAGCCCTAAAAAACAGGAGATTAAAAATAAAAACAGTAGACAAAATTTCTTTCATAAAACTTACCAAAATGCAATAAATTAATATGCTATTATGCTGATTATTTTCATCCTCACTTGAATTGTATCATCTTATTTACATAGTTGTCAATTTTCTTATCTACAGGGAAAGGTTTCTTACTTATCTAACCATAACCACAGAATAATATAATAGTATTTCATACAGAAGGTCGTCTTCCGTACGAAATCAACGTTTGACAGAACTTTGACAGATGAACGGTGACACATGACGTCTCCATACAATTTTACCTTTCGACGTTGTAGGGTTGACAAGTACGTAATTAGTATAATTGCTGGACCTGCCCCAATCTGCCTTAATCTACGTAATCTATCAGTAATTTAATTACATCTAATATTGTAATTAAATTACTGATAGATTACGTAGATTAAGGCAGAGAAAGCAGAAGGCAGAACTTTGACAAGTTATGCGTACGTTATGGTTTTTTTTCTTGATTACACGAGTGAAATTCTTAAATCCAGTAGAATTTGAGAGAAAAACAGTAGACACACCCTAAAACCAGAAGATCTCCTGTAAAAACAGGAGATCTGGCAACACTGTTGATGACAGTAAATCATCATAGACAATACAGTAGTGCTGCCGTGTGACGGTTTTTGCATCTTTATTTTCTCAGGTTTTTATTATGATTTTTTATGTAACCATAACGGACTAATTCATTCATTGATTAAAATATTTGTATTATGAATAGCATAAAGAAAATTTTATAGAAAATCACACTGATGGGGAAGGCCGGTGAAAACTTATTGTAGAGGGCGCTGTTCTAAATTGCATACAACGAAAGATACCAAACCTGAATGGTCTTAAACCGGTATTACACGTTACAATTTGTAGGGCCCAATCTGTCAGGTTGGGAGGGGTAATCAGAGTTAGGACCCTTAGGGAGCTGATGGAGGGGAGGGAGAAGCAGGGTACACAACAGTTTAGGCCCTAAATATTGCAATGTCTAATACCGGTTTTAATAATATACTGAAATTATATCCAGCCAGAAGGCTTTCCTAAAAGCCTTGTTACACTTTACTTTATTTAGTGTCCTAACTAGCATCCTAATTAGGATCCTAACTTTTTTTCATAGTAAATTTACTTGCTAAATGCGGTTAGACTTGACTAAATTTAGAAACTAAATCATTTAGGATGCTAACCAGGACAAGTGTAACAGGGCTTTTAGGGAAAATGGGGAAAAGGGAAGATCCTGTAGCTTTATTCTACAGCATTTTAATTTTAGACTATTTCTGAAGCCTGCGAATTTCCCTTGGTGACCAATTCGAGACGGAACAGTGAGTAGTTTTCGCTAAAATTAATAAAAACTACTTGCCGCCATACAAATTTAACTTTTTAAAGACCATTGGCGGAAATGCCATTGTCACAGTTGCCGTCCCCATTTTGAGGTATTTTTGTTTTGCTGGCAACATTCAGATGCCTAAAGCTATTCGAGATGCTTTTAAAAACACTGTAAAAATATTTTCAAGCTCTAGCTAGATTGTCATTGTGACATACGTTTCTATTCTAAATATTCTAATTCTAACCTTTTTATGATTGAATACATTAGGGCTTGTGTTATGTTACGAGAAATTATATCGAATTTATTTCAATATTAACTGCTAATATTTATTTGCCGTTCATTCTTGTTTAAGTGCAAAAATGCTGTCACGCACTTTACGTAAGTACTATGAAAGCTATAAGTTGATTTTAGGGCTCATCCATTAAATACGTCTCACCAATTTCATGATTTTATAGACCCCTCCCTCCCCCATTGTCCCACTGAGTCACATTTTCTATACCCCGTCCCCCTGGCGTCCAGTCACATGTTAAACAATTTTATTTGTAAATTTAAAATTAAAATAATATTTAAAATTATAATGACTCCCATTCGAAATATTTTAACGGAAACAAATAAAAGAAAAATAACAGTGTTTGAATGTGTGACTACAACATGTTAAACAATTTTATTTGTAAATTTAAAATTAAAATAATATTTAAAATTATAATGACTCCCATTCGAAATATTTTAACGGAAACAAATAAAAGAAAAATAACAGTGTTTGAATGTGTGACTACAACACCAAGGGTTCCTTTCCTTAAAAAAATGAAATTTAATACCTATGCAATATTTGTATGTCTGACGTGACAAAAATTGAGCATCCCCCCTTCCCTTGTCACAACTTTGTTGACCCCCTCCCTCCCACTTAACGTGTGTCGTAATTAATGGATGAACCCTTATTGGTAACTTTGTTGACCCCTTCCCTCCCAGTTAACGTGTGACGTAATTAATGGATGAACCCTTATTGGTTCATCAATACTAATGTTTTATTTCTACTTGATTAATTGATTGATTTTATTTTAAGGACAACCCATAATAACTGGACTGTCATATTTGAGAAACAGTTCCACAGCGGCGCAGACTGCTGCAGCGCCCCAAACCGTGCCTGAAGGTGTGTATAAATATACTGTACTGAAAATTGTATACAACTCAACTACACTAGTTATTATTTATTAGTATTAATTAAGAGCCAAGAATGTCCCGCAGGTGGGCAGAGACTCTCCTTCCACATACCCCGGTCTTGAGACTTGGGTAGTCTCCCACCAGTCAGCATAAATGGCGTGTAGTTCGGCTTTCCATTCTTTCCTTGGACCGCCCTGACACCGGGTTCTGTCTTGTCTTGTTCTTGTCTACACTATAGTATTCAACGTAATTACAAACAGGAGTCCATGCATTGAACATCTGTAGCTATGTTCATACATAAGCATTTTAGCAACCTTATGTTTAAAAAACCCATTATTTTTGTTATAGAAGCTAACACACAAAGGAAAAATCCCCTGGAGAGTCCGGACTACTTCCATGTGCACAATTTATTCACTGTAAAGGATTTGTTTGATGCCAGAGTACACTATGGTCACAAGGAGGGCTCTCTCAATGATTACATGCGGCCATACTTGTATGGTTCTAGACTTGGCCACTTAATATTTGACCTTGACATTACTGCAGAACACCTTCGGAGGGCCCTCAACTTTACGGCTCATATCGCCTACAGAGGTGGAATAATCAGCTTCTTTAACAGAAATGCACTGAATGCACATCTAGTTGAAAAAACTGCAAAAGAATGTGGCGAATATGCTCATACTAGATTCTGGCGTGGTGGTATCTTCACAAATGCTAACCATCAATTTGGTGCTGTTACAAGATTGCCAGACCTTTGTATTTTCTTGAATACGCAGAATAACATTTTAAGTCAACACACAGCAGTGAGAGATAGCGCTAAGATGCTTATACCTACTGTTGGCATTGTGGACACAAATTGTAACCCAAATCTGATCACTTACCCAGTACCAGGGAATGACGACACGCCAGCGGCCATTGAACTATATTGTAAACTATTTAAAGGAGCCATACAAAGAGGCAAGGAGGCAAGAATGAAATTCCTACAAGAAACTGAGTGAAACTAACCAAATTTTCTGTAACATTTATTATTTATAATAAGGCAATAAATGATATGTAGTTACTTTTTTTTTTTTTTTATTAATTTAATACATAGGCTGCTATTTATATATCCGGAAACCGGGATTACAATCTTCTTAAATAGCATATTTGACCTCCATGGTAAAATTTGAACTTTTTTAAGTACTGGCCGGTATATTTTTTCTTTCTTATTAACGCTCGTGTTTTGTTTTTGACGGGTTTTAAATGTCATCTCGCAGCAAGAATGGAACTCACTCGTGAAAATATTCGTGCTATGATTTATTATGATTTTCGGCGTGGTTTAACGCAACAATAGTGCATAGATCAACTAACTTCAACTTTTGGTGATGAAGCCCCATCTAAAACTACTGTGTATCACTGGTTTAGTGAGTTCAATCGTGGACGTAGTATGCTTACGGACGAAGTTAAGGCAGGTCGCCCGAAATCGGTCGTTGTACAACAAAATATCGAGGCTGTGCGAAAACTTATAATGGACGACCGACATGTTACGTACTGCGAGATAGAGGCGACTCTGGGTATTTCTATGACCAGCATTAATAGCATATTACATAATTATTTGGCTGTAAAAAAAATTTGTTCGCGTTGGATACCCCACAACTTAACAAAAGAGCAAAAAGATGCTCGCGTCGAATGGTGCAATAAAATGTAAAAAAAATATAACCGTGGTGACTCAAAAGCCGTTTATAACATCTATACAGGTGACGAATCCTGGATCTATGCATACGATCCCGAAACGAAGCAACAATCAACGGTATGGGTGTTTCAAAATGAGCCGAACCCTACGAAAGTTACTCGTGCAAAAAGTTCATTGAAACAAATGGTGGCCTGCTTCTTCGGTATTAATGGCCATGTAGCTACAGTGCCACTAGAAAACCGTAGAACGGTTAATTCAGAGTGGTACACGACCATTTGCTTACCGGAAGTATTTGAACAAATTCGTAAAACTAACCAGCGACGAAGAATCATTCTTCATCATGACAATGCCAGCTGTCATACGTCACGCGAAACAACTCTATTTTTGGAGGGTCAAAATGTGGAATTAACGGGTCATCCGCCGTACAGCCCTGACTTGGCGCCCAACGATTTTTATTTATTTCCAAATATAAAGAATAAATTACGCGGTCAACGATTTTCGACCGCTGAAGATACTGTCGACGCATTCAAACAACACGTTATGGAGGTACCTCAGGCGGAGTGGCAGAAGTGCTTTAAAAATTGTTTCACGCGAATGCAAAAGTGCATAGATCATCAAGGGGAATACTTTGAATAACAATAAAACCATTTTCAGCCGTGTACGTTTGTTTGTTTTTTTGTTTCCGGATATATAAGTAGCAACCCTCGTATACACAATGTTTAACTTAAAAACTATTATATTGTCCCACAAAACTATGACAATAGTTTGACTGTGGGATCCGCAGTCTCATTTAAAACAAATATTTATAAAGTTAACAATCTATAAAGCTATATCTAGGAAATGTTCTTTTAATCTTTTCTTAAATAAAGCATATTTTTTCTCGCATCGAATGGCTTCCGGTAAACTGTTGAGTATATATGGGATGCGTTTTTTACGCGTTCTGTCCCCATAATAGTTATTAACTCTCGGAACGAATAGTTTACCAGAAGTCATGGACTTAGTACTATATGTATGATCGGGAGGTTTCAATGGAAAATTGTCTGAATTATGATCAAGGTAGCCATGGCTACTTAAAGCAAGTATATGAGTTGTCTATAGTTATTTTTGTATTTGTGTTTATTTTTTTTGTTAACTAGTAGTTTTAAAAATCTAAGTTGCATATTTTCTAGTCTATCAATATTGGTTTTGGTTGTAAGTCCATAGCTATCGAGACCATAACTCAGTATAGAATCTACTAATGACAGATACAAACATCTTAAAGTGCTAGTTGGAACTCTGAAACTTAAGTGGAAAAAATTGCCTAAAAGAACTAATATTGTCTTCGGTTGCCGCGATAGTTATTCATGAAATAAAACAATTAAAAACGGATTTTATCGCGTGTATTGAGTTAAATTACATCCCGACGTTTCAAGCACTTTACAGCGTTCGTGATCAACGGGTCGACTGAGGAAAAATGTACAATTACCTCCGTTCAAAAACTATCTCAATATGCAAACCTACCCACATATTACGCAAGTTGACCACGAACGCTGTAAAGTGTTTGAAACGTCGGGATGTAATTTAACTCAATACACGCGATAAAATCCGTTTTTAATTGTTTTATTTCATAAAAGAACTAAGTTTATCACAAATATAGTTTACATGGTATGACCAGGAAAAACGTTCATCTACTTGCATACCTAAGTATGTAATACATTTGACTCTTTCTATAGGTTCACAGGTACAGTTAGACATGTTTTGGTGGAGGCAAACAAAGGTGTGTGCATATAGGAACATAGTTAAAACAATTTCTTAAACAAGATATACAGCATAACACAATGTACCTATACAAACTTGGATACAAAAATATAGAATACAATTTTAGAAAAATAACTTAATTTGTTTCGCTTTGAGCGTGGGAAAATGAACCAAACTGAGCCCTGAATTTGGAAATCACAGATACAGACAAAAATCCATGTAAATTTTAGTATTAATTATTTTACATGACAAAATAATCAATCATCAACAGTAAAAAGTTCTATTTATACTATAAAATTCTCTTCTTTTTTTTTACGAAATATACAAATCCTAACTGCAATATTTGCGTTTAGAATGCAAACGTACATAGTTATAATAAGGTAGTTATCCATCTCATTTTAAAATACATTTTTATATGCTTTGAAGAATTATATAATCTATGTTTATATGCATAATTTAAAATAAGAATCACAAAACCCTTGATACGCAAGTTTTTTTTAATGTTGTGCGCGAATCACGCGGCGGCGGATGGACATGAACCGCCAATGCTTCCGGCTGTGGTAGGTAGTAATTTTCACTATTTTCGCGGGACAAAAAAAAGTAGACTTGATGTCCATCCATACCTACAGGTCGCAATTTTATTTCGACGCAAAAATCGCATTCAACTTCGATACATCGTCTAGTGTCTAAACAATCAATCAAGACAATGTCTGAAATCAATCGATAGATGAAATGCCGCAATGTATTGAAAATCGCAGGTTGATGTTGATAACTCTCAAAATATACTGGAGAAAGAGACAAAGCACGAAGCACTGCTGAATCAACTGTTCTTCAACCGGGTAAAGAACAAGTGAACGTCTATACGTTTTAACCCTCTGACCGCCAAGCATCGGACGGAAAAATCGTGCCCTCAGCGCCAGCGCGCGCAAGGCAAACCGGTTATATTTTGGACGTGATATCACGTGCTAGCGCTGAGGGCACGAGTTTCCGTGCGCGTGATTTGACGTCTTTCGTTAATTTCCTTGCTACTTACTCGTTTACACGATGCCAGTTACTGGTGTACAAGTAAACAGGCCGTCACTGGAGCAAACTCACCTAATGACAGATGATAAACCACAGACGTTATACAGCCAATCATGTTTGTCACCAAATAAAGGCGGTAAATTGAAGAATGTAGCAATAGAAGGGTAATGGGTACTGATTAAGGATTAAAATTTTGAATTTCGCTCATTATGCAGTAACGGCAATGGTTGGCTCAACAATATTCTGGCCATGAAATTATCGCCAGCGACTGGCACCACCAACAGTTTTTGCAAGTGTATTCCGAAGTGGGTTATGATCTTATTCATAAGTATAAGTTTATTTTAAATATGTTGTTATTAACCCAGGAGAACCTTCCGCATCATATGAGGGTGAGGGTTGCTGTCCGTTTCTCTGCTCTCCCAGCTTCCAGTGATGCATTTGGAGCTGCACAAGTACTGCAGAAGTGGGATCCGGTATTTACCGCAAAAGTCGACGAATTTGATGTGCTCAACGCGGTTGTCGAAGAAAACGCCTGAAATAAGGTAAAAACGTACGAGTAAGGTAAAAACTTTCTAAACTTTTAACACGTCGATATCAAGAAATTGATAAAAAAATCGCCTGCACGCTAGTGAAAACGGGCAACTACTTAGTAGTAAAAAAACCGGCCAAGTGCGTGTCGGACCGCGCATAGGAGGGTTCCGTACCTTCAATGGAATAAGAACCAAACTAATACCAAAAGGTCGTATCTGATGCCTATGGAAGAAGTTTTTTGGAGATAACTCAAAAATGGCTGAACCGATAATGTTCAAAACAATTTTCGTAGTAATTATATCATAAGGCGCATCTCTTCAAATTTTTTCATATTTTTTGAACTTACGGTTCAAAAGTTACGGGGGGGGGGCTACACAACTTTTCTGACTTTCGAAGCGATTATTTCAGAAAATATTCACTTAATCGCAAAATAGTCAAAGAAACCTCAATGTTATTTTGAAAGACCTATCGATTGATGTGTCACATGTTGATATTTGGTAATTTTTTTTTAAATTTAGTTACCTGCATGGAGCGCCCCCCCTAAAAATATTTTTTTTTTCAAATTTAACTACATAACTAAGTAGCTGCATACAAAATACACCTTATATGTAAATTTTATTCAGATACGTCGTATAGTTTCCGAGTAAAATGCCTGTGACATACGGACGGACAGACAGACAGACATGACGAATCGATAAGGGTTCCGTTTTTTGCCATTTGGCTACGGAACCCTAAAAATGCAATTTTGAAATCCAAGGACCTAAACCATTTGAAAAAAAATACAAAATAATTTCTGAACTAAGTTTGTAATTTAACCGTATAAGCAGGTGTTTATTGTACCTGTAATTTCTACAAAATCACAATGAAATGACGTGCTTTCAAATAAAGTAAAAACGGTGAAAATCGGTTCACGCAATAAAGAATTATCCCATAAAAATCATCTTCCATACTTTAAGCTCGCGCGCAATAGTTTACTTAATTTCCCGATAGATGTCGCTGTACGTGGAATGCTCATATCATATCCTACATGGACATGGCGGTGTTATTTCAACTCTTAAGTGGGGACACTGACTGTGCCGGACGGAAAACTACGGAACCCTACACTGAGCGTGGCCCGACACTCTCTTGGCCGGTTTTTTTAAAGTAATAATGCTCACCTTTGCACTTCGGATTGACACAGCACTGCGCTGCACCTAAATAGTTAATTAGGTCTCTCGGCACCTCGCCGAGTAAAATGGGAATCTCGTGTAGTTTGATAGTCCGGCCCGCGAGTTCTAGGAGCGAAGGGGGCTGCAGGGTCATGTCTCGAACGAACCTCACTACAAGAGGGTTGTCTCGAAGACTTAACTGTAAAAAAAGGAAATGTGTTTATTGATTTGAATAAGTGTACGATCGAAAAAGTAACAAATAAGTTGATTTTTTATCTCTATCCTACAAAAACAACCACATATACCTATGAGAATGTGTTTACAAGAAATTCTGTATTTTGTTATTCCAAGAATCTAAGTATAATGTTGGTATTTATTTACTTATACCTACAGTAATCTAATCAATATACGACTAACGACGAATAGTTTTCATCTCTTACAAGTTAATTTTAATAACAATTAGGTTACATACAGAATGTGACTAAAAACATCGCCCTCCTTTATTTTAGGAGAAGGTAATAAGTTAAATAGAAATAGCCAGTATGACGGTGACATATTTAGAAATTAAGAAATACCTATGTTTGTGTGTGTACGATAAATGTAGAATATATTTGCGTCTAGCCAATGACATTGCACGTGCACGATAACGAGTGCAATAATATGCGCAATTTATTATGTTGCAGATATTAAATTATTCACTTAATGGTTTAATTTCTTTGCTAGTTTCCTTAAAATATTTCACACTGCGCAGTTACGTTTACAAGCTTAATGGTGTGCAAGGAAGTGACAACTGATACTACGCCTCAATATAGACAAATAAAGCAATATATTAGGTATATGTATGTATCCTCTGATCATCCTTTGACAATGCTTTTGTATAAATAAATGGTTCTATTGATGTGGTACATGTAAGAAGAAAATAGAAGATAACGAACAATTTTCAGGACGGAATTACCCTTCACATAATATAGTGAGGTGCGGGTAAAAGCATTGTTAAATTTGTCCTAGTTAGCTTCCTAAATGAGTTAGTTTCTAAATTGAGTCAAGTGTAACCGCATTTAGCAAGTAAAATTACTATGAAAACTAGTTAGGATCCTAATTAGGATGCTAGTTAGGATACTAAAAAAAGTAAAGTGTAACAGGGCCTTTACACTTTACTTTTTTTAATGTGCTAACTAGCATCCTAATTAGGATCCCAACTTGCTTTCATAGTAAATTTACTTGCTAAATGCAGTTACACTTGACTAAATTTAGTGACTAAAAACTCATTTAGGAAGCTAACTAGGACAAACGTAACAAGGCTTTAAGAGTAAAGGCCCTGTTACACTTTACTTTTTATAGTATCCTAACTAGCATCCTAATTAGAAGCCTAACTTTTTTCAATAGTAAATTTACTTGCTAATTGCGGTTAGACTTGACTAAATTTAGACACTAACTCATTTAGGACGCTAACTAGGACAAGTGTAACAGGGCTTTAAGAACCAATCCTAGGGCTGCGCTAAGCGAGGATGGTTAAATGAAGTGATATTCTATCGGTTCTTAAAAACACATTCCTCGCTCATCTCTAGTGAAAGTCGGAACGCAGCCTTAGACGAGTATGAGTATGACAAGCATAAGTATTATAGGTCAATATCGTATTAACATACCTCCGTTAAGCATTTTAACTTGATGATTTGAGTAGGCAGTGTCTTAAGTTTGTTTCTGTGAATGAGCAACGAACGCAACTGGTTTAGATTAGCTATGCTATTCGGAAGCTGTTCTATCAGGTTGTCACTCAACACAAGAGCCTGCAGACCCGTCAGCCTTCCCACCGCGTCTGGGACATCTATGATCTGGTTTCCTCCAAGTGAAAGAATCTGTAAACTGTAATGATATAGTCCATTAGAAGTGCATTAGAAAATACTTAGAGGCGGAATACTCAGCCAAATATCTACTTTTTTTATTTATAAAACACTGTTCTTATGTTTTTAAACCTAGTTATGTTTTTACACCACCTTTCTTATGTTTTACTAGCCTTTTCCCGCGGCTTCGCCCGCGTACTATAAGTACTCAAAAAGGATACGATACCCATGTTGATTTTCAGACTTTGTGACCACATTTGCCCCTTTTGGGGGTTGAATTGTCAAAAAAGCTGAAACACGTGTTTACTCATTTATCGTTAGGAATCCTCCTGTGGAGTTTCGAATAAAATAGTCTAACAAATCTTGATTCTCCATACAAACTTTGGACCCCCATTTTACCCCCTTAGAGATCCCTTATCCCTTGACCTTATAAGGAACCTACGTGCCAAATTTGGAATCTCTAGAACCAGCGGTTTGGGCTGTGCGTTGATATGTCAGTCAGTCAGTCAGTCAGTCAGTTTCTTCTTTTATATATTTAGATTTAGATAGGTACTTAGTTTCAGTTTTTCTATGCTGCCCTATTTACATTGTTCATCTGATATATGAAATTTGATGAAATGATAAGGTAAGTGGGTGGGTTTAATACGATTAGAAATACGCTAATTGGATCAATCCTTAGCATTAGTTCTATATGTTTGGTGCGCTACATTAGAGACCCTATTATTTAATAACAGTTAATGTATTTCATATAGCACAAATATATATAGTCACCAAAGCTAGACACGAATAGGTAACTAATTAAGTAATTAATCTTCAAAGAGCTTTTGTTTTGAATTCCTACTATATCCTTTACAAGTCTCGTCTCGTCTGTCCCCGATAACGTAATATCCTCAGCTACTATCATCGTGTGACATACATACATGACTGTATGTCTGTAAGATAAGAACTCGCAAATAATTTTATATCCAGTTTTGCAAGTCATTATGTATGCTTTCATGTAAACAAAATTACTTCGTACATACGTACTTAAATAACCGGGATTGTAGTGTTCATATTATTAGGTACTAATTTTGTAGCGTACACAGGTGGTGGCATTATTGAGCAGCGAGGGCAATCAAGTCGCCTAGGTTACATTTTATGATTGAATGACTTATTATTTTGAAAAAGATTGTCTAAACCGTACATTTCTTATTAAAGTAGTGCCAATATTTTTGGATTGAATTATTGTTTTTTTTTCAGATTATTACTCAATTTAATTAGGCAGACCAAAAAAAAGTTAGAAACATCAGCCAGGTCTAGCGGAGAAAACTAGGGGGGACTTAATAATTCGATCCAAATATATTGGCATGTTTTAGACAAAAAAAATATTTAATCATTTGTCAATCAATCATAAAATGTAACCGAGGTGACTTCATTGCCCTCTCTACTCTATAATGCCACCCCCTGTCCGGCCTGTCCGTACGCTACCTAATAGATAGGTACCTTTATATTAATATCGGGTATTTATAAACTACAAAAAGGTATTGGAATATATATGTCACTGATAAGTATCTACTTATTTTTTCTCCTTTTTTTCCTTAAAACTGTCATAATGCAAAACATTATGAGTAACTAAATATATTGTTATGTATGATTCTTGAGGAACCGGTAAATCCATATTTTTATTACATGGAGTGATGTGCATTATTTTTTATCTTTCACGTTCACGATTCATGTTCCTTTCATGATAGGTAGCTATTATCTATCTATCAATAAGTTTCACCAGACTTATCTGTGGATGGCGAGCAGATTAATGGGAATTAGATAGCGGTTTGCGTTTAATTCTTTTACCTTTGCTATGCGGGTCGTACCTTTAAGGTCATACCAACCTAGACGCTGTATATTAGGTCCGAGAATTTTCTAGGACCAATCCTAAAATATATCAATTAGCTTTCCATTTTATGTTTGCGTTATAGTGTTAACTTCATTTCCTTCAGAACGCCGCGTCCCTACTGTCATCACATCATTGTTGTATTTATATGGTTTTCTTTTACAAGCTTTTATCTAACTTACAATGTTTGCAGGTTTGTTTGTTAGTTTGCTGTTTAGGTAGAATTTTACAAGCTAGATTTGAATCTGTTCCTGATGTCAGCTTGAGCTGAAAAGTACACCTACGTAAACTTGTATGACAATCATATGACAATACAATATTTTGGTAAGTACCATCGAGCTGGTCTGATGATGGAAAGTTGGAGACCGAAAGCTGAAAAGCTGTTTAATAAAACAGGATTGGAAGAATGCCTCCATTTGCAAGTTGTATAAAGGCAAAGGTCATGTTTCCGAATGTGGATCCTATAGGGGCTTTTCTCAGATTTCTCTGCTCTGTACTGCTGGCAAAGTCCTAGCCCATATCATTAAGCGTTCTTGCGGAATCACTGCTTCCATAGTCCCAATGTGGCACAGTAGACGCCATCTTTGTAGTAAAGCAAATTCAAGAAAAAAGCCTTGTCGACTTAGAAAAGGCGTTTGACAGAGTGCCACGTGACGCTCATTGGATTGTTTTAGAAATTCGTTAACTTGATATGCCAATTTCTTGTTAATAAGATGGCGAAAATTCGACGCGATGTGAACTTCTCAAACCAATTCCCAGTGACATGCGGTGTAAAGCAAGGTTATGTTCTAGCCCCTACCTTGTTTGATGCTGTACTGATGGATGCGTCAAAGACTTGCGGGAATATGAAAGAAGTTAGCTCAAGGTCAAATAAAAGTGTGTTCGAGCTGTCCCGATTCAGGGCTAAACGTCAAGTCACTAAAATCACTATCTTGCACATTCTTTATTCAGACGACGTTTGTCTCATGGCTGACGCTAAAAAATCCCTTCAAGCCTACGTGGAATCACTGGATACGTCATGCCGTAAATATATGGCCTTGTTATTATAAGTGACAAAAACGCAGAAACTGGTGCACAAATGGTCTGGTGTCCGTCTACATGGCGAGGTTCTGGAAGAGGTGTAACACCTTATAGGTATCTCGGGAGCCAGCTCCGAAATGATAATAGCTTGGCTTCTGAAATACCATCCTGGATAGCAAAAGCAGCAGCAGCCTTTGGGAAGCTCAACAACCGTGTTTGGAGATAGGGTTGCCAGGTGTCCGGCTTTAGCCGTACATGTTTGGCTTTTTACGGGTGTGTCCGGCCGAATAATTCCTCGTCCGGCCTGTCCGGCTTTTGTTAGGCTTTTGTTTGACTTACGCTACGCGCCAGTCACGCCAGTGGCACGATTCGAAAGACCAGCATGTCCGGCTTTTGGGATCAAATGTCCGGCTAAATTAAGCGCGGAGTCCGGCTTTTTCATTTTTGGGCCTGGTAACCCTACTTGGAGATCATATGACCTGAAGTTGTCAACCAAGATCATGGTCTACAAAGTCATTGTTATACCGACTTCTTTATACTGTGAAAACGTGGTGCTGTAACAAAGCGGATGTGAAAAAAAATACTCCTATCTGCGCTGCCTTCGTTCAATTCTACGACAAAATAGATCAAGTGGCAAGATAGAGTACCGAATATGGAAGTTATACGTCGCGTCAAAGCTACCTGGTATTGAGGCACTTATCATAAAAAGGTAAAACACCAGCTAAGATGGTGTGGCCACGTCGTACGTATGGACACCAATAGATTGCCGAAAGTAGTGTTCTATGCTGAGCTTTCTTGCGGGAAGCGGAAGCAGGGGGGGGGCAGTACCTGCGGTGCAAAGATGTTCTTAAACGCCACCTTACTGCTTGCAGTATACAGTTTGAACCTTGGGAAGAGATGGCGCTGCAGCGGTCGGAATGGTGATCTACTTGATCTACTTCTACTGTTCTTAAAAGGTGGACCAATATGAACATCAGCGTTTAGAAGACCTGGATGCTAGACGGAATATAAGAAAAACTCTCCTTAAGCCCTCTTACATATACACATACAACCCAGCTGGTCAACTTTACTGCGCCTCGTAGGACCGCGTCTTCAAGTTAAAAAAAGATGAAAATTGAAATTGTAGGCAAAATATAGCTTTGTTCGTTAAGAAAAACGCCAAATATTCATACTGAACATCGTAACGTATTGGGCTTGCTTGATTGATGCTTGCTACAGCCACAAAACTACAATGAGAGCACTAGAGGTTTCTTATATCCAATGCCACAGAATTATGCTCTAATTTCTAAGCCTCTTGCATCTCTGGGATGCCTTAGGATGACATATTAGAGTACAATGCCATCTAGTAATGCCCTTGATAGGGGGGAATGATGACGCTGTACTTACTTACTTGCATGCTTGTATTGTATAATAATGAAAATTTGAATTTCGGCACCCAAAATACCTATGTTAGTACTTATAGATATGGTTTATTATAAGAACCCATACTACAATGCCAGGACGAATATAATTTATTCCAACTTTATTGCATAGAAAGTACAAATGGCGGACTTGATAAATATATGCGTGGGCGTGGAGTAAAACACACGGTGTTACGCCTGTTTACACAAGTAAATTTTGTAAGTATTTCTTTAGACCAAACGTAGTTTCTCATTATTAGCTGACTTTAATATAATATGCAAAGTATAAATATTATTGTTTAAATAAAGTAGTGTGACCTGACTAGTGATAGTAACTACACGCTGTGCCTGTCACGAGTCATGCCGTTTTGTGAACCAAGCCCATGGGTACGTATCTATTAGAATAACATTCGCTGTAACAAAGAGCTTCAGTAGGAACACGAAAATGTCAATATTGTCATAGCTTAGACTAAGTAGTACCTAGATCGATTTGGTAGATAGCGAAATAAGAAACAACCTACATGGTAGATTTTCCAAATGGGTCGGTGAGGGCAGCAACCAGATTCAGTGATTCTGCGCGAAATTGAAATGAATTCTCTGTGAAATTGTCTTAGGAGACCTTCTCTAACTTTTAAATTAACGACTAATAAAAATATCATAAATACACAATAAGTTACGGTCAATACATTTACAGATTTTTGAAAAATACGCAGTCGGCGAGAAAACCGTCATTTAAATAAAAACATTTTTTTATGCCAATCGATCCTGTTTCTAACGGGGATCAAAAGTCTCTAACAGACCATACCCCGGTTAGGGAACAAGAGAAGAAACAAATAAAACGTCCACCTCGAACAGAGAACTCGCGATTTACTTGCAAAAGAATTGACTAATATAACAAAACCCTTATAAATATCGTTTTTCTCTCAAATTATATCTATCTCTGCTAGTTCTGCTGCAAGCTGCAACCCCAATAAATTTATACTAAAAAGTTATCGCGGAACACGCGTTTAAAATCTTAGTAGTAGTAGACGTCTTAGTAGGCAGGTGACAGTTGTGTCCGAAGTTATTTGTAAGAACTTCGCTTCGATTACGCTCCACTCGCTCGAAAACACGTTTTCCATACATTTACTATGGATTTTTTTTATTAACTTCCTTTTTTCAACGTTAATCAGTCCTATTCTAATATAGCGTACGAATCATAAAAGTGTAGCGAACTCGGAGACATCGCAGTTGGAGCACCAGAAACGCCCAAAAACCAAGTTAAAAATAATTAAAATAACTAAGTTCTCGCGTTTATTTTGACTAATAAAATTTGACATATTATTTCAACCGCTGTTAAAAAATCGGGCAAGTGCGAGTTTGGTTTGACTTGCGCACCGAGGGTTCGTTACGTACGTTTCATAAACGCTTGCAACTATAGCTCGATCACATCAATAATTTTATATGTATATATTATGTGAATTTATGTGAAAAAGGACGCTTTCAGCATGATTTCATGAGAATTTAATAGAGTGGCCGAGTGCGAGTCGGACTGGAGCCCCGATTTTAACATTTTTTTTCTTATTCCGACTCACGCTTGACTGCAGAATCTTATTGTTCTATATGTAAAGAACTATTATCAAAATTTTCGGTCCAGCAGTTTCCGAGATAAGGGGGGGGGGGGGCAAAAATATACATAGGTACCTATATTTGGAGTTGTTATAATTTTTTTCATGTTGTTATAAATAAATTTCAAGACTGACCATTGAACTTGGCACCCATTTAGATCTCACTACTTTTGTCGTTGAAGTTAACAACCAAGGCATATATAATATATTGAACTTAGCTCTCATTTCACATTTATGTTTTTGATGTGATATCATTACTTTTTGTACAGAAATTATTAGTAGGTTCTTATTCGTAATAAAACTACTAAATGGTTTTTGTTAATCTACTGTTTTTTCCTACGTTTACGGGGACCTATATTTACTCGTAATAGTCTTTTTGTGTTCTTTTCTATATTTTCTTTTACCTTTGAAATGTTCGAGTGAATTGCCCATTCAGTATCCAGATTTTTTTTACGCGTTTTTTGTTTATACCTACTTGTTTATTATATATTCACGTGAAGACCTTAAAATAAAATCCACATAAAGACAGGCTGACATCAATTAATTGAAAATTTGTAAAAATTTACTAGTTTCTGCTTAATTTCTTTGTATTCACCCAACTAAGTATCTGGATGCCAAATTTGAACTTTCTAGGTCATCTGGAACAGGGTTAGGGGTTTGCTCTATAGGTCAAGACACAAGAGGTTGATAAGACTGTCGATTTTATGACGTTAATATCTAAATAACCGTTTGATGTGTGTTTATGAAATTTGGAGAACATATATACATATCTCGCAAGTTTCAATATATGAGCCAAATTTGACATGTTTATGTGCAATAGTTTTTGAGTTAAGAGGGGGTCAAAAGTGGCTCCAAATGATTCGTGTAATACACACGGTGCTGCTCGCCAGTTCTGTTATACTTGAACTTGGCTTGACATGCTACCGCGTGTCTAGAGTAGGGAAGACTATGCGGAAGACTGTTGACAGAGTCAAGATAGGTGCGACGACGAGCGAAGCGAGGAGGAGCGACAGGAGCATATGTTAGGTGAACTGCGAAAAAACAGTGCGCGAAGCCGAGCGAGCGCCAGAACTTACTTTATTTAGTACACGTACGAATATATGTGTTGGCCACATTTTAGGCATATCATGAAATGCTGCCATATCATACATATGTCCGATTTATAGCTCAGAATATCTATTTTATAGAGTTTGTAATTATGTAAATTAGTAACTACAACTACTACAAGTTATGATCTCATGACATTTTTGTAGGCAATTCAATACTATTTAATAATTTATTTAAGTATACAAATTACAATTATACTATTCGTGTTTATGCAAAATGAGTATCATAGTTTAAGAAAATTTGAAAAAAGTTGTTATGAAAAATGAAATTATAAGTAAATTAACAAATTTGTTTGTATGCAAAACATTACATTACACACCCCTTTTACCTTATCTTTAGAAATGAATGACACATCTATATACAGTGGTGCAGCACAGTAGGTGTAGTAGGTACCTACCTCTAAAAATTCGCCCTCACTTCGTAAGCATACCAACAATAATAACTTTATCATCCTTAGGGTTAATTAAGATCTAACTTATCTGTGTCGGGTGTGCAACCCCTGACCTGTGGCAGTTGTAATTTCGCACGCCTTTCAAATTGGTTTTATCGTCTATACGTCTAAACTAAGTAATAATCAATCATATAACTCCGCAGCCTTCCACGAGTATTTACAATGTAAACCGATACAATGTCTTTATGTCTCAATAAAACTTGTTGTATTGCGTTGTTCTACCAAACAGCAAACGGAACCTCGTTGTGAAAACGCTGCTGATGACCCATTTTAACCCTTTGATTTGATTGTTTGACCATCTGTAGTAGCTGTGCATGATATTGTACATATATTTATTTAAAAAAAACGAAGTCGTAGTTTAGACCGCATTTTTAATACACTTATAATTACTCAAATTCTTAATTGCTTACGCCTGGGCATGCAGTACCGATATTATCTGTATGGGCAATCCCGGAATTCCGGTATTGGCACATACAAGGAATACCGGTATTGCATAGCCTAGTCTACATTCCTATTTGGTAAAAGAACAAACACTGGCTAGTTATCAGTGTAATGATAAGAGCTCAGCTTATGGTCAAGTCACTAATAAAACAATATACATTAGTGAATCGAAATTGGGTACTGTACCGCAAATTGTTATATGTACTCTTACCAAATAAATGAGACCTACCTGTTGAGTTTCCATATATCCTTTGGTATATTGACTATATTGTTTCCACCCATATAGAGATAACGCAGTGATGTTAACTCCATTACTTGTTCTGGGAACGAGTTGAGTTGATTCCCACTAAGATTGAGTTCTTTTATAGTGTTTTTCGCAGAGAAGAAGCATTTTGGCAGCGATTCGTTGGTAAGCAAATTGTGTTTGGCTATGAGGGATGTGAGCGGGCAGTACTTCAGCAGATCAGGCAGAGTCTTAAGCCTGTTGTGGCTGACGTCTAATATCTTCAAGTTGCAAAACCTGTTTATAGTGTCAGGTAATGCGCTTATTCTGTTGCTGTATAGGAGTACGATCTCGTAATTTTCCGCGCAGTCCTTCTCGTCGACGATCCCTTTTAGTTCCAGTGCCAGACCGTTCGTATCTAGCAATTGATTGGACAAGTCTAGAGTCTTTTGTTCCCTACTGTCGCTATCACAGCTGTCGGATGTGTAGCACTCCATTTTGTTCGATGTTGATAATAAGTCCTCTATGTCGTGCACTGAAGTGTTAATCACATTATAGCTACGAGCTACGTATGTATTCGCGCGCCTGAGCTGGAGGCGCGCGCGCAACTGCCTATGCCGCCGCGGTCGCCTCGCGCCCCTCAGGCCCTCACCGTGCGTAGACAGATCAAGCGATCAAACAGACTTGCTTTGATTACCTAATTGAAGTTGGTCGTTGGTCCTCTAGACGTGTGACCATGCGTACAGCTAAATTACGTTGTATCTTGAAGGTCATGTGCATCACTACTCATAGGGACACCTTATGGACATGGGACATGTAATTTTTTGCGTAACTTTGTTTACGAAAGAATTAATTAGGTAGGTAGATCACTCATACGTCTTTATTTGTTGACGTTACCTTTTTACTTCTTAATCTACTCGTTGAATTTAACTCCTAATAATTCCTACGAAACATTTTCGAAAGCGTGCCGATTAATACAATTTTTTATTTACACTTTATGCATTCCTAAAACCAAAATTAGCGCGGTTTTGACATTGACATTTTGAATTGATTAAGCCACGATTTCACGAGTACATTAAAATTAAGAATAATGTAAATATACGCTTATCGTGTAAGCTGAACTTTACATGATCATAAAAAACGTGTGTACCTGCCTCACAGAACTGCCCTATATACCATAAACAATAGAAGTTCTGCTTTACCATAGGAGTAAACTTATCAGTAGACTGACACTAGATGGCTCTGCCGGTCTCTAGCTTTCATGTGACGTCATCTTCGTTCAGTGATCGAACGTCCGAGTGAACGCCGAAACTAGCCGAACTAGTACAAGACTGAAGAAATCAAGAAACTAAAAATCTGTCGTTCACCTTAGTGATGTAAATTTTGAAAATTCAACAAAATGATAATGTAAAAGCTGAATAAGACAATCTTGTTTTGATTTTAATTGTATCTTAGTGATATTGTTTTGACTGTAACACCCATAACTCTGTATTTCGTCGGTAAAGTGAGAGAGTTCAGTGCGAGTGCAAGGGTGGTAACGAGAAATGTGAAGTATCTATGAAGTTCAGGATTCTAAAGCCTTTTATTTTATACCTATAATAATGAGCGGACGCCCTAGGACCACGTCATTCGCCGAGGGCAGCAAATCCGTTCGAAAGACATTCGATAACCAACCACCTAAACCACTAGGAGGGGTAAAAATCAGCAGTAAGTATCCTCTACCTAACCATTCTTTTGTCGGCCATCGTGATTTCCTACGCCTGTGACGTATTTGAATACTGACAATTTCAAATATGGCTGCAAACTGCCACAATTTATCCTAAAATTAAGGTTGTGTCTTACTGTAATTAGAAATAATCAATATCTGGAGCGTTTTATGTCCGAAGCATATCAAAAATGGCCACAGGCTGTGGTTCGATTCTGCCACATATGCCTCAGCGTGACAGTTAGCACGTCAAAATAAGTTAGTTAAAAAGTGCGTAGTATTTTATAAAATCTCTGGAATACAGGAAGATGTATTTCCGTCGCCGCCTCATTGCCTCAGATAGCGGCAGCCGAGTCCATTTTGTGCAGTTGCTAAGCAATTTCTGGTTAATTACTAGCTATTTTACCTCCCTCTTTGAGGTTACTTCATGACGTAATTTAAATAGTAATCCAGTGTAATTCATATATTTTGTAATGAAGTAAGATTACGACAGTATCTAGGCGTATACTATATGGTTTTTGACAGCTGTAGGGCATGTATATATGTAGCTGCGTAGCTATACCATACCAACACAACCTAGCTGTAGCCATGCAATTTAAAGAAATATGTATGTTTTGTTTAATTCAACACCGTAATTTATAGTTACAGTGTCTCAGTATTCATTTTACATTGTCAGTTTTAAAGTGGGATATCAAAATTGTTATACTGCTGTAATACCCCACATTGGTGTGGATGGGATTTCATTTATCTCTGTGTCATTGAGTAATAATTAAAACATTTATATAAATTCCAATGCTACGTTTTATTTGTTCTATCTATCTTGAATCTATCTATTGCATAGATGGTATTAACAGATCCATCTGCTTATTGTAGTTCAAGCCTGAAAACAAGCAAAGAATGTGAATCGTCTACTTTGCACAATTATAAAGTTTACCTTTCTTTGAACAGTCTAAAACGGTATTTACCCAATATTTTGGAACAGTTGCATGCGGCATCACCACAGAGTAAAATATTGGGTGCATCCAAAACACAAATATAAATAATAATATACAACCTTTGCAATATACGTAAGTCCCACTGTAAGCTCAATAAGGCTTGTGTTGTGGGTACTTGTAGTGACCATTTTTGATTACAATAAAATTATGTATCTTGTATGTATGTACAATATTGTGTTTCATGAAATAATGTAAGTTTTATATACATTATATTATTATTATTTTGTTTAATACACTAGCAGCTATGAGCTGATGTGTGTATATGACTGCACTTGTTTATAGCATTAAGTTAAATTATTTTTGATTTCAAATGTTTATCTAGTCTGTTTTTAACATTAGTTTTTATTTTATTCAAGTTAACCTAGTTCTATGTGTTTTATTTCTTATGCTGCTGGTATTTGTACATTCAAAAAAACTGTCAATGTTGATAACTTGCACATTCCAATATTTTTATTTGGTTTATGTAACTCATATGGGATCACCATGGTCCTCTAAAGCTTTATTTCTCAGTTTCAAAATTGAACCATTTACCATTTGACCGCCACAGTCGGCATCGGAAATTCGTGCCATGGACGCCAACAACGGCTACAGCTGACAGCTTTGCTAATACGGGACCTATGCAGGATTCCGCAAAGTTTAATTTCGCTAAAACAATGCAGTTGGTGTGGTGTCAGTGATGCATCATTTTTATTCAATGCTTGGTTATCAAAAGGTTAATAAACATATCAGTTGCGGGGGGGTAATCTTAGTTTTTCTATGAAGCCTGAAAGAATGAGGGCCTGTCAGGTTGTCTAATCTATATGCTGGACATCTACTATGGCTGACATATTCGGGAATGGTCAGCAGCAGAATTATCTAAGCTAATTTGTTGTTCAAAATGAGCTTGGCACAACAAAACCTGCTATTAACACATTCATTGCCACCCAGCCAAACAAGACATCCGCGCCAGGCCACAAAAATTTCGTCATATAAAGCTGTAGTACCACGATCCCGACTATTGGGCCGGCCTGGGAACGAAATCCTAAAATACCCGATAGTCGGGTTTTCGGCACTGAATGTGTTAACCCTTTGAACGCCAAGAACCCCTAAAGTGGTCTTGTGTCTTCGTGCCCACCATGCCAACAACCCATAAAGGGGTCGGAATGAAGGTGTACTTTGATCATGAATAAAATCTATTATGAATTGTTTTGCACAGCACTAGGAGATCCGTCTTTTTTGATAATGCAGCAGTGCTTGACGTGTGAGTGATCACTTTATTCAAATATGAAAGTGTTCAAAAGGTTAAGAAAACGCACCTCATGCTTCTGATGAAACAAGAGACTCAATTTTAACCGACAGGACAGAAAAATTCATCATCAATAATGGTGGCACATTTAGTTAGACAGTATTCAAGACTAGAGCTAAAGATGCCAATTTGTTTTATGGACAGACCTATAAGTGCTTAACTGATCAGCTAAGCACAGAATGGACAGGCTGATCATATGCCTAATCATTCTTTTGGTTCAATAATTAGTTCTTAATAAAGTCCCATTTAACATCAGTGTTTTGGAATGGATATATGGATATTAGCAAGAAGAAACCACCATTGGTTTGTAAAATCAATCTGGGAGAGTAATCATTGTGAATAATGCAGCATCTATAGTATCACTTTTAGAAAATGCAGTGTGTAATAGATAGATTAGATGTAGATATCTTTAGTTAACAAGAAACCTGAAATTGAATGTGCTGCTGATAAGAAATGTTGGTGTGGGTTAATCAAACCAACCTTACTAATTAATCATAAATACATTTAATCATTTTTTATCAGGGTTTGAGGATATATATCAATGGATATATATCATGATATATATCCGATATATATCTGATATATATCCAATGTTTTTTTATGATATATATCAATGCCGAAATGTTAAAAATATCGGCCTCCCAGCCCAGTCGGTAGTGACGCTGCCTATGAATCAGGAGGTCCCGGGTTCGAATCCTGGTCAGGGCATTTATTTGTGTGTTCATCACGGATATCTGTTCCTGAGTTATGGATGTTTCCTATGTATTTAGCTATATTTATTTATTACATATATTGTTGCCTAGTACCCACAACACAAGCCTTATTGAGCTGCCACAGTAAGCTATTGTCCCATAATATTTATTTATATATTAAAAAAAAATATTTTATGGTTTTTAGTTGCTTATGCCTGAGTTAGAAGATTTTATGTTTTGGTTTAATATGGCGTTTTTTAAAATTTTTATGTACCCAAAATAAATAAAAATTTTAAAACATTTTAGTTCTTTTTTAAATAATTTGTTATGTTTATGTAACACATATGCAAATAGTATACATCAATAATACAATAAAATAATAATATGGGTTTTATACAAAATGGATATATATCAAACTTTTGATATATATCGGATATATATCATAGATATCCGATATGTTGATATTTATAATAAATATCGGATATTTTCGAACTCTGTTTTTTCTTGAACTTTGCAGTGAGAAATGAATTAATATTATCTTTTTACTTAGTATAAACTGATTAACGTCTAGCTAGCTAGTAGGTATACCCTATGGAAAGTCACAGAATAACTAATAGTACTACTGTACAGAAAATTCACTCCTTCACAAAAGTCAGATTTAGGTATAAAATTATACCTAGACTCACCGCCTGCAAGCAAAATTGAAACTTATAACCGCGCACGAACCGTGAATCTTCTTTGCGCGCCGCAGTTTTATGATCGAGCTGTGAGTCGATACTCACAGCACGGGGTTGTCAATTGACAAGTTTTTGTACCTACCTATACCTACAGATTTATTATTTTTAAGATAAATATGAAGCAATTACAAAAGTTGATTCTGTAAACATAATTTTTTTATCCGGGGATAGTACAGTCAGCATCATAATTCAGAGATGTGCAAAATGGTTTAGAAAAAGTATTTAAATACAAAATGCAAATACTTTCATAATTTACTATTTCAAATGCAAAATACAAAATACTTAGCAAAATTGTATTTCAAATACTAAATAGGTATTTTCAAAATACTTTTTTAAAATACAAATGCTTTTTAGAATTTCGTCGCCAAGATGGAAAAAGCGGAATCCTTAGCTCGTCATGTCCGTCTGCCCGTGATCATATGTCATAGTCATAGCATAGCCATTTTAATCAATAAATATAAAGCAAATGTTTTGTGTGCCACTAATTTGTTTTTTAGGTAAATGGTTAAAATATTTTTTAGGGTCGGCACTCGATACATGTAATTAAATGGTTTTTTTTTCATGCTCTGATATTGAGTTATATTTATCTATATGGATCCAAATAAGTTTAATGCAATGTGAATTCGGTACAAAAATGGATTGCTATTTAATACGATTTCCATTCTTATAAGCGCTAGTGGAGTACGGAAACGCCTTTTTAACCTGTAATAATTTTTAAGAAAAAAAAACCGACTTCCATGGGGGTAGCCGGTGAAGCATTATTGTAGATGGTGCACTTAGATTCCATACAATGAAATAACTTGCTTAACAAACGCAGCGGAGAGGACAAATCGCCAAACGTGAACTATGCGTCGTTGAAAAGTTCCATTCTGATCATCATCAGCAGTTCCAATTCATCAAATGTCACTCTTTTTAATGAAAATGCTTGATTTGTTGATAAAAATACAAAAGTCACTTTATCTTCATCTTCGTCTTTAAGATTTGAGGAATTCCCTCGATTCCTCATGGAACTCATCATCAGAACTTGAGCTTGACGAAAATTGGTCCTGACAATCTAACTTGCTAAAAAAACACAGCGAAGAGGACAAATCGCCAAACGTGAACTATGCGTCGTTGAAGAGTTCCGTTCTGATCATCATCAGCAGTTCTACTTCATCAAATGTTACTGTTTTGAATGAAAATGATGGATTTGTTGATAAAAATATAAAAATCACTATATGTATGCCTTTAAGATTTGAGGAGTTCCCTCGATTTCTCATGGATCCCATGATCAGAACTGCGTTTTGACAAAAACGGGACCAATCTGTATATATATACTTACAATCAAAAAAAGAATTTTCAAAATCGGTTCAGACATGACGGGAGTTATGGAGTAACAAACAAAAAAAAAAAAAAAAACACCGAATTGAGAACCTCCTCTTTTGAAATCTTGAAGTCGGTTAAAAATGACATAAATCACAAGTCCGATTTTATTTTGTGACCTGTTAGAATACGTTAAGTAAGTACTAATAATAAAAAAATATTTTCTAACAATTGTTAGCATTGCGCTAGGTGTAATACATGTATTTGTTTGCTACACATAGAAAAGATTATGTAAGTTTTATTTTTCTCCACCAGGCTATCGCTGTTTACTATTGCAACATAACTTCACATTTTATAACGGTTTTGTCAAGAGCATATGTCGTCTTAGCCATTTGTAATTCGTTTAGAATTCAAGGTCACTAATATTTTGACAAATTGTTTTCGATTATGCTCACCTAATCTATTGACCAAACTGTTATAAAATGACAGATGATGTTGAAATAGTTGAATGCAATAGTATGGTAAAGGAAAATATATCTTGTATAATCTTTTCTTGTTGTTATTAACAGATATCTATATAATACCTAGCGCGATGTCAAAAACTGTTAGAAAATATTTTCTACTAAAAGTAATCATATCATATTCTCTAACTAAAAAACAAACTTGTGAGTTATCGAAGCTCAAAACTGTTCGCGTACTGTACTAATCCTGGCGATAAGACGTCCGACTTTCAATCTGGAGGTCTCAGGATCGAATCCCGACTTTGTACCACTGAGATTTTCGGAACTTATGTGTACGAATTATCGGTTGATATTTATCAGTCGCTTTTCGGTGAAGGAAAACATCCCACGGAAACAGGAACTATTCCCAATAAGGCGTAGTTTCTCCTTTTGTAAAAACTAGTGTCTATGCCAATTCATGTGATTAGTTCTGCAAGCCGGGACACGCTACGAGGATGATGATTTCCATACTTAAATATCTTAACTCTCCATTTCAAAACAGACTACTAGTTACAAAATGACGAGATCGTCAGGAATGAGTGCCTTTTTTCCCTTGGTTACGCGGTGTCCTGTCCTACCAATCATCCACGTAGGAGCAATATATAACTATAACCTGTTAAACCTGCCCTTTCTACCAACATTATGTTAAGTTACAAAAAAAAGTATTTTGTATTTTCAAAAATGGGTCCCAAAAAGTATTTCAAATAAAATACAAAATGCTTTTGTTAAAAAGGTATTTAAATACAAAATAGGAAATAGGTATTTTGCATTTTGTATTTGCATTTTAAATACAAGTATTTCAAATAAGTCACATCTCTGCATCATATATACCGTGGCTGTTAAGATACCCAAATATATTGTCACATCCAGAGTAGTAATTAATAATAACTCAAACAAAGTAATCTAATTCTTCAGACCATTAACCGTTTACAAATATACAGGAGCACTCACAAATCCTAATACTTGACAAACAGTCAAGCCGGCAATAATACCGGTACAACCACACCGCCACTGGTTGCGTAGCAGCCATTATTCATAAATATGTATACAACATGAAATCAAACTTTATTCCGGATGCAATAAGGCTTATAACGGTTACGTAGCTTAAACTTCTTAGAACTTTAAATGTTGATCGTTCATTTTGTCACTTACATGCATATCGATTTGATACGTTGTACTGACATCAATATGTTTACGTCACACCTGGCCATAATGTGAGTTTTACCGCTCACTACGCTTACGGTAAAACTCGCATTAGGGCCAGGTGGGGACGTAAAATTGTGTACTCACCACGGGCAGTAAAAAAGAAAGCCCTCTATCGCATATTTACAACCCTCGCCTGCGGCTCGGGTCCCAAATACCTGCGATTTCGGGCTTTCTTTTTTTTACAGCCCTAGGTAAGTAATGTACTATTTTTCACTTCTCATGCTCGTAAAGTTCTACTTTAAGTCGTGCGTGGACGACATAAAATCGCATTTTAACCTCTAGGGCATAAAGTAAAATTTTCTTCTAAGACTAAGAATGTGGCTCAACAGCCAAACAGAGTCAAAATATATTGCACAATTTAATTGAACAGTAAAATTTCGTGGAATACTGAAACTGGTTCTTTTATTATATTCTTGCTATAATTATTTAAATTGCGTGTTTTCTATAATTGAATAAATGAAATCAAATAAAATAGGAGTTGATAATAGTTTACAAATGCCCCGAAATGATTTTATGACTTGGCAGAAAACAAGTATCGAAGTCTAAATTCACATGTTGAAAAATTAAAAAAAAAAAACATTAAAAAATTAATCGGCGGGAATTGGTTATACTTATTTAAGTTCTTTCACTTTATGACGATTTTGTTGTTGAAATTGAAGTGAAAAATAGTATTTCCTAGAATTATTAAACGATTGAACATAAATAATGACATCGAGTGACGATGAAATTGCACTACTATCGCCTAATACGTTAATCGAGCAGAGTGCACAAAAAGTAGTAGAACAAATATGGCCGCCGAAATCAAAGCACCTTTATCTTAACGCATATGAAAATTTCATGCGTTGGAGATCTGAAAAGCAGGTAAATACGTTAACGGAGAGTGTATTTCTTACGTATTTTGACGAATTGTCAAAAAAATTACAGCCGTCTACACTATGGAGTTTATTTTCTATGTTGAGAGCTACCGTGCTGATGAAAAATGATGTGAACCTAAAGGACTATACGAAGCTTGCGAGTTTCCTAAAAAGGCTTTCTGTTGGGCACAAAAGCAAAAAATCCAAGGTCTTCACGGCGATGGAAGTGGAAACATTTTTAAATACCGCTCGCGATGACAGATATTTGGTCACAAAGGTAATAAAAATGTTAAGTATTTAAATTATTTTCATTCATCATTTCAAGGACCATCGTTTGCATCAATGCCTAAAAAAATTGCTCTGTTCCTAAAATTAGATAATCCAGAGCATTACACTGGCCACTGTTTTAGACGAACTTCAGCCACTCTGTTAGCAAACTCGGGAGCAAACCTAACAACTATAAAACGCCACGGCGGATGGAAGTCGGACCAGGTAGCCGAAGGCTACATTGCGGAGTCTGTGCAAAATAAAGCAAAGATAACAGACTGTATTACAGAAGATATTCATTTAATTCAGAATGAGCCGCAGCCGGGTCCATCGGGTGTTAACAATGATGGATATTTTCAACCACAACCCGCCGCTGATGAAAATCCCGTTAGATCGGGATCGGGAACATCCTCATTCCATAATCGTAATGTAGCATCCTCTCAAATAAACACTGTCAATATGCCAGGAAAGACGATTTCTTTTAATATTTCTAATTGTACCAATTTTTCGTAAAATTCTAATTAAATACTCTTTCATATATGTAACGTCTTTGTTTTATTCGCTCACAACCGAAGTTTTCCTCGCAATCGAAGTGAAAAGCAGAGTGTATGACTCAGGCATAAATGTCCATTTTTACCCTCAACTATATTGGTCCTCGCTGCGCTCGGACCAATAAATTGCCTCGAGTAAAAATGGATCGGTTTATGCCCTTGTTGTACAATCTACTATTGAGCTCTATGTCATTAAAAATAAAGTTAATTTTTCTAGCGTGTCCCGTAATTTTGGATACTTTGAATGCTACGATACCGATGGTGTTGTGGGTGTTCCAGTGCTAACAGCGGATTGGAAGTAACCAAGTATTAGGCGTTGTGCGTGCTCCGGTATATTTGTACTCGTCGGATGGCCCGAAGAATTTGATCACTCTGGACGAACCGGTATTAATGGTTATTGTAGATGTTGCGGTAAATTTGGAAGTATTTCCTGTCACTATCTATTTGATGCTGATTGTATGTCTGATTCTCACGGAAGTAGGTATGCCACACCCGTATTACTTTGAAAATATGTCGCTCAGTTCCTAAATTTGTTTCTGGGCAACCAATATTATATATTTTGTACGGATTAGATCGAAGTTTAGGTTTCGAAGCCATTAGGTATGTATTTTCAATTTTGCGCGAGCGCCACTTGACACGACTATCGTGCGAGCCGAGCGGCAGACCACTGCCATACGCCTGCCCGGGAGGCGCGCCGGCAAAATGTACCTAAAATGCGAAGTGATACCCCCCTGGGAAAGTCATGTATTTAAATAGGCGTTTCAACACCTGACGCACCGCCTCGCAAGGAAATTGCCGCGCGAGGCAGCTCGGCTAGTGTGGACGTGTCTCGGCCGAGGCAAACGTACGCGCGGCTGCAATGCCTCGGTCGAGGCACATCCACACTAGCCGAACTGCCTCGCGCGGCAATTTCCTCGCTTCACGGCTAATCATATTTTCAAATGTATGCTGGTCTCCGTTGGGTTGCAATGGATTTAGAAAGTACAAAACCTGAGTTATCTAGCAAATAGTTTCTGAAAAAGGAGTTGGAAATATCAATTGTTATGGCAATAAGCAATGAAGCGCATATATACATTAATTGACGAGAAGAAAAGAACAATGTATCATAACTTTACTTTTTGTGTTTTGCAAGTAATTAGACTGTTTACGACACGAATCCTGACCAAGTAGGTAGAGCAACATCTAAGCTCGCATATATACTTTAGGGTTCCGTTATTCATATTAATAACTAGATTAGGTCGGCGATATGGTTAGGGTTCCGTAAAGACTTTCTCATTCCCTTCATTTTATTCCCTTAGGGCTTAAGATTTTCGTTTTCAACCGACTTTGAGATTCCGAAATTTTCGAAGGAGGAGGTTATCCTTATCTCGTCGGGATCTTTGTTTTTGCTATTCGAAGACGGCGGCTTAAGATTTTCGTTTTCAACCGACTTTGAGATTCCGAAATTTTCGAAGGAGGAGGTTATCCTTATCTCGTCGGGATCTTTGTTTTTGCTATTCGAAGACGGCTGGACCGATTTGGAAAATTCTTTTTATGTTTGAAAGAGTTACTTCACACTTGGTCCCATTGTCATCAGGCCAGGATCTGACGATGGGATCCTGGAGAAACCGATGGAATTCTTCAACTATTATAAGCACACCCATAGTAATTTGAGTTTTTTTTACAGTAGCTCGGTCATTTTTCTTTTGGATAGGTGGAGACTAAGTGAAGTCGGTTCTTTTTTGTTTAAAATTATTTTTTCTAAAGGTTCAGCCCTAGGCCTGCAAAGTAACTTTGGAATCAAAAATGGCTGTTATGGATGGGATATGCCATACCTACTTGGCTGGTATTCCCTATTTTCCCGGCCTCTTCTCTTATGTTTGTGTCGTAATTATCTTTCAGGAGACTGATAACGCGATCACATGCCCAAAGAACACTATCTAAGTAAAATAAACTAAAGAAACGCTTTATATCCCCTCGGCCTAGACCCTTCAGGAGTTATTTTATGGCCATCTTAGGTTGTTTTCGAGTGGCGTGTCCACAAAAACTTTAGGATTTGTCGACGAAAGCCTGTGTAAAATGTGACCTCTGAAAAAACAGTGGCTTACCCAGATAAACACATTTTACTGCCGGCAATAGCTAAATGTCCCCAAAGAAAAGCTAAAATCCCTGACTATCTTCATAATGACTTTCATACGTCTACATGGACTGAATTTATCAAGGGAAGCACTGTATATAACCTACCCACATCTTATGTTACCATATGTTCTTTGTGAAAAAATAATTTAATTCATAACTATCAGGATTTAGGACATTGGTAACTTGTGTAGATATTTCTCAGCTCTCGGTCCGATCAGATATTCTGAATTAAATTTAATACGGAGATGTCCTTCCATTTCACGTATTTCAGTTAGACTGATGTAAAAGCGCATGTGCTAATATTTTTTATGAGTTCCTAACCTGACAATGGTGATTGACGTCAAAGACATCTAGATAGAATATATGTATTTTAATTATGGATATACATGGTACCTAGAAAAGATTCCAAATTTCAAATACAGACTTCAGAAGGCACATGCATCGCAGGCAAGTGATATTAGAAAGAAAAAATGTTTTCTTGCTATAAATCCAGCCATTATATAAACAGCTTGTTTACAACCTTCATAAAAGGTAATAAGAAAATGGCTAGATTTTTGCGAAAATTGATGTTTATGTAACGTCAATCACCTGTCCAATGAACATACACATCTAATGCGTATGTAAAGGTATTTCATTGTTATGCTTGTATGAAACAAAACACCCGAACCGAAACATTCATTCTTGGTACAATCTCTTGCTACGTTGTTAGTGACGCTCCTCAGTTTGTAGGTCGTGAATAATAAGCACACAAACTAAAACATAGTCCTTATATATTTTTTTATTTAGACACTGGAGCTTTATTTTGGCTTTAACATAATTCTGGATTATTCAAAACTCTTGAAGCCACAGACGATTTTGATCTTGTAGATGCCATCGTAACCTCAACAGTCTCAACAGTCGCATAACTTCTCCAAGTTCTCCATGCAACAGTTTCATTTTAAGAGTACAGTTTCTCAAATTTGCATGACCCAGTTCTGAATTGTGTCAGGAGTCTCGCTGACTGTCTGCCGATGCACGGCATTGCGGACGGGGTGCGCGTAAAAAATTCATCAGGCATACGTTTCACGGTTAAACACCTCCACGGACGCGCGTTTGCATTTTTAATGCCTCAGCGACGCAGCTAGTGTAGCCAGATCTCAATTTTGAAAATCTTTAGATTGCCGCTGACTAATGTGTTGTAGATTGGCTTTTGATATTAAGTCTGTAAGTCCTGCAGATTACAAATAATTTCTTTTTTTACAGATGCTTTACAATGTAGATATTTTGTTAATTATTATGGATTACAACTGAAATCTCATCAGGCAATTATCAAAACTTGATTTAATAGAAAATAATTTCTGTAGGTTTTCCTACTATTTCTGCCCGAAATATGTAGGTCTTCTGATTTTTCTGTTGATCTGGCAACGCTAAACGCAACCTTGGCTTGCGGTAAAGATTGTTACACTTTTGCAAGCGTTCGACTATGTTAATTTTAATGAAGGTTTATTAATGAAACTATTACGAAATGGAGCGGCATTCATTATTACTCGTTTGTATAATGAGTTTACTTTATTAATGAAGTTTGCTGGAGTGGCTTGTTAAGTTTGTGGTTGACTCAGATTATTCTCTAGGGAAGAAATCGTAACTGAGTAGGTATTACGTATCCATCCTACTTTTTCTTGGTAACCAAAATTTATAATCTGCCTGTACCATAATGTATTGTACCAAGAGCCATGCATATACATACATTCAAGTATGAGCTCCCGGTACATATATTGTTATTTTGCCTCCTATAACGGCCTCCTAGCCTAGTTGGTAGTGACCCTGCCTATGAAGCAGGAGGTCCCGGGTTCGAATCCTGGTCAGGGCATTTATTTGTGTGTTTATCACGGATATTTGTACCTGAGTTATGGATGTTTTCTATGTATTTAAGTATTTATCTATATCTATCTATTATATATATCGTCGCCTAGTACCCACAACACAAGCCTTATTGAGCTTACCGTGGGACTAGGTTGATTTGTGTAAGATTGTCCCATAATATTTATTTATTTATTTATTTTATTTATTTGTGTCTATCTATGTATTTTGTTTTATGATTGTAAATTTTTCCCTGTTAATTAAATTAATCACTGTCTTCATAGTCACTATAGGTATACACATTTCATAATTCATTAGCTGAAGGAAGAGGTTCCTGGAAACTATAAGTAAATTTTATTTGGCACGTAATACTAGTCGTATAATCTAGACACACGGCAGTGTGTCCGCCAAGTTCGAGCAAAAAAAAGCGACACACCGGCCGTGGGTTATATTACACGAACCATTTCGGGCCAATTTCGACCACCCTATAACTCAAAACATATTTTATCTACGCATATGAAATTTCGAGTGTCTGTTGACATCCCCTTAATTGTCTAGAATACAAAATTTCATTATTCTACCTATAGCAGTTCTTGAGATATTGACGTCAGAAAATCGCTATTTTTACTATACACTCACTCACTGACTCATCAAAAACCTAGACCACTTCCAATGGTCGTACTGACTTGAAATTTGGCATGGAGATAGGTCTTAAGGTCAAAGTAAAGGGAAAAATCTGAAAACGGCCAAGTGTGAGTCAGTTTTAAAAATAGCGAAGCGTGTAACTTTGTTCGACTATGAAGTCATAATGAACTAAATGGGTCTATCTTCCAATGGTCGTACCGACCTGAAATTTGGCTCGAAGGTTTGTCTTTAGGTCGAAATAAAGTAAAAATCTGAAAACGGCCAAGTGTGAGTCAGTTTCGAAAACAACGAATGTGTAATTTTGTTCTACTATAAGTAGGTATGGAGTGGAAATGAGATAAGACTTATTTAAATTTAGATACATACCAATTTAAGACAATACATGTTTGTCTTAAAGACAAGAACAATAAAATTGTTCACCACTCTGTGTGTGTCTGTTGCGGGAACCGAACCCACGATTTACGAAGTGCAAAGCAGGTCACTAGGTACACTAGGTGCGCTAAATCAGTCAAACAAAAATGAAAAGACTATTTTTTCTCGCATAGTCTAAATAATTTCTAATTTTACAACTAATAAAATCGCAGATTCAAGAACATGGAAATCATATATACTCTAAGATGGAATTATATATACTACTGCCCATCTCACCCTCCGATACGCCACGGGATGAGATGGGATGGTGCACTTCTAGGGCTACATAATAGGCCACCAATTATAATACCTACTGGTAGGCCTACCTACCAGTAGGTATTATAATTGGTGGCCTATTACCAAGTTATTAATTATCTATGTAGGTAGCGTACTTACAAACAGAATAAAGTACGTTATTGATGTATGTAATTATATGTAAGTAGGTACATTTTATAGGTGTAGGGAGCCAGTTTATTTGTAAAAATCACCTATAAATAAATAGTAAAATAGAATTAGACGCTTAGTATAAAGGGTTATAGTATAAAGTACATACCTAAGTGGAATGAGACATTTCCTAAAGCAAAAGTGATAAAAAAATAATAAAGAACCTACACCTAACAAAAATAAATGAAATCCCATCAAAAACATAAATGTGAAAGGCTGCCAAGTTCGATACTATGGGAATGCTTCGCCTATAAAAGAAGTGAGATCTGAATAAGTACCAAGTTCCATAAAAATACCTCAAATCATAAATAGTTATAGGAATACACACTTGATTTCCAGCAGTTTTTAAGGTACATTTTGAATAAGTATCACGTTACATAGAAATACCTAAAATTATAATAGTCAGAGAAACGCACACCGGTTTTTTTAGCAGTTTCCTGATAACATTTAATATTTTCAGTACTTTTTAATGATGTAACTTGGCAAGTTTTAATAGAAAATTATATACTTGACACATTGCAGTCCAAAGGTGTCGATTCATTGCATTGAAAAGGTGTGTGGTGTGTGAAAACTTGCCAAGTAACATCATTAAAAAGTACTGAAAATAATAAATGTTATCAGGAAACTGCTAAAAAAACCGGTGTGCGTTTCTCTGACTATTATAATTTTAGGTATTTCTATGTAACGTGATACTTATTCAAAATGTACCTTAATAACTGCTGGAAATCAAGTGTGTATTCCTATAACTATTTATGATTTGAGGTATTTTTATGGAACTTGGTACTTATTCAGATCTCACTTCTTTTATAGGCGAAGCATTCCCATAGTATCGAACTTGGCAGCCTTTCACATTTATGTTTTTGATGGGATTTAAGTTATTTAAATTAATTTCCGCGGTATGCTAAATACTATTGGCACTCCAGAATGTGGATTGTGGTGGGGTTTTTAAGTAATTTACTTGGTAGTTACCCGAGTCGAATGAGCGGCGTTCAGTAGTTTCGCGTGGTAGGTACAAGTGGGTGCTATCGCGCCGTTATCAGCGGCGTTGACGATCTCGCTATCTCGTGGTCGGAGTGACCGCGCCATTCGCGGAAGAATCGCGCTAACGCACTCTCGGTTTTCGAGTTGCCTTTCGCTGAACACCGGTCACAGTCGAGCGACGTGGTCGCAGGCGGTGCATGTTGCAAAATTGTCGATTGGTTCGTTAACCCACTTCCTCGGTTATTCGCCGCCTGTATCCGGCGCTCGTTTTGAAAACAATCCGTCGCGTCAGTGCTCTCGATCCGCGACGATGTGATGCTGTGTTTTGTGTACCGTAAAATTATACTGTGATGTGGAAAAGTGATTTTGGTAAAGTGTCAGAGCGAATGCTCTTAGTGTTGCGCGTCCCTTGCATCTTGTTTAGATACAATGTTGCGACGTCGCGGCACATACACTGTCAATGCTGATCCCGAGGATCGACCCAAGTCCTCTTTACCGATTCTAGTCAAAAGATATGGTACGTTTTTTCTGTAATAAAACTGTTTATGCTTAGCATAGTTTTTCTCACAACGTAACAGCCTACATCTTTGAATCAGCTGAGTGGTTACGTAGCCCATGTGGCATGTGATATGATGCAGTCTTTTTATGCGCTATAGACTCACATGTTACATGTCAGCAATTAGCCTCTTTATAAATCATGTAACATTTTAATACTGCATCTTGTAGCTACCTACTCTAGTCTACCTATGTTCACCACTGTAAAATATCAAAAAATATTATTTTAAAAGTTAAATTCCTTTTAACATATTAACAGCATAGCAATATGACATATTACACTTTCTTATCGACTCGTAATAAATAGATAGCATTTGTTTGAATAACATACAATAAATACGTCAGCTCGTGTAATAAGCCACAGCTATTAGGTATTGCCATGGCAGCCTATTTACTTACGTATTTCATCGATAACGGCAGAATTTAATAGCGACAATAAGGATCTGTATTAATATCTTTAGCAGGTCTTGATAAGATATAAATTCTCAAAAATTGATCCGACTAAGGGCTGGTTGCACCACGCACACTTAACGAACTAATCAAAGTTAAATATAGCGACGTAGCTGTCATTTCATAGAAAACTGTCAATAATCCAACAAGCAAATATTAACAATGACCATGACGTTACCTTAGCAGAGGGTTTGGTGCAACCGGCCGTAACTAAACTCAAAATAATGTTTCGTGTCAAAATACATCTATCGATTGGAAGTCAGCGAGTCCGCGACATCATTAAAAATGCACTCCTCTGCGGTGGAGTCGAGAACGTCGACAAAATCATTTAAAACCACTTTATTTACATGGCCCGATTTTATCATCGAAAAGGCGATGCTTGACCTACTTCCAGTTTTTATATCGGAACACTAATGTCGCAGTTTATGAGTGACGGCTGCCGATGTTTTGTTGTTATCTGTTTCTCCTTCTATACGTAGAGATCGATTCACCAAATATCACACGAATGGTATGATCTCATTTCAAGGAGTGACAATATATCTTTCATTATGTGAATGCCGTTCTGAACCCCTGATACAATTTACTCATTCGTTCCATTCATTCAACGGATTTTAAGGTATTGGACATGGTTAGCACAACTTAAACAGAAAACTGAATGTAATTGAATAATATGAGACAAATGAACAAAAAAGAAACTCTTATTGTCTTGTTATTTGATTACATGTTAGCCATAGATCTTTAAGATTGGAGGTGGATGCATAACTTTCGGAAAAATAAAATAAAGCTTTTATTTAGGTATTCTTGCCTTCGCTTAAACCACATATGAGATTACACCCTTGTAACTCGGCCCTAATCGAGTGAATTCCTCGACTAGTAGCGCCATCTGTCGCGCCACTCAGGTACTAATGTCGCCCGGTGCCAGCGCCAGGCTGATTTCTCCTCAGTACGCTTTTGTAACTCAGCCGCGCAACACGTGCTCAATCAAGTTTAAAAAATATCGAAAAGTAAAATGCAAACACAAATTGTGTAATGATTGCACAGTTTCTTTGAAATTTATTTTGTGCAAATTGCATAAAGATGTAAATAAATAAATAAAAGCAAATTCTATAATGATTGTTGCTACTTCAGACATTGTGACATTCCGCTCGGTGCCCGTGGCCCAGCGACGAGACGCAGTGACCTCTAATAGGCACCGTCAAAACACAATGCATTGTCCCATGAGACGACATTATTGCTACTTCAGATATTGTGACATTCCGCTCGGTGCCCGTGGCCCAGCGACGAGACGCAGTGATCTCTAATAGGCACCGTCAAAACACAATGCGTTGTCCCACGACATGCGTCGTCCCGTGACACGACAGGCGTCGTCCCGTGAGACGACAGGCGTCGTCCCGTGAGACGACAGGCGTCGTCCCGTGAGACGACAGGCGTCGTCCCGTGAGACGACAGGCGTCGTCCCGTGAGACGACAGGCGTCGTCCCGTGAGACGACATGCGTAGTCCCGTGAGACGACAGGCGTAGTCCCGTGAGACGACAGGCGTCGTCCCACGAGAGGACAGGCGTCGTCCCGTGAGACGACAGGCGTCGTCCCGTGAGCCGACATGCGTCGTTCTGGGAGACGACATTGCGTCGCCCTGTAAGACGACATTGCGTCGCCCTGTAAGACGACATAGTGTCGTCCTGTGAGAAAACGTGCGTCATGCATCATCCCGTCTTGTTTGCGTTGTCCTGTGAGACGACATTGCGTCGTCTCTTGTAACGACATTGCGTCGTCCCTTGCGACGACATTGTGCCAGCCTGTAAGACTACACTACTTCATCCCTGGACACGACTTGCATCGTCCTGTGATGCGATATGCATCGTCCTGTCAACATTGTTAGAATTGTTAGCTGAGCTGAATAACCGGCATTACCTCATATCAATCTAAACAGCAAACGCCTGCTCCTTGGAGGCACATATGAGTCAAATTCTGATTGTGTCCTCAGGCATACTGAAACACCTCACAAACATTGATTATTAGTTACCAAATAAACGTTTGACACAAAGAAGGATTGTTGTTTGTCAAGCACCAAATTATTTAACGAGTAAATTAACACCGAAATAAATAAAATATCCAAGAAATCTAAAAAGCTACAATTTTGATTAAATAAAACTAAGACGTCCTCATTAATAAGTATGTAGCTGTGTAAACAAAATGCTTTACATAATGCCACTAACTAAGCAAGCCGTGCTGACAAAAACATTCCATTCATATCACTTCATTCGCATCACAAAACGTAAATACGTGTGAGTTTTCAGTGCGACTACTAGAAGAACAAGCTCTAGTTTGAAAGATTTCAAAGTACGATACACACATGCCACGAAACTATAATAGCAGCGGTTCAATAGACTTGTAATAAGTATAACAACAGAGGCATTAGAAATATAGTTGATCAGGTTAGGTATAAAGATAAGTTTACAAGATTCCATTTCGATAGAATTAACTCCTACTTAGGCATGACAACAAACTTAAAATATTTAGTAACAGTGGAAACTTACCAAACTTTTCCCTAAATATATTATATATAGTCCTCCTCATCGATTTCGATGCCAGCAAGCTTAAAAGCTAACCTAATGGAAGTTGGTTATTCTGACCCCTAAAATGACTGGCTAGGCTTAACTCGGTTTTAAATACTCCTCTATACTTATAGCAGCAGAGCTTGCTAGTCGCGTTGCAGGTTTACACGTAGGAGGGCTTAGGTATCTCTATAGAGGATCGGAATTCTCCTTTGAGGCGTAAGAGTCAACAAAGAAGGAAGTGATAAATGAATGAAAAAATGGGATCTCGAGGGATTTTAACCATACTCCAGACCCGAGTCAAATGTAACGATCCCGCTTCAAAATCCTCAAAGAAATTTGTACTGCGGGGCAAATCAGGTGAATAGCGACGACGTAAACCTAGGTGGCCTTTGTATAAACAAGAATTGCAAATGCCTGTTTGTGAAAGAAGATAGGTTGTCTATTCGCGTGCTTGTCAAATGAGGGCGCCCCAAGGATTTCAGTAACTAAGTGCTTACGGAAAAATTCACAACTTATTAGCATGGTGATTTAGGCAAAATTGGTTGAAATTGTTAACATACTTCAAGGGGCTACCCGTTTGGGGACCCATATAAAGATTCTTCAACACTAACATGCCGTCAGATAGTCAAGTAGGTAGCGGTGGCGAAGCGCCCATAAAACTCAATTCCCGACGGCTTGCCTAATTTCATTTCGCGACTTTTCTGTGGGCTATGAATAAAATGATAACCAAATTTGCCACGGCTTGTCTACGAATATTTTGGACGTGTCGTCACTGGTAGGTAAACCTAACGCACTGTTAGGGTAATAATACTCATATAAATACATTAACCCTTTCGAGGTTTTAAATAATAATAATAAGAGACGTTTATTTAATAAGATTGCATAAGTACATAATAAGAGTACAGTCGATCATGCTTAAACTTATTAAAAAGGAAAGTGCGAGAAGGCTTAAAGGCACTAGGGCCCTACCACCTTCAACACTTCCTACAGCGTCCGTTACGCTGTTAAATATGTATGATATGATATAAAAAGCACATCAAAGACCAGTCAGTGTCTTTGATACCAAGTTCAGCAACCTTTCGTAGTGACATAAGACTACAATATGGTCGCCAGTTTTTTACAACCGAAAACAGACATTCGATAGTGAGACCACTTTGACAAATTCTAGTACATATGTCAAACGAGTACATTATGATCTCGCAAGGATATCCACGTGTCACAATTTGTCATTGCTTGTCGAATAAGGATCCAGAATTAATTCAACATGTTCGACGACAGTTATGTGTCGCCAGTGTAAAGCTTATTGGCCAAACTGAATTTCAGCATATTATCGTATCGATGACTTCATGATAGCGCAGGTGAATCATTGACCCAGCAGCGTTCGAAAACCGGTTCTACCTACTAGGTAATGTAACATGTAATAAGTATAATAAGTTATGGTATACTTACTTATTGTATGTAATTTTAATGACGTGTAAAATGTGTTTTTACAATTTTTACGAATAAACTCTGTATTTCTGTAGAAATGCGAGCAAGATGCAGCAGACTTAGTTTAGCATACTAAGGTATACTGTAAACAATATTGGCAGCGTAACCAATAAAGAGCTGAGAGCATCCCAAAAATGATTGTATATTGTATCGTGTCGTGGTTATTCTACATATGGACGATTGAAATGCAGCTGCTTTTAAAGTTAAGCAAGAAGGCATTAGAAAATACAATCATAATATCCTCAACTCAAGTAATATATTTGTAGACTTAAGAATGCAAAGGTGTAACAAAATACTCAGAAGAGAATACACTTGTATAATACTCCGTAGGTATGACCCGTCAATACGTGACTTTTGGTTGCACTAAAACTAAATGCGAATATGTCGCCTCATCGGCTCATTAGAGTCTAGAATCATTACGGGTTTTACAATCTCTGGGAGTAAACAAAGGTCCTTTTAATGTTAACCTTAATATTATAATATTAATAATAATATTATTATATAAAAAATTCAAAATTGTTGAATCTCTTTTTCACGCCGTTAGATGTTGAATTTGAAAAACTTATCTCTTAATGGACCTCCAAAACATCCAAAGATTATAAGTTTTAAACTTCAAGGTCCTACCCTAAACAGTTTAGACTTCTCGTTGTGTATCATCATATTTATTATCTATACTATGCAACTTAGATAATATTTTACCGATGTAACACAAAGAATATTCGATAATAAAACATAAAAAACATACACAAGCAAGGCATAAAACCTCTTGCTTTGGCTTTGTGAATCAGATCGCCGCCACAGAGAGTGTACAAGCTCAAATTCCCCGGACCCGGACAATCCTTGTGAACCCAATGATCTTCATTCCGGCTACAGGAAATAACTACATAATCAAGAGAGATAAAGATGTATTTAGTTGGTAGACGTAAGGTCAACGAGTAAATGGTATAGGTATTTAAACGTGAAATACATACAAATAACATTATAGTCATAGTAATATACCTACAGCCCTTGAAGACGATAGAATCATTTTTAATTAATATTCTTATCGGTATGGTTGTTTCACCTTCGTCCTTCTCGGAAACCTATAAACATTATATTGAAAATCATATGAACTAACTCGGAGCTTACTTACCTAGTATATCCGGTCGGTTTCCGGTGGAGTATTGTCAATTTAACAATACCATTTTAGTTCTAAAATTCATAGTTGCTGTCGTCAACATTTAGCATTCTTATAATACTCACTCAAAACTCCAATTGACATCTATAAGGTCTGGATGTAATTAAAGACATTGTCTTTCCTAAGGATCTCGCAAAATTACCTGAATTTCCCATTCGGTTTTACTAACAAATGATCGCTACCTTAATAGGTCTGATCAATGCCGCAATGCCGGTCGTATCATACGGTTGATACGGTCTTTGAAGACATCACAGGGAGTTTATAATATGTGTGTAGATAAAGCAGCGTATGTAACAGTACATAATTAGACTTTAAAATAACCGTTAAAGCCCGAATAATACTAAAAATTTCAGATGTGAAACAGGTTTTCTCAATCAAGAACAACTTTTAAAACAGATTTTTGGAAGATCTTTCAATCTGGCCATGTTACGATAAATAATAAAAAGTACATCATACAAATCAGTGATCAAATAGCAGAATCAAATAACTCTTTACATCATTCATAACTTAATGACCCGTTTGACGGAAATCTTACCTGAGATTATCAACGCAATATCTCCAGATAGGAATATCAAGGCTCGCTTAACTAAAATCCCAAAAATACGAATACGGGATCGATTGTTTTATAGTTGCTAGAAATATTCCTAATGGAAAAATGGAAATGTTAACCTAACTCTATCATGAAAATAAATAGCTTAACTGCCAATTCCGGCAGATAAGGATATTTTCACAATAGATATTAAAAAAAAAAAAGTTATTGCGCAAAATAATAACGTATAGTACAAGTATCTCTTGTGTACATATTTCGTTCCGAAATTTGTGTTGGTTAATATCTAATCATCACAGTACGCCCGGGCCAGCGCCGGCAGGGGTTTAAACACGTCTTATATGTGGTTTAAGCGAAGGCAAGAATACCTAAATAGAACCGTTTTTCCCCCGAAGGGTAAAAAACGGATATTTAGGTTTCTGCCGTAGCTTAAACCACACCTTGCCGGCTTACTTACGTACTGAGGAGAAATCAGCCTGGCGCTGGCACCGGGCGACATTAGTACCTGAGTGGCGCGACAGATGGCGCTACTAGTCGAGGAATTCACTCGATTAGGGCTGAGTTACAAGGGTGTAATCTCATATGTGGTTTAAGCTACGGCAGAAACCTAAATATCCGTTTTTTACCCTTCGGGGGAAAAACGGTTCTATTTTCTGTCTGCATTCTGCATTATTCGTTTTAGGCGTATGGCGCAAAAAAGCGCTGACATCAGATTATTGCATAAATATATTTTTCTTCGTCCGATCCTTCATATAGCATTTCCTCTCAGAACTGTACCCAAAATAACTGGTCCCACCTACTAATTTTCTAGGGTTATATTTAATTCAACAACGACAGCCCGTAAAGTATCCCAGACTCGCATAACTACGGTCTATTGACAACTTCTACCGACCAATATAAGTCTGACTGCCAGTTGCTACGAATTTTGAGGCCATCTTTAACTAGACTAGTTCGCTGTCGAGACATGTCTCGCGAATTGACGAAGCTGATTGTCACGCTTTTGCTCTCGGTGCGTGACTACACACTCACTACTCGTAAACACGCTACTTACGTCACAAGAACGGCCTCCTTTGGAAAATCGCCCAGAATTTTCACACAAATATCCCAGTACGTTAATCATATTCGTGTGTTATAATTAAAAAAGGCATTGCCTCCGGTGCTAAAAGCCAGTGGCCTTTAAATATGTTTATGCGCAAAAAGGTGATGCGAATTCGTTTGCTTTGTTTTAACAGTCACTCTTATTATCGTCTTCCTCAATACGTCAGGGTTCCAACTAGTGTAGTTAGAACCCTGACCGAAACCTTAACAATGATAAAGCTCGTAGATTTTCTTTATTACCACGAAAACTAGAGCGACACTTGAGCTGAATAAATACGTTATCAAGGTTTCCGGAAATTATAATTCGAAATTGTGTTACGTATTTGTTTTTCCATAATTATTCGCTCTGTATTGACAATTAGGCGCTTAACAAGTTAGTTTAGCTCCCTGTTTAGTTTATGGCTTCCAGGAAACCAATTAACTCATTGAATGCCTACTCCATTGATTGTCTAGATAAACGTTATCAAGAATTAATTCCATATAAAGTGGAAATGCGAGCGGGCCGCTCAATAAAAGTTTCTATTTCAAACTTTTAGTTTTTAATATTTTCAGTTTTCGAATATACACGGTGAATCTGAGTAACCCGAAAGATTTTAACCATAAATTCCTGATCATAATTGGAGACTAAAATGTCGTATAAACTTTTCTGGAATTGGCCTAGTTTCAGAGTTACTACCAACTAAATAAAAAAAACATTCTTTATTGTGACTCAGTGCAAAACGCTTTTTTGATGGCGATTTCACCATTAATGGGGTCTAGTCTAGACATTCTTATTGACAGATATCAAAGTGCCAAGGATTACTTTACGTAAACTATTTTTTACGAAAAAAAATGTACTAATTTATTTTAATCGACAGTTTTAACAATAACATTTATGTTTTTATGTTCAAAAGCATTTAAAAAATCGAAAAAATTGAAAAAAAAAAATATTTTTTCGCGAAATTGACCTAAACTCATATAACATTTATTACTCCTCATGACCTCAGGAATTTATGGTTAAAATCTTTCGGGTTACTCAGATTCACCGTGTATATTTAAAAGGCAAATACTTATTTTTACCATTTCTCTGATCTCTGCGGTCCTTGTTTCGATCTCATCTGTCTATCTGTCAAGGAGTTTTTTAATTTCGTGTGCCGTAATCGGTAGACAGTTATATAGGTATATTTTATATACTGTGCATTTCCTTCGACATTTTGACAACAAATAATAATAATCGTTATAGGTATAAATATGAATTAAGAACCGTCTTTTTTGGCCTTATGAGGATGCGCTCGATTAAGCGTGGTTCGACAAGCACATGTCTTTTGTTTTGCTTTGATATTGAGGTATATGTGAAAGACGCTTTAATTTTATTAAGTCCATTACTCTGGCATTGGAACTTTAATGCGGGGCGCATTCTGTCTTTTGTTAATCTCACATTGAAGACTCAGGAACGCTCATGTCTTATATTTGAATAAGACAGTACTTTTAAACAGTTCCCTAGTTTCAAACGCTTTAACTTTCCGCGTGTGGGCCGACTTATGCGAGGTGAGGAGAGCGTTAGCGTAAATGCGAAGCATTTCCCTATACTCCCATAGCCTTTAGAATTAAATGCTCAAGCTAACCAGTGTAACTGTGACCGCGAGATCCGTATGCGTTAGTTAAAGAGCCATTCAGGTTAAACGAGCGGAAGGCTAGGCAAGCGATGTATATAATTCCCAAGGTGCCATGCGTCATAGCGAGCTGGCCCGACCGGTTCGTCCTATTATCTGCAGTTAGTCTCTCGTGACAGCAGTGTTATGGTGGAATTTACAACATTTAGCGGTAAAGATTTAAAAATATTGTAGGGGAAGAATTCCATGAGTCATGAGCCTGATGTTTCAAAAGAACAACAAAAGGCAAGAAATACAAGAATCTATCGTAGATTTTGACTTAAAAATTTTCTTAATTCGATACTTCGGTACTCGTGAAAGGAATTCAGAATTTCCAAATAGGTCAAATTTTTGTTGAAATCCAGTGTTGATAATGGGAGCCTAATAGACGATTTGAGATACTGCTCAAAAACCTATAATAATTTTAGAAAACCGGAATCAAACTGCGATTTGTTATGTTTGGTGTGCCAACTAATATAACCAAATCATAAAGGACAAAGATTAACGGAACTCTGTATTGAAACAAAATTATAGTCGTCACTTTTGTTTTGGCTAAATGTTAACGTTAGCACCATGTTGAGGTTCTTATCGTCCGCTCCACACTCATGTCTTACGGCAAATCACTCCCGACTGTTTGCCGCGGGACAAAACGCGGTGTCGTCTTTCAAGAACAATGGCAACACCAGGGATTAGCGAGAAAATGCATTGTGCCTATTGTTACTATGTAATTTACTACATACTCATATTTACTGCCTGTACATGATTCGCTATTCGCACCAGGTGCGTTGTTTTAACGCCTCTATATCAGAATTATTTTCTAATTTGCTGAATTTACTTAGCAGCCTACGCAGCTCAAGATCCCTACACAGTTGTCCGCCCACGAGTTATATGACAAACATTTGGGAAATATTATTTAGCGAACAGTTATACCGTCTTCATTTTAGTCTATGGAAGCTGCTTCAAGTTGTTTGTTCCTTTGTTAGTGTATTCCTGTTGTTTTGGAGATCAGAGTCTAGTTTCTTTACTAGAATCAGTCTGATATCTATTAAACTTAATGCAAATATCCATTTTAATTAAAGCTTTTGCTGTGATAATTCGCTCGCCGCTTTTTCCACTAAGCTATCAGAGTCCAGTTCGGGACAATAAATTCCTTAATTGCTTCATTCTTTATGTGTTTCTCACAATGGCGTAAGCAACTACAGCTCACAATCGTCAATCACATATCTTCACATTTTTGCACGTTAACTTATGTTTACCGATGAGTTCTCCCGATGATGCCTTATTATTCGTATTAATCTTCTGCGTGTTTAGGAAAGGAACCCAACCAACTCCGCCAAAACTTTTAATCCAATTGTCCACCATATGACAGACATAATTCTATTAAAACATTATTAGCCTTGGCCGCGTGATTAACTCAGGTCAATTTATAAGAGTTCTTTATCGTTGAAACTATATACCAAAACCTACAACGTCATGGGAAAAACGTAAATAACAGAAATACGGGCTGCTCGAGGTGGTATTAACACCTATACAAAACCTTAAATTGCAATATCTAGTTTAGTGGCCGCCTTGTGTACAAATTCTTTTATCGTTTAGTAATGACGTCATTTTCTATTATCACTAGTTGTATAAAAAGCTTTTCACGAGCTAGGTTACGCGATACTTGAACTGCTAGACCTGCACCAGTAGGTATCGTATTATGGCTTATCAATCTCGTACTTACAATCCCGTTCTTTTAATTGGGCAGCCATATAGCTAATGTGAATTGATGATGAGTTGCAAAATGGCATAACCAATTTCAGAATGAATTCATTCATAATGTGGGTATGCATGTTTAAGCTCGAAAGGGGGCGTCCATTAATCGCGTCATATTGTATAGGGGGGGGAGGGGATCACGAAAAAATCACCAATGATCACCACAGGGGGGAGGGGGGTCTGGACACATATCACGTGTATTTTTTTGTTCCTCCGTGCTATACTGTATTATGGTCAATAAAATAAAATATATCAACTTTTAAATGAATCAATCGTCAAAACCAGAGTAGTGCACGGATTTTTGCCTCGCAGCTGGAAAATTTAATTCTAGTGACGGGATCCATGAGGAATCAAGGGAACTCCTGAAACCTCATAAAAGGAAAGCAGTCGTATAGCGATATTTTTAAACTTTTTCTTTTGAACCGGAGATCCAAAAAATATGAAAAAAATTGAGAGCATTATTGGTTTTAAAATTATTGAGTTATATCCATAAAACTTCTTTCATAGGCAGATACGACCTTTTAATATTACTTTTTTATAATAGGTACGAAACCCTCCATTATGCGTGGTCCGCGACACGCACTTGGCCGGCTTTTTTCTCTAATAAAGATTATTTTATTTTGTAGTACATGTAGTTTCATTTTTTTACCCTTCAAGTGTACGTACGTAGGTTCACGTGTTAGAAAACTGTACTTACTTTAGTTAGCAAAATATTACACGTCATATTGGACAGGGGGGGGAGGGGTCCTGAAAATATCACCAAAGATCACCATGGGGGGGGGGGGGGGTCTAAAACAAGCCAAAAACGTATGACGCGATTAATGGACGCCCCCAAAGGTAACAATCCAATTCCATTGAGATTCTTGATCTTGATGAGTTAAGTCAGCGGTTGATAAGACGTGAATCTGCAGTAGATAAACACAAAACTAAGCGTTTCTTACATATCCGAAACTCAATATAAAGATGACCATGTGCCGTATTCTAATTTAAAAATACAAAAACAAACATTAAAAACACAAACTATTTCAAACATAACTTCAACACACAACAAATAATCAACCAATATTGAAGTTGTATTGGAGTTGCGTTGGAATATTTCTCAAGCTAATTCTGATATTTCTGATTCAGATGTTTAAGTATGCGCTAGCTGTATTGCGTAGTTGATGCATTGGAGTTGTATTAAAGTTGGATTGTGTCTCAACTCTCAACGTATTTTAAAGTTCGAATACGGCCCTATGTGCCGTATTTGAACTTTAGAATAATTCTGAAGCAAATTCTAATATTTCTGATTCAGACGTTTAGGCGCTAGCTGTATTGCGTTGTTATTGTTATTGCATTGGAGTTGTATTGAAGTTGGATCGTGTCCAAACGTGTTTTAAAGTAAGAATGCGGCCTGGTGCATGCCTTTTTAATACGTTGAGTTACGAGCAATAAAAATAATAAAAGTTTAGGTGTCCATTTTAACTCGAACATGCAGTTTCTAATTCAGCTTTATGTTGGAATGAAGCTCGACTGGTCGTTGATGGAGTGATGTCCCCCACAATTCAAATTATAATGTTTGGAGCCGTATCTTCGGTGATCGTAGAATCGTTTTGGTTTACATGGTGGTATTGGTGGTAGATCCTATTTCACTCCATCCTAATATTTTGAAAGAAAATCGTCTAGTATTTAATATTTAATGGATAAGATATCATTATAATCATTAGAAGAAAATACATTACTTTTTCTTGGAAGCTTAGACTCTATGGCTTGTAAATCAATATTCTTAAGATAACAAAACCAATAGATTAGTGAGATTGAATGAGAATTAATGATGTTAAATAACATGTTGATTTCGATAATTTTATCAACATCGGGTTGTGTTGTAATATCATTAATTTCATAGTAGGCGACTCCTATCTTCGTAAAAAACCTTTTGAGCTAAATTGCTGGACCGATTTTTATATCAACTTAAACTAAACCTTTATTCTTTGAAATTTGTGTCAATCTCCTGATAATAAATAAATAAAAAATAAAACTAAAAAAACCTTTTATTTCCCAACACAAGCAAGAAATTAATACAATAAATAATGAAACTAAGGAGAAAAATATTAAAATAATAAGTCTGAATTGATTACATGTATAGGTTAACCAGTTTTTTTTCCGTGATGGACGGTAATTATGTAACTATTAGAAGTTACTTCAAATAACCGAAGATATTTTTATTTGCATTGAAATATTACGTTTAGTTTAATTTATATTACCTTCTCACTGCTAAAATTACCATATAATGCCAGTCATGCAAATCATTTGAAAATATAAATAGTTTTTTAAATCTACATAGAGGTCGTATGCTAATACGGTTATGCGATCTTGCTGCCGCTGATATTGGCAGATTGCATTATATCTCTTAGTACTCAACTACGTCACGCCTATTGATAAACTTATGCGGTTTTCTTAATCTTAATCAAGTATATAGGTACTTACGTAGTTCATTGATCGTGTTAAGCTACATTCGACGTCTAAGATATGTACTTAGTACGAAGGAGTAAGGTGGCAAAGATGTCTTTGACGTCCACTGTACAGTCAACCAATTTGATTCCTAGGCCACTCTAGAACCTTGTTACAATAGCTAGTTTGGTAGCGAATAGGTTACGTGTATCCCTATCCACGGGCAACTGTCATTACGACAAGGTTCTATAGTGGCCTAGGAATCAAATTGGTTGACCGTACTTACATACCTCCTTTTACTATACGGAAAGGTATTTTCATAAAAAAACAATTCTTATTAGGGTTGTTTCCACCTACAAAAGTTAGGGTTGAATTGTAGCGCATTAAATTCTTTTGGATTGTGAGAACATGTAAAACTTCCTTTTGTGGACGTCTAATGAGCATATTTTTGAAAATTACAAATTTAAAATATCTTTTAACAAGCGTCACGTGCGCCAAGTCTGATGAAGATTCTGATGACGTCACAACTCACGGTTTGACACTTGACTGCACGTTGACAGTTAAGACAATGACTTACAATAATTGCGTTTCGTTATAACCAAATAGTTTTCCACAGGATAGGAGTACCGTGATGTTTAGATTCTGGCTACGCTATCTCGGCCCTGAGAAAAGGCGGCGAAAAGGCTAAAAAATGGGCTAAAGTGACTTGAAACGAAACGAAAAATTGTATTAATTTACTAGACTAGACTAACCCAGATTAACAAGAATAAAATAGTTCTAGGCAATCTGATTTGTCATATCATGATTTACAAGACACGGTGCTGGGATATTTTCATACGTATCTGGTTATATATAACAAAACGCACTTATTCAATTGCAGTTGACAATTCATTCATTCATTTAATCTTCTATGTGTGTGTTACGTGTGTAATACATGTGTATGTCTCAAGGCGTGCTGTGTGACGTCACACGTTTTCCGAAAAGCGTTTTAGGCACAAAACATCTGTCCAAATAATTTTTGTATTTTTTCCATATTTAATGCCCCTTTCGAGTCAAAACATGAATTCTAGGGCAATGTTTGGTCAATACAGAACTTTATACCTGCGTTTCTAAAATTTGAAATAACCCTATTGGCTTGACTCTGACCTGATATATACCTAAGCGTTCTAGACATCATCTTAACGTAAGGCATTGTCAACAAATATGATACAAAATTAGCTAAATTATCCGATCGTGCTTTGTTTCTTTCAGGAAAACATTCCTGTGCATCATGACACATGTTTTCATGAAAGTTATATTGTGTAGAGAAGTATAGAGTCGCGTTGTTTGAATTAGCACTACAAACATGCTCTTAACGTGTAAATGTAATATGTATCGCTACTGTTAACTGCAACACAGACCGAGCGCATCGCTCTAGCGATCCAGTGTAAATGTGATCTGCGATTATGCATAGTAGTTGTAGGTTTCGAAGTCAAGTTATACTAGCAATGTGGTGGCAATCGCGACAGTTTAGTGAATTTAGTTTAGTCGGCCTTATAGAGGCGGGGCGTCGCTCGCGCGGCGCCTCGTTCGCCCGGCAGTCTAGCACGTCGCGCGCTCGCGTGCGATCCTTTCAAGCTGGAGCGATCAGGCCCGGTATGCGTGGACAGCCTGGCGGTCTCCGACGGGCCCGGCGCGGCGCTCCGCCCCGTCGGCGAGGTGGCCGCCCGCTCCGAACCTTCCCTACTGCGCCTACTTGACAATGACAAAACTCAAATCAGCCGCGCTTGTGATCGTCTCTCGTCTTTCTGTAAGAAACTCCGACGTACCATCAGTGAGTGTCCGACATCTTCATAACGCCAGTGTATCTCGTGTAATATCACCGGTATTGCCCTGTTGTATCATACATGTATGTCCATTTCAATGTTCTAATGCTGCTTTTGTGTTTTGCTGCGGTGCGCAGGCGACGTGGAAGCTCCTAAAAAGGCCGAGCTGGCTACGGAAAAGAAGGGCGCTGCGTCGCGTAAGTGCTAGATGTGCCGCACTACATTAGTCCAATCAATATAGGATTTGACCCCGGCAATTATTCTCCAGTTCGTGGAATTGTTGGTTAGGTCAGGGCATTGCAGTCATGGGATAAATGATCCTACTCTAAAAATGTTGTAGAAGAATGAGCCAATCTACTTTATTTCTAGAATAGATGCAATTGACCCGTAATCGCAATTGCTCGAACTGATCCCAACGGTCGGTCTAACAAGATTTTGGTTACGATAAGGTTAGAAAATATGAATTGGCAAATCGTTACATACAAAGTTCACACACAAGTCTGCTAATTTATAGTTCCTGACTACAACCATTTTATAAGACAGCACATTACTGTGGCTCTGGAGAATTTTTACCCATGTACAGAACACTCCTAGTTGATTGGTATAGCTTTAGTGTAACTCGGTAGTAGTGTCGCCGTTTCCTCACAACCTTCACCATCTTGTCTGCTCGTGCACTGGCATTGCGGCAATCCTTCACTCGAACTTAAACTCTTATAATATGTGTTTCCTAGCAAAAGGCACAAGTTTTTAGGATTTTATTTTAATAACGCCACATTGACAAAGACAAAAGTAGTGCCTTTTTAAAACAAACACATAAATTTTCCAAGGAGTCGAGTGTTAATAGGATCATCGCAATGTGCAGGATCACTCTCAATTTCATCTCTTAGTTTTTCGTTAATGTGTGTTGTGTGTTCTGAACTTTTTGATTAATCGATGTGGTAGTATGTTTCATAAGTCATTTCTATTTTTTGTAAGTGCATCTACTTAGCAAATTGGATTCAATGAAGCAATTGTGTAAGTAGTTCTGTTTCATTAGCAAATGCATTTTGCATATGTTTATACGTACTGCCTTGGTCGACATCGAGCCACATTTTATAGGCAAATAAGATAGTGATTAATGCATACCGGCTTGTTGTTGTGGTTGAGTATAGGAATAAGAATGTATGTAATGTATAAGCGGATAACAAGTATGGATTTTTAAGGAATCTGTAAGAAAATATTTCAAAATAATACAATCTTTAGTTATTGCCGGTAGTCCCCTGTGAAACAACACCTATATTGAAAGAGTCCTGGTGCGAAATCAAGTGAAACCGTTAAAAGTTAATCTTCACATCTTACTAGTTTTTGAAGTTTTGAGTGTTAGTTGTTTTGGTTGTGATCTTATTGCGTTGTTTCGTTCTCTTTTCTATTTTAACCAGTTTCAGGATGTTATGTTTTGCTTTTGAAAAACTTGCTAGCGCAATTGTTAACGTTCTGTTTATAACATTTTATTGACACACCTTGAACTTAATAGTTCTTTCATAAAATAGTTTCTAGGAATAGGTATTCTCGTATTGAAAGTTCTTTGCCTTTCAATTATCACATTTTTCCATTAGGTAAATATTAAACCTCGTATAAAACACACACAAACACGATTTACATATATTACCAGATACACACGATGGGTAACCACAGAAATAAGAGCTAGACGTTTCACGTGTCATTTACATAAAACTACTTATTTGTTCGTAAGTATTACGCTAAAGAGCAAAGTATGTATAATTAGGATAGACAAGCACTCTTGATCTTAAACAACTTGCGGACATACCACACAATTCAAAGTGATGCTTTAAGGACTTCGAATTGAAAGTCCATCATCTTAAAAAAACCTGACTAATTAAACATAATTTATAGGTATTTGACCTAGATAGATTTTGAGGTAGAAATGTCAGTAGATTACTTCTACGATCAGGATCCGAAAAGACTCTATCTCTGTCGATGAAACTAGTTACTCTGATTGGGAAGTAAATTGACGCACTAATTAATGGCGGCCAAAACCATTCTGATATACGCACACTCTCATGTAGAAATAAATACCTTTTTAAGCATTTGTGTAGGTAATAAACTATTTGTTGATGGTTTTAAACAAATCATCCGATTACTCGGGTGAAAACCGATCTTTCATATGCAAAATGTTTATGTTACATGAACTTGTTTATGTATCGAATTCAAGGAACGTTGTCGTGTGAATAGTCAATGAGCGGGATTGTACAGAGGTTTAGGGTGCGTAATTATTTCTGTTCTTAGGGAAAAGGTACATCGTTTGTCAATGAGGCGTATGCTAGTTGCATAAAGATTAAAGATGCAAATAAGAATCGTTCTTATTGACAACACGTCACATTCACATGATCATTGATGAAGGTAATATCAGGAGGAAGTCGCTTGAACGATAGGGTACGCTCGGCTGGTGAGATGCTGGAGGCATCCCATCCATTGGCACCTAATATTAAAGCAATGAAGCCCTAAGTCGATAATACTCCCTTCATTCACACGTAGGTCTATTGTATTGTAGCTAGCCGACTCAGATTGCGTGAAAATTTAATACTTAATTAGAACAATATTTTTTTGCGTCAAGGTGAAATACATTTTTTTTGGTGAATAAGGGAACTTTGTAAATGTAAACTGTTGTGTTCTATAAGTTCTATAACCCAACTTGCCTTTTTTGATATGGACAGAGCTACAGAGCTCTGCACCACACTTGACATCTACCTCGCTTCCTCCTGGCCGCTACGGCCACTTCGAAGTGCATTGTACCGAAACTTCGTCTTCACTTTCTATCTATTATGAACACGTGATCTAATACACGCTATCTGCAGATAGATTACTAAAAGCAACATTCTTACAAAACATCGGTTGATCTTAAATTTTTTTTTGATTGCCAGTTAAGTGTATTGTTGTATTAGTATCCCCAAAAGCGCAAAAACAGGAGGCTAGATTACTTTTTGAAAATTCATTTGCAAAAATTACATAACTGTTATAAGAAAATCCACATAAGGTAAAATTATAGCAGCGATAGAACCCAGCTTATTATTATTTAAGCCTTAATAGGCGTAACTTAGTTGTTTACGATTGTTGGAGAACGATTAAAATACAATTCAATTTACCGACAATTTGAGATAAAGCGTTCGGAGTAGCAGTGGCAAATTTCACACAGAGGGGAATGGAGTCGCCTAAGTATGTTTATGATTAAACGAATAACGATTAAATGATTAATTTTGCATAATACTTCCTATAATTATCTTGCGAGCATTACCTATAGGTACCTAGATAAGTTTGTGAAATGGTAATATGATTTTTTAAATCAAAATATTTTTCACATTTTTTTTTAATAAAATTACTAGATTAAGAAGTAAAACCTGCCATATATAATCTTTTCTACGCCATTAAACTACAATTGGTGACTGGAGTGAAGTGTTCGAGGTCTTCCTCACTGTCTTCAGTTAAGTGCGTATCCATGTAATAAAATGAATGGACTATTGTTCCTGGTTTTTCGGAATAAATTGGTTTCTTAATTTATTGAAGACTCATTTATGTGTGGAAAATGATCGCTCTACATCTACCGATGTCATGGTTGCGTATTTTAGGACTTGTCTATAATTTTCCATTGAAGCCATATTCCTTAATTAATTCGTCAACATCTGGGTTTTTATCCAGAACCAATTCGAGTTTATTTCGCACGGTTTCACTTCCTTGCAGGCTTAAAGTACTCGTAACTATATCTATTATCAGAAAACTTTCTTCTATCGGAATTTTAGTGTGAATTTAAAATTTATAAAATTAGAAACTTTTTTTGTAAAGAAATGAGGTTGCATATGGTAAGAAAATTTTATATTGCGAATGGTAATATTTGTTAAGAGAATTTGGACAACAACACAAAACATTTACGACATAACATTTGGGTGTTCCTGAAATCGTTTTACGAGAATAAATAGTTTTAAGTACTTGCAATTTACGAGTAATGTTATACTATTTCAGTTAAAAAGATAATTTATTCATTCAATCTTAAAAAGTTAGTAATAAATAACGACTCCATTTCCCTCTGTGTGAAATTTGCCACTGCTACTCCGAACGCTAGTCAGATAACCGTTACCAAGGAAGGATGTATAAGTATGTATTATATACAAGTGAATGAATAGAATAAATCTCCCGTTCAAAAGTTACACGGGGGTTAAATATTGTGTCCCATTTTTTCGACTTTTGGGGCGATTATTTCTGAAAATATTCGCTACATCCAAACATGTTCAATGAAACGTCAATTTTATTTTCAAAGACCTATCAATTGATGTGCAACACGTTGATATTTGTAAAAAAAAAGATATCTAGTTACATGTACGAAGTGCCCCCTCTAAAAATATATTTTTCATCAATTTTACTACAAAAGTAAGTAGCAGCATATAAAATACATCTTATGTTAAAATTTCATCAAGATACATCTTACAGTTTCCGAGTAAAATTCCTGTGACATACCGACGGACAGACGGACATGATGACGTTTTGTTTGGCTACGGAACCCTAAAAAGGAGTGTAGTGTATCGCTTGGTCTTGCGTCAATAAGGATTACTAGGGTGTGGTTGTGCCTTGAAGTGTTTCTGGGCGGGCTTGATTCATTCCGCTCATTTTGGAGAATTTTATCTGTAATGTCTTATAAATTTTACAAGCTTTTATTAAACCTGCATTTCTTGCAACTAATTCTGAATGTCCGATTCATCTGACATTTTGCATGCTTCGCTAACTTTGTCGATGATACAATGTAAGTATGGTAAGTATGGCACCATCCGGGTGATCTGTAATTGAGACGAAACTTAATCGAAAAACTTGTAATGTAAATGAGTTGAAGTAAACAGATAGATAGTGAAATTATTTCTAAAGAAAATTAGAGCACCTAGGTAATAAAAAGTTGACCGCGCTGTCTTCACAAACATGCAATGTCCAACTATTTTTGTTTTTGTAAATAGTGTGGTTTTCTTACTAAAGTTTACCTCTAAAGTCAATGTCGAAGACTCCATCCTTCAATCGATTAGTCTGCAAGGTAACTTCGGAATTTATTGGTCGATCGTAATTTATTTAGAGGTGTTAGCTTGGGCGCACCCCGCTCCTGAGTTAGCTTCTACGATGTACTGTACGTATAACATTTTATGTGGCTTTTACGTACCGACCTGCTCACAAAGTCAGATAAACTGCGATGCTTTAGCCTTGGAAGGATACTTAGTTATCTGAATGCGAATTACCTGCGTAGGAAACTTGATCACAACCAACGTATATGGTTAATTCATATAAATTTACTTATTTGATATTTAAATGCGTATATTCTTTTAAATACGAAGATATAACAATGTTGGGGAATAATCACTGTCATTCTTATCAATCAATCAACTATAGGAGGCATATTGGAACGGAAAAAACATGACATGGTATGATTGATTTACTTCTTCGTGAAAATAATATAAAACAATTTTCTAATACGCCTGTCATTTATGTTATTAAACTCTAGTCTGGCTCCTTGGCATTTAGTTGCCGATAACACCACTTAAATGAGATATGTATACAAAAAACAAGATTACCGTGATATGATGATATCACATGATCTACTTATCCTACCCTATCGGTAAGAAGCCACACATATAATAGATACTGGTAGCTACTATATTGCAAATCGGAGAAATACAATCTATCAAACTCCCGATCTGATTACTTTTTATTGATTGTTCACAATTTTATGATCAAAACATATTTAAGATCACATCTACAAGCCTAAAAGGCTGTCTTTGAGGATCTCGACATTTGTTCCCATTCAGGCGCTTCATCGGAAGATCAAATCATATTCAGAATTTCAATTTAGGTTTACAGTTCTTCTACAAGAACCAAAACATACTAAATAGACGCAGTAGCAGTAGAGTCCCACAAGAAAATAAGTTCAATGCCACGGAACGAACTCCTAAGCTCATGTACGGTTACATCTCCGTTTAGTGCAACAGGGTCGGTTCATGACGTGATTATAACATTTACAACTGTTTCATACTGGTTAATAGAGATGTTTCGTTTAGTTTGTATCCCTTTCTGCTATCTTTTTTCACTAGTGCTTCTAAATCGTATTATTCTGTTTATTTTGTTTTTGCTGCTCGGCTCGTGGCGTCTAAGTCGCACAATTATCAATTCATTGTTAACTTGTAAATCTTGTAATGATAATGTAACCTGCTATATCAGTACGCGTGCTGAGACTGCTGAGTTAGACATTATTAAAATGGTCAAAGGCATTATCATAATAACCGTCTTATTTTGTGTAAAATGTCAACAGTCTTTGTAATACAAATTGGAAGGAATGAACAATACGAAGTTTCGTGCATACTAATGAGCGGTCATTCATATTTGATCGCCTGTCTTTGAATTTTTATCATATTTCAAGTCCTGTGTTACGTCCGTCTTTGGTATTCATTTTACTGCCCTGATTATGTTGCTTGGCGACTGCAAAAATATTCATAAGTATGCCTTCGTATATCCTTGTTCTTCAATATTATGATGTAGTTTTATACATTTCATGTGGTTTTAAGTTTTTATTCATTTGAATGATGCATCGCTTACTACAGGGTTCTATGTTTCACTTTTACCGAATTTAAATTGGAACATTGTCATAGTGACACTAAGTCTAAAGGAGATTGTCAATTCTGGGCCACCTGATATAAACCGTATACAGTTTGTACTGCAATGTAAAATAAATACTCATTTTATTACTAAAGTAGACAAAATATTGCAAAAAAATGAAACGGGAATTACAAATACTAAATAAATAAACATTATGTTGATTTTTCCGCGATTAAAATACAGCAAGACAAGTCGTTAACGTCCTTATGGCATTGACATAAAGTTTAACTTTACCCTGGCCTGAAACGGGATTGTTTTTTAGTTTGACACTGTCAATGTATACCGTTACATAATCTGCGTTTTGATACTGTTCGGTAAGTTAGAACATTGTAATATTAAAATAGTATCTAAGCCTACGAATACGGAAGTTTAAATTAGAAATCGACTGTATTAAAACGCCTAAAGATTGAAAATGCGTATTTTTGCATTTTTGATCGGAGTTTGAATATAAAAAGTGGGTTTCATAATGGCATAATATCATGCTCCTTCGATAACGAAACGCATCTTTTTTTCAATTTTGTAATGTCAGATACTAGTGCTATCGCACTTAACGGTGGTAAACCTTATCCCTTCGCAATAGGTGTTAGGAATGTTCAGTTAATAGTATCAACGATGGTTTGACAGCCGTCTTTGTTTACCGAAATACAGGAACTATAAATACGATCAAAATATGACTTTTTATGATTTCATCCAGGGACCGGAACCGGTTACCATAACAGGGGTTTTTCATAGGGTTATTTAAAAGGTGGTTTTAAAAACACTATCATATTGGTAACCTCATGATGAGGTAACCTTATTGATAGGGTAACCGTATCGATCGAGTTAACTTATGTTACCACCAATTTGGTTACCTTATCATAGGGTATTGAACCAGCTCAAACGAATGTAATCTTTACGTACACTTAAATTAGGCTCATTATTCGATTACTACAGTCGTCACGGGCACCGAGACTCGGCCGCTCGCTTATTTAAGCTCTCAGTACAAACAGGTTTTGCAGGTAGCGTCGCTTGTTTTCGTTGTCAATTTAAACAATATTGTACCTAACTACTTTGCGTTTTAGGCTTAAATTGGAGCAGCCGCGCAACTCGTTTGGATATTGTATTTTTACTTTAGAGATAACTATATTTTCGAGGTTTCGTGAACCTCGAACCATTATTATTTTATTTAACCATTACAAAGTGGAATCTACAAGGAAGTTTAAAAACAAAAGTTTGAGATTCATAGTCTTTGCGAGGAAATAATATATTAATAATAATTAAGGTTTTGGATTAGAAATTTCACAATAATTATTTAGAAACTTTTCTAATTTGTTTTTACCGGCTCAAGATTTGGTACCGTGTTCGTAAATATTTAAAATAAATATGAATGTCGTAAAAATATGTTTCTATGGTAGGTGAGGCATATAAGGCTCACCTTTATTTTAAATAAAATATTTTCATACATTATCAAGACAATATGTAAAACTCTTTCAATCTGCTTATATAAAAATAATAATAAAACAGTAGCTCCCAAAAAATGCATTTTTTATAAACTATTACTTTTGACCTTATAAAACACTGTCAGGGTATTAAGGCCCGCAAAATAAATATCTATTTTAGTTGTATAATAGGTTTCAAAACTTTTTGGTATATTTACAGTAGGACGATATTCTTAATAAGTGGATTATTTGGATTCGGGCCTTATAATACTAAAGATATAAAAAATCTTCTATTTTATTCTTATAAAAATAATTAAATCTTCATAACCTAAACGAACCTAACATAATCTTTTTCATTTAACCAAAATTTGTTTGGACCTTGTTGCACTAAAAGGTTTTAATAATACATATTATTCACTTATAAGTACTGACTGACGTGAGAAAGAACTTATACGTTTTTCCTTATTTTAAAATTAGCAACTTGTTTTGTTATCAAACCACCCTTGATACTCTTAGTAATAAAAGCTCGAAAATGTATAACCCGGGCTCGGGCCTTGTTGTAGAAGAATATTTAATTTAAAAATAGACATAAAATTATAAATTTAATTTATAGTATTATTAGTAATATGACCTGAACACTAAAACTGCCAGAAGATCTTTTCTTAAGTTCTAAAATAATGGTGTCACAAAGGTGAACACCGCCGAAATTTATAAAATATATTTTTTGCTATACTTTGAATTATACATACTAGTGTATGGCATCAATCAAAAGCTTCACTTATAAATTGGTTGTTAAAAATTATGGCGTAAGAGAGTTAATCTTGCTTTGTGAGTTTTCAGATAAACCATAATAAAATAATTTTAACTTAGTTACATTGTTTAATACCTCATAGTTTACGTAAGATAAGGAAAATAAGGGGAAAAGGGAACTTCGGATTTTTTTCTACAGCGCCAACTTTCAGCAATCGTGTTTCGGCTTATGCCATACACAAGAGTATATAGTCTAAAAAACATGTATCTAAATATATAAAAGAAGAAACTGACTGACTGACTGACTGACATATCAACGCACAGCCCAAACCGCTGGTTCTAGAGATTCCAAATTTGGCACGTAGGTTCCTTATAAGGTCTAGGGGTGCACTAAGAAAGGATTTTTCAAAATTCACCCCCTAAGGGGGTAAAATGGAGGTCCAAAGTTTGTATGGGGAATCAAGATTTGTTAGATTATTATATTCGAAACTTCACAGGAGTATTCCTAACGATAAATGAGTAAATACGTGTTTCAGGTTTTTTGAAAATTCAACCTTTAAAAGGGGCAAATGTGGTCACAAAGTCTAAAAATCAACATGGGTATCGTATCCTTTTTGAGTACTTATAGTACGCAGGCGAAGCCGCGGGAAAAGGCTAGTTATATATATTTGAAAATAAATTCAGTCCCTTTTGCAATTTAGTCAATAGAGCGTTTGAAAAAAACGCATAAATAATTTTTCAATGTAGCCTATAACTTCCGACTTTCAGTTTTGTAGTAAATCCAAAGTATTTTTCTTTTTTTTAACTAAACTTGATATAAAAGGATAACAAATAAAATAAAAGTAATTTATTCTTTTATTTAGGTATATTGCAATGCACTTATGAACGTCAGAGAAAGAGAAAAAAACTACCACCGTTCTATTTGTAGTAATGGGACTTAACCGCGTATAAATAAATAAATATAAATATTATGGGACAATCTTACACAAATCAACCAAGTCCCACAGTAAGCTCAATAAGGCTTGTGTTGTGGTTACTAGGCGACGATATATATAATATAATAGATACATACATATACGTACTTAATTACATATGTGTAAAAACCGTGAAAGTTTAAATCAGAACTACCACCGTTTCTAACCCCACACCTTAAACCCGAGAAGTATTATTACTCACAAGAAACTCGGTTGGACTTATTTTTTTCAATAAAGTAATTCATTAAATTTTATAAATACACATGAATGCGTAGTTGTTTCAGAACATATATCAAAACAGTTTAAGATACAGAAAATGTACGTACATATGGTGTAATTAAAAAGAATAATAATCATAAAATCCAAATCGGACTGCTACTAATATTATTTTATTACTTATAATATTACAATTGAATTTTTTGAATACTGGGCCTTATATGCCTCATCTACCTTATAATTATGTTAATACTATTAATATATTTACATCAAATTTGTAGTCATTAAGATTAACTTTGTGCTCAGTTATTTTTAAACTAAATCTTGTAATAATAATAATAACAGAACATATTATGCCCACATGCTCAAGTATTTATTTGCAGAATCTAATCTTGTACTGAAAATAAACAGATGCTGAACCATTATTATAATATGAACTTGTTGTTTTTGACAGTAGTATTAAATATTATTGATACTATATGCAAAAAATAAATACCACGATGGTTTATCTTTGGGCCCGCATAACATCTTGTCGCAAATAGTTCAAAGCAGAGATGGGCAAAAATTATTCGAATACGAATAACGAATAAGAATAAATTATTTTATTCGCGAATGACGAATAAAAATTTCGACAGTATTTATTCGTCGAATAATCCATTCGAATAATTTTTTATTCGAATAATTCATTCGAATACATTTTTCGTATTTGAATAAATTAAAAATAAACTATCGGCGAATAAAGTATTCATATGGTAAGGCAGTTAAAATAACTATTTGGCGGTTTTCTATCCCAAATATTATTTTCCAACTAGAGAATTCGTATCTTAGTAGTTACTAACCATAGGCGACCTGACCTCTATTTCACCACGCTGACATACGTGATATATGTCATGTATTACTGACTTCATAGGCGTCCACAGGCTATGGAAACCACTTACCATTGGGCGGGTGGCATGCTTGTTTGCCACCAGCATGATATTTAAAGAATAGCTTCATTTATTATCAGTAAAACTACTACTTTTGTACTAAGCGGTTTTGACATATGTCTCGAAGATCACGACAATTGTCCCGAAACTACAACACAAGCCTAATCTTTTGTCGAAAAATATCGACAATTCTTGGACTATTGCTTTCTTTGACAATTGTCATGAGCTCTTCACTTAACTAGTACCTACGTATTGAGTATATGATAAAAAAAATATATCAGTTTATTTATTAAAACATTATAAATTGGTATATTAACAGTAAACTTAAATAGAAATAAAAACTAATCTTAAATAAAAAACCTACTAAAAATACGTTGTATTTTATTTAAATAAATATCATGTCGGTGGCCAACAAGCATATAGCCCGCCCGATGATAAGCGGTTAGTGTAGCCTGTGGACGCCTGTGATGAGCCAAGTGCCACGCTGAGATAGTCCTTTTATTTTGGCAGTTTTAGGTGAACACCCAACAACATAGGTCGCTACAACACTTTTTTCATTTAATTTATAGAAAAAATTTTTAAGAAATTGTCATATTGTATAATTATGGTTAATTATAATTTCATATAATTTTCTGGTACTGCATCACTTTTTTCACTCAAGTCCGTATATATGGTATCGTACTGCACTGAAAATTATCGTCATAATCATTAACAAAATTCGTTTTTATAAAAGTAATAGAGATTATTTATGATGCGACTAGTTTAGACCGAACTATGCAAAAGACTAATTACTACGAAATAAATATGAGTAAACTGGTACAAAATTTATAAGAAAGTTTAGTTATGTGGTTTACTCGCTCTTTCATATATCCGTCTCTTTCTGGCTGGCTACCTGCGATACATTCCCTTGACCCAAAAATAAGCTAGAGTAAGTTGCAGTTTAATATCAAATTTAAAAGTGTAATAAAATATTATTCGTGTTATTAATTCGAATAAAATAACGAATAAATCATTTATTATTCGAAAGGGCAGTCGAATGATTTATTCGCGAATAATTTCACGACGAATAATTTGTTTATACGAATGATTATTTAAATAAAAAAATATTCGAATAATGCCCATGGTTCAAAGATAGCAGCGGTAACAATATGTTGTATTTATATAATCTATACATGTATAAAACAAAATCGTATCCGCTACACCATTTATATTTAGATGTTTGATTTTACGGATTTATTTCCGCCTCGAATAGAAGTATAAATATTAAAATATTGGAGAAATAAAAAATATAAAAGTTAGCGGTACGAAGTTCGCCGGGTCAGCAGGTATTGAATAAAACTTCTGTTGTTGTCACTATGACTGTCGCTGCATTGTAATCTAAACATGTAAGTAATATAATATAACCAAATCCTCAAATAATGGAAAATACCACGACCGACCACGAAGTGCGTAGGTAACAGCGCGGCGGCGCTTCAACTCCTCTCTCGTTTTTAGGTACCACTCTGATAATTTTGCACCATTCCACCGTAGTGCGAAGTTTTTTGATGTTTATCTTTTGCCGTCTATGCGACAAGTCATACGAATTCAAATACGTATTTTATAAAAAAAAAATTGTTACGTTTTTTTCTGATATGATGAAAAAAAATTCATTCCAAACATTCATAAATGATATTATAAATATCCAAAATTCATGCGTCAGCAACGCGACTACGTTCAGAGCTCTATACGAGTAGCGAGCTAGTTTAAATGTAGCAAAGCAACAAACAACTGATGATAAGGTTACCATAACCCAATGAAACCTTTAACAAAAACCCTATCGCGATAGGGTTTTGAGCTTAACTCTATTAAAGGTTATGGTTACCACTTCAATAAGGTTACCATTACAATTGGGTAACCTTATGATAGGGTTACCATATCATGAGGTTACCAAATTGATTGGGTTACCGAATTGATAGGCTTAAGCCTGAAGTAGGGTTTTCCGGTCCCTGATTTCATCATGATTCCCGTTTTGTTTTCAAGTCCGCTTTTGTACATTATCTTTAAAAAATCGGTACTTTTTTTACATTAATATATAAAAGCATAGGCAAGCACGCTTTCAAATATTGTCCTTGTCAGATTCAAGTTTTAAATGCATGATTTTTTAGTTTTCCCATTAGATTTCGCAATATTTTTACCACCATCCTGATCTAGAAATTATGACGATTCTTTAAAGGTTAGAACCATTCCCAAACGGTCCTAAATAATCTGGGCCAGATCACCTAACAAAAATTGACGATCTCCTTTGTCTACCCCGAAAATGTCACATAGAACCCTGTAGTATTGGGACATGTAAACAAACTGCACGATTATAACTACACTACTTAATCAGTCAGGTGGCGTCACATGACCCATTCATATCCACATTATCACGTTAATCATGTAATTCATGTACCTAACACAAAATTAAACTTCTAATCGAATCGAACTAACATTAGGTACTAATTTAGTTGCAAGCGCCCGTAGGCTACGGAGGGTGCTTAATGTCAGGTGGGACGCAAGCTTGTTTGCGACCATCCTTGTATAACAGTTTAGTGAAATTCTGTATAATTAAGGCCAGAACGCGTATCATGGTTGTCATTTTCAACCGACTTCAAGATTTCGAAGGAGGAGGTTATCAATTCGTCGGAATCTTTGTTTTTGCTATTTTTTTTTTTTTTTTTTTTTTTTTTTTTTATATGTATGTTCACCGATTATTCGAAGACGGCTGGACCGATTTAAAAAATTCTTCTTTTGTTGGAAAGCGTATACTTCACAGTTGGTCCCATTGTAACCATGTCAGGATCTGATGATGGGATCCTGGAGAAATCGAGGGAACTCTTCAACTATTATAGGCACACCTATGGTGATTTGAGTATTTTTTACAGCAAATCGAGCATTTGGTGTTGGAAAGGTGGATGCTTAGTGAAGTCGGTTCTTTTTTGTTTAAAATTATATCATGATATTATTATCATTACATCACATCACATTATCGTATCATGTCATGCATCACTTTCGCACTTACATACTTGTTAGAACGTGACAGCTATGGTGACAGGCAATAAAAAACCGACCATATTAGGCTAGCAGGACAGGGAGTAAACGATAAGGAAATACCAAAATGTACCGCTTTCGTACAGGAGCACACGGAAATGCCTGAATTTCTTACACTTCCCACATGCTTCCTGTTTGTATAATATTAATAACAGAGAACAAAGATAATAATATAATGTTTTGGTATGGAGGCCGACTATATATAAATACGACAATAAGGTACGCATTTGCAAACAATATAGGTATTTAGTAATGTAATGTGAGGCTCTAGGAAGTTAGTTGCGGAATTATCAACCGGTGTCATACGTAGTTAGAGATATCTTTGTGGTAAAACAATTGCTATTGCAGATCTTCCTTGCGTCACATGTAATGTACAGGCGATGGGTCTGCGTCGATTACATCCTCCTAAATGCCTGGAGACTACTCCGCCATAGGGCAGTCAAACCTATATGAAACTTGACCTCCGATACATCTAAGTTATATTATAATAAATTTCGCGCCAAAAATTTGGAAGTCCTTCCCTTGTCTTAAATTACCATCTGACCTGATAATACCATTTGAAGGGTTGTAGTTAAATAGATACAGTAAAGGGTCGGTCAAACACCCAGCGTGGAGCTGCGCTGCGGTCGCGCGGCGCGACCGCCGCACATGTTATCAGGTTAGCGACGTCAAACAGACTGCGTCCCGCCGGCGCCGCGCCCCGCTTCTGTCGCGCCCCGCACCGCGCGGCCCCGCGCGTCCACGCGGCGCGAGCGCAGCGCTGCGCGGCGTGACGCGGCGGCACGCTGCGCCGTGCTGGGTCACATCAGTCGGACGTTAGGCAGCGCGGTGCGCCGTGCGAGCGTAGCAATATACTGTGATTGTGATTATGGATATAGAAAAATTAAATCTTGGCTTCGGAAGGAATGAGCGACCCTCCGCGCGCGCATGCTGTATCGGGCGGGAGTCACGCCCGCATCGCGCGCGGCCGCGCCGCGTTCGCGCGCGCGATGAGGGCGTGTTGAGAGCGCGATCCGCGCGCGCCCTATTTGAACAGTCATCGCGTCGGTGTCACGCGGCGCGGACGCAGCGCAGCGTCACGCTGAGTGTTTGACCGACCCTTTACACACTTTCATAGTCCCCAACTCGAGGGTATACTAGTCCACTCGAGGGTACTAAAAGCTACCTCTTCTCTAAAAGTTCTACCTTCTTGCTTTATCATCAAATCAATTTAATGGTAGGTACAGTCGCCATCAGATATATCGGAGCGGCCAAGGTGCTCGAAAATATCTGAACATGCACTTTACCGCCTTGAAAATAGAGGCGGTGTTCAGATATTTGTGATCACCTTGGCCGCTCCGATATATCTTATGGCGGTACTGCGGTCAAGGTATAAATAATAATATACACGGTGAATTTGAGTAACCCGACAGATTTTAACCATAAATTCCTGATCATAATTGGAGACTAAAATGTCCTATAAACTTTTCTGGAATACGCCTAGTTTCAGAGTTAATACCGATTAAAAAAATACACTTTTTATTATATTATAACTTATTATTATATATAATTAGGCGTTGTTGCCACTGTTGGACATAGTTTACACGTCCTTATTGACAGATATCAGTGACAAGGAAAACTTTGCAGTAACTAAATTTTTTCAAAAAAAAAAGTACCAATATGTTTTAGGCGATAATTTTATTAATAACATTTGCTTTTCATGTGCAATAGACATTCAAAAAATGAAAAAAAAAAAGAAAAAAAAATTTTTTTTTGGCGAAATTGACCTAAAGTCACATAAATTTTTTTACTTCTTTTGGTCTTAGAAATTCGTGGTTAAGATCTGTCGGGTTATTCCAGCCCACGGTGTATAATAAGGTATAAAACAAGGTAAATAGGGGGTGCTCCGTTAGTTGTCTGCATTACGTCTAATGCTTCTCATTTTTAAGCGGGAATTCGTCAAAAAACCATGAGCAATTTCATGACGTTTCTACGTCATCAATTGATAAACCAGGTACTGGACTTTTAAAAAACACCGTAAATGAACATTACATAAGTGATACGCGACAAGTAAACATTAAATTGACGAAATGTTGGACTAAAATGTCTAAAATATCCAAAAGAACAATTTGTGTATCTGACATTTTTACAAACCTTTATAAAACCGGCCTGAATGTTGCCAATTCGTGGTTTTGCGCGAAGTAGTCAGCCATAAACTTCTTTTATTTTGTATTATCATGTCGACTGTGTTAATGTTTTAGGTATTCGATGGCAGTTCGTACATACAAAATATTTTTCAACTTGCTAATGCAATGCAATGTTACCATTTGGAATTATATGTTAAAAATACGTGTTTTTAAACGGATCATGATTGACATTTACTCTCGATGGTTACTTTTTCGAAACGCATTTACAATTTTATATATTTTTGTACAAAAATTTAAAAATCGGGTTTTAAAACAACCACATAAAAATGATGTATAATACTTGCATTCGGACTGTACCCATGAATTTTTCGGGTATCATGGAATCAATCGGTGAGTGTTTGGGTGAAATAGAAGGCAGTTATGTAGAATGGTACTGAAGGTTAACGATTAAAGTTATATATCTCGTTAATCGTTGTTTCGCAAAAAAAATACTTTTATGAGGATTGAGAATTGCTAGCTGTAGCTGAAGAAACGGTACAACGATACAAGTTTTCAGTCCATACTAACAACCTTTGCCTGAGTTTTCGTATATAAAATTATGTTTATTATTTTTTCCCTGGGCCATTGAAGCTTAATATGAACAACTATTAGTCAGTAATCAATCGTTAAGGCAAAACTGACCGTAATTATAAGACAATTCAATATTTTGGGGAAGGAAATAGTCGTTAGGATAGAACACGGGCTGGGTCACATTTCCTCAGTACTGTACAAAGTTTTTTCTTAACGTTGTCAAGACCCAAGCGCGCATTACGGTGAAATGGATTCATTTGCGTCACACACTCAATTGCATTAGAGAGGCCATTCAATCGTTGCGTAAGCAATTACGTTGTAAATACAGGATTAAAACTAACAAAGTTTGTTCTCGAATGCACTTTTGACGTTTTGAGATCGCATCGACAAAATGTACCTACTACCTACTGATTGCAGGATTTGGAATGACGTATAAACGGTAGTACTATTAGTTATTCTGTGGTATAAACCCGCAGCCTCGTTTGTGTTGGTTATATTTCAGGGTTGTTGTATTTGGACATTTTTATAAAACCATACCTCCACATCTTTTGTTTTGTTCACATACATATATTCGTCGTTTATGTTTTTAGCTATTTATTTATTTTCATATATGTTGTAGGACTTGTAGGATTTAGATTAGCGAACGATAAAAGTATAGAAATCGTATTAGCCCTGCAAAACAATCCCACAAATTTGTGGGTGTGAATATGTGCCATCGGAGGTATGGCATACAAGCTATGACAGCAAGCCGTTTTTAGGGTTCCGTACCCAAAGGGTAAAAACGGGACCCTATTACTAAGCCTCCGCTGTCCGTCTCTAATCAGGCTGTATCTTATGAACCGTGATAGTTACATGAAATTTTCACAGATGATGTATTTCTGTTGCCGCTATATCAACAAATACTAAAAAACAGAATAAAATAAATATTTAAGGGGGCTCCCATACAACGGACATGATTATTTCGCCGTTTTTATCTGTCACCGGGCTGTATCTCATGAACCGTGATGTTAGACAGTTGAAAATTTCACATTTCTGTTTTCGGTGTAACAACAAATACAAAAAAAATCTGAATCATTTAAATATTTAAGGGGGCACCCATACAACAGACATGATTTCTTTGCCGTTTTTATAGATAATGGTACGGAACCTTTCGTGCAGGAGTCTGACTCGCACTCGGCCGGTTTTTTAAGTTTACCGCACATGTTGGTTGTTGGACGTATATAATAGGTACCAAATTTTATTTTAGGTAATGAAAAGTTTGATTTGACCTATCACAACAATTTTTTTTGAATAGTGAGAAATTAGTATATTGGGCCAGATACAAAGCCGAGGGGGGTGAAGGGATAACTGTCAAGGAAATATCTGCATCTTTTTTGAGAGCTATGTTTGTACTGAGGACATATACTATATCTATTTCATCGTAAGATTTTATGTTTGGTTTTAAACTAATGGTATTGACAATTTTCCAATAACAGACAAAATACATTCAGAATCCATTATAGAAGTTTGACGTATGCATTAACTTAGAACGTATACGCGATCAATCTAATTTGACTAGCATTCATGAAATAAGTGTGATCGGGTCGTAGGCTATTAGCCTAGTTTCGCATACGTAGGTACATAAATCTATTAACCATATAAGACGATTTGTGTTAGCCATGTATATGAATGTACATGGTTATAAAGTAGAACTAGTAACACAGTTTACAAGCAATCCAAACTCTTATACAACACTATCCCGTTCTATCGATCTTTCGAAGATAATTTTTTTTATGCGCACACGGCATGGGCCTCTATTTCACTATTTTGATAATTGTAACCAGACAGTGACAAATGATACAGCTTATTAATTGCCAAATTAGTAGAATAGAAACTAGAAGCAAACATCCGAACAGGTCACAAATATCTGAATAACGCCTCTATTGTCAAGGCTATAAAGTTCATGTTCAGAAAGTTTATAGTACCTTGCCCGCTCCGATATATTTGATTGCGACTGTACGAGTGTTCAAATGCGATATGCGTGCGTAAGCTATTTCATGATAGACATCATAGTGCCCTAGTGGGACATAATCCACGTCACATAATAAATGTGTGTATATTTTTTCCAGGCAAGGACGGCTCAAAGGTGACGACTGTGGTAGCGACGCCTGGGCAAGGCCCCGACCGGCCTCAGGAAGTCAGCTATGCCGACATGAAGCTCATCGGTAACGGCAGCTTCGGCGTCGTCTACCAGGCCAAACTATGTGACACCGGCGAGCTGATTGCCATCAAAAAAGTGCTCCAGGACAAAAGGTTTAAGGTAAGATAGGGCGCGGACTTATAAAGTAGTAATTTAAAGAGGAGAGCTGAAGATCGAGCTCAGTGGCGTGCCATGGGAGAGGCCTATCTCCAGCAGTGGACTGATGCAAGCTGATGATGATAAATTTAATTGAGAAATGTAATTTGAAAGTTCCTGAACACTGCAACATAAAACTAGAAACGTGGGAGAGGTGTATCTTCATGGACCATATTGATGACTGGTCAATTTACAAATCATGCATTAATATGTAATTTTAACAGGTATGGTGACCACATTAAGGGCTGGTTGCACACAATGAACGAACTCGGAGTAGTTGTCATCCCATAGAAAAGTGTCAAACTTTTTATACAAGCAAAATTTTAACTATGATGATGACGTTAATAGACGCCACAGATGGTTTGGTCGCAACCGGCCCTAAGTATACTTACTTTAAGTTCATAAATCGCTTCATTGGACTGGTAATATTTCTTAGGTCAACTTCAATAATTACTATTATAGTATACTATAATAGTTAACCAAACATAATATAATATAATATTACGTTAGCTATTTATAAGCTCACTCTTTTCACATTGTGACCTATACTATAACTATCATTCATATTTTATGGCACAGAATAACAGCAAAAAAAAAAGTTGCTTGACTTACAAATTGCCACGCCTAAGAATGGAGCTAATTCCGCTGTTTGGGCTGTTGCCGTCGCTTAATTGTCCGTTAAATTTGTTTAGTTACGCTACGTAACGTAAGTCTTGTGCGACCATTATTCGGTCAATACTTTGAGATGAGATATCTTGCTGATGGTTGTGGTCTGGACCAAATTCCATCGAACGAAATATAAAGTGTGGAAGCAAAATTAACTATAATTCCGAAACTGGGATCACGATCATACAAAGTTCGTTTTAATTGGTCACCAACTCGCCAATCTCCAGCTGCTGATCATGATTCATAATTCGTCTAATCAAGACGAACGACTAGACAATTTCCAATGGTTTGATCAGATATGAATAAAATTACTATGGGGCAATAAAAACATGGATTGAATAAGAACGTAATTATCTTTTTCTATCGAAATATATTATTTCTATTGGGATGTATGTAATTTCGCGTTACCTTTAAACTTTAATTAAGTACAGTCAGTCAGCTACACAGAAAAAGACCCCCCCTGCATACAAATTTTGTATGCAACGGCGTCTTTTTCTCTGCAGCTGACCGTACATACTTTTCAATTTCTCGGGCCCAATTTGTCTTGTACTCTGCCTCTCCCTTCCCCTAAACTCCCTAAGTGCCTTAACTTTTACAATACTTCTCTGTCCGACAGAGATCGGGCTCGAGAAATTGCTAAGTGTAATAACAGTTTTACGGAATTTATAATACTGACTGACTCGATGCTGTTCAACCACGTGAGCCAGAGTATAAGTTTTCCTGCAAAACACCTTTTGTGTTCCGAAAAATATAAATGTATCATTCTTATGATCAGTTCACTGTCGCCTTGAACCGTTTTTATACCTCCGTTAGTTACCTTGTAGATTTTTTCCTATTGTGATAGGCATTATTATTTAAACGACTTCTTTATAGCATAAGTTAAACACAATTGAATAGATATCATGTGCTTGATTTGTAAATGAAACGGTATTTTATTCTTTACAGAATCGAGAACTTCAAATTATGCGACGGTTGGAGCACTGTAATATTGTCAAATTGAAATATTTCTTTTACTCTAGTGGAGAAAAGGTGAGTTTGCCATTATTTGTAGATTATAGTTATAGTTGAAATATTTACTTCTGTTATTATTACGAATGATATTAACATTACGTGTATAAAGTCAGAGATATAAGAGTTATAGTAAAATTTACTGTCATTATAACTCTTTGATTTCTGGTAAGATTGTGACTTTAAGGAGTATAAGGGGTTCCGTATCTAGAAATATAAAATAGCTTAAAGCTGTTAGGGGATTGTACCTGACTTTATCAAGTCAAGAGATGACTGTTCATAAACAATTATAACCAAGAGCTTGCGTTACTTTCATAAACTCGTAACAACTTTTGCTGTCTCAAAATCAAGTAAAAGTAATGTTTAAACTGGTTTGTAAGCATACATAAATATTTATAAAGTTAAAGTAATCGTATCGTATCAAGTGTGCCAAGTAATTTCAATGTTATAATTGAATCAGTCAGTTAACCTATTTTCCCGACAGCCACGCAACCGCGTCCAGGCTAAACTCTATGTATGTATTCTGTATGCTGTAATATAGGCAACCTAGCATGGTCGATGACGTGCACGGATATAATCGCGTTTTATCATTTAACGCTATGACAAAAACAACCGTCTCTTCAGACATGAGAGAGCCTGAAGGTTTTTCTTCACTGTGATAACTGATTACAACGCGACTTAATTCCCCCGATGATCGATGGTACGGAACCCTCGGTGCGCGCGCCATAGATCTACCTGTCCGGTTTTTAAGCTTGTGTTATTTGTGTGTTTTATTTGGGGGAAGGCGGCAGTGCCCGCAGCAGTCAGTACGTTGTTAAACGCAATGCAGTCTATTGAAGTCACAGTATGTCTCTAAACCAATCAGATTGTTGCGCTCGTGTGCTAACGCACTCTTAGCTCCAAACTCTTGGCAATGGTTATCGAGAAATAAACGCGTGTTCTAATTACTACTAATATCCAGCTGTGATTTAGAGCGGCACCTCACAGATGTTTACTACCTATGAGTCCTATGACCTAATTATTGTCATTATGGAAGGAAATGTATCAATTTTAATGTTATTACACTTAGTAATTAACGAATTACCTCAATTTCAATTCAACTATCATTATGAGGTGTACCTAGAATGTACCTACTGTACCCAAAAATTTGTAAAATACAGATGAGATATATAGGTACTTTAGCTTTACTATTTTTAACGTTATGAAAATCTAAGTTGAAGTACTAAAACTAATTAATTTTATTTATTTGAGATAAGAAGTTTGTCAGGTGCCTCTAAACCACGTATACCAGATTCCAGATTGAACAGTAAACTATTGCTCGGTAACCAAGCCCGCCATCCGAGTTTTACGCAGACAAGATCCTGTCATAAACCATTCTCAAACAGCTTTACATTTGGAGCGGATGAACCCACACGGATTTACATCACACCGTTGCCTTCAGATATATCCGAGCGGCCAAGGTGGTCACTAACATCTGTGCAGGCCTCTATGGTCAGAGCGTTAATGCTTGTTTAGATATTATGAGCACCGTGGCGGCTTCGACATGTCTATTTGGTGACTGTACATGACCGACAATGCATTTGGACTATATCGATCATCTATCCCGTGCTTGCTTGTTTTTTTTTTTTGTTTCCTGTGACAGCTTTGAAAGTCATTGCCATGCGCATTTCAAATACAGAAATCACAGTAGCTCAAAGTTTCTCATTATTTGTCTCTGTAAAAGCTACAGCCAAAAACCTTTGGAAGATGTCCAAATGTGAATCTTTGTCCTCACAAGGATGCGTTCTCACGAAATATGTACATACTTGTTTAAATGAATTATTTAAGACAAGATAAGTCAAACTAGAACGCTATTCACTAATCATACGGTCACGCGACTAACAATAAGGGTTTTCTTATTTTTTGTGATTTTGTATGAGTTTTCATGCGCCTAACATTACTCTTCTATACGTGAATTGGTAATTTTTGTGATATGGAATCTGCATAACGAAAGTTGAACTAGCTCTATCCGTTTTACACATTTTACTGTGTTACAAAAAACCTTATGAGGGACACTATTAGTAATCCAATGTATACAAGGTGCCCGCGAGGAAAGGGAAAAAAATTAACCACGCATTCCTGAGACCAAAAGAAGGAAAAAACATTGTGACGTTAGGTCAATTTCGCCAAAAAAAATATTTTTTTTTCTTTTTTGTTTCTATTTTTTTAATGTTTCTTGCACATGAAAAGTAAATGTTATTAATAAAATTATCGTCTAAAAGAATAGTTTTCCTTGTCACTTTGATATCTGTCAATAATTTACGTGTATGCCCAATAGTGGCAACAACGCCATCAGAAAGGCGTTTTGTGCTGAGTTATAATAAAAAGTGTATTTTTTATAAATTGGTATTAACTCTGAAACTAGGCGAATTTCAAAAAAGTTTATATGAAATTTTTGTCTCTAAATAGGATCTAGAATATACTGTTAAAATCTTTCCCTTTCCTCGTGGGCACCGTGTTATAAGTTATTTTATTATGAGGGTTAAAGTTAACCTTGGAGCGTGTTCTACATTTTACTTGTTCAGTCGACGTCAAAGATATGTTTACACTTTTGCATCTTACTCCTTTGTAATAAAGTGCAAAAGTGTAAATAGGTCTTTTGAAGTCGCGGGCAAAAGCTAGTGTTGATATAAATCAGTGGCCGCGCGGTTTCTGATATTTCTTATCGAATCACCAAGCAGGGTATAAATTACGTGGTTACCACTGTACGTCATATATTGACCAATAGTGTTAATGCCTTTGTTCAACTTTTGTTAGCTAGACTTAAACAATAAATGTTGGTAAAATTAAAACATGGTTGGGGCTTACGCTCTCAAGTAAGAAAGTTCTTTAGTTGTTTAAGAGTTTAAAAGGCACAAGTTAACAGCAATTTTGATTTTGCAGAAGGACGAAGTGTACCTGAATTTGGTGCTGGAGTATATCCCCGAAACTGTGTATAAAGTGGCACGTCATTACTCCAAAGATGAACAAACCATACCCATTAGTTTTATAAAGGTAAGTTTTTTAAAACAACCGTTTGGTGGCAATCTACTGTACAACTCGCGCATGAAGGGGATATCTTATAGTTATGATATAGGTACATACATTTTAAGGTGTTTTTTATATATCTAATTCATTCTTAAACAACTCTCCTGATCAAATTTATGACGCAATATTGACTTTTCTCCAATGACGAAGCCTTTTAAGTAGGTAATTTATTTATAGCCTGCAGACCCTGCAGTGGTATTTTTAGGTAGATCAATACGTTTGCTGGATTGCGCGATGCCAATAATGGTGTGAAATTATTCTCTTCGTCTATATAGTAGGAGATTAATATTAAATCTACACAGGCCAATCATTATCAGGTCTATTATTATCTTAAGATTATTGTGTATTTATTTTCTTTAGTCTCGACCTGAACTTCATAAAATCGTCAAAGTCTAAAATGCTAACCCCTTATTCATAAACGTCTCAGGCCTCAACTAGTTAAAGTGCTTTGTCTGTTTCTAACAAACACAACTGTCAAAGTGACCGATAAGGTCAAAACATAAATGAACTAATTGAGACCTGAGAGACGTTTAAGGGTTTAGCATTTTCTTAATTGGTTTATTGAGTTGAAGTTATAAAAAATGTTCAATAGTTATATTAGTGATAATTCCTCTTCTTTTTCAATAAATCAAGCCTCACTTGAGACTATCAATATTCCAAGTCGTACATACCTTGCCTTGTTATTCAAACATTAATGTCTTACTTACCATAACTTTACACTGTCCGTAACGCTGAGTTTCTCAAATGAAATAAATGCGGAAAACAGTTAAGGTGATCCGACGATTATAAACATTTTGCCTTTGAGCTAACATGTGACAATAGAAATACGCTGTGGGTAATTACCCTATGGGTATGGTCAAAGTTTGTTAAAGAGACGTTTATCAGTCACTAAGTATTTGCATTTATTTTAAGAACGTTGTTCTTTCTATGTATGTCACGACCTAGGTTTTGAACTCGGTTTAATAACCCACACCCATACGAAAGGTCAAGGTCGAGTGCTGTATTTTAAGCAGTAAAAGTGCAGAAAGACGTCGTTGGTAATATTTCAATATTAATTACAGAACTTTATCGATAATTACTGACGTCATATGACATTGTTACGTCTAGGTACTCTAGGTTATTCTTAGGCTTTTGCTTGTCGTGATATACGACGTCATTAGTCACACCTGACGCACCGTCTCGCGAGGAAATTGCCGCACGAGGTAGCTCGGCTGGTGTAGCCGTGCCTTGCCCGAGGCATTGCGACCGCGCGTGCTTTTGCCTCGGCCAGGCACGTCCATACTAGCCGAGCTACCTCGCGCGGCAATTTCCTCGCGAAGCGGTGCGTCAGGTTTGGACTCGCCTATTGGAGGTTAAGTAAGGCTTTAATGGGGTTACCTACAGTTATAAGGTTAGCTTGTATAGTCTTGTCTGACCTTAACAATTCCTTTGGATTTGATCAAAGCCTAAAATCCTTTTTTTTACACATTTTTCGCGTGCTATCTACGTTGAGCCTGCGTGTTTATCCTCTTCTAAGGAGCTGTTTAAACTGTACTTTGATAATTTATTCAAACTAACGTACCATTTCTATATTTTCCAGCTGTACATGTACCAGTTGTTCAGAAGCCTGGCGTACATCCACTCGCTCGGCATTTGTCACCGGGACATCAAGCCGCAAAACTTACTCCTCGACCCCAAAACGGGCGTCCTCAAGCTGTGCGACTTCGGCTCGGCCAAGCACCTCGTGCGCGGCGAGCCTAACGTCTCCTATATCTGCTCGCGATACTATCGCGCGCCGGAACTTATTTTCGGCGCTATAGATTATACCACTAAAATAGGTAAGTGAGTTTTGGTTATTTTACAAACTTACACTTTCACAAAAGCGTCTTTATGCTGTGTGAAATGACTTGACTGAGCAAAGCATATCAAAACGTATATGGAAATTAACGCCAAAACCCTTAATTGTCGTGACCTTAGTTGTCATTGCCCAGCGCCATGAGTTCTCACTTCTCAGCTTTGAAGAAAACGCTCCGAGCGATATCGCGAATTAAGTTGTACAGTCGCCATCAGATATATCGGAGCGGCCAATGTACTATTTATTTATTTATCGTATGTCATAAATATGTTCTCTACTTAATATTTTAAAATATTTGAATCTAGGTATGCAATTGCATCCGTCGTAAGTAATTTGAGATCTGTCGGTTTCCCACTAAACTTGGTGATGGGACATTCAAATATAATGTGGTGCACCGTACCGGTGTGGTGCGGTGTGGTGTTTATGTGGTGGTGTACTCAAAAATATCTGAACATGCACTTTATCGCCTTAACAATAGAGGCGTTATTCAGATATTTTTGACCACCTTGGCCGCTCCGATATATCTGATGGCGACTGTACGTGTCCATAAAACGATAAACAAAGCTAATTTGTTGAGAGTTAATCTCTATGCATAAACAAAGCTAAAGTATTTGTTAAGAGTTAACCTCTCAAAAACTCGAGTTCTGTTTTTGTTAAAATACCTGGAACAATGGGTGATTATCGCAGCTAAGTGTTGCGGTCATAGCACCTTAGGACACAGTGGCGTCAAGTGTCATACGGGGTCGGCAGCACAAATACCACGTACTCGATATTTGATGTTGACATTTCTTGCAAAGTTACGTCATCCAGTTTTGTTAGGTTTTCTTTCTCTCTTTAAAGCATGAGGGTCGTCTATCTGAAACTTGTATTATCACAAAAGTCACTAAGTATTAAAAATATGGTTGCAAGTAGGTATATACAACAAAATAGTTAAGATACCTACTATATGTACAGTCGACGTCAAAGATATGTATACACTTTTTCACCTTAAGCCTTTGGAATAAAGTGCAAAAGTGTATATATATATCTTTGACGTCGACTGTACATACAATAAACAAATTGGTTTTCACTTCTCATGCTCGTAAAGTTCGACTTTAAGTCGTGCGTGGACGACATAAAATTGCTCGACGAGCAGTTTAATTTCGTAGAGTACTTGTTGTTTATTTTATTCCTGCTATAGTTACTTGAATTCCGTGTTTACTATACGTAAATTAATGAAATCAGTATAAATAGGAGTTGATAATTGTTTTAAAAATGTTTTTATGACTTGGCAGAAAACAAGTATCTATGTCTAAATTCATATGTTGAAAATTAAAAAATTAATTGGCGGGAACCATATTTATTTTCATTGTAATATTTTTTTTACAACTTGAAATTGTTTTACGATTAGCGATAAATAATTTCCTCGCAATTGAAGTGAAAATTAGAGTGTAAAACGCGTTCGCAAGCTCTCTCGGATGGATAAACGCCTCGCGTAAATTGGTGCGTTTTATGCACTTGTTGTACAATCTACTATTTTGTTCTATAATAGCAATGATATTTACTATGGATGGGTTATACTCTAACAAAATGAGCAGAAAAAATACTTCCAGAATTCCAGAAAGAAAAAATATTTCATAACATCGCAACGATTCTGTTATGTTTATCTATTTTGACAATCATTACATCTTTGTCACTCTCATTGTTAGAAAATTACAGTTTGTCTCTTTCTCGCGCGGGTGACTGGAGCTCATTGGCACGTCCGCATCTCACGCTGGCCGGTGCGCGACTGGCGACAGTTGTTTGAATTCACTCATTTTAAGTGCTTCACTTTTGGAGCGTACATAACCCATTTGTCATTATTATATATCATAGTATAATAGATAAAATTATGACTCAACGTTATTATAACTTTTAACCTCTTAATCGCTATTTTCTTAAACAGCGTATTACAAATTAATAAAGATAAATTAGCTTACGTATGTTTGTGCGCTTTTGTTCTAACGGCAAGACGTGCGATTTAAAAATGAAAGGTCCGGACTTAACCGCGTATATAATTTTAAAATTACCTTCGACGTTTCGAGGACGACATTGTCCCCGTGGTCCCAAAGAAAGGTAATTTTAAAATTATATACGCGGTTAAGTGCCGTTAGTACAAATAGATATATGTAAAAACCGTGAAAGTTTAAATCAGTGCAAAGGTTCGGAGTTTGAAACTTTGAACCCTGATATGATAAATGTTATTTGTAGAGCCATAGTGTGACACATATTTTTGCTTGCGAGCTATTGCGCAAGATCTTATTGTCTGAACGTATTTTCTAGGAATTTTGTTGTATGATAATTTTTCCATATGCAATAAAACATACGGAACAGAAACCTGATTGGTCCCGTACACCTCATACACAAACCACTTTAACACATTCTTAACGTTGTAAACAATAAAAACAGATGAACAATTAGCTACCACCGACGTTTTGCGAGACAGATACAGTAAAGTCCAGTTTCGCCTCTGGTCTGGGTTTGAAAGTTTGATGAGCAATCGCTTTCAATTTTCGTTCGATAAAATAAAATGCAATTTCGATTCAGTTGTTTTAGTTTCTGTAAGCACACTTTGGTCCACAAGTATTTTTACCCGACTGTCTAACGAGCGTGTGTATTAGGGATGTTCGGAGGTTCGGCTTCGGCTCCAATATACCGAAACTTTCGGCTGAATTCACACCTCCGGCTTCGGTTTCGTCTATTTTGAAGCGAACACCTCCGGCTCCGGCTTCGGTTTCGTCTAATTTTAAGCGGAGGTTTTAACGGAGCTGAAAGTCAGCAGTCGCCACGCGCGGCGTGTGCCTAGGAGTACAAACAGGTTTTGACTCGTCTCCCCGGGAATCACCCCACCTGTTCACATCACATTAGTCTCCCTCCAGGCCTCCACCTCCACCTTCACCTCCGGCTCCGGTTTCGGATTCGATTTCGCTTTTGGGTTCGGTTTCGGTTTCGTTAAAAAATAAAAAATTGGTTGTTTGTAAAGTAGGTTTACGATCGAGATGTTTACGTGATAACGTCTAACCGCTCGTGAGGATTCCGCGTGACAAGTTTCACGGAATGACTGGCAGCGCTCGAGATGAGACGGGAGATCGGTCCGTCTCTCTCTCGTTATACCTGCGATCGCGCTCGTGAGGTTTTGGTGTGACACAAGTTTCTGAACATGTCACCCGACTAAAACGATTTTAAAGACGTTATCACGTCAAAAATTAAAAACTCCGGTTTCGGCTTCGGTTCCGATAAAACCACCTCCGTAACAGCCCTAGTGTTTATGTAAATAAGAGCAATTTGATTCCTAGGCCGTTTATAGGTATCGAGCGACGGTGCAACTGCCATTGTATGGCTCTGAAATAATCTCACCTGACCAGAGGGAATGGCGAGTCGGCAAATCGCCTAAAATTTAAGACGTAGTTTAATAACGCCTCCTTATAGTATTTAATATGTCACTAGACATAGGGTTGATAGAGTATATTAAAAATTGGTCGCGAAGCATTATTACAGACCAGTATTTGACACCCTTTTGACCGGTGTCCTCTTAGCCGAGGCAGTGCCTTATCCTTATTACAGTCCAGTATTTTGATTTCCTTTATGAACTCGTATGGATGTTAAAGTGCCAATCGTTTGTTTGTGTGACGTTCCAGACGTGTGGAGCGCGGGCTGCGTGGTGGCGGAGCTGTTGCTCGGCCAGCCCATCTTCCCCGGCGACTCCGGCGTCGACCAGCTCGTCGAAATCATCAAGGTAAACCATTCATCACTTCACTTACCTACACTTGTTCACATGGGGAGGAGGGGTTCGACAACTTCAGCAAAAAGGGATCCGCAGTGCAGTGGGACTTTGGGTTGAAACTCAAGATGGCTCAGTCGTCTTGAGAATAACTGATAGTCCCGAGGTTGCGCTGCGTCGTGGCTATGTAAAATTCAGCTATCACTTTTCAAAACGCAAGGCCTCTACCGAACTACGTCAAGCAAAGACGCAATTTGCTTTACGAGCAAACTTTTGACACTTAACGGTAATTTGTTGAGTCACAAAATAGTCCTTAGTAATGGACAGACAGGGCCACAAAATAGTCCTTAGTAATGGACAGACAGGGCCGTAGCTAGGGGAGGCATTATGGGGCAATGCCCTACCTTAAAACAGTACAATGTTCGAAAGACTATGAAAATAAAGTAACTGCCCTACCTTAAAATTGGTTATGCCCTGCCTTAAATTAGCACTGCATATCTTAAATGGAATTCTGGCTACGGCCCTTTGGACAGACGCCATTTAGTTTTGAAAATTGATTGATTGAATCCGCAGTGCCAAACCTCCATGACACTCGCGTCATTTCTGCGATCGCTGTGTGAAAATCGAAAAACAAAGTCTTGTCGGATCCATACAGTCTATGGTAAAGAGTCTATAAACGTATTTAGGTTTCCAAATAACAACTTTAGAACCATTTAGGTACTATCGGCGGGCTTTATCCTCCATGGCAGCCTTCCCGCGACATCCTATAATATTAATTCTTGTGGACGCTGCAACTATCATTGGAAAAGATGCTGAAGTAGCCGCGTTTGTTATTATAACAAGATAAATATGTTTTATACCACGGTTGATATGGCAGACAAGGCAATTACGAGTATCATCCAGAGGTCGGCGGGGTTGAGCTATTTGCCTTATAAGATGACGTTAGACATGTCAAATTATAAGGCAAATATCTCACCCCCGCCGACCTCTGGATGACACTATGACAGAGAGTTCTAAACCAGGAGAGGCCCTGAGTATCATTTCCCCTCTGTCAAAAGTATTGGCGGAAAATCTAGTACATCTATAAAAACTATTTCAATAATCGATGTCACGCATTTTCGTCATCGCTGTCAATGGATAACAAGCTCCGTGAAAATGCCCTTATGCGCTGTTTTTGGATGTAAAAAATGTTATATTTCGTCTAGTTTACAAAAAGATGAAATACCATTTCAGATGTAAGTACAGTTTTACTTTATTTTTCATTAATTTCGTAATAAAAGATTTAACCTAAATCGAAAATCAAGCTTCGTTTACAGAATCGATTCAAAGACAATCGTTTTCTTTCTGACGGGCAGTAACTATTTGACGTTTGACACTTCTCCATATTTAACGCGCTTAAGGATTGCTGTCTTCTATATTTTGTTTGAAAATACAATCAAAAATGATCCTTGGCTTTTTTGTTTGACATTTCCAAAGACTGCATTCAATAATGAACCATATGTTAACATATGTACAGTCGACTATTTATTGCTCCATTTAGTGTTATGAAGTATAAAAAGAATATGTCAAATATGTTTGGTGTTTTCAAGTCAAAGGTACATCTTTGTCGGTTTTCAATAAAGCGTTGCTGCCATAAAAATTCATTTAGAAATAAACTGTATTAACAACCGACAATGATGTACCTTTGACTTGAAAACTTCACATGCGTGCTACCTCGCCCCCCTCAGATTTTGGCAGACTTTTTTGTTTGGAAAGATGAGGCGAAGCGTACTCCATTTATAGAGCTTTATGCACTATGATTTATGACAGAAGGACCGTTCACGAAAGCTACTCTTTTAGTGTACCAGGTGCGGTCCAAAAGTGTCCGGCCTAACAAAGAAAACAAGTAGATATATTTACAAAACCTTTTTTATTTTTCGATAGAGGGGAACCCCTCTATTTCAACGCACTTTGCAGATCTCGTGATAAGTATTTCTATCCCCTTAAAAAAATACTCTGGAGTTTTGTCCTAAAAATGGGCGAAAACAGCTTGAGCCACTTCATCATCCGAAGAAAATCGTCTTCCCCTTAAGTCTGCCATAAGTCTCGAGAACAAATAGTAGTCGCTTGGGGCCAGGTCGGGGCCGTCAGGCGGGTGGCGAATTTCCTCGAAGCCACATTTTGCTACAGCAGCTTTGGCAATTGCAGCGGTGTGAACGGGAGCATTATCGTGGAGAAGCCGAACACCTCTACTGAGTTTTCCACGTCGCTTCTGCTTGATCGCCTCTCGTAATTGCTCAATAAGGGTGGCGTAGTAGGTGCCATTTACCGTGGTATTCCTTTCTTTTATGTCAATCATTAGTATTCCATGACAATCCCAGAATACCGTTGCCATTATCTTTTTGGTGGATTGCTTTACCTTGGCCTTTCTAGGCGGCTTTTCACCAAGACGACGCCACTCCATCGATTCCGTTTTCGACAGAGGATCATAGTACAAAACCATGGTTTCATCTCCCGTAACAATCGACTCCAAATAACTTTTTCCGTAACGCCTATACGCATCTAAAACTTCTTGAGAACACGCTTTTCGCTCAGTTCGCTGCAAGCTCGAAAGAAGTTTGGGTACCCACCTAGCACTAACTTTATTCATGTGAAGATGTTCATGAAGAATCCTAAGTACTGAAGTTTTCTAAAGCCCGGTTCTTGCCGCTATTTCTTTAGTCTATCACTCAGAACTTCCTCTTCCACTAATTTGACACAGTCCTTGGTGAGTACTTCCACAGGCCGGCCGGAGCGAGGCGCGGAGCGCCCTAAACGAAACTGATTACTCCAATCTTTTACCGTGGAAAATTACGGAGAAGTATACGGCATCTAATCTTTTTTTTATATCGGTCGGGCTGACCCCTTCCTTTGTCAGGAATTTGATCACGGAGCGAAATTCCAATTTTAACATTTCGAAAATTTTCCAACTTAATACTATCGTTAAAACGCCGTGAAATCGAAACAACAACCAACAGAAACCCCAAAACCATACACGAAAAAGCAGAATAAATGACAATCGCGATGACATATTTCTTTTTTTTTTTTAAGCCGCCAGATTTCTCCAGCCAGAATCTTTTGGACCGCACCTCGTACCTCTATTGAATTTATTTTAGAGCTACTCTAATGTGGGAATAATATATTTAGCCATACAATTAAATAAATAAATTGTAATAATTTATAATATGTCCTTTTTTCCAGGTCTTAGGCACTCCTACGCGGGAACAGATCAGAGAAATGAACCCGAATTACACGGAATTCAAATTCCCTCAGATCAAGAGTCATCCATGGGCGAAGGTGAGATCCGAGTTTTCCTAATATTATAATTTAAAATAAATATTATATTACAGTTATGAACAACAATACAGCACAAATTTTATGTTTTCTGTGTAGATTAGTTACTCATTATTTTTTAATGGATTGACGTAAGTAGATGCACGATTTTTATATGTCCAGACGTTTTGTTGACGATTAGGTATGAAGTTGAGTACCTCAATAATTTTTTTGAATTTTATTAACATTTGTATACCTAAAACAAGAAAATTAGTTGTACAAAATATACATCATAGTATCTATGAACTGCGTGCAAAATGAACTATGCAGTGTATAAAAGAACTCCAAAAATAGGCCTAACTTTGAAAATATTTATCACTTGTGTAATTTGGGACAGTTTACAAATAAGGCGGCTTTTAATGACACCATCCAAACAGTCTACAAAACGTATGGACATCGTAATTTAGCGAGAATATTATATTTATGTATATGATATTGCGCCGTCATTACAGTATATGTTGGAGCGAATGACCATGCCCAAGAATCTCACTGACCACCAGCGCCTTCGAGTAAGACACAGCTCGTTGCTAAGTGCCATCATTCCATACATTACTGAAGCATATTGGCAATGATTCGTCTTTAAAATGTTGTGATGACTCTGATAATTACTGTAAGGTTGTATCTTAGAATGGGGTAGAAATTTATGTGTATTTGGGGCACTTTATTGTAGAGTTATAAACAGAACTGTTTTTGATTCGTTTACCGTCGAGCCGTACTAAAATTGACATGAAAAACAAAAGAAAGTCAATGGTATTTCTGTTACGTTAGCCACACATAAATAAATAATATTATGGGACAATGGATTTGTGTATTACTTGTCCCATAATTAAGCTCCAGAGGGCTCTTTTATGAAGTACACACATGAATGTTAAATGTGAACAGCAACAGCTGATAAAAAGTTTAGTAATGTGTCATTAACTGCCTCAAATATCGTCCTTACGTTACTGACCTTTTCTCGTCTTTAGAAAGTCTTAAAATTGTGCCACTTTTGATAATATAATATAATACAATGTCAGTGTGTCCTACAGATGACATTGTTACTTAAATGGTTTCACTCCTTTATTGCCATGTGGGACGGTTCACGTTTTAAAAACAAACGACATTTAATTGAATTAAACTCATAGATATTCAACCTCATAAATAACAGTTGTTTATTATTAATGAGGGAACGCGAACATTGCCAATTTGCCTAATTAATCCTTCAACGGACATGTTATCATGACTTATAATAAAGTTTCTGAACAATTGAACGTACTGCATCATCATTGTATGCAAATGAAGGCATTTAGCGTCAGTTGCTACATGACCTTTGGCATGAATTCGAGACCTAGAGTTGTTCTAATGTTTTCAAGTTGTCTACTGATGTGGGGATGGCAATGGTTTACTTTACTGTATATAACTCTTGGTACTCCTTTTGTTTTACATGTAGCGCTATATGGGATTTTTTGAGATATTTTCCAACTATTACTATACTTAACGCAATGAACTCAAGTCATCTACTAAAAAACCTATTAAAATAAAAACGTATAGTCAAGGCCATAATTTAAAATTCTGAAAGAAGAAAAATTCTGAACTTATTTGAAAATTAACATCTTGTCGTGAAAGTACCCATGCTAGATTTCGTCTAACACATTTAGGGAGCTAATTCGCTAGGTTTCAACATTAGATTAATTTGTAAAATGATAAAATCATTGTTGGCATAACGGCGGGCCATCTAACTCTATCCATTATTACATTTGTCCGTATTAACCATAATAAATAAAAAATAAAAATGCACCATGCTTTCTGCACAATTAGCATCAGAAGTAGAGAATCATTATACACTAGGCACTTTGAGCCTGGGGTTTGCATGGCAACCTTATCCCATGAATTGGCGTAGGAACTAGTTTTTACGAAAGCGATTGCCATCTTACCTTCCAACTCAAAGAGGAAACTAGGCCTTGGAAAAGTCAACTAAGTGTTGACTTTTCGCTGTATACGTGACTGTAGCGCCACCATGGCGGGTATGGGGTAACTTTTAACAATTGACGTCTCGCAAATAGTATGATAGTCTGTCTCCCAACACGCACACATTGGACCGTAAGCCAACTTCCATGACCAATCGGGTACCAGGCAATTACTTGTGAAGTGGTTAAGGACGATGTATACTAAAGCCCCGTGAAGGTTAGCTACCGTTCCGTTGGTGGGTTGATGAATGGCAGCCACTTTAAAAAATGGCTAGCGCGTCCTATTAAAGTTTTGTGTTAATAAATATAAGAAATCATCAGCCGTCTGTATCACGGTGAAAAGACCGTCACGTGAACATACGATCCGTTGGTCTTAATCTTTTTGGCCACTACTGTAGAGGACAATTCCATTAAAATGAACGCAATTTACCATTTCATCGACCGTTTATTTATTTTTGACGCAAACGTGAAAGATAAGAACAAATTTTATCCCTAGATGTATTTTTATTTGAATTTACACTAATAAAAATGCGAGCGTACAATTGGTATTTTGCGTTACGCTCTGCCGTGGATTTACCCTAGAGAGATGGGCATATGTCGTGTCACAATGCAAAGGACGACGCGTTTACGTTTTTTTTACTTAGAACTTATGAGTAGTGTAAATAGTCCTTACCGAAGTTGCCATCCCTATACAATGTTTGGGTGTTCATGCAGTGTGCCCTTACGCTGCGCTGAATGTAATACCTATTGTAAATTATTGGTTTTCTTTCTTATTATAATTAAGTAAATAAAGTTGCAACATTGCTCCTATCATGTCTAAAATGGTTTCGCAAGGTCATCTCATTAAAATCGAATTAAGCTCACCGACGATTAACGTTAACATTGTAATTGTCTTACAATCGTTTCTCATTTTGTGATTGCTAACATTGTTTTAAAGAGTGGTTTTATTAAACGAGATTTGAATCGTGATTGATTAAATTCGATTAAAAAGTCATTTTTAACACAGGTTTACCTATTAGTTAAAAAACAAATGCGCATCAGTTCAACAAAAAGTTGTAAAAACAGTATGTGACATAATATGTATATCGTCACACCTCGAAGATTTTTTGTAATATGTCAAGGTAAAGTTTATGGTTTAGATATTATTCAAAAAAGTTATGTAAAACACTCTAAAACGAATAGGTTAAAAAAATAAACATTTTTACGAGTGTACGTTTTTTGTACTAATCCGTAACGCAATTCTCGTTTTGAATTACTCCAATAAGTGTTTTTGAGTTTTTATAATTCTTCGATTTGTGCAATATCATTTGCAGACAAAAATAGCTTTATGTTATCTTTTAATTACTTACTAACAACCTATTTGTAGGGAGTGCAATCTTAAATTTCAAGTAAAACGAATTTTGCGTTTATCTTTTCTATTTTAAAATGGTTCCAGCTCGTACATCTGTTTTATGTTATAATTTGATTGTTATGGACATTTTTATCGGAAGACAGCAGATAGTCTTAAGAGCTGTTCGGAAATTAGGTAGCTCTTTGGAGTCACAAGACCGATTAAAAAAGAGAAAAAATATGCAATTATCAACACGATTTACTAGACAAAAAGTTAATAAAAAATTCTAGGATGATTGATTAGTTTGGGATACTTTTGGCAAATTCACGGCAACAATTATTTCCTTTAATTTGATCATTGATTGCTCTTTTTCTTGAAAATTTTGCGCATACGCCCGCATAAACAGGAAGGAGGTGTTCATTAATTACGTCTTAGATTTCGGGAGGTTATTCAACTCCCAGGCGTGATTCCTCCTTTTTTAAACGCCACACGTAAATAAAGGACGTTATCTAATAGAATATCTTAGCACGGTTGTACTTCGCCGGTACACCGAGTCTATCGTGAAGTAGGTGTGGTTAAGCAGATGATTGACGTATGATATGATATGATATGTGTTGTGTTGGTGTGGTGGGCAGGTGTTCCGCGCGTGCACGCCGCCGGACGCCATCTCGCTGGTGTCGCGGCTGCTGGAGTACACGCCGGGCGCGCGGCTGTCCCCGCTGCAGGCGTGCGCGCACAGCTTCTTCGACGAGCTGCGCGAGCCCGCCGCGCGCCTGCCCAACGGCCGCGCGCTGCCGCCGCTCTTCAACTTCACCGACTACGAGCTCAACATCCAGCCCTCGCTCAACGACTTCCTCAAGCCGCGCGCCAGCCCGCCCGCCGACCCCGCGCCCTCCGCCAGCCACCAGCCCGACCAGGAGCCGCCGGGTGAGTGACAGCCCCCGCCCCCGCCCCCGCCCCCGCCAGCCCGACCAGGAGCCGCCGGGTGAGTGACAGCCCCCGCCCCCGCCCCCGCCAGCCCAACCAGGAGCCGCCGGGTGAGTGACAGCCCCCGCCCCCGCCCCCGCCAGCCCGACCAGGAGCCGCCGGGTGAGTGACAGCCCCCGCCCCCGCCCCCGCCAGCCCGACCAGGAGCCGCCGGGTGAGTGACAGCCCCCGCCCCCGCCCCCGCCAGCCCGACCAGGAGCCGCCGGGTGAGTGACAGCCCCCGCCCCCGCCCCCGCCAGCCCGACCAGGAGCCGCCGGGTGAGTGACAGCCCCCGCCCCCGCCCCCGCCAGCCCGACCAGGAGCCGCCGGGTGAGTGACAGCCCCCGCCCCCGCCCCCGCCAGCCCGACCAGGAGCCGCCGGGTGAGTGACAGCCCCCGCCCCCGCCCCCGCCAGCCCGACCAGGAGCCGCCGGGTGAGTGACAGCCCCCGCCCCCGCCCCCGCCAGCCCGACCAGGAGCCGCCGGGTGAGTGACAGCCCCCGCCCCCGCCCCCGCCAGCCCGACCAGGAGCCGCCGGGTGAGTGACAGCCCCCGCCCCCGCCCCCGCCAGCCCGACCAGGAGCCGCCGGGTGAGTGACAGCCCCCGCCCCCGCCCCCGCCAGCCCGACCAGGAGCCGCCGGGTGAGTGACAGCCCCCGCCCCCGCCCCCGCCAGCCCGACCAGGAGCCGCCGGGTGAGTGACAGCCCCCGCCCCCGCCCCCGCCAGCCCGACCAGGAGCCGCCGGGTGAGTGACAGCCCCCGCCCCCGCCCCCGCCAGCCCGACCAGGAGCCGCCGGGTGAGTGACAGCCCCCGCCCCCGCCCCCGCCAGCCCGACCAGGAGCCGCCGGGTGAGTGACAGCCCCCGCCCCCGCCCCCGCCAGCCCGACCAGGAGCCGCCGGGTGAGTGACAGCCCCCGCCCCCGCCCCCGCCAGCCCGACCAGGAGCCGCCGGGTGAGTGACAGCCCCCGCCCCCGCCCCCGCCAGCCCGACCAGGAGCCGCCGGGTGAGTGACAGCCCCCGCCCCCGCCCCCGCCAGCCCGACCAGGAGCCGCCGGGTGAGTGACAGCCCCCGCCCCCGCCCCCGCCAGCCCGACCAGGAGCCGCCGGGTGAGTGACAGCCCCCGCCCCCGCCCCCGCCAGCCCGACCAGGAGCCGCCGGGTGAGTGACAGCCCCCGCCCCCGCCCCCGCCAGCCCGACCAGGAGCCGCCGGGTGAGTGACAGCCCCCGCCCCCGCCCCCGCCAGCCCGACCAGGAGCCGCCGGGTGAGTGACAGCCCCCGCCCCCGCCCCCGCCAGCCCGACCAGGAGCCGCCGGGTGAGTGACAGCCCCCGCCCCCGCCCCCGCCAGCCCGACCAGGAGCCGCCGGGTGAGTGACAGCCCCCGCCCCCGCCCCCGCCAGCCCGACCAGGAGCCGCCGGGTGAGTGACAGCCCCCGCCCCCGCCCCCGCCAGCCCGACCAGGAGCCGCCGGGTGAGTGACAGCCCCCGCCCCCGCCCCCGCCCCCGCCAGCCCGACCAGGAGCCGCCGGGTGAGTGACAGCCCCCGCCCCCGCCCCCGCCAGCCCGACCAGGAGCCGCCGGGTGAGTGACAGCCCCCGCCCCCGCCCCCGCCAGCCCGACCAGGAGCCGCCGGGTGAGTGACAGCCCCCGCCCCCGCCCCCGCCCCCGCCAGCCCGACCAGGAGCCGCCGGGTGAGTGACAGCCCCCGCCCCCGCCCCCGCCAGCCCGACCAGGAGCCGCCGGGTGAGTGACAGCCCCCGCCCCCGCCCCCGCCAGCCCGACCAGGAGCCGCCGGGTGAGTGACAGCCCCCGCCCCCGCCCCCGCCAGCCCGACCAGGAGCCGCCGGGTGTGTGACAGCCCCCGCCCCCGCCCCCGCCAGCCCGACCAGGAGCCGCCGGGTGAGTGACAGCCCCCGCCCCCGCCCCCGCCAGCCCGACCAGGAGCCGCCGGGTGAGTGACAGCCCCCGCCCCCGCCCCCGCCAGCCCGACCAGGAGCCGCCGGGTGAGTGACAGCCCCCGCCCCCGCCCCCGCCAGCCCGACCAGGAGCCGCCGGGTGAGTGACAGCCCCCGCCCCCGCCCCCGCCAGCCCGACCAGGAGCCGCCGGGTGAGTGACAGCCCCCGCCCCCGCCCCCGCCAGCCCGACCAGGAGCCGCCGGGTGAGTGACAGCCCCCGCCCCCGCCCCCGCCAGCCCGACCAGGAGCCGCCGGGTGAGTGACAGCCCCCGCCCCCGCCCCCGCCAGCCCGACCAGGAGCCGCCGGGTGAGTGACAGCCCCCGCCCCCGCCCCCGCCAGCCCGACCAGGAGCCGCCGGGTGAGTGACAGCCCCCGCCCCCGCCCCCGCCAGCCCGACCAGGAGCCGCCGGGTGAGTGACAGCCCCCGCCCCCGCCCCCGCCAGCCCGACCAGGAGCCGCCGGGTGAGTGACAGCCCCCGCCCCCGCCCCCGCCCCCGCCAGCCCGACCAGGAGCCGCCGGGTGAGTGACAGCCCCCGCCCCCGCCCCCGCCAGCCCGACCAGGAGCCGCCGGGTGAGTGACAGCCCCCGCCCCCGCCCCCGCCAGCCCGACCAGGAGCCGCCGGGTGAGTGACAGCCCCCGCCCCCGCCCCCGCCCCCGCCAGCCCGACCAGGAGCCGCCGGGTGAGTGACAGCCCCCGCCCCCGCCCCCGCCAGCCCGACCAGGAGCCGCCGGGTGAGTGACAGCCCCCGCCCCCGCCCCCGCCAGCCCGACCAGGAGCTGCCGGGTGAGTGACAGCCCCCGCCCCCGCCCCCGCCAGCCCGACCAGGAGCCGCCGGGTGTGTGACAGCCCCCGCCCCCGCCCCCGCCAGCCCGACCAGGAGCCGCCGGGTGAGTGACAGCCCCCGCCCCCGCCCCCGCCAGCCCGACCAGGAGCCGCCGGGTGAGTGACAGCCCCCGCCCCCGCCCCCGCCAGCCCGACCAGGAGCCGCCGGGTGAGTGACAGCCCCCGCCCCCGCCCCCGCCAGCCACCAGCCCGACCAGGAGCCGCCGGGTGAGTGACAGCCCCCGCCCCCGCCCCCGCCAGCCCGACCAGGAGCCGCCGGGTGTGTGACAGCCCCCGCCCCCGCCCCCGCCAGCCCGACCAGGAGCCGCCGGGTGAGTGACAGCCCCCGCCCCCGCCCCCGCCAGCCCGACCAGGAGCCGCCGGGTGAGTGACAGCCCCCGCCCCCGCCCCCGCCAGCCCGACCAGGAGCCGCCGGGTGAGTGACAGCCCCCGCCCCCGCCCCCGCCAGCCCGACCAGGAGCCGCCGGGTGAGTGACAGCCCCCGCCCCCGCCCCCGCCCCCGCCAGCCCGACCAGGAGCCGCCGGGTGAGTGACAGCCCCCGCCCCCGCCCCCGCCAGCCCGACCAGGAGCCGCCGGGTGAGTGACAGCCCCCGCCCCCGCCCCCGCCAGCCCGACCAGGAGCCGCCGGGTGAGTGACAGCCCCCGCCCCCGCCCCCGCCCCCGCCAGCCCGACCAGGAGCCGCCGGGTGAGTGACAGCCCCCGCCCCCGCCCCCGCCAGCCCGACCAGGAGCCGCCGGGTGAGTGACAGCCCCCGCCCCCGCCCCCGCCAGCCCGACCAGGAGCCGCCGGGTGAGTGACAGCCCCCGCCCCCGCCCCCGCCAGCCCGACCAGGAGCCGCCGGGTGTGTGACAGCCCCCGCCCCCGCCCCCGCCAGCCCGACCAGGAGCCGCCGGGTGAGTGACAGCCCCCGCCCCCGCCCCCGCCAGCCCGACCAGGAGCCGCCGGGTGAGTGACAGCCCCCGCCCCCGCCCCCGCCAGCCCGACCAGGAGCCGCCGGGTGAGTGACAGCCCCCGCCCCCGCCCCCGCCAGCCCGACCAGGAGCCGCCGGGTGAGTGACAGCCCCCGCCCCCGCCCCCGCCAGCCCGACCAGGAGCCGCCGGGTGAGTGACAGCCCCCGCCCCCGCCCCCGCCAGCCCGACCAGGAGCCGCCGGGTGAGTGACAGCCCCCGCCCCCGCCCCCGCCAGCCCGACCAGGAGCCGCCGGGTGAGTGACAGCCCCCGCCCCCGCCCCCGCCAGCCCGACCAGGAGCCGCCGGGTGAGTGACAGCCCCCGCCCCCGCCCCCGCCAGCCCGACCAGGAGCCGCCGGGTGAGTGACAGCCCCCGCCCCCGCCCCCGCCAGCCCGACCAGGAGCCGCCGGGTGAGTGACAGCCCCCGCCCCCGCCCCCGCCAGCCCGACCAGGAGCCGCCGGGTGAGTGACAGCCCCCGCCCCCGCCCCCGCCCCCGCCAGCCCGACCAGGAGCCGCCGGGTGAGTGACAGCCCCCGCCCCCGCCCCCGCCAGCCCGACCAGGAGCCGCCGGGTGAGTGACAGCCCCCGCCCCCGCCCCCGCCAGCCCGACCAGGAGCCGCCGGGTGAGTGACAGCCCCCGCCCCCGCCCCCGCCCCCGCCAGCCCGACCAGGAGCCGCCGGGTGAGTGACAGCCCCCGCCCCCGCCCCCGCCAGCCCGACCAGGAGCCGCCGGGTGAGTGACAGCCCCCGCCCCCGCCCCCGCCAGCCCGACCAGGAGCTGCCGGGTGAGTGACAGCCCCCGCCCCCGCCCCCGCCAGCCCGACCAGGAGCCGCCGGGTGTGTGACAGCCCCCGCCCCCGCCCCCGCCAGCCCGACCAGGAGCCGCCGGGTGAGTGACAGCCCCCGCCCCCGCCCCCGCCAGCCCGACCAGGAGCCGCCGGGTGAGTGACAGCCCCCGCCCCCGCCCCCGCCAGCCCGACCAGGAGCCGCCGGGTGAGTGACAGCCCCCGCCCCCGCCCCCGCCAGCCACCAGCCCGACCAGGAGCCGCCGGGTGAGTGACAGCCCCCGCCCCCGCCCCCGCCAGCCCGACCAGGAGCCGCCGGGTGAGTGACAGCCCCCGCCCCCGCCCCCGCCAGCCACCAGCCCGACCAGGAGCCGCCGGGTGAGTGACAGCCCCCGCCCCCGCCCCCGCCAGCCCGACCAGGAGCTGCCGGGTGAGTGACAGCCCCCGCCCCCGCCCCCGCCAGCCCGACCAGGAGCCGCCGGGTGTGTGACAGCCCCCGCCCCCGCCCCCGCCAGCCCGACCAGGAGCCGCCGGGTGAGTGACAGCCCCCGCCCCCGCCCCCGCCTCCGCCAGCCCGACCAGGAGCCGCCGGGTGAGTGACACGCCACCTCCAGCCCAACTATTTTTGATTTGGCGCGAAAGGCCATTGCTGGCTTCGTATTAAATTAAACGGACTCCCAAGGTCGTCCGTTTAAACATAATACTCAGCCAGCAATATGCTACTTCGGCTCCTCAACAATAATGCACTATTTAGACATTGTTTTTCACTTCGTGTCATCTAATCAGCGTATAGTTCAACGTACATTGTCCATTGCAGGCGAGAACGCGTCGGCGAGCGGCACGAGCGGCGGCTCCCCGGGCGCGTCGTAGAGCGGTGGCCGAGCCGCCAGGGCCGAGCGTCGCCGCGTGTGCGGGGCGCCACGCGCCACGCGCCACGCGCCACGCGCCACGCGCCACGCGCCACGCGCCACGCGCCACGCGCCACGCGCCACGCGCCACGCGCCACGCCGGACTCCGTGCGCTGGGGATATCAGCTGGGTAGCTCCGATTTTTTAAAGATGACGGTTTCTTAGTTTTTATTTATAGTATATGTTTTGAGGTTTCCGAATCGTGTGCTGTATGGATTGCCGATTGCTTCATATAAACAGATATATATGTTGATAAGTTAACATTTAATTCTTTTTATAATGCGGCTTCCACGGGCTGATCTGTAAAGAAAGCAAAAAATATGAGAATATTAAATGAAATTTAAAAAAAATCCAGTCATCATCCGTTTCGGAAACCTCGAAACGTAACCTATTAATAAAAAATTTGAAATAGACAGTTTTAAAAAGTTGTACCTACCCTACGCGACCTCGCGAACCTCTCCGATACGGATTTTAGATTGAAAGTCATTCGTATGCTAACTAGAGATAGTCCTTTTTATTGGCCGTCGGGGATAAATTTTATGCATAATAGGTGTTTTCGGCGAGTTATCGTGTGATACTGTAGTGTGATTGTCGATAAAGCTTGAGCTGTCTTAGTCGGTGAGAAGGGTAAATCCGCTGTAGATTCTAAACCGTCGCGACGTGATTACTTTGTACTTTTGTAAGCTCAAATTGTCTCTTTGTGTACATACCTTAACGTTGAGTTGGAAAGTAACATTTACCGGGTAAACGACAGATCGCTTGGACGAGTTTTGTTTTGTTTGTAATATCTGTTATGGGGTCAGTGATCGCCGGTCTGACAGCGACACTATAAGGAGGTACCTTGCTTGGCCGTGTAATCAGTAGGGCAGACATATTCTGTAGTGCATTAGTGTATTTATTGTTGGGACGTATCACTAACTCATAAAACTTACGAAGCGTATGCCTAGTGTTATTTCAACGATGAAACTTAGCAGATGGTACATTTTTCGCATTCATAGGGAGCATACTTGTAAATTTTTATAACTAGCATAAACTGATCTCTCGAGATAATTTATAATGATTAAACTCGGAATATTGTATTTGTATAAACAATTCAGAAAATATAATTTTTTAGATTTACTACATTATGGATTTTTTTTCGGGCAACTTCTATGTGTAATAACCTTTTTTTATTGCGGTGTACCTTATTAAGCCTTATCCAAAGCTGGATAAATGTAATCTATTTGATAGCACTGTCGATGTCCTAATGTAACGACATAGTTTTTCGATAATATTGTATTCTATATTCAATAAATGATATTTCTATTATATATAAAAAATTGTCATTGAAAACACTATGGTTATTAGTAGTCATTTATGAAACGGTGTATAAATAAAGCTATTTTCATTGTCATAGTTTTTAAGTACGTATGCAAACTAATTTCGTTTTGCACTTCAATTGGGCATACAAACAAATTAGGCAAAGGTAATAAACCTTAATGTAGACTATCGGAATATTATTCGTGGAATAGAATGTATTCTCAACGCGCGACCATCGGCTTAGTCGCTTCTGCGCGTCGACTCTTACAAATAGACGCATAGGGAACTTATGCGAGGTAGGTTAAAATTTATAGCTTTCTTCATCGGAATACTTTCCCTTCTCTACTAAGATATTGCTTTTTGAGAAAGGTTATCTCATTAATTTTCAATTTTGCTTTTAAATATCGATATGTCATTGATATAACTGTTGTCTTTGTGTACTTGGGCGATGTGATTGGTAGCTCGAACACCTAAGGTCTACATAATGTTGTAACCTATCCGTTAGGAGCACAGTCACGAGTCACGTCCTATAATGATTACAGTTGATCGAAAGTTAAGCTGAGCACGTGGCTTAGGCGTCGCATTTTCGACGTTATAAATAGTTATTGTAAAAGTAACGTATCGTTACGAAAATGATTTTATCTTTTACTCGTAATTAAATGTATGTGCTAGAATCCTTTTTTATTTATAGCATGCACTGCCTAGTACTTCAAAAATCCTCGTTTTACCTATGAACCCTGAAAGGCAATGACTTTTAATTAGCTGTAAAATTATTGTATCTTAAGGGATGTATCATCGCCATTCGGTGAGCGCGCGGCGCATCGATTTGAAATCACACCTAGTGGAGCTTAGTTGTCGTCAATAAGGCTATTGATTTGCTGACACCTTTATATGTCTTGTAAATATATTATAATTATCTTTGTGGTATGACTCTGAGTGCCGATTATCGGTTATTGGGCGGCGTAGGCTAGGAGGTCGATACCGACGCCTGGTGTCCAGGGCCTGATGCCGGGTGGCAAGGCCTCGTACCGGTCGCCGAGGCCCGGTACGGGTCGCCGAGGCCCGGTACCGGGCGTCAGCTGCCCGGTATCGGGCTCACGTGGCCTGCGAGCGCCGGTACCGCTGCGGGCTCGGGGAAGTAGTTTAGATACGCATATTTTTATTAAGTCTATCTAATATGGATTTTGTAATCGACGTTGCTTCTAAAGACCCTCTGTGTAAAAAGATTAAGACATACTAGTGACCTGAATGTATGAAAATGATGTTTATTGAACTTTATCCCACTGAATTCTCACTCTCACGTTTTGCGTGCACTTTTACTACCTTTATGAGAATTTCCGTATATAAAACACATAGTTCGAAATGGGGTTATGACTTATAAATTATTTAAAGTAAAAGGACTTATTATTACTATTACTGTAATATTAAATTTAATAGTGAGTGAAATTTGTACTTTGTTTTAAATTTGTTTAACTGAAATTGAATACATCATAACACCCATATCGTTGTTAGTTATGAATGAAAATAACATAATTATAAAAGTAAATATTAAATGAATAGTACATATGTTTTTTATTTTAGCTATAACTATCCCTTTGGACTTATACCCTATAAGTATAGGTATATATTTCCGTAATAAGACTGTCAAAGAAAATACCGCACGAGTCGTTCTTGCGGTACAGTCGCCATCAGATATATCGGAGCGGCCAAGGTGTCCAAATATTTCTGAGCAAGACTAAATTTCTATAAATTCTGCACTCTCCAAATGCCATTTATATCGCAACTACTGCAATGCCATAAACATCTGAGCATGCTGTTTTTCAATGATTTCTTTGCATACGTCCTGTCGAAAATATCTGATCGAACAAAATGCCAAACGTATCTAAGCAACAAAGACGTTCACAAATATCTGTTCATTTAAGCAAAATATAGCTTAAGATTTAGCATTGAGGTTACATTTTCAACACTTTTTGTCTTTATCTTGGTCTTTGTTAAGAATGTGATGCGATATTTGTCATAATAGTATACCTATTCACAAAACATATTTAATACCGAGTGCCATTGTCAGGTATAAAATGGACCCTTGAAGCGTTACAGTTATCTATGGGTTGGATGTCAAGTTCACTGGTTAGCAATTAACGATGTTAAAAGTAGACATTGCGAATAGGCCGCCGAAACAAGTAGTAGTGTGTGAATTTCGTATTTCAAATTTTGATAATTCACGAGAAGAGTAACGTAATGTCAAACAATATATTTGTCCCTTTCTAAAAGTCGTGTATTTTTTGCATTTCTGTTGCATTTAATAGTGGGAGAATAAGCGAAATGTCAGTTATTCAGATTGCTTGGTTGTTGTCACCGAGTCACGTCGTGGTAGGCAACTAGTATAAGCCTGGCCTCCAATTAGGTATAATTGCAAAGAAAATTGGGGTCAAAATGTATTACTTAGTACTAGTTTGACAGTCAAATTTATTCATTACAAACGTACTTAAACATCCAAAAATACAAATCTTTCCTCTTTATTATAGTAGTAAAGATAGATTGCACATAATATACTCGTACAGTACACATTTTAAAAGCAAAAACAACAAAAGGAGCGCACTTTAAATAAGGTATAGATTTTCCTGACTTCTTAAGCCCTTTCTTTCATGCATGACAGGAAGCTTGTCTATGGTTGCGAATAATAATATGATAATAATAGTTTACCTTTTGTCAAAATTTGGCGGGTGGCGGGTCAGAACGACGATGGGCCTTACCCAAACAATTATACGACGTAAGGCATGTAATATACAGTATATTCTTCTCAAATGAATAGATATTTGTGAACTCCTTTGTTGCTTAGATACGTTTGGCATTTTGTTCGATCAGATATTTTCGACAGGACGTATGCAAAGAAATCATTGAAAAACAGCATGCTCAGATGTTTATGGCATTGCAGTAGTTGCGATATAAATGGCATTTGGAGAGTGCAGAATTTATAGAAATTTAGTCTTGCTCATAAATATTTGGACACCTTGGCCGCTCCGATATATCTGATGGCGACTGTACGAGTGCTGGGCCATTTTTTTGGGCTGGTTGTGTATCCCTAGTTAGCCTAGTATTATTTGATCGGTATCATGGTGGATGGTGGGTGGATCATGAATTCATGACAATATCCTGATTTATCATACACATAGTATAGCTAAATATTTATATAACTTGCAAATAAAATCCATTAAAATAAATATACAATTTACACATATAACAAAACATAGTACATTATATGCAAGGACGGAGTTTTGTGTTTTGCGCGCGCTTCTGGCCGGAAATGGGCTGTCCGCGAACCATAGACAAGCCATGCTAAAACATGATTTGTAATAAATACGATCGTGTAAAAAAGGCCTAAAGTGTCACGTTTTACACTATCCGACAATATAAAGGGTACTTAAATACGCGTTTATTTTGTTTATGGTATTTCATTGTTTATGATTATTTTCATTCCGTCAAAAATATGTCAAATGATTCAATTGTCATTGTCAAACGCTGGTTAAAAAACAACAATACAATTTTATTTATTTAAATATCTTATTTAGTTAACGGCATGGCCTAATGGACAGGAAATATTTATATTGTGTTTGTTTACTTTAATTCTAAGTGTTCTTTACTCCCGTCATACATGAACAAACCAATTAATATAATAATCGATGTAAACTTTGGAGGCGTATCGTGTCAGCAGTTATTAATTTCGTGAGGTTTTTCATAATCTACAAATATGCATGAGGCATATGAAGTGTCCCACCTGCTTAATCTTACGGTACAAATAGAAGCTATTGCCGCATACGGTAAGTAAAACTTGATGTAGGTATTAATTATAATTTTATTGGATTGCTTTATCATATTCTACCTAAAGAACAATATTTTCTTAATTCTTCGAAGCTATTAACCTTTGGTATGCCGGAATGTGGATCCACGGAATCCCGTTGTACTGCTGGAACGCGGATCCACGTACAAACGACACCACGCGATTTTTTTTGTTTTCCTACAGTTTTTATAGGTCAATAGAGTCGAGAATAGAGCTTACTATAATTCTTATTGAGTGAAGGTATCTTTCAATCATAACCAAGTCATTCATTTCCGTTCCCAACTCGTCTGAGCAGGTTCGAAAGGAACGCGGATCCGCGTCGGCACACAGCGATATTGTCACTCCAGCAGTTGCAGCATACCAAAGGTTAAGACTTAAATAGCTATGCTAATAGATCTTCCGTAGATATGATAAATTACAAAAAAAAAAGATTAGATTATATAAATTATTAAATTGTCTTTTGAATGAGATCATTTTCAAATCATGTTCTCTAGATGGCCACCTGATACTTGGGACCAGACAGGGTCACCTGATGATGTACTCCCTGTCTACCACCAATGGGAACCAGAAATACGAGTTACAGCTATTGCAGTATTGTAAGAACTTTAGCAAGAAACCTATTCAGCAGATTGATGTCATACCAGGTAAGAAATGACAAGTAAATAGCATTAAAAACTTAATTGAATCCTTTGTTTTAGAGGTTGGTTAAAAATATAGCTTCCTATCTTCTGCCCGCACCTGTGTGTGCATAGAATTAGTACATCTAGTTGCTTATTTTTTATGAAATAAGTAAAAAAACTCTCCACCTTTTTTGGGAACTGTTCTTAGAAATATAATATTATATTTGTTCAATAATTTTAAACAAAAAAGAACCAACTTCCCTTGTTAGCTTGTTAGCTTCCACCTCTCCAAAAGAAAATGCCTGAGCTACTGTAAAAATTACTCAAATCACTATAGGTGTGCCTATAATCTTTGAAGAGCCCTCTCGAATTCTCCTGGATCCCATCATCAGAACCTGACCGGTGACAATGGGACCAACTGTAAAGTAACTCTTTCAAACAAAAAAAGAATTTCCAATTCGGTGCAGCCATCTCCAAATAATCGGTGAACATACATAAAAAAATGGCAAAAACAAATATCCCAACGAATTGAGAATCTCCTCCTTTGAATTCTTGAAGTCCGTTGAAAACAATATTCACTCCTCTTAAGGGAATTATTGCTGTCATAAAAACTATCTTAGGTCCTACCCCAGGACAGCTATCTCCATTCCTAATTTCATGTAGATTGGTTCAGTAGCTTAAGCATACAGAAGTAACAGACAGAGTTACTTCGCATTTATAATACTAGGAGGAGTAGGGATGTCATCGGGACCTTAATAGCTGGCACCTCATTTCAGGCGCGATCCGAGGAGGGAGGGGGGGGGGGGGCACATGGGTAATGACCCCCCCCCTAATCGTATACGTCAAATAGAAAAATTCATTACCAACCCCTCAAAAAATAATTTCTGCATTAGTGACACCCTCCCCTTCCCTCCCCAATTTCAGGCTGCGACCGCGCCTGCCTCATTTATCAAAATTAGAGATGTGCTCCTGCATCTCATACAAAATGAGAAACATTCTCGAGATCAGCAAAAGGGGCTATTCACAATTTGTCTAAGCTTGTAACTTACAAGTTGTAAGATTATTTCCTTGTATAAGGTATGTATTTCAATTATTTTATTTTTTCTTTCAGGAGATAACCTTCTCTTGTGTCTCACAGATAATATACTAACGACACATGATATTAAAGGTGTGAACTTCCCGCTTCTGAAAACATTCTCACAGACAAAGGGGGCTTCACTTTTTGCTATTGACAATAAGGTAAAGTACCAAGAGTAATATAATTGGCCTTTAAAATGTTAATATCCACTGTTTTATATAACTCACAATAGTAAATCTATCCAAAGGTATGAGCGCATTTTATTTAGGAATAAGAATAGGTTAGTAATAACACTTAATACTTATAATTATAAACTACATTTCGTAATTGCATATTTTGTAACACTATTTTTTTATAATTTTTAGTCTCAAACCTCCATGACCGGTGAATCCAACTCCGTGGTCCGTCTCTGTGTCGCCGTACGAAGGAAGCTGCAATTGTTCTACGGAAAGAACAGAGAATTCAAACAACATTTGTTTGACTTCAACATTCCGGATGTGCCAAAGGTTTTGGCGTGGGGCCAGCAATATTTGTGTGTTGGTTTCAAATCGGAATATACATTGTATGATGTGAGTATAAATTTTTTACGCCACTGATTTACGCGCCACATTCGACCAATCGTAGCGTAGAAAAACATACGTCTGCGAGTACCTCCACCTTACAGAAAACCACAGCCAAATAGCACGAGACCCTACTCAATGCTGTGTTCCTGCTGGACAGTAAGGTTGCCAAAAAGCTCAAAGAGGACCCAGTGTGTCGACGATGAGGGACTTTCTTGTTCCTTTAGCCGTCAACACAGTGAGTCCTTTTTGTAAAGGGTCGGCAACGCGCATGTGACACCTCTGGAGTTGCAGGCGTCCATAGGCTACGGTAGCTGCTTACCATCAGGCGGGCTGTATGCTTGTTTGCCACCGTCGTGGTATAAAAAAAAGCGTAGCGTAGCGTAAATTGTCCACCTTGTGCCGGCGCTCGGGGAGGAAGACTTCGCTTATATTAGATATTTTTTCCTAAATGTAGGAGACAATTATTTGGTGGTAGATCTACTATTTTGGTACCAGAAAGTATTATGTGGTACTTATGTTTCCTCACAGTAGTTGTGAAAAGCACTATGTATTGCCTCGGCCGAAAACGCTAAAGATGGACTCGTATATTCAACAGTCTCACTTGTCCATATTTAAGCGGTTTATTATAGTGTATGTCCTATCCGTTAGTGCAGTTCAATTGTTTTGATTTGACCACGTAAAACATAGTTGTTGATTTAGAATTTAGTTCAGGCGGAACTTTTAATGTAGCGAGAATGGGACCTCTTAATAAGGTAGTAACTAAAATGGTCCATATCTTCGGGAAACAATGTAAACTCAAACAAGATTCACTGCAAATATGGTTCGTGAAAATTTGTAACCGGCCAGTGTTATACCGTAATAAGACTGTCAGAGAAACTGCTGTACGAATCGTTCTTAGTGTTCTTACAGCACTATTGTGGGGACATTTTTTTGGGCTGATTGTGTATCCCCTTATTTATTACATATCGGTGGATACAGATCAGTAAATAAAGTTCACTATCATAGTTATATTATAAATCACCAGTATAATATCAAAACATTAATAAACCTATTTATTTCCAGCTCTCATCAGGAAACCCTAAAGAGCTATTTCCTACAAGTAGTTCTAGGTCCCTAGAGCCCACTATAGCCAAGTACTCAGAGACTTGTTTCATGTTGGGCCGCGACCTTACCTCAGTCTTAGTTGAAGAAGCTAAGGAGATAGAAATAAGGAACACTGTGAAGTGGCAGTCAGCACCTATTGCCCTTGGTAAGAATTGAGGCATTTTATTTATTGTGTTAATTTCCTTTTCAAGTCATGGCATGGGGATCACGTTAATAGCGCCAATGACCGTTAAACCGAAAAATATAACAAAGTTAGTATCTGAAATGTGAGTTACAAATGATACAATATGAGTCTACGAGCAGTATATTGCTATACGATTGAACGTCATTATTTTTTGGTAAGTATTTTTTAGGGTTCCGTAGTCAACTAGGAACCCTTATAGTTTCGCCATGTCTGTCCGTCCGCGGATAATCTCAGTGACCGTTAGCACTAGAAAGCTGAAATTTGGTACTAATATGTATATCAATCACACCAACAAAGTGGTAAAATAAAAAGTGGAAAAAAATGTTTTATTAGGGTACCTCCCCTATACGTAAAGCGGGGAGTGTTTTTTTTTTAATTTCAACCCTAACGTGTGATATATATATTGTTGGATAGGTATTTAAAGGGGTTTAGTAAAATCATTTTTTGATAATGTAAATATTTTCGGAAATAATCGTTCCAGAAGTAAAAAAAATGTCCCCCCCCCTCTAACTTTTGAACCATAACTTTTAAAAATATGAAAAAAATATCAAAAAAAGAACTTTATAAAAACTTTGTAGGAAAATTATTTTGAACTTGATAGGTTGAATAGTTTCTGAAAAAAAATTACAGCATTTGTGGGCCAGTTTTTAGGGTTTTAGGGTTCTGTACTTAATATGACAACTCAATGTAACAAATAGCCCATTTTTTAAATTCTTAAGTGGGGACACTTACTGAGACGGACGGAAAACTACGGAACCCTACACTGAGCGTGGCCCGACACGCTCTTGGCCGGTTTTTTTTATTTTTCTTGCATTAATTTGAGAAATGGCATTGCCATCCTCGCTTCGCTTTGCCGTCTATAAAGGACCCTCTAAATTTAGTGCTGGTGCACTAAATGCACCAGGCGTGAGGCCACGAAAGCGAAGTGTGGAGCCAATCTGCACATTTTTCGCACCTTTGTTGCAAAAGAGCTGAACATGTACCATCGCCCACACAGTTAACTGCCCATCGGTGGACCTTATGCCTTTTGTAATAAGGTCCACCGATTACAGTTTTACAGTTAAGAGTGTTGCTATTTGTACTATTGTAACCTCCTCCTTTCGCGCTTGGTTCATGCACTAAGTATGGACCAGGCTTAAAAGCCTTGTTACATTTGTCCTAGTTAGTTTCCTAAATGATTTAGTTTCTAAATTGAGTCAAGTGTAACCGCATTTAGGCACTGGTCCCACCGCGGGCGACTAACTATGAGCTATCGGCGATTTTCTCGCCCAAGAAACGAACAAAAGATAATCGCTCCCGTGTAAATAAAAGAGAGAGATATGTATTTATAGTTCATCGCAGTGTGAACAGCCAGCTGATGAACTATAAATATATATCTCCCTTTTATTTACACGGAAGCGATTATCTTTTGTTCGTTTCTTGGGCTAGAAAATAGCCCATAGCTTACTCGCTCGCGGTGGGACCAGTGCCTTAGCAAGTAAATTTACTATGACAACTAGTTAGGATCCTAATTAGGATGCCAGTTAGGACACTAAAAAAAGTAAACTGTAACAGGGCCTTAGCTGCTTAGCCGGCAATCATTAATTTCCCGTCATTATTGTGTCTAGTGTGGGATGAGCCGTACCTTCTGGGGCTGATGCAAGATGACAACGTGGTGGTACAGACGGTGGAGCCTGCCTTGTTCGTGCAGACGCTCCCAGAGCTTAACAAAGCGAGACTTATGTACAGGTGAATATTATAGGGCAGTTATGCCTGTTTCCCGTTCGGGTTCAGTTTGCGGTCCACCTGTCTAAGCTTGTACAAATGGTGGAAAACTGACACATACCACAAAATATTATTTTTTATAAAAACCCGCTAGTATTGATTTATTAGCGCGTAATATTTATATTAACCTAGAGTAGACTATATCTTAAGATGTAGAATGAAATATAATACATAGTAAGGGTACTTCAAGATGTTCTGCTTGCATCACAAAGCTGGCAAAATCGATAACACAAATATATACAAGCAAGCAAGGAAAAAGCGCAATATTTACAACTATTTATTCATAAAATAACAAAAGATGTATAAACAGAACATTTGTTGCTCATTGACAGCAGACGACAAGTGAAAACACAACTTTTTAAAACAAAAGACGCGCGCTGGCAGCGGCCGCTGCAACAACTGGAGGCTTAACCAAGATGACAATCATTTGCAGAAAACGAATCGAAACGCTATGCGTCTCTCTATCGCACTAATATGGAAGAGTGAGCGAGAGCGTGTAGCGTTTCGTTTCGTTTTCTGCAAACGATTGTCATCTCGGCTACAGGGCCTGGGCTGCCAGCCCGCGCTTTACGGAGGTTGGTAGGCCTGCCGCCTACAGTATATTTTAATTGGGTTACGCTATTTGTATCTCGTTTTTCAATATGTCAAACGAAAGTGACCGACGCAACGCTACTAATATGCGTTCATACGCTATAAATTCCAGGTGTAACGGAGGCCTGGTGTTTGCTGCGTCGGTGGGGCAAGTGTGGTGTCTGAGCTCGGTGGACATCAGTAAACAAATACAGCAGCTCCTCAAAGACAAGCAGTTCGAAATCGCTATCAACTTGACGGTGAGTGGATGAACTATGTGGTTTCCAGTTCACGTTGGTTGTAGAGTCGCATTACAATACACAATACAATACGATGTTATTTATTGCACCACACAAAGAAAAAGAAGTAACAGTAAATAATGGTAATAACAGGCGGTCTCTACGGTCTCTACCAGACAACCTTAGGGTAGCAGGAGATGGAGAACAGAGTTTCAGAAACAGGTAGGGCTTTAAACAATTAGCGAGTTAAGAGAAGCTACACAATCATTGAAGCGGTCAAATGCAAATTCCAAGTACTTGAGATAAATATACTCTAAAAACTACAAAAAAAGATAAAAATAAAATAAATAAATTGCATCGCATTGTATGAGAATATAGCAATATTTTTGGAAACCGAAACACAGCGTCACGAAGGCCGCAAAAATATGTGACACACTCCTAATATTACTCATGCAACTATAAATGTTATGCACCATGCGAACCACTTAAACACTGAATCAATGCAAAATACCTCTTTCCTTAACTATAAAACATTTCCAAGCATAGGCAACCCTATCGATTGTGCGGGTGCGCGGGAGGTGCGGGGTGCCGCGCGTTGAAGGCCGCTCCATTGTATTATTGCGTAGGTACGTAGGTATTTGCTTTTTCTATGAGCGATTCAGATCTGTTCGTAAGGACTATTATATAATCTGTGGCTATAGTATGAGGTTCTTCAATAATTTTAAACAAAAAAGAACCGACTTCGCTTAGCCTCCTCCTTTCCAAAAGCAAATGCTCGAGCTACTGTAAAAAATACTCAAATCACTAAAAGAGTTTCCTCGATTTCTCCAGGATACCATCATTAGATCCTGACCTAATGACAATGGGACCAACTGTGAAGTATACTTTTTCAAACAAAAAAGAATATTTGAAATCGGTCCAGCCGTCTTCGAATAATATAGCAAATACAAAGATCCCGACGAATTGAGAATCTCCTCCTTCGAAATCTCGAAGTCGGTTGAAAAAGGATTGTATAGGTTCTTAAAGGGTAAACAACGCGCTTGTGAATCCTCTGGGATTGCAGGAGTCCATAGGCTACGGTAACTGCTTATCATCAGGCGGCCCGTATGCTTGTTTGCCCCCGTCGTGGTATAAAAAAATAATAGTGTAATTAGGTATTTTAACGTCTATCCTTGTTTACTCATTATGTTTCAAATATCCTTCCTGGTGTGATACAGCGCCATACCATTATTTTATCCTTCTTCTATCGCAGTTAATTTTGATTCGTATAATGTGTCGTTTGCAGGCAGTCGTTTTAATTATTTATTTTACTAAATGCTTTTGTATTGTGTACCTATATTTTTGAATCATACCGCTTTTACTTAGCTTGAGTTTTTGTGAAGGTGACTTATGGTGTCCAGGCAACGTAAAGAAAATAGTTTATGCGCGATACAAGTCTGTGCAATATCTCAGTTAGGTTCTAAATACCAAAATAGAGTGCATTTTTGTCATCGTGGTAGCAGGGTTTTGATATAAAAATAAAATGATGCAGAAATTGAAAACGGCTCGTGCCGTCCGTAACAGAAAGGGCACACTTGAGTTGTTGATCCGAGTAAGTATTACGACATCTGAGGGCTTAGCCAAGATGACAATCGCTTGCAGAAACCGACTCGAAACGCTATCCGTCTCTCTATTGCACTAATATGGAAGAGTGAGCGAGAGCGTGTAGCGTTTCGTTTTGTTTTCTGCAAAGGATTGTAATCTTGGCTACAGGGCCTGTTGCAGTTTTAACCGTTTTTGTAGATAGAATTAAAATACTGCAATGTTTCATTTCTATTTAAAAATACGGTTAATAGACGTCAAAAAAATGTAACAAAAGTCAAGTAATCATTCTTATTTACCACACGGTAAATACTGGACTTTTTTAAATATTTATTGTACCTAAAAACCAAGTGTAATGTTCTCTACCAGCTTTAAACCTTATAGATCAATAGAAGACCGTAGGCAACCCTACCTCACTGAGTACCAGAATTGGGCTTATGTAGGGCAATGCACAATTAAAAGTTATGTATTTTAGTACTTGATAGCCTGAGATAAACTTGGAGTATTTTGTGCCGTCAGCAAAAAACATCATTATAACATCTACCTCATCGAGTAGCAAATTTAACTTTATGGCATTCGAAAGTACTAATCAACCTGGTAATAAAAAATGGTAGCCGACCTTAAACCTGGAGTTTTTGTTATTCAGCCAACCAAAGTGAAAATCGACTAATGCAACTACGACGTGCTAATGAGTTCACGGGATGGTTTAAATGCAGTGTTACGCGGTACATGAGACGCTGTTTATCGACAAGTGCTAATAAATAAGAGGTTGTATTGCCCGAAACTGGCAATTTCCTTATTAAAAATAATTGAATTAATTAAACTTGTTCCATTCGAAAGAACTCATCAACTATTAAAGATTAAAAAATCCTAAAATGTCAGGTCTTCGTGTGGCTACCACCATTTTTTGGCATTTCTCGATAAGCATTATCGAATGGTCCACGTGCCCACTTGCTAGTCGTTGAAGTAATTTTTGTCAAATGTTAGGGTAATTTTTGCTGACTGTACAAAATGCTCCAAGTTTGGCTCAGGCTACCAGGTACTAAAATACATAACATATTACCGTGCATTGCCCTACATATGCCGAATTTTGCTACTCGATGAGACAGGGTTGCCTACGGCCTTGGTACTCTTAATTTATTACTTGTTGGTAGTAAATTATTTATAAAATTAAATTATTTATTTCATACATTGTAGGTATTTATTACATATTTACAGAGTTTAAATGACTGCCCAGAAGAAGATAAGCGTCAAAAGATACATTCCATACAAATGCTCTATGCGTTAGAGCTTTTCGACAACAAGAAATACGCTCAAGCTATGACCGAATTCGGTAAACTGAACACCGATCCCGCTGACGTCATCAAATTATTCCCAGAACTAGACAACAAACCGGGCACTAGCGGGAAAAATGGGAAATTAAAGGGTGAAGACTTGGAGAACGCATTGAATGCGTTAGTAAAGTATTTGTTGGAGTTGAGGTCGAGAAAAAGTGCGAGCGAAGCGATTGGTTCGCAGGACGAGGCGGGGCAGAGGAATGTACAGCAACAGTTGGAGCTGATTGATATAACGTTGCTGAAGTGTTATTTGCAGGTTAGTTTTAAAGTAGTGGATATTCATGAAGAAAATAATAAGTGAACATTATTTTGAATGGCTAAAATATATATATTTTTATTTTGTTACTGCTTGCTTATCTATAAAGTACAGACTTTTTGTTTAAGTGGGTTAAAGTCAAAACTCTTCTTCTTCTCCCTGCCCTTATCCCACGTTATGTGGGGTCGGCACAACATGTCTTCTTCTTCCATTCTCCTCTATCTCCCGTCATCTCCTCACTCACTCCTTTCTTCCTCATGTCCTCTTTTACACAATCCATCCATCGTTTCCTTGGCTCTTCGCCCATCCACTTTCATATCTAACATTCTTTTGCTTATATTACATTCATCCCTCCTCATGACATGCCCGAACCATGCTAGCCTACCACCCTTCACTTTCTGTTATTGGTGCTACTTTCAAGCTTCCCCTTATATACTCATTCTTAATCCGATCCTTCCTTGTCACTCCACACATCCATCTCAGCATTCTCATTTCCGCAGCATGCATTCTTCTTTCGTCTGTCACTTTCGTCGCCCAGCATTCTGATCCATACATTACGACAGGCCTCACGATCGTTTTGTAGATTTTCCCCTTAAGTTTAAGGGGCATGCGCGGATCGCACGTTGTTCCAGAGACCTGCCGCCATTTCATCCATCCCGCATTTATCCTATTCCTTACATCACGGTCGATGTTGCCGTCGCCTTGCATTAATGACCCAAGGTACCGTAATTCGAAGCAAACTGGTAGGAATACACCATCTAAGGCAATGTGGGAAAAGCTGGATAGAGCACCAAAGTCATAGAACATGTGTTCAGTTTTGGTTCTACTTATTTTCAATCCAACACTTTCCAACTTTTCTTGCCATTTTCCCAGCCTGCTCTGGACCTCAAGTGTATTTTCTCCGACAATCACAATGTCATCATCAGCAAACAACATACACCAGGGTGCTTCCTCCTGTATGCTCGATGTCAGAGCATCCATAACCAGGAGGAACAAATAAGGAGTCAAAACTATCTATCAACTAGAAATATTTTCCTGAAAACAAAAAAATAAAAAAAATTTCGCTGTACAAACAGCAACACTCTTAACTGTACATCGGTGGACCTTATTACAAAAGGCATAAGGTCCACCGATGGGTAGTTAACAGTGTGGGCGATGGTATAAAAGGAATAGTACAGTCGAGGATAAAGAGATGTATCCACTTTTTCACCTTATTGCGTTGTAATAAGGTCCAAAAGTGGATACATCTTTTTGTCCTCGACTGTACCTATTTATCGTAATTTGAAATGACTATAACATTGCCTTTTTGGAATACTATGTAAATAAAATTCTTAAGAAAGACAAACATTTTGTTTCCAGTTATTAATCTTAACCTTTATCAAATCCATTAATTCTGACTAATTTCACCAGATCAACGACGCGTTAATAGCGCCTCTATTACGCCTAAACAACTGTCGGCTCGAAGAAGCCGAGCGCATCCTGTCGGCCCACGGGAAATACACAGATCTCGTGATCCTGTACCAAACTAAGGGACAATATCTGAAGGCTCTACAGCTGTTGAAAGAGCAGGCTAAGCAGCCGGACTCTAATTTGAAGGGTTATAATATGACCAAGAAATGCTTGCAGCAATTAGGTATGATCTTTGTTGAATTTAAACTTTCGTTGACATACTAACACTATATTTACTTCATACGGCTGTACCCACTTGTATTTAGTCACTAAAGATAGAGAATGGAGACTAGGGACTGGGGAATTCCCGGTACCGAAAATACTGCGAAATCCCGGGAATTTTCAACTTAGTCAGAACTAGTACCGACAAATGAAAATCCCGGTTCTCGGTTCCTTTCGGTCCTGGAGAGGAAGACACATTTTTTATACGTAATGTGAAATTTTCAAGTGACGTTATTGTGTAATTAGTGTAATTAACTTTTAAATTGTATACTAATACGTTGACTAACTATATAATCTTAAAGTCGTAATTGGAGACCTAGGCTCTTCGAAACATGTCCCGCGTAGTGACTAAGTACACGTGAGTACAGCCGTATGTAGTTGATTTATTTATCGTATGGCTATATTATTATATTAGCTACTCCGATTGCCAAGGTGCTGGACAGTCTGCTTGATCGACAGCTTAGTAAGCATATAAAATTGCATGACGCCCAATTTGGCTTTCAGCCGGGGCTGTCAACTGATGCAGCTATCTTAAGTCTCAAGCATACTGTCCGGTACTATACGGACAGAAAAACACCAGTTTATGCCTGTTTCTTGGATTTGTCCAAGGCTTTTGATATGGTGTCATATGATCTTCTTTGGCAGAAACTAAGATCCGAAACTGAGCTGCCGGAGCAGGTTATAGGTATTTTTGATCATTGGTACAAGAACCAGGTAAACGTTGTGAGGTGGGCTGATGCCCTGTCAGACGAGTACAGGTTGAAGTGTGGGGTGTGGCAAGGGGGGTTGACGTCTCCTCGACTCTTCAATGTGTATATAAATGCCCTCATAGAGGACCTCAGCAGTACCAGGGTTGGCTGTTGTGTGGCGGGGGACATGGTCAACAACATTAGCTACGCTGACGACATGGTGCTGCTGGGGCCCTCTGTCTGTGCTGTGAACAGGTTGCTAGGCAAGTGTGAGAAGTACGCGGTGGCCCATGGACTTAAGTACAATACGAGTAAGAGCGAGGTGCTCGTATTTCAAACACGCGGTCAGAGAGTGGACAGATGCCCTGACGTCGTTCTTAATGGCGTCCCTTTGAAGAGAATTACAAAGTTTAAGTACCTGGGTCACTGGGTCACGGAGTGCCTCTCGGACGACCTTGACATTGAGAGGGAGCGTAGGGCGTTGGCTGTTCGGGGTAACATGTTGGCCCGCAGGTTCGCGCGTTGCACGAATGAGGTTAAAATTACCTTATTTAAGGCGTACTGCCAGTCTTTATATTCGTGCAGCCTGTGGGTGGACTATACTCATAGGGCAGTTAGCGCCTTACGAGTACAGTATAATAATACGCTCAGGATGCTGTTGGGACTGCCTAGATACTGCAGTCAGTAGCGTGCCCAGAGGTTTGGAGTAGGGCAAGCTTAAAGACATGATTTCGTACTAACTATTCAATCTTTATATACTCAAAATGTCATCATCTTTCGAAAAAAATATGCTACAACAGCAATATAAGTTAGAATGTATAAGTTATTTTGTAAGCAGCCCTACTAAATTTTCGCTTATGCAATTGGTTTATCTGAGACATGCCTACAAATAACACAAGCCGGGTATTAGGTTTAACGACACATTGATTTTGAACAAACTTCAGGGATTTTACCTTGCCTTTGTTGATTTGCCATGATCAACACTTGGACGTACCTCAAAAAGTCACAAGGAACGGCTTCATCCATTATTAATAAGTAATTTTAACACTTTTACAAGTTTTACAAAAGAATTAAGCACTTTTACTACGTCGTAACCTCACCTCACCACAATACCATTCAATTCACATTGACTTGCTCAAACAATTAATTTGCATATCAAATTCGACTTTTGTAATATAATACACTTGAAGTAGTACGTTAACATTCACTTACGGCATGCGGCCAACTTCACACCAAAAAGCTGGTTTTAAATCGCCGTATTTTGCTATAGGTACACCGGGCAAAAATTGTTGCTCGTTGTACAGACACCAATAGGGCGATTTGTATAGGCGAAATGAATGCCCGCATGTATGCCGCTTGCAAGGCGGCGGCGGTGGTGAGTGCGAGCGGGACAGCAGCATGTGCTACGTTTTGTTTCGTTTGCCTCAGTCGTTTGCGCGGCAGTGGCGACACTTTGTTGCGTGTGGCAAAATTTATAAACAGCTCACTCGAAATAATTAAAACGGGTTATTTAGCGCGACGATTAAAATACGTAATTTCGGTGAGGCAACTAGGGCAAGCCCGGCTTTTGGGCTTGTATGGAAGTACCGCCACTGACTGCAGTGCATCAGGCATGTTTGCGGAAGCGCGGGTGGACGGTTTTCACGCACTTATCCGAAAGCGAGTTGCCTCAATAATGTGCCGCATACGTGGGAGTGACAACAGCATTCTGCGTGTCATTGCCAGTAGCTTAGACTGTCCCATTGCCAAGCATTGGAACAGTCTACATGTCAACATCTAATAAAAAAAATAAAAATAATAATAATAGATAGTGTATATTCACGCCGGAAAAGTTTTAAAACAAAATCTGAAAAAATATTATTTTTTCGAGTACTGAAGTGGGGGGTAAATTTTTTTTTTACTCCAAACCTAATGTGTGGAGTATCGTTGGATAGGTCTTTTAAAAAAAATAAGGGTATTCAAAAACAATTTTTGGATGAAACTAATACTTTCGTAAATATTAGCTCCGAAAGTTTAAAAAAGTGTTTATCAAAGTGTTTATCGTATTTCCGCGATATCTCATTAAACGTTGATCCCAGCAAAAAAGTGCAAAGAATCTTTTTTATAGAAAATTATATGTGGATGAAATAAGCAATAGAACATTTTGTAGTATGAGCCACCGTTACCGAGTTATTTACGAAAACCCAAAATAAGGGACCTTTACACCCCTCCCTCCCCGCTAGCGGCGCCCCCATCCACCGGTACTTTTAGTATGTTGTGTAAGATACCTTTATCTACAACTACACCAAAATTCAGCTATACACGAATTATTTCCCCTATCAGGCAGTTAAGCGTCTTCGTTTGGTGAGCTAGTAGTGATTATGATCTTTATGTTTTAATTTTTGACCGCCTTACGTCAACGTATCCTGTTGGCTCACAAACACACGGATTTAGTGATCCTGTAGTGTAGTAAACTAAAGGACAACATTTAAAGTCTGACCAGAAATATATGATCATTGTCAAGAGGGCGCTATTATTCTCATTTATATGGCAACAGTTCAATATAGTCAAAAAGTATATTATTCTGTATGGTATGGTGTTTATTAGATATATTATTTACAATGTTTTACCCTTGACTATGAATAGTTTTAGGCATTTCTTGTCATTTATTAATTAATATTCAACACTTTACTATTATTCAAATAAATCGCCACAATGACTCTGACAACAGTGAGAACCTATGATTAAAATTAATACCAGTGTAAGAAATTAGTTCCAAAGAAATTCCGCAATATGGCGCATGATCATATATTTCTGGTCAGGCTTCACAGCCTTAAAGAAGCAGGTTAAACAGCCACTCTAATTTAAAGTGGTATAATATGACCAAGAAGATAAGAAATGCTTGCAGCAATTAGGTATGATCTTTTAATGTCTTTTCTTTTTAACCGCCTTACCTAAACGTATCGTGTCGGCCTTCTGTAAACTCGGATCTCGTGATCCTAATCAGTCGATATAAAAGATGTTACACATATATGAAGGCTCTGCAGTTGTAGAAGGCTAAGCAGCCAGACTCTAATTTGAAGGGGTACAATATGAACCAGAAATGTTTGCAGAAACTAGGTAGGATCATTCAACTAGTGTTTTAAACAGAAGGGAAAACATTTTTCAACGTGTTTATGAACCCTTATTTATGACATTGACATGCTTATGAATGATGTATCTTTTATGCATACGTACTTTTTTAGTTTTTAAAACTATACTTACCTAATCTGCCTTGTCCTAGGTGCCGAACACATAAACCTTATTTTCGAATTCTCCGACTGGATCATACGGGACCACCCCGAGGAAGGCTTGAAAATATTCATCGATGACAAAATAGAGGTCGAAAACCTGCCTCGACCGAAAGTTCTAGATTTCTTACTAAGAGAACACAAGACCCTAGTCGTTCCTTACCTTGAACATGTCATACATACATGGAACGACACGAACAACCTTTTTCACGATGCTTTGATTAATATGTATAGAGAAAAAATAACGGATAAAAAGGCAAATATTACTGAAGAGGAGCTTCAACATACGAAGTCGAAATTGCTGGCGTTTTTAGAGAAATCTTCGCATTATACTCCAGAGAGAGTAATATTGCATTTTCCGGCTGACAGCTTGTTTGAGGAGAGGGCGATTATTTTGGAGAAGTTGGGCAGGCATGAACAGGCGCTCGCTATTTATGTTCAGATTTTAGGTAAGTGTGGTCATATGCATATACCTGTATATCAAAACATAACATAATGCATTTTATTCATTTAAGATATCGTGTTTCATAGTAACATTTACTGCTTATGACCTACACAATCGATATCCAAATATAAATAATGTAGAATATATAAAAAAATTAGGCAATAAAATATTACATTTCAAAGCCAGTAGCCCCAAACTGCAATAGATACCTAAGTACGAGTATCTCTTGCAGTTGCAACCTACATCAGAATTATCGTCAAAAGTATTTGTTTTATGTACACATCATGATGACTTGGACAGAGTTTTGAATAAATAAACTTTAATCTAAAATATCTAAATAAATAAATAGGATATAATTGGTAATTGGTAGGGTAAATGTACCGACGCACTATAGTTAACCCTTAATATTTCAGGCGACGTCGACCGAGCCATACAGTACTGCGAGAAAACCTCCGACTGCTCCAACGAAAAGAGCCGCGACATCTACATTATGCTTCTTCGAATCCTGATGAATCCGCAACAAAGTAGCGCGCTTACAGGCCCTCTAGCCAATATACCGAGACATCCGAAAACATCCGAGCCGGACCTAGAAACAGCTCTTAGTATATTGGAGAAGCATGCAGATAAAATATCTCCCATTAAGGTTAGTTTCCATATTCTTATATAACGACAGCTCTGTTGAAAAGAGCCGCGACATCTATATTATGCTTCTTCGAATCCTGACGAATCGGCAACAAAGTAGCGCGCTTACAGGTCGACTAGCCAATATGCCGAGACATCCGAAAACATCAGAATCGGACCTAGAAACAGCTCTTAGTATATTGGAGAATTATGCCGATAAAATATCTCCTATTAAGGTTAGTTTCCATATTCTTATATTACGACAGGTCTGTTGAAAAGAGCCGCGACATCTACATTATGCTTCTTCGAATCCTGAAGAATCCTCAACAAAGTAGCACGCTTACTGGCCGTCTAGCCAATATACCGAGACATCCGAAAACATCAGAACCGGACCTAGAAACAGCTCTTAGTATATTGGAGAAGCATGCAGATAAAATATCTCCCATTAAGGTTAGTTTCCATATTCTTATATAACGACAGCTCTGTTGAAAAGAGCCGCGACATCTATATTATGCTTCTTCGAATCCTAACGAATCGGCAACAAAGTAGCGCGCTTACAGGTCGACTAGCCAATATGCCGAGACATCCGAAAACATCAGAATCGGACCTAGAAACAGCTCTTAGTATATTGGAGAATTATGCCGATAAAATATCTCCTATTAAGGTTAGTTTCCATATTCTTATATTACGACAGGTCTGTTGAAAAGAGCCGCGACATCTACATTATGCTTCTTCGAATCCTGAAGAATCCTCAACAAAGTAGCACTCTTACTGGCCGTCTAGCCAATATACCGAGACATCCGAAAACATCAGAACCGGACCTAGAAACAGCTCTTAGTATATTGGAGAAGCATGCCGATAAAATATCTCCCATTAAGGTTAGTTTCCATATTCTTATATTACGACATTTACGACAGCTCTGTTGAAAAGAGCCGCGACATCTACATTATGCTTCTCCGAATCAGGGACCGGAACCGGTAACCATTAAAGGGGTATTAGATTGGGTATTTGATAGAGTTGTTTTTAAAAACCCTATCAATTCGGTAAGCGTATCGTTTGACTTACCCGAACGAAAGGCTAACCATGTCAATACAGTTAATTCGGGTAAGTGGTTACAACCCAGCATATGGTTTCCCTATCAGATAGGGTTTTTCAAATACGATTAAGCTATTTTAAACTCTGTGACCAATACATTTGGCTTATTTATTATTCGAGCACCCTACGAGCTAAGCGCTGCCGGTATGGCGGCACGAGCGAGCCTACAGACAAACAAGAATCTTTTTGCGTATGTTTTCGTACTTACCCTCCCAATCGATTTAAAAAAAGGTCACTTTTTGCAAAAGTCGACGGTATGCAAAAAGTTTACAACATTTTAATTTGAACAATTAACTGTAGTTAGAGGACCACAAAACTGACATCATATTCAAATTTCAGCTCTCCAGCACTTCCGGAACGCGAGTTATTGAATTTACAATATTTTCAAAAAAAATGTGTTTTTTTGCGAATTGCGGACGATCCTCTGGACCGATTTTGCTGTACCGGGGCTCATTCTCTTTGTTTTATAATTGCGCATATTTGTTACATTTAACTATTTTTTGTCCGACCCGTAGTTTTTCCTCTAGAAGCGAAAAACTGGTTTTTACCATTTTTTTGGCAACTTAGCGCCCAATATTCACTTATAAATTTTATTGATATCAATTCCTGACACTTTGATCTATACAAACAAATTTTTTCCCGTCCAATAGGAATTGACTGTACTTTTTATGATTTTTCCGCTAATTCTATCTGAGTATTGCTATAATTATTTGAATTGCGTGTTTTCTATAATTAAATAAATGAAATCAAATAAAATAGGAGTTGATAATAGTTTAGAAATGCCCCGAAATGTTTTGATGACTTGGCAGAAAATTTCTAAATTCACATGTTAAAAATTCAAAAAAATATATTAAAAAATTAATTGGTTGGAACCATATTTGTTTTCATTGTAATATTTTTGTTACAACTTGAAATTGTTTTACGATTACCGATAAATAATTTCCTCGCAAATGAAGTGAAAATTAGAGTGTAACCCTCGTCCATAAAACCCATTTTACACTCGACTTTTAAACGCCTCGCGTAAAATCGTACGTTTTATGCACTTGTTGTACAATCTACTATTATAATATAATAAAAATGAAATAAAAATGAAAATAAAATGAAAATAAAATGAAAATAAAACGAAAACGAAACGAAAACGAAACGAAAACGAAACGAAAACGAAACGAAAACGAAACGAAAACGAAACGAAAACGAAACGAAAACGAAACGAAAACGAAACGAAAACGAAACGAAAACGAAACGAAAACGAAACGAAAACGAAACGAAAACGAAACGAAAACGAAACGAAAACGAAACGAAAACGAAACGAAAACGAAACGAAAACGAAACGAAAACGAAACGAAAACGAAACGAAAACGAAACGAAAACGAAACGAAAACGAAACGAAAACGAAACGAAAACGAAACGAAAACGAAACGAAAACGAAACGAAAACGAAACGAAAACGAAACGAAAACGAAACGAAAACGAAAATAAAACGAAACGAAAACGAAACGAAAATAAAATAAAAATAAAACGAAAATAAAATGAAAAAAAAATGAAAAAAAAAAAACAAAAAAATGAACAAAAATATTATACACTGAATATTTTAAAATATAAAATGAAAAAAAAAAATATATATATACACGGTGAATCTGAGTATCCCGACAGATTTTAACCATAAATTCCTGATAATTGACTGATAAATGACTGAGACTAAAATGTCGTATAAACTTTTCTGGAATTAGTTTAGTTTCAGAGTTCTTCTTCTTTGTCGTTACACTCTTTACAGAGTGGTCGTGGCCAAAATGTACTAATTTGTTTTAATTGACAGTTTTACCAATGACATTTATGTTTTTATGTTCAAAAGCATTTTAAAAATCCGAAAAATGAAAAAAAAATTTTTTTGGCGAAATCGACCTAACTTCATAAAACATTTATTACTCCTTATGACCTCAGGAATTTATGGTTGAAATCTTTCGGGTTACTCAGATTCACCGTGTATAATAATAATAATAAAAAACCGGCCAAGAGCGTGTCGGGCCACGCTCACTGTAGGGTTCCGTAGTTTTCCGTCCGTCACAGTAAGTGTCCCCACTTAAGAGTTAATAACACCGCCATGTAGGATATGATATGAGAGTTCCATGTACAGCGACATCTATCGGCAAATTGAGTAAACTATTGCGCGCGAGCATAAAGTATGGAAGATGATTTTTATGGGATAATTCTTTATTGCGTGAACCGATTTTCACCGTTTTTACTTTATTTGAAAGCACGTCATTTCATTGTAATTTTGTAGAAATTACAGGTACAATAAACACCTGCTTATACGGTTAAATTACAAACTTAGTTCAGAAATTATTTTGTATTTTTTTTTTCAAAAACTATTCATCCTATCAAGTTCAAAATAATTTTCCAAGAAAGTTTTTATAAAGTTCTACTTTTGAGATTTTTTTTCATATTTTTAAAACTTATGGTTCAAAAGTTAGAGGGGGGGGGACGCATATTTTTTTACTTCTGGAGCGATTATTTCCGAAAATATTTACATTATCGAAAAATTATTTTAGGAAACCCCAATTCATTTTTAAATACCTATCCAATAATATATCACACGTTAGGGTTGAAATGAAAAAAAAATCACTCCCCACTTTACGTATAGGGGAGGTACCCTAATAATAAAAAAAAATTCACTTTTTATTTTACCACTTTGTCGGCGTGATTGATATACATATTAGTACCAAATTTCAGCTTTCTAGTGTTAAAGGTCACTGAGATTATCCGCGGACGGACGGACGGACGGACGGGCAGACATGGCGAAACTATAAGGGTTCCTAGTTGACTACGGAACCCTAAAAAACCAGTCCGTCTTGAATTTTAAAACAGGTATAATTTATACACCCCGAATAATTAACCGAAAATAACTACCATGACTATTTTTCAGTAAAAAGTATATAACCGCCATCTTGGATTATAAAACAGAAATAATTTTCGAAATTACATCCCCTAATTATAAATATTAATTATTTGAAACGGGGTATTTACCTCGCACCCGAAATATCGGGTGCCCAATAACGCTAATATACATGGTAAATACCCCGTTTCAAATAATATTTATAATGTGAATGACCATGTGAGCTTAAAAAATCGTATATCCCATAATTAGCTGAAAACGACTACCAATCCCTACGCCAATTCATGGGATTAGGTTGCCAAGCGGACCACAGGCTCAACTGAGCCGTGGCAAAAGCCGGGACAAACTCTAGGAGGATGAATATTGGTTTGTGTCAAATCGATTTGAATATGAATAAAAATTGTGTTTTTATTCAAAATAATTATTGCCCATCTCATCAGTACGTGCGAACTGTGCAAAAATAAACTGAAGGTAAGACACATTTCTTTAACAGAAATTCTTTAATTTAAAGTTGTGTACGTGAGCAGAGGACTGGACTGTGAGTGTGACTTTTCCAGAATGAATAAACGACAGCAAATCTTATATTTACTCAATTTGTTCCGCCGCCACCTCTCCTTTTCCATTTCAAATGAGAAAGATAGAACCGCCTGCCTGCGTGGAAAAGAGACAGGAAAAGGGTAGCCCTATGATAGGGTAAGCGGTAAATATTAAAGCTATCTTTACCCCATTCGACTCGGAAACCACATTGAAAAGGGTTAAGCCTATTCAAAATGATTTCCATATCGATAGGGTAACCCAATGATAGGGTAACCCTATCATTAGGGTAAGACTTTAATAGGGTTACCCTATCGAAACGATTAATCAAATGAAGGGGTTTTCCGGTCCCTGCTCCGAATTCTGATAAATCCTCAACAAAGTAGCGCACTTACGAGGGTTGCTACTTATATATCCGGAAACAAAAAAACAAACAAACGTACACGGCTGAAAATGGTTTTATTGTTTTTCAAAGTATTCCCCTTGATGATCTATGCACTTTTGCATTCGCGTGAACCAATTTTTAAAGCACTTCTGCCACTCCGCCTGAGGTACCTCCATTACGTGTTGTTTGAATGCGTCGACAGCATCTTCAGCGGTCGAAAATCGTTGACCGCGTAATTTATTCTTTATATTTGGAAATAAATAAAAATCGTTGGGTGCCAAGTCAGGGCTGTACGGCGGATGACCCGTTAATTCCACATTTCGACCCTCCAAAAATAGAGTTGTTTCGCGTGACGTATGACAGCTGGCACTGTCATGATGAAGAATGATTCTTCGTCGCTGGTTAGTTTTACGAATTTGTTCAAATACAAAGCAAATGGTCGTGTACCACTCTGAATTAACCGTTCTACGGTTTTCTAGTGGCACTGTAGCTACATGGCCATTAATACCGAAGAAGCAGGCCACCATTTGTTTCAATGTACTTTTTGCACGAGTAACTTTCGTAGGGTTCGGCTCATTTTGAAACACCCATACCGTTGATTGTTGCTTCGTTTCGGGATCGTATGCATAGATCCAGGATTCGTCACCTGTATAGATGTTATAAACGGCTTTTGAGTCACCACGGTTATATTTTTTTAACATTTTATTGCACCATTCGACGCGAGCATCTTTTTGCTCTTTTGTTAAGTTGTGGGGTATCCAACGCGAACAAATTTTTTTTACAGCCAAATAATTATGTAATATGCTATTAATGCTGGTCATAGAAATACCCAGAGTCGCCTCTATCTCGCGGTACGTAACATGTCGGTCGTCCATTATAAGTTTTCGCACAGCCTCGATATTTTGTTGTACAACGACCGATTTCGGGCGACCTGCCTTAACTTCGTCCGTAAGCATACTACGTCCACGATTGAACTCACTAAACCAGTGATACACAGTAGTTTTAGATGGGGCTTCATCACCAAAAGTTGAAGTTAGTTGATCTATGCACTGTTGTTGCGTTAAACCACGCCGAAAATCATAATAAATCATAGCACGAATATTTTCACGAGTGAGTTCCATTCTTGCTGCGAGATGACATTTAAAACCCGTCAAAAACAAAACACGAGCGTTAATAAGAAAGAAAAAATATACCGGCCAGTACTTAAAAAAGTTCAAATTTTACCATGGAGGTCAAATATGCTATTTAAGAAGATTGTAATCCCGGTTTCCGGATATATAAATAGCAGCCCTTGTACAGGCCCTCTAGCCCAGGGGTCTGCAAACCGCAGCTCGCGAGCCGCATGCGGCTCTTTGAAGGGTCAGTTGTGGCTCTTCAAGTTCCCCCTCAGATTTTTAAAAACCAAATATTACAGTGAAAAACAGAAAACTGCGGCTCTATGAGCTTCCAAAAATTCCATATTTGCCGCCATCAGGCTCTTTGTCAAAAAAGTTTGCCGACCCCTGCTCTAGCCAATATACCGAGACATCCGAAAACATCCGAACCGCACGTATATCGGAGAAGCATGCCGATAAAATATCTACCATCAAGGTTAGTTACTCTGGACTCTCATATCTAAAATGAAATACGAAACTCCAGCCCACTACTAGTGGTCGATAACGCTATTGCCACGTAATCTTAGCTTTTTGGCCGCCAATGACTTGATACCCCGTACCGACTTTCGTCTGGAATTATGCACTTCTATTGCAGTGTTTGGTGTGAACATGTACATATTTATTTGCGGTCCTTGAAATGTGCTTCGGTTGTCGGTTTACCGACTTCAAGATTTCGAAGGAGGAGGTTCTCAATTCGTCGGGATCTTTGTATTAGCTATTATTTTTTTAATGTATGTTCAGCGATTATTCGAAGACGGCTGGACCGATTTGGAAAAATCTTTTTTGATGTTTGAAAGAGTGAACTTCACAATTGGTCCCATTGTAACCAGGTCAGGATCTGATGAAGGGATCCTGGTTAAATCGAGGGAACTCTTCAAATATAGGCCCACCTAGTGATTTAATTTTTTTTACAGTAGCTCAGTCACTTCCTTTTGGAAAGGTGGATTTTTGTTTAATATTATTTAAGTTCAATTTGTTTCTACCCAGGCTCTGTCTGTGCTGCCCGACTCGGTGCCGCTGGCAAGGTTGAAGTACTTCCTGGAGAGTGCTCTGGACAACCAACTCACGCTGAAGCGGAGAACGCAGCTCCTCAAGGGATTGTTGTATGCGGAAAATTTACAGGTATTTAAACAATAACACATGTGTGATGGTCTATCAAAAGGGATTTTTACTGAACTTGTAATATATTTAATTACCTACGAATGAGACCCTATGGCTGCGTAGTTTCCGAGTAAATCGAAAGATGTTTTATTTATTTATATAAAGCAACAAAAGAAAACCTTATCGTACAAAATGCGGACTTAATGCCATGAGGCATTCTCTACCAGTAAACCTTAACGCAAAGCAGAGAGACCGTGGGCGGTTCTACAAACGCAGGTAGGTAAAAAGAAAAAGACATGTTCGAATTTAAACAAATAACTTACATAATTATTTTACATGTTTTTTAAAGTGGGGCATTCCACTCATACAATAGTATGTTATTCAATCAAATACAAACACTGAAAACATTGAAAAAATAATCAACCCAGCAGGATTTGAACCTCGCATCGATACGCCTAACCGGGGCTCGATCGCTTTACCAATTAAGCTATGGGTTCAGTTACTGAGTTGACGAAATTCTCAATGCCTTCAATCATCTTTTTTTTTTTTTTTTTTTGCATTTATTTTTACATCGACTTTATAGCAGCCGTAAGCGACATCTAGGTGCTAACTACTAGAGTTAGATACCCTTCCCGCCGACCCTTTTTACAAGTGTCACAACGGAAATAATAGATGGCGCTGCTATCAACTCATAATTATTTTACATGTTTTTTAAAGTGGGGCATTCCACTCATACAATAGTATGTTATTCAATCAAATACAAACACTGAAAACATTGAAAAAATAATCAACCCAGCAGGATTTGAACCTCGCATCGATACGCCTAACCGGGGCTCGATCGCTTTACCAATTAAGCTATGGGTTCAGTTACTGAGTTGACGAAATTCTCAATGCCTTCAATCATCTTTTTTTTTTTTTTTTTTTGCATTTATTTTTACATCGACTTTATAGCAGCCGTAAGCGACATCTAGGTGCTAACTACTAGAGTTAGATACCCTTCCCGCCGACCCTTTTTACAAGTGTCACAACGGAAATAATAGATGGCGCTGCTATCAACTCATAATTATTTTACATGTTTTTTAAAGTGGGGCATTCCACTCATACAATAGTATGTTATTCAATCAAATACAAACACTGAAAACATTGAAAAAATAATCAACCCAGCAGGATTTGAACCTCGCATCGATACGCCTAACCGGGGCTCGATCGCTTTACCAATTAAGCTATGGGTTCAGTTACTGAGTTGACGAAATTCTCAATGCCTTCAATCATCTTTTTTTTTTTTTTTTTTTTTTTTTTTGCATTTATTTTTACATCGACTTTATAGCAGCCGTAAGCGACATCTAGGTGCTAACTACTAGAGTTAGATACCCTTCCCGCCGACCCTTTTTACAAGTGTCACAACGGAAATAATAGATGGCGCTGCTATCAACTCATAATTATTTTACATGTTTTTTAAAGTGGGGCATTCCACTCATACAATAGTATGTTATTCAATCAAATACCAACACTGAAAACATTGAAAAAATAATCAACCCAGCAGGATTTGAACCTCGCATCGATACGCCTAACCGGGGCTCGATCGCTTTACCAATTAAGCTATGGGTTCAGTTACTGAGTTGACGAAATTCTCAATGCCTTCAATCATCTTTTTTTTTTTTTTTTTTTTTTTTTTTTTTTTTTTTTTTTTTGCATTTATTTTTACATCGACTTTATAGCAGCCGTAAGCGACATCTAGGTGCTAACTACTAGAGTTAGATACCCTTCCCGCCGACCCTTTTTACAAGTGTCACAACGGAAATAATAGATGGCGCTGCTATCAACTCATAATTATTTTACATGTTTTTTAAAGTGGGGCATTCCACTCATACAATAGTATGTTATTCAATCAAATACAAACACTGAAAACATTGAAAAAATAATCAACCCAGCAGGATTTGAACCTCGCATCGATACGCCTAACCGGGGCTCGATCGCTTTACCAATTAAGCTATGGGTCAAAAAGCAAAGGGTCGGCGGGAAGGGTATCTAACTCTAGTAGTTAGCACCTAGATGTCGCTTACGGCTGCTATAAAGTCGATGTAAAAAAAAAAAAAAAAAAAAAAAAAAAAAAAAAAAAAAAAAAAAAAAAAAAAAAAAAAAAAAAAAAAAAAAAAAAAGATGATTGAAGGCATTGAGAATTTCGTCAACTCAGTAACTGAACCCATAGCTTAATTGGTAAAGCGATCGAGCCCCGGTTAGGCGTATCGATGCGAGGTTCAAATCCTGCTGGGTTGATTATTTTTTCAATGTTTTCAGTGTTTGTATTTGATTGAATAACATACTATTGTATGAGTGGAATGCCCCACTTTAAAAAACATGTAAAATAATTATGAGTTGATAGCAGCGCCATCTATTATTTCCGTTGTGACACTTGTAAAAAGGGTCGGCGGGAAGGGTATCTAACTCTAGTAGTTAGCACCTAGATGTCGCTTACGGCTGCTATAAAGTCGATGTAAAAATAAATGCAAAAAAAAAAAAAAAAAAAAGATGATTGAAGGCATTGAGAATTTCGTCAACTCAGTAACTGAACCCATAGCTTAATTGGTAAAGCGATCGAGCCCCGGTTAGGCGTATCGATGCGAGGTTCAAATCCTGCTGGGTTGATTATTTTTTCAATGTTTTCAGTGTTTGTATTTGATTGAATAAAATAACTTACACCTAAATAAAAGGGACGCACAAATACAAATTTATTTCACAAAAAAAAAAAAAAAACTGATACGTATTTTTTTTAAATCCTATTAAAGTTTAGTAGTGGGATTTATTGAAAGGGCTGGACAAATCAGAACGAGGCTTTTGCCCAGTAGTTAACAAAAAAAGGTCTAAGTCAAAGAGTCGGTTTCAATCGCATTTTTGCGAAAGCTAACGCCTTTTCCACATCTCCGTAGCGGCATCGACAACGCGGTACCGCGCGCACTATACGTTCTGCCGTGAAACTTGAGCGGATCGATAGATTTCACGATATCGCTTTGGTTTCGCTCTCGTGCTCAGCTTTCGCTGAACGTGAAGCGCGTACCGCGCATGGTGTAGATTCCGCTACGAAGATATGCAAAAGCCGTAAAAGACTTACTAATTTTTTTTTTCCAGGTACAAGAGATAAAACAGTTCCACGAGTCAAAAAGCGTAGTGATCAACGACTACAACGTGTGTCCTGTGTGCAAGAAGCGCTTCGGCAACCAGAGTGCGTTCGTGCGCTACCCCAACGGCGACATAGTGCACTACTCGTGTAGGCTAGACAAGTGAAACGGTATTGTCATGTGTAATCATTATCATTACCATCATAAAACAGTTGCACGAGTCAAAAAGCGTGGTGATACACGACTAAAACGTGTGTCCTGTGTGCAAGAAGCGCTTCGGTAACCAGAGTGCGTTCGTGCGCTACCCCAACGGCGACATAGTGCACTACTCATGTAGGCTAGAGAAGTGAAACGGTATCTTGTATTGTCAAGTGCATCATTATCATCTTCAGGGATAGAATTTAAGTGGCAAAAATGTCTACTAGGGATTTCCTCTCAATATCGAATTTAACTATAACTGTAACATTTCATAATAGATATGAGGTTCACGAGGTATAGTTAATATTAAGCTTTCTGCTGACTGCTACCTGTTTTATGCTGTACAATGTTAATATTCTATATAATTGCATATTTTTTTTCAAATTAAAATATAAACAAACAATTCAGCAACTAAAACTTTGTCAACATGATCTACACAAAAACACTGCAAGTATAATGTGCAACTTCCATATTCATATTATATGTACAGTCAACCAATTTGATTCCTAGGCCACTCTAGAACCTTGTCACAATAGCTAGTTTGGTAGCGAATAGGTTACGTTTATACATATCCACGGGCAACTGTCATTACGACAAGGTTCTACAGTGGCCTAGGAATCAAATTGGTTGACCGTACCTACCTAAGTATATGTGTGTCTATACACACATATGTGTCATACTGTCATAACGAAGTAGTAGAATTTACCGATAACATAATATCGTTGGGAAGTCCCTATGATAATTTTATTCATGCCTCTAAAAGTTTTACGTCTGATGATTATATTAGCAGAAATACGTCTAATGACGGACATACGAGTAGGTATCCCCGAAGGATTTCTACAATGGCCGGTGGCGCTACCCTCATGTAACAGTTCACTGGGATCACCCTGATCTATACCTGATGTGGCTGTGTCGTCAGGTTCGTGGTATATGTGTGTAAGTATGCCTACTCAGTGTAAATAAGAGTAGGGTGTAGCTTTATGTATTATGCATTAAAGTGTACCTACATTCTGATAACGCACTAGAGTCAAAATTTTTTTTTGTTTTACTTACTCGTATAATTATTATCCAATGGTAAGTAGGTACTTTGCGCGACTTGTTATTTTCACAATTTAAAAGCTTGATGTAATTATTGGCATTAAGATTTTTTCTCTCAAATATAAAAAAAACATTAGTTTACATAGATCGCTACATTTAAGTTTAAAGTTTCTCATGATGTCATAACTAAGTTGAAAATAGCGTTTCTGTTTTTTCAACTCTACATTGAAATGTAGCAACTTTAACGTGAAAGACTGCTTGTTTTGTGTGAAGATACTGTAGATAGTACACGAAGCATATGTATATGTGTTATCAAAAAATACGTCCATACTTTACTATTTTTTGATAAATCGTGTTTCCTTGTATTGCCCCGTTTATTTATATTAATTTGTGCCTATGTAGATCGCTTAGTAAAATCGTACCCTTTGCATGAAGTAGATACGACATGAATTATGTGCCTGTATATTTTATGTAATGGTTTGAATGATATTCGCAAATATTGCTTTTAGATCAGTGAAATTAGATATTAAATTTACAACGCGTATGTAGTTGAGATTTTTTAGTATGTTGTTACGGACGGTTAGGGCAGTATTTGATGATATTTGCTACAACAAGTGTCTTGAGCTAGCCGAGAAATTCGTAAAAAACTGTCAATTTTGTGATATTTCCTGTATAAACTCAAAAACTGTTCGTTTCTTGATGAAGGTTGCTAAAGGAGTTTTTAAGAGCATTTAATTATCCATCATTCAAGTCCACATTAAAAACTCTATCTTTTATAGCATTTGAGATAGGGCCACTTCATTAATTGATAAAATAGTTTATAGTTTATAGGTTTACGTTGGTTCCTCAAAACAGTTGCAGGTATTTGAACTAAATTATTAATAACAAATATACTAGTACAGCATTTTCAAAAGAATGAACCATTTTTATTCGATTTGTGTGTACCTAATATTTCCATATCTCCACTATCTCTCCATTTATCTAGTTTAATATACTTCACGTAAGAGAATCACAACTTGTATGCAGACATTCAGTTCGAGATTCGGAATGGCATTTTGTTTCTTGAGTCACCTTTGTTTGTGAAAAGATGGAACATTCTTTCACAAAATAGGGCCATTTGAGTCTCTGGTATTAAAATTTAATTTCTCTTTGGTCTCTCGTCAATGTATCTGCAGTTTTTTGGGAGTTTGACCGCAAGTTAATTGTAATATTTTTTTTAGTTTTTCAAAGATATAATATACAATAGCTGTATCTTGTAAAATATTTAAGGTAGACAATCGAATTAAGACTCAAATTATTACAAATTAAAGGGCCTTCAAAATTGCCAAAGCAACCTTATTAATAAAATGTATAATTCGTAAAAAAATTAGCAGTTTTTAATGTATAGCTCAGCCAGCACAAGTAACTAGTTGTAGCAAATAAAGATGTAAATAGCTTTAAGTAGTCTCAACAACATAATTAAAATCTAGAACTACATCACGCTTTGTGATTTTAGCAATTTTGATTGTTTAATTTCACGGGCTTATTTGTATTATCTAATAAAATAATCAAATCGGCGGTAATTTCAGATGTGCTATTTTAGTCAATTAGAAATAATTTTCTATAAGTTTAAATTATTGATAAAGAATTGGCTGTATATTTATAAATTTTATATTTCGTGTATAATGTATGATAATATTTATATCTGTATAAATTAAATTATATAGTCTGTAGTAAAAAGATTACCGGAATTATTTTGTTTTAATATCCCGCTACCAAAAAAATTATTCATTACAATAGTACATGTTTTTATATAATCGTGACGTAGTTTACCTAGTCGGGTCATAAGTTCTGTCACAAGAGTTTTGACTGGTAAAATAGTAACTGTTAGCGATTGTAGTAAGCAATATTATATGGTTAAAAAGTCTATTTAACAGTGATAAATTTACGATATTATTTCATGAAAATAGTTGTTGCAGTTTTACACAATTCCTTGTAGCATTAAAAAAGTGCAATAAAAAACCACGTCAAAAACGCGCCCCGTTCCAGTTCATTTTAGACCCTAGTTAACGTATGCGGAATGAAATCTGGACAACATTTAATTTCTTATAAAATAAATATAACATAGTTATTTTTCTAATCTTTCATGGTTTTTAATAATGTATTTAATCACATTAAACGCCAGAGTAAGTTTACTCCAATGCGAGGTTTGAAACGAAAGTTGTGGTACTTTATGTCCATCGCTGTCGACAACAACGATGCACAGATTTTTTAAGATCTAAACTTATCTTCCATCGGGTAACTTTTTAAGGAAACTTCGTGTACTTGACATTTTTCACATTTTTGACCGTAAGATTATTGGTGTTCTCAAAATAATAGTTCATCATCATCATCATCATATCAGCCGAAAGACGTCCACTGCTGGACATAGGCCTCCCCCAAAGAGTGCCACAATGACCGGTCCTGCGTCCTGCGTCGTTGGTCAAAAAATGTAAAAACACCTGTTTTTACATTTTTTGACCAAACGACGTGGCCGTATTTTCAGGTATTTTTTTTTAATTTTTGGAGACGATAGGCGTAACTTTTCTTAATTGTTAACTGATACCTATGTCTTCAAGATATTTTAAAACAGTTTTACTGCCACATTTGAATGCCTTCCTGAGTTCTCTATAAGATTTTGTGACTCAGCGGGCTGTCATTTTCTTTAATCGATCTCTCTCAGCAAACTGGCTAATGCTGGAATGATTCCCTGAACCAGGCTTTCTTGTGGCCATTTTTGTAAAGAAAAAGAACGCAAAAATATTATAATTAGCTCTTTAGGTCTATCCCATATCCACAAAATTTTCCACGGTCTTCGCTTTCAGCCATAGGGAATTAATACTGTATTTGTACTTTTAATGGGCATTGGATCCACGATTAACCATAATTTTAAGATAAAGAATCCAATGCCCATTAAAAGTACGGGATTAATTAACAGATGTATAAGCTTTCAATTGGCATTTATATAAAATTTGAGTTTATTTCTATACTTACTTTTTACGTCTTCAAAACTTTGTCCAGATTTCATTCCGCATACGATATTTAGATTCAATTTTAAGAAGCTTCAGTCTTGCATACTGCATTAACTTGATCTTTTACCTTCATTTTAATACATAATTAACGTGAGTATGACTGACAAGAAGGCTGGTATACCCAATTTTGGAAGACTACCATGATGTCTGGCAGCAAAATCTTCGCGTTTGGTTTAAAACTGAAAAATACGATGAGAATAGCTGAAGCACAAACTTGTAAGTCAACTAAATATGGGTTTCGAAATATGCCTTAATCTTCTACTTTCATAAAAAAAAAACTACCTGTAACTCCTGGACAACGATGATAATGAACTTCACCTACTTTTGTGAAGTATAATTTTCATAAATCATCGGCGTGTTTGGGTCTGACAACAATCTTCAAGTTTACAAGGATGTATAAAATCCGCGATCTCGATTTTAAGTTAATCTTAGTATATTTTAATCTCTATGAAATAAGGTTTTTTAATCATAATCATTAATAAAAGCTTTATATTATATTTTATCAGTCAAAACTCTTGTGACAGTACTTATGACCTGACTAGGTACACCTTTAAAATCGAACAAAGAGCTTAGGCTACGAAGTTTGCTTAGTGGTGTAAGTAGGTAACACACGAATTAAGCTAAGCTTATTATGTCACTATTGTACACCTACACTAGTTTTTAGGGTTCCGTAGCCAGAATTGCAAAAACGGAACCCTTATAGTTTTGGTCATGTCCGTCTGTCCGTCCGTCCGTATGTCACAGCCATTTTACTCGGAAACTATAAGACGTATCTTAATAAAATTTAGACATAAGGTGTAGTTTGTATACCGCTATTTAGTTATGTAGTGAAATTGCAGAAAAAAAAATTTCGGGGGGGGGGGCTCGATCAAAACATTTTGTGATTAAGTGAATAGTTTCAGAAATAATCGCTTCGAAAGTCGGAAAAATAGCGTGCAATAATTAACTACTTAATATACAACAAATATTATCAAATCTTAAGAGATATTATGTACAAAGGCGAACTTATAAGGAAACATATTAAGGGATCTCTTCCAGCAGTTCCAGCTAAACTTAGAGTACTTAACTGAGTGGAAAATGTAAATTAGATAGACAAACTATCAACGTAAAATTATTCTATTATTGTGTTATCTATGAAGCTCTTATTCAAAATGTTAAGTCCTTAGTTGCATTCTGTTTGATAATCATATCAAGCTTTTCTATTGGCGGAGCCACAAGCGCGAACGCCATTACAGCATGAAAAATTTTAGTCGCGCACAAAATAATGTTTTAGGCTGACACTTATAGACGGAGAGCTAGCCACGTCAGATATGACACAATAATGAGAGCGACGAAACCCCTCTCGTTAGTTTGCTATACTATGCTTATTTCTAGATCCGGACATCTCCGTGGTGGAGGTCAAAGAATGCAAACCACTTTAAGAATACAATTCATAGAGTTCTGGTTTTGATGCAGTATTATGAATTTTTTTATAAATAATTAGATCATATCATTCCCCCATCATTGCTAAAAGTTTCTGATGGGGGAAAGTAGTCCAAAAGGACGTATAATGTAATTCATAGTTTGTCGCCTACTGTTTCTGTTTCCGAAATATTACGAAACGTTTTTTGCTCTAATGTTAAAATATAGGCCCGTCCTCTATAAATAAGATAACTTCAGCCGTGATTACCTATTTTGTTATTACTTTTTTCTTATTCAAAAACTTTGCTAGTCTGTTATCCATCCATGAAAAGCTGCCAGATGCTTCGACCTAGCAATAAGGATAGTATTGCAATCTTATTAGATGGGATTCATTGCTCTCATTATTGTGTCATATCTGACGTGGCCAGCTCTTAGACCATTACCCCCTTATTCATAAACGTCTCTCAGGCCTCAATTAGTTATTTATGTTTTGTCTGTTACTAACAAACACAACTGTCAAAGTGACGGATAAGGACATAATATATGATAACATTATGAATAAGGGGTTAGGCTTTATCAATGTAAGCGACAGACTTTGTTCACCAAATTAAGCGAATAAAATAAGGTGCAAATTATTAGGCGTGGATAATAAACCAGGGATCGGAAATTCGGATGCTTTTATACCTAAACTTCGGCCTCAGTACCTACACCGCGTTTTGTTGAGTAGTATGGAGGCGGACTCAATTTAAATTTGCTAATATATTTCCCGGGATTTCCCGGAATACCGGAAATTGAAATACATATACACATACGTATTAAAGTATTTACACAATATGTGGCTTGTTTAACTAACAGTACCTACACGATTCTTTAACAACACGATTTTTTGCAGTTATTTTGACACTTATCACTATTTCCTGATGTTTTATAAAATCCCGGAATCCCGGAATTTAAGTAATTAAAATAATATTTTGAAGAAGCCGACTCCATGCTTGCTGAGATTTTTTCGGGAATTTGCTAATTGTAGGTATAAAAGCATCCGAATTTCCGATCCCTGATAACAACTAGGTATATTGTCAAAGCATTTGACAATCCTCAATTTCCTATTTGTATGAGGCCTTAGAGCGTCATCTAGTTCAGCTGACAAAAATACGTCTACAATATTCAGCACCGTTTATTAGTTGTTTGCTTTGTCTTAAAAGGAGAGTTATGTAACGGCGGCGGCCCAGCCATTTGCTTGAGTGAATGTCGAATAGCCACCCACTAATCTAAAAACAACATAGTTAACACATGGTCCGGTTTACGCCAAGTTAACCGTATGGGGATAGATTGAGGTCAAGATTCTATTATAAGGCGCTAGTTTCGGTGCGCAGTGACAACTCGCTATCAAATCACCATTCAAACAATGACAATATTTATTGTCGAATTACTCGCAAATATTTGGCACGTTCGAAAAATGAGAATCTAAATTCGTCGCTACCTACCCGCCCAAATTAGTGGTTCCCAAAATAGCGTGCAACGTCCGTCTGTCTGTCTTTCCCGAAATATGGGAATAGACAAAACCCCAGCCGAAATTGGTATAGATAATTACAGCATAATTAATACGAGCAGTGAACGAAAATTAACTTTTTAAATATTTATCCTATGGTTAATTCATGGCCATACCTTAGCGGCATTATAATATGGTGATACCATAGGTTAGTGACCTCTTAGTTCGGTAGGTAACGTAACGCTATCAGTCCATATCAAGGTTACATACATTGTAGCATTGATATTAAAATTATGATTTTCGCTCATAGTTTTTCAATCTACGAGTATTTCCTCTTTTAAAAAGTTATACCCAAAGTTCATAAGGGTGAGTCAGGCGAAGAACTATGAACTACAAAATCTACGGTCAGTATTTGAAACTGACGTAAATACCACTTTGGATACAACATGGGGGGGTATGGGGGGTATAGCTTTTTTTGGTACATCGAGAGTAACTCACACCGTCACGAGCGACCGCTACCGTCAGTGAAGCCGAACGTTACCGTATGTAATTATCAGTTAGGTATTAATTGGCGGTGTGAGCGCGCTCATGACGCGCGCGGTGACGCGGCCGCTTGAACGAGAGCCGTCTCTCGCGCCGCTCCGCCGTCCGCCTCTGTGGCCCAATGGATAAGGCATCGGCCTCCTAAGCCGAGGATTGTGGGTTCGAGTCCCACCAGAGGTAAAATATGATTTTTTGTAGAATTTGTTTAGAGGAGTTTGGTTAGGAACTCTAATTGGCAAGGAAGGATTTTTTAAGGGATAAAGGGATGATTCTTATTAGATTGATAGCTAATAAGAATTATGATTTTTTTTAAGCCTAATGGATATGGCATTTAGCCATCATAACATAACCGATATTTTTTATGTATGTATTTATTTTTGGTATTAAAAGAATATCAAAGGGTGGACTTAATACCATAACACATTACATTAATCTTATTGCATATTTTAAATTAAACAATACACATAGGTATTTATTAAAATTATACTCTCAGTACATAAAGCACATTGTCTAATAAAATAACAATGAACTAATATTACATTACGTGTCATTTAACTGTTTTTAATTGTTCAGTAACCGGAATACCACCTGAATATATGTATTAACCTTCTCAATTTACATATTTAAAAAAATACTTAGTTAGCTTTTTGTCTCAGTATGTTGTATTCATAATAGTGACTATATCTGTTTCGTACTTAATATAATATAACTGCGATAATTACTGTTGTTTTTGAAAATTTTTATATGTAGATCATAAATAAAGTGTGTGTTGTCTTATTATCTAAACAAAAACTTCTCCGAATATGATCACACTTTTCTCTGAGATTATCCCTCAAATGTTGTTATATACATTAAAAAACTCATTGAATTCAACCCAGTAACAACTGGAAATTATCGTTTCTAATAAAATTTTCTTCATTAATCGAAATAACGAACGAATAGCCTGAAATTTTTTATGACAATGCGATGTCTAGATCGACAGAGATTTTGTTTGCTTACATGATATTTATAATTTTTTTTTATAAGACAAGTAAAGATAAATTCACTATATACGAATCCTTTAAGTCATGTGTATGTGTCATTTATTCGTTTAAATTAAACGTAGGAACTTAGGTTTGAAAGAGCCCACAGCCTTACCAAAATTAGAGAATTCAACCCGGATGGAATAGCCATGTCTGTCATTTTCTATACAAAAAAGTCTGCCTATTTTTGCGGGGGAGGGGAACGTGAAATGTATGGCTATTCGTTCGTAACGTACAAATATCCACGTCAGATAAACGTCAGTCCATACATGAGTATGACCACGGGCCTTTTTTTTGGCAGAGGGGAACGCCTGTCAATGGCGACTCCGGTTGGTTGAATTCTCTAAGTTACCAAATTATCAAACAAACTACTCGTATAAAAAAGTGTGATTTAAAATTAGTTGATAATTCATCATAAATCGTAGTAGTTGTTTCAAATTACGGAGTCAATTTTACTTATAAAATGGCATTGAATAGGACAGGTTTCGCCGTTCAGTCCGTGCCTAGTTACACGGCAATTTATTATTTTATGTCAGTCATGCGAATCATTTATCGCAAGATCCCAACACCTGTCATTCCTGGATTTCATAACATCACGCCGTGGCCGTACATCTGAACTGATAAAGCTATCTGTGCAATATTGGCTGCTCGTCGCGTCGTTTATAAAACGTATCGGGGAAAGCTGCTAGATATGATAACGATACAATATTATTGATAAGGGCCGAGGCATCGATCAGTCGATCCGATCCCCTGCAGTCCCAGTCAGACGCGCGGCAGAACCTGCCAGCATTTTGATAAAATCGTATTTCGAATCGCTCGGAATCATAGTTAAAGTTAAGAAGTAAAAGTGTAAGTTTGGAGTGCGGTGCGTAATGAAAATGATGGGTGAGGAAATGGGCTACGGGGAATACTACAACTATGACAGCAGCTGGGCGCCGCCGGAGTACTATGACCCTAACTACCAGATGCGCCAACAGCAGGAGGAGGACTATCGGTATAATTCTTACGCGTAAGTAAAGTAATATGTATCTAACTAGTTCATACAAACAAAAAGCGACGAAACCTGGTGAGTTTATGTGTGGTGCAAGTATCCTATGAATCATCCATCAATCATATCCCATATATATATGATTCATAAATCATAGACAGGAGCAATAAAAAAACCTACAGATATAGACTTTATGTAGATCACGTTCTTATTCACTACCTAATTTACCCATACAGCGTGGCAGTTAATGGTTACCCAAATCCCTCTGGTTGATCAAATGTATAAATTCAAAATTTAATGTTTCTTTGAGTAAAAGCTTTAATCATGAAAAATTATGAAGTAACGTTTCAACCTGTTTAGCCTCCAACAGAGCAAAAGTTGCAAAAAATAAAAATGAGCTTCAAAACTTCTAAGTATCTTGTTTGGTACATTACCAAACAGGGTTAAGTAATCTTAAATTAGTTTTGATCACAACTCCGTTAGAGATCGATTGACGGCATAAATGTTGAGAGTTAGTACGGTTTCACTAGAGACTCTTTTAAAACATGTACCTACGTACGTATGTATTTTAGTTATAACTTTTCTTCGTCACATTAATAATGGTCAATAAATAGTTAATTACCAATAAAAACGTAGGTACCTTATGGTAGGCATGTATTAACCTAATTAGTAAGTTTATAACTTCCATATTTGATTCGTTACAAAAATGTTAAAGCTAAATTTTATTGATGTTCACTCCGTGCATTGCCCATAAAGTAGACATTTACAAAATAGAAGTAGCAAAGTTAGGGTTTATGCACGCGAACATAACAATGTAGGAATGCCAACGCCAAGTGCATCGCAGACACGGCTCTATAACAAACTTCCATTTCAATGATCCTATTTACTTTTATTGAAATGCATGCTGTCTACATGTGAAAGTCGACTAGCTATTATTCGGATTTTTATTTAAGAAGTTAACTACCAACAACCCTAATGGAAAAAATTGCAGAAAAGCTTTTAGTGCTTGTCTATATAAGTACTTTACCATTACTTTTAACTACTATATACTTTTGAAAATAGATGTCATATACTTCAGAAAAAGTGACCAAACCCTCCGGTGTCCGAGGCCAGATTCGAACTGGCGTCTTCAGCTTTCGCGGCTGACGTCCTGACCACTAGACCACCCGGTCACGGCGGAACTTGACAAATTTTCTCATGTATATGCAATCTCTGAATTTGAAACGGCTAGGCGCCGTTGACCATACTCTAAGGGCATGCGCAGTACGTGCTTGCACCTCCTATCCGAATCTCTTACGTGATTCTGGTATAGCGAGAGAGATGGTGCTGCCATCTATGAATCTTGAAGCAAATCAAATTTTTTTGTTCAATATTTTTTGATTTGCAATTTTTTAAGTAGTTACACTACTATATATAAACTGAAAATAGATGTCATATACTTCAGAAAAAGTGACCAAACCCTCCGGTGTCCGAGGCCAGATTCGAACTGGCGTCTTCAGCTTTCGCGGCGGGTGCAAGCACGTACTGCGCATGCCCTTAGAGTATGGTCAACGGCGCCTAGCCGTTTCAAATTCAGAGATTGCATATACATGAGAAAATTTGTCAAGTTCCGCCGTGACCGGGTGGTCTAGTGGTCAGGACGTCAGCCGCGAAAGCTGAAGACGCCAGTTCGAATCTGGCCTCGGACACCGGAGGGTTTGGTCACTTTTTCTGAAGTATATGACATCTATTTTCAGTTTATATATAGTAGTGTAACTACTTAAAAAATTGCAAATCAAAAAATATTGAACAAAAAAATTTGATTTGCTTCAAGATTTACTATATACTTTTGTTTCTATTTATGTCCATGATTGTAGCAGGTAGATACTTTCTTCAGGTTCTTTTGAGTTACCTAGTAATAATTTAGAGAGATTCATTTCGTTGCTAAAAACGTCATCGTACCTACCTACCGGTCCAAACTACATTCCAGCTTTTAAATATTAAATCAATAAAATCAAAACTAAGGTAAGTTTTGGTTTTATTTATTTAATTGATAAATATTGAGTATAAATTCAGACCTTTTAATTTTTTTACGTTGAAACAGTATTGTGTGAAGTGTAACGCGCCATATATTTATAGCTGATTCCGATTCCTTCGATTTTGTGTTATGATTCAATAATTCGTCTAAGCCTCGGTTTATTAGTTCTGTGACCTATAATGGATCTCTTCTCCCAATCTAAAAATAAATATATGAATGATATCTGCACAACACTTTTCAGACACTATAAATAGTAAAATGTTCATAATAATTTCAAAATCAACACAATCAATTCAGCAATTAATGTTGGTTTTTGCTATGGCTTTGTATTAACGTGATATATTTATATTTGGTATTGGAAATTCATTGGTGTACAGGCTTTCAAATATTTAATCACGGTACTAGTGAAAATATATTTTGTTTATAAAGTTATAACATCTCTTTATATGGTCAATTATCTTACTAACGACGAGCATTTTTTTTGACTTGCACACTTCTTTTTCGTACTGTTTCTTACCAATAATACTTACCGACATTATTGATTATCTACAATGTAATTTATGAATAACTGTTATTGGTGCTGTCTGGCTATTGTTGTCCTGGACATCAATAAATAAATAAAATATATAATTATTAATTATGCATTATTTTTCTAATAAATAAGCAGTGAGAACTAGACATCAGTCGACAGGACTAATCATAATTCTAATTAGATATAGGTACCTCGGTGCTGAGTTTAAGAAGTTTTACCTCTAAGCTGAGGAGAGTATTGTCGTGGTGACAATTATAAGCGGGATGCTATACGTATATTATACGTACGTACATATATTATTTATTTTATTTATTTATATTTATATTTTATTTATATTTATCTACAAACCTGCGGTAACATCAAAATGTTTCATTCATATTCATTTATTTATTCATTAAATTGAACAAAAAAGATTCAGCGAAAATCGATTTAATAAAAAATTACAATATCTAAATTAATATTACCCTGATTTGTTTTCTATGACGCTCACGAGGCGTTTACGGGTCAAACTGTACCTAAACAAGTAAGCACAATATGTGTCACCGTTATGTGTCTTAATAATTCGCACCCTTTCCTTTGAACCAAGACCAAAATAATCAAATTAACTTGAAGAATAAATCAAATTATTTTTAATAAATATTTTGGTTTGTTTATTTTAAGTAGACACACTATATATAAATTATAAACTTATGTAGATGTCATATTAGATTATGTAGGTGCATTCGCGGCAGAAAACGCTGGTTCGATCCCAGTCCTGGGCACAGGAGGCCTAGGTCACTTTTTCCTTTGTATATGACATCTATATAAGTATATAATCAAATTAAATTAATATTCGCGATTATAAATGTAATTTAAAGAAATACTTGAAATTGTGTTCGTCATGGTCTCGCGTGTGAACAGGTATTCGGCTGCGCGGTTGCGTGTCCGCACTCGCGATGAAGCGGTGCAGTGAGCACCATCGAGCTCGTAATCCACCAGCTGTGCCCTCTCCCAGGCGCCCTAGCCCTTAATTGGTTCTGAAACCCTCTTCGCGAACTAGCGTGCCACCACCCATTTAGACCCGTGCGCCTAACCAGATTGCCATAACGAAATTTCCAACGAGATCGCAAAGTCACAAAATTAAAGGGAATTCACGGCTCCGCTGGCCATAAATTCGTCTTAAGCACCGTAGGTGCCGGGTCGATGACGTGTGTACGGTTGTTGTTTGTTTTGCGTATCTAATCTGGGTCATGAAGACGAAAGGACAACGTGCGGTCGCGACTTCTGAAGCTATTCGAACGCCCGTTTGAAGCACGAAACCATTAGCTTCGTTGATACAAAGTTGTTTTTAAATTAGGCATATTATGCACAGTTTAGCTAGTACGCTAGAGGCACTGTAGTACAGGTAATAGCTTCAAGTTAGTTTGGTCATAGGGTAGTTTTTCTGGCGATTGGTGGCGCGTGGTACGAATGGCGCGGCGGGATATATTCAACTTTAACACAAATTACTTTCCTATCGTGCCTGCTATCAGCCCCATTATTTTATCATTAGCCATTGCGAATACAAAATGATCATCTTTTTAAATTCGGCGCATAATGACATGTTTGCTCAATATAAATTAAACGGCAATAAAAGCCCTATATTTGTTTTGTAACAGAAGTACATAAATAACTTGTATTTTATCACGTAGTTTCTTATTTAGATTGCGAGCTTCGTTGTGTGGAGTGACAATGACAGGTGACTATAACTAGGCACTCTATCTCTCTCTTCAACACTCGAGTTAAAATATTTGCATTAAAACAAATCATGGCATACTTACGTTTAGCATTACCTACTCATTGTAAATACGCAATACATACTCGCTTACCTACTTGTTTAATATTTACCTAATCATTTTAGAGTATATAAATAAAAAAATAATTTATTTCATACTTTCGTTCATATCACACTTAATTACATTATAAAATTAACTGGACACACACAAGTTATAAAATAAGAATAATTAGGAATTACATACATTAAAAAATTATAAAGATTCAAAATAAAAAGAATGATTAAATTAGACACGCTACTATTTGTACATTATAAATTTAAATATACAAAGGACAAAGCAAACCATGGTTCGATTCCAGCCCCCGGAGGCCTTGGTGACTTTTTCCTTTTAACACAATCAAAATACGACAAAACTCGAAATCCTCCGGACAGTTTTGAAATTTGGTGTGTTTGTTGATTAGAGGTCCCGTTTTATTGTCCACACCATTTGACATTTGAGGACCTCGAGGAACCGCCAGCACATTGGAAAATGTCCTCCATCCTGAAGAAATTCGCTTTTCCCTCCGAATCTACGCACTCTATGAAAATATGATCTAGGACAAATAGAAACATGCGTACTCTTTTGCTGAAAAATGCACCTCCTTAGAGATTTTATATTTATTTATTTATTTATTTTCCAAACACATTACAACCGCATTACAGTATACACCAATACGCCGAGTAAGATTTACAAAACATCAATACGGTACAGACAACAAAAGAAATACATAGTTATAAGTAGGTAGTGGACGGCCTGTCATCCATCTCCTCGCAAAACCTCAGACATTCATAGCACACAGCTGCCCATCGCCACGCAAACAGATCACACTCAGAAGCTGATGTCAGAAGCGCGTTCAGCAGTGACAACGCGCGAGGAACTGGTGAGTTCCGGTGCGAAACCGTACGCGTAATCGGCACAGCCAACAGTGGCCGTTGCCGCGGTCTTAAGTTTATTCTTGGGACATCTGGGACGTAAAGCTTTACCACACGAGCCACAAGCTCTGGGCAGTCTGACTCACCGCGCAATATGCGACAAGCAGTAGTAATAAGGTTATGGTTCCGCCTCACCTCTAAGGAGTTGTACCCAAGGCATCCGAGTAAGAATTTTGTGGGGTATAGGAATGGGTAATACCCAAATCTTTTTTTATACAAAAAACGCAGGAAGGTCTTTTGTATCCTCTCCAGAGATAGGGCGTATGAGGATTCGTACGGGTTCCATATTATAGACGAAGTTTCAAGCTTGCTCCTTACTAGCGCGTTAAAAACCAGCTTTATCGCATTTATGTCCTGGAAATCTTTAACATTGCGCAGATATCACTTCAGGAAGTGAAGTATATCGTCAATGCCCTTCCAGGGGATATTCTCATGATATGAAACTTGTGAGAATACAAAGTTAACGTTTATTTATAGTTTTGTATGTCAGCTACACCAATATCAACATTTTAACCGACTGCGTCAAAAACAATAAGTAAGGTAATAGGGAAAAGCGAATTTCTACAGGATGGAGGATATTTTCCAAGGTGCTGGCGGTTCCTCGAGGTCCTCAAATGTCAAATGGTGTGGACAATAAAACGGGACCTCTAATCAACATACACACCAAATTTCAAAACTGTCCGGCGGATTTCGAGTTTTGTCGTATTTTGATTGTGTTATATGTATATGACGTTTAATTAAGTTTATAATTTACGAACTTTTGACTAGTTACTGTGTGTAATTATTTTTTATATGTTAGATTTAAGGGATTGTAAAATAGTTTAGGAGTTCTTGACAAATATTTAAATTTACAAATAGTGGCGTGTCTACTTAAAATAAACATATCAAAATATTTATTAAAATGATTTGATTTGTTTTCTAGTTGTATTTTAGAGGCCCGCATACCTGGCACTCCCTTACTCCGAGCTTCAGCTGGCTCGTTCGGTTGAACATTGTTAGGGGTTCGGAGTTCTAATCCCGGTTGGACAGGTGTGCTTTGGTAATCCATTAACAGTTTGATTACAATATATTGTAATTGGGAATTATGATTAATGTTACCAGTGTTTCATACATTTATACGTAAAATAATAATATTGTTTGTTACTAATTTATTTTAAAAATATAATTAACTCATAAGTGTCTCTCGAGTGTCGTAAATTCAGAATAAAATATTACCTCCATTTTTAGGCTCAATTAAAATTAACTTGATATCAGAAATAAAAAAATGTCTATTCAAAACTGTTTTAGATATTCTAAAAACTTTCAGTGCTACCCAGTACCTACTACAAATAAGTAACATCCTTAGAATGAGGTATGCAATTACTAAGTTCATTTCAGCTCGATTGAGTCTTTAAAATGGTTGTTAGTACCTACACATTAGTTAAGATTACGTGCGTAAAGTGCGCATGATCGGAGCGGGAGTGCATAATATGCCTAGTGAGGCGCAGCGGAGGGCGCGCGCACCTGCCCTCCATCCCTCAAATCTGGCCCTCAGCTTACCTCACAGTATATGATAACCTCACATTAAACACACTTAAACAATAATGGTTGCTTGTAAATTATCGGTAATTTACAATTAATTAAAATCATCAATGTAAACATAACCTAAGACTAACGTTCAGACTTAATTCGTAAATACATAACTCATATAATAATATGTAGACATGACTAAGACATTTCATATTAGACACTTATTTAGTTTAGAAATTGTTACGTACCTAAGTCTTCTTTGGTGGCTATAGGCAGGTCGGGTAGTTTTTTTTTTTTTTTTTTTATACCACGACGGTGGCAAACAAGCATACGGCCCGCCTGATGGTAAGCAGCTACCGTAACCTATGGACGCCTGCAACTCCAAAGGCGTCACATGCGCGTTGCCGACCCTTTACAAAAAGGAGGATTCACTGTGTTGACGACTAAAGGAACAAGAAGGTCCCTCATCGTCAACACACTGGGTCCTCTTTGAGCTCTTTGGCAACCTTACTCACCAGCAGGAACACAACACTATGAGTAGGGTCTAGTGCTATTTGGCTGTGGTTTTCTGTAAGGTGGAGGTACTTCCCCAGTCGGGCTCTGCTCCAGATTTGAGCGATGACATTCGCTGAACGTGCCCTACCACACTTAGCGAGATGCCATTCGCAGTGCCCATACCTCTCTTTTTGGCGTAGTTTAAGGACATACCCAGGTCCGGACGTAGTTTAAGGACATACCCCGGGTCCACAGTGAGATTCAAAATTGCATGTACACATTATGAATGAATCATTCATAAATTTTCCATGTCATCTTGAATCTGGGTATGTCCTACTTAAAGAAAACTGAATTCAACAAATAAAAAAAAATAAAAAATTCAATTACATATTGGCGTCTCAGGATCTGGAATGTGGGATACAATCTAAATACCTAGTTGAAACTCCATAACCATTAGTGACATAAGATCTATTAGCTTAAAATCGCAGCACAGATCACAATTTCTTTGTCAAAAACAATACAAAACAATGAAGAAACCACATTTCGGTAAACAATAAAGTGAGACAGCGGCTCAAGTCTGCACGTGCAACATCGAGATTAAGATAATGCGAAGCTAAAGAAGGCATTAAGAAAAACAATGGTTTTATGGCACTCAGGACCCAGGCGCCTCAAAGCAAGTGCAGCTGTGCAATGCATTAAGTACCTGGATTTTGGAATAATCCTTTGGATCCGCGGAATCCTTGACACCTGCGAAACAAGATTACAACACCTGGGCATCTTGATGTGTTATTTAAAAAAAATATTTGATATGCCTGGTAAATGTCACGTAGCTAGAAAAGCTAAGATCAATGACTATTTTTGAAGATTCGTTTATGGACGGACGAACGGAAATAAAAATATTTAATCATTTTTGATAACAATAAATTACATAAAATAGTGACAAGTGTTTTACCTTTATGACTCATCGGATGAAATCATCAAAAATATGTTATATTTACAGCGGCAAATATATATTTAAAATAAAACTATACCCGACTCTCAATCGCTCTACGTCTACGGGTACCTACCCCGAATGGCCTATGTGAGCTGTCCCCTCTTTGCCTTTTGCTTAACTACTAAAATTCATGTTAAAACGGGGGATGTGTCTGACCTGGGCAATTATAGGCCGATTTCGCTGGCGACAATCATTGCTAAAGTGCTGGACAGGCTTCTTGATGGGCAACTTCGTAAGCACTATAAGGCTAAAGATGCTCAGTTCGGCTTTCAGCCAGGGGTGTCGACGGAATCCGCCATCTTTTGCTTGAAAAGTACTGTCCAGTACTATGCAAAGCAGGATAGTCCGGTGTATGCCTGTTTTATAGACCTATCTAAAGCATTCGATCTGGTCTCATACGACATCTTGTGGAGCAAGGTGTCGTCTGAGACCAGTCTCCCGGCAGAGTTGGTTGCGGTCTTTGATTACTGGTATAACAATCAAATCAACTCTGTGCGATGGGCAGGCGTACACTCGGAAGATTACATGCTGGATTGTGGAGTAAGGCAGGGGGGGGGGTAACCTCTCCGACCTTGTTTAACATATACTTGGACGGACTGATTGAGGAGCTCAGCGGCGCCAAGGTCGGCTGTCATATTGGTGGCACCTGTCTCAACAACATAAGTTATGCTGACGATATGGTGCTACTGGCTCCCTCAATCAGTGCGATCAGGAAGCTCCTAGGCATTTGTGAGCGGTATGCGGGGAGACATGGGATCAGGTACAACACCACTAAGAGCGAGTTGCTTATTTTCATGGCAGGCCACAAAAAATTGGAAGTCCCTCCTGTTAGGTTAAATGGTGCAGTCCTGAAGAGAGTACAGCGGTTTAAATACCTGGGCCACTGGATCACCGAAAACCTTAATGATGACCCCGATATTGAGAGGGAGCGCAGGGCAATGGCGGTTCGTTGCAATATGCTGGTACGCAGGTTTGCAAAATGCAGTAAGGATGTCAAGGTCACGCTTTTTAAAGCCTATTGTCAATCTATTTATGCTTGCAGCCTGTGGACTAGTTTCACGCAACGATCGTACAATGCCCTGCGAATACAATATAATAATGCGTTTAGGATGCTAATGGGTTTGCCGCGGTACTGCAGCGCTTCGGGGATGTTTGCCGACGCCCGTACGGATGACTTTCACGCTATCATCCGTAAAAGAGCGGCATCCCTATTGTACAGGCTGCAGAGTGGTACCAACAGCATCCTAAACGCATTAGTCACTAGAATAGACTGCCCACATGAGGCGTTGGGATAAACTGCATGAACCCAATGCCTCGTCAAAACAATAATAATAATTTAATTTTGCAATTGTTTTTTTTATGTTTTATTATATTTTATAATTATAATTTATGAATATCCGTAATACTAACATAGGTTAAGTCGTAATTGTAACTAACATTGTATGGGACTTGTGCCTGAAATAAATAATTTCATTTCATTTCATTTCATTTCATTTCAAATATAGGTTTCTTATACAGCATGTAAAAAAAAATGTGGTGATCCATTTACGGGCATAATTGGCATCGTATTGCGATTAAGAAAAAGTAGAAGAAAAATTTTTTGGGCGCGAAAAAAAATTTTTGTATGGGACACGTCATCCCAGCCAGCTGACCCTCCATACCTAACCAATTTTATTTTTCACGTGAAAAATATTTTTCTTAGTTTTTCATAATAAGAATATGACACCAATAAAGCCTTAAACGGATCACCAGCATTTTTGTTACAACTTGTATATGCCCATGTCCCATATATTATCTTGTTTCATGTTTTTTTTACGCGTATACTGCAAATAAAAGCGATGAGCACGCAATGATGGCTGCGATAGATATTTTAAAAACTCATTCACAATAAGTCAATTAAAGCATTCGTGGGCGCACGCCACTTACGGTCGTTCCCAATATAAATAATTGCCCTTTGTTTCGCCCCTTTACTCCGCCAAGTGCGCTTTATGGGTTTAAACTTCGTTGCTCATCAGTTTTGCTGTTCCATTGTTTATGAAAATAAAATATGTACATATTCTACTTTGCTATTAATGTTCTATATATTTTGCGCCTTTCCCGCGTTCCATAAGTGTATTTGTTTAGGGCCAATAGACACGAGACAGGCTGAAAGACAAAAGCTGTCTCTTATACCACGACGACAATTTTTATAAACATTGTTCGTACGTCCTTGGCCCGTGAAATTAAACAATCAAAATTGCTAAAATCACAAAGCGTGATGTAGTTATTGATTTTTAATTTACTCGTATTGTTGGGACTAGTTAAGCCTATTTACGTCTTTATTTGCTACAACTAGTTACTTGTGCTGGCTGAGCATTACATTAAAAACTATTGGTTTTTTTTAAATATTTTCCCGTTTATTTTACAAATTATAAGTTTTATTAATAAGGTTGCTTTGGCGATTTTGAAGGCCCTTTAATTTGCGACAATTTGGGTCTAAATAAGATTCTACCTCTACGTCTAGTCTACCTTAAATATTTTACAAGATACGACTTTCGTGTCGGTCAAATCTTACACTTTTTTTCGCCTAGCCTTCATCCGCCAACCGTCCGATAAGGAGCTTCGTTCCAAAAATATTACAATCAACTTGCGCTTGGACTTCCAAAAAACAGCATATACATTGATGAGAGACCACAGTAAAATTAGATTTTTAATACCAGAGACTCAAATGACCCTATTTTATGAGAGTCACAATATTCACAATATTTTTGTCGGAATATAAGTTGTGACTCTCTTACGTGAAGTTTAATAAACTAGATACAGAGGTGGAGATATGGAAATAGTACACACAAATCGAATAAAAGCGGGTCCATTCTTTTGAAAATGCAGGACAAGTTTATTTGTTTTGAGTGATTTACAACAATTCTGATTAGAAATATTCAATTAATTCAATAAGTATTTGAATTAATTGAATATTTCTGAACTGAAACTGTTTTCAGGAACCAACGTAAACCTTGATAAACTAATAAGTATTTTATTTCATTTTATCAACGAATGGAGTGGCCCTATCTCAGAAGCCATAAAAGATAGAGATTTGAATGTGGACTTAAATAATGGATAATTATATGCTCCTTAAAACTCCAATAGCAACCTTTATCAATAAATAAACATCTTTTGAGTTTATACAATAATTATCATAAAGTTGACAGTTTTTCACGCATTTCTCGGCTAGCTCAAGACACTTGTTGTAGAAAATATCATCAAATACTGCCCTAACCGTCCCTAATAACATACTAAAAAAACTGAACTACATCACGCATTGTAAATTTAATATCTTATTGCACTGATCTATTATAGCTTACTTAGATCTAAACTTCTTTCATTTTGTAACAAACATTTAGTAAAGAAGTTACCTAACTTAATTTTGTTAAATAAAAAGGATAACTACTTATCTAGGTACTTATATTAAATTGTAAGACAGTTTCTTGTTCTACGATTTAGGTCACTTACGGTCTTTACCGGTATGAAGATAAGCAAAAGCATTTTAATATCACCAACGATATTAAAATGCTTTTTGTCATTTATCAACATTTAAAAATAGACATCATAATAGAGCGTTCGTATTAAAAGTTTAGGATAGGTAGTCATGCTTGATGCTTGTATAAGTAAAGGTGCCTATGCAGCATATGTTTATTTTCTGATTTCGGGATATTGTAACATTGGTAAATAAAACGAAACATATGTAGATTAATATTCTACTGAATTCTACATACCAGTAAAAATACATACTTAAGTAGTATGAAGATCATAATTGCCTTTCAATTCCCGAAAGTTCAAGAGACCCTAAAGACAATGCCAACACGTGCAAGTCATAAAAAGATAAATAGTGATACTTTTCTGCACACTCCTAGTACCTGCTCCGACCGCCATCGTAGTCACTATTGTCTTTTGCTAAGTACTTGCACATGTGCAAGATTCGAATTGTTTGAATACAAGATCTCGAGTCGAGGACAAATGCATTACTACGAAACGGAATGGGATTTTTCACAGATGTTTCTAAAAGTAATGACGGGCTTTCAAATTTTATTGAATGGAATAAAATTCTGGAATTGTACTTGTGAAGTTTAAATAATTGTCTAGTCTAGTGCCTAATTAAACAATTTTACAGTTTAGTCAAAAATACTCCCAAACATACCGAAAGTAACTGAAATTAGTTTCTAGGATTTTGATATTTAAGTATAATGAGATACTTATGAAGGAATATTATTTGTACTAAATAAAGCTAGGTGCCTAGATACCTACTTCATTCCATATTGATTGAACATGTATTTATCGGAAACCTATCCCATGCGTTTCTGATATAAAGATACATTCCCGAATAAAGTCCTAGACAAAGTGATGCGTAGACGTTACATACAAATGTAACAATCATTGAATAAAATATTTGCGAGTTATAATAAAATGCAATATCAGAAATAGATGTAGGTACTTATGTAGCTAGTAAATATCCGCGTTAAGGATATGAATGCGTACATTTTTGTATAAGTAGACACAACAATAGCCCGCAAATCATTAGCAACGAAATTGTGATGTTACACAAAAAACCCCCAAAAACATGGGCTTACACGGGCTTAATAAAAACACTCTAAATGAAAATCGTTATTCGGGCATTTGGAGCGGCGTCCATAACGAACCGGCCTCAACAATGGGCTTAACGCGCGCACTCATTACAAAAAGCGACATAACATAACGCTGCGTCGAAAGCTCTTTTCACAAAGTATACTCCAGGTTCTTTTTGTTGGGAAGGCTTTAGTAATTCGTCGCGATTGGCCGGGAGTCGCCCCGCCCAGACGCGCGCGCGCTCGGATTGGCGGAGGTCAGTAGAGCACCCTCGACGCTGAGTAGGCTGTCGAGGCACGAGGGCGGCGCGGGGTGTTCTTCACCCCGAGGGCCACTCGAGGGTTGTTCAGTGCGAGCGCGGCGTCGAAGGGCGCAGCACGTGTCACGCGAGTGTACTGTGAAGGCTTCACCATTATCCCGAAGGCGAGCTCTCCCGGTCGGGAGATGAAGTGCGAGGAAGGCGAGCGGTCGCCGCCGCTGCTGCCGCCGGCGTCCCTGCTGGCGTGGAGCCCCATCCTGTTGCCGCCGTGGGCGCCGGCCTTCTTGCCGGCGCTCTACCCGGCGGCCTTCCGATCCGCGTTCCCAGGGTGAGCTTCCATCACCCTGTTATACTTATTTAGTGTTTACTGTGATTTTTTAACCCTTTGAAAGTTTTGTTACTCTACCTAAGTAGGTACAGATATGTTCTTTTGGAATGCAACGGATAGACCGCAATATATCTAATAGGCTTTTTTATAGTTTTGTTGTGAGACTAGGTTGAATTGTGTATGATGGTCCTATAACATCTATTTATTTGGTTTATAGGTATGTAATTGTAGAGTAGGCCCCAAAAACATAAGCACGAAAAATATCGTAACTTTTCTGCATGTAATCCAACTGCCGCATATAATGTTTAGCTTTTTAAATTACAAAAGTATTAAATATTTTACTGCAAATCCATTGGCTAACAGGTGATTTCAATATAAATTTAAAGATCAAATTACTATAGGTATCTTAGGTTTTTCTTAATTTAAAGGTCGGATTATCTTTCGGCCCACATGTTAGATTTCAAAGCGTGTGACAGTTTGCACTCGGCCGTTAGTTGTTCGACCTGTTTACAACCTGCTAAATGCTCCCGAGGACCTATTCATCAGGTCACGTCCGTTTGAGATCACAAGTTATCGTGTTTATGTCTATTGGAATGATATATGCCGCCGTTTTTTCATACGTGTGACTGATAGAGATTAGGATGTTTATCAAGTACTTAGCAATTTCTATACTTATATCAATGAAACTTTAAGTCAAATAAATAGGAGCTTGTTATTTGTAAGATAGGTGACACTTTGTGAAGAAAAATAAGATGTGTAAATTAAATGCCGAATTAAACATAAATTTCAAATATGACCGAAAAGAAGGTTTTTTTAATATAAATATTCTGGATATAATCAATTGCGATTTTGTTTAAACCTTACGTAATTTTTACGAGAAGTTCGCTTGATTCCAAAATAATTTCATTATTTCCTTAATAAATGGTACCCTGAAACCTAATTATAAATAAACCGAAATGCTTTAATGCTTATGATTGAAGATTAGATCAAATGTAGTTAAGTGTCAATCAGTTTTCTTAGAAATCTCTATTGAATATTTATTCAAACAACCATCCGTAAAGAAGTGGTAAATCCATCTTTCTCTGAGTCGGCACGGTGCTTGTTAAACCATGGACTTGTTTCATTCTTAAGGTCACGTTCGTTCGAGAGGCGCTCTTATAAAAACTTCACGGCTCGATTGTCGGAATATCGTAGTAGTACTTATGTTTTCTTTCAATCTACGCCCTCACAGTGAATGTAAGCTTGAGTAGGACATCGTTTTTGAGTCCTTTCATTAATAAGTAGACTTTTGAAAGAACAAGCGCGTAAAGTGGCGTATAAGTTGTTTGATAGCAAGCCTGTTTATAGTGCGTAGTAAAATTGCGCGTTTAAATCTTTTAAAGGACGATTAAGATTTTAAAGTTACAGTTGAATTTTAATTATTTTTGTTATGATAGACATAATTGTTATATATTAAATTCGGTTTAAGTAAATTAAAATTTAATATGTATATGAACACATAATTGACCGTACGAATTTTATAGTCACTTAACGAGTATATCAATTAGAAATATCTAGTTTTTTTTGTGATCCTACCTGTAACCCAACCAACCCCATCTCTGACTTAAGCTGTTACACCAACTTAGGGCTCAACAAACCTGATCTTTACATTGTTTCTCCTTTGCCATCAGACTGCTGGATAGCATGAAGATGCCAGGTCAGCGGCCTGGGTTCCAGATCTCGGACATCCTGGGGCTGAACGAGGGCAAGTTGGAGCCGTCGCAAGGCACGTGCCCCGTGGACCTGCCGCCGTACCATCCCCACCATTATCCTTCGGAGCTGCTCCGGCACCACCAGCCGTGGCTGTCGTTGGATCACCATGATAGTACTGGTAAGTTTCTTTGTGAGTTTATGTTATGAAACAAATTTATGAATGATATAGGGTAAATGGTTAAAGTATCACTTCAGTATCCTAGGGCCGTATTCTAACTTTATAACACGTATAGACACGACTTCAATACAACTCCAATGCATTAACAACGCAACTGCAACGCAACTGCATAAACATCTGAATCAGAACAGAAATATTAGAATTTGCTTGAGAAATATTCCAACGCAACTCCAATATTGGTTGAATGTTTGTTGTGTGTTGGAGTTATGTTTGAGATAGGTTGTATTTTTATTGTATTGTTAATGTATTTTTAAATTAGAATCCGGCACCGTGTGACAAACGAGTTTAGCTTTGCACGTGTTGTTGATTATATTAAAACCTTCGTATATAACGTATTCGTTTAACGGCCTCCTAGCCTAGTCGGTAGTAACACTGCCTACGAAGCAGGAGGTCCCGGGTTCGAATCCTGGTCAGGGCATTTATTTGTGTGTTTATCACAGATATTTGTTCCTGAGTTATGGATGTTTTATATGTATTTAAGTATTTATCCATATTTATCTATTATATATATCGTCATCTAGTACCCATAACACAAGCCTTATTGAGCTTACTGTGGGCCTAGGTCGATTTGTGTAAGATTGTCCTATTATATTTATTTATTTATTTATTTATATGCCTTCTCCTTAACGTGGCAGATCTAGATGGTACCGAAAAAATTTTTGTTTTACCAAATAATCTCATTGATCTTAGGTTGGGTATATGGGTATTTGAATAAATATTTTAGTTTTTTAGCCAGTGCCGTTAAATAATCCATACTAATATTATAAATGGGAAAGTGTATGTGTGTGTTTGTTTGTTTGTTTGTCCGTCCGTCCGTCTTTCATGGCAAAACGGGGCGACGAATTGACGTGATTTTTTAAGTGGAGATAGTTGAAGGGATGGAGAGTGACATAGGCTACTTTTGTCTCTTTCTAACCCCCCATTTCCCTAAAATGGGGGGTGGAAGTTGGTATGGTTTGTTACCCCGAATTTTACGCGAGCGAAGCCGCGAGCAAAAGCTAGTGAGTAAATAAATGTACGAGTATAATGTGATAAACAGACTTAGAAGTTTTGGGCCGAAAATGACAATTAACTAGGGACTTCTAATATATCGAAAACTTTCGAAGTGACATTTCATAACAAATAAGTTTAACGGGTAAAGTATAAAAAATTACATGTGTGGTGATAACTACCTAACGACGCTAAGCAATGATAGTATTACGTTATATTTTAGCACTTAATAGATTTTCTTTTCAACAATTTTTTTACTGCTAAAACAAAACGAATGAAAACCATTTTCATTTTCATAATCTATTTACAATAACTTAATTCTGTATATTGTATAATAATAAATGCAACTTGCAAATCAATATTATAGGTAGGTACATCCTGACTTTCATAAGGATTTATCAATAAATTTATATACTAAAACCACTAAAAGTTCTATGTGTATAGTGATAAACTAAAATCACGCGGTAAAATAAAATCAAAACGTGTCCATCTATATACCTAGTCACATGACATGTGTAGGTAGTACTGTCAAAATGTCATACCTACTGGTTTCAAACATGTAATCGCAAAATGACAGCAGATTGTTATCCACAATTTTATCGATATATTTTTTATACAAACATATTTGAACAGTATAGGTACTTTTACTTGCATCATTTAAGTATTTTTTCGTTTACTCAAATTTTTGATAATAATGTGTACGAGTAGGTACCATTTTACTTTCGAGTGCTTTTCTAACAGTTTGCATATTTAATCAAATATACCTAATCGTATCTTCAAATTTGACATCCACGAGTACATAATGGAATTATCGCCAATATATGTATGGCCCACTCGAAAATAGTATTCGGTAGTGAGTTTCGAGAGGTAGAGATTATTTTTTGAAATGCTCCTCCAGTGGAGTGCCTTTACACTAATCTGCTGTTGTCATTAATTATTTTTATCGCTATCAGACACTTTCGGTGTCCGATTGCTTGTTTATTTTAACGAGAATCCGTTGTCAAACACTTTTGGGTTTTGTCTAAATAACTACTGATAGAATAAGGCTTAAGTATTTTGCAGTTTTTCATTTTTTATATTCTTAATTTCATTTATTCATGAAAACAGTCCAAGCTTACAGCATACCTCAATTCGCTTACATGCTAGGAAACAGATTGACGTCAAAATAGAGAGACAGAATGAAATTAAGTACAAATTACATTTAGAAAACATAATAATAACAAATAATTGTGTGTCAAAATAGATTAATAAGAATATCAGTTAATTATTTAAGATCATAAATAGTATTAGTACTTGGCCTCATGGCTCATATGGATGGATCCCAGACAACAGCGCCATACTCCAACTTGCTGCTTACATATGCATTGTAGAGAATCTTATATAGCTACTCTACCATGATTTGATTATAAATGTTTGTGCAGAGCTGATGACGTGAATGCGCATATTACTCTTATTTGAGAGGTTGTTACATTTCAGTAGCGTCCACAAAATGCACTTTGACTGACGTGATAGGATGACTTTATTTTCTATAAGTTTTTATGTTTTAAATTGTCGATGCTTCAAAACTTTTCAATGTAATTTTCCCCATTGTATTCGCATAGAGTGAGTTACATAAAATTAAATTCAAATAAAAATACCGTGTCACTAAATGCGAATCACGCCAAGGGTTGTGTGTTCACGCCCTAAGCGAGGGGTCGGGGTGAATTTGTCACCAATAGCCACTGGCAGCTGGCGATCAATTACAAATGTTTGCGGCTGTTAGGGACGCTATTTGTTCTTTATTCAATGACAGTTATAGATTTTATTGTGTCATTGTCTGTTCTATGGCGGGAATGTCCCGTGAGCGCCGGTCCCGTCGGCAGCGACGCTTCGAGATTTTTTTGTATTTGCTTCAATATTAGAGTAAAATAAACCTATTAGGTATGTGATAGGTGACCTAGGTATGCTTGACTGGCCTAGGATCGGTACCTAAGCAGGTACCTAGGCACTTGTATATCAGAATAATGGGTATTTCTGTTTCACGATCAAAAATGTATCTATCAATCTCTAAGTCTAGTTTACAATTGTGTAGTTATTTAGGTACCTAGTTGCAAACATTTTGGTAGATTTTAGAACGGACACTGGTTAGAGAGCTGAAGATAGCGGGTTATCGAGATATTTAAGGTACATGAAAGATTAGATAATATTTTATTTTATCTAAAGCCAGTATTTCGCATCGATATTTGAACATCAGGTTATGAAATTAGTTTCAACCTAGACTTATACTTTTTATGTACCTATTTTATTTTGCGGATAAAGCACAAGGTCAATATTTAAATGTCAGCAATATATATCTTTTTGTAAAGGTTCAATACATCTTGATCTGTTCTAGTATTTCCTATTATCGTGTGCCTACCTACATGATTGAACTATTCTAAATATATAAAGGAAGAAACTGACTGACTGACTGACTGACATATCAACGCACAGCCCTAACCGCTGGTTCTAGAGATTCCAAATTTGGCACGTAGGTTCCTTATAAGGTCTAAAGATGCACTTAGAAAGGATTTTTCTAAATTGACCCCCTAAGGGGGTAAAATGGGGGTCCAAAGTTTGTATGGCGAATCAAGATTTGTTAGACTATTTTATTCGAAACTTCACAGGAGTATTTCTAACGATAAATGAGTAAACACGTATCTCAGGTTTTTTGAAAATTCAACCCCTAAAAGGGGCAAATGTGGTCACAAAGTCTGAAAACCAACATGGGTATCGTATCCTTTTTGAGTACTTATAGTACGCGGGCGAAGCCGCTGGAAAAGGCTAGTATATAATATTTAAAATAAATATGAATATTCCCCAAGTATTTACCTAAGAAAAAACCAGTCCTTTATTAGCAAACTGTCCTTTTTGGCAAAGACACATGCATTATCATTATTAAATTCCAAGATGTCCTCATGAGGATACAACCATCTGCCCGGGTGGGAGTGGCCCCTCCGTCCCCACTCTCCCCGCGTTACGCCCAGCGCGTGTGAACCGTTTACCGAAGGGCGCCGCCGACGGCGACAATGTTGCTCCGTTTTCCCCTTTACATCTCGTTTGTATGCGAACTTAGTTGGAGTTAAATGGAGCGTAACCCTGAGGATTAAGTCGAGATATGTATGTCAATTGTAGTGGTGTTATAATTCCGTTTTGTTATGAATTTATTTATGAACTTTAGCTGAGAGCAAATATGGCGAAAGGGTTGTTAAGTTAATACTTACGTGGGAAACTTTACAATATTACTTAAATTAATACATAAGTAGGTATAATTATTATACCTTACTTAGGTGTCTACTGTTTTTGTTAAGAATTGAGAAAGTTAAACCTTATCTACCGACTTTGGATTGGATGCAAATCAAAAAAGTACAAAAGAAAGTAAAAAGCAGATAATCTAAGATTAAAAGTTAAAAATGATTTTTATTTTTTTTAACCATTAGTTTTGTTTGTCCACAGGCGTTCTCGGCCAACAAGCCAGTCCGGACAGCACGTCGCGCGCCTCCGAGCTCTCTTACGTGGGCCCCTCCGCCTCCTCGCCGCCCGTGCCCGACCCGCGCGACGACGACGACGACGTGGAGCCCGATGACGACGACCACGAACACGACTCCATCAACAACACGGACCCCAGCATGGTGCACAAGAAGCGCAAACGACGCGTGCTCTTCTCTAAAGCGCAGACCTATGAGCTAGAAAGGCGGTTCCGCCAGCAGCGATACCTATCGGCCCCCGAGCGAGAGCATCTCGCTAGTCTGATCCGTCTCACTCCGACGCAGGTTAAGATCTGGTTCCAGAATCATAGGTACAAGACGAAGCGCGCGGTGCAGGAGAAGGGAGCGCATGAGCTGAATGTTGGCGGTTTGAGTTCGCCGCGGCGAGTCGCGGTTCCCGTTCTGGTGAAGGACGGGAGGCCTTGCCTGGGCAAGCCGGAGTTGCCGCCGCTGGGCATGGGGCTGCCGCCGTACCAACCGCTGCACCACCAGCCGCCGGTGTCCGCGCACGGCCCGCAGCCCGCGCCCTGCTGGTGGTAACCCCCCTCACCCCTCCACAGTGTCTACTAGTCCACGAGTTGCTGTTTGCAAACCATTTGCAAACTTAGTCGACGAAGTTTCTAACGTCAAAATTAGGAGTTTGGAACTTGTTAAATTAACAATTAAACTCGAATAGTAAATTAAAATAAGACCTACTATTTAATAATCGGCATATAAGGTATCTGGAGTTCCTACTTATTTATATTTAGATATTCTGAAGTCTTCAGTAGGTAATCTAAAATTCTGTATCAAGTAAATTATTATTGGCAGGCGTCGAATAGCTGTTTGGAGTAGGCCTTAACTAGTGATTGAGAACATTCCATCTTTAAAAGTGTATATTTATGTATAAAGCCTTCGACAAGTATTAGAATATTAATATTATGAGAAATGACCAGATTTTATCAGAATGCAATATTTAGTTTTAAGGTTCAGTATTATTATAGTCGTGTATAGTGAATAATTATTTATATTCCAAATAAACTACTGTTATTTTACGTAACTACATACATTTTTATGTAGTTTAGGATTTGTAAGTTGTACATAGTTTGTATATAACAGAAATGTATCCAGTTACGCAAATAAATGACAACCGATGCGTATCAGTTGGTCTGCATCATTGCTTTCCTATCTTATCTCACAAACTACATTACAAGGCGAGGTGAACCTGTACTGTATCTGTACCTATATTTGTCTTAAGTATACACCGTTGGTGCTTTGCACTACTATATATTTACATAACATAGTCCTGTGTGAATTTTAAATAAGCTTATGGAAACAAAGTGTTACATAATAAATAAATTATTATCAAAAAATAAATTAAATAATTAAAAATAAACCTACGTTTTCTTTTTACCCAATACCATAGAATTGATGCAAGTTTGCAAGCAATACCGTAAATCTACAATTTTTTTTCAATTATTTGTTTTAGAACCCTACACAATTGGGTACTTTCCTGGGTTAGAAAAATATAATTCTATTTAGTCCGTCAGTTAGATTATCAAAAAATATTGGACACGTATTTTTTATTTTGTCAATCAAACAAAAATTGGTGAAGATATAGCTCGTTAAAGTTCCGCGTGACGTCACATTATACTAAAAATTGTACTATTGTATTTTTTTAGGAAAGTAGCCAATTTTAAAAACCTATTTTACCATGGAAAGTCTGAATTTACATATACAAAGACATATTTTTTTAACCCTTGCATCGCCATCTACGCGTAGCTTTGCGTTTACCCTCATTCATAAAACGACTTTTAAAAATTAGAAGTGGAGTAAATTAATTTGATTACCTAGTTTAATCACGTATCATATAAAACGACCCAGACGGCTAAACATATGTATAGCACAAGTCGGGCTATAAATGTGTACATATTACATTATATTACCTAATATTATTAGACGATTTATTTGTCCTGTGCGATTACCAAGTCATTCTATCTAAATATATAAAAGAAGAAACTGACTGAATGACTGACTGACTGACTGACATATCAACGCACAGCCCAAACCGCTGGTTCTAGAGATTCCAAATTTGGCACGTAGGTTCCTTATAAGGTCTAGGGGTGCATTAAGAAAGGATTTTTCAAAATTCACCCCCTAAGGGGATGAAATGGGGGTCCAAAGTTTGTATGGCGAAACAAGATTAGTTAGACTATCTTATTCGAAATTTCACAGGAGTATTTCTAACGATAAACGAGTAAATACGTGTTTCAGGTTTTTTGAAAATTCAACCCCCCAAAGGTCATGTGGTCAAAAAGTCGGAAAATCAACATGGGTATTGTTTCTATGGTTTATCGGGTCGTTGATTACGAAAACAACAACGATTTTAAAATACAACGTGGCGAACGTGAAATACCATCGCCCCTGTTGGGGTACAATGGGGTTGAAATGTGTTTTTGTGTATTTTTGGGACGTTAATTACGAAAATGGCATCGATTTTGAAATTTAATATTGTGGACATAAAAACTCTTGAAAGTATTTGTGCCAAATTGCAATCTTCTTCTAAATATATAAAAGAAGAAACTGACTGACATATCAACGCACAGCCCAAACAGCTGTTCTAGAGATTCCAAATGTGGATGCACTTAGAAATATTTTTTTTAAATTCACCCCCTAAGGTAGGGAAATGGGGGTCCAAAGTTTGTATGGGAAACAAGATTAGTTCGACTATTTTATTCGAAACTTTACAGGAGTATTCCAAACGATAAATGAGTAAACAAGTGTTTCAGCTTTTTGAGAATTCAACCCATAGAAGGGGGAAATTTGGTAACATAGTTTAAATATCAACATGGGTATTGTTTCTATAGTTTATCGGGTCGCTGATACCGAAATCAACACTTAAGGGGGTGAAATGGGGGTTGATAGTTTGTATGAGGAATTTTTAAACGTTGAACTAATTTAGATGAAACTTAGTATAGAGATAGTTTGTATCTCGGGAAGGGATAAAATAGTTTGAAAACAGTTGAAATTTTTATGGAGAATTATTAACAGCTGAACCGATTTAGATGAAACTTGGTATAGAGATAGTTTGAGTCCCGGGAAACGACATAGGACAGTTTTTATTTCGAATATCAATCCTTAAGGGGGTGAAATGGGGGTTGGAGGTTTGTATGGCGAATCTTTACCCGCGAATCGATATAGATTAAATTTGTTGTGGATATAGTTTGAGTCCCGGGAAACAATATAGAATAATAATTATCCCGAAAATCAATGTTAGAGGGGTAGAAAAGGTGTTGGTAGTTTGTATGGCGAATTATAAACCGCTGAACAGACGATGGAAATGAAACTTGATACATATTATATAGATTGAGTCGCGGGAAACAATATAGGAAAAGGCGGGGGTTGAAAGTTTGTATGGGAAATGAACAATTAAACAATTACTGCAATCATATCACTAAAAAAAAATAAGGGAACCGCCTTTACCAAAACGTGGTATACCGAAACCTCCATAATGTAACGAATACTTTCCCGAAAACCGCATCTAAATCAGTTCAGCGAAACGCGAGATGTTCGCGGACAAACATACATTCCTACATACCTACAAACATACGAGTCCAACTGAGAACCTCCTTTTTTAGTACGCGGGCGAAGCCGCGGGAAAAAGCTAGTTTATTATAAAAATATAGACATCTTATATTCAAAGGATCGCAATGACATGTTGCAGTAGGAGAATAGCGTTGCGAGGCTGGCATTTTTGTACATGTAATGTTTTTGATGGGATCTCATTCCTTTTTGTACTTAAGTACCTAACCTATCCTATCTAATTATGTAGTGTTAAAAAGCTAAAATTTTAGCACCAGAAAAAATAACTTTGCTGCCGCATATATTTATATGGGATTACAATGTTAACTGTGCGGTTTGTAAGACTAGACAACCCGACTGATTTTGCGGTATGTTTGAATTTTCAGTGGCTTTATAGCCTAAACGTTTTCTCCCAGAAGTGCCAGGTCATCAGCATACCCGACAATCCGATGTCTCCCACTTAACTCCACTCCGCCATCAGGAAACGTGGCCTTCCTAATAATATATTCAAGTACCAAGTTAAATAAGATGGGGGAGAGCGCATCTCCTTGTTTGAGGCCTGTAATAACGTCAAACTGGTCTGAAAGACTGACCCCTGTGTTGACCGTCATTTTGCTCGTACCGGTAGCGATTGTTATCATCCTCACCAGCTTGTCGGGTATGTTGAATAATGTGAGTATGTTGTATAGCTACTCACGATCAATGCTATCGTAGGCTTTTCTAAAATCCACAAAGAGGATATGACAGCTCTGGGCATATTCCCACTTCTTCTCCATTATTTTCTTAAGAAGAAACAACTGGTCTACGGTGCTTCTGTTCCTTCGGAATCCACATTGGTAGTCCCCTAGGGTTTTTTCAGCGTAAGGTTCTAGTCGCGACAGTAAGACGTAAGACAAGATATTGTGCTGTAGGAAGGAGGGCAATTCCCCTGTAGTTTTCGCATTTTTTCCTGTCTCCTTTCTTATGCAGCGGGCATATTACACCAATGTTCCATTCACTGGGTTGACACTGGGAGAAAACGAAGCAAGCATCTGCAGGTCCGCCCAGAAAATAGAGGAAGAAGCTGTGAAGGTTGGCCTACGAATTAATCATGAAAAAACTGAGTACCTTCATATGAAGAGATACGAATCTTCGTGTTTCTGTATCTCTTGAAGAGATACAGAAACACGAAGGTTCGTAGGAAAGACCTCATGGTCGGACATATCTCCTACAAGGGGGTGGACAGATTTAAGTATCTTGGATGCATTGTTACTGATACCAACCAGAGGGAAGACGAGATACAGGTCCGGATCCAGAGCGCTCTTCGTTGCGCGGCTGCCCTACACAAAGTGTTAGTGTCCAAGCTAATGAACAGAAAGACGAAACTTCGCATATACAAAACCATTATAAGGCCAATATTAACATACGGTTGCGAAGCTTGGACACTAACACAAAAAGAAGAACAGGCACTGCTGGTGGCTGAGCGAAAAATCTATCGCAAAATACTGGGACCCATTCGCAGAGAGGATGGAACTTGGAGGCTCCGTAAGAACCAGGAAATCGAAGATCTGGTGTCCGAGCCAAACATCATTGGGGAAACAAAAGCCGCTAGACTCCGATGGCTCGGACACGTAGTTTGTATGGGTGAAGATCGTGCCGTCTGGAGAGCATACTCTGGCCAGCCAACTTGTAGAAGACCACCTGGGCGTCCTAGGCACCGCTGGAAAGGCGAGGTGCTGAAGGACCTCACCGCGCTGGGCGTCGTTGACTGGACAGAGACGGCTGTGAACAGAGAAGCCTGGCGATCTTTGGTGTCGGAGGCCAAGATCCACTTTGGGTCGCTGCGCCACTGCAGTAAGTAAGTAAGTTTAAGCCTAAACACTAGAAGTGTTCAAAATTTGGAGCTTGTGGGACTGCTAGAAGTACCTTAGATATATGATGATCGTGATCAGTCAATTTTGACTTGCAATCATTCTTAAAGTATTGAATTACTCTTGGTCACAGAAATTTCAGCCTTCTAGCTGTATCGACAACATAATTAGAAGGAGTCGGCCGTGCCTTTGTGCTCGACTTGGCGGGGGCACTATCGTGCCCCCAGATACTAGCGATTCCCGAACTTTTCTGAGGACTGAGCCCCAAAATTAAAAAAAAAATGAATTATATGTGCTAGGCAGATTAACACTTTCCGTACCACACTTCGCTACGCGCTACGCTCGTAGGCGATCCTAGCGTTTTCCTCGTATGTAGCGGAAAGCGCCTACGAACAGAGAGCCCGCTTAGCGGGTTCCTGGTCGTGATAGTGTTAAAGAACTGGTTTTTGATTTTTTTCTCAGTATCAAAAGTATTCTAGCGGAGCCCCCACAGAGGCTTTGAGGAAGACTAGGGTTCCGCGGAGCACCCTTGAGCACCGCGGAGCACCGGCTGGTCTATACAAAGCAGGCAGTTCATTCGGCCTGTCGCTCACGTCAAACCTACCATCGAGCATTAGGGCAAAACGCTCACAATTAGCAAATCCAGTTTCGTTTGAAATCTACGAACTCCACGCTTCTTTAACTTTAATACCTACCACCCCACCTAGGACTACTTTCATCGAACAGTTACCGATGTCAGTACCAACTAGGTATTGTTTGCCAGTTAAACATTTACCTCTTATCTAATCGAGCTGCCGATAGCTTGCGACCCGATTACTGCCTGTACGCGATAACTTCTCTCACCTGTTCTATTTGACGCCAGCATTTATCTAGGTATTTGTCACGTTAGTTACCTGGAAATAATGATTCAGTATCAACTTGCTCTCATCAGGTGAAATAAATTCAAGAATCCTAATACATACCTATTTAGGTACTTACATCGTTTATTCGTCTAAAATCTTAGGTTCTCTAATAACATGATCATTGATCATAGAAAATGAAATACAAAACAACAATAAAAATAATGCGAAATAGAATATAAAAATATGTTACCGGTTATATTCGTGTAACGTCGCCTAAATCGAACTAGTATCAAATTATTATTATTATTATTATACAGGATTGCTCTCCAGAATAAAGCAATGTATGTGAGACTCATATTCGTATAAATTTTTTCTAGTTTTAGGTACAAAATCTGATTGAAATAAAACCGTTTAATATAAAACTTTTTTACGTTCTTTTATTTTTAAGTTTTTAGTACTTGTAATTTGTGTACTTGTAATCAGCCCTATTGACCGCAGTACGTGGTGGGAAAACTATATGCGATGACAGCTCACGTGGTATTATATCAATTGTAATGTGACCTTTCGTGGGTATATCGTTTCGTTGGAGATCAATATAACTTGTAAATGCCTCTACCTAAACCTAGAGCACTTTTTTTAAATTGACACATTCTCCAACCGGTCAGTTATGGCAGGCAGTAACCTAGCATCATCACAACTGAGGAGTTGAGGGCCAGTTATGAAACGTAAATGCTTCTACCTAAAACTAGAGCACTATTGTTAAATTGACACATTCTGCAACCGGTCAGTTATGGCAGGCTGTAACCTTGCATCATCACGACTGAGGAGTTGGAGGTCAATATGAAACGTAAATGGCTTTATCTAAAACTAGAGCACTATTTTTAAATTCACACATTCTCCAACCGGTCAGTTATAGCTGGCTGTAACCTTACATCATCACGACTGAGGAGTTGGAGATCAACATAAAACGTAAATGCCTCTACCTAAAACTAGAGCACTATTTTTAAATGCACATATTCTCCAACCTGTCCGTTTTAGCAGACTGTAACCTTGCATCATCACGACTGAGGAGTTGTAGGTCAATATGAAACGAAAATGCCTCTACCTAAAACTAAGTTATGGCAGGCAATAACCTTGCATCATTACTACTGAGGGGTTGGAGGTCAATATGAAACGTAAATGCCTCTACATAAATCTAAATCTAAAGCACTATTTTAAAATTGACACATTCTCCAACCGGTCAGTTATGGCTGGCAGTAACTATGCAGCATCAGAACTGAAGAGTTGGAGGACAATACTAAGGAGTTGTTTCTTAGCAACAATAATATACTTAGTCAGATCATAAAAGTTCTGTCACAAGAGTTTTTACTGATAAAATATAATACAAAGCTTTTATTTAAAAAAAATGAAGACATGATTAGGAAGCTTATTTCATACCTTAAAAGCAAGATCGCGTATTTTATAGATCCTTGTAAACTTGAAGATTGTTAATATTGTCTTCTATTGCCGCGATGATAATTCATTACAGTTGCAGGGGCGTAGTGATGTAAAACGGCGCCCAGGGCACGCATCCAAAATGCGCCCTTTCGTTATTCCTTTTATAGGATTTTCTACAAATTGACTGTATGTAATAGCCAGGAACAAATTTCATAACCAATCACGTCCCCGTCCTAAGCGAACGAACTTGTGAAGTGTGTTAAGGCCGATGTAAAATGAAGCCCCGTGAAAGTCAGCTGTCGCTCCGTTGGTGGGTGAGGAACGGAACCCATTTAATCACTTAAAAAATTGTCGTCGCATCCCGATGGAACATTTGTCAGTTTATATGCTATCATAAAAATGAAAAATTGTCAACCAGCTGTATCGAGGTGGAAAGACCTTGAACGCCGTATGTTCACGTGACCAGCTGATGGTATTTTCACCACGATACAGTCGGTTGATGATTTTTAGGGTTCCGTACTAAAATGGTAAAAAAGAACCTGTCCATCCGTGTGTCTGTCTATCTGTCACAAATTAAATTTGCTCATAAGCTACGGGACCGGTTTAGCAAAAATGTTGTACACATATTTAATCAATATCCCCGGGTGTACGTTAATAAATTAGGTTTATATATGGAGCCACTTTTGAGTGGTTAATTAGAATAAACGAATAAAGAGTTTTTCAAAATATACCGTGTAATTTATCAGATGAAAGCACTTATTACCAGAATAACAAAAATATTTATTATGGCGTAAACTTTTGGGTAAAAAAAAATTGTTCTTTATTCTTAATTAATAATAATAATTGTTTAATTGTTCTTTAGAATTACAGAAAAAATTATATGAAGTCTACTGTGGTGGTTCTTTTTTAACATTTTTTTTTATGTTTTGTGGGGCACCCTCTCAGTATATTATTTGGCCTTAAAGATGCTGGCTGTTTTTTTTTTCAATGTTTTATACAAGTTTTAGAGGTCGACCGCTTAGAAAAATATATATATATTGTAATTCTCCTATTAAGAGTTTAGAAAAACTGTTTTTAGTTTTATTTAGTGCTAGCAGACGTAATAGCCTCTGTCTTTGTAAAGTATGATGATAAAAAGTATGTCATTAGTGTCATTACTGTAGATTTTTTATTCGGATTTTATGTGGCACGTTTCCAAGGAATTTCTGCAATTAATTTTTCCTCAGAACAGTTAAAAATTACTAATGTCATTTATTGACATACAGTCGTGGCCAGATAATTAAGAACAAGATTATTTTTGCCATACAACTGCATACAAATATGACATTTTAAATTTGATAAAAATATAAATTTTGCTTATGCTATTTATATTTTAAAAAATACTGACGTATCCGTGTTTAAACAAGACTTAATATGGGCCATAAACATCTTCCATAAAATTTGAACTTTAAAAAATACAGACGGTCAAATCAACACTTTTTATAAGTTCATACTATAATTAGGAATGATGTATGAAAATCGTTCCTAATTACAAAAAGTATTGATTTGACCGTCTGTATTTTTTAAAGTTCAAATTTTATGGAAGATGTTTATGGCCCATATTAAGTCTTGTTTAAACACGGATACGTCAGTATTTTTTAAAATATAAATAGCATAAGCAAAATTTATATTTTATCAAATTTAAAATGTCATATTTGTATGCAGTTGTATGGCAAAAATAATATTGTTCTTAATTATCTGGCCACGACTGTATGTCAAAAGCAGACGCTAGTAAAACAAAAGTTAACGCAAACATTTTTTTAAATCTTAATCGATGAACGACAAATTTTCGCAAGCGGTAGTGACCTCTAAAACTTGTGTAATAATACTGAAAAACAAAATACATCCATCATCTTTAATCTTAAATAATCATGACATTACCAAAACTACGACAATCGCGGATGGATTGTAATTAAGAATATTGAGATCATGGATGTACAATATTTTACTGTTTCTTTCACGAATAGGCTTAGCGTTCAACAATACCTAATTAATGTAAAAAATTCAATTATTATAGTTAAAAAGAAAATAAAAATATAGACAACATTTACTTATTTTAAATGTACTTAATTAGGCTCCTTGTGTTCTAACTACAAAAAAAGTTTATTAAAACTTTAACACATTTTTTCATGCCTCAAATAACATAAATGGCCTTAAAACATATTTCTTCCATAAAATTTTTGTAAGAGCCGTTTCAACTCGCGAAGCAAGACGCCTGGTCTATTTTCACATTTTAGACGTTTCTGTGGTAGATAGTAGATTCCTCAGAGATATTGGAAATTTGAATGTCACGGGAAATATAATTGATTGATGTCTTAAAAAATGTATGTAGGTACTTATGTATGTAAAAGTATACATGTTGCTATTTTTTGATAGATGTGTCATTTTAAGCCCAACCAACATTACTCACGAAATTAATCGCATACATTTTAGTTTCATTTCACAAGATAATAAGAATCAAAGTTTTACGTCTAAATATTTAGGTTTACATATTTTGCTAATTGTGTAATGTAATGCAAAGTAGTTATTATACATTACTTCGCAGTATATTCAGGAATAAGTGTATTTATAAGAATGAAATCAATGAAATTATTTAAATAATTCCTTTTTTGCCTTGTTTGCCGATTTGGATTGAATTATTTTTTAATAGGTAGTTAGAAAACTTGGTTTCTTGCGCCCCCCTCTTGATTGCGCCCAGGGCACTTGCCCTGGCTGCCCCACTACTCACTACGCCACTGTACAGTTGTTACAATTAAATGGATTAATCGCGTGTTAGCACTAATTTTTAAAATCTCCAAACGTTTCGTAGATTGTTGTCAGACTCCAATACAAGACGCCAATGACTTATGAAAATTATACTTCACAAATGTTGGTGAAGATCATTGTTGTGGTTGTCCAGCAGATACAAATGGTTATTTTTATGAAAGTAAGCACAGAATATTGTTTCTCACCAGACTAAACATGGCTAGTTTTTATTAATTAATAAAGCCCGCCAGCTTGAACATGTCATGCTCGCTTAAAAGGCTCTGCTTATGGGGGCGTCGTTGATCGGGTCGCCACTTTCCCGAAGAAAGGTTGAGGGAGGCGATGGCTGAGATATGCGTCATACTCGTGAACGGGTGCTGTTTGTGGAGACAGTTCTGTTTAGGCAAACTGGGGCAACACATTTACGTAACTTTTTATTGTTCATATTTAATTTTAATTTAATTGGCTTTAGACACAACATTCGGTGCTTGATTATCCATATTTTTTATTATTATATAGAATATATAGATCAAGACACTTGGAGACCTTATACATCTCTAAGGATAATTTAGAAATAATATGTTTATTGTATACTAGAATCACTTACTTTTTTTTATTTAAATTCAAAATTATTTTGTTTCTAACTGTTGATGATGGATTATTATAATTTGGAAATTTATTTAGAAGACACAGTTCAGGTAAGAAAGTATATCAAACTTGTATGTAATTCATTTTCAATAGTCAGATTTGGACTCATCTTTTTTCTTTGGTATTTTTCTTAAACTATAACCTATTGTTGGTTAATCTAACCTTGGTTTGATATGTTTTCTGTTAGAACAACGCACTTATATGTATTGTTTAGTTTTGATGTACTGTTGTTTTGAAAAAATAAGTCCCGCCGAGTTTCTTGCCGGACATAATTCTTCTCGGGTCAGACGTGTAGGGTTAGAACCGGTGTAGTTTGATTTTTTTTTTCTCACTTTTACTTTGACGTGTAAAAGTGCCCTTGTGGCCTACTTACTGAATAAATGTTTGAGTTTGAGTTTGAGTTTGAGTTTGTAAAAGATTAAGGCATATTTCGAAACCCATATTTAGTTAATTTACGAGTATTTGCTTCAGCTTCAGTGTGTTGACGATGAGGGACCTTCTTGTTCCTTTAGCCATCAACACAGTGAATCCTCCTTTTTGTAAAGGGTCAGCAACGCGCATGTGACTCCTTTGAAGTTGCATAGGTTACGGTAGCTGCTTACCTTCAGGCGGGCCGTATGCTTGTTTGCCACCGTCGTGGTATTATTAAAGCTATTTTCCTCCTGAACCTTAACGATTTTTTTAGTTTGGACCAAAAAGCGAAAATTTTGCTGCCATACATCATGTAATAAAATGAAGGTAAAAGGTCGAGCTAAAATAGTATGCAAGACTGAAGCCTCTTAAAAAATTAGGGTCTAAAATCGACTTGAACAGGGCGCGTGTTTTTGATTTAGTTTTTATTGCGAGGAATCGTGATTGAAATACGAAGAAGTAAATACTTAGTCGGTTCATAAGTTCTGTCACTAGGGTTTGGACTGGTAAAATAGGAACTGTTAGAGGTTGCTTACTATTTCAATATATGGTTAAAAAGCTTATTTCACACTGATTAATTTACGATATTATTTAAGGCAAATAGTTGTGGCAGTTTTACACAATTCCCTTTAACATTCGAAAAAGCGCAATAAAAAACCACGTCAAAAACACGCGCCCTGTTCGAGATGGTTTTGACCATAATTATTTTTATTCAATTTTAAGAGGCTTTAGTCTTGCATAATGCATTAGATTGATCTTTTACCTTCATTTTAATATATAATTAACATGGCTCTGACTAACATGAAGGCTAGTATACACAATTTTGGATGACTACCTTGATGTATGGCATCAAAATCATCGTGTTTTGCTCAAAACTGAAAAATACGTTGAGGTTCATGAGAAGAATAGCTGAAGCACAGACTTGTAAGTCAACTAAATATTGGGTTTCAAATATGCCTTAATCATCTACTTACATAAAAATAACAATTTGTAACTCTGGACAACTATAACAATGATCTTAACCAACTTTTGTGAAGTACAATTTTCATAAATCATCGGCGTGTTTGGGTCTGACAACAATCTTCAAGTTTACAAGGATCTATAAAATACGCTATCTTGATTATAAGTTAACCATATTATATTTTAATCTGTATGAAATAAGCTTTCTAATCAGGTCTACATTTTTTTAATAAAAGCTTTGTATTATATTTTATCACTTAAAACCCTTGTGACAGAACTTAGGGACCGACTAGGTAAGTAAGGTAAATAAATAATTATGTTTCCAACTTATTAAATACCTCAGGTACTTGCATATCACTTATTTTCTAGTGACAAGTACCCACCCTAATCCAGTGGCAGTTCCGAAGGAGGAGCCATTCGGAGAATCTAATCAAAGCCTGATTATTTTCAGTTTAGTCATCACGTATTTTATACACGTCTTTAGTAGGTATTTTTTTATACCTACCTACCTACGTCATACTACTTGACACGCGAATGAACATTAATGATGCAATGTGGAAAAATAAATACACAAAATCCTTTTTTTAAACATGGATTTAGTGCGTAATAGAAAAGGTTTCCCATATTGTTTTGCACAAGGCAGCGGCATTCAGATTTTAAAAATATGTAATGATTTTACTTAAGTGCACTTCGTATTTAATTATATTAAAAACAAATGCATGCCGCTCTACTTTTTCGCAAAACACCAGCCCTACACAAAAAGTATTATATAAACTACACCAAAACGAAAATAAAAATCATAACGCTGAAATATTTGCGTACATACTTTTAACAGGAAAATAAAGTGTTTACATATATTTATATAAATAAATACAAAAACTTATCTACTGTCGCCAACATTTTGTTTGCCAACGGAGCAGTAAGCTGGGTGACGGCACGGCAAATGTCTCACAAAGAGCTAATCTAACGCCTCCGCCCGAAACGCCAGCACAATGCGATGTCGTCGTTATTAAATAAATAATAACACCGGCACAAAAGCTCGAGTCGCCGGTAGTCACAATGAGCAAACAAACTGAAATAATTTCGATAAATTCTTCAAACGCCTTCGATTGTGCGGTGTAAAAGGCCCAATCGGTCCAATAGTGTGAATCGCGGGTTAAGCCGATTAGCGTTCACAAATACAGCCTTTGGGGTGCTGACGTCGACACACGTGGGACGTTGTTTGTTCTCACTCCTCGTCTGTGTGTAATACATGGCTATTCAAGTGAATACTACTTAAGGAGCATTTCAATTCCTTACTGTCAGGGCTGACGTCTCAAACACTTAAGCAAGTGCTGCTGTATTAGGTAACACAATATGTCTGCTACATATGCTATAAAATAAGTGTACATTTAGACGCAATAATTCAGTCCTAAAAACAATAGTTATATTGAAAATACATAATTTTATGAATTCCATAGTCATCACTCATCAACACGTACAGTCGAGGTCAAAAATACCTTTACATTTAAATAAGTTTACACATTGCATGACAAAAACATGCTTACAACTCACATGACAGATTCTGCTTTTCAGTTAATGTTCCAAATTTCAGTTTACAATCTGTCTTCCATAAAAACATTTACAAAAATTGTGTCATAACATAACAGATTGATAAATATGTTTACAGATTTGAATGGTCCGTTCTTAATTTGAATAATTACCAATTTTCTATTTAATTCACAATAGCCGATGTAGTGAAATTAAAAACGTTCAATACAATTCTAAATATATTAACTACAAGCGACCCGCCCGGCTTCGCACGGGATAAAAAATGTTTATTGTGGGTTTTCCCTAAGAGATAGACATATACCATCGAGGATTTTTTTTAGGTGTACAATACTGTAGTACATTATTTTATTCTATCTCGTAGGGTTCCGCCAGCGTTTGCAATGTAAGCGCAAAAAAAGTGTTTATTCTCGACATCACATTAGAAACCTCTAAAATTATCGGTGTTTCTCTACTTATGTATTATACGTATAAACCTTCCTCTTGAATCACTCTATCTATTAAAAAACCGGCCAAGAGCGTGTCGGGCCACGCTCAGTGTAGGGTTCCGTAGTTTTCCGTCCGTCACAGTAAGTTTCCCCACTTAAGAGTTAAAAAAACTTAGTTCAGAAATTATTTTGTAATTTTTTCAAAACTTTATTTGAAAGCACGTCATTTCATTGTGATTTTGTAGAAATTAGAGGTACAATAAACACCTGCTTATACGGTTAAATTACAAACTTAGTTCAGAAATTATTTTGTAATTTTTTTTTCAAAAACTATTCAACCTATCAAGTTCAAAATAATTTTCCTAGAAAGTTTTTATAAAGTTCTACTTTTGAGATTTTTTTCATATTTTTAAAACTTATGGTTCAAAAGTTAGAGGGGGGGGGGGGGCACATTTTTTTTACTTCTGGAGCGATTATTTCCGAAAATATTTACATTATCAAAAAATGATTTTACTAAACCCCTATTCATTTTTAAATACCTATCCAACAATATATCACACGTTAGGGTTGAAATGAAAACAAAAAAATAATCACTCCCCACTTTACGTATAGGGGAGGTACCCTAATAAAACGTTTTTTTCCACTTTTTATTTTACCACTTTGTCGGCGTGATTGATATACATATTAGTACCAAATTTCAGCTTTCTTAGTGCTAACGGTCACTGAGATTATCCGCGGACGGACGAACGGACGGACAGACATGGCGAAACTATAAGGGTTCCTAGTTGACTACGGAACCCTAAAAACCGCATCAAAATCCTTTGCGTAGTTTTAAAGATCTAAGCATACATAGGGACAGACAGCGGAAAGCGACTTTGTTTTATACTATATAGTGATGTCGTTCGTATGGTCAGCGTTAAAATCCATGAGATTTTCTTCGGCCTCAGCTATTTCATCCCAAGCATCAATAGGCATTCCCAATTGAAATAAGCACGCTCAAGAGCGTTGCGTTGAGCGAACAACAAGTTGTTAGAGAAATATATAAATGAAACTTCACTAAGATTTTTGCCTTCATAAATATAGGAACATCATATACTTCAGTGTTTGGACACCCGCCTAATATACAAGAACTCAACTCGGGTGTTCTCCGAAGTGACATCACTGAGTCAGGAATTTCAGCACTCAGAAATATTTTTTGTCACAGAATTTATTTTTATTACAATCCCAAATTGAAACTGACTGACGTGCAAAATGGTTCATTGACATATAAAAAGATCGAATGAAGTGGTCAGTCAGACGCTAACCACCATAAATTTAATACAACATAAGCACCAATAAAAATAAACGAGAATGCTTTTATATTGATTTTTTTAGCATGATCGCAATACATCTTACCACTGTGGTCCGTCACTTTAGGGGTTCATGGCATGATAGGCACGACATCTCATGACCACTTTATGGGTCTTTGGCGTTCAAAGGGTTTTAAGGAACTCTTACATAATTTGAGATGTGTAGAATATGATATAAAGAACCCGTCCAATGACTACAAAGGATTTCTTGTCGACATACTATATAATGTATGTAAAAACATAAAACCAAACAAATACAGCTAATAAAAAATAGTACTATTTTTAACTCCCTTAATAAACAATAAAATATAAAGCCGAAAGTTAGTAAAGTTTAGTTAGCGTTAATAAATAATTAAGCTCCCTTTATAAAGCCGAAATTTATATTTATAACGATTTAATGTCATTATTAAAATTAAAAACGGGCTAATCAAATCTGTAAAGATATTTATGTAGCAATAGGTGTAAGTAAACGAAAAGTAAGCTTAAACGTAAAGTTTTTAATGCCACTGCAAATGTAAACATATTTACGGAACATTGACAGGAAATCTTATTCTGTAACATGCAATGTAAACATATTATGTCACAATTTGTGACAATGTTTCTATGGAAGACAGATTGTAAACTGAGCTTTGGTGCATTACGTGAAAAGATGAATCTGTCATGTGTGTTGTAGGCATGTTTTTGTCATGTAGTGTGTAAACTTATTTAAATGTAAAGGTATTTTTGTAACACTCAACTGTAAAGGTATTTTTGACCTCGACTGTACAAGATTCTTGCTTATCTCTATCGAGCCAGTAATGGTGCGCATGTCTCTATTAATAAGTGGCTATGAACTATGACGTAGCCCTTTATAGCCGCAACCTGGACATAAAATATCATTTGCAAAACCTATAGATACAAGGATAAGCATCAAACAAACTTCAACCCTTAGCAATTATCATAGAGTTTACTTTCCTTCGGAGGATGTTAAAGGAAAGGAAGTTGGTAGTTTGTTCGAAGTCGGAGTTCTGATTGTGGGGTGTATTGATTTTCGTGACATTAACTGTGCGACTTCGAACCCTGTTGCTTATTGATTAACGTTGGTTTTAGTTTGAGGGATGGATCAGTAGCGAACATATGAAACACAATATTGTTGATGTAAGCGCAATATCTGTATGATGGACGGCCGTATCGCGCCGGGGCCGGTCAGCGCGCCCAGTCGACTTGAAACGTGATAACGATGGAAGAATGGCACTTTTGCCACCTGAAATGCTTATCGGTTACTAAGTTTAAAAGTCTCAACATAAATCATATTCCCATGTACTACTTTTGTATAATCAAATAAATCCAGACATTTAATATGAATTTCAGAGTCAATTATTGAATAAAGTACTATACTTTCAAAATAGACAAAATAATCTCATTAAATGAGATTCCTTTCATTTATTGAGTGTTTCTTTCGTTTCTCGAATGGTTAGTTTATGGTATTATATGTTAAATTTCCTACATATAGTCAGTAACCGTTACTAGATGAATGCTACTAGAAATAAGTGTAATAACATTCGGACCAAAAATGAGTAGCACTGGTGCTTAAATACTTACGCTGTAATCTAGCTCAATTGGTTGCCTTGGTTAGCCAATTGAGCGAGGTTACAGAATGATTTACTTTTAAATTCACTACATATGTATTTACAATATTACTCGCTTGGCGTAAAGTTCAAACGACCGCACATCCTGAACTAATCCGCTGAGTAAATCAAAGTCATCAAATAATTTACTAGGATCTGAAGAACATCGTTAGAGCTCAACCGACACGCGTCAGCCATTCTGCGGCTCCGCGCCCTCTGCGATTTATGCACTCTTAATAAACACGTTGTACTACACCATTTAGATATTAAGTATATGATAACCCTTATATCGTCACGAAAAAGGACTATAATCGCTTGAGTCAAGTGCATTGTTTTCATGGTTTCCGTGCGCCAAACGAATATTAATAACAGTCCCGCGATCTAACGTTTTCATTTGCGTTGTCGGCTGTCGTCGCGTCGTTTAGGACTTTAAGGATTAGTCTACCTTTGAATAAATTTTCCTTCCCTCTTGGAGCCTAAATTATGACATTTATCTGATGATGAAAATCACAAAGCAAGCCATACAATTTACCTACCATACCTAGGTTTGCACGACGGTTCTGGAATGTATGGAAGATCCATCGGATAACTCCATACATTTTGGATCCGGATTGTAAACACCAACCGAAAAAAAAAATCTTACGAATGTAAGGTTTTTGTATAAAACATAATTTAGAATTAGCTTCTTAACTAGAAGAAACAAATTTTGTTTCTTCTCTCAGCACCAAGAACAAAAATCCACTAGTTAGGCAGACTCTCTGTGTGTAGCGGTTTTCCGCTACAAAGCGGGAACATGCTGGAATCGGCTACGAGCGTAGCGCGTACTCCGGTACCTGTCTATAAGTGTTAAGTAAGTTCGTTGTACAGTCGAGGACAAAGAGATGTATACACTTTTGGACCTTATTGCGTTGTAATAAGGTCCAAAAGTGTATACATCTCTTTGTCCTCGACTGTACATATCACCTAGTGTGTTAAAAGTTCAAAGCGGTCATTGAATATAGTTGGAGTTGTTTTAGCTTACGAATATCCTGAAACATTTTGTTTAGAGATACAATAGGTATTATCAGTGTACTGTGTACTTTATTTATAGGTAGCGTAACTATCCATCGCGAATTTCTCCGCGTTAAGCGTTCGCGATCGTTTAGTTTTTCTATTTGTATCGCTCGCCCATTTTTCACGTGCCAACGACAACGCACAGACATAAAGGTTTACGACAGGCCGTCATATTTATGGCGCGGGTATTGTGATATATTTTTTGTTGTGCGCATTAGGTTTTATCTTGCTTTCCGCTAAATCAAGTAGCTACTGGCCGGTGTCAGGAGATGCCCTCGCGTATATCATCGCGCGGATGCGACCGTTTTGGGGTTAGGTCGTGATCCCGTGGGCCGATCGTCTTTTGTTTAGAGATGTTTCAATATTGTTTTAATGCAATTATGATTAGGATTTTATTAATATTAAAGAAAATATAAATTGAACCAAAGGTGCTTATTTTTAATTGAAATATTCTTCGAAAAATCTTCAAAGTAGCATATTTGTTATTTATTGTAGGTATGGTAAAGAGTATAAAGACTTTATTATTTTAACAATTGTTTTACTTAAGAGCGCACTGCCTAACGCAAGAGCGTTCTATATATTGCTCATAAATTAGGAATGCACTTTTTATAATTAATCAGTTTTCACCCGAGACTAAGAATCCAAACAATATATCTAAATAAATCTACTAGACAAGCAACTAAGGCAAAGTTAGTAAAACACCCCTGACAATCTCCCGCGGTGACGACCGTTATCCCAGCCCTTGTCCAAAATAATACACTTCTATCAAAGCAGTAAAAAAACTCCAATAAAAAAATATGAACTGAGCAGACTGCAAACGGATTACTATCGATATCGGCTGTCTGTGGCACTCCGAATAGCTGGGTGTTCTAGTTCGGACAGTCAGTTCGATTAAGACGTCTCGCGCCCTTTTTTTCGTAAAAAAGGGAAAATGAATAGTGCGGGGCGGAAATATTACCTAGTAACGGCATTTCCGCACGATAAATCGCCGTCCAATCTAAGGAAACTGTACCGGCCCTTTGTATTAATGCTACACTTTATTTTATTAAGCTTTTTATCGGATGCATTGTTGTTATTATATTTATTGAAGCCGACCCCATATTCAGATATTTCAAAAAGGGCTTTTGCTTTTTTGCAAGTGGATCTCATAGTTGATTGTCTTTTTGACCATTTTAAAGGACGATCTGAACACCTTACTTTTTTTCTTACTGCTTATTTGAAGAGATTTATAATGTTCATTATAATTATTCCTACTTGCAATTAAACAAAAAAAAACAAGTGAACCAATGACTTGCCTACATGCCTACGTGTTAGACAGCATACTCTTAGAAAATCTGCAGGTGAAGGTTCGTAGAAATTTTTAGGCTAGTGATACATTAAAATGAACAATATCGTCCCGTCAATCCCTTGATATTGACAGTGTGAGCTACTCGTATAATTTGAATCGGAAAAACCAATGAAAGACGCACCGCGGGTACCCGTCACCGGTATCTACAGGGGAGCTAAATCAGTAAATCGATACACGCGCTCGTTGCCCGCTCTAAAACTTACATTGACGCTGGTCACTTTGTAAGTTTCATGATTGAAATGGGTTTGCGTGGTTAGGGCAGGTGATAAGAAAAAGTTTTGTTGACTTGCCACTACTTGCTGAGTTTCAGGTAGGTAGGTATCTGGTAGGTTTCAGGTATAGGTAAGTCTCTGATAAAATAATTGTACTAGGCCGCAAAAAACTAATGGTCATTTGTATGAAATAAATTGTATTATTTAACCGTTGTGACTTAAATGTAAATTGTAAATGGAGTAATGAGCTTATTAAGATAGATCTAATAACTTACGTACTGGATAAATTTTGACTGCCTCCTAACCTAGTTGGTAGTGGCTCAGCCTATGAAGCAGGAAGTCCCGGGTTCGAATCCTGGTCAGGGCATTTATTTGTGTGTTTATCACGGATATTTGTACCTGAGTTATGGATGTTTTCTATGTATTTAAGTATTTATCTATATCTATTTGTTATATATATCGTCGTCTAGTACCCACAACACAAGCCTTATTGAGCTTACCGTGGGACTAGGTCGATTTGTGTAAGAATATCCTATAATACTATAATATTTATTTATTATAATTAAATGAATAAAGGTGCGACCACACCGCTGCTTAAAATACGGCGACGTTACGGAATCGCAGTGACGCATCGTATCCGTACCGTTTTTATCGCATGCCCTCCACACCGCTGCTTAAAATACGGCGACGTTACGGAATCGCAGTGACGCATCCTATCCGTACCGTTTTTATCGCATGCCCTCCACACCGCTGCTCGAAATACGCAGACGCAACGTGTATGCCGTGACGTGCCCCATACTAAATATTTTGACGCAGCTCAATGTCTGCGTATTTCAAGCAGCGGTGTGGAGAGCATGCCTTAAAATCGTGACGTTTACGGCACGTCATTGCGATTCCGTACCGTCAGCGTATTTTGAGCAGCGGTGTGGAGGGCATGCGATTAAAACGGTACGAATACGATGCGTCACTGCGATTCCGTAGCGTTACCGTATTTTAAGCAGCGGTGTGGTCGCACCTTTATAAGTATATAGGCTGCGTCTAGGTTTTTTTAAGATTTCTCAACTAAATACTTTAATAACTACATAGTTCACCTTTATTGTATAGTTCGTATGCAAGAATAGTTAACTACCTCTGCAGCTGACCGATTAACTACCTTCGTGGCACGACAATTTTAAGCAGCTGATATCATTATTACATTTCGGCCAGATTTATTTCTCTATTACAATTATTGAAAGATGTATGGCGTCTATTTCTAATTCATTTGCTGTTACAATATTTCTTCGCAGTCGTATCACCCACCGGAAGTGGCAAATTGATTGGCCCGATATAATGGCAATATGGAGCCAATTCCGGTTGGCACAGTGGCGCCCCGCTGCTTGTTGTGAAAAAGACGTCATACCCTTGGACTAATGAGTGACGACTCACTTCGACCACCTTCATGCCTATTGTGGTCTATACCACCAGCGCTGTTAAAATTTATTGCGGTTACTTAATGAAAATTATTATAGTGTCACTTCAGCACACGTGGCTACAGAAAAAGTGCAGTCGACAGCTGCACGATGCAAGTTACTACACATCTACCTATATGTAGTCTGTAGGCATAGTGCGAATGAAACTATAGTGCAAAGGTGTCATGGCACATGCGATCTTCCGGATGCGTGCTCACTCGTACTACCTACCGGCTACCATACCACGGATAAGGCATTACCATAGATAGCCCTTCCTACCTGCCTTCTTTGTTCTAAGGACATTATTTACATATACAAAGACATGTAATTTGCTGGCACTAACCAAATACATTTTGCTGACAATTGGAGTTTTGAGTTGATTTTTAAGCGTGATAATAAAACTGCAAATCGAACTGTCAGAAATATTTGGTGCGTAGTCCTGAGTCCTGAGATAAGCAGTTAATTAAAACTTGGGACTGTAACAATAATGTGAATTTGTTCCACCCACCGAACAAATATTAATGTATTTGGCGCAACATACACTTGGGCGGAATTCCGGTCTGAATTCAGACGGCATAGACAACAATCAGCCGGAAAACGGAAATTTGTCTATGCTGACTGCTGATTGGATTTTTTTATGGAGCCCATAGACTAAAATCAGCCGGAAGGTGGATTTTTCCGCCGGTCGGTTGGTCGGATGGTATGGAGTTGACTATTGCTAATGCTTAATGTATTTTCTATCGTTTCACCTGCTTTCTGAAATTTTGAGTACAAAAAACCTCTACTTAACTTCACAAAATCTATAAAAATAACTTCTTGCTTCGCGTTTTCAGAGATCGGTTTTTTAAAGTTTTATCTTCTACGACCTGTCTTAGATATCCTAGACCCTATCGATCTGTCTACCTGTTCAGTCAGATCGCTCTAAATTACTAAGACAGCTTCGAAGTGACTTTTGAACTAATCGGAGCACGCTATTTAAGCTAATAGTCCATTGATACAAGCTTCCTGGCCACCGCGGCGCGTGAGTCAGCGTGTGCTAATGGTCATCGCCGGGACATGATTAATCACCCTTATCGCGCTGATGGCTCTATGATGAGCACACCCAGATTTAATACAGGTAGTGGACGATGAAGGGTTATGTTAGCGATGTTTTGGAAAGAAAGGGGAGTAGGTAATGATCACTTGGGAAGGTAATAAGTACAAGAATTAATATTGATCCCCAGCGAAAACAAATACAAGTTGACAATATAGTTTTTTCTATATAGAACAATTTCATGAGTGGTTCTTTATAGACCGTAAGCCAGCAAAGTTGATGACCAATCGCGTCCCGTTGATTAAGGGCGACGTGTGATGGAGCCTCGTGAGTATATAGTATTAGTATATATTCCCGCTCACAATGTTATAGAGCCATAAAATATGACCTCTTTACTGAGACTGAGAGAGACGTGTAGCTAACTCGTATTTCACATTGTAACCAATACACATGTACACTTAATCGAGTAGGCATATTTAGATACGTACTTTTCTTATTTTGAAATAATAAAAATAGGTAAGTGTAAACGATTAAGTCCCGTTTTTATTCAAATAATAAATGTAGATCAAAAGTTCACGTTTAGGAGTATGAGTACGTTGACAAACACTTGTTTATTTATTATTTATTTAATTTTATATTCAAGTATAAGTACAACCAAACATGCATGTGACTTATTTTGTAACTAATTAGATCTTAATTCTCTTATCTTAGTTACTGGCACCACTAGTAGGACTGGGACTACACATTAAATATTTTATTAAACTCTACTCAGTTGCTCGAAGCTCATTAATCTCACACCATCAGCATCGCTCTACATGCATTCACTCAAATCATTTAATCAATCCGGATTTGAATAGCTGTTTCGACAGCACTAGGGCGCTAATGACCGACTATAGAATTTAATTTGTATATCAAACTGGCCGTTAAGTATTTTAAGGTAGGTACAAAAGTCTTTGGTGCTGCTACCGTATTTTAAACTATGAATACGGGTTTTGAAAAAAACTATGTAAGAAAAAAATACTTATAACATTGCTACCTCCTTTGGTGTAAAAGTTAAATTAACCACTTTTTAAAAGTGTAAACCAACCAATATACGTGTAACGTGTAATTAGATGTAAACCAATATACGTTTATAAGTACATTTTTTTTTACAGTCGACGTCAAAGATATATTTACAATTGAAAATTACAAAAATATTTTTACATTTAAATAAGTTGGCATATAATGTGACATATACTTATTTATGTGATATATTACAGTTTTATATTTTCACTCAATGTACCTAAAATATGTTTACACTACTAAATACTTCATCCGTGGTAGTTGCCACATTTTCTGAATAATATTCATTTACATGACAAGTTACAGAACAATATTTACACTCAATGTGCCAATTAAAATTGGATATGAAGCTCCATTTTAGTGTTAACGTTCAACTGTCCATTAACAGCTATTCATCTCCTGCTACATAAATATCTTCTGTACAAACAATCAAAAGCAGCATTCTTATTTAACAAATGACAATCATCGAAAAGAGTACCATACTGTCAAATGATCAGCCTGTCTCATTCGTTTAGATGTGACGTCAAAGCCATGGCAATTCTTTCGCTGTTTACATTTTAACAGTTTTCAGTATTTTTGTTTCTTTTACTCAACTGTTGTATAAAGAAGAGTAATGCACTATCATTAAACGTATAACCTTTATGGTCGGATTTCTGTATTATATGTATGAAGGCTATCAGTAAAGCGACAGATCTTATTTTCATATATTTAAGGGTCAATTCATAAGTATCAAAAGTAAGTTCTTTTCTTACAGAAATCCGATAGTAGTAATTTTTCGCAAAAGCGGTGAAGCTATTGGACTAAGAGCTGGCCACGTCAGATAAGACACAATAATAAGAACAACGAAACCCGTCTAGTAAGATTGCAATACTATCCTTGTTGCTAGATCCGGGAATCTGGTAGCTTTTAATGGGTGGAGGTCAAAGTGACAGACTAGCAAAATTGTTCAGTAGGAACAAAGTTATACCTAAATAGATGAAAACTGCCAAAGTTGTCTTATTTATAGAGGACAGGGCCTATATTTTAACATTAGAACAAAAAACTTTGCGCATTATTTCAGAAACAGAAACAGTAGGCGACAACTATGAATTACATTTTACGTCGTTTTGGACTACTTATCCTCATCAGAAAGTTCTGGCAATGATATAATCTTATTATTTATTTAATTTCTCATAATACTGCATTAAAACCAGAACTCTAAAATTTGTATTTTTAAAGTGGTTTGCATTCTTTGACCTCCACCACTTAACAGCTGCCAGAGGGGTTTCGTCGCTCCCATTATTGTGTCATATCTGACGTGGCTAGCTAAAAGAAGATTATAGCAAGGAGGTTACTAAAATAAAAGCTAGGCTGAAAAAAAAACGATATATACAGGCTAAGTAAGGAAGTAAAGATATTTACTTAGCCGAAAGCGTAAAACTTTTAATGCGTCATGAAACGTAAATTTTGAAATATTGTTCTTGGCGTGTCTATTATTTGGCACATTGAATGGAAACATAATTTTGACACATGTTGTATAACCAACTATATGTCGTATTGTACTACAAGTTTTACGAATTAATAGATGTAAACATATATTAGGCACTTTGGTTGATGACATAAAATTATCATATTTCACGTGACAAGTAGTTGTCACATTATATGGCAACTTATTTAATTGTAAAGATATTTTTGTAATTTTCAATTGTAAATATACATATCTTTGACGTCGACTATACGAGTATGGTAGCTACGTATCACAATATACGCATTGAATTAAATGCAATAAGATTTTGGCAGAACATTGCCGTGACACAAAGAAAAACTTTAGGGAGAATTGGATGACAGCGGGGCGCGTCGCTGGACCTCAATTTATACCAAAAAAGTTTTATTGTTTGCTAAATTACAAATCTGTTTTTTATTAAACGAAATATATCTCGTTATAACTCATCGTCACGGGTCCCCGTTCTATTCTCTAATTATTTCTATGAATAAACTATATTAAGTTAATCCTATATTATATCGTTGGCGTTTCTTTGAAACTCGGAAGCCGAAGTGGAGGGCCTTTTAGAGGACAGTGACGCGTAATTCTTATAATTACTTGTCTTTTGTAGCCACCGGAAAGGACCCACGTCAAGGCGTCGCTACTAAAGGCATTAGTAGTAGCGAAAATTAACCGTGAATGTATGTGTCTGAATAGGCTACCATTCGGGGCAGACAGAGTGTCGCCGAGCTGTGGATTCATAGACGCGCTTAACTTTTTTTTGCAATCGCAGGAGGTCCGAATTAAACCAAAATTGTTTATATTGGCACTTGTTTTTTTTATTGTATTCCTGTATAATAACAACTGACGTTGGTAATAGTTGGTAATAAGTTTAAAAATATATATCAAGTATATGAAAAATGCAATGGAGGTGTGGAATTATGGTTGATGTTAGGTATGATTGTGGTACATACCCAATAAGAAACCTTCACATGTAGACAAGTGCCTAGGTATTGTTTTGATAAGAAATACTGATACAATCTATATTATTGTTGAGTACTTTTACAATATTTAAAGATAATAAGCAATACAGATAGCAATGATTTAATGTATCTATATGTATTGTTTGATAACTTTTATCAGTTTATAATAAGTAACTAGTAATACCTCGATTAAAACTCTTGCTACCTAGTGAAACTCAATACAGTACCTAAACCTTTGAATTGTTAATCTAATGTTACCTATTATAATAAAGTTAATAAATAATTAGGTAACTTATCGTTATAAATAAATAAAAATAAATAAATATTATGGGACATTCTTACACTAATCGATCTAGTCCCACAGTAAGCTCAATAAGGCTTATATACATAGAAAACATCCATAACTCAGGAACAAATATCTGTGATAAACACCTCCAATAATGCCCTGACCAGGATTCGAACCCGGGACCTCCTGCTTCATAGGCAGTATCTAGGCTCTAGGTATAGGCTGGCGTATTATCAAGTACCTGACTAAATTGTATTGTAGAGTCATAAAAGGGTTTCGTGTTAATAAACTTATTAATACCAGCAAATTCTGGTTAACGTTTAGCAGGTAACGTTCATTTATTACGCATTAGAATGAAAGTGAGCAACCAAACCTAATCATTGTTTTTATAAATCAGACAACAAGTAAACTCAATTAGCTACAAGTAAACATGTATGGCAATACATGAATTGTTAAGGTCGTGCTGGTTTAGGTTAAACTTCTGCAGTATTTGTTTGTGATAAAGATTAAATAATAATAACAGGAGCTTTACCAACAATTCTCGTATTCTAGTAAAATCTCCCCTAAAATGGCAGTTTATTGAGTAAATACGACCCAACTCAGTACTCAATCGAACCCATGTTTCCATTCATTCATTCAAGCAAGGCGTTCACTCATATGATTTGTTATTCCTAGCAAATCGCGAGGGAATTGAAAGAAATCCACGCATAAAATCTCACAAATATGTAAAATCCACGGTAAAGACCATAAGTCGACCTTTTAAATGCCATTTTCGCGTGGTTTGCTCGTCATGTTACTTTTATCGTGGTATAACTTCTCATTACACGCCGTTTGTGTCCAGAATTCGAATGCAGTTTTATGCAACGGCGTAGATGCGTGAAATTGGACCGAAACCACGCTATTGAGCAGGCGGATGAGTATCTCTGGACACCTCCATTCATAAACGGTGTCCATTCATAAAGATTACTACGTGCGAGCGTACGCGCAGGTAGGCGAAATTTATGAATGAATCCCAAATTTACTCACTCTTTCCGTCAATTATCTGTGATGACTTTTATGCAAAAAGTGTTTTGTTATCACATTCTGTATCAAGCATGCAAATTATTTGCGGCTGGTTACTTTGTATAATACATTTAGTTCCTTATTCCCTCTGTACTTGTCGAATAACCTACCACAAAAATTTTAAATTGCTAGACTTGTATGGCATCCGCCTTTAGGCATTAAGTTCGCCACTTGTGCACAGATTTTGTGTTGTGCAAAAGTTTAAAAAAATATATACATAAATATTGAAAAAAAAAAAATTCTAAACATTTGCATTTCTATTCCTTTCAGCTCTCACTTGACTTTTAGCTTCAGGATTTCTTTTATTTTTTTCGAAGGTAAACCTGGATCAACATAGTAGGTATGTTTCTTGCACTTTGGTCTTTTATACCCTGATTGATTTTAACTAACACTGACCTCGTTGTCTCGTTTTGGGCTTTATCAGAAATTGAGAAATGATTTTACCAATTTTCTTAATTTTTGGGAACAGAATAGACAAATTAGAACATATCGTTTGACTCGTCTGACGAAGTAGATCTACTCCAGATGACTCAAATTGTCAATCGAATTGAAATAAAACCTCTCCGGGGGGCAGATAAGTAATTCCTCAAACGCTCACTCTTAGGCCATTGACGAGTGAAAAGGCGGACACTCCAAACACACTTATTTCAATGGACACCCATTTGCAGCAAGGAGTGTTTTACAACACAAAAAACTTGGTCAGTCAGGTACCGATCCGGATGCGAATCCGAGATCTACGCCGTTCCCACGATGGACGGACAGTTAGTTTATTAAGTGACGACTTCACTTGTTTATTCTTCTTTTTGTTTGTTAGAATTCAATTGTTTGCTAAGAAACAAGAACAAAGCGCCACATGGTAAGGATGAGGTAATTTGGCCAACAGATGTTGAGGTTTGGGGCCATTGCTTGTTGTAACTTGTAACACGTTAGTTATCTGGTGTTAAAAACAGATAGAACTGGAGTTTGCTGAGTAGGTACCATAAAATGTGCTGTTGATCGGAGTATACTTAAGTGATAGTCTAATGGTTTCGTGAAATAGATAATCCAGATTTGTATGTTTTAAACAGACGTCGGTTCGTGTTTTTTGCAAGAACATATGTACATTTCTCGCACACATATTTATTTGTGTAAATAGATATACACTCGGTGAATAAATCGGCGGGTGGTGCTGTAAAGCAGCAAACATTTTTATTCACGTTTATATTTTAGTACCTACCTACCTACCTTTCAAGTGTTTTTTCCTGATGAAGGTACCTATACTAGAGAGTGAATTTGTCATAAACATATTTTCAAAAACAATACTTCATAAGTATCTTAAAATTTGCTTGCGCATTTTGATTACTTTTAAAATCTATAAATGGATCCTTAGATAAGTACATACTTACATACGAAGTTACGGTGTAGTAAGTAGTCTTCCTTGTGGGAGGCACATAGAGTAACTTCAGGACACAATAAAAATGAATTACATTAAAACTATCTGGATAATTGTAATGTGTTTAAATCCATTGATTGTGGGGCCACATCCGTTCGGAAGTGTCCGAGGCTGTGTACACAGCGCACAATAAGTGTGGCCACCCAGAGAGGCTGCGGTAGCCATCGCGGTGTACGGCAGGCAAGAAAGTACGGGATAATTGACGAATGATTATTGATTTCCCTTTCAAACTCGTCTTGTCGTTTTTCCTGTTCCATCTCCTCACCCTGAAAAACTAATTATTAACACACAAGCGCACAGTGTCAATAATAGAAAGTTAACGTTCGGACCAAAGTAAACATGATATAGTTCTGCTATACCTATAAGAATAATCTAAATATAACATCCTGCATCAGGCCACCTGGCCTAAATAAAATTAAAAACCAACTAAATTTATGTTGTACGTAACTTAAAATACATACACATATTTTAAATGACTTTTAATTTAGTCTGCTTTCCAATTTAGTTAATTATAATTAACGACTATCAATTATAGTGAGGATTAATTAGTACTAGTTTTAGTAGGTACTTACTAGATCGTAAGCCCTGTTTCTACTTACCTTTATAACTACGTCTACTGTACTATAAAAGTGTACATTGTCATTATATTACCACTGTACGGACAACGAACACGTTGGCACCTTGACAAAAATATTTCGATTGATTGTTCCAATGACAGCGACTTCAGTAAGTTACCCGTTCCTGTATTCGATGCCGGCGGAGCGTGCCAACATTCTCCTTCCTATAAACACTGTTCTCGTTTTTTGACGGCCAAATAAATTATTTTAATCTTCAGAGCAAACGGGTATTACGTACTAACATTTTAACGATGGATAAAATTAGTAATCTCAATAACAAGAGTTGGCAATGATAACAACTTGTGATCATTCAAAAAGGAAGTAAATGGATACGATATAATATGCAAATACATCAAATGCACATTTCTTGTCGCTAATTAACTATTTTATACTTATAAGAACCTAACGCTAGGGCAAAACGTCCATAAAATCCTCCTCTCAAGCATATCAAGACATTGCATTATCGATTTACTTAACTAAATATATCCTGTACTTTCTCCTGCCCACCCAGCGCCCAATAAACCGCGTTCCATTTATCACAGCACCTTTAATTCCAACCTTTGTGGACAGGCGTTATTCTGTAAACGCGTCTCATTATGAAACCACACTTTGTATAAAAATATGTGCTCGAGTATAAAGGTAAACATTGATTTTTTCTAACGGCCAGAGAGAATACATGTTTGGGCCGCCAGTGACAGACTGACAAAGGCACAATGAGGGATCATCTTGAATGGACCACACTCCGCTTCGGCGTACAAGTACGCTAATAAATTATTGCAATGACTGTCCTTATAGTAAGTATCACGACAAATAGTAGTTCTTGAAGTCATCGTGATACGAAAGTGAATGTTGAATGTTGTAACGCTCTGAGATAATACATTCTTACAAGCTAATCCCTTCGTGTATTTATGTAAAACGATATATTTGTCTTTTTGAAGGTCATTTTGAGTATAAAATTAGATTAATTCATGGTAAGGAATGGATTAACAACAATTTGGCTATCAAGCCAGGATTTTGCTACTGGTTTGTTATATTGACAACATTTTGTATCCTACCATCTAAAAAAGAAATATATCATTATTGTCATAGGTCATCGAATATATCGGAGTGGCCAAGGTACTCAAAAATATCTGAACATGCACTTGATCGCCTTGAAAATAGAGGTGTTGTTTTTTTGACCACCTTGGTCGCTCCGATATATCTGACGGCGACTGTACAAGGTGTCTAAAAGTAGAAAGTGATTTGAAACCTTATTAGTAAATAGGTTTTCAGCAACTACGGTAAAAGATTCTTCACAAACAAGCTGAAGCCAAATGAAATAAGTACAATGTTGCAGTACATTCTCTACATTTTCGGTACCTATTGAAAAAATGGCTTCCCCAGACATAACGTCGAGACATTGGGTCCGAGTCCGACGGGTCGTTGGAATTCAATACGTCGCATCTGAATACACGCTGTGCGTGTGGCAGCAAATTTCTGCAAGAGCTACGAGGTTTTGGTAGCAGTAGCATGGAGGAGTATCTATAGTTTTTCGTTTATCTATGTTAGTTTTAAGGTATTTATCTATTGCCCCTAGTTGCCTGAAAATAAACTTACCTCATTTCATTTCATACAACTTTGCAACGTTTACCAAATACGATTAAACTTTGATTTATTATTTCATAGGCATTTAGGTATTTTGTTGGCTATTGTCTTGTACCTAATTTGAAATAGGGATGATGACACATGTTCAATTTTGTATTGAAATTTAGTGGAATGGATGCAACATTATTAATAAGTATGTCCTAATAAAGTAAAAACCGATTGAAATGGTTCAATCTTCAAAATTTCAAAACTTTACAATTTTTTAAAGTACGAACCAAATTAAAATTAAAATCAATGGCACCATTCCATTTCTCACATACCTATTACTGTAAAATAATTTGTAGAGTAACCATATACATATACATAATATGTGACTGTCAAAATAACAATTTTATCATTTTTTGATACTTTAAACAGGGCGATTATGCAACCGTAACGTCACTGCTTCATCATTTTGTTAATAAGATCGTTTTTAGAAACAAGTGCAAATGTCAGATTTTAAATCTAATTTCTGACTTTTGTATTGCTTTAATGCAATTGGTCATATATAGGCATTTGATCCTCACAACAAAATGAATCGATTGATACTATACATAAAAAAATCATCATGCCTCAATAGGCAGACGATGATCTATCAGGTTTGTAAGTGTACTAGGTTTTTGAAATAGACTAAAGTTTTTGTTTTAGGATGTGAATTCCGAATGTTACTAAAAAGAGCTCTTTCTACCTTTCGGACGTCCTAAAAACAGGTTTTATTTTTTATGAGTCACTTCATACATACATTATCACGCGCGCATCGGAAAGTGACGCATCTTGTTATCATTGATAGGTATTGAAAATAAGTTCTTGATCAGCCGTGATCGGCAAACACGGTGCCACATCGCGGGACTCCAGAGATTTTTTTTAAATTTAATATAGACATGAATAGTCTATCAAGTTTAAAAATATTTTTTTCAAACGATTACGATGCGAATAAACGTGGGTCGCCTTATTGAAAAATATATCGCAATGACAATCCGGCTAATCGTTGAACCGCCGCATTTCAAAACGGCTAGCCGTAATGTAATACGGCGGATTATACTATCGGGATGCGACATATTCATTAGGTACAGTCGGTTCCCCAACATAAGTATCCACTCTCCCATACAACTTTGTAGTAGTATTTTTTAGAACTAATTACCGCAATATAAGAAAATTAACTTACCTACCTACCTATATTTGTCTTCATATCTTGATTGTTTTACTGTAAACATAAGCAAATCAAATCAATAGGAAATTTAAAGTGCTTTTAAAGATAATGAAAATACTTAAAACCGATTGCTGAATACCCACTTGTACTGAACGTGGCTAGCTAGAGTTATAATCTAATTCCTCAGCCCTTGATGATTAGCAAATCAGTATAAACAAGTAATGTATGTATATACAAAGGAGGATGGGCAGATTTGTATGGAGTCTGGCCTAGAAACCAATAATGACAAGCCATATATCATTGAAAAGGTTTTTTCATATTCTACAACTTTTAGTATGGCGGAAAATCTCGAATCGCTGTGTGACAAATGAACCAGATGGACACAAAAAACATGAAAACATAGAAGACACATAATCTGTAGAGCGATACAAGAACTTAGTATCAAAAAACCTACATAGTAACGTTTCAGCTCAAACTACTTTTATGCCTCATAAACTTTTTTTACACAAAGATTTGGGGCTACCTGTCACAGTAAAAGTTTTAGACCTTAGAATAAGCTATCCATTGACATATCGCTTGACCTTATTGGTCATATAAGCCAATTTGCCCACCCTTCTTTAAAAATTTTAATTTCAGGTACACAGACATGATTCATAAAATAACTAAAATAATATGTACCTACCTATAATAGTCACCTGCGATAATATCTTGCACAAAAGGTTGCAAAAATATTGCACGCTCATGCTCATCATCATCATACCAGCCGAAAGACGTCGACTGCTGGACAAAAGCCTCCCTCAATGATCTCCACAACGAACGGTCGTTCGCCACCCTTAACCAGCTGTTTCCCGCGACTCTACCCAGATCGTCGGTCCACCAAGTCTGGGGCCTTCCCACACTGTGTCCTGCGGCGCTCATCCCACTGCTAGGTAAAGGCCTCTCCCCTGTGTCTCTGCGACTTCCAATTTTTCCCTTCTTCCTGCCAGTTAAGGAAGGTGTCCAAGTCATCCCGCCATCTCCACTTGGGCCTACCCTGCCCACGCGCCTCTACTGGCATTCACTTATTTTTTTAATTATTATTTTATAACGTCACTCATAAAGACCCGGTGACCGATATTACCATTCGCGATCACATTCATCGTTGCATTCGTTGTAGGGTGCAAGAACAATTTGTCATTCGTTCCGCGTATTGTGTCTTTGATGCGCGCAACCGCTCACACCCACTTCTGAATGATGGCTTGCCCGCCTCCGACGATCAATGAAATGCACTCGTGAATAACGTAGCTTCTTAGGACGGCAGCTGGACTTTATGATGTAGGAAGACCGCTGATATTGGGCGTGACAACGATAGCGGGTAAGTATGTGGTTATTTTTTATCCACGACGATGGCATGGACTAAGATACGGCATGATGGCACAGTCGACGTCAAAAATATATTTGCACTTTTGAACCTTATAGTAAGGTGAAAAATTATAAAGATATCTTTGACATCGACTGTACTACCGTAGCCTATATGGACGCCTGCAACTTCAGAGTTACATGTGCATTGCCTTTAATGTAGCGAAGGGTTCACTATGATGATGGCTAAAGGGACAATAAAGGTCTCCCGTCTTCAACAGACTGCACGTCTATAGCTAGAGATACAAAATTAGACAAAATATGTGGGAAAACTAGCAAGTTCGAAAGGTGACCAAGTTTACTACCGATACAACAACAAACTTTGCTAGGCCTTGGCCTGAGCACTGACTGAAATATTAATTAATTTTATCCATTATTTGCCTATAGATCAACACTACGTAGGTACGTAGGACCGAATTAAGTCACAACAAGAAACTAGGCTCTAAACCAAATTTCGAGAGCAGAAATTTCTCTAAATATCTTGGTTTAGAACAAGTTCTGTTTTATTTAATTTTCTTTAATAAGATACCTAGCTATATCAAATACCTTCTTAATTACGATACGTTAGAAAAATACCTACGTCGATTTGAAAACTAGTTTCCAAGTTACATTACGCACTAAAAATCTAGATACCTAATGTAACAAAATAGTAAGTACTCCTATTTCTTCGGCAAATCCCAAATGTAAGGAACATTTTCAGCGAAACGCTTCAGTAAAGCATTTGACGGACGCCGCCATTGCGTGCAAGCGAGATGGCCTACGCACTCACATCGCGTGTGAGTGAGACGGCCTGTGCACTCACAATCTAACAAGAACAAAAGGCTGTCGTCGCTATTACCTAACGGATCAGGGGCGTAGTATATGCCAAATAGTCACATAAGATTCGCCTTAAGGTTGACTGGTAGAGAATGCCTTATGGCAATAAGTCCGCCTTTTGTACGTTAAGGTTTCTTCTGTTCAATAAAGTTTAAATAAATAAATAAATAAGATGGCTTAGATGCTAACGCGCAAACGCGATTATCGAATACCAGTTTTTGACATGATAACGTCTTATAAATCGATGAACGAAAAATTGTCACCTTGTGGACAGATCTCCATGGTATCGTTACGGTGTTTCGTATGACTTATTACGTCCGTAAACCGACTTTACAGACAACCATTTTTTTTAAATATCAGAGCCCGGTAAGCAGCTAAGGTAGCTGCAAATCCAGAGGTCACGATGACGCTACCGACCCTTTAATATACAAAACATGTAAAATTAAATTATTGACATTCTTTTTTCGACACAATTACTTTTATCAATTAGTTTTAATCATATAATATTTTCTCAAACATGCTCGGAAATGTTCCTGTTACGTTAGTAATTAGAGACCAGTAGGGACTCTATTCCAAGGCAGGTTCAGCGCGACGTACGTAAAGGATTTTCATACAACATTAAATCACTCAGCCAGTAACTGAAGCACTAAACAAGTAATTTTATTTCCTTACATGTTTGAGAAAAGCACTATACATGCTTCGACCGTAATCAGCTTACCTGGCTTCGTATTGTAGCCGTCCTCGTCTTCGACTCGGACGGCTACTAAATACTCAGCCAGGAAAGCTTACTTACTGGTCTCTGCAGTAATGTACTATTTCTTGACATGTTTCCATTATGTGAATTATAATTATTAGTAATGTATTTTAATTTTATTGTTTTTTTTTGTTTTAAAGCTTTTTATGAGCCATGTTTGCTTGAAATAAAGATATATAATAATAAAATATAAAGGAGGTTCACTGTGTTGACGGTTGAAGGAACAAGAGGTTCCCCCGTCGTCAACACACTGCAGGGCCTTTGAGCTCTATGGCAACCTTAATACTCACCGGCACGAACACAACATTATGAGTAGGGTCTAAGTGCTTTAGTTAACAAAAAGTAATTATTAAATACTAATGTGAAGGACAACTGGGCATGGAGGAAACCGGTAAGAACAACGACGCTATGACGTAGAAATCTCTATTAGTTCGTTTCGTACGATGCTGTTAGTAGGGATGAATATACATATATAAACCGTTGTAGTAGTGTCGGACGTCCTCGGATTAGATATTGAACGATCTAACGATCGTCTACGCAAAGTCTACCTATGTAAGTACAGCCCATAGATTATAATAGACTGATGATAAGCAATATCTTGGGCTAGCCTCTTGTAAAAATCGCAATAACCACTAATTAGTAAGTAAAATTAATTAGGACTAGAAGATTATAATATGAGGTGTCAAGAGCCCGGTATTTTTTTCGGTTTCGTTTAATTTTTTGATACTTTTTTGCTGTAACTAACAAAACTTCTATTAGTTTGTCGAAACATTTGATTCGCGATTTTTGCTTGGAGAGGTGAAACAAGTAAGATTTTTACTGATTAAAATTATGTTAAAACTAGTACTTAAAATTTATAAATACGTTGGAAAACGTTTCTTCTTAGGAATAAGTGGAACCGTTTTTTTTTTTCATTTCCATACTTACATATTTTTTAAGCACGGTCTTTGGTCATTTGGTCTAAACATACTCTGTTTAGACCAATTTTAAGAAAAATTGTCAAATAAAAATATACTCGACTTTATGTTTCAATCAGATAATATAAAAGATATAGGAGGGCATAACAAATAATAATAATAAATAATGGGGTCAAGGGTCAGATTCAGAAGGCGGTAATCCTGGACACGGCGCGCATAGTCCGAAGGTTCCTCACTCTGCGGCCCTAACAACCGGCAGCCTGGGCCCTGCTCCGTTGCCGGCGGCACCCTAGGTTAGGTTTTTTATAATATATTTACTGTTTTTGTGTGTTTTAGATGTATTTTTGTATTTTACTTTTATAAAAATATTGTAAATAGCCTAACCTAAGAGAAATAATGAATAATATTTTATTTTATTTTTTACAATGACAAGACTTCAAACTATCTTATTAAATGCAATTCATGTGCGTTATGTCATTATTAGCGATTTTCGTTTTCAAATCGTTACTGCACTCTTAAAAATTTGAATACTTAATTCTTTAAACATCGTCTTCCTTTGCATATACTTCTCTAAGCGATCTTATGAAGGCCTGAAAATCCGTCTCAAGTAAATTGAAACTAGACAGAGACAGTGGTATCTGAAGGCTCCATTGCTCCGCATTAGATCGAGCAGGATAGAATACACAGGAGTGAGAGCTCAATAACGAGGCGTCCAAGGGTTGGTTGTTTCTCTTACGGCAGCAGGCAATATCGCTTCCTAACTTTCTAAAACTCGTAACTCATTGTGCAATTTTTAAAAGTGGACCCTTTGCAATTGGTTATAAAGTTCTTTTTGTTACTAATTTTAGTTACATAAGAGGTTGGGAAAATTTAAAGACAATATGTGAAGATTTATGTGTGCGTGTATGTACCAGGCATACTTACGAGGAAGTCTTACGAGGCAGCTTTATTTCCATTGTTGGAGAATGTATGTGCATTGTTTACGTAAGATCGATGTTATTAAGGCAATCTAGTCGCTGATGCAGACGCAAGCGTCAAGGAACAGAGAATATTCATGTTTTTTGAAATAATTTGTTTATATCTCCTACACACATCGGTAGACATGTATTCAAATTCCAATCCAATCTATAGATCGTGCTTACAACATCAATTTGGATTTTTTATACTTAGCCAATTTAACCTTTTCGCCGCCGCCACGACAATGAAGTAATAAACTGTCATCAACGCCAAGCAATATATTGTACGTAAATAAAAACAATGATTAGTTTGTTGTCGCAATTCTAAAGCAGTAACCTTTAGGTACAGGATTTATACATTTTGTAAATTGAAGATGTAACTATAATAATTATAAGAGATAGAAAAATAAAAGGTCTTGAGTTTACAGAGTTTACGTGTAAAACTTGGGCTCGATTCGACATGCCAAACTGCGAGACGTGGCTCTCACACTTGTCTCGCTAGGTGATAGAGTGAAATCCATCTGACCACAAGTGTCCACACCTAACTGTCAAACTGTCAGTAGATCTCGCTAGAGCGTTTTGTCTATGGCTATAGCCACCATTTTAGATGTCACTCTCGAGTGATTCCACCCCAAATTTCAACTGTCACAAAAGTGTGATCTCATAGTTGTCTCGCTACCTACTGTCAGTTATGCCAATGTCGAATAGAGGCCCTTGACGAATGTCTCGACTTGATATGAAGTCATGGTGTGTGGCTGGGCACGGAATTATAACATGTCATCGCCGCCAATGACTTTGTGACAAGTCATTGGCGGCGAAAAGTTTAATAAGATACCTACCTATATATCTAATACAAAAGTTACTGGTTAAATCTAATTTTCGGCACAAACGCCGGGATAAAGGCTAGAAGGATGGTTGTCTATACCTGCTGTTCTAGAAACAGGTAAATACAATTAGCTATTTTTTTATTTAAAAGTTATGGTAGTATACTATGTACGTACCGTCGATGTCAAACATACGGTTACACTTTTGTTACTTACTTCTTTGTGCGGGTGCAAAAGTAAAGATGACTTTTAACTTCAACTGAAGTAATGAAAGATTTATAAATCTTTGGCCCTGCTAAGACCCATGTATTGTTACGGAAACACATACGATTTAACAGCTCGTGGGTTAATACCGTTTGTTGTTCAGTAAAAAATTTTGCGCCTGAATGAAAAAATTACGACATAGGCAATAAAAAAAACATTATTGCGGAATCTAGTGTTAGTCTTAATAATTTTATTAACTTGGAGATCAATGTGTACTCTGCGTCCGTAGGAAACACCTTAGATAACCCTACACGTGATCCCTGGGTGGTGCTTAAAGAGTAACAAACTTAGCTGCACTGTCCAATCTGGACCTCGCAGCACTCACTGGATTTTCTTCACCATCTGCTTTCCCGCTACTTCTACCCCCAAGAAGAATTGCCTATCTATATCCAGTGATATGTAGCCATACGATAAATAAATAAATAATTAACAATAAATATCAAACACTTGTAATTAACTATCTAGACTCTTCTAATAAGTCTTGCCTGCCAATTAGCCTATGATATCACGAACGGTAATCCTGGCAGCAGTGACGTCCCGCTGTCTCGCTAACGCTATTGCAGACAATGACGTGCAGCTAATGAGGATGGATGGCGCGGATATTGCACGGCAATAATCCCACCTCGCTCTTACTATGAGGGTTGTTCGGGGAGGATATTGTCGCCTAAAAGAAAGAGAAATCAGCTCAATCGTTTCAAAAGTTTTGGAGCAAATTGGTCGCCACAAACAGACAGTCACGCAGACAGACATATAAACAGACTAACAGACGGACAGACAGAGTCGCACCCTAAAGGTTCCATTTTTTACCATTTTGATATGGAACCCTCTAAAGAACGATGAGGAAATAGAGTTTAGTACATAATAGACTATTTGGACTCTTCAAATACGTCTTGCCTGCCAGTTAGCCCATGGTTTCGCAAACGGTAATCCTGGCAGTAACGTCCTGCTGTCTCGCTAACGCTATTGCAGTCAATATCTCTGAGGGATGTTCAGGAAAAATATGGACGCCTGGCTGGAGAAACAAAGTGGACGGATATAAAATAAATATAAACTACTTACATGTTTTTTAGTCAAAATGCCTATTACTTATATGTAACTAGCTTTCCGCCCGCGACTTCGTCCGCGTATAATACGGTTCCTCATACAGAGTTTCATATCCAATTGTATCTTCTTAACTAACTTTTGTTAATCCCCGAACCATATTCTTAATCTATTTATACTTATAACTATTTTGGCGAAAAAACGGGTAACGTAGACATAGTTTCAGTTACAAATAAGTGTTAATATGCAAATAATAACGTAAATTTACCCTATTATTTGCGTAACTTCTTTGTGTACTATATTGTGGTGGTTTTATTTGGCGATACGATGACCAAACTATTGTAAGAGCTCACTCTGGAACATGGAAATGGAACGGAAATAGGAACAATAATTCCTAGTAAATCTCAAACCAAAAAAATAGTAAACCTCTATACGAACTTTCAACCCCTTTTTAGCCCCGTTCTAGGTTGAATTTTGAAAAACGCTGAAATTGCGTTCATTTTTTTTTTATTAGTAAACGTACGAAGTTTCAAATCTCTAACTCTAAATTTTAAACCCCACCCATACAAACTTTTAACCCCTTTTTACCCATTAAGGTTGAATTATTGAAAATCGCTTCATGTTAGTTGTACAAATTGTAAATTTTACTCGTCCTGAAAATTATAACTTTCTAGCTTCAGTAGTTACGGCCTCCCTTTAATACAAACTTTTCAACCTCGTTTCAACCCCTCTGGGGTGGAATTTTGAAAAACGCTGAAATTCGTTTTTTTACCTTGAAGTAAGTAGCTTACAAACGGACTTTCAAGTCTGTCACAAAAAAAAAAAATCTCTATACAACTTTCAACCCCTTTTTTTCCCTGTTAAAGGTTGAAGTTTAAAAAACGCTGAAAATACTTTTATTATTTTTTTATTATTAGTAAACGTACGAAGTTTCAAATCTCTAACTCAAAATTTTAAACCCCATACATACAAACTTTCAACCCCCTTTTTACCCCCTTAGGGGATGAATTTTGAAAAACCCCTTCTTAGTGGATACTAACGTTATAAAAACTACCTATTGTGAAAAATTCAGGTCTCTTGGTCCAACGGTTCGGGCTGGGCGTTGATTTAAGTGAGTCAGTCAGTCAGTCAGTCAGTCAGTCAGGACTTTCACGTTTATATATATAGATTTATACTAATGCACCTAGAATAATAATAGTAATATGCACACGAAATATTATTGTAAGGATGATACTGTGTAGTTGTACTAGTTGTATAGTAATGTTAGTTGGTATAATATTAGTCGATTTTAAATCAGCACTTTTCTTCCACATTTACGCTCACATACAGTGTGTTTGTACCTTTTTAGGGTTCCGTAGTCAACTAGGAACCCTTATAGTTTCGCCATGTCTGCCCGTCCGTCCGTCCGTCCGTCCGCGGATAATCTCAGTGACCGTTAGCACTAGAAAGCTGAAATTTGGTACTAATATGTATATCAATCACGCCGACAAAGTGGTAAAATAAAAAGTGGTTTTTTTATTATTAGGGTACCTCCCCTATACGTAAAGTGGGGAGTGATTTTTTTTTTCATTTCAATCCTAACGTGTGATATATTATTGGATAGGTATTTAAAAATGAATAGGGGTTTCCTAAAATCATTTTTCGATAATGTAAATATTTTCGGAAATAATCGCTCCAGAAGTAAAAAAATATGCGTCCCCCCCCCTCTAACTTTTGAACCATAAGTTTTAAAAATATGAAAAAAATCTCAAAAGTAGAACTTTATAAAAACTTTCTAGGAAAATTATTTTGAACTTGATAGGATGAATAGTTTTTGAAAAAAAAATACAAAATAATTTCTGAACTAAGTTTGTAATTTAACCGTATAAGCAGGTGTTTATTGTACCTGTAATTTCTACAAAATTACAATGAAATGACGTGCTTTCAAATAAAGTAAAAACGGTGAAAATCGGTTCACGCAATAAAGAATTATCCCATAAAAATCATCTTCCATACTTTATGCTCGCGCGCAATAGTTTACTCAATTTGCCGATAGATGTCGCTGTACATGGAACTCTCATATCATATCCTACATGGCGGTGTTATTAACTCTTAAGTGGGGACACTTACTGTGACGGACGGAAAACTACGGAACCCTACAGTGAGCGTGGCCCGACACGCTCTTGGCCGGTTTTTTTCCCTGTTAAAGGTTGAAGTTTAAAAAACGCTGAAAATACTTTTATTATTTTTTTATTATTAGTAAACGTACGAAGTTTCAAATCTCTAACTCAAAATTTTAAACCCCATACATACAAACTTTCAACCCCCTTTTTACCCCCTTAGGGGATGAATTTTGAAAAACCCCTTCTTAGTGGATACTAACGTTATAAAAACTACCTATTGTGAAAAATTCAGGTCTCTTGGTCCAACGGTTCGGGCTGGGCGTTGATTTAAGTGAGTCAGTCAGTCAGTCAGTCAGTCAGTCAGGACTTTCACGTTTATATATATAGATTTATACTAATGCACCTAGAATAATAATAGTAATATGCACACGAAATATTATTGTAAGGATGATACTGTGTAGTTGTACTAGTTGTATAGTAATGTTAGTTGGTATAATATTAGTCGATTTTAAATCAGCACTTTTCTTCCACATTTACGCTCACATACAGTGTGTTTGTACCTTTTTAGGGTTCCGTAGTCAACTAGGAACCCTTATAGTTTCGCCATGTCTGCCCGTCCGTCCGTCCGTCCGTCCGCGGATAATCTCAGTGACCGTTAGCACTAGAAAGCTGAAATTTGGTACTAATATGTATATCAATCACGCCGACAAAGTGGTAAAATAAAAAGTGGAATTTTTTTTTTATTAGGGTACCTCCCCTATACGTAAAGTGGGGAGTGATTTTTTTTTTCATTTCAACCCTAACGTGTGATATATTATTGGATAGGTATTTAAAAATGAATAGGGGTTTCCTAAAATCATTTTTCGATAATGTAAATATTTTCGGAAATAATCGCTCCAGAAGTAAAAAAATATGCGTCCCCCCCTCTAACTTTTGAACCATAAGTTTTAAAAATATGAAAAAAATCTCAAAAGTAGAACTTTATAAAAACTTTCTAGGAAAATTATTTTGAACTTGATAGGATGAATAGTTTTTGAAAAAAAAAATACAAAATAATTTCTGAACTAAGTTTGTAATTTAACCGTATAAGCAGGTGTTTATTGTACCTGTAATTTCTACAAAATTACAATGAAATGACGTGCTTTCAAATAAAGTAAAAACGGTGAAAATCGGTTCACGCAATAAAGAATTATCCCATAAAAATCATCTTCCATACTTTATGCTCGCGCGCAATAGTTTACTTAATTTGCCGATAGATGTCGCTGTACGTGGAACTCTCATATCATATCCTACATGGCGGTGTTATTAACTCTTAAGTGGGGACACTTACTGTGACGGACGGAAAACTACGGAACCCTACAGTGAGCGTAGCCCGACACGCTCTTGGCCGGTTTTTTTTAAGGCTACTTTTGCAATGTTTCATCCTTTTTATTAGATAACTCGCAGATCTCTAGTTAATGGTCATGCATGCATTGCACCATACTTTGGTTCGCCGATTTTTTTTTCAATAACATCAATCGTATAATCGGTACAATGTATTTTCATGCTTTGTTTCAATTAATTAATCTCATTACTAAGGCTAGCCTTATTAAATCGAGTCGAGTAAGATACCTGGGTTTCAAAGGTCCTTGGTAGGGGTTCGAACCCTGACAGCGGCCTCCTGGGGCGTGATAAAGCGAGCGTCGATACTGAACCGGCATCATTAAGTCTTCAGGCTTCAGGTGAGCTACTCTTGTTCCGGTTGATTTATATGCAAGATACACCATTAGAAGGTGTACACGATACACTCTAGTTATTCGATGGTGATCGACGTATAGGTGTCACCATCAAATATATCGGAGCGGCCAAGGTACTCCAAAATATGATGCGTTGTTCAGATATTTCTGACCACCATGTCGCTCCGATATATCTGTTAGCGACTGTACAATACGGAACCAAAATTGCAAAAAATAAGTGTTGCAGACGCTCGCTTATACGTAGAACGTAGAACCCGCTTAATACGATTTTTCGCAATAATATGCCAATTTATTATTAATAGTAAATTATTAATAGTCCCTGAAACTGGAGGTCCAGCAAGACAATCCTGCATACGCTTTCCCGCTTAAGACGCGTTTTAAGCTCCCTCCTTTCAATGTCGTCTTAACCGAGTTTTATTGGATAAGGATAAATATATCCCACCAAAAACATAAATGTAAAAAAGGAGAACCAAGTTCAATACAAAAATTATGCTTGGCTGTGGGCTTCGTCGCAAAAAGAATGGAGATCTAAATGAGTGCCAAGTTCTATGCAAAATCCAAATATGTATTTATAGGAACAAAATAACATTATGAACAAGTATTAAACTCTATTTCTTTGCTTTATTGGATACCTATAACAATTGCTGTTATTTAAAAATGTGAGATCTTAAAGTAGGTTAGATTTGACTTGGCCAGTTTTCATTACATCAGTCATTTTATAAAGTTATTCAACATATTATTTTAATTCTGATAAAAACTGGCCACGCTATTTTTTAACTTTTTTTTATTTTTAGATTTTTTCGTACATTTACACACAATTACCGAGCTAGATTCCAAATTTCATCTTTCTAGGTCATCTGGAAGTAGGTTAGATTTAGGTACTATATGTCAGTCAGTCAATGCTAAATTTTACGACTTTTTGATCTTCATATCTTTATAACCGTTTGAGCTAGCTTCATGAAATTTGGGCTTTTAGATGTCCTTATGGATATAATTAAACACACGTAGTTTTATGTGTTTACGTTAAAGAGGTTTTGAGTTATAGAAGGGTCAAAAGTGGCACCAAGTGGTTCGTGTAATATACACTTGGCCCTGGCTAGCCAGTTCCTTTGCTTGAACTTGGCTAGATACAGGGGATTCGATTCAGTGCAATCTAAAGCCCGCTCTACACTCGCGGCGTGAAGTCGCTCCGTGAATTCACGGCGTGAATTTACGCAGCGGTTCTCGCACAACTGTGTCCCTCCACACTCGCAAAGCTTGGCATCTTGTTCGCGACTTGAACGAAAACGGACGACGACGTTCCCCACGATGTCTTGTACGCTACTGCGAAAAACTGCGAGTGTAGCTGCGTTCGTGTTCGCGCGCCGCGTACCCTTTGTCGCGGGCCAAAAAACCGACACTGATCGGGGAATGGCGCGAAGCGCGAACGCCAAGGCGTGAACAACATCTACATTCGCGGTTCGCGGCTTTCGCGGGGGTTCGCGGGCGTTCGCGCCGCGAGTGTAGAGCGGGCTTTAAGTATCATAAACATATACGACATATACTCATACCTCCCTACATATAGATATGTATACACACGATAATACTGTACCAGTATTCAAATCTACTAAAACTATTATTGTATAATCCAATTGGTACCAGAAACATATTTGATTCTACCCTCGAGCCCAATAAGACCCTCCCACTTAATCTCAGAGTATCGTTAACAAATTTAATATTTACTCTCACGACTTATCCTTATAAATCGTCGACAATATTAAAACCGCTAGTACATTTTGATTGTTGTGCCGGATAAATCGCCCCTGTTGTAGTGTTTGTCACAAGAGAGAGGTGACAAGCGATTGCTTTCAAAGAGAATTGTGCCCACGAGAGTGTTTGAGACTTCAGTTTTTAACATTAGATTATATTTAAAATAGTAGATTATATTTAAAAATTTACCTAATCGTAAATTTTTTGGAAGGAAGGGAGATAGTTTTTGGGGGAAACAACCACAAATGATATATTGATGTGTAATTGTATTCCCATTAGCGTAGGTACTAACATTAGATTATAAGCAAAACTGTAACTAACAAGATATATGGACTATAAGTTGTCCGCAATAAAGTTTTATTTATTTATTTATTTATAACTAGCTTTTGCCCGCGGCTTCGCTCGCCTTAAATTCGGGGTAACAAACCATACAAACTTCCACCCCCCATTTTAGGGAAGTGGGGGGTTAGAAAGAGACAAAAAGTAGCCTATGTCACTCTCCATCCCTTCAACTATCTCCACTTAAAAAATCACGTCAATTCGTCACCCTGTTTTGCCGTGAAAGACGGACAAACAAACACACACATACACTTTCCCATTTATAATATTAGTATGGATTCTTAAATAAGATGGTAATACTTAAAAATGACAAAATGTTAAAACAACAAAAACTGGACATTTGTTTTGTTGGGGACACTCTTTTTTATTATTTTATGTACAAGTATGTACAGTCGACTACAAAGAGATGTATCCACTTTTTCACCTTAGCGTTGTATTGTAATAGTCAAAAAGTGAATCCTTTTCTTTGTAGTCGACTGTACATAGTTAGTTCGTTGATAATGAACTAATTCTGTGCATATAGTTTATACCATACGCCACGGCCTAAGGTAGATAGCTAGTATAGGTTATGTCAGTGATTCTTATTAACCAGTGGTCCCTGAAAGCACCTGAAGTCTTCCGCGAATTTATGAACCGAACAATTGAAAACAGATATATTTACTGCTAAGCAGTTGGTGATCCCTGCCAAAGTCGAAATTGTCTCGAGTAGTTTATATTCGTAATTCAAAACCTAATCTACTGATCAGCGGCCGCCATAGACAAGAGGATATAGGTGTTTATGTATTGCTCTGGTGGACTAGGGTTATAGTACTAAAGTGTGTCGCTTGAACCACAGTGCACGCACCCTCGTAGTATGCTAACCCACGCTCGGCTTTGCTGGTAATCCTGGGCCATATCTGCCCTCTCGCCGTTTCGGTACACGACTTTATTAAAATATCGCACGTTACATCACTTTGTACCATAGGTGCCATGGTCGGTGCGTCAAAATATCCTAGGTAAATAGGTAAAGTTTTGTACTTTGCACCCTGTAGAAAAATGCAAATGCTGCATTTTTAGGGTTCCGTAGTCAACTAGGAACCCTTATAGTTTCGCCAGGTCTGTCCGTCCGTCCGTCCGTCCGCGGATAATCTCAGTGACCGTCAGCACTAGAAAGCTGAAATTTGGTACTAATAAAAGTACAAAGTGGTAAAATAAAAAGTGGAAAAAAATGTTTTATTAGGGTACCTCCCCTATAAGTAAAGTGGGGAGTGATTTTTTTTTCATGTCAACCCTAACGTGTGATATATTGTTGGATAGGTATTTAAAAATGAATAGGGGTTTAGTAAAATCATTTTTGATAATGTAAATATTTTCGGAAATAATCGCTCCAGAAGTAAAAAATAATGTGTCCCCCCCTCTAACTTTTGAACCATAAGTTTTAAAAATATGAAAAAAATCTCAAAAGTAGAACTTTATACAAACTTTCTAGGAAAATTATTTTGAACGTGATAGGTTGATTAGTTTTTGAAACAAAATTACAAAATAATTTCTGAACTAAGTTTGTAACTTAACCGTCTAAGCAGGTGTTTATTGTACCTGTAATTTCTACAAAATCACAATGAAATGACGTGCTTTCAAAAACTCTTAAGTGGGGACATTTGCTGTGACGGACGGAAAACTACGGAACCCTACACTGAGCAGGGCCCGACGCGCTCTTGGCCGGTTTTTATTTAATAATCGAAACGGAGGTTGTACACTGTAAGACGCTTAAAAGAACAAATCGGCTCACTTCCTACTTTGTTTAAATTATTTAATTTTAAGGGTTTCGTAGCTAAAATGGCAAATACGAAACCCGTATAGTTTCGTCATGTCCGTCTGTTCGTCCGTATGTCACACCCATTTTACTCGGAAACTACACGTCGTATCTTGATAAAATTGTAATATATGGTGTATTTTGTATGCAGCTACTTAGTTTTGTTGAGAAATTTAAAAAAAAATTATTTAAAAATAATTAAATATTTTAAAATTGTGCCGGGGGGGACACACGAGTACGGAACCCTCCATTATGCGTGGTCCGACACGCACTTCAGCGGTTTTTTATTTTATTTATTTATATTTACGGATACCTATTCACGAAATATACCAAATTTAACTTTGTTTTAGTTGAGATAGAGTTGCTTCTTGTATGTTTTTCTCTAAATCTTGAATACTTAACGAATTATCACATGTCATATTTTTGGAATCTGTTGATCTTTTATCTTTTACTAGCTTTTGCCCGCGGCTTCGCTCGCGTTAAATTCGGGGTAACACGGTTCCCCTTTCCTGATTGCCCCCCGGAATGCTCCATACAAACTTCCACCCCCCATTTTATGGAAGAGGGGGTTAGAAGGAGACAAAAAGTAGCCTATGTCACTCTCCATCCCTTCAACTATCTCCACTTAAAAAATCACGTCAATTCGTCGCCCCGTTTTGCCGTGAAAGACGGACAAACAAACAAACACACACATACACTTTCCCATTTATAATATTAGTATGGATATCTATGTGCAAGTTTCACATTTCGCTGCTAAGTCCATGCCGAGTTAGTGGACTTTAGCAATCCATGCATTTCGTTTAAATTTAAAGATAAGATGTGATGTTGATGACATATGAAGGTATTAACAGCTGTCCTCTCTGATTGTAGCAAAACAAAAACAGTGCACGCCAAGTTAACCCTTAAATGCGACAATGCCAGTGTAATTAACCGAATAAAGGGTGACACCGCAAAGCTGGCGTGATGGATCCGTTTAATATGGCCGCCTAGGTGCCCTGATTTAAATTAAATCTTAAATATATTAAAAATTCCTTCAGAGTGATCTGTCTTCATTAGGCGGTGTTGAAGCAGTAATTGGTTTATGAAGCAAACACGTGGCTTATGAGACAAACGCTTTTTAGGGTTCCGTACCTCGAAAGGAAAAAACGGAACTCTTATATACTCTGTCTGTCTGTCTGTCTGTCTGTCTGTCTGTCTGTCTGTCTGTCTGTCTGTCTGTCTGTCTGTCTGTCTGTCTGTCTGTCTGTCTGTCTGTCTGTCTGTCTGTCTGTCTGTCTGTCTGTCTGTCTGTCTGTCTGTCTGTCTGTCTGTCTGTCTGTCTGTCTGTCTGTCTGTCTGTCTGTCTGTCTGTCTGTCTGTCTGTCTGTCTGTCTGTCTGTCTGTCTGTCTGTCTGTCTGTCTGTCTGTCTGTCTGTCTGTCTGTCTGTCTGTCTGTCTGTCTGTCTGTCTGTCTGTCTGTCTGTCTGTCTGTCTGTCTGTCTGTCTGTCTGTCTGTCTGTCTGTCTGTCTGTCTGTCTGTCTGTCTGTCTGTCTGTCTGTCTGTCTGTCTGTCTGTCTGTCTGTCTGTCTGTCTGTCTGTCTGTCTGTCTGTCTGTCTGTCTGTCTGTCTGTCTGTCTGTCTGTCTGTCTGTCTGTCTGTCTGTCTGTCTGTCTGTCTGTCTGTCTGTCTGTCTGTCTGTCTGTCTGTCTGTCTGTCTGTCTGTCTGTCTGTCTGTCTGTCTGTCTGTCTGTCTGTCTGTCTGTCTGTCTGTCTGTCTGTCTGTCTGTCTGTCTGTCTGTCTGTCTGTCTGTCTGTCTGTCTGTCTGTCTGTCTGTCTGTCTGTCTGTCTGTCTGTCTGTCTGTCTGTCTGTCTGTCTGTCTGTCTGTCTGTCTGTCTGTCTGTCTGTCTGTCTGTCTGTCTGTCTGTCTGTCTGTCTGTCTGTCTGTCTGTCTGTCTGTCTGTCTGTCTGTCTGTCTGTCTGTCTGTCTGTCTGTCTGTCTGTCTGTCTGTCTGTCTGTCTGTCTGTCTGTCTGTCTGTCTGTCTGTCTGTCTGTCTGTCTGTCTGTCTGTCTGTCTGTCTGTCTGTCTGTCTGTCTGTCTGTCTGTCTGTCTGTCTGTCTGTCTGTCTGTCTGTCTGTCTGTCTGTCTGTCTGTCTGTCTGTCTGTCTGTCTGTCTGTCTGTCTGTCTGTCTGTCTGTCTGTCTGTCTGTCTGTCTGTCTGTCTGTCTGTCTGTCTGTCTGTCTGTCTGTCTGTCTGTCTGTCTGTCTGTCTGTCTGTCTGTCTGTCTGTCTGTCTGTCTGTCTGTCTGTCTGTCTGTCTGTCTGTCTGTCTGTCTGTCTGTCTGTCTGTCTGTCTGTCTGTCTGTCTGTCTGTCTGTCTGTCTGTCTGTCTGTCTGTCTGTCTGTCTGTCTGTCTGTCTGTCTGTCTGTCTGTCTGTCTGTCTGTCTGTCTGTCTGTCTGTCTGTCTGTCTGTCTGTCTGTCTGTCTGTCTGTCTGTCTGTCTGTCTGTCTGTCTGTCTGTCTGTCTGTCTGTCTGTCTGTCTGTCTGTCTGTCTGTCTGTCTGTCTGTCTGTCTGTCTGTCTGTCTGTCTGTCTGTCTGTCTGTCTGTCTGTCTGTCTGTCTGTCTGTCTGTCTGTCTGTCTGTCTGTCTGTCTGTCTGTCTGTCTGTCTGTCTGTCTGTCTGTCTGTCTGTCTGTCTGTCTGTCTGTCTGTCTGTCTGTCTGTCTGTCTGTCTGTCTGTCTGTCTGTCTGTCTGTCTGTCTGTCTGTCTGTCTGTCTGTCTGTCTGTCTGTCTGTCTGTCTGTCTGTCTGTCTGTCTGTCTGTCTGTCTGTCTGTCTGTCTGTCTGTCTGTCTGTCTGTCTGTCTGTCTGTCTGTCTGTCTGTCTGTCTGTCTGTCTGTCTGTCTGTCTGTCTGTCTGTCTGTCTGTCTGTCTGTCTGTCTGTCTGTCTGTCTGTCTGTCTGTCTGTCTGTCTGTCTGTCTGTCTGTCTGTCTGTCTGTCTGTCTGTCTGTCTGTCTGTCTGTCTGTCTGTCTGTCTGTCTGTCTGTCTGTCTGTCTGTCTGTCTGTCTGTCTGTCTGTCTGTCTGTCTGTCTGTCTGTCTGTCTGTCTGTCTGTCTGTCTGTCTGTCTGTCTGTCTGTCTGTCTGTCTGTCTGTCTGTCTGTCTGTCTGTCTGTCTGTCTGTCTGTCTGTCTGTCTGTCTGTCTGTCTGTCTGTCTGTCTGTCTGTCTGTCTGTCTGTCTGTCTGTCTGTCTGTCTGTCTGTCTGTCTGTCTGTCTGTCTGTCTGTCTGTCTGTCTGTCTGTCTGTCTGTCTGTCTGTCTGTCTGTCTGTCTGTCTGTCTGTCTGTCTGTCTGTCTGTCTGTCTGTCTGTCTGTCTGTCTGTCTGTCTGTCTGTCTGTCTGTCTGTCTGTCTGTCTGTCTGTCTGTCTGTCTGTCTGTCTGTCTGTCTGTCTGTCTGTCTGTCTGTCTGTCTGTCTGTCTGTCTGTCTGTCTGTCTGTCTGTCTGTCTGTCTGTCTGTCTGTCTGTCTGTCTGTCTGTCTGTCTGTCTGTCTGTCTGTCTGTCTGTCTGTCTGTCTGTCTGTCTGTCTGTCTGTCTGTCTGTCTGTCTGTCTGTCTGTCTGTCTGTCTGTCTGTCTGTCTGTCTGTCTGTCTGTCTGTCTGTCTGTCTGTCTGTCTGTCTGTCTGTCTGTCTGTCTGTCTGTCTGTCTGTCTGTCTGTCTGTCTGTCTGTCTGTCTGTCTGTCTGTCTGTCTGTCTGTCTGTCTGTCTGTCTGTCTGTCTGTCTGTCTGTCTGTCTGTCTGTCTGTCTGTCTGTCTGTCTGTCTGTCTGTCTGTCTGTCTGTCTGTCTGTCTGTCTGTCTGTCTGTCTGTCTGTCTGTCTGTCTGTCTGTCTGTCTGTCTGTCTGTCTGTCTGTCTGTCTGTCTGTCTGTCTGTCTGTCTGTCTGTCTGTCTGTCTGTCTGTCTGTCTGTCTGTCTGTCTGTCTGTCTGTCTGTCTGTCTGTCTGTCTGTCTGTCTGTCTGTCTGTCTGTCTGTCTGTCTGTCTGTCTGTCTGTCTGTCTGTCTGTCTGTCTGTCTGTCTGTCTGTCTGTCTGTCTGTCTGTCTGTCTGTCTGTCTGTCTGTCTGTCTGTCTGTCTGTCTGTCTGTCTGTCTGTCTGTCTGTCTGTCTGTCTGTCTGTCTGTCTGTCTGTCTGTCTGTCTGTCTGTCTGTCTGTCTGTCTGTCTGTCTGTCTGTCTGTCTGTCTGTCTGTCTGTCTGTCTGTCTGTCTGTCTGTCTGTCTGTCTGTCTGTCTGTCTGTCTGTCTGTCTGTCTGTCTGTCTGTCTGTCTGTCTGTCTGTCTGTCTGTCTGTCTGTCTGTCTGTCTGTCTGTCTGTCTGTCTGTCTGTCTGTCTGTCTGTCTGTCTGTCTGTCTGTCTGTCTGTCTGTCTGTCTGTCTGTCTGTCTGTCTGTCTGTCTGTCTGTCTGTCTGTCTGTCTGTCTGTCTGTCTGTCTGTCTGTCTGTCTGTCTGTCTGTCTGTCTGTCTGTCTGTCTGTCTGTCTGTCTGTCTGTCTGTCTGTCTGTCTGTCTGTCTGTCTGTCTGTCTGTCTGTCTGTCTGTCTGTCTGTCTGTCTGTCTGTCTGTCTGTCTGTCTGTCTGTCTGTCTGTCTGTCTGTCTGTCTGTCTGTCTGTCTGTCTGTCTGTCTGTCTGTCTGTCTGTCTGTCTGTCTGTCTGTCTGTCTGTCTGTCTGTCTGTCTGTCTGTCTGTCTGTCTGTCTGTCTGTCTGTCTGTCTGTCTGTCTGTCTGTCTGTCTGTCTGTCTGTCTGTCTGTCTGTCTGTCTGTCTGTCTGTCTGTCTGTCTGTCTGTCTGTCTGTCTGTCTGTCTGTCTGTCTGTCTGTCTGTCTGTCTGTCTGTCTGTCTGTCTGTCTGTCTGTCTGTCTGTCTGTCTGTCTGTCTGTCTGTCTGTCTGTCTGTCTGTCTGTCTGTCTGTCTGTCTGTCTGTCTGTCTGTCTGTCTGTCTGTCTGTCTGTCTGTCTGTCTGTCTGTCTGTCTGTCTGTCTGTCTGTCTGTCTGTCTGTCTGTCTGTCTGTCTGTCTGTCTGTCTGTCTGTCTGTCTGTCTGTCTGTCTGTCTGTCTGTCTGTCTGTCTGTCTGTCTGTCTGTCTGTCTGTCTGTCTGTCTGTCTGTCTGTCTGTCTGTCTGTCTGTCTGTCTGTCTGTCTGTCTGTCTGTCTGTCTGTCTGTCTGTCTGTCTGTCTGTCTGTCTGTCTGTCTGTCTGTCTGTCTGTCTGTCTGTCTGTCTGTCTGTCTGTCTGTCTGTCTGTCTGTCTGTCTGTCTGTCTGTCTGTCTGTCTGTCTGTCTGTCTGTCTGTCTGTCTGTCTGTCTGTCTGTCTGTCTGTCTGTCTGTCTGTCTGTCTGTCTGTCTGTCTGTCTGTCTGTCTGTCTGTCTGTCTGTCTGTCTGTCTGTCTGTCTGTCTGTCTGTCTGTCTGTCTGTCTGTCTGTCTGTCTGTCTGTCTGTCTGTCTGTCTGTCTGTCTGTCTGTCTGTCTGTCTGTCTGTCTGTCTGTCTGTCTGTCTGTCTGTCTGTCTGTCTGTCTGTCTGTCTGTCTGTCTGTCTGTCTGTCTGTCTGTCTGTCTGTCTGTCTGTCTGTCTGTCTGTCTGTCTGTCTGTCTGTCTGTCTGTCTGTCTGTCTGTCTGTCTGTCTGTCTGTCTGTCTGTCTGTCTGTCTGTCTGTCTGTCTGTCTGTCTGTCTGTCTGTCTGTCTGTCTGTCTGTCTGTCTGTCTGTCTGTCTGTCTGTCTGTCTGTCTGTCTGTCTGTCTGTCTGTCTGTCTGTCTGTCTGTCTGTCTGTCTGTCTGTCTGTCTGTCTGTCTGTCTGTCTGTCTGTCTGTCTGTCTGTCTGTCTGTCTGTCTGTCTGTCTGTCTGTCTGTCTGTCTGTCTGTCTGTCTGTCTGTCTGTCTGTCTGTCTGTCTGTCTGTCAAGACCATTTTTCTCAGGAACGCGTGAAGGTATCAAGCTGAAATTTATATCAAATACTCAGGTCTATTGTCCCTTGGAGCTGTGAAAAAATCAAACTTAAAAGCCAACGCAATCTAAAGATACAGTCGTTTATGCTGCAAATTTTAGGGTTTTTCGGCACTCGCAAAACCTACGGGGTACTTCCCGTGAACTCAGAAACTTGAAATTTGGCACGAAGCAACGTCATATAGCATAGACAATGGAAAAATTACAAAAAGTAGACATTTTTAGTAAAATCATACTTACAAACAGTATTTTTTTAAATTTTAAATTACTACGTTTTCCTCGTAAACGCGTAGAGGTATTAAATTGAAATTCATATCAAATACTCAGGTCTATAATACCTTTAACCTGTAATAAAATCAATTTTCTATGTCAATGCAATGGGTGAACTTTTACTTATATACCTACAGGTTTGTACGGAACCCTCGGTGCGCGAGTCCGACTCGCATTTGGCCGGTTTTTTATTTTCGAAAATATGCGTATATTATGTAAATACTAAATACAGTTTAGGTATTCATTTCTTTTACCAATGAAGTTTTTGTCTATCTAAAACGTCAAAATATTTCAACCAGGTTAATATTCTGTTTATTTATGTATTTAAACAACAATTTTAAACAAAATAGTACAAATGGCGAGGATGTCTGATGCCTTAAGGCATTCTCTACCATCAGTCAACCGATTAACTATTATTTTGACCTGGTCAAGACATTATACATTATCTAAGCTACTTTTAACGGTGATTATAAATACATAAATAAATAATTAAATAAATATTATAGGACAATCTTACACAAACCGACTGTACGGGTTTGTACACCTGAATGATGTGATTCTGGACGGTTGAGTGTCTTGATAATAAACACTGATTTAAATATATTTTTTATTGATAACCAAGGTATAATTATGATTAGGTACTAGCTAGGAGCTCGTATAAACGTAGACTGGTTAATTATTGTACATTTTGCGTAATCGCGGATACAGCGATTATTATAACAAACATATTTTATGCTGACCGAGAAATGTGCGATGCTAGCATTGTACATATTCCCGGCCAGGAGATGAGGATGCTGTTCAAATTATTATTGTTTTGATACAAGTAAAAATGTTAAAAAATCTAAACTGATATAAACAAAGAACATTGCATAATTATTTGATAGAGGTAAATCCCCTAAACATAGATGTCGCATTTGTATGGTTAATTGAAATTGTCGCGGCGCGTTGATCTCCGCTGGGGCTGTTCTCGGTCGCTGATGGGATGGAGCTGCGGGATGCGGATGACATCGAAGTGGGTCTGCGTTCGTTCTTCCCGGCGGCGGCAGTGTCGGCGGCGAACGGGGGAGTGAGACGTGCGACGAATTGACGTCGCCGTATGCAGCGACGCACATACAGCGCGGCTAATACGATTACGATGCCCATGACTATGTAGATTGCAGTATAATGGTGGACATCGTGGTAGGTGACTTCCCCTGATACGGCGCCTTCGTTCTTCATGTGCTCAATTTGGTCTTTGATGGCTTTGAAGTGTTTTTCATTGATTCCAAAGGCATTCGATTCGCTCTGTATGACGGGTACAGTCAAATTGATAACATTGTTTATAGAGGGCACGTCGAACTTTACCACATTTGCTTGAGTTTTGATGTCGTTAGATAGTTCCTTCTGAGGAAATATGGTAAAGGAATCTCCGTTTAATACACAGTCGGTGTGGAGGGTAATGATTCCAGCCTTGTTTAGATGTTCGGCCTTGACCTCCTGACCGCATATAATTCTCGCAGTACATACGTCACAACAAAAGTATAGGTATGTATTCATGGTGCTTAGTTCGGTCCATACGTTACGGCAGGTGTCAGTCTCAGCTGTGCACTTGTTTGTAATTTGATCCGCTATACACAGGTGTGAGTCAGACTTCAATTGATAAATTGGACCTTGTAGCGTACAAATAAGTGTGTTGGAATCGTAGTGAGTGCACTTATGTACGGTTTCATCCAACATCGGTATATACGATTCCTTTTTGATATTTATAGCCACCTGATCGGCTATGGGCTTTATTTTGATCATATTTTTCCCATCTTGTTGTGGAATTGGTATTAATCGGAAGAGCTCGTAGATGTCTCGAAAGACTAAAGGAATTCTGATTTCAAATATAAGGTACTGACGGGTCATTCTGGTTCGCACCTTCATTAGTTGATATAATTTCGGTAAATCGTTGTTGATGTTTTCGCATGGAAGAGTCAAATCTTTCGGCATCTGACCGGCGATGATATTTAGCTCATCTTTCAACTGTTGTGGCGTCAAAAGGTGCACGTTGAATTTTCCATAAATTATGTTAGTGATGGTGTCCAATAAAGTGTCTTGTATGCTTTTTAGGTTGGCGAGTATATTATTGGCAATGATTGACGACACGGCTATTTCATTGATCTGTGTTGATAATTGAATTTCGCTTGCCTGCTTGTTTAGGCCTTTCTCGATGCTGATGATATATTGATTAAAAGTTTTATGCTGATTTTGCATCGAGGACTCGATTCTCTTGAGTAGGTTTGCTTCCGCCTCTATAACCGAAGTTTGATTCCGCCATAATAGTGCCAGGTGTTTTTCATTTCTTCTGGTTAGGTCAATGTCCTTTTGATATTGTTCGGCGAACTGGTCGTCGAGCACGCCGAAAAGGCTATGAGCAACATTTCCTATGCCGTTGAAGAATCCTCTCCTTTTTCGTGACGAGTCGGAGCGCTGGCCGAGTAGCATGGCATCGTAGTATTTTAATTCCGAGAAGGCGTGACGTAATTGTGTCAGTACAATGTTGCATTGTTGTTTATTTTCTATCGTATGACACATATTTTCTAAATGAGTGATGTATTTAGAAAATAATTCTGATCCTTCCCAATACGGATTGATGTCGTAGTATACCACAAGTTTCCACTCGTCTCGGGCCATTTTCAGGTTTGTTATTTTGTCAAAATAAATACCTTGACCTTCTGTGAAGTGTGACACGTCATGGGTACTCTGTGCAGGCATTATGCATAACATAAATAATGTTAGTGCCATAGTGATGAAGTTGATGCACTTGTGCCTATTGGTGATTTTTCTTTGATTTGTTGGTCTTGATGCTCTTGATGGGGTGGCTGATAAGTCTTTTTTTTCTTCTCCAGTGGTCCGCAAATCGTGCTCGGATACTGGCAGTTTCGACAGCTTGATGATGGGTCTTTTTATAACTGAATTTTTTGTCTTTACTGACGCGACTCGGACAAAATCGTCTTTTCCTGGATGAACATCTGATATTCGGCCTAGTGCCCACTTGCCAGCAGGCAGGTTTGCGTCGTGAATGATTACGACGTCGCCGATTTCAATGTTTGGCTTAGGTTGTGTCCATTTGCAGCGCGCTTGTAGTTGACACAGGTACTCAGATTGCCATTTTTTCCATGTGTCTTGAAATATTTTTTGTGTCAAGCGCCAGCGTGTCTGCTCGTCTGTTTCGGTCTCCACAATGTGGAGAGTTGGGCCGCTTGCTAAAAAATGTGCCGGGGTGATATAATCCAAGTCGTCAGGGTCTTCGGTCAATGCACACAGTGGTCTCCCATTTAAGCAACCCTCCAGCTGAGCTAGCAAAGTCGAGTATTCCTCAAAGGTAAGATGCTGCTCTCCTAACACCCGGTGAAGATGATGTTTGAGGCTTTTAACGGCTGCTTCCCACAAGCCTCCGGCGCTAGGCCACGAAGGTGCATTGAAGTGCCAAGTGATATTCATGTCGCTGATGGCCTTGTAAAATGATTCATCTAACGATGCGTTGATCTCTTCATATTGTGCCTTGATTGCTTTGCTGGCTTTTGTAAAATTTGTTCCGTTGTCACTAAAAATGTGACGGGGCGCTCCACGTCGAGCTGACATTCTTCGCAGAGCAGCCAGGAATGATTCTGAACTTAGATCCGAGACTAGCTCTAAATGCACGGCCTTTGTAGCCATGCAAACGAATACAGCTATATAGCCCTTTGTTGTTTTGATGCCACGACCTTTGCTTGCCTTCACGGTCACGTATCCTGTGTAATCTACACCGGTATTATAAAATGGCCTTGATGGATTTGTTCTTGATTCAGGCAAATCACCCATTATTTGGGACTGTTTTGGAGGTTTTTGTCTAAGACACGTGATACAGCGACGCAGGCGATTTTTCGTAGCTCCATTACCTCCAACAATCCACAATGATTCTCTCAGCTTCGAATGAGTGAGTTTGGCGCTTCCGTGTAGTACAGCTTTGTGTGCTTGATCGATGAGCAAGTCCGTCAGGCGACCTTTATGAGGAATGATAAGGGGATGTTTCATCTCCCAACTGATATGTGCATTATGAAGTCGGCCGCGAACACGTAGCATCCCATTTTGATCCAAAAAGGGTCGTAATTTCAAAATGTTGCTTTTCACATTTATTGATTGATTTGCTCTCAAGTTATTAAACTCATTCGGAAACTCCTTTTCTTGAACGTACTTAATTATTTTATTTTTTGCGGTGTATAACTCATCAGCTGTTAAGTAACTAGAGCTTTGTTGATTGCGCGAAGTTGCTCGCAGTATCCATGCAAGTACACGTGTGCAATGAGTCATATTGCTATTTTTGCATAACAATTCATTGATAATGTCACCGTCGTCCGTTTGTTTACAAGCGACCGCGTGGCATTGTTTTGATATTTTAATTTCTTGATCCGTAGTGAATGTGAGCCTCGCTTGATTTTGGCTGTATGATGAGAGCCATTTTGGGCCATTCCACCAAAGGGGGTGTATCGATAACTGTTGAGCAGTTATTCCACGACTAGCGCAGTCAGCCGGGTTCTCTTCTGATTTTACGTAGTTCCAACAGCTTGATGGTATTATTTTAGTGATTTTTGCAACTCTATTTGCTACGAATGGCTTCCATTTGCTAGGTGAGCCGTTTAGCCAGCCTAATGTTGCTGTACTGTCTGACCAGCAGACAAGTTTGATGTTGTTTTCCTTTAATGATTGTTTGACCTTCTCCATGAGAGCAGACAGAAGTAGAGCTGAACACAGTTCCAATCTTGGCAAGGTCACGGATTTTTTTGTCGGCACGAGTCTTGATTTTGCTGCTACCAGTACTGGCGGCGATGTTTCCTCGCATGCGTCATCGGTAGAGATAACGCGGCAATAGATCACGCATGCGTACGCTTTTGTTGATGCGTCGCAGAACCCATGAAGTTCAAGGTCTTGATTCTTGTGACTATTTAGCCAGCGAGGGATTTTGATATCCTTGATATTTTGTAGGTCTTGTGAAATTTTGAGCCATTCATCTTTGATCCTTTCGGGTACTTGATCGTTCCACCCGATGTCATTTGATACGACATTTTGAAACAATAACTTTAGTTTCGTAGTAACTGGCGATAGCCATCCGAGCGGGTCGAATACCCTTGCTATGTTTGACAATAGCTCTCTTTTGTTCATCTTGAATGTTTGAGTTGCCGGCGGTTCAATCTTGAGTTGAAAGGTGAAATTATCCTCTTGCGGGTGCCAGCGTAATCCCAGCGTTTTTGTTGTTTCTTGATCTTTAAATTCGAAAGTTGGTTGTTGATCTCGAGACTCGCTATGCCTGTTTAATAGTTCGGGTGTGTTTGATGCCCATTTCCGCAGATTGAACCCTCCTGATTTTAACATGTTGATTAAGTCTGCTTGTAATTTCTTGGCAGATTTGAGATCGTGGCTGCCGTGTAAAAGGTCATCCATGTAAAAACTCTCTTCTACGACGCTCGCAGCCTCCGGATAATTTTGGCGCTCGTCCTGGGCTAATTTTCTTAACGTCATCATGGCTAACCAAGGTGCGGCTTTCGTGCCGTACGTTGTGGTCGTTAAGGCGTATTCACGAAGCGGTTGATCTTCAGTGTCTCTCCATATGATTTTTTGATATTTTTGATCTTGAATGTTTATACCTATCATTCTAAACATTTTTTCGATGTCCGCGACGTAAGCAACCTTATACTGCCTCCATTTTATGATAAGTGTTAACAGGTCGTGTTGCAGATTGGGTCCGCGGTACATGGTGTCGTTCAGACTTATCCCATTTGATGTTTTCGAGCTAGCATTAAATACGACTCTGAGTGAAGTCGTTGATGAGTCTGGTCTTTTCACACAGTGATGAGGTAAAAAGCACTCCTGTGTCAAATTGCGTTGCCCGTCGATTTCGTCTGTACGTTGCCCGTCGATTTCGTCTGTACATTCGCGCATGTGTCCCAAATCAATATATTCTTGAATAAACTTCTTGTACTCGGTTTCGATATTTTGATCTTTTCGAAACTTGATCTCAAGTTGTTTAAACTGGGCTATGGCAATATTTCTTGAGAATCCTAGAGCGATTTCATCCTCTGGCTTCAATGGTAGGCGAACTACGTATCTTCCATCTTCTTGACGAAATGTAGTTTCCCGATATAAGTCTAAACAATGTTGATCTTCTGATGACAAGTTTGATGTTTCACTGATATCTTCTATGGCCCAAAAACGCGAGATGTCATCTATGTCCTTGACGACGACACCACATTGATAAGATGGTACGTTTCCGCTAAGAATGTATCCAAACTTCGTGTTCTGGACTACAGGAAGGTTATCGTCAGTAACGATGATGCCATTTTGTATATATTTGGCGGTGACATCGGACCCTAGTATAATGTCGATTGGGCGGCTCACATTATAATCTGGATCTGCCAGTGTCAATCCCTCTAAATAAGTCAAATCTGGTTTGACGAATGATTGGTTTGGTAGAGGAAGAGTGAGTTTAATCATGATGAATAACTCAGCGGCAAATTCAAAATCGGACTGCGTTGATGATATTGTGGCGTGGATGACGCCCGTGCAGGTGTTTCCATTAATGCCGAGCCCATACATAGTGTCCTTGCAATCTTCCCGGGGTAGTTTTAAGAGTTGAGCCGCATCCTCCGTGATCAAGGACATCTGAGCCCCAGGATCTATAAACGCCCTCATGTTATGATAAACTCCATCATTTGCCCTTACTTTGATTAAGGCGGTTGGTAATAAAACTTGAATATTTTTATTACGTTCTTTCGTAATAGTTGCGACGGTTTTCCGTTTATTAATTGGGTCGGAAGTATCTAATTTCTTATTGTATACATCATGGACAAGAGTGTTGTGCCTTTCTTGACACGTGCGGCAGCGACTCGTTGAAAAACATTCCTTATCGTAATGATTGTAAAGGCAGTTTTTGCATAAGTTCAACTTCGCAATGATGCTTCGTTTGCTATCTGGTTTTGCACTTTGAAATGTTTCGCAATGAAATATGCCATGATTCTTATTACAAACTGGGCAATGTTTTTTCTGATAATAACTTGATTTAAAATCGCTTGAGTTATTTTGAAATAATGATGTATCTTTTATGGCGCCAAATGCTTTGTAGTACGGCTTTCTTGCTGCTTCTGATTGTTGGGATGGTTTTGATGTGTCCAACTTGCGGCGGCTTGCCTCAAACGATGTAAATTTCATCTCCAGGAAATCCAAAAACTCCTTCAGTGTAGGCAGGTCACGTGGGTTCTTTAATGATTCTACGTACTCCGTGTGACTTTCTGCGTCCAATTTTTGTGCTAAAATATGAACGATAATTGGATCCCATGTCTTGATGTCCACGCCAAGGTTTCTGATGGCGTTCAAGCTTTCGTTGGTGGTGTCGTGTAGGCGCTTGATTTGTTGATGTGACTGTTGCTGCATTGTTGACAACGAAAGTAGGTTATTGAGATGAGCCGTGAAAATGATTTTTTTGTTGTTGTACCTGTGGTTTAAAATTTCCCAACAGGTTTCATAGTTTTCAGAGCTGATGTTGAGATGCTGAATTAGTTTCTCGGCTTCACCTCTGACCTTGTTCTTTAAAAATTGCATCTTCTGTGCATTGGACATAGAGCGATTATGATGAATGGCTTCATTAAATAGATCCTTAAATGAAGTCCATTGTTGGTAGTTCCCGCTAAACGGTGGTATGTCCATTACTGGGGTCGATTTCTCTCGATGAACCATGGACCATATTTTAGAGCTGATAGATTTTTTGATGTCTTGGAATTTCTTCTCGTATTTGCAGAACGCAACATGATTGTTTTGAAACTCCTGCCAAAATCCGTCGAGGCTGGTCAACTTGTTGCTGATGGTAGACACAGTTCGTCGGCTTGGACCATCTTTTTTATAATTCTCAAATAGCCTATTCATACTGGCCATGATCTGGTTTTGTTGATTGCGAATCGTTTCCATTTCGGAACTCATCTTGATTGATTGATAAGTTGATGTAGTACTGATAAATAGTTATTGATCGAAACCAGTATTTGTTAACACTGTGGCCACTGATATTGATACTTGATAATGATGATTACTTTCCTTGGTTTACTGATATAGATTGATTAAAGTGATGATTGCAGCTGCTGATGATGATGATTATCCAAGTCGGAGCTTCTTCTCGCTGGACTTGAGTTGATTGTGGATGATTCTTGATATCTCGGATGATGAACTGTTGATGTTCTTCTGTGACGAATTACTGTGCCTATTCAATCCGCACGGTGAGACCCGCTTGTGGGAGGCCGGTTGGACCGAAGCACTATAACACTGTCACTGACGAGTTCGAAGGACCAAAAGGATGTACGGGTTTGTACACCTGAATGATGTGATTCTGGACGGTTGAGTGTCTTGATAATAAACACTGATTTAAATATATTTTTTATTGATAACCAAGGTATAATTATGATTAGGTACTAGCTAGGAGCTCGTATAAACGTAGACTGGTTAATTATTGTACATTTTGCGTAATCGCGGATACAGCGATTATTATAACAAACATATTTTATGCTGACCGAGAAATGTGCGATGCTAGCATTGTACATATTCCCGGCCAGGAGATGAGGATGCTGTTCAAATTATTATTGTTTTGATACAAGTAAAAATGTTAAAAAATCTAAACTGATGTAAACAAAGAACATTGCATAATTATTTGATAGAGGTAAATCCCCTAAACATAGATGTCGCATTTGTATGGTTAATTGAAATTGTTGCGGCGCGTTGATCTCCGCTGGGGCTGTTCTCGGTCGCTGATGGGATGGAGCTGCGGGATGCGGATGACATCGAAGTGGGTCTGCGTTCGTTCTTCCCGGCGGCGGCAGTGTCGGCGGCGAACGTGGGAGTGAGACTAATTCTCGCAGTACATACGTCACAACAAAAGTATAGGTATGTATTCATAGAGCTTAGTTCCGTCCATATGTTACGGCAGGTGTCAGTCTCAGCTGGGCACTTGTTTGTAATTTGATCCGCTATACACAGGTGTGAGTCAGACTTCAATTGATAAATTGGACCTTGTAGCGTACAAATAAGTGTGTTGGAATCGTAGTGAGTGCACTTATGTATGGTTTCATCCAACATCGGTATATACGATTCCTTTTTGATATTTATAGCCACCTGATCGGCTATGGGCTTTATTTTGATCATATTTTTCCCATCTTGTTGTGGAATTGGTATTAATCGGAAGAGCTCGTAGATGTCTCGAAAGACTAAAGGAATTCTGATTTCAAAGATAAGGTACTGACGGTTCATTCTGGTTCGCACCTTCATTAGTTGATATAATTTCGGTAAATCGTTGTTGATGTTTTCGCATGGAAGAGTCAAATCTTTCGGCATCTGACCGGCGATGATATTCAGCTCATCTTTCAACTGTTGTGGCGTCAAAAGGTGCACGTTGAATTTTCCATAAATTATGTTAGTGATGGTGTCCAATAAAGTGTCTTGTATGCTTTTTAGGTTGGCGAGTATATTATTGGCAATGATTGACGACACGGCTATTTCATTGACCTGTGTTGATAATTGAATTTCGCTTGCCTGCTTGTTTAGGCCTTTCTCGATGCTGATGATATATTGATTGAAAGTTTTATGCTGATTTTGCATCGAGGACTCGATTCTCTTGAGTAAGTTTGCTTCCGCCTCTATAACCGAAGTTTGATTTCGCCATAATAGTGCCAGGTGTTTTTTGATTTCTTCTGGTTAGGTCAATGTCCTTTTGGTATTGTTCGGCGAACTGGTCGTCGAGCACGCCGAAAAGGCTGTGAGCAACATTTCCTATGCCGTTGAAGAATCCTCTCCTTTTTCGTGACGAGTCGGAGCGCTGGCCGAGTAACATGGCATCGTAGTATTTTAATTCCGAGAAGGCGTGACGTAATTGTGTCAGTACAATGTTGCATTGTTGTTTATTTTCTATCGTATGACACATATTTTCTAAATGAGTGATGTATTTAGAAAATAATTCTGATCCTTCCCAATTCGGATTGATGTCGTAGTATACCACAAGTTTCCACTCGTCTCGGGCCAGTTTCAGGTTTGTTATTTTATCAAAATAAATCCCTTGACTTTCTGTGAATTGTGACACGTCATGGGTACTCTGCGCAGGCGTTATGCATAACATAAATAATGTTAGTACCATAGTGATGAAGTTGATGCACTTGTGCCTATTAGTGGTTTTTCTTTGATTTGTTGGTCTTGATGCTCTTAATGGGGTGGCTGATGAGTCTTTTTTTTCTTCTCCAGTGGTCCGCAAATCGTGCTCGGATACTGGCAGTTTCGACAGCTTGATGATGGGTCTTTTTATAACTGAATTTTTTGTCTTTACTGACGCGACTCGGACAAAACCGTCTTTTCCTGGATGAACATCTGATATTCGGCCTAGTGCCCACTTGCCAGCAGGCAGGTTTGCGTCGTGAATGATTACGACGTCGCCGATTTTAATGTTTGGCTTAGGTTGTGTCCATTTGCAGCGCGCTTGTAGTTGACACAGGTACTCAGATTGCCATTTTTTTAATGTGTCTTGAAATATTTTCTGTGTCAAGCGCCAGCGTGTCCGCTCGTCTGTTTCGGTCTCCACAATGTGGAGAGTTGGGCCGCTTGCTAAAAAGTGTGCCGGGGTGATATAATCCAAGTCGTCAGGGTCCTCGCTTGATTTTGGCTGTATGATGAGAGCCATTTTGGGCCATTCCACCAAAGGGGGTGTATCGATAACTGTTGAGCAGTTATTCCACGACTAGCGCAGTCAGCCGGGTTCTCTTCTGATTTTACGTAGTTCCAACAGCTTGATGGTATTATTTTAGTGATTTTTGCAACTCTATTTGCTACGAATGGCTTCCATTTGCTAGGTGAGCCGTTTAGCCAGCCTAATGTTGCTGTACTGTCTGACCAGCAGACAAGTTTGATGTTGTTTTCCTTTAATGATTGTTTGACCTTCTCCATGAGAGCAGACAGAAGTAGAGCTGAACACAGTTCCAATCTTGGCAAGGTCACGGATTTTTTTGTCGGCACGAGTCTTGACTTTGCTGCTACCAGTACTGGCTGCGATGTTTCCTCGCATGCGTCATCGGTAGAGATAACGCGGCAATAGATCACGCATGCGTACGCTTTTGTTGATGCGTCGCAGAACCCATGAAGTTCAAGGTCTTGATTCTTGTGACTATTTAGCCAGCGAGGGATTTTGATATCCTTGATATTTTGTAGGTCTTGTGAAATTTTGAGCCATTCATCTTTGATCCTTTCGGGTACTTGATCGTTCCACCCGATGTCATTTGATACGACATTTTGAAACAATAACTTTAGTTTCGTAGTAACTGGCGATAGCCATCCGAGCGGGTCGAATACCCTTGCTATGTTTGACAATAGCTCTCTTTTGTTCATCTTGAATGTTTGAGTTGCCGGCGGTTCAATCTTGAGTTGAAAGGTGAAATTATCCTCTTGCGGGTGCCAGCGTAATCTCAGCATTTTTGTTGTTTCTTGATCTTTAAATTCGAAAGTTGGTTGTTGATCTCGAGACTCGCTATGCCTGTTTAATAGTTCGGGTGTGTTTGATGCCCATTTCCGCAGATTGAACCCTCCTGATTTTAGCATGTTGATTAAGTCTGCTTGTAATTTCTTGGCAGATTTGAGATCGTGGCTGCCGTGTAAAAGGTCATCCATGTAAAACTCTCTTCTACGACGCTCGCAGCCTCCGGATAATTTTGGCGCTCGTCCTGGGCTAATTTTCTTAACGTCATCATGGCTAACCAAGGTGCGGCTTTCGTACCGTACGTTGTGGTCGTTAAGGCGTATTCACGAAGCGGTTGATCTTCAGTGTCTCTTCATATGATTTTTTGATATTTTTGATCTTGAATGTTTATACCTATCATTCTAAACATTTTTTCGATGTCCGCGACGTAAGCAACCTTATACTGCCTCTATTTTATGATAAGTGTTAACAGGTCGTGTTGCAGATTGGGTCCGCGGTACATGGTGTCGTTCAGACTTATCCCATTTGATGTTTTCGAGCTAGCATTAAATACGACTCTGAGTGAAGTCGTTGATGAGTCTGGTCTTCTCACACAGTGATGAGGTAAGAAGCACTCCTGTGTCAAATTTCGTTGCTCGTCGATTTCGTCTGTACATTCGCGCATGTGGCCCAAATCAATATATTCTTGAATAAACTTCTTGTACTCGGTTTCGATATTTTGATCTTTTCGAAACTTGATCTCAAGTTGTTTAAACTGGGCTATGGCAATATTTCTTGAGAATCCTAGAGCGATTTCATCTTCTGGCTTCAATGGTAGGCGAACTACGTATCTTCCATCTTCTTGACGAAATGTAGTTTCCCGATAGAAGTCTAAACAATGTTGATCTTCTGATGACAAGTTTGATGTTTCACTGATATCTTCTATGGCCCAAAAACGCGAGATGTCATCCATGTCATTGACGACGACACAACATTGATAAGATGGTACGTTTCCGCTAAGAATGTATCCAAACTTCGTGTTCTGGACTATAGGAAGGTTATCGTTAGTAACGATGATGCCATTTTGTATATATTTGGCGGTGACATCGGACCCTAGTATAATGTCGATTGGGCGGCTCACGTTATAATCAGGATCTGCCAGCGTCAATCCCTCTAAATGAGTCAAATCTGGTTTGACGAATGATTGGTTTGGTAGAGGAAGAATGAGTTTAATCATGATGAATAACTCAGCGGCAAATTCAAAATCGGACTGCGTTTATGATATTGTGGCGTTGATGACGCCCGTGCAGGTGTTTCCATTAATGCCGAGCCCATACATAGTGTCCTTGCAATCTTCCCGGGGTAGTTTTAAGAGTTGAGCCGCATCCTCCGTGATCAAGGACATCTGAGCCCCAGGATCTATAAACGCCCTCATGTTATGATAAACTCCATCATTTGCCCTTACTTTGATTAAGGCGGTTGGTAATAAAACTTGAATATTTTTATTACGTTCTTTCGTAATAGTTGCGACGGTTTTTCGTTTATTAATTGGGTCGGAAGTATCTTATTTCTTATTGTATGCATCATGGACAAGAGTGTTGTGCCTTTCTTGACACGTGCGGCAGCGACTCGTTGAAAAACATTCCTTATCGTAATGATTGTAAAGGCAGTCTTTGCATAAGTTCAACTTCGCAATGATGCTTCGTTTGCTATCTGGTTTTGCACTTTGAAATGTTTCGCAATGAAATATGCCATGATTCTTATTACAAACTGGGCAATGTTTTTTTCTGATAATAACTTGATTTAAAATCGCTTGAGTTATTTTGAGATAATGATGTATCTTTTATGGCGCCAAATGCTTTGTAGTACGGCTTTCTTGCTGCTTCTGATTGTTGGGATGGTTTTGATGTGTCCAACTTGCGGCGGCTTGCCTCAAACGATGTAAATTTCATCTCCAGGAAATCCAAAAACTCCTTCAGTGTAGGCAAGTCACGTGGGTTTTTTAATGATTCTACGTACTCCGTGTGACTTTCTGCGTCCAATTTTTGTGCTAAGATATGAACGATAATTGGATCCCATGTCTTGATGTCCACGCCAAGGTTTCTGATGGCGTTCAAGCTTTCGTTGGTGGTGTCGTGTAGGTGCTTGATTTGTTGATGTGACTGTTGCTGCATTGTTGACAACGAAAGTAGGTTATTGAGATGAGCCGTGAAAATGATTTTTTTGTTGTTGTACCTGTGGTTTAAAATTTCCCAACAGGTTTCATAGTTTTCAGAGCTGATGTTGAGATGCTGAATTAGTTTCTCGGCTTCACCTCTGACCTTGTTCTTTAAAAATTGCATCTTCTGTGCGTTGGACATAGAGCGGTTATGATGAATGGTTTCATTAAATAGATCCTTGAATGAAGTCCATTGTTGGTAGTTCCCGCTAAACGGTGGTATGTCCATTACTGGGGTCGATTTCTCTCGATGAGCCATGGACCATATTTTAGAGCTGATTGATTTTTTGATGTCTTGGAATTTCTTCTCGTATTTGCAGAACGCTTGATTGTAGGTTTCGTCGTCTTCGAGAAGTTCACTATCGATGTCCCAGTGTAGAGTGTCGATGGTTGTCCAACGTGATTGAACTGATTTAAGTAAATCTTCCAACTCCCATTTTTCGTTGATAGTAGAGAGGTCGATGTAATGGACAGTGCGTGCGAAGACCTTGAAATTGCTTTGTTGTTTTCGCATCTTCTCTGATAACTTGGCAGTATCGACGCTTGATCTGTCGGTGGTATTGAAAATCGGTGGAATTGCGAATCCTGGATTGATTGGAACACGGATGGTCGCTTTATTTTGATTTTGTATTCCGACCTTGAGAGTGTCATCGTCGTCTTGCTGAATGGTACGGCTTCGCTCACTAATATCCATTTTTTGTGGCTCCGAACGTCCAGGTTTCTCTTCTGGTTTCTTTACTCCTTCATCGGCCCAGTTGAAATTTTCTGACGGCTGGAGGGTGAGACGTTCGACGGGCATCGGTGATAATGAAGTCCTTGGTGATGGAGGAGTCTGTTTAGCTGCCTCTAAATGACTTAGTAATGCTGACCGAGCTGATTCATAAAAGGCTTTGGTTTTGTTACAAGTTTGCTCGGCAAATTGAGTGTAATCTTCGTTCTGGAACGACACCAACCTGTCATGATTGTTTTGAAACTCCTGCCAAAATCCGTCGAGGCTGGTCAACTTGTTGCTGATGGTAGACACAGTTCGTCGGCTTGGACCATCTTTTTTTATAATTCTCAAATAGCCTATTCATACTGGCCATGATCTGGTTTTGTTGGTTGCGAATCGTTTCTATTTCGGAACTCATCTTGATTGATTGATAAGTTGATAAAGTACTGATAAATAGTTATTGATCGAAACCAGTATTTGTTAACACTGTGGCCACTGATATTGATACTTGATAATGATGATTACTTTCCTTGGTTTACTGATATAGATTGATTAAAGTGATAATTGCAGCTGCTGATGATGATGATTATCCAAGTCGGAGCTTCTTCTCACTGGACTTGAGTTGAGTGTGGATGAGCTCCGACTTGGATACTACTACTGTCTGTCTGTCTGTCTGTCTGTCTGTCTGTCTGTCTGTCTGTCTGTCTGTCTGTCTGTCTGTCTGTCTGTCTGTCTGTCTGTCTGTCTGTCTGTCTGTCTGTCTGTCTGTCTGTCTGTCTGTCTGTCTGTCTGTCTGTCTGTCTGTCTGTCTGTCTGTCTGTCTGTCTGTCTGTCTGTCTGTCTGTCTGTCTGTCTGTCTGTCTGTCTGTCTGTCTGTCTGTCTGTCTGTCTGTCTGTCTGTCTGTCTGTCTGTCTGTCTGTCTGTCTGTCTGTCTGTCTGTCTGTCTGTCTGTCTGTCTGTCTGTCTGTCTGTCTGTCTGTCTGTCTGTCTGTCTGTCTGTCTGTCTGTCTGTCTGTCTGTCTGTCTGTCTGTCTGTCTGTCTGTCTGTCTGTCTGTCTGTCTGTCTGTCTGTCTGTCTGTCTGTCTGTCTGTCTGTCTGTCTGTCTGTCTGTCTGTCTGTCTGTCTGTCTGTCTGTCTGTCTGTCTGTCTGTCTGTCTGTCTGTCTGTCTGTCTGTCTGTCTGTCTGTCTGTCTGTCTGTCTGTCTGTCTGTCTGTCTGTCTGTCTGTCTGTCTGTCTGTCTGTCTGTCTGTCTGTCTGTCTGTCTGTCTGTCTGTCTGTCTGTCTGTCTGTCTGTCTGTCTGTCTGTCTGTCTGTCTGTCTGTCTGTCTGTCTGTCTGTCTGTCTGTCTGTCTGTCTGTCTGTCTGTCTGTCTGTCTGTCTGTCTGTCTGTCTGTCTGTCTGTCTGTCTGTCTGTCTGTCTGTCTGTCTGTCTGTCTGTCTGTCTGTCTGTCTGTCTGTCTGTCTGTCTGTCTGTCTGTCTGTCTGTCTGTCTGTCTGTCTGTCTGTCTGTCTGTCTGTCTGTCTGTCTGTCTGTCTGTCTGTCTGTCTGTCTGTCTGTCTGTCTGTCTGTCTGTCTGTCTGTCTGTCTGTCTGTCTGTCTGTCTGTCTGTCTGTCTGTCTGTCTGTCTGTCTGTCTGTCTGTCTGTCTGTCTGTCTGTCTGTCTGTCTGTCTGTCTGTCTGTCTGTCTGTCTGTCTGTCTGTCTGTCTGTCTGTCTGTCTGTCTGTCTGTCTGTCTGTCTGTCTGTCTGTCTGTCTGTCTGTCTGTCTGTCTGTCTGTCTGTCTGTCTGTCTGTCTGTCTGTCTGTCTGTCTGTCTGTCTGTCTGTCTGTCTGTCTGTCTGTCTGTCTGTCTGTCTGTCTGTCTGTCTGTCTGTCTGTCTGTCTGTCTGTCTGTCTGTCTGTCTGTCTGTCTGTCTGTCTGTCTGTCTGTCTGTCTGTCTGTCTGTCTGTCTGTCTGTCTGTCTGTCTGTCTGTCTGTCTGTCTGTCTGTCTGTCTGTCTGTCTGTCTGTCTGTCTGTCTGTCTGTCTGTCTGTCTGTCTGTCTGTCTGTCTGTCTGTCTGTCTGTCTGTCTGTCTGTCTGTCTGTCTGTCTGTCTGTCTGTCTGTCTGTCTGTCTGTCTGTCTGTCTGTCTGTCTGTCTGTCTGTCTGTCTGTCTGTCTGTCTGTCTGTCTGTCTGTCTGTCTGTCTGTCTGTCTGTCTGTCTGTCTGTCTGTCTGTCTGTCTGTCTGTCTGTCTGTCTGTCTGTCTGTCTGTCTGTCTGTCTGTCTGTCTGTCTGTCTGTCTGTCTGTCTGTCTGTCTGTCTGTCTGTCTGTCTGTCTGTCTGTCTGTCTGTCTGTCTGTCTGTCTGTCTGTCTGTCTGTCTGTCTGTCTGTCTGTCTGTCTGTCTGTCTGTCTGTCTGTCTGTCTGTCTGTCTGTCTGTCTGTCTGTCTGTCTGTCTGTCTGTCTGTCTGTCTGTCTGTCTGTCTGTCTGTCTGTCTGTCTGTCTGTCTGTCTGTCTGTCTGTCTGTCTGTCTGTCTGTCTGTCTGTCTGTCTGTCTGTCTGTCTGTCTGTCTGTCTGTCTGTCTGTCTGTCTGTCTGTCTGTCTGTCTGTCTGTCTGTCTGTCTGTCTGTCTGTCTGTCTGTCTGTCTGTCTGTCTGTCTGTCTGTCTGTCTGTCTGTCTGTCTGTCTGTCTGTCTGTCTGTCTGTCTGTCTGTCTGTCTGTCTGTCTGTCTGTCTGTCTGTCTGTCTGTCTGTCTGTCTGTCTGTCTGTCTGTCTGTCTGTCTGTCTGTCTGTCTGTCTGTCTGTCTGTCTGTCTGTCTGTCTGTCTGTCTGTCTGTCTGTCTGTCTGTCTGTCTGTCTGTCTGTCTGTCTGTCTGTCTGTCTGTCTGTCTGTCTGTCTGTCTGTCTGTCTGTCTGTCTGTCTGTCTGTCTGTCTGTCTGTCTGTCTGTCTGTCTGTCTGTCTGTCTGTCTGTCTGTCTGTCTGTCTGTCTGTCTGTCTGTCTGTCTGTCTGTCTGTCTGTCTGTCTGTCTGTCTGTCTGTCTGTCTGTCTGTCTGTCTGTCTGTCTGTCTGTCTGTCTGTCTGTCTGTCTGTCTGTCTGTCTGTCTGTCTGTCTGTCTGTCTGTCTGTCTGTCTGTCTGTCTGTCTGTCTGTCTGTCTGTCTGTCTGTCTGTCTGTCTGTCTGTCTGTCTGTCTGTCTGTCTGTCTGTCTGTCTGTCTGTCTGTCTGTCTGTCTGTCTGTCTGTCTGTCTGTCTGTCTGTCTGTCTGTCTGTCTGTCTGTCTGTCTGTCTGTCTGTCTGTCTGTCTGTCTGTCTGTCTGTCTGTCTGTCTGTCTGTCTGTCTGTCTGTCTGTCTGTCTGTCTGTCTGTCTGTCTGTCTGTCTGTCTGTCTGTCTGTCTGTCTGTCTGTCTGTCTGTCTGTCTGTCTGTCTGTCTGTCTGTCTGTCTGTCTGTCTGTCTGTCTGTCTGTCTGTCTGTCTGTCTGTCTGTCTGTCTGTCTGTCTGTCTGTCTGTCTGTCTGTCTGTCTGTCTGTCTGTCTGTCTGTCTGTCTGTCTGTCTGTCTGTCTGTCTGTCTGTCTGTCTGTCTGTCTGTCTGTCTGTCTGTCTGTCTGTCTGTCTGTCTGTCTGTCTGTCTGTCTGTCTGTCTGTCTGTCTGTCTGTCTGTCTGTCTGTCTGTCTGTCTGTCTGTCTGTCTGTCTGTCTGTCTGTCTGTCTGTCTGTCTGTCTGTCTGTCTGTCTGTCTGTCTGTCTGTCTGTCTGTCTGTCTGTCTGTCTGTCTGTCTGTCTGTCTGTCTGTCTGTCTGTCTGTCTGTCTGTCTGTCTGTCTGTCTGTCTGTCTGTCTGTCTGTCTGTCTGTCTGTCTGTCTGTCTGTCTGTCTGTCTGTCTGTCTGTCTGTCTGTCTGTCTGTCTGTCTGTCTGTCTGTCTGTCTGTCTGTCTGTCTGTCTGTCTGTCTGTCTGTCTGTCTGTCTGTCTGTCTGTCTGTCTGTCTGTCTGTCTGTCTGTCTGTCTGTCTGTCTGTCTGTCTGTCTGTCTGTCTGTCTGTCTGTCTGTCTGTCTGTCTGTCTGTCTGTCTGTCTGTCTGTCTGTCTGTCTGTCTGTCTGTCTGTCTGTCTGTCTGTCTGTCTGTCTGTCTGTCTGTCTGTCTGTCTGTCTGTCTGTCTGTCTGTCTGTCTGTCTGTCTGTCTGTCTGTCTGTCTGTCTGTCTGTCTGTCTGTCTGTCTGTCTGTCTGTCTGTCTGTCTGTCTGTCTGTCTGTCTGTCTGTCTGTCTGTCTGTCTGTCTGTCTGTCTGTCTGTCTGTCTGTCTGTCTGTCTGTCTGTCTGTCTGTCTGTCTGTCTGTCTGTCTGTCTGTCTGTCTGTCTGTCTGTCTGTCTGTCTGTCTGTCTGTCTGTCTGTCTGTCTGTCTGTCTGTCTGTCTGTCTGTCTGTCTGTCTGTCTGTCTGTCTGTCTGTCTGTCTGTCTGTCTGTCTGTCTGTCTGTCTGTCTGTCTGTCTGTCTGTCTGTCTGTCTGTCTGTCTGTCTGTCTGTCTGTCTGTCTGTCTGTCTGTCTGTCTGTCTGTCTGTCTGTCTGTCTGTCTGTCTGTCTGTCTGTCTGTCTGTCTGTCTGTCTGTCTGTCTGTCTGTCTGTCTGTCTGTCTGTCTGTCTGTCTGTCTGTCTGTCTGTCTGTCTGTCTGTCTGTCTGTCTGTCTGTCTGTCTGTCTGTCTGTCTGTCTGTCTGTCTGTCTGTCTGTCTGTCTGTCTGTCTGTCTGTCTGTCTGTCTGTCTGTCTGTCTGTCTGTCTGTCTGTCTGTCTGTCTGTCTGTCTGTCTGTCTGTCTGTCTGTCTGTCTGTCTGTCTGTCTGTCTGTCTGTCTGTCTGTCTGTCTGTCTGTCTGTCTGTCTGTCTGTCTGTCTGTCTGTCTGTCTGTCTGTCTGTCTGTCTGTCTGTCTGTCTGTCTGTCTGTCTGTCTGTCTGTCTGTCTGTCTGTCTGTCTGTCTGTCTGTCTGTCTGTCTGTCTGTCTGTCTGTCTGTCTGTCTGTCTGTCTGTCTGTCTGTCTGTCTGTCTGTCTGTCTGTCTGTCTGTCTGTCTGTCTGTCTGTCTGTCTGTCTGTCTGTCTGTCTGTCTGTCTGTCTGTCTGTCTGTCTGTCTGTCTGTCTGTCTGTCTGTCTGTCTGTCTGTCTGTCTGTCTGTCTGTCTGTCTGTCTGTCTGTCTGTCTGTCTGTCTGTCTGTCTGTCTGTCTGTCTGTCTGTCTGTCTGTCTGTCTGTCTGTCTGTCTGTCTGTCTGTCTGTCTGTCTGTCTGTCTGTCTGTCTGTCTGTCTGTCTGTCTGTCTGTCTGTCTGTCTGTCTGTCTGTCTGTCTGTCTGTCTGTCTGTCTGTCTGTCTGTCTGTCTGTCTGTCTGTCTGTCTGTCTGTCTGTCTGTCTGTCTGTCTGTCTGTCTGTCTGTCTGTCTGTCTGTCTGTCTGTCTGTCTGTCTGTCTGTCTGTCTGTCTGTCTGTCTGTCTGTCTGTCTGTCTGTCTGTCTGTCTGTCTGTCTGTCTGTCTGTCTGTCTGTCTGTCTGTCTGTCTGTCTGTCTGTCTGTCTGTCTGTCTGTCTGTCTGTCTGTCTGTCTGTCTGTCTGTCTGTCTGTCTGTCTGTCTGTCTGTCTGTCTGTCTGTCTGTCTGTCTGTCTGTCTGTCTGTCTGTCTGTCTGTCTGTCTGTCTGTCTGTCTGTCTGTCTGTCTGTCTGTCTGTCTGTCTGTCTGTCTGTCTGTCTGTCTGTCTGTCTGTCTGTCTGTCTGTCTGTCTGTCTGTCTGTCTGTCTGTCTGTCTGTCTGTCTGTCTGTCTGTCTGTCTGTCTGTCTGTCTGTCTGTCTGTCTGTCTGTCTGTCTGTCTGTCTGTCTGTCTGTCTGTCTGTCTGTCTGTCTGTCTGTCTGTCTGTCTGTCTGTCTGTCTGTCTGTCTGTCTGTCTGTCTGTCTGTCTGTCTGTCTGTCTGTCTGTCTGTCTGTCTGTCTGTCTGTCTGTCTGTCTGTCTGTCTGTCTGTCTGTCTGTCTGTCTGTCTGTCTGTCTGTCTGTCTGTCTGTCTGTCTGTCTGTCTGTCTGTCTGTCTGTCTGTCTGTCTGTCTGTCTGTCTGTCTGTCTGTCTGTCTGTCTGTCTGTCTGTCTGTCTGTCTGTCTGTCTGTCTGTCTGTCTGTCTGTCTGTCTGTCTGTCTGTCTGTCTGTCTGTCTGTCTGTCTGTCTGTCTGTCTGTCTGTCTGTCTGTCTGTCTGTCTGTCTGTCTGTCAAGACCATTTTTCTCAGGAACGCGTGAAGGTATCAAGCTGAAATTTATATCAAATACTCAGGTCTATTGTCCCTTGGAGCTGTGAAAAAATCAAACTTAAAAGCCAACGCAATCTAAAGATACAGTCGTTTATGCTGCAAATTTTAGGGTTTTTCGGCACTCGCAAAACCTACGGGGTACTTCCCGTGAACTCAGAAACTTGAAATTTGGCACGAAGCAACGTCATATAGCATAGACAATGGAAAAATTACAAAAAGTAGACATTTTTAGTAAAATCATACTTACAAACAGTATTTTTTTAAATTTTAAATTACTACCTTTTCCTCGTAAACGCGTAGAGGTATTAAATTGAAATTCATATCAAATACTCAGGTCTATAATACCTTTAACCTGTAATAAAATCAATTTTCTATGTCAATGCAATGGGTGAACTTTTACTTATATACCTACAGGTTTGTACGGAACCCTCGGTGCGCGAGTCCGACTCGCATTTGGCCGGTTTTTTATTTTCGAAAATATGCGTATATTATGTAAATACTAAATACAGTTTAGGTATTCATTTCTTTTACCAATGAAGTTTTTGTCTATCTAAAACGTCAAAATATTTCAACCAGGTTAATATTCTGTTTATTTATGTATTTAAACAACAATTTTAAACAAAATAGTACAAATGGCGAGGATGTCTGATGCCTTAAGGCATTCTCTACCATCAGTCAACCGATTAACTATTATTTTGACCTGGTCAAGACATTATACATTATCTAAGCTACTTTTAACGGTGATTATAAATACATAAATAAATAATTAAATAAATATTATAGGACAATCTTACACAAACCGACTGTACGGGTTTGTACACCTGAATGATGTGATTCTGGACGGTTGAGTGTCTTGATAATAAACACTGATTTAAATATATTTTTTATTGATAACCAAGGTATAATTATGATTAGGTACTAGCTAGGAGCTCGTATAAACGTAGACTGGTTAATTATTGTACATTTTGCGTAATCGCGGATACAGCGATTATTATAACAAACATATTTTATGCTGACCGAGAAATGTGCGATGCTAGCATTGTACATATTCCCGGCCAGGAGATGAGGATGCTGTTCAAATTATTATTGTTTTGATACAAGTAAAAATGTTAAAAAATCTAAACTGATATAAACAAAGAACATTGCATAATTATTTGATAGAGGTAAATCCCCTAAACATAGATGTCGCATTTGTATGGTTAATTGAAATTGTCGCGGCGCGTTGATCTCCGCTGGGGCTGTTCTCGGTCGCTGATGGGATGGAGCTGCGGGATGCGGATGACATCGATAGACACAGGTAGACACAGTTCGTCGGCTTGGACCATCTTTTTTTATAATTCTCAAATAGCCTATTCATACTGGCCATGATCTGGTTTGTTATTTTGTCAAAATAAATACCTTGACCGGAGGTACTAGCTAGGAGCTCGTATAAACGTAGACTGGTTAATTATTGTACATTTTGCGTAATCGCGGATACAGCGATTATTATAACAAACATATTTTATGCTGACCGAGAAATGTGCGATGCTAGCATTGTACACCGACCTTGTGTTGTGGGTACTAGACGACGATATATATAATAGATAGATATAGATAAATACTTAGGTATCATCCATAACTCAGGTACAAATATCTGTGATAAACACACAAATAAATGCCCTGACCAGGATTCGAACCCGGGACCTCCTGCTTCGTAGGCAGTGTCACTACCGACTGGGCTAGGAGGCCGTTAAAATTATAAAGTTATTATTATAGATATGGATGACTGGATGACTTCTTACAAGTGAATGGCGGGTGCTATTTTATTTATAATTGAGCATTACAATTACGAGTAGAGTTTTTTCTACACTCATTAAAATTAAAACATATTGAAGAACAAATTGCCTGCGCTTATTCATGCGCAATCGCTTACCATCACATCAATATATTAAAACACCCCACAAATTCGAATTGGTTTTCTTTTTGTTTTGGAACCATACACAAGTTTACGCACAATTTTTGTCCGATGGTTGTAAGAATTCGATAAATCCAAAGCAATCCAAAGATAGTTTCTTAAACGGTTGTAGCACAAATTGTTATTATTCGTTTATTCATACGCTATCGCTAAACATGTAACCATCACACCAGAGGTCCCACAGCGCATTAAGTAAGACGTAACGGAGGGAGGATATTGCCTAATCATGCCGCACCCCTCAGTTGTTTTACACCCGTCGGCTAACGCGATCTATTAACACGGATTTGTATGGCTTTTTAGGGCTATTGGATACTGTTTGTAGTACCTAGTGCGAAAGATTAAATTCGAAATTGAATGCAGTGCGCTTACATCGCGTACAGTTTTGTAAAGAACTTATCTGTAAGTTTAGAATAAAAGGTATATTTCAAGTATTATCTCTCCTCTTCAAAGTATTAAGCTAAACGTCCGAGTGTTCGGGCTCGGAACTGTCCCAGTACATATATTATATTTAAACTTAATGCAGTAGCAATAAAGGCGACAACAGGGTGTCAAACCAACGGGCATTAGCGTGTCGAGCACTGGGACGATTATCTCAGGTATATTTTACACATCGGCCTACAATCAGGTCAGTAATTGTGGACTTCCCAGGTTCCCAGGTTCTAACTAAGGAACGAGATTGACAAATAAAAATAAAAGGCCGAAGGTGCCCATAGGTCAGATGCTACGACTATACCAAAACACTTCTGTGTACTACTATGTATAACAACATTATTGGTAATAATTTAATACTTTGAAAACTTTGACAAGTGAATAAAGCTTCGAATTTTTAATAATCGCTGGTCTATTTTGTTTTGAAACCATAACCGTAACGGTAAACACAAACCCCATCCTGCTTATTTGAGTAATTGAATTGCCAGCTTAATAATGCGTAAAACATTCGTAGAATCGGAAAAGTAACATTGCGCCGAGCAGTTTACGGGTTATTAATCCTGACAAAGCGCAGTGGAAGGGTTGAAGGCGGTCGCTGAAATATTGTGACGTTTGCCGGCCGGCGTGTAATTTATATTTTTTATTCCCTTTTTTAAGTGACCTACAAACCCGGAAAAATGTATTCAAAGTTTTGAAAACAGGTTTGATATGTTAACGACTTGATGTTTAGTTATGTTATGATAAAAAATGTGGACTGTATCAATCAATTAAATAAGTACTTTTAGTAAATTCATATGCGTTTCGCTGAACGTAAACTAACGAATATCTTTGCTGCTATCCAATAAGAAGGTGTATGTTAGTAAGTACTTGTTCAGTATAAAAGCACAATATCATATTTTTTCTTGCACTGAAGATATCTAGACTGTAGTTTGCACGCTAACGACTTTATACGTTTTTACCTCCTCCTCATCAATCAATTAGAATGGCATTTGTACGAAACACAAATAAGTAATATCAACGCCAAGATTAATGTGATCGGCGATCACGCAGAACTCCTCATTGTTGCTCCATGTAATTTTAACTTTTATGCCCTGCAATAGATAGTCCCTTAATGTTCAGTAAATATCGTATTGTACAACATCACATTACAAGCCAAATGAGATCGGAAGGAACGGGATACAGAATAGACCCCCGACCATTCATCATTCGCTCAATGAGGCTACAACAATCGGACAACAAGCTATAGAGCATCCAAGTCATTGTGTGACGTAATTTTATCAAAAATATCGGGCGCGACAATGGCTAGTTGCGCCGACAAAAGTCGGAACCGGATGCGATTCGCGTCGTCCCGCCGACAAACGCAAGAGACGTTTTTTACGCAATCTTCGATACAGATAATGTCAAAGATATGTGCTCATATCAATGCTTTAGTAGCATTGACACAGAGATTAATTTTGCCTGGCTCGTGTGAAAGGTTTAGATGCTATAATTATACAATGCGCGATTGTTAGGAGATGTTTCCACCCACAACTCGCCGGTCCATCGCTCATCGCCGCCGACAATCGGAAATGACTTACGAACTTCGGAACTTTTAGTGCCACTTGTACATTTGATATTGAAAAGTGATCATTGCTTTGTTGCCTCTCGATTGTACAAACGTGTAAACGCAGGTGTGCCCATTACCAATGCATGGTTATTCGCTGAGAACTAACTGCGAGACTGTTAGACTCTGAAAAATGATAGTTGAAGCTACTAAATATGTACATATTAGAGGGCAACAACACGATACGTCCTACATAGGTGCACTACGTAGGCTTAACCAAGATTCTTGTAATCTAAGCTCTAATTAGGCTCTAGTTTTTCGAAAGCCCTTTTTTCAAGCACCTTAGCACCACGGGGACACGGGCGGGCGCGACAACTCTACCCATGCTAAGGGGGCAAAGGATTTTTTGTCTAGTAACAGAAGGCTCTGTTACCTAACAAAGTCACAATTTTTGTTCACTTCCCCGAAAGTCTAATAATCCTTGATAAGAGGAGAAACAATAAAAAGCCTTGTTCAAAAACTTTTTTGACCAAACCAGATTTGCTGCGTAATAGAATCTGAGGTAGTAGGTTCCTTCCGTCGTTCGCTAGACTCTTAATTATTATGTATGTACGCTACGAGTCATATAAGAACCCTTTTCAATAAACGGATAAATTGACCCAATAAAATTGGCACAATTTATAGGTGCACGGACCAATTAATAGCCAAGACATTAACGGAGTGCGCCAAAGTTGACACAAACGGCGTCGTGGCAGCCATTATTGGGGTTTTACTGTTATCGCATATCGTAACGCTCATCGTGCACCGTGTAATTAGTCCACAATGGTAACAGCACCCTCCACCACGCTCACTCTTGCCCTAAACCGGTCAGCGATCTCAACAGGCAACACCAAAACTAGTGCCGTTTATGCTGCAGCCAGAAGAGCTCGCTTAGAGCAGACCGAGCAATGGAATAAGGGCTACAATTAAACATCCATCAGCCCTACTAAGGTTAGTCAATGTTATTCCTCAAAGCTAACATCGAAAACAGCAAGTTGTCCCAAATACCATTGCCGCTTATGTTACACGCCAGGCACGTGACGTAGCCAAAACCGAGCAATATAAAAGGTTGCTACTTTTAGTCGTCGAGGCCACCCTTAATTGCATGTGGAATCAGTGTGACAGATATAAAGCGTCACTTAGTCATCGCAACAATACGATGGGCATGTTGGAGCAATTGATTTTTCGGTTCGCCATTCAAGTCAATGTCATAGGGGCCGTGCTTCCGCTTTTTGGTGCCATAATAAAATAAAAGTTTTTCCTGTTATTAGGGTAGTTTTCACTCGCCATCATGAGTAACATGCGTTTTGTGGTGTTAATGTGGTATTTAGATCTCTATTTCTGATTCAGATGCATATCCGGTTAGGTACCTAGAAGAGGATATCGCTTTACATTGCATAGGTATAGATGGTTTTATTTATAAGCATGCTTAGGTCTCAAAACACCTGTACGTAGCTTTTAATCGTGGGGAACAGAATATGTTTTCTACCAGCAAACTGCGATGCTGTTTAGCATCGATAAGATTACACGTGATTCTTTGTGGTGAATTAAAAAAGGAAAATCGCACAATTTTTCCCAATAAATTCTTGTGATATTTATTGTATTAAATACGTATACACTCATGTAATAAAAAAACGGGTCACCTTGTATGCAAAATTTTGATTGTCCTAACTATGTAAAGATTTTAAACGTCCCGTTATAATGGCAATGGATGGAATGGTTATATTAGTTACTAATTCTAATTAGGTATATCATCCGATATTAACGTTCTCATATTTTTAATTTTCTTCTGTGCTAAAGACGTAGGTACTCTACTCGTATTTTATTTTCGATGAGGAGCTAGCGTATATATTTATCAAAAGATATATATAACATTTAACATTCCACCAAAAAACCGTAACCCCAATCAATTTAAAAGCCAACTTACATTGTAGCTGGACCCTTAAAGGCACCCGCTCGGCTTCATGCATTCTCCTCCGAAAGTTAATAGCCAAAGGAAGGAAGTAAATAGTCTTTATTCGATTAACAGTGGCAGCGGCGGGCTTCAAAGAGACTGCTACCGTTGCACAAGGGAAAAAACTTCTGGATACTCTTCATTCAAATGGTAATACCGATGGGCAGGAAGTGTGACTTGCAATTCGGATTTGGAAATGGAGTTGAACTTTTGCAGTTTTTAGTACAAAAATTTAGATTAAATAGGTACTACGTCAATTATGTAACCTAAATATGTTGTTTAAGATAATACTTTTCTTTCTACTAAAAATTATACTTTTTTCATCCCCCGTATCTTATAATTTGTAAGACTTACAGATCTATTATGTATCTTCTTTATACGTTCGATAGACACTTTCGTCATAAATCGTTTAAGCGTCAATGTTAAAAAACTGAATTTTGACCAAGATGCGTTGGGGATGCCTTCCCTCATGGTCTAAAACCTAGATTTTTAATAATCATCCTGTAGCCAGTACCCATTAAAACATTTTCTACTCCACCTTTTGTAAGGCAAAATGCTCCAATGACTGATCTATATCTATGACTTATTATAAAAGGTAGCATTATGCATTATGAATTGAAGTTCTATTTTTTTATACTTTTAATAAATTTTATTTCCGCCCTAGATAACATGTATGGATAATGCATAGTGTACAAGTAAATGTGGTGTGAACTAGGCGGGACAGGAGTAATTGTTTGTAAGTAACACGCTAAGTAGGCTGTCGGCTCGGCTCCGACGGCCGGGAAGTAATAGATCTTAACCAGTTAATTACAGCAGTCATTGCAAACCCAGCTCAAGTGAGTCGAACACTTCTAGACGACCAGTGATACTTATTTCCAAGCAATGCTATACTTGCCGTAAAACTAACTGGCAACTGAGGGCATAACGCTGTCTTCTTCACTCTTGCTGCGGCCGTGCGAGTGTGAAAGAAGTTTTATGACCTCAGTCGCCAGATAGTGTTGCGGACAGTATCGTCGGCGCGTGGTAACATCTCAAGTTGTTTCTAAATACCTGTCGTATTGGCCGGAATTCAGGGCTAAGGATTATGGACACAAGTTTCTATTCTCACAATTTCCCACAATTTTCTGCAATTCCCACAATTTTGGTAAATACCAACACTAATAAGTCAGCACGAAAAACAATTGTTTTCTAGCCACAACCAAAAATTACGCTCCAGGGAAACGGCTATTTCGGATGTATATGTGATCACATATTTATTCTTTTTTATACCCGAGCCTCCCATAATCCGGGGAGGACTGATTGACGGAGTCGCCGTCGCTGGATTCGGCGAGTAGAAAATGATGATGATGATTATACTTTAACACATTGCATCTCTGCAGCTGACCGTACCGTCAGCTGCAGAGAAAATGGCCCACGCTGCATACAAATGACATGCTGCATTTTCTCTGCAGCTGACTACCACCACCTATACTCGCTCTCTGTTCGTTGTCGCTTTCCTTTGCTGCACACGAGAAAAACGGTAGAACCGGCTACGAGCGCAGCGCGCAGCAAACTGTGGCACAGAAAGTGTTTAGCTGGTTCTCCTAAGAGTTGGACTCGGCTACAGTCAGTAGGTAAGTAAGTAATGAGAAAAGACTGACTGATTGAAAGGAAAGGTAAACGGTGAACCGTCAAACACAATTATATTTCCTGTGCGTTGTGGTTGCCTGGGAAATGATTAAGGTGGTATTGTAGCAGTTTGCGCCGCACATCCACTAACTAGCTATAGATAGATAGTTGCCTACATTTCTGACATTGCATGACATAAATTTGAGTTCGTTTTGTCAAAGTACTTCATGAATCTGGCCTAACTATTATTTATTTATTTAAACTTAACAAAAGAAACCTTATCGCACAAAAGGCGGACTTAATGCCATAAGGCATTCTCTACCAGTCAACCTTAAGGCGAGGCAGAGAGATTGCATATTACATTAGATTTCTGGGCAGTTTTATTTTTACGTTGTTAATTTTTTGCTGCCAATCTTAGTCATTAGTCACTCGACTTTATCAATGAAACTGAAAGTATTAGGCAGTACGAGTAAGTACCCTGACAATATTTTAAATTAAATTAGATGCATATTTACTCCTTAATCAGAAACCTTAGTTATTCCAGTCAGCAGAACATATCAATAAATGCGACCTTTGTGTCAAAGGGATGCATTAAATATTTTCGAGTTTTTATTGCTATTGTGGTGTTCAAAAATAAATCCGTACTCTAAAAAACACAATGATAATTTGTCATCGAAGAATGACTCCGAGGCACCTGGCCTCCACGCGACCCCTAACCGTACCCACTGTCTGTGGTGCCTTTAGCAATTCGCAACGCGTCGACTTTTGTCAATGGTTGTTTAATTTATATTATGTGATCTTCAAATTTTATTTAAGTACTTCTTCAAATATGTGCAGATGCGGCGGGGGGCGGGGACGACTGGCAGATGCGAGCTACCCCTACTTTTGGTTTATGTATTTTAATGATTTTGCACAATAGACAGCGTGTGGGGCATTTATTATACTCGTTTAATGGCACCGCTCTGAAATAAAAACCAGTTCACCACAAGTCTGACAAACACAAAAACTGGCACTTTATATTAAAGAGTTTGAACAAAGAGGTCGTTGAAAAAAAAGAAAAGCTTATTTTCAAATATGGCAACCCGGTGGCGCCGGCGAAATTCGCGGTCGGCGAATCGACTTCCTGCGTACTGTTTCCCGCCAAAATGGATCTTTTCCGGTGCGTATTTGTCATTTTTGTATCGCAACTCCGTGGAATAGCTATTGTTCAAAGTATTTTAACTGATTGTATAGTGATGACCAAATTAGTTTAGTAGTTATTTCTTACATTGTTATAACAGTGAATTGAGAATAAGAAAAAGCTATTCGACGTTTTCGGAAGAGTAGGTACTGATTGCTTACTTACTAATTAAGATTACCGCGTTACCATACTTTTTATGAGTTGGTGTAGTTGTTTTGTAAATATTATTTGATTTTTTTTAATATATCGCTAAAATTGCCTTATTTTTTTTCAGATGATGGATCATTATTTTTGTCTTTAATTATAGCTAATGGGGAAGGCAACTGTCAAAGTGATATCTAAATATTAATCCTTAGAAAAGATAAAGGAGATCGTACATTTTTGTTAGGTGATCTGGCCCAGATTATTTAGGACCGTTTAGGAATGGTTCTTACCTTTAAAAAATCGTCATTATTTCTAGATCAGGACGGTGGTAAAAATATTGCGAAATCTAATGGGAAAATTGAAAAATCGTATTTATAGTTCCTGTATTTCGGTAAACAAAGACGGCTGTCAAACCATCGTTGATACTATTAACTGAACATTCCTAACACCTATTGCAAAGGGATAAGGTTTACCACCGTTAAGTGCCGATACCACTAGTATCTGACATTACAAAATTGAAAAAAAGATGCGTTTCGTTATCGAAGGAGCATGATATTATGCCATTATGGAACGCACTTTTAATATTCAAACTCCGATCAAAAATGCAAAAATACGCATTTTCAATCTTTAGGCGTTTTAATACAGTCGATTTCTAATTTAAACTTCCGTATTCGTAGGCTTAGATACTATTTTAATATTACAATGTTCTAACTTACCAAACAGTATCAAAACGCAGATTATGTAACGGTATACATTGACAGTGTCAAACCAAAAAACAATCCCGTTTCAGGCCAGGGTGAAGTTAAACTTTATGTCAATACCATAAGGACGTTAACGACTTGTCTTGCTGTATTTTAATCGCGGAAAAATCAACATAATGTTTATTTACTTAGTATTTCTAATTCCCGTTTCATTTTTTCGCAATATTTTGTCTACTTTAGTAATAAAATGAGTATTTATTATACATTGTAATACAAACTGTATACGGTTTATATCAGGTGACCCAGAATTGACGATCTCCTTTGTATGGCGCGAAGTAGTTTTTATTTGTTTTCGCGAAAGTGAGATTTGTTTTCGCGAAAGTGAGTCAATGTTTTGTCTCGAATTGCTCCGAAATTGAAATCCACCGGTTTCCGAAATACACTAAAATTAAAATGCTATATCTGGAACAGCGCCCTCTACAAAAAGTTTTCAGCGGCCTTTCCCATTGGTAATCTTAAAAAAACTAAATAGTAATGCGCAGTAGCAGCTGTTCATTACTCGATCATGTAAGGAAAAATGCTAAGTTCCTGTCTCTATCTAAAAATACCTAATTCTCTTTATATTAGGTAATATTCTCAATGAATGACCATGAGTAAAGTCGTGACTCATCTTTACGTGTAAATTTAGCTCCACCGGTTACGTCTCCTATTTTTGGCTGCGAGTGTTTCCACGGTTTTCCCGCTGGCATCATATTCGCAATCTGTTTATCGTAGCGAACTCGTTACCGGTCGGAGCCGAAGATTAATCTCATGCGCCGGGCGGCGGGCGCACCCTTATTGGATGGAGAGAGCACTTTCAGGTCGCGGCTAATGAACGTTGACTATGCAAATATCAATTAATATCGTTTGTTTTCATAACCAACTTCTTCTTCCTAGCGTTTGTCCCAGCTTTTTGCTCTATTGAGCCTGGGATCCGCTCGGCAACCCAGGAATTGGCGTTGGCTCTAGTTTTTACGAAAGCGACTGCCATCTAACCTATAAACCCAGAGGGAAAACCAGGCCTTGTTGGGATTAGATCCGGTTTCCTCACTATGTTTTCCTTCGCCTTTCCTTGTTTTCATAACCAACCAAGCAATATTTTTCTTATGTGTATTTTGATTTTAATTTCTGATGTAAATTGTCGCATGAAGTCAGCAACACCGAGTCAGATGCTTTCAACAGTTTCAACACTGAACAGTCAGAACAGTGGGTAGCGGAAATATAAGACCTGCTATGGCCAATCAGTTATTCTAATTTAATAATGTATCATCATCATCATCATATCAGCCGAAAGACGTCCACTGCTGGACATAGGCCTCCCCCAAAGAGTGCCACAATGACCGGTCCTCCGCCACCCGCATCCAGCGGACTCCCGCGACCTTCACCAGGTCATCAGTCCACCTTGCGGGGGGTCTACCCGCGCTGCGCCTTCCGGTTCCTGGTCGCCACTCGAGAACCTTTCCGCCCCAACGGCCATCGGTTCTACGAGCAATGTGCCCCGCCCACTGCCACTTTAGTTTAGCGATTCGGAGGGCTATATCGGTTACTTTGGTTCTGCTGCGGATGGCCTCATTTCTGATGCGATCACGCAGAGAGACTCCAACCATAGCCCTCTCCATTGCCCTTTGGGTGACTTTGAGCTTTCTTATGAGGCCCATTGTAAGCGACCACGTTTCAGTACCATATGTCATCACTGGCAACACACACCGGTCAAAGAATTTCGTCTTGAGACACTGCGGAATATTGGACAAAAAGATGTGCCGTAGCTTCCCGAACGCTGCCCAACCGAGTCGGATTCGTCGATTGACCTCTTTCTCGAAGTTGGATCTACCTAACTGGACAGTATGTCCTAAGTACCTATATATATAATCGTCCACAACTTCGAGTGTAAAGTCTCCGATTGTAACGGGAGTTGGTGCTACATGGGTATTTGACATGATCTTCGTCTTATCCATGTTCATCTTTAGACCAACTCGCTCGGAGGCTTTACTGAGGTCATCGAGCATCGTACTCAAATCCTCCATGGTCTCAGCCAAGACTACTATGTCGTCAGCAAACCGAAGGTGAGTGATGTACTCGCCGTTTATGTTGATGCCTAGCCTTCTCCAGTCCAGATCGAGTCTTGAAAACATCCTCCAGTGCAGCGGTAAACAGTTTAGGAGAAATAACATCTCCTTGCCTGACTCCCCGCTGCAACGGAATAGGCTTCGAGTTCTGGTCCTGGAGTCGGACTGACATAGTGGCGTTCTCGTACAAACACTTCAGCACTTCGATATAGCGGTAGTCCACTTGGCACCTCTGGAGAGATTGTAGTACAGCCCTGGTTTCGATCGAGTCGAAGGCTTTCTCGTAGTCCACGAACGCTAAGCAGAGGGGCAGGTTATACTCCTCAGTCTTCTGTATAACCTGACGGAGCGTATGGATGTGGTCTACGGTACTAAAGCTTCTTCGGAAACCGGCTTGTTCGGGAGGCTGGAAGTCATCTAGCCTGCGTGCGAGACGGTTCGTAATGACTTTGAAAACAGCTTATAGACATGGCTCAGAAGTGAAATGTGTGTAGTTCTTCAGTAACGCGTTATCACCCTTTTTGAAGAACAATACCACCACACCTCTGTTCCATGCCTTAGGCGTTCTCCCTTCTAGTAAAACGGAGTCGAACAACTTCTGAAGGGCCATAAGGACCGGTTTACCACCCGCCTTCAGAAGTTCGGCTGTAATTCCGTCTTCACCAGGTGCCTTATTGTTTTTGAGCTGTTTAAGAGCCATTCTAATCTCGTACAGGCTGATGTCCGGGATGTCTTCGGTATAATGTCGGGTCAGTCTAGCTCTAGGGTCTTCCGCCAGATCAACTTCAGGTCTGCTAGTTGATGTGTATAGCTGTCCATAAAAGTCCTCTATCTCCCCCAGAAGCTCGGGTCTGGATGAAACAATTCTACCATCCTCAGTTTTTAATTTGGCGAGCTGGCTCTGCCCAATAGACAAATAATAATAATAATAATGTATAACCTACTCAAATAATTTTAACACCTATCGCAGGTATTGTTTTTCATTTTCTCCTTGTTTTTACATACTAACAAATAAGAATGCTAAATTTGGTGAAGCATGCCATATAAACGATAATTTTTAACCGACTTCAAGATTTGAAAAGAGGAGGTTCTCAATTCGGCGTGTATGTTTTTTTTTTTTTTTTTTTTGTTTTTTTTTTTTTATGTTTGTTACTCCATAACTCCGTCATGTCTGAACCGATTTTGAAAATTCTTTTTTTGATTGTAAGTATATATATACAGATTGGTCCCGTTTTTGTCAAAACGCAGTTCTGATGATGGGATCCATGAGGAATCGAGGGAACTCCTCAAATCTTAAAGGCATACATATAGTGATTTTTATATTTTTATTAACAAAACCATCATTTTCATTCAAAACAGTGACATTGGATGAAGTAGAACTGCTGATGATGATCAGAACGGAACTCTTCAACGACGCATAGTTCACGTTTGGCGATTCGTCCTCTTCGCTGTGTTTGTTTAGCAAGTTTAATTGTCAGAACAAATGTTCGTCCAGCTCAAGTTCTGATGATGGGATCCATGAAGAATCGAGGGAACTCCTCAAATCTTAAGGGCTTACACATAGTGACTTTTGTATTTTTATCAACAAATCAAGCATTTTCATTCAAAAGAGTGACATTTGATGAAGTGGAACTGCTGATGATGAACAGAACGGAACTCTTCAACGACGCATAGTTCATGTTTGGCGATTCTTCCTCTTCGCTATGTTTGTTATGCAAGTTAGATTGTCAGGACCAATTTTCGTCAAGCTCAAGTTCTGATGATGAGTTCCACGAGGAATCGAGGGAATTCCTCAAATCTTAAAGGCATACATAAAGTGACTTTTGTATTTTTATCAACAAATCAAGCATTTTCATTCAAAAGAGTGACATTTGATGAAGTGGAACTGTTGATGATAATCAGAACGGAACTCTTCAACGACGCATAGTTCACGTTTAGCGATTGGTCCTCTCCGCTGCGTTTTTTAAGCAAGTTATTTCATTGTATGGAATCTAAGTGCACCATCTATCTACAATAATCCTTCACCGGCTACCCCCATTGAAGTCGGTTTTTTTTTCTTAAAAATTATATTGTTTCATATGTAATATGCATACATATATATATATATATAATAGGTATAGGTATTCCAATGGACACTAGCACAAAATGACGCCACCAGTTACGTCACGAATCACCAAGATATTCTTATAAAAGAAAAAAATACACTTCTATTTTCCAATAAGAAATAGAAAATTACCAATAATGACTAAGTAACCAGATGATATAGTTTTTGTGTATAAAAATTATAATATATAGCAAAAAACTAGTGCCTACGCCAATTCACGGGTTGACAAACGCTAGGAGGATGATGATTGTATTGGTAGCAAGTAGGTAACAAAAGTTATAGGAAAATTACCAATATTATCGTTATTTTAACAGGAAATAGTAAATATAATTTTATATTAGCTACCTGTTACGGTATTAACTTTCGTGAATCTAAGATGGCGCGATAACTATTGGGAAGGGTAGCGGTAATAGTGTCCAACTAATTGTGAGAACTGATTGCGTAATTAGCGCTAAAAGTCACAGAGGGCGCGGGAAGCCCCACCACCCTCGGTATTATTTATTTAAGCTTAATTATTGTCTTACTCGTAAAAATAGCGTTAACCGATCAGGAGGACTATTAAAAAAAACCGGCCAAGTGCGTGTCGGATCACGCATAATGGAGGGTTCCGTAGCTTCAATGGAATAAGAACCAGACTAATGCCAAAAGGTCGTATCTGATGCCTATGGAAGAAGTTTTTTGGAAATAACTCAAAAATGGCTAGACCTATAATGTTCAAAATAATTTTCCTAAAAAGTTTATCATAATGCGCATCTTCTCAATTTTATTCTTATTTTTTGGACTTACGGTTCAAAAGTTACAGGGCCGGGGGGACGCTATTTTTCCTACTTTCGAAGCGATTATTTCCGAAAATATTTACATTATCAAAAAAATATTTTACTAAACCCCTATTCATTTTTAAATACCTATCCAACAATATATCAACACTAGGGAATGCTCCTGGCTCTGATTTTGTATGGCGAGAACCGGGAATTCCCGGTTCCGGTACTGGATTTGTGTAGAAAACGAGTACCGGGAGCAAACCCTAATCAACACGTTTAAGGTTGAAATGAAAAAAAAATTCACTCCCCACTTTACGTATAGGGGAGGTACCCTAATTAAAGATTTTTTTCCACTTTTTATTTTACCACTTTGTCGGCGTGATTGATATACATATTAGTACCAAATTTCAGCTTTCTAGTGCTCACGGTCACTGAGATTATCCGCGGACGGACGGACGGACGGACAGACATGGCGAAACTATAAGGGTTCTTAGTTGACTACGGAACCCTAAAAACTAATGTAATGTTTTATGTTCTTAGGTATGTTGCAAGAGTCGTATTGGTGTGTGGGTACTCTGTTCCGCTTAGACAAGAAAATAGGTAGACAGAGGTCTGATACATTCACAGGTACTGTCAGGATTAACAAAAGGTTTGTTTGTGCGGTATATTTTTTGGTGCATTGTTAACCGATATGTACAAAAAATAGGAAATCCAAGTTTTATGGTGTCCCTGTGAGAACTAATTTCGTAATTAGCGCAAGCAGCGAGCAGAGGGCGCGGGAAAACCCGCCCTTCGTTTGTTTTTTACCGCACCCGTACCGTGGGACTGTTTAATTACTAATGTTTGCGTTGGTGTCAATTTAGTGTTTGTCGACACGCTTTTATGATTGCTGACTTGACTTAATAAGTGGGAACTTCAATGACGCTCTCGTTTGGTAGTACATTTATTGTTTGTCGTTATTTGAGGCCATCGTATGCAACAGCATTAAATATTAATACATATACAGGGTAAAATATTACTCACCGTTTATATTGAACTCCGAAATCGAAAAAAAAAATCGGCTCCCCCATAGAAAACGACAACAGCCGAAATCCATAAAAAGGCCAAAAAAATTATCACGGTTTCGGAGTTGGTCCTATAGTAAAAGTTGTTCAGTGAGGTGATTCCTCACTCAATATGAAATGGTGGTTAATATTTCACCCTGTATGTAGTTTAACTCCATTGAAACTAAAATAAAATATTAACTGAAACTAATACCAAACTATTTACTTTGGCATTACATATATTAAAAATATTCTAAATTATTTACTCTATAATTATTTATTTATGTATTTGTATTAAGCTTTCGTGAAATCTGTTTTCTTTTATCTAGCAAAAGCAAAAATCTCTGTTTGACTTAAATGATGACTGGCACTTAAAATGAGTGAATTCAAACTATTGTCGTTAGTCGCGTACCGGCAATCGAGAGATGCGGACGTATCAATGAGCTCCCGTCACCCGCGTGGGAAAGATACAAACTGTAAACTTCTAATGATGAGAGTGACAAAGATGTAATGATTGTCACAATATGGTCACAATAGATAAACATAACAGATTCGTTGCTAGGTTATGAAATAACTCTGGAAGTATTTGTTGTGCTCATTTTGTTAGATTATAACCCATCCATAGTAAATATCATTGCCTATGTGATGGTAATTACAAAAAACAATAAAACTTTACATAAATTAACTGATACAAAAGTTTACTGAAGTTAACAAAGCAACAATCTCTGTAGCACTTAATGCTCATTCAGCGATGATCCGTAAAACTTATTGAAAGGCGAAACAATGCGAAAGCATCAATTTATTTCAATTTACACGATGTGCACTGTTTTGTTAGGGCGGCGTTCCCGCGCTTCCGCGGTTCTTCCGGCACGTGCCGCGCCATCTTTTAATTGCACCCTATAGCACCGGTATTGCCAGAGTAAAATAAATAAACATTTAGTCGAAAAAAAAGTCGGACAATTTTAAACCATAGCGCCATCACTTTAGGTTCATTTCAGTTCATGTTAGTTGCGATGTCGTTTTAAATGTTGATTGTTTTATCTATGGCACTAACACTAATGTTATTTGGTAATTATTTGAAACGTGTTGCCGCTACGTGTATAGTATTACCGGTCGTGTGCCGTTCTTTGAAAGCTGTTATTTTTGGTGGAAGTCAATTTTAGTCATCAACAGCTACCGTCTATTTTAAATATTAATCATATCTTCCTTGCTTATTTATTTATTTAAACACAGTTCTAAAGGCCGTTAGCCCGGAAAATCGAATGTGAATAGTGAATGTGAATACTCTTATCTATTCACGAGAAGAACAAAAGCACTATTATCGTGAATAACCAACGGCCCACGAGCATAGCAAACTAAAAATACATGAACCTTCCTCAAGATCAACATGCAACGGACTTTTTTATTGAATAAATGCCAAAAGTCAATGTTACCTGAAAGGTAATGACAATGTATAGTGTCACGTATCGCTCGATCTACCGTGCGTGGCGGGCGCGGCTCCGCAAATGTTTGCGGGTGTACGCCTCTCTTGGCCCCAGTCTTGATTGACAATCTATCGTGGACGGTATAGCTACAGTAGGTTTGGTTGCGTTAGGAAAGCCGGCAGCCCTGTGTAAAGCAGATTGAGCAAATATTTTATAATATTCTTGCTAGATCGATCGTCCCACAGCAGCAGCTGACGGTGTCACTGTGAACATATTCGAAGAATTAATTTCTACCCACTTATTAGCATTTCAGTTATTTGATTTGCCGTGTTTATTGGCGTTGTTCTTAATTATTAATTACATAATTTTAAATATGTAATTCAAAGTTTTTAGGCTTAATTATTTTTATTTACGTATTTTTGTAAACAGCGTAACGTAATACATAACGGTAAAGCAGTCAGCACCACCATCGTATGATCGCCGTGAAGTATAGCAACCAATCCCTTAGCGTCATTCTGATTTAAAAGTCTTGACATGATAAGTTTAGGAAATGGATTTGACCCGATCACTCATTGTCTCGTCTCGTGTGATAGGTCCCTTTAGAAGATGCACTGCGCGTCGTTTCAAGGTTGTATGGTATCGTAAGAATAACACAACCAGTCCTAATTGTAAAACTTACTTAAAAACTAGAATTTGCCTAGATAATGCATTGATTCCGTTACGTAGCTAGCCTGCTGTACTGTTGATGCTGTGCTGTGATGTTGGGAAACATTGCAAGGGTGATGTGACGCGGACACCGCGGTGCATCGATGTTTGCTCTATTTATTACTATAATGGCGGCAGTGATTGCTCGCCGTCAGGTTAACTGCTGTTTGACTAGGACGCGTGATTTGCTGTCGATGTTGGTTCACTATCATATGGGCTTGTCATGGCGTTTAATTATATTTATAACAATACAGCGAACAGTGTGGAGGAAATTCAATCAATTCTTATTAGGAAATCTACTTAATATACAATAGATAATATCCAGAAGGGGGATGATGGAATTAAAACCAGCACACAATGAGGGTTTCCGCGATCGAGTTTTTCACTAGATGGCAGCACCGTGGCGACAGGTCTAGCTGTCACAATCCACCAATCATGTTTAACCATATATTTTTTGATTGGTGGATTTTGACAGCTACTGCCAAAAAGACCTGTCGCCACGGTGCTGCCATCTAGTGAAAATCTCAATCGCGGAAACCCTCATTGCAGAAAAAAGGCTTTTGCACTATTTAATAAGTAGTAATTAAACATCATCCGTGTGTTGCATTACGCACCACTGTGTGTTGACGATGAGGGACCTTCTTGTTCCTTTAGTCGTCAACACAGTGAATCCTCCTTTTTGTAAAGGGTCGGCAACGCGCATGTGACGCCTTTGGAGTTGCAGGCGTCCATAGGTTACGGTAGCTGCTTACCATCAGGCGGGCCGTATGCTTGTTTGCCACCGTCGTGGTATAAAAAAAAAAAAAACTGTCGGTTTGTTACCTACAAGGCAGGGTTACCACTGGTACAAATGGGGATGGAGCGCCTTTCCCGCCTGTCACTCACATCGTTCTGGAATGTCCCTTCACTAGATACACAGGTCATACAGATGATTTTAAGAACTTTTCAGAAGAGGCAGCTGCTTATTGGGAAGGGCAAAATTTAAATTGTAACTTTTGTAGTGATGTTTACACCTAATTTGTGTTATATCCAGTGACACGTATTTAAGCCATATGATAAATAAATAATAACGGGCAAGGAACCAGAAGTAGGGAGTTACAAACGGTTTTTTATCTTCTCCCAGTTTTTAACTTACCCCAACTCACCTTACTCGTAGTCTGATACAAAATCTTACAAACTTCTTTCAATCGTGTTGTTTATTAAACTTGCCAGTTCAGAAACTCTCCGCACATCTTCGAGTATTCGAAAAAGTTTGCTTTAACAATGTGTAATGTTGCCATTTGTATGCCAAGCCCCGGCGGAAGTGCCCGGAGGGATTGCGCAACTTGCCATTGTGGCGCCATCTACAACTGTCCGGCTACTGACGTGTTTCCGGCTCCTTCAACTCGTCTTGAGCTGTCACGTCTAAGGGGATGTCTGCTAGTTTCCTTGAGGGTCTTTTTATTCAATGTTCGAGATTTATTTGTTTACGAGGTCTGAGAGCGAAGGTATTTTGATGATAATAAAGTGTCTTAAATTATTCCGGTTCTAATAAAATGAATTTCATTTGATTACTTTGATTCGCCGGTTTTTCTCTACGAGGAGGGCACATCTCATTTAGTTTTACTTTGACGGTTCAATTAAGATTAAGAAAAGTAAAGTAGGTTTGGTGTGGGGAGGCGTGATCTTCAGTTGTAGTAAGTAAAATTATTGCATTTTTAATCGTTTAGTGTGCTGTAAATGGGTAACTATGAAAATAGCTTTTTAATGTATCTAAAATAAACTGTATGACTTTATACGGATTAGGTAATTTGATTTTAAAATCATTATTGATACGGATTTTATATAAATACGACATTATGCCTAATTAAATTGTTCTAGGTTATCCAATCCTGATCAATATCAAATTAAAATCAAATCATTAATATATAATATTCTTCGAATCATGACAGTGTTTAGTTATTTGTGGATTTTCAATGTGCTCTCATTTCATTTTATATTTATGCGACGCGGAATATTTCTGCGCCTGAAGTACTTCAAAATCTTGGAGCATTTCACAATAAAATTTTACGATTTTCTATTAATAAATAGTGCATTTTTGGTCCCTGCTCCGTTACCGGCGGGACCCTAAGTTCAGTTTTTTATATTATTTTTGTATGTTTTAGATGTATTTTATTTTCATAAAAATATTACCTAGCCTTAGTGAAAAAAAGATGAATAAATAGATAAAATAGTGGATTGCAATGTTTAGGACAACGGTGGAAAAATATTGTTATGTCGTAGCACCTGCTACGGGCTTCGACGTAGGATCACGCAAAGGTCCTAAATAATGTTGGGATCAGATACTGCCAAACGTTGAGAGAGAGAGCTTAATTATAATGATGTCAAATTGATATCATGTTTTACGTTTTCAAATAAATGTCATAACTCATCATAATTTATCGGGCGACGAGATTCATTATCACCAGACATAGAAGTTTTTGTGGCAGGAATGAAAATGTCATAGGGACTTCTCAACGATATAAATTTATCGATATCCTTATGACAGTTAGGATGTATACATATAATAAAAGGAGATCGTCAATTTTTGTTAGGTGAACTGGCCCAGATTATATTGTAACCTTTAAACAATCGTCATAATTTCTAGATCAGGACGGTGGTAAAAAAATTGCGAAATCTAATGGGAAAATTGAAAAATCATGCATTTAAAACTTGAATCTGACATGGACAATATTTGAAAGCGTGCATGCCTATGATTTATATATTAATGTAAAAAAAGTACCGGTTTTTTAAAGAAAATGTACAACAGCGGACTTAAAAACAAAACGGGAATCATGATGAAATAATAAAAAGTGATATTTTGGTCGTATTTATAGTTCCTGTATTTCGGTAAACAAAGACGGCTGTCAAACCATCGTTGATACTATTAACTGAACATTCCTAATACCTATTGTGAAGGGAGAAGGTTTACCACCGTTAAGTGCGATACCACTAGTATCAGACTTTGCAAAATTGAAAAAAAAAAGGTGCGTTTCGTTATCGAAGAAGCATGATATGATGCCATTACCCACTTCAAACTCCGATCAAAAATGCAAAAATACGCATTTTTAATCTTTAGGCGTTAATACAGTCGATTTCTAATTTAAACTTCCGTATTCGTAGGCTTGGATATTATTTTAATATTACAATGTTCTAACTTACCAAACAGTATCAAAACGCAGATTATGTAACGGTATGAAACATTGACAGTGTCAAACCAAAAAACAAACCCGTTTCAGTCCAGGTGAAGTTAAACTTTATGTCAATGCCATAAGGACGTTAACGACTTGTCTTGCTGTATTTTACTCGCGGAAAGATCAACATAATGGTTATTTATTTAGTATTTCTAATTCCCGTTTCATTTTTTTGTAATATTTTGTCTCCTTTAGTAATAAAATGAATATTTATTTTACATTGAAGTACAAACTGTATACGGTTTATATCAGGGGGCCCAGAATTGACGATCTCCTTTGTAAGTTGCATATATTATTATACAATATACAGCATGAAGTTATTATAAATAGATTACGTAAATGGTTTTTATTCGTTTCATTTAAGTAGTAAAAACATGTACTTGAAAAAGATGTAATAAGTGCTAAAATATATCGTATTACTCGTACTATTAAATAACGTCGATAGGTGGTTATTAGCATACGTGTTATTTATTACATGTATATTAATATTGAAATGAAGTCCCTACTTAATTGACATATTTATACTTGATTATCACAGTTGAAAAGTATGACGAGATGAAATTAAAACAAAATAAAGCAGCAGAGTAGTGTGAAATAACCTGATCATTATCACTCCATAGAAGCGACTATAATAAATAACGATAGTCATACCATTTCCTAGGTAGCATCAAAAACATTGTGAAAAACTATATCATCCAATCCGGAGACGCATTAGCGCGTAACCATGACTTACGGAGCCTCTGATTTAAATTATAAAATTGAATAGAAACTGTCTGTTTATCCGGTAAAGAATGACGGGTGTCGATATACGTGGGCGCTGCCAACGTTGGTGATCTCTCAGTTCCGCGAGTCAAGTGAAACGTACGTTTCCGAAAGGTCGAAACAATCTTAGAATTCCATACGTTCTTAGTTCTCTTGTAGATTCATACGGTCGAAGAGAGAAATAGATGAGGCGGGGAAAGGTATCGGATCGCAAAGGTCTGAGCTTGCTGGTTGTAAGCTCTGGGCTAGTTCAGTCATTCATATTGCGTACCGACAACGGGACCGAATTCACACGAGACAAACTAGTATAAAGCATGATTGCTTCTGTAATATAGTTGTTACGAATCATACGATCATAGATATACTGGTGGAGCCGAGACTAATGCTTGGTGGGACCGTGAATGGGCCTGTAACACAATATCGGCGACCTTGCCGCGAATAGCGCGCGCCCACGCGCTGCCTCGATGTTAGTTACTCTTCTATATCTCTGCGAGCTTAAATATTAAAACCTACGCTAGGGTTTTTGTAAACGTGAGATAACACAGGATTATGTAACGGGTTTTGGACATGCGTTTTTTTTTTTCAAAAGAAAAAATGATTAGTCTGGGCTCTGGGTACAACCGTGGTTTGATTAACACTCAATTTCGAAACTAGAAAAAACTCTAGATGTTGTGGACATCATTAAATACATTTGTTTAAACCGGGACGGCACGGTTTTGATAAACTCAAACTCAAACTCAAACATTTATTCAGTAAGTAGGCCACAAGGGCACTTTTACACGTCAAAGTAAAAGTGAGAAAAAAAAATCAAACTACACCGGTTCTAACCCTACACCTCTGACCCGAGAAGAATTATGTCCGGCAAGAAACTCGGCGGGACTTATATTTTCAAAACAACAGTACATCAAAACTAAACAATACATATAAGTGCGTTGTTCTAACAGAAAACATATCAAACCAAGGTTAGATTAACCAACAATAGGTTATAGTTTAAGAAAAATACCAAAGAAAAAAGATGAGTCCAAATCTGACTATTGAAAATGAATTACATACAAGTTTGATATACTTTCTTACCTGAACTGTGTCTTCTAAATAAATTTCCAAATTATAATAATCCATCATTAACAGTTAGAAACAAAATAATTTTGAATTTAAATAAAAAAAAAGTAAGTGATTCTAGTACTTATACAATAAACATACAATTTCTAAATTATCCTTAGAGATGTATAAGGTCTCCAAGTGTCTTGATCTATATATTCTGTATAATAATAAAAAATATGGATAATCAAGCACCGAATGTTGTGTCTAAAGCCAATTAAACTAAAATTAAATATGATCAATAAAAAGTTACGTAAATGTGTTGCCCCAGTTTGCCTAAACAGACCTGTCTCCACAAACAGCACCCGTTCACGAGTATGACGCATATCTCAGCCATCACTTCCCTCAACCTTTCTTCGGGAAAGTGGCGACCCGATCAACGACGCCACCATAAGCAGAGCCTTTTAAGCGAGCATGACATGTTCAAGCTGGCGGGCTTTATTAATTAATAAAAACTAGCCATGTTTAGTCTGGTGAGAAACAATATTCTGTGCTCGTATTTTACATGCGTGAACTAAATTACAATATAAAAGTGACATAGAGATGTACATGTCTCTAAGCGTCAGGATCATTAAATATATATCTATACATATAAATATTTGCGAATGCAAGACTTAGAGATGTATAACGTCTCTAAGTGTCCAAATACTAAATAAAAACAAAAAAAAATAAAAACTAAAAACAGGTAATACTGGACACTAGTAAAGCTGCTTCATAGAGTAATGTACCTAATAATTTCTAAATTTGTATTGTACTAACCATATCAAGCTACAGGCTTAAAGGCATCGTTATCCTCAATGAATTCCTTTAAAGTATAGTACTCTCTCCTCAACAAATAGCGCTTAACATAAGACTTGAATTTATTTAGTGGCAAATTCACTACATCAGCGGGGACTTTGTTATAAAAACGTGTACAGTTCCCAGCAAAAGACGTACGAACCTTACCGAGGCGGTGGCCAGGCTCAGCAATCTTATCTTTATTTCTAGTGTTATAGTTATGGATATCACTGTTGAGCTTGAATTCATGGATGTTTTTCCGCACATACATAATGTTTTCAAGTACGTATTGAGATGCTACGGTAAGAGTATTTGCCTCTTCAAATTTTCCTCTTACGGATGCTCGACCGCGCATTTTATAAATGCCACGTACAGCTCGTTTTTGTAGCACAAATATGGTCCCAATATTAGCCGCTTTACCCCACAACAGAATTCCATACGACATAACACTGTGAAAATAACTGAAGTATACCAGCCTGGCAGTTTCACTGTTTGTTAGATGGCTGATTCGCCTCACGGCATAGGCTGCAGAGCTAAGTTTCCCAGCTAGGGTGGCTATATGTGGATGCCATTGTAATTTCGAGTCTAAAGTGACTCCTAAGAAAACAGTTTGCTTTTCGAATTGTGATAGGCAGACACTCATATGGGCACGTCTGTGCATATTGAGTGATCAGCACATCGATTAGATCTTGCGCCTCCACTTGATAAGGGATTTCCTCGCCTAAACACGTATTGGAATTATATATATAGCGTAGAAACTTAGACATAAGGGAGAGAGATTGTACGTACGTCCTACAACATTAAACACGTGGAACCCAAGAGTCCGAGTTTCTTCACCAACCCCCCATCCCGGCACTCTGCCTACTTCATGGCGACCGTGACAGTGTGACAAAGGCGGAATGAAGTTCGGACCTAACGAGGCAAGCTGAGGAAGACGATCGTGGGTGGAGGATAGCAGTGTCAAGGGTCCGTGGACATCAGTAAGTTAAATTTTGAAATCTGATTGACTACTGAAGCAAGCTGGTTAATCTGTTGTTTGGAAATGGGAGGTCAGCAGTCCAAGGACAATGTCATCGTGACCGCGCCTAATAATAATACCGCATCTCTGGCGTCGTCGGCGAGCTGGGAGTTGACGGAGGTGCTAATGATTGCCGTTGTGGTGTATATGACTGCATACGCTTTATCCCGGGTGTGCGAGCGACTGAGGGCCCATCTGTACAGCAGCTGGGAGCAACAAGCGGCACGACGAGCCATTAGGGGTGAAGATGTTTGATTGGCTGTGTGGGCGTGTTTTTAGTTATTATTTTTATTAGTGTTATGACTGTGTTATTTTTATTATTGTGTATATTTTATGGCTAGCCTTGTCAGTTTATTAGATGAGTTACGGGTTGTAAGAGACAGTATCGTTAAATTAAGTAAGGTTGCACGTCGGACTGTGCAGGGTAACAACAAGTTATTGTTAGCGCGGAATATTAAAACTAAGTTTGATCTATTAATTGAGGAGATATGTAAAAAAGATGTTGCAGCTGTGGATCTCGATATCGCTTTGAAGACTGCAGAAGATTTTGAGTGTTTATTTCTGGAAGTTCAGAGGCTAGTCACCTCGGAAGTAATATCAAAAATGGCGGATTTTGATTTAAAGACGGCTCTTTCGCTATTGCCTGTGGTAGATGTGGAGGAAGGTCAAATTAACCAATTAATCGATGGATTGCAATTTTATAGTAGTACATTGAAGGAAAAAGATCATCCCGTTTTAATAAATTTTGTTGTAAAAACGCGGTTGTCGAGTAAAGCGAAATTAAAGATTAAAAATGAGTACTCGACCGTGCCGGATTTGGTTGGCGATATTAGGAAGTACTTGTTACCTAAAAAATCATATACTGCCATCCTGTCGCAGCTACAAAGGTGTACGCAGGGAAATAGGAGTATAGAAGTTTTCGGGAGTGAAATAGAGCAGTTATTTACTAATTTAACTATAGCTCAGGCAGATGGGAATTCGGTAGCGCACGATATTCTTAGGCCGATAAATGAAAAAACTGCAATTAGGCGTTTTGCGGAAGGCTTAAACAGTGACAGGATAGGGATAATTATAGCGTCCCGGGCTATTGAGTCGATTAGGGAAGCGATAACGGTAGCGGTGGATGAATCAGAGGTGATCCAAAAACCGGCGGCAAATTGTTTACACTTCTCCAGGCGGTTTTACAATCAAAATAGGGGTTATTCGGGTAATAATTATAGGGCGCGTTACGGTCACCGACCGGTGTATGTCAATAATAGCAACTATAAACATAATTCCGCACACCTCAGCTATAGTCGCAATACGGCTGGGCAAGGTCGGGGTCGGATAAATTTCCCGAGTCAGCGCGGAGCGGGCAATTTTGCTGAGTCGAACGCACGGAATGTCAATGTTGTTCAATCAACAGATGTAGCGAGTGACTCAGATAATCTTCATAACGAAAAAGAGTTTTTTCGAGACTGACGGTGGATGTGTGGAAATATTGTCTTATGGGGCGAATAATCATGTAATTGTAAATTGTTTAGATAAGGAATTATCGTTACTGGTGGATACCGGGGCTAATGTGTCGATAATAAAATATAGTAGTATTGAGGGTTTTGGCTTACATATAATTCCGAATAGGTTAAGAATAAGAGGTGTATGTGGGAATTTGGTTTCCTTGGGATATGTGGAGTTAGAGTTGTTAGTAAGGGGTTATAGATTTTGTCATAGGTTTCATGTGTTTGTAGGACTTAAGTGTAAGAACGACGGTATTTTAGGTGAGGATTTTTTAATAAGGCATAAGTGTAATATTAATTATGAGGAACGTATTTTGAGCATGCAGCATATGTCGGGTATTAAATTGTCGTGTGGGTTAGGGCTAGGAACGGTACGCTCAATAGTTATTCCTAGCAGGTGTGAGATGGTTAAGTGGGTTTCGACGGATATGCAAGGGGAATGTGTTATTCCTTCGCAGGAAATTACTCCTGGTGTTTTTGTAGCCGGCTCAGTGGTGTCGGTCAAGAATGGGAGAATTCCAGTTCGGTTTTTGAATACACGGGATAGTGAGGTAGAGTTGAGTAGTTATTGTCCAAAGGTCGGTAGGTTGATGGATTATTTTGTGTGTTCTTTTGACTCACAGGAATCAAAGACAGTGAGCAGGGTTAAAGAACTTTTTGGGTTATTAAAACTTCGGTCTTACCTCGATGACGACAGTAGCGGAACATTGGAAAGAGTTTGTGCAAAGTATGCAGATATTTTTCACATGCCGGGGGATAAATTGTCAGTTTCCAATTTGTTCGATTATGAAATTAAATTGAAGAATGATGCTTCTCCTGTGTATGTTAAGCCATATAGGATTCCATTTGCACAGAAAAAGGAGGTGGAAAAACAAGTTGCGAAGTTATTGGATGAGGATATTATCGAGGAGTGTACAAGTGAATGGTCTTCCCCTCTATTGCTGTTACCGAAGAAGTTAGACAGTAGTGGTGAAAAGAAGTGGCGGATTGTCATTGATTATAGATTGTTAAATAAGAAAATAGTCGATGAGAAGTTTCCTTTACCGAACATGCAGGAGATTTTGGATTCGTTGTCGGGTTGTGTTTATTTTTCACACTTGGATTTAAGCTCGGGGTATTATCAAATGAGTTTGTCGCCAGATTGCAGAAAGTTCACGGCTTTTACAACAGATAAACAATATATGCTTAAAAGACTTCCAATGGGGTTGCGAAGTAGTCCTAGTGCATTTTCCAGGCTTATGGCTGTAGCGTTGTCAGGATTAACTTACGACGCGTGTTTTTTGTATTTAGATGACGTAATTGTTTTCGGGAAAAGTCTGCGTGAGCATAACGCTAACTTAGTTAAGGTTTTTGAGTGGTTTAGGGAAGTAAATTTAAAGCTAAATCCGTGTAAGTGTGTTTTCCTCAAAAAGGAGTTAAATTATTTAGGGCATGTAATAACACCTAGCGGGGTCCTGCCGGATAGTAGTAAAATTGAGGTGGTAAAAAAGTTCCCGGTGCCTAAAAATGCGGATGAGGTGCGGCGGTTTGTAGCTTTTGCTAATTTTTATAGAAGGTTCATTAGAAATTTCGGAGAGGTTGCGTATCCTTTAAACCGGTTGTGTAAAAAAGATGCTGAATTTGAGTGGTCAGTAGAGTGTGATAAGGCGTTTCAGAAATTAAAGACTTTGTTGGCATCTCCCCCCGTTTTGGATTATCCAGATATGTCAGATGAGAATGTGTTTCGTCTTCAAACGGATGCGTCGGGGGTAGCAATAGGGGCGATATTGTCGAATGGGAATAACAAGCCGGTAGCTTTCGCAAGTAGGCAGTTGAACAAGTCAGAAATTAATTATCCTACTATCCATAAGGAGCTATTGAGCATTGTATGGTCAATTAGGCATTTTCGTCCTTATTTGTACGGTAGGAGGTTTAAAATTTTAACAGACCATAAACCTTTGGTACATTTATTTAGCATGACGGACCCAAGTAGTAGGTTGACGAAGTTTAGGTTAACTTTGGAGGAGTATGATTTTGAGATTGAATACATTAAGGGCTCAGAAAATGTTACAGCAGATGCCTTATCGAGGATCATCATAACATCGGATGAGTTGAAATCTTTGAATTCGGCGTTCGTTGGGGTAGTGACGCGTTCAATGACTCGAGGAGCGAACGTGTCGGACGGAATACGGGACTCAGGTTGTACGTCGTTAGAGCTGTGTCAGCCTAGGGTGGTAGATATCATAAAAGGGGCGGAAGGAGATACGGAATTAAAGATATGCTCCAGTAAGGAATTTAGGCAGGTGTCACAATTGAGTAAGGCATCGAAGAGAACCGATACCAGTTCTACTTCAGATAATGTTGTTTATAGGAACTCTACACTTTGCATAAACCAGGATTCTCTATTAACGAAGGCAAGCATAGACGTATCGTTACGGGACTTGGTTGCACTGTGCAAAAATTTGAATTTAGTAGAGTTAGTGCTAATAAAAAATGACCTTAATAAAAAATATGTAAAAGTATTAACAGAAGTCTTCCGCGCGGGACAAGGAGAGTTACCAAGGTTATGTATAATACAAGGGAAGACTAGAGTAACCGATCGGGAGATGATTCGAGTCATTCTCAATGACTACCATATGTTACCGACTAGTGGGCACGCTGGTGGTACGAGGATGGTTAACAGTATAAAAAAAAGTACTATTGGCAGAACATGCGTAAAGATATAGACGACTATGTGAAACGGTGTAAGGACTGTCAAAAACAAAAGTTTAGTAACAGGAATACGCGAGATCATATGGTAATAACCACCACAGCTACAACATCTTTTGAGAAAGTATATTTGGACATAGTCGGACCACTGGATGTCGATGACGCAGGGCATAAGTATATTTTGACTTTGCAATGTAAACTGTCGAAATATGTAGAGGCATATCCATTAGAAAATAAGGAGGCTTAGACTGTAATTAGGGCATTTGTTGAGAATTTTGTTTTGAGGTTTGGGATTCCCCAAACTATAGCAACAGATTGTGGGACTGAATTCATAAATTCCACTTTGAGTGAGGTTTGTAAATTGTTGAAAGTTGAGAAAGTAAATTCGACACCATATCATCATGAAAGTATAGGTTCATTAGAGAATTGGCATAAACATTTAGGCAGTTATCTAAGAATACAAACCAAGAATTTGTCATCAAATTGGAGCTCATGGGTACAGTACTGGTGCTTTGCTTACAATACTTCGGTAAATACAAGTACAAAATATTCACCCTACGAATTAGTGTTCGGGAAACCTTGTAACGTACCAAACAATCTTGTCAGCAGAGTAGAACCACTGTATGTATATAATAATTATCCGTTAGAACTAAAATATAGACTGCAAAGAGCACATTTGGATGCCAGGGACAATTTGATATAGTGCAAAAATATAAGGAAATTAAAATATGACTGTAAATCTAATGTTGTCGATTTTAAGATAGGAGAATTAGTATTGCTTAAGAATGAATGTTACAGTAAATTGAATGATTTGTATTTAGGGCCGTATAAAATAAAAGATATCCAAGGATCAAATTTAAAATTAAGTAAAGATGGTAAAGATTACTTAGTACATAAGAATAGAGTTAAGTTATTTTACAAATAGTGTTCTCTTTCAGGGGGAGGAAACCCCTACCTTTTCAGGGGAGGTGTGATAGGCAGACACTCATATGGGCACGTCTGTGCATATTGAGTGATCAGCACATCGATTAGATCTTGCGCCTCCACTTGATAAGGGATTTCCTCTCCTAAACACGTATTGGAATTATATATATAGCGTAGAAACTTAGACATAAGGGAGAGAGATTGTACGTACGTCCTACAACATTAAACACGTGGAACCCAAGAGTCCGAGTTTCTTCACCAACCCCCCATCCCGGCACTCTGCCTACTTCAGAATTCCATTGTTTCATCATTTATTATAATCTTGCTGCTGTTAATCTGCTTGACGTTGGGAAGTGTAAATTTGATGCACTTCGTTTTCTTGGTGTTCAAAAGTAGGTTATTAGCCGTATACCAATTTACTACTGTGGAGAGTGCACTGTTAATACTATCGAAGCTGTTTTCTTTTCTGTCCACTTTAAATATCAGAGATGTGTCATCAGCAAATAACACTATATCATGTTTATCTTGCACAATTTTAGGTAGGTCATTAATGTACACCAAAAACAGGAAGGGACCAAGTATTGAGCCTTGAGGCACTCTGAGTGCCACAGGGGACCCAGAAGATTGAGTTCCATTAATAACCACTCATTGTGTTCTATCCGATAGGTATGATGAGACGAGGTTAAGGGCACCAGCTTTGATCCCGTAATGGCTTAGTTTTCTCTTTAGATTTTCGTGATCAACGCAATCAAATGCCTTCGATAGGTCACAGAATATTCCAACAGCATCTTGTTTTTTTTCCCAAGCGGCAAAGATGTGCTTAAGAAGAACAGCACCTGCGTCAGTAGTCGAGCGACCTCTGGGTAAACCAAATTGATTTCTGGCGAACAATTCGTTTCGGTTAAAATGTGACACAAGTTGATTTAGAATTAGTTTCTCGAAAACTTTGCTCAGTGCCGGCAGTATTGAAATTGGTCTAAAATTGCTTGGTTCTGTTCTCGATCCTGATTCGAACAAGGGGATGACTTTGCTGTGCTTCATTATGTCTGGAAATATTACTGTATCAATACATTTGTTAAATATATCAGCTAAATGTGGTGCAATCGATTCAACAATGGAATGTAGAACTTTAATAGATAGGCCCCAAAGATCTTCAGTTTTCTTTAAATTTAGGGATTTAAATGTTTTAATAATTAAGTTCGGAGTAACATATGAAAATTTAAAGATATCTGTACACTCTGCTATATTTGTTTTCAGTATTGCCTCAGCGACGTCAGGCGATGAATGAAGAGACTTTGTTGTTTCTACCGGTATATTAGAGAAGAACTGCTCAAAATGATCCGCAACTTCAAGGTCCGAACTCACTAAATTATTATTAATACGTAGGTTGTAGTGCGGATCTTTGATTTTACGTTTCCCAGTTTCGTCGTTGATTACTTGCCAAACAGTTTTTACTTTATCCTTGGAATTTTGGATCTTTCTGGACAGATAATCAGCTTTAGCAGCGGCACACATCATCTTAAAAGATTTAGAAAAGTTCCTGACATAATCTAGGAATTCCGGACTTTTATTAATTCTTCTGAAGTCACAGATATGCATTTAATGTCAGAGATGTTTGTTTGTTTCTGTGTTTGTATAAGCAAATTAAGGTTTCAATTTGTCTCCAAAACGGCTGGCACAATCCGAATGCGATTTTCAGTAAATAATACGCGATTAACCATTTGTGGTTTTTTAGATATATTTTAGTTATAGTCATAGGTAATCATTTATTTACAACATTGCGAAAAATTACATGTCTAAATTAAAATTATGACCCAATGTTAAACATTTCTAAAAAATATAGGCAAGTATGTCATAAATTGAGATAAGTGAGTTTAACCCTTAACCACTGACGTGTTTTTTCTTACATTAACACTGACGTACGAATGTCAATCGTCTGTTTATAATAAGTGGTCTTAATCTTTAAAAATTATATTGATTATTATGTTTTTAGGTAATAACTGTTTTAGTACATATCTTATCTATTAGAAAAAAAAATTAAAAATGTATTTTTTACAAACAACAAATTTGCCAAACAATCATACCTGTACTTACTGATATTAAAGTGATCAAAAATAAAAAAATTGAAAAAAAAAATAAACACGATATATTACGATATTTACATTTTTTGTAATTATTTTTAGACGTAAAAGGGATGAATTTATAAACATATAGATGTCATGCCGCGAATGCAGAAGACGCTGGTTCGATCCCAGCCCTGGGCACCGGAGGCCTAGGTTACTTTTTCCTTTGTATATGACATCTATATAAGTTTATAATTTATATAGTAGTGTGTCTACTTAATAATAAACAAATCAAAATATTTATTAAAAATAATTTGATTTGTTCTTCAGTTAGGATGAATTTCAAAATAATACCAATACAAATACAAATGCGTTTATTTCATTACTTTTTACAGTACACAGTGTTTACAGGTATCGAGGTTAGGCAAGTAAGTAGTCTATGTTAGTTATGAAACGTTAGGTAACAATTTAAGGATATGAATAATATTTAATTAAAATCATGTAATGAAAAAGGTGCGAATACAGCTTGCTGGATTTAAACCCGCCCTTGGTCAGCTAATTGGAGAGGTATTAATTTACATTACAAATTGTATTGTTAAAGTGAAATAAAAACCATAGAAAAGAACAATAATGAATAGTTTCCTTAGGGGGTAGTTATTAAGTACACATTTCATAGAATAAATAACATTTTTTTCTCAAAAATTAATTACAATGAGTTTTTTACGGCAGTCATTGCACCTAGGTTTTGAGCACTGCAAGCATACTGGACGGAGTTAAGCCACGATTCTATGACCTGGAGTGCGATTTTTGAATCTCACCAAGTGACTAATTCGCACCGATGTGAGTGATTTACTTTCGGAAATCACTCACATCGGTGAGAATTAGTCACTTGGTGAGATTCAAAAATCGCACTCCTGATCTGCACTTTTTTCACTAATTTCAACTTTTTTTCTTTTTCGTGAGGTCTTCATATTCGCGTCGTTGATTTTATCGACAAAACTTTAAGTGTTAAAAAAGTTACACTAACACTGACCATACGAACCACATACGTCATGAACACAAATTTAAGTATTTAGAAATATCGTACACGTTAGTTCTTATCTGTTTTGGTTGCGTCACTTCATGATAGGAAAACACTAATATCGGCGTTAAAGACTACCCACCAGAAAAAAGAGCGAATAACAGATTACGTGACGTATTAGTACGTACTCGCTAGATATATCTGCTACAATTTTGTCGTAGTTTTTTGATTTAGTTTGTATGAAAAAGACACAATCTTTTAAAAAATATTATTTTAAAGTTGTTGAACAAAAGTTTTATTTTTTGAGATTTAGAATCAACGTTTTAATTTATTGTTCCTATAACAGGAAACACCTGGACTACATATCATAGACAGATATTAGATATAGATAAAGACATATAAATAGAAAACACTTATAACCCGTGCTAAACACACAAATTAATGCCCTTACCAGGAGTCGAACCCGGAATTCACTACCGATTAGGCTAGGAGGTCATTAAATATAAATAAAAAATCTTGAACATCTGATAGCGAAAAGATTCAAGCTTCTTATCAGTCTTATCACATACTCTGAGTATGTAACTGCTGAGTGAATAAAGTGTGGAAGTTCTCAGTTCCTTTAGAAAAGGTCATTATTAGTTTCTGAAAGTAAATATGATCGGCATGAGTGTTGATTGTTAGAAAAAAACATCAAAAGTTTTAGATTGAATATTCCTAATATCTATATCTAATATAAATATACTCGTAGATATGTATGGATGAATAAGTTTGCTAAGTGTAGATCATGTGAAAATTCCTTTCTGGCACAAACAAAATGCTAATTATAACCAGTTCTCGCTAATAAAACAAAATCGATCAATTGCCATGAACGCCAGCTTTGCCATGAAATGACGATGACACGTTTCGTCATCGCTATTCTCAAATATCTAAAACGTGACCAACGACGTGCCAAAATCAGACAAACACAAACACCCTTACCGCGGCGTTCCATTGATGCGGTCTGTATGACGATGACTGTTTTTATGTTTGTAAACAACACTTGGATATGCGGGGTTTATTTGTGGAGATTCTGGAATTTCGGACGTAGGAACATGGCAAGGAATAATATATCTAATGTCGTTTGTCCAGTTAATGGAAGGAAACGTGTTGTAAGTAAATAAATAATTATTAAAGGACGATACGTTTTTGTGGGGTAGTACACTTTTTTGTGTAGAATTTAATGAAGTTTCGTTTGCCATACACATTAATTGCATAATGATTACATTTTTTGTAAGCGTGCAAAAAAACTAAAAATGGATACCTATACTTTGCATGATGACAACCGACTCTGGTGGTCCTGGAAGTTCTTGTTTTCAGATATGCATACTAGGATTCCAGAGAACATACGTGTCGAGTTTCATTGCTGCCACTGTTGATTGACCTCTAATTAAGACTAAAAATAGGGTTTTATTATCAAATTATTTAGTCTTAGTAATTTATCCCTGATACATTTTAGAAAATTTGCATTGCATGGCACTGGTGTGTTGATTACAAACCTCCAGGTGTATCTTTCAATGAAATCCGCGCAATAGTTTAGGCACCAAGAAAAAAACAAACTCAAACTCAAACATTTATTCAGTAAGTAGGCCACAAGGGCACTTTTACACGTCAAAGTAAAAGAGAGAAAAAAAAATCAAACTACACCGGTTCTAACCCTACACCTCTGACCCGAGAAGAATTATGTCCGGCAAGAAATTCGGCGGGACTTATTTTTTCAAAACAACAGTACATCAAAACTAAACAATACATATAAGTGCGTTGTTCTAACAGAAAACATATCAAACCAAGGTTAGATTAACCAACAATAGGTTATAGTTTAAGAAAAATACCAAAGAAAAAAGATGAGTCCAAATCTGACTATTGAAAATGAATTACATACAAGTTTGATATACTTTCTTACTTGAACTGTGTCTTCTACATAAATTTCCAAATTATAATAATCCATCATCAACAGTTAGAAACAATATTTGAATTTAAATAAAAAAAAAGTAAGTGATTCTAGTATACAATAAACATACTATTTCTAAATTATCCTTAGAGATGTATAAGGTCTCCAAGTGTCTTGATCTATATATTCTATATAAAAAATAAATATGGATAATCAAGCACCGAATATTGTGTCTAAAGCCAATTAAACTAAAATTAAATATGATTAATAAAAAGTTACGTAAATGTGTTGCCCCAGTTAGCCTAAACAGACCGGTCTCCACAAACAGCACCCGTTCACGAGTATGACGCATATCTCAGCCATCGCCTCCCTCAACCTTGCTTCGGGAAAGTGGCGACCCGATCAACGACGCCACCATAAGCAGAGCCTTTTAAGCGAGCATGACATGTTCAAGCCGGCGGGCTTTATTAATTAATAAAAACTAGCCATGTTTAGTCTGGTGAGAAACAATATTCTGTGCTCGTATTTTACATGCGTGAACTAAATTACAATATAAAAGTGACATAGAGATGTACATGTCTCTAAGCGTCAGGATCATTAAATATATATCTATACATATAAATATTTGCGAATGCAAGACTTAGAGATGTATAACGTCTCTAAGTGTCCAAATACTAAATAAAAACAAAATAAAATAAAAACGAAAAACTGGTAACACTGGACACTAGTAAAGCTGCTTCATAGAGTAATAATGTACCTAATAATTTCTCAATTTGTATTGTACTAACCATATCAAGCTACAGGCTTAAAGGCATCGTTATCCTCAATGAATTCCTTTAAAGTATAGTACTCTCTCCTCAACAAATAGCGCTTAACATAAGACTTGAATTTATTTAGTGACAAACATGATTACATATTTGGTGACCTCTTGCGGCCGCCATATTGTTTTTTATTTTGATATATAAGCGTGGATTCAATGTTCAGATCAAGTGGAATTAAGGGATATGTCACTTGTAGAAATCCGCTTAGCGTCCTAGGCTACAGGGTGTATTCAGTTTTCAGATTTGAAATCATAACCCTATTTACTGTTTTGATTTATTTATTTTCTTTATTGAGAAACAACAGAGGTAAGTACATAATAAAATACAGTTTAAATAGTATGTAGTACATTAGGTGTAAACTTACTTCCTTAAATGTTCTCACTGAGAGATTTTAACTTCAGTACATATAGAAATGCTATGGTAAACTAAGCCAAACTTATCGCACTAAGCTAGGTACTAATAATAAAGCGACATTAAGCGATATTAAATAATAAAATGACAATTTCAAGTTGCCTCAGCTAGGACATCAAGTATCTCTTTTTGGAAACGTGGTCTGCTTGTGTTATAGATATCTATGGATGTAAACAACTTGTTGTAAGTATTGCAAAGGCGGCGTAACGGTGCACGATGACCAGCATTAGTGGAACTGATCGGGACGGCGAACAAGGCGGCCGAACGTGAGGTACAACGGGGGACTCTAAACCGAATGTTCTCCAGCAACTCTGTGCAGTCGTATTATCTCTGCATATATTGTAAAGAAACATCATATCAGAGCATTTGCATCTTAAGTTGAGGGAGGTTAGCTTGTAATGCTTTAATAAGCCGTCATATGGTAAATATTTACCTGTTAAGCGTCTATGTGTTGCTCGCAGGAACTTTTTTTGGATCATTTCAATAGCATTAGAATACTTCAAATAAAATGGGTTCCAGACAACCGATGCGTAATCTAGATGAGGCCGAACGAGAGCTTTGTATAAGAGAAGGTAAGTCGATGACTTTTTGAAAACTTTTGCAGTTCTTAATACGAAACCTAACATTTGATATGCTTTAGAAATGATTTGTTCGACATGGCAAGAGAAATCTAATTTGTTGTCAAATAATATACCCAAGTCTCGTACAGAGGATACTTTTGTAATAGCTGTAGCCAATCCTATATTGTGAGTCATACACATTTTTCTTATTTTTAGTAAAACATATATGTAGACATTTATTGCTCGCTAACTGGAGTTTATTTGTATGACAGTAAGCGGTGAAGTTGTTAATGTCATCTTGAATCAGGGTGATATTATTAAGAGATTTATATATTTTTAAATCATCTGCAAACATAAGAAAACTACAGTTTTTAAAACACTCTTTTATATCATTTATAAATATAATATATAGTAAGGTGCCCAATATAGATCCTTGAATTACGCCAGAAGAAACATTTGTGAGATCAGACATAAAACCATTCACAGCTATGACTTGGTTTCTGTTTGAGAGATAAGAGATAAACCAGCGTAAGAGATTACCCCGAATACCGTTGTAAGCTAACTTTTTTAGAAGCAGTAAATGGTCGACCTTGTCGAAGGCTTTTCTGAAGTCTGTGAATTTGCAGACTGTGATTGCAGTCGGTTAAAATGTTGATATTGGTGTAGCTGACATGGAAAACTATAAATAAATGTTAACTTTGTATTCTAACAAGTTTCATATCATGAGAATATCCCCTGGAAAGGCATTGACGATACATTTCACTTCCTCAAGTACTATCTCTAAGGAGGTGCATTTTTCAGCAAAAGAGTACGTATGTTTCATGCAATTTAATGAGCTTTAATATTGTCCTAGATCATATTTTCATAGAGTGCGTAGGGAAAAGCGGATTTCTTCAGGATGGAGGACATTTTCAAAGGTGCTGGCGGTTCCTCGAGGTCCTTAAATGTTAAATAGTGTGGACAATAAAACGGGACTTCTAATCAACATACACAACAAATTTCAAAACTGTCGCGCGGATTTCGAGTTTTGTCGTATTTTGTCGTAAAGATTGTTTATTTGCATAAACTTATAATCAAAGATGTAAGTAAATATGTAGTAGCTTGATTTAGGAGCTTCTTTATGTAGTACATACATGGGGACAATTCGGAAGGACACTCGCCATCAAATACATAAGAGCGGCCAAGGTACCCAAAAATATCTGAACATGCACTTTATCGCCTTGACAATACAGGCGTCGTTGAAATATTAATGACCACCTTGGCCGCTCCCGTATATCTGATGGCGACTGGACAAAAAACGATCAAAACATATTCGTTACTCGTACTTGACTAATATCCAAGGTTGGAGTTAGGTCTTGTACTTGAATGAGATTTACGAGAATGCAGGTTACAGGTTACCTACATATTAGCAAACTACACATTTTTGGTGGGATATAATGTAACACGCTATCTGTGTTATGTCTAGACTCTGCTTCCATATTGATGCTTCTAATATACGATGCACGCTCAACATACATTTATTGCCAATAAATTGTGTAATGCACACGATCTGTTTGTACATTCCTTGACAGCTACATAGTAAATAACTTCTTTACTTCAAAAAGATTGTAATTTGGTGTTTACAATCCGCGACTTTGCCTACCTGCTAGATTCTGAGATAATTTTTTTGCATCTCTTTAGCGGGCTATTTTCATATGACTCGAAGAAAGCTTTCGCATAAAAATAGTCTGTTAAGAAGACCATTGTTAAAAATATTTACAAATTGCGATTAAAACATCGGTATTGGATGATTAATTGCATGGAAATTCATTTGAATAATTTGTATTTGTTTATTTTTACGTGTAAAAAACTGTATAGCCCACGTAAAATTATCATAGGTTTATATTTATACGAACACTGTAAAATTAAAAAAAGTATAGCATAAGGTATGCACTGAAACTTTTGTATGGAGTCAGGGAGTGACTTATCATAGTTATGATTTATGACTTTTGACTGACCAGAGTGACCAGCTAGACAAGGTATGCGTTAAGCAATAATACTGTGAGTTTTATTCAATCTATACCAGTAATGAGAATGAATCGCGATTTCAAAGTTTCGGCTTAATCCAGTCTGCCTCAGTCTCCTGAAATTTGAAAACTAATAAAACGATAGTAAATAATCGTAAAAGCGGGTATTCTCACATCAACACTATATCATATGCAGCCATGAACATCCTTCAGGAAGTGGCAGAGAGTAATCAAACTGCGTTGGTTCTATGACAAATGGACAACAAAAGCTGTATTTATTATATATAGGCGGGTCTCCCTCTGGTCGCATACAAACTATTGTCATAACACTTTTAGCATATAATAGTTTGTTATAATAATTTTTTGTCATAATTATTTTTGAGCATGCCTCGTTTTTTGTCATAAATGAGCTAAAGCATATTTTTATAGTCATACTGTACTTTTATTTGGCATCATATTTTTAATCATATGTTTGATGACCATAATTGTCTTTAGTTATAAGTATTGCAACGCATATTATTAATATTTCATAAAATTTTTGTCATATATTTAAGGCTCATAACATATTTTATTCATAAAAAAGACAAAGCTTGAATTAGCTTATGAACAATGCGGTATCTTTTGTCCGGAAATAGGAGCCCTGCTTCACGGGGCTACATCTACTTACTCTTGGGCGGAACAAAATTGCATGAAACCTGCAAATTATAAAGAAGTCAGTATAAGCCAAAAAACGGTGTCCCCTTCATTCGTAGATAGAAATTTCATAGAATTTTGTTATACAGAGGAAAATTCACGTATTATTTGGTTCTTTTATTTTTAATTCAAATATTATTATTCCATTGGTAATTTACTTGAATGAAACACCGTTTACAGAAACACGAGAACGAAACTAGGAAGAGACTTAGATTAAGAAAAGTGGGTTAGGTTAGAACTGCGACCCCCACAGACGCGAAATGTAACCAGAAAAGTGGGTTAGGTTAGGTTAGGACTGCGACCCCCACAGACACAAACTGTTACCAGAAAAGTGGGTCAGGTTAGGTTAGAACTGCGACCCCCACAGATACAAACTGTTACCAGAAAAGTAGGTTAGGTTAGAACTGCGACCCCCACAGTCCCAACCTGTTACCAGAAAAGTGGGTTAGGTTAGGTTAGAATTGCGAACCCCACAGACACAAACTGTTACCAGAAATGTGGGTTAGGTTAGGTTAGAACTGCGACCCCACAGAAACGAACTGTTACCAGAAAAATGGGTTAGGTTAGAACTGCGACCCCACAGAAACGAACTGTTACTAGAAAAGTGGGTTAGGTTAGGTTAGAATTGCGACCCCTACAGAAACCAATAGTAAAAAATCCGAAAATGTAGAAAAAATATTAATTGTTTATTACGAAGATTATATAAATATTTAAAAAAATACAAACAGGTAATTTTATTTTTTTAACAACTACTTATAATTTTTCTGAATATCGTAACAGTGGTCAAGTACATCGTGCTTTTTATCGACATTTTATCGACTTATAAAATGTGTGTCCTCGCACTATTGAGACGTCAACACATAATTTCTCCCGTCATCCAGGCTTTGCAAATTAGGTAAGATGTATTTTTTTGCAGACAGGAGTTAGGCTTAATTCAAATAGCTTCTTTAATATTTTATGTTTTTATTAAGCAATAATCAATAAAAAGAAATATAAGGCAGATGAAACCAATGAATGGATGAATAAATAAATGAAGTCGCTATAATTTTAAGATTGCACCGACCGTCCAGTGGCGTCCTTAATGTGTCTGTATGATTGGTTCTTTAGAAAACACAAACGTCACATTGAGGGCACCACTGGACAGCAATCAACATGCATATTTTTATTAATTGGGTGATCGATGAAATCATATTTATTTAATCACCTACTGTTTAACAAGTAATAAACCTTAGTTTGACATTAGCGCTTAGGTGGTTGTCACACTGCCGCCGCGTCTCGTTGCGAGACGCGGAGCAACGGACTCGCATGCGGAGACAACGCACCAACGTCCGAGTTTTCGCCGCATCTCCGTCCGGAGCTGCGATGCGCGACGTCCCGCGTTACTTCCGTCTGGCGTTCATTTCACATTCGAACGTTAAGGTGAAAATAGTTCCTATTTGTCGATAAAATGGACACGGAACTTATTCAGAACGCTGCGGTGATACTTTCAGTTTGGTTTTTGTACAATCGAGTCATAAAACGCAGAAGACACATATACCCAGGTATATCCCTATTTACAAACCAGACCTATAAATGGGTCTTTTGCTAGAGATTACCAAGATTTAAGGCAACACGAAGATTTTTTTTTAAATAATCATAATATCATTTATTGCACCATGGTAAAAAACAAACAAAATTGCACCCGTATGTCAACAGCGTCATTTGATTATTTGCTAAGCAAAATTGGAGTGATTATTACTGGCGCGGATACAAATTTTCGACGTTCTATTACAGCGGAAGAAAAGCCTTGGCTTACATTCAAGTTAGTAATAATCTACTTCAATCTTCAATTATACTTTTATAAGAATTCCTAGATTATAATTAAACGAACGACTTTCAATTTCAAAAATAAACTTATAGACGTCGATATCCATTGCGCCTACGTCCTTTCTTGCACTAAAATCCATACGGCACTGCAGAGCTCGGTGTGACATACCCTGCGGCACGCACCGCGTCTCCGTCCGAGCGCGCGAGTCGTCGTGCGTCTCGCTCCTCCGCGCGTCGAGGCGGAGCCAGTGTGTCGTACCATGCGATTTTTCTGGGTCTCTATCGGTTCCCATAAATTTTTACTTCCGTTTTTTTCAGTCCTTAACGTTTTCCATCATAATTTTTATCAGTCATATTGTCAATAGTCATAAAATTTAACAATCTAAATTGCTGGTCCGATTTTTGCAGGTCATCATTATTGTTAGTCATAAAATCTGTTACTCATAATATTCAAAGTCCAGATGGTATCTATTACATAATGTTGAACGCAATAAACTTGCTTATAATAATTGTTTTAAGTTCTTTAATCGCAGATTATAATGATAACTAGGGGTGTATATTGGTTTCCACAAATTTTAAGTTCCGATTTTTTATAGTCCATAACGTTAGCCATCATAACGAATGATTTCCTCGCCTTTCTGCATTAGAAGAAGAAGATGCTGCTGGAAGAAAAGATGAATGCGGCAACCGCTGTCCAGTTCAGTTCGTGGGCATCGAGTTTCACCGTCGAAGACATCTGTGAAGCGAAGCAGGTGTTGTGCCAGACCCTTGGGATCGCCACACTGGAACCCGCCCATACATCGCAGTGCTCAAAACTCAACTTTGCAATTGTGGGTATTTTGTACTCAAATTGAAATATATGCATAAACAGGGAAATATTGCACCTCATTGCAGAAAAATACCTTCATTATCAGTTATCATTACGTAGTTGCATTATGTCAAAGGTCTAGGATTTTGTATGTCACGTCAGTGGTAATTAGTATTGATTAACAAAATAGAGTTATTTCAAGTAATTGTAGTTGGTATAACTCAAAATCCGAATTGTCTTATCTTGATCAAGGTATGTAGATTATGTTTTACGTATTTTAAGTCCTAAAAGCACTTATTTGTTTGTGATAGTCCGACAAATAGTAACTTATATTGTAATTTAATAAAAATGGTCATATTTCCGATAATGGACACCATCTTTTGATAATTTTTAGGCATGATAGCTAAAAAAGTGATCATTATTAGGATTATTTATTCGAAAGTAAAAGATGTTGTCCAGTTTCCGAATACAGACCAAATTTTTTGCTCTGACATTTGATCAGGCGTTTTTACTTTAGCGAAAATGTAACTTTTTCTCACTAAAACAATGGTTTAGTGCGTAATATTTTACCATTTTTACCTTAAGGTTATTTCTATACATTTCGACTGTTTCAGATGAAAAAAGTGATAATTTTTTTTTTCAACGCCGAGAATTGTGCAACACGATATTTAAAAGTAAATACAAAAGGTCTATAACGCGTTATCAGATACTAAATCTACTTTGAAATGTTTTTTATGCGAAGTTACTTCCAGTGAATTTAATTACTTAGACAAAGTACTACAGAAACCTGTTAGATCAGAATATTTATCATTTGCTATATCGGTTTTACATGCTTGGATTCGACTTTCCGAAGCTTTGTTACACATTGCATATAAATTAGAGATACGATCTTGGAGTGTTAACAAAATGCATAAATCAAAAGTTGATTAAAACAAAAAAGGGATCCACAAAGAGTTTAAAGAAAAACTTTAATAAATAAAAATTCAACCAAAACCATGTTTTGGCAATACTAATAATGGTAATGTGGCTCGAATTTTTTTCCAAAACTACGAAATATCAGCCGAAATTACTAAAATAGATGAAGGACTCATACGTCGCTTTTACATAATTTTACAAACAATTTTCAGTGGCTACAAGATCGATACGTGTAAATTCAAAACATACTTACAAAGCAAAGTTATATGTAAAACTGTACCCGTGGTGTCGCATGACACCTACTGTTCATAAAGTCCTTATTCAAGGAGAAGCAATAATATCTGAGCACTTGATCCCTATAGGCAATTAAGTGAAGAGGCCCAGGAAGCGATGAATAAGGACTTTAAAAACTATCGAGAGAGATTTAGTCGTAAAACTTCTAGAATCGACAACATGACAGAGACTCTTGGTTTCTTCAGTTCCCATCATCACCTGCACACGACCTCTGCCAATTATTAATACAAAAATATTTCACCCGGAAGCTGTTGACATGTTTATCGATGAATATGTAACGTCATCGTCATCATAGGAATATTTTATATTGTAATATAATGTAAACAATAATTATTATAAACACTACTTGACATTACGAATGTGAAATAGTACTTTTTTTTGCTTAATTTTACTTATTGTAGTTTTGAGTACAGCTATATATGGGCGGGTTCCAGTGTGGATCGTCGGCACATATGTACCTCACCGGAAAGGGGATGAAACCGGGAAGAAGACCCTTGCGGATATTATGAAAATCCTGAAGGAGTATCAAGAGCGGATTCCGGAGTTTGTGGCGACGGATGCCTCTATCCTGCCGACCCATGTTCCGGATAATATCGACGTTCGCTGCTTGTTTAAGGACATCGTGGCCCTTAAAACGAGTTTAGCAGAAATTATTTTGAAATTTGAAGCGGCCCAAGTCACTATTGCCGAGTTACGCAACGAAGTCAATAGTTTGCGAAATGCTCCAACTCGGTCGGCGGAATCAAATTTCAAGAGCGATTACCGACCCGCTACTATAAACGCGGAGTCTGTCAGTTTGCGTGTTGCTGACGCTGTAAAATGTGCCGCACCCGCCGCTGCACCGCCCGCGCGCCCCTCGCGTGTGCGGCCGCCTACTGTTTCTAAATCACGTCAGCGTGCTTGTGCTGACGTTGCCGGTCAGCCAGTCGCAGCTTACCGGGCCTCCTCGCCTTCTAAGGCGTGGGTAGTACGGGTTCCCGATAAGGAAAACTCCTCCCGCACCAATGTGGATAAGGAGGGATTCACACTGGTGGAACGGAAGCGCAAGGCGTGCAGGGCGCCCCGCAAGACTCTGTGTGGCACTGCCGAGCCGGCTAATTCTGGACTTCGGATTGCGACACCGAGTAAGGCGCTCTACGTGTCGCGCTTGCATTACTCCGCCGTGGCCGACGATGTGGTGGAGTACGTCCGCCGGAAGACTGGCTACTCGTTGAGGGTGCACCAGCTGCGGTCCCGCCATTACGTGCACTTCAGCTCGTTTGTGGTGCGCGTGCCGCGACCGTTGCAGGACACGATAGCGAATGCTGACTTCTGGCCGAAGGGTGTTGTGTTTCGGCAGTTCCGGGGCACTCTACCGAATCCTACACCAGATCAGACGGCGCAACGGAGCCACGCAGTTACGTCGCCTAAATAAACTAGTTATAAATATTTTTCTGTATATTTTTGTAGTTCGCAGTGCATTGGTTTTATTACTGTAATACTGTGTAACTTATTTGAATAAATAAAATAAAAATAAAAATAAATAAAATAAGATAATAAGATCGTCAAATAAGATAATCAGACGGCTGCTATAAAGTCGATGTAAAAATAAATGCAAAAAAAGATGATTGAAGGCATTGAGAATTTCGTCAACTCAGTAACTGAACCCATAGCTTAATTGGTAAAGCGATCGAGCCCCGGTTAGGCGTATCGATGCGAGGTTCAAATCCTGCTGGGTTGATTATTTTTTCAATGTTTTCAGTGTTTGTATTTGATTGAATAACATACTTAGATAATCAGAATCGTTTTCTTGGGGGTCACAGTTCTAACCTAACCTAATCCACTTCTGGCAACAGTTCGATTTTTGGGGGTCGCAGTTCTAACCTAACCTAACCCACTTCTGGCAACATTTCAGTTTCTTGGGAGTCGCAGTTCTAACCTTACCTAACCCACTTCTGACAACAGTTCGTTTTCTTGGGGGTCGCAGTTCTAACCTAACCTAACCTAACCCACTTTTGGCAAATTATGACTAATGATGTTTATGTCCATAAATCATAACGGATATCATTTTATGACTATCGAAATTCGAAACAATAAGTTTATGTGAAACAAAGGGATGACATTAAAACGATATGATTAACGACTATTAGTCCGATAAAATATATGCCTTAAAATATTTCTGAATAATTATTGATAGACCTTCGAATGTTATACTCATCAATTTTATGCCTTTTGCGATTATAGTGTTTAATATTATAGATCTTTATTATTAGAACTATGCAACGTTATGCTTTACAAAAATTATGACTATTGATGTTTATGCTCATAAATTATATGGATATCAATTTCTGAATATCGAAATTCGAATCAATGCGTTTATGGGAAACAAAGGGATCCCGATTTTTCTATACAAAATCAAGATTCTACATACAAAGTTAAAAAACGCATCAACGGACGTCGCTGCGAGATGCGAAGCAGCGTGACGACCGCCTTCGCTAATTTTATATTAGCGGCTAATGCTTTCAAAAACGCGTGTTTTGTCTCGTATTGTAACTTGTTATCTATGATACGTTCAATTCGAGCCATTTTATCCAAATAATTTTTTCTCTTGGAGACGGGTGGGCTACCGATTTTAAGCTTTTCTATTTCTGCAGTTTGATGTTTCATTTCTTGCACAATTTTTTTTCAAGGAGTTTGTTATGTTACCTATTATTTCAAGGCGTTATGGACGGGCGTGTAACGGTGCATAATAATATTATAGCTTTAAAGCTTTATGGTTGATTATTATTATGCTTTATATCGTTATGCGGGTTAACGTTATAGTTATTGACAATTATTTATGCTCTTAGTTGCTATGACATTTAATTTATTATAATTTAAATTTATCTGCGCAAAAAATATATGACCACTACTGAGTATGATCAAAATTCTTATGACTAAAAATGTATGACACAAAATAATATAACTTTCTAATTGTATGCGCAATGATGACTATGAAACAAGTGGTTATGCGCGGTAAGGATATGACTTAAAATTTTATGCAACTCAATATGGACCCATTATAGGCACTTAAATAGTACAACAAATTTTACAATTTTCTGGACTGGATAGCTCTTGGAAGCTTATGCAAGCCGTTATAATTTATACTTAATATATATTTTAGCTTGTGGAGCAGTTAAAGGGTTGGGTTTTCAAACATGGCAAATGACAGTGGTAAAGGACAAGATTAATTTGAATAAGCGTGAAGTACGTACATTAGTTGGACTATCTAGTGTTTTAAAAATAATTCATTAGTTTAGCATCTTACTTCTTACAAATTATCTAGAAAAACTTTCAAGCTTTAGACAGTCGCACCTGGCGAAGTCGGCCTAGCCAAGATCAGTAATGGATGAGCCTATTAAACATTAACAAGCAGGTACTTACATCCATCAGAACAAAATAAATTACATTCGACATTGGTACGGCCCTATACATTAATTATTTCGGACATTAAATAAGTGCCTGTGAAAGTTAATATACTATCATTTTATGACGTAATTGTGGTTCAAACGTAAGTTTATTTGATTTTATTATAAGCTTTATTGCACAAAATACGATGTCCAACTTATCCCAGAATGCATAGGATGGTTGTCATTTTATCGCCTGCCACGTCATGCATCTCTTTCTCCCTAACATACTTGTTAGAACGTGACCGCCATGGCGATAGACGATAAAAGCCCGACCATCTTAGGTTAAAGTATGCCCGGAAAGAGAAGTGTCGTAGAATAATTGAGTTCCCATATAAACCACGACACTTCTCTTTCCGGACAAACTTTAGCTCGATGATGGATGACGCTTGAGAATGAAGGTTTCCTAAATTTTATTAGCAGTCATCACTTCACTCCTCACTATCACTACATAGTATAGAACAAAGTCGGTTTCCGCTGTTTGTCCCTATGTATGCTTAATAGATCTTTAAAACTAAGCAACGGATTTTGATGCGGTTTTTTTAATAGATAGAGTGATTCAAGAGGAAGGTTTATATGTACAATACATGCATATTATAGTAGAAAAACACTGATTATTTTAGAGGTTTCTAATGTGATGTCGTAAATAAACACATTTTTTGCGCTTACATTGCAAACGCTGGCTGAACGAGATAGATCAAAATAATGTACTACAGTATTGTACACCACAAAAAAGTCCGCGATAGTATATGTCAATCTCTTAGGGATAACCCACAATAACCATTTTTATCCCGTGCGAAGCTGAGGCGGGTCGCTAGTTCAAAATATAAATGCCTATAGTTCTTTACTAATGAAATGACACAAGACAAAACCTGATACCCTATTATTAATGGACGGATAATATTTACAATGTGCTACGGATGATTCCAATCTAAAAATACCTCACGTGTTTTGGCTAACATATACTTGCGTCATAGAAGGCATAATGTATGGCGTACAATTAAAGCGAATGGCAACAACATAACACGAGCCACGTTGCTATCTTATTCACAACTCATTTCGTCTCGACCTGAGCTCATCGACAATATAAGAAGATCTCAAAACACATAAAAATTACGCGTATCCAGAGGTCTAATTTTATGACGATGCGTGTCCTGAATTACAGCATTGACCGAAGCCAAGATGACGTCGCGCGTCGTAGTTTTCACTTCCAGTGTCTGGTCATGTTTACATTTAGATTCCGATGTCCGTCACAGGAAACTGAAGCGAATTTCCATTTATGGCCATTTTTAAAAATGGTCAATATTTTAATAATTGAAACTAACTTACCTGTAAATGAAGTTGCGGTAGCCATCCTATTATGCATAAAAAACATCAATAAAAAAAAAATTAAATGGTACATGCGAAAACTTAAATAAACTATGTAAATAACCTAAAATTAACTTACTTAAAAATACTAAAAACTAAAAATCTATCTCTAAAATGGGCCCCTGTGGCATCGTGCCGAGGACGCTGGCAGCATTTCCTCGCTGAATTGCAATACTCATCAAAATAGATACGTCAGCTATGTCGCTAGGTTTTAAGTTTTATTTGTGGCCATGTCTTTCTGATTCAACAGAACGACTCGTCTCGGGCAGACAATATTGTTGAAGGGGATTTGGCTCAGGTCATTTATGTATTAGTGAAGATACTTTATTCTAGTTTTATAATACGTAATTAGGGTACAATGCCAAATAACTCTTCGGAACTCATTCTTTGTCCCATTTTAGTTCGCAACATATTATCTTTTGTGAATTGAATAGCTTTATCAAATCTGGTTTTAAAACGTCCTGCCATTATATTGTTTTGGATTTTCGTTGGACAAATCATAATTTGATTCCTCGTGGTAAGTACTTACCTAAGTTAGTTAAGGAAGCTAGAGAGAAATGCCTATTGTATCAAATTTTTATTTAGTGTGCATAATGTAGCTTAGACAGGGTAGTCTCAAAGTACCTATAACATTTTTTCGTGATCCAATATACGGTGATACAAGTATAATAAAGTAAGTAGAATAAATACTTACCTTAAAAAATGTGACACTTTTATTGAATAAAACTCCTAACCTACTTAAAGTGGAAGAGATTTCTGTTAGCATCGTAAACACGTGTGTTTTAAACAAATTTGTATTTGTTTAATGCGACAGAGGAAATGACATTTGTTTCATAGGTATTCGTTAATATCAAAGTCTTCTCTTTAGATTTGAAACACTATTTTTATGTTCTTTGGTCCTGAGCCAAAATTCGATTAAACATTATTTTTCGGCGTATTAACGTTTTAGTGTACTAGTGGCCCGACGGCACATATACCTAAATACGTAATACATTGTGCTAGATAAACGTAAATAAAAGTCCTCGCGTATTTGCGTAGTCGCACAAACGGAAGGTATACGACGTCAATTTGATAATAAATCGATATTAACTTTCAAATATGTCGCACAGGGCGATCAACGATTATATCACTTATTAGTTCTTCAAAGTCATTTTTTGCCGTCTTATTAAGTAATATAAGTTTTTTACTTATACTTATATCAAGAAATTCTCGAACCGAAGTTGTACTTGGATCAAGGGTCAGTTACAGAAGATGGCAATCCTGGTCACGGCGCGCATAATCGGGCGGTTTCTTTAGGTACTTTCTTTTTGTGCGGCGGCTCTGATCACCGACAGCCTCCTTGTTCCGTTACCAGAAGCCCCAAGGTTGTTTATTTATATAATGTGTTTATGTTTTTATAGTTGTTGTATGTTATATTATATTTTAATTTTATATCCATCTATACATATAATAAAGCTGAAGAGGGTCGAAAGTCTGTACATGGAAGATAATCGAAAAAAAGTTGGCTGGGGATACTTAGAATCGATAACAGAACACGTTCCAACAATTTTTAGAATTTTTGTCTGTTTATCTGTTTGTCTATCTGTTTATCTGTTTGTCTGTTTATTTGACCGCGCATCACGTGAAAACGGCTGAACGGATTTCGATGAAATTTTGTATAGAGATAGTTTGAGTCCCGGGAAAGGATAATATATAGTTTTAATCCCGAAAATCAACCCTGGTGGGGGTGAAAATGGGGTTGAAAGTTTGTATGGAGAATTTTTAACCGCTGAAACGATTTAGATCGAAATGAGTATGGAGATAATTTGAGTCTCGAGAAACGTCATAGGATAGTTTTCAACCCCTTGTGGGGGTAAAAAGGGGGTTGGAAGTTGGTATGAGGATTTTTTTACCGCTGATCAGATTTAGATGAAAATTGGTATAGAGATAGTATGGGTCTCAAGAAAGGACAAAGGATAGTTTCATCTTGAGCCCCCCCCCCCCCACCTTACTTTAGAACCGTAGGTCCAAAAAATTTGAAATAATAATGGAAGTGAAGCCTGAAAGGTACTTTCAATAAAAACTATCTATCTGTACATCTATCACGTGAAAACGGCTGAACGGATTTTGATGAAATTTTGTGTAGAGATAGTTTGAGTCCCGGGAAAGGACAAAGAATAGTTTTCATCCCGAAAATCAACCCTGGAGGGGGTGAAAAGGGGGTTGAAAGTTTGTATGGAGATTTTTTAATAGAAATTAGTATGCAGATAATTTGAGTCCCGAGAAACAACAGAATAGTTTTCATCCCGAAAATAAACCCTTTCACCCCGAAAAGGAGGTTGGAAGCTGGTATGACGATTTTTTAACCGCTGAACTGATAAAGATGAAATTTGGTATAGTATGGGTCTCAAGAAAGGACAAAATGATAGTTTTCACTCCGAAAATCAACCCTAAAGGGGTGAAAAGAGAGTTGGAAATTTGTATAGGGAATTATTAACCGCAGAATCGATTTAGATAAAATTTGGTATGGAGATAATTAATTAAAAAAGGAAATAAAATAGTTTTATCTCGGAAATTTTCCTTTAAACGGATACAAAAGGGGTGAAAGTTTACATGGGGAAGAAACAACCAATAACCGCTGTCCGTATTTAGATGAAATTTAGTATTTAAATAATTTGTAATTTTTTGGTCAAGGTGTTCATATACATGTTACCCGTCGATGCTTTAAATTTACCTTTACCCCCTCTTAAGAAATATTTGAAAATGTGATGAATGTCAAAGGGTTATTGCAGGTTCGAGTATTATATATGACGGACAAAGATGCATGGCCCAAACCAAACATTTATAGGACACCGTTTAGGTAGGAAAACATATCAAACGTTTTGTGAAGCAGTCAGATTAGGATTTATTTTTCTTTATACTCGTAATTAAACAATAGGTACATTATCTGTCTCTCAAGCTGTTTTGATATGTCTTCTTGAAGAACTACGCATTATTTTGTATCTTTAAGATCTAATAATGTATTACTGTTTTGAAAAAAATAAGTCCCGTCGAGTATCTTTTCGGTCATAATACTTCTTGGGCCAGAGGTGTAGGGTTAGAACCGGTGGTAGTTTTGGAACGAAGTTCCTTATTGGACGGTTCGAGGATGAGGGGCTAGGTGAAAAAAAGTCACGTGACGAAAACGCGACACCCATACGATTGAGAAACATGTAAAATGGAATGAAATAAAAAATATATAAAATAGAATAAAGTGAAGTGAAGTGAATTGTAGTGAAAGTGAGAAGTGACAAAGTGATAAAAGTGAAAAGAGTCGAGAACCTAAAAGTAAAAAATGTCAAACATGGCAAAATTTCTAAATTTCATAAATTTGAAAAATTTAAGTTTCAAAAACTTCAAAAATTTCAAAAATTTCAAAAATTTCAAAAATTTCAAAAGTTTCAAAAGTTTCATAAAAATACAAAAAAATTAAAACCACAAAATTTACGAAAAAGTCAAAAATGAAATAAAATTAAATAACATAACTTCGTTCCAACAGAGTGTTCACGACACTCGCGTATTTTATTTTTCTCTGACGTTCATTAGTGCATTGTAATGTGCTTACCTTGAAGTATGTAATTACCACAATTATTGCAACCAGTAACGTAACATCAGTGTATTATCTGTGACAGTGTGGTAAAAACGTATGAAAATTCATTACCTACGGTAACGTAATCAAAATCCGCCCCCCCGACCCCCGGCACGCATGGTGTCAGTGGACTTTTAATATGTGTGTAGGTAAAGCAGTGTATGCTTCTGTACATAATTAGCCTTTTTACGTAACAGTTACATAAACTACTATTTATCTCTTTTTAGGGTTCCGTAGTCAACTAGGAACCCTTATAGTTTCGCCATGTCCGTCTGTCCACGGTCTAGCTCAGTTACTGTTCGCACTAGAAAGCTGAAATTTAATGATAAGAACTTTCAATAAAAAATATATTGAATAAAATCGGTTCAGCCGTTTTTGAATTATCAGTGAAAATCGCATAGTGAAAGGATGTGCCGGATAGTAGACTGACGTAAGCGCCGCCAAATATCCCTTAATAAACGACCGTTTGAACGGATGTTTCGTAACAGGGCGGCATTTACGAAACTACACTGAGCATCGCCCGACATGCTCTTGGCCGGTTTTTTTTGCATTGTTACCCCGGAAATCACCCCTTAAGGATTACTAATTCCTCAAATAGAAAAAAAACATTTCTGAATTTGTGACCCCCCCCCCCCCCCCCCCCCATTTCAACCGCGCCTGTTCTTACCTTTCATGCTTAGACTGATGTGACGGGAGGATCGATTTGGATGATATTTTCCGTGGACATGGACGTATAAATACAAAAGTGGTCCTGTATCGTCCGATATACACCTACCTATGTCGTTTAAATCATGCCAATAAAAATTAATAGGATAAATCCATCTGTCAACTTTACTTCAAGTTCCGCCTCCAGGGTAGCGGGAGAGAAATTAGGGGTGAATTGGCCGCTTACTGACACAGACCGAATTCCACGCGGGCGGAGCCGCGGGCACAGCTAGTATTGTATAAAAAAACTACCTAAGAATAAAAATAAATAAAAGATTGGTATAAAACAGGTTATAAATAAGACTTATAAGTTGACATTAAGGTTAATCGATGGTTCTGACCTTGCTGGCGCGTTTACGAAAATAAAATATATCTGAAAAGACATTTATTCTTGTCATAAGTTAAAATAAAAACAACATCCGGTGCTATATCAAAAACTATGACGTGCTTTGCAATTTATTTTACATGATTTAAGACTTAAATGTCTTAAATTGTTTAAAGTCGCATATACGACGTTATAACAATACATATAACTGAGAAAGATATGGGGAAATTTTACTAAGCTGCAGACGCTGTTAAAAATAAAAGATACCCAAATCTGAGCAACCATAAAGTATACCCGATCAATCCGCTTCAGACTCTTCAGAGTCATCTGACAACTCATGCGCATGTAGATAAAGTCTGTAGCCACGATAGGTGAAATCTGCGCTGACTGTACTGATCGAGTTATCTACTTTCCAGTTATTGTATCACAGTCTATGGTCAGTAAATAGAGTCTTTAGAGACCAGAGCCTCGTGTTTTGACAGTCCAACGAGTTGCATTTTAAAATGCGCATCTGAACTTACGATGTCATTTTCATTGAACCGTAAACGACCTCCTGGTATGTTCCAGTTGTAACCAAGATAGTCATATCACGACCTCGGAATGCTGGTGACTCAAGCGTGAACTTGGGTCCATTTCAGATGAAACATGGACTATTCTGGGCCGGTCAGAGATGTCACGAGTGGGAGTCCGTGGTCACTGCGGTTGTACTTCAGAAATGCGCACACTTACGGACTTTGCTCTTTTAAGATTCTGTTCTCCCGTTCTCTTAAAAATAATGTTCATGGATCACTAAGGGCGGGTGGTATGAATTTATACAAATCAGGCACCGACCGAAAGCTGCCATGCCCTAGACAACTACTGGTGATATTTTAAATTTTCATAGCAGCTTTAACAACCTACAATAGTTAGAGAAAGAAATGGTTTGGCGTGACCGGCGTAGCGGGAGTTAAGAAATTAAGAATAGACGCATGTTGGCTACTAGCTAATCTAGCTTTACTATGACACCGTATTTCAGAGTACAAAGTATTCATTCAAGGTATTCAAGGGATCCCTACTAAGACAGACCCGCATAATAATTGCCTGGTTAAGGTCTAAAATAATAATATCCATGATCAGAGCCACAAGCATGCGTATTCATGACACAGATAAAACATAAAGTGTTCTCAGTAAGTGAATTTGTAATTCTTATGAGAATAAAGTATCTTTAACCGTATTCAGGTCAGTAAAATATTGCTTCGGCCTCAACGAAGGGGCAGCTCTACCCGACATCGCATCCTAACTATCTAATCTTCATCACTAAATATCAATTTATTTTTATTTATACTTGTAAATATTTGTTTTTATTTTGAAAAACAAAAATGTGCAGAAACCAAAAGAAATAGATACCTACTAATGTGCCTAATATTAGATGCCATTGAAAAGTTTATTCTAAGCTAAAAATAAGTGTGACTTTCACTTAAAATTAGCTCAAAGACAGCTAAACAAAACTAATAAATCCCTACAATGACGCCATGCTTACGCCTAACGTGTCTTGTTTTGTTTGTTATTAAATAAGTAATGACGTGTAAAAGAACGAGTGGAAAATCAACAGTTGTCTCCTTTTGCTCACATACTATACAGTCTATTCTAAGGAAAGTATACTTTAACTATTTCAATCAAGGTCTGTTATGGAATGATTTGGTGGATGGAGATACGAGATTCAGATAGAAACGTGTGAAGTCTCGATATATCGCGTCCGGGAGCGACTCGTGCGTGTGAGCGCAGTTGAAAAACGTGACTTCAGTTCACGAAATAGTTATTGAAAGGATCTCGTATTTACAAAAAAGCTTGTTAAGGAATAATTGTATGTGAATACATAGGTAGCGAAGTTAAAGTTAAATTTATCAGCATACAGGAACTTTTTTGGGTAAGTACTTAAATCAAATTGAGATTTATAATTGCGTAATTAAATTTAAACACAAATCAGTCAAAATATATTTGGAAAAAAATCACTATTCAAAACTTTTTTGACTATTTTATACTACAAAAGTTCATGCGTACATTTAAAAAAAAACTTAGTAATGTAAGCTAAATAGATTCAGATATTATAACTTCTTTATTTATTTTGGGATAAAAAATATCTACCCCAATTGCAATATTTGGTTCCGTCAAATTCTTTAGGTAACTGGTGGTGAAAAATGTTTTTAATAAACGATTATAAACACTTGAAATTGAAAAATGGCAATGTACAAAACGGTCCCCTCTCTCCCTCCCATAAACAATATACTAATATAATACCTAAACTATCAGTTTCTTTCGTCTTTGGTAAGGGTTGTTGTGTATATAAGGACCGTTTTGTGAACTTCTTCTGCGTCTATATACTAATAGTAGGGTTTACTTTCAGTACAAAAGTGAAGGAAAAACACTCAAAAAAATATGATTTTTTAGAACGTTGTATAAGTAATAAATATCATTTATTTGTAAATTAAATTATTTTATAAGGAGACATATTTAATGCAGTTTTTAAATATATACAATTTTAAGGCCTTTGCAATACGAAAACTACGTGAAAAAATCATTGGCGTCGTGGTGTACGAGGGTTGTTCCGTTAATAGTTAGTCAACGGCGTACTATTAACTGTATTCATTTAATTTTACTGTAGCTTAAAGGCAAATTTCATTACAAACTTTTTGGTATAAATGTCACTGGCCAGTGACAATCAGTATTTTTTTTATGAAATCAGAAAAAAAACATGTCTGTCACTTTTTGTTCGTTTGTTCGCAAAAATGGAGCTAACGCGGGAAGCATTTCGTGCTATGATATATTATGATTATAAACGAGGGCTAACATACAAGGATTCTCATGAAAATTTAACTAGTGTTTTTGGGACATTATCCCCATCTCTTGCCACTGTCAGTTACCGGTTCCGTGAATTTAAGCGTGGGCGGAGCGACATCAAAGATGAGCCTCGACCGGGGCGACCGCCAACGGCAGTTACTCCAGAAAATGTTATCAAGGCGGAGTGGTTAATAAAGGAATCTCGAAACATTACCCACCGAGAGATTCAGGACGAACTGAAGATTGGATCCCGGGCAGTTTCTACCATTTTGCATGACCACCTTCAAGTTCGGAAGGTTTCGTCTCGGTGGATACCACATTTTCTCACACAGAAGCAAAAAGATAGTCGTGTCGATTGGTGCAAATATATGTTGAAGAAATTCGATAATGGCGATTCTCAACAAGTGACCTACATTGTGACATCTGACGAATCTTGGATATATAGTTACGACCCATTTACAAAACAGCAATCAACACAATGGGTCTTTGAAGAAGATGTTTTACCTACTAAAGTAGTTCGCGGCCGAAGCGTCAACAAAAAAATGGTTGCTGTTTTTTTTCGACGCAGTGGACCTGTAGCCGTAATTCCACTTGAAGATCGCAAAACAGTTACCAGCCAATGGTACAGTGAAGTTTGCTTGCCACAGGCCTTCCAAGAGCTGAACGTCAGTCGTCCAAGTACTGGAACTCGGGGCATCATTTTTCATCAAGATAATGCTCCGGCTCACACGGCTGCCAGAACCATGGACTTTTTGAGCAAATCAGGTGTGCAACTACTACCACACCCTCCGTACAGTCCTGACCTGGCTCCGTGTGATTTTTTTCTGTTCCCCACCTTAAAAAAATTATTACGTGGACGACGATTTTCGACGGCGGATGAAGCAGTGGACGAATTTAGGCGACTTTTTTTTGACCTTCCGCAAGAACAGTTTTTTTCCTGTTTTGAAAGCTGGTTCAGCCGAATGCATAAGTGCATTAATGTAGCAGGGGAATACTTTAAAAAGTTGTAAATAAAGTTTTATTATATTCCTTATAGTTTTTGTTTAACTAAAAATTTTCAGAATAGCCCTCGTATATGTTTTCTCTATAGTAAGTATCGAAAATCAACGTGAAACGTGAACATCCGTAGCGTATTGACATTAAATGTATGTATTGTTTATTATTAGTTACTTTTGCTCAGAATACCTTCTACAAAATGCAGAAATTAAAAAAAAAGGGTTAGAAAACACATTTGTTCCAATTATAACGATTAATATTTAAGTTAGTATAAGCAAATATGTGTTTTTTAATTTTATTTTGTAGAAGGTATTCTGAGCAAAATTGTTTAATAATAAGCAATACATACATTTTAAGGTCAATTAATTCGCTACGGATGTTCACGTTTCTTATTGATTTTCCATACTTATAATGGAGAAAACATATGCACCACGACAAGAATGATTTTTTTTCGCGTAGTTTTTGTTTAGTAAAAGGTTTTAAATTTTAAATATTTAAAAACTTCATTAAATATGCTTCCTTACGATAGTTTTTGTATTTAAAAATAAATGATATTTATTAGTTATATAGCGTTCTAAAAAATTATATTTTTTTGAGTGTTTTTCCTCTCCGCAGACCTTTTTTTTATTTTCGATTTTTACTTTTTTATTATCAAAAACGAATTCTGCATGTCTGTTTTATACGGAAATGATACCACACAACCCCTAGCAGCCTTAACCAGAGAGTAATAACATATTGCACGGTAACCCTGTTTTTGACGTGAAGGTCCAAAAATTATACAGACCTCCAATACTAAAAAAATATTCATCGTGAGAGACTCTACACATGGTCAAGAATTCACAACTTTTTCTCGATGCGCACAATTTTTAAATTTCGAGCTCTGCTATAACTCGCTTGTTTAGAAACGTATTTATTAGTTAAATTATGTTTTGTCTGTTTTGAACAAACGCAGCTGTCAAACTGACAGATATGGACAAACGATTATTTAGTTAAATGAGGTTTGAAACACGTTTATGAATAAGCGGGTAGGTAATTAGGTGAAGTGTACACACCGAACAATAATAATATTAGGGATTACACAATCAGCCCAAAAAAATCGCCCCATAATATATTTATATACAAATTTTCAGGAGCCATATTTTTAGTCAATCTTGTTTGAAACTGTACCTCTTTTATATTGTTGCTCGAAGGTAATTAGGTGAAGTGTACGTACAAGTAAAAGTAGTGCACATCTGTATCTACACAAGAATAGAAGTCAAGGTTGACAGCCCGTCTGTCTAATTTTATTCCTTTTTCTAGGACAAGTCTAATTTCCGCAATCCAGGCGCAAGGCCGAGGAAGGTCGAGCGACTGTTTTTTTAGGGTTCCGTAGTCAACTAGGAACCCTTATAGTTTCGCCATGTCTGCCCGTCCGTCCGTCCGTCCGTCAGTCCGTCCGCGGATAATCTCAGTGACCGTTAGCACTAGAAAGCTGTATACGTAAAGTGGGGAGTGATTTTTTTTTCATTTCAACCCTAACGTGTGATATATTGTTAGATAGGTATTTAAAAATGAATAGGGGTTTACTCAAATCATTTTTTGATAATGTAAATAGTTTCGGAAATAATCGCTCCAGAAGTAAAAAAAAATGTGTCCCCCCCCCCCTCTAACTTTTGAACCATAAGTTTCAAAAATATGAAAAAAATCTCAAAAGTAGAACTTTTTAAAAACTTTCTAGGAAAAATATTTTGAACTTGATAGATTGAATAGTTTTTGAAAAAAATTACAAAATAGTTTCTGAACTAAGTTTGTAATTTAACCGTATAAGCAGGTATTTATTGTACCTGTAATTTCTACAAAATCACAATGAAATGACGTGCTTTCAAATAAAGTAAAAACGGTGAAAATCGGTTCACGCAATAAAGAATTATCGCATAAAATTCATCTTCCATACTTTAAGCTCGCGCGCAATAGTTTACTTAATTTGCCGATAGATGTCGCTGTACGTGGAACGCTCATATCATATCTTACATGGCGGTGTTATTTTAACTCTTAAGTGGGGACACTTACTGTGACGGACGGAAAACTACGGAACCCTACACTGAGCGTGGCCCGACACGCTCTTGGCCGGTTTTTTTGTGGTAAAATCAAAGAATAAGAAATAATGTTAATCATGTGGGTTTATCGGGTGATATCGTTATTAATGTGGATGCCAAATGTATACTGGTCAGTTTTACTCTTGTTTTCAACGTAAGGCTGTGGTGTAAAATGCAGCGACGTTTATAGGGATTTTTAGGGTTGGTAAAACGGAACCTTTATAGTTTCGTCATGTCCGTCTGTCCGTCCGTATGTCACAGCCATTTTACTCGAAAACTATAAGACGTATCTTCGTTTTGTAGTAAAGATGTTGAAATAAATATTTTTAGGGGGGCACTCCATACATGTTATTATAAGGTCGCTTCGCTCGTCGTCGCACTTGTAATGACTCCGTCAAAACATTTTCTTTTTTGTATGTGTTTTTATTATTATTTGGTGACAGATCTGGTAATAAAAATCTGGTGATCAAAGTTTTATATTAGATACATATCCATTAATTTGGTCTTCAAAGTTGGTGACTGTTTCGATATATTTGTTGGAGGCGAGGCAGATATTAATAGATACAAATAAGAGATACAAATTAGGGGGCTAATCTAAATAGTATATGAAATGATGACGTGATGCAAACCGCACAAAAACAAAAAATACGGTTATTATCGCTATCTGTTTTAAACTTATGAACATTGAACATATACTTATTTACAAATCACTCTCGAATCCTACGAGCAAAACACATTAACCACACGTACTACGCAGCCACACGGAACAGTGATGTTCTAAAAACATATTTTAGTTCGCATATAAAATGTATATTCCGGAACTCGGAAGCAAAACACGAGATGTTATCAAATGCGACGGTCAAGCGTCCAATCGCTAACGACGGGGCTCAGCCTTGGGCTGAGGCTGGGCGGGCGGCGTGGGGGCGGGCGGAGCGAGCGCCGGCCAGGGCGGCCGCCGGCCAGTGCGCGCCCGCCCCGGTCCGACACTCGACGTCGGCTCGTCCACGAATACACACTATAAACGACCAGTTAACTATCGGTAAGGAGTGTTACCTAAGCTTAAAGTGTCGCAAGTAAGTCTAATTGTAAAGTGAATCGCGATCTGTGGACGGGACCCAGTTTTATATGAACTTCATTTGAAAATGTGCCGATTTGTAAATGGAAATGGATTGCGAGTCAAATGTTTTGTTTCGGCTGATTTGGTGTACGAAAACGCCTGGTTTTAGTGTGTAGTTTCGGGTTTTATTCTAGTTCATTATTTAATTGAGGGTACTTAGAAAAAACAAACAGAAAATATTTAATATTTTTAATCCAATCAAACTAATCATTAATACGCATCAAGAAAAACGCGCTTAAATAAAAGCGTTGTGCGGAAATAAAGCCATCCTTCAAGCGAGCGCTTAATTGTAATGTTTTATTTAATATTTATCTTGCATTTTTTTATAACATGTTTTTATAACAATTTTTATGCCGACTGTGAGATTTATGTCAAACTGGTGCAGATTCTTACGAATATGAAAAAAATCCCGTCACAGGTGAATCATTTGAAACGTCCAAGAATGCCGGATGCATGTTTTTCTCACCTGACTCATGATTTACATGCCCGAGTGTCTGGTACAGGTCGGATGGCTCTCAATGCACCTGTGGGGCGAACACGATACGATCTATTTCGAGGCGCGGCGCGCGCGCGCCAAATTTGCGATCCCGCCAAATAGACGCCCTGTGTATTTTTGTAACCGTTTCACAATCTCACTTTTTAGTAGAGTAAATTGAATTTGAACGATTGAAACAGACGAATTTCAATACTATTCAAAGTAGCGTGTTTTGAGTATAGCTACATTTTTATTGTTAATTTTACTGTACTACGAAGACGTGCTTTTTTAGTTTTTTTCTGAAGAAACTCAATCAGGTTAAATAAATAAATATTAAAATTTACTATTTTCTAAATATTTTACGTGTGCTGCTTCCGGACTTTTTATGGCAACATAATTGACATTGGCCTTCATTCTTGACCGAAAATAAGATGAAGTATCAGATAGTGAGTCATTTGTCTCACTTAAAAAAGAAAGTGATGATACCGATGATGGACGATGACGATGACACAGATTCGTTTGTCTAGGGTTGTTAGTGTCAACAACTTTCTTTTATTTATGACTAAATTAAATTCAGATTTTTTAAATAATTTCATTTTTATAATAGTGTTCTGTACTTCTGTAAATCAAATAATTAATGGATGAAATATGATTTACCGTTTTTTTAAATAAATTATACACGTTTCAATCACAATATTTTTTATTTAATTCCAAGTTGTCTGTAGAGCCCAGGGCTCGGAACCGGTTTTCGCAAAAAGCCCCGAAACAACTCAATATATTTAATGATTTTATGTTTTTTTTTAATGTAGATTTCAATATTATATTAAGACAATGACTTCATATTATAAGATTTTTCGATTCAATACGAAATAATAAACGAAACAACGAAAAAAAAATGGTATTTTAGTATGGAGCAAATACCGGTTTTCGGTCCCTGGTAGAGCCTGTTACTGGTCGCGTAGAACCCTACGTTCGTAGAACCGTAGCACTTTCGTAGACTGCTACGATACCAATTCATCTTATTGTCACCCAAAAAATACAAAGACGTCTTTCAGTCAATGTTACGTTACGGAATACCTCAGGCAGTCTTGGCAACTTAGAACTCTTCTCGAGCTTTGTCTGTCTTCACACATACAGCCTTGGCCAGAAGTGTTGAGCACCCTTGCGATTTTCATACAAAACTCGAAACTTTAGTCCAGCGTTTCTATCTTTTTTGAAGTTATTTTATCAATTAATTCAAACTGAACTGAACTGTTTTGTTGAAGTTAGTAGTAACTGCATAGAATATTTGCAATTTGTCGCACCGACCTAAATTCGCATTTTTGTGACCTTAAGTTTTTATGTTTTATAGGTATCTTGAAATTGTTATTAAGTGAAGTTTTCTAGATATATAAATAAAATATAACATTTTACGTCACCGTACATTGTTATTATTGGGAAATAATACTTAACATCAAAACTGTAAACAAAAAACTGCTATGCTCAACACTTCTGGCCAAGGCTGTATAATACATTAGGTAGCTAAATGCTTCAAGAGCACAGATGCATTCCAGACCCGTTATCTATTGAACAGTCTCGGCTCAAGTCTGATGAATGGCACTGCCGTTCTAAATTTGAACCAATGACGTTGGTTCCGTGTAATAATCCCGCGAAACCATGGTTATGTTAGCATTTGCCGACGGGAGCAAGAAACACTGGCCATTTAGCTGAAGTTTACTGATATTTCCGTGCTTCTAAACACTTTTATGGCTCAATGAATACGTTCAGTGCATACTATTTAGCTTGACGCGAGGCATAAACAAACGAGGATTGATTATGTTTATGTGCGCTGGGTATAATTAAACATCAAGTGCTCCTTTATGCGATTTCTAACGTTTTATTTAGCATGTTAGTTAAATAGTTATATTTACTGATTCGGCGACTAGGATTAATTTATAAAATAACACTATAGGTATACATGTAGGAGACGATAATGAATTAGTGTATGAATGTAATATTAATGATAACAGTCGTAATTTAGGTCTTGAGAAGACTATCCCAACTTTTTCCAGTTTGTTCGTTCCTGAAATAAAATGTGAATGTTTTATCAAGCCCTATAAGTTTGTCATCGCGCTAAAACTGGAGTTTACGTGATCGAAATCGCGGCAGGCCGCTGACTTACCCACGGAGAAACTCGCTGCAAGGTCGCCACGATCTCGAAAATAGCCGAGCGACGAGCAGACATTCGTAAAAACGAATTTTCAAGTTTCTCCTCTACACGGGGAGTTGGCGGCGGCCCAAGTACACGGGCTCAGCGGCTATTTGCGGCTCCGTTGCCACTCCACGTCATTGCTCTATTTATGAGAAACGAGCACGCTATTGTACGCAATTATATCACCTGAACACAGTCGCATACCAAATCCACGCAAGGTTAACGACTGAAAGTAACCCAATAATCGACATAAACACAATCTTCAAATAAAGTGCTACATTATAGACATATAAAATAAGGAGACGCGGTACCGTGAAGACAAAATTGTGATTAATAATAAGCCGATTTCCTCGTGTTTACGCGCGACACGCACACATAATACAACTCGTGGACGAGCGGTGATTGGTTCAAACGTTAAAAGTGAGTGTGTGTGCACGAGACCGCGGCTTATTATGGGATCACAGTTCTATCTTCGTGGGACCACGTCTTCCTATGTTATAGGTCTATGTGCTACATGAGATGCTTTTTCTTTTGTTGCAGACCACGAGCACGACATAAACCATCAAAATGTTTAAAAATCATTTAGAAATGATTGGCAGAAATGAGACGGCATCGAAGAAAGCCAGATTTTGGCAATCCTTCGTCCGGTCTCTTAAAGGTAAGTTTTCGTACTTATACATGTACTTCGTACTGTACATGTCCGTTATTTAACAACCCCTTTGTTTATTTTGTAAAGGTATGAGTAGTTCTTGTATTTTTATATCCCTTCAAAAACATAAATGTGAAATGAGAGCCAAGTTCTTCGTCGACAAAAGAATTGAAATATATTTGACTGCCAAGTTCTGTGAAGAAAATTACAGAAAATGCAACATTCTAAAATAAATTTACACAATGTATTTATTTCACTTGGGATGTAATTTAAGTTCAGGATTTGACTTGGCTAGTTTTTACACACCAAATTTCGAAATGAAACATAATTACGTATTAGACATTTAAACCATACAGTATGAATACAGTAAAAACAGGGACTACTCTAACTTACGTATGACTAAGCGAAGATAAGTTGATTAGATAACATTGGTCTTGTTTGTCAAAATCCTGAAAGATACGAAAGCAGAGTAAAATGGGCTAAAATTAGGCTTTGCGTTAAATTACATTTATTAAGTATCACATCCACCATTTACAAAAAACCTCAGGCCTCATCAACAAAAAAGGTCTCAGCCCAAATAAATTATAGCAAGCCAAGTATCTAAAGCTACTTTTATATTGTCCCAGGATCGGAAGACATCAGAGCCGAGGAGAGGTACAGGCCCACACGCCGCAGCGTGTTCCCCGAGCTGAGCTACCCCTACACCAAGTCTATCTACGACGACCCCTCGGCTGCTGCTGAGCGCATCACCGTGCCTGGCTACCGCTACCTGCCGGTCCACCGCGATGTGTACGGGTACTCCCCGCGCCCAATCTACGCGCACAACTACCCTCGCTCCCTCGATCGGTACAGGCCAGGTTAGTTTAGGCACAGTTGTACAATGCTAAGAGATGAAGACGCCTGTTGGTATCTCTTTCACGTGCAGCCTTTTTTAACTCTCAGGAGTATCCAGGGGCTTAGCCAACGTGGCAATCGTTAACGCTCCGTGGCGTAGCGTAATCATCTCTCTTTATCACTCTTTTATTAGTGCAACAGTGGCAATTGCGTTTCGTTCGCTACGGAGCGTAAACGATTGGCACGTTGGCTAGGCCTTCAGAATGCCTTAAGAAAGCACGAAGGCGGCTTAGCCAGCTAATTGCGGAGTAAGAAAAAACTAGGTTCCTCTTTGTTTAATGTAGTCACGTTTAGATGGGTGTGTCATCTCAGCTACTCATTGCTACCACGATAGGCTATAAGCAAAAGTCATAAGAGATACCAACAGGAATCTTCGATTGAAGTCTGTGTAGATACAACATGATAATACATAACACGAAGCTTGCCAATCATTTCCCACGCTTTCGCTGTAGGTAGTGTGGCGTTAAAAGAGCGACATTACAATTAGCAAGTCAAACATAATTCTATATAGATTTTTTTTCTATTATTGTTATATAATAGAACATGGTTTCCCAACCTTTTACTCTATGCGCCTCACCCAACGTTATGCTAAAACACTATGGCCCCCTAGGGGCTGAAATGGGGAGTCAAAACCGGCCTTTTGCGCCGCGGTACAGGCTTTATACAGTTTTAATTTGGAGCCGCTCGCTGCGCCCGCCCTTGGATTACTCTACACCCCCCAAGTGGGAATAAAAATACCTGAAAACCTAAAGTCTGACACGAAATAAAATCGTTGGAGCAAGCAGTGGTATTCATAATGTACAGTACGAAACTTCTGAAAGAGAACCAACTATCGATTTCGTCATTAAATAGGGCGTCCTCAGCGATGTGCTGCTATCGACTCGAACAAAAGGTCAGACTGATGTAAACACGTCCAACTCGAAAATAGAGTTTGGTATTGAAGTGATGAAAGATAAACCATTTTCAATGCAGGAAGCTGGTAATTGATTGGCAAGTGCATCTTAACAACAATAATACACAATCGGCATTTGGCAATCGACATCGTCGTCTTAGCATCATTTATCCTCGGGAATATTCCGATCGCACTGATGGTTATTTTAATCGTTTTTAACTGTACACAGTTTGATTGTCAGCTTGCTTGAGCAATTGTATTAACCCGCCTAGGTACACCACTATTAACCAAATCTATTAGTACACATTGGCATTTAACTTTAATTGTTTCAGCATAAAACATCTACGGCCAGTAATATTATAATTTGGAACATCATTTACGGTCGTCGCAACTCTTTGTTGTCATTTTCGTGACTTCATCTTGAATTGAAATCAACTTGTTATTTGCAATCAACATTCATTTACTTCACGTCGAACAGGCGGCTGTTACAACTCAAGAGCATTATAATATAATATGAGGTAGTCCTCTATAACATTGCGGGTTATTCTGCTGTTAATATTTTACTTTGTAATAATACTTTATAAATAAATTGTTGGAAACTTATATATTGAAGCGAATCCTGCCAGAGGCTCGAAGAGAGAATAATACGAAGGATCGATTAACACTACATGGAGTCAACACAATCACAAACATTTAAACTAAATGAAATTTGCAAATATTCAATCAACTGCAATGTTTTACGTGCCTACTTTCATATGTTATGTCTGTAAAGTTTAGTAATTGTCGAACAAGGTGTCCTTCATTTGCTGTTACCACCGCTTCGCCAGTTCTACGTGATAATACATTTATGTTGGCATTAGATGTTTGCTTGCCGTTGCAACTTACATATATTTACGCTCTCATTGCTAATAATCGCATGTCATATATAGAAATCACCTCTTATACATAACAAAACTTCACACATAATATCCATGTATGTTATATCGACCACATTTGTTTATATCTACCGATCTTCTAGCATTTGTCAGGCGGCGCATTTTGTCTTATCAATGTATCTCCCTATTTATGTAAATAGATTAATACCCTCCATTTTTACTGCACTTTCCATGGAAGTAATGAATGAAGAGGTGAGTTCTACGTTGCTGTATATATTTGCGTACAAAAATTCATTATCATTTATTTATTCTAACGCTTATGCTGTGAAAACTAACGCATATTGTTTTATACCATATGTATCTCCATTTAAAAATGGTCAACAATTTTTTCGTGTGCATATCTTAAATGTACATCTTATTACGTTATACTTATACCAATTTGCAGTACCAATAAAAAAACCTCTAGCTTAACTTTAAAGTCCTACTCAAAGGATATCCTACTAAAAGTGTGTTTTGATAGAACCTTCTTTGTTTTCCTTTTTTCTCTAGACTATTCCGTCTGATTAATAAATCAACTTGTGTCCAGTGTACCATGTGCCGAGGCGTATCCGACGAGGCGTGGACCCCTTCGACGCGCACAAGGCGTGGCAAGACCATCTTGACCGCCTGGCCGCCATCGACCGCCTGTACCCCTCCCGTTACGGTCTCTACCTCAAGGACCGGGCATACCCCATCACCGACCTGAGCGCCCCCGTCGCCGACCGCCTGCAGCCCAGGAGCCTGAAAGGAATCGAATATGAACCCGACAACAAGCCTCACTGGGGATCAGGTAAATACTATTAAACAACTATATGCACGACACGCCCTAGGATAAGGCCTAGCTGCACGCGTTATTCTCGACGACGATCGACCTAGGACGGCCGCTGGTCTTAACTTATTATCCTAACGAGTATTAGACATTCCAGCATCACGTTGTGTGGCCGTCCTGTGGAGTTCTTGCGAGTAATGTGTAGAGCTGACATTAGAATAAGTCCCGCCACAGTTAGACTGTTTGTTATTAACAAGAAAAATCCATGCCAAGTCTTTATTGGTGTCTCGGAAAGACTCAATTGAAAATTGCGTTGTTGAATCACAAACAGACTAACTGCGGTTAAGGTTCTGTTCCGCATTATGAGCTGTGGTACGATACCAGGTATCTTGTTAGTTGGTTTACTAAGAATGTATTCAGTTTTGGTTTTATAGTCGCACCGCAGTGGATCATGTGGAAACAGCATATCGTTAATACTAAAATAGTGACTCCGTTCACCTGTTCGATTCGATAATCATTGAATCTAATTTGAGTTGAATGTTGAAATCCGTATTAACTTAAGATATTATATTTACAACAGTGTTATGATCAGTACCTCTTACAGACTAATCTTTATTTATATTCCCATCATAAAACATTTTGTGAAATAGTAAATTCAAAATTATTTTGTATTTATCATTGTAAATTAGTTCATTAATTTGTCAATTTGTTGTAGAACAACTTTAAAATACTATTTAGTCATTGTTTATGTACATACCTCAACACATCATACATTTATTCTATGGTACAAAACTTTTTTACGTTAACTAACCCGATACGAATTTGTATTAAAACATAAAAGACCAACCCGTGTTTTGATTTAGTAGTTTAGTACCTTCCAAATTACTTTACACTAGATTAAATGTACACACACACGCTCAACGCACAGACGTCTACAACAGAGAAGAGTCCTTAAGTTACTTTTAATTTAGATTTAGTAGCCTACATACTGTTAATATCAAGCACAAGCATGAAAGCTGCATTGTATAAAGCTATTGGCATCCAAATTTAATTTCAAATTTAAGAAGAACAACTACACTTCGAAAAATTATCGACAATTAAATAGTAGATAGGTACCTATTTATATTAGAACCCAACAACCCTTGGCATACAATTTTGGCACGGTTCCTAACTCCCAAAGATCCTTTGTAATGGGAAACCTAAAATTCTAGCTATTCTCGCTCGCATGACTTGTCTCTGAGCCAGTGATATTCTGATCGGTACTGATTGTAAGACTTGCTATGAAGGAGCGATGCCGGAGCGGATATCGGAAGCGTTCAAAAGGGATCCCTTTTTCGCTGAAGCCGAAAAATGGGCGGATTTTGATCGCTCGCTCCGAGGGATGTCACCCACGCCCGTGAAGCCGAGGATCAGCCCCCCGAGGGACTGCGAAGTCGCTTACGACGCCGACGGTAAGGGCCGCAGACACCCGAGCACTCTGTACCTCGTCAGCACCCTTATCTGAATGCTCCTAGTTGAGAAAATTTAGAAAAGCAACCGAAGAATGAAGCCTTGTTGAGTAGATAGTTAACAGCGCAAATTATAGCTGTATATCTGATTCCATTTCAGTAGTTAGATTATCCTTTTCTCGAGTAATCTTAGTGAATGAGACACCAGACATCTTTATTCACGTTATTTCTTCTGTAACCTTGTTTACGTCAATTTATCCTTCGAGTGTATGTGTTCTTTCAAAGGAAAATGTCTTCGATCAACGTAACTTCAAGCATGTTGCATGCATACTCATCATAGGTGTAAGATCACCGTCAGCGTCAGCATGTGAGTCCACAAAAGGGACATCATTATAAATATTTGCAAATGTCTTCTTCAACGTTTCATGATCACTTCAGTCATGTTGGTTTCAGCTTAACGATGGCATGTGTTCGTCAATAAGGCTTATCGCTTGTAACACTTGTGGGCGATGACGAAGTACAAAGTGTGTGTCTGTGCCGTTACTGACGTGTTGTACGCGGCGTGTAGGTGCCCCGCTGTACACCGCCGGTGGAATGCGTCGCCGGCCGTGGGCGGACATTTTCAACCCGAGCCCCTCCCTGCCAATCTCGGCGATCACGAGGGACCCCTTCTGGTACGACTGGCCGGAGCTGAAGCCACTGGCGCGGTGGGACCGCAGTCCTTCCTACATCCGGGACTCGTATTTGTCGCCAGTGAAACGCACCTTCCTCTGGGACAAGCACCCCGTCAGGCCGCTAGGTTAGTGGCTCGCTGTAAATACGCTAAATCACGCAGCTTGCCGAGAAGTTGTAAAAAGGCCGCTAATGCCGAATCGTTCATAAAATTATAATTAATCAATGATTTATGTGCGTTACTGTGTTGCCCGAAGCTGAGCTGAGTTTTAAAGATAATTAGCATTATTTTTTATATCATGACAGATTTAATGGTCGCTGATGCACTCACCGTGGGTGACCTAAGCTGTACTATGCCCTTCATGCGTAGTCTATAAAGTACAATCAGGTATCTGGCGATGAGATTAATCTTGCAACGATATATTTTAGAAGTAGTACCTTTCCGAAAACAATTTACTACCTGTAGATTTCATCCATACCTTCCTTTATTAGATTGTTATCTTCTGTTCCTATTGTATTGCATCCGAAAACCCCCTAAAACAGAGGATTACTCTTTAGTTAGTACCTATCGTTGATATATTATATTTATATCAGTCGCCAGTACCTACTTATAAACATATATTCCTAGGTTCTACTTTTTGAAATGAATGGAACCTGTGTTTCATTAAAATCCGTACAGATTCATACAGTATGAACTTCATGTTTAACTGTTTGTTACTTGTATATTAAACAAATCATTATTATACAAATTCATCTCATATTTACATCCTTCACTTACCTAAAATAGTCTATTTTGAATTTATTTATTTTATACCTACCGCTTTAGGTATAAAATAAAGTACACACTGTAAATATTTATACTGCATCGATACATGTTTGGGATGTTATCACATTATTCTAAGCTAAGCATTGTTTATAAATTTGATCATGTAGATACCTATCTTAAGGTAATTTGGATTCCAAGCTCGTCCACCATTTTCATCTTCTTTAAAACCTTTCTAAAGATGTAATTAATAAAAACCCCTCTAAAAATTCACTAACCGTCAAACGAGGTGGCTTTAAAATATATACCTATGCCATATTTAGTACCTACTGTTTTCTGCCATTGGACTTCTACTAATAGGTACGTATATAAATAATTAGAATATATCATTGCCAAAACTTTCTGATGGGGGAAAGTAGTCCAAAACGACGTATAATGTAATTCATAGTTTGTCGCCTGCTGTTTCTGTTTCCGAAATAATACGCAATGCTTTTATTGTTTTAATGTTAAAATATAGGCCCGTTCTCCATAAATAAGACAACTTCGATAGTCTTTACCTGTTTCGGTATTACTTTTTTCCAACTGGAAAATTTTGCTAGTCTGTCACTGTGACCTCCGCCCATTAAAAGCTGTTAGATGCCCGGATCTAGCAATAAGGATAGTATTGCAATCTTCCTAGACCGGTTTCGTTGCTCTCATTATTGTGTCATATCTGACGTGGCCAGCTCTTAGTGCATATGCAATTCTATCCATATTCCAAAAGATATTAATAAAATTCTAAAAATATTGCGTTTATGTTTTGTTAAAAAAGTATTCCGTATCAAATCTATCAAAGTAGACCCATAACTTCCTAAAGTCACCCCGTTTTAATTAAAGAAATTAAGCAGGCACCTATTAGATTACCTATTTATTTAATTAGGTAACTGCACAGTAAATAGTCAACTATCTACTAATACAGACAGACAGAAAAAGACGACAAACGAGCTTCTCGTTCACAAATTTTAAGCACCTAATTAGGTTCTAACATTTTCTTTCATATTAGCAATGGTGAAACGAACGAAAAAATCGAATTCACTGTTTTAGAAAGGGTTTACAATACCTAAAGGATATGGGATGGTAAGACCTTACCCTACACAAGAAATTGGTTTGAACTAGCTAGACAATAATTAAGAGTTATTTATTTGCCCTAAACCATAAATACATTGGAAAACCATTGAATGTGAAATCCTATGCCCTATCCTATGAAATACCTATGATAAGCAATTGAATCAGTTTTCAGTTGCTATTACGGATCTTATGCAGTAGGTACAGTCACGTCTGAAAATATGGATACATTCAATGTGATAAAAATATGTCGCCACGACTCTATGACCAAGGCGTAAAGTTTCAGATACACGTTTTTGTCACATTAAATGTATGCATACAGTACAGTACAAAAAATGCATAGTTACCTAAGAAACAGTTTGGTGAAAATGGTGGACCGTTTTACTATAAGTAGAGGATTTAGAGGACACATCACAAGAACAACATGATGATTATATGTTTTTTTTCAGCTGCTGCGTACTAAGGAGCAAACCATCGAACCTTCTACTTTAAGAATATACCTATGAGTACATTATACAATTTTTATAATAACTATCTACATATAATCGGTGTTTCATGCGTTGACAATGTTATCGAAAATATGACAACGTAATTAAGTAATATTCATGGTCGCATTACAATGCTATATTTTCTAGTGTTGGTAAATAAATATTTACTTAATTAAAGATCTCAAAGACTGCAATAACATAGTCACTGCCGCGGAAATTAAAATATTTGTTACTCAAATCTTGTTTTTATTATAAATTATATTTTTATGTATTTCAAAACTAAAAAAAAACGAAATAAACACTAAAATGTCTTACCTAGATTATTTACTTCCTTTCAACCTCCTAATCTTTACTTATATAATGTTTACGAAAACGTCGTGTAGGTATTAAGGATGGCACCAATTTATAAAAAGTTGATTAGAGACATTTTACGTCCTATAATCAAGGAATCTGGAACCTATATAAACTGCTATTGAAAAAAAAAACGATTTTTCCAATAGTTTCATTTGGCAGAATCATCAGATAGCATAATATCGTTTCGCATAAGTACCTATTTTTTGCATATTTTTATTTGGCATACTAACCCAACCGAATAAAGCTATGCGAAACAATTAATTTGGTAAACGTTGGTATGCTAACTAAACGTTCGGCGATAAGTTTTTTGGGAAATGAAATTCGGCGAAATGGCAGTACCTACATCGTTACATGTAGATGGGCGTCATTTATAGGTAAGTAAAGGTACTAAATGGAGCTGACTTCAGACTACGATAATAAGTACTATATAGTTAAAACTGTCAAGCAAAAATAGCTTGTGACATAAAGAAACAATATTTTAACGCTGTCTCAATATACCGTATAGAAATGTTTTAATAAGTTCGGTATCCGGCTCGAAGGACCAAACTTTTTATGTGACCCATAGACTAATAACCCAAGACGCCGCATAGCCGGGCGAACCCCGCTGCCACGCATACAGTCGCTTCACTCGACGGTGTGAGAGAGAAAGTTGTATTTTCTTTCAGTCCTGTATGTAACATCGCTTGCTTGCGGCATTAAAACGCATTATTGTTGCATTTAATTGTGACGCAGAAACACTATAACATCTGGTCTGCAAAATTTTGGCATTTAATTTCACTGGTAAACCGTTTTTTATCTTAATTACCTATTAAAATTTGTCCGGAAAGAGAAGTGTCGTAGTTTATAAGGAAGCTCATACATTCTACGACACTTGTATTTCCGGACAGACTCTAAATATACCTAATTGTAATTATTTGATGTGACAGTAAACAAGTGTGTTACCATGGCACCCATTAATGTTTGTCTCTCTCTTATGCACCACGGAACAATCGCGCGTTCCCTGTCTAGCATTGCCTGCAATCGCTCGGTTCCCCTCCCGCACCCCTCGGTTTTGGCAGCTTTGGTTTCAAAGAAATAACGCGCTAAGCGGAGTATAGAGATATTTAGTATATGATGTGACCATTTATACTGCAATGTTCTGCCGCCAGAGTGCAGCACTAGCACATTGTAAACCATATACTTACTTATACATACTAGGCTTTAAACAGAATAGAATAATAGATAATTAAAGCCTGACCAGAAATATATGATCATGCGCGTTTGTGGCGTGTTGCGGAATTTCATTGGCACTAATTTCTTACACTGGCAATAATTTTATTGATGGGTCTCTGTTGTCATTGTCATTGTTGCGGTTTACTCAAGCGCCATTTTATATCTATGGGTTTACTTGAATTTATTTAGCTGTTGAAATGTCAAGAAATGCCGAAAACTATTCATAGTCAAGAGCAAAACATTGGAAATAATGTATGTAACAAACTGCTGGAAATAAAACGCTCGGGAAATGAAACTATTTCGCCACGAAACCTTTAAAAAATAACATAGCATAGCTGACAGGTGGTAAACAAATCAAGGTAACATTATACCATAGATAATAATGTACTTTTAGACTATACTGAACTGATGCCATATAAATGAGAACAATAGCGCCCTCTTGACAATGATCATATATTTCAGGTCAGGCTTTAGTAGTGTAACGAATAAATATGTAATTTGTGTACCAAGGCGGTTTGTTTACAGAGCGCCTATCGTGAAACGAGAAAATCGAAATTTCGACATCTGCCTCTATATCGCTCGCATATTCAAGAGTGATAGAGAGACAGGTAACGAAGTTTCGAGTTTCGCGGTAGGCTATCAGATTGTGCTAGTGCCGCCCTTTACGCAGAGATTTGGGTACTATTCCCTATTACACTAAATGAGCGGACTGGCTTAAGATTATATTTTATTTGTATGGAATCTGGAACAGCGCCGTCTACAATAAGTTTTCACCTGTTGTTTCCACCTACAAAAGTTAAGGTTGAAATTCAAATAGCTATAACTTTTGTTGAATTCAACCAACAACCGCTACAATTCAACCGTTGAATTGTAGCTGAGGTTATATTTGAAAATTACAAATTTAAAATATCTTTTGACAAGCGTCACGTGACCCAAGTCGAAACGCCATTGAAGATTCTGATGACGTCACAAACCGACATTGGTTTGATACTGTTGACATCAGTGACCCTCAGACTAATTAGATCCGACGTCACTTGTTCTCCTTGACGTCGTAAGTCACAACTGTCTTTTCTTGCTGCTCGCTCTTGCAACAAATGCCATATGATGAATAAAATACATTATAAAATAACTATATTTTGACAACTCGTCTTGATGTATCACTTTGCATACAGAGCCGGATTAGCCTTTAGGCAGAGTGGGCAACTAGGGGCCCGCATCGGCCAGGGGCCCCGCATGCACAGAAAAAAAATTAATTGGAAAATTTGTATACATATATTGGCTAGACCCCCCCCCCCCCCTCCCGCGTGTGCACAGAGGAAAATGGAAATGTTTCAAAGAGTGAAATATTTATTAGAAAATTAGTATTTATCGGCTAGGGGCCTCGCGTAGGCAAAGAGCATATTGAAAATGTTTAATATAATCAAATATACCTTACTGACTGTCTTAATCTATCGGCACATTTTTTTTGTCATATAACTTTTGCTAAGGGGCCCCAAAAATTGCAATGCCTAGGGGCCCCGAAGTGCTTAATCTGGCCCTGCATACGACACAAAAGGTGATACACACGTTGTGGACGTATCGATAACGTAATTTCGATAAACTACGTGAGCAATGAGGTTTCACTAGGTACCTATTTCTACCATAGACGATGCTAAAAATAAATAATCAAAAATATAATCAAGTATTTTTTGGTGAAATCTTAAACGGAAGAGCTATTATGAATTAAGAAGAATATATTGATATTAAGAAGTAAACCCTGTCTGTAACACAGACGAAGCTATATTAATATGCCGTAGGATACTGAAACATTTAGTTTGGCTGGCGAAAAAGTGCAGTAACAGTGTAAGTAATAAGCTATACTCTTCCCTTTTTCAGTAGCGTTGGTATGAGTGTGAGAAAGAGACAGTATGATTGCTTAAAGTAAAACAAACCCTGGCCAAACTATACATCATATTGGAGCTAGAGCCAAATATTGTTGACAGATATTTCCTTGTTGTATCACCAATTGTCAATGATTTTAAAAAAAGCTAAAAGTCTGTAATAAACTAGAAGTTCTGGAAAATATCAATACAATCAAAACATTGGAACGTAAGAAGTTACTTACTGAAAACCAAAGTTTAGGAGAAATCTGACTGACTGCTCAGTAGTAATTTTATGTAAAAATATAAATAAAAATATTTTCGCGAAACATGTCTATAACTGTACGTACGGAAACCAACTAAAACCATCATGGTAAGCAGTTACCGTAGCCTATGGACGCCTGCAACCCCAGAGGATTCACATGTTTCTGAGCATGTTTTGGAGAATTTAATTTCTGAATGTATTTCTCTTGTTGCAGTACGTTTAAGATCTTTCTAACACCCTGTGAAGCTTGTTTACTTCGTTGACTTCTGTCTGTTTACCTACACCTACCTACCTATCTACCTTACGTGTGCACAGAAGTCAAAAGTATTTTCTAGTATTAAAACTATTATTCCTGCTACACAAGGTGTGACCAGCCCATGATTTTTTGAATTTCCCGCCAAATATTTGGATAATATTTCAATAGTCAGACTCTAAGCACCACACACGACAAAGATCAATAGTATATGTTATTGTTTAACCTATTTTGAAAAAAATGTTATAATATGAGAGGTTAATTTGTAATAATTAAAAGCATTAATATGTAGAAAAACATAGACATACTAGCCATAGACCTGTCATGACAATAATAATACCAAGATCGAGCGGGATGGTCTTATTACATTTTCAATAGGTACGACAGAAAAGGTGCTATTATCGTTGGTCCTTGTCATACTTAGTCTCACTTTTTTTGTTACCCTCCACGCCATTACTTATAGCAGTGGAGGGTTACAAACAGATATAATTCGCGATTTCTTCAAGAATATCTGTGTTTACTACGAGAAAACCTGATATGATTCTTAGAAAGTTGTGTCGGCTAAGGAAAACAATGGTAAATTGTTTTGTTTTGTGCTGTAGAAGTGATCTTATCGTCATATATGCCTATCCCTTACGGTAGTACGCGTGTGCGATCTCTAGTTAAATTCTTGCTTTGAGGTAGAAAAAAGACGTGTATCATTTTTTGCATGACTTAAACATGTAATAAGGACGTGAACACAAATATAAATAAATTTTCCTCACAAACTTGAGTTATTTCAGAATTGTGTTTTTTTTATACTTATTTCCTGTCGATGGGATTTCAAAATTGGTTTGAAGCGAAAATGTTAAAAATTTCAATTATTCGGAATGCCGTTCTACTGTGTAGCATTTATCGATGCATGACATGAAAATCGACATTTCACATCCCTAATACGCACACCAATAAATATTTCACACGCACACCAACAAACAGTGTCAGCAGCACTGACATTATAATTAGTAGACTAGGTGTCATCGTGACTTAGTACCAAAACCGATGTCGCCACGCTTAAACATGGGTGCAAACAAGTAAACTAAAGCTTCCGTGAATGTGTCAGTACGTCCTTAAACTAAAACGTCATATCTTCATACGGTATTTTATAACATAATCCTTTTTAGGGTTCCGTAGTCAACTAGGAACCCTTATAGTTTCGCCATGTCTGCCCGTCCGTCCGTCCGCGGATAATCTCAGTGACCGTTAGCACTAGAAAGCTGAAATTTGGTACTAATATGTATATCAATCACGCCGACAAAGTGGTAAAATACTAAGTGGAAAAAAATTTATTACGATACCTCCCCTATACGTAAAGTGGGGAGTGATTTTTTTTTTCATTTCAACCCTAACGTGTGATATATTGTTGGATAGGTATTTAAAAATGAATAGGGGTTTACTGAAATCATTTTTTGATAATGTAAATATTTTCGGAAATAATCGCCCTCTAACTTTTGAACCACAAGGTTTAAAAATATAAAAAAAATCTCAAAAGTAGAACTTTATAAAAACTTTCTAGGAAAATTATTTTTAACTTGATAGGTTGAATAGTTTTTGAAAAAAAATACAAAATAATTTCTGAACTAAGTTTGTAATTTAACCTTATAAGCAGGTGTTTATTGTACCTGTAATTTCTACAAAATCACAATGAAATGACGTGCTTTCAAATAAAGTAAAAACGGTGAAAATCGGTTCACGCAATAAAGAATTATCCCATAAAAATCATCTTCCACACTTTAAGCTCGCGCGCAATAGTTTACTTAATTTGCCGATAGATGTCGCTGTACGTGGAACGCTCATATCATATCCTACATGGCGGTGTTATTTTAACTCTTAAGTGGGGACACTTACTGTGACGGACGGAAAACTACGGAACCCTACACTGAGCGTGGCCCGACACGCTCTTGGCCGGTTTTTAATTTAAACAGCAATTTAATAATCATTCAAACTTTTCGTTAACCCATTCATTCACTCAATAGAGATGGACAGTCAATATATTGAATTTACCGATATCATAGTTTAATATTGCCTCATAATATGCTATAGTACATTATGATACAAGTGTGCAAAGTTTATCATTACATACGAAGCGATATTGTGCGCACGAACGCACGTGAGTGGGCTAAGGAAGCTGAGCTATGTAATGAGCAAGCACACGCGTTTCATACGACGTTTTTCAACACACTTGCGAGGAAATAACAGAATAGTGTAATTAATAACTTTTGATATATACATTAATTGTCAGAATGTTTACAGGATAGAGGTACTTACGAACTTAAGATAATTAAATTTAACTAACCTTTTTGTGATGTTATTGATAATTAAAGAGATATGATAGATAAAGAGTTCCACTCTTTTTCAAATCATTTCATAAAATTAAATACTACACATTTATTGTGCAATAAATTATAGTAATTTTTTCTTACGTATTGTTCACTAGATTTTTATGATAACATTTTATTAGTAAGTATCACAATTTTGAAATATATCCAGAGGTTAAATTAACGCTAAAGTTGTCTTATTTGTTTAAATTAATAAAACACAACGAGAAAAATCTAACAAATAAACAATGATTTGAGGTTAACTTATAAATGGCGCGCCATTTTTTTTTTTGGTAGTGCGTGTAGCTTGAGGCAATGGCGCGGACGTATTCTGCCAAACAGCCAATATTAAAACAGACAATTCGTGTTAATTTATTGCGTATTACGAGTAATATAATAAGTTGAAATCATTCTTTTTCACAATCAGGATTGTGTTATTTGTATTCTATCGTAAATGTGTATATTTTAATTATAATTACTTTTTTTACTGTTTTAGAATGCACACCCCTAAAGAGTTTAAAAAAGTAAAGGTAATACCCGACTAAATTACAACGCGTCGTCTGCGTACATACAACTTGGTACTAGAGTACAAACGTCACTTGATCGGATTATTAAATTATTGCACTAGTTCGATAATTATTGTGAAATGCACGCGTGTTTAATATCTAGGATTATGAGCATAAAAGCGGTGGAATAAGAACCTCGTTACGAGCAGATGTGTTGAAATAGTACATTACTTACCAAGGACTGTAAAAGAAAGAAAGCCCGAAATCGCAGGTATTTGTGACCCGAGCCGCAGGCGAGGGTTGTAAATATGCGATAGAGGGCTTTCTTTTTTACTGCCCGTGGTGAGTACACAATTTTACGTCTCCACCTGGTCATAATGCGAGTTTTACCGTACGCGTAGCGTGCGGTAATACTCACATTATGGCCAGGTGTGACGTAAAAAATATTATGACAGTTTAGATTTGAATAGGTAGAAATAAAAATAAATTTCAAAATAGCACATTTAGCAAAAAAAATATATTTATGGACAGAATAAATTGGAATAATTCAAAAAGCATGACGATCTCGAACCATATATGTCGACGGAGAGATAGCCACGTCAAATATTACACAATAATGAGAGCAACGAAACCCCTCTAATAAGTTTGCTATACTATGCTGAAATTGCAACTTCAACTGGTCTGGTCTTAAAATGTTATGCACCCACCGGATTGGTCTTATAATGGGTATGGTATGTAAGGTTATTTGAAGTGGCCGTTTGTCAATATTTGAAACGGTAGGATTTAAAATAAATTTACGTAATTTTTTTAGTCAGTAATATATTCTTAGTGCACCTAACTTGACGCTTATCAGTTTAGAGAAATGAGCGACTGGTAGAAAATGGCTATAACATTACGTCTGGCTTTTCAAATCATATTTTGTGCCTAATGGCACAAACAAATAAATGCAATAAATGGCAAATTTAAACGTAATAGTTTAAATTTAGGACCCCCGTGACTAAAGCAGCTATGACAAATTTCTCCAATTTTTGACTTATTGCGGTATACTTTTACGGCATTTTTAATGATTAGAAACTTAAATATGAATATGCAGTTGTGTTTGTGCCAGCAAAATATTTTTTTTTACGAATTTATAGTAATTTGCTATTTTTCTATGAAATCGGCTATTTCTTAAAATGGTCTTAAAATCTTAGGGGGCGTCCATTAATCGCGTCATATTGTATAAGGGGGGGGTCACGAAAAAATCACCACAGGGGGGAGGGGGGTCTGGACACATATCACGTGTAATTTTTTTGTATCTCCGTGCTATACTGTATTATGGTCAATAAAATAAAATTTATCAACTTTTAAATGAATCAATCGTCAAAACCAGAGTAGCGCGCGGATTTTTGCCTCGCAGCTGGAAAATTTAATTCTAGTGACGGAATTCATGAGGAATCAAGGGAACTCCTGAAACCTCATAAGCGGAAAAAAAAAAGATTTTTTTTTGCGGAAAAAGATGGCATCATTACTAAACAGAATACGTGACAGCTCAAACAGTCTCCTGAGAGCAATAGCTGTAAGAAGTGAGTGCTCTATTATACAACACTTAATTAAAAATACTTTATCGCTAGCAAAGTATGAATACTAACATAGTTTTAAATAAAATACTAACTCAAAATGTTGTCTGTATTAAATAAATAAATTATTAAAATTATTATTATTATAAGCAGACGTATAGCGATATTTTTAATTCTAAAAACCAAAAAATTGCATTTAAATAGTGCTATTTAGTGAAATTGAAACTGCTCCTGAAGATCAGAATGGAACTCCTCTGCGACAAGGTTTTTGAAGTGAAAAGTTCTTTAGCGGCGCTGTGCAGGTTTTGTGATGGGGAAAAAATGTTAAACTCGCGACAGGTCACGTGACCGACAGATTCGTCAGATTGAAAATTCGTAAGACGGACACGTGAACTGATCGAATAAATAATTGTAATAGTTCTGAAGTGTTAAATTTTTAATGTAATATAAATTGTCATGTTTGTATACGATAGCGCAATAAATGTATATTGTATTTTACCACATAATGATAGTACTTTTATACTGATAATTAAAGCAAATCATGCAAAATTATTCCCTAACCATTCCAAAATATCAAAAATGCACAACGTTAATATTCAAGTTTTCACTTCTGCCGGCAGGGGGGGTGTCACTACGCAGTTTAGGTACATTTGGCCGGCGCGCCTCCCGGGCAGGCGTATGGCTGTGGGCTGCCGCTCGGCTCGCACGATAGTCGTGTCACGTGGCGCTCGCGCAAATTTGAAAATACACAATGGCTTCGAAACCTAAACCTCGATCTAATCCGTATAAAAGAAATAATATTGGTTGCCCAGAAAAAAATATTAGGAACTGACCGACATATTTTCAAAGGAATACGGTTGTGGCATACCTACTTCCGTGAGAATCAGACATACTTACTATCTCCTGATAAAAAAAAATATGTTTACAGACTCAAAGTTTGTAATTTATCTTAAAAATAAGAAATCAGTAGGTATAGGTACAAAAACTTGTCAAGTGCCAACCCCGTGCCGGCACTCACAGCTCGGTCATAAAACTGCGGCGCGCAAAGAAGATTCACGGTTCGTGCGCGGTTATAAGTTTCAATTTTGCTTGCAGGCGGCGAGTATAGGTATAATTTTATACCTAAATCAGACTTTTGTGAAGGAGTGAATTTTCTGTACGGTAGTACTATTAGTTATTCTGTGCTACCGGCACTCCCGGAGTGCACCCCATTTTTTTTACGTCTTGGGACTAATTGTTATGAGATGCACTATGATTGTAAATAATTTTTAATTGCATTTGAGATATTATTTTGTGAAGTAGGTTTTTAGGGTTCCGTAGCCAAAATGGCAAAAACGTAACCCTTATAGTTTCGTTATGTCCGTCTGTCCGTCTGTACGTCAGTCCGTCCGTATGTCACATTCATTTTACTCGGAAACTATAAGACGTATCTTAATAAATATTTGAACGTAAATTGTATTTTTGTGTGCCGCTACTTAGTTCTGTAGTAAAATTGCTGGAAAAAATATTTTTAGGGGGGCGCTTCATTCATGTGATACATGTAACTATTCGTCAATTTTTACCAAATATCTACATGATGCACATCACTCGATAGGTCTTTAAAAATAACATTGAGGTTCCTTTGAACATTTTTTTATTTAGTGCATATTTTAAGAAAAAAATCGCCCCGTAAGTCTAAAACAAACTAATGTCGAGATTTAACTAATGTTGAAAAAAATGTTCCCCCCCCCCTAATTGTGTTTCTTATGAACCGGTGATCTAAAAAATATGAAAAAAATTGAGAGCATTATCGATTTTAGAATTATTGAGTTTATTTATTTATTTATTGTTTAAAACACAAACAGTCATACACAAAAATAAAGATATGAATTACAAAATTATGTAAAAATAGACCTGGAGGTTATATCCATAAAACTTCTTTCATAGGCAGAATCTGGCAGATACGACCTTTTGATATTACTTCTTTATAATAGGTACGAAACCGTTCATTACGCGTGGTCCGACACGCACTTGGCCAGTTTTTTTCTATTAAAGATTATTTTATTTTATATGTATGTACATGTAGTTTAATTTTTTTATATACCCTTCACGTGTACGTAGGTTCACGTGTTAGAAAACTGTACTTACTTAATTAGCAAAAAATTACACGTCATATTGGACGGGGGGGGGGGGGGAGGGGTCCTGAAAATATCACCAAAGATCACCATGGGGGAGGGGGGGGTCTAAAACAAGCCAAAAACGTATGACGCGATTAATGGACGCCCCCTTATGCGCCCACCAGAACGGTCTTAAAATTGGGATTTGGTTTGTACTACTTTGGTTGTAACTACTGTCAAAATTTGGAGCTTTTTTTATGCGAAATGAAAATGAAAATTAGCGAGTAGGCTCGTTGATAAAATTAGGCCAAAAAATTGCAACTTCAACTGGTCTTAAAATCTTATGCGCCCACCAGAATGGTCTTAAAATGGGTATGTAGGTTATTTGATGTGGGCTAAGTCATGTGTCATAATTTGGAGCGGTAGGCTCGTTGATAAATTGAGGCCAAAAAATTGTATTTTCAACTCGACGCCATGCATACTTGTGGCCATTTAAGACCTTTAACTTATGTTTTCATGATCTCCGAGATGGGCTCTACAACGCTATATGGAAGAAAATTGGTAAGTTTTTTGATAAATTTCCAGTTAGGCGGGCTCCAGCACTATTACACAGAATAGTTAACCTGCAGTGACTTGCATAAAACGAAAAATTATTATAATTACTAGTACTAGACTGACAAAGGTTAACAAGAATAAAATATTTCTAGGCAATCTGATTTATAATATCGTGATTTAGAAGAAACGGTGTTAGTATATTTTTATAAGTATCTGGTTATAACAAAACGCACTTTACACAAAACGTAATGTGTAAGTTACGTGTGTAATGCTTGTGTATGTAGTTACGTGTCACAGCGTGAGTTGTGACGTCACACTTTTCCAAAAGAGCGTTTTAGGTGCGAAGCATCTATCCATTAAATTTTGTAATTTTCCCATATTTAAAGCCCCTTTAGAGGCATAACATGAATTCTAGGGCAATGTTTGGTCAATAAAGAACGTTAACACTTGCGTTTCAAAAAATTGGAAACAACCCCCTTGAACTGAATTCAGAAATTCATAGACAAAGTGTGACAGAAATGATTAAATTTGTCTGTCCATACAAAAATTTAGCTGCCATACACAAATTTAAGCATTTCCTCTGATTTTGGCGATGGATTTATGAATTCAGATCAAGAATGTGGAGCGCATATTTCCACATTAGGTCAATGAAAAAGAAACCTTATACCTATAATAAGTAAGGTAATATAACGCTGGGTCGTTACGAGTTTTAGGCGAAACGAAACGTAACTGTTTTTTTCTACCCCAAAACTGTTTCGAAAACAACTAGTTTCCCAGTGCGTCACCGTACGAAACGTCGATCCCGTCTCCGCCAAAACGAATAAAACAGTTATAGGTTACAGTTTTTGAGTTTTAAGTTCAGTGTAGTTTTGTATTACGGCCGTTACGTCGTTGTTGGGTGCGACTTACGTGCAACTGTAGGATCGTTTTTATAAAAAAACTGTTTTTGTTCTCACAACAAAACGGTTTTTCCGTTATTGCACCAGAAAGTGTTTTTCAAAACGCTTATGCTTATTGAAAAAAAAAACGCTCAGCTCTAATATAATGGGCAACATTGAAATTGAAAATGTCACGCGACGCGCACATATGTCAAAAAATGTTCGTTGAAACTCGATTCAAAACAAACTGATATCTTGTTGTGTTAAAAATACTAAAAAATGGAAGAAGAAAACGTAAACGAATCAATGTACGAATCAGATGTAACGTTTGATAATCTTATAATTCTAAAGGAATTCAGCAATATCGTAAATCATGTGAGGTATGTTACACAAAGAGCTTTTGTTAATATGAATTTGGTAAACAAAATGTAGAGGTGATCATTGTATATTTGTTAATTTCCAGCGATGAGGAGTTTCTTGAGACAGTGCCTAAAGCAAAAATGAAGAGGGTAAAATGGGTTCCGATGTTCAACTGCTTGAAACAAGGAATCCTTGATGAAATGATACAGGAAATGAATGCTATGTGGGCCTCAGAACACTTACCACAAAAGCTGGAAATCTTACAGAAACAGATAACAAAATACAGTCACATAGATTCAAACACAACATTATGGTAAGTTTTGTTATACCTCTATTTGTATGTAATGTAAATAGTACATACAGCCTTGGCCAGAAGTGTTGAGCATAGCTGTTTTTTGTTTACAATTTTGATGTTAAGTTTTAATTCCCTATCATGACAATGTACGATGACGTAAAATGTTATAGTTTATTTATATATCTAGAAAACTTTACTTAATAACACTAAATAAAATATGAAAACTGGAGGTAACAAAAATGCGAATTTAAGTTGGTACGACAAATTGCAAATATTCTATGCAGTTACTACTAACTAAAATGGATAAAATAACTTTAAAAAAGATAGAAACGCTGGACTAAACTTTCGATTTTTGTATGAAAATCGCTAGGGTGCTTAACACTTCTGGCCAAGGCTATATAATAATGTTATAGTTTACAAGTAGAACTATTGGTATTTTGTGACTGTAAATAACATAAATACTCATTACGTCACACCTGGCCATAATGTGAGTATTATCGCACACTACACACAAAACTCGCATTATGGCCAGGTGGAGACGTAAAATTGTGTACTCACCACGGGCAGTAAAAAAGAAAGCCCTCTATCCCATATTTACAACCCTCCCTGCGGCTCAGGTCTGAAATACCTGCGATTTCAGGCTTTCTTTCTTTTACAGTCCTTGGTAAGTAATGTACTATTATTGCACACCTCAAATTGAAGAAGCAAAGTATATACAAGTTACAAACAGAAAAGTAGAGGTAAAACAATTGGCAGTCTTATTGCTAAAAAGTGATCTCTTCCAGACAACCTTAACATAATATAGAATGTTGCTTAATCTTATGCCTTTTGAATTTTTTTTTTTTTTTTTTTTAATACCACGACGGTGGCAAACAAGCATACGGCCCGCCTGATGGTAAGCAGCTACCGTAACCTATGGACGCCTGCAACTCCAAAGGAGTAATTGTAGGAGGAATTGAAATGTACTTAAATTTTGTTGTATTTAAGCCTTATAAAGTCACATCACTACACATTGTGTACCCAAATATATTCTTACCTGCCTAAAAAAACTGCAGAAGATCTGGTTACTTACCCCCGTATACCTAAACATTTCAATGTGAGCGTCAGAATGGCCGCCATCCTGACGCTCACTAATTAACATATTAACTGCCAGACGAAAAATGACCTCCTCCTTCAGAAACCAGGTGTCCATAGCTACATACAAAACAACCCACCCAGCAAAGTTTACGAGCGCCCACAAGGCGGGTTCTTGGCAGTGAATGTGTTAAAGACTCATTTAGTTATTTTATGTACAGGGCGCACCAGGTTAACTTTTAGGGAGGTGCATCTCCATCTACTTAATAGTATTTTTTTATGAGTACACATTACCTTTCCTGACAGAGTGGTGCACCCCCTTGCACTCTGCTGCCATTTATGTATTGTCTGATCATATGAAACACAGTTGTCAAAGTAATAGGGACAAACATTAGTTAAATGAGGTTTGTAAGAGGATAATGAATAGGGAGTTACTATACAATACTATTATTTATTTAACAACCATCTGCCTAATTTAAAGACACCACAGCAACATTTTCCCAATAAGTGATATTTAAAACTAAACTAATATATTTCACCTTGTATTGCAGGAGGCCTCAGCTGGGTGATGTCAAAAGTCAATTAAAAGCTCATGACGTTGCCAACTTACAGAAGCAGAAAAAAGTGCTAGAAGGGCTAGCAAAAGAATATGAAGCCCGAGTTAGCAAACTAAAGAAGATTCTCTCTGCCAAGCGAGGATACATCAAAGCATTGAAAATGGATGTTGCCAAATATCAGAAGAAAAATGAAAGCACTGTTGCTAAAATCAGTGAGAGATTTGAGAGTTTTGAGCAGCGAACTAAGATAATTGTACCCACCAAGCCGTCTGAGATGGTTGAGGCAGACTGGGCAATACATGTTGATGAGGAAATTGAAAATGCATGACCATTTTATTGGAATAAAATCTATATTTCTGAAAATTGTACACACCTGAGAAAAAGTACAGTGAATTTTAATAATAAGTGTATTTATTCAACTCATTTATTTCCGAATCTATTTAATACTTTTACTAAGATGTAGATGAAAATAGATAATAAAATTTTAAATATCACACAGATTAGTTAACACAGGTGTAATCTTGCAGTGAATGTTTATCTGCTAACTACTGAGAGAATACACAAAATGAGGACTAAGCTTACTTGACATTTACAGTAATATATAAAACATTGATAAAGAAAAGCTTCCAGTGAATGATAGTGCTTAAGAAAAATATATTTTGAAAGAAGAATACATAAAATGTTCACCATTTATAACACCATTAATAAAACTACAAATTTACAAAATGAAAGTTACCTTAAATGCAAACCTAACTGAAAATAAAACAAAATAAAGTTATTATTTTTAATAGTAATATTTATTCATGAAAATTATTTGATATTGTTAACATAGCTAAAAAATATAATTGTACAATGCAAATTCTGCATATAATTTTATGTTATAATAATATAGCAATTGCACTATTGTTGCGAGGACCACACTGCTTTATCACCTCAACTGATATTGATCTAGACGTATGTACTGTAAGCTGCGAAGGGAAAAGCCTCAATTAGGAGATCAACGCCAATTTGTAAAACAAAACAAATTTTAGATTATCTACTTATTTTGTAAGAGTAATACTGAGTGCAAAATATCAATAATTTCACTGGGACTACCCTCCCCGCCATAGTGATAGCAATGAGCCAGGTTTCCATTCCTAACTGGCTTTCTAAGCAACGAAATTGTGTACTTCATCAAGTCAAATCAGAAATAGAATACTCTCTAGGGGACGACCATTTTAAATATAAACAAATTTAAATAATATCTTTTGGAAACAACTATCATCGTCACTTATACGAGACCTATAATAATATACTTTACATTTATAGGCACATTAGTTACAGAATAAACAAAGCGAATGTGCTTCCGATCCACTACAACTCAATAAACATGTAATGTGAAAATGTAACTACAATTTTCTTGTCCAATGCCCGCATCTTTAAAATTTCTTGCCACATCAAACTCTTTAAAATCAACAAAACAATTTAACTAGGACTCCAACATGACAACAACACAATAAGGGACAATCTGATCTTATAATTGCGTCAAAATGGGGATCGAAAAAGCTGAAGTCACAAGCCATCGCCGAATAGATCATGCCTGCTCATCCACGAAATCTCTGTAGAACTAAATTCATAAATTAATATCACTCACATTAACAATAAAAATTAAAAATAAGAAGGCACAAGCAAATTGATAAATAATTTTAACAATCCATGACATACTCGGCTCTGTCCAGCGACCGCACTAAAAACGTAATAATGATAGTTCATGATATAATCAATGATGTAGTAGCTTCCGTCTCACTGGGCAGCACACTGGATCCCAAACGTCAGTTATTTCTTTTTGGGCGGCGACCGCTGTGGGGTGGCGGGCCTGCCGCTGTTGATACCATTGTATTGATATTTCGCCTTTTTCTCAGATGGTTTCAATATCTATGAAGGGATTTTCATCATTAGTTGCTCGGTTGAAAAAAAAATCAGCAATTGATTATAAGCAATCCATTTTAATCCGACTTCTCATACATTCTCGAATTTACCAAGTGTGGTTCAATGTTAGTTTCTTGTTAGGAAAAAAAACATCAATTGAAAGTTAGTGTTCCTTTTTTATAGTCTTCTTCTCAGACGGTTTCAATATCTAAGAAGGGATTGTTGGGGTTAGTTACTTAAAAAAGCAAAAATAAACATTAAACAAGGGTAAGTCTGGTAGGGTAAGTTTCACCTATTGGACAAGTGCCTATACTTTCAGAAAAAATAAAATAGATAGGGGCACGAAATGGAGGCTTACCCCTAATAGGATTTATTATTTACCTATTGGATACACCTGCTGATTAGGGTAGAGGCACCTAAGTAGGGTACTTGCCACACCAGACCACAGTGCAAGGATACCAACCTGGAACGAGCACATGAGCGTCTCGTCAACGGACATCATGCCACCGGCATTGTCAAATTCTCCACAGTAATTGGGTGCAGAAAACAGCGTGACAAGTTGCCTTTTCGCAAAGAATTCGTAGCCATCCTCCACTACCTGGAAACCGTAAGTATTAGGCGATTATCACACTGGCGCCGCGACCGCATGCGGCGACGGTGTGCAAGCGTGACAGTGCTATACACATGCAGAGCGCTATCTCGCCCGCGCACCGGCGCCGCATGCGGGAATCGCAGCAGTGTGAAAGACGCCTTAGGAAAAGGTTTTGAGCAGTCATATTGAATCTAATCTAAAGGGTTAGAAACTGCCAACTACAGAGGGCAGCCCTAGATTAGATCCAGATACCTTAATCCGTATCTCATTGCGTTAATAAAAATCAAATAGGTTTTTCGTAGGGTAACGTGGCTTAGCATTGCCTCCGTAATCGTCTACCCTATATTTCATCGTTTAAATTTAACGTAACATTTTATCTATTCTGCGATAGGACCTATTTGCCCTCTGAAGTGAGCATTAAGTTTTTAACCTATTACCAATTTAAAAATAAATGTGACAAGCTTTTATTGATAACTGTGCTTTTCTTTATGCAGTCGCCATCAAACATATCGGAGCAGCCAAGGTACTAAAAAGTATCTGAACATGCACTTTATCGCCTTTACAATAGAGGCGTTGTTCAGATATTTGTGACCACCTTGGCCTCTCCGATATATCTGATGGCGACTGTACAATCCCTGCTCACCAAGCCGAATGCAAGCCTAAACAGGACGAGATAATGTCGAGTAGTTGAGGAATTCCTATGACCGCCTTCCAGGTCCATCATCAGATCAGCTCTGCAGCATCATCACGCGATATAGATATATGAGTGCAAGATTTCAGCTCAATCGGAAACCGGAAAGTGGGCCAAATTAAACTTGCAATATTTAATTACAGACAATGGGACAGGTGAAACTAAATAAAAGCTTGTAAAAATAAATATCATATGTTACCTGATGGGCTCTACAAATGAGATCCAAGTCGTGTCTATTGAGGAATTTGCTGACAACATCAGGGCCGAATGTGAACGACACGCCGCGGTCGTTCTCGCCCCATCCTTGGACGTCCTTGTCTGGGTCTGACCACAACAAATCGCAGAGCAGACCTGTTGGAAAAAATAGATCTCAGTTCAGTAACAAGCATGTAGAGTATGACCACGCTATTGTGCACAGACTGTAATTGACAAAGTATCGAAGAGTCATAGATCTCAGTTCAGTAACAAGCATGTAGAGTATGACCACGCTATTGTGCACAGACTTTGTAATTGACAAAGTATCGAAGAGTCACAAGTCACTACGTCAATACATACAATGTACACGCTGTCACAAAAATACTGGTGATCTGTTTAAGGGCATAATTGGTATCATATTGCGACTGAGAAAAAGTAGGGGGAAAAATTGTTTGGACACGAAAAAAAAAAAATTGTATGGGACATGTGGTCCCAGCCGGCCAATGTATTTTTTTCGCGCGAAATATTTTTTTCTTACTTTTTCATGATTAGAATACGATAATTAAGAAAAACAATTTTTCGCCCGAAAAAAAATTGGTTTTGTATGAAGGGTTGGCCGGCTGGGACCACATGTTTTTCGCGTCTTAAAATTTTATCTTCTACTTTTTCTTAATCGCAATACGATACCTCTGCTCTCTATGACTCTTATGAATGTTATAATATCTTCTGACAGAAACGTCATCTTGGGATTTTTGTTTGTTCATTTATGTAGTTCCGTGTGTAATATGCACTCTTGTTTGTAAGGAGCAGCTATCATCCAGCTAAGTATTTTGCTGCGAATGTACTTAAGGTAATTTTTAAACGGCACTAAACTTGTTTGTTTTTATGAAATATTCGTCTCGCGCTTCACTCAGCGATTAGTCTTGGGCAGTCAACCGAATGCCCATGTCATTGTTTTAATGTGGCGGCGTAACGAAGTCGGAAAAATAGCAGAGCAATATTGTCAACAAAAAATCTTACCTGTACCGGGCACATCGGTGAGTCTCATTATCCTCCTAATCGGCTCCATGCCTTGCAGGTCCAGCGACAGGCCTCTGTGACAGCAGAATATCTTCTCCAAGAAGGCAGTCAGTTGAAGCAGTGTGTGTGGCATTTGTAACTATTTACCTGTGTCAGGTACGTCGGTGGGTCTCATTATCCTCCTAATCTGCTCCATGCCCTGCAGGTCTGGCGACAGGCCTCCGTGACAGCAGAATATCTTCTCGTCAATAATGGCGGCGATGGGCAGACAGTTGAAACAGTCGGTGAAAGTCTTCCATAGCTTTATGTTGTACCGGCGTTTACATTCGTCATAGAAACCTGCAATGTAGAAACATAATAGTAATAATTTAGATATAGTGAGCTATATCAGTTTTAAATAATACATGCCGTTTGGACCAACTATTTCTTGTTATTTTATCAGGTCAGCCTGGGGACAAGAACAGTTTGGATGGAAAAGTTTTACTCACATGTTTGGGAGTAGTCCCATTATGGAAACAGCTTAAAACTACACCAACAATGCATAGTACACTCCGTTTCGGGAAACATAGTTGCTACAACCGTTACCAACTTTTAGTATATTATGTATTGGGCATAGTGACGTAGGTGAATGTTTCCCGTCGTAATGACGCCATCAAAATGGCTGCCTCCTCTTTGCGGAAACTGCAAATTGCATCCAAACCATGCATTGCACATACACGTGTGTGCACGTGTGGTATCAAATGAAAGTTGATTAAATTTGCTACATTGGTTGCCAGCTCTGAACTATGTTTCCCGAAACGGTGTGTGACGAAGTGTGCCATTTCCCATAAGGGAGTAGACTAAAAACTACTTTCCCCCAACAGAAACCCCTATCAATGATTCTAAATTAACTACTCATAATCGGTATTTCGAGGGTTGCGAGGTGAAACCCGATAAGTAGAAATAATTTTTGATTTAAATAAGCACCTAACGTATGTCAGCTTATCTAGACACACGGCAGTGTGTCCGCCAAGTTCGAGCAAAAAAAAGCGACACACCGGCCGTGGGTTATATTACACGAACCATTTCGGGCCAATTTCGACCACCCTATAACTCAAAACATATTTTATCTACGCATATGAAATTTCGAGTGTCTGTTGACATCCCCTTAATTGTCTAGAATACAAAATTTCATTATTCTACCTATAGCAGTTCTTGAGATATTGACGTCAGAAAATCGCTATTTTTACTATACACTCACTGACTCACTGACTCATCAAAAACCTAGACCACTTCCAATGGTCGTACTGACTTGAAATTTGGCATGGAGATAGGTCTTAAGGTCAAAGTAAAGGGAAAAATCTGAAAACGGCCAAGTGTGAGTCAGTTTTAAAAATAGCGAAGGTGTAACTTTGTTCTACTATGAAGTCATAATGAACTAAATGGGTCTATCTTCCAATGGTCGTACCGACCTGAAATTTGGCTCGAAGCTTTGTCTTTAGGTCGAAATAAAGTAAAAATCTAAAAACGGCCAAGTGTGAGTCAGTTTTAAAAATAGCGAAGGTGTAACTTTGTTCTACTATGAAGTCATAATGAACTAAATGGGTCTATCTTCCAATGGTCGTACCGACCTGAAATTTGGCTCGAAGCTTTGTCTTTAGGTCGAAATAAAGTAAAAATCTGAAAACGGCCAAGTGTGAGTCAGTTTCGAAAACAACGAATGTGTAATTTTGTTCTACTATAAGTAGGTATGGAGTGGAAATGAGATAAGACTTATTTAAATTTAGATACATACCAATTTAAGACAATACATGTTTGTCTTAAAGACAAGAACAATAAAATTGTTCACCACTCTGTGTGTGTCTGTTGCGGGAACCGAACCCACGATTTACGAAGTGCAAAGCAGGTCACTAGGTACACTAGGTGCGCTAAATCAGTCAAACAAAAATGAAAAGACTATTTTTTCTCGCATAGTCTAAATAATTTCTAATTTTACAACTAGTAAAATCGCAGATTCAAGAACATGGAAATCATATATACTCTATGGAATTATATATACTACTGCCCATCTCACCCTCCGATACGCCACGGGATGAGATGGGATGGTGCACTTCTAGGGCTACATAATAGGCCACCAATTATAATACCTACTGGTAGGCCTACCTACCAGTAGGTATTATAATTGGTGGCCTATTACCAAGTTATTAATTATCTATGTAGGTAGCGTACTTACAAACAGAATAAAGTACGTTATTGATGTATGTAATTATATGTAAGTAGGTACATTTTATAGGTGTAGGGAGCCAGTTTATTTGTAAAAATCAACTATAAATAAATAGTAAAATAGAATTAGACGCTTAGTATAAAGGGTTATAGTATAAAGTACATACCTAAGTGGAATGAGACATTTCCTAAAGCAAAAGTGATAAAAAAATAATAAAGAACCTACACCTAACAAAAATAAATGAAATCCCATCAAAAACATAAATGTGAAAGGCTGCCAAGTTCGATACTATGGGAATGCTTCGCCTATAAAAGAAGTGAGATCTGAATAAGTACCAAGTTCCATAAAAATACCTCAAATCATAAATAGTTATAGGAATGCACACTTGATTTCCAGCAGTTTTTAAGGTACATTTTGAATAAGTATCACGTTACATAGAAATACCTAAAATTATAATAGTCAGAGAAACGCACACCGGTTTTTTTAGCAGTTTCCTGATAACATTTATTATTTTCAGTACTTTTTAATGATGTAACTTGGCAAGTTTTAATAGAAAATTATATACTTGACACATTGCGATCCAAAGGTGTCGATTCATTGCATTGAAAAGGTGTGTGGTGTGTGAAAACTTGCCAAGTAACATCATTAAAAAGTACTGAAAATAATAAATGTTATCAGGAAACTGCTAAAAAAACCGGTGTGCGTTTCTCTGACTATTATAATTTTAGGTATTTCTATGTAACGTGATACATATTCAAAATGTACCTTAAAAACTGCTGGAAATCAAGTGTGCATTCCTATAACTATTTATGATTTGAGGTATTTTTATGGAACTTGGTACTTATTCAGATCTCACTTCTTTTATAGGCGAAGCATTCCCATAGTATCGAACTTGGCAGCCTTTCACATTTATGTTTTTGATGGGATTGTTCTATTTCAAAAACCTATTAGCTCGAGTTATCGGGTTTGACCACGCACCCCTCGATTTGTTTGTTACTCAAATCTCTTACAGTAAGTAAAACGAAAGAATATGTTACAAATTACTTAAAACTTACAGTCTAAACAATTGTAACAAATCCTAACTAAATATAAATAGAGCTTCGAGCAGAAATGGATTCTAAATAGTGGTTGCTAGTGGCAAGAAAACTAGTTTCAGTGGTAAAAAATGTATCTAGTTTAGTGTCGCTGTCTAAAATATCATCAAGAAGGCTCAGAGCTTGGTGTAGGGGTGAGTGGGACAGAGCACAAGTTTGGGTCGCCGGAACTGCAAACAGCTGACGGCGACGTGGCCGGAGCTAAATACCGGTCACTGGAGCCACACGCAGTTACATGAGGGCTAACAATGGAGGGTTACAAGTTAAACCCTCATATTAACTACATCAAACCCAGAACTCTAGGAATTGTATTCTTCCACTGGTTTGCATTATTTTATATCCACCGATGAATAGCTGCCAGGTGCCCGGATCCAGTAATAACCAACTAGAGGGGTTGCTCTCGTAATCGTGCCGTATTTGCCGGGGCCAGTTCTTAGTGTAATACTTTACGCGTCGTAGTATTTTTTGCGCATGTCCCTACTAATACCAGCTTGCAAGTAAAGCTTGATTCACACAGAGCGCGGGCGCGGGCGCGGGCGGGCGCGTGACCGAGCGGGCCCGCGACGGGTCTATTGGCTTTCACACCGAGCGCGGGTCGGGTCGGGCGCGGGCCCGCGCCGCAGTGTGTATGCTCGGCGGCGGCTCCGAGGCAGTCTGTACTAACATGTCGGAGGATACGGACACAGACGACGAATTATTATGTCTGCTTATTTTGAGAAACAGAATTCGAAAATAAAAGAAAGTATGGTTTCACGAAATCAATAAAAAAGGTTTAAAATTTGGAGACTACCATCGATTGTGTAAAGAACTGTGTTTCTACATACGAAGATCGGTTTTTACACCCACAAACAATTGTGTTTGCGAACACATTCTATTATTTTTTCATTAACTTCAATTTTTTTTGTAAAAAAATACAACTTCAATGAAACGCGCGCACGCGCCCGACCCGCGCACGCGCTCTGTGTGTGGGCTTGTTTACAAATGAACGTATGACGAAAAAAAGCGACCGCCCGCGCCCGCGCTCTGTTTGTGGCAGCGGGCGCGGGCGTGCGCGGGAAAAAAAGCGACCGCCCGCGCCCGCTGCGTGTGTGAAGATGGTCATATAAAACTACTGAATACAAAAGCGTCGCGGGCCCGCTCGGTCACGCGCCCGCCCGCGCCCGCGCTGTGTGTGAATCAAGCTTAAATGCTGGTTAGCAGTGACCTTGTAGCCCGTACGTATGTTTGAAGACAAAATACTCATTATAAATGTACTCCGTAGAAGCCATAAAAGGTAGTTTGAACTTCAACTGACATTGACTGGTTTACAAATCTTTATCTTTCCTCCAAATCGCTACTAGTAACAAGATCATGTTTCACGAAACATAGGGCCGCGAATCGAAAAATGAACACACACACTGGACAGACACAGCTCCAACCCAACTCAACTCAACGCTATAACGACATTGACATTTGCTATTCGAACAGATTTTCATTCAACATTGGTCTCACATTGGTCACACATTGGTCAGACATTGGTCACACATTGGTCTCACATTTGTCCAAATTGGTCTGTTCGAATAGCAAATGTCAATGTCGTTATAGCGTTGAGTTGAGTTGGGTCCACCAGCCGTTCTCAAACCGCCCCAAAAAAAAAATTATACAAAAAAGAACCGACTTCACTTAGTCTCCACCTTTCCAAATAAAAATGCCCGAGCCACTGTAAAAAATATTAAAATCCCATCAATCAACCATCCAATAAAAAGAGGTCCCTCGATTTCTTCAGGATCCCATCATCTGATCCTGACCTGGTTACAATGGGACCAACTGTGACGTATATTATTTTATACAAAAAAATGATTTTCCAAATCGGTCCAGCCGTCTTCGAATAATTGGTGAACATGAACATACATAAAAATTTTTAGCAAAAACAAAGATCCCGACAAATTGATAACCTCCTCCTTCAAAATCTTGAAGTCGGTTGAAAATATATGTGCTAGACAGATAGAAGAGCTGTTTTTTTCTCAACGCTAAAGGTATTATTTCGGAGCACCCACGGAGGCTTTGCGGAGCCGTAGGGCTCCGTGGAGCACACCTTGAGAATGGCTGCCCTAGACAGTAGTTTCTAGTGGACTAAATGGATACAAATGTATACCTGTAAATTAAATGCTAACTTTCTTATAGTGTGGATTTTCTAAATGAGTCAGTGAGGGCAGCTACCAGAAACCGGTGATTCTATTCGAAAAATGGTCTTAGGAGACCTTCCATAGCTTTTTAAGTAACATCATATTTAGTGCATTTTCAGTTGTATTCATAAATTTTTAAACAAAAAAAAATCAACTCTATTTCCTAAGCAATTTGGTTCAAATTCCGCGGGCTGAAATTATGCAGTATGGTATGCGGTAAGAGACTATACTATGATATTTTTCTCTTTAAAAAAGGGGCAATTGCTTAGTACTTACCGTAGATGCGGTTTATACTGGCGCACTCATGGTTGCCCCGCAGCAGGAAGAAGTTCTCCGGGTATTTGATCTTGTACGCGAGCAGCAGGCATATGGTCTCCAGCGACTGCTTGCCGCGATCCACGTAGTCGCCGAGGAACAGATAGTTGGCCTCGGGCGGGAAGCCGCCGTATTCGAACAGGCGTAGTAAATCTGTGTACTGGCCATGGATATCACCTAAAAAAGTTTGAATATTATTATAGAAAATCCATACTAATATTATAAATGGGAAAGTGTATTTGCGTGTTTGTTTGTCCCGTCTTTCACGGCAAAACGGGGCGACGAATTGACGTGATTTTTTAAGTGGAGATAGTTGAAGGGATGGAGAGTGACATAGGCTACTTTTTGTCCCCCACTTCCCTAAAATGGGGGGTGGAAGTTTGTATGGAGCATTCCACAATTTTCAAGGTAGAAAGCTAATTGGTATGCAGACTATTTGTGACTAACAAAAAAATCGTGCATCATTTTTTTTTGGAAATCTGCACCCAACCCCTTAAAAGAGGGGGTGAAATTTTATATGGGTGTTACCCCGAATTTAACGCGAGCGAAGCCGCGGGCAAAAGCTAGTATGTATATAATCCTCACACCTATACCCCACTCCCTACTCCCCCTGCCTACCTAAATCCTACTTGGGTACCTACTTAACCCTATAGGAATGTACCACATAATAATTGATAGTAAGTACTACGAACCTACTGAAAGTTCACTGTATGATAACTACTGCTTAGCTAAGCCAAACGTGCCAACACAATGTGTAGACAATATGGCCTTCTTCCTCTATTGCATTATAGTAGTAGTACTAGTAAAACACTATACTCGTATTGTACAAGATAACACAACGAGAGATATATAACACAACATATACGTACAAAGGCGAACTTATATACACGGTGTAACATGAGGAAACCGAATAATTTTAACAGCGTATTCCTGATCATAATTGGAGACTAAAATGTCGTATAAACTTTTCTGGATTTCGCCAAAAAAAAAAATTTTTTTTGCTCTTTTTTAGATTTTTTGAATGCTTTTGAACATAAAAACAAAAATATTATTAGTAAAACTGTCGATTAAAATAAATTAGTACATTTTTTTCCGTAAAAAATAGCTTACGTAAAGTATTCCTTGGCACTTTGATATTTGTCAATAAGAATGTCTAGACTAGACCCCATAAAGGGTGGAATCGCCATCGAAAAAGCGTTTTACACTGAGTCACATTAAAAAATGTTTTTTTATTTAAGTGGTAGTAACTCTGAAACTAGGCGAATTCCAGAAAAGTTTATACGACATTTTAGTCTCCAATTATGATCAGGAATACGCTGTTAAAATTATTCGGTTTTCTCCTGTTACACCGTGTATAGATATTTCGGCATGAATCTACACTACAACTACGGGCCCGTTATTACGCGTTACCGGCAACAGCATGTACTAGTAGCAGCGCAACGAAATCACTCAGTGCGCTACGCCTGCATACCTATTCCTCCTCACTACAAGTATCTCTGACCACAAACTTCCTCAAACTTGCTTCATTGATATGAAATGCGTGAGAATTCTAAAATAAAACAGCCCGCCATTGCCATTGCAAATCTATGAAAACAGGATCTAAAAGGTCCTACATAAAGAATGCATTTGTGTAAATTTATTGTCATTAAAGACAAGCGCTTTACTACATACACTCAAGAGCATGAAAAGGGGTTACTTTGTAATTTTGCATAGATGGTGATCTACTTTCGAGGCTCATAACTGTTATTTCTAATTAGACACAAAATTGAAATGATCATTGTAATCCAAATTAAGTCGTAGTCATTATCTGCATTAAAATAATAAAATACAATCTTAAGGCGAGTTGAAATTCATCGAGTTCTTAAAAACGAAACAAACGAGTAACCTACCTACTACCAAATTAGCTTCAGTAGTCGGGTAATTGCAAGAGCATTTAAATCTCTGTTATCGTGCCGCATATACTTTATCACCGTCGTTAAATTCCGCACTAAATAACTCTTCAAGTGGCACAGTCATCTGTTGAGTCATTACTCACGACTGAATCAATGGTAACGGATTTTCAAGTTTAACACCTTGTCATTTAATGATGCTCTACCTACTCAATCTAGAGACTTACGTAACTCTTAATAAACGTCGCATACCTACTGGTATTTTTATGAAAACTATGAGTGTCAATTTATAAGGTACCAGTCACAATGTTAACTGCCAAATCGTTAACGTTATTGCAATTTAATATAAGGTGGTGTTGGCGCAGAATGCTCCAGATCTCTTGGACTGAACGCCGCACAAATGTGTCTATCCTTGATGAGGTCAAGATCACAATGAGGCTCTCTACTGTCAGCACCCAACATGTACTAAGTTTCTTTAGCCATCTGACCAGATCTGGGCCAGAGAGTCTGGAGAAGCATATAACGACTGAACGCATGTCAAGGAAGAGAAGGGATGGCCGTATGGCTACACGTTGAGCGGTCAGAATAACGTCCATCACTAAAGCCACACTACAGACAAGCTTGCATCGGGCCCTGGATCGTGCGGCTTGGAGAGTGTCAGTGAAAAGTCTCCACAATCGTCACATCCCTCAGCCATGAGGATACGACAGAGAAGAAGAACATAAAGTCTGGTCTTGCGTTTCGTACGCAAATTATGTTTTATTATTCCGTACATGGCGGGAAGTTGACAAGTCGAGATGAAAACTTGAAGAAATTTGAACTTAAAATAGAGTTACATAAGGTTCAAATCTCTTAAATTTTTTATCTCGAGGTATCAATTTCTTCCCGCCGTGTACGTTTATGTAAGTAGTTTTTCTAGAACATATGTCTATAAAGGCAGCGTTAAAATGTTTGTATACTAAAGTGCGCTAAAAATAACTAGTAACAATCTAGTCAATAGCTTTGTTTACTCTACCAGCCTTCAAGAGTTAGAATAGCAAGCATCTATTTTTAAAATAACATCTTAATTTATGTTCTTTAAAGCTGCACATCTTGCATCTGCTATGTACCTGGGTATAGTGTGCAGGCCAGATGCAGTGTTAAAGACAGGTGTAAAATCTACTTTGCCCAAGTCAATTTAATCTGCATTGATATGAAAATTAGGAGGGAGAAGTAAGAGACCAGCTTGATTAAGTGCTTTTTTTTTGTCTGGCTTAAAGCATTCTCATAATAGCATTAGGACATCATTTGTATTCATGTTATACCTCGTCAGATTTTTTTAAGATACCCATATATTAGTTGTGTCGTTTTGCTTGTACATTGGAATCTCATATATTGAAGGAATAAGATAAGTGATACATCCAAAATAAAACTACATTTAATATGCATTGTAAAGTATAGCAAGAAACATTACACAATGAGAACAAATAATTGTCTGACCAATTAGGTCAACCCACATCAATGCAAGATAAAAACTATTCAAATAAATTAATAAGTAATTATGTAAAAGGTGAAAAATGTGTAGGTTAATGAACTTTCAATAAATAGGGAAGATGCAGCTATCATATTTACCATTATTTTGTAATCAAAATGTAAAAAAAAGATTAAATAATAGCTATTGAAACGTTTTTACTTTAGTTTATACTAATTTCAAATAATAATTAGTATTTGAATGTGAAACGGAACGTCACATGAGTGACGTCACAGAAACTGTAGATCCGTTTAGCCGCGAAAATTTAAATTGTCAGTTTGTAACAGCAATTTTTGACTATAAATCATAGTATTTTCATTTTTTAATACACTTGTGGTCTATTCTACATGCAATTCTTTCAAATTAAAGCAAAAACAAAAATATTGCATCTTGCCTATTGAATACTTAACCTTGGGTGTTTGAATAACTAGTTCACAAGCCTTACCACAAATTTTTAGTGGTGCCTCCAATTCCAGTAGTATTGGCTGTTGCAGGAAAATTTCCCGGGACTTGGTGCATAGCCCACGCACCTCCGACTCGGACATCTGAACTGTCTTCCCAGGCCTGCATCCTCGAACTGTGCCAACATTACACAACCAGTGTTAAATGGATTACAAAGAAGCCTGCCTCATCGGCTGGCATTTAATTGGCTACATAAGTAATTTGTTAGTCTGATAATTAATGCCTTGATGCACTTGAAATGATTCACTGTGAACTTGGATAAATATAATGATCAACCTATTTTGATACAATAGTGTATGAAGAATGACTAATGGTCAATAAGATGAAGCAATGAATGATATGGGAGATAACAGTCAAGATATCAATGATAGAACTAACAATATTGAAGAGTACTTTACAATACAGGTTGAAACACATTATACTGTAGCCAAAAGACAATTTTACAACAATAGGCATTTACAGGCAAGACCTTCGACTATTCATACACAAATACTTAATATTCATAGTTACAATGCATGCTATTATCAGCGCTCTAGATACAGAATGCTGAACATATCTGAAAAATATTTAACGGACATACACATGGGTTTCATCAAAGCATTACACATGACCACTGTTGTAAGCACATGCCAGAGTAATTTAAATTACAAAAAAAAAATGTATGGCCTTTGCATATAATTATTTATCTACATTATTAGTTCAAGTTGGTACAATGTATATTGTACCAAAATTTAAGAAGGATATGAAACATGTTGTCGGGAACAAGACAACATTCAGAAGTGCCTGTGGCAGTGCACAGTTACAACCCACGTGAAACATACTGTTATTATAAGGTTCATAGAATGGGTTATTTTTAGCTTGATTGGAATCTAGATCAAATTGCAAAGGAAAGAACTGAAACATAAAATGTCTTTGTATGGGGACAAACCAATTGTCAGGTCATACAAACACCAGAATAAAATCAATCAAACGTATCTAGCGCAATACTGTGACCAAGAACTATGCAGATAACCATACATTCTGATGAAAAGATGTCTTTGAATTTCCCTTTCCGCCTTGCTGTTTCCTGTTGCACTCTGAATACTGTTGTAACCCATCAAAAAGCAGCATAATAAAGTGAAATAAACATGTTTAAATCAAGTAAAGTAAGATACAATGCGAACAAAGCATAACAATAAGCCCTAGGAAGTGTTCCATATAATTTGACATCAGCAGTAATCAAAAGTACCAGTGATGGAGGGTTATCGGTATGTTATTCTATAAGATCATCCTTTCGCGACAGTGAAAAAAGTCGTCAGCATCTCTGGTAAACGATCATCAGAAGTAGAATCAGATAAGAATTGAGGATAATCGATTTATTTATGAGTTTGACGTTTCTATACCTACATACTTGTGATAATTACGCAACAAACAGCACAAGAACATTGATATTTTTATTTTGAATTTTAATGTTTTAGTCTTACTAGTAGAATGTACACTATTACAAACAATAAATTGAATATTTACCTTCTAAAAGCCTGTGAATTAGACTGTCAACATTGAGTTCGTCAGCCATATTTACTACACGAATAATTTACGTCAAATCTTTCGACAACCACCGCCGCGAGCAAACTTGTGGTTTTTTTTTTTTTTTTTTTTTTTTTTTTTTATATATGGCTTTTATGACATTAGCCAGCGTCATGTCGATATGGCATAAATATAAAAAGATTGATCAAATATAAATAGCAGATATATAGTGGTGGTTTTCACTCATCAAACTAAAATGGACAAAGGAACAGCACTAAAAGCCCAGTCGGCTAGATCATATTTCTAATGTTAATGAATATGGGTAAAGAGAAATACGATATTATTACTGTGGAATAAGAAACACATAAAAAATAAAATAAAATATTAATGTATTTTTTATTTGGTTATAACAAAGCTGTTTGGAATTTTGATTAAAAAAAAATAGTCTATGGCACTTCTGGTGTTGCCATGTGTAAAAACCATAAACAAATGTCCTATCTTTTAAAAATCTCTAGGAACACGAGCAAAATGTCGCTGTACTTGGCTGTCAAGCTATTTTCTCATCGTAATGTGCCGTTCTGGCGCATAGTATGTATGAAACATTACGATTTGGCGTGTGCGTTCTATTTTATTTTAGATGAGATTTGACGACCGCTTAAAATATCTTCATGGCTTTTTATTCGACTTTTCTGTGTACCGTTGTTTTCGGTATTTCGTAAACATTGGCAAAACAACGCGATAATTCAATGAAGTGTGCGGAAAATAGTCGTTGTCGCGAGTGAGGAAGGTATTTAGTGTACAACGGAAGCAGACGGTGGTCGTTTAGTCGGTTTCCGATGGAGGAGAAGATGGAGAGTGAACAGAGTTATAGTGGCGAGAGCAGCAGTTCTTCAGAAAGTTGCAGTGGGAGCGGTAGTGGTAGCTCGGAGCCAGATGAAGAGCTCACGGAGCCAGTGCGCCTGCTGGGCCAGAGCCTCGAGCTTCCACAAGAGCTCTGTGAGAACTATGGGCTCTTCAAAGAGTTCTTCTCCTATAAGACTTGGGAGGCCTTAGAAGATACACATAAGGAGCAGCTCAAAAAATATTTGCCTAAATTTGTACAAAATGAAGGAGAAGAACAGGAAAAAACCATAAAGATGCTGTTTGATCATGAACCATTTCATTTTACTTCACCTCTAGAAGTGTTTTACAGTAATTTGAGACAGGGTAATTACCGGCCGGACATTGCTAAGATGAGAAAGTTTCTGCAGAAAGCAAGGGCTAAACAACAGAAGCACAAGGTAAACAATTTGTATAGTAAAATAACAACACAAGTTTGGCAAACAGCCTAAATTACCCGTGTTGAGACTTCAGTTGATATTAAAATTACCCAAAATACTATCTATGTTTTGCAAATAACACATATAATGATAGTGTGCACTTATATCACTATTTTGGTGCTTCTGTTTTTTTATTTTATACCACGACAGTGGCAAACAAGCATACTGGTGGCCTGCCTGATGGTAAGCAGCTACCATAGCCTATGGACGCCTGAAACTCCAGAGGTGTCACATGCGCGTTGCCGACCCTATACAAAAAGGAGGATTAACTGTGTTGACGGCTAAAGGACCAAGAGGGTAGGGACCCTCAACGAGGGCGTTGTCAACACACTGGGTCCTATTTGGCTGTTTTCTGTAAGGTGGAGGTACTTCCCCAGTTGGGCTCTGCTCCAGATTTGAGCAAGATGACATTCGCTGTGCTGTGCCATACCACACAAAGCGAGATGACATTTGCAGTACCCATACGTCTCTTTTGGACGTAGTTTAAAGACATACCTGGGTCCATTTAAGCGCATACCCATAACATGTTCTTGTTTTAATTTCCAGATAAAATCCTACTATGCCAAACTAATGCCAGAAGTGTTGATATCTCGCGAGCGGTTGCTGGCAGCAGCGAAGGCTGCTCCACCTGGCCCCACCCCCCGCTTACCTCTTTTGCCGCAAAAAAATTCTTCCAAAAATACCTACAAACCTCTGTACTTACGAGCTAGGCAGAGGTATTTTGAGGAATTGACAGCTATTCGGAGTGAAGTGGGTGGCGATGAATCTGAAGATGACAACTATCCCGAAGGACCTCCAGAGCCATCACATAAAAAGCGGAAACATATGCAAGCTAGCCAGGTATTTACCTTAACACTTTTATGACCAGGAACCCAACTGCCGGGTTCTCTCTTCGTAGCTCTTACGCGCTACATACGACAAATACGTGGCTACGAGCGTAGCGCTTAGCACTAGGTGGTACGGAAAGTGTTAATAGGGAATGTGAAGTAGGCAGAGCGCCGGGATGGGGGTTTGGTGAAGAAACTCGGACTCTTGGTTTCCACGTGTTTAATGTTGTAGGACGTACGTACAATCTCTCTCCCCCTGTCTAAGTTTCTTACGCTATATATATAATTCCAATACGTGTTTAGGAGAGGAAATCCCTTATCAAGTGGAGGCGCAAGATCTAATCGATGTGCTGATCACTCAATATGCACAGACGTGCCCATATGAGTGTCTGCCTATCACACCTCCCCTGAAAAGGTAGGGGTTTCCTCCCCCTGAAAGAGAACACTATTTGTAAAATAACTTAACTCTATTCTTATGTACTAAGTAATCTTTACCATCTTTACTTAATTTTAAATTTGATCCTTGGATATCTTTTATCTTATACGGCCCTAAATACAAATCATTCAATTTACTGTAACATTCATTCTTAAGCAATACTAATTCTCCTATCTTAAAATCGACAACATTAGATTTACAGTCATATTTTAATTTCCTTATATTTTTGCACTGTATCAAATTGTCCCTGGCATCCAAATGTGCTCTTTGCAGTCTATATTTTAGTTCTAACGGATAATTATTATATACATACAGTGGTTCCACTCTGCTGACAAGATTGTTTGGTACGTTACAAGGTTTCCCGAACACTAATTCGTAGGGTGAATATTTTGTACTTGTATTTACCGAAGTATTGTAAGCAAAGCACCAGTACTGTACCCATGAGCTCCAATTTGATGACAAATTCTTGGTTTGTATTCTTAGATAACTGCCTAAATGTTTATGCCAATTCTCTAATGAACCTATACTTTCATGATGATATGGTGTCGAATTTACTTTCTCAACTTTCAACAATTTACAAACCTCATTCAAAGTGGAATTTATGAATTCAGTCCCACAATCTGTTGCTATAGTTTGGGGAATCCCAAACCTCAAAACAAAATTCTCAACAAATGCCCTAGCTACAGTCTGAGCCTCCTTATTTTCTAATGGATATGCCTCTACATATTTCGACAGTTCACATTGCAAAGTCAAAATATACTTATGCCCTGCGTCATCGACATCCAGTGGTCCGACTATGTCCAAATATACTTTCTCAAAAGATGTTGTAGCTGTGGTGGTTATTACCATATGATCTCGCGTATTCCTGTTACTAAACTTTTGTTTTTGACAGTCCTTACACCGTTTCACATAGTCGTCTATATCTTTACGCATGTTCTGCCAATAGTACTTTTTTTTTATACTGTTAACTATCCTCGTACCACCAGCGTACCCACTAGTCGGTAACATATGGTAGTCATTGAGAATGACTCGAATCATCTCCCGATCGGTTACTCTTTTTTTTTTTTTTTTTTTTATACCATGACGGTGGCAAACAAGCATACGGCCCGCCTGATGGTAAGCAGCTATCGTAACCTATGGACGCCTGTAACTCCAAAGGAGTCACATGCGCGTTGCCGACCCTTTACAAAAAGGAGGATTCACTGTGTTGACGACTAAAGGAACAAGAAGTACTCTACTCTAGTCTTCCCTTGTATTATACATAACCTTGGTAACTCTCCTTGTCCCGCGCGGAAGACTTCTGTTAATACTTTTACATATTTTTTATTAAGGTCATTTTTTATTAGCACTAACTCTACTAAATTCAAATTTTTGCACAGTGCAACCAAGTCCTGTAACGATACGTCTATGCGTGCCTTCGTTAATAGAGAACCCTGGTTTATGCAAAGTGTAGATTTCCTATAAACAACATTATCTGAAGTAGAACTGGTATCGGTTCTCTTCGATGCCTTACTCAATTGTGACACCTGCCTAAATTCCTTACTGGAGCATATCTTTAATTCCGTATCTCCTTCCGCCCCTTTTATGATATCTACCACCCTAGGCTGACACAGCTCTAACGACGTACAACCTGAGTCCCGTATTCCGTCCGACACGTTCGCTCCTCGAGTCATTGAACGCGTCACTACCCCAACGAACGCCGAATTCAAAGATTTCAACTCATCCGATGTTATGATGATCCTCGATAAGGCATCTGCTGTAACATTTTCTGAGCCCTTAATGTATTCAATCTCAAAATCATACTCCTCCAAAGTTAACCTAAACTTCGTCAACCTACTACTTGGGTCCGTCATGCTAAATAAATGTACCAAAGGTTTATGGTCTGTTAAAATTTTAAACCTCCTACCGTACAAATAAGGACGAAAATGCCTAATTGACCATACAATGCTCAATAGCTCCTTATGGATAGTAGGATAATTAATTTCTGACTTGTTCAACTGCCTACTTGCGAAAGCTACCGGCTTGTTATTCCCATTCGACAATATCGCCCCTATTGCTACCCCCGACGCATCCGTTTGAAGACGAAACACATTCTCATCTGACATATCTGGATAATCCAAAACGGGGGGAGATGCCAACAAAGTCTTTAATTTCTGAAACGCCTTATCACACTCTACTGACCACTCAAATTCAGCATCTTTTTTACACAACCGGTTTAAAGGATACGCAACCTCTCCGAAATTTCTAATGAACCTTCTATAAAAATTAGCAAAAGCTACAAACCGCCGCACCTCATCCGCATTTTTAGGCACCGGGAACTTTTTTACCACCTCAATTTTACTACTATCCGGCAGGACCCCGCTAGGTGTTATTACATGCCCTAAATAATTTAACTCCTTTTTGAGGAAAACACACTTACACGGATTTAGCTTTAAATTTACTTCCCTAAACCTCTCAAAAACCCTAACTAAGTTAGCGTTATGCTCACGCAGACTTTTCCCGAAAACAATTACGTCATCTAAATACAAAAAACACGCGTCGTAAGTTAATCCTGACAACGCTACAGCCATAAGCCTGGAAAATGCACTAGGACTACTTCGCAACCCCATGGGAAGTCTTTTAAGCATATATTGTTTATCTGTTGTAAAAGCCGTGAACTTTCTGCAATCTGGCGACAAACTCATTTGATAATACCCCGAGCTTAAATCCAAGTGTGAAAAATAAACACAACCCGACAACGAATCCAAAATCTCCTGCATGTTCGGTAAAGGAAACTTCTCATCGACTATTTTCTTATTTAACAATCTATAATCAATGACAATCCGCCACTTCTTTTCACCACTACTGTCTAACTTCTTCGGTAACAGCAATAGAGGGGAAGACCATTCACTTGTACACTCCTCGATAATATCCTCATCCAATAACTTCGCAACTTGTTTTTCCACCTCCTTTTTCTGTGCAAATGGAATCCTATATGGCTTAACATACACAGGAGAAGCATCATTCTTCAATTTAATTTCATAATCCAACAAATTGGAAACTGACAATTTATCCCCCGGCATGTGAAAAATATCTGCATACTTTGCACAAACTCTTTCCAATGTTCCGCTACTGTCGTCATCGAGGTAAGACCGAAGTTTTAATAACCCAAAAAGTTCTTTAACCCTGCTCACTGTCTTTGATTCCTGTGAGTCAAAAGAACACACAAAATAATCCATCAACCTACCGACCTTTGGACAATAACTACTCAACTCTACCTCACTATCCCGTGTATTCAAAAACCGAACTGGAATTCTCCCATTCTCGACCGACACCACTGAGCCGGCTACAAAAACACCAGGAGTAATTTCCTGCGAAGGAATAACACATTCCCCTTGCATATCCGTCGAAACCCACTTAACCATCTCACACCTGCTAGGAATAACTATCAGGTTTAAGATACTTTTATTCTCAAAAAGAAGATATACAAACTTCACTTATATGAGAATTACATTAAATTAACTTATTAATCTACATACATAAGAATTTAAGTTACAAATTGCATGCACACATACTGAATGTTTACGTATAGCAGAAACATACTAAATTAAGAAAACTTTGAGTATATGACACTTTAGCTTTTTCTTGAAAATGTTTATTGTCAATGAGTTACGAATTTCAGTTGGTAAGCTATTGTAAAGTTTGGGTCCCTCCCGAGTAAAATTTTGGTGGCCGAATTGGTTAGTTCGGGCATTAGATAAGGTTAAATTGTTCGAGCGACGGGTTTCCCGCAAGCCTATTTCTCTGTTAGTAAAAAATGTAAGTTGAGAATGTACTTGTTTGTTTCTTATTTTGTGTATCAGGACACAGGTTTTGTAAATATAATTTTGTTTTATCGTAAGGATTTTAGTATCGTTATATATTTTTATGGTAGGTGTGAGATAATCATAATTGAATAATATTTTTATTAGCTTGTTTTGAGTTCTTTGTATTTTATCTATATTAGTTTTTGCTGCACTTCCCCATACCTCTATGAGATACTCTAGGTGTGGTTGAACTAAGGCATTATACACTTGTTGACGGATATGCTGTGGGACACAACCAGCCATTCCTCGCAGGGCTCTTGTTATCGAGATCATTTTACTTTTAATTTTTTGAATGTGTGGCCGCCATGTCAGGCCGCCATCGAGTATAAGTCCTAAGTATTTTTCTTCTTTACTTTCTTTTATAACCTGCCCGTTAATAGACAAATGACGAGAACATCTTCCAATATTTTTGTTTTTAGCTGCAAAAACTACATATGATGTTTTGGCAGTATTTATGGTGAGCAAGTTACTCTCGAACCATTTGCTCAATATATTTAAGTCCAATTGTGCTTGTTTAAAGATATCTGCCATTGAGTTGCCATAGTAAAATAAGCTGGTGTCATCAGCATATAATGTTATGTCACCAGTCAACCCCGCAGTTGTTAAATCATTAATATAGATAGTAAATAACAAAGGCCCCAAGATGGATCCTTGGGGCACTCCGTAATTTAAACTATTGAGCGTACCGTTCCTAGCCCTAACCCACACGACAATTTAATACCCGACATATGCTGCATGCTCAAAATACGTTCCTCATAATTAATATTACACTTATGCCTTATTAAAAAATCCTCACCTAAAATACCGTCGTTCTTACACTTAAGTCCTACAAACACATGAAACCTATGACAAAATCTATAACCCCTTACTAACAACTCTAACTCCACATATCCCAAGGAAACCAAATTCCCACATACACCTGTTATTCTTAACCTATTCGGAATTATATGTAAGCCAAAACCCTCAATACTACTATATTTTATTATCGACACATTAGCCCCGGTATCCACCAGTAACGATAATTCCTTATCTAAACAATTTACAATTACATGATTATTCGCCCCATAAGACAATATTTCCACACATCCACCGTTAGTCTCGAAAAAACTCTGTTTCGTTATGAAGATTATCTGAGTCACTCGCTACATCTGTTGATTGAACAACATTGACATTCCGTGCGTTCGACTCAGCAAAATTGCCCGCTCCGCGCTGACTCGGGAAATTTATCCGACCCCGACCTTGCCCAGCCGTATTGCGACTATAGCTGAGGTGTGCGGAATTATGTTTATTGTTGCTATTATTGACATACGCCGGTCGGTGACCGTAACGGGCCCTATAATTATTACCCGAATAACCCCTATTTTGATTGTAAACCGCCTGGAGAAGTGTAAACAATTTGCCGCCGGTTTTTGGATCACCTCTGATTCATCCACCGCTACCGTTATCGCTTCCCTAATCGACTCAATAGCCCGGGACGCTATAATTATCCCTATCCTGTCACTGTTTAAGCCTTCCGCAAAACGCCTAATTGCAGTTTTTTCATTTATCGGCCTAAGAATATCGTGCGCTACCGAATTCCCATCTGCCTGAGCTATAGTTAAATTAGTAAATAACTGCTCTATTTCACTCCCGAAAACTTCTATACTCCTATTTCCCTGCGTACACCTTTGTAGCTGCGACAGGATGGCAGTATATGATTTTTTAGGTAACAAGTACTTCCTAATATCGCCAACCAAATCCGGCACGGTCGAGTACTCATTTTTAATCTTTAATTTCGCTTTACTCGACAACCGCGTTTTTACAACAAAATTTATTAAAACGGGATGATCTTTTTCCTTCAATGTACTACTATAAAATTGCAATCCATCGATTAATTGGTTAATTTGACCTTCCTCCACATCTACCACAGGCAATAGCGAAAGAGCCGTCTTTAAATCAATATCCGCCATTTTTGATATTACTTCCGAGGTGACTAGCCTCTGAACTTCCAGAAATAAACACTCAAAATCTTCTGCAGTCTTCAAAGCAATATCGAGATCCACAGCTGCAACATCTTTTTTACATATCTCCTCAATTAATAGATCAAACTTAGTTTTAATATTCCGCGCTAACAATAACTTGTTGTTACCCTGCACAGTCCGACGTGCAACCTTACTTAATTTAACGATACTGTCTCTTACAACCCGTAACTCATCTAATAAACTGACAAGGCTAGCCATAAAATATACACAATAATAAAAATAACACAGTCATAACACTAATAAAAATAATAACTAAAAACACGCCCACACAGCCAATCAAACATCTTCATCCCTAATGGCTCGTCGTGCCGCTTGTTGCTCCCAGCTGCTGTACAGATGGGCCCTCAGTCGCTCGCACACCCGGGATAAAGCGTATGCAGTCATATACACCACAACGGCAATCATTAGCACCTCCGTCAACTCCCAGCTCGCCGACGACGCCAGAGATGCGGTGTTATTATTAGGCGCGGTCACGATGACATTGTCCTTGGACTGCTGACCTCCCATTTCCAAACAACAGATTAACCAGCTTGCTTCAGTAGTCAATCAGATTTCAAAATTTAACTTACTGATGTCCACGGACCCTTGACACTGCTATCCTCCACCCACGATCGTCTTCCTCAGCTTGCCTCGTTAGGTCCGAACTTCATTCCGCCTTTGTCGTCCTGTCACGGTCGCCATGAAGTAGGCAGAGCGCCGGGATGGGGGTTTGGTGAAGAAACTCGGACTCTTGGTTTCCACGTGTTTAATGTTGTAGGACGTACGTACAATCTCTCTCCCCCTGTCTAAGTTTCTTACGCTATATATATAATTCCAATACGTGTTTAGGAGAGGAAATCCCTTATCAAGTGGAGGCGCAAGATCTAATCGATGTGCTGATCACTCAATATGCACAGACGTGCCCATATGAGTGTCTGCCTATCACAAATGTTACTCAAAACACTACGAGGGGGCGGCACTAGCACAAACAGAGTGCCTACCGCAAAACACGAAAATCGAAATTTCATTACATGGCTCTCTATCATTCTTGCACATTCAAGCAATAGAGAGGCAGATGTCGAAATTTCGATTTTCACGTTTTACAATAGGCCCTCTGTAAACAAACCTCATAGTGCACAAATGACATAATTTATTAGTTACAAATTATCTACGAAACTTTGTCAACTATGTGGCTTAGTATGTATAAGTACTCTAGGGCAATATGTGCTAGTGCTGCACTCTGGCGGCAGAACATTGTAGTAATATCCCCTATTGCAGACATTCTCAAAGTGTGCTCCGTGGAGCCCTAGGGCTCCGCAAAGCTTCTGTGCCTCCGCGAGAATAGTTTTTGTACCTATACCTACTGATTTATTATTTCTAAGATAAATATGTAGGAATTACAAATGTTGATTATGTAAACATGAAGTTTTTATCCGGAGATAGAAATGTTAGTCAGTTCCTAATATTGTTTCTGGGTAACTGATATTCAATAAATTAATGATGTTTATTTTATCTATTACTAAGTAAGGACTTCGGGACCTTTCAATATCGTCCGGAATTTAAAAATGTTATTTCTGCTTCCTTGTTCTTTCGTTTATTCAGACATCCGTAAATACATCTTTTATACGGATTACATCGAGATAGGTTTCGAAGCCATTGTGTATTTTAAATTTTGCGCGAGCGCAACGTGACACCGAGCCGAGCGGCAGCCCATTGCCATACGCCTGCCCGGGAGGCGCGCTGGCCAAATGTACCTAAACTGCGTCACTACGCAAAAATATAGTGAAACCCCCCTGGTAATAAGAAACATAATAATAAATTATCACAATTTAAGTTAGCCGAGGAAAATTATTACATTTTCCTTTACATTCAAAATCATATTACTTGTGAAAAAAAATGTAAACAAAAAAGTGAATCACGTCATCTTCCAATTCTCGTTGCCAATCAATTACAAAAACAAAATTTGTACAGTCAAGTCTGAAAATTCGACACATTTAATGTGACAAAAATATGTAAGCACAGCTCTATTACCAGTCTTGGATACATGTTTTTGTCATATTAAATGTATGCATATTTTCAGTGATTTTGTTCTTTATAGATATTAAATTACCAAAGTTAAAGGAAGTTTACTACTTTCCAATGAACTTAGATTGACCAAAAACAAAAGTCTTTTGTGGCTTTCCTCTGACTTCCTTAAGCCGTTCTTGATTTATAAATGGTGTAACCGACACAACTTTGTTTTATATATATATATATAGATATTGCAAGGTAATACATAAGAAAATGTATGTAATGTATTTCTCAAAAGCTTGTAAAACATAACTTTCTTATAAAATATTAAATTTAAACTTTCGTGAGACATACTATCAGTCTATCACTATAAAATATAACGGCTACACTCACGTCACTTTAGTCACTTCGCGCGACATGTTTCGGAGAGCTTAGGTCTCCATCTTCAAGCACTAAGAGTGCTATTTCGAACCGGCCCGTTGCGCGCTGTTGCACGACGCGTTGCCGTTTCTTATAAAAGATGTGAAAAAGTGACTTCCGCTAATATTACAAGTGTGCTTATACAACAACAAAAATATTACAAGTGTCCGCTAATAGTGCAAGCTTTTGAGAAATAGGCCTCTTATCTAAAATATGTGTGTACTGAAGATTGGTTTATTTAGTTCTTCATTTGTTATCAGCATCAAGACAGCAATGTTTCCGGTACTCTTGGAGGCTCCGAATCTTCACATCCAACTTCCCTAGATTGTTTGAAGAATGTTCTTGCAGCTCATAGAGCTCGACGACAATATAGAGAGGTAAGGTTCTTTAATTTGCCTCCATAGAAATATTAATAAAGAAGTGGATTGCCGAGCATGTAGTAGTAGTAGTATAAAACATTTTATTGCATAAAACAAGTACATGACCAACAAAAATATAGTGAGTGTGTACAAAGGCGAACTTATCTCTTTAAGGGAACTCTTCCAGCTAACCTAGACAAAGATTTAATATGTTTTTGATTTTTTTGCATGTCTTTTAAGTAGTTAACCTTTTAACCTCTTTATATCCAAATTTAATTCACAGTTTGGTACTGTGACCTAATTTAAAAAGGTGTCGTTTACGATGGTTATTTGTCTTACATATTAGAATGTGGTGGCTAAAAGATTAAATATAACACCATGTTTTGTAATGTTTCAGAATCATCCGGAACTAAATACATCAGGTTTAACTTTAGAAGATATAAAGCAGAGAGTAGCACTTGTAAATGGTACAAAAAAGCTTATGTTTGGAGGTCAAAAGTCAGAAGCAGCACAGAAAGTAAAGAGAGGACCTAAGAAGGAACCAAGTCAGAGACAAGTGAAGTCTGATGCCAAAGCTACTAAGAGAAAGGAGGAGGATGTTGAACATAAGCCTTTGTTACCAAATATTAAAATTAAATGCGAGCAAGAGGAATCTGACTCTGAGAGTTCCTTTGCAGAGCCGAAGGGTGCCAAACATTCTAAAAAGTTATGTGATAATGTTGAAATTAAGCAAGAAGTGGTAGACCCTAAGTACTCTGACACAACAAAGTAAGTTCTATAAAAACAATATTTTCTGACTTAGTTTTAAATGCTAATCATCGTTAAAAACGTATCAGGTTGCATTGTGAGTAGTTATTATTATTATAATGTTTTTAGCCTATTTTAGTGACCCACTGCATGGCAAAGGCGGGAAGCCTTCTAGTTCTCGATTCGATCCAAAAACTAAATTGTTCTAATAAAATTACACATTTTTTTCAGCATAAATTACAATGATCAAAAACTGGAGAGTGTAATCAAACAAGAGCCTTTAGACCCTACACTTGCAATACAAAATGCTGGTAGAATTATTCAGCCGGTGCCTATCAAATTGGAAGACCTTGATGGAATTGGTAAGATTTATATTGGTAGTTTTAATTAGTTATTTAGAAGAAAAGAAATTGCCGAAGATGTGGTTGTGGATCTTTGTAGCATGCAAAACATGTTCATTGCTATTAATTCTTCTTCCCTTCTTTTCATCCTGTTACTCCCAATTAGGATCTGGGGATTCTTCCACCCAACACACTCACTCAGTTAAATCCCATCCCCACCAAGTCCCATTTTAGTTATAGTAATGTGTGGAAATAATGAATGTAGTGTATAAATAATTCAAGTGATTTAAACCCTGTCTTTAGTGTGTGCAATGTGCATGTATTTCTTGTATCAATCATTGCTTACTAACATTCCTGTAGATGTAGAACTAAAACTAGATTAATTTCTATCTGTCGCAGCATCTATAAACCATATATCTATAACAGACATGATGGCGTTGCCCGTCGAGTTGGCGGACGATGACCTGCCGGAGGCATCAAACGAGACCGAAGAGCCTGTGGACACTGATGAGGCGTTGACAGAGACAACTCATGCGAACTTCTTGTCTTTGGTCCGGGCACTGTTTCCCGCGCGGGCGGCGCACAGAGCCAGCAAGCAGCAACTTCATGCGCGTTGTTCGGCAGTCATGAGGTCGCCTATAGCGCCGCTCAATACTTGGTATAGCTGTAAGTCCTGACTATTTAATTTGACCACCATTTTTCATAAAATGTGAAAGTGTTATTCATCTTTAGCGGACATTTCAAACCTTTTTAAGACCAGTTTAAAATAAACGCTGACGCGAAACGTTTCTAAAATGTAAGAGGATGCATTTTTTGGACGCCAAATGTAAAGAAAAAGAATTGCTAAGCGGAGATTGGAGTGCTTAGTGTCTTCAATAGTTAATAAATTTAGTAAAGACTGTATTGAGAAGTATAAGGACAACTGCAACAAGCCGTCATTCTTGTTTTATTTGCTTTAAACACATACATTATTTATTATGTTGTAGATGATATGATTTTAAATCAATTACTAGAATTATTTTTTCGGATCACTTTTGATTTCATAAACTGAGAGGCCATACACAGGAGCAACGACAAATACTCTTGTACAAATACATACGAGAAAACCGTAAGTCCATGAGAAAGATCACTAAAATCGTGAGGGTGTGCGTTTCTGCGATTTAAATGGCATTAAAAAGTTTGGGTAAGACTTCTCTTTTAATGACAAGTCGAAAAATCGTCGAAAAACTGGCGCAAATAATCGCAGTATAAACTCAACAGTGCTTCAATAAGATATGTGGAAAAAAGTAGAGAACTTCTGTAGGAATGGTTTAAAGGGCCAAGAATCGCAACGACTGGGTACCACTCCAAACCAACGGAAGCCAAATCAACTCCAAAATAGGCTGCAAATGTTAAACACCGTCTTCGAAATTTATATGACACAATTTTACTTAAAAATGAACAGTGCATAATTCTAAGCGACGAAAACCACTTCAAACTGGATTTTTTTGTTCTACCGGGCCCGTAGTACTCTACTATTCGCAAAGGAGAACACCTGAATGAGAACAAAACGTCAATTGTGCCGAAAATTTTGGATCTAAGACAATGTGTGGTAGGTAATATGCGAATGCAGTATGAAATCTACGGCGTTCATCACTACTTCCACGATAACTACCAATCTTTACATAAAGAAGTGTGGACAAAATGAATTGTGTCACTGATTAGATGGCACAGGGGCTCTACTTTATTTTGGCCCGATTTGGCTAGTTGCCACTGTGCCCCCTGCGTCAGAGAGTGGATGGAAACCCACGACGTGCGTCATGCTGCTAAGAATATGAATCCGCCAAATTACCCTTAGGTACGTCCCATCGAGGACGTGATGGGCAATCATGAAGAGAAAACTTCGGCAAAGCTTCTCGGAAGCGGATTCCGTAAAAAAAAGAAAAAAAAACTTGGCTCAAGCGTCGAAACTGGTCACAGTAAACGTTTTCCGAATCTGATGAGAAACGTCCGAAGCAAACGACGAAAACTCGCCCGAAAACAAAGGTAGAAGGTGTCTTAGTCAACACTAAAACGTTTAAATAGGTCTTCCAACCATATGCCCAGAACATACTCGTACTTATGCAGAATAATAAACTTTTAAAAAGTAATTACACATTTCACTCGTCCTTATACTTCTCAATACACTCTTTACTACAGTTGTCAAGTCGGTAACAGTGTCTGTTAGACACGGATGAGGCGTTGACAGAGACAACTCATGCGAACTTCTGGTCTTTGGTCCGTGCACCGCGCGGGCGGCGCACAGGGCGATCAAGCAGCATATGCTAATGACGTTCAGCGTATTTAATTGTACGTTCAAACCTTAAACTTATTACTGTTTACTACACTCAAACCTCGAAGTTCATATATTTGGCGCCTAAGAATGCTTGTCCATTACATTCTGTGGTTCGTATTGTTTAATTTAAAATTATATTCCATTTTAGTAATTATAAAGTGTGATGTGATCTTCAGATAATTGGTAACCCAGCAATTTGGTGCCGTGACCAGGATATAGTTTATGTGATTAGGTGTCGGTACCTATTCTATTACTTTTTGAAATAAAAAGTTAAAGCTTATAATTTATTATTAAGTCACTAGTCTTGATAGTATTTTCAAAGGTTTCAAAATTGATACTTCGGTAGAAAAGTTACTTTATAAACAAAGACTTGCTCTTCCACAGTATCAGGCGACTGGTGCTCTGAATTGGATTCAGCGCTGGATTTTCTTGCTGGCGAAAGAGGCCCGCACCCTGATGACTTCGTGCCATACTTGCAATATATTCCGGAGACGCAGGTTAGTTCAGAATTTTATCTTTAAATACAAAGTATGAACTCATTAAAAATTTTAATTTGACATCATGAAGTTTTTAAAAAACGATTACTAGTTACTGTTCTGAATAATATGTCTCTTTCAAATATTTAATGAAATATAAACAAACAAAATCTTCAGTTCTCCTTCAGTCAATAAAGTACAAGATCAATACATATAAATAAGCTTTTAATTGCACTTGCAGTTGTACAACCGCAGTGTGGTAAAGGTATTACATAGTATATTACAAATATCTCAACACATACTCTAACGCTTTGTCAGTAGAAGCGTGCTCAGATATTTATGAGAACCTTCGCCGCTCGATATATTTGATGATGACTTTACAGTCACACATGTAGCATTGCTTCCACAGTACATGTAGCATGCGATAACTGGACATGTGTTTTCAGATGTACCAGTGGATCGGTGCGGGTCGCGATTGTGATGCGATTTTGGGCCGATTATGCGAGCGCTGGTTCCGCGCCGCGTCGCCAGCCCCGTCTGCTAACGAGCCTCCACCTCCTAGGTTCGTTTTCAACCGACTTCAAGCTTTCGAAGGAGGAGGTTATCAATTCGTCGGGATCTTTGTTTTCAACCGACTTCAAGATTTCGAAGGAGGAGGTTATCAATTCGTCGGGATCTTTGTTTTTGCTATTTTATTTTTATTTTTATGTATGTTCACCGATTATTCGGAGACGGCTGGGCCGATTTGCAAAATTCTTTTTTTGTTTGAAAGAGTATACTTCACAGTTGGTCCCATTGTAACCAGGTTAGGATCTGATGATGGGATCCTGGAGAAATCGAGGGAACTCTTCAACTATTATAGGCACACCTATAGTGATTTGAGTATTTGTTACAGTAGCTCGAACATTTGCTTTTGGAAAGGTGGATGCAAAGTCGAGTCGGTCCTTTTTTATTTTAAACTAGCTTTTGCCCGCGGCTTCGCTCGCGTTAAATTCGGGGTAACACGGTTCCCCTTTCCTGATTGCCCCCCGTAATGCTCCATACAAATTTCAACCCCCCATTTTAGGGAAGTGGGGGGGTTAGAAAGAGACAAAAAGTAGCCTATGTCACTCTCCATCCCTTCAACTATCTCCACTTAAAAAATCACGTCAATTCGTCGCCCCGTTTTGCCGTGAAAGACGGACAAACAAACACACACATACACTTTCCCATTTATAGTATTAGTATGGATTATTTTAAATATACATTACTTGGTTTAACAGCCAGCAATAAGCAAGCCAGCCAATGAAGCCAGCAACAAGGTGGCGTGTAAAATATTTCTAGTGAAGCCGGGGCTGATCTGTATTTCCTTTTCTGTATAAGGAAAATTACCTAAATGCACCTACTCAACTGGCAAGTCTGAAGGAATCGAGTTCTTTAGACGCGCCGTCACTTACAGACGGTTAGTTTGACCACATTTAAAAACAACAACAGCCCTGCTAGCATGACTTACGTCATCGCGCGACTTTCCATACTTCAGGAGCGACTCGAAGTATGCAGCCGCGCGTGACAACGCATGTTATGCTTAAGCTGTCAGGAATGATAGTGTGTTACTACTTGTAATCCATACACAGGGCACGGACTGTCAAAGTGTTAAAATTGTGACATCTATTTATTCGGCTACAGATATCCTACGTCGTGGGTAGTGCGTCCACTGACTAGCGCGGAAGTGGCGGATTTTCGTGCACAAGAGAGAAAGCGATACGCGGCTTCGGCAAAACCTTTTACATATATTCAACATGGGTAAGTCATTATATCACTTGACCATTATTTAGTATCCATTTGCAATTTCTAGATAAGGAATGAATGAGAATGAGATCTTATTACAAAGCGGCAAGGTGAAACTGCGTACACATATTTTTGAAGTTGACCGTATTATCGCTGAACGAATTCCGGGGAAACAGTTAATCGGAACGAGCGGAGCGTAAGCGAATTGAAGTTCTAACAAACAACTTCGGCTAGTGGGATGTCTCGGCATTTCTATGGTTTCTTTGATTTTGAGGGTTTTTTCCGCGATAACTTTAGTAACGTTTTTCTGACATGCGATAACTTTAGTAACGTTTTTTCTTGTTCATGTACGCCGACGACGTGATGGCAGTAGTAAGTACGCCAACGAAAAACCAACTCGAACCGGCCTTAAACAGCGTGATCCAACAGCTCAACGATTGGTTCAAGTCAAACGGGCTAGCGCTTAACAAGAATAAGACCTGTGTTATGACAGTCAAACTAAACGGCCACCCCTGCGAGAGCCTGACAGTGTGTGCAGATAGTGCCCCTATACAGCACGTGTCCTGCACGCGCTTGCTTGGGTTCCACCTCGACAAGGCTTTGACGTGGGAGAGGCACATAGACGAGCTGTGCGGTCGGCTGGGAAGTGCATTTCGCTCTTGGCCGGCTAGCTCTCATCGCAGGGAAGGCCGCGGTGCGGGATTGTTATTTCGCAACGGTCCACTCCGCACTAACATATGGAGTGGAACTGTGGGCCCGTGCCGCAGACTGGTACCGCGTTTTCTCCCTGCAAAAGCGAGCCCTTCGTCAAATGACCAGAATGCCAACTGACGCCCCAGCCCGAGAGCTCTTCATAGAGTTCCAAATCCTGCCCCTTCCCTGCATTCTAATACAGCAGGTAGCTATTTTCGCTTTTGCAAATAGTAAGCGCAAGGGAATAAACGTAAATTACCCATTGAGAAGCAATAAACATGCAAACCGGATGGTGGCGGAGCAGCACAGTTTAGCGAAGTCAGAAAAGTCTGTCTATTGCCTTGGTCCCTCCGTGTATAATCGTCTGCCTGATTTAATTAGAGATGCAACTTCCACCGCAGCATTTAAAATTAATTTAAAAAAGTGGCTACTGAAAAATATGTACTACAGCTATAATGAATTTTTTGACTTACCTTTTACCATATAAAATACAAATAACTAAACTAAAATGTAATTAATTATATAGTATGATAATACCAATTAAATATTGGAAGATATACATGACATAATGATGTACGATGTATTAGTTATAATTGTTATAAACAACCAATGTTATTTACAAAACGACCTGTAACAATACTGTTACCAATAAAAAAATTTAATTTAATTTAATTTAATTTCTGATTTTTATGAAATTTGATGGGGTTGTAGCAGATATACATATAATTTGAGAGTTCGTATATAAGCAGGATCGATTAACGGGTTGTGGAGCTAGAATGTAAAATAAATCTTCAGAATGGTCTTGTTATATTGATCCTCTCGTTTGTAAGTAAATCGCGAGTTCTCAGTTCGCGGCGGACTACTAGTTTACTACGAATTTGTTTAACATCTAATCTAAAAACCATAATGAAGAAGTTAGCTATTAGGCCGCAGACTCGATACACACGACCCATTGAGTCTATCGGCCTATCGCTCGTCCGCCCGCTCCAAGCGACCAAAATGTATAAACTTGAATGAACCTGTTTCTGACGACAGCGGTGGCCTTCGCCGCACCGCTCTCCCCGCGTTGCCGGTTGCGTGCATTGAGTTTACGGTTTTGCGGTTGAAATATAGTAATAGTACATTACTTACCAAGGTCCGTAAAAGAAAGAAAGCCCGAAATCGCAGGTATTTGTGACCCCAGTCGCAGGCGAGGGTTGTAAATATGCGATAGAGGGCTTTCTTTTTTACTGCCCGTGGTCAGTACACAATTTTACGTCTCCACCTGACCATAATGCGAGTTTTACCGTACGCGTAGCGTGCGGCAAAACTCGCATTATGGCCAGGTGTGACGTAAAAGAGTTTACAACATAATTATTCAAAAGATGTTCTTGAATTGTATTTACGAGTTGTTTCTCTGGCACATACACCCCGTTGTCAATAAAATCATGGTCGATAAATCTGTTGTATATCTCTCTACACGTTCTGTGTGTCTCATTTTCAACCGACTTCAAGATTTTGAAGGAGGAGGTTATCAATTCGTCGGGATCTTATAGTGATTTGAGTATTTTTTACAGCAGCTCGAGCATTTGCTTTTGGAAAGGTGGAGGCTAAGTGAAGTCGGTTCTTTTTTGTTTAAAATGATGTATTGTTGCAGGTACCGTGCGGTAGTAGGTCCGTGCGCGCGCTGCGGCGCGGGGGGAGGGGCGGCGAGCGCGCTGCTGGCCGCGTCCCGGCCGCGGCACGCGTCCTTCCTGGCGCTCGTGCGCGACGCGGTGGCGCGCCTGCCCAACGGAGAGGGCACGAGGCACGACGTGCTCACCCTGCTCAAGTGAGTACCGTATGCTGTCCTATAAGGCGGTCTATGTCGTTGAATGTAGGTACCGTGCGGAGTAGGTCCCTGCGCGCCGCTGGCCGCGTCCCGGCCGCGGCACGCGTCCTTCCTGGCGCTCGTGCGCGACGCGGTGGCGCGCCTGCCCAACGGAGAGGGCACGAGGCACGACGTGCTCACCCTGCTCAAGTGAGTACCGTATGCTGTCCTATAAGGCGGTCTATGTCGTTGAATGTAGGTACCGTGCGGAGTAGGTCCCTGCGCGCCGCTGGCCGCGTCCCGGCCGCGGCACGCGTCCTTCCTGGCGCTCGTGCGCGACGCGGTGGCGCGCCTGCCCAACGGAGAGGGCACGAGGCACGACGTGCTCACCCTGCTCAAGTGAGTACCGTATGCTGTCCTATAAGGCGGTCTATGTCGTTGAATGTAGGTACCGTGCGGAGTAGGTCCCTGCGCGCCGCTGGCCGCGTCCCGGCCGCGGCACGCGTCCTTCCTGGCGCTCGTGCGCGACGCGGTGGCGCGCCTGCCCAACGGAGAGGGCACGAGGCACGACGTGCTCACCCTGCTCAAGTGAGTACCGTATGCTGTCCTATAAGGCGGTCTATGTCGTTGAATGTAGGTACCGTGCGGAGTAGGTCCCTGCGCGCCGCTGGCCGCGTCCCGGCCGCGGCACGCGTCCTTCCTGGCGCTCGTGCGCGACGCGGTGGCGCGCCTGCCCAACGGAGAGGGCACGAGGCACGACGTGCTCACCCTGCTCAAGTGAGTACCGTATGCTGTCCTATAAGGCGGTCTATGTCGTTGAATGTAGGTACCGTGCGGAGTAGGTCCCTGCGCGCCGCTGGCCGCGTCCCGGCCGCGGCACGCGTCCTTCCTGGCGCTCGTGCGCGACGCGGTGGCGCGCCTGCCCAACGGAGAGGGCACGAGGCACGACGTGCTCACCCTGCTCAAGTGAGTACCGTATGCTGTCCTATAAGGCGGTCTATGTCGTTGAATGTAGGTACCGTGCGGAGTAGGTCCCTGCGCGCCGCTGGCCGCGTCCCGGCCGCGGCACGCGTCCTTCCTGGCGCTCGTGCGCGACGCGGTGGCGCGCCTGCCCAACGGAGAGGGCACGAGGCACGACGTGCTCACCCTGCTCAAGTGAGTACCGTATGCTGTCCTATAAGGCGGTCTATGTCGTTGAATGTAGGTACCGTGCGGAGTAGGTCCCTGCGCGCCGCTGGCCGCGTCCCGGCCGCGGCACGCGTCCTTCCTGGCGCTCGTGCGCGACGCGGTGGCGCGCCTGCCCAACGGAGAGGGCACGAGGCACGACGTGCTCACCCTGCTCAAGTGAGTACCGTATGCTGTCCTATAAGGCGGTCTATGTCGTTGAATGTAGGTACCGGTGCGGAGTAGGTCCCTGCGCGCCGCTGGCCGCGTCCCGGCCGCGGCACGCGTCCTTCCTGGCGCTCGTGCGCGACGCGGTGGCGCGCCTGCCCAACGGAGAGGGCACGAGGCACGACGTGCTCACCCTGCTCAAGTGAGTACCGTATGCTGTCCTATAAGGCGGTCTATGTCGTTGAATGTAGGTACCGTGCGGAGTAGGTCCCTGCGCGCCGCTGGCCGCGTCCCGGCCGCGGCACGCGTCCTTCCTGGCGCTCGTGCGCGACGCGGTGGCGCGCCTGCCCAACGGAGAGGGCACGAGGCACGACGTGCTCACCCTGCTCAAGTGAGTACCGTATGCTGTCCTATAAGGCGGTCTATGTCGTTGAATGTAGGTACCGTGCGGAGTAGGTCCCTGCGCGCCGCTGGCCGCGTCCCGGCCGCGGCACGCGTCCTTCCTGGCGCTCGTGCGCGACGCGGTGGCGCGCCTGCCCAACGGAGAGGGCACGAGGCACGACGTGCTCACCCTGCTCAAGTGAGTACCGTATGCTGTCCTATAAGGCGGTCTATGTCGTTGAATGTAGGTACCGTGCGGAGTAGGTCCCTGCGCGCCGCTGGCCGCGTCCCGGCCGCGGCACGCGTCCTTCCTGGCGCTCGTGCGCGACGCGGTGGCGCGCCTGCCCAACGGAGAGGGCACGAGGCACGACGTGCTCACCCTGCTCAAGTGAGTACCGTATGCTGTCCTATAAGGCGGTCTATGTCGTTGAATGTAGGTACCGTGCGGAGTAGGTCCCTGCGCGCCGCTGGCCGCGTCCCGGCCGCGGCACGCGTCCTTCCTGGCGCTCGTGCGCGACGCGGTGGCGCGCCTGCCCAACGGAGAGGGCACGAGGCACGACGTGCTCACCCTGCTCAAGTGAGTACCGTATGCTGTCCTATAAGGCGGTCTATGTCGTTGAATGTAGGTACCGTGCGGAGTAGGTCCCTGCGCGCCGCTGGCCGCGTCCCGGCCGCGGCACGCGTCCTTCCTGGCGCTCGTGCGCGACGCGGTGGCGCGCCTGCCCAACGGAGAGGGCACGAGGCACGACGTGCTCACCCTGCTCAAGTGAGTACCGTATGCTGTCCTATAAGGCGGTCTATGTCGTTGAATGTAGGTACCGTGCGGAGTAGGTCCCTGCGCGCCGCTGGCCGCGTCCCGGCCGCGGCACGCGTCCTTCCTGGCGCTCGTGCGCGACGCGGTGGCGCGCCTGCCCAACGGAGAGGGCACGAGGCACGACGTGCTCACCCTGCTCAAGTGAGTACCGTATGCTGTCCTATAAGGCGGTCTATGTCGTTGAATGTAGGTACCGGTGCGGAGTAGGTCCCTGCGCGCCGCTGGCCGCGTCCCGGCCGCGGCACGCGTCCTTCCTGGCGCTCGTGCGCGACGCGGTGGCGCGCCTGCCCAACGGAGAGGGCACGAGGCACGACGTGCTCACCCTGCTCAAGTGAGTACCGTATGCTGTCCTATAAGGCGGTCTATGTCGTTGAATGTAGGTACCGTGCGGAGTAGGTCCCTGCGCGCCGCTGGCCGCGTCCCGGCCGCGGCACGCGTCCTTCCTGGCGCTCGTGCGCGACGCGGTGGCGCGCCTGCCCAACGGAGAGGGCACGAGGCACGACGTGCTCACCCTGCTCAAGTGAGTACCGTATGCTGTCCTATAAGGCGGTCTATGTCGTTGAATGTAGGTACCGTGCGGAGTAGGTCCCTGCGCGCCGCTGGCCGCGTCCCGGCCGCGGCACGCGTCCTTCCTGGCGCTCGTGCGCGACGCGGTGGCGCGCCTGCCCAACGGAGAGGGCACGAGGCACGACGTGCTCACCCTGCTCAAGTGAGTACCGTATGCTGTCCTATAAGGCGGTCTATGTCGTTGAATGTAGGTACCGTGCGGAGTAGGTCCCTGCGCGCCGCTGGCCGCGTCCCGGCCGCGGCACGCGTCCTTCCTGGCGCTCGTGCGCGACGCGGTGGCGCGCCTGCCCAACGGAGAGGGCACGAGGCACGACGTGCTCACCCTGCTCAAGTGAGTACCGTATGCTGTCCTATAAGGCGGTCTATGTCGTTGAATGTAGGTACCGTGCGGAGTAGGTCCCTGCGCGCCGCTGGCCGCGTCCCGGCCGCGGCACGCGTCCTTCCTGGCGCTCGTGCGCGACGCGGTGGCGCGCCTGCCCAACGGAGAGGGCACGAGGCACGACGTGCTCACCCTGCTCAAGTGAGTACCGTATGCTGTCCTATAAGGCGGTCTATGTCGTTGAATGTAGGTACCGTGCGGAGTAGGTCCCTGCGCGCCGCTGGCCGCGTCCCGGCCGCGGCACGCGTCCTTCCTGGCGCTCGTGCGCGACGCGGTGGCGCGCCTGCCCAACGGAGAGGGCACGAGGCACGACGTGCTCACCCTGCTCAAGTGAGTACCGTATGCTGTCCTATAAGGCGGTCTATGTCGTTGAATGTAGGTACCGTGCGGAGTAGGTCCCTGCGCGCCGCTGGCCGCGTCCCGGCCGCGGCACGCGTCCTTCCTGGCGCTCGTGCGCGACGCGGTGGCGCGCCTGCCCAACGGAGAGGGCACGAGGCACGACGTGCTCACCCTGCTCAAGTGAGTACCGTATGCTGTCCTATAAGGCGGTCTATGTCGTTGAATGTAGGTACCGTGCGGAGTAGGTCCCTGCGCGCCGCTGGCCGCGTCCCGGCCGCGGCACGCGTCCTTCCTGGCGCTCGTGCGCGACGCGGTGGCGCGCCTGCCCAACGGAGAGGGCACGAGGCACGACGTGCTCACCCTGCTCAAGTGAGTACCGTATGCTGTCCTATAAGGCGGTCTATGTCGTTGAATGTAGGTACCGTGCGGAGTAGGTCCCTGCGCGCCGCTGGCCGCGTCCCGGCCGCGGCACGCGTCCTTCCTGGCGCTCGTGCGCGACGCGGTGGCGCGCCTGCCCAACGGAGAGGGCACGAGGCACGACGTGCTCACCCTGCTCAAGTGAGTACCGTATGCTGTCCTATAAGGCGGTCTATGTCGTTGAATGTAGGTACCGTGCGGAGTAGGTCCCTGCGCGCCGCTGGCCGCGTCCCGGCCGCGGCACGCGTCCTTCCTGGCGCTCGTGCGCGACGCGGTGGCGCGCCTGCCCAACGGAGAGGGCACGAGGCACGACGTGCTCACCCTGCTCAAGTGAGTACCGTATGCTGTCCTATAAGGCGGTCTATGTCGTTGAATGTAGGTACCGTGCGGAGTAGGTCCCTGCGCGCCGCTGGCCGCGTCCCGGCCGCGGCACGCGTCCTTCCTGGCGCTCGTGCGCGACGCAGTGGCGCGCCTGCCCAACGGAGAGGGCACGAGGCACGACGTGCTCACCCTGCTCAAGTGAGTACCGTATGCTGTCCTATAAGGCGGTCTATGTCGTTGAATGTAGGTACCGTGCGGAGTAGGTCCCTGCGCGCCGCTGGCCGCGTCCCGGCCGCGGCACGCGTCCTTCCTGGCGCTCGTGCGCGACGCGGTGGCGCGCCTGCCCAACGGAGAGGGCACGAGGCACGACGTGCTCACCCTGCTCAAGTGAGTACCGTATGCTGTCCTATAAGGCGGTCTATGTCGTTGAATGTAGGTACCGTGCGGAGTAGGTCCCTGCGCGCCGCTGGCCGCGTCCCGGCCGCGGCACGCGTCCTTCCTGGCGCTCGTGCGCGACGCGGTGGCGCGCCTGCCCAACGGAGAGGGCACGAGGCACGACGTGCTCACCCTGCTCAAGTGAGTACCGTATGCTGTCCTATAAGGCGGTCTATGTCGTTGAATGTAGGTACCGTGCGGAGTAGGTCCCTGCGCGCCGCTGGCCGCGTCCCGGCCGCGGCACGCGTCCTTCCTGGCGCTCGTGCGCGACGCGGTGGCGCGCCTGCCCAACGGAGAGGGCACGAGGCACGACGTGCTCACCCTGCTCAAGTGAGTACCGTATGCTGTCCTATAAGGCGGTCTATGTCGTGGAATGTAGGTACCGTGCGGAGTAGGTCCCTGCGCGCCGCTGGCCGCGTCCCGGCCGCGGCACGCGTCCTTCCTGGCGCTCGTGCGCGACGCGGTGGCGCGCCTGCCCAACGGAGAGGGCACGAGGCACGACGTGCTCACCCTGCTCAAGTGAGTACCGTATGCTGTCCTATAAGGCGGTCTATGTCGTTGAATGTAGGTACCGTGCGGAGTAGGTCCCTGCGCGCCGCTGGCCGCGTCCCGGCCGCGGCACGCGTCCTTCCTGGCGCTCGTGCGCGACGCGGTGGCGCGCCTGCCCAACGGAGAGGGCACGAGGCACGACGTGCTCACCCTGCTCAAGTGAGTACCGTATGCTGTCCTATAAGGCGGTCTATGTCGTTGAATGTAGGTACCGTGCGGAGTAGGTCCCTGCGCGCCGCTGGCCGCGTCCCGGCCGCGGCACGCGTCCTTCCTGGCGCTCGTGCGCGACGCGGTGGCGCGCCTGCCCAACGGAGAGGGCACGAGGCACGACGTGCTCACCCTGCTCAAGTGAGTACCGTATGCTGTCCTATAAGGCGGTCTATGTCGTTGAATGTAGGTACCGTGCGGAGTAGGTCCCTGCGCGCCGCTGGCCGCGTCCCGGCCGCGGCACGCGTCCTTCCTGGCGCTCGTGCGCGACGCGGTGGCGCGCCTGCCCAACGGAGAGGGCACGAGGCACGACGTGCTCACCCTGCTCAAGTGAGTACCGTATGCTGTCCTATAAGGCGGTCTATGTCGTTGAATGTAGGTACCGTGCGGAGTAGGTCCCTGCGCGCCGCTGGCCGCGTCCCGGCCGCGGCACGCGTCCTTCCTGGCGCTCGTGCGCGACGCGGTGGCGCGCCTGCCCAACGGAGAGGGCACGAGGCACGACGTGCTCACCCTGCTCAAGTGAGTACCGTATGCTGTCCTATAAGGCGGTCTATGTCGTTGAATGTAGGTACCGTGCGGAGTAGGTCCCTGCGCGCCGCTGGCCGCGTCCCGGCCGCGGCACGCGTCCTTCCTGGCGCTCGTGCGCGACGCGGTGGCGCGCCTGCCCAACGGAGAGGGCACGAGGCACGACGTGCTCACCCTGCTCAAGTGAGTACCGTATGCTGTCCTATAAGGCGGTCTATGTCGTTGAATGTAGGTACCGTGCGGAGTAGGTCCCTGCGCGCCGCTGGCCGCGTCCCGGCCGCGGCACGCGTCCTTCCTGGCGCTCGTGCGCGACGCGGTGGCGCGCCTGCCCAACGGAGAGGGCACAAGGCACGACGTGCTCACCCTGCTCAAGTGAGTACCGTATGCTGTCCTATAAGGCGGTCTATGTCGTTGAATGTAGGTACCGTGCGGAGTAGGTCCCTGCGCGCCGCTGGCCGCGTCCCGGCCGCGGCACGCGTCCTTCCTGGCGCTCGTGCGCGACGCGGTGGCGCGCCTGCCCAACGGAGAGGGCACGAGGCACGACGTGCTCACCCTGCTCAAGTGAGTACCGTATGCTGTCCTATAAGGCGGTCTATGTCGTTGAATGTAGGTACCGTGCGGAGTAGGTCCCTGCGCGCCGCTGGCCGCGTCCCGGCCGCGGCACGCGTCCTTCCTGGCGCTCGTGCGCGACGCGGTGGCGCGCCTGCCTAACGGAGAGGGCACGAGGCACGACGTGCTCACCCTGCTCAAGTGAGTACCGTATGCTGTCCTATAAGGCGGTCTATGTCGTTGAATGTAGGTACCGTGCGGAGTAGGTCCCTGCGCGCCGCTGGCCGCGTCCCGGCCGCGGCACGCGTCCTTCCTGGCGCTCGTGCGCGACGCGGTGGCGCGCCTGCCCAACAGAGAGGGCACGAGGCACGACGTGCTCACCCTGCTCAAGTGAGTACCGTATGCTGTCCTATAAGGCGGTCTATGTCGTTGAATGTAGGTACCGTGCGGAGTAGGTCCCTGCGCGCCGCTGGCCGCGTCCCGGCCGCGGCACGCGTCCTTCCTGGCGCTCGTGCGCGACGCGGTGGCGCGCCTGCCCAACGGAGAGGGCACGAGGCACGACGTGCTCACCCTGCTCAAGTGAGTACCGTATGCTGTCCTATAAGGCGGTCTATGTCGTTGAATGTAGGTACCGTGCGGAGTAGGTCCCTGCGCGCCGCTGTCCGCGTCCCGGCCGCGGCACGCGTCCTTCCTGGCGCTCGTGCGCGACGCGGTGGCGCGCCTGCCCAACGGAGAGGGCACGAGGCACGACGTGCTCACCCTGCTCAAGTGAGTACCGTATGCTGTCCTATAAGGCGGTCTATGTCGTTGAATGTAGGTACCGTGCGGAGTAGGTCCCTGCGCGCCGCTGGCCGCGTCCCGGCCGCGGCACGCGTCCTTCCTGGCGCTCGTGCGCGACGCGGTGGCGCGCCTGCCCAACGGAGAGGGCACGAGGCACGACGTGCTCACCCTGCTCAAGTGAGTACCGTATGCTGTCCTATAAGGCGGTCTATGTCGTTGAATGTAGGTACCGTGCGGAGTAGGTCCCTGCGCGCCGCTGGCCGCGTCCCGGCCGCGGCACGCGTCCTTCCTGGCGCTCGTGCGCGACGCGGTGGCGCGCCTGCCCAACGGAGAGGGCACGAGGCACGACGTGCTCACCCTGCTCAAGTGAGTACCGTATGCTGTCCTATAAGGCGGTCTATGTCGTTGAATGTAGGTACCGTGCGGAGTAGGTCCCTGCGCGCCGCTGGCCGCGTCCCGGCCGCGGCACGCGTCCTTCCTGGCGCTCGTGCGCGACGCGGTGGCGCGCCTGCCCAACGGAGAGGGCTCGAGGCACGACGTGCTCACCCTGCTCAAGTGAGTACCGTATGCTGTCCTATAAGGCGGTCTATGTCGTTGAATGTAGGTACCGTGCGGAGTAGGTCCCTGCGCGCCGCTGGCCGCGTCCCGGCCGCGGCACGCGTCCTTCCTGGCGCTCGTGCGCGACGCGGTGGCGCGCCTGCCCAACGGAGAGGGCACGAGGCACGACGTGCTCACCCTGCTCAAGTGAGTACCGTATGCTGTCCTATAAGTCGGTCTATGTCGTTGAATGTAGGTACCGTGCGGAGTAGGTCCCTGCGCGCCGCTGGCCGCGTCCCGGCCGCGGCACGCGTCCTTCCTGGCGCTCGTGCGCGACGCGGTGGCGCGCCTGCCCAACGGAGAGGGCACGAGGCACGACGTGCTCACCCTGCTCAAGTGAGTACCGTATGCTGTCCTATAAGGCGGTCTATGTCGTTGAATGTAGGTACCGTGCGGAGTAGGTCCCTGCGCGCCGCTGGCCGCGTCCCGGCCGCGGCACGCGTCCTTCCTGGCGCTCGTGCGCGACGCGGTGGCGCGCCTGCCCAACGGAGAGGGCACGAGGCACGACGTGCTCACCCTGCTCAAGTGAGTACCGTATGCTGTCCTATAAGGCGGTCTATGTCGTTGAATGTAGGTACCGTGCGGAGTAGGTCCCTGCGCGCCGCTGGCCGCGTCCCGGCCGCGGCACGCGTCCTTCCTGGCGCTCGTGCGCGACGCGGTGGCGCGCCTGCCCAACGGAGAGGGCACGAGGCACGACGTGCGCACCCTGCTCAAGTGAGTACCGTATGCTGTCCTATAAGGCGGTCTATGTCGTTGAATGTAGGTACCGTGCGGAGTAGGTCCCTGCGCGCCGCTGGCCGCGTCCCGGCCGCGGCACGCGTCCTTCCTGGCGCTCGTGCGCGACGCGGTGGCGCGCCTGCCCAACGGAGAGGGCACGAGGCACGACGTGCTCACCCTGCTCAAGTGAGTACCGTATGCTGTCCTATAAGGCGGTCTATGTCGTTGAATGTAGGTACCGTGCGGAGTAGGTCCCTGCGCGCCGCTGGCCGCGTCCCGGCCGCGGCACGCGTCCTTCCTGGCGCTTGTGCGCGACGCGGTGGCGCGCCTGCCCAACGGAGAGGGCACGAGGCACGACGTGCTCACCCTGCTCAAGTGAGTACCGTATGCTGTCCTATAAGGCGGTCTATGTCGTTGAATGTAGGTACCGTGCGGAGTGGGTCCCTGCGCGCCGCTGGCCGCGTCCCGGCCGCGGCACGCGTCCTTCCTGGCGCTCGTGCGCGACGCGGTGGCGCGCCTGCCCAACGGAGAGGGCACGAGGGACGACGTGCTCACCCTGCTCAAGTGAGTACCGTATGCTGTCCTATAAGGCGGTCTATGTCGTTGAATGTAGGTACCGTGCGGAGTAGGTCCCTGCGCGCCGCTGGCCGCGTCCCGGCCGCGGCACGCGTCCTTCCTGGCGCTCGTGCGCGACGCGGTGGCGCGCCTGCCCAACGGAGAGGGCACGAGGCACGACGTGCTCACCCTGCTCAAGTGAGTACCGTATGCTGTCCTATAAGGCGGTCTATGTCGTTGAATGTAGGTACCGTGCGGAGTAGGTCCCTGCGCGCCGCTGGCCGCGTCCCGGCCGCGGCACGCGTCCTTCCTGGCGCTCGTGCGCGACGCGGTGGCGCGCCTGCCCAACGGAGAGGGCACGAGGCACGACGTGCTCACCCTGCTCAAGTGAGTACTGTATGCTGTCCTATAAGGCGGTCTATGTCGTTGAATGTAGGTACCGTGCTGAGTAAGTCACTGCGCGCTGCGGAGAGGCCGCAAGCGCATTCCTAGCTGCCTCTAGACATCACGGGCCTGGCTAGCGACCAGCCCCGCAAACCAGGCCCTTGGAGGCCCGTACAGGCTGGGGCTTAACTGGTAAACGCCACCTCGACTATCTGACCATACCGACGCTGAGTGAGTATACATTATACACTTACACACTATATGTTGAAGAATTTAGTGAAAGAGCACACTTTCTCGATTTACAAGGGCACTTCATTCTTTCACTATATATTGTGTAGTTTTGGGAAGTACTAATAAGTCCTTCAATGACACATATGGCCAGGCCAACGCTGATGGTGAGTACAGACTATAATTATGGTGTCTATTTTGTGGATATATGAGACACAATTTCTACAGAAAGTTAAGTAATCTAGCCTGCCTGAATTTATCTATAGCTGACGGATAGCGATTAAAGCAAAAAGGCGCTTAAAGATACCACCATAAAGGGAAAAACCAATTAAAGTTCAGCGGAAAGTTACGTTACGCGAAGGTCAAACCTGCTTCCCGGGGATTGTAACGAAAATATTGCAGTTTCCTTGTCGAACGAGCGGAGCATAAGCGAAGCAAAGTTATTACAAACAACTTCGGACACCACTGTCATCTGGCTACTGGGACATCTCGGCATTTTAATGGCTTTTTTATTTTGAGCGTTTGTTGCGCGATAATTTTAGTAACGCTTTTTTGATCTGTATGAAATTGGTTTGGGTTATAGTAGAATGTCTACTATAACCCAAACCAATATAATTTGAGAGTTCGTATATGAGCAGGATCGATCAAGGGGTTATGGAGCTAGAAGGCAAAAAACGATCTTCATAAGGGCCTTGTTATATTGGTCGATTCGTTTGCAAGTAAATCGAGTTCTTTTCTAGGCGGACTACTAGTATCGCCGCGCCCGAAACGTAATGCTTCCAAGTCGATACCCGTTCAAAACTGTGTACCTAAAGACCGCCTTTATTGCAGAATGTCTCAATGGATCTCAGCGTGCAGTGACCAGGCGCTCCTGAGCGCGCTCTCGACAGCGTTGGACAGGCTCTTGTCTGCCAAGCGCGACCCGGTCGTGAAGTATGACCAGAGGGCAGCCATCTGGACATATTTGCATAGGAACAGGTATTAAATAATTTTAAACAAAAAAAGAACCGACTTCACTTTGACTCCGCCTTTCCAACAGGAAATGCCCGAGTTACTGTAAAAAATACTCAAATTACAATAGGTGTGCCTATAATAGTTGAAGAGTTCCCTCGATTTCTCCAGGATCCCATCATCAGATCCTGACATGGTTACAATGGGACCAACTGTGAACTGCGGCGCTTTCAAACAATAAAAGATTTTTTCAAATCGGTCCAGCTGTCTTCGAATAATCGGTGAACATACATAAAAAAAATAAAAAAATAGCAAAAACAAAGATCCCGACGAATTGATAACCTCCTCCTTCGAAATCTTGAAGTCGGTTGAAAAGTGTTTTGCATTAACCCTTTAGCCGCCAATGACTTGAACTGAAATTTGTCACTGTCGCCATTCACCCGCCGCCAACTTTTTTTATAACGCGCCATAGTAGACCCTAATTGATTGCGTGAAGGTTCATTTTGCGTTTTTTCTTTGGCGGCGAAAAAGTTAAGACATACCTAATTCCGTTTTTGACAGCAGGTAGCGACCTCACATTTATTTTATTTTCTTTATTGGAGAAACAATAGAGGTAAGTGCATAGTTAGATACAGTTCAGTATGTAGTACATTAGGTGTATACCTACTTACTTAAACGTTCTCACTAAGAGATTAGCTTCAGTAGATATAAAAATGCGATGGTTAACTAGGCATTCTGCCGCGTTCCAAATTATACACTGAACTAACAATAGCAATGACAGGAGAAAGCACGGCGACACTAACGATGCACATTTCAAATCGAACCATTTATCATTTTATTGCAATTAATACAGAAATTACTTCTGGTTGAATGTGTGTGTAGTGCTTCCAGTTATTGCACGTTCCTGATAATCGTCATATTACGTCTTTGAGAATTCAACCAACCGGAGTCGCCATTGACAGGCGTTCCCCTCTGCCGAAACCATATGACCCAGGCGCGTATTTACCCTATGGCCAAGAGGGCCATGGCCCGGGGCGGCAGGCTGCCAGAGGCGGCGCGAGCCGCCCCGTATGCTTGGTTCTGGGCGCCTTTTTCGATGCTGAACTTCAGTTAGGTACTGGCCCGAAAGGCCTATGAAAGAGTAATTTAAAACGCCACAATCTAAATAAACATGAAGGGCGTTATTTTGTACTTATGCCGCCTTTCCATTTCTGCCATTACCATGTATCAAATAAAGTAAAATGCAATTTTTCATAAAAGGGAGGACAATATATGGTTATATTGCCCTACCTTTTTCCCCTGGTTATTTAACTAAGCTTCCTTCAGTCAGTAAACTTAATCAAGTCAGTAAAAGCTGATCGTTGAGAATCAGCGATACGGGTTTATAATCTTTCCTGATCTTAGCGTTCGTCCAATCTAGTATATTTAGCACCCTCCAGAAACTCCGTCGTCAACTTACTAGGAATAGTAGTTTCGGTATGGGTAATGGTTGGGAAAGATGGATAGGCTACGACTACAAGCCTATTGGACCGGGCGGCCACCGTATGATCACTTACCTCATCGAGGAGCAGTTTGGAACCTTATTCATCGAAAAGTAAAAAATATATAGGTCACAAACCACTTGGTCGGACAGCTCTCAGCCTGGTCCGTTCCGTTTTCAGACACTTTTAGTGGTGCAATTTTTGGGGTGTTTTACTTTACCTCATCCAGTAGCAGGATGAAACCAACATGATTTTATTGCTAAAGTGATGCTCTTTCAGTATTTTTTGGTCGGACACCCTCAGCCTGATGCAATTTTTGGGGTGCTTTTTCCGTCCGTAGTCGAAATTCACGGCCCTATTTTAATAAAATTTGGTGTGTGAATGGCTTTTATAACCTGTCATATATTAGAGCATAAGAATTATTTGTAAAAACCATTTTTACCAGTACACTCCATACATGTACCCCATACATCCATACAAAATTTAATTTCTGATTTGCAGTTAGGTACGTTTAAAAAAATAAGTTTAAAGTTATTATATGATTTTTTTATTATATACAATAAATATTTAATAAGATATTTGACTATAAAGTGTTACTATATTTCTAGCTTCTAAAATATACATTAAAAAAAATAATAAATAAATCCAAGAGATAGCTCTTGATACTATCATTTATGTAAAATTAATTTGAAAACCAAAACCAGAACCAACCAGGCTGAGGGCTGTCTGACTAAGTGATTTACCGACCTATAAAACTTTTACTTTTCGATTAATAATGTTCCAAACTGCTCCTCGATGAGGTAATTGATCATACTGTGGCCGCTCGGTCCTTATACCACCTTGACCTTACACAACACAACACATACACACGTTACCCGGTCCCATTACGCCTTTTGCACATCTTCGTAGTGGATCGATATCGCGGTACAGCGCAGCACGCTTCGCCGCGAACCCAGAGCGGAACGAGAGAGAATCAAGAACGGTATTAAAACCGCGGAACCTCGCCGCACGAATACGCACTTGTTTCGCCCTCGATCCGCTGAGGTTACGCGCCGAAACGTGCAGCGCTGTACCGCGATGTCGATCCCGCTACGCAGGTGTGCAAAAGACGTCAGCAGGGTGTTTTTTCGACCTTTGACCGTACAATAAGGGTTCAGAGGTCTCAAGAAAATTTTAATATTCTCTCTGGTTAAGTAACAGGGGCGGCAAATTTTTCTGGCCCGGGGCGCCAAATTTCTAAATACGCCTTTATTATGACCAGTGGTCATACCCATGGCTGGACTGACTTTTATCTGACGTAGCTATTTGTACGTTACGTACGAATAGCCATACATTTGACGTTCCCCTCCCCCGCAAAAATCGGACTTTTTTTGTATAGAAAATGACAGACATGGCTACAGCTCCATCCGGGTTGAATTCTCTAAGTACTACGTAGTAGCTATGGATGTGTAAAATGAGGTAGGGGAACTTGGGTACGGTTGAAACGGCTGTCAAAAATGAGGTACCTACCTAGAGTTAAACTATTTAATCTTAGAATTAACGTTGTAAGGCAATTTTAACGCTTACATCTGATTGTCGATATCTGGATCCAATTAAACATAAACTCAAATCCATTTTCGGATTCGAATCCAAAAGATTTCCGAACAATCTTCCGATTTGGATTGGAAAACTTAATGTAACTTTGCGTTATTACTATCTATATGTACAGAACGGAGGAGGATTGGTTGAAGTCGACAGCGCGCGGGCGCCGCGCGGCGGAGAAGCGAGAGCCCGAGCCGCTGACACCGCCGCCTGCGGTAACTACACATTTATTATATAACTTATGTGAACAGTGTCAACATTCGGCATCCATATAGAATTATGTTCTTATATGTCAATCAGTTGGAGTATGAAAAGATTTAAAACACGATTTTTTTAATTTGAAAACTATAAAAAATGGAGATATAGTCAGTTAAAGTTCCGAGTAACGAACATTTTACAATAGCGTGACGTCACGAGTCACCACTTCCAAATTTAACGTGCCTTGTTTTTGTAATATTATGCTTGATCGAAAAAAAATGCTAATATTTTTTGACAATTTATATGACGGATTAATGACAACTTTATACTTTACTCAGGATAACAAAATGCGATATCAATTATATCGTAGTTAGACATGTAATTCTTTTGATTCGTTCTCTTAAGGCTGGGTTTACACCAGAGGTCAGCGAGGAATGTGTTAGTTAAGAACTAATAGAATCACTTCATATGGCTATACTCGCACAGCGCGGCTCTAGAATCACTTCATATGGCTATACTCGCACAGCGCGGCTCTAGAATCACTTCATATGGCTATACTCGCACAGCGCGGCTCTAGAATCACTTCATATGGCTATACTCGCACAGCGCGGCTCTAGAATTGGTTCCTAATAAATACATTTTCACCTCAGCAGCAGGAACGAGGGTTCTTTGATACCTAAAAACAGTCAGCAAAACTCAATTTTGCTGCGAGCGTGAGACAAAATGACCTTGTTGACCTTGGAATTACAATGTCAATCTGCGCGCGAGGTCTAATACAAATTCGAAATACTCGGAAGCTATTCGTGTTGTCTTTTTCACGTCAGTAGTAAATAGAGAGAGACAGAAATATTTTAAACGTCATTCAATCAAATTTTATTTAATTTTAATTCGTATTCTGAACTTTCGATTCGACCCCTGAAACAGAGTCAGAACGAAACGTTCCGAAATGCGCAGAAGTACTAATTTGTAAATATAATTTAAACAAATTTTAATTTTGAAATGTTTAACCATACAACACCTAAAATAATTTACGTTCTTTATTTCAAGATCAAATAAGTATAAACGGAAAAATTACAAGATTATCATGTGAAAAATATTATTATTTACAACAATCTCTAGTATTGTGATGAAACAGTAGTTACCGAACGCAGATAAAAAAAAGTTGACAAAAGTCAAAATGGCGGTATAGATATTTTAAAAATATTTAATTTATTTTGATAATTTTTTGTGTTATTAACTTATAATTGAGGTTTTTGAACTCAAATGTAAGAATATTATAATAAACACAAGTGAAAAAGTGACAAAGAAGGATTAAGCATCACCCAGGTTGTATTTTTCCATGTCTTCTCACTGCTGAGGTGAAAAATAGTGTGTTCAACATGAGAATAAAGTTATTTACATCTTGTGCTTTTGATTCCCTCTCTACGCTCAAGATTCTAAATTAGAATCACTCGCTACGCTCGTGATTCTATTATGGTATCTTTCGCTTGCTCAGGACTCAAAATTAGCACTCGAAGTAAATATGAACTTTCTTCTCTTGTTGTACAAATATCTATTCTCGCAACGCATCTTCGCTCATCTCTGGGGGAAACGCAGTTTTATCGGGATGACAAGGTAACAATTACAGATTAATCTTTTTGTTCTTAGTGTACCTATAAATCCTAGGCTCTATACCAAATGTCAGGTTGAAAATATCGTGAATGTTGAGTCGTCCCTCGTCCCGTATGTCAGATGGAGCTGGAAGTGGGCACGGGTACGGGCACGGGCACGGAGGCGTCGGTGTCGGACAGCGACGTGGACGTGGACGTGGAGGGGGGCGCGGGCCCGGGCTCGGCGCAGCTGCTGGCCGCCTCCCTCCCCGCCCACCTCCCCGCCCCCGCCCCCGCACCCTCCGCCGCCCCCGCCACAACCCCCGCCCGCGCGAGACCACGGCCCAAGCAGAAGCAGAAACCCGACACGCAGGTACGAGTACTCACGAGTCATCTTGAATGTACTACATTTAGGTACAATTTTCAGTATGTAATAGGCAGAGCGCCGGGTAGGGGAGTTAATGGGTATAGCACAAACACAGGTTATAAGACTATGGTTTATGTACCATCACTCAATCCTCGTCACAACTGAACTCCCTCTGAATATAATCCTTCACTATATATATCATTAACATACGTGTCAGATGAGGGAATCTCTTATCGAGTGGAGGCGCATTATCTACTTCTAATATGCTGGTCACTTAAGATCTACAGACGTGTAGATATGAGTGTCTGCCTATCGCAAGTAAATGATCTAGGTGCTCTGATAAATTAAAGGTTTTTCATTGAACGATCACGCATTTGAACATGGGCGGGTTCAGCTTACAACTGTCACATAATAATATTGTTACATTTTGTCATATTCCTTAATTTCCACTATAGAAATGTTATAAGATCCGAAAGTGGGTCTGATTTATTTTCATCATTCATAATTTTGCCTGACACTCTTAGCCTCAAACAAATAAAGGTTGAACACGCCAAAACTTGGGCACGCAAAATTTGTTTTTAAACCAGTTTGAAAATAAATAACTACATTATGAATACCACATTTAATGACAAATTTAATGAATTCTAAAATCACATTTTTAATTTTAATTAATGTTTACACAGTAAGCCATAGATCGAACTTTTCTACGCACACGGCTCATAAGACTTTGCACCATCTCTTTAGAATAGATTTTTGTCGCCCAGGTCCATATTTTTTGTAGCTCGGGGACCGATTTTACTTCTCCGCCTTTCTTTTTTAGAATTCCTTTCATAATACTCCAGTACTCTTCAACAGGCCGAAGTTCCGGACTATTTGGCGGATTGCATATTTTGGGTACCACCATTATCCTGTTAGCGTTGTACCATTCCATAACTGATTTTGCGTATTAGCAACTGGCTAGATCTGGCCAAAACAGCGGTGGTGAGGCATGCTGTCTTATAAAAGGCAGCAAACGCTTCTGTAAACAATCTTTCTGATAAATATCGCCGTTTATTGTCACGGTGGTGATAAACGAGCGACTTCTTTTACCACAGCTACATATTGCCTGCCAAAGAAGGTATTTTTTTGGAAATTGCCCTCATTTTTTTAATTCAAAATCTTCAGGAGTATCTGTTCGAGATTTGCTAGTATAAAACTCTTGACCAGGTATTTGTTTACAATCCAATTTTATATACGTCTCGTCGTCCATCACCGCGCATTTAAATTTTGTAAGAAAATCTTCATAGAGTTGTCGCGACCGTATCTTTGCGGATAAGTTCTGTTTTGAGTCTCGATCTGGTGCGGCCTGGGCTTTATAACTCCTCAGTCCTGCCATCTGTTTCACTTTTTGGACATAGGACTAAGACATTTTCACTTTTTTAGCAACATCACGAGATGAAATCGTATGATTTGAGGCAAAAATCTTTAAAATACTCATTCCTGTTTCTTATTCTTGACTCCCTGCAACCCACCACTTCCTGGCTTTCTATCTATTGTCAAGCGTTCACGGAAACTTTTTAATACGTGACCAACAGTAGATTGTGGATATTTCAGCCTTTTCGCGATATCTATGTAGCCTTACATGGGATTTTTTACATGTTCGTGCAAAATGCGTTCACGTTTTTGATATTGTACGCTCGACATTTTGCCAACGAATAAATAAAAGAAAATAAAACTATCATCATTTTATAGCCCAGTTCCTTGTGAGAAAACTGTTGTATCAAAAGTTTAAATATCTCCATTTTTCGAATAACTATAGCTATTTTTATATGCCCAGGTTTTGGCGTGTTCAACCTTTACTTATTGCCTAAAGACAGCAGATTAAGCTTTTCCAGGCGTAGTATGTTACGTACATTGGACCACAACCGTGGCAATTGAATTTAAACCTTAATTTTTGAAGTTAAGGTTCAAATTAAGTTGGACTAACAACATAATTGAACTCGCCTTGAAATTGATTACCAAATCGATTTTGAAGATATTTGAGACTTTTGAAAAGGTCTTTGGATTGGTGCAGCCTGGAAACGGGTTAAATGTAAAAGGATATTTCGACAATTGCTTTGTACATTTCTCTTCATTACATCCAACAAAATAAAACGTGGGTTCGTCTGGAACTTAAATACACTACAACCAGCAGACATTGTAAACACAATAGTAGGTGTAATAAGCTTCGACACCTTGCTCTGAACTATGAGCTGACAATTAGGAACATGCATGATTTCTTTGGAAGACGTCATTCGATTGTATTTACCTGTAGATTCAAATGTCTCCAATAAACCTACTATCTATGATAGCCCTGAAACATCGAAAATGTGAAAATACGTTAGGCGTCTGCGCCGCGCGTCAAAACGCCCCATACAAAAAGTGTGAGGTTTGTGGTTTGTGATGTCACCGATCGCAAAGTTGCAGAAAACTGTTTGGAAGGAACAAGTTTTTGGAAGATTTTTGTAATTTTAGGCACGAAAAAATGCGTTTAGCTATATAGTTGTCATATTTTTTTTTTCTTGTTAGAACATAAGTAATCGAACTGAGGTTTCGAAAATACATTTGAGGTATAAAAAAAATGTCCAAAATTATATCTTTAAAAAACTGTTCAAAATTATTACGGATTTCCACTTATTTATATTATTTGGTGTTGTTGAACGTGTTTATTGAACAAATTCAATTAAATATTTTTCACGCATGTTCTCCATTGACGTAGTTAATCTACGGTTGGTCTTGAATTAAGACCAACAGGCGCCGAACACTTCATAGATTAAAAAATTACAGGCTCGAACGACTCCCACGCTAGCGAAACTCACCGTAGCCCCGCCCAAACCTTCACCGCAACAAAAATCCACACCGAAGGCCGCTCTCATGGCCCAGTCGGCCAAACAGGCCAGCCTGGTGGCCCAGGCCGTGAAGAGCAACCTCATAGCCCAGGCGGCCAAGCAGGCCAACCTGAACCAGCAGAAACCTGCGGCTAAACCCGTCAACGTGGTTAAGGTAACAAGATTTACGTCACACCTGGCCATAATGTGAGTATTACCGCACGCTACACGTACGGTAAAACTCGCATAAAAATAGTGTAAAATTGTGTACTCACCAGGGGCAGTAAAAAAGAAAGCCCTCTATCGCATATTTACAACCCTCGCCTGCGGCTCGGGTCTCAAATACCTGCGATTTCGGGCTTTCTTTCTTTTACAGTCCTTGGTAAGTAATGTACTATTTCTCAAACATGCTCGGAAATGTTCCTGTTACGTTAGTAATTAGAGACCAGTAGGGACTCTATTCCAAGGCAGGTTCAGCGCGACGTACGTAAAGGATTTTCATACAACATTAAATCACTCAGCCAGTAACTGAAGTTGTTTTAAATTTTTGATCAATCTTACTATGCCAAAGGCTCGAGTCATTCTGCCAGAAAAAAAAGGTCAGCAATATTTTTCTGTGTTTTCCGCTTTTTATGTAGGTACAAAAAGTAATACTTATAAATAAAACTATTATTAACACACCAAAAACTTTATTTTAAAACCGAATATGTTACAATAAATCGACAAAGACAGTTTAATCTCGAATAACCGGTAACAAGTTGAAAGAAAAATACGAACATAAAAAAAAAAAAATTGGAGGGAAAATACATATATTTTATTGCATCGTTTTCTTTCATCGATAACGAATAATTTTATCTTGCTTGGATACTTGGATAGTATTAAATTTTTTAATAAAATGACTTCTGACGAAAACGACATGGAAATTGATGGGACCCCTCCGGAACTACGAGCCGAGGCGCAATTAGCTTTAAACAATTTGCTGCCAGCTAAATCAAAAGAGAGGTATATCACATGTTACGAAAGTTTCCTTAAATGGAGGGCAGATAAAAATGCACATAGCTTTTCGGAAACAGTTTTCCTGGCCTATTTCACAGAAATGGCTCAATCGAAAAAGCCATCATCATTATGGGCAATGTATTCCATGATGAAGGCTACAATGCAGCTGAAACATAATATTGACATGCAGAGTTTTTCAAACTTACGTGCTTGGTTAAAAAGGAATTCAGCTGGGTACAAGGCCAAGAAAGCAAGAATATTTAGCAGTGAAAACATAGAAACCTTCCTCAACTGCGCACCTGATGATACATATCTTGCTATAAAGGTAAGCAAATCTGACTATTTAATCATATTTTACATACCTACTTGCATAAAAATGAAGTAACTACATAATCTTGATAATTTACTGCTCTGTCCAGTGTCCTAGCAAAACCACATTTGCACTAATAAGATACAAAAAATAACAAAAAAAGTTTTGGTCTGACTATAATTTAATAAATAATAATGAATGTACCTACCTAACAAAAAACTTAACTAAAACTAATCAGGACACCAATAACATATTCTACATATTAATTTTATGACTGAATATTTACAAAAAAGTCTTAATTCATTTAATAAAAAAGCCTAGGTAATGAAATATATATCTACTATTATCTATTACAGGTAGCCATGATCTTGGGCATAACAGGAGCATGCAGAGGATTGGAATTAAGTATGATTACTACCAAAGACATTGAATTTCAAGGCGATATAATCGTAATCCAATTGAGAGACACTAAGACAAAAATAGATAGATCATTTGTGGTCCGGGATGAATTTAAAAATATTTTTCAAAAATATTATGACTTGCGGCCCAAGGACACAATTACTGATAGATTGTTTCTCAATTACAAGAATTCCAAATGCACTAAACAAGTAATTGGACGGCATACCATAGCTTCAATGCCTAAGAAAATTGCAACTTTTTTAAATTTAGATGACCCGCACTTATATACTGGACATAGTTTCCGACGTAGTTCAGCAACACTTCTAGCAGACTCTGGAGCCGACCTTCTAGCTCTTAAAAGGCATGGTGGCTGGAAGTCGGATAAGGTTGCAGAAGGTTACATTGAAGACTCCATAGGAAACAAGGACAAAATATCAAAAAACATTACAGAAAACATAAAATTAAGAAGTAGCACAAACACAGAAAATCAATACAACTCTTCGCATCAGAATTATGAATCTTTGTATGAAAATCCACAACCAGGCTGCTCCAAAGATCCTCCAGGTTTCATTCGGCAAAATGTAAAACAACCTCCATCCATTCAAGTTCAACCTTCATCTTCAAGTACATATTGCCAGGTTCAAAATTTGACAGATTGTCCACAACCATCACTGCATGAATCAAATCCCCAGCCACCGCCTTCTCATCAAGATGTTGGAAATAGCGAGCAGTCCACCGCACATATCGTACCATCACAAGCAGGTTCTTCAACAGATATACAACAAACCAACATTTCTGTTCCTGGAAAAACAATAAAAATATCTATAAGTAACTGTCCTAACATGTCCAATATCACATTCAACATAAATTAATAATAACTTTGACAAAGTTTTCACGTTATGATTGATTCTAAATGTATGATAAAGTACGTAATATAAGTAAGTGGTCATATCTTAGACACTAAGAATGTTTAGTGAGTATTAGTAAGACTTTGCATTTCAATCTTACCTGTAGGTAGTCCCCTCATGATTTCATTTTTATGAATGTTGTACTGTACAGTTAATGTAAATAGGTAGCCACTTTATGTTTGTTTGTTCCCTTATTCCCAACGAATATTGCGACGTCCGAGTTCCGATATGTTGAAAAAATATTTAAGGTTATTATAAATGTCAATTTCCATTGGGTCGTTGGGTCGTTCTCGTTGTGACATATCGTTCAGAAACTAGTATAATGATTTTCTAAATTATATTTTGTATTAAAGGTTGAGCTGAAAGATATGACGGTGTACCATGTTGCAGTGTCTATTGAATCGAAACTGGCAATAGCAGCCAACCTTTTGAAATGATTTATAATTAAAACTTTTAGGGGGCGTATGCACGATCAACTTATTTTCAGAGCGATTTATTTCTCTTTGTCGCAGTTTGCTACACTTTATGCGCATACAAAGAGAAGAGTCGTGAAATGTATGGGGCACCATACATTTCACAACTCTTCCTAGGTATGAAGGGCAAAATAGTAGCCGAGAAAAGTCTCTTGTGTGTGTGTGAGCCCTTAAATAGTTTAGTATAATTATGAACTATTATAGTAACTATAATGGGCTGATATATCTAATACAATAACTATATATCTACACTCAAGAGCAAAAGTAACGGGTCACTTTGTACTGATTTCTCATACAAAGTGACCTAATATTTTTGCTCTTGAGTTTATATAAAGACTTGTCTCTGCAACTATTTTGTATGTAATGTAAATAACCCTGTGTTAATTTTAGCGATATACCTAATATGATAAAATAATTTTTTATACCCATATACCCCTGTGTTTTATTTTATTTTATTTCCTTACATGTTTGAGAAAAGCACTATACATGCTTCGACCGTAATCAGCTTTCCTGGCTTCGTATTATAGCCGTCCTCGTCTTCGACTCGGACGGCTACTAAATACTCAGCCAGGAAAGCTTACTTACTGGTCTCTGCAGTAATGTACTATTCTCGTGCGTGGCGCCTTTGGTCGGTCACACGTGTGCATTCTATTTATTTCAATCATTCTTTTCAACCGACTTCAAGATTTCGAAGAAGGAGGTTATCAATTCGTCGGGATCTTTGTTTTTTTTTTGCTAATTTATTTTTATTTTTAACCGACTTCAAGATTTGAAAAGAGGAGGTTCTCAATTCGGCGTGTATGTTTTTTTTAATTTTTTTTTTGTTTTTTTTTTTTATGTTTGTTACTCCATAACTCCGTCATGTCTGAACCGATTTTGAAAATTCTTTTTTTGATTGTAAGTATATATATACAGATTGGTCCCGTTTTTGTCAAAACGCAGTTCTGATGATGGGATCCATGAGGAATCGAGGGAACTCCTCAAATCTTAAAGGCATACATATAGTGATTTTTATATTTTTATCAACAAAACCATCATTTTCATTCAAAACAGTGACATTTGATGAAGTAGAACTGCTGATGATGATCAGAACGGAACTCTTCAACGACGCATAGTTCACATTTGGCGATTCGTCCTCTTCGCTGTGTTTGTTTAGCAAGTTTAATTGCCAGAACAAATGTTCGTCAAGCTCAAGTTCTGATGATGGGATCCATGAAGAATCGAGGGAACTCCTCAAATCTTAAGGGCTTACACATAGTGACTTTTGTATTTTTATCAACAAATCAAGCATTTTCATTCAAAAGAGTGACATTTGATGAAGTGGAACTGCTGATGATAATCAGAACGGAACTCTTCAACGACGCATAGTTCACGTTTGGCGATTTGTCCTCTCCGCTGCGTTTTTTAAGCAAGTTATTTCATTGTATGGAATCTAAGTGCACCATCAACAATAATCCTTCACCGGCTACCCCCATTGAAGTCGGTTTTTTTTTCTTAAAAATTATTTTATGTATGATTATTTGAAGACGGCTGGACCGATTTGGAAAATTCTTTTTTGTTTGAAAGAGTACTTCACAATTGGTGCCATTGTAACCAGGTAAGGATCTGCTGATGACGGGATCCTGGAGAAATCGAGGGAACTTCAACTGTTATAGGCACACCTAGTGATTTGAGGAGCTCGAGCATTTGCTTTTGGAGAGGTGGATGCTAAGTGAAGTCGGTTCTTTTTTGTTTAAAATTATTCGTTCCTAATATTATTGACATGATTTATAATCGGAAGCTGACCAAGTCGTATTTAAAAATGCGTTTTCGATGGAAAATTAATTTTATTCATCGTCTTTCATTTATGCATTTCACAAAACTCCGCAACAGGTTCAAAAACCACCTCAACCAGCCAGCCAACCGGCGAAACCGGCCGCAAAGCCACCGCAATCCCCCAAGCAGGCCGCGCCCAAACCGGCCACGCCCAAGCCGGCCACGCCCAAACCGGCCACGCCCAAGCCGGCGCCGGCCGCGCCGCCCAAGTCCTCGCCGTCCGCCGTGCTGCAGCAGCCGCCCCTCGTGAGGCAGAGGACGCTGCTGGTCGAAGCTCCGCAAACTGTAAGTTGGGCTCATTTATGAATCGTTAATCTAAATTTTCCGATAGTTTTCATGCCCACCTCACCTATACGATTGTATATGAATGACTGAAAGAAAACCGCAGACACCCGGACTCGTTTTTAATCTCCCATAAATATAAATTATTCTTTTATAGTTTGTTCGACGGTTTAGGGATAAATGAGCCATAATTCAAGTATGTTGCATTATTTTGCAGTTTTGCAGATATTTTGCCGTTAATACCTAGGGTAAATCGCCAGTAACTGGCCCCCTCATACTAAAAATGAACTCTATTCACCTACAAACAGAATTAATTTTAGTATAACTTGGCCAGTTATTGAACGGTGGCTAATATTTAAACCTTACACTAAAATTAATTATGTTTATAGGTGAACAGAGTTCATTATTTAGTATGAAGTGGCCAATTATTGAACGGTGCCCAGTTACTGGTGATTTACCCTACATAAATCGTAAATCTTACTTTGTGTCGCTTAACTTCAAACTCGGGTCTATTCGATCCTCTCAGCAAATATCTACCCTATTACCTTTTGTTAATACCAAAATCGCATAATCTGACAGATGGATTTACCCGAGTTTGAAGTTAAGCGACTCATTTATGTTTTATCCTTATCTGTCACTTTGACAGTTGTCTATGTTAGAAACAGACAAAACATAAATTAACTAACTGCGGCCTGAGACATGTTTATGAATAAGGGGTTAAGTGATTATTTAAGGCGTTAAAGATTGTGACCATGAATTTAAGAAGACTTGTTACAAAACAAAATCACTACATAGTATAAAACAAAGTCGCTTTCCGCTGTTAGTCCCTATGTATGCTTAGATCTTTAAAACTAAGCAACGGATTTTGATGCGGTTTTTTTAAATAGATAGAGTGATCCAAGAGGAAGGTTTATATGTTTAATACATGCATAATATAGTAGAGAAACACTGATGATTTTAGAGGTTTCTAATGTGATGTCGTATATAAACCCATTTTTTGCGCTTACATTGCAAACGCTGGCTGAGTCCTCTAAGAGATAGATCAAAATAATGTACTACAGTATTGTACATCTTAAAAAGGTCCTACAAAAAAGTTAGCGATGGTATATGCCTATCTCTTAGGGATAACCCACAATAACCATTTTTTTAACCGTGCGAAGCCGGGGCGGGTCGCTAGTTGAATATAAAGTGAAGAACTATTACAAACTCCTTAAATGAGAAATATGCTATGACGTTACCTTGCAGATTGCCGCTCCGATAGTGACGAGTCAGCCTACGGCGCCTGTAGTTTCCATTGTTCAACCTGTCTCCACCATAACGTTGCATCCGGCACCAAACAAGGTAATTATAAGATGGCCACATGAAACCATGTGTTTTACGAAATATTAAAATTAGAATAAACTTTACGTACAGCAAAAGCGATTCGAAAGTACTTGTTGCATATACAAGATGATATCTCTATACTCCGCTTAGCGCGTTATTTCTTTGAAACCTAAGCTGCCAAAAAGAAGGGGTGCGGGAGGGGAACTCGCAATGAACGCGCGATTCTTCCGTGGGGCGTAAGAGAGAGTCAGACATTAATGGTTGCCATGGAGACGTACTATGCTTACTGTCACTTTCCATATTTAGTGTTTCACTATAGAGTGAATTTACATCGAGCGTGGCAGCGGGGGTCGCCCGGCTATGCGTCTATGGCTTGTTGATAAACGGTATTTTGTATTGAAGGATGTGAAGCGTATAGTGAACGGGGAAGGCAACTGTCAAGGTAGGGACACACTTATCCCACGTACGCAACGTATGCAATGTATTATGAAATCTGGACCCTGATATTTGTATGCTTAGAAACATACTTGTCATACGCAATGCTATCCCACGCGTCCCATGCAACGTTCGACCTGTCGCGCCAGATCGGCGTGGGAACGTGGAGGGGATAATCACACGCTTTCCCACGCGTAAGATCAGTGTGTTTCTAGATCTTACGTTCCTAGCGCGTCAGACATCAAACAAACCACGCTTGAATCTCCTCAAATTGTACTTTAGACATACGGAAGTACATAAAGAATCGGTCGTCATCACATTCCAACCTCTGCAATAATGTGTGGTATTCGCCAACATTTTCTCTCTCTTTATTTATATCATGAACCCAATATCTTCTCTTCTTTCTTTTTTTTTCTTTGTGACGCGGAGATATTCATTTAAAAATAACAAAGCTAAATCGTCTTCAAATTCACTCTCAGAATCAGAAAACATTGTACATTATCAGTACACGTCGTATACGTGGGACAAGTGTGCACACAATCTCACCCACGTTGCATTGCATACGTTGCGTACGTGGGATAAGTGTGTCCCTACCTTCAAAGTGACATCTCCAACATTGGTCCTTAGATAAGCTAAATTTGTATGGCGCTATTTCTATTTATTTTCGCGAAAATGAGTCAATGTTTTGTCTCGAATTCCTCCCAAATTGAAATACACTAAAATTAAAATTCTGTAGATTAACGCCTTAGGGAAGGTTTGTGCCTAAAAAAAACTTCTTGACTGCATTCTAGATAAGGGCCAATCATCTTCTGTATCTTTTTCATTGTATGGAATCTTGAACAGCGCCCTCTGCAAAATGTTTTCACTGGCCTTCCCCATTGGCACATAACCAATACAGAAGTAAGGTACCAAGGGTTGTTCCCCGTAATTGGTTAAGACTTAGCGTTATCATTTATCGTGCGCTCGGCAATGGCTTTAGAATTAGCTATTATTGTTCTAGTCCTATACATGAATTAGCTAGTAGTATACCTATATTCTAATTTGCAATTACCGATTACTTCAGCAGGTAACACAAGGAACAAGATCGCTGCTCATAAGGCCACCGGCAGTTCACACAACCGTCACTGCAGTTGTCTCTACACCTATTTCACAGGTCAGTACTCTTTTACACACTTTTATTAATAAATAAATAACCTTGGTAATAACCTTGACCCCTTATATTAAAGTGCTTCAAATCTTGTCGAACGACAACTTCGGACACAACAGAACTGTCAGCCGGCTACCTAGACGATGCATTTCGATGGCTTTTTGATTTTTCATCTCTCCTGCTCGGAAAGTTATATTTTCCTGGGTAGATAGCCGGGTGGAAAATTGCTTGTTCATCCCTAGGGTGGAAAGTAATTAGCCGTGTTAATTGACAACATTTCATTTTTTTGAGTGCTACTTTTTATTGTATGGCCCGAAAGAACTCACAATTTTAAGAGACCCGTATTTTTTTATTTTTGCGAAAATCCGTGTCTTTTAGTGGAAAAATCCATTTATATTATTACTTGGGCAGAAAGGGCGTATGTAACAGTCGTCAAAGTATCGGCTAAATGACGTCACATGTTGTGTTTCATACACTGAAAAAAAAACGTTGAAATAGTTACATTGATTGGCATTTACGTAAAAACCATAGCGTGACCATAGTGCGCTTAAACAGTTTGACATTTGAAGCACAAGATAAACGTCAAAACTTAAAATATCAAACCGCTAACTTCGAAGGATATCTTAAGGATTGTTGAAAATGCCTTGCATTAAATATTACTTAATGATAACATTGATAACTTACAATAGCAACACATCTTTATAGCCCAGTTATTTACTGTTCTACCATCAGCTGAGGGAAGTACTATCTGAGACTATATACAGATGGACCTGAGGAGAGGCCCATCTTGTTGTTTTTCTTGCGCCGATGTGTGTCATTATGTTGGTTTGTTTATTATATTGTGTGAGAATGTATATGTTATATTAGGCCACGTTTCCACCACAGATGTGCTAGGTATATGAAGGTATCCGCCTAATGAATAACTCAACGAAATTAAAATAATTTTATTATAATATACCTTTTATTTCTCCCCTGATTAACACATGGTGAATTGTACTTCTCCAGTAGTAACATTCTAAGTACAGGAAAGATATTTAACTTTTTATTGACAAGTCATCAGAAAGTACTTAAGGACCTACTTAGGATACAGGTTTAAAAATGACAAGTGTTCATACTAATAAAATAAGTACTTTATTTCCTATAAAATGTAATTTATTTACCACAATCCAAAACAACTTTGGCTCGTGACATTTTAATTGATATAATTTCTCGGTTTTATCTGTAAAGGGACATTTCAACTTGAAAGCCAAATTGTCAGATTCCGTTTGGAGAAGCACAAACAGTCATCCATTTTATGATTGTTGGCTTCTTGGAGAAACTCTTGAAGATTTGGGACGTCAGCATCACTTCTATACTGTTTTCGTTTACAAATAGTAAAGGAACATGAGGCTGCACTTAATAAAGGCCTTAGCCAGTTTGTACATAAGAACTCCGCGAAGATAACGAAGCTTCGGTACCTCTTGTGCCAGGCAAATTATATTTATCCGAGCTTTGCAAAAACTCACACGCGGTAAGCTCCTGCTGTCAGCTTTGACAAATCTTTCTGAGTTTCTCGTGTCAGCTCCGTTATAGAGGTATTGGTCAATACCCAACCGGGGTATTTTCCGAGGATTCCCTGAATTCCATCGTCAGATCGTCGTAGAAGAAAGCAGTCCGGGATCCGTGAAAAAGCGAAAATCGTAGTCGTCGTTGAAGAATGCAATCCGGGGTCTTTAGAAAGCGAGTTTAATCCAAATAATTGGGGAATCATCTCCATACATTGCCTTACAAAAGATGGAGTAGAAAATATTTTAATGGTTATTGGTAGGCTATAGGGTGGTAATTAAAATACTAGATTTGAGACCTTGGGGGGGGGGGGGGGGGGGGGGTGCGTTAGCCGCCATCTTGGTTTAAAGGTGCCAAAAGTCCGTTTTTGAACCTTGGCGCTGAAACGGTTATCAGTATGCCTAAAATGTCTATGGAACGTATGAAGAAGATAAAATTGTCTACAATATTTCCATACACAATACATCTGTAAGTCTTACAGATACAGGGGGTGAAAAAGTGAATATTTTCTTAAATCATAAGAATTTGATTTATTAGCTTCAAAGTTTTGTGCTTCGAGATAAGGAAATGAAGTCTCTACCACAGTTTTGGCATCTTCTAATGATTCTTTTAAAAGATATTCAAAAGTTGAATTCACCCCTAGAGCGCTTATAGAGGGGGTGAAAGTAGTAAGTCTCACACACAAAATCAGTGTTCTATTACTCATCATAAAATACTACTAGGCGTTGTCAGGTATAGCTATCGATCAATTCGGGTTAACTGTTCAAGCATTATGTAAAAAATGCTAAAGCCTATACGATATTTTAATAATAACTTGACAGTTATATGAAGTTTAAAAAAATAAAAATATTTTCAAGCACTTTCTTTAAAAATATTTTTTTTTGTATGAAAGCATATATGTTTTTTGTCAAATCTAAATTCATTATACCCGAATTGATCGATAGCTATACCTGACAACGCCTAGTAGTATTTTATGATGAGTAAAACAACATTGATTTTGTGTGTGAGACTTACTACTTTCACCCCCTCTATAAGCGCTCTAGGGGTGAATTCAACTTTTGAATATCTTTTAAAAGAATCATTAGAAGATGACAAAACTGTGGTAGAGACTTCATTTCCTTATCTCGAAGCACAAAACTTTGAAGCTAATAAATCAAATTCTTATGATTTAAGAAAAATACACTTTTTCACCCCCTGTATCTTTATACATGGTGGCCACTTTCTGGAAAACCGGGAAAACCGGGAAAAGTCAGGGAATTTCGCTAGTCATGGAAAAGTCAGGGAATTGTCAGGGAAATTTAATGGAGGTCAGGGAATAAAAAAAATCTCTGTATGTAGGTACAACATAATATGAGTACATAATAAAAAAACGCATTATTAATTTTACCATCTCGAAACATTTTATGTGTGTCAATTTCGGAAAAGGTGCCTCTTTGTCGATATGGAGTTATTAGTACTTCCTAAAACTACATAACATACGCATATCTATGAGTAAAAAAATTAAGTCTATGTGTAATGGTTATTTTTTTATTAACCTTTAAATTTGCCCTAGTGAAAAAGCGGCAACTGAGAAAAACGTGGTTAAAGTTTGTGACAGCAAAAAACACACTTTTACTTTGAAGTTATAGAGTGAATACTACCAAACTAATGTACAAAATACTAAATTGACAGAAAGTATACCGGAAATTCTTACAGGTCACACACCATGGAAGTCTGAAAATCAAAATGGAAGGATAAATTTTCAATGTGTATCCATTTATTTTCTGTGCATATGACATGCTACTCGAAATTTTCAAAAAAGTTACGTTAATAAATGTATTCTTTATCCAGAACAGATAAAAACGTTTAATTAGTCATAATTTTCCAAATTTCAAAAAAGTCGTGACAAAATGTAGGACAAAAACTTACAAAGTTCATGTGTGCTCTAATAAATGTCATAAGATAACAGAACAAACACTATTATAATGTATTAAAAACACACAAAAACTTAATCTGAACCCAATTTTTTATAATAATAAAGTTTAGTGATTTTCTTTAATAAATTATAGGTACCACTTAGTCGATGTACTAAAGTTTAGTGACTCGTTAGTGAAATATTGTTTTTTAATGCATTATTGTCATTTCAAAATAAATATTGAAAAAAAAACCACGCGGCTCGTAATGCTCACTCCTTATACACGGAGGACCTACACAAAAAGAAGGAAAATATAAGTTCAGAGGCCAAAATAAGGCAGAAAAAAGGAAAACTGATTACTAGGTAGTTTTGTTTCAGTTGTACCCAAGATTTTTAACCGACTTAAAAAAATGAGGATTCTCAATTCGTCGCTTTTGTACCATAATACGCAAAAAGTTGAAGTCTAGTACTTACTAATACGATTAAGGCCTGTATAAAGTGTTCCCTTTAGTATTTCTCGCTGGATTATATTATATGATACATCTAAAATCTAATAAATTTAGTAGTCAGAGGTACTGTTTTCATTGGTTTTTCCTGTACAGCTTTTAACAAAAATGGTCAAAAATTAAATGAATTATTGGGTAATTGTAGAACTGTCTGATAGTGATAGCAAATCACAATAGAATAAAAATGTAAATACAATGCAGCAGATAATAGGCATGATGAATTTATTTAATGTATGGTATCAATCGATTCGTTTTGTTGTAAGGATCAAATGCCCATATGGCTAATTGCGTCAAAGCAACACAAAAGTCAGAAATGAGATTCAAAATCTGTCACTCGCTTTTGTTTCTCAAAACGCTCCTAACACAATGATATGCAACAGTAACGTCACGGTTGCATAGTCGCTCTGTTTAAAGTATGGAAAAATTATGAAATTGCTATTTTGAGGGTAAAATATTGCGTTTATGTACCTATATGGTTGCTATACAATTTATTTTACGATAAAATGTAAGAAATCGAATGGTGTCATTGTTTTTTTTTTTAATTTTACTTTATTAGGATGTATTTATCATTTTGCATCCATTCAACTTAATTTTATTACAAAATTCAACATGTGTCATCATCCCTATTCTGCAAAAACTGTAAAATGTATTCCAATTAGGAACATGCATGATTTTTTTGGAAGACGTCATTCGATTCTATTTCCCTGTAGATTCAAATGTCTCTAATAAACCTACTATCTATGATAGCCCTGAAACGTCAAAAAATGTGAAAATACGTTAGGCGTCTGCGCCGCGCGTCAAAACGCCCCATACAAAAAGTGTGAGGATTGTGACGTCACCGACCACAAAGTCGCAGAAAACTGTTTGGAAGGAACAAGTTTTTGGAAGATTTTTGTAATTTTAGGCACGAAAAAATGCGTTTAGCTATACGAGGGTGGTTTGATAAGTCAGTGACTTTTTGCAGAAAAAAAAATCTTTTTGACCTTTTATAATTTTATTTCTCTACATAATCTCCTTTCAACTCCATACACTTCATCCAACGATGTTCCAGCTTTTTCAACCCCTCCAAAAAATATTTTTTATCAAACCCTGAAAAATATGCTTCAGTTTCAGCTATGACTTCCTCATTTGATGAAAATCTTCTCCCACCGAGCCATTTCTTCATGTTTGGGAATAAAAAAAAATCACATGGGGCCAAATCTGGAGAATAAGGTGGGTGGGGCAGTATTTCATAACGCAATTCTACTAATTTGGCTGTTGCGACTGCCGACGAGTGTGCAGGGGCATTGTCGTGGTGAAAAAGGATTTTCTTCTTTGCCAGATGTGGCCGTTTTTTCACTACTTCTGCGTTGAATTTTTCCAACAATGTAGCATAATAAGGGCCATTTATTGTTTTACCTTTCTCCAAATAATCTATATAAATAACCCCTTGGCTGTCCCAAAAAACAGTGGCCATTACCTTTCCTGCCGAATTAACGGTTTTCGCTTTCTTTGGGGCCCGTTCGTTAGCAGAAGTCCACTGTTTTGACTGATTTTTCGTCTCTGGCGTATAATGGTGGATCCACGTTTCATCTACCGTCACAAAACGACGTAAAAATTCATTGGGATTACGCTTGAATTTGGCTAAGCATTGCTCGGAAGTTGTTTCACGAAGTCGTTTTTGATCGGCTGTCAGCAAACGCGGCACCCATCTTGCGGAAAGCTTTTTCATATTCAAAATATTATGCAAGATATGAAAAACTCGTTCAGATGAAATGTGTACAGTCTCAGCTATCTCACGAATCTTAACTCGACGGTCATCCAAAACAATATCGTGAACTTTATTCACGACATCATCAGTGGTGACTTCAATTGGCCTACCAGAGCGTTCTGCGTCATTGGTAGTGGTACGCCCAGAACGAAATTCTGTAAACCACTTATGTACCATTCCATGAGAAGGAGCAGATTCCCCATAATATTTTTTTAAACAGTTTTCAGTCTCTTTAATAGTTTTTCCACGTAAAAAGTAATGTTTAATTAACACACGAAATTCGCTTTTCTCCATTTTCCAACAATTTTCCGACCGTATTTGACATATGCCTCAATAACTTTTTTATTTTCCCACCTTTTTTAAAAAAAAAAAAACTGCCAGCTACCAAGGAGTTCAGAATCGTAATTAAAAAGTTTATATGTTAAAATGATTTTTGTTTTACTTAAAGTCACCGAGTTATCAAACCGCCCTCGTATAGTTGTCGTACATTTTTTTCCTTGTTAGAACATAAGTAATCGAACTGAAGTTTCGAAAATACATTTGAGGTATAAAAAAATGCCTAAAATTTTAAGTTTTTAAACCGCAATATCTTGAAGAAACTGTTAAAAATTATTACGGATTTCCACTTATTTATATTAATTTGGGGTTGTTGAACGTGTTTATGGAACAAATTCATTTAAATATTTTTCATGCATGTTCTCTATTATAAATTTTATATTTATTACATTTAAGATTATGGTCAGGGAAAAACTTGAAAATACGCCTGGAAAACCGGGAAAAGTCAGGGAATTTTGGTTGTAGTAAATAGTGGTCACCCTGTTATATCTGTAAGACTTACAGATGTATTGTGTATGGAAATATTGTAGACAATTTTATCTTCTTCATACGTTCCATAGACATTTTAGGCATACTGATAACCGTTTAAGCGCCAAGGTTCAAAAACGGACTTTTGGCACCTTTAAACCAAGATGGCGGCCAACGCACCCCCCCCTCAAGGTCTCAAATCTAGTATTTTAATTACCACCCTATAGCCTACCAATAACCATTAAAACATTTTCTGGTCCATCTTTTGTAAGGCAAATGCTCCAATGATTGCGTTAGGTGTTGTCGTCGTAGAAGAAAGCAGTCCAGAGTCCGTGACAAATCGCAACACGTAGATAATTAAATTAATCCAAGGAAACGTAAATTACAAGCAAATATTCGAATTGAAAGAATTAACTGTCAGCTGTCCTGTCACTGTCAGTAGTGTTGTAATTGTCAAAGTTGTCAAACGGAAACCCGGAAGATGACGTTTTTTCATAGTGGTAGTATTGAATCAGCCGTGTGACGTCATTTTCCGGATTGACCCGGTGCCCACCCGGATGCTCTCCTCTCTGACCACTGGCAAAACATTGAATTTGTCTTTTTAAATTTTACTTAACATTTTTATAGATTATTCTTTATATACCTGTTTTATAAAATGTGCGTGTAGTTATTGCACTTTCCTCACAGTAGAAATGAAAAGCAGAGTGTTTTACTCGGGTGAAATTACCCATTTCACCCTCGAACTATTGTCACTCTCACTTTGTTCGAGCGCCAGAAATATCTCAGATGAAATGGGTCACTTTCAACCCTTGGTTAACAATCTACTATTACAAGCTTTTATTTACCTCACAGTAATTGACAGTTGGATTGTTGTTTAAGTAAAATCTTGCAAGCCAGATTTGGGACAGTTCCTGATGTCCAATTGAGCTAAAATTTTGCATACCTGCGTAACGCGGATAACAATATAGTATTTTGGTGCGCAAAATGCAAGTGAATAAGTGCCAGCGTAAAGCCAAATAATATGGGCGGGGCCAATAGAGTAAGCGATTGTCTCAAAATCAGAACACCACTCTTTATTTCCTTCAAGATGATGAATGATGAAAACAATAGTACATTGTTGGAGTGGCTGGAAAATCGTTTAAAGATGGATGAGTGAGTTTGAGCTTACGTGGGCGGTTTGACAAGTCAGCGACTTTCAGTACAAAAAAAAAACCTTTTCAATTTTTTTTTCTACATAATCTCCTTCCAACTCGATGCATTTCAACCAGCGACGTTCCAGCTTTTGCAACCCCTCCAAAAAATATTTTTTGTCAAACCCTGAAAATATGATTAAAATATGCTTTTGTTTCAACTATGACTTCCTCATTTGATGAAAACCTTTTCCCACCGAGCCATTTCTTCATGTATGGGAATTTAAAAAAATCACACTGCCCAATCTGGAGAATATGGTGGCTGGGGCAGTGTTTCGTAGCGTAATTCTACCAATTTGGCCGTTGCGGCTGCCGACGAGTGGGCAGGGGCATTATCGTGATAAAAATAGTAGTTTATGTAACTGTTACGTAATAAGGGTCCTTAAAACATGAGTATTTCATAATAAGATCACACGAGTGTTTTAAGGCATAATTACGTACAGTTGCATACACTGCTTTATCTACACTCATATTATTTATTATAAATGCCGTATTCGTAAACCATAGAATGGCCGCCACAGTACCGCCGTGGCCATCTCGATTGTGTCGGCGCGGCCTACTCGATTGTGCCGGCGGACGCGCGGGCGGGTGTCGCCGGCCGCGGGCGCGTGCAGGTGTACATTATGTTATCAAAACTCAGAGCACATCAATAATTGAGCATGAAACGTTATAATTGCGGTACTGCCACAGATAAGAAACTTATCATAGTGAAATCGTTTGTTGTAATGCTGGTCATTGCCTACGGTTTTTGAACGCATTTTAGAGGACTTACAATATGAGTGTAGATAAAAGTATTTTCTTCTTTGCAAGATGTGGCCGTTTTTTCAAAACTTCTTCATATTTTTTTTCCAATAAAGCAGCATAATAAAGGCCATTTATTGTTTTACCATTCTCTAGGTAATCGATGTAAATAACCCCTTGACTATCCCAAAAGACAGTGGCCATTAACTTATCTGCTGAATTAGCGGTTTCTGCTCTCTTTGGGGCCCGTTCGCTAGTAGAAGTCCATTGTTTTGATTGATTTTTCATCTCTGGTGTATAATGGTGGATCCATGTTTCATCCACCGTCACGAATCGACGTAAAAATTCATTAGGATGACGCTTAAATTTCGCTAAACATTCCTCTGAAGTTCTTACGCGATGTCATTTTTGATCGGCTGTCAACAAACGCGGCACCCATCTCGCAGAAAGCTTTTTCATACTTAAAATATTATGCAAGATATGAAAAACTCATTCAGGTGAAATTTGTACAGCCTCGTGAACTCGTGATATCGCGAACTTTGTTTACGATATCTTGAGTGGTCACTTCAATGGGCCTTCCAGAGCGTTCCGCGTCATCGGTGGTGCTACGTCCACAACGAAATTCTGTAAACCATTTGTGAACCATTCCATGAGAAGGAGCAGATTCTCCATAATATTTTTAAGCCGGTCTTCAGTTTCTTTGATAGTTTTTCCTTGTAAAAAGTAATGCTTAATTAGCACACGAAATTCACTTTTCTCCATTTTCCAACAGTTTTCCAACCTCATCTGACATATGACTAATTTTTTTTCTATTTTTCCCACCAAAATAAAAAAAATATGCCAGCCAGTCACCAAAGACTTAAGAATTTAAAAAAAGTTTGTATTTGAAAAAGTCTTTTTAAGTACTCAACACGTACTCAAAGTCACTGACTTGTCAAACCGCTCTCGTATTTTTCACGCTACTGTTCGGAAATGTGACAAAAGATGGTCAAAATCCAAACTGGAAAGTAAGCATTTGCTGTATGTAGCACCTGAACCACCACTACAGCTATTGTAGCGATGAAATGTCATTAGTTGGAAAGTAAATTGTCCAGTTATGTCATTGCATGCATTAAAAACATTAAAAGGTCTTTTTTTGGCACAACTTTATGTTTCAAAAATAAAATAAGGTTGTTTATTGGGCCAACTAGCTGTTTAAAAAAAAAGAAACGTCAAAACCATTTATTCACCCTTAAGCCGTTTTTACTTTTTTAGCCGTTTGTGGGTTTCTATCAAAAACGCCTCTAAGTAATGAGTCGGTTTGAAGCAAACAACAGAAAAACGCTTCTTGAAAGTAAAAAAAAAAGTAAAATGGCGGGAATGGAATACTGAATTGGATATTCTACAAGAGCATTTATATTATTATGACAAATGTTTTTTTATTTCCTCACAGTAGTCGTGAAAAGCACTATGTAATATCTCGGCCGAAAGCGCTATAGGTGGACTCGTATCTTCGAGGGCTTCCCCTGGCGGGTCGGCCCTCGAACTAACTCGATCCACCTATAGCTTACTTTTAAGCCTCTACAACAATGTACTATTCCAGTTTTGATTTAGGTCATCTTTTTCGAACAGTGGCGTGAAAAATAAATAAGTAAATGAGATGTGAATGGTACCTAATGTTGTGGTGTTCAGCCGGCGAGCGGGCGGCGCGGCGTGGTGCGCGTGCTGAGCCCGGCGGCCGGCGCCCCCGGCAAGTCGCTCATCTCCCCGCGCGCCCTGCTGCAGCAAGGTGAGACTTGGAGACACCTCACACTTGGAGCCGGCTGCAGCACCAAGTTCAGAACTAGGTGTACGGCCTCAGTTGCGAGCGAGTTGAAACCACTGCCATACGTATTTATTTGGCTCGCCGTCAGACGCATATTCGCGCCACTTAGTTTGCACCCTGGAAGGGCGAACTTCAAGAACAGTGCTCAGTCCAATCAGGCCGACTTGAGAGCTTCTAAGGTCTTGGTCTCTTACGGACGTTCGTACTGTTTATAGCAATACATATTAAGATTATCAATATTTATAAATAACGCCAATATTATAAAGGAGATCGCCAATTCTGGGCCACCTGATATAAACCGTATACAGTTTGTACTGCAATGTAAAATAAATACTCATTTTATTGCTAAAGTAGACAAAATATTGCAAAAAAAAACCGGCCAAGTGCGAGTCGGACTCGCGCACCGAGGGTTCCGTACAAACCTTTACAACTTAAAGGTATTATAGACCTGAGTATTTGATATGAATTTCAATTTAATACCTCTACGCGTTTACGAGGAAAAAGGTAGTAAGTTTAAAATTTAAAAAAATATTTATTGTATGATTTTACTAAAAATGTCTACTTTTCGTAATTTTTCCTTTGTCTGTACTATATGAAGTTTCTTCGTGCCAAGTTTCAAGTTTCTGAGTTTACGGGAAGTACCCTGTAGGTTTTGAGTTTCTTGCGAGTACCCAGTTTCAAAATATGCGACTTAAATTGCTATTTCTTTTGATTGCGTTGACATAAAAGTTTGGTTTTGCTACATCTGAAAGGTCCTATAGCCCTGAGTATTTGACATGAATTTCAATTTAATATCTCCACGCGTTTACGAGAAAAAAAGTAGTAAGTTTAAAATTTAAAAAATGTTTTTTTGTATGATTTTATTAAAAATGTCTACTTTTTGTTATTTTTCCATTGTCTATGCTATATGACGCTGCTTCGTGCCAAATTTCAAGTTTCTGAGTTCACGGGAAGTACCCCGTAGGTTTTGCGAGTGCCGAAAAACTAAAATTTGCAGCATAAACGACTGTATCTTTTGATTGCGTTGGCTTTTGAGTTTGATTTTTTCACAGCTCCAAGGGGCAATAGACCTGAGTATGTGGTATAAATTTCAGCTTGATACCTCCACGCGTTCCTGAGAAAAATGGTCTTGACAGACAGACAGACAGACAGACAGACAGACAGACAGACAGACGGACAACAAAGTGATCCTATAAGGGTTCCGTTTTTTCCTTTTGAGGTACGGAACCCTAAAAATGAAACGGGAATTAGAAATACTAAATAAATAAACATTATGTTGATTTTTCCGCGATTAAAATACAGCAAGACAAGTCGTTAACGTCCTTATGGCATTGACATAAAGTTTAACTTCACCCTGGCCTGAAACGGGATTGTTTTTTGGTTTGACACTGTCAATGTATACCGTTACATTATCTGCGTTTTGATACTGTTCGGTAAGTTAGAACATTGTAATATTAAAATAGTATCTAAGCCTACGAATACGAAAGAATTAAATTATAAATCGACTGTATTAAAACGCATAAAGATTGAAAATGCGTATTTTTGCATTTTTGATCGGAGTTTAAATATTAAAAGTGGGTTTCATAATGGCATAATATCATGCTCCTTCGATAACGAAACGCATTTTTTTTTCAATTTTGCAATGTCAGATACTAGTGCTATCGCACTTAACGGTGGTAAACCTTATCCCTTCGCAATAGCTGTTAGGAATGTTCAGTTAATAGTATCAACGATGGTTTGACAGCCGTCTTTATTTACTGAAATACAGGAACTATAAATACGATCAAAATATGACTTTTTATTATTTCATCATGATTCCCGTTTTGTTTTCAAGTCCGCTTTTGTACATTATCTTTAAAAAATCGGTACTTTTTTTACATTAATGTATAAATCATAAGCAAGCACGCTTTCAAATATTGTCCTTGTCAGATTCAAGTTTTAAATGCATGATTTTTCAATTTTCCCATTAGATTTTGAAATATTTTTACCACCATCCTGATCTAGAAATTATGACGATTCTTCAAAGGTAACAACCATTCCTAAACGGTCCTAAATAATCTGGGCCAGACCACCTAACAAAAATTGACGATCTTCTTGTAGCATCGAATATAGAGGTCTGTTAAGGGTAAATCGCCAGTAACTGGCCACCTCATACTAATAATGAACTCTGTTGACCTAGAAACAGAATTCATTTTAGTATAAGGTTTTAATTACTGGCCAGTTTTTAATTACTTACCCTTTAATAACTGGCTAAGTTATACTAAAATTAATTCCGTGTGTAGGTCAACGTGAAAGTTAATTTTTAGTATGAATGAGGGGGCCAGTTGTTGAAAGGTGGCAAGTTACTGGTAATTTACCCTATCTCTTAATTTCTGAATTCTTGGGTACGATGAAAGAAAGTTTACGAAGCGCCTGAGTCCTAAATGAACTGTTTGTTTGCTTAAATTCAATTCAAACAAATAACGATAACATTATAAAATGTATTGATGCAATATCTCTTACAGCCACCCCGACAACGACGAAGAAACGAACTGCTGTGCCAAATACAAGTTCCATTACGACTATAGCCCAGGTAACTATTTATTCGATCTTAAATAAATCGATTGAATAATTTCGCAATGTATTATTTTTCAACCTACTTTAAGATTTCGTCGGTTTTTTTTAGAGGATTATCTAAAACTGTTAGTGTAATCTCATTCGCTTAGGTAATAACATTAGTATATGCAAATAGTAACAAGACGTATAAACTATTGTCTGCAATAAAGTTTTTTTTTAATTAATATTATAGACTGGAATATTTGTCATATTTGTAATTATTTATTTCTTAACCTACATAGAACTCATTTAATACTGAGAATTACTGCTAGTACGCAAAAGTGTTACAGAAGAAATTTAAACATTAAAGAACCGACTTCACTTAGCCGACTTCAGCCTACTCCATCCACCTTTTCTAAATGGAATCTCGAGCTAAATTAAAAAAAATACTCAAATCACGATAGGTGTGCCTATAACATTTGAAAAGTTACATCGATTTCTACAGGTTCCCATCATCAGATCCTGACAATGGGACCAACTGGGAAGTACTCTTATTCTTTCAAACAAAAAAAGAATTTTTCAAATCGGTCCAGCTGTCTTCGAATCGACATACATTAAAAAATATTGCAAAACAAAAAGTTGGTTAAAAATGGGTCATACATAACGATTTATGCCGAAGACATCCGAGCGAATGCCGATTGCAATTCTCTGTATTATATGAACGTACCCTTATTCATAAACGTCTACTAAAGTTAAGAGGCCTCTGATAATCGTTTGTCCCTTTCCGTCCAACCTATATGAGGGACAAACGATTATCAGCGATCTCTAAACTTTAGTGGCCGTTTATGAATAAGGGGATTAATGTTACCAATGATGGTTTTCCTTTCCTGCAGAGTTCCCCAGTGACGACCGTAGCCCACAGCTCCGGCCCCGCCACGCACACGCGCACGGTCCACCTGGCCGGCGGCCGCACGCTGCAGCTGGCGGCCAACCAGACCGTGCACCTGCCCACCGGCCAGCCCGTGCAGCTCGCCACCCGGGCGCTGCAGCTGACGAGTCTGTTGCCGGCTCGCGCGCCCAAGCCCGTGCCGGCCTCCACGGTGCAGCTGACGGGGCAGACCGTGCACCTGGCCGGCCAGAGCGTGCAGCTGGCCCAACACGCCGTCAAGACTGTGCAGGTACGGTTCTTCTATAAGCGAAGCTGTTGCCAGCCCGTGCAGCTCGCCACCAGGGCGCTGCAGCTGACCAGCCTGTTGCCGGCTCGCGCGCCCAAGCCCGTGCCGGCCTCCACGGTGCAGCTGACGGGGCAGACCGTGCACCTGGCCGGCCAGAGCGTGCAGCTGGCCCAACACGCCGTCAAGACTGTGCAGGTACGGTTCTTCTATAAGCGAAGCTGTTGCCAGCCCGTGCAGCTCGCCACCCGGGCGCTGCAGCTGACGAGTCTGTTGCCGGCTCGCGCGCCCAAGCCCGTGCCGGCCTCCACGGTGCAGCTGACGGGGCAGACCGTGCACCTGGCCGGCCAGAGCGTGCAGCTGGCCCAACACGCCGTCAAGACTGTGCAGGTATGGTTCTTCTATAAGCGAAGCTGTTGCCAGCCCGTGCAGCTCGCCACCCGGGCGCTGCAGCTGACGAGTCTGTTGCCGGCTCGCGCGCCCAAGCCCGTGCCGGCCTCCACGGTGCAGCTGACGGGGCAGACCGTGCACCTGGCCGGCCAGAGCGTGCAGCTGGCCCAACACGCCGTCAAGACTGTGCAGGTACGGTTCTTCTATAAGCGAAGCTGTTGCCAGCCCGTGCAGCTCGCCACCAGGGCGCTGCAGCTGACCAGCCTGTTGCCGGCTCGCGCGCCCAAGCCCGTGCCGGCCTCCACGGTGCAGCTGACGGTGCAGACCGTGCACCTGGCCGGCCAGAGCGTGCAGCTGGCCCAACACGCCGTCAAGACTGTGCAGGTACGGTTCTTCTATAAGCGAAGCTGTTGCCAGCCCGTGCAGCTCGCCACCAGGGCGCTGCAGCTGACCAGCCTGTTGCCGGCTCGCGCGCCCAAGCCCGTGCCGGCCTCCACGGTGCAGCTGACGGGGCAGACCGTGCACCTGGCCGGCCAGAGCGTGCAGCTGGCCCAACACGCCGTCAAGACTGTGCAGGTACGGTTCTTCTATAAGCGAAGCTGTTGCCAGCCCGTGCAGCTCGCCACCAGGGCGCTGCAGCTGACCAGCCTGTTGCCGGCTCGCGCGCCCAAGCCCGTGCCGGCCTCCACGGTGCAGCTGACGGGGCAGACCGTGCACCTGGCCGGCCAGAGCGTGCAGCTGGCCCAACACGCCGTCAAGACTGTGCAGGTACGGTTCTTCTATAAGCGAAGCTGTTGCCAGCCCGTGCAGCTCGCCACCAGGGCGCTGCAGCTGACCAGCCTGTTGCCGGCTCGCGCGCCCAAGCCCGTGCCGGCCTCCACGGTGCAGCTGACGGGGCAGACCGTGCACCTGGCCGGCCAGAGCGTGCAGCTGGCGCAACACGCCGTCAAGACTATGCAGGTACGGTTTTTCTATAAGCGAAGCTGTTGCCAGCCCGTGCAACTATACCCGCAGTACCAACTGGCGACTCAGGTCATAAACTCTATCTCCTTCACTCTTAAATGAGAGAACAAAAAGAATAGAGATATTTAGTACGTTATAAATGAGTGCTCGCGATAACAACATTTGATACTAAAACGCAGTTATTTGCAGATGACCGCCCCGGGTGTACTTCCTACGCAGACAGTGCAACTACCAAGCGGTCAGACGGTCCAACTCGCAGGGAGGAATCTCCAGACTGTACAACTTGCCGGTCAAAACGTTCTCTCCGGCCAGAGCGTACAACTAGGTAACTTTACCGTTGCATTACTGTAGAAGTCGATCGATTTTCCGAGCCGATGTAAATACAATAGGGATGATGACATTGATAAGATGACACATGTTGAATTTTGTGATAAAATTTAGTTAAATGATTTTACTGTAAAATGAATTGTATAGCAACCATATACATTAACGCAATATTTCACTGTCGAAATAGCAATTTGACTGGATGAATCACTTGCCTTTAAAATAATTTTGTTTAACTATAAAATAACTATTGAACATAAACTGATGTGTATGCCATTATAAGTACTGAAGCTTATATTTTATTAGGTTCCCAGACCGTTCAACTAGCTGGCCAAACACTCCAACTACCGAGCGGTCAGACGGTCCAGCTTTCCGGTCAAACGCTCCAGCTACCCAGCGGTCAGACGGTGCAACTGTCCGGTCAGACGTTGCAGCTGGCTAGCGGTCAGACGGTGCAGCTGGCGAGCCAGACGCCGAAGTCGATGGCGCAGGTAATTCGGACATTGATTACCGAACAGCAAAACGCTTCAGCTAGCTACCAGTGCTCACGATAATTCAGATGGTGCAACTCTCCTCTTCGGTCAGTCGCTGCAGCTAGGTAGAGCTTAACCTATTGACCGCCACAGTCGGCTGTGGCCGACATCAAAAAGTTGTGCCATGGACGCCAACGACGGCCACAGCCGACAGGTTTTGTAATGCAATAGGGACCTACGCGGGCTTCCGCAAAGTTCAATTTCGCTTGACAAAACGCGATTACGTGGCGTCGGTGGCGCGTCATTTTTGTTCAATGCTTGGCGGTCAAAAGGTTAAATGATACCTGGCGACTAGAACGCAAGCAGAGCGACTGCTCCTGCTGAAAGCTAGCGACGCAGAAGTCGATGGCGCGTTTAATACGGACGCTTTAACTACAGAGTGGCCAGACTGTGCATTGTGGAACTATTTGGTAAGAGAGAGGCAGTTCGATCTCTCCGTAGTCGAATTCGATGACGCAGGTAATTCAGACGCCCCAAGTGGACCAACTACCGAACGGTCAGGCGGTCTAAATAGAAGGCCTACCTCGAACCTCGAAATTCGAAATTCCGTTACCCGCGTCTCCTTCGCTCGTGCAATAAGAATAAGTCTAATTTAGCAATAGAGAAGAAAATAACGAATTTTTGACTATCGTGGTTTGTGGTAAGTCTTCAGTTCCTGGTCAAACGTTCTAACTACGAAGCGATCATACCATCCCACTGTCTAGTCAAACGCTTCATAATGCTAATGGTGGTCAGACGCAGAAGTCGGCGGCGCAGTAATTTCATGCTCAACTACCTAACAGTCAGACGGTTCAGTTTCTGGGCAATAGTTCCAACTACGAAGCTGTCACTCCAGTTCTCTAGTCAGTGGTCAGATGTCGAAGTAGATGACCAAGGTAATGTAGACGCTAGACTACCGAACAGTCAAACAGTATATTTTTTCGATCAAACGCTCCAACAACGAAGCGGTCAGATTTAGTAGTAGTATGTAGGTAGTAATGGTGTTATTGTAGTGTTGTATTACTAAATAACTTTAAACAAAAAAGAACCGACTTCACTAAGCATCCACCTTTCCAATACCAAATGCTCGATCTGCTGTAAAAAATACTCGAATCACCATAGGTGTGCCTATAATAGTTGAAGAGTTCCCTCGATTTCTCCAGGATCCCATCATCAGATCCTGAAATGGTTACAATGGGACCAACTGTAAAGTATACGCTTTCAAACAAAAAAAGAATTTTCTAAATCGGTCCAGCCGTCTTCGAATAATCGGTGAACATACATAAAAAAAAAATAGCAAAAACAAAGATCCCGACGAATTGATAACCTCCTTCGAAATCTTGAAGTCGGTTGATATATAATCATTGCAAAATAATTTGGTTATTCTTATACATTTAGATGGTGCGCGGTCAGGTGGCTGGCGATAAGTCCGCGCAGCCGATCCGAGCTAAACTTCTTACTAATGCTCAGGTAAGACTAGCGATAAATATTGTTCGGCGTTTTGGATGCCACTATGTGTGAATGACCTCAACACTGCTTATGTAGTGTCCTCTTTTTATAAATATCACCTACACTTCAATAGCATTTTTTTACGTTTCAATTGGTCCATATTCCAATCTTCATGTTATCCAAAGGTGTGGTATCCAAAACGCCGATTTTTGTGTTGCTAGCCTAAGATGGTCGAGTTTTTATCACTTGTCGCCATATATAAGCTCAGCTCGACATCGGAACAGCACCGCTTCGCATCGGCACAAGTGGCGCGGCGCGTACAATCATGCCGCAATCAGAATAGGGTTAGAGTTCACAGATTTGGAATGGCATGTATTTAACCAGGCTGCTAAATAATTGTATATTGGTAGCTATAAAAAATAAAAAGGATACCAAAATTAATAGGTTGGCAACTAATTTGGGGCCGCACATTCTCTCAATATGGACTGTCTTTTAATGCCTTGACAGCCATTGTTTAACTAAAGGTAGGTACCAAATAATTATATTAACAATAACAACTGAATTTATAACTGGGAAGCATTTTAAGAAGCCTTTTTTTAACCCAAAACGATTACCTATTAAATATAAAATTAGATACTTTTAAAATATTTAGGAAGCAGTTAAAATAAATTAAATATTCAATATTAGTACAACGGGCAACTTTACACGAGCTGTAATTATAGGATAAAAAGGATTCTTAAAAAGTTACTGGGGTCTATGAATATTGGTAGTAGGTTCCTATAAGTAGCTAAGTACTGTCAGATATCTAGTACCAAAATTCATAGACCACATATGATTTAGAATATGTGAAAGGTGCCTTTTGTATAGGTATTACCTAAATACCTACCTTTTAATAGAAAATATGAAATAAAAAACACCCATTATTTCAGGTTCCTAAAATTGTACTGCTCCCCTAATTAGCAGTGATCGGATTTTACGGTGCAACACGGCGGAATACGAATATATATATTATGCGAATATAGTGGTTAAAACGTTATTGAAATGTATTTGATGTAACTAAAGTAAACAACGTGGGTCCTACAATTAATTTTGTATTAAGCAGAACGTCTGCTAACGATACCACAATGCTTAGAAAAAATGGAAAAGTAGAAAAATCCACTGCCTCAGGCGAGACTCGAACTCGCGACTCTGGGATGCAGATGTCGCTAGGCGTCCCCCTAAGACGCATATGGGATATAGTGGAGAAATTCGCAGCCATCAGGTGTGTCTCAGTAGCTCAGTTGGTCAGAGCGATGGGCATGTATCCCAGAGTCGCGAGTTCGAGTCTCGCCTGAGGCAGTGGATTTTTCTACTTTTCCATTTTTTCTAAGCAACGTGGGTCCTAATATCCCGAAGATGACTGAAGAACCAATAAAATTATTTAAATAACTATTATGATTTGTTTCTTTTTTAAGTAGACACACTACTATATAAATTATAAACTTATATAGATCTGATATACAAAGGAAAAGTGATCTAGGCCTCCGGTGCTCAGGGCTAGGATCGGCCCAGCGTCTTCTGCATTCGCGGCAGACGCCCTAACTGCTAGGCTACCCGGGACACAGCGGCACCGGCAGCGAATCCATAAGGCGCTGGTTGGATCCCAGCTCTGGGCATCGGAGGCCTAGGTCACTTTTTAGGGTTCCGTACCTAGAAAGGAAAAAACGGAACACTTATAGGATCACTTTGTTGTCCGTCTGTCTGTCTGTCTGTCTGTCTGTCTGTCAAGAGCTGAAATTTATACCAAATACTCAGGTCTATTGTCCCTTGGAGCTGTGAAAAAATCAAACTTAAAAGCCAACGCAATCAAAAGATACAGTCGTTTAGCTGCAAATTTTAGAGTTTTTCGGCACTCGCAATCGCAAAACCTACGTTGTACTTCCCGTGAACTCAGAAACTTGAAATTTGGCACGAAGCAACGTCATATAGCATAGACAATGGAAAAATTACAAAAAGAAGACATTTTTAGTAAAATCATCCAAAAAAATAGTTTTTTAAATTTTATACTACCTTTATCCTCGTAAACGTGTGGAGGTATTAAATTGAAATTCATATCAAATACTCAGGTCTATATTACCTTTAAGCTGTAAAGGTTTGTACGGAACCCTCGGTGCGCGAGTCCGACTCGCACTTGGCCGGTTTTTCCTTTGTATATGACATCTATAAGTTTATAATCCCGAAGATTATCCATATTAGCATATTTTTGACGTATAAAAACCGTGTTGCTCTCTAAAATTCGATCACTGCTAATTAGGTAGAACCGCATGAATAACAAAAAATAGTTATGTCTGACACACTATCAATACAGTTGAAAGCTTTAACGGCCAGAAATGGCTTGGTATGCAGTAAAGGGTTAGTTTTTTTAATAATGTGAAACACGAAGTGAAAAACAAAATTCACTACTGGGTGTCAGTAACCGGACACGTGTCCGCCAACCGGGTTAACCAACGTGCATACCGGTTGCGCGGACAGACATAAAATAAAAATAAATATGTTTATTCACGAAACGACTTACATTTATCAACCGACTTTCGAAGGAAGAGGTTATCAATTCGTCGGAATCTTTGTTTTTGCTCTACATATTTTTTTAATGTGCGTTCACCGATTATTCGAAGACGGCTGGACCGATTAGGAAAATATTTTTTTTGTTTGAAAGAGTATACATTGTAACCAGGTCAGGATCTGATGATGGGATTTTGGAGAAATCGAGGGAACTCTTCAACTATTATAGGCACACCTATAGTGATTTGAGTATTTTTTACAGCAGCTCGAGCTTTTGGAAAGGTGGAGGCTAAGTGAAGTCGGTTATTTTTTGTTTATTTTTTTTTTTTTAACATCAGTACTTCTGCCAAACCACAGTGTCGTTTGTTAGTATGCCTAAGACAAATGTAACACGCATACAAATGAAGAAACTTACGTATTATATCCGCCGACAGTTTTCTATTTTTTTCATAAGAAATCGACTCTTGCTCACTACTAAATAACGGTGTATTTTTTCTACTGACGAATTTTGGGTTAAAGGACACATCTATGTCTTGCATGACTATCTGAGTATCGCCAAACAAATTCATTTTATTATTATGTACATCGGGAATCCAATTTTAATAAATTTTAGTGAAGTTGTAAGCCATTTGTCCCGCTACTGGCATTGTCTGCGCTTCCGGCACAATGACCCTATGGTTTGCGAAACTTTTTATTTCATTTTCTAAATTATCCCCTTAAAGCGCCAGGGGACTTACAACCTACAAAATTTCAGCTCAAGCGGTCTAGCGATTTCGGAGCAAATAGATATTGTGACAAGACAGAGTATAGCACAGGGTTCCTTTATACCAATTTGTGCACGGAACCCTAAAAATATTGCAGGTTCCCGAAATTCTACTGCTCCTGTATCATATACCTGTAATTGATACACTCAAAATGGTTAATTAGGTAAAATAAATATTTAAAACAAGCCTGCTTTGAATAATAGATGCCAATATTTTTGATGCCATCCTATTATTTCAAGTTCCCTGTCAATTTTAACAGTAAATGGGGTTTTCTTAGCGGTAAACGCGCAGACTTGTGTCTTTGTCGGGTTAAATCGGACTAAGTTGTCCTGACCCCACACGGAGACTCCAGAAAGAGTATTCTCAATATCGGACACAAGTTTTTCACGACTCGCGTAGTAGTCTGCGTTTGCTCCTTGTCTGTCGGGGACAAGGCGCATGGACCGTCGTTATCAATGGGTGCTAAGGAGTGGTCCTGAAATAAAGTAGCAGTGTTCAATCTTGTGTATTTTTTAATTTAGTGCTAATTTTGAAGCAGTATATTTATTTTATTAATCCGTAGATACAATACTAATAAATAAAAATACAATCATAATAGAATATGTGAGCATATTTAAGTTTTTGCGTTTTTAATTCAACATACTTTGTAACCTTTTGAACAACATAATTTGACAATCTTCAATCGACATCCGCTACAATGCCACAATTGTATTTCCATTTTCACAACCCGTTTTATGCTTTTCAGAATTTCATCTTACCAAGAAGCTACATTAATTAACTGTATTTTAGCTAGGATAGTCAGGAAGACTCTCTAATCTAACCTCTGACAAATATTTTTCTATGGGAGATAATTTTCTATGAAAAAAGGCAAATACATTCAATTAAAAATTACTGTAACTACCTTAAAATGAAGCCAGATAAAAAGTTTACTATTGAAGAAAGACAATTTATTAAGGTATAAAATAGCTCATCAAATCAAACTATAAGAAAAAACATGTTTTTGAGAAACACCTCAAAAATTCTGTCAGAAGACGCTGTTCAAAAAACTATGTGTATGATGGAATACAAAAGGCGAAAACTTCCAAACGCTGTTTTATTTAAGTATGATTGTATTTATGTTTTGTATGATTGTATCTAGAGATTATTTAAATATAAACACTGCTTCTAAATCGGCACAAAATAAAAAGATAAATAAAAAAAGGCACGGCTACTTTTTTTCCGGACCACTCCTTACATACGTTCAATCAGGCGTCTCTGTACCGACACCGAAGAGGTATAGGGCCCCGTCCGTGGTGGACGCTAGTTGATCGCTGGCCGATGACGTGAGGTAGTGTTGATCCGGTGCCGAGCTTTTTGGTATACGACAACTGTATATGTAAGTGACTCATGAACCTTCTTCTCAGTTGTGGGTACATTCTAAAGTAGTGTTATATATTTGCAGGGGCAAATGATCTCCCTGGAGAGCATGGTGGGCGCGGGCATGGTGCCGCGGGCGCGCGGCGCGGCGGTGCGCGTGCTGGCGCCGGCGCGCCCGCTGCTGCTCACGCACGCCAAGCCACTGCACAACATCATACTGCAGGTCAGTACTCCTGCGAGACAATGGGATTGGGGTGCATGAGAACCCGTGGAGGGGATGGCAAACAAATGCTAATATGTGAGAGTAGTGTACGATCTAGCTATCGTACATCGCATCGCATTAAGTATAGCGTCGCCTTTAGGAAAATCTGTTGAAATGCGTAACCTACATTATGGAATTAGAATAATTCAGTGCATTAAAGACAATCATTAGCACCGCACGAGTGTTAGTTATTTTGACATTATTCCTGACAATCCTGCATCATCTGACATAGGTTTGACCTACATCTGACATATTGACAGTGCGAACAGACCGGTTCGTACAAGTAGCCTTAGTGAACACTGTTCAAATCCCTTAGAATTAGATGTTCAATGCGACGATGCCGTACGCGCAGCGAAACGCTCGCCACTGAAACCGAAAACTAAGGTAAGGGACGGCGCCAGGAAAATAAACGTTAGCAGCATCAGTCCCTACATGTTCATTTTGAAGTCACGCGTCTGTTGCAGACCGCAAATATATCTCTTTTTGTGAAGCCGAGGCACGAGGTTTTCGGCGTTTGCGCATGTAGATCTATAAATCGAATAGAACCATAGATCGCTGATTATTCAGACTACTAGCAGGGGGGTGTCACTACGCAGTTTAGATACATTTGGCCGGCGCGCCTCCCGGGCAGGCGTATGGCAGTGGGCGCCGCTCGGCTCGCACGATAGTCGTGTCACGTGGCGTTCGCGCAAAATTTAAAATACACGATGGCTTCGAAACCTAAACCTCGATCTAATCCGTATAAAAGATATAATATTGGTTGCCCACAAACAATATAAGGAACTGACCGACATGTTTTCAAAAGAATACGGCTGTGGCATACCTACACCTACTTCCGTGAGAATCAGACATACTATCTCCGGATAAAAAAAGTATGTTTACAGAATCAACGTTTGTAATTCCTACATATTTATCTTAAAAATAATAAATCAGTAGGTATAGGTACAAAAACTTATCAAGTGACAACCCCGTGCCGACACTCACAGCTCGGTCATAAAATTGGGGCGCGCAAAGAAGATTCACGGTTCGTGCGCGGTTATAAGTTTCAATTTTGCTTGCAGGCGGCGAGTGTAGGTATAATTTTATACCTAAATCTGCCTTTTGTGAAGGAGTGAATTTTCAGTACGGTAATACTATTAGTTATTCTGTCCTACTAGCGAGTTCTTTTCTAAGTCAAAACACTTGATCACTAAAAGTCACTCATCGCTGTTTGCATATGCGAGTGTGCGAGTTGTCGCTGCAAATCGGACACTTGTTTAAGAAAGAGGTGTGAAATTGATGTTATTGGGTATGAGACTTAGGCAATTATAACACTGGCGCCACAACTGGATGCGGCGACGGTATGCAAGCATGACAGCGCTATACACGTGCAGGGTGCTATCTCGCTCGCGCACGGAAACCGCAGCAGTGTGAAAACCGCCTCACATTCTTCTTTTTTTTTTCACAGCAAAGCGACGGGAGCACTATACGAGTAACATCGAGCGGCACAGCGGGTCCCTCGCAAACTATAGTATTAAGCAATATTGGTAAGTTACCACATTCATGGCATCATATACAATACAATACAATACGCTTTATTGAACATCTCAAAAAGAAAACCAGTACATAATAGTAGTTTATGTAACTGTCACGTAATAAGGCCTAATTACGTACAGTTGCATACACTGCTTTATCTACACTCATGTTATATATCCCAAATGAAGTGTTCGGAAACCATAGAATGACCGCCATTGCACCGCCATGGCCAACTCGATTGTGCCGGCGGTCGGGCGGGCGCGTGCCGTTGGTCGGGAAGGAGGACAGGATTTACATTATATTATCAAATTCGATGTTCGGAATTTGAAACTCATAAGTATAACGTATCAATATATGAGCATGTAAAGGTAAAATTACGTTAATGCCACAGATAAAAAGCTTATCATAGTAAAATCGGTTGTGGTAATGCTAGCATTGCCTACCGTTTTTCAACACGTTTTAGAAGACTTAGAATGTGAGTGTAGATAATAGTAGTTTATGTAACTGTTACGTAATAAGGGTCCTTAAAACATGAGTGTGGTTTTATGAAATGAGCCGCAGGCGAATTTCATAATAAGATCACACGAGTGTTTTAAGGCCTAATTACGTACAGTTGCATACACTGCTTTATCTACACTCATATTATATATATTAAATTAATTGTTCGGAAACATTAGAATGACCGCCATTGTACCGTCATGGCCAACTCGATTGTGCCGGCGCTCGCGCGGGACCAATCGAGTTGGCCATGGCGGTAACATTATGTTATCAAATTCGATGTTCCAAATTTGAAACTCATTGCTTAACAATATTTGAGCATGCATAGTTAAAATTACGTTACTGCCGCAGATAAGAAACTTATCATAGTTAAATTGTTTGTTATAATGCTTGTCATTGTCTATGGTTTTTGAACGCATTTTGGAGTACTTACAGTATGAGTGTAGATAAAATATATAAAATTACGTTAGAGGTAAACAACAGACGGTCTTATCTTATCGTCCAATGGCTTAATTACGCCGGTGTAAGAGCGTTAGGATACTTAGGGTATATTTTTGAGTAATTTGACTGCATGTCTCACGCCAAATGTTGGTCCCTATGATAGCTGTCATTTCAATTACCTGTCAAATAGTGAAATTTTTATGGGGATAACCAGACCTAGGAATCCGTGGGGCAAATTTTGTTGAGAGGTAGGGACTTCCTATATCGCCAAATTAAATTATCGGTGTTCTTTCTATATACTAGTGATCACTCAAGGGTTTGCTTGTAAAAGTATGTTTTTAGTTTGTAAAAATAAGTAAAAAAAAAATTGAATCATAACTCAATACTCTTCCTCGTTTTTAAAGACAATTTATAAGGTTGAGATATAGTACATTACTTACCAAGGACTGTAAAAGAAAGAAAGCCCAAAATCGCTGGTATTTGTGACCCGAGCCGCAGGCGAGGGTTGTAAATATGCGATAGAGGGCTTTCTTTTTTACTGCCCGTGGTGAGTACACAATTTTACGTCTCCACCTGGCCATAATGCGAGTTTTACCGTACGCGTAGCGTGCGGTAATACTCACATTTCGAAGGAGGAGGTTATCAATTCGTCGGAATCTTTGTTTTCACTATTTTTTTATGTATGTTCACCGATTATTCGAAGACGGCTGAACCGATTTGGAAAATTCTTTTTTGTTTGAAAGAGTATACTTCACAGTTGGTCCCATTGTAACCAGGTCAGGATCTGATAATGGGATCATGGAGAAATCGAGGGAACTCTTCATATATTATTGGCACACCTATAGTGATTTAAATATATTGTAGCTCGGGCATTTCCTCTTTGAAAGGTGGAGGATAAGTGAAGCCGGTTCTTTTTTGTTTAAAATTATATTATTGTAATTGTATTCCAGGCTCGCAAGCAGTCACTACGTCTACTCCTTCGGCGCCGTTGTTAAAGTTACAACAGGTATGTACGGTCGAATCATACTAAACTAAACACTAGGATTGTTTTTATGTTGAAATCCGTCGAGGTTTAGATACATGGCCTTATTCATGAACATCTGTCAAACACTGTTGAAATTTGTTTTTTTCTAACCGTTACTCTTACATTTGTTTTTGTTAGAAACCAAAAAAAAATAGAGGCACACTAAGTTTTATAATTAAAGGAAGGTTAGATTATATTGTAACTGAGTTGTTGAATACACCTAAGTAACCACTGAAAAATAATATTTTTAATCAAATTTTCTTCAATAATCGAAGTAATAACAGAATAATCCCAAAATTAACCGACATTACGATATCTAGATTGACACATGTTACAATAATATGATAGAGTACTTGGGGTAAATACACTGATCAAATAATATTACGAATACATCAGCCCCAAAAAAATGGGCTCACAATAGTACCGCAAGAACGACTCGTGCGGTACTTTCTTTGTCAGTCTCATTACGGTATAAAACTGGCCGGTTACACGTTTTCAGGAGCCATATTTTCAGTAAATCTTGTTTGAAACTCCTTTACAACCTTTACCTTGTTGCTGGAAAGGTAAATATAATAAAAGTTGTTGAATTGAATTTGATTATAGCTGTAACATTATATTCTAGGTGAATCCGATACAACAAGTTAAACTTCCTCAGGGAATAAAAATACAGCAGGTGAATGTTTACACTAAGCATGTTTGAATGATCTTATGTAAAGCATGCATAGATTTAACTTGTTTGCATTGAGACGGATAATGTTGTAACAGTGCTATCGTTGTAACGACAATGAAATTACCAGTAAATTAATATTTTTATCACCCGTCTTCCGTGATCCGGTATGAACTGTTCGCGCTTATTGTAAATATTGTTATAAATTAAATGAGATATCATATCACCATTCTAGTCAACCATATCAATGAATACAGGGTTTAAGTGGATGACAACTGCAAAATTGCATCCCTATCTTTTTCAGCGCGAGTGAAAGAGAAACACAGCGTTACGATTAGTATGGGAGCTCATTGCAAATTTTGCAAAATGATGAATTAAAAAAAAACTACGCATTAATTGAGAAATACAAAATAATGAAGTTTAGAGTGTGGTGGAATTTTGTCCTTAATCACAGACGTATAAATCCAGAAACTAAACACATACAACTGTTTAAAGCTAATTTTAAGATGTAACTTTGGAATTATTTTCTACGAGCCGATTTCGTCCAATCGTGTATCGGAATTAACAAAGTTCTTCCAAATATAATTAATATTAATATATATATATTTTACTTTCCCAATACAAGTAGTTACCCAAGTAACACATCAAAGCAGTATAACGGCCGTCTTACAGCATATCTGTATGCTTTTAGCATTTTCAGTTCGTTTTATAGTAGCATTATAAACGTTTATAGTGCTGATATAGGTCTTAAATGGGCACGAATTACCCAGCTTGAGATCCTATACAGGTCATTTAATAGCATTACAGGCGCAATATGTCTGCGCTATTAGCATTATCGTTGTCATGGAAAGTGCCAATCGCATTAAAGAATCATTAGTACGCTCTATTAAGTTGCCAACTGCATTAAAGAAGCATTAATACGGCCAAAAAACTTGCTAATCGCAGTAAAGAAGCATAAGTACTCTCGATTAACTTGCCAATCGCAATACAAAAGCATTATACTAGCATAAGAGTGTAGTAAAATAAACCTTACGTCAATGCAAAAACGTCTCTAACACCGACGGAACAATACAATGAACGTTGTGATTTAACTACTTTGTCTCGCAATATAAAATGGACGAAGACGGTACAAAAAACTGAATGAGTGACACGTCATATTTGTTTGCATCCTAACAAAACATATAAAAGTTTTTGACTCTTTTACGTTATTATATCCTTCAAATATTACTGCGCAATGTAGTTTACTGTAAATGTGTATATAAGTTTCATTGAAAATTTTCACGCGCCTTTGATTTATTGTGGTTTTGCTATAAAATATTATAAAAAGATATGCGTCAAATAAACAAAACAATTGTGTAATCCTCGTATAGAACGAGTTTTGCATTATTAACATAATAGTGTTGGTTGAGCAGTCTTAAATTAAGTAATTTCATTATTATATAGGTATTTTCCTTGTATAAATAGGTCCGCATGATTTTATTTTTAGGTTATAAATTATTTACAAAATGGCGTTGGTCTATATAGACGGAGAGCTAGCCACGTCGGATATGACACAATAATGAGAGCAACCAAACCCCTCTAGTCAGTTTGGTATACTATGCTTATTTCTAGATCTGGACATCTGGCAGCTTTAAAGTGGTGGAGGTCAAAGAATGCAAATCATTTCAAGAAAATAAATCCTAGAGATCTGGGTTTGATGCAATATTATGAGAAACTATACAAATACTATACAATATTAAGAGAAATTATACAAAAGTTTATGTTGGGAGAAAGTAGTGCCAAACGATGTATAGTAAAATATAGTTCATAGTTTGTCGCCTACTGTTTTTGTTTCCGCAATAATCATACATCGGGGTTTTCGGTGCGGGAACGATTTGAGAAAGAGTAGAGATAAACAGATAGGTTGAGAGTTAGTCTGACAAAATATCATATTATGCCTAATGAATAACTACCTCTCTGTGAATAGCTTACACACTATGATACGAGCTTTTTTTCTTAGAGGCATGTTTGTATTGACTATTATATACTTAGTATTTTAAAAATGCAATTGCATATCCGAAATTAATTAGCTAGATCTACGTAAGACAAAGACACGGTATAATAAGTGTCAAATATTAATCTTGACGTCCGATATTTATGAACTATTTGATTAACTGAAGAGGTTGACCATGATCAATCATTACATGAATTAATAAAAAAAATACTTGAAAAAAATCATCACCTACAATATATATACCTCCGATAGTCTTCGATGGTATCCAAATTCCTTTTTCCAACCAAGTGAAAAATCTTGGCGTAATCATGGATCGTTGTCTATCATGGGTGCCTCAGGTGAGTGAAGTGAGCAGGAAGATGTTTGCTGCCATAGGGTCTCTCAGACGGCTCCGGAATTTCCTGCCAAATGCTACTAAAATTGCGCTTGCTCAGTCGTTACTTCTCCCCATTCTTGATTATGCAGATATCTCCTATTTATACCTAACCGAGGAGCAACTTAATAAGCTTGAGCGTATTCAAAATGCCTGCATTCGGTTCATTTTCGGATTACGTAAATTCGACCATGTTTCTAGTTTTCGTTCTAAACTCAAATGGCTCCCTATCCGTCACCGCCGTAACTCTCACATACTTTCTTTACTCTTTTCTATACTTTTTAACCCTGCAACTCCCCGCTACCTCAAAGAGCGTTTCTCTTATCTTAATTCTATTAGATCCTCTCAAAAATTGCTCCTAAAAGTGCCATCTTCATCTTCCAAATTTTATAATTGCTCATTTACGTTCCAGGCCGTTCGTTTGTGGAATTCTCTCCCTCTCAACATTAAACGCGCGCAATCTATTGGTAGCTTTAAATCGCAACTTAAGGAATACTATTTATCTCTTCCGTAGGTTTTTAAGTTGACACTGTTGTTTCTTATTGTGTGTATTATATATGTATATATGTACGTATATGTATGTTTATTTTGTATTTATTTAAGTATGTATATTCATATGAATGTGCTGTGTTATCTATTTCGTCTCTTTTGTTTCTATGCACCACCTACTGCTTATTGTTTTTCTCTAGTCTCCACTACACAAAGGTTGTCTGGAAGAAATCGCTCATTAGCGATAAGACCGCCTGTTGTTACCTCTACCTAAATTTATCTAATTGTAAAATTTGTGCTTGTAACTGTATGAGGTGTGCAATAAAGAGTATTTATTATTATTATTATATACATAATAGTGTCAGCTATTACATATAAATTGTATATACCTATGATTTTTTCGATCAATTATTCATTAGGTAGAAACGTGCTAGAGTACATTCTGTTTTTTAAGTTAATGCCTACTCTTTGGCTAATGTCAAACATTCCCGCACCGAAAACCCCGATGTATGGTAATAATACACAATATTTTTGGTCTACGTTTTTTTTATCGATTTTTGACCAGTTTTGAGTCGATATTCCAACATATTCACTATAGATAGAATTATAAGGCAAACGAGTATCGGTTTATGAATCTTTTATCTCCATTCTGTAGAGCCGGATCTTGAAATAAATGAGCCGTTATTTTTTTATGATATTTTTAAAATATGGTTTAAAAAAACACTTTTATCGATATTCGAATGGTGTAAAGAATCTTACATATACGTAATCTACATATTAGGGTTCCTCTTTGATGTCTCTAAAAACTCTAGAGAGATTTTAATTTTTAACTAATTAAAACAAAATTTATGACCATAAAACCACTTTTTTAGCCTAAACCGGTTCGACTTTGATGTCAAATATCTCGAAGACAATGAATATTGAAGTAAATATAGGATACTATATTGTTTAAAGCCGTTACTGATAATATGATAAGCTATATAAATCATTAGAAAACTAAGGGAATCAGATCTAAGGTCGTTGGCGCCAGGGAGCCCCTTAAAATACAGGCCCTGTCCTTTATAACTGAGACAACTTCGGCAATTTTTACCTAGTTTGGTATTACTATTTTCCAATTAAAACATTTTGCTAGTCTGTCACTGTGACCTCCACCCATTAAAAGCTGCCAGATTCCAGGATCTAGCAATAAGAATAGTATAGCAATCTAACCAGACGGGTTTTGTTGCTCTCATTATTGTGTCATATCTGACGTGGCTAGCTCTTAGTCCAATAGCAGCTCAGTGACCCTTAAAAAATGCCTTATTTATGCCTACAGCATTACACATGAATAATTATGCTATTAAACAACATTAAGCATTTATTTATGCTATTGTAGAACCTAAGGCACTAAAACCGCTAAAAGCTGTGTAGGGGCTGTTCATAAATTACGTTTTTACCCCCCATAAAATCATGCGTTTTAAGCTTAATTGTAAAATAAAAAACTATTTAGTAGATAATATTTTATAGCATTAAAAGTTTATAGAAACACGACTTTCATTCCTTTTTTTACACATTGATGATGTGATCTTCGGAATGACCGCCCCCCCCCCTCCTACGTCATGCTACCATCATCCGATGTCCAGACCCCCCCCCCATTTGAAATGACGTAATTTATGAACAGCCCCTTATAGTGAATACTTGGCTTTATAATGGTTTATATTATTGCTATTATACTGCATTAGTAACGTAAATGCTATTGTACACCCTAATGCATTAAAAATAGCGAAAGAAAGCTGTATAGCGAATTTATGTGGCATTATAATGGCTAATATTCATGCTCTTAAACAGCATTAAGCATTTATTTATGCTATTGTAGAACCTAAGGCACTAAACCAAACCGAAGCATTAGTGTAGCAAACCAAAACGCAACTGTACAGCATTCAGCTGTACAGTTGCATGTTGTTCGCTGCACTAAAACTAATGGCTAAACAAAAGTATTTACATATGCCATTATACAGCCGTTATACAGCGTAAAGCATAATAAAATGCTATTGTAGAACCTAAAGCACTAAAAACAGCTGAAAGCTGTATACCGGATTTACGTGGCATTATAATGGCTAATATTCATGCTCATAAACAGCATTAAGCATTTATTTATGCTATTGTAGAACCTAAGGCACTAAACCACACCGAAGCATTAGTGTAGCAAACCAAAACGCAACTGTACAGCATTCAGCTGTACAGTTGCATTTTGGTTCGCTGCACTAAAACTAAAGGCTTTAAAAAAGCATTTATACATGCCATTATACAACCGTTATACAGCTTAAAGCATTATATAATGCTATTGTAGAACCTAAAGCACTTAAGTTCTTTTAAACAGTCGAAAGCTGTACAGTTGCGTTGTGGTTTGCTGCACTAAAGCTAAAGGCTTTACAAAAGCATTTAGATATGCCATTATACAACCGTTATACAGCTCAAAGCATCATATAATGCGACAAGTTGCTCGGTGAACGTATATAAGAGTTTATACGGTCCTTAAGTTCGAAATAAGTTACTTATTCATATGTTATAATGCTTCCAGTGTTACTTGGGTATAGCTAAAAAACTGTTTAAGAAAAGTAAATTTGAAGGTCGTCGGGTGTTGTCAGCTCTCTTAATAAAAAATATATTTATTGTTTAGAAAAAAAAAACTAATTGAATTCTATACCTATGTGTCGGAAGTTGGTTAGAGATGTACTAATCAAAATCATGGTGGTGGAGATTTTTTTCTTACATTTAGATTTTCGCCTTACGCATTATCACCTGCAGACCCTGCAGTGGATTAGTTGTAATACAGCCGCTTTTTCTTATAATTGTTGCATGAGGGCTTGTCTGATTTAGTTCTAGTTCCATTTCTTAGTAGTTTTTAGGAGCGTGGTACATTCATAATTTTCTTTTTAAATAGTTAACAGTTGTTGTGTTATTTGTATAAAAAATTTTTAAACACACAATCTCTAATATTTTCGACTACACATAACACATAGCGGTTATAATTTACAACATTTTAAAAATTTGCCAATCGAAATAATATTTTTTATAATGATTTATTTATACAAATAAGTTACTAAAACGGAGAAACTATAGCCCTTTATAATTTTAGCAGGCAGGAGCAAACGCAACAGTGGCGACATCTAGCGCCGTCAACGCAGTGAGGAGTGTCCTCATGGACGGACAGCAACTGAAACTTGTGGGCGGGAGACACGTGCTCGCGCGGCTACTGCGGCCAGCGCACCCGCCGCAGTGAAGTGGGCTCTATTGCTAGTCGTGTAAAGTTTAAAATAGCGTGGCTGCAAGTCTCCCTAGACAAGCGCCCGTGTCGACAAGCGCCGGTAACGCAGTAGGTGTGTCCTTATGGACAGGCAGCTGCTGAAATTCGTAGCGGTAGACACGTACTTATTGCGGACAGAGCACCCGCCGCAGTGAAGTGGGCTCTGTTGTTAGCGGTGAAAGTTCAAAATAGTTCACTATCTACATTCAGCGCCGTTAACGCGGTACGGAGTGTCCTCATGGACGCAGCGCGTAGTTTTCGTCGGCGGGAGACACGGACTCGTGTTTGACGTCAGCACACGTGCCACAGTAAAGTGAGCTTTAATGCTAGCAGTGTAAAGCTCAAAATAGCGTAGCTGGATGTCATTATTATTCCCGCACTTATTGTGGACAGTGCACGTACAGTGAGCTCTCTTGTTAATGATGTAAAGTTCAAAATTGCTTGGCTTGAAGGTAACGGTATCGAGTTCAAGTGCCGTCAACGTGGAACATGTCACATCTCGATTCGTCGGAAGTCCAGCAACGAAAAAATAAATAGATTGTAAAGTTCAAAATGTGCTTCGTGCATGTCACCAGAGATTGCCCTATTTTCAGGGTTATTAAGGTCTGAATAGAGTGGACCAGGAGCCTAGACAAGCCATGTGTCTGGGTGCTCATGGCGTCATTTATTGCTGAAGATACATACGTCCTTTAAATAGTTTCAAAAACGGCTTTGACTGGACACCGGGTCTGACATCTTGCAGCTTCGTGTTCATAACTGAGTTCAATAATATATCTGCACGTAACAATTCTGAAGGATTTTCGAGGTAGTTACTACGCTCTAAATAAAAATGAGCATTATGCTAATGCCGTAAAAGTTACCAATTATTATACGATTGTATGGCGGGGTAAACTTTACTTAAAGGAGAGTTACTTTATTGTTTGATTTCTTCTGAAACATCACAAAGAAATCTTTAACATAATTAAGTAAGGAGAGTGTGTGTAAATATGTAAATAAGTTTTGACTAAATTCAAATGAACTTTCTTATGTTTTCAAATGATAGAAGAATGTGTAAATATTTCATTTATGTTATATTGATTTTGGTTATGTATGTAAATTTGTATTTAGTTTCAAATTATAACCAAGTAGGTTAACTAAATAAACGAATTGTTAACACAGTGTATGTGACGTAAAGCAGGTTAATACAAAATAATTGATGCTGATTTCAAGTAAAGCTTAATGAGTGAGTAACTTCTGCCTTACCACACATAAGAGCCGCAATAGCAATTGGAAAACTCATTTTATTTTCCCAATGTACGTTTTTTTGCGTGGCGATGCAGTTCTGATGGTGATGACTGTAATGTAACTAACTATAATGTTCGACATATAATATTTACTTTAATTGCGAAGCGGTATGTCTAGAAGGAATATATTGAGTTTACATAGAAGGTATGTTAATAAATTTGTCTCGAATCGAGGTTTTTAATGAGTAAAACGTGTAAGAGGGAGGTGGTTTATACTAAAGGTGAATTATATTATTCATATCATAGTATAACGCATATTTGTTATATAAAATACATTGTGGAATGTACAAAACCGGTATTTTGCATTGTAAATGGCTGGCGAGGGCGCAATTTTTTGTATAAACGCTTATGAGAAGTGTTGATTAGTTGTAAAGATTTTTTTAAGTTTAACTATGCTAAACAACGGTCAACTTTTTGTATATAGCAATGTCAGTATTTAAGAAACGAGATATTATGAAATATTTATTTTATAATAATAATTTATTTAATAGTGCCACATCAGTCGGTCGATCCACACTACTTTTTTTTATACCACGACGGTGGCAAACAATCATTCGGCCCGCCTGAAGGTAAGCAACCGTAGTCCATGGACGCCTGCAACTCCAGAGGTGTTACATGCGCGTTGCCGACCCTTTACAAAACGGAGGATGGAATATTTCTATGGACGCAGTTTGCTGCAGCTCGAACAAAAATGTCAATGTAATGTAATGAAGCCAGAATGTAACTTATTGGCCTTATTTATCCGAATACTTGTATTCTATCCCTTTCTTTGGTGTGAGTAAAAAAGAGACTCACAACGAGTATTTTGTTCTATAAATAAGACAAGTGTGTAGCCGGCTTAAAAGGCTCGTCTCTAGTTTTTTTTTTGTTGTACAGTCGACTACAAAAAGATGTATCTACTTCTGAACCTTATTACAGCGCAATAAAGTCCAGAAGTGGATACATCTCTTTGTAGTCGAATGTACCTTGTAAAGGTTGAACACGCCAAAACTTGGGCACGCAAAATTTGTTTTTAAACCAGTTTGAAAATAAATAACTACATTATGAATACCACATTTAATGACAAATTTAATGAATTCTAAAATCACATTTTTAATTTTAATTAATGTTTACACAGTAAGCCATAGATCGAACTTTTCTACGCACACGGCTCATAAGACTTTGCACCATCTCTTTAGAAAACATTTTTGTCGCCCAGGTCCATATTTTTTGTAGCTTAGGGACCGATTTTACTTCTCCGCCTTCCTTTTTTAGAATTCCTTTCATAATACTCCAGTACTCTTCAACAGGCCGCAGTTCCGGACTATTTGGCGGATTGCATATTTTGGGTACCACCATTATCCTGTTAGCGTTGTACCATTCCATAACTGATTTTGCGTATTAGCAACTGGCTAGATCTGGCCAAAACAGCGGTGGTGAGGCATGCTGTCTTATAAAAGGCAGCAAACGCTTCTGTAAACAATCTTTCTGATAAATATCGCCGTTTATTGTCACGGTGGTGATAAACGAGCGACTTCTTTTACCACAGCTACATATTTCCTGCCAAAGAAGGTATTTTTTTGGAAATTGCCCTCATTTTTTTAATTCAAAATCTTCAGGAGTATCTGTTCGAGATTTGCTAGTATAAAACTCTTGACCAGGTATTTGTTTACAATCCAATTTTATATACGTCTCGTCGTCCATCACCGCGCATTTAAATTTTGTAAGAAAATCTTCATAGAGTTGTCGCGACCGTATCTTTGCGGATAAGTTCTGTTTTGAGTCTCGATCTGGTGCGGCCTGGGCTTTATAACTCCTCAGTCCTGCCATCTGTTTCACTTTTTGGACATAGGACTAAGACATTTTCACTTTTTTAGCAACATCACGAGATGAAATCGTATGATTTGAGGCAAAAATCTTTAAAATACTCTTTCCTGTTTCTTATTCTTGACTCCCTGCAACCCACCACTTCCTGGCTTTCTATCTATTGTCAAGCGTTCACGGAAACTTTTTAATACGTGACCAACAGTAGATTGTGGATATTTCAGCCTTTTCGCGATATCTATGTAGCTTAACATGGGATTTTTTTACATGTTCGTGCAAAATGCGTTCACGTTTTTGATATTGTACGCTTGACATTTTGCCAACGAATAAATAAAAGAAAATAAAACTATCATCATTTTATAGCCCAGTTCCTTGTGAGAAAATTGTTGTTTCAAAAGTTTAAATATCTCCATTTTTCGAATAACTATAGCTATTTTTATATGCCCAGGTTTTGGCGTGTTCAACCTTTATAATAGGCATGGTGAATTTTTTTCATGTATGGTATCGATTGATTCGTTTTGTTGTGAGGATCAAATGTCTATATGGGGCCAATTGCGTTAAAGCAACACAAAAGTCAGAAATGAGACTTAAAGTTCGAGATTTGCATTTGTTTCTCAAAACGCTCCTAACAAAATGACGTGCAAAAGTGACGTCACGATCACATAGTCGTCCTGTTTAAAGTATGGAAAAAATATGAAATTGCTATTTTTACAGTGAAATGTTACGTTTATGTATATGGTTGCTATACAATTTATTTTACAGTGAAATGTTAAAAATCTAATGGTATCATTGTTTTTTTTAATTTCGCGCTTTAAAAAATTGTAAAATTTAATATTTTTACAGCCGATATCTATGAGCCATTTAAATAGAATTTATAAATTTTCACTTTAGTTAGATATATTGATCATTTTGCATCCTATCAACTAAATTTTATTGCATAATTCAACATGTGTCATCATGCCTATTAAAATATATGTGTTTCACAAAATGTAACTGCAAATGCCAAACACAGATACGTACAACGTACCTAAAAATGGTGTAAAGAGTAACGCACTGGGCACGCATTTATACTAAGACCGCGTTTCCACCAGAGATGAGCGAGCATGCGTTGCAAGGAATGTGTTTATTAAATTTAAACTTTCGTGAGACATACTATCACTATAAAATATAACGGTTACACTCACGTCAATTTTGTCACTTCGCGCGACATGTTTCGGAGAGCTTAGATCTCCATCTTCAAGCACTAAGAGTGCTATTTTGAACCGGCCCGTAACGCGCTGTTGCACGTCGCGTTGCCGACTGCCGGCCTGCGTCCCGCTCGCCGCGCAGCTCGTGTCGCCCGCTCTGTCAAAGCTGTTGACATGTCGCGCGAAGTGACTAAAGTGACGTGAGTGTAACCGTTATAATTTTAAATAAATAAATAAATGGGACAATCTAACACAAATCAACCTAGTCCCACAGTAAGCTCAATAAGGCTTGTGTTGTGGGTACTAGGCGACGATATATATAATAGATAGATATAGATAAATACTTAAATAAATACATAGAAAACATCCATAACTCAGGAACAAATATCCGTGATGGACACACAAATAGATGCCCTGACCAGGATTCGCGGGACCTCCTGCTTCATAGGCAGGGTCACTACCGACTAGGCTAGGAGGCCGAATTTTATAGTGAGGAATGTGTTTGTTAAGAAGCAATTCTGGAGCTACGCTGTGCGAGGATAAGTAATGAAGTAATTCTGGAGCTACGCTGTGCGAGGATAAGTAATGAAGTAATTCTGGAGCTACGCTGTGCGAGGATAAGTAATGAAGTAATTTTATTGGTTCTTAACAAACATTCCTTTCAACGACAGATAACCTCAACCACTAGATAGATCATAAGTACAACTCGAGGTCACCACCAGGGATCGGAAACTCGGGAGCTATTATACCTACAACTAGCAAAATTCCGGAAAAGCGAGGCAAGTATGGAGTCGGCTTCTTAAAAATAATATTTTTTATTATTTAAATCCCGGGATCCCGGGATTGTATGCAACATTAGAAAATGGTTAATACGTATCAATTGTCGTTGGGTTATGCCTTTTTTTAGCGAATTTCGTCAACATACAAGCCGTTTTACCAACATACAGAATGTATCAAAAAGACACGTGTTAGTCCGTTTAAGGGCTTAATTAATTATAGGTATTTTGAACAACTAAAATAGTCTATTTAAATACTTTAATACATTTGTATGGCTGTTATTCTCATTTTCGGTATTTCGGGAAATCCCGGGAAATTTATTAGTAAAATTAAATTGAGTCCGCCTCCATACTAGTCAACATCCACGCGGCGTAGGTACTGAGCCCGAAGTTTAGGTATAATAGCTCCCGAGTTTCCGATCCCTGGTCACCACACATCAGCGCTCTCGTACTAATTTAATATGAGAGCGCGACCGCTTATTTCATTTGAGTTAACGTTTTTGATCATTACTCGTGAATTAAAAATATCCACAGAAATCAAGTTATAGGGACTAACCTGGATTGTTATACTACAAAATGGTGTAGAATACTATTGAGATGTGCTGTTCGAATCGTTGAAATTAACGAATAAAATTGCGCTGATGTATGGTGACCCCGTACTTCTTGTAAAAGCTTAATGATGAGTAGTCTGTGCTTTCAACACATCCTCGTTCATCTATGGTGGAAACGCAGCCTATAGGTTTACAATTATTACAACTTCCAGTGTGTATATGCTACGTTTAGATGGCCGGTCGATCGACTGCTGTGGCAACATCCTATCTCTGACAGAAAGCCATGCAGATATCTGTCTGCCAAATGCAATACGTCGCAACAGAATCATTATTTATTTTGTTGTTTTCATGTTTTCATTTTATACCTGTTTAGACATGAAATTCAATTACGAATGCAATATATTAAGTCAATTTAATGCGGGTTTCATTTATGCTCTCGTCTGAAATATACATGTTTTTTCATTTCCTATGATCCAATTAGAATTTCCGTGATCGAGATTTTAACTAGATGGCAGCACCGTGGCGAGAGGTTGTTTTGACAGCAGCTGTCAAAATCCACCAATAAAAAAAATGGTTATATTATATGATGACAGATTGCCGTTTGCGCTCAAGATGGCGACAGCGTGTTTAGAATAGTTTTTTTGTTTTTTTGCTCATTTACGTAGTTCAGTGTGTAATATTGATAGCTTATTGTGCGGTGACCTAACGAACAAGTGTGCAGCTAATGAAAAAATAGTCTCAAAACGCGCGTAACCTCCCTTTAGTTGAACAAACGGTTATCCGGGGTCTCGGCCACCCACTACGTGTTTGTACCTTACAATCAGCAAGGCCTGAACCGAACAACGTTGCTTATATTTTATGAAAAATTAATATATTAATATGATAAGTCTACACCTAGACATTGGCAGAATTCACCTCGCCAAAATCGGCGAGGAGTAAAAGCCAAATATAAAAAAAAAAATATGATGACAGCTAGACCTCTCGCCACGGTGCTGCCATCTAGTGAAAAACTCGATCGTGGAAACCCTCATTGAGTTGTTAAGGTGCGACCACACCGTTGCTTAAAATACGGCGACGTTACGGAATCGCAGTGACGCATCGTATCCGTACCGTTTTTATCGCATGCCCTCCACACCACTGCTCGAAATACGCAGACGCAACGTGTACGCCGTGGCGTGCCCCATACTAAATATTTTGACGCAGCTCAATGTCTGCGTATTTCAAGCAGCGGTGTGGAGAGCATGCGTTAAAATCGTGACGTTTACGGCACGTCATTGCGATTCCGTACCGTCAGCGTATTTTGAGCAGCGGTGTGGAGGGCATGCGATTAAAACGGTACGAATACGATGCGTCACTGCGATTCCGTAGCGTCACCGTATTTTAAGCAGCGGTGTGGTCGCACCTTTACGTGGAGCTATTTAAAACTATTTAGTAGGTACTATGAGAATGAAACTAAATTTCAACATACATTTTTAGTTTAACATTTGTTATTACACTGAACAAGGATTTATTCTAAATATTGCTATGGTATAAAATATTGTGCATATAAAATATTGGAAACTGATTCATAAGCTTCCATGAATCAGTTTCCAAATAGTCCCACTCAACGGTACAGCCGTCATCAGATATATCGGAGCGGCCAAGATGGTCGCAAACATCTGAACAACGCCTTTATTATCAAGACAATAAAGTGCATGTTCACATATTTTTGAGTACCTTGGCCGCTCCGATATATTTGATCGCGACTGTGGCTACGTGTTCCACTTCGTTTGTTCTCATAAAATAACGTATTATATATTTTTGACTACTTTTCATAGGGTACTCTATAATGCTAGACGTCTCCTGTAAAATGTGTCGTGTAGCTTAAAGCTCTATTACACTTGTCCTAAATCAGCTTCGTCACTGATTTAGTTCAGTGTAACCGCATTTAGGAAGTAAATTTACTACAAGGACGATTAAGACATGGATTGACAATGCCTATACAAAATCGCGTTCCCTTATTTCAGGCTAAAGCACTAGCGTCATCTATCTGTCACCACAAACACTAAATTCCTACTTAACCTTTCTGTTAAGCCCATTCGTTGACTGGTAGAGAATGCCTTATGGAATTAAGTCCGCCATTTGTACCATCTTATTTTGTACAATTAAGATTAAATAAATATATTCTAGTTTCTAATATTTTGTTCGGCGATTAACGCTGACAGAATAACTCGACTCCAGACTCAACAGATGGCGCTGTGGCACTTAGTACCGAAAACAGAAGTATAGCCTGAAGGTTCGAGGAAGGCGATTTTGTATAGGCATTGTCAATCCATGTCTTAATCATCATTTACTACCAAGTAAAGTTAGAATCTTAATTAGGATGCTAGGTTAGGACACTAAAAAAAGTAAAGTGCAAATTTTAGCCTTTAGGCTACTTACTAATTAACACCGCGATGGACGGCTCGACATATAATCCTAAAAATTTTACGGAGAATGAAAATAATTTTGAGGTGGGAAAACACAGTTTATTTCATTACTTATGTACATGGTGGGGGTAAAATAACAGCGTATATAAAGGTTACGCTCACGGCATCACAAAACCAGGTCGTCACAAAAGCTAACTGAACTTAACAACTATTGATACATTTGTGTGCGATCATTTGCAAGGTATAATGTTGGCTAGCATGATTGATATAGTGATCCATGGCATTACATTGAATTCAGAATGTTACACAACTTAAGGCTACTTTAACACGAGTCAAAGCCATATTCAAGATGTTTATGGTTAGCTGGTGATATCACGGGTTTTGTGACTGATTTTAATTTTGCTATTCTAAATGCTAAGTTGTGTGATATCTAGATGTCAACTGGTAATGTCACAAGCTGTCAAAACGTTTTGAATAGGGCCCGGACCATTGTACTGGACCGTCTACAGGGGAATCACATTGTCTCCGATACTACACAGGTATCACATTTCAATATCTAACTATTTAGTCCTACACAATACCCACTAGTCTCCCCTCTCCCCTCGATCTTACACTCATAATCTAACACTGAAGTTACATACATATAAATATAAGTAGATTACATTAAAATAGCACACGAAAAACAATTGAAACAAATAGTGCCGTTATAAAAAATATTATTCAACGAATCGCTACTATCTAATTACATCAAAATAATGTAAACGCAATCCTATATCAGTCTTATGTCTATGTTTAAAATAATTTAATTGAAAAATAAGTTAGAAAACTAATTAATAATAAAGATGAAGTTTAAACGGTACATATTATTAGGTACACCAAGATTGATATTTTCATCTTATCCTATTATCTGACTACACGTAAAATAAGTAGGGTAACACTCAAGAAATGAATAGGGTAACACCCAAAATATCTAAAAAGTATTTTGTCCGAAAGTATTTTATAATTTCAAAAATGATGCTTCCCGGAAAAATACTTTTCGGAAGTAGTACGAGTATGTAGACACCCAGTGAATAAGTATTTTAGCCATCAAGTTAATACCACAGGGTTCTTTTAATACTGACGAGACATGAAACCGTACCTTCAGAGATATGATATACATAGTACAAATTCTATGCTATGTGAATATTTCCCATTTATTTGTAGAAAACAGAATGCTATTGGTGGTATTTATAGTAGTTTACTTTTAAAATATGTAATATTCTGCTCAAGAGCTCAATGTATGGACATATTGGGCGTTTCCATACAAAGTGGTGCCTTCATAGTTCTTGAAAGAAAATATGTTATATAAATATAAGCAAGCATTATCCATTATAACTTGCCATTTCAAAAATATTGATAATTATCTAACTTCTAAGGTAGGTACTATAAATATTATTTTAGGGTTACAAATTAAGTAGGTATAGTATTTCAAATGGAATAAAATGAATTGCCCCATACGATAAAGTTACTATCAAGCTCATGAATATTCTACAATAATACATATAATACTTCTTAATAGGATGGCAACTGACATTCATAAATATTTCTAGGTTATATTTTGTAACAAAAATAAGTTAGCGATTTTGACATTTGACGCATACCTAATTTACAGTCCAATATCTAATGTGAATACAAAATATACTTAAATATTATATCGTATCTCTGAACATGAAGTCTTCGGCCGGCACGGAGACCTCCAAACGTAGATATTATATACAAACAATAGGCACTGAATTTAAATATGACCGTTATGTACGGAGAAGACCTCCAAGGAATCTATGGCAGCTAAATCATTACAAGGTGCGTGAATGCCTTGTGTACAATCGAGGACAGCTTACGTTCCTATTTTAACTATGTCTTGGCTGTGTTGTCATAGAAGAGGCATGTTAAAATAATGTTTCAGCCTTTGTGTATTTATTTACCAACCGTGGTTACATTACAGGACCTTTTAACAATTTTAAGTTCGAACGTCGAAACATTGCGCTCATGTCACTGATACTTACACTTTTTGAAAGTCTGTGTAGGTAACCGTTATAATTAAAAGGTCTTTCGCATGGTAGAAGAAAATAATTGCGGGGTGCAGGGGTAGGTTCACCAGAGTTGCAGAGTATGCAGAATCCATTAAGCCAGTTCACTAATTTAGTTTTTTTTAAATACCACGACGGTGGCAAACAAGCATACGGCCCGCCTGATGGTAAGCAGCTACCGTAACCTATGGACGCCTTCAACTCCAAAGGAGTCATATGCTCGTTGCCGACCCTTTACAAAAAGGAGGATTCACTGTGTTGACGGCTAAAGGAACAAGAAGGTCCCTCATCGTCAACACACTGGGTCCTCTTTGAGCTCTTTGACAACCTTACTCACCAGCAGGAACACAACACTATGAGTAGGGTCTCGTGCTATTTGGCTGTGATTTTCTGTAAGGTGGAGGTACTTCCCCAGTCAGGCTCTGCTCCAGATTTGAGCGAGTTAAAATAACCCCAAAATTTCAAGTGATGGCAATACTTTGCTTTCTTCTACCATGGTCTTTCGTGCGATTTTTATTTTCCGTCTTCTCATTACACGAAAATCTCGTTCACTGCGAGTCTTGAAGTTAAGTGACCGGCCACGAGTCGCCTACCCACGATATGTACAGAAGCATTCTAGATGGATCGAAGAAGCTTGAAGCGCGGTGACTGACTTGGAGCTCACTCCTCGGCGTCCTCTGGGTTTTCAGCTGTGAGCAGGTTCGTGTTGTCCTCCGCCTGCAGGTCTGAGGTCATCTGTCGACAAGTAAAACACTTTAAGGTTAATATACTGCGTTTATACAGGCTGAATTTTCTTAATGGGTCAGTGATGGTAGGTACCAGATAGCTAACGTCCCCAACCATTCACTGATTTTGAAGACAAAAGTAGAATCAGCGACAAGAATGTCAGTTTTGACTTTATATGCCAATAGATTGCATGTTTCCAAGATCAAAAAGTAGGTAGATTTGGACCATTTACAAAGGGAATACTTATCCAACTTCTATGTTGGCGAACGACGCTGAAACTCTGTAGCTGTTGGTTGTCCTGTGATGCATTTATGAGGTGGAATGTAATAGATGTATTGAGAATATCATATTTTGCGAATGTAATGTTATTCTAATATCGACGATCGAAGTACGACGGAGGGTGATGATCCATCAAATAACACCGGGATGGATGGATGCCGCATGCACCAAGATAGGTAGAAATGGCGGGGTGATATCATTTTTAGGGTTCCGAGTACAAGTCGAATGAGCCCAAACTGCATGAGCCTATGTTGCCCCAAACCCGAGTTCCAGTAGGTAGTCCCAGGGTTCCGCTGTCCGCATGAGCTCCATCTTTTGATACCGGTCCCGACTACTCATGAGTACAAGTCGAATGAGCCCAAACTGCATGAGCCTATGTTGCCCCAAACCCGAGTTCCAGTAGGTAGCCCCAGGGTTCCGCTGTCCGCATGAGCTCCATCTTTTGATACCGGTCCCGACTACTCATGAGTACAAGTCGAATGAGCCCAAACTGCATGAGCCTATGTTGCCCCAAACCCGAGTTCCAGTAGGTAGCCCCAGGGCTCCGCTGTCCGCATGAGCTCCATCTTTTGATACCGGTCCCGACTACTCATGAGTACAAGTCGAATGAGCCCAAACTGCATGAGCCTATGTTGCCCCAAACCCGAGTTCCAGTAGGTAGCCCCAGGGTTCCGCTGTCCGCATGAGCTCCATCTTTTGATACCGGTCCCGACTACTCATGAGTACAAGTCGAATGAGCCCAAACTGCATGAGCCTATGTTGCGCCAAACCCGAGTTCCAGTAGGTAGCCCCAGGGTTCCGCATGAGCTCCATCTTTTGATACCGGTCCCAGTCGGGACCATGAGTAGTCACTCATGAGTAAAAGTCGAATGAGCCCAAACTGTATAAGCCTATGTTGCCCCAAACCCGAGTTCCAGTAGGTAGCCCCAGGGTTCCGCATGAGTTCCAGCTTTTGATACCGGTCCTGACTGCTCATTAGTACACGTCGAATGAGTCCAAACAGCTCTAACATCGGTTAGGAGAAAATGGTTTCAAATCAGCTTGCAAGTATACTTGACAATATACAATTTTGTGGCTGACAAAACCAAACAACAAAACAACCTGCAGGCCTATGATGGCAGATTTTATCAGCGGATAAGTTGATATAAACCTGATAAAATGACATTTGCCGCCTTTGTTTGTCATTTTATCAGATTTATATCAACTTATCCGCTGATAAAATCTGCCATCATAGGCCTGCTGGTTAGGGTACTTTATGGCAGAGTTCTTATGGCCACCTCCTGTCTCCATCATCAGACCAGCTCGATGGTATCAAAGTATTATATTATCGTCCAAAAGTTACGCAGGTACCTATGCATCATGTCAGCGCAATCGGACATCACGAACTGGGGACCGATTTTTGACGTTCGAGCGCTTGAATTCAAAGAAATTAAGCATGAAAATAATCGCACAGAAGAGTTTATCGCCATTATTGTTGCATGAAATTGATAGTTAAAAAAATGGTTATTTTAAATTCCTATCGCTGTTATTTTTAAAACATCAGTTCATCATTTTATTCAGTTTCAAATGTCATATTCGAGCGCTCGAATCTCAAAAATCGTCCCCAGTTCAAATCTGGCTCGCAAGATTCTAATATCTACACATACTGACAAACAATATTACTTTTTTTTTGTAATTTAATATAATGTAGAAAGGGTAGGTTTAACAGGTTATAGTTATATTGCTCCTACGTGGGTGATTGGTAGAACAGGACACCGCGTAACCAAGGGAAAAAACCGGCCAAGTGCGTGTCGAACCACGCATAATGGAGGGTTCTGTAGCTTCAATGGAATAAAAATCAGACTAATGCCAAAAGGTCGTATCTGATGCCTATGTAAGAAGTTTTTTGGAAATAACTCAAAAATGGCTTAACCGATAAAGTTCAAAACAATTTTCGTAGAAAGTATATGATAACGCGCATCTTCTCATTTTTTTTCGAAGCGATTATTTCTGAAACTATTAACTTAATCACAAATTGTTCAAAAAAACCTCAATGTTATTTTTAAAGACCTATCGATTGATGACGACGACGAAAAAATTTTTTTTTTAATTTAGTTACATGTATGGAGCGGCCCCACTGAAAATATTTTTTTCTGCAATTTCACTACATAACTAAATAGAAAACAAACTACATCTTATGTACAAACAAACTACATCTTATGTACAAACAAACAAACAAACTACATCTTATGTACAGTATGTAAAACAAACTACATCTTATGTCTAAATTTTATTGGAATACGTCTTTTATTTTCCGAGTAAAATGGCTGTGACATACGGACGGACGGACAGACGGACATGACCAAAACTATTAAGGGTTCCGTTTTAGCCATTCTGGCTACGGAACTCTAATAAGGCACTCATTCCTGACGATCTCGTCATTTTCCAACTAGTCGTCTGTTTTGAAATGGAGAGTATGGAAATCATCATCCTCTTAGCGTTTGTCCCGGCTTGGCGAACTAATCACATGAATTGGCATAGACACTAGTTTTTACAAAAGCGACTACCATCTGACCTTCCAACCCAGAGGAGAAACTACGCCTTATTGGGATTAGTTCCGGTTTCCGCGGGATGTTTTCCTTCACCGAAAAGCGACTAATAAATATCAACCGATAATTCGTACATAAGTTCCGAAAATTTCAGTGGTGCAAAGTCGGGATTCGATCCCGAGACCTCCAGATTGAAAGGCGGACGTCTTATCGCCAGGATACCAGCGCTTATAAGAATGGAAATGGTATTAAATAGCAATCCATTTTTGTACCGAATTTACATTGCATTGAAACTAAAAAAAATATACATATTTGGAAAGTAAATTCCCTGGAACGGAAATGAATGACATTTGGATCCATATAGATAAATATAACTCACTATCAGAGCATGAAAAAAAACATTTAATTACATGTATCGAGTGCCGATCCTAAAAAATATTTTAACCATTTACCTACAAAACAAATTAGTGGCACACAAAACTCACCTCTAGTTAAAATTTGATTAACATTTGCTTTATATTTTTATTGATTAAAATGGCTATGCTATGACTATGACATATGATCACGGGCAGACGGACATGACGAGATAAGGATTCCGTTTTTAGGGTTCCGTACCTCGAAAGGAAAAAACGGAACCCTTATAGGATCACTTTGTTGTCCGTCTGTCTGTCTGTCAAGACCATTTTTCTCAGGAACGCGTGGAGGTATCAAGCTGAAATTTATATCAAATACTCAGGCATATTGTCCCTTGGAGCTGTAAGAAAATCAAACTTAAAAGCCAACGCAATCAAAAAATACAGTCGTTTATGCTGCAAATTTTAGAGTTTCGGCACTCGCAAAACCTATGGGGTACTTCCCGTAAACTCAGAAACTTGAAACTTGGCACGAAGAAACTTCATATAGCACAGACAAAGGAAAAATTACGAAAAGTAGACATTTTTATTAATCATACAATTTTTTTTATTTTTTTATTTTTAGACTTACTACCTTTTAAACGCGTAGAGGTATTAAATTGAAATTCATATCAAATACTCAGGTCTATAATACCTTTAAGTTGTAAAGGTTTGTACGGAACCCTCGGTGCGCGAGTCCGACTCGCACTTGGCCGGTTTTTCCATCTTGGCGACGGAATTCTAAAAAGCGTTTGTATTTAAAAAAAGTATTTTGAAAATACCTATTTTAGTATTTGAAATACAATTTTGAGGTATTTTGCATTTTAAATAGTAAATCATGAAAGTATTTGCATTTTGTATTTAAATACTTTTCCTAAACCATTTTGCGCATCTCTGATTATAAAAGCCTGTACAAAAGTAGTCTAAAAATTCCTTGATATGGCAAAAAAAAGATACATTGGCGAAATCGACCGTTATTTTTACTTATCTGAAAAAAAAACGAGGTATAGACGTTTGTGCATTTCCATGGCTTTTTGGTTTGGAATAGTTGTTCGGCGATAACTATAGTAACGTGGTTTTGATCTTTATGAAATTTGTTGGGATAGTAGCACAGATAATTATGATTTGAGAGTTTGTATATGAGTAGGATCGATCAGCGGGTTATGGACCTAGAAGGCGCGAAACGGTCTTCATAAGGGTCTTGTTATATTGGTCGACAAGTAAATCGCGAGTTATCCGTTCGAGGCGGACTACTAGTTTATTAGATTGTTACTAAGTGTCAACCATCGAAAATCGATTACCCGGACCACGTTATTCCGTTTCTTCGTACGTTACGTATACGTTATATTTCACTAAAACCTAACAACGTTCACGTCTGACTTAGCACGTGGGTGGCTGCTAACAATGAAGGCCAAAGAGCAACAGCTTGACCTATGGCAACATTTCATACGCTTGAGATGTTATGACAACACTGCTTGAAATAGCTTCGAGTGTGCGGTCTACAGAAGTAAACATACTGTGGGGTCGGGGAGGGAACAGTCGCTAGGATTTTTTCAACAGGCTGTTGCATGAAAAATATAAATCCCTGAACTAATTGTTGCAAGCACAGAGCACAGTGCATGATTAAACTTTCATATGTAGCAAATATATTTGCTGTTACTTTCACCAAAAAAGATATATCCATTCTTTTTTAGAAATTTGGAATCGAGCCACTGCGTACCGGTTGCTGTACACAGTGACTAACCCCCTAGTACACAGTGGTTCTAATAGTACACAGTGGTTCGAGCCACTTTATCTACATCCTGTATACAGTGGCTACGGAGGAATCGAACCTAAATTAACTTTATACCAAATAATATTTTTGTTGAATAAAACGGTAATAAGAATACTGGAATAATCGTTCCGTGTTTCATTCTTCATTTATTTGGTACCTACCTAAATGTCGCATGATTAATATTTACTTTCATTTTATATTAAAAAAGAGTGCAAGAATTATTTTTAACAATAACAGAAGTAAATTTTAGCCCAACTCTGTAAGGTACACAGTGGTTCGCGAGCCACCGTGTACTTTTCCGAAACGAACGACTGTTGACTTTGGCGCCATTTTGTATTTTAGATCAAACTAAAAACAAATACAAACAATGAGCGCCTTGAATTATCAGCCAATACTAAGTAGATTAGACACACTCTTCGATAAGACATAAGTAATTAAAAATATAGTGCGATTTAAGAAAAAAACGGAGTGAAACTTACATGAAAATGTAATTTTGATAGCATTAAACACAAAAACTAATAATAAAACATTCGCATGCCGCCGGAGCGGCTCACTAAGTAGTTCGTACGTGATCGGATACGGAACGCGTCCGATTGATATAGAGGACAGACATAAAGCTCTTTCCCTTTCTCTCACAGCACATTCGAGCCACTGTTCCCACCGAGCGACTGTTCCCTCGTGAGCGATACCTACAGGCGTAGGTACTGTCTGTAGAATGAGGCAGCGTTACACGTTCTCCAATATCTGTACACACTTCTTCTTCCTAGCCTTATCCCATTTATTTGCTGTCCTTATACGGCGTCGACTGGAGCGTCTGTCCTGGATCGTCTCGGCTGATAGTTTTGCCTCTTTAAGGTCCTTTTGGACAAGCCCCATCCATGTTCTCTTAGGCCTCCCACGTCCCCTAGACTTCTCACTCATCTCTAACACCTTTCTCGTCAATCAAAATTATGTGTACACGATCTTAAACCCATACAAATAAGTTCATGTATTCTTCGAACGTCCGTGTGTAAATATATTGAAGAACTCTACTGTACAGGGATTTTCACGTCCCATGCCATCCATTGTGTCATGAAACCTGGCTCGACTCGACCACGATATAATATGGTTAATTTAGTGCCACTTATCCCATTAATTTGTGGTTTTTCTCGGTACTTTATGGTCGGGAGTACCAGATCATACCCTGACCACACCATAACCACTCCATCGTATGTAAGTTAGTCTAGTCTTGATACATACCCCAATTGCCGAGGCGGTGGGGCTGCGCTTCGAATTGCGCACAGCGAATATCAGCAAAAATACTAGCGCGATCGACGATAGCGTCCCAACCAGTAGCGGCAGCAGTAGGTTGTCGCGGGGGGAATAACCCTGCAACAAACAGTCCTTGCTTATTGGGATAAAATCAATTGCAATAGTTATATTTTTTCTAACAATTAGAAGGGAGAGTCCTAAAATTACCTATAGTAGGTAGTAAGTACCGAACAATACAATAAGTAGACCAGGTAGGTATGCCAAAAAACGTAGGGTGACTTATTGTCGACTGTTGTGTGCATTTTTAGATACGTATATACTTATTCATCATATTCACTTCAGCTTATTATAAGTAGGTATTTACTTATATTATAGGTACTACTTACGTAGGTACTTATATTATATAACTGGACGAGACAATTATAAAGAAAACTGCTTTTAACAAACTTTTGGGTCACATTGGGGTCTTGGGTTGCCTCATTATCTTCGCGGACACATCAACACCCTAACTTACAAACTTCGAAATCAAAGTTTAACTTGGTTTGCTCGATTCAGAGAATAGTTATTGTAATCTATTTCCACAGATCTGACTAGGTAGTCTGAATAACGACATTCCAATATTGGCTCAGCACGTATAAAATCCGGATTTGGACTAAGCTGGCCCTGTCAGACATGACACAATAACGAGGGCAAAGAAACCCCTCTAGTTAGTTTGCTATACTATCCTTAGTACTAAATCCGGGTACCTGCCAGCTATTCAGTGGTGGAGGTCAGTAATCCTTTTTAGTTGGAACCATAGACTAACTAACCCAAAACCCCGCATAGCCGGGCGACCCCCACTGCCACGCTCTAAGTAATTTCACTCTATAGTGAGACAATAATATTGGAAGTAACAGTAAACATAATACATCTCCATGGCAACCATTAATGTCTGTCATTCTCTTACGCCCCGAGGAAGAATCGCGCGTTCCCTGTCTAGCATTGCGAGTTCCCTCCCGCACCCCTTCTTTTTGGCAGCTTAAGTTTCAAAGAAATACGCGCTAAGCGGAGTATAGAGATATCTTGTATATGGTTGAAACAAAAACAATATCAAAGTAGGTAACGTAACAATAGTGCTGAAATAGTCTAATTTATAGAGGACGCGGCCTATATTTTAACATTAGAATAAAAAATATCACGTATTAAGATTATTGTAGAAATCAAACCAGAGGGCGACAAACTCTGAATAATGTTATACGTCACTTTGGCACTAAGTACTTTCCCCCAACAGAAACGCCTCTGGGAATCATTTTCTGGAATCATCCACGGATGACCATCTGCCAGGCGTCCAGATCTTGAAAATAATACTAGTATGGCAACCTATTAACTAGTCCTCTAGTTAACTTTCTTTGTTCTCGTTATTGTGTCATATCTGACGGGGCTAACCTAAACTCAGCTCTCCGTCTATTCCGTTGGATTTACGTTTTGTGTAATATAAGTTGGTCGATGAGTTCTCTCGATAAGAGCTATTCGAGTAGATTTGATTCGAGATTATTTTAATTGGGTCATGTTTACGATACGGTCACGATGTCACGCTCCCGGTGCTGTAGTACGAGCTTTTGTTTTGTCCCTTCTTCGTTCAAATTTCGAGTGTCTCTTAACTTGAGACGAAAAAACGTGAAGTGTTCAGTCAGACTTAAGGATAAGCCGAGTTCGATCAATCAATTGGAAAAAGGAGAGTTGAGAGAAAATAAGATGTAGGTTTAATAATGTCTCGGGTGTTTAAATAGGTACACGTGTGCTTGCACTTTTCGCTTAAATGATAGGTATTATTAAGTCAGTGTAGGAACCTAATAGAAAGATTTTTATCTATACTCATATTGTAAGCTCTCTAAAACGTGTTCGAAAACGGTAGGCAATGGCTAGCATTACCACGACCGATTTTACTATGATAAGCTTTTTATCCGTGGCAGTAACGTAATTTTAACTTTTCATGCTCAATTATTGATGTGCTATGAGTTTTGATAACATAATGTAAACCTGCACCCTCCCGCGCATCCGCCGACAGCCCGACACGCGCCTCTCCGACCGCCGGCACAATCGAGTTGGCCATGGCGGTGCAATGGCGGCCATTCTATGGTTTCCGAATACGGCATTTTGGATAAATAATATGAGTGTAGATAAAGCAGTTTATGCAACTGTACGTAATTAGGCCTTAAAACACTCGTGTGATCTCATTATGAAACTCACCTGCGGCTCGTTTCATAAAACCACACTCATGTTTTAAGGACCCTTATTACGTAACAGTTACATAAACTACTATATATGTATTTCTACAGATATAGGTCCTTAGTTTTAATGTCTAATATACTATATATACTACATAGGTACATTCGTCGTCAGATAATTAGACAGTGTTTTTTTATAGCCGGCAATATTGTGAGAGCTGATTAGTTAAGTCATTCATACTGAACAACTCTTTCTATTGGACCAACCCCGAAACCAAAAAAATCCGATCGGCTAAAATGTACTAAATAGCAAAACAAAAATGTGATTTCGGAGTCCCATAGTAAAAGTTGTTCTGGGCTCGATTCGACATGCCAAACTGTGAAACGTGGATGTCACACTTGTATCGCTAGTGGATAGAGTGATCCATCCTGTCCACCCGTGTCCACACCTAACTGTCAAGCTGTCAGTAGGTCTCGCTAGAGCGTTTTGTCTATGGCTATGGCCACCATTTCAGATATCACTCTTGAGTCTTGAGTGATTCCACCCCGATTTCAACTGTCACAAAAGTGTGATATCATATCATAGTTGTCTCGCAAGTGACTGTCAATTATGCCATGACGAATCGAGGCCCTGTATGACTTACGTGATCACCTCTCACAATTTTGCTGGTTTAAAAAAAAAACATATATGTATTTAGTCGTCATTCCGCGTCTTCTTCCAGCTTATAGCGAACTGATTGTGTATCAAAACCCGTTCAACCGTTTTGTTTCGTGATTGAGGAACAAACAATTGTAAACATCCCATTCAGACATTTTTGTAATATAAGTTACTTACTTACCTAAGGAAAAACAAAAAAAAATGTACAAATGGATACCTATTACGTACCAAGACCTTAAAAAGAACCGAAGACCTACGCTACGGCTTTTAATTTTTAAGTAGTTTCCGGAGATTAGACATTTTCCGAGAACAGCTTCTTAATTTGATTATAAATCATACTGATATCAATCTTAATTGTAATTACACGTAGCACGGATTCTAAATTGAATTTCGGATTTGATTTCATAGAGCAATTTAAAAAAGCTTATTATAAATTAAAGTAAGGTACATATATCACTACTACATACCCCTAACGACTTACATTCCTTTTGTCGTGAAGTCTGAAATCTGGCACTCTAGAGATAGCATGAACCAGTGTTGAAGAATATGTCGTATTCCAGTGAATACGACATTCTCGAAATTGTAGCTAGCCACCAATCAAATAATACTAGGGATACAAAATCAGCCCAAAAAAGTGGCCCCACAATAGTACTGCAAGAACGACTGGTGCGGTACTTTCTTTGACAGTCTTATTACGGTATAAGACTGGCCGGTTACACATTTTCACGAGCCATGTTTTCAGTAAACCTTGTTGAAATCTGTACCTCCTTTACGTTGTTGCTCGAAGTAGCTAGCACACAATATTAGTTAGACATTTCGTGAACAAATGATAACATTTCTCTGCAGTGTCCTTGGAAACAAGGTAACTTAGGTAATCTAATTTGAAAATAAAATCTTTGTTGCAGTATAGAATACATTAGGCTCAATGTTACAGTCAGAGTCTTGAACAAAATATGTCATTTTCTGAATTTACTTGCATACAATATTATTTAATCAAATCTATACATATAATAAAGCTGAAGAGGGTCGAAAGTCTGTACGTGGAAGATAATCGAAAAAAAGTTGTCTGGGGATACTTAGAATCGATAACAGAACACGTTCCAACAATTTTTAGAACTTTTGTCTGTTTATCTGTTTGTATGTTTATCTGTTTATCTGTGTGTCTGTTTATTTGACCGCGCATCACGTGAAAACGGCTGAACGGATTTTGATGAAATTTTGGATGGATATAGTTTGTGTCCTGGGAAAGGATAATATATAGTTTTAATCCCGAAAATCAACCCTGGTGGGGGTGAAAATGGGGTTGAAAGTTTGTATGGAGAATTTTTAACCGCTGAAACGATTTAGATAGAAATGAGTATGGAGATAATTTGAGTCTCGAGAAACGTCATAGGATAGTTTTCAAACCCTTGTGGGGGTGAAAAGGGGGTTGGAAGGTGGTATGAGGATTTTTTTACCGCTGAACTGATTTAGATGAAAATTGGTATAGAGATAGTATGGGTCTCGAGAAATGACAAAGGATAGTTTCTTCTTCAAATCCCCCCCCCCCCCCATCTTACTTTAGAACCGTAGGTCCAAAAAATAAAAAAATAATAATGGAAGTGACGCCTGAAAGGTACTTTCAATAAAAACTATCTATACATATAATAAAGCTGAAGAGGGTCGAAAGTCTGTTCATGGAATATATTCGAAAAAAGTTGGCTGGAGATATTAGAATCGATAACACGTTCCAAGTATTTTTAATTAGTTAACGGCTGAACGGATAATGATGAAATCTTGTGTAGATATAGTTTGAGTCCCGGGAAAGGACAATGAACAGTTTTCATCCCGAAAATCAACCCTGGAAGGGGTGAAAAGGGGGTTGAAAGTTTGTATGTTGAAAGTTGGTATTGAAATAATTTGTAATTTTTTGGTCAAGGTGTTCATATTTATAACATGTTACCCGTCGATGCTTTAAATTTACCTTTACCCGCTCTTAAGAAATATTTGAAAATATCATGAATGTCAAAGGGTTATTGCAGCAAACCAAAAAACTACTACAAAATCATCTAACATTTATAGGACACCGTTTAGGTAGGAAAACATATCAAACGTTTTGTGAAGCAGTCAGATTAGGATTTATTTTTCTTTATAATTAAACAATAGGTACATTATCTGTCTCTCAAGCAGTTTTGATATGTCTTCATGAAGAACTACGCATTATTTTGTATCTTTAAGATCTAATAATGTATTACTGTTTTGAAAAAAATAAGTCCCGTCGAATTTCTTTTCGGTCATAATACTTCTTGGGCCAGAGGTACACACACCTACAGGGTTAGAACCGGTGGAGTTTTGGAACGAAGTTCCTTATCGGACGGTTCGCGGATGGGGGCCTAGGCGAAAAAAAGTCACGTGACCGTTACGAAAAAGCGTCACGTCACGAAAACGCGACACCCGTACGATTGAGAAATATGTAAAATGGAATGAAATAAAAAATATATAAAATAGAATAAAGTGAAGTGAAGTGTAGTGAAACTGAGAAGTGGCAAAGTGATAAAAGTGAAAAAAGTCGAGAAGTTTAAAAATGTCGAAAATGTCAAAAATTTCGAAAATGTCAAAAATTTAAAATTTCTAAATTTCCTAAATTTCCAATATTTCCAAAATTTCCCAAATTTCCAAAATTTTCAAAATTTCCAAAATATCCAAAATTTCCAAAATTTCCAAAATTTCCAAAATTTCCAAAACTTTCAAAATTTCCAAAATTTCCAAATTTTCCACTATTTCCAAAATTTCCACTATTTCCAAAATTTTTAAAAAATGCAAAAAAAATAAAACCACAAAATTTAAGAAAAAGTAAAAAATAAAATAAAATTAAATAACATAACTTCGTTCCAATCGCACTTGATTCACACACTTTCCACGACACTCACGTATTTTATTTTTCTCTGACGTTCATTAGTGCATTGTAATGTGCTTACATTGACGAATAAATATCTTGATCTACACCAATATCATAAATCCTCTATTCCGCGTTCGGAACCGTATGTAATTAATTACCAACATTATTGCAACCAATAACGTAACATCAGTGTATTATCTGTGACAGTGTGGTAAAAACGTATGAAAATTCATTACCTACGGTAACGTAATGAAAATCCGCCCCCCCGACCGCCGGCGCAATAATGTTGGTCATGGCGGTGTAATGGTGGTCATTCTAATGGTTTCAATGGATTTTTAATATGTGTGTAGGTAAAGCAGTGTATGCTTCTGTACATAATTAGGCCTTATTACGTAACAGTTACATCGCCATGTCCGTCCGTCTGTCCGCGGTCTAGCTCAGTTACCGTTCGCACTAGAAAGCTGAAATTTGGTGAGGCCTGATAAGAACTTTCAATAAAAACTATATTGAATAAAATCGGTTCAGCCGTTTTTGAATTATTAGTCAAAAACGCATAGTGAAAGGAAGTGCCGAATAGTAAACTGACGTAAGCGCCGCCAAATAAACGACCTTTAGAACGGATGTTTTGTAACAGGGCAGCATTTACGAAACTCTACACTGAGCATCGCCCGACATGCTCTTGGCCGGTTTTTTTTTCATTGTTATCCCGGAAATCACCCAATTAAGGATTACTAATTCCAATTCTAGAAAATCCCCAGCCAGGTTATACGTAGCCTATAAAAATTCAACTTCTAAAAGGGGGGGGGGGTAGCCACTACACTCGATTGAGTTTTGAGTTAAATTTGCATGGGTCATGGCCCCTCCCCCCCTCCAAGTGCACCTAAAATAGAAAAAAAATCATTTCTGCATTTGTGACACCCCCCCCCCCCCCCCAACTGATTTGACGGGAGGATCGATTTGGATGATATTTGCCGTGGACATGAACGTATAAATACAAAAGTGGTCCTGTATCGTCCGATATACACCTACTACTCTCTATGTCGTTTAAATCATGCCAAAAACAAATATAATAAAAAAAAGTATACATTTATGAGTGTAGTTTCATTTAGTGGTAATTGTAAAATATTTTATTAGGACTACTGTCCTCTAGCGTATCCATCTGTCAACTTTACTTCAAGTTCCGCCTCCAGGGTAGCGGGAGAGAAATTAGGGGTGAATTAGCCGCTTACTGACACAGATCGAATTCCACGCGGGCGGAACCGCGGGCACAGCTAGTAGAAAATAAAATAATAGGTAGGTACGTTGCGACTTTACATATCATGCCAGTTAGAAGACGACAAAATATAATACCGAAGACCGAAAAGCCACAAGACCGGCCCGGGGAAACCTAGCTCTTGCAAAACAATATTCAAAAGGGGCCATTGTAAGCTTCATGACGTCTCGCGCGTTTCCACATTTGCAACTCTGTAATAATACACGAACATATTACGTGTCAGGCAACATTTCGCACTCACGTTGCGATGTAATGACACGGTTAAATGTGTTCTGAGGTTTTAAACTCTCAAATTAACTTGGAGTGGAGAGCAATATACCGCTCCGGAGTCGAGGCGCCTAATTTATGACCTGCTTGAGAGAAAATGAGCGGAGCCTCATTTCAGACATGCTATACCTAGGTGTTTTCGTTGGGAAGGGTAACTTACAGCAAAATTAACCCGACAGGCACTTAGGTAAATACTTAAGTCGACGTAGATATAGCTATAGCTACGCTACGAGTATGTGTTTGTAGTTAGGTATGCATACTTTGCAGCCTTGTATTGTATTTACTGTGCTTACTAACAGTACGATATACATATATTTCTTTTGACAACCTCATTTAGTTATCAACTAGGAAAATAAGGCAGTCGGTAAGTCGGTAATCACTAATTTTTTGTAGCATCAATCAATGGGGAATCAATGTTACCCTGCGTCCGTAGGAACCACCTTAGACAACCCTACACATGATCCCTGGATGGTGCTAAAAGAGTAACAAACTTGGCAGCTGCACTGTCTGATCTGGACCTCGCAGCACTCACTAGATTTTCATTATCATCTGCTTTCCTACTACTACTACCCCAGGGAAGAAATGCCTATTTATATCCAGTGACATGTAGCCATATGATAAATAACTAATTTTTTGTGACTAAATCTACTAATCTCATTAATGTAGGGTTAGGTAGGTAACAAAGTATCTACTCATATTTTATCCCCATGAAAGAAAACTAGTGACGTGTACAGTACAGTTCATTTCAGAGATTCATTATTTGCCAGCCTAGAGAAATGGAACCGGGACTCATTTTATCCGTCTTTGGATAACAGGATAAAATTGTCTCAGAAAAGTCAGGAAGTAGGTATCTAGTTATATTAAAACTTTCTCTTATATCCGCAAAGTAATCGTGTTAGGTAATTCGTATCCTCGCCAGGGACCGCCTGTCCTCAATTTCAACGTATGGCATTGAATGTTACCTACTGTACAAAATGTATTTATGATATCATATTTGTCTCCCAATATGTAAAGTTACGATGAATATTACCTTAATGTGGTCATTTGTGAAGTTGTGTCACATCAAAATTCGCAACACAAGAACGATTAAGTGCCAGTACTCTATTAACTTTGTAACCGTGGTTTTCTAATCCGCTTTTGCAATATTTTTACGATATAGCCACTCAGAAATGTCTCAATATAGGTATACATAATCTAGCTGGGTGCACGCTTCGATCAGACATGAGATGTTACTTACGTAAGAAAGGAAATATTGCAATCGTACTCACCGTCCATTGAAAGTATGATGACGTGTCCACGAAAGGCCACCGAGCCCTGTACCAAGCACCGTCGCCCGCCTTCGACACCGTCACCTCGTCGCCGTCGGCCTCCGTGTCCGGCTTTAGCGGCGGAAGGGAGAACACCTCGTCCACTTCCAATGATTTGAAAGTTTCGTCATCATCCACTGACAGCAGCGTGTCCTTCCATTCACTCATTCTCGAGCTTTCGCTGGTGGTTGTGATCTCCGTCGTCACAGGAGGCCGCGTCGTAGTGGTTTTCGTAGTAATCAGCACATCTTCAAACACTTTTGGAGGATCAGTCGGAGGTTTAACTGATGGGACGAATGACCGAGAGTAGTATCTGTACATATTCCGCATTGTCGGTTCTGGTGCTACAGTAGATTTTACAATTTTATTACTATCAGTCTCCCACGGTCTATTCGACATGTACTGGTCGAGGAGACGAATGCTACCAGAGGGAGTGCCTATAAGAGGTATATCCTCGTTATCTTCTGTCGGGATAGGAGGGATTGTTGTAGAAGACGTCGAGCTTTTCCACGACCTCAAAGCGGGCATAGTCCATGGAGGTGTCGTGGCTCTTTCACTAACTACAGTCGTGGCAACTGTTGTGGATGAAATGGTAGGAGACACAGTAGTCGACGTCGTTTCAAGTTTTGATATTAGCGTTGAAAGCAATTCTGGCGATATCTCCTTTAGATCCTTTTTCCGTGACTTCACAATTTCCCTTCCACCTGGCGTGTGAGGCGAAGACGTCATCACTTCCTGCTGGCTCTTGCGAGTGTACAGCGCTCCGTTCATAACATAAAGTGGTATGGACGCCAATGCCAGCGCTACTATAATACCGAATATCACAAGCAGAATATATTTCACTGATGATCTTTTCCGAGAGTGCCGCACATGGATCGAGGGGCTGTAGTCTCGGCCTTTGCCCTTAAGGCCGCTGTTGTTGAGCACCTCCTCCGTCTGCGGCAGGATGGTGTACTGCAGGCTATTCTCGCCATGCCGCACTGTCTTATACATGTTAGCTGAAGTTATGTATTGTGAAAAGAAACACTACAGTTACGTTGTCACATGCACTGCTATCACATATTTTGTCTCTGCTGAGGTGGCAGGCTCGGCGGTCGCTAGCGTGGCGAGGGCTCGACGCCTGGCATCGCGGTGCCGTGGCTTTGTGCGCCGTGGGGGCTGGAGCGAGGCCGACGCATGCGCGACAACATTGAACGGCGCGCGCCCTCCACCACACCGGACACCCCAAGCTTTGAGGTTATGACTGAAGCCGGCTGCTACATCACACGGAGGACCATAACAATAACAGTACCGTACTCATTAACTATCATAACTCTTCACTGTCACTGCGTTCCATTTTTTTTGCAAATTGGCATCTAAGAAATACCTAAGTCGTAAACTAACAGCAATTGGATTTACTTGGGCGTAATTTAGAAAGGATTTTTGACATTTTACCCGGGTGTCAAATCAAATGGAAAATTTAGTTTGGGTTCACAATAACGACGTTATTGGGAGCGGGCGAAATGGGTCAAACAATCTTTAGTATATTTTGCTGCCATATTTGTGGTTCTGGCATTTTTGTAGTTTATTTAACGATAGCACGTATTGTATATGCCTTCACTCGTGCTAAAGTGGTTTTAAAGTAATTTCAATATATTTTATAATATAATTGTACGTCTTTCAAAGTGCGGGCCAAAGGTGAGAGTTTAAAAACGCAGTGACTGATGTAATATTTGTACGAGCATAAGTATGTAGGTACATATGAACACACTTCTTATTTATAAACAAAACAAGTTTTGTAGGTAAGTATAGTTTTGTTTGGAGGATAATAACCCTAATGATTCATTCACCTGCACCGTATGTAAGGCTTCAAGAGTTTGCATTGCACTCGCAACTTGATAAGTACATAGTACATTCATATTCATACCTATTTAAATATTTTCCTACCTACAGGATTCAAAACTACTTAGTCTTAGTGATTCAGAATTCTCGCAATATTTTTAGCAATTTTCCGAGTTGTTTTTAGCAAGTTTCCTTAAAACCACTGCGACCTAAGGTATCCTGTCTACGTATTGTAAGAGGCATTACTGAACATAATTGCTAACTCTACAACTGTAGAAGAGTGTGATTTTGTTATTGTCGCTTGTACCTACTTAAAAGGTTGCATGAAAACGGTTTGCATAATTTTCAATATTCAATATCTAATCAGCTAATCACTAACGGTACATTTAAATTCTGTATTGCTACGTGCTCGTAGGTACCTACCTACGAATACATAATATGAAAGTGAATTATTGCGAAAATTATAATACAGAATGTAGAGAAAATTTCTGAGAATCATGACCGTAAAGGTAAAACCACAAAGTGCACAAAGCAAATCGATTTTCGAATTCATCACTCAAAATAATTGCTCAATTTCCGATGACGATGATGGACGTGGATGAATTATGCATCCTCAATGCCTACGTCAGGGCAAGCTGTGTGGACGTCGCGTCGTTACTATATAATGTTGGTTGAAATATTAATCACCGTTGATATTAAGCGAGGTGATTAGGTAGTGCCATACTGATCAACTTTTACTATGGGACCAACTCCAAAATCGCGAAAATATTTTTGGCGTCTCCATAGAAAACGACAAGATCTGATCGGCCAAAATGTATGAAACAGCCAAATAAAAATTCACGATTTCGGAGTCGGTCCTAGTCCCATAGTAAAAGTTGTTCATTATGGCATTTATGGCCTACCTAATTAGTCGACTCGCTCAATACCCAACAAGCAACGTAAAGTATGTGTAACTAGAGTTCATTATAAAATAGTCTAAAATAGTTAAGTGTAATAGAACTTGTTATCTCCATTAGTCATCAGTCTGTTACGTAACTTACGTAGGTATCTACAACTGTATATTACCTCTAATGTGTGTAAATGTAAAAATATTATTACTAATGCCTAACATAAGAAAAACATAGCGGCCGCACGGCGAGTGCCTGATTACTCTATTTGCAAATACCTACCTGTTATTGCAAATGGAGTAAACAGACACTCCCACAGCCACATAAGTACGTACCTAAATTAATAGTACAATGGTGTAGGGTAAAATAAGTTTTCTGCCAACAAACTGCAGTGCAGTTTGGCAGATAGGTGAAATTGATTAAATGTATCTCTTTTTGTGAAAATAAAGAAAAAAAAAAAAAAAATATGAACGGTGATTAATTATTTTTTATACCACGACGGTGGCAAACCCGCCTGATGGTAAGCAGCTACCGTAGCCTATAGATGCCTGCAACTCCAGAGGTCTCACATGCGCGTTGCCGACCCTATACAAAAAGGAGGATTCACTGTGTTGACGGCTAAAGGAACAAGAACGTACCTCATCGTCAACACACTGGGTCCTCTTTGAGCTCTTTGGGAACCTTACTCACCAGCAGGAACACAACACTAAATAAATCAATAAATAAAGATAAACCAAATCCACGTAAAAGCTCAAACCTAATTATTTATTGTAAGATCATACGCATACGCCTAAGAAAAGCGTAATAATAGTTGTCTGAACTAAACTAATTGTTATTTTGATTCCTTTGTTATTTAACGCGGGTTTAGCCCAAGCTTTTTATCATAAAATTAACGATCTTCCTCACATAATTGCAGAGGTGTGCGTGCCCATTAAATTACGTTAGTTGTGTAATAGCGAGGTGTTAACTAGGCTGCGCGGGCGCAGGGCGCCGGCCATACTAATCAAGATTAGAAAAAGCGGCAGGACCGTCCGAGAGTCAGCAACGAGTTTTTGCGTCCGGTCAAACAGCGAACACACCGCACGAATACTAATTTACCTGACCTTGGACCGAATCACGTTTCCTTTCGAAATTCATTCGCCAATGCGAACATATTTTTAGAACAAAAGTAAAAAGTGTTCGGCCAAGCAAAATAAAGGGGTTGGGCGAGCGAATCGTCTTTAGTTTTTTGTTGATCAACTTCTACGTTCTAATTTGGAGGGTCCGGAATAGGTTCAGGTTCACCTTGTGTATTTTTTCTTTTATCGCCTTGTAGCGCTATAAATATAGGTCTGGTGATGTTATGTGACCTATATGTAGATACTATGATAGCATTACCTACTCAATGAGAAAACTACATATTTCTCTTGTCTATAGTAGAGCAAGGCAGTTGTTACTACTTATCAAAGGCTATACCAGACAAGTACGAGTATAAGAGGATATCGTTCGACTAATCTTTGACCAGTTTAATTTGATTGATTGCTATCGGTATAGATACATTTATTTCTCGCATGAAGGCAAATATCTATCGCTGTCCATAAGTGCAATACGGTTTGAAAAATTTATTGTATCTAAAAGCACGGTTCGTAAAGGGTGAGCAGTGAATTTCTCTTTAGGGATGCTTTAGTACAATGACATCGACAAAGCTGCTATTTCCGTAGGTTTTTGGACCAACGCCAGCGCCGCGGGGCATCGCGTAAATAAACGCACACGACAAACGCACGCTAAGCGCACTTCGGTCCGAAATCGACAAATTTAGTACTGCCCTGCGGTAAGGGATCGCAGAAATAGCAAGACAATTGCCCAAAGCGGCGGTTAGCGATGATTTCGATGTAATTTACAGCTCTTTAGGTTACAGTATTAGTATTAGTAATCTTAACACGCAGGATGTAAAGATAAGAAGTTGTACGCTGCGTTTCACACGTGTAGCTACTGAACGGCGATTTGCAAAATGTTTGCTATGATAAGAATCCCGCTATGCATGTTACTTGGAACTTAGTCACATAACATAACGCTGATACGGGCATAGTGTAAAACATTTGAAGTAGGTAACCTACTCGCTGCATTTCTATAATCGTAAATCTTTGCTCTTCTTTTATAGCCTTCGCTTTGTGGTGTTTTAGAAGCCTAAAGCGACATAAACATGGCGTTAATTCTTAATTAGCCCAAACATGTAAGTAGAGCCCTTTTGAACCTAAAGCCGATGAAAATAAGGTCTATTATATGTTCTCTAAATCCGATTGCACGAGTTTGGCTCTAATTTTGGAATTCATTCTGGCAGAATGCTCGCGGAGATTACTCCCAACCGCTATCAGACTTAATGTATTCAAGTGCTAAAAAACTTAGTAGCCACTTAATTTTGAAGAGGAAACCAGTTTCGTGATTAGATATGGAAGTTTTGAGGGTAAGTATTAACACTAATACTCAACATTACAAATCCTTTACAACCTTGAGTCCTCAAAGCACATCCTGCCCGAGCGTTTAACGAGTTTGCCTAAATAAATATTATGCTAAACACATGGCCGGTTTCGAACGTGGCTAAAATGGACAACGCCGACCTTTGTCGAGGTGGTGTAAAACTTAAATTACTATTTATTGCCCAGCGAATATTGTTCTGTTATCTAAACAAAGCAAAGGTCCGATTCCCGCTGGGTTCGAGACGGGTCCTTTTTTTTGGCCATTAAGTCAGCGCTTTCTAAATATAATGTATTATCGTTTCCCCGAACCCTAGAGGGCTCAGATAAGCCCCTTAACTTATCTTATCTATATAAGTGATAGGTAAGTCTGAGATTCGGCCGTATGGTAATTTGAATAAACACACCCTTGTGTTTGGAAACTTTAGTTTTGGTTAAGCAAACTGCGCGCCCTAAACGTGCACGTTCAATTTGGGCATTATGACTGTTTAGCTGTCTTAAACATACCTATGCGGAAGGTTTTATGAACATTTCTTTGAGATTTATATTCATGAAGCTCGCGGCCTGATGTAATTTTTATCCTGGCTGAGCTTGTCATAATAACGACGTCGTTTACATGCCCCGAATAGAGAGTCAGGGCAACGCAAAGAATGTCACTTAGCTAAATAACAATTATTATACGATTTACATTCCAAGGATACGGAGAATGAACAGGGCTAGGATAGCATTCTAAGAATACCTAGGAAAGTATTTAATATATTATATATTGTTGGTACCTAACCAATTCATTAAATTTGACATTAGGTATGCATAAAGTATATTAGGTAGGCAATTGCGTGGCGATGCGTCAAGAATATTCATAGGCAAACCCTTTGAATCAAAGGGCAAGCCAAAGCAATTTATTATTTCGGAACGGTAGGAAAATAACTTGATTTTCTGGAAATGCAAGCTGACGGGATGCGACTTCTAGACACCCCGCCAAATATACACCTATGGATTTATTTCAAGCGGTCTATTTGAAGTGATTATTGAATAATAACAGAAGCTCCAGTCTCGCAGTTCACCTCTACGTGCTCAGGTCAACGTATGAAAGCAATAAACAGTGTTTATTTCCTCAACAGTTAAAACAGGATCTGTATTCTGTGCCAGTACAGCCATATCGCCAGTAAAAATAAAATACACGTTTCCAAGTTATGCTTAATAAATTGAATAGTTGAAATATACAGGGTGACATCTGAGCCGTGACCAGTTATATGTTTTTCTAACTCCATAAACAACTAGCAGTTGAATGCTCCGACTTTTACTAAAATCAGATTTTTTTTTTCTTTTTTTACATGTTTTTGTAATTTATTTTTCATTTGACGGGGTTTTCGGGATATTGAAATTACTTATTAGAATATTTAAATAAGTAAATTGAATTACCTCTTTGAAATGGAACTGTTGTTAATAAGTAATAACAATTTTGTCATTTATTCCGGAAAAAATGTAATTTAATAAATATCTTATAAAACTGTTTTACACTAATATTATCACTTTTAAAAGAAAAATATAAATATAAATAATGCCTGGTTTTAGTAGGACTCAGGGCAATCAATTGGTAGTTGTTTATTGAGTTAGAAAAACATATAACTGATCACGTTCCAGATGTCACCCTGTATATATACACATCTTTTCAATTTAAAGTATTTCTTAGGTCTAGTAATTAAGTAATTGTGTGGCTTTTTGAGTTACCAATGAAAAGGTAGGTACCCTATGCTAAAAAATGTTAAAGTTATAATAACTTGCATCGCCATTACCATCGCCCGATCAAAAAATAGCTTTCAAAAAATTCTACAAGCAAAAAAGTTTGCATTTCTTTAAAGAAGGGTCTGATTAATATTTTAAGCGATGTTGTAGCTATATGACTTAATCTTTAAACTTAGTACTTGGGCCGTATTCTTACTTTAAAACACGCACACGATTCAACTTCAATACTAACTCCAATGCATTAACTACACAAACCCAATAGGTCCAGTACAGCTGGCACCCAAACGTCTGAATCAGAAATAGGTATCAGAATTTGCTTGAAAATTATTTCGATGAAACTCCAATACAACTTCAATATTGGTTTATTACCTATTTGTTGTGAGTTGGAGTTATTTTTGAGATAGATTGTGTTTTAATGTACATATTTTAAAATTAAAATACGACATTTAAGTCTTACAGAGCTAAATGCGCCATCGAATATTGTTAAATTTATAGAATCAAGTACATATAATCAGGACTGCGGAAAATTGCAAAATAAGTCTAAAAAGTAATATAGCAGCTACATCGTTTTGCGCATGTCAAATAGTAGTAGAAGTACAGCGCACGCTCGCGACGCGGAAGGGTGATGTGAGTGTTGGCGCTGCGCCTGCGCTGCGGATGGTGGCATTGGGCCAGCCACGGTCAGGAGCGGCCGATGCACCCGCCGGCAACAAGATTCACGCTTATTTTTTTACAATTCATCAATACCTAGGAAAAGCTAAGGAATGGTAAAAAGGAATGTACCCAACAACGTCACTTTGCGTCGGGTATCAAATCTACCTATATAATATCGTCGCTTCCTAAGTTTGCGCGGAGGAAGGTACCGCTGATGGATTGTTTGACTACCTTTGGTCAGGATATCTAAATTAGTATATAGTTATGGGAAGTACTACAAATTGGACACAGATGTCCATTGCAGTGAAATAACAAACTGTGAGCGACTCTAGCGACTGTGGGACTTCAACCCTGGACTCCTGGATTACCGTTCGTACAAAAAAAAAAAAAAACAACAAATAACCCTCCTTTCTTTCGGTAGTCGGGTACAAAATAATAATTATCGATTTATTTAAAATAATAAGTATATATGTATAATTATAACACAATTCGCGTACCCGAACGTGACGTTGACTTGTACCCGCCCGAACCAATAACAAGACATTTCAAAATAAAAGTCGTTAAATTAATAAAAAAAAAAGTTTTTACTTTAAATTAGGCGTACAGTGGGTGCCTTTAAAAAACGTATGATTTAAAGTCCCTGCACGATCTTCAAGACAGGTTTTTATGTCATACCATTAGCAACCATAATACACTTGACTAACTTTATTTTATACTCTAGTCGTATCCGTATCTATCGAGGTAAATTGTATCAGTTAATTATACCGAACTAAATGTATTTCATAGTGGCTTCAGTTGTTTCCAAATAAACTTACAACAATGTTACAGGAACGTCAAGTGCTTGAAGGGCCGTTCTATTTCTGTTTGATGCTCGGAGAGCTAATATTTTTACAATTTTGACAGGAGTTGCGTAGATGACCGAAATGTGAGGCCAGAATGGCCAGATGTTTATTAATATTTCGAGGAAAACATCAGTAGTTTCGTTTATGTTATGCTCAGGCCTGGACTGCTATTCATTTACACTGAACACTCTTGCTATACCAGTATAGAAGCGACCTTTCAATGTGAAAAACTACATGCAATTTTAGATCACTCTCATACTGGTCTTTATTAACCGAGTACTCGGTAACAGAAGAGAATAAGGCCCTGGTTTAATGGACTCGTAAAAAGACCTTTCAAGGTTATTAAATTAGGAACAGTGCAATTCACGAACAATGTCAATGCTCTTGTTATCTTTACACTAGTTTAGACTGAATGCGAGACTATAATAAAAGGTATTTTAGTTTAGGTACCTACGTAGAAGATGTAAGCTGCTGCGGTTACTAACAACGCAGATATTTAAACGATATAAACTACCTAATTATAGGCAGGTATATATCACCCACTACCCACTATACCTATAGACTTTGATCAACGTACATGCCTAAATATGTTTTAGGTCTGTGACGTGTTGTGAACATTGCATTCTACGAGAAAGGCGGGCAATAGGTATAATATCTTAAGTAATTATATTAAATATTATTTGCCCTGAAGCTTGAGGTTAATTTTATATCCGATGTATTCTTCTGTATTTATCATTGCAAGAAGGAAACCATCGGGTACATCGGTCATTACTATCATTAGCGATATTACGATAGATTTGTTTTTACTTAAGATTTTTGCTGATAATTCATATAAGTTTAATTTTGTTTCTGCGCTTCTCATTGAACGAGAACGAACCCAACTCAAGAAAATTAAATCTAGTAATTAGTTCAGTATGCGTGTTATGCCAAGTCCCCCAAATGGTTAAGGTTTCACGTTAACGCTACCGGATAGTGTAGAGTACACATTAGTATCGTCGTACATATTCAATAATCAATATGTATATAAATTCGTCATAGTTGCATTTGGAAATAAAATCACTGTTCATTTCGCCGTGGCTATGTAGAAATAAATTTGGTAAGATTGATGCACGTTTGGAATCATGGCATCATACATGTAAGTAAATATCATTAAAATACCGGGAGGAATGTGATATGATACACGACTGTCCAAAAACGAGTGTATTGTTTTTTTTTACATTCGGGACTCTAGAAGTAAGAATTCAATATCTAGGACAGATTAATTAAGAGAAAGCACCTACCCCGTGCCTAAACCTGCCCAAAGTTCGTCAAAGTTTTAACAAGTTCTTCAATCAATGCCCGTTGGATGATCGGCCATCTTTGGCCTATATACATCTACACTTTTCGTCATATTTACAATTGATTGTATATAAAGCACAGTTTTATAACTATATGAAAGTCATATTTATGTTATGATTAATTTTACCTGGTTTTGAAAAGGTAATTAAACGCCTAATTAAACACCTAGTCGTTTCTTTCTAGAGTCGTCAATTTGGCAATCGGCAGCAAAATGTCGGCATTGGCATAGGTTCGGGCCATTGAACTGCGACGAAAGTGCAAGTGCATATGCGTATGCTAATTTAGATTTACTGTCGTCGTAAAGCCCACGTTATCTTCGTATTGTTTATATGTGGATATGGAATCGGGTTCTTCAACTCTTGTATAACCGGTTTCTATTTGCAGTTTCAGTATGTAAGAAGAGCTGTGACGTTTACTCGAATTGGGTTATTTATTTGATGGTCAATTTTGTGTAATATAAGATTTGAAATAATTACTTAGATTTTTTATCGTTATAAAAGAGTTGTTTTTTAATCATCTATCTGAAATTCTGAATACTTGTAACGTAAGATTTTACTGTTTAAATTTTGATAAATAAATTTCTTTACCTACCTAGCTACTGTAGATATAAGTATAGTTAATCAAACCTGATTTTTTTAAGGCGTGACCCATTTGCTCCATGCACGGGATTAATTTAGTTAAGTACGTTGTCTCTGTTTGTAAAACTTTTTTCTATTCAAACCAGAATCTGTGTCAGTTTGTCATTCAACACCTTTTCAATCAGCCGCCAGAAACCCAGCTGAAGCCTTTTGTATCACCTGCCGCCGCTCCTCTATAAGGAAGATGCAAACTTTCAGTCAAAGCTTTACCTTTATGGATCTCCCAAGCTGCCTCGTTAATTTTACAAAGCTGCGAAGCTTTTTTCCCAAAAGAAAATTTATATCAACCCTCGTATTAATATAAATTAGAGAGAAGGTAAAACGTTGTATCTTTATGAATGGGACCTTTGGGAACGAGTCTGGCTGCGCAAAAAACGTTACTTTACCAGTAGGTAAAGTATAAAGCGAGATAACTTTCTTGGAAATACTTTCAGAGAAAGAATTAGTTTCAGGTTCAATGGATATTGGTTTTTCGTAAGCCCGCGTGAATGAGGTCTCGTAAATAGAAAAAAAGCATTAATACCTCCTTTAGCACACAGTCACAGTCCATTTGGAGTGTTTTATGTTTTTAACTGCTTCACCGTGTGTGTATTCTATGTAGTTCTGATTTTTACGTAAAGTCACATAAAAGTGTATTCGCCTAATATTAATAGGGTGCCTATTGTTATAGATAAATTAATTTAAAAAAATCTGTTTTCTCGCCTTAACCTATACTGAATTTCTCTGTTTTAAATAGCGGATTTATAAAAATTTCTGCCCTAGTGGCTTGCGTAAAATGATATGGCAGAAGTTTAGCCTGTTACTGCAGAACTGCGAAAGTTAGCTCGTACCTACACACGGCTAGTAAAATTCCGAATAGTTTTGGACTCCGTCCAGTGCCATCATTCAAAATACTCAGCCTTGAACTTGCCCAGCGGCCGTCCAGGTGTCGTGCCAATTCCTGACACCTTTTCAACGTTTGACGGCAGTTTTTCTTGGAAATGTTGCGAGATATTTTAATTGGCTCAGTTGTAATGTAGATTGCGTAATTCTGTTACACGTAGAGAAGTAAAGAAGTTTCAAATAGGTAGAATATAAACACTTTCCAATTAAAAGACAGACAATGAATGTATTGTAAGAGTATGCGAGCATTGCCGGAGCAACCTCAAGGAAGGTTAAAAAACCGGCCAAGAGCGTGTCGGGTCACGCTCAGCGTAGGGTTCCGTAGTTTTCCGTCCGTCACAGTAAGTGGCCCCCTTTAAGAGTTAAAATAACACCGCCGTGTAGGATATGATATGAGCGTTCCACGTATAGCGACATCTATCAGCAAATTAAGTATCGGCAAATTAAGTAAAGTTGCGCGCGAGCTTAAAGTATGGAAGTTGATTTTTATGGGATAATTCTTTATTGCGTGAACCGATTTTCACCGTTTTTACTTTATTTGAAAGCACGTAATTTCATTGTGATTTTGTAGAAATGACAGGTACAATAAACACCTGCTTAGACGGTTAAATTACAAACTTAATTCAGAAATTATTTTGTAATTTTTTTTTCAAAAACTATTCAACCTATCAAGTTCAAAATAATTTTCCTAGAAAGTTTTTATAAAGTTCTACTTTTCATATTTTTTTCATATTTTTTAAAACTTATGGTTCAAAAGTTAGAGGGGGGGGGGGGGGACACATTTTTTTTTACTTCTCGAGCGATTATTTCCGAAAATATTTACATTATCAAAAAATGATTTTAGTAAACCCCTATTCATTTTTAAATACCTATCCAACAATATATCACACGTTAGGGTTGAAATGAAAAAAAAATCACTCCCCACTTTACGTATAGGGGAGGTACCCTAATAAAACACTTTTTTCCACTTTTTATTTCACCACTTTGTCGTTGTGATTGATATACATATTAGTACCAAATTTCAGCTATCTAGTGCTAACGGTCACTGAGATTATCCGCGGACGGACGGACGGACGGGCAGACATGGCGAAACTATAAGGGTTCCTAGTTGACTACGGAACCCTAAAAAGCGTAAGCAGAAACACATATTAAGATCATATTGTTATACTGCATAAAATTTATGTGTCATCGATCCTGTATTTTAGTGCCTAAATATATGGACCCTAGTGCAAAATTTGAAGCGAGACAACTTAAGAATTAATAGGTAAGTAAACGTAAAGTTAAGTAAAGTAAAGGTAGGTAAACGTTCTAGTGCTCGACACGTTAATAGTGAATAGTTGACACCCTGCAGTGTCGAATTGCGAATGACTTTAAGTTTAAAGCTGACATGTACTGAGACAGTGACGAGCATTCGGACGTGTGCCTTATCGAAAACGCTATTTTTAATTTATTATAGAATGCGTTGAAAATGTTTTAATTCTGTAAATGTATCTTGATTCAACTAAAAAAAAAATCCTAGACAGATGGAGACAGACAGATAATACAGATACACTGAGGAACTTCCTGGGGCAGAAAACCAAGAAAAATAAAATCGTAAGAATTAGTGGTTCGTCATATCAAAACTCGGCAAGCGAGTAGGTAGGTATACTTTGCATTGTATCTCATTATATTAGATGATACCTATCAGTAATCTTCTTATGGTTAAGCGTAATAAACCTCGATTATTATGCTCTAAATGTACATCGTTGCAACGAAGGGCGGCCATATTTCATAAGCTGCCAAGGTAAAGTGTTCACGCTTAAAATGCCCGCTCTAAACTTCTATTTAGCATATAAATGCAATAATGTTGATAACATGACTATGTTGTTGTTATTAATTATTCCGTAAAATTTTCTACGTTGTTGGTGAAAGAAGACCTTCGACTAACTTACATCTCGAAATCAGGCGGGTGAATTTTTTGTACCTAATTAAGGGCTTAATGTAATCTGTTTTCCTTAATCAGTTTATTCATAAAAATAAATGCATGACAAATTTTCGTAATGCAATGCCTTTATCGTGAGTTTACAAAGGCCCAAGTCGCTAGCAATTGCTAAAAGTTATAGTAAAGGTACCGGATTGGAGTTGGGGGATCCTTAATTAAAACTTTAACTTTCATTTGGGCTTATTTTACAGTAGGTTCAAGTGGTTACTTTGCGAGTGTTTTTACTCGTTCATACGTCTTACCTACTTTATAAAGTACCTATAGGTAAACATCAGGCAGATAATAAACTTATTGATCGCACGTTGTATCTACAGTACAAAGTACAAATATAAAAGCTACGGTCCAGGTAAACAACATAGATATACCCAGATTCAAAATTGTATGGACAATTCATGGCGAAAAAAGTTCCAGAATTTCATATGTGTGTGAAGTTACTGGCTTACTTGTCGCTACTATATTACAGTTAGATAAAGGTCAGCCAAAAATAATGAATTGAATTTCATGTCTGATCAAGTCTAATGGCCGTCAGCCTCACACCACTAATTTCCCCATAGCACTATCATGTCGTTATTATTATTACGACAAGGCGAGATAAAGCTGCTGAGCACATGTGCGCGTTCCCACGGTTGCCATGTGGCGCCCAGTGTCGCGGAGCTGTGGACAGCGTGCCAATTTTAAACCAACTTCACAAAATAACATGGTTGACTGGTAGAGAATGTCGTTTGGATTAAAGCTGCCATTTATACATTTTCGATTGTTTGGTGTAATAAATAAATATGTACTTAAATAAAAGACAAATTAGATATTCGTAAATGTATTCATACTATTTAAATCCACGCTGTAAGTAAACATGTGTGATAATCGCTAGGCACGGACCAAGTAACGCTGGCCCGAGTTCACCTCCCGGGTCTTCCCTCGTGACGGATAACTGATCGATGCATTAACTAATTAAGTGGCAAAAGCAAAATCCGTGACAGCAAGATCTATAGATACGAGTATGTAAAGATAATATAAAAGTTAACATGTAATTAAAGCTTCTGTTTTATTTATTATAAGCTAGCTGTTCCGGCGAACTTCGTACCACCAACTATATCCAATTTTTTTCTTTATTTCTCCAATATTTAAATAGTTATTCTGCTATTCGGGGCAGAGATTAATCCAAGGAATCAAAGATCATTAAAATCGGTTTAGCCAGTTTTGAGTTATAAATGGTGTAACCGACACGTCTGTCTTATATGTATATATATACTTAGATATTTTGTGGAAATTTACACCGATTAATCTAGCCCCAATGTAAGCTGTGCTTGTATACATTCGTACTTGTACTTACATACATTCGAATCTAGGATTTCAAGCTTTTGTAAGCAGGGTCACTAGAACTACCAACTAGTAGCCCAGTTGGAAATAGATATGAACATATGAAATGATGAAGCAAATATCTTATCAACGAAATTTTGGCCGAAACTTCGTTTGCCTAAATTAGAGTAAACCATCAAAAACATAATGTGAAAGGCTTCCAAGTTCGATACTATGGGAATGCTTCGCCTATAAAAGAAGTGAGATCTGAATAAGTACCAAGTTGCATAAAAATACCTCAAATCATAAATAGTTATAGGAATGCACACTTGATTTCCAGCAGTTTTTAAGGTACATTTTGAATAAGTATCACGTTACATAGAAATACCTAAAATTATAATAGTCAGAGAAACGCACACCGGTTTTTTTAGCAGTTTCCTGATAACATTTATTATTTTCAGTACTTTTTAATGATGTTACGTGGCAAGTTTTCACACACCACACACCTTTTCAATGCAATGAATCGACACCTTTGGACTGCAATGTGTCAAGTATATAATTTTCTATTAAAACTTGCCAAGTTACATCATTAAAAAGTACTGAAAATAATAAATGTTATCAGGAAACTGCTAAAAAAACCGGTGTGCGTTTCTCTGACTATTATAATTTTAGGTATTTCTATGTAACGTGATACTTATTCAAAATGTACCTTAAAAACTGCTGGAAATCAAGTGTGCATTCCTATAACTATTTATGATTTGAGGTATTTTTATGGAACTTGGTACTTATTCAGATCTCACTTCTTTTATAGGCGAAGCATTCCCATAGTATCGAACTTGGCAGCCTTTCACTTTTATGTTTTTGATGGGATTTCATTTATTTTTGTTAGGTGTAGGTTCTTTATTATTTTTTTATCACTTTTGCTTTAGGAAATGTCTCATTCCACTTAGGTATGTACTTTATACTATAACCCTTTATACTAAGCGTCTAATTCTATTTTACTATTTAGTTATAGGTGATTTTTACAAATAAACTGGCTCCCTACACCTATAAAATGTACCTACTTACATATAATTACATACCTACATCAATAACGTACTTTATTCTGTTTGTAAGTACGCTACCTACATAGATAATTAATAACTTGGTAATACCTACCTACCAATAGGTATTATAATTGGTGGCCTATTATGTAGCCCTAGAAGTGCACCATCCCATCTCATCCCGTGGCGTATCGGAGGGTGAGATGGGCAGTAGTATATATAATTCCATCTTAGAGTATATATGATTTCCATGTTCTTGAATCTGCGATTTTATTAGTTGTAAAATTAGAAATTATTTAGACTATGCGAGAAAAAATAGTCTTTTCATTTTTGTTTGACTGATTTAGCGCACCTAGTGTACCTAGTGACCTGCTTTGCACTTCGTAAATCGTGGGTTCGGTTCCCGCAACAGACACACACAGAGTGGTGAACAATTTTATTGTTCTTGTCTTTAAGACAAACATGTATTGTCTTAAATTGGTATGTATCTAAATTTAAATAAGTCTTATCTCATTTCCACTCCATACCTACTTATAGTAGAACAAAATTACACATGCGTTGTTTTCGAAACTGACTCACACTTGGCCGTTTTCAGATTTTCACTTTATTTCGACCTAAAGACAAACCTTCGAGCCAAATTTCAGGTCGGCGTACGACCATTGGAAGATAGACCCATTTAGTTCATTATGACTTCATAGTAGAACAAAGTTACACCTTCGCTATTTTTAAAACTGACTCACACTTGGCCGTTTTCAGATTTTTCCCTTTACTTTGACCTTAAGACCTATCTCCATGCCAAATTTCAAGTCAGTACGACCATTGGAAGTGGTCTAGGTTTTTGATGAGTCAGTGAGTCAGTGAGTGAGTGTATAGTAAAAATAGCGATTTTCTGACGTCAATATCTCAAGAACTGCTATAGGTAGAATAATGAAATTTTGTATTCTAGACAATTAAGGGGATGTCAACAGACACTCGAAATTTCATATGCGTAGATAAAATATGTTTTGAGTTATAGGGTGGTCGAAATTGGCCCGAAATGGTTTGTCTAATATAACCCACGGCCGGTGTGTCGCTTTTTTTTGCTCGAACTTGGCGGACACACTGCCGTGTGTCTAGATACTTAAGTAACTCATGTCACAATCGGTTAAGCTCTTTGAGTGTAATAAAACGGGTTACAATGGGCTGATTTTGCATTTCAATCGACCAAACATGAGACCAAATGAATGTCGAAGTAACATATAATTTTATATCCATATAGCCCAGTAATTAATCAATCCTGTTCACCCAATAGTCTAGTACATTTTAGATTCCATTAACTCAATAGTCCTTACGCCATGGCGGGTGCTGCCCCTGCGTGCATCCTATGACACGCACAGGGGCAGCACCCGTTTAGTGTACCCACGGATTAGATAAACACTAATGGACGCGGTACTGGGCCGGGCGCGCGTTACATGGTTTATGATCAGATGCGCATAAACTCGTTGAAACCTCATGCCGCGCGGTTCAGTCGTCGTTCGACCACGTGTGACGAATTTAGTGCCTAAAAACATGTAAAAATGCCGTGTTGTACAATTTTGTCGTGTCGTATACGAAGCAATGAATTAAAAGAGGCCCCTGGAGTAGTTACTTTCCACCGGTAAGTATAAAAACCGAGTATTTCACATTTTTTCCAAAAATTGTAGGCTTTTATTACGACATTCACCCATTATCTGATGGTACAACAGTATTCATATCAATTGCTCGCTGGCTATTGCTGGCGGTCGCAGGATTACGCGAGTGACGCGCAATGTATTTGGAAATAAGAACGTCGCTCGTCAGTCTCGTCACACGATCGGCAGCCACGTTGCTGGGCAACATGACTGCCGCGCGCCAGCCGCCACGAGAGTGCGGCCCGTTATTTATTATCGATAATTTCGAACACATTGTTTAAGGTGTAACTTTCTGTCCTATAGTAGAAACTAATTTTATTTCTTTCGAAAACAAAATAACGTGATTGACTGGATTAATTAATCCAATGATCAACTTATTTTATAGATACGATAACTTTATAATGGTACTTTTAACCATACTAATATTATTAATGCGAAAGTGTATCTGTCTGTCTGTTACCTTTTCACACTTAAACTGCTGAACCGATTAAGATGCAATTTGGTATGAAGATAGTTTGAGTCACGATTATTTTTAGTATTTTAGCAGACACATAAATTAGATATATAGATAAGGATCCACCCACAAATTACGTCAAACAAATTTCAACAATAATGTTTAAAATTACAATTTCTTTATTTTCCCATTTTAAGTAATATATTAAATGAAATCAAAGCAAGAAAAATAATAATCCAAAGTGTTTGAATGTCAGACTAGAAGACATAAATGGTTCCTTTCCTTCAAAAAAAGTGTACACTGTACTATATGTATATATGTACACGATATTTGTATTTGTGATGTCACAAGAAATAAAACTCCCCCTACCCCTTATAAGAACTCGTCACACTTTGTTGATCCCTCCGTCCACCTTAACATCTGACGTAATTAATGGATGAACCCTTATTAGGGTAGATTTTCATCCAGCTATTAATAAAAATCGACATTGTATTATTAATATGAGGTGTGGCGCGGTATAATATGGAGTTAATTATCGATAATCGATATCGATAAAATATATATATCGACATGCCACATCCCTAATGTAGGCGGAGCCTACGAGGCAATGGTAGTGGTTACGTATTTTCGAGTGTACGCACACATCAACACAGCGAATGAGAGACTGACATTTCTTTGTGTGTATCACCTCGTGCGTACTTTAATGAGAATGTGTGCGTGTAAATGCCGGCTACGCTGGTTTTGGAACAAACTACCGCTGATACCGTCTCCATATACTCCGTGAGTGTACCCCTTACATTTCATTACATTGTCGAAAGGGCCTCTGCGCGTTGGCTTTGGCTCCGCATAAACGCCACCCAAATGTCCGGAACACCAATTTTCCGTGGTCGAGAACCACATACTATCATTTTATAAATGATAAACTGAACTAGATGTCATATCATTCTGAAGAAGTGATCAATAATAATTCACGGTTCCATTTTTATGTTCTAGGAAATAAAATGATGCATTATTCTGTTGGCTCGTCAAAAAGTAAATGATGGATGAGTACCTAAGCATTTGTTCTGGGGATGCGGGAAATATTTGTGTCACATTTTAGCGAATCCTATACGAAATCATAAAGGTAGGTCCTACATTTCCTACAATAAATATGAGCCCACTTTTGGCAGTGATGGAGTTAAACAACACGAGTAAACTCCCAAAAATACAATACAATATTCTTTATGGCACCACACAAAGAAAAAGAAGTACAGAAACAAAGGAGATCGTCAATTTTTGTTAGGTGATCTGGCCCAGATTATGTAGGACTGTTTAGGAATAATTCTTAGCTTTAAAAAATCGTCATAATTTCTAGATTAGGACGGTGGTAAAAAAATTGCGAAATCTAATGGGAAAATTGAAAAATCATGCATTTAAAACTTGAATCTGACAAGGACAATATTTGAAAGCTTGCATGCGTATGATTTATATATTAATGTAAAAAAAGTACCCGCTTTTTAAAGAAAATGTACAAAAGCGGACTTAAAAGCAAAACGGGAATCATGATGAAATAATAAAAAGTCATATTTTGATCGTATTGATAGTTCCTGTATTTCTGTAAACAAAGACGGCTGTCAAACCATCGTTGATACTATTAACTGAACATTCCTAACACCTATTGCGAAGGGATAAGGTTTACCACCGTTAAGTGCGATATCACTAGTATCTGACATTGCAAAATTGAAAAAAAGATGCGTTTAGTTATCGAAGGAGCAAGATATTATGCCATTATGAAACCCACTTTTTAATATTTAAACTCCGATCGAAATACGCATTTTCAATCTTTAGGCGTTTTAATACAGTCGATTTCTAATTTAAACTTCCGTATTCGTAGGCTTAGATATTATTCTAATATTAGAATGTTCTAACCTACCGAACAGTATCAAAACGCAGATTATGTAACGGTAGACATTGACAGTGTCAAACCAAAAAACAAACCCGTTTCAGTCCAGGTGAAGTTAAACTTTATGTCAATGACATAAGGACGTTAACGACTTGTCTTGCTGTATTTTAATCGCGGAAAGGTCAACATAATGTTTATTTATTTAGTATTTCTAATTCCCAATTTCAGCTCAATCAGATAACGGGTAGTAGATAATTGAAATTAAACTTACAAGATTTGAAGCACATACAAGTGTGTAAAAAATGATGTCAATCATCATCATCATCATCATCATTCTAGCCATTTGTCGCCCACTGCTGAGCTTAGGCCTCTCTTCGAGTACGCCAATTGTCCCAGTCCTGAGCTAATAGCATCCCGAAGTGACCCGCGACCTTCCGAATGTCATCCACCCAACGAGCCAACGGACGCCAAGGACTCCTTTCATCCGAAAGTGGCCACCAATCCGTCAACATTTTGGTCCACCTGCCGTCACCCAGCCTTGCAACATGTCCTGCCCAATTCCAATGTCAATAGTGCCGAATAAGTATGCCTGCATCAAACAATTTCCTACAACGCAGAATGTTTGTTTCTATTTGCAGACGTATTTACAGAGTTCGGCCATCTTTATTATTCAGGAAATGACATGTTGCGTTGTGTTGTCGTCGCCTACACGCTGCAACTTCGAGTGAGGGAACAAAGCTATGAGTCAGATATCCTGAAATTATTCGCCCCTGGCTAACCTATGAATCATTGTTTGGCTAGACTAGCTTAGAGGTTTCATTTAGAAAAGTTTATAGCTCCCATGTGCATTTAGTTTTGTTGCGCGAAATACGACCTTAAAGGGGATGTACCTAATTGGGAAATGATTTAATATGACATTTACGGGGTATACAGGGTGAAATATTAATCGTTCATATGGAGCGAGGTGATTAGGTGGGCCATGCTGAACAACTTTTACTATGGGACCAACTCCGAAATTTTTTTTGGCTGTTTTATACAGGTTAAGGTTAAGATTGTCCCATAATATTTATTATTTATTTATTTATACAATTCTGCCGATTAGGGGCCGATGGCCGATTGCATAACAACTTGTAACTAATATTAGTAGCGGAAGTTTCTTTCTAAGAAAAGGGATTGGAAAGAGACTTCCGATTACAAGTTCCGAGTTACAAGTTGTTATGCAATTAATCGGCGCCAGATGATGTCGTTTTCTATGGAGAAGCCAACATTTTTTTTGCGATTTCGGAGTTGGTCCCATAGTAAAAATTGGTCAGTATGGCGTCCCTAATCACGTCGCTCAATATGAACGGTGATTGATATCTGCCGTGCCGTTGAGTTCCGCTCCGTATGATCACGATCAGGCATGATCATTTAGGAATGAGTCAGTGGAATCAATAAAGGTTTTCCTTCTTTAAGATCTTTTGAAAGGCAAGGTTCAGGTTTGGCATAGTTGGCAACGTGGCCTGCTCCGCCTTCCTCCTCATCTCCTCCTCAAAACAGACTAAAGCTAATGCGATATTATAAAAAAAGAAAACTAGAGGAAGTATTGAAATAGTTTTTCTAAGGTGTAATATTATTTATTGGCTGGTGGCGTAAATAATGCTAATTAATTGTAATTTTGTCAATGTTACGATGTACATATGTAAGTGACCTATCCAGAATATAATTAAATGATATTAATTACTTTTATGTATGAAGTAAGACTTCCGTATTATGGAAATAGTCATTGATTTATTCATGAATTAAAGTTATCTACTTTATGCTTATGGATTTGCGCCTTCTTATTCATATTCCGAATCAATTCTGGTTATGAAAGTTTAATACGTGGGACCTTAATAATGTTGTAGTCATAATTACCCCGATGTCGACGGGCAATGATTCGCCGAGCCGTCGAGATGCTGTATCTACCTAGATACATGTAGTAAATCATTAATGGATCTTGTAAGGTTTCGCAGATTCGCGGATGCATGTTTTTGCTCTCGTGCAATTTAATAAGGGGTGAGCGTTTTTCGACATCCTTTTTCGATTACGAGTAGAATTTAACAATGGACAGAGTAGGTCCGGACTAAGAAATAATATATGTCAACGGTATATTCTTGTATATCTATCTACTCTTAAAATATTCATTCCCTAGTAGGCATGATTTGATGAAGCTACATTGAAAAAAATCAAGTCCAACTAAGATGCATTTTATCTTAGTTGCTAATAAAATGTTTGGAATAAAAATATATTTATTTATTATATCTATCTTTATGATAACTTATACTAAGTTCTGTTAGCTTCAACAGACAAGGCCCTGTAGCCAAGATGACAATCGTTTGCAGAAAACGAAACGAAACGCTACACGCTCTCGCTCACTCTTCCATATTAGTGCGATAGAGAGACGGATACCATTTCGATTCGTTTTCTACAAACGATTGTCATCTTGGCTAAACCCCATGTTCTTATTAGGCTCATATGCAGTCAAGATGCGTGTTACATTAAATAAGATCTTTGAAGCAAACATATTTTTTTCAGTGTAATGTCATGTGAAATCATGCATTTTGTTTCTTTTTTGCACCAATAAACCATTTTCATTTCGCTTTTTTTTTTCATTTCATATATAAGGTATTATTAGAACATAAAGCGAAATGCACAAATGGTAAAAGTTATTAGGACGTTTACAGGTACTTATATGTAGGTTCCCAAAAGTCTATGACGTTCTACGATACGAGACTGTATGCATATTCTCTACTTACACCAGTCCGTATGTAAATGATGAATATACTTTAATAATAATAATAAACTGGCCGTGTCCATGATGTACGGGTATGTACGTAATACGTTAGGTACTTAAAGATTTAACGTGATTGTCTACACGTGTGTTGCAAGCCTAATTTAGTTAATTTAATATCTAATGGGCCGCATAATAGAAAAAGATTGACTAAACCACCAAGATTGTGTAAAATGCGTAACAGTACGAAATCGAGACCTTGAAACTGCAACAATCGTACTTATGGCTTTTTACGTTCTTGTAAAAAGTATTTGTAACATCTGGGAGAGGCAAAAAATTGCTAACATTTTAGGCGAATTAAAAGTTGCAACGTAATTGGTCTAATCTAAATGAGCTCGGTCTTGCGTTACTTATACTTTTATCTGTCATTTTCTACCGTACGTACAACTTAATTAAGTGCGAAAGATTAATTTTATAAAACACTTAAGTATCTAGATGGCAAAAAAATCTCTTTCATCTTTATGATGTCGACAACACACTTCAGGGTTTACTTACCTGATGGCTGCGAATTTCTCCACTATATCCTTTAGGGTGCTTTTCCACCAGAGCTATGCTATGCAGCTATGATGTGTGAGCTACGCGTTTCCATTGGTTGCTGTTACGCGTTGATTGGTAGATTCAAACGCATCCATAGCATAGCTCTGGTGGAAAGGCACCCTTAGTCTCGCTAGCTCAGTTAGTCAGAGCGATGGGCATGTATCCCAGAGTCGCGAGTTCGAGTCTCGCCTGAGGCAGTGGATTTTTCTACTTTTCCTTTATTTCTAAATATTTAGGTATCGTTAGCAGACGTTCTGCTAAATACAAAATCAATTGTAGTATGGGGTAGCGATTTGTTATAAGTGAATTTTCAATACAACCTAATTGGGGCTCCGATGGCCGGTTGAAAAGTGTAAGACTGCTTCGACTGATGTCGCTAGGCGTCCCCCCTAAAGACGCATAAAGGATATACCTAGTGGAAATATTCGCAGCCATCAGCTCAGTTAGTCAGAGCGATGGGCATGTATCCCAGAGTCGCGAGTTCGAGTCTCGCCTGAGGCAGTAAATTTTCCTTTATTTCTAAACATCATATCGTTCATCGTATCGTTAGCAGACTTTGTGCTTCATAAAAAATTAACAATCAGCTTATCTCAAAAGACTTCGGTACCTACTTAATATACGTATTACGTACAAAATTCTTCGCAACAAGTAGGAGCCGCCAGACATAATGTTTGTTTGTCTTATATTAGTAACTTCGACGAATTTACACTAAGACTCTTTGTGCTCTTTTGAAAAGGTTTCCACGGAAGACCAGCGTTAAGGTAATCCTAGGGTACCTTAACACCAAGCTGAGTGGAAAGCTTTTCAGTGACGCTATATTTAAAATAGTTAATTAAAATGTTCCTGTAGCAGTTTGATGTTTATTGTTTGTATTACCAAGCGTCCTGAATACAATTCCTCTTGTTCTTATTCTTAAAACAATATTCATCTAGGTAAATACAGCTTCATAAGTGATTATTTACTGAACGTAACAACGTAATAGTTTAATGGTAACAGGTAACTATACAACTCCATGCATAATTCAGAGGCTATAAAGTTATGTGTGTAGACTTCCTCATGAATTGTATTGATTTAATCGTGGGTATTCCACTTATATGTTATACCTCACCTCAGGCACATAATAAATAATGATACTATGCAGATACGTAAGTACAGAAGAACCACTGTGCAATAAAACTCCTGTTTAGGTAAGTCAACCCAACATTGCGTGGGCGTCTAAACTTTTGCAATGTTACGAGACATGAAAAAAAATTAAAAGCACTATAGGTCTATTTGACTCCAAACATAAATACATATATTTACTCAAAGGTCTAACCTACTACTATATAGATAGGCAGGTATACTATTATACAGGTTGTTACAAAATACTGGTGATCCGTTTAAGGTCATAACTTACCAGTTACAATACAATACCTTGTATTGCGACTAGGAAAAAGTACGGAAAAAATTTTTCGAGCGCGAAAAAAAAAAATTGTATGTAGGGGCACTTCGTCCCATCCCAGCCAACCAATTATCTATACAAAACCATTTTTTTTACGTGATTTTTTTTTGTTTTTCATAATTAGAATACGATGATCAATTAGTGCCCCTAAACGTATCACTAGCATTTTTGTTACATCTTGTATATTGGAGCCAAGTCATAAACTGTATTTTGATAAGTCGATTAGGCGCACGGATAGAACTAAGCAAGTCCGACATTAACAAAGACACTTTCAACCCAAGTATTTATTTGCTCGCGGAACCTATGAGATCGAATTTAGAATCCTTTTATTTTCTCAACCATAGACAAAACATAGCGAGCGTTGAATATTGTAAAACAACATCCTTACAGGTGCGGAAATCTATTGTTAAAACTTCAGATGGAATTTAATATTCTCCATATTGTTTCCAAATCTTTCTTGGACCGCAAAGTTAAACAGACACGTGTTTTGTTCTATTACAAAGCTACGAATATAATTGTATGCACGTGTTTGGTATGGACTATGGTGGCGTGGCACCTGACCTAACGCAACCCTGCACTTGTGAGACTCCCGCTGGGATTGGGTGTGGCTGCACCACGTGCGTCGTTAATCGATATCGATAGACATAGACATGTGCTTATTAAACTGTGGATTTATCTGGTGAGTGAATATTTAAATGAATATGACAAAGAAAATAATAAATAAAGAGACGTAACTGATTCCATCTTGAATAGTTTTTACCGTGTTATACTTAGGTTATTAGGTAAACATAATACAACAAGTATTAAAAATTAAAAATCGGCCAAGAGCGTGTCGGGCCACGCTCAGTGTAGGGTTCCGTAGTTTTCCGTCCGTCACAGTAAGTGATAAATTAACACCGCCATGTAGGATATGATATGAGCGTTCCACATACAGCGACATCTATCGGCAAATTAAGTAAACTATTGCGCGCGAGCTTAAAGTATGGAAGATGATTTTTATGGGATAATTCTTTATTGCATGAACCGATTTTCACCGTTACACCAATATTTGAAAGCTCGTCATTTCATTGTGATTTTGTAGAAATTACAGGTACAATAAACACCTGCTTATACGGTTAAATTACAAACTTAATTCAGAAATGATTTTGTATTTTTTTTTTAAACTATTCAACCTATCAAGTTCAAAATAATTTTCCTAGAGAGTTTCTATAAAGTTCTACTTTTGAAATTTATTTCATATTTTTAAAACTTATGGTTCAAAAGTTAGAGGGGGGGGGGGGGCACATTTTTTTTACTTCTGGAGCGATTATTTCCGAAAATATTTACATTATCAAAAAATGATTCTAGTAAACCCCTATTCATTTTTAATTACCTATCCAACAATATATCACACGTTAGGGTTGAAATGAAAAAAAAATCACTCCCCACTTTACGTATAGGGAGGTACCCTAATGAAACATTTTTTTCCACTTTTTATTTTACCACTTTGTCGGCGGGATTGATATACATATTAGTACCAAATTTCAGCTTTCTAGTGCTAACGGTCACTGAGATTATCCGCGGACGGACGGACGGACGGGCAGACATGGCGAAACTATAAGGGTTCCTAGTTGACTACGGAACCCTAAAAATGTACAAAAACATGTCGTTGTCGTCTATCATTACCTTAAAACTTTGCGCCTATAGTTACCAAACATATTAGGGTACTTTAACGTTGCTTCGTTAGAAATATCTGAAGAGCTTTCATTATAATCATGTATTAGAATGTGCTAATCGATAGGTAATTAATTTCATGTCTTTAATTTGTACATGTAGGGCCTACTTGTACAGTCACCGGTAATAGTATCTTCCTACACGAAGGCCGCAAAAATATGTATAATCTGTATATGTAATATCTTTAAGGCCATAAGAGCGTGTCACATATTTTTGTGGCCTTCGTGTAGGAAGATACTATTGCCGGTGACTGTATCTATCTAAAGACTAAAGAGAAATCTTCTTCCTAGCGTTTTTCCAGGCACTTTGCCACGGCTTGAGGTTGAGGTTACCGCTCGACAACCTAATCCCAGTAATTGGCGTAGGCACTAGTTTTTACGAAAGCGACTGCCATCTGCCCCAGGTGCATGCTTCTAACCCAGAGGGGAAACTAGGTCTTCACCGAAAAGCGACTGGTAAATAATATCAAATGATATTTCGTACATAAGTTTCGAAAAACTCAGTGGTACGAGCCGGAGTTTGAACCCGAGACCTTCGTATTGAAAGTCGGGCATCTTTCCATCAGGCCCCCAGCACTCAAAAGACTAAAAAAGATAAATAATAAACATAATTTGTAATTATGTAATAACTGTTTTTGCTGCCAACGTAGTACCTTCCTACCTACCAACATAATGTAATTAGTTAATTACTCAATAGGTACCTTGTTATTAAAGATGAAATATTTCAACTTACGGTAAGTGAGGGTAAACTTTTTTTCTAAGTGGACAGTCAGTTTAATTACTGCGTCGCTTGGCGAGCTTGGACAAACGACGTGTCACATAAATAATGGCCGCCTCGATGTAGGCAGTCCGGGTACTAGGTTCGTTAATTAGAACACCTCCGTATAAAAAAACGTGCTCCAGATAAAAAAACCATTTTAATCTTACTTAATCCTTTTTTAAGTTTCACCAACTAGACTTTTAACTTTATTGTCAATTAAATTTTTTTTTTTTTCTTTAAATATTCAGGTTATATCCAGGGCACAAACACTATCACTACATAGTATAAAACAAAGCCGCTTTCCGCTGTTTGTCCCTATGTTAGATCTTTAAAACTACGCAACGGATTTTAATGCGGTTTTTTATAGATAGAGTGATTCAAGAGGAAGGTTTATATGTATAATACAAGCATGATATAGTAGAGAAACACAGATAATTTTAGAGGTTTATAATGTGATGTCGTAAATAAACACATTTTTTGCGCTTACATTGCAAACGCTGGCTGAACCCTAAGAGATAGATCAAAATAATGTAAAACCTGACAAGAAATATATGATTATTGTCAAGAGGGCGCTATTATTCTCATTTATATGGCAACAGTCATAGAGCGTGTTATTATTTATGGTATAGTGACCTGTTGATTTGTCACTGATTTGTTTACCTGTCAGCTGTGATGTTAATTTGAAAATGTTTCACAGCGAAATAGTATAATTTCCCAAGCGTATTATTTACATCAGTTTATTATATACACTATTTACAATGTTTCGCTCTTGAATATGAGTAGTTTTGGGATTTTTTTGTGGTTTATTATTTAATATTCAACACTTTATTTTTATTCAAGTAAACCGTCTCAATGACACTTAACAACAGTGAAAGCCCATCACATGCACTCACACATCATTCTGTCATTAAAATTATTGCCAGTGTAAGAAATTAGTTCCAATGAAATTCCGCAACATGGCGCATGATCATATATTTCTGGTCAGACTTTACTACAGTATTGTACACCTTAAAAAGGTCTACAAAAAAGTCCGGGATGGTATATGTCTATCTCTTAGGTATCACCCACAATAACCATTTTTTATCCCGTACGAAGTCGGGGCGGGTCACTAGTCAGTAATAAAGTATATCTTAAAGCTATTTACATATTCGGCTCAACCGGGAAACACAGCCTCTGCAGTTAAAAGGTTAAACTTATTCTTTTACTGATTGGGTTTCAGTAGTAGGTACAAAAAAAATACGTAGAAAAATTCATAAGATAAGGTAACATCGACAAATCATTCCCACAACGGATCCCATCACTCAACTGCTTACTTATTACGTGAGTGGGGTTGACGGGCCCGACTAAAATATGTGTCTTACGGCGACAACGAATTTTTTCAACAGCTCCAACTTAAGAGCGACTTGTCATTCCGTTGTTGAATTCCTCGCCCTTGAGTTCTTTCGCTACGTTTCCTAATGGGCTATAAACAAGCCCATGGTTAATCATAAATTATTTCTGGACAACTGAAATCGATTTTGGCTTTACGATTCGCAGGTTTATAAGTGTCTCTTAAAGTTATGATGGAGAAGGTCAAGATGGCTAAAGCTATAATGTGGGAGATATTTTATATTTTTATTTGCAGCGTTTGACTCTAAATGCTGTGGTGATAAATTATGACAGCATCATACAATGATGATAAATAAATCAATGTACAGGACAATCTTGCACAAATCGACCTAGGCCCACAGTAAGCTCAATAAGGCTTGTGTTATGGGTACTAGGCGACGATATATATCATAGATAAATATGGATAAATACTTAAATATATAGAAAACATCCATAACTCAGGTACAAATATCTGTGATCAACACACAAATACATGCCCTGACCAGGATTCGAACCCGGGACCTGCTTCGTAGGCAGGGTCACTACCGACTGGGCTAGGAGACCGTTAAATGATGTAACTGACGATGATGTGACTCTCCAGTTTAGCATTAGACAAAATACTCTTGCCTCAAAGATTCGAATCTGGTACCTACATAATACCTATTTTTGCGGAATGCGTACGAACTTCGGTTTGCCAGTTGAAATAAAAATTATCCATACACAAAATTGCGATTAAGTAAATTGTATATGTACCACCGGGTTCATAATTGCATACCCAATTTATCAATGAATTCATTCATCCGGTGGTACCTAAAACAAGAAATACGATAATCATTAATTAACCGCTTTTATCGAAATTATAGAATTATGGCGCTCAACGCAAACATAATAATTGTGTATTCAGTGGCGTTTTTAGGGTTCCGTACCTCGAAAGGAAAAAACGGAACCCTTATAGGATCACTTAGTTGTCCGTCCGTCCCGTCAAGACCCTTTTTCTCAGGAACGCGTGGAGGTATCAGGCTGAAATTTATATCAAATACTCAGCTCTATTGTCCCTTGGAGCTGTGAAAAAATCAAACTTCTAAGCCAACGCAATCAAAATATACAGCCGTTTATGCCGAAAATTTTCGAAACTCGCAAGGGAATCAAAACCTACGGGAATCACGGGAAGTACCCTGGTACTTCCCGTGAATTCAGAATCTTGAAATTTGGTACGAAGCTACGAGGCAACGTCTTATAGCACAGATAAAGGAAAAATTGCGAAAACCGTAAATTTTTAGTTACATCATATAATTAAAAATATTATTAATCATTTTAAATTTACTACCCCTATATACCTACAGGTTTGTAGGGAACCCTCGGTGCGCGAGTCCGACTCGCACTTGGCCGGTTTTTTTTAATAGTTACGATCACTGTAGGTAATCAAACAATACAATACAACTGAAGAACAAATCAAATTATTAAAAATTATCACTATAAAATATAACGGTTACACTCACGTCACTTTAGCTACAGCCAGCGCGCTACGGGCCAGTTTAAAATAGCACTCTTAGTGCTTGAAGATGGAGACCTAAGCTCTCCGAAACATGTCGCGCGAAGTGACTAAAGTGACGTGAGTGTAACCGTTATATTTTATAGTGATAGTATGTCTCACGAAAGTTAAAATTTAATATTATAAAAGATATTGTATGAATTTCTTATAACATTGTAAAACATAATAAAACAGATCATTCAACACTACCTACTTAAAAACATTACCTATCAAAAAAAGTTTCGTTTCGGCTCCCACCTGGTCCAAAAGTGCCAAATATGCTTGCAGCGTTACCGCGTTGCACGGCCAGTGAAATTTGCTGGACCAGCACCTTACTACCGAGTCTCAAGGCCACTCCTATTCTAAGGGTGTCGTTATCCAATAAAGTACCCAAATACGGACATGGTAAAGCATGCAACCAGGCTCCTGATTCCGGTTGCTTGACAGCTTTTAGTCTGGCCACGTCTTCTCCTTTAGCTTTGTTTAGTAAGGTGGAGTACTTTGCCTGAGCAAAGTGTCATAATCTTTTATATCCTGCTTGAACATCCAGGTTGGCGCCGTTCGTAGGGTGTATGTAATGCGCGGCATTGTAAAGCAATTCCGCAGTAACATGAGGGACACGTGTGCCGATAAATGCTTTAGGCGTTCGAATGAAGACTCTAGAGCCAACGTTTTCGCGTGAAGCACCGAACTCACCCCTTCTGGAAAGATTGGTGCTCCGAGGAGGCAAAGAGATGATTTATTCAGGACTTTGATGCCCGGCAACAACGGTTCGAAATTTGACAAGGAATTCATTGCAGCGGGATTGCATGCATATAACTCGCACTTTGAGGTATTTATTTCAAAATTATTTTACATGTTTTTTTAAAGTGGGGCATTCCACTCCTACAATAGTATGTTATTCAATCAAATACAAACACTGAAAACATTGAAAAAATAATCAACCCAGCAGCGTTTGAACCTCGCATCGATACGCCTTACCGGGGCTCGATCGCTTTACCAATTAAGCTATGGGTATTCTCTTTCTTTGTGGGTAGATTCAAGCGGCAACAAATTCCATTTTTATTAATCAAATATGTGATTGTTGTTTTTTAAGCATAGACAAAGAACACTAACCTCCGTCTGATGCTGACGCTGATGACGAATAACGGTTGAGTTGATCCTCTAACCGCCTTATTTTTTCCTTCAAATGACGATTTTTTTCTTTACGTTTACGTTTTCCCATTATTATTGTATACGCACAGCACAGTAAACGAACGTTCTCTGAGAACTGAACCCATAGCTTAATTGGTAAAGCGATCGAGCCCCGGTAAGGCGTATCGATGCGAGGTTCAAATCCTGCTGGGTTGATTATTTTTTCAATGTTTTCAGTGTTTGTATTTGATTGAATAACATACTATTTATTTCAAGACCGATAGATGTCAAAGCTGGCAAAAGCCTGCCGACGTCTCTGAGAACTACATCGGAAGCACCCCCTACGGTACCATCATCTAAATACCAGACGTTGAGAGGTGATTCTAATGTAGTAATCACATTTTGTATGGCAAGGCAAAAAACGAGGGGGCCTAATGGATCGCCCTGCTGAGCGCCGACCTGTGAGCTTATGGCGCTTTCACCATAGAAGAGGTTGCTAGGAGATGAATAGCATTGGAATAGGAATGGGTACAATGCGGGAGTATGGTGGTGGTAATGTCTAGTTTAATGATCACAGAATGATCATTGAACTATTGAATGAACATTGAAAATAGTGTCGAAAGAGATATAGTTTTAAAGCAAGTGCTGGACCATACTCCCGCATTGTACCCATTCCTATTCCAATGGTATTTTCGTGTGCCATTAAAAAGTGCCTTGTTGCGTGGATTGCCACCTCGCAGCCTAACGGTATGCCAAATCCCATTTGAAAAGGCTGGAGATGGGCTGCCATCTCAACTCTCACGAAACGGCAACCCAATTTGGCAACAAGCCGTCTCAGAGTAGTGGCAATAGCAATGGGCCTCACTCCACGTGCGCCTCCAGATGCGCCGTACAGGTAGGGACAGACATGTGGATTGAGCATGCCTCGCAAAAGGAAGTTGCATAGTTTGGTCAGCGATTCAAGTAGTTTAGTTCTATTATCTCCTGCATTCGGTGAAATGAGTTCTTTTAAGTGTTGGGGGCGGAGTCCGTCCAAGCCTGATGCGGAACTGTTGTAAAAAGAGTCAATAGCAATGGCCACATCTGAAACTGAAACCGTAAGGAACTGACTTGATAGTTTAGGTTCTGGGGTGTAAGTGAGAAGTCTGGATGGTGAAGGGTGTTTCTCCGTCAATGCTTTTAAAGTTTCGGCGTTCGACGGGGCGAGGGACGAGTCGGACATTAGTATACGTACTGCACCCCTTAAGTCTCCATCGTGTACTTTGGCCTCGATTGTGCGGCAAAGCGACCGAGGCTTTTTGGGCACTGCGGGAGGGAAGTATATGTTAAGGTCGTCAATGCCAATATTTTCCTTGACTTGCGAAGTTAACGACTGGCCAGCTCGGCTCTCGGGAACCCTCAGTGCATTAAAAGAGAACGATAACAGTGTGAACCAATCGTCAACTTCGTTGGATCGTAAACAGGCTTCAATTATTGGCATTGGCATCTCGCTAAGTGTGGTAGGGCACGTTCAGCGAATGTCATCGCTCAAATCTGGAGCAGAGCCCGACTGGGGAAGTACCTCCACCTTACAGAAAACCACAGCCAAATAGCACTAGACCCTACTCATAGTGTTGTGTTCCTGCTGGTGAGTAAGGTTGCCAAAGAGCTCAAAGAGGACCCAGTGTGTTGACGATGAGGGACATTCTTGTTCCTTTAGTCGTCAACACAGTGAATCCTCCTTTTTGTAAAGGGTCGGCAACGCGCATGTGACTCCTTTGGAGTTGCAGGCGTCCATAGGTTACGGTAGCTGCTTACCATCAGGCGGGCCGTATGCTTGTTTGCCACCGTCGTGGTATAAAAAAAAAAAAAAAAAAAAAATTAGGGAAGACAATTTACCTGCGGCGACGTTTCTTGCCCCCTTTGGAATGGGTTTCAAAACACGCACATTCTTTTTTAACCAAGGGAGTCTCTGTAGTCCTAAACCATTTGAACTATTATTGCTTGAATTAGAAATAGTAGCAGTTACCGAGCTCGTTGTTGCTTGTGCGTGTGTGGCGTAGGTCGATAACTTGGCCAGGCCGGGCTTGGGTCGTGCTCGCAGCAGTCTGGTTGCCATGAACCAGGCGCGGATACAGGGGGGGGGGGGGGGGGCAACAGGGTCAATTGCCCCCCCCCCTGAAACGCAAACCTCGTATACTACGGGGCCCATAGGTGCGGACCGCGAGATTTTTTGTGAAGGAAAATGCCCCTCCCGGAACAAAATCCTGGAAAGTGCCCCCCCCTGAACGAAATTCTAGAAAGTGCCCCCCCCCTGAACGAAAACATGAACTTTCCTGATATGGATGTTTAGACCATGTTGGCCCTTAAATTGGCGGGGTTGCGGGCAGTACGGGCAATCGGTAGGGATCGGTGTTACTTTCGGGGCGGCATTGGAATAGTCATGTAAAAGCGGCATAGAAAAAATATACTAAATAAACTAAATAAAAACCTAAGACTAACATAATAATTATAGTTAATTTAAAATGAACACCAATTTAACACCAATTTCACTATATACAATAAGATTTGTACATTTAAGTTTTGGCGGCGGCAGCGACGACACGCGCTGGGTAGCCGCTATCACGGTTTTCTACAGGACGGCGGTCGGCAGGTTGGTATGTCGAGATGCGTAAAGCACTAGCGGGAAATCACCACAATCACAAATGAAACCAAATCATTTTTCGCAAACATTTCATACCATTCATTGTTTACTAGATTTTGACATTCAACTGTCATGCTTGTAAAGGGGGCTTCTGTGATCTCTGCTAGGGCTTCCGCAGGGAGTTCATTTACAACGCGTTTTTATTCGTGGTTTATTCATTCACGGTCTTCTCACGGTGGGCAATGATATCAGCCATAAATGCTTAGAGCAATGTTGATTTATCGAAATATATTATAAATATTTTTAGCTGCGTTTCCGTTGCTAGGCAATCCTACCGTATAATACCCAAAAAGATATTTAGATTTGTTTATTTTTAAGTAGACACTACTATATACTTACATTATTAACTTATAGAGATGTCATATACAAAGGAAGAAGTGACTTAGACCGGTGCCCAGGGCTGGGATCGAATCCGACCGGTGCCCCTGTGACCCGGGTGGCTTAATGGTTAAGGCGTCTGTCGCGAATGCAGAAGACGCTGCTTCGATCTCAGCCCTGGGTACCGGAGGCCTAGGTCACTTTTTCCTTTGTATATAACTTAAGTACATATATATAAGTTCAAACAATACAATATTCTATTAAATTCTATACTTAAATATATACCTGCTAGAGGTCCGCGCCGCAGGCTGATAGGCCGGCGGCGGCGCGCCGGCATTCAGACCCGGCGCGGCGCGGCGCCGCCGGCGTGAGAAGTTTTTTTTTTTGGAAATTAGGAGAATTTGAGAAAACACTCTTACACATAGTATATTTTCATTAAACTTTAGCAGTTCCAATGTATGTAGTTAAAATTTTATAATTATCATGAATAAATATTATTTTGTTAACTTTAGTAGGGTTCAGCCACCGAAAAATCCCTTTCACTTGGCGTGCTTGTCGCTGGTATATTTAGATAGGAGTCATCTTGCGAAACCTGCCACCTGTCAGCCAAGGAAACGTCGAACATTTAAGTTCCCAGAATTTTAAGACATTTCCTTCTTGGTCCACATTAGCAAAATCCAATGAGCTAGCCGTAGCCAAATATCTTGGGAAACTTCATCAACTTCATCATCCTCGTAAAGAAATATGCTCTAGTGCTTTTGGGCTAACTTTTTCAATAAGTACAGTTTATTTAGCAGATGAAGCAGGTTTCGTAGATTCTGGTGCATACAAGTTGGTGACATTTTTTTACTGCCTCTGTCTTTGATATAAATAAAAATCGAACCGCCAGACGTCAATGAAATCTCCCATGCTATAAAAGGCTTGAAGTGTGGAAAGGCCCCAGGAAGTGACTGCATCTCAGTTGAAACACTGAAAACCAACCCGAGGGCAATGACTAGTGTGTTGCATCCCCTATTCACAGGCCCCAGATGCCTGTGAACAGGTCAAGTACCCGAATGTTGGAAAGAGGGGATAATCATCAAGCTACCCAAGAAAGGAGACCTATCCTAGTGCGGTAGTCTGCTCCAAGGTTCTGCTGAACAAAATGTCGGCTGCTGTCGATTGCAGGCTGAGGGATGAACAGATTCGGATTCAGAGCGGGACTATCGTGTACGGATCAGATTAACGTCCTGCGCACGATCGGCATGATCTTAGAACAGTGTCATGAACTCATGAGATAAAAGCGAGCTCCTTTTTCTGTTCGTGGACTTCGAAAAGGCTTTCGACAGGGTGAAATAGACAAGCATATGGCGAATACTGAAGCAAAGGCGAATACCAGTCAAGGTCATATACATAATTAAGTGCCTTTATGAGGGATCCACTTGCTGAGTAATGCACAAGGGTCAACTGTCAGATCCGATACCCATCACTGCTAGAGTTAAACAGGGCTGCTTGCTGTCGCCATTGCTGTACCTGATTGTCTTGGACGACGTGATGTGCATGGTTACCAGTCTAGAGAAAAGGGGGCTGCCTTGGTTCAATGGAAAAACCCTTGAAGATATTGACTTCGCTGATGAACTGCTTACTCGCCACGACACGAGACCATCTGAAATCGAAGACCGATGTCGCAGCAAGAGAAGGATTGCATATGAACTGTGCTAAAACGAAAGCTATGCTCCACGCATACAGCGCCAATTCTAGTAAACGGGGAACTAGAACACAGGGAGGCGCAGAAGCGGATGTTGATGCTCGCATCAATAAAGCCCGCGACGCATATGCGCAGTTGAAACCCGTATGGACCTCCACAGTCATTATTCGCCGCATCAAGCTAAGGGTTTTCAACTCCAAAAGTTAAGTCGGTCCTCCTGTATGGGTACGAAACATGGCCTGTCAAACAAGACATAACCAATAAACTCCAGGTGTTTGTAAACAAATGTTTGCGGCGAATCGTACGAGAATCTACTGGCCACAGACGATCTCAAACACAAGACTATGGAAATTAACCGGCCAAAACCTTTTAGCCAACGAGATACTTTTGCGGAAGTGGCGCATTGCGCTGGATAGGACATGTTTTGTAACCTTGTAACTACCAACCCAAGCAAGTGCTGACTTGGCAAGTCCCTGGAAAAAGGGGGCAAGGTCGCCTTCGCTGGAGGCCTGGAGGTCTGTGGAGGCGCACAGTTGAGAAGGAGGCTGCATCAACTGGCCTTGGTTGGACAGAGCTGGAGGAGGTCGCACAGGACCGTGACCAATGGAAATCCCTTCTGAGACTCAGTCTGAGAGCGCTATGTCCCTGATGAGGGACAAAAGGATACCATCATCATCTGCTAAACATAACTGATGTGGTTGTATTCTCCATTTATCTCTTGCGGTGTGGGGTACACGGCATACGGAGCGGCACAAGCGAATGAATTTGCGCATCTCGTAATTAGAATCGGGCGCAGGAGCGCGCGTAATTTGAAGTTTAAGTTTTGAATATTTGGGGTTGGCGCGTATTTTTCGACGACCCGGCGGCGGCGGCGGTGCGCCGGCGTGGCGCGGACCTCTAATACCTGCTAAAAAATAATTTCAATTGACAGAAAAACGTCCAAAGTGCCAAGGGCCTATCGCGAACTTCGAAAGTCTAAATTTCGTTATCTCCGTCTTTATCGCTCTTGCATATTCGAAAGAGAGTGATGCAAATAGACGATTCGACGAACAAAGTGGTTCGCGGTTATATTAGGCTTGTGTAATGTAGTCACGATTTTAAAAACAGATCATTGATTTCGTTCATGCGTGCGTCTTTCGTTTTATTTATGTACCTACCTAACAGGTAAAGAAGTTTGTATTCATATGAATACAAATATATAATATAATACATATACCTATATATATATTATATTATATATTTACCTACCTACCTAGGTAGGTGTATTCATATGAACATATAAGAAAAGTAGATATAAAGTATACTCGTAAACCCAAAGGGTTCTAAGTTAACAAAGCTTTCTCAATCCATTTGCTTCAAACCTGAAGTAAAAATAGGTTAGTGTCTTTTAATCCCCTCAGTCTTGCGGGTCGGGAGTAAAAGTAGAAAAAGCGGTGAACGCCAAACAGAGTCGAGTAATAAGTTTTTTCTAGCGTCCCCATTTAAAGTTTAGTTGCCAACAGAGGAACATTGAGAGCTATTTGATGTTATCTACAGGTATTATATGGACGAACGAGGTCCGGCTTAAATGATATACCTACTTTAGTAGTATGTTATCGTTCTCGTGTATGAGTACGCCAAAAACCTGCCTAGTATTCAGTCTTTGTTATGCTTCGGAGAAACGACGGAGGCCAAGCCCCGAATGCAAAGTGCCTCAAAACGATGTTGACATTGGCAGCCGTTGGGCTTTTTCAAAATAAATTTATTCTCGACAGGTCGCGTTATTCTTTTTCATCGATGTCTAAACGAGTATTCCTAGAATCTTAGTAAAATATTCGATGATATCAGTCTTAAAAACTTTAAAACACCGACTTTCTTCGATGTTTGGACCACGCAGGGTTCGGAAACCAGTATTTTCTCCGTACCTACAAAAATAGGAAGTTTTTTCGTTCTTTCGTTCACAATTTATGTTTAATTTGGCAATCTAATAATACGGAGATATTGCCTAAACTCATTATTTAGTCCTACATAAAAAGCATAGCTAATATGTACCTTAAATTAGTTGTTGGTTATTTAGATAGTTGTAGCGAGATTAAGTTTTCCCTGTTTTTATAAGTGTCCGGGAATCTATTATCACTGAGACACAACTGAATATAAAAACTTAAACTCTAATAGCAGAGCAATTGACTTTTTCGCCACGTGAAGGAAATTCGCCATCCTCGCGTCGCGTTCTTTACCTACATGAGATAGCAAACTCGCCTCGCACTTTTGAACACATCCTATCAGTGATTTTCCCATACGTTATGTAAATGTGTGAAATTATACATATGTAAATGTTGTTTCGAGATGACGTTGCATGATTTGGAGCTCCAGTCCACGCACATGTTGTACAATGCGTGTTTATAGTATGCTAACCGCGTCTGGTTGGCTTACCTCTGTAGGGATGTAGGTACGTAGATATTAGTCGATATTTTTAGTTTATTTTAGCGCAATTTACCTATTGCTACCCAATTTTCAGTTGGAGACTATTTAACTGTTGGGAAGTCGATATAGTTAGTACTTAAGTTGTTTAAATGTCTAATAAATAAATAACTCGCAAATTCGACTGCATGAAGTCTGCATTTAGGTACATCAATCAAGCCAAATTTTTTAGATAGCTAAGCTAGACTGGATTCCTGAACCTGATTAAGTTTTTTTATCCTAAGGCGTGGCGGGACCCGGGGGAAAAGTTCAGAGGCCCTTCCGCGGCCACACTTGATTTACTAAACTGGAATGCTTCAGATTCGATGAAGCGAGTTCAACCTGACCTGAGTAAATATGTACAGGGTGTAACAAAAATACTGGTGATTCGATAAAGGGAATAATTGGTATCGTATTGCGACTAAGACAAAGTAGGAGAAACATTTTTTTTCGGGGATTTTTTTTGTACGGAACACACCCTCCATACAATTTTTTTTTCTCAACTAATTTTTTTGTGTTGTTTAGTCAACTGTTTAGTTTTTCATAATTAGACTACGATACAAATTATGTCCTTAAAAGGATAACCAGCATTTTTTTACACCTTGTAGATGAAAGTCGAAGTACTGGGTTTTGAAGGTTATATGTATGAATAGGTATGATACCTATAGGTATTTATATTTCCTTTGAGTTACACTGTTTAGCCTCTAAGGTAAGTCAGTTACAGACTTGGACTGTGATTAAGGTCAGTTCTGAATAAGCGTGGTGATGCATCAAAATTAATGCAATTATCATAAGAATAGTGCTACGTTTCTTCAATCCTATTTCTGTGTATCGCCATATATTTTATATCAAATAATGTTGTAGGATATTGTCGCCGACGGTCTTTTTGTCGTAAGTAATTGCATCGACAAGGCGCATCCCTATGGCTGTGGCCGACCGCGGGTTGTGCGGCGCGGCACGCACTTCCCCAGACGTCTCACCTCACATTGTCTGTCTCAGACCCTACGAGTCTGTACCCGCTTGTATATTCAACTTGCTTGTACATTTGTAATCCTTTTTAAAGAAAAATTGGTGAAATTATCCTATCAAGGGCAGAATGGAAAATTACAATTGTTTTTAAGTTTGCCTTGGATTAATTTAAGAGTCCGGTAAACTTATTTTTCGATTTTGCTCAACTTTTTGATACTATTTTGCAGTAACTAACGAAACTTCTATTAGTTTGTATACATATTTTAAAGTACGTTCCTTTTTAAATTGTATAAGTGGAACGCTTTTGGACGTGGAAATGAACGTGGAATTTCAATGTGGCTGTAGGTTTACACCAGGGATCGGCTTTGAGCCCTTATTTGTTCCTCCTGGTTATGGATGCTCTGACATCGAGCATACAGAAGGAAGCACCCTGGTGTATGCTGTTTGCTGATGACATTGTGATTGTCGGAGAAAATGCACTTGAGGTCCAGAGCAGGCTAGGAAAATGGCAAGAAAAGTTGGAAAGTGTTGGATTGAAGACAAGTAGAACCAAAACTGAACACATGTTCTGTGACTTTTGTGGTCTATCCAGCTTTTCCCACATTGCCTTAGATGGTGTACCTATTCCTACCAGTTTGCTCCGAATTCCGGTACCTTGGGTCATTAATGCAAGGCGACGGCAACATCGACCGTGATGTAAGGAATAGGATAAATGCGGGATGGATGAAATGGCGGCAGGTCTCTGGAGCAACGTGCGATCCGCGCATGCCCCTTAAACTTAAGGGGAAAATCTAAAAAACGATCGTGAGGCCTGTCGTAATGTATGGATCAGAATGCTGGGTGACGAAAGTGACTACTAGGAAGGATCGGATTTAGAATGAGTATATAAGGGGAAGCTTGAAAGTAGCACCAATAACAGAGAAAGTGAAGGGTGGTAGGTTAGCATGGTTCGGGCATGTCATGAGGAGGGATGAGTGTAATATAGGCAAAAGAATGTTAAATATGAAAGTGGATGGGCGAAGAGCTATGGATAGGCCAAGGAAACGATGGATGGATTGTGTAAAAGAGGACATGAGGAAGAAAGGAGTAAGTGAGGAGATGACGGGAGATAGAGGAGAATGGAAGAAGAAGACATGTTGTGCCGACCCCACATAACGTGGGATAAGGGCAGGGAGAAGAAAAAGAAGTGGAACGCTTTTTTCATTATATTTTCATTTATAAGTAATTCATCCTAATCTAACACCTGTTTCGCGATTTTTCCTTGGAGAGGTGAAAGAGTAAAGGCTTGGTCAGACACACGCGTTTTGTTAGCGTGGCGGTAGCGGAGCGTGATGGGAGCGCGATGAGAGCGCGACGAAAGCGCGATGAAAGCGTGATGCGAGCGCGATGGACACGCGATCTGCGCTTGGACGCAGCGCCCCGCCGGCGCGCCGCGCGCTTCCACCCGCTTTGATCGCGCCCGCGCAGTCAGACACAACACAGCGCGGCTAGCGAGCGGACACGATGGAGCGTATGGACATTGAAAAGCTAATCAGTTTAATTAAAAGTAACGCGTGTATATAATATTTAAAAAATATAAATTACAAAAATATATTGGTAAAAAATCTAGCATGGGAGAAGATAGGCCGGGAATTAAACTCGGATGGTGCGTATAGATATTCTCTTTTTAATTTGTTTATTTTTTAAACTTTTCATTTCACAAAGATGATGGAGGATGGAGGACATTGTTGTAGTCCTCAGCCAGGCCTATGAATCATGCCCGCGCGAGCGAGTTATTACCTACGTTTTGCGCCTCCCTCGAGGGAGCTAAACTCAGTGGGCTACCAACGCGCTCACTGAACGCACGTCGTACCGCGCGCGACGCTACTCGGAACTCGGAACAATGTCATCACGAAAAAAAAAATTTATTGCGATGTGGTTGGAAGTAAAAATAGCAAAGCTAATAAAAACTTATCGTTTTTCGCTTTGCCGACAGATGGGGAATGGTACAAACTTTTTTTTATACCACGTTGGTGGCAAACAAGCATACGGCCCGCCTGATGGTAAGCAGCTACCGTAACCTATGGTCACCTGCAACTCCAAAAGAGTCGCATGCGCGTTGCCGACGCTTTACAAAAAAGGAGGATTCACTTATGTTATAATAATAATAGACATGTTATCTTTATTAATCTCTCAAATAACTATGATGATATTGATGATATTGCTAAAAGGCGATTAGAATAAGATTGATATAGCTGTCAATCCATATTAATTTTGACAGTGTGTGGCAAATCTGTCAAGATTAATCATACTCTCATCGCGGCAACAAAATATCAATCAATATTACTCATGTAACTATAATTGTTATGCACCATGCGAACCACTTTTAAACACTGAATCAATGCAAAATACCTATTTCCTTAACTATAAAACATTTCCAAACATAGGCTAGGCGACCCTAGCAATTGTGCGGGTGCGCGGGAGGTGCGGGGTGCCGCGCGTTGAAGGTCGCTCCATTGTATTATTGCGTAGGTACGTAAACCGTAGGTATTTGCTTTTTCTATGAGTGATTCATATCTGTTCGTAAGAACTATTATATAATCTGTGCCTCAGCCAAATAGTGATACCTAATCAAAAGCATCATAAGCGCGTGTAGGTATAGCCGGTATAGGATAGGTACTATCGTATGTATATTTATGTAAGTGTTTTATTCCCTGTGGTGAACAATACGTAATTGTTATACAATAATAAATATTGTCGCGCCACGAGTCAAGATCAAGCATCTCGGGAAGCCTTCACGATACGCGAAAAGTTCGTGACTTATTTTAATAATAATTGAAAATTATTTTAAAAAATGTCTCTTTGATTCTGCCACTATCCTCACCCAAATAATTTACATAAACATTTTGATGTCCTATATAAAGGTTGAACACGCCAAAACTTGGGCACGCAAAATTTGTTTTTAAACCAGTTTGAAAATAAATATATACATTATGAATACCACATTTAATGACAAATTTAATGAATTCTAAAATCACATTTTTAATTTTAATTAATGTTTACACAGTAAGCCATAGATCGAATTTTTATACGCACACGGCTCATAAGACTTTGCACCATCTCTTTAGAAAAGATTTTTGTCGCCCAGGTCCATATTTTTTATAGCTCAGGGACCGATTTTACTTCTCCGCCTTTCTTTTTTAGAATTCCTTTCATAATACTCCAGTACTCTTCAACAGGCCGCAGTTCCGGACTATTTGGCGGATTGCATATTTTGGGTACCATCATTATCCTGTTAGCGTTGTACCATTCCATAACTGATTTTGCGTATTAGCAACTGGCTAGATCTGGCCAAAACAGCGGTGGTGAGGCATGCTGTCTTATGAAAGGCAGCAAACGCTTCTGTAAACAATCTAACTGATAAATATCGCCGTTTATTGTCCCGGTGGTGATAAACGAGCGACTTCTTTTACCACAGCTACATATTGCCTGCCAAAGAAGGAATTTTTTTGGAAATTGCCCTCATTTTTTTAATTCAAAATCTTCAGGAGTATCTGTTCGAAACTTGCTAGTATAAAACTCTTGACCAGGTATTTGTTTACAATCCGATTTTATATACGTCTCGTCGTCCATCACCGCGCATTTATATTTTGTAAGAAAATCTTCATAGAGTTGTCGCGACCGTATCTTTGCGGATAAGTTCTGTTTTGAGTCTCGATCTGGTGCGGCCTGGGCTTTATAACTCCTCAGTCCTGCCATCTGTTTCACTTTTTGGACATAGGACTAAGACATTTTCACTTTTTTAGCAACATCACGAGATGAAAACGTATGATTTGAGGCAAAAATCTTTAAAATACTCTTTCCTGTTTCTTATTCTTGACTCCCTGCAACCCACCACTTCCTGGCTTTCTATCTATTGTCAAGCGTTCACGGAAACTTTTTAATACGTGACCAACAGTAGATTGTGGATATTTCAGCCTTTTCGCGATATCTATGTAGCTTAACATGGGATTTTTTACATGTTCGTGCAAAATGCGTTCACGTTTTTGATATTGTACGCTCGACATTTTGCGAACGAATAAATAAAAGAAAATAAAACTATCATCATTTTATAGCCCAGTTCCTTGTGAGAAAATTGTTGTTTCAAAAGTTTAAATATCTCCATTTTTCGAATAACTATAGCTATTTTTATATGCCCAGGTTTTGGCGTGTTCAACCTTTATTACTTGAAAATTATATTGAATCTGACTACGGAACCCTCAAAATCAATTAAACTGGACCAGTGTCAGGTATGATACATTATACAATAAACCATTTGATATATCTTTAGAAATAACTAAAGAGTTTCAATGAAAGCTGATTGATCAAGTGTGCGGGCTGTGAGCGCGGTGCTGGCGGGCCGCGAGCGTGATACTGGCGCGACGCTAGCGTGATGCCGGCGCGATGCGAGCGTGATGCGGGCGCGACGAAAGCGTTTTTCTGGCGCGACGCGAGCTTCCGGCTAGCGTCCGCCGGCGCCGCTCGCATCAAGCTTCGATCGCGCTTCGATCGCGCTCCGCTACCGCCACGCTAACAAAATGCGTGTGTCTGGCCAAGCCTTAAGGTTTTCATTGATTAAAATGAAGTTATACTAGTACGTAAAATACATAAATACGTTGGAAAATGAGTCGTCTGAGGAATAAGTGGAACGGTTTTTTTTTTTCATATATTTTTTACTTCATGCTTTAATCAGATAATATAAAACATATTAGGGGCCATAAAAAATAATGATTAATAATCAAGCGACAAGATTGCACGAATCAACTTTCTCACTAAACAAGCTCTGTAAGAATTCAGTTTTAGGATATCAACTATTAATATATATAGATATATTATAGACCCAAAGAACTTGCAATAACAAGACTTCAATCTATCTTATCAAATGCGATTAATGTGCGTAATTTCATTATTAGCGATTTTCGTTTTCAAATCGTTACCGGACTCTTCTGTCAGCAGTCAATACTGTAGGTTTAATCTAAATTGTAGGTATCTAGTCTACATAACACATATTCAACAGTAATAAACAGTTATGTTATGAATTCAGGTAGGTACCTTACGAGGAAGCAAATACTGAACTGTAGTTACAAAAATCAAATCACCATTTTTTTGCGTGCAGTAAAGTGCATAAAATTATATGAAACAAATTTTATTCACCCCTGCACATACTTATATTTAAATAGGTGCATTACTTATACCTACAGTACAGTCACCATCAGGTATATCGGAGCGGCCAAGGTGGTCGCAAATATCTGAACAACGCCTCAAGGCGACAAAGTGCATGTTCGGATATTTTTGAGTACCTTGGCCGCTCCGATATATATTTGATGGCTGTACCTCGTAACATTTTTATTTTTATTTTATTTAGTAAGGTCAACCAATAGTTATTAGTGTTATTACACTTAATACAATTATAGGAACTATAACAACTTAAAAACATTGAGACAACCACACACTTGATCTGAACTCAATTCTGAATTCATCCATTCATAGACAATTGTCTATGGTTGTGGAAATTTATCTATGGTAGCTGAATTATTTTATGGAGGTCATAGACAAATTTCCGCAACCATAGACTGAACAGATACCATCATTCATAGACCTTCTATGAATAAATGAATTCAGAACTGAATTTCGATCAAGTGTGTGGAGCGCCTTAATGGCTACATAAAAAATACTAAGTAGGTGGTTATCTGAGTATAACATATCCATTACTTAGTGACTTAGTGCAGTTTTATTGGCAATTAGTCAAAATAAATATCACAGCATTAATAGCCCTAAGGATGAAGTTGTTACGGTATGAAGTCAATAATAATGTAACTAAGTGTGCACTAAAGGAAGCACCTGGTCAGCTGATGTTGCTAATGCAAAGTTTACGCAAACAACCGTACCTTTCCTGTCAGGCGACCCGCATAGATTGACCACAGAGCTGTATTCTGTGTTTATTCGCACCAATCTATCCATAGATAGAGACATGCTATCCTATATTTATATTTATAGCCATTTGAAAATGTTTCGTATCAGTAGTGGAGATGGCTCGGCGTCATTGTCAGTTTCAACTTATATTTTAGGTCTTATATCCCCGATAAAGGCATCTCCTTTCTTGAAGGATTCCATACATAGGAGTTCATTTGATAGATAAAGGGTTTACGGAAGTAAATTACCTATTAATCCTATTATACAACGACATCACTAACTATGTAATGTAATGTAACTAATGTGCTTATACCTGTACCTTACTCTATGTATATCGATTCATGTTTCGCTGCAAATTGTATTGTTTTGTACAAGTATGGAATACATAAATACAATAGGTAGGTAAACTTATCAAATTCATGAACTAAATTAAAATTTTGTTAATTTCGTTTTAAAAGAAACTGATTTGTCGAGCTGTTAAATGAAAATAAAATCATCTAAACCATAATTTACAAGTATCTAATAACCAGTTTCATAAGCTGTCGTACGACAACTACTAAAAGCCGTCAACTTCTCAAAGGAATGAGGATTTGTACTATTTTAGTAAAGTGGCTATTACATCCCTGTACAGCGCGGGACACCTGGGGACCGGTCGCACTCGTTCCTCGTGTTCCGACCCACGCAACGCCTCCTACCACGATACAAATGCAATCAAAAATACCCAACAACTCCAAGAAAACAAGTGACTACTTCACTGTGTTACATTACATTGAAGCGCCAACAAGAACCCGCGCTGCATACACAGATGACAGAACGCAATGTAAACTTAACTTGAAGGCAAGAGCTATTTAGATAATTTCACTGCATATCGTAAAAGCTTAGTTCTCGAGTGGACGGCTAATGACTGCGAGTCTCCAAACTATTTGCATTTTAAGACAGTATTTTTCCATCCAATCGATAAGCTTTCAACTAGGTACTTAGGTAGGTACCTAAATATGTACTTATACTAGTGGCTCTGTGAGCTGTAGACCTCGCGAGCACAGCTAAAACTGAGTTAATTCGGGGTCGATAGAAATTTAAAATAATGTAAGCAAACTCATTTATCTTCATTGATTCGCATTCACGCACTTTTAAAGAATAACCATGGTTTCATTCTTACGATTTATAAATAAACTTGTTATTTCAATTCATTTTAGTAAAATAAATGTCAATCTTCTTAAATATACCTAGTTGGTTACTAAGTTCTGTTACCAGATTTCTGACTGATAAAATATAAAATAAAGTTGTAAATCAAAAATTAAAGTAATCATTTAATAGCCTAATTTCTAATGAACATAATTTGGTATAATAATACACAAATCAGATGAGAAATTTATTGAAAATCCTTGTAAAGCACAAGATTGCCTGAAGACGCAAACACGCGGTAAATTTAAGAAAATTACACTTTACAAAAGTGCATCAAATAAATATTGCACCTTTGTTTAGAAGGTTCCGTTGCCTGTAAGAAACCTGTTTATTAGAGGTAATGGCGTGCGTGACCACCATTTAATTTTCTTGCGATTTTATTCCACAAATATTCCCATTTGAAATATTGACTATTTTTAAGTTTTTCACAAAAAACATAGATTTAGACTGCTATGGAACAAGCAGACTTGCAACGTATAGTCTAGTATATTATCGGATAGCCTAGCCCCACGTGAACTATACATATACCAAATTTAAGCTAAAGAATATAGCTACCGAATTGTGTAAGACTGATGCGTCTTAAACGTGATTAAAAATAAATAGGATTTAAAATCAACATGAACAAGGAGCGTAATTTTGACGTATATTTTTCACGCCTTTTTCCGAGTGTTATAAAGAATTATGAAAAATTGCAACAATAATTTTCAATCTATTGACTATTAAATAAGCTTTTAAATTATGTACGTGAATAATTAAAATGTTGCTACCTATTCCTATATATTTAGTGAAAACTCTAGTAACAGAACTTAGTAACCGACTAGGTATAAAAGAAGAAACTAACTGACTGACTGACTGACTGACTGATTGACTGATTGACTGACTGACTGACATATCAACGCACAGCCCAAGCCGCTGGTTCTAGAGATTCCAAATTTGGCATGTAGGTTCCATATAAGATCTAAGGGTGCACTAAGAAAGGATTTTTCAAAATTCACCCCCTAAGGGGGTAAAATGGGGGTCCAAAATTTGTATGGCGAATCAAGATTTGTTAGACTATTTTATTCGAAACTTCACAGGAGTATTCCTAACGATAAATGAGTAAACACGTGTTTCAGGTTTTTTGAAAATTCAACCCCTAAAAGGGGCAAATGTGGTCACAAAGTCTGAAAATCAACATGGGTATCGTATTCTTTTTGAGTACTGACAAGGCCACGCACGGGGGCTTGCAGCACCGCATTATCGTGTAGCCCTACCCTTTCCCTGTTTCGAGGAACAAAGGAAATCTAGGAGACTTATCATACTAACCGGATTTTTTTATTATTAAAAAAAATAAAATACAATGCCACTTTTTAGGGTTCCGTAGCCAAATGGCAAAAAACGGAACCCTTATGGATTCGTCATGTCTGTCTGTCTGTCTGCCTGTCCGTCCGTATGTCACAGCCATTTTACTCGGAAACTATACGACGTATCTGAATAAAATTTACACGTAAGGTGTATTTTGTATGCAGCTACTTAGTTATGGAGTTAATTAGAAAAAAAAATATATTTTTAGGGGGCGCTCCATAGATGTAACAAAATTTCAATAAAATGTTTTTTAACCAAATATCAACATGTGACACATCAATCGATAGATCTTTAAAAATAACATTGAGGTTAATTTGACCATTTTGTGATTAAGTAAATATTTTCTGAAATAATCGCTTCGAAAGTCAGAAAAATTGTGTCTGTAACTTTTGAACGGTAAGTCCAAAAAATATGAAAATATTTGAGGCAATGTGCCTTATCATATACTTTCTATGAAAATTATTTTGAACATCATCGATTCAGCTATTTTTGAGTTATCTCCAAAAAACTTCTTCCATAGGCACAGATACGACCTTTTGGTATTAGTTTGGTTCTTATTACATTGAAGGTACGGAACCCGCCTATGCGTGGTCCGACACGCACTTGGCCGGTTTTTTTTGCATGGCAGCATTGGCATTTCGTATTCCCCCATTCAAAACGTGGCACCGACCCCCAAGCCCCCCTTAACCCTTAGTACATCGTTAACTTTATATACTATTTTTTTTCCTGTCCTAAACATTCAATCTAACCATTTTTGGTAGGAAAAAAGAAAGTTCAGCGTGTTTTTTCTTAGTGCGGAGGGCTCTGCCCCCCGAGCCCTTCTTCCACGCATTTCACGTGGTTAACTCTATAAATACCCTTTTTAGGGTTCCGTAGTCAACTAGGAACCCTTATAGTTTCGCCATGTCTGCCCGTCCGTCCGTCCGTCCGTCCGCGGATAATCTCAGTGACCGTTAGCACTAGAAAGCTGAAATTTGGTACTAATATGTATATCAATCACGCCGACAAAGTGGTAAAATAAAAAGTGGAAAAAAATTTTTCATTAGGGTACCTCCCCTATACGTAAAGTGGGGAGTGATTTTTTTTTTCATTTCAACAATAACGTGTGATATATTGTTGGATAGGTATTTAAAAATGAATAGGGGTTTACTAAAATCATTTTTCGATAATGTAAATATTTTCGGAAATAATCGCTCCAGAAGTAAAAAAATATGCGTCCCCCCCCCCCCCTCTAACTTTTGAACCATAAGTTTTAAAAATATGAAAAAAATTTCAAAAGTAGAACTTTATAAAAACTTTCTAGGAAAATTATTTTGAACTTGATAGGATGAATAGTTTTTGAAAAAAAATTACAAAATAATTTCTGAACTAAGTTTGTAATTTAACCGTACAAGCAGGTGTTTATTGTACCCGTAATTTCTACAAAATTACAATGAAATGACGTGCTTTCAAATAAAGTAAAAACAGTGGAAATCGGTTCACGCAATAAAGAATTATTCCATAAAAATCATCTTCCATACTTTAAGCTCGCGCGCAATAGTTTACTTAATTTGCCGATAGATGTCGCTGTACGTGGAACTCTCATATCATATCCTACATGGCGGTGTTATTAACTCTTAAGTGGGGACACTTACTGTGACGGACGGAAAACTACGGAACCCTACACTGAGCGTGGCCCGACACGCTCTTGGCCGGTTTTTTTCTCCCGTTTTAAATATTCAACTTGATCATTTTTGCTATGAATAAAAATCGTTCAGTGTGCTTTTTCTTTGTGCGGGGCTCCGTCCACCGAGCCTCCCTTTCACGCTCGTTACATCGTTAACTTTATAAATACTGTTTTTTCTCCCGTCTTAAATATTCAACTTTATCATTTTTAGTTTGCAAAAAAATCGTTCAGTGTGTTTTTTCATAGTGCAGGGGGGCTCCAACCCCCACTCCTTTAAACCTTATTACGTCGTTAACTTTATAAATACTCTTTTTTATCCCGTCTTAAATATTTAACCTTATAATTTTTGGTATGAATAATAAAAGTTAAAAGGAGGCTCTGCCCCCCGAGCCTCCTTTTAACCCTTATAAATGCTCAACTATATGAATAGATATCTTTTTGTGTGTTATTTATTTGTTAGTGGGGCTCCGCCCCCGAGCTCCGGGTTCCACGCATATCTATCCTTCTCCTGTCCTATCATCATAATTTTTTTTGTATAAAAGATAAATCGGTCAGTGTCATCTTTCTTTGTGCAGGGGTCCCGTCCTTCGAACCCCCTTCCACGCATTTCACGTGGTTAACTTTATAAATACTCTTTTTTCTTCCGTCTTAAATATTCAACCTAAACATTAAATTTTTGGTATGAAATAAAACACGTTCAGTGTCTTTTTTCTTGGTGTGGGGGGCTCCACCTCCCGAGTCCCCCTTTAACCCTGATTACGTCTTTAACTTTATAAATACTCTTTTTTCTCCTTCTAAATATTCAACCTTATAAATTTTGGTATGAATAATAAAAGTTCAGTGTGCCTTTGCTTTGTGCGTGTTGCTTTGCTTAACCCTTATTACGTGGTTTACTTTATAAATACTCTTTTTTCTTCCGTCTAAAACATTCAACCTTACCATTTTGGTATGGAAAAGCAATTGTCCAGTGTGTTTTTTTCTTAGTGCGGGGGGCTCCACCTCCCGAGCCCCTCTTTCATCCTTATTACGGTGTTAACTTTATAATTACTCTTTTTTCTCGCGTCTTAAATATTGAACCTTATCATTTTTGGTATGAATAATAATCGTTCAGTGTACTTTTGCTTTGTGCGGGGGCTCCGACTCCCGAGCCCCCCTTTAACCCTTAGTACTTCGTCAACTTTATAAATACTGTTTTTTCTCCCGTCTTAAACATTCAACGTAACAATGTTTTGGATGAAAAAAAGTCGTCCTTATCATTTTTGGTTTGAAAAAAAAATCGTTCAGTGTGTTTTTTCTTAGTGCGAGGGGGCTCCAACTCCCAAGTCCCTCCTTGAAACCTTATTACGTCGTTATATAAATACTCTTTTTTCTTCAATCTTAAATATTCAACCATAGAATTTGTCACTTGAACTGCTACAACTTGGCCTACGATGCACAACTTTTCCTGGTTTGAAAAACATGGTTTTCTTCAACATACAGCCATATATATCTTATTCCTGAGATGGCTGGTGAGCAAATTAGGTGGCAAATCTAAATTGTGGTGGTAGAAAATATAGTTGCCCTTTATTTAATGTTGTTTCCTTCACTTTTTTTGGGAAATTTTTGATGATATCGACTCAAAATCACGAACTCTTTCGATTCCCGTAGGATACAAAATGTCTCCCTTTTTTATATATTTTTCATTAGTTCCATTCTCTTATCGTCATAATAAGTAACAGTCATTAAGAAGCTCGTGATTCTGAGTCAAAATCACCTAAAAAGTACCCAAATAAAAAAAAAAGTGGAATATCCAACTTTAAATAAAATATTATATCTCCTTGGCCCATAAATTTTATTTCTCCTTGGCTAAAAATTGGCATCTCATTTAGCAGACGGATTGTTTGAAAAATTAAAAATTATTTAGGATACTTTAGATAAAACGGAGAAAATGAAATTAGGAATTACAAAAAACACTGTTAGCATTATTTTTACTATAGCGCCCTCTATTAGCTATTCGAGATTAACAGGAACACCCTGCGCCATTAAGGTTTTGAGTCAACTAATGTAGATGGCCCTATTAATAATTACGAAATTTAAACTAAAAAAATACAAAAAGCATGTCATATGTGAGGGATCGAACCTGAGACGTCCTGTATAGATAGGTACCGTTCATCAACTGCACCACGTAAGGCTTTAATTGTTGGGCCAATTCTACGTATTCGAAATACGATTTTTGCGATTTGACATACTATTTTTGCGAACTAACATGTCATTATCTCAGCGAATTCACAAAGGTCTTAAGCGCTATAGATCATCATGGTGCTTAAGTTCATTCAATCTTAGCGAATTGAAAATGGTCTTAAGCGTCATGGATCTTAATGGCGCTTAAGGCCTTTATGCCGTTTCAACCATTTTGAAAATTTTCCAAAAAACGCCACGTCTGAAAAATTTTACGTAACTAAAGAATCCGCTCACAAAATCTCACGCGAATCCGTTAAGAAATGCGACCTGTAGAGGAGAACATCCGGACATACGAAAGCATTTCGGCCCAAGCTGAAACGGAGACCTTCCCTAACGCTCGGTCAATTACTGAAGATATCGAGAATAATATGATTACTGAGGTTTTATTAATTAGTTTTTTTGTGATATCATTGTAAGTATGCACAATGCACATACATATTTAGATTTTTATCACACAATAACTAATAGTACTACCGTCTTTTGTTACTTACTATACTTACTATTTGTTACTTACAGGTTTTTTCCAACAGCAAATAATATTTTCAGAATTAACATAGCACGAATTTCGAATTATGAATCTTTCGACGAATTGCAGTATTAATTCAGTAGTATGTAATGAATGCAAGTAACGGTCCTAGTTAAATATTAGAATTTTATCTATTTTATTTTATTTTATTTCATAGGAAAACTTACAGCTAGGGTAACAAGCTAACAAGATAGGCAGTAAGTAGAAATAGTGAGCCAATTAAAAGTTTCCACAGGTAGAAACTGCGTAAAATAAATAGCGTGCGAAAGTACTAAGTACATCAATTAATAACTTTATGGTTGCTTATCAGCAGGAATGAAATTAAACAGTCAACAAGAAGAAAAAAAAAGAGAAATAAACAAGATATAATTACATACAAGTGATAACAGAAGGAGAAGTTTAAGTTAATTTTGAGTCTCGCCCGGCCAAGGCAGTGGAGCAAGTGCCCCGTTTCTCGATGTTCTCCTTCTAAATATTTGCTAAGATTGCGGTTCGGCTTTAAATAACCTGTGTGTGCATCTCGACGTGGTATAATCAAAGAGTAAGTAGCTGCGGGAAACTTGGAGGAACTGCCTCCATCTGATCGAGCCGTATCGTATTCCCAATTAAAGTTAGGCAGCTTTCAAACTGCTGCGGTTTCCGCATGCAGCGACGGTGCGCGAGCGAGGTAGCGCTCTGCATGATTATAGCGCTGTCACGCTTGCACGCCGTCGCCGCATCCGGTTGCGGCGCCAGAGTGATAATCGCCTTAGCATCAAGAGCATGGCCGCGATTCGAAAAATAAACACACACACTGGACAGACACAGCTCCAACCCAACTCAACCCAACTCAACTCAACGCTATAACGACATTGACATTTGCTATTCGAACAGATTTTAATTCAACATTGGTCTCACATTGGTCACACATTGGTCACACATTGTACCAATGTTGTACCAATGTGAGACCAATGTGTGACCAATGTGTGACCAATGTGAGACCAAAGTTTAATGAAAATCTGAATCGCGGCCCATAAAGTTCGTACAAATTTAAGTCACGTAGCTTGCGCGGGAACTATTTTTAATACAGTCTGCTCATTTTCGAATTTGTCGTTGTCGAATAATTAACATTTACATACATTAAGCAGTAACAACGAATAGATAATTCTTATGAAATACATGGCTTGGTACGATTTTTGTGCACATCTTCCTTGCCATGTTTAAGTATTTTATCATTGCATCCTAAATCCTCTAAAATTAAATAAGGTCCAAAATAAATGCATTGTCTGACGATTCTGATGAATTACGTAACCAGATGTAACTATCCTTTCTATAACTTACATTCTCATTAGTATGCCGTTCGTCACAAAATGCATGTTTTTAAAATATGGGTATTCACTTTCTAAATAACTTCTCTATATTTAAAAACTACTCTATTTTGTAGGTAGGTAGTAGTGATTTAGTAGCTATTCATATTCACTGATATCTCACGACGATCTATAGGGGCCACGCCCAACTAAAATAAATAACAGAGGCACAGACCAATAAATAACACTAAATTGCTATCACAGATTGCAAAAGTTCAATATTTATTGCTTTTTTAACAGACTTTATACCTAAATCATAATAAAGTAAAGTTTCAACAATATTACCAACATTCAGACATATTTATTTACATGCAAACTAGTAAGGTATATTAGCTAGGTATGTTTATTAAGAAAATGTAGCAAAAAATCCTTTAATGGTAAAACTAAGTCGTTTGCACTATTATTATTTATACATATGTATTTGCTACCTACCTAATATTTAACCAATTTACATATTTTATTTTTGCCTAAAAATCGGAATAAAATCGGCTGATATGTAACTTTAGTAGCCGTAGTTTGAAAACGGAAACAAAACAAATACGATCACAATCTATTTCTTATACCTATATTAAATCTGTTTTTGACTTACGGAAGCAGATAAAGGAAAGGGAAGTTGAATTTTCACTCTTGACAGAAGCCTCTTTCTCATGTATTTTTCAAAAAAAACTGGCATGGAAGCTGTATCGAAAATTGACTTAAAACCCCACGTCAACAGGCCAGGAAGTGCCTACTTCCGCGCCCGATCTTCCGCTCGGAAGTGCTGCCTTCCTGGCGCTCGGAGGCCGAGCAATTAACTTATGTCGCATGCATCGTTTATCTTGTGATGTTGACTTTTCTAGCATATTTAGGGCGGTGATTAATAACCAGCTTAATTAAGCTTTAAAATATTTATATCAGGAGCAGCATTCGACCTTTAGGTGTAGGTTAGGCTAGTTTAAATGATTTTGATTTGAAATTGTTTTAGTGCGTCTTATTAAGAGAGGTAATACCAAATTAAGATCAGATCCTGGTATGCTGTCGGCCATAAAATCGCCGGAATCTTTAGTTATAAGGGTTCCAAATCGAATTAATCAAATTTTGCACTATACTTCTTAAATTGAGTTAATTCCTGCAAGTCCCATCATTATGCAGAATTTTTGAGTCATCATAATTATGTCCAGTTGACATTCCATACTATAATTTTGAAGGTTTCATGGATGTATTATCTATTTATACCTATCTATTCGGTAGATAAGTATAAGTACATAAACATGACTTCATTAGAGGATCTTTTAATTAATAAAATGTTGCAACTATTTGTGTAGGTAGGTATAGGTACTTTATATTCGATCACTTAAAGTGAACTTGTTTGGTTTGTATGTAAATACAGAAAACTGGAATGGACCATTTGCGTCAGCTGCTCTTTGTATATGAATTAAGAATTATGTGCTTGATTTTTAAATGGTGGTTTTTTACTCGTAAGATATTCTTTGGTCATAATAGGGGAAGAACGTGTGTGCGTTGTTAAAGAAAAACATTGATGAGAATGTAATTACAATATTTATAAATGAATTTAATAAGCTCACAGAGGAGGCAGTGTGTTGACGACGGCGCACGACCCTCTTGTCCCTTTAGCCAGTTTAGCCACAGAATAAGTGAAATGAAATGAATGAATGAAATGAATGATTATTGTACATGTTGTACAGCAGATTCTCTTTCCTGAATTTGACATATAGCTACAGAGATCAAAAAGGTTAGCTTTCATTTCATGCGCTCCTAAAAAAATAGGGTTTTCAACGTGCTTCATATATCATATATAAAAGCACGTTGAAAATGATATATCCTTGCAGGTTTGAGACATGTCATAAACACTGGCTGAAATGATATGTGACATGTTCAACGACAATGATGTACCTACGACTTAGAACGTCACTTATTCTCGAACGCACCCTTGTGATAAGATCAGTGATGTGCCAACCCTTCCCTCATTAGCCCTCATTTTGCGGCAAGCGCATCGGGAAAAACGGGTACAATGGAGAGTGACATAGTGAAACCTCCCTGGTTTAGCCCTAAACACAGTGAATCCTCCTTCGTATTAAAAGGGTAGGCAACGGCAACGTGCATCAGGAGTTGCAGGCGTTCATAGACTACGGTAGATGCTTACCACCATGGTGGACAGTATGCTTGTTTCCCACTGTCGTGGTGTAAAAAAAAACCGAATGCGCTATCTCTGTATGCACTGTTCAAGTCATTACAAAGTGCCGTCATAAACGCCTTTTTCATATAAATTCCACGTCAATGCTGGTTCTTCCACACTTTGCGCTTGTAACATGTGTCAATGCAATGATGATCACTGATCACCAATACCTATGTCATTCTCATCTAAAGGCAATAATGAGAAGTTTTCTCTGCCCATAGGAGCTGCATGCATGCATATCCGTCAAAGCAAGAAAATGTGATCAATGATCACGAAGTATGCACCTACGTCATCAGTAGCATCGCCTTAGACGATCCAGTATAATTTTGACATACGCCAATTTTTTCGTGACTTCTGGGCGGTGGAATTCAGGTCTATTAGCCAAAAAAAATCTATCCACTAGAACTAACAGATTCCTTGACCTAGACTTGAATTATTATTTTCCAGGTGCCTCTCCTTTACAGCTTCTTGTAATTTCTGCAACCACCAAGTTTATGCTTTCCGGGTACCTTATTTGTTCCCATCTTGATTACAATGGTGGTGGACCAGATATATATCCGAGATAGACTAGAAATAATAGTAATTAGACTTCAACTATCGGACTTTAATTCACTCGTATCATGCCTGCGGTGGCACAAGGTCATACAAACAAGGGTGACTCGAAGCAGTGCAGGGGGGCGATTTTTGAGATTCGAGCGCTCGAATATGACATTTAAAACTCTGAATAAAACGGAGAAATTATGTTTTAAAAATAACAGCGATAGTAATTTAAAATCCTGATTATTTATACTATTAATTTCATGCGTAAATAATGTCGACAAACTTTTGTGTGCGATTATATTCGAGGTTAAATTCTATGAATTCGAGCGCTCGATTGTCAAAAATAGGCTCCCAGATTGTGAATAGTTCACGATCACAAGCGCACGTACGCACACAAATATTTATCAAACATTCTGCTAAATCGCCATGGTCGCTTAATGCGTACGTTGAACCCTGTAGTACAATATGTTTTAAGAAACTACGTTATACCTAAAAATAGGGGATTTCGGCGAAGTGTTGACAAAATAATTGCCATGTGGGAGAATAATATGTCTCATCAATTTGTTTAGGATAACAGCTTCTGCTAGTTATAAGTTAAAAACATATTTTTTTTGTTGTCATAAGTATCTACATAATATCATTGAAGTTGAACATCTAAATGGCATTAACTGTAGCAGAAACAGTTGTCAGTCACGTATCGATTTTCCTGTATAAAACTTACATTACAGTACCTACAGGTAATGTCATATATATTTACGTACAACAGTTAACGACAAAGTTACATTCATAATCTCCTTTACAGATGCCTACTCAAGTATTTCCTTAAACAGAACAGCATTCTCAAGTTGCAATCGATAAATAAAGGCGCCGGTAGAACTCAAGATCCCGCTGCCAATACGCCAATCCCCTACTTTTACCACCGATTGCCTCCGTATTCAGTTTCCGATCTTTCATAACGTATCGATTACAAGCCCCATTCAGTGCTCAAACGATTCTATGTGCGTATATTTTGTTGCTCAGACTTGCTACATCCTTATTCCAAGGACAAGTCGGCACTGTCGGCAGTGAATCGCCGACGAAATGCTAATGTGTCCGCTATGGCGAATACCTTATGCGGTGGTAAAAAAACTACCGTGCCTACATACTTGCGCGAGGAAAATGCCAAAGATATGCTCTGTGAAGCAGCGATGTCAAATTGTAATTAAATCGGATTTTAATGTTGCTCATGCAATGTGCAAATGACGTACTAACATCAGAATGAAATATTAATAAATTCGCTTGGAATTGGTAGTTGTTGGATGCAGTAAAATATTAAGTGGACGTGTCCATTCATTCCACTGTAGAATCAAAAATATAACTCACGAGTAAATGTACTTATGTACCTACCTCTATCGTTGTTTACTATGAAGACAAATCTTGTAGGCATGTCTACGACAGACCCATTATTGTAAAAAATATTGACCGACGATCGTGTTGTGCCAAAGCATTGTAATTTTACAAGCGACTAAACAATAAATAAAGTTTATGAAAGTAACAAGATTTTACTCTGTAAATAGATTGTAATGATGTGTGTTTGTTACGAGTGTATAAGGGATATCAAAATAATAAACTAATTAATTAGTTTAACTCGGTATATTGCCGTTAATCGGTTTTTGTTGACTAGGTGTTACCCCGAATCATGATATCATATTTAGACTAACACATAAAATATCCATATTAAGTAAATAAACCAACCTACTACTAACACCAACGCGAAATATACTTAGATTATCTAACTCAACTGTCAATATTTGTAAATATTGACAGTCGAGTTAGATAATCTGTGTATATTTCGCGTTTAAATAGGTGGATTTAGAAGCTTCGAGCGAACGTTTTTTGAATCAGTCGGCTGCCAACGGGCACACCGCATCCGCCAAAAATAAAGTCCTTGACCTTCTTGTCGAGTTTATCTCACTTAAAAATAAAAGTAGCCATGAACTTCTCGTATGATCGTACATTGCTCGTGTATAGGAACTCGTTGCGGGCGGGCCGGGCGGCCTTCAGCGGTTCACGAACAAGGCTTCTTTGTGCGATGCTCGGTGAATGTGTGATGTATAAGGCTGTGGATTGAGGAAGTTGGTGGATAAGTAGTCTAGCTTGGATACGGCAAGGTTTATGGTGGATTGATTAGGGCCCGCGGGCCTAATGACGACTGCACGTGTTGCAATGAATAATAGTTGATTCAGTTGACTGGAGAATTACTTTGTCTATTGAGTTATTCCAGTCTTATTCCTGTTCATTATTGTCCTTTTTTGCGGTCTTATTTACTATCTAGTAAAATTAGGAATCCGAATGAAATAAAAAAAATGTTAGCTTGTTTCGGATCCGTTGGTTACTAAGTTCTGTTACCAGATTTCTGACTGATAAAATTTAAAATAAATTTTTAAATAAAAATTTAAAGTAATTATTTAATAGCCTAATTTCTAATGAACATAATATGGTATGATAATATACAAATCAGATGGGAAATTTATTGAAATTCTTTGTAAAGCACAGGATTGCCTGAAGACGCAAACACGCGGTAAATTTAAGAAAATTACACTTTACAAAAGTGCATCAATTAAATATTGCACCTTTGTTTTGAAGGTTCCATTGCTTGTTTGTAAGAAACCTGTATATTAGAGGTAATTGTGTGACCACCATTTAATTTTCTTGCGATTTTATCACACAGATATTCCTATTTGAGACATTGCCTATTTTTAAGTTTTGCACTAAATACATAGATTTAGACTGCTATAGAACAAGCACTTGCAACGTATAATCTGGTATTTTATCAGATAGACCCACGTGAACTATACATATACCAAATTGAAGCTAAAGAATATAGCTTCCGAATTGTGCAAGACTGATGCGTCTTAAACGTGATTTAAAATAAATAGGATTTAAAATCAACCTGAACAAGGAGTGTAATTTTGACGTACGTTTTTCACGCCTTTTTCCGAGTGTTATAAAGAATTCTGAAAAACTGCGACAATAATTTTCAATTCAATATATTATAATCTATTGACTATTAAATAAGCTTTTAAATTATGTTCATAAATAATTAAAATGTTACTACCTATTACTATTTATTTAGTGAAAACTCTAGTAACAGAACTTAGTAACCGACTAGGTACACAAACGATTCGACCAAAACTAGAAAACAAATTGAAATAAAAGGGCTCTTGATAGGCTCATGAGGGATTAGACCGGAGTATCACTGTCTCTATGCGACAGAAAACGTAGGTACTTTTATGGAAATGCTCCAATTTTATATTTAAGTAATTTTTATAGGTATTAGAGGGTTGATTTTAGTTACGTATTTTTTAAGTTAGATTTTATTTTAGTAGTTTTGTTTTATAAATAGTTATACATATTTGTATTATTGTACCTAATCTGTTGGTGATGCCCAGTTGTTTTAAAGATTTTAAGTAACGGTGATGTTAAAATGGGATTTACCTAATGGTCGGCTTCTCTTTATTACCATTATTGCAGAGATGGTACAGATCCCGGAAACTAATAAGGCACTTTATACGTACCTAAACAGGTGCTGTGCTAGCTGCCTGTTCCACACTTTGTTGTTAGTCAGGGAGGGAACAGTCGCTAGGATTTTTTCAACAGGCTGTAGCATGAAAAATATAAATCCCTGAAATAATTGTTGCAAGCACAGAGCACAGTGCATTATTAAACTTTCATATGTAGCAAATATATTTGCTGTTACTTTCACCAAAAAAGATATATCCATTCTTTTTTAGAAATTGGGAATCGAGCCACTGTGTACCCGTTGCTGTACACAGTGACTAGGACCCCCTAGTACACAGTGGTTCTAACAGTACACAGTGGCTCGAGTCACTGTGTACTACGCCCTGTACACAGTGGTTCTAACAGTACACAATGGCTACATAAGAATCGAACCTAAATAAACTTTATAACAAAAAACATTTTTGTTGAATAAAACGATTATTAGAATAGGTAAGCCTAATTCCGGAATAATAGTTCCTGATTCATTCGTCATTTAAAATAGGTACTAACCTAATAAATCTCGCATGATTAATTCACTTTCATTTTATTAAAAAAAGAGTGCAAGAATTATTTTTAATAATAAAAGAACTTTTGTTCTTATTCATATTCCAGTAAATTTTAGCCCAACACTGTAAGGTGCACAGTGGTTCGCGAGCCACCGTGTACTTTTCTGAAACGAACGACTGTTGACCTTCGCGCCATTTTGTATTTTAGATAGAACTAAAAACAAATAGAAACATCAAGGGCCTTGAATTATCAGCCAATACTAAGTAGATAAGACACACTCTACGATAAAAATATAAGTAATTAAAAATCTCGTTCGAGTTAAGAAAAAAGAGGAGTGAAACTTACCTGGAAATGTAATTTTGATAGCATTCAACACAAAAACGCACCATAATACATTGGCATGGCGCCGAAGTAGCTCACTAACTAGTTCGTACATGATAGGGTACGGAACGCTTCCGATTGATGTAGAGGACAGACATAAAGCTCTTTCCATTTCTCGCACAGCACATTCGAGCCACTGTTCCCACCGAGCGACTGTACCCTCCCTGACCCTACATTATTTAACATTGTATTGTTTGTTGACTATACCTTTTTGTTTATTGACTATATAAAAGCGTTACCTAGTGTTAGTCAATCAGCAAAATCTCAAAGCTTGACCGTGGTACTTAAAAACTATAAAATACAGCCAAAGATAAAACCAAAAAAACCGGTCAAGTGCGTGTCGGACCACGCATAATACGCGGACACGCTTCAATGGAATAAGAACCAAACTAATGCCAAAAGGTCGTATCTGATGCCTATGGAAGAAGTTTTTTGGAAATAACTCAAAAATGGCTGGACCGATAATGTTCAAAACAATTTTCGTAGAAGGTATATAACGCGCATCTTCTCAATTTTTTTCATATTTTTTGGGCTTACGGTTCAAAAGTTACAGGGGGGGGGGGACGCTATTTTGCCGACTTTTGAAGCGATTATTTCTGAAAATATTCACTTAAACACAAAATGTTTACAGAAACCGCAATGTTATTTTTAAAGACCTATCGATTGATGTGCAACATGTCGATATTTGATAAAAAAATGTTTTTGAAATTTAGTTACATGTATCGAGCGCATGTCATGTCTACATTTTATTCAGATACGTCTTAGAGTAAAATGGCTGTGACATACGGACGGACAGACGGACGGACTGCGGGCAGACGGACATGACGAAACTATAAAGGTTCCGTTTTTGCCATTTTGGCTACGGAACCCTAAAAACAGCCGATGGGTACGAAACATTAAAGAACACACACATTTGGTGGTTTCTTGTGATGTGAATCCGCGGCAGCAATTAACTTTTTAAGAGTCTCTCGAAACACAGACTCTTTGTTTCCACCGAAAATTTGGCACGACTTGGCTATTTTGGTCCATTTGATAAAATCGGCCTCGGACGCGCCACCCGTGAGGCACGTGTATGAATATTCAAGAATATTCAAACTAAACAAAAACCTCTTTGTTAAATATAGATTAAATAATTTGAAATGATGATCAACCTGATTAACTGGTTTAGGGTTAATTAAAGGTACAAATGAAACGTGTTTGAAGAAGATTTATTCATGCTAATGAGCAACAGGGTCACCTTGGTTTCTTTTAACATTGCGAAAATTCATATACCTACTTATTCGTCAATTGATGCGCAAAAGCGGACACGTTTAGTAACATACAGTGAAACATTAACCACCGTTAAAATTAAGCGAGGTTATTAGGTTAGGTAGACCATACTGAACAACTTTTACTATGGGACCAACTCCGAAATCGCAAAAAAAATTTTTCATACATTTCGGCCGATTATTGTTCTCGTTTTCTATGGGAAAGCCAAAACATTTTTCGCGATTTCGAAGATGGTCCCATAGTAAAAGTTGTTCAGTATAGCCTACCTAATCACCTCGCTCAATACCGGCGATTAATATTTCATCCTATATTCGCACAATAATATTAAGCTATTTAAATCTAAAGTAGGCACCTAAGCGTTTTTCAGATAGCATTACAAACTTCACATCTGAAGTTTTCATAGTTTTTCTCTTACATAATTAGGTAGCTACATAATAATGAAGATAGAATCTACAAAAGGCCCTACAGCCCTGAGCTTTCTGAGCGTTCGCGGACTGCCACAAAGAGTGCCGAGACCAGTTTTTGCCCACCAATTTAAATAATACCGCCTAATGACAGCCTGGGCAAAAAATTTCACACATTCTATAACTAGACACGATTACTCAAATCATGTCTAGATAAGTAAATCTGGCAATTATATAGATTATTTGCTGATTATCTAATTTGAAATGACAATGCCCATTTAATGTAGGAACCTAATGTACATATACCTATACATATTAACAAAGTACATAATAAATGAATGTTATAGTATTTCATGAAGCAGATTTGTAACAAATACATTCTTCTTTGCATTAGTTGAGTTATTTATCTACTAGGATAGGATAGGGCCCATAGTTTAAGTTGGGTTGGTTTTTATTTATTTAATTTGTTTAGAATACTATAATATTGTATAAGTTTTTTTTTTACCCGTCAATAAATCAATTCTACTAAATTAACAACAAACAACCCTTTAAATGGATCAAAATAGGTACAAGCCAACTGAGAACAAGAACATTCACAAGTTATTCAAATATCGGTTAGATACTGTTTACCCTTTTTTTCCTAACTGATACGAAAACATTTTCAGCTCTAAAATATACGCCACATAATAATACATTTTAATCCGATTATACCTACAAGCCATATGAGGCACTGTCATAAAATAACACGGCCCCAGATTTACGATCAACAGTTAGAATACTACATCCGCGGTGTAACCTTTCGTCATCTGGTATTATACTAATGTTAATCTTTTGTATTTAGACACGACAAAGACGCGTGCATCAAAATCTAGGAAACGGTCCAAATAAACGTTTCTGTCGCTTCCTAGTGACACGCGGACGTAAGACAAGGCCGATAATTCCTATGACAAGTGAGCCACGGAGTCAAGTCTAACTCTCGCGGTAGCCAGTATAACTTCACTTACAGGAAAATTTGTTAGTATTAGTTGTTGTAGTGTATTAATACACTAACTACGAACAAATTTTCCATTTACTGATGGTAAGCAGCTACCGTAGCCTATGGAGGCCTGCAACTCCAGATGTGTCCAGAAGGAAGGATTCACAGTGTTGACGGCTAAACGAACAAAGGAGTCCCTCATCGTCAACACATGGGTCTATTTGAGCTCTTTGGCAACCTTACTCACCAGCAGGAATCCAACACTATGACTAGGGTCTAGTAACCTAACCGATACCAATACGTTTTCAGCTCTGAAATATACGCCACATAATAATATATGTATTTCAATCCGATTATTCCTACAAGCCATATGAGGCACTGTCATAAAACAACACGGCCCCAGATTTACGATGAACAGTTAAAATACTACATCCGCCGTGTAACCTTTACGTCATCTGGTATTATACTAATATTAATATTAATCTTTTGTATACTTAGACACGACAAAGACGCGTGCACCAAAATCTAGGAAACGGTCCAAATAAATGTTTCTGTCGCTTCCTAGTGACACACGGACGTAAGACAAGGCCGATGATTCCTATGTATGGCAAGAGAGCCACGGAGTCAAGTCTAACTCTTGCGGTAGCCAGTATAATACACACTTACTAAACGAACGAACGAAATTAAACGAACTTAAGTGAAGTTCCATTTTAACGCATAAAAAAGTCAATGAAGATGTCGGCTGTGTCACTGGGTTTTAAGTGTTTTTTTAATACCCTCAACGGTGGCAAACAAGTATACGGCCCGCCTGATGGTAAGCAGCTACCGTAGCCTATGGACGCCTGCAACTCCAGATGTGTCACTTGCGCGTTGTCGACCCTTTATAAAAGGGAGGATACACTGTGTTGACGGCTAAAGGAAGAAGGGAGTCCCTCATCGTCAACACACTGGGTCCTCTTTGAGCTATTTGGAAACCTTACTCAACAGCAGGAACACAATACTATGAGTAGGGTCTCGTGCTATTTGGATGTGATTTTTCTGTAAGGTGGAGATACATCCCCAGTCTGGCTCTGCTCCAGATTTGAGCGAGATGACATTCGCTGTGCTGTGCCCTACCACACACAGCGAGATGTCATTCGCAGTACCCATACCTCTCTTTTGGACGTAGTTTAAGGACATATCTTTTATTTGTAGCTATTATCTCTTTTAATAATAACGAGGACGCAAGCGTGAAGCGGTATTGCTACGATGTCGGGCAATATCGCACAGGAAATTTGTTCATAGTCATCATAGTCGGCCACTCGCCATTCTTGACAGAGTGGCCGTGGTTATGGGCCAATCACAGCTGCGACTACAGTTCTCTCATTATCAATATTTATACACCTGCTGTGCACGTCACAAGAGCGCCCAGTGCCAGTACACTTTGTCTTCTGTTCGATGGAGTATCTTGCCTTCCTATAAACGTGCCATTTCATGGTTTCTGGTGATTTTCCCGAATTCTCGACAACCGGCGAAAGCCTTTGATATACAAACACTGATTACTTTAATTACGTTATGTAACTTACGTATATACTGATTACAGATCTCGAGGTAGCAGTTACACTGGTTAGACTAGCATTCAACTCGCCTATCTTCAGTAAGCAATGGGAATACACGGCAAGGGCGCTTCCTATGGGCGGTCACGTCACGTCTCGAAATGTCTTTTGCAATTTTAAATCTTACAAAGGAGACACACTTCCAAAAATAAAATGTATGTAAATATCAAAGTATATCAAATGCGTTATTGTTTTGAATTAGTTTCCTGTTTCATTCCAGTATGCGTACAAATCCATTAATTAGGTCGATAAAGTTCAGAAAAACTCACCTAACCACCGGTCATACTTCTTTTTTACCGATCTAACAAGTATGTTATTCTAATATGTGTTTCAAACATGTTTTTATGCTGTCCACGCTGAAAACAAAACCACTCTAGAAAAAATACGTGAATTGCGGGGACATACGCAAAAAATATGTACTACATTTCGGTGCCAGTGCGGAAAGTGTGTCATTACACTCATTACTTGCGAGCCCCGAATATTGAACGACATCTTTTAATTATACGAATTTTGGCATGAACTTCACCAAATTTTAAATTTTTTGGCTTATATCATTTGCAATTTAAACGCTGGAAAAGTAAAAAGCACTAGTGCGAGAAATCAAACTTTCCGCACGTTAAACCAGGAAGAGGCCACTTTTTAAACAAGTGTAAATAAAATATTTTTATTCTTTAAATAGAATATTGTTAGCACGAATTAAATAGAAAATAGGTCATAAATATAGGTATACTATTATACGGACGTCGTACATCGGTACTCGGTGGTATTTTTTTTGTTTTTTTATATAATCAAATAAATACGCAGACGACTAACAAATGACATTGCACTTTCAGTACGTAAGTGCAACTTCATTTAATTACATCTAGCTCATTCATGTTTTTTACGAGTCAGTACGATAAACATTTATTGTTTTTTTTAATAGTACGTAGGTAAGTAAGCGAAGCAACTCAAAATACATTATGTGTGACAAATACGGCGAATGCATGGGCGGCACAACCATCAGTCATATAAATATTTTAAAAAAACGTACGTATCATAATTAAAGTTTCAAGATACATAGTTGCATGGCATTGCAGGCATGAGATGGTTTGAAAGTTGCAGTGTCAGTTAAAATGTCTTCAACCTTGTTATTACCCAATGAGATATTTCATCGATTTAGTTATGGCAGATATAAAGTAAGATTACTAATGTAACGTATGATGATCTCGCAATGATATCATAAACTTGTTTATTTGGTGATTGTAGATGCTCATCTAGGCCAAACAGTAAGTTAATTACCTTATGAAATATTGCTGTAAGGTGCTCACCTAAATTAATACATATTATTATGAATTCTAAACTGATATTTAGTAGATGTCAAATGTAATGTAATAATTTAAAGCAAAAAAGACTTCACTTAGCATCCACCTTTCCAAAAGAAATTTCTCGAGCTGCTGTCAAAAATACTCAAATCACTATAGGTGTGCCTATAATAGTTGAAGAGTTCCCTCGATTTCTCCAGGATCCCATCATCAGATCCTTACCTGGTTACCTTAATGGGACCAACTGTAAAGTGTATGCTCTTTCAAACAAAAAAAGGATTTTCCAAATCGGTCCAGCCGGCTTCGAATAATCGGTGAACATACATAAAAAAAAATTGCAGAAACAAAGATCCTGACTTAATAACCTCGTCCTTCGAAATCCTGAAGTTGGTTGATAAAATAGACACACCCTTTTTTGACGCAGGGGAAATGCGTTTACGCATCCCCCCGGATGGCCCATAATTAGGGGGGACATATATACCCTATCTTAAGGCTATTAAGGCCATTTGGTAGGACAACGACGAAGATCATAACTATATTCATTAGGAAGAGCAAAATGACAGCAGTTTCATAAAATATTCTAATCTAAGACGTTTTTGTAACAAAAGTATTAAAATAAGTAACTATAACGAAAGTTTTTTTGTCATGTCCTAAAATTTTGTTTCATTGATTAGATACTTTACTTTTGTGTAAACATATCACAGACTGTCGTGTCTCTAAATGGACGTAAAAAGTGGGTATGAAGATTTTCAGAAACGAAGAGAATGGATATATTGTAAAGTAAGTATCTAAAGCACTACATAACAATTCAATAGTTGCATAACCTCAAAATACGAACGTCGAACAGGTGACATAATATGCGAACCTACCACAATAGACTGCGCTGAAACTGCATCCGTGACGTAAACCGCAGTATGGCTGACTATTATTACTATTAAGTACTAGTTTTATTTTAACGACCACTACGGTGGTTGTGTTAACATTGCTTAATACGCTATCGCGGTCGAGTACGGTACGAGCTCGAGTAGTCTTCGTCCAAACTAGTGAAACGGAACATCAAGTTCCATAAATATGTACAACTAGCTTTTTCCCGCGGCTTCGCTCGCGTTAAATTCGGGGTAACACGGTTCCCCTTTGCCCCCCGTAATGCTCCATACAAACTTCCACCCCCCATTTTAGGGAAGTGGGGGGTTAGAATGAGACAAAAAGTAGCCTATGTCACTCTCCATCCCTTCAACTATCTCCACTTAAAAAATCACGTCAATTCGTCGCCCCGTTTTGCCGTGAAAGACGGACAAACAAACAAACAAACAAACACACACACTTTCCCATTTATAATATTAGTATGGATGCACAACCTATCTGCATATAAACGCCTATAAAGGCATTTCCGGAAAAAAGTGTAGGTACCATATATTAAAAAAAATACCGAACAAATTTTAAGTTATTTCTGCTCATGATGGACTAAGGTGCATTCGGATAATTTCATAATACGGGAAATTCCGAAAACTACAAATTTCTACTAAACGCGGCATTTTAATGCGCGCTAGCAACAGTCCTCTTGACGCTCATTTAACTGCCCCCCCGCATCCGTCAGCTCGGAACGCCATCGATGGAATCACGTGAGTTGCGCGCCATTTTTGTGAGCGAGTGCTATTTCCCGCGTTTTTGATCTTTCGGAATTAGCCGCACATCAGTAAATCGGAATTTTGGTAAGTAAATGGTTTTAACCCTTTTGTATTTAATAGATTTTCGATTTTAATTACTATTCAATGGACTAAGAACCTTCTAGTTTGAAAATTTTGAATGTTTCGGATTAACCCGCACTAGGGAATTCCGAATCAAAGAGTGTTTCGGAATTACCCGACTTTATTACTCCATAGTATTAGCCAATGGTTCTCAAACAATCAGTTGTACTATACTATGAATATGAATTTTCGTAAATATTCTAGCCTGTTAATAGTTCACTATTTATAAGCATACCTGTGCTAACTCGGGTCAAGCTCTAGAGATTTGGTATCGATAAAAAAGATATCGATATACATTAATACATATGCTAATTGAAAATCCTCGATTACTAACTAGAACAAAGATAGCCTAAGCCTAAGAGCCTCTTAAGATAATAAAATTATGCGGATGTCATTTCAATAAAAAATAAGACAATTTTCTGTCAGTACCATTCATATGCTAGGCTAGAGTAAGAATAATATGTATATAAGGTAATATTCCGCTACGATTGCTACGAAGAAAATAAATAATATTTATTTATGTTGACTAACATCTAGATGTTGACAGTAACATCAATAGAATATTTTGCTACATCACTTTAGTACTGGCGCTCCAAAGTAGCACACGCATAAGTAGAAATCGGTCAACTCACAAATTCACTAATATTTCCGGTGTCTGTATGTGATGAAGAACAAGCATTCTAATTTTCAAGCGGTTGCTTGACTTTTTTTTTCTTCGCTCACGTACTTACAGGGCGCCAGTCCAACCAGGATGGATGGCATTAAAATTTTGTTATATAACCAGCATACATTCTTTCAGGCAACCGCTGTTTCAATCGGTTGCCTCGCGATAATTATTTTTTGCAATGCATTTGCACTCGCCTGCGGCTCTTTTCATAAAAACACACTCGTATTTTAAGGACGTAACAGTTGCATAAACTACTATTGTGATACTTGTATCATTAAAGTTTGAGAACCACTAACTTCATGTCGGATAATTCCGAACTAAAAGTTTGTTAAACACCTGTTTAGGTATGTACTTCTATTGGCACAATCGAAAAAAAAGAGAGGGAGGGTAAATCTGATTGAAAAGCGAATATGTGCTTTATGCTTCAAGCAAATAGGACGTAATTGTATTGTATTCGGATTCAGATTTACCTGAGCTCATTCGGAATTGCACTTTTATAACTAAAATAAATTATAGATTTGTAACACATCTATCTAATAAATTCAAAGTTATTTATGAAAGTTCGTGACAATGAATACATGACATGATGATCCAGTAAATACATTTTTAATGAAAGGTCTCAAAAAATCTACCTATTGATGGTTCACGAATAAACGTACATACCAGCAACTAGTGCAAAAATGTTTCGTAATTATCCGAATGCACCTTATCGATTTAAATCATAGCATAAAGTGTCCCAAATCCACTCACTTTTGTGACGGATTTTTACATACATTTCTGGACCGTCACAAAACGGACAAATAACTTTTCTTTGGTAATGGGAAAACTATTTTCGTAATGGGAAAATGGTACCTACGCGGGTCAGCAGCTATAAATACTGGAATAACATCACGGTGCTATAACGAATTTATTTATTGATTGCATAGTAATACTTACATACATATACCTTCCAATTTATTATTATAGGTACTGTCCATCATGAACGCGCGTACCTACTCGTATCTCGCGCGTGCTTTATCTATCTTGTGTAAGTGTCAACCTGCCTTAACGTTACACTTACATTACCTTGAAGACTTGCAATATTGAATAACACATAGTATTCTTGACAAATAAAACCAGTGCACTGATAACATCTACGCAAAATCACGTTCCTTGGACCTTAGTAATCCAGGGTATTGCTTTAGTACTAATAGTGTCATCTATGTCATCACTAATTCAGTCGGTCTTAGTTTCATTCTGTTTGGCGCTTGGACCTTAAATCATTATAACTTACTTCAATTAACGCTAATTAATGAACCTTAATAATTAATGGTACTAAAAAACCTAAGCCTGAGACCGGAGGTCAAAGCACCGAACAAAATGGCACACTATCTTAACATAACTAAGGCTGAATTTTGGATGAACAATATACCGGGTGTTGCCTGTAACATGAGCAATAAATTAAAATGTAGATTCTACTCCTCAAAGTAAACAGCCTTTGTTCAGCGACTTTGAAAAATAACTTGTGGTCTAATTTTTAGTACACTTTAAAGTTTATTCGAACACGCAATGTATTGCGAAATTGATTATGTCTGTAAGGTGACAAGACTGACAAGCAATGTCAATGAGAAGGATTTTAACGTACATTGAAAATACTATTTAGTTTGTTTAAAAAAGAGACAATCTAAAGACTACATATTTTTTTAAAGTTGTTGAACAAAAGTTGTATTGTTTGAGGAGTAGAATCTATGTTTTAATTTATTGCTCGTGTTACAGGCAACACCCGGTATAAGTAGTTTGATAAAATATAAGATAACGTTTCAGCATAACTAGCCAGGATTTAAAGAAGCATTAATTTTTATTATCTATGCTAATGTATTGAAGCAGGGAGAAGAAATGGGAGAAAAACACTAGATATAGTAAGGGTGAGAACTATACATGGCAAGAGGAATATTATCTTATTATGGTTTGTCAAAGAGGGCAAAGAGGAAAATTAAGTTAAAATTATTTTATTAAAGCGCTCCTCTTGTCCCTTCTTAACCTACCGGACCCTCTCAAATATATATTTGCAGATCCATTATTCGATCAAATATGCCCAAAAGAGTTACCGACCTGTAGGGGCATTAGGTAAACGTAGGTATTATAAATAACCATGTTGTTTGTTTCCAAATACATTATTATTATTCGATCGATACATTATTAATATACTTATTATGCGATACCTATACTCAAGGGTAATAAAAAGGGTAAAGTATGGAATGTATGTATGTACGGAATATATATTTCGAAATAACAACATGGTTATTGATAATACCTACGTCTATTATATATTATGTATATTTATATATTGTTATGATTGATTCTGTGTTCAACGTAACCACCTGTAGGTAAAACCATTAAGACAAACAAGTCAATAAATTAAGCTCAAATTTATACGTTTGATTTAACTAATGCGCGCTCTACATAAACTTAATCGATATAATCATTGCAACATGTTTTGCAACATTGTGGAGCCATTGTGTGCTTCAATCATACGAGAAGGTGGCGTATTCTCATTTTAAAATACATAATCAATACATTAAAAACACAGTTTATCACAAACATAACTCCAACACACAACAAATAATCAAGCAATATTGAAGTTGTATTGGAGTTGCATCGGAATAATTTTCAAACAGATTCTGACATTTCTGATTCAGACATTTAGGTGCTAGCTGTATTGCGTTGTTAATGTATTGGAGTTGTATTGAAGTTGGATCGTGTACAAAAGTGTTTTAAAGTCAGAATACGGCCCATCAAGGAATGAATGAAGGACATTGCAGTCATCATGTTATTCGAAAGTGCGAAATCGCGATAAAAAGTATGTAAACTTAAATTAAATGTTATTTCCATATATAGGCACTTTTTCGTCAATTATGTGAGTTGAGTAAGTTCGGTAACAAATGAGACGGTAACTGATAATACGAGGTGATACTTTACCGAAAGTCAAGCAATAAAAATATTTTGTTTGAAAATTTACTTGTTTTATGTTATTAATTGTGTTCATGATTTATAAACCGTCCTTGGTCGTATTCTTACTTTAAAACATGTATCTTAGACACGATCCAACTTCAATACAAGTCCAATCCATCAACTACGTAATGCAGCTAATGCCTAAACGTCTGAATCAGAAATATCAGAAAGCGCTTGAAAATGATTCCGATGCAACTCCAATACAACTTCAATATTGGTTAATTCGGTAGTATGTTGAAGATATTGTGTTTTTAATGTATTGTTTTAAAATTAGAATACGGCACCTTAGCTCCTGATGGGGCCGTATTCTAACTTTAAAACACGTTTTGACACGATCCAACTTCAATACATCTCCAATGTATTAACTAAGCAATACAGCGAGTGCCTAAACGTCTGAATCAGAAACATCAAAATTTACATGAGAAATATTCCGACGCAACTCCAATACAACTTCAATATTGGTTGATTATTTGTTGTGTATTGAATTTAGGCTGGAGACAGATTGTGTTTTAATGTATTGTTTATGTATATAAAAGTAAAATATATATGGCACCCAGTTTGTATATAGCTAAATTTTTCTTTTTATTTGTGTAAGAGCGCTGACAATGCGATAGTCACAGCCTAGCTATGTGCAATTTAATGTGACACCATCAAACGGGGCCCATTATTATTAAGTGCACCACTCTGTCATTAGAAAATCGTTAAAAAACGGATAAATGCTATTGTTGAAATAAAAACTCGTCAGAATCAAAAATGGATGCGTTTCGTCCCTTGGTGAAAAATACGTAAAACATAAAACGCGAAAATGGTATACACGCATTCGAAGCTATAACGACGTAAAGTCCATCTTTAAACGGCATTTGTATGACGAAACGTAACACTTATTGAAGCAAAGTAACAAATATTGGTCAACAGTGTATCAACAGGTCGCATAATCATAGGTATTTCGTCACTTATTACGACTATTATCGCATTAGTGTGCTATAACGATCACATAATTATCGCCCTGCACGCCACTTTGATTAGCTACGTTCAAATTGTAAGCAATCGATTATAATGGTTACTGATTAAGATTGTTTTACTATAGCAAATAGTGACTTAATTGGCACAATAATTTTGTAACATGTATGTAGTATGTTGTATTTCTCAGTCCACGTGCCATTATGAAAAACTGCTCATATGCCCCGGTTGAATGTCTATTCGTTAAAAATTAATCTTTCTTTCTGATTTTTCTCGTCTATTGAAGACCTTGAGATTTTGTATTTATTATATTATTACTCCTTAAAAAAATATCTATAGTTGAGTCCTATTACTGAAATAGAAATAGTTATTAACATAAGCTTTAGGTTCTATGAATATCGTAGGGTTTTGTTAAATTTTTAATGAATCTTACAAAGCATAATACTAAAGTGCCGTATACCATATTTCAAAATATAATGCTAATTTCAGTAACTACTTGGCTTAATGCTTGTATGTTTATCGTATTTATTATATTTGGTATATATTTATTATGTATTGTATGGATATCGTATTGTAAAATTTATTTATACAGTCATAATGAAAAGCAGCACGACTTTCAATATTCCTCCTGACTTTTTTATATTATAATATTATAGATTGTCAAGTGAACTGCGTTTTTAAGGTATTTTTTTAAATATATATAACCTCGTAAGTCCCAATGAGATGATGATTTTTAAGACTCCAATATGTTGTCACTAGCTGTTCCCGCGGCTCCGCCCGCGTGGAATTCGGTCTGTGTCAGTAAGCGGCTAATTCACCCCTAATTTGTCTCCCGCTACCCTGGAGGCGGAACTTGAAGTAAAGTTGACAGATGGATTTATCCTATTAATTGTTATTGGCATGATTTAAACGACATACAATAGTAGGTGTATATCGGACGATACAGGACCACTTTTGTATTTATACGTTCATGTCCACGGCAAATATCATCCAAATCGATCCTCCCATCAAATAAGTCTAAGCATGAAAGGTAAGTACAGGCTCGGTTGCCGCGCGGTTGAAATTGGGGGGGGGGTCACAAATGTAGAAATGATTTCTTGAGCAGGTCAGTCATGATTTTTCAATTTGAGGTACTTGAGGGGCGGGGGGGGGGGGGGGGGGGGGGGTATACATGCAAATTTAACTCAATCGTAGAGTTTCGTAGTTGCCGCCCTGTTACAAAACATCCGTTCAAAAGGTCGTTTATTAAGGGATATTTGGTGGCGCTTACGTCATTTTACTATCCCGCACTTCCTTTCACTATGCGTTTTTGACTAATAATTCAAAAACGGCTGAACTGATTTTATTCAATATACTTTTTATTGAAAGTTCTTATCAGGCCTCACTTCCATTATTTTTTCAATTTCTTGGACCCACGGTTCAAAAGTTAGATGGAGGAGACGCCTGAACTTTCAGATCTAATATTTACGAAACTATCAGTTTCATCCAAAGAATGTATTAGAAGACCTCCATTCCTTTTTAAAAGGCCTATTCATTAATACCCAACACGATAGGGTTGGAGCGAAAAAAAATTCACCCCCCATTTTATGTGTACCCTAATAAAAAAATTCTTAGTTTTTATTCTATTACTTTGACGGCGTGATTAATGCACATACTGATATCAAATTTCAGCTTTCTAGTGCGAATGGTCACTGAGCTAGACCGCGGACAGACGGACAGACAGACGGGCGGACATGGCCAAACTATAAGGGTTCCTAGTTGACTACGGAACCCTAAAAAGAGATAAATAGTAGTTTATGTAAGTGTTACGTATTAAGGCCTAATTACGTATCATTGCTTTATCTACACACATTTTACAAATCCTAAATGACGTGTTGGGAAACCATTAGAATGACCGCCATGCCTTATTGTGCCGGCGGTCGGGAGGAAGGGAGGGGGGGGGGGCGTGCCGGCGGTCGGGAGGAAGGGAGGGGGGGGGGGGCGTGCCGGCGGTCGGGGAGGAGGGTGGATTTTCATTACGTTACCGTAGGTAATTAATTTCCATACGTTTTTACCACACTGTCACATGATAATACACTGATGTTACGTTACTGGTTGCAATAATGGTGGTAATTACATACGGTTTCCGAACGCGGAATAGAGGATTTATGATATTGGTGTATATCAAGATATTTATTCTTCAATGTAAGCACATTACAATGCACTAATGAACGTCAGAGAAAAATAAAATACGTGAGTGTCGTGGAACACTCGGTAGGAACTTGGAACGAATTTATGTTATTTAATTTTTGACATTTTCGTAATATTTGTGGTTTTAATTTTATTATTTTGAATATTTTGAAATTTTTGAAGTTTTTGAAGTTTTTGAAGTTTTCGAAGTCTTCGAAGTTTTCGAAGTTTTCGAAATATTTGGAAATTTTTGAAATTTTGAAAATTTAGAAATTTTTGAAATTCTTGAAATGTTTTACTTATAGGTTCTCTACTTTTTTCACTTTGTCACTTCTCACTTTCACTTTTCACAACACTTCTTCGTGACGCTTTTTCATGACGGTCTTTTACGTGGTTACGTGACTTTTTTTCGCCTAGCCCCGCGAACCGTCCGATAAGGAACTTCGTTCCAAAACTACCACCGGTTCTAACCCTACTCCCTGGCCCGAGAAGTATTATGACCGAAAAGAAACTAAACGGGACTTATTTTTTTCAAAACAGTAATACATTATTAGATCTTAAAGATACAAAATAATGCGTAGTTCTTCAAGAAGACATATCAAAACAGCTTGAGAGACAGATAAAGTACCTATTGTTTAATTATAAAGAAAAATAAATCCTAATCTGACTGCTTCACAAAACGTTTGATATGTTTTCCTACCTAAACGGTGTACTATAAATGTTAGATGATTTTGTAGTAGTTTCTGTTTGGGCCATGCATCTTTGTCATATATATTTAGTCCTCGAACCTGCAATAACCCTTTGACATTGATGACATTTTCAAATATTTCTTAAGAGCGGGTAAAGGTAAATTTAAAGCATCGGCGGGTAACTTGTTATACCTAAATATGAACACCTTGACCAAAAAATTACAAACTATTTCAATACCAAATTCATCGAAATACGTACAGCGGTTATTGGTTGTTTCTTCTCCATGTAAACTTCCACCCCTTTTGCATCCGCTTAAGGGATAATTTCTTAGATAAAACTATTTTATTTATTTTTCCAGAGCTCAAATTATCTACATACCAAATTTTATCTAAATCGATTCTAAATCGATTCTGCGGTTAATAATTCCCTATACAAATTTCCAACTCCCTTTTCACCCCTTCTTCGGGGTGAAAACTATCCTTTGTCCTTTCTTGAGACCCATACTATCTCTATACCAAATTTCATCATTATCAGTTCAGCGGTAAAAAAAATCCTCATACCAACTTTCAACCCCCTTTTCACCCCCACAAGGGTTTATTTTCGGGATGAAAACTATTCTGTCGTTTCTCGGGACTCAAATTATCTCCATACTAATTTCTATTAAAAATTCTCTATACAAACTTTCAACCCCCTTTTCACCCCCTCCAGGGTTGATTTTCGGCATGAAAACTATTTATTTTCCTTTCCCGGGACTCAAACTATTTCTATACAAAATTTCATCAGAATCCGTTCAGCCGTTTTCACGTGATGCGCGGTCAAATAAACAGACAAACAGATAAACAGACAAACAGACAAAAATTCTAAAAATTATTGGAACGTGTTCTGTTATCGATTCTAAGTATCCCCAGCCAACTTTTTTTCGAATATATTCTATGTACAGACTTTCGACCCTCTTCAGCTTTATTATAGATAACGATATATAGATAACGGTTATAGTCATAAGTCATAAATTCAAAATCCAATGTCCTATTTTTAGGATGTTATTTCAAGAGCCTTACGAGGATAAATGAAGTGAAAATCATACAATATCTTGTATCGGTGCTAGAATAACCCGCTACGAGTAATATTGTCTTCGGTTGCCGCGATAGTTATTCATGAAATAAAACAATTAAAAACGGATTTTATCGCGTGTATTGAGTTTAAATTACATCCCGACGTTTCAAACACTTTACAGCGTTCGTGGTCAACGGGTCGACTGAGGAAAAATGTACAATTACCTCCGTTCAAAAACTATCTCAATATGCAAACCTACCCACATATTAAATATTAAACAAATTTAGTGTTTGCACATGCCGGAGGGGCCTTTATAAAAACAAATTATTTTTTATTACAAAACAAATTATTAAACAAATTATTTTATTATTATTAATTATTATTTTCATTTTTATTTTTAATTTTTTAAATTAGTATTAAATTATTATTAGTGTCCACACTGTCCACCATTATGGTCTCACAGTCCTATGTCTAGCTTGCTCCTTAACCAAATGAATAACTGGATCCCAAGCTGGTGGTACCGAAAAACCATCCTCTCTGTTGAAATTTGGATATTTTTTAATCTCGATTGCCTCTCGCAACATCCGGGGAATGTATCGTTTCTCCTTGACGAGGACTTGGGGTTTGTCAAATTTAACTGAGTGGTTGGGTCTATCCATGACATGCTCACAGACTGCTGACCTTGGTCGACGGTGCTTTACATCGGCTATATGTTCCTTTACCCGAGTAGAGATGCTCCGCTTAGTCTGGCCTACATATGATAGACCACATTCACATTCCAGCCTGTAGACCCCTGCACTCTGTAGAGGAGTAGCCGACTTCACTGACCTCAGGAACTGTGACATCTTCTTCATTGGCTTAAAGTAAGTTTTTATAGAAGCACGTTTCAAGATGTTGCCAATCCTGTCAGTGACTCCTCGGACAAAAGGCAAGACGGCAGGCCGGCGCTCAACTGTAGGAATCTTCATCCGAGCTTTCTGATTGAGCCGTGGAATCTTGAGCCCGTTCGCTTGAAGTGCATCCTTGGCATGCCGGAGTTCCGCCGCCAGGTGCTGCTCATCACATATCCTCTGGGCTCTCTGAAACAAAGACTTGCCTACAGTAGCTAGCTGACTGGGGTGGTGGTGTGATCTACCATTCAAATATCTATTTGTATGTGTAGGTTTCCTATATACAGTGCGGCCTAAGGTATTATCGGGGTTTCTCAATACTAGTACATCTAAGAAAGGCAGTGAACAATTATTTTCCAATTCCATGGTAAACTTAATCTTACTATGAATGGAATTGAGGTGGTCAAGGAAAACTGAAACACTATTTTTAGGTATTTTTAGGTATTTTTAGGTGTTTCAGTTTTCCTTGACCACCTCAATTCCATTCATAGTAAGATTAAGTTTACCATGGAATTGGAAAATAATTGTTCACTGCCTTTCTTAGATGTACTAGTATTGAGAAACCCCGATAATACCTTAGGCCGCACTGTATATAGGAAACCTACACATACAAATAGATATTTGAATGGTAGATCACACCACCACCCCAGTCAGCTAGCTACTGTAGGCAAGTCTTTGTTTCAGAGAGCCCAGAGGATATGTGATGAGCAGCACCTGGCGGCGGAACTCCGGCATGCCAAGGATGCACTTCAAGCGAACGGGCTCAAGATTCCACGGCTCAATCAGAAAGCTCGGATGAAGATTCCTACAGTTGAGCGCCGGCCTGCCGTCTTGCCTTTTGTCCGAGGAGTCACTGACAGGATTGGCAACATCTTGAAACGTGCTTCTATAAAAACTTACTTTAAGCCAATGAAGAAGATGTCACAGTTCCTGAGGTCAGTGAAGTCGGCTACTCCTCTACAGAGTGCAGGGGTCTACAGGCTGGAATGTGAATGTGGTCTATCATATGTAGGCCAGACTAAGCGGAGCATCTCTACTCGGGTAAAGGAACATATAGCCGATGTAAAGCACCGTCGACCAAGGTCAGCAGTCTGTGAGCATGTCATGGATAGACCCAACCACTCAGTTAAATTTGACAAACCCCAAGTCCTCGTCAAGGAGAAACGATACATTCCCCGGATGTTGCGAGAGGCAATCGAGATTAAAAAATATCCAAATTTCAACAGAGAGGATGGTTTTTCGGTACCACCAGCTTGGGATCCAGTTATTCATTTGGTTAAGGAGCAAGCTAGACATAGGACTGTGAGACCATAATGGTGGACAGTGTGGACACTAATAATAATTTAATACTAATTTAAAAAATAAAAAATAAAAATGAAAATAATAATTAATAATAATAAAATAATTTGTTTAATAATTTGTTTTGTAATAAAAAATAATTTGTTTTTATAAAGGCCCCTCCGGCATGTGCAAACACTAAATTTGTTTAATATTTAATATGTGGGTAGGTTTGCATATTGAGATAGTTTTTGAACGGAGGTAATTGTACATTTTTCCTCAGTCGACCCGTTGACCACGAACGCTGTAAAGTGTTTGAAACGTCGGGATGTAATTTAAACTCAATACACGCGATAAAATCCGTTTTTAATTGTTTTATTCCGCTACGAGTCTTAAATCGTAATGCTGAATAAGTAGTCCCTACTACGAACAGGTTTCATCTGGAGAACTATCATTATAAATTAGTCTTATCCCATTCTTATCCTTATTTATCTGCCGCGTGTACAATTAGCAATACAATTAGCTCAACCAATGTGCAAATACTGCAGATATACTACACCTACCAGTATGTATTTTAAACATGATAAGCTAAATGCCTCATAATCAATTTCATTTTTTATTAGCATGTGCATACGAATTGATTTTGCCTCAAGCAATACCTGGATTTACTTTTTTTTCAGAGTCATTTGCGAGGTAGACTCGAAGGCGTTACGCGCTTGGAACCTGTTTTATAAATGTAACCAACTTGAGCTTAACTTGAATAATCGGAACACATTGCATTTTTGATGGCACTTTATTCTCTGAGAGCTCGACAACTCCACATACTTTGCTTTGAGTTTGCAAATTCTTTGGCAGAAGAATGCAAACTTTGACTAACTTAGTATCGAAATACATACATACTTACCTGTTAAGTTAAAATTGATGTGGGAAAAATTGTTTTTGGTTTTTAGGGTTCCGTAGCCAAATGGCAAAAAACGGAACCCTTATGGATTCGTCATGTCTGTCTGTCTGTCTGTCTGTCCGTCCGTATGTCACAGCCATTTTACTCGGAAACTATACGACATATCTGAATAAAATTTACACATAAGGTGTATTTTGTATGTCGCTACATAGTTATGGAGTTAAATTTAAAAAAAAATATTTTTAGGGGGGCGCTCCATAGATAAATTTCAAAAATGTTTTTTAACCAAATATCATGTGATACATCAATCGATAGGTCTTTAAAAATAACATTGGGGTTTCTTTGACCATTTTGTGATTAAGTGAATATTTTCTGAAATAATCGCTTCGAAAGTCAGAAAAATTGTGTCCCCCCCCCTGTAACTTTTGAACCGTAAGTCCAAAAAATATGAAAAAATTTGAGGCGATGTGCCTTATGATATACTTTCTACGAAAATTATTTTCAACATTATCGGTTCAGCCATTTTTGAGTTATCTCCAAAAAACTTCTTCCATAGGCATCAGATACGACCTTTTGGTATTAGTTTGGTTCTTATTACATTGAAGGTACGGAACCCTGCTATGCGTGGTCCGACACGCACTTGGCCGGTTTTTTTACTTAATCCGTATCAATAAGAACCGTCAGTGTTTAGAGAATTTACAATATGTAGTGGTATTATGTACGATCAACGAATTCCTTCTTGATTCAATATTTAGTATCTTAAGGAAGCACTTAAGTGAAGTTTACGTGTAGGATCACTAGTAGAATATACCATTTGTTTGACGTTAAGACTCCATTTATCTCTATTCGAAGCTTAAATAAATCCCTGAGTTGCAAACAACTCGACACTGCAAAGGACATTCCACAAATGCTTTAAAATTTAGAGGGTTGAAAACTGAGCTCAGACGTGCAAAGCTTCGGAATAGGTGTAAAAATGGGACGGGCCTTAGCGATTTATGTTCCTTTATTTACTTACTTATCCAATCTCGTATGTCTATCTAAGATAACGCTCAAAGCAACCTTGACCGGTGAAGTATAAGGTTGACAGTTCATTGTGAAGAAAAAGTCAGATACGAGATTGATAAAATAATCGAAGGTAGTTCCGAGAGTTGGAATCGGAAGAAACTAGGGTAAAGTTAACCAACAATTGGTTGGAGTGATTCATTACTTTGATTCTACTGACGGGGCATAATGGACGGCGAGCCGCTGTTCAATGTTGGAGACCACTGGCTATCTACTCAAGCTCCTATCTTAATCAATAGCTTCGTTCGAAAAGCAATCGTGTGACGTATGAACTAAAGATTACATTGTAATGTAGCTTAAAAAAGAAAGACTGTGAGGAAAAGAGTATATTAGTTTTAATCAACGAACTACTGGGGAATAATATTGTCAAGTCCCGAGTTAATGAAACATTAAGGATGTTCCTCATCTGTGATGTATTAAATTGAAACCTTCATCATTGAATCATCATTCGATATTACATTGATTTACAAAGTGTTCAAAGTAAGTTGGTGATGTCATGAAAGTGTGTGTAGGCATCACGTAGGTTTGCTCGAATAAATTATGCGATGAATTGCTGTTACAGTACAATTTATTATATTAATAATCGAGTTTCATACGAATTAACAGTAAAATTATTAAAAATGGGAATCATTTCAGTAGAACCCGCTTAAAACGATCACGTTTAATTAGATTTCTTGCATAATAAAGGAAAGGTGTTTTCGTTTATAAAAATAATATCTGTGTAATTTAATGCATATTTTTTGATTTGCGCATTTTAGAAGGCTTTCACTGTTTACATAATAAAGGAAATGTAACACCAAACGTTCAATAGTTACAGTTAAAATTATTAGGCGTGAACATGATAGATATACGGAATAAATATACGCATGTGCATGATGCCCTAAGCTTGAATAAAATCAAACAAACGCACGCAAAAAACAACCTTCTACTGTATTCACAAAGTCGTGATTTGCATGACAGGGTGCCACGACAATCGGCTAAGCAAATTGCGGTCAGCATATAGCTATACATAGATGTATAGATAGATTTATAGCGTCGGTTATGTCACGTATCGCGATCGCTGACCGATTTATGGTCTCGGTCATAGAACAGAACCACAGAACAAGTGCAGGATTTTAATTTAAAAATTCAATAAAAAGACAACCTATTTCAAACATAACTCCAACACACAACAAACATTCAACCAACATTGAAGTTCTATTGGAGTTGCGATGGAATATTTCTCAAGCAAATTCTGCTATTCCTGATTCAGATGTTTATGCCGTAGATGTATTGCGTTGTTAATGCATTGGAGTTGTATTGAAGTTGGATCGTGTCTATACGTGTTTTAAAGTTAGAATACGGCCCCAAGTAATAGTACAAGTACAGAAGATTCTCCTTCCTTAATTTTACATTTAGCTACAGATATGAAAACGTTAGCTGTCATGCGGTCTTAAAATAAAAATAAGGTTTTCATCCTATTTCATATATCCATATAGCAACCATATAGGCTTGAGAACTGCCATAAACATGGGCTGAAATTATAATATGTGCGTTTTCAATCAAAAGTACAGATCATTGTCGGTTGTCATTAAGACGTTAACTGCCATAAAATAAATACACAAATCAACCTAGTCCCAAACTAAGCAAAGCTTGTATTAAGGGTACTAGGCGACGATACACATACTTATATAAATAAATATATACTTAGATACATAGAAAACACCCATACCTCAGGAACAAATATTCGTGATTAACACACAAATAAATGCCCATACCAGGATTTGAACCCGGGACCTCCTGCTTCGTAAGCATAAACAATGGCATAATTTTTTTAAAATAAACTCTGTTTAGAACCTACACTTGTGTGATGTACTTATGATTTGAAAATTGCCCCTGTTGCCCCCCCCCCCCCAAAACTTACAATGCACCCTAATGTAATGAAACTAAAGTAAATAGTTATTGTAAAAGAGTTGAGAACTTTTATGAAAAATCATGCCCAGTTTGACGTAAGATGGTGCTTTACTTTTGACAAACAATGATATCGCATAATATGCGGCGTACAGGGCGTCTACAATCGCCTGTAAAAAATTGAGGCATTAATTTTATTTATATTTCGTCCTGTTTATTTACAGAGAGTTTTAGTAAAACTGAAATCTGGAATCCTATCTCTATCTGGAGGGCGAATTTTTGAAATTCGAGCGCTCGACTCTGATATTTAAAACTCTATTACAAATAATGAATGGCACTTTAAAATTAACGTGGTTATTAATTTCATACAAAAATAACGGTGACAAGCTTTTGTCTGTATTATATTTAAGCTCAATTTCTTTGAAATCGAGCGCTGGAAATAGTATCTTCCTACACGAAGGCCGCAAAAATATGTGACACGCTCGTATGTCCCTACAAATAAGAGCGTGTCACATATTTTTGCGGCCTTCGTGTAGGAAGATACTATTGCCGGTGACTGTACACTGTATGAGTAGATAGTTATGTATGAATATTTTAATAAACAATTTAATCAATAAACATGTGATATTTTGGTATCATCACAAGTCACAACCGACATAATAACAGCCATTAGCAACCAAATAAGGCGAGCGAATTTTACATGACCCGGATATTCGACCGAACAGAATATATTACACGATATAATGCGTTCATTATGCATGTAAAAAACAAGGAAATGAACTCCAATAACAACAATTTTAGTTTTTATTCTGGTCACAGGATTCACTTAGCACGTCACTTAGTATACTTAATTTTTTGTTGAGTAACAACTTATTATGATATCAATGATATCATGTAAGTAACACTTACGGTATTGATAATGGCATAGGTCACAGCTGGCTATTGAAAACTTTCCACTTCAAAACTATATTACTACTAGCTTTTGCCCGCGGCTTCGCTCGCGTTAAATTCGGGGTAACACGGTTCCCCTTTCCTGATTGAAAACACAGAAAAGAACTCGGAACAGAATAAACCGCACACAAATAGTCCGCATACCAATTTTTAGCTTTCTACCTGGAAAATTGCGTAATGCTTCATACAAACTTCCACCCCCCATTTTAGGGAAGTGGGGGGTTAGAAAGAGACAAAAAGTAGCCTATGTCACTCTCCATCTCTTCAACTATCTCCTCTTAAAAAATCACGTCAATTCGTCGTCCCGTTTTGCCGTGAAAGACGGACAAACAAACACACACATACACTTTCCCATTTATAATATTAGTATGGATAGGCTCTATCTAATCTATAGACTAAGAGTTAGTTCCGGAAAATAGTGGTTTATAGAGCAACGAAACCCTTTTAACAGTTTGCTAATCCTACTCTGAGGCGTCTGGCAGCTATTCATCGGTGGAAGCTAAAGTAACAAGCCACCAAAGGTTTATAAATACTTTGAATGAAGATTTGATTCGATTGAAGTTTATAGAAACTTTATTAAAGATGTGCATTTTATAGAGCTCCAGGTTATTTTTAGCTAACTACAATAATGATTTAAGGCTGGGTGTATTTGTGTGTAGATGGGTGGATAATTTTGTGTCGTGTATTTGAGACTCGTAGTAGCGGTGAAACTAACTGAGCCGATTTTTATAAACGATGTGTCTCAGGTACGATTGAGTCTCTTTTATGACACGGATGATGTAGGCTACAGTTTTCTTTCGATGGATTTTATAACCCTTTTGCTAACCTTCTTCTCTGACCTCCACCGATGAATGGCTTCCAAACACCCTGGATCTAGTAATAAGAATAACTGAAACGGTTTCGTTGCTTTTAAAATGATGTAGCATTCTCTGGGGCAGGCTCACTGGCTCAGTATGTCTTATTTAAATAGCTATATACGACTTAACATGTCAGTTTGAGTTCATAATAACATTAATAACTATAGTTCACATGATTACTATTGTATGATGTAGTTATTAGTAAGTATGCGAATTCTCTTGGTCACGCGATTGTGCAAGCTTGCCAATATGAATTTCACATGGCGAATTATGTCTTGCGTATATATGTAATTATTTTACATATTTTCCTAAAGTTATACATGTTGTTATTTTAATTCTTAGCCATATTGCAGGAGATGATTAGGTTGGCTATACTGAACAACCACCACCAACCACCACCACCAACTCCGAATTCTGCTAAAGGTTAATTTACTCATTTTCAAATCATTGATGGTCGTTATTTTTATCATAGTAAGGCCCAGTCTATTTTTAGCATTGATTTATTATGTATTCTACTAGATGTGGCATTTAGTACAAATTTTGTGGGCCATGTTTGCCGGTTGACAGCTATGACTGACCCAAGGATGATTAAAACATGGATTGATGCCTATACAAAATCGCGATCCCTTATTTCAGGCCTTGCAGGCAGTGCTTTAGCACTAGCGTCATCTATCGGTCACCACAAACACTAAATTCCTACTTAACCTTTCTGTTAAGCCCATTGGTCGACTGGTAGAGAATGCTTTATGGCATTAAGTCCGCCATTTATACCATCTTATTTTGTGCAATTAAGATTAAATAAATAAATTCTAGTTTCTAATATTTTGTTCGGCGATTAACGCTGACAGAATAACTCGACCCCAGACTCAACAGATGGCGTTGTGGCACTCAGTACCGAAAACAGACGTATAGCCTGAAGGTTCGAGGAACGCGATTTTATATAGGCATTGTCCATCCATGTCTTAATCATCCTTGCTGTTGGACTGAACTCAAAGAGTAGTAGGTATAGACTTGTCGTTATTTTCACTACAACTTTTAGGACAAAAACTTTCTTAGGGATGTCATCTCTTGTTACTTAATGTTTTTTTTTAAGTGAAATAAGGACCCAGTGTCCTAAAAATAGGACATTATATTTTGACTATTAAGCTTCTGGAACAAGGCCTAATTTTGATCAAAAAAGTTGCCTTCGTGGGTCATTATGACTTCTGCCATCCTTATAAAAATAGGCCAATGGGCCTCACGAGGATACCATGATGAAAATCAATAGTATCAAGATCTAGGATACAAATCCATTGGAGTTTTTATCTCTGCGAATGCTACGTCAGAAATAAAAAGCCACTGCGCATGAATGAACATATGCCATACTAATTTATCATTCACTCAATAGAATTAAGGAAGGACTATGTTACTTATATGAGTTTTTACGACGATGCCGATTCTCACTAGACCAATTAAATTAAACTTCCGTGTTCGCCTATTTCAAAGATGCAAACACGCAAAACTCCATAGCTATAACGCGTGGCGCAGACGATCAAACGTGCTTGACAATCATGGAAGCTTGTCAATCGCGATTTATTGTTGACCACTTTGCTTGAAGCCGTTGTCAAACACAGTTACGTGATTGAAGTAGGTTAACAAAAAATGGCGTCAATTGATTCATCGTTTCGCTGTGATTGACAATCGTTTCTCATTTTTAGGGTTCCGTAGTCAACTAGGAACCCTTATAGTTTCGCCATGTCTGCCCGTCCGTCCGTCCGTCCGCGGATAATCTCAGTGACCGTTAGCACTATAAAGCTGAAATTTGGTACTAATATGTATATCAATCACGCCGACAAAGTGGTAAAATAAAAAGTGGAAGAAAATGTTTTATTAGGGTACCTCCCCTATACGTAAAGTGGGGAGTGATTTTTTTTTTCATTGCAACCCTAACGTGTGATATATTGTTGGATAGGTATTTAAAAATGAATAGGGGTTTACTAAAATCATTTTTTGATAATGTAAATATTTTCGGAAATAATCGTTCCAGAAGTAAAAAAAAATGTGTCCCTCTAACTTTTGAACCATAAGTTTTAAAAATATGAAAAAAATCTCAAAAGTAGAACTTTATAAAAACATTCTAAGAAAATTATTTTTAACTTGATAGGTTGAATAATTTTTGAAAAAAAATTACAAAATAATTTCTGAACTAAGTTTGTAATTTAACCATATAAGCAGGTGTTTATTGTACCTGTAATTTCTACAAAATCACAATGAAATGACGTGCTTTCAAAAACTCTTAAGTGGGGACACTTACTGTCACGGACGGAAAACTACGGAACCCTACACTGAGCGTGGCCCGACACGCTCTTGGCCAGTTTTTTAAGTTTTTGGTCTTACCTCAATTCGGCAGGCTTGATTTCAAGAACCCAAATCTTGAATTGAAATAGAGTCAATATCACTTCCCACTCTTGTTAGGCCTGTCAATCACGTAAATCCTGTCAACTTCCTAAGTCGTCAGGTACATGCGCTTGTCCAGCACGCTTGATCGTCTGCAGACCACTTAAGACCTTGAGGAGTTTATCAAAATGTCTGCTCGTAAGATGCAATTTATATGTTAATTCATAGTTTTTACGCGTTCGTACGTAAGCTACTCTATCTTTTGTTTACTACGTGCGTTGAATGTGAGTCGAATACATTTTTTATTTCAATCGGTTACCATTGAAGGTATAAAAGGTTCGACCAGTTTGTCACCTGTCACCTTATGGGACGGTGTTGTTGTCTTAAAATTTGTATGAAATGAAAGGGCACCAGTATAATTGTACGTAATTCACATACCCACTGCACTTCCTGCATCTATAAGATGAAATTGACGTGGCTTTGCGGTTCTACGGTATTTTCGTTATTCGGAGAATTGAGTTTTTAAATTATAGGTCTGCTGTTATGAATTACAATGCCATTCTGGTCGTTTTTATCGTATAATAATTTTCAAAGATACTTTAAATGTTGTTAAATTATAAGTTGATAGGATTAATATTGTGACTCCGTCGTAGATGTATGTAATTTTATTATTTACGGCGTTGTAGATTTACAAAATTTTCAATGGAAAAAAATTTTTTTAAATAGCTACAGATTAAACATATATTTAACTCTAAAACCGTACCGTAAATCTGGGTAGAAATGTATAATTCTACAAAATGTGCGTAAAAACAAAGAGAAAAAACGCTGACAAAATTAACTGGAAACTGTAAACGGTTACGTAGTGTACGCTTATGAAACAAAGAAAATTGAATTGGGACAGCAAACAAAGATTCCTTCCAATTCTGACGAGCGACTAAAATAAGACTGTTATTCGCTAAAGTTATCGCGTTCCTCTTTTGTTTTATACTACCGCACTCTTGTTTAACTTTTCTTTGTCAATGCCATGCCTTGGTCTCGGAAAATGAAAGCAACTGTATTCGACATGTATAATTGACAGCTCACAATATGGTATCTCGTGACATGGAAGGGAGGTTAGCAGAGGCGTATTTGGAAATTTGGCGCCCCGGGCCAGAAAAATTTGCCGCCCCTATTACTTAACTAGACAAAATATTAATATTAATTCAAATTAATGATTTTTTAAATTTATCATTCAAAATCAGTTCGTTTGGTCGCCAGAGAGGTAACGTAAAAAAACAGACGCTGACGCTGAAAGCTTGTATTTAAACTCTCTTTCATTCTTAAATGAAATTAATCATGTCCCTTATCTGCAATTGAAAGCAAGAGCATTCTCGGAGTTTAGTTTTCGGTCTCTTCGCGAAGTCCAAAATTGAGCCCTGTAAGGCAAAATAAATATATAGAGTCTTGGCTCTTATGCTGAGATCCTGTCGAGACGTCGCGCGCCGGACTCGTGTTTTTAAGTTCCAAAAATATTTTTTAAACATCCTGTTACCATTTTTGGGCAGCACCAACCTCGCCTGCAAGTCGGTGCACTTGCTTTATAACGGACTAGACACTGGTGAAGGCTTTTCCTTTTGTATTGAGACGTAAGACCGCAGTCGCTTCCGTAAAAGTCATAAACATGCAATTCTAACATACCCATCACAAAACGGTGTTCAGGAGCCCCGCGCCCAACATGCCGAAATCGGTGCGAAGTGGAGGAGAAAATAAACCAGATTGAACCCTGGGCTTCGATACAGTACTTAAGAATGCAACCAAGATGAACGCTAAGATCAGGAAAGATATAGAACCCGGATCGCGGATTTATGTGATACACGGTATAATGGCAGAGATGGAAAGGCGGCATAAGTAAAAAATAGCGCCCTTCATGTTTATTATTTATTACTATTTACAAACAGATTTTGGCGTTTTGAAATTGTTTGTTTAAAATTACTCTTTCTTAGGCCTTTCTTTTCACTATAACAAAACTGTAATGTTGTAACTTACATTACAGTTTCCCAATGCAATTGAAATGCGCATCGAAAAAGGCGCCCAGAACCAGGCACACGGGGCGACTCGCGCCGCCCCTGGCTGCCTGCCGCCCCGGGCAATGGCCCTCTTGGCCATAGGGTAAATACGCCCCTGGAGGTTAGCAATCACTCAATCGAACGCCAACGAAAAGAAAATAATGTATGAAAAGTGATCACGTGAGTTTTCGAACGCATTTGTAATTCCGATAGATGTTGTAAGTACTATTACAGAAATACAGACTTTATTGGTAAAAATGGTAAAGACATTTTACACGTCATTAAATTAACCAATTCGTTAACCATTGACGATTATCTAATTCGCTGGGAGATTTTCTTGGATTTTCCTGGATCTTTTCAACAAATCTAAACCCTCAACTCAAGCAACTCGCATTGGAGTCATCATCATCATTCGCCATTCAGTTCCCATACAAGTCACCTACAGTTACAGTACAGCTGGGATATATTAGATACTCATACTTGCAGTCAAACTGTGGAAACAGTTTTGCAAGAAACTGTCTTAAATTTAATTTCTGTACTGTTTTCAACCGACTTCAAGATTTCGAAGGAGGAGGTTATCAATTCGTCGGGATCTTTGTTTTTGCTATTTTTTTTTTTTTTTTATGTATGTTCACCGATTATTCGAAGACGGCTGGACCGATTTGGAAAACTCTTTTTTTGTTTGAAAGCGTATACTTCACAGTTGGTCCCATTGTAACCATGTCAGGATCTGATGATGGGATCCTGGAGAAATCGAGGGAACTCTTCAACTATTATAGGCACACCTATGGTGATTTGAGTATTTTTTACAGCAGATCGAGCATTTGGTGTTGGAAAGGTGGATGCTTAGTGAAGTCGGTTCTTTTTTGTTTAAAATTATTAATAATAATAAACAACAACAACAACAATTCATCGGTAATTTCAATACCACATTGATAGCAAACAAGTATACAAGCCGCTTGATAGTAAGCAGTTGTCGTAGCTTATTGGCGGCTGTAACTCCAGCGGTATTTAGACGCACATTGACAACCGTTACCTGTAGGTACTCCTTTTTAGGGTTCCGTAGTCAACTAGGAAACCTTATAGTTTCGCCATGTCTGCCCGTCCGTCCGTCCGTCCGTTCGCGGACAATTTCAGTGACCGTTAGCACTAGAAAGCTGAAATTTGGTACTAATATGTATATCAATCACGCCGACAAAGTGGTCAAATAAAAAGTGGAAAAAAATGTTTTATTAGGGTACAGTCGCCATCAGATATATCGGAGCGGCCGAGGAGGTCACAAATATCTGAACAACGCCTCTATTCTCAAGGCGATAAAGTGCATGTTCAGATATTTTTGAGTACCTTGGCCGCTCCGATATATTTGATGGCGACTGTACCTCCCCTATACGTAAAGTGGGGGAGTGATTTTTTTTTCCATTTCAACCCTATCGTGTAGCATTTTTTGATAATGTAAATATTTTCGGAAATAATCGCTCCAGAAGTAAAAAAAAAATGTGTCCCCCCCCTCTAACTTTTGAACCATAAGTTTTAAAAATATGAAAAAAATCTCAAAAGTAGAACTTTATAAAAACTTTCTAGGAAAATTATTTTGAACTTGATAGGTTGAATAGTTTTTGAAAAAAAATTACAAAATAATTTCTTGACTAAGTTTGTAATTTAACCGTATAAGCAGGTATTTACTGTACCTGCAATTTCTACAAAATCACAATGAAATTACGTGCTTAACGGTGAAAATCAGTTCACGCAATAAATAATTATTCCATAAAAATCATCTTCCATACTTTAAGCTCGCGTGCAATAGTTTACTTAATTTGCCGATAGATGTCGCTGTACGTGGAACGCTCATATCATATCCTACATGGCGGTGTTATTTTAACTCTTAAGCGGGGACACTTACTGTGACGGACGGAAAACTACGGAACCCTACACTGAGCGTGGCCCGACACGCTCTTGGCCGGTTTTTTGAAGAACTCTTTTCTATAGCCCATTGATCAAAACTCGACAGGAAGCTCATTAAACAGCTGGAGCATTCGGTGGAGACAATTGCTCCATAATATAAGACACGCTCCGTTGATTAGACTAGACAATATGTGACAATCCACATCAAAAGGTACCATTTGGCTTACGCTTTTATATATTACTCGCATAAAATATTGAATCTGTACTGATGCCATCAGATCAGATATATCGGAGCGGCCAAGGTGGTCACAAATATCCGAACAGTGCCTCTATATTGCCAAGGCAATAAAATGCATGTTCAGATATTTTTGAGTACCCTGGCCGATTCCATATATTTTATGGCGACTGTACCTCCCCTATACGTAAAGTGGGGGAGTGATTTTTTGTGATTGAAAACTACGGAACCCTACACTGAGCGTGGCCCGACACGCTCTTGGCCGGTTTTTTGAAGAACTCTTTTCTATAGCCCATCGATCAAAACTCGACAGGAAGCTCATTAAACAGCTGGAGCATTCGGTGGAGACAATTGCTCCATAATATAAGACACGCTCCGTTGATTAGATTAGACAATATGTGACAATCCACATCAAAAGGTACCATTTGGCTTACGCTTTTATATATTACTCGCATAAAATATTGAATCTGTACTGATGCCATCAGATCAGATATATCGGAGCGGCCAAGGTGGTCACAAATATCCGAACAATGCCTCTATTGTCAAGGCAATAAAATGCATGTTCAGATATTTTTGAGTACCCTGGCCGATTCGATATATTTTATGGCGACTGTACAATTACAGTCGCCATAAAATATAAGGCGATTACGTCGTACATTGGTCAAATGGTCCCTTTTGATGTAACTATCACATATTATTCGTTATGGATAAGTTTGCTCAATAGTTATACTTCGACTGCGCGTCCAATTTCATCGCGAAGCAGTTAAAGATAGTCTCAAGTTCCGAGAGCTGAGTTTATGTAAATACATTTTATTGGGTGTACGATTAACGTATATGCGAGTCACGGATTAATTCCTTTAGATTCTGAAACATTAACACCTTAATATAACCTAGTTGTACTTATACCTTAATAGCTAGTTAAGTTAGTCTGAAACCTTGTTGTAAATAAGCCATAAATGGCTTTAGCAGTTAAGTACTCATGAAACTCTGCGATTTAATTAATTAATTTGAACTTTAATAAATAAATAAAAATAAAATTGTAAAGAAAATGTGAACTCAGACTGTAAAACGTCAAACGTGCGATATGCAGACTTTTCTACCCAATTAAGCAAGTGAGATTTAAAATGTTAGTGTCGAATGAGCTTTATGCATGCCTCGCCAATAGTCGACAATGCCGTTGTGTTGTCATACAGAGTGGATTTCCTTTTTGGATCAGTGAAGGCAGCTAACGGACTAGATCCCGTGCTGCTACGCGAAAATGATCTCCAGCTTGGTCCCATACTAGCTTTTGATCCTGGATTGGAAACTGGAACCTGGTAACACCCTGTATGTTTTTTCCAAAATCTGTAAATAGAAATTTTCATTAATTAAATATTGAGGGAAGGTTTCCTAAGATCATTTTCGCGTAGCACGGGATCTGGTAGCTGCCCTCACTGACCCAAAAAGAAAATCCAACTTATATGCGACTTATGAGAGCGCCTATAGGTACAGTCACCGGCAATAGTACCTTCCTACAAGAAGGCCGCAAAAATATGTGACACATTCTTATTTGTAGGGCTATAAGAGCGTGTCACATATTTTTGCATGAAAAAGAGCGAGTGAACGAAACGTCCTTAAAAAGAAAAGTCGGTTCATTAACACATGGTCGGTTGGTTAGTATTGTTGGTAACATGAGGCTTAAAAGTTTTATTTAAGTAGGGTCAGGGAGGGAACAGTCGCTAGGATTTTTTCAAGAGGCTGTAGCATGAAAAATATAAATCCCTGAACTAATTGTTGCAAGCACAGAGCACAGTGCATTATTAAACTTTCATATGTAGCAAATATATTTGCTGTTACTTTCACCAAAAAAGATATATCCATCCTTTTTTAGAAATTGGGAATCAAGCCACTGTGTACCCGTTGCTGTACATAGTGACTAGGATCCCCTAGTACACAGTGGTTCTAACAGTACACAATGGCTACGTAAGAATCGAACCTAAATAAGCTTTATAACAAAAAGCATTTTTGTTGAATAAAACGGTAATTAGAATAGGTAAGCCTAATTCCGGAATAATCGTTCCTGATTCATTCTTCATTTAAAATAGGTACTTCCCTAATAAACGTCGCATTATTCACTTTCATTTTATTAAAAAAAGAGTGCAAGGATTATTTTTAATAATAAAAGAACTTTTATTCATATTCAAGTTCAGGCTCTTTTTTCGCTTAAATTACCTGTATTGTGAACACTGTGTGGTATCTTACGAATATAACGTGATATATAGTAGAATTATGAAGTGTGCGGGATGTCCTATGAAAATCCGCCAGAACGAAGAAATGATCAACTGCAGTTCCAAAACATGCAAACAGTTCTTCCATACAGCCTGCATACCGAGTCAGCGCCTCACAGCAAACGAGATCAAAACCTGGGTATGCCCGGACTGCATTGCGAAGAACAGAAAAGGTGGTGACAACTCGCAAACTCCAGTTCGTTTTACCAATGAAAATGTTACTCTAAGAAACAAACCGAGCTCACAACGGTCAGGCGCCGGTTCAGGCCGCGCCACTGCTGTCACAGTCCCAAGCACGGGCTCCACTGCTGCCGCCCCCGCCTCCGCCAACTCCGATCCCGACACTCTGAGCATCCCCGCTACCACTCCGATCAGCCCCGCGGATGAACTGCATTCACTTTCCTTAGAAATAACACAATTTCGATACAGTGCAAAGCAAACATGGGACTCTCTCGAGGCTCGCTTGGTCGCCATAAATGAAAAAATTTCTAACTATGACGCAACTTTAAAGGAACTAGAGGCCTTGAAAATTGAGAATATTGAGTTGAAGGCCACAGTTTCAAACTTACAAAGCCAGATAAGCACTCAAGCCCAAGTGCTTTTGAGGAACGAGGTTGAAGTAATTGGTCTCGAGGAATATCCAAACGAAAACCCTTACCACCTGGCACTAACAACGGCGGTCAAACTCGGTATATCCCTACATGATAACGACTTAATGTATGTGTCCCGCGCTGGACCAAAACGTCGTGATAATCATGGACACATAACGCAGCTGCAGCGCCCCCTAGTGGTTGCGTTCACTCGGCGTGTTAAACGGGATGAACTATTAAAGCAAGCTAAGACCCGTAGAACGCTAAACAGTAATGATATAGTTGGGCAAGGACCGGAACGATCAGTATACGTAAATGAACGTCTGACAAGTGAAAACCGTCGTTTATTTCGTAGCACCAGGGAATTCGCACAAACACAAAAATATAAGCATATTTGGACCCGTAACGGAGCTATTTTTCTTAGAAAACGAGATGCATCAGAGGGAAGCCCCGCAATACGTATTTACAGCGAGGAGCACCTTGGCCAGCTTTCGAAAAAAGCATCACCGGACCGGAACAATCCCTCAGGAGACTCGGCAGACCTTTGGCCAGTATCCACCCAATAGAAAAATAGTATATGTTCTATTGTTGCTCTCCTTACTTTCTATCAGATATTTCTTAGTTACTCTTTTTACCTTCAGTTTGTTATCATGGTCTCACAGTAATTTCACTAATAGACACTACACACTATTTACACATACACACTACATTATTTCACAAAACACTCTTCGTGGCCTACGTGCGAATGGTAAGACCTTTAATACGTATACTTTTATGTTTTGTTTGTTTACTTCCGGTTTGGCTATTTGTCGTATGTACTACAAACTATCGTACCTCCCAACCATGTACCCATGGCGACCTTAAACCTAATACAGGATATTGACAACACCTACCAGATTAAATGCCACAAGTTTTCCTACCCCGAAGAATGTCGCCAGGTATTGTCTAAATTTAAATTAAAAATACTAAGTGTGAATATTAGAAGCTTACATAAGAACTTCAACAGCTTTCTTGTTTTATTAAAACGAACGGGCATTGAATTTGATGTGATTGTACTAAGTGAATGTTGGATTAATGAATATTCCACTATTTGTTCAATTCAAGGTTATTCATCTTTTAAAACCACTAAATCCATAAATAGGTCTGGTGGGGTGGTTATTTATGTTAACACGAAGTGGGCCCCAGTTTGCTCTGAATTAGAAGTTGATGATGCTAACTGCCTACTCGTAGAAGTACCCAATACCTTCCAAGTCTTGGGGGTCTACAGATCTCCGAGCTTCCACAACATCGATCCTTTCATTTCATCACTGAACTCTGCTCTTACAGCCATTTCCTCTAGCCCTTGTCTTGTTTTTGCCGGCGACCTAAACATAGATATACTAGATACGGGCAGTATTATTACTCAAACATCCGACTATCTCTGTATGCTGGCAGAACACGGTCTTCTTTCCTGTATCGATACGGTGACTCACCATAAATCGTGCCTTGATCACATTTTTGTTTCCGGGAACTGTCAGACTGAATCCGTTATCTGCACCGCTGATTTAACTGATCATGATATCACGATGGTAGGTATCTCTCCTAAAATACATAAACAAATCAAACTTGCCCGCTCTAGGGTTGCTTTCGATTTTGAATCAGTGAGATCAGAACTAATAAACGTCGACTGGAGCCCTGTCTTGCAAAGCTCCTGCCTTCCCGAAGCTGTAGAATTGTTTTCCACTAAAGTCTCTACAGCGGTATCTAATAATTCAAAAGTCTTAACATTAAGCCGGTCTAAACATGTCATTCAGCCTTGGATGACCCCCGGGTTGCTTAAATGTTCTAAACTCAGAGATAAGCTTCATATGGAATCACGTACAGACCCTACTAATATGTGCAAAAAGATAATTTTCACTCGGTATAGGAACTTCCACAGAACCCTTCTTAGAAAACTTAAGACCGAACACGACTGCAATGAATTAACCCAAAATAAAGACTCGCCTAAAAAGTTGTGGAACTCGATTAGACGTATCACCCATGCCAATGTTCCTTTTAAGTCATCTGACGACCTACTTAAAATTAAACCAACAGTTCCAGAGTCCCTCGACGTATGTAACACCTATTTTTCAACAGTTGGCTCGAAACTTGCGGAGGTCATTTTACTGAAACTAAACACCACTCAAGAAAATTTAGCCTCGAAAGTAACCACTGCGAAAATTAACAACTCTTCAGGGTCCTTTTGTATCGATCCTACAGATCCGGACGAAGTTAAAAGTCTTATAAACAGATTAGACCTTAACAGTGCCTCTGGTCAAGATGGTATAAGTAATAGACTTTTAAGATCTGTTAGTGATATTATATCTGTCCCACTTTCAGCAATTTTTAACCTTAGTTTTTCTTCGGGCTCATTTCCCCAAGACTGGAAGACCGCTGCCGTAGTTCCAGTACACAAAGGTGGACCTACTAATACACCAAACAACTACCGGCCGATCTCACTCCTTGGAGCTTATTCCAAACTACTTGAACGACTAGTTCACAAGCGATTTGTAAAATACATCGAAAAAAATCGACTCTTGTCTGACCGCCAATTTGGCTTTCGCCAAGGAAAGTCTACTGAGGAAGCTGTAAAAAAATTAACAGATATTGTCGTCTCACATCTTGATGAAGGCAAAGAATGCATTGGTGTCTTCCTCGATTTGGCAAAAGCCTTTGACACTGTGTCGATTCCCATCCTGCTCAGAAAACTGGAGGCTTTTGGCATACGTGGAAAATCGTTGGATTGGTTTTCTAGCTATCTTACGAACAGAAGCCAGCGTATTAAATTAGAAAACGTTACTAGTGCTGCGAAGCCTGTATCATTCGGTGTCCCACAAGGCAGCATACTTGGTCCGATGTTATTCATTACCTATATCAACGATATCATGTCCCTTGAGCTCAAAAACAGTGAAGTTTTATGTTACGCCGATGACACAGCCATAGTGTTCCATGGTGCCTCTTGGCAAGACGCATACGATGTAACTATAGCGGGATTACAACAACTATCCACTTGGCTAAACCAAAATCTTCTAACCCTTAACGCTGAAAAATCAAAATTCATCGCTTTTCATAAAACAGTGACCTCTCGTCCTCCGCCTACATTTTCATGTCTTAAAATCCACAATCACACGTGCATAACATCGCCTACTCCTCAAATCTGTACGTGCACTTGTGACGGCATAAATAAAACCAACTCACTGAGATACTTAGGAGTTATTGTGGACGAGAACCTTAACTTTAAAAAACATATTACCGTGACGTCTAGTAGGGTTCGTAAACTCATATACACTATGAAACTTTTACGGAATGTTGCAGATCCCCACCTGCTTCGAATTGTGTATTTGGCTCTATGTCAATCTATTTTAAGTTATTGTATTCTCGCTTGGGGTGGTTCTGCTAAATCAACTTTAATCATTTTAGAGCGAGCACAAAGAGCAGTTCTGAAAGTCTGCCTGGGACTCCCCCGTCGGTATTCTACGTCTGAACTTTTCAACAAAGCGCACGTCTTAAGTGTTCGTAGACTTTTTTTACTGCGTGCTTCCCTTTACATGCACAATATGGTCTCTCGTGATCCTAACCATAAAGACATGATACTAAAACGAGTCTACAAAATCCCTATACCCCTTGTTAAAACTACTTTTGCTACGAGATTCTCATCTTATCTCTTTCCGCATTTATATAATAAATTAGTAAAAATCTGCGATATACGGCACTGTGATTTAGCTGATGCAAAAAAGCATATCCAACCCCTACTTTTCTCTTGGAGTTATGATGAGTCAGAGGACATTTTGAAATGACTATACTTATAGTCATTTCAAAATGTCCTAACTAGGTAACTGTGTAACTAGGTACTTACCTAGTCTTAAACTTCAACATTCCACGTCTGATCTCAAAAGATGAATAAAATATACAACTAATATTCTTCTTCCCTATTTTATGTCTTTCACACTTTTATTTCGTAGGCATTCACACACACATAACTAATTCATACATACATACACACATTAAAAACACACATACTTAACTTTACTTAAACACCGCTTACTTATATCTTACTAAGACCATTTTAACCGACTTTTTGTACTTAAGTAGATAGTTTCTCGGTCATTTAATCAAAATTCTTAGTTTTAAGTTTAGATTTAATGTTCATGTATTTCTTGAAGATCCCCACGTCACAGGCTCAGCCTAGTGTGGGGATCACTGTATTGCCATTGTAAAACCAATATAATATGAAATAAATATATTTTGAATTTTGAATTTTGAATTTGAAGTAAATTTTAGCCCAACTCTGTAAGGTGTACAGTGGTTCGCGAGCCACCGTGTACTTTTCTGAAACGAACGACTGTTGACCTTCGCGCCATTTTGTATTTTTGATAGAACTAAAAACAAATAGAAACATCGAGGGCCTTGAATTATCAGCTGATACTAAGTAGATTAGACACACTCTTCGATAAAAATATAAGTAATTAAAAATCTCGTTCGAGTTAAGAAAAAAGAGGAGTGAAACTTAACTGGAAATGTAATTTTGATAGCATTCAACACAAAAACGCGCCATAATACGTTCGCATGGCGCCGAAGCGGCTCACTAACTAGTTCGTACATGATAGGGTACGGAACGCTTCCGATTGATGTAGAGGACAGACATAAAGCTCTTTCCATTTCCCGCACAGCACATTCGAGCCACTGTTTCCACCGAGCGACTGTACCCTCCCTGACCCTACCTTGTTTGAACGAACGGCATTATGTACAGTCAGCATCAGAAAAAAGGAAGGCGGGTTCCTTTTCTCTGCAGCTGTCTGTACATGATTGACATAAACATCTTAATACTGCGATATACGAGTAGGTTATATTAAAAATTAAGAAGCACCATCTATCTTGAAATTTGCAAGCCTGCACTTTAGTATCTACCGTAATTAAACAAGGATGCTTCGTCTTGTGTGCAGACGGTCTGTGATGTGATATGTCTACAAAGAGGTATAATACCTAAGTATGTATACTAGTAGTTTATGTAGTTTATGTAACTGTTACGTAATAAGGGTCCTTAAAATACGAGTGTGGTCGCCTGCGGCTCGTTTCATAATAAGATCACACGAGTGTTTTAAGGCCTAATTACATACAGTTGCATACACTGCTGTATCTACACACATATTATTTATCCTAAATGAAGTGTTCGGAAACCATTAGAATGACCGCCGTTGCACCGCCATAACCAACTCGATTGTGCCGGCGGTCGCGCGGGCGCGTGCCGCCGGGCTGAGAGGACGGCATATTACCGTAGATAATGAATTTTCATACGTTTTAACCACACTGTCACAGATAATACACTGATATTACTTTACTGGTTGCAATAATGATGGTAATTACATACAGTTTCCGAACGCGGAATAGAGGAATTGGTGTATGTAGATAAAGTAATTAATCTACAATAGCGTATTGTTTATATACGGCTAGTTATTCTTCTACTGAACCGGTAATACTTGAGACCTTAAAACAGCAACATTGTTGAGATTATTCGTAATCGTAGTACGAGGCATTCAGTCTAGTAATAAAATCTTCTTACCTACTTGATGACCGGCTAAGTGATATCGATTAAGTTAAGTATTATGTTCCTGTCTGTTTTTATTTATATCATTTTATCGGTGATGAAATAAATAGAGATGTATAAAAAGTTTCTAATAAGTTTCATAGAAGCATGGAGCTGAGTCGACGTTTGTATTGAACTGAAAATATTTTCATGCACATTCGGCGCCAGATCTTGTGAATTTACAATAGCCTATGCACCAAATTACAACGAGGACACTGTAATGAGATATCATACAACTTTTCAGGCTAGGCCTGCAACGTAACCTTGGAATCAAAGATGGCGACAGGTATTATGAACAGCTAATTTTGCATGCCAACAGTTATATTTGCAAAACTTATTGATTCTATCGCGAGTAAGTGACTAGTATAAATTGACATCCATATTCGTAGCATTCACGTTTATCGGTCTTGCTTACGCTGGTTAAGTTTTGACGAAGCCCTTTGTCGGTTCTTTGTGACTAGCAATTTCCTTAGTATCCCGTCACTAAACTTTAAGTTGTTCGAGGAGATCACATTTAATCCTACACTATTTTGTCCTTGGGATCTGGTAAAACAACATTTATTGAAAAGATGTATTAAGTTTTTCCCAAAAAATACATTGTGCTTTCTTTAAAAAAAAATTTTGAAAATTTTAATGTTTATATTTACCACAAACATTAAATCCTACACTAGAGATTTTTAATCCAAGGGACTACCTGAATATTTAACAGTATTTGAAATTTTCACCACCTGTCAAGTTGAGAATACATTTGAAATAATAAAAATGTTTAAAAAATTCAATAATAATCAAACACTAATTATACAAATGGTGATTTTTCACTATATTGTCGAGACAATTATTACGCATCGTTTAAAAAAAAAATTAAAGCGGTGACTGTATTATTACTATTTCTTAAATGATTTTAAATGATTTTTGAACACGCGCATTAATTCTACACTCATGATTTTGACGCTCCTTTTAGCTTTAATAATGTTACATAATATCAAAATTTCACCAGTAGATATAGTGAGCATTTTCAGGAATTTTAAAATTAGTAATCAAAAAATTAACATAATTGGAGCGGGGCGCGGGGCGGAAACTACAACACATAAGACGTGCGGCGGCCGATACGATTAGTGCACCTAAGGTCATTGACCGTGTAGGTGTCTAAGAAGCGCAGAAGGGCATAGCGTATGGTGCGTAGTTGCTTACTTAAGAGTAATAATCTGCTAAAATATAATTCTTAATATTATTTTAATTTATATTTATATAAATGCATATGTCCTGACTGACTGACTGAATGATCCACGCAGAGCCTGACTTGAGAGTACTGAAGCTGGAAAGTTGAAATTTGCAGATAAGGTTACATTTTTAATTTTTACAAGTAATAAGGACCGATTTTGAAAAATTCAAGCCCTAAGGGGGTAAAAACGGGGTTAAGCGTTTGTACGGTTAGGATTTAAAATTTTAAGTCAGAAACTTGACACTTCGTACGTTTGTTGCTAATTAAAAAATAATAAAAGTCATTTCAGCGTTTTCTGGTATATAACCTCTAACGGGGTTAAAAAGGAGTTGAAAATTTGTAACGAAATATTAAAAAAAAAATTGTGACAGACTTGAAAGTTCGTTAGTAGGCTACTCAGCTCCAAACAAAAAAATAATTTCAGCGTTTTTCAAAACTCCACCCCAAAGGAGTTGAAACGGGGTTGAAAAGTTGGATTGTAGCTAGGCCGAAACTACTGAAGCTAGAAAGTTATAATTTTCATTTATAATGTATACAAGTAATACGAAACAAATTTGAAAAATTAGACCCCTAAGGGAGTAAAAACGAAGAGTTAAAAATTTGTATGGGTAGGAATTAAAATTTTAAGTTCGAGGCATGCAACTTCGTACATTCAATACATTAAAAATAATGAAAGTAATTTTAGCGTTTTTTTTTTCATTCAACCCCGCAAACGGGGTTAAAAAGGGGTTGAAAGTTGCCATAGATACCTACTTTTTTGTGACAGACTCGAAAGTTCATTTGTAAGCACTTCAAAATAAATAAAAAACTAATTTCATTGTTTTTCAAAATTCCACCCTAGATGAGTTAAAACAAGGTTGAAAAGTTTGTACTAAAACGAGGCCGAAAGTGCTGAAGCTAGAAAGTTGTAATTTGCAGATTGGCTACTTTGTACCTATTTTATCTACTTATAAAAAAATAAGAAAAGCAATTTCAGCGTGTTTTGATATTCGTCCCTTAAGGGGGTTAAAAACGTTGACGATTTGTATGAAGAATGTATGTCTATGGCTTAAAAGTAAGTTTTTTGTAACGATTTTTAAAATTGTACCCCTAATGGAGTTAAAAAGGGGTGGAAGCTTTCAATCGCATTGATGTTGAAAGTTTATATAGAGATAACAAGTTTTGAAAGACAGACTTGAAAGTTCGTTTGTAAGCTACTCACTTAAAACCAAAAAAGTCATTTAAGCGTTTTTAAAAATACCACTCGAGTTTAAACGGGGTTGAAAAGTTTGTATTAGAAAGAGGCTACAACAAGGGAAGCTAGGAAGTTGTAATTTGCAGAGTGGGTTACATTTATAATCTGTACAAGTAATTAAAGAAGCGCGTTGAAAACTTGTTTGTGTGGTGTTTATAATTTTAAGTTCGAGACTGCGTAAGTTTACTGCTAATTTAAAATAATAAATGTGATAATAGCGTTTCTTTTAATTCAACTCCTAACGGGGTTAGAAAGGGGTTGCAAGTATGGATAGATATTTGTGAAAGACTTAAAACGAAGTTTGTGGACTTAAAAGAAAAAAAAACTTTTAAGGGTAATTTTTTATGAACTAGCCATATTGTGCGAGGTGATTTAGTAGGCGATACTAAACAACTTTTACTATTGGGTCAACTCCAAAATCTAATTTTTTTTTGCTGTTTCATACATTTCGGCAAATAAATTCTCTTGGTGTATCGTCCTTTATATTGACCGACGTTTGTCCAATGCAAGGAGTGTGCTTCCCAGGTACGAAAATAACGCTTATTTGCTATACTCAAATAAAATATCAACAAAAATCGAGTTTATGAGTTAAATCATTCACATGGATTGTTGTAAATTTTGTATAGGATAGAAGCGAGTGACGCCATTCTCAGCTCTGAATTTAGTGGTCACGTCATGAGAAACTTCATAATGCGTATTGAACACACTTATTTATTTATTTATTATTCAAAACAGTATTACAGTAAATCCTGGCACTGCGAACTTCAAATTAAACATATAAAATAACTTAATGCTAGGTCGATTTAGGCTTCATAATGCGTAGTCTTGTGATCAGTAATCTGTTCGCAGACTTCATGTGACTCGCTTGTTAGCTATGAATGAATAGGAGAGCTATACCTGCTATTTATAGCTTCTTTGCTAGGATACCCATGGGATAATACCGTTTGTTTTGATGTTTTCGGTTTATTGCGTTTGTTTTTTTGGTGATTACGGCGCTGAAAGACTAATAATAAACCGGCCAAGTGCGTGTCGGACCACGCATAATGGAGGGTTCCGTAGCTTTAATGGAATAAGAACCAGACTAATGCTTAAAGGTCGTATCTGATGCCTATGGAAGAAGTTTTTTTGGAAATAACACAAAAATGGGTAAACCGATAATGTTCAAAACAATTTTCTTAGAAAGTATATGCTAACGCGCATCTTCTTAAATTTTTTTCATATTTTTGAACTTACGGTTCAAAAGTTACAGGGGGAGACGCTATTTTTTCGAGTTTCGAAGTGATTATTTCTGAAACTTTCACTTAATCATAAAATGTTCAAAGAAACCTCAATGTTATTTTTAAAGACCTATTGATTAATGTGCAACATGTTCATACATGTTTTTTTGTTACATGTATGGGGGGGCGCCCCCCTAAAATTTTTTTTTTCTGCAATTTAACTACACAACTATATAGCGGCATACAAAACATATCTTATGTCTGAATTCTATTAAGATACGTCTTATAGTTTCCGAGTAAAACGGCTGTGACATACGGACGGACGGACAGACGGAAATGACGAAACTATAAGGGTTCCGTTTTTGCCATTTTGGCTACGGAACCCTAAAAATGGATTGTACAGTCGACTACAAAGAGCTAAGCTGTATCTACTTTTTCACCTTAATCCGTTGTAATAAGGTTCAAAAGTGGATACATCTCTTTGTAGTCGACTGTATAATATCACAGCTGTCACTTAATAAAAATGGATGTGAATAGTATACATATCAATTATATAATCTATACAGTCATCTAACTTCATAGAACCTATTTGTTTCTCGTCTTTGCCGAAGGTTCAGGGTTGTAAAAATTTTTGACAAGTTTTATTTATTCTTATTCTTATTTGGTTTTGAAATTGACATACAATTAATAGAATAATTTTGTCCAGGGTTTGAGTTCGAAAAAGTAGCGCCATCCTGAAATTATGCGATTATCATCAATACAAAAGGCCGTAATGTTATTTTGTTCTGTTTATTTTTGATCACTTTGAAAATCGATATCTGAGGATCCGCACGGCTAATACGAATCTAACATCAAAATTGTAAAACGGCGACCATTTTAAATTTTGTACAATTTAATCCGATCATGTTGAAAATCGATTTCTGAGAATCCAAGAGACCTCTTAATGCAGCAAAAGTCGGCCTGCGCGACGCCTTTTACTCTGTCACTTTTTGTGTGTTGATTGTAATTCTCAATAAACATTATGGTACTTCAATGATTGTAAATATATTTACAATTAAAACTAACAACTCCTAACGTTGATAAATAGGTAGTAATAAACATAGTAAAGTAAATAAATATGTAATAATATCACAGAGTAATCTTCCTAGCGCGTGTAGATCAGCAATCAAATAAAATGGCAGGAAATCATTAAAACGACTCCAAAGTACCGCTTATATGACGTGTTTAAGTCATGATCAAGTTAACTTTACGACTTTATTAGACATGTTATGTACTAGTTAGGCAGTAAAGTAATCACAACGATGAGGTTTCCGCACGCAACTCCGGTGTGTGGCTCAGCCCAAGATATGAATTAAAAACTTAAGGTAAACAACAGACGGTCTCATCGCTAAGAAGCGATCTCTTCCAGACAACCTTAAGATAGCGGAGATTGGTTAAACTATTAATGTCAGTAGGTGTTGAAAATCTTGACAAGATCCTCATTTATCATACACATATTAAGTACTGATACAAAAATATCTACATATATCTATATAAATAATTCATTAAAATAAACATATACCTACATATTACACAATTTAAACATTTAACAAAATAAACATATCTACTTAAATATACTTACACATACATATACTTACATATATACACGGTGTAACATGAGGAAACCGAATAATTTTAACAGGGTATTCCTGATTATAATTGGAGACTAAAATGACGTATAAACTTTTCTGGAATTCGCCTAGTTTCAGAGTTACTACCACTTAAATAAAAAACATTGTTTAATGTGACTCAATGCAAAACACTTTTTTGATGGCGATTTCACCCTTTACTAGACATTCTTATTGACAGATATCAAAATGCCAAGGAATACTACACGTAAACTATTTTTTTCGAAAAAAAATGTACTAATTTATTTTAATCGACATCTTTACCAATAACATTTATGTTTTTATGTTCTTTTAAAAGCATTTAAAAAATCGAAAAAAATAAAAAAATAATTTTTTTTTTGGCGTAATCCAAAAAAGTGTATACGTCATTTTAGTCTCCAATTAGGATTAGGAATACGCTGTTAAAAATTATTCGGTTTCCTCATGTACACCGTGTATAAGATTAGAGAATTGCAGCGAAACTGTTATTAGACATGGTAATTTAGTTCGAATCTTGCTCGATTATTACGGTATAATACTGGCCGGTTACAAATTTTCAGGAGGCATAATTTTCAGTAAATCTTGTTTGAAACTGTATCTCCTTTACATTGTTGCCCTTTAAGTACTTATAATATCGATCGCAATGCAAATGCGATACCGACCGCAAACGATTGTCACTTATTATTAGCTAGGCTCTACTACAAGTGTTAAAACTTGGAACACAGATAACCACAGAAACTAGTAAAAGCGAATCAAAGGCTAGCCTCAGGCCGGCTTAGTGTTGCAACCGGGAGCCTAATTCTGGTGAGAGGTGGTTGCCCAAGCTCGGTTGCCAACGAGGAAGTGATGGTGTTGCGTGGGTGACTGACCTTGGTTGCGCGCTGCTTACCAATCGCTGATTATACGTAGGCTGAGAGATTGCTACTGAATTTAGCTACTTTGTCGTAAAAATAATATCGTCTATGTTGGTATTGATTATTGGTCGGTTGGTAGGATACTACAGTATTTTGGCCACTTAGCACGACAAAGTACTGATAATTTAGAAAAAATAATTATAACTGGCAAAGTGGATGGCAGGCGACCAAGGCGACCCAGTCCTAAACGCTGGTCCGACCAGGTGGCCAACGAACTGCAGATGCCGATGTCACAGGCCCTTCACCAAGCAGAAGACCGCATTAAATGGAGGGGCCTATTGCAACGTTTCCGTCGAAGCCACGATCCTCAGCAGTGAGGGACCGACTTAAGGAGGGGATGATGGTATATTGGTAGTTATTTACTAACTGGGCGTCCATGGAGTTATAATCCCGTCGATTTGATTAATTTAATTTCATATCCAAATCAAGAAAAGCAACCAAATTAGATTTGGGTTGCATATGCTCATTTTATCAGTAACATAGAAATAAGCAATTTGAAAAGCACGTCTTTGTTTATCATTGCATATGAGAGAACCTTTACCCCTTGTACTAATAAGCGGAGTGTAGTGTAGGACAGGCGGAATAATGTCACCACAAAAAAATCATGCTCCTCCATAAAATCTATCTATACATATAATAAAGCTGAAGAGGGTCGAAAGTCTGTACATGGAAGATAATCGAAAAAAAGTTGACTGGGGATACTTAGAATCGATAACAGAACACGTTCCAACAATTTTTAGATTTTTTGTCTGTTTATCTGTTTATCTGTTTGTCTGTTTATTTGACCGCGCATCACGTGAAAACGGCTGAACGGATTTTCATGAAATTTTGTATAGAGATAGTTTGAGTCCCGGGAAAGGATAATATATAGTTTTAATCCCTAAAATCAACCCTGGTGGGGGTGAAAATGGGGTTGAAAGTTTGTATGGAGAATGTTAACCGCTGAAACGATTCAGTTAGAAATGAGTATGGAGATAATTTGAGTCTCGAGAAACGTCATAGGATAGTTTTCAAACCCTTGTGGGGGTGAAAAGGGGGTTGGAAGTTGGTATGAGGAATTTTTCACCGCTGAACTGATTTAGATGAAAATTGGTATAGAGATAGTATGGGTCTCGAGAAAGGACAAAGGATAGTTTCAACTTCAAAAAAGCCCCCCCCCCCCCCCATCTTAATTTAGAACCGTAGGTAAAAAAAAATTGAAAAAAATAATGGAAGTGAAGCCCGAAAGGTACTTTCAATTAAAACTATCTATACATATAATAAAGCTGAAGAGGGTCAAAAGTCTGTTCATGGAATATATTCGAAAAAAAGTTGACTGGGGATATTTAGAATCGATAACAGAACACGTTCCAACAATTTTTATAATTTTTGTCTGTTTGTCTGTTTATTTGACCGCGTATCACGGAACGGATTTTGATGAAATTTTGTGTAGAGATAGTTTGAGTCTCGGGAAAGGACAAAGAATAGTTTTCATCCCTAAAATCAACCCTGGAGGGGGTGAAAAGGGGGTTGAAAGGTTGTATGGAGAATTTATAATAGAAATTAGTATGGAGATAATTTGAGTCCCGAGAAACGACAGAATAGTTTTCATCCCAAAAATAAACCCTAGTGGGGGTGAAAAGGAGGTTGGAAGTTGGTATGAGGATTTTTTTACCGCTGAACTGATAAAGATGAAATTTGGTATGGTATGGGTCTCAAGAAAGGACAAAGGATAGTTTTCACCCCGAAAATCAACCCTAAAGGGGTGAAAAGGGAGTTGGAAATTTGTATAGGGAATTATTAACCGCAGAATCGATTTAGATAAAATTTGGTATGGAAATAATTTGAGCTCTGGAAAAGGAAATAAAATAGTTTTATCTCGAAAATTTCCCTTAAGCGGATGCAAAAGGGGTGGAAGTTTACAGGAGGGTTTTGGTGAAGAAAACTAATAACCGCTGTAAGTATTTAGATGAAATTTGGTATTGAAATAATTTGTAATTTTTTGGTCAAGGTGTTCATATTTATAACATGTTACCCGTCGATGCTTTAAATTTATCTTTACCCGCTCTTAAGAAATATTTGAAAATGTCATGAATGTCAAAGGGTTATTGCAGGTTCGAGGACTATACTCGTAAATGACGGACAAAGATGCATGGCCCAAACCAAAAAACTACTACAAAATAATCTAACATTTATAGGACACCGTTTAGGTAGGAAAACATATCAAACGTTTTGTGAAGCAGTCAGATTTGGATTTATTTTTCTTTATAAGTAATTAAACAATAGGTACATTATCTGTCTCTCAAGCTGTTTTGATATGTCTTCTTGAAGAACTACGCATTATTTTGTATCTTTAAGATCTAATAATGTATTACTGTTTTGAAAAAAATAAGTCCCGTCCAGTTTACTTTCGGTCATAATACTTTTTGGGCCAGAGGTCTAAGGGTTAGAACAGGTGGTAGTTTAATAAAGTGAAGTGAAGTGTAGTGAAAAGTGAAAGTGAGAAGTGACAAAGTGATAAAAGTGAAAAAAGTCGAGAACCTAAAAGTAAAAAATGTCCAAAATGTCAATAATGGAAAATTTCTAAATTTCTAAAATTTCAAAAGTTTCAAAAATTTCAAAAATTTTTAAAAATTTCAAAAATTTTTAAAAATTTTAAAAATTTCAAAAATTTCAAAAATTTCAAAAATTACATAAACTTCAAAAATTTCATAAAATTCAAAAAATTCAAAAAATTCAAAACTTTCGAAAATAATTAAAACCACAAAATTTACGAAAAAGTCAAAAATTCAATTAAATTAAATAACATAACTTCGTTCCAACCGAGTGTTCCACGACACTCACGTATTTTATTTTTCTCTGACGTTCATTAGTGCATTGTAATGTGCTTACATTGAAGAATAAATATCTTGATCTACACCAATATCATAAATCCTCTATTTCGCGTTCGGTACCGTATGCAATTACCACCATTATTTCAACCAGTAACGTAACATCAGTGTATTATCTGTGACGGTGTGGTAAAAACGTATGAAAATTCATTACCTACGGTAACGTAATGAAAGTCCCCCCCCCCCCACCCCCGACCGCCGGCACAATAAGGTTGGTCATTGCGGTATAATAGCGGTCATTCTAATGGTTTAATGGATTTTAATATGTGTGTAGGTAAAGCAGTGTATGCTTCTGTACATAATTAGGCCTTATTACGTAACATTTACATAAACTACTAATTTATCTCTTTTTAGGGTTCCGTAGTCAACTAGGAACCCTTAAGTTTCGCCATGTCCGTCGGTCTGTCCACGGAGCTCAGTTACCGTTCGCACTAGAAAGCTGAAATTTGGTGAGGCCTGATAAGAACTGTCAATAAAAACTATATTGAATAAACTCGGTTCAGCCGTTTTTGAATTATCAGTCAAAGACGCATAGTGCAAGGAAGTGCCGGATAGTAAAATGACGTAAGCGCCGCTAAATATCCCTTAATAAACGACCTTTTTAACCGATGTTTTGTAACAGGACGGCATCTACGAAACTCTACACTGAGCATCGCCCGACATGCTGTAGGCCGGTTTTTTTTGCATTGTTATCCCGGAAATCACCCCTTAAGGATTACTAATTCCAATACAAGGAAATCCCCAGCCAGGTTATACGTAGCCTATAAAAATTCAACTTCTAAAAGGGGGGGGGGTAGCCACTTCACTCGATTGAGTTAAATTTGCATGGGTCATGGACCCCCCCCCCCCTCCATGTGCACCTCAAATAGAAAAAAACTGGTCAAGTGCATGTCGGACCACGCATAGGAGGGTTCCGTACCTTCAATGTAATAAGAACCAAACTAATACCAAAAGGTCGTATATGATGCCTATGGAAGAAGTTTTTTGGAGATAACTCAAAAATGGCTGAACCGATAATGTTCAAAATAATTTTCGTAGAAAGTATATGATAAGGCACATCGCCCTAAATTTTTTCATATTTTTTGGACTTACGTTTCAAAAGTTACAGGGGGGGGACACAATTTTCTGACTTTCGAAGCGATTATTTCAGAAAATATTCACTCAATCACAAAATGGTCAAAGAAATTTCAATGTTATTTTTAAGGACCTATCGATTGATGTGTAACATGTTGATATTTGGTTCACATTTTTTTTTTAATTAGTTACATCTATGGAGCGCCCCCCTAAAAATATTTTTTTTTTCAAATTTAACTACATAACTAAGTAGAGGCATACAAAATACATCTTATGTGTAAATTTTATTCAGATACGTCGTATAGTTTCCGAGTAAAATGGCTGTGACATACGGACGGACAGACAGACAGACATGACGAATCCATAAGGGTTCCGTTTTTTGCCATTTGGCTACGGAACCCAAAAAATCATTTCTACATTTGTGACCCCCCCCGCACCCCAATTTCAACCGCGCCTATTCTTACCTTTCATTCTTAGACTGATTTGACGGGAGGATCGATTTGGATGATATTTGCCGTGGACATGAACGTATAAATGCAAAATGGTGTATGAATGGTGCAGGAGTGGTCCTGTATCGTCCGATATACACCTACTACTGTAAGTCGTTTAAATCATGCCAAAAAAAAAAATAGGATAAAAAAAGTATTAATTTTTGAGTGTAGTTTCATTTAGAGGTAATTGTAAAATATTTTATTAGGACTACTGTCCTCTAGCGTATCCATCTGTCAACTTTGCTTCAAGTTCCGCCTCCAGAGTAGCGGGAGAGAAATTAGGGGTGAATTAGCCGCTTACTGACACAGACCGAATTCCACGCGGGCGGAGCCGCGGGCACAGCTAGTAGTTAAATAAAGTTGTTTTTTTTCTAAAAGATTGTTAACTTATTAGCTAAGTATACTTATTATTTGTCTAGCTAGCCTTATATAGTTTGGCCATTTTGCTGTATCGTATTCAATCTTGTTAGCTTTTTATATTCAATGAAATATTATTAAACACGGCGACCTCACAGACTATGATACATTGCTGCGGCGATCACCGCTCGACCTGGACATTCACATAATTAAACATGATTAGGCAGGGCTCTTGCCAAGTCTGCCTTATAAGTCAAAACAAACTCTGTTACTCTCAATGAATAATGAATATAGAACATTGTCTGCACATTTGGTGATGTCCTTCTCGCATACCTTATAAGACCTAATATCTTGAAGCCAGATCGTAAGTTTCTCACAACACCCACCTACATCTTGTCGCATTTCTGTTTACGGTTGACTGGTAGATTATGCCTAAAGGCATGAAGTCTGCCTTTTTGACTTCTTTTCTGTGCAATAAAGTTTAAAATAAATAAATAATTACCTACTATTATATCTGTGTATAAAAAACGGTATCGGGAGTTGGGCCAAGAAGATTCATTGTTGATGAACCTTTTTAGGGTTCCGTAGTCAACTAGGAAGGGACCCTTATGGTTTCGCCATCTCCGCCTGTCCGTCTATCAGTCCGTCTGTCAGTCCCCGGCCTTTCTCAGTGATAGTTAATATTAGAAAACTAAAAAGTGGTATGAGTATGTGTTTTAAATTTTAAAGTGGTAAAACCAAATCTGAAAAAATATAATTTACTTACACATGAAGTAGGGGGTGAATTTTTCGCTCCAACTCTATCATGTAGGGTGTAGTTGGATAGGTGTTCCAAAAAGAATAAGGGTGGTCTAAAACAATTATTAGAAAAAACTAATCCTTATCGTAAATAATAACTTCGAAAGTTTAAAACAGTGCGTCCCGGATTGATTTGTTTATGTAGGGCGACCATGAGTACAGAGAATAAAATTACTACGTAACAAAAAGGTAAAAAAAATAGAAAGGTGTTATTGTTTCACTTAAACATGAGGGTGGCCAATTTATTATCGTTAACTAAGTCTGTAATGCTGTTCCTGTTCACGTCTCCTGAATGATTCCGTAGATTAGAGGAACATTTTATAAAATTTGTGTCAGGATCAGGCTTGTATAATAATTTGTAACTTGTAACATAAACGAAACAGCTCTCTTTTTACTTCACTGGGGATCAATGTTACTCTGCGTCCGTAGGATACACCTTAGACAACCCTACACGTGATCCCTGGGAGCTGCACTGTCCCATCTGGACCTCGCAGCACTCACTGGATTTTCTTCATCATCTGCTTTCTCTACTACCCCAGGGAAGAAATCCCTACCTATATCCAGTAACATGTAGCCATACAATAAATAAAAAACTTCACTGAAATATAAATTCTACCTTAGTTCCCAGGGACACTCAGTCCCCCAAATGTTTAGGAATGTCGCAATCGTATTATCACAGTTTCCGTTTAGCATACGACCTCTGACATTTTAAAATCGAATACGAACGTTCTGAGATTTCGTCACGGCAAATAAAAACGCGCAAAATAGACAAATTCAAATGACTTCATTGAATTATGGACGGAGCCACAGGTCAATGTATGTAGTATTTTTTTTCCATTGCAACAAAACCTGCGAAATAAGATAAAATATGTACAGCATCGAGTAAAACAGTACATTCCGCCGTCATACGGAACAAAGACGCATATAACATTTTTTTCTAAGCTGCTGAGTTTTATACATAATCTGAATGAGTAAAAAAGGCGAGTCTTTGAAAAAGAGTTTTTTCCTTAAAACACCGTAATTTTTGAAATTAAAATAAAATATAAAAATATGTCTTGCGTTATTTTTTATTACAACTTACAAGTCAGTCTATTGCTTCTTTCTTGTATACACTTACGGACAGTCGACCTTTCTATTTAAATTACAGACAGTGTAAACATAGATTTGTGGTAGAAAGGTAGAAACTGTACATTTTCTAGTCACTTTTATAATACTTACACTATTATGCACATAAAAACTGCGAATATTTTGCAACCACGTAAAACACGTCCATACATTTCGCACGTCTATGCCAAAACAAACGCTGTCACAAATCAAATACGACTATAACACAACCGCTTAAGGTGTGAAACTGACATGTTTACTAGTTAGCTGCAGATGTGGATTCGGAGTCGGCTACACTGGGAGCAAAAGGGTTTTTAATTTACGTAATAAAAACGGTTGGTCGAGTTTACACTGGACACCGCATTATGTAGCGTTTGTAAAGAGCACCAGCACCAGCACCAGCTTATTAAATTAGGCGTTATTTTACTTGTAAAATGTTACACCGCGAGCAACACTACCAAAACGAAATGGTGTATTATTGCATACTAAAATAGACCATTTTCACTCCCACAATTGAATTATTAAGCTAAACTAACGATTTGAAATATTAGTCGTACTGCTGCTAAAGGTTACAAACTATATAATTATGAAAATTGTATGCGCGAATTGCTGCTAAGTGCATCCAGGCTAGAAAATTGGAAAATTAACGACTCAGTGGAGAAAAACAGCTTTACGTAGATTTCGCTCTCAGTATAACCCACCCCGAATTCACAGATATCAATGTAACACGGCCATTACGTTACAAATCTGAATTTTAGAGCAGATTGCGTTGCTGGTGAATAGTTCCCGATTGTCATTTGTTTGCGTCGAGGTTGATTTTCATATTTACAACCATGGCCGATTTCACTGTGTTAACGAAAATTTTGATTATTCTATTAGATTCTGTAAGATATCTAAAAGGTTTTTAGCGTGATTTGGATGGCAGCCCGCTAGTATAGGCGGCAAATACTATATTATCTTTATTACCTACGTAAAATTACCTAGTTGGTTACTAAGTTCTGTTACCAGGTTTCTGACTGATAAGATATAAAATAAAGTTTTTAATAAAAATTATAAGTAATTATTGAATAGCCTAATTTCTAATTAACATAGTATGGCACAATAATATTCAAATCAGATGGGAAGACGCAAACACGCGGTAAAATGAAAATAATACTTTACAGAAGTGCAGTCAATTAGTTTTCTTGCGAGTGTATGCTACAAATGTTCCCATTTAATATATTGTATATTTTCAAGTGTTACACAAAGAGACATAGCTCAGTCGGTCAGAGCGGTCGGACTGGTGTTACGAAAGGTCGCAAGTTCGAATTTTGCTCGACGCGGTGAATTTTTCAATTTTTTATTCAATTATACAATTGTAATTTTCGCTTGCAGACGTTTCTGTTTAGTACAAAATTAAGAGACATAGATTTAGATTACTGTGCAACAAGCAGAATTGAGTTATAAATCATTATAAAAAGATGCTGACAATAAATTTCATTTAAATAGGTATATTGTTGTCTATGAACTAAGCTTTTAAATTATATACATTAATAATTAAAATATTGCTACATAATTCTAATTATTTTTAAATAATAAATGTGACAAATCCTAAATGTGAGAACAATTGTTGTTGCGTTAAAATCTAAAATCAACGTATCCTTATTTTGACGTTATTTTATCGAGATCGGCTCGATAGTCGATATCGTTATGTTCGTTTCATCGGCCGTATCAGCGATCCAAATCAGCTTCTTAGACCATTTTGAAACTTTTTGTGTTATCTTGCAGTATATGCAGGTCGTATTATTATTATTATTGGTGTACTTATTTAGATAAAACTTCGTAGAATCGACTAGTAAGTTTTCGTAGTCTCCGACCCGGCAGCACATTTATCAAGACAAGCTTTATTTACATAATGTATTGACAAACATGCGGGCCCTCATAATCGATATCGACACAAAACTGCTTCAGGCTCGTAAATTAGAGTATTTTTTATGTAAAAGTTACCTTTTTGCCTCTAAGTTAAGGTTGCATTTCGTAACTACGCTATAAGTTAGATACGTGGTTGTAAAAGTTACAGGTTATTTTCAAACTAAAAGTTACTTAAACGTTTCAAACGATAAAAATTGTCCTTCTGTGTTAGTTGAAAAATATGTGAAATAAATACCTAATTTAGAACTTGTAGACAAATTAACCGTTGAAAGTTATCATTTATTCACGAATGATTATCTTTACTAAATAAAAATAAAAATGCCGGACCGGATACTTCAAGAAAGAGTGTACCTAAGTGTTTCCCTGATTTGTTTCATACCAGGACGGTTGCAAATAATAATACGGCCCACCTGATGGTAAACAGCTACTAACCCAGTAAAGATACGATTGCGTCAAACATTAATTTATAATAGCCTGATTTTTTAGTTTTCATTCTTATGGGATATTTATAGATAACTAGCTAGCTAACTAGCTTTTTCCCGCGGTTTCGCCCGCGTACTATAAGTACTGGAAAAGGAGGTTCTCAGTTAGACTGGTAAGTTTGTATGTACCACATTTCCCCATTTTAGGGGTTGATTTTTCAAAAAACCTGAAACACGTGTTTACTCATTTATCGTCAGGAATACTCCTGTGAAGTTTCGAATAAAATAGTCTAACAAATCTTGTTTCGCCATACAAACTTTGGACCCTCATTTTACCCCCTTAGGGGGTGAATTTTGAAAAATCCTTTCTAAGTGCACCCCTAGACCTTATAAGGAACCTACGTGCCAAATTTGGAATTTCTAGAACCAGCGGTTTGGGCTGTGCGTTGATATGTCAGTCAGTCAGTCAGTCAGTCAATCAGTCAATCAGTCAGTCAGTCAGTCAGTCAGTCAGTCAGTCAGTCAGTCAGTCAGTCAGTCAGTTTCTTCTTTTATATATTTTGATATATGCAAAAATCCTACAAATTCTTCACCCGTAAGTAGTTAAATAGATATAAAAAATATTTAAAAAAATGTATATTTTAATTTACAATAATATCAATTATTTTTATTTGTAAACATGACGATATTTAAGTCTTCTTTCTGTTGAAAGCGAAAAACAAGAAACAGTGTCCATGTAAAACGACATAATTTACAAAATGTAAGTACGGCGCGAGCGATATATATCCTAATTCGTTAGAAACAAATAGTAATAAGTGGAATTTTGTTATTATACATTTTATAAGACTTAGAAACGATATATTCATTAAAATCCTATAAGAAAAACGCTTGTAATATGTATGTACATATTTGCGGCGGTTAGCGAATAACGATATTTTGTAGGATTTCATTGCGTAAATAATACTTGTATCATGATATATCCGTTACACTAAAAATATTTGCTATTATTAATTATTTCCAATTCCCCATACTAGCCGCCCGTAAAATGAATGTAGTATACCGTAAACTATGCGTGTTACATGCGTGCTGCCGACTTATTATTGTACAGGAGGATTCACTGTGTTGATGGCTAAAGGGACAAGAGTGTCCCTCTTGGTCAACACACCCTGCTTCCTCTTTGAGCTCTAATGGCAACCTTACTCACCGGCAGGTCTATGTCTAGTGTTATTTAGATGTGGTTTTCTGTAAGATGGCGGTACTTCCCCAGTCGAGCTCTGCTTCAGATTTGAGCGAGATGACACTCGCTGACCTGTGCCCGTCAAGCGAGACAACATTGGCAGAGCCCATATTACCTCTTTTTTGGGCGTAATTTTAGGACAGACCCGGATCTATAGACCTACCTTTACGAAAAAAAGCTGAACTAGTGGAAACCAAAGATTGTAAAAAACGGAGGTAGCTGAAGTGAACTTTTGTGGTGGTGCTATTTATTAAAAAACCGGCCAAGAGCATGTCGGGCCACGGTCAGTGTAGGGTTCCGTAGTTTTCTGTCAGTCACAGTAAGTGTCCCCACTTAAGAGTTTTTGAAAGCACGTCATTTCATTGTGATTTTGTAGAAATTACAGGTATTTACAATAAACACCTGCTTATACGGTTAAAACAAACTTAGTTCAGAAATTATGTTGTAATTTTTTTTCAAAAACTATTCAACCCATCAAGTTCAAAATAATTTTCCTAAAAAGTTTTTATAAAGTTCTACTTTTGAGATTTTTTCATATTTTTAAAACTTATGGTTCAAAAGTTAGAGGGGGGGGGGGACACATTTTTTTTACTTCTGGAGCGATTATTTCCGAAAATATTTACATTATCAAAAAATTATTTTAGTAAACACCTATTTATTTTTAAATACCTATCCAACAATATATCACACGTAAGGGTTGAAATGAAAAAAAAAAAATCACTCCCCACTTTACGTATAGGGGAGGTACCCTAAAACATTTTTTTCCACTTTTTATTTTACCACTTTGTCGGCGTGATTGATATACATATTAGTACCAAATTTCAGCTTTCTAGTGCTGACGGTCACTGAGATTATCCGCGGACGGACGGACGGACGGGCAGACATGGCGAAACTATAAGGGTTCCTAGTTGACTACGGAACCCTAAAAAGTACCACTTGATCTGTTGTCAAATCATCCCAATTGACAACTGGAAGATACAATTTCGCTGAAAGAAACTGTCTATTCAATCGTTTTTGCACTGACCTTTCCTTAAAAGTTGCATTAGGTATTTGTTGTGCACCATGTTTTACGTCATTGCACTCATGCGTTATGTAGTATCGTCTGAAAATTTATGATTTCATACGTTTTATATTCATGTATGTAGATACCAGGTATACAGATTTAAGCCGATTTATCAGTTTTTAGGGTTCTGTACCCAAAGGGTGAAAACGGGACCCTATTACTAAGACTCCGCTGTCCATCTGTCGATCTGTCACCAGTCTGTACCTCATGAACCGTGATAGTTAGACAGTTGAAATTTTCACAGATGATGTATTTCTGTTGCCGCTATACCAATAAATACTAAAAAACAGAATAAAATAAATGTAATATTTTTTGCCGTTTTTATAGATCGTGGAACGGAACCCTTCGTGCGCGAGTCCGACTCGCACTTGGCCCTTGCTTACGTTTAAATATGTCATTCAAATATTAACTTATGAAACAAAACAACAAAGTACCTAACGAATTTGGTACCAACCAGTGGAGGAGCCTCCTTAAGACCCGATTTCCATGGGCGTCACTAACTTTCAGACGCTTGAGCACTTTTGCTAGAGCTCATGGAAAGATGAAAGTCAAATGAGCTCCGTCTTGTTTACAAAATATTTAAATGGCTGACAGGTATCGCTAACGATGGTCTTATGGATTTTCATACAATCCATACTAATATAATAAATGGGTAAACACTTACCTGTGTTCTGTTTGTTTGTTTGTCCGTCTTTCACGGCAAAACGGGGCGACGAATTGACGTGATTTTTTAAGTGGAGATAGTTAAAGGGATGGAGAGTGACATAGGCTACTTTTTGTCTCTTTCTAACCCCCCACTTCCCTAAAATGGGGGGTGCAAGTTAGTATGGTTTGTTACCCGGAATTTAACGCGAGAGAAGCCGCGGGCAAAAGCTAGTATTATAATAATACTAATGGATTTTCGATCAATCATGTGTAAGTTATCCTCCTCCCCGAGCACCAGCACAACCCACCGTGAGATTGAAGTTACTAAATTGTTGTCAGGCGTAAGGCGCTCGTCGAACTCAATTCTAACCGGCTTGCCTATTTTGAGCACTCGTAGATAAGGTATCGTATATAATAGTGTCACAATTAAGGTTTTCAATCTGGTATTAACTTAGGCCACTCAGCATAGTAAGTTACTCACTGTTAGCCTATAAGTGCGTTGTCTGTTATTCTTACGAAGTTCTTTATCGGAAAATATAATTTTGATTCATGATCTTATTACTTTTTTATTAAATACGAGTAGGTACATATATGTACATACCTACTGTTATAATTTACAGTGATAAAGCAAAAAAGCAACTAAAATTATACAACCTGGCTAGGCAACCATTGGCAGAAGCGGTTGGTTGGTTGTCAGCCATGTAGCCGCTCGCTTCAGTAACTCGCTCCAACCAAGGTTTATTTATCGTATGGCCACATGTCACTGGATATAGATAGATATTTCTTCCCTGAGGTTAGTAATGGGAAAGCAGATGATAAAGAAAATCCAGTGAGTGCTGCGAGGTCCAGATGGGACAGTGCAGATGCCAAGTTTGTTACTCTTTTAGCACCACCCAGGGATCACGTGTAGGGTTGTCTAAGGTGTTTCCTACGGACGCAGAGTAACATTGATTCAAGGTCACGTGGCAGAATCTGCGGCTATCTGCCGTCTGGCCCCAACTTTATTTTTAGCACGATACGTGGATTTGTGGCCTGATAACATTTCATGACCTCATCGATATTTCCCAACGCACGGAGATGTTGCGACTACTCGAAGAGGCGAATCGTGCGCAGAGGCCAACGTCATAACATTACAAATGTCATAACATAACATTATTCTGGTGACGATAAAATAAACGCGCTAAACTTAAATAGATGTCATATGGACACAAAGGAAAAAGTGACCCAGGCCTTGGCCGCGAATGCAGAACACGCTGGTTAGTTAGAGTCCAGTCCTGGGCACCGGAGTCCTTGGCCACTTTTTTCTTTGTATATTACATTATTAATATGTCATTGGACCTCACCACAGAATGAATAGTATGTATTTAATCATTAAGTAGGTTACAAAAGGTCCATGACAAGTCGAAAACCCGTGTGAGTCTTACATAAGTAAGTACTCAGTGTACTTACATGATCAACGCAACAAGATCCTCAGTCGTTGCGTTGCTCAGAGCATCCCAAAATCCAAATCTTTACCCTACAACATTTTAGGCAATAACTTCAATCAGGGACAATGTCAAGAATGATGTACAAACACGAAGCCGGATTGTTGAGCCACTTGTCATTGTTCGTAATTTAGCCGTGTAATAAATGACCGATGTAACTGACAGTCAAACTGCTAGTCGGTAACATCGGTCATTCATAATACGGCTAAATTACGAACAATGGCAAGTGGCTCAACAATCTGGGTTCGTGTACAGTCACGGCAGGTTCTTATTAAGGCAGTGAAGCAAATGGAAATGTCAAACATGGTTGTTTTCTTGTTAGTTCCTTGTGAAGAAAATGTCAGCTCAAGTTAATCATGAGTGAACCAGTTTGGTGGGGTGACATTTTCCACTTTTTGCTCAAGCTGCAAATAAAAACAAATTCACTACCACTTAAGAAACTTGGTCTTAACTGGTTCCTGGGATTACCCTTCCGTGGTGATTTGAATTTCCATTAAAGTAATAAATAATACGAGTATATAGCTTGTACAGCGTTCTTGCCATGATTGGTTATAGTTACAGCAAACTAACATGTAAACTATGTACCTATATTTATTATCATCATGTTACTTTGTAATTATTTCCTTATTTGCAGCAAATTCTGGCCTATTTCGGTCACAGTGCGAAAGCTAAGCTGGAAAAGTAATAGTAGTTGGGGAAGCTGTAGAGGCACATTTCCTTCCAGATGGACAGATCAAATAGGTCCTCAAAAACTTACGCTGTTGTACAGAACGCCATGGACAGAAGCCGATCGAGACGTTTCATAGACGCAAAGTGCAGATTATCCTGTCATGAGGGAAAGGCCGATGAGATGGAGAAAGTTAAATATTTCTTCATAACAATTACCTGCAAATTACAATCTAATTAGAATTCTAATTGGTAGGCACTTAGTACGTACTAAGTTAAGTACTATGTACTACATTTCTTTAGCTACTAAACGCTCTCTTCATACATAGAAATTACTCCATTGAATATATATTTATTAGAAAACATTATAAGTAGGTACCTACGAGTAAAATAAAATAACCAATGCCCTCGCAGCATGGTACAGTCGACGTCAAAGATATGATTACACTTTTGCACCTTATTAAAAAGGAGGGAGGTGCTAAAGTGTAAACATATCTTTGACGTCGACTGTTCCGTAATGCTGGCAGTATTCCTCCAGCGTATACGTTGCGTGCATAGGTTGAGCCAGGAAGCTGCCAGCTCTACGGTCACCGATGGAATCCACTAGACAAACCTCTTCGAAGCCTCTTCTCTTTGAAGAGGGCGTGGATACTAGGACCCCACGGCCCGAGGGTCTCGACGCCTCATGGAACGAAGTATGCGACGCCGAGGCCCAGATATTTATTAGTCTTTCTCTGTTTCTTCTCTAAGTTACTTGGTTACTCAACCTTGATGTGTATGATGTGTGGATGTACAAAATCATGGTGCTCTGTGGTCCATACTTATCAAAAAGTTCAGGCTATCAAAAGTCGTGTGTGGCATTTAATAAAGAAATATTCATTTCCAGGTTACACAGCGAACTTATTTATTGCGTATCATGAATTTGGGCTCAGTAGAGCCAACAACCGAGGGTTCAGGCGTTATCGCCAGATAGCCCCGGCCTAACCCCCGTTCTCACTACCGACATAACCAGAACACAAAAAACAACTGCAAAGTAAAGAGGACTTTGTGACCAGGGGATAAGTTTCAAAATAGATTCTGTATTTTATATCCCGTTTAGGTATCTAACGATATCGACAGTGTACATGCAATGGCGATAAGAGACAAAGTAACAGCAAAATAAGGAACAGTTTTTACTGTTGAGTATTTACGTTTATCAAAACGCGAAGGCCGAGTATGTCCTATGTGGGAGGTTTTCGGATGTTGTGGGTCGGGTTGAAAAAATAAAATCTCTGTATTTCTTATCAAGCTAAGCAGAAACGTCCCAAATAGAGATTCTATCTGCTTAAATATATTCAATGTTCTTTGAGGAGCGATTGTTGTAGTCCATAACAAACCGATATCGCTCGAAACTTTTAACTTTCGTGGGCTCAAATTTTCGCACTAGAGTTGTCATAACAACTTATTTGCTACAAATATGTATTCCCATAAATGGTTAGGTCACTTGTCTGTCTGTCGGGACTTAGTAGGATAAAGCGTGTGCGATGTACGATCTAACAAGCCATTGCAGTAGATAAGCTTATGAAGATAAAGCTAAATTAGTTTAAGAACAGCTCATGTCAAATTCCGTTTGCATATTTGTGCTCCGAAAATGTTCTTCAGCATCCGATCTATTGTTAACTATTATATCAAGTTATCCGCTTCCGACGTTCAAATAGTTCCGCAACTTTGGCTGCAAAACTTCATAGAGCACCTCCCATTGACAATGTTTAACAATAAAGGAAAAGTAGAAAAATCCACTGCCTCAGGCGAGACTCGAACTCGCTACTCTGGGCCCATCGATCTGACCAACTGAGCTATGTCGTTCGCAGGCGTTCTGCTTAATACAAAATTAATTGCAACCTCCATTTCGAATTTTAATCGCCTTCGCATTACAAGCATTAAGGGTGTTTTTTCAACCTTTAGCCAAACTCTCATCCTGCAATTTTGTTGCATTCGTATATTATATTTTAGGGTTCCGTAGCCATAATGGCAAAAACGGAACCCTTATAATTTCGTCATGTCCGTCTGTCCGTCCGTCCGTCCGTCCGTCCGTATGCCAAAGGCATTATGCTCGGAAAATATAAGAAGTATCTTAACGAGATGTAGGCATAAGGTTTATTTTGTATGCCGCTAGATAGTTACGTATGTAGTTAAAATGCAGAAAAATATTTTAGGGGGGGGCTGCTTAAATGTAACTATATGAAAATAATATTTTATTTACCAAATATCAACATGTTGCACATCAATCGATAGGTCTTTAAAAATAACATCGAGGTTTATTTGAACATTTTGTGTAGTGAATATTTTCAGAAAAAAATCGTTTCGAAACTTAAGTCCAAAATTATGAAAACATTTGAGAAGATGCGCCTTATCACAAACTTACTTTCTTTTCTACGAAAATTCTTTTGAACCTTAGTGGTTCAGCCATTTTTGCGTTATCTCCAAAAAAACTTCTTCCATAGGCATCAAATACGACCTTTTGGTATTTTGGTTCTTATTCCATTGAAGGTACAGAACCCTCCATTATGCGTGGTCCGACACGCACTTAGCCAGTTTTTTTCCAGAATTGTGTAAGTATATAGTCTTTAGCAAACTTTGAAACTATCTTTGATTTAGGGTTAGCTCCTACCTTTGAGCTGCCGAAAATATGTTTTAGCGGAGTTATCAGTATTAGCAGTATTAGCAGAGTTACAAGTGTCTTTAATTGGTAATACGATATTCAAAAGTTCGTTTAACCTCTAGATATATTTCATAAAAGTCATATATACTTGTAAAAGTACACAAAAAGAAACTTAGGTATAAAACTAAATAAACTTACAATAAACTTAAATATAAATCTAAAATAAACTTACGATAAACTTAAATATAAAACTAAAATAAACTTACAAATAATAAATGCTCCCCAGGTCGCCTTCGCCTTCTTGAAGTCAAAGTTCGTTGTTAAGTGCTTAGGAATACGACAATCAATTAGTTACACAAATTCACGCATTGTTAATTTGTTAATTGCTATGTTTAGAAATAAAGGACGCAGCAGACGACGTTCTGTTAGCAAGTTCTGTGAGAACTGGTTTTATGTGTTAATCAATGAACAGACAACGTGAACTCCTATGTACCCACCAATCCGCCTTTTTAAAACTTCCTAAAAAATAAAACCACATAAATCGAGATTGGAAAATTTCGGGTCAGCCGGCAAAAGCCGGACCAACGGCAAAGCATTCATTCGATCACACCGAACTGTTTACGCTAGGCTTACTTTGTAAATTCACTGGAGCAAGTTATTTTCTGAGGTTCCGTTCCGACTTAGCTTATGTGTGTTGAACACAGCACATTTAATATCAGCTCATCTGATTCATATTGGCTTGAAAATTATCCTGGGCATTTTTAGAAATTCGAGCGCTCAAATCTGACACTTAAAATCCCTCAGAAACTCAGCTCAGAAACGATGGAATTATTTTTTTTTTATTTAGAAATATAAGCGACAGCAATTTATAATCCTGGTTGTTTGAAGCAAAAGTAATGGTGACTATTCTTTGTGTGCGATTATTGTCGACCCTTTTTTTTTAATTAATTAATAAGCTCTCGAAGTCATAAATCGCCTCGCAGAATGTGGATGAACGGGCCCGATGTTTTCATCAGAAAAGCAGTACCTAATACGTACTAGATGTCAGTTACAGGTCCGTCGTGTCAAAGGAAACCTCCTGAGTATCCTGACCACGTACAACAAACGATCACGACTGTAAACGACTGACGACATAGCTGTAGAGGTATAGCGTGTCATAACATATTGGTTGCGTCATGAATCTATTCATGACGCAACCAATATGCTATAAATATGTGACGTTGTTACTACTACGTCAACATTATATGACTCATTAACGTCCTCATATTAAGAAAAGTGACGTAATTCTGAGGAGTGTACCTATACGTCATTTAGCTTACCCGTCTGAGTGGTGAATCCTTTCTCACTGCGTGCACTTATCAAAATAAATAAAGTTGCCGCTGAGTACTTACGTAAGCAAGCAAGCACTTATTTATCCTTGACGTCACCAAAATACTTTATTAAGTTTTCCCATAATAACGAATACGTAACAAATCATGATTTTAATATTTAAAATGTCGCTCTAATCTTTAATGTCGTATATTATCTATTATCACGCACATCCATACTAATATTATAAATGGGAAAGTGTATGTGTGTGTTTGTTTGTTTGTTTGTCCGTCTTTCACGGCAAAACGGGGCGACGAATTGACGTGATTTTTTAAGTGGAGATAGTTGAAGGGATGGAGAGTGACATAGGCTACTTTTTGTCTCTTTCTAACCCCCCACTTCCCTAAAATGGGGGGTGGAAGTTTGTATGGTTTGTTACCCCGAATTTAACGCGAGCGAAGCCGCGGGCAAAAGCTAGTATCTAATATAAAGCAAAATTATCAATCTACAACAGGCGAGTACGTATCGTCGCCCAGTGTCCGTTACCCCATGTTTGCTTTGGTTAGGATTAGACCGATCTACGTAAGAGCACGCCTGTGAAATTATGTATTCCCATGTGTCTCCGCCGAGCGCAGTATGGAAATGACGGAGACAAATGGAAATTATTATTGTGAAAAACCCTACAGAAATGCGCCATGAAATTATCCGTTTAAATTCAAAAGTACTGTTCGGTAAGTGTGTTGTGTTGGACGCGTGTTCTCAGAATGCGCGGCGGTGGTCGCCGGGCCCTTTTGTTTTCATACGTGACTTGCATTTTAGATGCACGCAAATTTGCTAAATTTAGATCACTTCCATTCCTCTCAGCACTCCCCTTTGGTGCGAAATGGCCGGTAAAGTAAAGCTGCGTTCACAACTTCACAGTTCATTTATTTGATTAAAGTAATTAAGAAAATGCTGAGCATTTTACGATCTCAGATTTAGCAAACCGCAGTTGTCAGTGTAGTAGATGGTTCAAGATGTTTAAACTACTTACCGAAATATACTTGTAATTTATAAAGTAATTTTGGTATTTTATTTATGATTTTTATATGCTTACTTTCTAATGGAAGTAGAATTATTATCAGTAAAGTACTGTATCAGTGAATCTATAATCCAATGTAAGTAGGTAAACTTAGAGCTTAAAGAGGAAAGACTGGAGAGAAGTGGAACTGCGCTGACAAGAGATTTTCTCTTAAATCTGAATTTAAAATATTAATATTAAGTAAGCTGTATTTTAAGTCTTTATAACAAGCAATTTAATTGTATTGATTTGTTTGACTGCACAAAAGATACTCTAAAAAATCGAGTACGGATTCTATTATTTAAACTAAGACAGGGCGACAAACAAGCATGTTTGTATTAAACACATTATTTTCTTATTTCTTATTACAAGTACATCCACTCTCATATACACGCACATACATACACACATACACTCCCTTACACAGATCAAAGTGCACTCCCGTACAGATAAGCTAGTTTTATATTTTGTTAAAAAGTTCAATCTTTCCTTTGCTTATGCTCATGGCACTTATTATTTCCACTTGTTATTGCATGTTAGTTATATTTTTGTGGTCATCTATTATTGGCTTTTTCTCTGTTATTTAAGTTTTGTATTATTTGTTGTATTGCTGTTGATGCCCCAAATAAAATAAAATAAATAAAAAAGTTCTTATTTTAACACTTTCACTGCCAGGTACACGCTAGGTTAATTTTGTATAGGATTTTGAGAGCTGGACATTCAAAGTATAAACCTAGTAAATATTCAATTACTCACCCTAAAGTAACTGTACGTAGAACTATCCAATTAAAAATAATACCGATTCTAAAGATAAAACTGTTGATATTATTAGCAGTGTGACACCCTCTCGTTGTAAACAGAGCGAGGGGAAGCGCGGCTAGATTGGCGCACCACTAATAACTCCCATGCGGGTGGTTTGTGTTCCCCGCGCTCCTCGGACCGTTTTTTACAACAACCGTTAACTATTAACATATTGATTTCGCGGGATAAGCGTAGGTCTTCATTAAGTGAGCTTAGCTAATAGTGTACAGTGTACTCAAACTGTTTCACAGAAAGCCTATCTTTCTGTTAAACAGATTGAGTAAAATAAAAGTGAAGAAAAAGCCCGCAAGTGTGATTATACCTATCATATGTTAAGAGCCATAACAAGCTACATAAGTAAATAAGTTAACAATAACAGTAGAATCCGCTTATAATGACATCGGACGAAGGGAAATGCAAAACAAGTCAAAGTAATCGGATGTCATATAAAACGTAGTCTCAGAAACTAAACAATTTTAATAGTCCCAATGTGATTTTAAAAACTCACTGACAATGCGTAATGTGCTAATATGATAATGCGTAATGCGTAATGTGCTAATGAGCTTAGCTAATAGTGTACAGTGTACTCAAACTGTTTCACAGAAAGCCTATCTTTCTGTTAAACAGATTGAGTAAAATAAAAGTGAAGAAAAAGCACGCAAGTGTGATTATACCTATAATATGATTAAGAGCCATAACAAGCTACATAAGTAAATAAGTTAACAATAACAGTAGAATCCGCTTATAATGACATCGATCGAAGGGAAATGCAAAACAAGTCAAAGTAACCGGATGTCATATAAAATGTAGTCTCAGAAACTAAACAATTTTAATTGTCCCGATGTGATTTTAAAAACTCACTGACAACGCGAGAAACTAAACAATTTTAATTGTCCCAATGTGATTTTAAAAACTCACTGACAATGCGTAATGTCATTCAGTTTGAATGAGTTTTCTGTCATTATTATTGACATTCAGTTTGTCAATAATAATAAAACAAAATGTAATCACGCGGCAGACACCTATACCTGCCCAACTTCATCACAGGAGAAGGAGTGAAAAAGGTCACGAAACTAACAAAAAATAAGGAAGTTGTCACTGTAACTGGACATTATTCTCATAATTTCTTAAAAATAGGTAACTATAACCGACATGTCAATATAAGCGGAGTCAGTTATGTCAGTATATCCGGTTTAATTATGAAGAATTTTCTATGGAAACCAAACTTTGTATCGCAAAACGTCATATTTAGTCCAGCAGTTATGTACCTTTCACCTGGAAAGTAATCCAAACTCAATGGAACTTTAACGGGTAGTTTGGGGGTATGCCTGGAAGACACTCATAAGTTTTCAACCTTGAGGACCTTGTAGAATTTGGAGGGGGGACAAAAAACTATTTTTTTTTTAGTTTTTTGCTTATATCTCATAAACTAAGTACTTTTTGTGTACATCTTGTATGGCAAAGTTAAAGAGCAATAAATTTCCTGAAAGTTAGCTGTCATACCAGATTTTCAGGCCAAATATTAACGAAGATACAGCCAATTTATTGTTGAGATTCCAATATGGCGGCGGAACCATAATTTTTTGCAATTCTGAAAAGTTATGACTTTTCAAGTGTCATAACACTTGACAGCTTAACGAAAAATAATACATCTAAAGGTTGTCTGGAAGAGATCGCTTATTAGCAATAAGGCCGCCTGTTGTTTGCCTCTCTTCATATGTACATAGGTTTGGTGTGCTGTTTTCTTATTCTGAGGTGTGCAATAGAGAGAATTTAACTTTACTGTTACTTCTGTATAAGTAATCACCAAAAATAAATTTGACATTAAATATAAAACTTACCCTACACTTTTATTTAGCTTGAATCTTGTAAGTTAAATTTCAGCACTTCCCGGTGTCTGATCGAGCTGAAATTTGGTATACTTTCGTAATTGACATGACAATGCTATCCACTAGGTACAGTCAGCAATAAAAGTGTCTACCAAAAAAAATTTTTTTTGGGAGTTAAGTCTTACATACCTTTATCGTAAGTTTTAGGTTTAAGTACTAGACATTTTTAATTAAGAGTCCGCTAAAGTTTTTTTTCGATTTCGCTCTACTTTTCGATACTATTTTACAGTAACTATTAAGACTACTATTAGTTTGTATACATATATTGAAAGATCGTTTCTTTTTAAACTGTATAAGTGGAACAACAACTGTTTCGTGATTTTTGCTTGGAGAGGTGAAAAGAGTAAGATTTTTATTGATTAAAATGATGTTAAACTAGTTTGTAAAATATATAAATACGTTGGAAAATGAGTCGTTTAAGGAATAAGTGGAACAGTTATTTTCATTTTCATACATATTTTTAAGCAAGTGTATGTTTGCCTAGAGCAATTTTAAGGAAAAAAAAATTTTTTATGCAGAAAAAAACATGCATTTATGCTTAATTCATATAATATAAAATATATTGGAGGAAAAAATAAATAATATAAAAAATCAAGCGACAAGTTTGCACGAATCAACGTTCTCACTAAACAAGCTCTGCAAGATTAAGTATTAAATAATAATAAATCTGGACCAAAAGTATTTTTTTGCAATAACAAGACTTCAAACTATCTTATTAAATGTAATTCAGATGCGTTATTTCATTATTAGCGATTTTCGTTTTCAAATCGTTACCGGACTCTTAACTTAAACATGCAGGGCAAACTGATTTCAATAACAATTTAGTCGAGCCATTCTCATACTAATCATAATTATACATTTTATTGCGGAAATATTTTTTATTCCTTTTGTACTACCTGATGTACTGTATTGCCGAAGGGGTAATATAAGATACGTTTCAATGTTAATCATCTATTAACAACAAACTCTTATAATTGCGTTATATCTTTTTGGTTGTTTCTTCCTTATGTATGTAAAAAATGATGACTCAACAATGGCTATTAAATGTATTGTTTCTACTTTAAGGTAACTTTTAAGATTAGATTTGACACGCACGTTGTTTCGGTTCATGTACGTAATCCTAACTATCCTAAGTATTTACACTACATATTTACTATATATTTTTCTGTCATATCTTTGTTACCTAAGGTAAGGAACAGTGGGATAATATCGTGGTCGAATTATTAATATAAAAAATATTTTGACAATGCAGGGATTCACTGCGAAGTCAAAGAATGCGTTTCTCATACTGGGTTCATTTCATACCTAGTACAAAATCATTTTGACGTTTCAATAACATTACAGTTTGTGCGGAATTAGATAATAGATTAGAATGAAAATAAAAATATTAAAAACCCACAGATTAAGTGGTGCTTTTTTTTGTGGAACCATTTTTGACGTTAACGTTTAGGTCTAGAGACTCATGTCTAAACCATAATCAACGAGCCGTTTGTTTCATTGCGATTGCGCCGCCATCTGCGCTGAACTTTGGACGTTTATCCTCATTCATTAGTTCCCTTATAGGCAAACCACGACACTTCTAGTTCTAGCATATTTGACTGCCTTAGGTAGGTACTACCAGGCGCTGTCCGAGGGGTGGGGTTACAGGAGACATGACCCCCGCAAAATCGTACACGTCAAATTGAAAAATTTGTTACTGACCCCCTCAAAAATTCATCTCTGCATTAGTGACCCCCCCTAAATTTAAGGCTGCGACCGCACCTGTGTACTACCCCATACTTGAGTGGTGTAGAGTATATGAAGTAAGGTAGCAGGAAAACGAACAAGGAAACTAATAAATAAATCTTACTTTACTTAATATTCGCTATTCGGTATGTAGGTCAAACGAAGTTCGTGCTGTCTGTGGAAAGGCATGCAAATATTACAGAACAGTATTACAGCATAGATGAAACAACAATTACGAGTTGATTATCGAAATTAGGCAACACATTACGTTCTTTTTGCATTGCTGACTGCATGCAATGTTATTTATTACCGACTATACTAAAGTTTTACCCATTATAAATTCTTGAAAAATGTACTCAATAATGATTTGTCTCTGAATCAAAATAATCAATATAATGTACATAGGCTGCTATTTATATATCCGGAAACCGGGATTACAATCTTCTTAAATAGCATATTTGACCTCCATGGTAAAATTTGAACTTTTTTAAGTACTGGCCGGTATATTTTTTCTTTCTTATTAACGCTCGTGTTTTGTTTTTGACGGGTTTTAAATGTCATCTCGCAGCAAGAATGGAACTCACTCGTGAAAATATTCGTGCTATGATTTATTATGATTTTCGGCGTGGTTTAACGCAACAACAGTGCATAGATCAACTAACTTCAACTTTTGGTGATGAAGCCCCATCTAAAACTACTGTGTATCACTGGTTTAGTGAGTTCAATCGTGGACGTAGTATGCTTACGGACGAAGTTAAGGCAGGTCGCCCGAAAACGGTCGTTGTACAACAAAATATCGAGGCTGTGCGAAAACTTATAATGGACGACCGACATGTTACGTACCGCGAGATAGAGGCGACTCTGGGTATTTCTATGACCAGCATTAATAGCATATTACATAATTATTTGGCTGTAAAAAAAATTTGTTCGCGTTGGATACCCCACAACTTAATAAAAGAGCAAAAAGATGCTCGCGTCGAATGGTGCAATAAAATGTTAAAAAAATATAACCGTGGTGACTCAAAAGCCGTTTATAACATCTATACAGGTGACGAATCCTGGATCTATGCATACGATCCCGAAACGAAGCAACAATCAACGGTATGGGTGTTTCAAAATGAGCCGAACCCTACGAAAGTTACTCGTGCAAAAAGTACATTGAAACAAATGGTGGCCTGCTTCTTCGGTATTAATGGCCATGTAGCTTCAGTGCCACTAGAAAACCGTAGAACGGTTAATTCAGAGTGGTACACGACCATTTGCTTACCGGAAGTATTTGAACAAATTCGTAAAACTAACCAGCGACGAAGAATCATTCTTCATCATGACAATGCCAGGTGTCATACGTCACGCGAAACAACTCTATTTTTGGAGGGTCAAAATGTGGAATTAACGGGTCATCCGCCGTACAGCCCTGACTTGGCACCCAACGATTTTTATTTATTTCCAAATATAAAGAATAAATTACGCGGTCAACGATTTTCGACCGCTGAAGATGCTGTCGACGCATTCAAACAACACGTTATGCAGGTACCTCAGGCGGAGTGGCAGAAGTGCTTTAAAAATTGGTTCACGCGAATGCAAAAGTGCATAGATCATCAAGGGGAATACTTTGAAAAACAATAAAACCATTTTCAGCCGTGTACGTTTGTTTGTTTTTTTGTTTCCGGATATATAAGTAGCAACCCTCGTATATAGAAGACGCATGCACGGATGATCTAGATAGCTAAAAGGGTCAACAAAGAAAACAGTCAATCCGTGAATATGGTATTGAAGTCTTCGCCTGGTAAGTTGTACAGTTAGTATTTTGACGATATTGATAATTGATATAACTATTTGGATTTTTTCAATGTTAGAATTGTGGGTACAATTCTTTAAAAATCTTATTTATAATAAACATTAAACAAGTATATTATATGAAACCGTTGTTAGGTTAAGTGTTACTTCGGAATGGAGGATTTAATATATTTAGTTACGCGAAGTAAGTTTCTAGGTTATTCTATCCTATTTAAGAAAATCAATTTTTACTTACTTTTTACTTACTTTAACTATTTAATACATACAATAAACGTCTATCAATTTAAACAGTTTTCCAGATTTAAAAAGAAAAACTTTTGGTTAAAACCGCAGCCACCAGCAATATTGGATCATCATTTTCCTCCCATACTTAGAAACACTCTCATACAAAGTTCATTGGTTTTATGACCCCTTCACACCGTGCATTGTGTGACCACAATCCTTCGCCAATACTCATAAAACCGTCACATGCCGGTCTAGTACCTCCTCGACCGCTGATTAGGGGTTTGACTCCCCTGTGGTGTCCGTTTAATCTCAGTGTGGGCTAAATATGCGGGCTTTTTAATGACAAAGCAAATTGAATCTTGTGCGAAAGAATAAAAGATACATTTTAATATTTGCGTGATCGAATCAAAATAATGTCATCGTGAGAATACCGCGAATTGCTACGAGTGATAACTTGAAATCTGAAAAAAGAATGCACATGGTTTATTGTCCGAGGAGGTAATATTCCAATTGCATGCCGAGCGTAAGTGAATTAAAGAAGAGACTTTTTTGTTCATATATTATCTTCCTAGCGTTTTGTCCCGGTTTTTAGGGTTCCTAGCCAAATGGCAAAAAACGGAACCCTTATGGATTCGTCATGATAGGTCTTTAAAAATAACATTGAGGTTTCTTTGATCATTTTGTGATTAAGTGAATATTTTCTGAAATAATCGGTTCAGCCATTTTTGAGTTATCTCCAAAAAACTTCTTCCATAGGCATCAGATACGATCCTTTCCTTCGATATCCTTTGGGTATTAGTTTGGTTCTTATTCCATTGAAGGTACGGAACCCTCCTATGCGTGGTCCGGTCCGACACGCACTCGGCCGGTTTTTGCAACGGCTCAATGGAGTCTGGAGTTCGCTTGGCAACCTAATCTCATGAATTAGCGCAGGCGCTAGTTTATAAGGCGACTGCAATCTGGCCTTTCCACTCAGAGAGACTATTGTCTAGCGATGTTTTCCTTCGCCGATTTTTGATCATATTTTGTACTTGCATATTTCCGTTTCTTGAAACTTAGTGGTACGAGCTGGGACGTCTTACCGACGGTTCATTTACACATAACCCAATAAGGTGTTTTTTCTCCTCCCGAAATGAGCGCCTAATTTCTGGTTCTAATATGTATAGCATATGATAGTGAATACTTTTTGACGGATCTAGTTATACTGACTTGGCCAAGAAGTAGACTGCGTGCGCAATAAGCGACAACACGGCCGGTTTTTACACATACGAAATTAAAATATAATGACGTATAACAAACCATTACATCGCAATGACGCCCTGAGAAAAAATATCGATTCTCCTGAGATCGATGCTGAGTAAATCGGTTACTACCTCTACAGCTCGATGTGAATTCCATTCGATTCATGCCGATCGTTTTTAAAGAATAAACCCAGACGAGCGCAGGCACATCGAATCGATACGTAGTGTGGACGTATCTCGATTCTGAATAGCTCTCTCGTTTAAACCATTACGATAATCAAGAAATCACTTCCTTTTAAGTGTTTTTATTCGAATTTATTATCGATACAATGTGGACGTACAGTACAGCAATTACGCATTACGGAAGTAATCTACAAAATGAAACTTATTACGTACATACTTGTACTCGTACATAAGTTCTCGTGTTGTATTACGTATTGTGTTTTACGTCATCGGTTAACGCTGATAGCCATCTTATTTGTGGCGAATATGTCTCAAAGTAGCACGCTCATTACAGGCGAGGAAACGAATTGTTAGACCTCGCGTATCGTAACGTGATTATGAGACGACCCAATAAAAAATCTAATAAATAATAAGTATTATTTTGACAAAAACGGGACTTAATCGTGTAAACTTACTTTTATTATTTACAGAAAGCGTTACGGCACGCTCGAAACGTCAGGAAAATAATAAAAGTAAGTGTACGCGATTAAGTCCCGTTTTTGTCAAAATAATGAGTGAAAATCGTGTATGTTTAAATCAGTACAAATAATAAGTATATGTTAAACCCACATATAATTGTAAAACCCACTTTGTTTTTAAAATTGTGACTAGTTTTTTAAGAAAATTCTACTTGGTGTGCTTTATCAATCTTGCGTAGGGTACTATTTTCATCCAGTGCAGCAAAAGCTGCAACAAAAAAGCTGATAATAATTTAAGTCCATTAATATTAAATAAGTAATTTAAACTGCTTTCATATTAGGTACATATGCTTACTTATATTATGCTGGGCTTAAGTTTTTATTTGGTACTCTTATTTCGTTAAAGTAGTTTTTTATAGAATCATTTTGTTTTAATTAGTTAACGGGTCAACGTATTTCTGTGCAATGCAGTGTGCAAGAGGAGAGTCGAGAGAGGTTTGGTTCACGATCAGGCAGTACAACTTTAAACCATAACAGCGATATTTTCATAATAATATTTCTGTTAAAGTCTAGCTAGTGGCGTAGGTACTCTTTAAATCGAAACGTTACGCAAACACATGAAATTTAGCTTCAGCTTGTAGACATGTACACATGCGACAATCTACATCAAAAGGGTTGGCAGCGAGCGCTTACGGTTTTATGTTTCAAATACAAATGACGTAAGCGCCTTCCACCAGATGGTACCTTTTCATGTGGAATATCACATATTAGTATCTATGTATTAGGCATCTTACTAACTATCCCTGTATTTTGACAGCAAAACACAAAAAAAATGCCGTTTACAAATCACTGCTCGTCGTATGCTTATTTAGTTAAACATGTCTTCTTACTTAATAACCTAATATTGTTTACGGATGATCTCATTACAGATTGAATAAGGGCGACGTACGTTACAAATCGCGAGGGCGCAACAGTTCCCACCCTCGAAAGGTTAACGCTTCCCTTATCATCGGGGGTGATTGAAACGGTCACAAGTCAGACAGTCGGTTATTTTTAGCGCGGGGCGGTTACTGAACGTAAGTAGATAGATACTGTTATCGAGGATTCATATTCACTGTTTGTTCGTCAAGCCCTTTGGCGTATTAAAATTGCTTGGCTTAATTTTGGTATAAGTATTCTATGTAGTTTTATATAACCCACATCAGCTCGAAAAGGCTCTCTTAATTATTTGATATTTAGTGTGCATAAATAATTGCGTTTTATCCAACTGTGAGATTTCGTAAGCTTAGACAATCATTTTAAGTTTTGTTTATGAATAATGAACATTTCTATTTTACAGCAAGAAATTTTCTGGCATTGGTGAAAAATTTGTGTCACACTTGGTAGCATTTTTTTGGTTATTGTGATTTTGTGCCTTGAAACTTATCAGTCCACGATTCTGAAGTCAATCTTCAAAATGACGAAATGATGTCCATGTGATCTCTTGCATGAGACAGGCCTGTGCCCAGCCGTGGGACGCATATAGTCTAACATATTTATTTATGGAAAATCTAAATAATTGCCAGCATATTTAATTTGTATAGTTTCAATTTACTTAAGCATAACTGTCCACGCCGGTACCTAGCCGCGGTAGGCACCTATTGTTGACTTCTGACCCATCGCGTGTATATTCCGACTCTAACACAATACTCAACTAGAGTTTGGTCTTTCAATTCAAAGGTCAGCAGAATGCCGAGGTCTTTCGCAACTAACCTCTGAAATCAACCTCATTTGACTTTAGTATTTTTTAAATCCTGTTTTTAGCACTCAATTTGCATTTTAATATCGTTTTCGCACCTTCGCCCTTATAGTACCAGTAGTATTCAAGTTGTCAGCTTATTCCTGATTCAAGTGCCGGTTTAACATTTTATTATGTTTTAATTTGTGTAGCATGAGGGACACGCTCGGAGCACGCGTCCACGCGACCCGCATCACGGGCATGCAGGGTTCGTGTTAGGAATCATTTACCCTACTAACACTCCCAACATCATAACTTCCTTAAATTAGTTTTTAGATTTTGGACTTTACACCCTTTCTTTAAGGTTAGGTTTTCAATAAACTTGAGCTTGAAATAAGAGATGCAACAGAATTGCAGTGTGCGAATGACCGGTATCGCGTTGCCTCGATAAAAGGGGTGATGAACAATATGGTAGTAAGTGCACGCGCTGGTGAGAATTTGTTTACAATGCAAGTACGGGTTTTAAAAGGATTGTCAAACACTCGGATCATAGCAATAGGGCTAATTGCTATGAGAGGAGGCTCCAGCTTTGGGAGCGTAGCTATTAGAAAGAGTATATTTAACATTTTAATTATGTACAATATGTATAGTTCAAATCAGTGCCAGTCAGTAGGGTGTCGATCAGCTGAGTTGGGCAAACCGCCAATGAGTAGGTATCATCCTTTGCACATTGGTGTAGTAGTTTTTACTTACGTGATAAAATAAGTTTTAAATGCAAACAAAATTCTTAAACAAATAAGTAGGTAATAAAAACTTTGGTTTTGGAGGAAGATTTTGATTTGCACGTAGCACAATGCTATGTTGACATGGGGCTTACGTAAATATTACAAGTAACCCAAATAGGCAAGATGCTATATTTTCATTTATGCTTTCATTTGAAAGAATTGCACGTAGAATAGACCACGAGTGTATTAAAAAATTAAAATACTATAATGTATAGTCAAAAATTGCTGTTACAAACTAACAATTTAAATTTTCGCGCCTAAACGATCTACAGTTCCTGTGAGGTCACTCACGTGTGTCACTCGCATATTTATTCGTCCACAGTGTCAAATTGTTGTTTTTTTTTTAATTTTTTGACTTGGATGCTAGCCCTTTAAGCGAAATCCTATAGACAGTTGCCAACTCCATTAGTTGTCATAACAGGAGTGACGTCGTTGCAATAGCTATTATTTTACGTTTTTCATTAACATTTTGATCACAAAATAATGGTAAATATTATAGCTGCATCTTCCCTATCGTGAATCGGATAGATTAGAACCCAAACATCCGGTATGGTTTGTGCAGATACAGACCCGTCCTGGTCTTATTTTTATAAAAAAAAAACTTAAGAACCTACTTACCTATTTATCAATAAAAAACTATTTCGTCAAATATTTGCAAGATGAAGATCAAGGCCTCACCTTTTTGTTAAGAAAATTATTTGATTTATCCGAATGTTAGGTACTCCAGAATTCTTCCTACAAATCGAACATTTTAAATTCCCTCGTCTGTGGTGGGCGCTTAACAGTAGATTAGGTTTTGAATTTTAATTAATTCATAATTAGAATTCAATACCTATTGCACGGATCATCCCGATGCGGGCTTCCCCACAGACGATGGCGTGCACAACATATACTTATGAAAACCTCCGACCCTCTTTCTATCCCTCTCGAGCAAGAGAGAAGGACTATGCCCAGCAGTGGGACGTATATAGTATTAATAGTATAGGCAACCATATTTTATAATTATTATAACTGCCTCTTCCTATTCCAATTCCAAAAACCTGTTTAAAATAACTACTCTGTCAATACATTGATATTATTGTGTCAGAGGCCAGCCCGCTCAGCGTATTATCGTCCACTGACCCCACATAGACACGACATGAATGATCGTCGTACTTGCTTACTGATTAACTAGGCGACAAACAAATGTACTAGCTATGCATGAGATGCTGTAGCCATTTAAATGTTGCTTTATATTCATAAGCTATTTAACACATCGACACCTTGGTTGTCCCCTGTTTAATATTAATCCTAGGACTGTAAACAAGTCCTTTGCACAACTGTTGATTTTTTGCACCGGTGGAAAAGTTTCGCATTTCAAACCGTAATTTCGAAATCGCCACATCAGTCCCGCTTTGGTATTCATATATATAACTGTGTAAGTGAAATCGCATCCAGAATCCGAATTTCACAATTTTCAATTCAAAATGAGCGCGCTAAATAAATTAGTTCACTTTCTCTCGCCTACTGATTTGCAAATTGTTTGTTGGCTGCCAATTATTTGCCCAAGCGCTTAAAACTCGGATTACGCTACCAGATGTTCTTGCGTATACTTTAAGAGTTTTTAATTTTGCACTCTGCTTAATCTATCAGGTACCTCAGTGGCGCTACCGCCAACATCGAAAGCCGAAATTTCTTTATTTCCCTCTCGGTTCGGTCGCACTTGCCGATTCGAAAAAAAGGCACGCATACGTCGAAATTTTGATTTTCTCGGTACCGTAGTAAGTATACCTACGGTTATAGGTTCCTAAGGTGACCATGACGAGCCGGGATTCGAATCTATGATCACTGATCCAGTTTGGACGTTTTACTGCTCGGCTCGGCACCTAACTATGCGTATACTATCCCACCACGCAAGGATGTACCTACACGTAATTGGTAAAATTAAATGTAATAGATAGGTATAACAAATAAATATGCTGCGCCCTACTAATCTTTCACCGAAATATGAAGTAAAAACGTTACAATTGATAACGTGTTTATTGTCTGCTTATTGAAAAATAAAAGCATTTAATTACTCAATTACCTACTAATTAAATGAGCGTGAATAACGACGTGCGGTAATTATCTCAAAGCAATCGTTCAATCGTTCATAGCTTTGTGTGATCATAGCAATCATAATTATGATCACAGCAACTATAGGTAAGTACGTAACATCATAATTAATTCGCCAACAAAAGATCAAGGCCTCGGTCCGAAATATAAAGTTTTTGCTCTCGTTCGTGACCGAGCCTGACTGAGCGGAAGATTAACAAAAAAGCGTATAGAAATTTAAATGGATCATTTTGTGCTTATGAACATAGCACTTTAACATGTTAATTATTGTGGAAGATGCAAAATCAGGCTTGTGCTTTATCTGTTATCATAAAGATTCTCGCCGGCTTGCCTTATTTTCAGGCATCTGAGCAGTTTCCCTGCAGCTCATGAAGACAGAAATAATTAAATCAAGAAAAAAATTTACCCGCCCCGCCGCCACTGCGTATGATCTGTGCTCTGTCTATACAGTATGTTTTTTTTAAGTGGGACAGTATGGGGAAATCCTAAAGTATAGGAGATACAGGGAAACTGCCTTAGGAAACATTAGGCATTTTTTTGTGAAAAAAAAATTGTATAGTCAAAATTTTGGTCAAGTGTGAGTTGTCCCTAAAACTTAAAAATATTGATGAAATTTTTTTTGACGCAGATTTACTCAGTTTCATGAGAGGATCATTTTATTGTATGGAAAGAAAAAAATCGGAACAGTAGAAGTTAGGTAAATTTACTAAAATAATTTCACATTAAATTAAATGTTCTGGCCTCCCTCTTGCCGAATGCAGGTACGGGCGCGTTTCAGAACACCTCTAGTAGCTTTAGACAAGGCGTTATGATGTATGTTATCCCACGTATGTATGTAGTATTCTCAATTGTGACTTAAAGTCGAAGACCAATTGTTACATCTGTAAACTTTTTTTAAGTCTATTAAAAGCCATAAAACAATTTGATCGTCCCGAATTACTTAGTGGAATCGCACCAATCACCATTAAAAGCAAATGAGTCCGTGTTATTACGAGAATTAAGAGGTAATTTTATTTGATTCCGAGAAATTTAAAGGCGTTTTACGTTTTTCATTTAAAATTTTACCACCAAATTATACTTGCAATTATTAAAATATTATAACACTGCTCAAGTTAATCTTACTTGAAGTCGATTTTCGTTCTTCATAAAATACTAAACAACTTCTGAGTCTTATTGTAGAAGACATTTTAAAATGAAAGTGCCAGTTGATAGTATTTCATTACTTACTATGTTTTAATAGCATTAATTAATTTTACTAGAACCTTCATAATACAGGAGTCTAGGAGTCCTAGTAGATAAAGAGGATAGGAGGTAAGAGTAAGGTACAGGTAATGACGATGGCACTACTATCAAGTATAGGTACTCCAGTACGCGAACAGTTTTGAGCTTCGATAACTCACAAGTGCGATTTTATTTTTTAGTTAGAGAATATGATATGATTACTTATAGTAAAAAATATTTTCTAACAGTTTTTGACGTCGCGCTAGGTATTATATAGATATTTGTTATATAAATATTATATAGATATTTGTTAAAAACAACAAGAAAAGATTATACAAGAAATATTTTCCTTTACCATACTATTGCATTCAACTATTACAACATCATCTGTCATTTTATAACAGTTTGGTCAATAGATTATGTGAGCATAGTCGAAAACAATTTGTCAAAATATAAGTGACCTTGAATTCTAAACGAATTACAAATGGCTAAGACGACATATGCTCTTGACAAAACCGTTATAAAATGTGAAGTTATGTTGCAATAGTAAAAAGCGATAGCCTGGTGGAGAAAAATAAAACTTACATAATCTTTTCTATGTGTAGCAAACAAATACATGTATTATACCTAGCGCAATGCTAACAATTGTTAGAAAATATTTTTTATTATAAGTAATAATTAACGTATTCTAACAGGTCACAAAATAAAATCGGACTTGTGATTTATGTCATTTTTGTAGGTTAAAAAGGCGTTCCCGTACTCCACTAAAGTTTGTTTTTGTGCTTACGATTTAGCGCATAATTCTATTTAGGTACGAAAACTACAAATAAAGTCGCATAACAAAGGCATTACAATTCGAGTATAAATTTAGCAATACACGTTGCGAACGCTATAAGGATTCGTGAATACTTATTAAGGCAAGATACGGAAATCTACGGGTAGAATAAAATTGCGTACGAAACGAGCAAGCCAAGGCCAAGCATATATATAGCTCGCCTACGTGTTGCTGAGGCTTGGCGAATCGGACGCTTAGCGCTAGCCGACATGTCGTTATAGTGTATTCCCATGCGTGCCCGCGAGTGATGGGAATAGCCTATTTCATAGAAATATTTCTTACCGTGTCCACGCCATTGGCCTACTGTGCGCGTTCAAGGAGATGGGAATATACCATGTCATCACTATCGTCCCTGGCCATAGATATAGCCGACTGCTGGGTAGGTACCATCGGGTTCATAATTGATTGCATACCATTCTTAATTCATTGATAAATTGGGAATGCATCATTTTGCATTCCACCATACCCGATGGTACATTAGACTCTCATTGCATTGTACAAGAGGGCTTTGGCTAAAAGCGGATTAATGCCTAAACTTCCAATGTTTCTTGTATTCTTCTATTCTCTTTTTACCCTCTGTTCGGGCTTAGGGTAGGAGGTGAACTACTATATACACTGAATTCGGACCTCTACAGTTTGGATTACCCTATACACCACAACAAGCTTTGAATTTCTAAGATGTAGTACTTTTTCTTTGCATGTATAAGAAGGTTTCTTCAACACAAAAGCAGCCATAGTAAATATCAGTTGACATAAGTCTATATCTTGCACATAAGTCCTGAGAGAGTACCTCCAGTTTGGGATCGGCACCCCTTTGACAAGTTAGCTAAACGTTTACATTAGGATTATAATATTCAAAAGGATTGAAGTTCTATCAAAATGCTGAAGATCTTGCGATTGAGACTATATGATGATTTATTTAAAACAAACTTGTACTTACTCTTTAATAAATTACGGCCATAAGACCGATCCACGACGAAGTCACTGACATCATACAAAGCTGGTCGTGAAAACCACATTGAGCATTAACAATTCATTGTACAGTCACCGGCAATAGTATCTTCCTACACTAAGGCCGCAAAAATATGTGACACGCTCTTATTTGCAGGGCCGTAGGAGCGTGTCACTTATATTTGCGGCCTTCGTGTAGGAAGATACTATTGCCGGTGACTGTACTTAGAGGAATAGCTTAATATAGAGCACTTAGAACATTAATAATCTGTATAGATACCTGCATATGCTCAGTCGAGTGGAGGGGATTTTTTACCTGGCCCCGACAGGTAATCATCTTTTTGCATTTATTTTGATCTACTTCGGCTTTACAGCAGCCGTAAGCGACATCTAGGTACTAGCTACTAGAGTTAGATACCCTTCCCGCCGACACTATCGCAAGTGTCACAACTGAAATATAGAGGGCGCTGCTATCAACTCATAATTATTTTTTTTGCTCTAATATTAACTATAAACCATAGACTTGTAAATTTGTCTATACCAAAATAAATTTAAAATAATAATTGTCTGTTTGAAAATGGCCAAAACTAGCACAGCGGCTACAACTGGGGCATCTGCCCTAATATTACTTACTTAAGTTGAAATTGTAACTCGCCTTTACTTAATGGTTACGTGAACTTATTGCCACTGATTTAATCACTCAGGAAACTAAGCAACTGGAAATTTATTGTTAACACCTCGCTGTTGCTCAGTTGTTGTAGTTAATAATCTGGAACAGGTTTTGCGGAGTTTACATGATAGTACGAGTAGTATTGGTAGCATAACAAGTAAGTATAGTAAAAAGGATTAAGAAAAATATAGAGCAAGAACTAATACTAGTATAAGTGAAATAACGTACAAATTGTGTAATTGTTAGTGAGTTACAGGTATTTTTACTTTAATATCTACATAGTAGGTATTTACCATATAAAACAATGGAATCCAAGGATTCATTTTGCTATAAAGATGTACCTAGAAGTAGATCTTAGTCCACAATCAAAAAAATCTGTTAAAAATCAACAAACACAAATATATTCAAGGTTTTATGATTACATTATTAAATTAGGAAAAAACTACATTACCATAAAACTGACCAAATTTTTTTTTAACATCAACTTACTTCGCCATCACACTTGACAAAGCAAATTAACAGTCTGCAAAAATAACGCAAATTTAAAAAAAACACGCTCGTAGCTATATCTCAAGCTCCCCACCAAAATAGACCAAAATTATTCCACCCTTAAAACCTCCACACGCGAGCATCGCAAGTTAAAAGACTTCAACGCGTGAAAACTGTTATATTTTATTACGCACTTCTTGAGCTTTGAGGTAAAAACTTTATTTTATACAACAAACCTCATAAGGTAAACAATGGTTTTTTTTACCTTTTGAGGTCTTTCGAAACAAGCACGTCATCTCTCACGGTGCAAGTCTTCAATATTTTTTAAAAGCTCTTATCATTAAAAAATCTTGTCACAGTTTTATATCACATAACCCTCATATGTGACAGTCTACGTAAAAAGGTATGTTGTACAGATTCAATATTGTATGCGAGCAATAAAAGCGTAAGCGCCGACGCCGAATGGTACCTTTTGTTATGTGTGTCTTAAATTTTCTATGACTTTCAGATAGCAGTTTGAGTGCACTGACCTCAAAAGAGCCATGTCACATGTCCTAAAAACAAGTCAAATTAGCCCCGGGACTCATTTACTTCATCTGGAGTCAGTAGTGAGAGTGAAATGAAGCTGCGGTTACGTCAGCGCGCACACACTCGCACTTTCAAGTTTCACTGTTAGATAATAGCACAACTACTAAGCCACTGGCTTACTTACACACTTACACACAATAGGAAGTAACTAATGATTTACAGCCGCGCCGACTTGTAAGGGCGAATCTGGTACGAGTTTTTGTAGACGCTTAAGTCCTTTGTAAATTGTGGTTAATCGTATTTTGTATCTATGATCGGGATTTGCCGGTAACGTGTGCTATTACCATAGCTCTCTGAGCAGAGTTCCTGGGTTACCAAAACCAATGTAGTTACGAGCTAGTAGTTAGTACATATGTATATTGTGACGTTGGTTCGTTTGAGTTATATGCGCGGTAAGTGATTGATAACAATCCCGGAACTCTAAAGGTTAGCAATATTGTATAATGCAAATATAGTTCAAAGTTTATTCATTGTGAAATAGCATTAATAAGCAACTTTTAGTTTTCAACCGACTTGTTGAAAGTTTGTCCCTTTGGATCTGATGGTGGGATCCTGGAGAAATCGAGGGAACTCTTCAACTATTATAGGCACACTTATAGTGATTTGAGTATTTTTTACAGTAGCTCGGGCATTTCATGCTTATTTATTTATTGCTATTTTTATCTTAAATTGTATCATAGGAGGTTGTAAAATCATAGTTTTTTTTCTGGAACTATGATTCCTATACTCTATTTTAGATAATTTCAGATTTATGTCCATTCACTCTATTTCGGATAGCGATTTGCAACGATTGTGACTACCTAAGTAATTCATACGGCTGACCTTGAAGCACAAATTTTCCACTTTCTTTCGAATTAAAGAAGTATTCTAACTATCATTACATAATACAAATATTTTATTGATTTGTTTGACGTTTTGACAGCTATTTTATCTTATTTTAACAAAAATAACCGAAACCGGTTATAACTTATTATCGGTTATTTTTCGGTCATTACCGAAAGCATAACAGGTTATGAAATTTGATCGCTTATTGCATTCCCTTATTATTATACTGCAGGTAGTTATGTATATAATTGATACAGATGGAGTAAATGACAATCATAATAAGCTTCACACTCACACGCTCTTTTTCTCTTTCAAATAAGATCATGCCAAGACTATTTTGAACACCTCACCCGCTCAGCTAGATCTGCTGCTTATAAGATGGCTTTTACACTGCTGCGGTTTCCGCATGCGGCGCCGGTCTGATAATCGCCTAATACATCATTATAGACGGAGAGCTAGCCACGTCATATATGACACAATAATGAGAGCAACGAAACCCCTCTAGTTAGTTTGCTTGTTTCTAGATCCGGACATCTGGCAGCTGTAAAGTGGTGAAGGTCAAAGAATGCAAATAACTTGAAGAAAACAAACCTTAGACTTCTGGGTTTGATGCCATATTATGGGAAATTATGTAATTAATTAGATTATATCATTGCCAAAAGTTTCTGTTGGGGGAAAGTAGTGCCAAATGACGTATAATGTAATTCATAGTTTATCGCTTACTGTTTTTGTTTCCGTAATAATACGCAATCTTTTTTGTTCTAATGTTTAAATATAGGCCCTGTCCTTTATAACTGAGACAACTTCGGCAGTTTTTACCTATTTTGGTATTACTATTTTCCAATTCAAAAAATTTGCTGGTCTGTTACTCCAACCTCCACCCATTAAAAGCTGCCAGATGCCCGGATCAAGCAATAAGAATAATATAGCAATCTAACCAGATGGGTCTTGTTCCTCTCATTATTGTGTCATATATGACGTGGCCAGCTCTTAGTCCATTATATCAAACACGTAACGTCTTCTTTGGCCAGATACATGTTTTTTTCCTCTAGTTTGTGCTTAACGGAAAAGTTTTTATGGCCTGACCCGAATGCATGGTTAGCACAAAGTTTACGTCACTTTGACAGGAGGTGTGTCACTTGTCAGCATCGTACGAGCCAAGTGAAGGTATAAGAACACCGATGTGCGCTAGCGCACTTGATTGATATAACACGCATATATGCTGAATAGATACTCTTTACACTGGCAAATAACAATCGTTTTAGATCATTCAAGTCTTGTTTCGAGGTTTGCCCCGGTCTTGTGCTAATGTTACCCGATTGAATGTCGTCCACCTAATCGAGCTGATTGTTATGTCACATATTTCACGTGTACAGTCGATGTCAAAAATATGTTTTATTTATCGTATGGCTACATGTCACTGGATATAGATAGGAATTTCTTCCCTGTGGTAGTAGTAGTAGTGGGAAAGCAGATGATAAAGAAAATCCAGTGAGTGCTGCGAGGTCCAGATGGGACAGTGCAGCTGCCAAGTTTGTTACTCTTTTAGCACCACCACGATCACGTGTAAGGTTGTCTAAGGTGTTTCTTACGGACGCATATGGAAATTCTCACAACAAAAATATGTTTACACTTTAGCACGTTATTGCAAAGGAGTAAGGTGATATGTGACAAATGTGTGCCAACATCGGCACACACATACAAACATACTGCGTTGCTCTGACGTGACGGTGTCACTAATATGCTATTGTCAAAAAACAGCGGTAATGACTATTACAGTATCTTTCTTCTTATTATCGGATATTGGAAATAACTTTACCAAAATATTTTTTTACCTTTTGTTTTAATTAAAAAAACATTTCCGTTAGAGCATTCCTGAGAAGTAACTCTATGTGGGATTAGGCTTTATCCAATTGCTAAGGACACGCTGTATAAGTACTTAAGTACTATACCTAGTGTACCTACCTAGTGCGCCCGACATAGATAAAACAAGGCAAAATATACCCAGGCAATATATTTCGCACCCGCGGCCGTGGGGTACGAACGCCCACACCTTATTTATGGAACTGGCAAAGGACGTAACTGGTGACGATAGAGCTGGCAGTTTCCTCACTGAACGTATTAATATTATTGCGATACCTACAGCGTTATTGAATCCGTTTCGTTACCCAGATACGATGTTTTGTTATCACCTTTTCTAGGATTCCGATGACGATAACGTGAGATATTAGCATACAAAGCTAGCTCATGTGCAAATCGCGCATGTTTTGAACATGCAGGGGTTACATAAGAAGGCGCTTCAAATGTCAAACGTCTCGAGTATCGCTAAACAATAAGAAGCCCATTTAGATGATTTTAAATTCATTGTAATAATTAATACATCGCAAGTGCAAGTGCGTAAGTAGACAGCAATGTTACTAACGAAATTCGCATGAAATATTTGAGTTCGTTGTTCGTTTAAATGTGGCTCAATTATGTATTTAGGGTTCAATTCTTATTCGCACGTCTTCAAAATTTGATGAATACACATCAGTAAGCAAATGTACACTAAGCAGATAAGACTTCCGTTTTTTATATCGTAAAAAAATCCTAAACATATTGCGTTTTCTGTTTGCTGGCTCGATATGTCAGGCCTCTTAGTCGAAAACCCATCATTATTTAACCTTCTTTTGGTTTAAAATTTGAGTAACTTATCTAAAAAACTTCATAAACTGTAATCAATGCAATGGGCTCAAGTTTTGGACTCCTAGTGTGGGAAATCTACCGGGTCGTTGTATGGAGACCTCGCATTAATTCCTCAGTCGATTATTCTTTTGCTAGGGTGTAGTATAGGTCATAACAAACACAAAACACTATTTTTCCAAAAAAAAAGTATGTCAGTTTTGGTATTTTTTCAAAAATGTACAAAAAGCTTAATACTTTGTACTGGAATTTTTCTCAGGGTATATTTTTTTCACTAAACAAATTATTTTGATTACTGACAGATACTGTCAAAAGTTCAAAAAAAAATCAAATAAAACTGTCACTTTTATTCAAAAGTAATTGGTAACACTCGTCATTTTGTTTGGAAAATTTCTCAGTCAGGTTTGTAACAGTGGGTGTTACGTTAATCTTATTTTAGCATAATATTAACGAATATCCAAAAAAAAATTCTAAAAATAAAATTGTTATTACAGTATATTTCATAAACTTTATGGAAAATTCCTCAGCCTGGTTTCGTTTTTTATTCACGTAAGGTAGTCAATTCAACAGCCACAATCGAAATTTCCAAAAAATATTCCACATACAATACGTCAAATCTCGAAATGAAAAATTTGTCTGGCCTTTTAAAGCGAGTGAGCACGCAGTAATATGTCATAGTGCTTCAGCTATTGAGTCCAGTTTAGCATGAGCGACTACGACTCAGCTATGCTTGCGTCATAGTGAAAAAAGTGGAGTAAGTTACTTAAATTATATAATTGCCGAGGACTTTTTGAGAAACGCCCTACCGGTCTCAAGGTACGCATGCTATATGCTTCAACCAAGTTTGAGCATTTTAGTGTTGTGACACTAAGCCACTAGGCCAGTAATTTGTCCTAAGGGCACACCCTTACTGGCCTGGTACACATCTACCTAGCTGGGTAGTACTCGGCAAGTAATCACTAGAGAGAAGAGAGTACATGTAAATTTCTAAAGCAATAAATTGTATCCTATCAAAAACATTACATGTACAATAAAGCCAGCCTCGCAACGCAGTTCTCCTACTTCAAAAAGTAATGAGGTCTAATGTAAAACCAAGCCGGTGTGCCGGAGTTTACTAACAACATGTCATTGTGATCTTTTGAATATTAGACATCCAATGACATAACATGCAATAGAATCAACATTATTGTACGCCAAACACTGGCCATTGTCATGTGTTGTTTCGTAGGTACAATAAATTATTTGTATCTGTATTGATCGAAGTGTAGCATGACGCTACGTTTATCGTACGACATCTGTCGACTTTCTTTAGAACTTCTGAACTTCTGTGTCTAAGGGAGGTCTAAGGCTAGGTCGCGCTTGATATATAAAAAAGCGTACATTTTGATTCACGGCATTACGGGTAGATGGCGCTTATATCAGTCTGCATTTTGTGATACACGACTGGCAGTTATAAAATTGAGATAATATTCGCGCTAATTTTTAATATGAATTTTTGAGGTATTCCAGATTGTCAAAAAAAGAAAAGTTGATTTTGATTGAGTGTGTCAGATGGACGTGGAGATTTTTAAAGAAAAAAAAACATATTCTGGTTTAGTCTGAGGGTTTTGCTATAATTTGCTTAGTTGCATCGTGTTGAAGTGCGATCTATTTCTCTAGATCTTTGCGTTCAAACATTATATAGCGAGTGCTAATACATTATTGAATTAAATACAAATTCTTTTTAAACCAAATACGTTGCCGGACAAAAAGGCCACCAGTGGGACCGCCTGAGCCGAAAGGACTCCGGAAGGTGCTTGTGGGTGCCGGACCGGCGAGACGGTCTGCAACCGCCGCGTGTTCCGCGTGATTCTTCACCGTCGTCGGAGAATTAGAGCCCGCATCCAGCGGGCTCTCCAAGTGAGAAAGAGAGTTCAGCGAGATGTTGGGTCCGCCTAAACCAAAGGGGACGCTTGCCCACGAACTCTATTCAAATTCAACTACAGTTTTAGCCATCCTGTCTTTCGAGAATATCATATTATTTACATTTTTTTAAAAACGTTGTAAATCCTATTCCTTTTTTTGTATCCAGTGTTTTTGTGCCATAATAGTTTTTTTTTTGTTGTTTTGCTAAAATATTCCCAAAATTCTAATTGCCTCGTTTGACGGGCGTACAAAAACCTGGCTCTTTAATTTAGGCTACGTTCAGCCAGCGAATCATCTGTCAGCATCCATATCACCCGCCTCATTAATCCATTATTTTCCTGCAGCCAAATTACCAGCCGAGTCTTTATTTGTACTTACCAGTTTTGCTAGTACTCCATCCTTTTTATTTTCCTTTTGTGCGGAAAGTAGACGTTTACGATACTAAGGTAACTATTGAATGTGAAATATCCTTATATAGATACAGTTATCGTCATTTTTATGTGAAGTGCTAATATTAAATATTCTGATTATTGTAATTTAATTACATTCTAACCACTAAGGAAGTTATTGAATGCGAAATATCTTTATATAGATACCGTTATCGTCATTTTTATGTGAAGTGCTAATTTTAAATATTCTGATTATTGTTGCTAATTTTAAATAATTTACTTTATCTTCAAAATTAAACGTGTTAATGCAATTATAGAAGTGTTTTACTGCAGAAGCGAATACTTACTCCGAAGACCGGATAACCACTTATCCACATAGTCTCCGCTGGCAATCTACTGGCAGTAGGATGTCGGGTCGCCCCCCCAAACCCGCAATACAAAGAGGCGATAAGTTGAGACAGATGTAGCCTAAGCCGGTCTCGGCTAGAAGTTGCCGTTTAAGATCGTGGCAAGTGCAAAACTTTTATGCGAGCCCTATGTCCCTAATGAGGGACAACGGGAACAAATTTTCATCAACACAGTTACATTAGTGATCGATTGAATAAATCTTATTGTAAAAATCTGTTTCAACTTAAAGAAAATCACAATTTCCAAAAAATTACAAAATAGTTTTATTTGTTCCATATGACTAGACCCCGTTTTCAGTGGTGAAATTTTAATGAAAATGCTAGGGTTGGCATAGCACATTTTAATATTCTTAACATGACGTATATATATTTTGATGTAAGCTATATACTTATTTTATTTATACAGGGTGGAAAGATAACTCGGGCCCTGGAGGGAAACTACCTTAAAACCTTGAGATAGCTCAATTCGCTCAAAGGAAACATTATTTTATTTTTCCTAAAAACTAAAACAACATTCACAGTTTTTTTCTTAATTTTCACTTTATTCCATACTAATTGTATGAAAAATATTATTATTATTATTTATGTGTTCTCTTGTGCCCTAAACTTGGTTGGTATTTAGAAGTTTTTATCCTCGTTGGAAACAGGATCGATCGGCATCAATTGTCATAAAAATTATTTATGGCAAAAATTACAAAATAAATACTTTTTTTGAAAACTGTACTCTTTTCCAAAAAATTGTAAATGCAGTTATGTCCTTTTAAAGAAATTATAGAATGTTTTCTTTCAGTGAATTGAGCTATCTTAACGTTTTAAGGTAGTTTTCCTCCAAGCCCGATTCATCTTTCCACCCTGTATATTAAACCCTTGCAAAGGACTTTAACGAAGTTTAATTTGGTATATAAACTCCATAATAGTTACTTAATTGTATTTTTTTCGGCAATTATGATTGATGTCATATTAATCACTTAATTGTTTAGTCAGTAAAAGTATGGATTTCCTGAATAATCTTGCTAAATTTTCTCAGTCTCAGCGACGCGGAAATGGTTACTAAATTTAGTATGACTGTGCAATAGATACCAATTTTTTCGAATAGGTAAGCCTGGTAAGCGTACCTATTAGATTATAGTTTTCTAATAAATAAATAAATTTGTTTATTTTTCAGTAACATGATACAATTGTGCAAATGAATATACATTTTAAAGTAAGATGACTAAGATTCGTGTTAAAACGTGTTAAATCGTATATATATGACGGTTCCTAGGATGAAACGGTCACAGTATTCAAAACAATTATGACAAGTGGAAAAAGATGGCCAAAACATGAATTGTATTGCACAAGCGATAACCAGACATCAGAGTTACGGAAAATGTTACCTGATGAAAATACCATCTCAACGAATGTAACCTTTTTGTCATGGAGCGGTGATATAATTGAAAAGGGATCCCTTTGTTTCCCATAAACTTATTGTTTCGAATTTCGATAGTTAGAATTTGATATCCATGTAATTTATGAGCATAAACATCAATAGTCATAATTTTTGTAAAGCATAACGTTTCATAGTTCTTATAATAAAGATCTATAATATTAAACACTATAATCGCAAAAGGCATACAATCGATGAGTATAACATTCGAAGGTCTATCAATAATTATTCAGAAATATTTTAAGGCATATGTTTTATCGGACTAATAGTCGTTAATCATATCGTTTTAATGTCATCCCTTTGTTTCCCATAAACTTATTGTTTCGAATTTCGATAGTCATGATGATGTCCATTATGGTTTATGGACAAACATCATTAGTCATCATTTGCCAGAAGTGGGTTAGGTTAGGTTAGAACTACGACCCCCAAGAAAACGAACTTTTGCCAGAAGTGGGTTAGGTTAGGTTAGAACTGTGACCCCCAAGAAAACGAACTGTTGCCAGAAGTGGGTTAGGTTAGGTTAGAACTGCGACCCCCAAGAAAACGAACTGTTGCCAGAAGTGGGTTAGGTTAGGTTAGAACTGCGACCCCCAAGAAAACGAACTGTTATCAGAAGTGGGTTAGGTTAGGTTAGAACTGCGACCCCCAAGAAAACGAACTGTTGCCAGAAGTGGGTTAGGTTAGATTAGAACTGCGACCCCCAAGAAAACGATTCTGATTATCTTATCTGACGATCTTATTAAAATATGATGGCTAACGTTATGGACTATAAAAAATCTGAACTTAAAAGTTATCAATCTTGAAGCAAATCAAATTATTTCGTTCAATATTTTATTGATTTGCAATTTTTTAAAGCTGAAGACGCCAGTTCAAATCTGGCCTCGGACACCGGAGGGTTTGGTCACTTTTTCTGAAGTATATGACATCTATTTTCAGTTTAAAAGTTATCATTATAATCTGCGATAAAAGAACTTAAAATAATTATTATAAGCAAGTTTATTGCCTTCAACATTATGTAATAGATACCATCTGGACTTTGAATATTATGAGTAACAAATTTTATGACTATCAATAATGATGACCTGCAAAAATCGGATCAGCAATTTAGATTGTTAAATTTTATGACTATTGACAATATGACTAATAAAAATTATGATGGAAAACGTTATGGACTGAAAAAAACGGAGGTAAAAATTTATGGGAACCGATAGAGACCCAATTGAAAATTATGTTTTTTTTTAATATGTCACATGTTGTACTCGAAATAAAATATTGTGTGACAACCCTATGATTCGATATCATTAAATTTTCACCACTGATAATGGAGTCTGCATATGACACATCTACACAACACGCATGCATTTTAAAAATGTGTCAAATATATTACAACTGGCGTACTTTTTTATTTACACCGTGACTAGGCGTATAGTACCAATACAAATTATATCAATTAAGATAAAATTACTAACAGTATGGGGGTATTAATGTAGTGTTAATGTATATTTTAGTAACGTGCAAAACCATAAAAGTAAACTTTTTCTTTGAGTTTATTAAAGAAGATAACGAGAACGCTGCGCATGGCCCCTCGCATCCCCGCTCCCGCGTCCCGCGTCCTGCACGTGCGCATTCCACTAACGAGTGAAATATTAGGTATCTTTATTTGTGACATGATTTAACTTTTTAATACGCAGGATATTTTTTTGGATTATTGTACAGTCGCAAGAAAACTCTTAAAGGAAATATAATTAAAAAAAATAATTGACGGAGCAATATTCTACTGCGAATAATAAGCAAATTTTTATACTGAAAAAGTTTGATGATAAAATTTTTGGATTTTTTTTGTCATACGTAGAATACATACATTTAATGTCACTTCAGTAAAAAAAAAGACGGAGCAAATTTCCGATGTGAGTTAGGTACACAAAAAAAATATTTTTTATAAAAAAATATGTTCATTTATGGATTTTTTTTGATATTTTTAACATTGGTTACATACATCAAGTCAATATTTCTAGTGCAATAAAATTAGACTGAGCATTTTTCCAAACGTAAATATAGACGATATAAGATATAGATATAGATATAGTTTAGATAAAAAAACCTAAGAAGGACAATAGTTTTTTTTTGGAAAAATATATATATACCATCTACTCCTGACACTTTATCATGCTGTAAAGTTTTTTTGGACTGAGGAGTTAATGCGAGGTCAACCCCTCTATTGCCTGGCCTATCCCCTTAATAAAAACTAGCAAAAAGAGTTAAGGGCATCCTCCAGTGGCAAATATTTCAGATGCTTGTGGTTTATTTAAAAGTTAAAAAAGTTCTTATTATTTTATGTGTCATTCAAAAATATAGTACCGCAAAATGGGGTGAGTAAGGATTGCGTGGAGAGTTGGGTTATGAATGGGGAGAAAAGGGATGCCAGGGGGTGAGATGGTTTTTAAAGGCTACTGCTGCCTAAATAATGTATTCGTATTACAAATGGAGCTGTAGTGAAAGTTATGAAATGGAACTACCCAAAATCATAAAAAAACTAAAATAGTTTACATATGTATAAATAAAATTGTATCGATGTTTGAATGTCAGTTTTCTCCCTACTCACCCCATTTTACGGTAGTGAAATTTCAGATGTAGGTCATTTAAAGTTATAAAAGAAGGTGACATGAAAAATCAAATTCATTTTGGGAGAAGCATATCTATTCATAATTTCGTAATAAAATTGATGGCTCCTAAACTTCCCAAATTACAAGCGATTTTGCAGGATATTAACCATTTACCGTACCAAACTCAAATCAAAGAAGTAAACGTCGTAATAACCAGCATACTTATACAAAGAAATAAACCCAAAAAATAAAATTTTAAGAATTTTTGTAATAGGTACTGTATTTGTTTTGTATAATGTTTTTAGGCTATACGTTGGCTATGTATTTGGAACCACCTATTTTCATAAACCAAACGTAGTGTCCGCTGTTCCTACCCGGTAGTGTGCGTGCGCGTGCAGCGAACCGTGCCGAGCCGAGCGCTCCACTGCGCGGCGAGTCATCAGGATCTCAAGAGTGACTCAACGCTACACCACTTAAGGTGCGACCACACCGCTGCTTAAAATACGGCGACGTTACGGAAACGCAGTGACGCATCGTATCCGTACCGTTTTTATCGCATGCCCTCCACACCGCTGCTCAATATACGCTGACGGTACGGAATCGCAATGACGTGCTGTAAACGTCACGACTTTACAGCATGCTCTCCACACCACTGCTCGAAACACGCAGACGCAACTTGTAAGCCGTGACGTGCCCCATACGTAATATTTTTGACGCGAACCTTTCAAACCGTATTTCGAGCAGCAGTGTGGAGATCATGCGGTAAAAACGGTACGTACGTATACGATGCGTCACTGCAATTCCGTAACGTCGCCGTATTTTAAGCAGCGGTGTGGTCGCACCTTAACTCAGAAACATCACCTGTGTGTTTGATGGTAATTCACTTACGTCTTTATCGATTGATAAAGACTTGATGTAAATATACTTTACAATATGGTAAAGTCTTATGCGCGTTAAAACCTGAATGAACGTTAGTCCTTAGGATAATTAGCAAGTAAGAATCACTTCGACCAGTCTCCTAGTTTATGAATTTATGTCGTCACTCACAAACAACGCTCTTAGAACCAGATATTTGATTCGTAGTCAAAACTCTCGCCTCTATTCGATTCATGAAGTACGTGGAATGTTTCAGAAGACTGGTAACAAAGTAAATAAACCAAAGGAAAAGTGAAATACTAGTAAGCTAATTTTTATAATGATTGATTGATGAATTGCAATAGCACTAAATACTTTAGTTCGGAAAATAACAGTATGTCATAAAGATATTTCAGAGTTGTAACAATAATATTACTTATCCAAGAAGACGTCATTTCATCTTCTGCGGTACCAAAAACAGCCTTCACGGCATTATAAACGTTAAATTGGCACATTTTATTAACGCTCTAAGCTACCGAAAAATTGCAGTTACACGTAACACGTCATTATAAAAAAATTAAAATATTGCGCAATTTAATGACGTGCATTCCAAAATGTTTCAAGTTTGTCACACAAGAGGACCACTATAAAAGTGATCGCCGCATTCCCCATTGCAAAGCACGTTTGTGGGATAGCTCCAACAGCTTTAAATAATAAATAAATAAATAAATATTGTATGACAATCTTACACAAATCGACCTAGGCCCACAGTAAGCTCAATAAGGCTTGTGTTATGGGTACTAGACGACGATATATATAATAGATAAATATGGATAAATACTTAAATACATAGAAAACATCCATAACTCAGGAACAAATATCTGTGAAAAACACACAAATGAATGCCCTGACCAGGATTCGAACCCGGGACCTCCTGCTTCGTAGGCAGGGTCACTACCGACTAGGCCAGGAGGCCGTTAAAGTAGCTTTGGCAGCAGAAACACGGAAGGAGCTAGTCGTAAATGTCGTAATCATAACTTATATATTTGTTAACAATAAGGGTAGATTCGCTACCTCCGTGCGTCTATACCCCAATGGTTGAGGTCGGGACATTAGGGCATAAATTCCTCCCGTACGATGTTCTGTCGCCATTTACGCCAGTTCTGTTTACTTACTAGCATTAACTTCGACATCTTAAATGTTAATTGTCTATTGTAGTTGTCACTGTGTTGTACCTACTAACCAAACTATGGACCCAAAAAGTCTGCAATAAAGATGTTTTTTAAGTGTGTAGCAGATTAGGACAGGCTACCAGCTAGCGTATTAGACTGTATTCCTTGTTGTTTTCTACTAAAGTTTCCCGGTGAAGATTTTCTTCGCAAATTCGAAGCAAGCTAGGCATACCCCAAGCACTCAAACTCATATAGCACGAGTTATGTAACTGCCAATATCGAGGTCATTTTACACTGGTTCAACTCGACTCACTTGCTCGCATATAACTGAAGTTGTTGACTACTCTTGACGCAATGTTTTCGTGGGTCGCGGTAAGTGTGTCGGCCATGTCGGTCAGCTGATGGCCCACTGTGCTGCTGTTATGTCACCGCTCACGCTTCCGCGCCGCTCGCTTCAGTGAAAGGACTGTACTTGCAACGACCTAACCTAACCTTTTAAGGACTTTTTTTCTTCTAATGGACTTTAGGCGGTATTGCCTGTAGCCAATGTCAAGTAATAAAAGGCATTTAATATAGGCAACGTTGTTTGGTAGAGGCCTTGCTTTTTGTAGTGATAGCTGCACCCTACAAACAACATGAGGAGGCCCAAACCCGGCGATTCCCGATGGTTAACCAAACAATGGTTACACGCATTTTGAGACTTATTCTTCATTAGCTGCACACTTGTTCGATAGATCACTGCACAATAAGCTGTCAGTATTACACACTGAAGTACGAAAATGGACAAACACAACCGCCATGTTTGAATCTCAAGCTGGAACCTCCTCTAAAGACTTGTCTCTTTATTTGTTATTTTTTTATTAAGGTCCATGCCCACTCGTCGATTCTCTTCTCTTTGCGGTGCCATCTCCTACTGTATGTGAGCGATAATCATAGCAATATTATACTTTATTTACGGCTGCTCTAAAAAAAATTCAACTGCTCATCCCAAACTACTTCCGAACGTTTTTAAGCCAAGTTGTTTTACATTTGCCTTTTCATCGGCGTCTCCCTATATTAATCTTCCCATGTATTTTCTGGCTACTGTAAGAATTCTGCGTTCCGAATCGAATTACCACGTTCGAAATCTCGTTCCAGAGTATTCCAGACGGGGTCTTTCTTAATGAAATATCTTACAAAATTACATGTTTCCATATTATTTATTTATTTAATCTTTATTTCACAATTTAAAAACATAAAAAGTGCAAATGGCGGACTTAACGCTTTTAGGTCAATACACATTTTATATGTTAGTTAAGCAAACAATAAAACGATACTTAGGTACATATGTATATCTCTGTTTTGGGTCACTACTACTTACTAGCCATCTACTAGCCAAATCCGTCCAACACATGCGTCCAAAACATGCGTCCAAATCTTCCTACGTAACTACAATGGTGCGGTTGGTAAATGCTTAGTAAGCCAGGCATGTTCTAGTTTCTAGTCCACAACTTATCTTAAGAGGAAGACTTCCAATAAGCGGAACGTGGAAGCACTTTTATATAGTTTATGATTACGACTCGTTCCGGTTCCTATTTCAAGTATTCAAGTCTAATTAAGAACCCGTAACACGTCAGATAAAATTTACAATCTCATTGAAATCACTCTTTCGATTTATGTCCTGCCAGCGATACAGTTAAATATCTCACAAATTAATAAACGCGATATTGTACAAAATGCGGGTTCTATTAGAGTTGACAAGGAAATGAATGCCACGAGGCTTTGTGTCGCAAATGTCGCAATGAACCAGTTTTGTCGTTCCATTCCAAGTAGTAGGAGGTGCTGATTTTAAAAGGCTTTATGTCATTTACTCTCTTATGGAAATACGACTTTTTATTTCATTAGTAGTAAGGAGAAAAACGTACTGTAATGTTGTTCGAATAAATAGGGACCTATAAGTAGGTGGTAGGCACTTACTGCATTCTTGACGTAGCTTGAAGCTTGAATGTAACTGCGATGTTTTATAACGTAAGCGCCAACCGCGCTATTTACATACAAATAAGTTTCACGTTCACATAATGCATTTTGGATCTGGGCAGATTGCTAAATTATAATTACCTTATTTTGCCGAACTAGACACTGGGCCGATTAGGTGTTACATGACAATAGGAAGAGTGACGGTGCTATACGTAATAGGACTCTTAGGCAACGCCCGTGTAAACATAACGTGATCTTTAGTGTTATTCATATTTACAGGTGCTCAGCTTTCAGATTATGCAGTAGCAGCCAATTGTATACCAAGTTGATTGTTGGGTTATTAAAATAATACAGCTACTACACGTCTAAGTCGCGCAAAATAAATTATATATGAACGCTGTTCGTATACAAGAACTACCTAGTACTCTTTTTAATGTCCAAATGAGGAGTATTTTAGTAACATTCGTCCAACATTAAAAAAATTACATGTATCTTTACTTTACAAATCCATTTCAGCATGGTTTAAAACCTAGTTTCTTGACAAGCACTGAAATTGAAATCACCTACATTTGAAAAAAATACCTATAGTAGCCTAATCATAAGTATGGTCTAATTTCAACGGTAGCCCTTAAATAAATCAATTTCATACACTTAAGTAGCTGCCGCAGAACTAATTGATTAGATACGAAGCTAGGAAATGGATACCGGTCCTTAGTCTATAATTCAGCTCTATATTATAGGTTACAGTGTTGTTCGCCAACTACTCCAACAAGCCTAGTTGACTGACAATAACATGAACAGTACTTTAACTTCACATACAGTCAGCTGAAGTAGATAAGAGGGTGAGGAATTCCTAAACGCTCACGGCCCTTAATGACCTTCACATGCTTTGGTTGTATTAATATTAAAGTTGTACCAAGATACTTTTAGTTACCTCCAACGCTTTGCAGCTTTTGTTTTTCACTGTATAACTACAATTAAATTACAATCCATAAGGTGACAGTAGCAGTAGTACCATAACGTGGGACTTAATGGGATTATTTAGAATCCTACGCTGTGTGCTTGAAAATATTTGAAGATTTTATACAGAATATCAGAATATCAGAATATCAGAATATCAGAATATCAGAATATCAGAATATTTTATTTGCCAGAATACTTATAACATAAAGTACAAGGTGTTAAGGTACAAAAGACAAGTATTCAGTCGATGAACGACATGCAAAAATTATATACAAATTACAAAAAAAAACATAATAACCCATTAAATTAACCCTAATAATACAATCCAAAAATAATACAATAATAATAATTTTATGTGATGTCCAGATATAATAATAAATTAATAACAATACAATTACAGCATCATCTACAAAGTAATGTCAATTTTTATAAGTTAGAATGAAATGAAAATTAATACACAAAGATAAACATTAGAAAAAAAAAAAAAAAAAACTCCACAATGTGATGTCAATTTACACAAAGTTAATATCAATTTTAGAATAAATTATACTTTAAAAATGCTAAATATTCTTTGACACTAAAAAAACATTTTTCAGTAAGCCATTTTGTAATTACTGTTTCAAATTTATTATATTCCATTAACCTCATTTCTCTAGGAAGGTTGTTAAACAAAAAAATACACATATTGTATGCGTTTTTTCGATAAATTACGGACTCACAACGAGGTTGATACATTAGTCCATCATATTGCGCTCTTCTGTTACCGTAATAGACATCTGTCCTAAATCTAAATAGCTCGGGATGTTTCTTAACAAATAGACATGCTTTTTTAATATACATACATGCCAACGGCAATATGTTTAGGTTTTTAAAGATAGGCCTACAGTCATCCATGAGTGAGATATCGGCTATAGCACGAATGCAATCTTTCTGCCGAATAAACGCTCTATTCACATCACCCGAATTTCCCCAAAGCAATAATCCGTAGTTCAAGAGTGATGACGCATACCCATGATACGCAGTGATGGCAGCTTCTGTTGAAACAGTCATCCTTAGTCTTCTTATGGCATATACAAAACTATCCAACTTAGTGCAAACATAATCTACATGAAGTTTCCAGTTTAAATGCTTGTCTACATGCAAACCTAAAAAAATTATATAATCACAACTGTCTATTACTTTATCGTTCAAGCTAACGTTTAATTGGATCTTTGGAGTATCATAATATTGAAATTGAATTTAAAAAGATTTACTTAGATTAATATTAAGTTTATTGTTACATGTCCATCGGTGTATGTCAGTTAATGTTTGATTTATTTGTTCATTATAAGAAGAATCATCGTCACTTTTTACCATCACTGTCGTATCATCCGCAAACAAAATGCTCTCCGATGAGATTGCATGAGGGAAATCATTCACATAAATAACAAAAAGCAAGGGTCCCAAATTGCTGCCTTGGGGCACGCCACAACGGTTTTCACGATATCCCGAAAGGTAAGTGTGCCTTACAAGTTTTTTCCCAACTTCCTCAATTTTTGAGATCTCAGTTTGCTGTTTTCTTCCTTCCAAATACGTTTTGAGCCAGCCGAGTGCCTGACCCCTAATACCATACGATTCTAGTTTCCTTAGAAGTGTATTATGATTCACGCTATCAAATGCTTTACTCAAATCTAGGAATATTGACGTAATGGCAGTTTTATTATTAATAGCTTCCGTAACATACTTAACTAAATGAAAACATGCTAATTCAGTGGATCGGCCCTTTCTAAACCCATATTGATTAGGATGTAGTATATTTCGCTTGTCTAAGAATTCTGTCAATCTAACATGCATGGCCTTTTCCAGGACCTTGGATAGAACAGGGACCAAAGTAATGGGTCTATAGTTATTAATGTCATTGCAATCACCCTTCTTGTAGAGAGGCTTTACTTTTGCCAATTTTAGTTGCTCTGGAAAGATACCTTCCTGGAATGATAGGTTTATGATATGACACAGCGGGTAACTCAAATATGCAGCGTTAAATTTTAGTAAATCTGTAGTGATATTGTCATAGCCACATGATTTGCTATTGCTTAGTGACATAATTATCCTATAAACTTCCCTTTCATCGACAGGCCTTAAATATATAGAACTTGGATTATTATAGCTGCAAGTGACATTAGGTACTGTGTTAGAGCTACTTGCTTCATGGTATATACTGTCAATAAAATAATCATTAAATAAGTTGCAAATGTCTTGAGGATTGTCATAAATTAAATTATTAAATATTATAGAGTCAAAATAGTTCGAACTTTTTCTACATGTCCCTGAATTTATAATATTCCAAGTAGCTTTACACTTATTTTTATTTGTTCGAATGTACTTATTGTTAATTATTCTTTGTGAAGCATGAATACATCTCCTCAAAATACTACTGTATTTTTTCAGTTGGGCTTTGTTCTCATTTTTGTTAAATTTACATAATTTTATATTCATATGCAACTTACGTTTAATGCTACAAGATTTCCTTATACCCTTTGTGAGCCACTTTATTTTACTTTGTCGGCTACTTATCTTGACTTTTACCAAAGGAAAACACAGGTTGTAGAAAAGGCACAACGTCTCGTGGAAGGTAGCAAAAGCGTCACTTAAATTATGAGTAGTCATTACATCTGAAAAAGATAGACTAGCAATGCATTCACAAAACTTGGCCACATTCGTATTACAGTAATCTCTTTTACATTCAAACCATTGATAGTATTTTATAGTCTTCTTAGTTTTTAGTTCAATAGTTTGTCCCTTATCATGGTCTGATAAACAAAGATTATGTGTTTTTGCTTTGACCGTTTTTATATTACTAGCTATTTGATCCAAACAGGCCTTGCCTCTAGTGGGTGACTTAATATGCATTTTGAAATTATAGTTTAAAAATACACCCTTGAGATCTTTAGCAAACAAGTTATCTTTTAATATATCAATATTCCAATCTCCGCAGATGACAATTTTCTTTTTCTTATAAGTCATAGTTAGATTTGTAAGTAAGATTCTAAGTTTATGCAAAAATATATTTATGTGAGATTTGGTCTGTACGGGAATTCTATAAATAGTAACTACTACAATATCTAACCCTGTGATCTCACATCCACAACATTCAAAGTAGTAATCACATGCTAACTTATTCTCAAATTTCAGTGGCTTTACATTTAGTTTGTCCCTAACTAGAATTGCAGTGCCGCCTCTACTACAGTCCCTAGAGTAATATGCCGCTAACTTGTAATTACACAGTTTAATATTATTAATAAATTCACACTTTACAAAAGTTTCACTTAAGCATATTATATCTATTCCACTCTCAAATTCCTGCAAGGCAACTTGCAATAGATCAAGTTTTCCTAACAAACCACATATGTTTTGGTGAAAAATTGTAATTTTGTTACTTAACTGCGAAACATGTTTATTTATGTTAGATTTATCCTCGAAAAAAATCCAAACCAACATCTACAGGGTCCGAAGAAATTGTATTTTGAATTTCTAATATTATTTCAGCTATACTCCGAAGTATGGTTTGAACACCAGAGCTGATAATTTTGCCAGTTCCCAGTGAAAACTGATCTAGAGTTAAGTCTCGGTTAGAATCATGTAAATAGCCATATTTATGATTATACATGTCCTGCCCAAGTTTATTATTAAATGATTCTACTCGTGAATTATAAACAGGTGCACCACAAATATACGTTGGCAAAGCAATAATAATGTTGGTGTGATTCAAGCTCTTAAGCTTATTTTTTATAGTATTAACCAAGATGTCATAATTTTGGGTTACATGAAAATCTGACTCGCCAACCATGAAAATACATACTTACATGGGTAAGAAATATGTAATGTAGGTACCTCAGTATTAAATATTTCGAACAAACTTCCAACTGGTGTCAAAACACATTTGAGTCATTCATCTGGTAGTAAAAATTTCCAGATAATACCGCCTGTATTATATTTACGTGAACTATTCTTGGTCGATCAGAATAATGACCTTTTCTCCCTGGCTTGTCTGTTTCATGTGACCTCAAAAATAGAGGTACTTGCAATATATTTATAGCAACAGAATTTTAAGTTTTTTTTGCCAAGTTAATATACTGCTACAATACATAGGTGCGGCTGGCACTTCCGCACATGGCTTCCACGCTGTTGAATTCGTATTGAGTTCATTATTTTTTGTGTCAAGCTCGATAGCGAGCTTGTTAAATAGATTACGTTGTTTACTCGTTATTATGTCGGCCAATTTTTTCTTTACTGTCCTACTGTTGTAAAATGACGTAAGGATATAAAAACTATAATGACGCTTACGACAATTTGAAATTAAAGAGTAGGTAGTTATAATTGGACGATATAATTCGCTCGGTTGCGATTCTTGCTATAAAATATTTTATACAAGTAAGAGGAACTATATTAAGTAGATCATAACCGTAACGTATTTGACATAAAATGTGTTGCGTTGCGCTGCCATGTAAAAATGGATCATATCAATTGGCACTTGTACTTAGGTTGTGATGGGTCCCAGTAGTATATTTTACGGTTTTTTTTCTTAAAAAAATATTACAACTAGTGACACTGTATACACAAAAGTGTGCAAAATTATGAAAAACAAGCAACTTAACCTTCAACGTGAACACCCGAGGCGTAATAGTCATAGACGGAGAGCTAGCCATGTCAGATATGACTACTTATGTTATGTGAATATAATCAGTATATTCACGTTATACAATAAATAAACTTAGGTGTGAAATCTTTACGATATTTTCAACGATGTTAAAGAAATCACCTGGAACAAATCTTTTTAAAAATTTCTGAACGTACATAAAAAAAACAAAATACAAAAACAAGAAATCCAATGACTTCCTTCCTTCGGACACACTCATTTAAAGTCCAAAAGAATATTCTAAATTTTTTTCTTGGCAAATATATCATGATTTTTACTGTTTATAGGTATTTTTGCGCGGAAAACCATTCTACGATTCTATATTTCTTGTCTGAATACGGCTAAAAGCAAATGGGCAAAAAGTCAAATAAATTCAAGGGCAGAGCAAATATTTACTTAAATTATTACCACCTTTGTCGCTTAGTTACTATGCCGGATGAAAAACTTGTTTAAACATCATTCCATTCAATTGTTTCGCAAATTTCAATACCGTATACCGTTCTAATGTGTAATACTTACACGTTATTTAATAATTTAATGTCGCCACATGTTACCTACTCACTTGTTGTTAACCCTTTCCTAACGACTCTTAAAATGTATAGACTGAAAGTCCTAACTTTCAGTCTATACATTTTAATAAATAAATAATTATTACAGGACAATCTTACACAAATCGACCTAGGCCCACAGTAAGCTCAATAAGGCTTGTGTTATGGGTACAAGACGACGATATATATAATAGATAAATATGGATAAATACTTAAATACATAGAAAACATCCATAACTCAGGATCTGTGATCAACACACAAATAAATGCCCTGACCAGGATTCGAACCCGGGACCTCCTGCTTCGTAGGCAGAGTTACTACCGACTGGGCTAGGAGGCCGTACATTCATTTTAATAAAGTACTAACAGCAATGTGTACGCTGGATCAGCCGCTGAGTATGCAGCCAAAGGGAAGTACCGAGTACTCTGCCTTGGAGTCAGTGTACGACTTCGTGCTTTTGCAGTCGAGACTGCTGGGCCTTGGGGTGTGGAGGCTAAGAAATTTGTGGGGGAGTTGGGTTGGCGGCTCAGGAATAGGGGATGTAATCCTCGTTCCGGATCGTACCTGGTGCAACAGATCCCGTTGGCCATTTAATACGGTAACGCTGCCAGTGTAATAGGGACATTTGCAACAGGTACGGTGTAATGACGAAACCTACTACGGATTGGTTTGTGTGAGACGAAGCGTGGTGTGGATTTTCATTTTTAATCAACAGAGGAAGACTGCGCTGCGCTGCGGATATGTGCCAGGTATGCTAGATAATTTCTACACAGTTCTATTTGAAATGTAATATTTGTCGAATGACTTATAAGTCAATATGTTATGATGTGATATGAATGATGTTATGTAATATATTATGTAATATAAAAGAATAACATATTCATGTTTACGTACCTTCAATAATATGTATTTTTTTTTTTTTATTTATTTCATAATGTAAACTTATATTATACATCTTACTTTAAACCTCGCCAAACTGTGACGTTTGATGGCGAGATGCGCTCATTGTTTTAAACAAAAAAATACAAAGCAACTTAATTTAACTTAACCTATTTATTTACTTACTAACATTCTAAAAGCCTCTAAGTTAGGTAATCTCTCCTCGAGTGCCGCGGTGTGGATTATGTTGTGGTAGAATTTGTGCATAACGTGCATTATGTCTCAACCTGCTTGTCCTCGAGAAGAGAGGACCTTAGCCTCAACTTCTGCCTTTGTTTACTGAGCTGGGGACTTTGTCTTAATATTTTAATTTATTCAATATTTTTGGTACTAAATATGTTGACATTCTTTCGCCATAGTAGTTGTTTGCTCTAGGTTCTACTAATCGTTTTTCTCTTACACTTCTTGTATTATACTTATTTTTAGCAAATAATTTGTACAGATCATTATAGTAGTATTCTAATCCTATTAAATATTTAACTTTTTTATCTATAGGTAATATCTTACACAAGGGAAATAACAAATCGTAGTCTTTGTTGCACATATCTTTAACTTTTTTGCTTACTAAAAATTTAAGCAGTCTAGTTTGTATGTTTTTAATATCACTAATATATGTTTGAAATGTTCTGCCGTATACAATAAGTCCATAGCTAATTAACGAGTCCGCGAGTGCGTAATAAACAACCCGTAAGGTTTTCTTACTTAACGCTCCGTTTAGTTGATAAAATTTCCCTAGCACTGACCTCAGCCTGTTACAAACATCGTTTACGTGAGATTTCCAGTTAAAGTTTGTATCGACAGTTAAGCCTAAGTATTTAAATGTTTTTACGTACTCTAAAGTGTCACACTTACAGTTGACCTTATTAAGGTGTAAACACTCATACGTGTGCCCTATAATAGTTAAATTTTGTTTATCAATGGTCTTAGCGCGTTGGTTGTATGGCGAGTGTATATGCATGCATTTAGTTTTAGAGAAACTCCTCAAAATCTTATTGCACACACTGTTGTATCTCTGCGATATTCTTGGATGCATATAGGAGACACATGTCATCTGCATACATATACACTCGACACTTCCCGACGACGTTTGAGACGCTGTTGACGTGCATAGCGTATCCCACGGGACCAAACACGGACCCGGTCGGCACCCCGAGCTCCACGGCCGCTTCTTCCCCGGTCACACCCGCGATACTAGTGTGTATTTTTCTGCCCGTCAGAAAGTTTTGAAACCATTTATTTGTAGGACCCCGTATTCCGCATTCATCCATCGCCTGTAGTAAGATATCGTGATCCAAAGTATCAAAAGCTTTTTTATAATCAATAAAAAGCACTATCAACTGCTACACTATACTACATCATACACAATAATATTTGACACGTTTATTATATGGTTTCGTAACGAGAGCTGTTACACTCAGTCTACAAATACTTCTACTACCTATAGTTCAATGACGAATCAAACTTGATTTTTGAATTGTCGATTAATAAATATATGTAATAATTTATCAACACTAACATTGTAAGCCCTCTAAAATCCCCCCCCCCCCCGACAGACTGTAGGTAATTAGGCCTTAAAACACTCGTGATTTTATTATGAAACCACACTCGTATTTTAAGGACCCATTATTACGTAACACTTACATAAACTACTATTTCCATACATGTTACATACTGTTACAAGACATGTAATGTTACTAAAATATATCCCGAGTTTTAGGTACAACACACACTAACTACCCTACCACGTCATCCTTATTTATAGTACCGAAATAGGAATTAAGGAGAGCGCGGTCTCCTGTTTTTGAAAACACGACATGCTGCAGGTAAAACTGCGTGCACCCCGTAACCAACAAATATTACCAGAATAAAAAAAATCCTGTAATATAACTATCGATGATACTCGTACATGTGGAACTATACAGTCTAGCTGTCGACACTACATTCGTACTCGACTGGCGCCTTCAATATGAACAGAGTGAGGTCAATTGACAACTAATTGTGGAGTCGTCGACTGCTCAGTCCCGGAGGTGTTCTATTGCTATTATAGGGCGACTCTGCTACTCAGTTAAACCAGTCAACCAGTGTAGTTGTGACCTAGATTCGTGAACTGTATATATGCGTAGCAGGTCGTACATAGACCTAATTTTCAGGAAAGTAATGATGCAATATTTTATTTCTATAATACTTTATCTAAGAGTAAATACATTAAAGACATAATAATCACATTACCTATCATAATAATGTAAGCTACTTAAAATTACAGATAAAATTATTGACTCAGATCGCTGTCAACAAGCAAGGTGCCCTTTCTTACCCAAAAAGTCAAATTAGCTTAGGGTTGGCTAAGATTTTTTTATGGCGATGCCACTGATGCGTTTAGTGAGGTTCAAAATTACATGGACGCATTATAAATGAATTCATTCATACATTGTCCATGCAATTTTGAACCTGGTGTACATCTAAAAGAAGGGCCGCGATTTGAAAAATAAACACACACACTGGACAGACACAGCTCCAAACCCAACTCAACGCTATAATGACATTGACATTTGCTATTCGAACAGATTTTCATTCAACATTGGTCTCACATTGGTCTCACATTGGTCACACATTGATCACACATTGGACCAATGTGAGACCAATGTGTGACCAATGTGTGACCAATGTGTGACCAATGTGAGACCAATGTGAGACCAATGTGAGACCAATGTTGAATGAAAATCTGTTCGAATAGCATATGTCAATGTCGTTATAGCGTTGAGTTGAGTTGGGTTGGAGCTGTGTCTGTCCAGTGTGTGTGTTTATTTTTCGAATCGCGGCCAAGTACGCGTCTGAAGATTTTGACTAATTTAGATTCGACATCTTACAGGTTTCAGAGCTTTATCTGACTTTCTTTAGAACCATAGACGTTTTGATCTAACTTATGCCGACCCGCAAACATTCAGACCAGAACTTCAAAAACCATGCTATGGCTAATCTGGTTTAAATTTAGATGTTGGGAGCAACAACAACTTTGCATGTCATAATCATTTTTGCATGATCTTAAAGTGGGGCATTCCACTCATACAATAGTTTGTTATTAAATCAAAAACAAACATAGAAAAAATGTATCAACCCAGTAGGACTTGAACCTGCATCGATACACCTTGTAACTTGCTTCCTTGCTTTTTTTCAATGTATTCAATGTTTCTATTTGATTTAATAACAAACTTTGCAAGTGTTGAGGACTATTAATGTAAACATATAGGAATAAATTGTTTATAGTGGCAGTCCACATGATATAAATATGTGCCGACACAATATTATTGCCGCTCCAAAGTCTATAGCTGACTAGACACTGTCAGTAATACTGTCATTATTTCTCTACTCATCCTTCTCATTCTCTATTTACATAGAAAACGACGACTACAGAAATAATGACATTATTACTGACAGTGTTCGGTCAGCGTGTGCATAGTTAGCGCAGTGGTTGTGGTCTCTACACGCCTGCGTTCGGTAAGTTACTTAAACAACATCTCTATCAATTTACGATTGTTCTCGTACCGGTGTCCTTCTTCAACCCAGTGAAATTATCCCTAGTACGAGCTAGATGCCGAACGGTCTGGATGCTTCGTTGTGCGGAATAGAAAACCGTGCCGATTGTATCTTTATTTACGAACTTGGTTATTTAAGAAGTTCAATTGGTACCCACCGTGTTATTTTAAAGTCGGTCTTGAATCAAGTTTGTTTGACTTGACAGGATGTGTTTGGCACACGATAGGTATGTCAATAAGGAATAAGCAAATATGCATAAATTTCTTCAACCAGATATTCCAGAAGAGAAGTTTATCTGCCGTATAATAAACTTGTTAATCCAGGCGTTATTTCCAGCCTTTAGCAATACTCTCTATATGTTACGTCCTTCAAGAGTGTGTATGTTATACGGAACAAGATTTTTTCTTACGCGATTCAATAATCTGGGTATTATTTAACAGAAAAATAAGACTTGAGCACGCAGCAATCTTATGGTTGATGGTGTGTGCCTTGTGTCAATCGCTGTGCAAGTAGGCGTGCAATTCTTTGCACACAATCCGGGCCTTAGAAACGACTTATCAAATCCATTACTAAATTTGGTAGGTCATTGATATTATTAGACTTAGGTAAAGTTGTATCTATATATCTTATCGGCCTGATCTCTAAAAAAAACTAATAGGAATTTGCCGATAGAAGATATAGGTACTTAAGTAGCTTTATATACCATTTTGATAAAATTAACATCACTTCTACATTAGGAGGCATCCATTAATCGCGTCATACGTTTTTGGCTTGTTTTAGACCCCCCCTCCCCCATGGTGATCTTTGGTGATATTTTCAGGACCCCTCCCCCCCCTCATCCAATATGACGTGTAATTTTTTGCTAACTAAAGTAAGTACAGTTTTCTAACACGTGAAAACGTAACGTACGTACACGTGAAGGAAAAAAAATGAAATTACATGTATGCACATCTCACTATTTTCATTAAAATAATATTTAATATAAAAAAACCGGCCAAGTGCGTATCGGACCACGCATAATGGAGGGTTTCGTACCTACTATCGAAAATGTAATAAAAGGTCGTATCTGCCTATGAAAGACATTTTTTGGAGATAACTTAATAATTCCTAAACTGATAAATATTCTCGATTATTTTCATATTTTTTGGATCTCCAGTTCAAAAGTGACAGGGGGCACATTTTTTAGACTTACGGGGTGATTACCTAAATATATCTTTTCAGCAATTTTACTACAAAACTAAGCAGCGGCATACAACAATACACTTTATATTTATTAAGATACGTTTTATAGTTTCCGAGTAAAATGGCTGTGACATACGGACGGAAAAACGGACATACGGACGGACGGACAGACAGACATAATGAAACTATAAGGGTTACGTTTTTGCCATTTTGGCTACCTGGAATCCTAAAAACCTACTGTGAAGAAAATAATATTTCAAATGCCACTAAAAAATCTTTACAATCATAGTGCATCTCATAAGAGTCATAACAATTACTCCCAAGACGTAAAAAAACCTTGTCGTGGAGGAGTTCCATTCTGGTCTTCACAAGCAGTTTCAATTTCACTAAATAGCACTATTCAAATGCAATTGTTTGGTTTTTAGATTTTAAAAAATCGCTATACGTCTCCTTATAAGGTTTCAGGAGTTCCCTTGATTCCTCATGGATCCCGTCATTAGAATTTGATTTTGATAAAAATGAGATCAATCTAAGTGAACCCGTGCATAAAGCATAGCGACGCCTCGCCCGCTCAACTAAACGCAGAAGTCCAACTGCGAGGCAAATTTTACTCTGGTTTTCACAGAATGGTTTATTTCAAAGTTCATAATTTTTATTTTATTGAAATATTTGAAATACAGTATAACTAGCACGAAGGAACAAAAAAATTACACGTGATACGTGTCCAAACCCCCCTCCCCCTGTGGTGGTCATTGGTGATTTTTTCTTGACCCCCTCCCCCCCTATACAATATGACGCGATTAATGGACGCCCCCTTAGCTAATATTTAGACCATCGTTTTAATACGCAATAACAAACCTGTCTGAAAAAAAAACATAATACATAAATGGATTTATTTTTAAACAAGTTAGGTACTTACAAAAACATGTGTACCAAACAAATATTTTTGCTATTTAAGAGCAGTCTGAGTTTAGGAAGAATTTTACAGTAAGTAAATATTTACAACTAAGTACATGTGATTTTCGGCTTAGGTTAATTATTATAAATATTTACAAGCATTGCCTTTGGATCTGGATTTTTCAATAAACATTTTATTAAAATTTTGTGTTAGGTAGAAAATCAGAAGGGCTAAAACCCTCTGAGCCAGAGTAGAAGTAGGTAATCGTAGTACATAATATGATAAGTAATCTGCCATTTGTGTTATTTGCGCTTATGGCATAAACGGAAGTGGTTTACAGCGGTGCTAGAGATATGATAATATACAAACGTGGTGGTTAAGGATGGAGTAATCAAGAGCCTTGGTATAATTTAAATGCTATATATTCCAGCCGATACGACTGTTGCTGTTGAGGTTATATATAGTTTTTAATCTGTATTGTCTATGTTTTTATATGATTCTATTTTTGTACACGAGCCAAGAAAGAAACCGGACATTACTCTTACCGAGCAAAACAGTCGTTCATAGGTGACTAGTAAAAACGGTCCGATAGAGAGCATATGTAGGGGGCGGTGTCTCACTCGCACTCGTTATAAAATTGACACATTTGACGACATAGTTCATCGAAATACGTTCGACATCAACGAAATAGTTCGCCGGGCTTTGGTTTCAGCCAACGTACCCTGTGTTCTGGAGCCTCCGGGGTTGTGCCGCTCGGATGGCAAAAGACCTGATGGTCTTACGTTGGTTCCTTGGCAGAAGGGCAGGTGCCTCTTATGGGACGCTACATGCGTCAGTACTTTTGCCCCATCCCACCTGGGCCACACCATAAGAGCTGCTGGGTCGGCTGCTGAGTATGCAGCTAGGCAGAAACATACTAAGTACGCTACCTTGGAACCAACGTATGACTTCATACCGGTTGCGGTAGAGACTGCAGGGTCTTGGGGTGCGGAGGCCAAGGAGTTTGTCAGGGACTTGGGTCGTCGACTCAGAGAGAGGGGTTGCGATACTCGCTCCGGATCGTACCTGGTTCAACATATTTCCTTGGCCATTCAGCGTGGCAACGCTGCTAGTGTCATGGGGACTTTTGAGCCGGCTACGGTCCGGGGGGGTCTGTTTAATTAATGTTTAACGTGTAAGTAGTTATTATTGACAAAGCCTGAGGCGGATTTGAACTTGTAAATTTTGATTGTTGTGTGACGAAGCCTGTTGACCTTTTTGTATCTACTTGACGAAGCCTGCGGCGTGGATTTTAAAATTGTAGATAAAATAATTATTAATGGTAAATAAATGATTTATTTTTGACACATATTGACATTTTGATTGTCTGATGACGTCATTACCTCCTTAGTCAAAACGAGACACAGTCCCCTAGATAAGCCGCTCTTTCGGCCTCACTTTGTGACCGAAGAGTATACTCCAGTTTAAAATGATAGCTTCATATTTTTGTATATAAATTTGAAGGTTGTTGTCATATATTTTTGTTTTAGTACATTTTCTTTACTCATGTTAACTACTTGTGTTCTTTCTCCCATTTAATAGAACCCCTAAAGCTATCGAAGCCTCTATAGATGCACTGTATGCAAAATTCCGATTGGGTGTTTTAAATAGTTTTTGGGTATTTACTCTTGGCATGACTGGCGCTCCTCCTGCCGATAAGCATGGGATTCAGTAATCATCTGACAGTTAACACCTGTAGGTATAATATGAAGAAGATAACCACGAGCATTTACCTCTTTCCTTTGCTATACATTGTCATAAGTTAATATTTCCTCCATCGCGCACTTCAAAAAGAACATATCCAATACAGGGTTCAGTCGCCTCCGTTGTACTTTAACACACTTCCTACAATTAGTACTTCTACCTTCACGAATTTATCAGCAAGCTCATGAAATACGCAATCTAGCTTGAAGCATGGCACTTCAGGTTAATAGCTTAAGAAAGTGTGTCAGCGATAACATCGAGTAACTCGGGTGAGTATTTGAAAGAAAACTAACGCAAACAATATTGTATTAGCACAGATTTTACTTTTGTATTTTTAAATAGTTGAGGATTGAAACAGATGGACCCCAATGCCTTGAGGTGATCGGCTGTGACTAGGGCTGCCATCCGTCCGGGTTCCCCCGGATTTGTCCTAGTTTGGAGGCCGTCCGGGAGCCGCCGGAGAAAACTCGGACACTTTTTATGTGAGGAGACACCAAAGCAATTGTTTTTTTAATAATATTATTTTCGAACACGTCCGGGGAAAAAATGCGATTTACGCCAAATGTTTTTTAAGTTTTTGTCCGGGTTCGGCGAATTTAGTAAATATCAGTAAAATAAGACCTGTGGTACCCATAGTGTGTGTTTGCGACATGATACAACAATACATTAGGTATCTACCTAATTACCGTGCCAAATAAAAGAAAAATCGCTAAATCCGAAGTTCTAGATAAAATCCAAATCTCCTAAATATTTACCACTCTTTCCTACTCTGAAATATAGTATGGTCAGAAAGTTACTGCAGTAACAGTATGATTAACTTTACCTTTGATCTAAGTCATGACTTAGATCAAAGGTAAAGTTAATCATACTGTTTTTTGTTTCCACTATTACTCCAAAATAAAGGAAATATAATTCAGCTAGCCAGCCTATGTTATTGTCCAATTAAACAGATAAGTAGATTAGGCATTATTATTTTGAGTGCATTAATATTTTAAATTATGAGCGGTCTCCGTTTAATTTCATGGAATACCCGTAGTGTCAGCAAAGTGCTCTGAGAGGGAATATTGTAGTGGTTCCGTTGCAGTTTCACTGGAATTAGGGTATGTTATCGCACAGGGCCGAGAGAGGTCGCGCTGATAACAAGGTTATCCACTCTCAGGCTATCGCGGGGGGCACCGACGAAGGTTCATGGAGCTCTGCTTTGGTGAGAAATATCCACTGCAGTTGTATGCTAATAAATTTAAAGTTTAACACACCAGTGGGTCGACAAATATGGTTAACACGGACGCCCATGCGAGATTACTACCTAAATACATATAAAATCGAATAGATGTCATATACAAAGGGAAACAGTGAACAAGGCTAAGCAAAGGCTCGATTCGAGCACATACTGTTCTATTTTAGATGATTGGCTAAATGCGCCTTAGCATGTATAATAGATTAAGATTTTTTTTACTTAAGAGATTCACATAAGTGCAGAATTTGCAGAGGATGGCTTATCACAGGAATGTGCCAAGAAGACAGGCATCAAAGAAGAACCCCGTCACCAATCCTTGGAAGGACAGGAAGGGGACAAAGAAAACATGTCTTAATATTTAAGATTTTTTTTACTTATGTAATTCACATCACTGCAGAATTTGCAGAGTATGGCTTATCACAGGAATGTGCCAAGAAGACAGGCATCAAAGAAGAACCCCGTCACCAATCCTTGAAATGACAGGAAGGGGACAAAGAAAACATGTCTTAATATTGAATTTCCCCTAATTGCCTACCTGCTCATGTGAAACCCGCGGGCCTGCCTCGAATGTCGAAAATCGAGATATCGTTATCTCCGTCTCTATCGCTCTTGCATATTCGGAAGATAGTGATGCAAATAGACGATCGAACGAACGAAGTTGAAGAATTGTTTACTCGTACTGATTGTCTGCGTTGATTTCCTCAAGGCATGTTTTAGCAGAAGTCGTCAATATGACGTCTAATGGAGAAGAAAGTGGACATTGGTTGTTCAGTTTAAAGAGTCTTTATAATTGAATGAAGAATGCATTAATTTCATGACTCATACATATTGTTTATATAATCCTTTAAGTAATGTTAGTTAAGTACTTATGTTTTTTTTTATTTTATAACTATAACTAAATTTGACATTAAAATTTAAGATTAGAAATTATTTGCTTATTGCCTGCACATTACCTGCTATTTCTCATTCTGGTTAATCTGGTTCCTCTTTTATCCAAAGACAGACAGCGGCCTCAAGGAGTAACTATTTAAGTAGGAACCTAAATATACATTTAATTATTAACTTCTTCATCTTTATTTATTGCTACACCTTTGAAACACAATAATCCGAGCAGATTCCTCAAGGCAGCTATTGACCTTTGAGCAAATTTTATAATCGTAGGTGGTATTTTGCTTTTTTTCTTAACGGCTAGAATTAGTTTAATATAAGAGGACCTGTAATTAAAGATTACTTAATATTTGCTTGTTTAATAGTTATAGATAATCACTCTTCACAATATGAGTTATTTACCTTATGTGTTACGAATTATATACCTACCCTACTTCACTGTTCTTTTTAATTGAGTTATTCCTACTTCGGTATGCTAATAATGTAACTTTTGATTAAAACTAAACCGATCAAATGCACAATAGCACAATCGCGGAAATAGGCAGGTTTGCTATCGGAGCTCGACCCAGTTTTCAAACGATAACAAAATACATTCACACTGCTTCCCGAGCACTCACCTCAAAGTACTAAAACCGATTTACTATTGGCAACAAAATTTGCAAAAACGATACGTAATTAGGGATCATTTTATACTGGTCTGCTTGGGAATAGGTAAGCTTATTATTAGCAATGATAAAATGTTAATGGATCACTTATCTCAATGAAAGCGAAAACAACCCGCTTGTTTTCGGTATGAGATTGTGTTTGTTTATAGTAAGATACTGGTTTCCTGGAAGGAACCCGGTTATCAACGGTCAAATTGATTTACATGGTCGCTTGCGTCAATAATGTCATCAGTCTAGTCTAGTAATCCAGTTACTAAAACGTTTTTGCCTTTGGAAATATATAATAATATTTTTGTCTCTAGTACAAAAAGTAGGTACTCATACTTGTTACAGTATTAATTATTAATAGTACATTACTGCAGAGACCAGTAAGTAAGCTTTCCTGGCTGAGTATTTAGTAGCCGTCCGAGTCGAAGACGAGGACGGCTACAATACGAAGCCAGGTAAGCTGATTACGGTCGAAGCATGTTTAGTGCTTTTCTCAAACATGTAAGGAAATAAAATTACTTGTTTAGTGCTTCAGTTACTGGCTGAGTGATTTAATGTTGTATGAAAATCCTTTACGTACGTCGCGCTGAACCTGCCTTGGAATAGAGTCCCTACTGGTCTCTAATTACTAACGTAACAGGAACATTTCCGAGCATGTTTGAGAAATAGTACATTACTGCAGAGACCAGTAAGTAAGCTTTCCTGGCTGAGTATTTAGTAGCCGTCCGAGTCGAAGACGAGGACGGCTACAATACGATGCCAGGTAAGCTGATTACGGTCGAAGCATGTATAGTGCTTTTCTCAAACATGTAAGGAAATAAAATTACTTGTTTAGTGCTTCAGTTACTGGCTGAGTGATTTAATGTTGTATGAAAATCCTTTACGTACGTCGCGCTGAACCTGCCTTGGAATAGAGTCCCTACTGGTCTCTAATTACTAACGTAACAGGAACATTTCCGAGCATGTTTGAGAAATAGTACATTACTGCAGAGACCAGTAAGTAAGCTTTCCTGGCTGAGTATTTAGTAGCCGTCCGAGTCGAAGACGAGGACGGCTACAATACGAAGCCAGGTAAGCTGATTACGGTCGAAGCATGTATAGTGCTTTTCTCAAACATGTAAGGAAATAAAATTACTTGTTTAGTGCTTCAGTTACTGGCTGAGTGATTTAATGTTGTATGAAAATCCTTTACGTACGTCGCGCTGAACCTGCCTTGGAATAGAGTCCCTACTGGTCTCTAATTACTAACGTAACAGGAACATTTCCGAGCATGTTTGAGAAAATGATATTAAATCCAATATCCATCAAAAAATAAAAACAATGTATTATGTAGATCGCACACAAACACAAGAAAAGTCGGTACTATTGCTGTGTCGCGTCTATAAGATTGTACTGTTTTAGGTGTTGGACCCGGGTACGTCCTTAAACTACGTCCGGACACGGGTATGTTCTTATTTAAAACTACGTCCAAAAGAGAGGTATGGGTACTGCGAATGACATCTCGCTATGTGTGGTAAGGCAATGCACAGCGAATGTCATCTTCGGTCTGTCTGTCAAATAGTCCGATCGTATGAATTTTAATATTTTATTTATTATCTGTCGATTAATTTCATAATTTTAATGATAGTGAGAAATCCCACCTCACCCCATAGTTAGGTTTGGTAGGGATAGCAATAACGTGAGTTAGGAAAATTGGTAGGATTGACTTTTTTGCATTATGAATATTGACTAAACTGAATAGCTTGACTTGATTTTATTTACGTAGCGATATAACAACCCAACTCGCCCCTCTAGAATCTCTACTCTCCCTATTAATGACTTAACTGCCCACGTCATCCCATCTTATCCCGTTTTACGATGTAGTATGTAATAGCAATAGCCTTTAAGAAATGCCGCGTAGGCACTTTAAATAGGTAATTATTAACATTTTCTCAACAATGATAACTGATAAGCTATTATTACTTTAATTAGCTATTAAACAGAAAATAAAACAAACAATACAATCCAATTAGCGATTAAGTATTAATGTGGTCAGCACAACAGGACATGACGTAATTAGACACCTAAGTATAAAGTGTACGATAACCACCATAGCAAACGACTTAATGAGAAACGGTCGTCGACATAAACAATACATTAAAAGCTCAATCTATCTCAAATATAACTCCAACACACAACAAATAATCAACCAATATTGAAATTGTTTTGGAGTGGCATCGGAATAATCTTCAAGCCAATTCTGATATTTCTGATTCAGCCCAAGTAACACATCAAAGCAGTATAACGGCCGTCTTACAGCATATCTGTATGCTTTTAGCATTTTGAGTTCGTTTTATAGTAGCATTATAAACGTTTATAGTGCTGATGTAGGTCTTAAATGGGCACAAATTATCCAGCTTGAGATCCTATACAGGTCATTTAATAGCATTACAGGCGCATTATGTCTGCGCTATTAGCATTATCGTTGTCATGGAAAGTGCCAATCGCATTAAAGAAGCATTAGTACGCTCTATTAAGTTGCCAACCGCATTAAAGAAGTATTAATACGGCCAAAAAACTTGCTAATCGCAGTAAAGAAGCATTAGTACTCTCGATTACCTTGCCAATCGCAATACAAAAGCATTATTACTAGCATAAGAGTGTAGTAAAATAAACCTTACGTCAAAGCAAAAACGTCTCTAATACCGACGGAACAAATATTATAATATAATGAACATTGTGATTTAACTACTTTGTCTCGCAATATAAAATGGACGAAGATGGTACTAAAAACTGAATGAGTGACACGTCATATTTGTTTGCATCGTAACAAAATTTATAAAAGTTTTTGACTCTTTTACGTTATTATATCCTTCAAATATTACTGCGCAATGTAGTTTACTGTAAATGTGTATATAAGTTTCATTGAAATTTTTCACGCGCCTTTGGTTTATTGTGGTTTTGCTATAAAATATTATAAAAAGATATGCGTCAAATAAACAAAACAATTGTGTAATCCTCGTATAGAACGAGTTTCACATTATTAACATAATAGTGTTGGTTGAGCAGTCTTAAATTAAGTTATTTCATTATTATATACGTATTTTCCTTGTATAAATAGGTCCGCAAGATTTAATTTTTAGGTTATAAATTATTTACAAAATGGCGTTGGTCTATATAGACGGAGAGCTAGCCACATCAGATAGGACACAATAATGAGAGCAACCAAACCCCTCTAGTCAGTTTGGTATACTATGCTTATTTCTAGATCTGGACATCTGGCAGCTTTAAAGTAGTGGAGGTCAAAGAATGCAAACCATTTCAAGAAAACAAATCCTAGAGATCTGGGTTTGATGCAATATTAGGAGAAACTATACAAATACTATACAATATTAAGAGAAATTATACAAAAGTTTATATTGGGGGAAAGTAGTGACAAAAAATGTCTTCATAGTTTGTCGCCTACTGTTTTTGTTTCCGTAATAATACACAATATTTTTTGGTCTAACGTTTTTTATCGATTTTTGACCAGTTTTGAGTCGATATTCCAACCTATTCCCTACAGATAGAATTATAAGGCAAACGACTATCGGTTCTTGAATCTTTTATCTCCATTCTATAGAGCCGGATCTCGAAATAAATGAGCAGTTATTTTTTTATGAATTTTTTTAAATATTCGAATGGTGTAAAGAATCTTACATATACGTAATCTACATATTAGGGTTCCTCTTTGATGTCTCTAAAAACTGTAGAGAGATTTTAATTTTTAACTAATTGACACAAAATTTATGACCATAAAACCAATTTTTTAGCCTAAACCGGTTCGACTTTGATGTCAAATATCTCGAAGACAATGAATATTGAAGTAAATATAGGATACTATATTCACTTGTTTAAAGCCGTTACTGATAATATGATAAGCTATATAAATCATTAGAAAACTAAGGGAATCAGATCTAAGGTCGTTGGCTCCAGGGAGCCCCTTAAAATATAGGCCCTGTCCTTTATAACTGAGACAACTGCGGCAGTTTTTACCTAGTTTGGTATTACTATTTTCCAATTAAAACATTTTGCTAGTCTGTCACTGTGACCTCCACCCATTAAAAACTGCCAGATGCCAGGATCTAGCTATGAGAATAGTATAGCAATCTGACCAGACGGGTTTTGTTGCTCTCATTATTGTGTCATATCTGACGTGTCTAGCTCTTAGTCCAATAGCAGCTCAATGACCCTTAAAAAAAGGTTATTAATGCCTACAGCATTACACGTGAATAATTATGCTATTAAACAACATTAAGCATTTATTTATGCCATTGTAGAACCTAAGGCACTAAAACAGCTAAAAGCTGTAAAGGGGCTGTTCATAAATTACGTCATCCATTTTTGATAATTTTTACCCCCCCCCCCCCTTAAATAATCCAACCATCCCCAATAAAGTGACGTCATTTAAAAAAAATGCGTTTGTAGCTTAATTGTAAAATAAAAAACCATTAAGTAGAGAATATTTTATAGCATTAAAAGTTTATAGAAACACGACTTTCATTCCTTTTTTACACATTGAAACACTTTTTAAAGATGCGAGAGATGATGTGATCTTCGGAATGACGCCCCCCCCCCCCCCTCCTACGTCATGCTACCATCATCCGATGTCCAGACCCCCCCAATTTGAAATTACGTAATTTATGAACAGCCCCTTATAGTGAATTACTTGGCATTATAATGGTTTATATTATTGCTTTTATACAGCATTAGGAATGTATTACCTACTTATAAATGCTATTGTACACCCTAAGGCATTAATAATAGCTAAAAGCTGTATAGCGAATTTACGTGGCATTATAATGGTTAATATTCATGCTCTTAAACAGCATTAAGCATTTATTTATGCCATTGTAGAACCTAAGGCACTAAACCACACCGAAGCATTAGTGTAGCAAACCAAAACGCAACTGTAAAGCTGAATGCTGTACAGTTGCATTTTGGTTCGCTGCACTAAAACTAATGGCTAAACAAAAGCATTTACATATGCCATTATACCACCGTTATACAGCGTAAAGCATCATATAATGCTATTGTAGAACCTAAAGCACTAAAACAGCTGAAAGCTGTATACTGGATTTACGTGGCATTATAATGGCTAATATGCATGCTCATAAACAGCATTAAGCATTTATTTATGCTATTGTAGAACCTAAGGCACTAAACCACACCGAAGCATTAGTGTAGCAAACCAAAACGCAACTGTACAGCATTCAGCTGTACAGTTGCATTTTGGTTCGCTGCACTAAAACTAAAGGCTTTAAAAAAGCATTCACATATGCCATTATACAACCGTTATACAGCTTAAAGCATTATATAATACTATTGTAGAACCTAAAGCAATTGAGTGCTTTTAAACAGCTGGAAGCTGTACATTTGCGTTGTGGTTTGCTGCACTAAATCTAAAGGCTTTACAAAAGCATTTTGATATGCCATTATATAACCGTTATACAGCTCAAAGCATCATATAATGCGACAAATTGCTCGGTGAACGTATATAAGAGTTTATACGGTCCTTAAGTTCGAAATAAGTTAACTATTCATATGTTATAATGCTTCCTGTGTTACTTGGGAGACGTTTACGCGCTAGCTGTGTTGCGTAGTTAATGCATTGGAGTTGTATTGAAGTTGGATCGTAGGCCGTATTCTAAATTCTAACTTTAAAACACGTATAGACACGATCCAACTCCAATACAACTCCAATGCATTAACAACGCAATACAGCTACGGCATAAACATCTGAATCAGAAATATCAGAATTTGCTTGAGAAATATTCCAACGCAACTCCAATACAACTTCGATATTGGTTGAATGTTTGTTGCGTGTTGGATTTATGTTTGAGATAGGTTGTATTTTTATTGTATTGTTAATGTATTTTTAAATTAAAATCCGGCTCCAGGTCTAAACGTGTTTTAAGGTTGTGTTTTTAATCTATTGTTTATGTATTTTAAAATTAGAATACGGCACCTGGTATAAACTTAAACATCAATATTCTTATCATGAGAAAATTGGCTCTGACAGACGGACAGACAAACACAATATAGACACATGATTTTTCCCTTAAATTATGCATCCTATCACGTTGCAATGTTTTTATTTACTGCTCTACCCTGAGTTCGCTTTTCTGATTTTGCTTACATATTATGGATTTTGTTATGGCATATGCATAGGTAGACAATTGTAGATATAGTTAAAGTAAAGAGAAAATCGAGAATTTCTGCGTATCAACTAAAACAATTGATTGATATAGAAGAACACAGGTCACACATTGTACCAATGGTACAATGTGCGACCAATGTGTGACCAATGTGAGACCAATGTGAGAGCAATGTTGAATGAAAATCTGCTCGAATAGCAAATGTCAATGTCGTTATAGCGTTGAGTTGAGTTGGGTTGAGTTGGATTGGAGCTATGTCTGTCCAGTGTGTGTGTTTATTTTTCGAATCGCGGCCCAGGATGATGTTAAAGTATATAAATTAAGTCAAATTATGGATATTAGTAAGAGGCCGGAAAATAAACCAGCTGGACAGGATAAGTAACTACAATAATGAATATAATTAACACCGAAACCAGTTCAATGAAATGTCAACAACAAATAACAATATCTATATCGATAATGTTATTATGAATTTAATTTAATGGGCCCGTCGTAGTGAACATTCTGGCAATGACGATACCAATGTATGGCAGGCGTATGGTACGTCCAGCATGTCAAAACGTCGGGCACTTTTTATACCATAATGGTGGCCAACAAACCACTGGGTAGTAACGGTGTCTCGCAACTTATGCAAGAACAAATAAACCCCAGAGATCTCATACTAGATATAACTAACCCATAAGTAATAATTTAAGTTTAGACCCAATAAATAAACCCGTAAGTTTCAAAAAATGCGTTATTTATATATTATAAAAGCCTGTCAAATTTAAAATGCTGTTTATAAATTGTAGGTAAGTCTCTTTCTGTAATCTTTTGTGTCTGTTCGAAACATATAAAATTTGACTGAGGTTTGTTAAGTTCACTGAACTGCAACCAAACTAACGTAACTATATAATTCAGATGATTAACAAACAGGTTTTTAGGGTTCCGTAGTCAACTAGGAACCCTTCACGGAGTATATGGAGACGGTATCAGCCGTAGTTTGTTCCAAAACCAGCGTAGCCGGCATTTACACGCACACATTCTCATTAAAGTACGCACGAGGTGATACACACAAAGAAATGTCAGTCTCTCACTCGCTGTGTTGATGTGTGCGTACACTCGAAAATACGTAACCACTACCATTGCCTCGTGTCAGCCATGTTGCCCAGCAACGTGGCTGCCGATCGTGTGACGAGACTGACGAGCGACGTTCGTATTTCCAAATACATTGCGCGTCACTCGCGTAATCCTGCGACCGCCAGCAATAGCCAGCGAGCAATTGATGTGAATACTGTTGTACCATCAGATAATGGGTGAATGTCGTAATAAAAGCCTACAATTTTTGGAAAAAATGTGAAATACTCGGTTTTTATACTTACCGGTGGAAAGCAACTACTCCAGTGGCCTCTTTTAATTCGTTGCTTCGTATACGATACGACAAAATTGTACAACACGGCATTTTTACATGTTTTTTGGCACTAAATTCGTCACACGTGGTCGAACGACGACTGAACCGCGCGGCATGAGGTTTCGACAAGTTTATGCGCATCTGATCATAAACCATGTAACGCGCGCCCGGCTCATTACCGCGTCCATAGTATTTATCAAGTCCGTGGAACCCTTATAGTTTCGCCATGTCTGCCCGTCCGTCCGTCCGTCCGCGGATAATCTCAGTGACCGTTAGCACTAGAAAACTGAAATTTGGTACTAATACTAAACGTATATCAATCACGCCGACAAAGTGGTAAAATAAAAATTGGAAAAAATGGTTTATTAGGGTACCTCCCCTATACGTAAAGTGGGGAGTGATTTTTTTTTTTCATTTCAACCCTAACGTGTGATATATTGTTGGATAGGTATTTAAAAATGAATAGGGGTTTACTAAAATCATTTTTGATAATGTAAATGTTTTCGGAAATAATCGCTCCAGAATTTAAAAAAATGTGTCGCCCCCCTCTAACTTTTGAACCATAAGTTTTAAAAATATGAAAAAAATCTCAAAAGTAGAACTTTATAAAAACTTTTTAGGAAAATTATTTTGAACTTGATAGGTTGAATAGTTTTTGAAAAAAAAATTAAAAAATCATTTCGAACTAAGTTTGTAATTTAACCGTATAAGCAGGTGTTTATTGTACCTGTAATTTCTACAAAATAACAATGAAATGACGTGCTTTCAAATAAAGTAAAAACGGTGAAAATCGGTTAATGCAACAAAGAATTATCCCATATATTTTTTTTTTTTGTGGTGATACGGGACTTAGAGAAGGGCCTCTAACTGCCCGTGGAATGACGCCGGGGTGGCCCGGAAGCAGGGACCGGAACCGGAAACCATTCAAGGGGTATTAGATTGGGTATTTGATAGAGTTGTTTTTAAAAACCCTATCAATTCGGTAAGCGTATCGTTTGACTTACCCGAACGAAAGGCTAACCATGTCAATACAGTTAATTCGGGTAAGTGGTTACAACCCAGCATATGGTTTCCCTATCAGATAGGGTTTTTCAAATGCGATTAAGCTATTTTAAACTCTGTGACCAATACATTTGGCTTATTTATTATTCGAGCACCCTACGAGCTAAGCGCTGCCGATATGGCGGCACGAGCGAGCCTACAGACAAACAAGAATCTTTTTGCGTATGTTTTCGTACTTACGCCTTTGATCTAGACGCTATTATTGCTTGTTAGTGCGCTAAAAGATCGTTGTGTGGTGCCGGTATTTTTGTTCTTGCCATTCGAGCGTGACGGCTCGTGTCGATTGAGTCTTAGACCCAGGCTTATAGGAACCAAAATCAAATGCATATTGTGAAGTATTAAAATATATAAGTTTGTGTTATTCTAGTTATAGGTAGTACTTTGTTTCAATGGCTCCAGCAAAATGTGACGCCGTTCACCGATACTTCTAGTATAATGAAACGATCAATATTAGTCAGTGTTCACTCAAGAATAAAATGATTATTTGAAAAAAATATCGTAAGAATAAACTTATGTTGATTGTACTTATGTTGTTGTTGTTGTTGCCGTGACCGGGTGGTCTAGTGGTCAGGACGTCAGCCGCGAAAGCTGAAGACGCCAGTTCGAATCTGGCCTCGGACACCGGAGGGTTTGGTCACTTTTTCTGAAGTATATGACATCTATTTTCATGATTCAAAATAATTTCGTCAGGACTAATTCATATGCGAGAAAATGTAATAAAAATAATTGATTCTTAACAGAATTATTTAATCATTCTTTTTATTTTAAATAATGTTCCGCGTATAAGAATGTATTCTGGGTTTTTCGGTGTAAGAAAACATCGTGTGGAAACTGGACCTAATCCCAATTAGGCGTAGTCTCCCTTATGCCCAGCAAAAATTATATCTGTTTTAAAATCCACGGTAGGCAGATATACTCTTTTCACTTCTCATGCTCGTAAAGGTCGACTTTAAATCATGCGTGGACGATATAAAATCGCATTTTAAGCTCTAGGGCATAAAGTAAAATTTTCTTCTAAGACCAATAATGTGGCTCAACAGCCAAACAGAGTCAAAATATATTCCACAATTTAATTGAACAGTAAAATTTCGTAGAATACTGAAACTTGTTCTTTTATTATATACTTTCTTTTATTATATTATAAGCTTTCTGGCCCAGGAGTGCGATTTTTGAATCTCACCAAGTGACTAATTCTCACCGATGTGAGTGATTTCCGAAAGTAAATCACTCACATCGGTGAGAATTAGTCACTTGGTGAGATTCAAAAATCGCACTCCAGACAATTCCTATTGGATGGGATTTTTTTTTGTATAGATCAAAGTGTCAGGAATTGATACCAATAAAATTTATGAGTGAATATTGGGCGCTAAGGTGCCAAAAAATGGTAAAATTATTTTGCTATAATTCATGTGAAAAAAAATTTACCAGTGTAAGTTGACCTTTGTATAAGAATAATTACTAGGGCAGACGAGGTCAGCTAAACTTGGTTGTTTAATTTTAAGAGAAATTAAGCATTATTACAAATGGCACCTAAAAAAATTAATAATTAACTTAAACTATATTTAAGTATTTTAATTCTGCTATTCTTATATTTTAGGTGCCATTTGCAATAATGCTTCATTTCTCTTAAAATTAACTAACCATGTTTAGGTGATCTCTTCTGCCCTAGTAATTATTCTTATAAAAAGGTCAACTTACACTGGTTAATTTTTTTCACATTAATTATACCAAAATAATAATAGAAATAGTCAATTTTAGTCTATGAGTGTAAAATAATTTTGTCCAGCTAGATCGGGCGTTTGGGCCATAGTGCGCCGCTGCCGGGCGCGCAAAAAGTGTCTGATCTTCATAGATTATTTAAACAAGTTTATTCCTTGTCAAATGATCTGTAAATTTGGAAATTTGTAGTTCAACTCCTCCTTAATGCATAGAGACCAAAATTATAACGTTTTTTGAAAATTAAAATACCCTCCCAATCGATTTAAAAAAGGTCACTTTTTGCAAAAGTCGACGGTTTGCAATAAGTTTACAATATTTTAATTTGAACAATTAACTGTAGTTAGAGGACCACAAAACTGACATTATATTCAAATTTCAGCTCTCCAGCACTTCCGGAACGCGAGTTATTGAATTTACAATATTTGCAAAAAAATGTGTTTTTTGCGAATTGCGGACGATCCTCTGGACCGATTTTGCTCTACCGGGGCTCATTCTCTTTGTTTTATAATTGCGCACATTTGTTACATTTAACTATTTTTGGTCCGACCCGTAGTTTTTCCTCTAGAAGCGAAAAACTGGTTTTTACCATTTTTTTGGCACCTTAGCGCCCAATATTGATCACTTATAAATTTTATTGATATCAATTCCTGACACTTAGATCTACACAAACAATTTTTTTCCCGTTCAATAGGAATTGACTGTACTTTTTATGATTTTTCCGCTAATTCTATCTGAGTATTGCTATAATTATTTGAATTGCGTGTTTTCTATAATTAAATAAATGAAATCAAATAAAATAGGAGTTGATAATAGTTTAGAAATGCCCCGAAATGTTTTGATGACTTGGCAGAAAATTTCTAAATTCACATGTTAAAAATTCAAAAAAATATATTTAAAAATTAATTGGTTGGAACCATATTTGTTTTCATTGTAATATTTTTGTTAGAACTTGAAATTGTTTTACGATTACCGATAAATAACTTCCTCGCAAATGAAGTGAAAATTAGAGTGTAACCCTCGTCCATAAAACCCATTTTACACTCGACTTTTAAACGCCTCGCGTAAAATCGTACGTTTTATGCACTTGTTGTACAATCTACTATTATAATATAATAAAAATAAAATAAAATAAATGGAAGAGCAAGGAGCTACACGGGCGGTTCTACAGGGTCCTCACGGGACCCGACGTAGACCTGCTCGCGTCGGTGAACTGGTTACGATTCGGGGACCTCTTTGGAGAAACCGAAGGTTTTGCCTGTGCAATTGCAGACGAAGTTATCATGACGAATAACTACCGGAAATATATCCTGAAGGACGGTACGGTCGACATTTGCCGGGCATGCCGCCGTCCCGGAGAGTCACTCAGGCATATCATCTCCGGTTGTTCTCATCTTGCTAACGGCGAGTACTTGCACAGACATAACCTCGTAGCCAGGATTATACACCAGCAGCTTGCTCTCCTATACGGTCTTGTGGACCACGAAGTGCCGTACTACAAGTACACAGCTGCACCAGTTCTCGAAAATGGTCGTGCCACGCTCTATTGGGATCGATCTATTATCACGGACAGGACTATTGTAGCCAATAAGCCTGATATCGTGGTAATAGATCGACCGCAACGCCGGGCCATGCTCGTCGACATCACCGTCCCATGTGACGAGAACCTCGTGAAGGCCGAGAAGGACAAGTCCAGCAAGTACCTAGACTTGGCTCACGAGGTAACCGCCATGTGGGAGGTTGATTCGGCGATCATTGTACCGATAGTTGTTTCTGCGAACGGTCTCATAGCGAAGAGTCTAGACCAACATCTAGAGAGACTTTCGCTACGGGGTTGTGGTTGGATCAAGGGTCAGATTCAGAAGGCGGTTATCCTGGACACGGCGCGCATAGTCCGAAGGTTCCTCTCTCTGCGGCCCTGACCACCGGCAGCCTGGGCCTTGCTCCGTTGCCGGGGGCACCCTAGGTTAGGTTTTTTATAATGTTTTTATTGTTTTTGTATGTTTTAGATGTATTTTTATATTTTACTTTTGTAAAAATATTATAAAATGACCTAGCCTTAAAAAAAGAATAATAAAGAGAAAAATAAAATAAAAATGAAATAAAAATTAAATAAAAATGAAAATAAAAACGAAAATAAAATGAAAATAAAAGGAAAATAAAATGAAAATAAAATGAAAAAAAAATGAAAAAAAAAATGAAAATAAAATGAAAATAAAATGAAAATAAAATGAATATAAAATGAAAATAAAATGAAAATAAAATGAAAAAAAATGAAAAAAAATTAAAATAAAATGAAAATAAAATGAAAATAAAATGAAAATAAAGTGAAAATAAAGTGAAAATAAAATGAAAACAAAATGAAAACAAAATGAAAACAAAATGAAAACAAAATGAAAACAAAATGAAAACAAAATTAAAACAAAATGAAAACAAAATGAAAACAAAATGAAAACAAAATGAAAACAAAATGAAAACAAAATGAAAACAAAATGAAAACAAAATGAAAACAAAATGAAAACAAAATGAAAATAAAATGAAAATAAAATGAAAATAAAATGAAAATAAAATGAAAACGAAACGAAAACGAAACGAAAACGAAACGAAAACGAAACGAAAACGAGACGAAAACGAAACGAAAACGAAACGAAAACGAAACGAAAACGAAACGAAAACGAAACGAAAACGAAACGAAACGAAAACGAAACGAAAACGAAACGAAAACGAAACGAAAACGAAACGAAAACGAAACGAAAACGAAACGGATACGAAACGGAAACGAAACGGAAACGAAACGGAAACGAAACGAAAACGAAACGAAAACGAAACGAAAACGAAACGAAAACGATAATAATAATAATAAAAATACCAGTCTATCTTGAATTTTAAAACAGATATAATTTATACACCCCGAATAATTAACCGAAAATAACTACCATGACTATTTTTCAGTAAAAAGTATATAACCGCCATCTTGGATTATAAAACAGAAATAATTTTAGAAATTACATCCCCTAATTATAAATATTAATTATTTGAAACGGGGTATTTACCTCGCACCCGAAATATCGGGTGCCTAATAACGCTAATATACATGGTAAATACCCCGTTTCAAATAATATTTATAATGTGAATGACCATGTGAGCTTAAAAAATCGTATATCCCATAATTAGCTGAAAACGACTACCAATCCCTACGCCAATTCATGGGATTAGGTTGCCAAGCAGACCACAGGCTCAACTGAGCCGTGGCAAAAGCCGGGACAAACTCTAGGAGGATGAATATTGGTTTGTGTCAAATTGATTTGAATATAAATAAAAATTGTGTTGTTATTGTTATTCTTATTCAAAATAATTATAGCCCATCTCATCAGTACGTGCGAACTATGCAAAAATAAACTGAACGTAAGACACATTTCTTTAACAGAAATTCTTTAATTTAAAGTTGTGTACGTGAGCAGAGGACTGGACTGTGAATGTGACTTTTCCAGAATGAATAAACGACAGCAAATCTTATAATCACTCAATTTGTTCCGCCGCCACCTCTCCTGTTCCATTTCAAATGAGAAAGATAGAACCGCCTGCCTGCGTGGAAAAGAGACAGGAAAAGGGTAGCTCTATGATAGGGTAAGCGGTAAATATTAAAGCTATCTTTACCCCATTCGACTCGGAAACCACATTGAAAAGGGTTAAGCCTATTCAAAATGATTTCCATATCGATAGGGTAACCCAATGATAGGGTAACCCTATCATTAGGGTAAGACTTTAATAGGGTTACCCTATCGAAACGATTAATCAAATGAAGGGGTTTTCCGGTCCCTGCCCGGAAGGGCCACCCCGGGGGAGAGAATTTGCCTGAGGCCAGAGGGGCCTACGGGGCTTTGTGCCTTTGGGAAAAGTTTGAAAGTCATGTTAGTACGTTGGTACGTGTTGGTCAGGAACCCTCAGGGGAGAGGGGGGTGGGGGGAGACCCCCGTGTGAGGTGCGATAGCACCCGCTCTCAGGACACGCTCTTGGCCGGTTTTTAAAGTTTAAGTATGATAATGAAGTCCCCAAATATGACCATGTGTCTTCTTTTCGTAAGCAGCTTGGGGGGCGTCCATTAATCGCGTCATACGGTTTTGGCTTGTTTTAGACCCCCCCCCCCCCCTCCCCCATGGTGATCTTTGGTGATATTTTCAGGACCCCTCCCCCCCCTATCCAATATGACGTGTAATTTTTTGCTAACTGAAGTAAGTACAGTCTTCTAACACGTGAACCTACTTACGTAACGTACGTACACGTAATGGGTAAAAAAATGAAACTACAATACAATACAATACAATATTCTTTATTACACCACACAAAGGAAAGAAGTACGGAAACAGATTTCACAAAGTAAATAATGGTAACAACAGGCGGTCTTATCGCTATTAAGCGATCTCTACCAGACAACCTTACATACTACATGTATACATATAAAATAAAATTATCTTTAATTGAAAAAAACCGGCCAATTGCGTGCCGGACCACGCGGTTTCGTACCTACTATCGAAAAAGTAATATCAAAAGGTCGTATCTGCGTAGGAAATGAGTTTTTAGGAGATAACTCAATAATTCCTAAACCGATAATGTTCTAAATTTTTTTCATATTTTTTTGGATCTCCGCTCCGGTTCAAAAGTGACAGGGGGGACAAGTTTTTTGGACTTACGGGGTGATTTTTCCTTAAAATATTCACTAAATAAAAAAAAAACAAAAAGTCCTCAATGTTATTTTGAAAGACCTATCGAGTGATGTGCATCATGTCGATATTTGGTAGAGACAAATAATTACATGTATGGAGTAGTGCCCCTCCTTAAAATTTCTTTTTAGCAATTTTACTACAAAACTAAGTAGCGGCATACAAAAACACACCTTATATTTAAATATTTATTTAAATACGTTTTATAGTTTCCGAGTAAAATAGCTGTGACATACGGACGGACGGACAGACGGACATAACGAAACTATAAAGGTTACGTTTTTGCCACTTTGGCTACGGAACCCTAAAAACCTACTTCACAATATAATATGTCAAATGCCATTAAAAAATATTTACAATCATAGTGCTAGTGCAATTTTACTCTGCTTTTGACAGATTGATTTATTTAAAAGTTGATAATTTTTATTTTAGTGACCATAATACAGTATAGTACAAAGAACAAAAAAATTACACGTGATATGTGTCCAGACCCCCCTCCCCCCTGTGGTGATCATTGGTGATGTTTTCTATACAATATGACGCTATTAATGGACGCCCCCTTGGCTGGTTCCCCATACCTCAACGGCGTGATGTCCGCATGCTTTGTACGTTATTCTCCATACTTAATAATCCGCAGGCCCCTGAATATCTCAAATCCTTCTTTCACTTTCTTTATACTTCCCGTGACCATCAATTGCGCTCCGCGAGTAATCTAAAGGCTTGGCCAGACACACGCGTTTTGTTAGCGTGGCGGTAGCGGAGCGCGATCGAAGCGCGATGCGAGCGGCGCCGGCGGACGCTAGCCGGAAGCTCGCGTCGCGCCAGAAAAACGCTTTCGTCGCGCCCGCATCACGCTCGCATCGCGCCGGCATCACGCTAGCGTCGCGCCAATATCACGCTCGCGGCCCGCCAGCACCGCGCTCACAGCCCGCGCACTTGATCAATCAGCTTTCATTGAAACTCTTTAGTTATTTCTAAAGATATATCAAATGGTTTATTGTATAATGTATCATACCTGACACTGGTCCAGTTTAATTGATTTTGAGGGTTCCGTAGTCAGATTCAATATAATTTTCAAGTAATATATAGGACATCAAAATGTTTATGTAAATTATTTGGGTGAGGATAGTGGCAGAATCAAAGAGACATTTTTTTAAATAATTTTCAATTATTATTAAAATAAGTCACGAACTTTTCGCGTATCATGAAGGCTTCCCGAGATGCTTGAGCTTGACTCGTGGCGCGACAATATTTATTATTGTTTAACAATTACGTATTGTTCACCACAGGGAATAAAACACCTACATAAATACACATACGATAGTACCTATCCTATACCGGCTATACCTACACGCGCTTATGATGATTTTGATTAGGTATCACTATTTGGCTGAGGCACAGTTATATAATAGTTCTTACGAACAGATATGAATCACTCATAGAAAAAGCATTTGCTTTTTCTATGAGTGCTTTTTGTATGAGTATTTACCTACGGTTGACGTACCTACGCAATAATACAATGGAGCGACCTTCAATGCGCGGCATCCCGCACCTCCCGCGCACCCGCACAATTGCTAGGGTCGCCTAGCCTATGTTTGGAAATGTTTTATAGTTAAGGAAATAGGTATTTTGCATTGATTCAGTGTTTAAGTGGTTCGCATGGTGCATAACAATTATAGTTACATGAGTAATATTGATTGATATTTTGTTGCCGCGATGAGAGTATGATTAATCTTGACAGATTTGCCACACACTGTCAAAATTAATATGGATTGACAGCTATATCAATCTTATTCTAATCGCCTTTTAGTAATATCATCATAGTTATTTGAGAGATTAATAAAGATAACATGTCTATTATTATAATAACATAAGTGAATCCTTCTTTTTTGTAAAGCGTCGGCAACGCGCATGTGACTCTTTTGGAGTTGCAGGCGACCATAGGTTACGGTAGCTGCTTACCATCAGGCGGGCCGTATGCTTGTTTGCCACCAACGTGGTATAAAAAAAAGTTTGTACCTTTCCCCATCCGTCGGCAAAGCGAAAAACGATAAGTTTTTATTAGCTTTGCTATTTTTACATCCAACCACATCGCAATAATTTTTTTTTTTCGTGATGACATTGTTCCGAGTTCCGAGTAGCGTCGCGCGCGGTACGACGTGCGTTCAGTGAGGGCGTTGGTAGCCCACTGAGTTTAGCTCCCTCGAGGGAGGCGCAAAACGTAGGTATAACTCGCTCGCGCGGGCATGATTCATAGGCCTGGCTGAGGACTACAACAATGTCCTCCGTCCTCCATCATCTTTGTGAAATGAAAAGTTTAAAAAATAAACAAATTAAAAAGATATATATCTATACGCACCATCCGAGTTTAATTCCCGGCCTATCTTCTCCCATGCTAGATTTTTTACCAATATATTTTTGTAATTTATATTTTTTAAATCGTATATACACGCGTTACTTTTAACTAAACTGATTAGCTTTTCAATGTCCATACGCTCTATCGTGTCCGCTCGCTAGCCGCGCTGTGTTGTGTCTGACTGCGCGGGCGCGATCAAAGCGGGTGGAAGCGCGCGGCGCGCCGGCGGGGCGCTGCGTCCAAGCGCAGATCGCGCGTCCATCGCGTTCGCATCACGCTTTCATCGCGCTTTCGTCGCGCTCTCATTGCGCTCCCATCACGCTCCGCTACCGCCACGCTAACAAAACGCGTGTGTCTGACCAAGCCTTAACCCTCTCTATCCCGCTTCATCGTACAGGTTTCATCTCTAATTCGTTTTCTATTCAGGTGGCTCGTCTCTGGAACGGTCTTCCCACTGAAATTAGGAAAGCTCCGTCGAGCTACGTTTTTAAAAGGTCTGTGCAAACTTTCTTTGCTGGTAGCTCAAAGTAAAATTTTCTATATCTTCTCGAAAAGTGCTTTTCTTACCGAGATAAAATTACATATATAAGTATTTGTGTGTATGTATATTATTATATATGTAGGAGTTTTATATGTATGTATTTTATGTATTCTATTATATATATTTTATGTGTATGAATAGGATAATAGAATAACTTTTCGTTATTAATTTCATTAGATGCACCGCCTACAATCTTGACTGGTAGAGAATGCCTTATGGCATTAAGTCCGCCTTTTGTACGTTAAGTTTCCTTATGTGCAATAAAGTTTAAATAAATAAATATGTTCGATGCAACCACAAGATACAAATCTGCTTGCATAAAATAATTCTTAAGTAGACTTTGCGTAATAAACCATTCAACATCGTCATGTGTCAAGTATGACCAGCAATTAATTAAACTACTAAAATTCTAGCAACAAAAATAATCAGCTGTGTTAGCAATATTTGCTGACGCTACATTGTCATCAAGTTTCATTAATAGCTTGTCGCAGCAAGGCAGGCGATATATTAAATCTTGTTGGAAAATCTTATCATATTAAATATTTAATAGATTTGATGCAAACCAGGATTCGAGTGACTTGTCTAGGGTACGAGTAGGTATATCTATAGGTTATAGAGCTCAAGAGATGTTGCCATGTCAATAGCTGACCTGACACTATCAGTAATAAAATAATGTCATTATTTCTGTAGCCGTCCTTTTCTATGTATATGGGGAGTGAGAAGGATGAATAGATAAATAATGTCATTATTACTGACAGTGTCTGGTCAGCTGTTGCCATTAAAAAAAAAAATCCCATAGATTAAAAGTCACTACTGGCTTTTTTTAAATTCTACATACCTAGGTTTAGAGACTTTACCATAGGTATAATGAATGGATATGATATGACATATACTAGTAGTTTATGTAACTGTTACGTAACAAGGGTCCTTAAAATACTAGTGTGGTTTTATGAAACGAGCCGCAGACGAGTGTCATAATAAGATCAGGAAGTAGAAGGCGAAATCAAATAAGTAGCATACAAAGGAGATTGCTCATGAAACCGATAAATATATGTATATACGAAGGGCACAAAGATTCTGAAAAAACGAACGACAAATTACGAGCACTATAAGTAGAGTTATATTTTTTAAAGTACATGATAATAATGGTAACAACTAATATGACCATTATATGAAGGTAGCTCATGGTTGGTCATTTTCAACCATTGGATATGGTCCTGCAATGTACGTTTTGCAACTAATCCGATAATGTTGATTCACCTTTAGGAGCCTACCTCGCCAACGATCGGTTAGTTACGGGGAACATTCAATTACCAAGCAATTTGTCGTTAAACCAAAATACAAGACTAAAGAAATCTTGATGCATTCTAGACATGCTGAGTCACTGTTTTATTGCATATCATTGGGTATGGCTTAGGATGACTCACGCTCACGCACTCTGCTCCGTACCGAGTACCGAGCTCGAATGGTGTCCAAGCCATGTCACTTTACGTAGTCCGTAGAGACCCCTCTTCTGGTGAAGGCCTTCTCCAGTTTCGTCCAGTTTTTTCTGTCCTTGGCCTTCTCTGACCAATCTTTGCCGGCTGTAGCCACGATTTCGTCCATCCATCTTTCTTTGGGCTTGTCCCTATTCGCTGTTTAAGTTTTGATATAGGTATTCTGTGATAATGTTATGAGTGGATATAAATTTTGGTATTTCGCTAGCAAACGTCTCCGCTCAGTAAAATAAAAAAAAACATAGGTACCCCGTGAATTAGGTTAAGTAGAGACCCGATCACGATAACTCTACATGGACTTTGCAGCTGCAGAACTGCCGCAATAATCGTCATTTTTATATAACTCGATGTGTATGCACTATGCAGGCATCCCACACTTTTTCAACTGCAGAATTGGTGCAGACTTAGCGTGACCTGACTATATAACCGAACGATGTCTGTAACAGCCAGTTACAGTGTAATAAATCTTTGCTTACACCCATTAATTAAGACTGTTGGTTTGTTGATTACTTCAAAACCTGCATTCGGCTCACATGAACATGAAACCGCCTAACAAAAAGCAATATGGTGACCAACATACTTACATCTGACCGACCATTATATAACATACCGCTATTCAGCCACTGATTGCCCCAGAGAAAAAACAAAAACAAATATGGCTGCCCTTATTGTTTCGTTTCGCGGGCGCGATTTATGTGACGTTTTAAATAGCCAGGCCTACTTCTGAGGAACTTATAAAAACATAACTTGGCGTGCTTTGTTTGGCTCGGCGGGCGAGAGGTTTTTTAAGGCCTTTGTTCTTAAATTATGTAACTTCGAATTTTTAGAGAGCGTATAAAAAGAAAATTCCTATTCCAGTGAAGCGAATTTAGGACTGCATTTTTATCTTCACCTGCGGTATCTATACCTATATTTCTTCCTAATAGTGCCGATTCCAAATCCAGTTTGAATTCTTGTACCTTCTCCAATATGGCTTGTTTTATTTTATTTAGGACTGTTTTAAAGGCTTCAGGCGTTTGGCTTAATAATGAGGAAGAACCGAGAATATCGTAGTTTTGTACGTTTGTCAAAAGGTTATTACAATCAAGTGACATAACGGTCCTTTGAAATGCATGGGTACATAGCAAAAACAAGAATAGATACCTACTTAAATTCTAAAGTCATGTTAGATACTACCGCTTTTTGCCGATAAACGTTAAGTTTGGCGAAGCTTTATATAAATGTATATTGTACCAACTTTGTTGATAAATAAATTAAAAAAAAAAAACAAACCATTAGGTCGAGTTGGCAAAACCCCGCATATTAGGCCGCGCAACAGGATGACATAAAGTTATTATTATTAAAGCTTATCACAACTCGTTGTGGTTACGTTACGATATGCAGCCTGTAGAGTGTTATCTTAGGGGACTAACTAAGATCGAGCTAGATCGTAACGTAACAAATATGCGTAATCATAAATCATACTTAAACTAGTTACTTATTTTGAGACGATAGCGAAGATAAAAACTTTAGCTTGGTTAGGAATCCACCCCACTTTTAACCCAGATTAAGGGATGATTTCCGAGATTAAACTATTTTATTATCCTTGCCCAGAACTCAAACTATCTCGATACTAAATTTCATCTAAATCGATTCACCTGTTATTGATTCTCTGTACATAAACCCAAAAGTGTGGTTTCACTGCCCTTCAAATTAACAATTTTCAAGGCACAATGCGTCCCCTGCTTTCCCTCTTAGTGAGAGCAAGACAACACATTATATACATAGTTCCCAGTATAAAGAGTTAAAGTCCATTGTCGTTGTCGGTCAATATTCGTATAAAAGGCGCGTTTCAATTTGCGGTCGGCCATTAATAGGAGACGTAAAGTTTTCAAGAGACCTTTTACAGCAATCGTTATGTCGATACTTGGAATAATGAAGCGCTAAAGATCCAAAGTGGCACGTGCTTCATAGACACACCTACAGCAATGCATCCTATTTTTTTATTCGTTAATAAAATTCCTGACCCTTGAGCGCCAACTTGAAGCCAAAGAAATTGATTCCAGACGCTAAAACGTACACACTTTAAGGTAATGATGACGGTATATTATTCGATTCAAATTCTTTTAAAATCAAATCTCCTAAACATAATAAAAGCACAGAAGGTACATACTTACCAATAAATACACTTTTTGGTCAGTGTAGCATTTTGAGAATAATATTGTGAGGAACGCACTTCATTAATCGAACCTTTGTGTTTTTGGTTATCCTACTGTCTTCTCAAATCTTTCCTTGTCTTCCCACTTAGATACGTGTGACTTTTCAACGATTTTGTTAATTGACATCGTCGTAACGAAAGTAAAAGCGTTACAAAGCTAACCTAGCCACCCAACAAAAGAATGTCTCACTGATCGACTAAACACATTTATGAAAACCTTTTAGAAGAGCTTTTGGGAGCGCTGTATTAGATTTATAATCTAGATACAACAATTAATTAATACTGATGTGCGAAGTTGCGAAATATGGCTAGCTTTGTGTAAGCATCGGACTACGAGCGAGCGGTCTGCTGCCACTGCCACGCACTGATTCACAACACTTAGGTAACTGATCACCTCACTAGAATACTACTAGTACAATTAACCTCCATTCGCTCAAAGCTACTACAAATGCTAGGGTCATGTTAAACCAGAGACCACTGGGCATGAGGCAAGATGTTTTGTGAATACCCATGCAGTTAGAGGCTTGTTCTAGTTGTTCGTGTGATCCAAGATCAAACCGGTTGGCTGGCAACACTGTTCATTATTCAAATTAGTGCGAGATATAATTCTACATCAGAAGCAGTTCGTCTTATGCCCTATACTTTTGAACTGTATATCCTACAAGTAGGTATTTAGTAAGTAATTTTTGGCTCACTCAAAAACTGCTGCGATTAATCTCAACTGTCTCAAGGTGTTTTTGATTGCAGACTGAATTCCAGTAGTTTCAAATATGCACCGATTGATTAAAATTCGTACTGAAATCTTAAGTTCTATCAAAATTTTCAGATACCTCTATACGTAATGTTCGATGGACTTAGGGCCTGTTTCACAATTTCCAAGTAAATCGTATTGGATAGCTAATTAACAAATAAATTAACTGCCAGATAAAACTACCAGCAAAACTTAGTACTTTATCTTCCAGTTAAGCTAATTTGAAGATTGTGAAACGCCAACGATGACTTTATTCGTCAGATAAGTGGCAAGTAGTTTATTCAGGACTTTACCTGGACATTGTGAAACAGGCGCTTAAATTCGTAAAATTTACTGGATAAGTATATCTTGGTACAGATCGTTCGGTTTAACTTTGCTTTCTCATTAAAATGTCCTTTTTAGGGTTCCGTACCTCGAAAGGAAAAAACGGGACCCTTATAGGATCACTTTGTTGTCCGTCTGTCTGTCTGTCTGTCTGTCTGTCTGTCTGTCTGTCTGTCTGTCTGTCAAGACCATTTTTCTCAGGAACGCGTGGAGGTATCAAGCTGAAATTTATATCAAATACTCAGGTTTCTTGTCCCTTGGAGCTGTGAAAAAATCAAACTTAAAAACCAACGCAATCAAAAGATACAGTCGATTATGCTGCAAATATTAGAGTTTTTCGGCACTCGCAAAACCTACGGGGTACTTCCCGTGAACTCAGAAACTTGAAATTTGGCACGAAGCAACGTCATATAGCATAGACAACGGAAAAATTACAAAAAGTAGAATGGTTTAGTAAAATCATACAAAAAAATATTTTTTTAAATTTTAAACTTACTACCTTTTTCCTCGTAAACGCGTGGAGGTAATAAATTGAAATTGATTTCAAATACTCAGGGCTATAGGACCTTTCAGATGTAGCAAAATCAAACTTTTATGTCAACGCAATCAAAAGAAATAGCAATTTAAGTTGCATATTTTGAAACTGAGTACTTGCAAGAAACTCAAAACCTAAAGGGTACTTCCCGTAAACTCAGAATCTTGAAACTTGGCACGAAGAAATGTCATATAGCACAGACAAAGGAAAAATTACGAAAAGTAGACATTTTTAGTAAAATCATACAAAAAATATTTTTTTAAATTTTAAACTTACTACCTTTTTCCTCGTAAACGCGTAGAGGTATTAAATTGAAATTCATGTCAAATACTCAGGGCTATAGGATCTTTCAGATGTAGCAAAACCAAACTTTTATGTCAACGCAATCAAAAGAAATAGCAATTTAAGTTGCATATTTTGAAACTGAGTACTTGCAAGAAACTCAAAACCTAAAGGGTACTTCCCGTAAACTCAGAAACTTGAAACTTGACACGAAGAAATATAGCACAGACAAAGGAAAAATTACGAAAAGTAGACATTTTTAGTAAAATCATACAAAAAATATTTTTTTAAATTTTAAACTTACTACCTTTTTCCTCGTAAACGCGTAGAGGTATTAAATTGAAATTCATATCAAATACTCAGGTCTATAATACCTTTTAGCTGTAGCAAAATCAAACTTCTACGTCAACTTTTACTTATATACCTACAGGTTTGTACGGAACCCTCGGTGCGCGAGTCCGACTCGCACTTGGCCGGTTTTTTTAGGGTTCCGTACCTCGAAAGGTAAAAACGGAACCCTTATAGGATCACTTTGTTGTCCGTCTGTCTGTCTGTCTGTCAAGACCATTTTTCTCAGAAACGCGTGGAGGTATCAAGCTGAAATTTATATCAAATAGCGATGGGCGAGTCGAGTTACCTGATTCGAATAACTCGAATCACCCTACAGACGAGTCAACTCGGATCAAGTTTCTGTGCAACTCGAATCAACTCGATCAAACTGACTAATGACAAAATATGAACGCGAGTCTTTAAGTTTCAACTAGCAGATCCGAGGCGACTGCTTGCTACTATTTATTAAGATCGAATCTACCGCTTTTCGAGTTGTTGTTAGGCTGTTTTTTGTATAGTCAAGCGGTGTCATCTGGCGTCTCAATAGCTCTCAGTGATTTATTGTAGGTATAGTGAGAGTTCAACTCTCAATTATTATCATTTGTTTATGATGCTGTCTCGTAAAATCGCACATGGGGCCGTTTTGCTAACAAAAACAATAGCGGGTTTTAGTGAGGTAAACGTACGAGTTCTCGACACTGTCCCAATGGATACCACTTTTATTCTTAAGTCACTTTCAAAAGAGGTGACAGAAGGGTGTCATCTATGGGCATTAGCGTGTCGAGCACTGGTACTTTTACTTTATGTATCATTTGAAAGTTTGAGGTATTATTTTTTAAAGACACTAATAAAAAAAACTCCCGATTTATCGATAAACATTGGTGTTCTCTCTCTCCCTATGACGTTTCACAAGCCGCACGCAAAATAACGGGCCCTAGTTATGACCAATGTGTATCAAATATTTTCAAAGCGATTGAATTTCTTTTCGCTAATAACAAATAATTACAAAATTACAAAAATCTCGCCGTAAGTGAAGATAGACATTGTAGGCCTAGAGAATAATCCTTTTCCACATGCCAAGTTAAAATAAACTTTAAGTATATGATGTCCCAAAGCATCAATTACTAATCTTTCCCGCTTGCTTCGGAATCCGACTCGTTGTCTCGACTCGACTCGAGACACTGGCGCGGCCTTTACTAAAGCAGCGAACCTGCGTTTGTCAACCATTTTTAGCGAGTCGAGTTGACTCGAATCAGCGGCCGAATCAATTCGAGTTATTCGAGTTGGAAAAAAGGTGATTCGGCACATCGCTAATATCAAATACTCAAGTCTATTGTCCCTTGGAGCTGTAAAAAAACCAACCTTAAAAGCCAACGCAATCAAAAGATACAGTCGTTTATGCTGCAAATTTTAGAGTTTTTCGGCACTCGCAAAACCTACGGGGTACTTCCCGTGAACTCAGAAACTTGAAATTTGGCACGAAGCAACGTCATATAGCATAGACAATGGAAAAATTACAAAAAGTAGTCATTTTTAGTAAAATCAAACAAAAAAATATTTTTTTAAATTTTAAACTTACTACCTTTTTCCTTGTAAACGCGTAGAGGTATAAAATTGAAATTCATATCAAACTAGCTTTTGCCCGCGGCTTCGCTTGCGTTAAATTCGGGGTAACTTTGTATGGTTATACAAACTTCCACCCCCCATTTTAGGGAAGTGGGGGATTAGAAAGAGACAAAAAGTAGCCTATGTCACTCTCCATCCCTTCAACTATCTCCACTTAAAAAATCACGTCAATTCGTCGCCCCGTTTTGCCGTGAAAGACGGACAAACAAACAAACACACACATATACTTTCCCATTTATAATATTAGTATGGATACTCAGGTCTGGTGGATACCTTTAAGTTGTAAAGGTTTGTACGGAACCCTCGGTGCGCGAGTCCGACTCGCACTTGGCCGGTTTTTTTTTTATGCTAGAGGTAGTTGCCTTGTTGTATGTTTCAGTGGAATTGTTTGAGAGGAATTCAGATCACAGACTAACAAAAACATAAGTACACGTTACTAGTCATTTAAAAAAATCATATTAAATTAAAATTCATTGTGCGTTGTAAGACCGACATCCACTGTAACATCGCAATTATAAATTCAACCCAACTCCAACCTTACATAAAATTAGTTTAGTATTTTTTTAACATTTAAGCGCAGTGTATCTCGCCTCGCTCATATCATACACTACTTTAAATTCTTACCTAATTTAAAATCAATATGAAACAGTAAAGTTCCAATGCCGCTTCATGCTGCATCTTCTCTATAAAATTTTCCACGATCAGTGATTATAATCCGTTATGAAAACAACAACCACGTCATACGAGTACCTTAATGTACATACATAGGTACTTCCTAGAGTCAAAGACAGGTAAATGATAGCGACCTCTCTATAGTATCGGACAAGAAACTCAAGAAGCTTAAATATGTCCTCAAAACGGACCCCTCTGATCTAGAACTGGCTTCATAAGCTCGCATAGCTTTACTTGCAGTGTATCATGCCATTTACGTAGACATATTTGATCTTGCACATACCTGTAGTCGACCCGACATCTCTCAAACAATTGATTTGATAGCCTTCACAGCCCAGTGTTCCACAGCGTCGAACGCCTTCTCAAAGTCTATAAAAGCTAATTTTTTGTGTATTGAATGTTTGTACTCATTATGAACGTAGTAAATTGTTGAAACGCCGCTTCTAAAACCTGTATATTCCTTTGGTTACGCCAAGTCAAGTCTTTGGTACGCCAAAATGTTTAAATCGCTTAAAAAAATACAATTGTACCTGAAATGGGAATATAGATATGACTTATGATCCTATTAAGCCGCAGTGAATGCTTATTTTATCATATATTTATAGCTTATTGGTATATAGGCTTACTGGGTCCTTTTGAAGTTTCTCATGTTTATCTCTCTTAGACAGTGGGATTAGGTGAAGCTTTACAGTATGAGCAGAGCGGACTAACAATAATGAATATATCCAGTCTGTATTCTTCATCTGTCACTGTATAGGTTCTTCCTAGTGTTAAAGTAGAAGGGGTATTATAATAAATGGCATGTGAACGTTGGCGACACTGCGGCGTACAGAAGAACCGGTCCTGACTTCCTCGTGATCAGCTTTATTGGTACTCATAGATTGCCATCCGAGAGACCACGCATTAAGAGCACAAGCACACAGGAGGCGGTTGTGTTTCAAATATGTGTAAGGCGGTTGTCACACTGCCGCGGTTTCCGCATGCGGCGACTGAGTGCGAGCGAGATAGTGCTCTGCATGTGTATAGTGCTGTCTCGTTCACCGGAGCGAGACGAGGCGCCAGTGTGCGATCCGCCTAATGGAACGCGAACGCAGAACTCCGATAACCGCCTTCGGTGTGCCGTGTGTTTGGCCTCTCATGGTCTTACAGTCATACATACATCAATAAGCAGTCAAGAGTCAACAAAACATTGAGCTGATTCGGCACCCTCTTGCTTACTTTTAATCGCATAAATTCTGCTGGTAGGGTTAAAATCCAAAGGAAATCCATTTACCTAAAACATATTGCAACTAAATACGCCATGCACGAGCTGTCGAGCACTGAGTTCGTTTGCTCCCATTTTTATGACCAGATAAATTAGTCGGTTGTAGTTACCTACGCACAAATCTGTTTTTACAAGATGATGAGCTTGAAATTTAGAAGCGCCATCTAATAGTAAGTGGTGATCATAGCGGCTTCCCTATTCTGAAACCAAAAGGCAGTAAGTTTCTACTATTTTCGTTATGTTGTACTTCTTTTTGCTGCGGGGTGCCTATCACGTAGCTAAGGAACAGAAGACAATAAGTGTATAAGAGATTCTGCAAAGGTTTTGCTTTTTAGAAATACGAGTAAGTACGCTGGATAGTGACGCACTCAAAATTAGCGAAGATTTTCTTGGTCACGGCTAATTATCTTGGAACGAGATACTTTACTTACAATGTAATGTAATTTATGAATTACTGTAATTTTTTCCCGCTACTTTGTTGGTGTGGGTACTTTTAAGATTAACACTTATAAAACACACTGTCTCACACAAGTATTAATAAAAAGCACTGCTGTTTTGTTACCTCAGGGTGTGCGGTAATTCCTAAAAAACCACTTTGGTTTAGAGCCTATCCTTATTGAATTGAGCTCACTTGTAGGTACTCTTTATTGAGTGTAATTAATATTTTAAACTGTTATTGATTCAATACCTAATGTTTCTGATGTCTTTCAATAAAACTTTAGGGTTTTCAGAAAATAAAACTAATCCGATACTAAGCCGTTTTTCCCAACTCATTTCTGCCATGCCTACTGAACCAGTCTCTTCTTCTGATCGCTTCCATGTTGCATGGAGGTTACCCAGTTGTATCCTGTCAGTAAATTTACTGACAGAAGTTAACCGGGGAATCTTCTATCTATAAATTGCCTGTGGAGAAATTTCTTAAATTATGCGATTCTTGGCCCCATTTTATAAAGCTTCAAGGGAAGTATTCAACGGCGTTTTGACACACGCTGGCCTTTGATTTTTCTTAGTGGCGATTTAGACTTGTGAGAAACTTTTAAGTTTATTTGTAAAATTCGCCCCTGCAAGCCTAGGAGGAATTTGTCGTTACCACAAGTGTTTTAAACGGCGACAACTGTTATATTATACAAGCATGTCCACAAGTAAACTTCTGCCATCATTGAGCTGGTAACCAATGGCGACATAGACGGTAGCGTCATTTAAAGTTAACTTAGTCATTTAATAGGTGCTCCATTTAATCAATGTACAAGGAAAACCACGAAGTCCTATAATCCGGTTATAAGAAGAATGCCACAGAAATAAATCAAAACTTTAAGATCTTAATGTCGAGCGAAAAGGGCTTACTAATAGTTAGCAAATAGTGTTTCTGTCTGTACCTACCAATTAAAAATATTTTCCTGGTATTTGCCTTAATAAATAATCATAATCAAAGACGGATGTCGGATATCCGCATAATTCTTAATTTATACGAACTTGTATTTCTGTTTATTCATAAATATTATGTTATCGTCGAAACGGCGTTAAGGAAACTAGTGCGATAGCCCATTAATAATATAGAAAACATTGGTAATATATAATACTTAAAGTTAAAGACTGCTGTAATGTAAGTATTTATGTACTAACAGGTAAGAAATAAATATGCGAAATATAAGATAAAAAATATGAAAATATTTATTAAAGCCGAACCGAGTATCACGCTGGGAATTGTATCCGATCAAATCTGTTAGAAATCAAAGTGCGATTTTAACGGATCTATAAAAGTATGTACCGTCTTCATATATCAATTATGTCAGTTGCCTTACCAAGAACAAGTACTATTAGTTATTCTGTGCCAAAAATGATTTTTAAATTGAATAATAAGTAAGTAAGTAGCCTAATGAACAAACAATAAAATATTCACTCGGAAATTGCGGTTATTATCAAATAAACTTGAAACCCAAAAACATTCAAATTGAAACCCAAAAACATTCAACTTGAAATCCACAATTTGCATTATAATGGATATGCTCGCATGTTTAAGTTATTCGGTGTAGGCGGATATAAGTAAAATAAATAGTAAATATATGCACAATGGTACAAGGCTAAACAAGGCGCCCAAGGAAGAAGGCACTAGGTAACCATCTAGAATTTTAATAGAGTATTTCTACTTTACTTACTGGGTTTTGCTATTATACTTACTGGGTTTCCTCTCCTGGCTTGGAAACTCGTTTCATAAGTGTTCTTGTAGGTAGGTACACTAATCAAAGGGGTTACTTTAACTGTACGAGTATAATAGTCTAAGAAAACTAGGTATACTAAATTGCTGAAACGCAGTGGATTGCGTTTTTGAATTTGGAACGCTCTTCGTTTTTTGAATGAGTTGATAGAGGGATAAATACACATAGGTACGACCCAAAATAAAATGCCATTGTTTAAGTCAATAGCTTAAAAAGTATAGTCCCAAATAATTGAAATAATCGTTCTAAAATAAGTCCTTTAAGTTGAAGATAAATGGATTTGTTCCAACTCTTACCGTACGTTTTAAACTAAAAACTCTCTCACACACTCCCTTATATTTTCAAACTTTTTAAAGGCAAACCGGAGCTAGTTTGACTATCCTTATCTTCATGCCCTGTAGGAAAGCTGCTCCAATTGTCAAGAAAACTTGGCAAGCCGGTGTGAATTTCTCTTCGTTTATTGGGGTACCTATCTCGCGCCGTAAAGTTTCGTCGCGTACGCAGGCCAAAGGAACTGGTAATTGCGAACAGTTACACTATTGTTTTATTGGACCTTTATAATAATTTGCCAGGTGTGTCATCTCAAACCGCCCGGACCAGTCCGGTTCTTTGTGGCGATTTTATACTGTTTACCATAGACATATACAATAAGAAGACGTAATCCCACGAAGATAAATTGTGATTCCATAATAAGCTGCGGTCTCGTGCACACATACTCACTTTTGACGTTTGAACCAATCACCCCTCGTCCACGAGCTGTATATGTGTACGTGTCGCGCGTAAACACGAAGAAATCGGCTCATTAAGGAATCACAGTTTTGTCTTCTCGGCGTTACATCTCCTTATTTTATATGTCTATGCTGTTTACTACAAGCATGGATCTGTCCCATAATTTGTTTCCAAGATACGCGGCCACATCACTTAGGTACCTTTCTACTTATGAAACACTTATCCTATATTTTTTTTACTCAATAGCAGTGGTATTTTAACATTCAAATCTTAATTTGTTACGGAAATGTTATTAAAATATGATTTTGTTTATTAAAACAAATTCCAAACAAGTTGGGATACCTACTGACAATCAAACCAGTGTCACTAAAACGTTTGACGTATCGAAATGACTTGAAGCATTCTATTTGAAATGAGTTTCATATCCAAGTGATAACAAGAAAAGGATGTTATGAATAACGAATAAGTCGAACGTCACACCTGACAGGTTTATTATCAAATTAAAATAAAACCAATAACAAATCACATGCTTTGAATATACCGTAAATAACCTTAGAACTCATGTATATTTTTAATTTAAACGCACAAGATGCAACATGAAATGAGTGGTTGCGCAACACGTATTACGTGTGGCATCGAGTACTTACCTACTTCAATACATATGGGAGCAGTAATGTGTAGTTGCCGCAACACATCGTAAATGGTCCGTCTAGTAAATAAGTGATCTGTGTCTGCAAGACTAAGTTAACCGACCGGAACTCGCGCGGATAAAGCGACTGTTTATACAATTTAGTGTTTATTCAATGGAAACTGCCTTATATGCCTATTCTAAGATTAGTAGGTACCTAGTACTTAGGTAAGTAAGTAAGTAAGACGTGTGAGTGTATTTCGCCGTTCGTCAAACCCGTTTTGATTTTTGATTCCATGAAATGAACCTAATGACGTGCAACGAAGTAGTTAGGTACCTAAATACATTTTGTACGGATGGGGCGAAATGTGTGCTAGTTGAAAGTTCTTGTTATGTACTTGTTTATTCATGATTAGATATGTTGTAAAGTAATTCTCGAAAGAAATATTAATGGCAATAATGATAAATTATGAAATGAGGAAAGGTCTTCTAAGAACATTTTCGCGTAGCTGCCCTATAAACTGGTTAAAAATATCCCCACACTTTATACCCCTGTATATACCTAATTATGATATACAGGAGAAAACCATTAAACTAACATGAAACCTGACTATATGTCCCTTCAGATCATGCCACATCCACGCTCCCAAGTGCTTTGATTTCATCACAAAACTTGCACAAAAACACCCCAATTTAACGTATTTGCGTATTCCGTCACCTTCATAATGGCAAGCAGTGAACTCTCTGGGAATTTCTAACACATTTGTACAGTCGACGTCAAAGATATGCTTACACTTTTGCACCTTACTCCGTTCTTACATTATTAGGTGCAAAGGTGTAAACATATCTTTGACATCGACTGTACTTACAGAAAAACTACCGTCAAATATTCTCTGCGTCGGTGTGGTCGATCCCTAAACAGGATATGGCAGAATAAGAAACACGCCATGGCATTTCAAAACTGGATTTCAAGGTTAGGCACGGAGGATTTGCCATATCAGCGTGTTAGGTACGGATATTATTGATTTTGTTTATCTCTAAGAGTATTTATTTACATCGCTGTTCCTAAGCAAATAGCCTATATTGATCTAAGGTAATGTATGACGAAACGATTATGATCGCGTATTTAAACAACATACTTAATTGTAACAGAACACGTAAACTTGCATTTTTTGCACCGATTCGTGCGTACGCGTTGCACGATTTCGTATCCGATCATCGCGTTACAAGTGTATGTTGTAATTCAGATTTAAAACATTACAAAATCAACGTAATGACATGAGCAGGTGTTGCAGGTTGATTAGAAAATGATACGATAAGGATGCAACTTTATAATACCTATGCATTCATAACATTCATTGCTTCCTTTAGGGCAGTTGGTAAAATGTCGTGGTGTCATCGCTGGTTTTATCGCAGATGCATACATAATTGACAAGTAATTTTTAAACATTTTAACTGATTGTTATCAGAATTACCACGTCTCGTATTTAAAGTGCATACTTTGGCTACATAGCCATTCACAACTTAGGTACCTACCTGGGTCTTTCTCTTTTTGAGCGACAATGACTTTTCCCTTCATCCTAATATGGGTCCGGTTCGGAAATTTATAAAATTGTTTTTTGTTTAGGAAACTAGTGTTCAAAATCTATTTTACCTAATCAATACAAAATTATCAATCAATTCCAATTGTGTATATTAAAAAATAATAATTTATTGACAAAACATGCACCGTGACAGAGTGTCCTCGCGAAAAAAGAACCACTCTGTCAATGTCTTGTCAAAAACCACTGCACAGAGTGGTTTGCAACTGGACTGCAAACTCGTTATCGACGTGAAATAGTTATTTGTTATACAAGGGTGCAAAGTTGTATTTTAACCGCGAGTTTGGAATTGAAGCAAGACCTAGCGAAAGGATTCTAGGGTTGAACTACGAGCCAGGGAATGGATTCTATGGTTGAACCACGAGCGAATCAAGTGGTTTTCGAACCACTTGATTCGCTCGTGGTCTATTTTCGAATAGAATCCTGAGCGAAACGAGTAGTTCAAACATAGAATCCTGAGCGTAGCGAGTGTTGCGACACACGAGACGTAAAAATAACTTTGCAGCCGTGTAACACGATTTTTTACCTTACTAAAGCGAGGAAAATACTACATAGGTACAAGAAAAAATGATTAATGGAATATGTAAAATCAATTAAACTGGATCGATTAAAATAAAATTTCTCGTAAGATTTTAAGCGTTTTATGGTAAAATCGTGGAGAAAGAAAAGGGGAGGCCCTTGCCCAGCAGTGGGAATGGGACACTGAAACAGACTACTAAAAAAATAAAAATGGTAAAATCATGTAATATTATTTAGACTAAATGTTTAGGTCGTTGTTCCAATTTCCCTAAAGATGGCGTTGTTACATGCGTAAACTAGCTAACGGTGTGTTGTCGTCTACATCTTTGATGTGATTAGGTATCAATAACTTGTCTGTCTTAAGGCGCTAGGCGCTGATTGTGGCCGAAAACTGTTACTTTCCATGGGATATATCTCAATAACGGGTCATTCAAAAATTTTGAAAAAAATATATGTTATTTACCATTTCATGTACAACATTGTCAACGTTTGAATAACTCGTGTAACGTTTAGTGTCTCCGTTATGTAAATGTAACGAAAAGTCGTTTTACGGTTAATTTTGCTTATATCTACTGAACGGCTCATTCGATTTAAAATATTGTTGAACTAAAAAATATGTACTACAGAACACTACAAACTCAACGTAGGATATTTAAATTGATTAAATTTTCTTAAACAACTTGATCATAAATCCACATTTCGTGCGTTATTAGCTCGAAAACGGCGTTGCTGGCAGTCGTGAGCTAGCTTTGAGACGAGGAGGCTGTGTCGCTCGTCGCTCCGTGCTTCCCTTGTACTACATATACTTGTGCTTGGCCCGTTAGCAATAATATCGGACTTACTGTGCCTAAAGACTAAATAACTGCAGAGGGTTCATGCGGTGCGGATATAACGTGTCTTCCCGGAATCAATAATGTATAGACGTTTTATCTTTTAAGATAATGTACTCGTATGCATGTTTATGTACGTTCGTATAAAAAGTGTATTTTATTTAGATTATAATACAAGTAAAAAACAAATGAAATAAAACAAAAATCATGAATCTCACATTGCTCTGAAAACAAATTTGGTCATGGAAGTAAACTAAAATTATTATGTTTTAGTAAACGCATGCATCACGCAAAATAGGCATTAGTCGTCGAGTTGCGGAAATCTGATAGTACTGCAATACAATAGACTAATAATTAATTTAATAAAAAACTCCAAAGAACCGAATTTATTTAAACATATTTATTTAAGAATACCGTGTTCTAAACGAATGTAATATGCGTTTTATTTTAAGATTAAAAACAATCTTTAATGTTATACTTTATACTAATTTCTCAAATCTAGAAATTGCGAAGTAAACTGCAAAGGATTGCAGATAAGCCGGCCAAGAGAATATCGGGCTATGCTCAGTGTAGGGATCCGTAGTTGCCGGTCTGTTACAATACATCCATTCAAAAGGTAGTCTATAAAGAAATATTTTGTAGCACTTACGTTATTTTACTATAGGCATAACTCAAAATCGGCTCAACCGATTTTATTCCATATAGTTTTTATTGAAAATACGTGATAAGTATTTCAATGGCCTCACTTCCAGGAATTTTCCCAATTTTTTTGGACCCACGGTTCAAAAATCAAAGGGCATTTTAACTTTCGAAGCTATTATTTACGAAAGTATTCGTTTCATCCAAAAGTTGTTTAAGGCATATTCTTCTTGAAAGACCTATCCAACAATGGGTTTCAGATACTTATTGTTTTACCACTTTGTAGGCGTAATTAAAACACATAATTACTCATACCAAATTTCAGTCTACTAACTATCACTGAGCAAAGCCTGATTGAGAATCTAATAAAAAATTGCTGATATTTAAGAGTTCAATGTTTGTAAGAATAAAGGAAAAAAAGATTTTTTTTATACCACGACGCTGGCAAACAAGCATACGATCCGCCTGATTGAAAGCAGTTATAAAGCCTATGGACGCCTGCAACCCCAGAAGATTCACATGCGCGTTGACTACCCTAAAATAAACTTTACTATGTCGGTGAAATGCAAATAAATACAAATTTTATATTAATTATCAACACAAGTGAATAAATAAATTACTACTAAGGGTTAATACTACCTATCAAATATCTTTAAAAGACCGGCCAAGTTTGTATCGGACCATGTATAATGTAGGGTTCCGTAGAAAGTAGATTCTTGGAAATAACTCAAAAACGAATGAACCGATAATATGTGAAATAATTTTCGTAGAAAATTAAGTACTAATCCTTCTTGGTATTTTTTCATATTTTTTAGACTTACGGATTAAAAGTTAGATGGGGGCTATTATATTTAGACTTTCGAAGCAATTATTTCTGAAAATATTGACTTAATAAAAAAGTTTTAAAAATACTCTATATACCGGGTGTTGCCTGTAACATGAGCAATAAATTAAAATGTAGATTCTACTCCTCAAAGTAAACAACCTTTGTTCAGCGACTTTGAAAAATAACTTGTGGTCTGATTTTTAGTACACTTTAAAGTTTATTCGAACACGCAATGTATTGTGAAATTGATTATGTCTGTAAGGTGACAAAACTGACAAGCAATGTCAATGAGAAGGATTTTAACGTACATTGAAAATACTATTTAGTTTGTTTAAAAAAGAGACAATCTAAAGACTACATATTTTTTTAAAGTTGTTGAACAAAAGTTGTAGTTGTAAAATCTATGTTTTAATTTATTGCTTGTGTTATAAGATATTTTTAAAGCCGTATCGTACAACATGTTCATATTTACAAAAAAAAATATTTTTGACATTTAGTTTGGCATTGTATGTATGGAGTACCTCACCTAAAAGATTTTTTTAGCAATTTAGCCAGAAAACTAAGTAGCGGCACATGAAACACACCTCTAGATAAAATTTCAGTGATATATGTTTTATAATAAAAATGGCTGTGACATACGGACGGCTAGACGGACATGTTTCAAAAAACTTTTAAGGGTTCCGTTTTTACCATTTTGGCTATGGAACCCTAAGAAGTGTTTGCGCTGTGTTATATTTTAAAGATCTAAATTTAATGGGCTAACAGCTCTCATTTATATGACGATTTCATGCACAAATACCGCTCCTTACATGTGCATTTTTACTATTCGCAACTCGCAACAGGCTTAGTTTTGTTAATTTATCGTAATTAAGTGAATTTTTACGGTTAATATTTAAAATCGCAATAAAAAAATAACCATCTATTAAGCTCACTTGCACAGCAAAAAAAAACCAAATTCACATGAAAACACCGCTTTGATGTGCATTCAGTTTTTTTTGCTGTACTAGTCAGTATTTTTTTAATTTTTTCTGATATGCGGAATATTTTTAACCATATTTCGTAAATTCATAAATATTTTGCCGCTCACTGTACTTCAAATTCAAAATCTAGGTTTTCATTTTTTTACATAAAAATCTACTAATCGAGATCGTTATTACTTATCTTATTTAGTAGCATTCCTTAAAAAATGTCACCGTAGTACTTAATCACAGTATTCAAATCACAAAACATCCACAAAAGGATTAGGTATGATTATTATAAATCTGCCCGCGCGCCTCTGAGTAAAGTCATATTCTTTGAACATTATTGCGGTGCATCGCGGCGGATTTACGCACGATCGCAATGAGAAGGGTACGCGGGTGGCGCGGGTAGAGAGCGCCCAAACGCTCAAGGACACTCCGGCGACAATCGTCTTAACTTCCCATGTTATACCTAAAGTCTTCACGCTCTCTTTGCGCTGCATCTCAACTGTCTGTGCTTCTTCTCTCTTCTCTTGCTGATCTAATGCTTTCATAAACTCTTCGCTATTTGAGCAAAATTTCTTTAACGGGAATCCTCCGGCACCTAAAATATTAGTAACTTGTCTCTGGATTTCTATAGCTTTTTCTTCATTTTCTGTGCCGGACAGCATATCATCCATTATTAGAAGACCTACGAGCCATTCTCATTAGATGGAGAACATATAAGATAGCCTTTGGTGCGGACGTAGAGAAGATGTATAGACAGATACGAGTAAAAGATGAACCGAGATGATGAAAGCATCTTTAGGGAAATTGGAACAACGACCTAAACATACTCCCGCCTTAAATGACGAAGTCATTCGAAAAGAATATAATAATAAGTATAATAACTGACTCGCGTAATCAATGTGAGTCAGTTATTATAGATTCTATAGATGTATTGAGCAATATCGAATACAGATTTTGGTAACGTAGCAACAGTATTAAACACTAAATGTTTTTAATTGAATACAATTAAATATACAATTATGTTTGCGTCCACAGCACCTGATTTGATCAGACAATTTAATCCGATGGGCGAACATTGTCCTGTCTGGAGTGGCCTTTACATGTTATTATGTTTTAAAAGGTAACTAATAAATAACACGTTTGAATTTCAAATATTCTTTGCATTCTTGTGAATAAAATGCAGTTTTGCTACCTGTTTTTAAAGAATAAAAAAGGGCTTTCCGAGTTAGTGAGGTAAAAATAAATATTCGTGAGTCCTTTAAAAAAACATTGCAGCTATTATTTAACTTGACTTGATTACAATTATCATTTTAATGGTATGGTTTTAACTATAAAACTTTCGTGAGACTCTAACATATTAAAAATATTTATAACGGGTTACTCACGTAATTTAAAAAAAATCAACTTAAATTACGTGAGTAACCCGTTATAAATATTTTTAATGGTATGGTGCTTGAAAAACCTAATACTTCGTCAATTGTCCCTGCGTCAAAACCCTAAGGAAGACAAAGGCTTCCGAGGTTGAATTTGAACCAACGTCTTCAATTTTAGCGGATGACGCGTCGCGAAAGCGGAAGACAAAGAAACATTTGACCTTTTAAAAAAATATTTATAGTCCAAGATTCGTTTCCTGACTACACACACGTCAGCAAATTACAATGGCCTTTCATCTTTTGTCAGTTAATATTGCAATCACTTATGAATGTTGGCTGGAACCCGGCAGCGATCGAGGTGATCTGCGGAGTGCCCTTTTAAACGAACACACCATAAAGGGAAGGTGGTGCTTGGCGTGGCAACTTGCTCGTGTCGTGTATGGCTTAGTGCTGCCAGATTAATGTACTAAAAATACTGAAGTTCTGCAAACTTTGAGCTGTAAAAGCCCTGTTACAATTTTTCTTTTGCATCCTGAATAGGATCCTAACTTTATTTAGTGGTAAACTTACTTGCTAAATGCGGTTACACTTTACAAAATCAAGGATTAAATAGTTTAGGAATCTGATTTATCATCAGACAAGTATAGCAGGGCTTTATATAACGACTAAAATGAAGAAAAAATGGATTCTCAGGATATTCTACAAATTAATAAAAAAAGAATCTATCTAAGGAGTATTTTATGTGAACGTTATTAAATAGAGTACTCTCTAACTAGTTCATTTATAGTTCGACTTAGACAAATTCTTTTTAAATGCAATGCAAGGTACTTCCAAGGTCCTGAAGGTCATGAAAATAATAATAATAATAATAACATAGGGGTTGAAGGACGAACTAAATATGAACTGAACTACTGATAAATTCCTTAAAGGACTGATATCCACAAATATTTTAGCAGCAGCATAAAGATTTTCTAAAAGTACATCTTGCAACACTGGTATGACTGTATGTGTGATTGAGTGGTTGAATGATCTCATACACATTATTGATGCGATCGCGCACGATCTTAGCCCCATGCCTTATTCAACGATACTTATTAATATGAGGGGGCATCGGGAGTCTATTGGAGTGATGAAAATTAATGGAAGAATGGATCTAAAGTGCGATGTAGACAAGTTGGGTGTAGCATAAAAATGTCAGTGGCGCATGTAGATACATTTTTAAAGGCGGGTAATAGGAAAACATCCTGCCAAGAGTGCACGACTAACAAGAAGAATATTAAAAGTATTAAAACTGGTAATGAATTTAAATGTGAAGATCATGAAAAACTACAGATAGGCTCACATCGCATTATTCTCAGTTTAATGTTATTGATGCCTCACCTACACTCGCGATCAAAAAAATCGACTCAAACTAATTCTTAATTTCATCGTTTAATATCTCAGGAACCAATCATGAGATCAAAAATGCAACGGTACCATTTTAGAGCTAACAGTGTCAGCTTTCAATACGAGCATGTTTTTCAGGCGAAAAATTTCAGTTCATGAAAAACAAGCTAGCATACCAAGGAGGTGTAAAATTTGGGTGCAAAAATGACCTTAACAACGAAAGAAAAAACATTTTCATGAACGAATAACAATTTATTTTTATCTTTAATACCTGGTGTTACCACCAAAAACCTTTTTCACACATGCCATGCGTCTCTTCATTGACCTTATCAGCTTCCTGATGGTATCCTGGGGGCATGCTTCCCACTCTTCGACCAAAGCTTCTTTCAGGGCCAAAATTGTCTCCGGAGCAGGATTGCGAGCTCGAACCTTGCGTTTCAGGTAATCCCATAAGTGCTCGATAGGATTTAAATCAGGACTGCGTCAAGGTACTCCTTTGTGACGCGGGCGGTATGACAAGGGGCGTTGTCTTGCATGAAATGGAACCCCTCGTCAAAGAACCCGGCGTAGGGGACGACATGGTCTTGCAGGATGTCGGTGATGTACCTGTCTGCATTCAAACCACCGCCTCGACCCCCGCCATCAACAAAAACCAGCTCGGTCCGCCCCTCCATGGAAATCCCCGCCCACATCATGACGGAACCTCCACCGTAGGCGACTGTTTCAGCGAAGCAACACTGGGCGAACCTCTCTCCAGGTCTTCGGTACACCCGTCCTCTTCTGTCGCTGCCATGGAGACACACTCTGCACTCGTCGCTGAAGAGTACGCGGCTCCATTGGTCGTAGGTCCAATTTTCGTAGGTCGCCACGAATTCCTTCCGAGCGTCCCGATGCCTCTGAGTCAGTTTGGGCCCAGTAGCAGGTCTTCTTGGGGTAAGGTTGGCTTCCTTGAGTCTCCGCCGAACTGTTGAGGTGCTAACAGGCACAACCCGGTTCCGCATCAGGTCTTGCTGGATGGCAACAGCGGTACGGTGGCGATTACGAAGACTGGAGGTGGCGATGAAGCGGTCATCCCTCTCCGATGTGCACCGCTGACGGCCAGATCCTTGTTTCCGTTTCAAGGTTCCAAACCGACAAAACCGACGATAAACTCTGGAGACAGCAGACTGGCTTAAATTCAGCTGCTCAGCAACAGAACGCTGCGAGAATCCTCGATTCACCAAGGTGACGACTTCGGTGGCTTCAGCTTCGGTGGTATCCATTTTTCGAAGGTGATTCCGGTGTAAGATTGCGAGGAGATGTGCACTGGTCAACTTCTGATAAGCGAATGATAAGAAATAACCGGTTACACCGGTTTTTATTGGTCTCCAGAGGGCACAACTCGTGCATATCATAACCATGTAAAATGCCATTTTGTACAAAAACTGCGATAACCTAAAAACTACGCAACTGAGATCGATGTCTTTTACTGTTTTTTGTAGCTGAATAAATTCGTAATAAAATTGCATTCAAAGTTTTATTAAAATATTTCCCGCTTTCCGGAAATACGACCAAAAGTAAAAAATGTTGCTTGAGTCGATTTTTTTGATCGCGAGTTTATGTGGTTAGCAGATACCCTATCCTCCTATTCTCTTTGTATTTCTTAATCTTAGATTTAGATTAAATGTTTGGATATTTGGAAGTTTGATTCTTCTTCACGTAAAAACGACTAAATGAATGAAGTTTTGGCACACGGGGACACGGGTAAACAATAAAGGACATTAGTATAAAACTTTTATTATGGAATTCATTTTTAAGGAGGTGAAATGAGAATTGGATTAACAACCAAGTTTTTAACCGTATTTCATAACACCGTCCCGTTTACTCCCCAAATCACCCTATTGTGACGTCATTACGATAAAAGTCAGGGGTCTACCAATAACTCAATCTTAAACTCTAAAATTGTTACTAATAATAGGTTACAAATAAACAAAATAAGTCGCCGAGATTTATTTATAGCACAAAAGAAAAACTTGATGTACAAAATGCGGAATTAATGCCAAGAGGCATTCTCTACCAGTCACCTTAAGGCAAAGCAGAGAAATTGTGGTCGGTGCTTAATGTTGTTATTTATTTAAAATTGTTTTGCTGTGCCAAAGGTCCTTCGTACAGTCTCAGTTCTTTTCGCGGCTATTAAGTCCTCGTAAGAGCCAGGGGCAAATCTATCTACTTAGTTCTGAATTTGGAACTTAATTTTATTTCTTTAAGTGTCCATTCGATTTTTAATTTGTACTTGTACAGTGAGCTGCAGAGAAAAATACCCTGCATACAAACTTTGTATGCAGCGTGGGCCTTTTTCTCTGCAGCTGACCGCAAACGTACGCGGGGACTTAGGTTTAGGTTTAAAGATATTTATTCTCAAAAAAGACATACAAGTCACTTACATGAGAACAGCGTTTTAGACAGAAAAATATTCTTATTATAGTTAAATCGGTATCAACACAAATCGTCCGATAGGTACACACTCACACGGTTATTTACAGGGCTGTTCACAGGGTTTCATTCACAGGGTTATTTAGCAAGAGAAGCTGGGCGAGGGGATTGACAATTTCACGACAGATACCTACCCGGAAAAAAGGCGCGGGCGGAAGCCAGTTCAGAAAAAAATGCATCAATCCGCAGGTCTATACTATACGCATTAACTAACTGTCGACTGAGGTCATAATATAACGCTATCTCCTTCACTCTTACTGCGCCGTGCAAGTGTGAAAGAAAATTTTACGACCCCGGTCGCCATCGCCAGTTGGATTTGCGGATATAGTACCTACGTGACGCATAGCAACACTCAAAAAACAGTAGGTGCTTCAAGCGTCCCAAGTGTTTGCAAGAATAATATTAACATTAATTGCAAACAGAAAAGTACAAACAGTTTAATTGAGGGGACATTAACCCAGTCCGTCATAGACAAGCCGTGTTGATTGAGCAGGTAATGGCAATGTCACCTTTGTTATCTCATGTACATAAAAGGCATCACGATTTCAATGGACGGCAGCGTAATATATTTTACGAGTATGTTAAAAGAAAGGTTACAGTTAACGTCATTTTCATCGTTGGCTAATTTGAATTGTATGAAAACAGTACCTTGTAACTTGTATTTCGTTAGTTGTAGTGTAGGACTTTGTAGAATTGTCGGATAAAGCACAGCGCCTCTGATGACATAAAATAAAACCGGCCAAGTGCGTGTCGGACCGCGCATAATGGAGGGTTCAGTACCTTCAACGGAATAACAAAAAATAATTATCAAAATTTGGTATCTTCGTATCTTGGGAAGAGGTTTTTTTTAGAAATAACTCGAAAACGCTTTAACCGTTTATATTCAGAACATTTGAAAGAATATGCATAGATATTTCTTCTCAATTTTTTTTCATATTTTTTGGATCTTCGGTTCAAAAGTAAATTTTTTAGACTTTCGGGGTGATTCTTTCTGAAAATATAGTCAATATTCAAAAATTATTCAAACAAATATCAATGTTATTTTAAAAGACCTATCGATTAATGTGCAACAAGTTGATGTACAGACGGAAACTATGAGCTATAAGATGTGCCTATAATATTTGAAGAGTTCCCTCGATTTCTCCAGGATCCCATTATTAGGTCCTGGCCTTGTGACAATGGGACCAACTGTGAAGTTATACCCTTTTAAAAAAAAACCAAATCTGTCCAGTCGTCTTCATTATGAACATACAATACATTAAAAAAAAAAGCAACAAAGACCCCGTCGAATTGAGAACGTCGTCCTTCGAAATCTTGAAGTCGTTTGAAAATACAAAATAATTATATAAGAAAGGTTGATTTTCTTTTGATTTATATTCAAAGATTTATTATAGGTACATTCTATAATATATTGCGCGCATGTGACTCCTCTGGAGTCGCAGGCGTCCATAGGTTGCGGTAGCTGCTTACCATCAGGCGGGCCGTATGCTTGTTTGCCACCGTCGCGTCGTGGTATAAAAAAGAAAGTATTTTATACCATATTTTATCTACGAGTGCTCAAAATAGGCAAGCCGGTAAGAATTAAGTTCAACCTGCTCCCTCTATACAATTTAGTAACATCAATATCGATGTCGGCGTCGACAACATCCTCCTCCCCGACCGTGCTATAAGGTAATATTGTATGACAATCCATTTCAGCATAATGTATTTATGTAGTCGACGATGCTAAAATATGCGACCATAAAAGTTCCATCAAAAAGTACTGTGCTATACAGGGTGTAATCGTTAAGTGTAGCCAGGCGATTATTCCGTAAATATAAGAGATATTAGAAATTTTCAAACTGATATCGAAAGTGCGTTTCCCGGTGAGTAAAATTGCATTAATAACTTTTTGAAATAAAAGTATTAATATTATAGTAGATTGTACACCAAGGGGATAAAGCACTGTTTTATGTCACGGGCGCAATATTGAATCCTGAACGTAACGAAGGACTCCAGATTTTAATCCCGAGCGCAGCGAGGGGTTTATGAGTTAATTCCCGAGCGAAGCGAGGGAATTAAGACTGAGTCCTGAGTGCAGTGAGGGGTTCAAGCGCGCCCGTGACAAAAACAGCTTTAGGAGGAGTATACTCTACTTTTCTCACCTCTTGCGAGACAATAAAATAGCTAAGGCTACTGGAAACGGATTTTTATTAAAGTAAATCAAAAGTAAAAACCGGCCAGGTGCGTGTCGGACCACACATAGGAGGGTTCCGTACCTTCAATGGAACCAAACTAATACCAAAAGGTCGTATCTGGTGCCTATGGTTTTTTGGAGATAAAGATAACTCAAAAATAGCTAAACCGATAATGTTCAAAACCATTTGCGTAGAAAGTATATGGTAAGACGCATCTCCTCAATTTTTTTCATATTTTTGGACTTACGGTTAAAAAGTTACAGGGGGGGGGGGGGGGCACAATTTTTCTGACTTTCGAAGCGATTATTTCAGAAAATATTCACTTAATCACAAAATGGTCAAAGAAACCTCAATGTTATTTTTAAAGACCTATCATTGATGTGTCACATGTTGATATTTAGTCAAAAAAAAATAGTTACATGTATGGAGCGCCCCCCGCCCTAATTTTTTTTTTTCAAATCTACATAACTAAGTAGCGGCATACAAAATACACCTTATGTGTAAATTTTATTCAGATACGTCGTATAGTTTCCGAGTAAAATGGCTGTGACATACGGATGGACAGACATACAGACAGACATGACGAATCCATAAGGGTTCCGTTTTTTGCCATTTGGCTACGGAACCCTAAAAATTGATTCTTGATACATTAGTCCATTTTATTAAAATTTTATCTTCAATTTTTATAGAACCTGCAGTTTTACTCCGTATACTGCAGCGTCTTATGACACTCGCGGCATTTGTTTTAGGTATTTAAAAAAGGTGGCCAGCACGATTTTCCGAATAAATTCGATTTTCAAATCAGTTCGACGCGGCGGCGCGGGCCCCGGCTGGCGTCGCGGGGCTGTGCACCCTGCGGACTTTACCAAATTAGACTTTAAGCACATAACAATAAGAACTATGGGAAGTGAAATCACATTATTAACCAGCGGGTTATAATGAGATTTAGTACAACATTATAACCCGGCTAAAGCCAAGGGCTATAATGATTTGCTTTCGGTGAGGTTTGCATGATATATAATTTGGCATTGTCGAGCAGGTGGTGTGAAAAAAATATTAAGTTTAAACGCTCCCATACAGTTAGTACCTACGACGACTTACTCTCAAAGTAGAACGTCGGTGCTGTAAGAGATAAAACTGCTTGAGATTCCTTTTATAATAGTTATATTAATAGGTTTCTACTTGAAAATGATAACTTATTGATATGGAATAAAATAAAACAATTCATGAATCATTTGATAACGGTGGAATGACTAGATCGTACAAACTAGTTTTTCATCGAACGTCGTACTAAATGTATGGGAGGGTTTGAAGTTAATGTTTGGGATAGTTCTGATTTTAGAAAAAAAAAAATAATAATGTATATCTCTTATATTTACGGAGAAATCGCCTGGCTACACTTAACGATTACACCCTGTAGTTCGGTCTACAAAGTCTCAATTCAAGCATAATACTCGACGAGTAGAAAAAAGATTGTTTAAATGTTTGCTTAACACAATATGACCCCTAGTACCATCCGTCCCACAAAAATTGTTTTCTTTTGAAAAAACTCATTGTTCATTTTCTACCTAGTGGCCTACCCTTCCGATTGTAAGTACTTAATTTAAAAACAGATTACTTTACGTAGTCATTGTCTTTGTTGTGTAAAAAAAAACCTGTGTTATTTTTTACAATGGTAGTTAGACATATGTTTGTTGAATATTTTCTACATGTGTTGTATTGTATTTACAGACAGTTCAAAATGCCACGCATATTCTGGTACTTATTTCATTTTATTAAGTAATAATATTTAATTTGCTGCCATTCTTCGTCAGCAAGTGGAAAACGGTGACAACTGTCAATGGTTTTTCAGGTGAGTCACAGAACGTTGAAATGAATTACAGATAGGTTAGGTAGTTTGCCGTCCAGGTCTAGAAGTGTACTGTCCACTTGATTTAACTGCTACAAATATATGGGGACAAGACAACTTTATAAGGTCAACAAATTCTCTATAATTGTATATTTTTTAAATTTTAAGCTTTTATTTTGGGAAAATCTTGCATATAAATGTATAATATATAATAAGTATGGACGGAAAACGGACATATTTATGTGGACGAAAACTATAACAATGACCAGTCTATGTCACAATAATTATGATGTCAAGGTTTACAAAACCCTGAAAATGTGCAGAATTGCGCCTCTGAATCGTAGCCTTTAGTTCAGATAAATATGGCTGATGGCTTGTTGAGACAAAACAATAATTGACCCGAGCAAGTGTGTCATTGCAGTTGTATGCCGACTAATAATGTGGGGCCAAAACCATCGTCAGGGGGGTTTTACTATATCTCTCTACATTGTATTGTACCCGTTTTGCCCGACGCGCTTACCGGATATAAGGGCTAATATAAAGGGAAGGGTTGACATATCGCTTATCACCTTATGGGTGCGTTCGAGAATATGTGACGTTTTCAAGTCATAGATACAACATTGTCGATTGTAAATAGTTTATTTCAATTTTTTTTTTATGGCAGTCTTTTTGACAACCGACAATGATGTGTCCCTTTAATTGAAAATGTCACACATAATCATTTTATTTTTTAAGCGCGCATGACAGCTAACGCGCGTGTTCATATATGTAGCTAAATGTCAAATTGAGGAAGGAGTATATTCTGTACTTGTACTATTGCTTATTCTACACCAACGTGCCGAACTGCGGATTGGGTCGGAACTCAATAAAAGTCCTTTCCCATTAATCTCTATACAAGGAGAACGCTTCGCCTGATCTTTCCGAACTAATAGTCTGCCAAAACTTGAGGGGGGCGAGGTTGTTAATAAAGTTTACTTCTAAACTTTGATAAATATATCTTTTTACTTTAATCAAAGCTTCTAAATTATTTTTTATGGCAGCAACGCCTTATTGACAACCGACAAAGATGCCGCAGAGGCACCCCTGATCTGAAAACATCACACATTTTTGACATATTCTTTTTATACTACATAACAGTAAAGTATTTTTATAAGTTCATAACACTAAATCACTAAATGGGGCAATAGATAGATACCATAGATAGTCTAATTTACAAATGTTAACATATGGTTCATTATTGGACACAGTCCTTTCAAATGTCATACAAAAATAGTTAAGCTATATAAGTATCATATTTGCTTGTAATTTTAAACAAAATATAGAAGACACAGACAGTAGTCCTTATTCTTTAGTGTCAAACGTCAAAATAGTTACTGCCCTTCAGAAAAAAATGTTTGTCTTTGAGTCGATTCTGTAAACGAAGCTTTATTCTCGATTTAGATTAAATCTTTGATTATAAAAGTAATGATAAATATAGTAAAACTATACTTACATGTGAAAATATATTTCATGTTTTTGTAAACTAGAAGAAGTACAAAACAATATATAGAGGCATTTTTACCCATTGAAAACGATGAACGAAATGTGTGTAATCGACTAATCGATTTTTGATATAGGTTTTATAGAATGAAATTATTTTTCTGCAAATACTTTTAGCAGAGGGGAAATAGACCCAAGGTGCTAGAGCTTTATGCCCTATACACTAATTAGGATCCGAACTTTACTTAGTAGTAAATTTACTTGCTAAATGCAGTTACACTTGACTAAATCGAGTGACTAAATCATTTAGGAAATTTGTCTACAGACATGTCTACAGATGTTTAAACCACTTATAGTATGGCAAGAGCTGTCAGTTTACTGTTTTGAATAAAAAATACTATTTTAGTGATTCGCGTTACCTACAGCGTTCATGCTTTGTTGTTTTTATTGCCCTACCGGCAGTTTGGTTTTGACGAAAGCTACAAATACGCAGATTTATAATAACGGTCCAGACACTATCAGTAAAGATGTAATTATTTCCCTACCCATCCTTTTCTATGTATATGAAGGATGAATTCGTTTCTACTAACCCTTTTTTGGAAACCGATTACGATTAAAGACTTGCCATACTAGTGACTTTTGGCATACCTTCCCAAAGAGGTATTATCATACGATTGTATTGCGCGTTTATAGAGTGGGGTGGGAGATAATACAACGAAATTTCTAGTTCGAGGTTCGCGGTAGGCCCTCATCAGTAACTGTTTTTTGTTACACAATACTATATTACTTATCATATAGGGTGATTGTGCTAGTTTTCATCCACTCTTGTCAGTTTTCCGTCCATACTTATTTATATGTTTATCTTCAAGTTTTTCCCAAATAAAAGCTTAAAATTAAAAAAATCTACTAAGTAAAGAATAAACTATAAATATAAACTATATTGACCTTAAAATGTTTTTCCAATTTATTTGCCGCAGTTTAATCAAGTGGACGGTAAACTGTACCTGGACGGGAAACGAGCACAATAACCCTATTAGGACGAAGTTTAGCGAAAAGGATTCATCCACAAAAAATTGTCATTGAAACAAAAGATTACCGATATTGTCATAAAGTTAAAATTATATTGACAGAATTTTGTGGACTGGATCCTTTTCCCTGAACTACGCCCCGTTGTGATCCAAAATGCAGGTTCGTCCACTCCCTGTTACTACAACAAAGGACGCGTTCGAATTCGAATTAAAATACGCCAGTTATATGTCGAGGTCACGATACACTGGTTATTTCGAGAACTTAGCTCGCCGATTCAATAAAATTAAAGCCAATCATTTAACCTCATGAAACTCTGTCTTGAATCGAAATCAGGCCATCGTAGCGTTTACTAGCTCCGAATTTATCAAGAGTTATTCTCGGAATTACGTATGACCTGTCAATTGAACCATTTTACGATGTTTTAGTAACTTAAAGGTCGACAGCGCTTCTATTATTAATCCGTTGTTCAGAACATTTTAAAGGTCTTACTTATATGTGACTTATCTTTAATAATTAATCCACTGAGTATTCCAGAAATCCCGCCATCTGAATGCGTTAAATCTTGCCCGACACGCGAAGTTTTGTCTCATTCTAACTTTATTTCTTTCTCGCTCTAATCGGTTGACCAGTCGCTCCAGTATACAGACACTTTTAATTTAAATGGGTCTACTCTCACTATCTCTCACGTAAGCGACTAGTCAACCGATCAAAGTTCGAGAGAACGAAAATTTTATTAGAATGAGACAAAAGTTGTGAAATTCAACCAATGATATTTACTATGGATGGGTTATACCTACTCTAACAAAATGAGCAGAAAAAATGCTTCTAGAGTTATTTCATAACCTAGCAACGATTCTGTTATGTTTATCTATTTTGACAATAATTATATCTTTGTATCTCTCATTGTTAGGAAATTACAGTTTGTCTCTTTCTCACGCGGGTGACGGGAGCTCATTGGCACGTCCGCATCGCACGCTGGCCGGTGCGCGACTAGTGACAATTGTTTGAATTCACTCATTTTAAGTGCTTCACTTTTGAAGCGTGCATAACCCATCTGTTATTATTATATATCATAGAATTCAACCTACGATTTGATATGGGCTTTCCGATGTTTTTTTTGCAAGTTTTATTTTATAAATACTTAAGAATATAATTTGTATACGAAAACATATCATATCCTAACTTTGCCAAGTATATATATATACTAGCAGCTTGTAACTTCATACAGCAAAACCTACAGAACTATATTACTGATTTAAACAGTAGTTTTTACTAGGTAATATGCTGATTTAAACTTTCATGGTTTTACACGTATCTTTTTGTACTAACAAGACTAAAAGGCCTAGCTGTTACATTTGGCCTTAAGTTAGTTTCCTAAATGAGTTAGTTTCTAAATTTAGTCAAGTCTAACCGCATTTAGCAAGTAAATTTGCTATGAAAACTAGTTAGGATGCTAGTTAGGACACTAAAAAAAGTAAAGTGTAACCATAGACATATAAAATAAGGAGACGGAATCCCACGAAGATAAAACTGTGATTCCATAATAAGCCGCGATCTCGTGCACACACACTCACTTTTGACGTTTGAACCAATCACCGCTCGTCCACGAGTAGTATATGTGTGCGTGTCGCGCGTAAACACGAAGAAATCGGCTTATTATGGAATCACAGTTTTGTCTTTACGGCGCTACGTCTTCTTATTTTATATGTCTATGAGTGTAACAGGGCCTTTAACCGCGTATATAATTTTTAAATTACCTTCGACGTTTCGAGGACGACGTTGTCCCCGTGGTCCCACAAATAGATACTAGGTAAGTAAGACTCGACCTTGAAATGTTCCGGGGTCGTGTTCATGCCAAATCATTGCCAATCTATAACCGCGAACCACTTCGTTTGTCGAATCGTCTATTTACATCACTCTCTATCGAATATGCAAGAACGATAGAAATGAAAATAACGAAATGTCGATTTTCGAACTTTGCAGCAGGCCCGCAGGACGTGAGTATGTGATTAATGCTCAAAGCAAAAATTTAACTAGAGACCGGCGTACACGCGTAAGGGATAGACATAGATGACAATAAAATCACTTCTACAGTACAAAATAAAACAATTCACCATTTTTTTCCTTAGCTGACACAACTTTCCAAGAAAAATATCAGGTTTTCTCGTAGTAAACACAGAAATTCTTGAAGAAATCGCGAATTATATCTGTTTGTGACCCTGCACTGCTATAAGTAAGGGGGCGTCCATTAATCGCGTCATATTGTTTAGGGGGGGGGGGGAGGGGGTCAAGAAAAAAATACCAATGATCACCACAGGGGGGAGGGGGGTCTGGACACATATCACGTGTAATTTTTTTGTTCCTTGTGCTCTACTGTATTATGGTCAATAAAATAAAAATTATCAACTTTTAAATGAATCAATCTGTCAAAAGCAGAGTAAAATTGCACTAGCACTATGATTGTAAATAAGTTTTAAATGTTTTAATGGCATGTGACATTATTTTGTGAAGTAGGTTTTTAATGTTCCGTAGCCAAAGTGGCAAAAACGTAACCCTTATAGTTTCGTTATGTCCGGCCGTCCGTCCGTATATCACATCCATTTTACTCGGAAACTATAAAACGTATATCTTAATAAATATTTAAATCTAAGGTGTGTTTTTGTATGCCGCTACTTAGTTTTGTAGTAAAATTGCTGAAAAAGATATTTTAAGGAGGGGCACTACTCTATACATGTAATTATTTGTCAAAAAAATTTTTTTTTACCAAATATCGACATGATGCACATCCCTCGATAGTTCTTTCAAAATAACTCTTGTCTTGTTGTCCTGAACATCAATAAACAAAAAAATGAAAAAAAAAAAAACATTGCGGTCTGTTTGAATTTTTTTTTATTAAGTGCATATTTTAAGAAAATATCACCCCGTAAGTCTAAAAAACTTGTGTCCCCCTGTCACTTTTGAACCGGAGATCCAAAAAATATGAAAAAAAATGAGAACATTATCGGTTTAGGAATTATTGTACGAAACCGCGTGGTCCGACACGCACTGGGCCGGTTTTTTTTCTATTAAAGATAATTTTATTTTATATGTATACATGTAGTTTCATTTTTTTACCCTTTACGTGTACGTACGTTACGTAAGTAGGTTCACGTGTTAGAAAACTGTACTTACTTTAGTTAGCAAAAAATTACACGTCATATTGGACAGGGGGGAGGGGTCCTGAAAATATCACCAAAGATCACCATGGGGGAGGGGGGGGTCTAAAAGAAGCCAAAAACGTATGGCGCGATTAATGGACGCCCCCTAATAGCGTGGAGAGTAATAAAAAAATATGAGACTGACAAGGACCAACGATAATAGCACCTGCTCTGTCGTACCTATTGAAAATGTAATAAGACCATCCCCTTCGATCTTAGTATTGTTATTACTTTATTAGTCTTATTACCATGCCCCGCCTATACCTTTTATCCTTTGTCTATGAATGAATATGACATTTGGTGTGTTGCCTGTTTTTTCCCTTGAAATTCTATACTTAATAAAATAAATACTGTTGTAGTAAAAACCGATAATAACCGCAAAACGTAGGTAAAGGTAACCTACCATTTCTGAATTTTCAACTGTTCTATTTCTCGTAGGTACTTAGTAAAACCGGTGTGATAATGGTTTATTAAGCAAATGTTTGAATTATTTAGCAATTAATCGTGGTAATGTTGACGTTGGATTTGGTAGTATTTACTTAATTGTTTGTACCTACACCCAGCAGCAAGATGCCACGGAATTTTTATATCTAAATACTTAAATGAATTAATTTAAAATGTGTCCATACAATTCAGTAGCTCACCATACCATACGGTCACGGACTTGAATTGTTGAGCCATTTAGGATTCCCTTTACTTCGGAAATTTCATAGAGTAAGTATTGAACAAAAGAAAATAGCTTGAACCGTAAATGTGACTGTACTGTAGGTACCTACATGTTGAACAATAATATATTCAACGCTAATACTCGCTGTAGCTTAAAAACAGTTGAAGTATCAACTTGAGTAGCTATCGAGTTTAGGTATTGTATTTCGAGAATCAAGCTCGCGCTGTATTCTCTCTACTTGTTCAACTGTTTGTAATTCAACGGCTCAGTGTCATAATCTTTGAATACGCATATTTGTTTCAGATCTCGTCATTAAGTTAAGGAATAGTGAGTCGTGCCATTTTTGCCAAGTAACTGCTTGTTATGTTATTCTAGCTGCATACACACAGCCGTATCAACTACGCACAATGAGTTGGCACCTTCATATATGGCAATGAGTAGGCTAGCAATTACAATAACACCACTAAGCACGTCATTCGACGCTGGCCCGCAAAACGCTAACGTTTCAGTCCTAATGCAACTCACGTTACGACTTGCTTCCCATGAGAAAACATTAATGCTTAAATGAGAAATAGTATATCCCGGCTTTGAGAACCTGAGCCTCTTTGTTGTGACACTACAGGTATGACACGCAGAGCTGTAAACAAGCAGGTTATGGTTTTACGGATCTTGTTTTTAATGAAGGAGTTTGTTTAGACTCATTAAAATCATTTGCATCTTGCAAGTGTAAAAATTTTCCACACTTGTACTGACTTTGGTTAAGATAAATGGTTAATTACATTACTATTTGTTGGATTTTAATCATTGCACTAAATTGAGTACGCTGTGATCTTAATCAAATACCCTTTAGTTATAGATTAAGTTATGTAAATCTCAAAGATACATAGATAAATGATTACTAATTAGTACCTGAAAATCTCATATGTATGTTATCCACTAAGAAATTGACAAACAGTTGTGAAAAGAGGATAAACCTGCAAAAATTCTGTTTAATGTTTATTATTATAAAGTTTATTTAAATGTTTTAAATTCTAAATGTGCTTGTTTTATTTGGTTATATGCATGTATACCTTTTGATTTGACACTAAATTATTATGTGTTATTGTTATTATTATGTTACTTTTTCTTTTCAACCCTGATAATAATGATAATATTGTAAAATTCTTAGACTCTTCTCAATATCATGTTTTCCTTCTCATGTTAATTTTTCGGAGCGAAGGAATTCTGTATTGCTTATAAGTGGAAACTGTTTTGGCTTATGTATTAACTTATATACTTACCTTCTTGTATTATTGTAATTTGTACGCTGTTTGTTTCCCTAAATAAAAAAAAATAAAAATATACGCAGATGGCATCCTAATCGCAAAGAAAGAACATCTCGTTGGTTATGGCTTGGAAATGTTAAATCCGTATACAGTCTACGGTACAACAGAAGTTTCCAAAATGGCAGTAAAAAGCAACATTTATTATCTGTGGGGTTTTTTCCTCATTTATAGTTTTAATGATGACGCATTAGGCGCAGCGCAAAACACACTCGAGCTAAATACATCGCTGAGTTCAGCCGTCATAGACAAAAATCATGCGGATGACTTTAAGCCGATTTTTGTCTATGAAAGCTGAATTCCGCTCATGTGTATGTTGCGCCATAAACGATCATCCACCAACCAAATTTGTAGTACTTACGTTTATTTCTTTCTTACTCTGCCATAAATTGCAGTGTGCGTACAAGGGTCATGGTCATGGCACTTATGGCTAAATGTACTTATGTAGGTAGGTACCTAAACTAGATTTTAACGTTTTTTTAAAGATTAAAAAGTGGTACACACACTAAATATCTATATATCTATATATAGGTTGTCTGGAAGAAATCGCTCATTAGCGATAAGACCGCCTGTTGTTACCTCTACCTAAATTTATCTAATTGTAAAATTTGTGCTTGTAACTGTATGAGGTGTGCAATAAGGAGTATTTATTATTATTATTATTATTATTAAATATGTACACATATGAAGAATATTTTGGAAGGACTGTACGTACTTAGACAATACAACGCTATAAGTAGCATAATACATATTGTGCATAACATAACACTAAACCGTCAAACGGGTTTGCAACGAACGAATGCTATATAAAAAGTTGCCCAGGGGACTTGGTCCGCTTGGTCGTGCGTCTCGACTCCAATGGCCGATTCTGGGAGCTGTGGCGGCGTTAAAAAACCGACACATTCGTTTTGTCCTTTTCGCACTTACTAAAAATAAGAAGCGGTTGAATGCAACATCATGATGTTTTCGAATTCCGAACTTGTTACGCTGAAGCTGGTCGAACCAGCTCTAAAATTGCGAACTTTTTTAAACAACCGCCTTTTTGTTTTACTCCAAAATTGATAGTTGTGGAGCTTTAACCGTAACCTGAACCGGCGGTTCGAGTCATTTCTTTGATAGCAAGTTTACGTATTCTGTTGGCGAAATTCATTATGCTTTATAAATTGGTTATACTCGCTTATTTGGTAAAGAAATAACAGACGTAAATAGTTACCTAATACAGGGTGAAATATTAGCCACCGTTCATATTGAGCGAGGTGATTAGGTGGTCCATACTACGGTAGTACTATTAGTTATTCTGTGTCCATACTTGGTCCATACTGAACAACTTTTACTATGGGACAATGGGGCAAAGGAAGCCAAAAAATTATTCGCGATTTCGGAGTTGGTCTCATAGTAAAAGTTGTTCAGTATAGATAGCCTACCTAATCACTTCGCCCAATATGAACGGTGTCGCTGATTAATATGTCACTCTGTATAATAACTTTATTCGTAGTAAACTTATACGAGTAAAGCTTTAGTTCAAATTCTGTGATAAAAATATGTTTTATTCATTTTATTGATTTACTACATCACTATACAATTTTGTTGTATACCTTCTAGTATTAAAAAAAGGTTTGAATTCTGCAATAATAAGATATACTTAATCTAAATACCCATGTTAAAAAAAAACAATGAGAGGGTAGTATGTAATTACCACCAACATGGACAGTTATATAAAAATTCTCAGAAAGTATATTTATTTAAAGATAATATATTATAGTAGGTATAAATAAAACCTTTGATGGCACGAATTAGTTTGGTCTATTTCCGTGTTTTCGTAACTTTCATTTCGTTAATGCTGAAGGTACTTAAAATAATTTAATCATAATCTATATATATATATATATAACTCAAAGGTGACTGACTGACATAGTGATCTATCAACGCACAGTCCAAACCGCTGGTTCTAGAGATTCCAAATTTGGCACGTAGGTTCCTTTTAAGGTCTAGGGGTGGCTAAGAAATATTTTTTCAAAATTCATCCCCTAAGGGGGTGAAATGGGGGTCCAAAGTTTGTATGGGGAAACAAGATTAGTTAGTCTATTTTATTCGAAACTTCACAGAAGTATTCCTAACAATAAATGAGTAAATACGTGTTGCAGGTTTTTTGAGAATTCAACCCCTAAAAGGGGGAAATGTGGTCAAAAAGTCTGAAAATCAACATGGGTATTGTTTCTATGGTTTATCGGGTCGTTGATTACGAAAACAACAACGATTTTAAAATCCGACGTGGCGGACGTGAAATACCATCTCCCCTGTTAGGGTAGTATGGGGTTGAAATGTCTAAATATCCATATGGGTGTCGTTTTTGTGATTTTTTGGGGCGTTAATTAAGAAAATGGCATCGATTTTAAAATTTAATATTGAGGACATAAAAAATCTTGAAAGTATTTGTGCCAAATTGCAATCTTCTTCTAAATATATAAAAGAAGAAACTGACTGACATATCAACGCACAGCCCAAACCGCTGGTTCTAGAGATTCCAAATGTGGTACGTAGGCTCCTTATAAGGCATAAGGATGCACTTAGAAATAATTTTTAAAAATTTACCTCCTAAGGGGGGAAATGGGGTTCCAAGTTTGTATGGGAAACGAGATTAGTTTAACTATTTTATTCGAAACTTTACAGGAGTATTCCTAACGATAAATGAGAAAACAAGTGTTTCAGCTTTTTTGAGAATTCAACCCATAAGGGGGAAATGTGGTGACAAAATTAAATATCAACATGGGTATTGTTTCTATGGTTTATCGGGTCGCTGATTGATTACGAAATCAACACTTAAGGGGGTGAAATGGGGGTTGATAGTTTGTATGGGGAATTTTTAAACGTTGAACCAATTTAGATGAAACTTGGTATAGAGATAGTTTGTATACCGGGAAACGACATAGGACAGTTTTTATCTCGAAAATCAATCTTCAAGGGGGTGAAATGGGGGTTGGAGGTTTGTATGGAGATTTTTTTACCGCAAACCGATTTAGATAATTTTGTTGTGGATATAGTTTGAGTCCCAGGAAACAATATAGAATATTTTTTAAGCCGAAAATCAATCTTAGAGGGGTAGAAAACGTGTTGGTAGTTTGTATGGCGAATTATTAACCGCTGAACAGACGATTGAAATGAAACTTGGTACATATTATATAGATTGAGTCGCGGTAAACAATATAGGATAGTTTTTATCTCGAAAATCAACCCTCTAGGGGGTGAAACGGGGGTTGAAAGTTTGTATGGGAAATTAATAACCGTTGAACCTATTTAGATGATTTGGTATGGAGATATTTTGCGTTCTGGGGAAAGATATATAATAAATAAATAAATAAATAAATGTTATAGGACAATCTTACACAAATCGATCTAGGCCCACAGTAAGCTCAATAAGGCTTGTGTTATGGGTACTAGACGACGATATATATAATAGATAAATATTAATAAATACTTAAATACATAGAAAACATCCATAACTCAGGAACAAATATCTGTGATAAACACACAAACAAATGCCCTGACCAGGGTTCGAACCCGGGACCTCCTGCTTCGTAGGCAGGGTGACTACCGACTGGGCTAGGAGGCCGTAAATAGTTGTTATCCCAGAAGTCATTCCTTAAGCGGGTAAAAAGGAGGGTGGATTACTAATTCCACGCAAATGAAGTCGCGGGGAAAAGCTTCTATTCAAGAGTAGAAATCTGTATTAATCATAATCTCTCAGTAGTAAGTCGTTGATGGCTTAACAATTAAACAATTATTGCAATAATTTCTTTAAAATAAAAAATGAGGGAACCGCCGTCTTCAAAACGTGGTATACCGAAACCTCCAGAATGGAAAGAATACTTTTCCGAAAACCACTTCTAAATCAGTTCAGCGAAACGCAAGATGATCGCGGACAAACATACATTCCTACATACAAACAGACGAGTCTAACTGAGAACCTCCTTTTTTAGTACTTTTAGTACGCGGGCGAAGCCGCGGGAAAAAGCTAGTAATATATAAAAGAAGAAACTGACTGACTGACTGACTGACTGACTGACTGACTAACTGACTGACTGACTGACATATCAACGCACAGCTCAAACCGCTGGGTCTAGAGATTTCAAATTTGCCACATAGGTTCCTTATAAGGTCTAGGGGAGCACTAAGAAAGGATTTTTCAAAATTCACCCCCTAAGGGGGTAAAATGGGGGTCCGAAGTTTGTATGGCGAAACAAGATTTGTTAGACTATTTTATTCGAAACTTCACAGGAGTATTCCTAACGATAAATGAGTAAACACGTGATTCAGGTTTTTTGAAATTCAACCCCCAAAAGGGGCAAATGTGGTCACAAAGTCTGAAAATCAACATGGGTATCGTATCCTTTTTGAGTACTTATAGTACGCGGGCGAAGCCGCGGGACAAGGCTAGTTTTATATAAATTGACTAACCTCTCATAATTGATCAGTTAAAAAAAATATATTATCACCAACCTATTTATATAGACAGCAAAGCTAAGAAATAACTAAACAGAGGCTTAAATTAAACGACGTAAGGCGGGTTTCGAAATACCGCAAAAATATTGTTACTTATACGAATATTGAACTGTCTTTTGTTTTATAGGAACCTAAATTAAGAGACTTCTTATCATATAAACCATTCTAATCAAAATAATCAAAATGTTTTTTTACGATTGAAGCGTTATCTAGGCATTGCTTTGCACATACATATATCCTCATTATTCCTCATTCAAAAACTGATAATTAGACACTCGTATCTTCTGAAATTTGTATTAACTGTCTGTCATAAGTCATAATCATAACTGTAATAAATGAACGCGTTGTCCTTGTTTTACCGGAAGTTACATTTTGCACATTTATTATTATTAAATTATTTATTCATGTATTTCGTGTATAACAATGACAAGGTTCGGTATTGCGCCATACTGGAATGACCAGTGCATATAGCTACATACAATTTGTGACACATTCGCATTGCAAATTTAATAAATTTAGAAATGGGCTAGGTATGTAAAAACAACTAGTGCAGTAGGTAACTGTAGAAGTAATAAGCTATACTCATCCCTTTTTACCAGGCTACGGCGAAGACAAAAGGAAGGGTTATGATTTTAGCAATTCGGGGTAACACGGTTCCCCTTTGCCCCCCGTAATGCTCCATACAAACTTCCACCCCCCATTTTAGGGAAGTGGGGGGTTAGAAAGAGACAAAAAGTAGCTTATGTCACTCTCCATCCCTTCAACTATCTCCACTTAAAAAATCACGTCAATTCGTCGCCCCGTTTTGCCGTGAAAGACGGTCAAACAAACAAACAAACAAACACACACACTTTCCCATTTATAATATTGGTATGGATGTATGTATGTAATGTAAGTATCTATTTATGTATGTATGTTTGTATATTTACGTATGTTCCACCGTAGCGCCAAAACTATTCGTTCGATTTTGATGAATAAGGTGTTATCGATTCCTTATTATAGCCCGGGTAACATAGGCTACATTTTTTTTCCTAGTCGGGTAACAGTTTTTAAAATTTAGCTTGTTTAATAGTCAGGGTACTAGCATAAGAACAAGAGAGTATGATCTCTCTGTCTATGCTCGAAGTGAGACAGACCCTGTAGGCCTAGCACGTGAGTGTAGCGACAGTATCTCGCGGTCGATCACTGTCTTACTGTGATCTGTCACTGTCTAACTGTATTCATCAGAAAGTGACAGATGTCTATCTCGACCGCGAGATACTGTCGCTACACTCATGTGCTAGGCCTACTGGCCAAACAATGCCTAATATTTGGCGAATACGAATATTGTTTTCGTATTCTTTGCATCACAAAAATTTATTATTAGTATTAAAATAATCAATACAATAACTTTAAAAAAATATATATTTTCGGCTTATATCGATTATACACATCACTATTTGCGAAATGTATAAAACTGGCAACACACGAAACGGCCATAGAGGCGCCAAGAACTTCATAATCTCGTGTTTGATTTGATCCGGGCCGAGTATAAAAGCCTTGTTACATTTGTCCTAGTTAGCTTCCTAAATGATTTAGTTTCTAAATTTAGTCAAGTGTACCGCATTTAGCAAGTAAACTTACTTTGAAAAAAGTTAGGATTCTAATCACGATGCCAGTTAGGACACTAAAAAAGTAAAGTGTAACAGGGCCTTGGTTTTCACATTATTTTAATTATTTAATACGCTAATCCTGTGTTACAATAAAACATTTATAATAGGCACTACCAAGTAATGATAACTCGGCGAGCATGATGAGGAGGTTTTGTTGTGGCGGCAGAGGCAAAAACAAAACAGACAGACGAATACTGCCGAATAGTAACGAACGCACCCGAATGGAAAACGAATCTCGCTCAGAAACCGAAACGGCTGTGATCGGTGTTCGCGCTGTTTGGTTTGAAAACAAAATTTACCCGCTCTAAGTTGGCTCAGTACGCGAGCGAGCGTGATACGGAATGAACGTGTGGTGCGTTTTGCGCGAGCGTTGACTCTGCGAATATTTTTTTTATTCTACGAATTATACCAGCCAGAACGAAGTTTTTGGAGTATAAAGTCGGAAACAGAAAAAAAGTTTTTATCACAAGTTAACTTCGATGCAGTTCGCGCAGTTTTTCGAGAAAATTTGTGAATTTCCGTATAGACGCGAAAAAAAGTGAAGAAAGACTTCGAAAACAAAGGACAGTTTTGTACATTTTCGCTACGTTTGCGAAATTGTGTTCAAAAATTTAATCTGGCACAATCTTGGAAAGAAAAAAAATAAATCCGCGGCCAACTAGATCTGTGGTCATTGAACAATCATAATCAAACAAAAAAGCAACGAATTAACGAACATTACTAGTTCCCTTAAATTTCTTGTTAAACCTAACGTGAATTTTGAAAAACTAACCTAAAATTACAGTGAGTTCGTCGACCCTACAAATCTACAGTGAAACAGTTTTATAAACCAAGATTTATTTGGAATAAGTGACGAGTTGGTTTATAATAATGTCTACTGCCATAATGCATCAGTCTGCGCTGTACGACTTTGGTGATATGTTCTTGAAGGTATGTTGGAAAAAATGTAATCTTTGCATGCCAAGCTAATTTATTATATTAATAGGTTGTTTTTTCTAAATACTGATTTTACTGCTCTAAATAACAAACCCTCATAGACCAAAACGTCATTAAACTTTTCAAAACTAAACGTAACCTAAAGTTACTTTCAAAACCAAAACGGTTCTAGTGTGGCAATGTTAAGTTACCTACATGCTCCTTTTATAAGAATATTTGCTGGTAATCAAATAACAGTAGAAAACAAATAAAAATGCGCTTTAATTTGCTTTCAAAACAATAGGTACGTTATCAGCTGTCAAAATTACCTACAAGCGTTCGTAAACATTGTTTTATTTGAAAAATATGCTATGCATGGTATTTTTTTAGTTCAACAACAGTAAAAATCAACACTTTGTGGCGGCTTCAAATATAATTAGGTAGGTACTTACCAATAAAATAAGGTATCTATATAAATAAGTCTAGAAACCTTGGTGTTAAACACGTGTTCGGCAGTAGGCTTAGACTCGAATCGAAGATGATAGTACCTAGGTATTATCCGAATAATTTCTATACAAATTACTATTCGAAATATTCGGATTGCAAGCCCTAACTGTGGACATAAACTCTTTATATGCCTGCTTCATTCGATGAAGTCTGTTACTGCCAAGATGTGCAAAATTAATTTAAAGATTTCGCTAACACCTATCTTTCAAATAGGTAGGATGGCGTTTGATAGTAACACTCGGAACATTAACCATGTTTTTGTTTAATATAACATTCTCTTATGTTTTTAAATTCGTTGATGTAGGCATTAGGTTGCCGAGCGGACCTCAGGCTCAATAGGGCAAAAAGCTGGGACAAACGCTAGGAGGAAGAGATCTCGGAAACAATTCAAAATGACACATCTATATATTTCTTCGTTTTTTTTTTCAGATAAGAAAAATCGTGCTATTGTCGTAGTGCGATTTTTGGGAAACGATTTTAAAATTCGGCGTTTTGCATCTTATTGGCTTAAGCGTATCTCTAATAATAGAAAAAAAAGTATGTAGGTAGTCTCATTTAAATTTTTCCCTGATATGGCCGAATAAAATAGAAATACATTGGCGAAATGAACCGTTATTGTTCTTATCTGAAAAAAAATGAGGTAGGTATAGGTAACTTCTTAAATGGAAGAAGTTACCTATACCTACCTCATTTTTTTAAGCTTAGCTAAGTAAGTAGTACCTAATTAGGCAATACGTCGGTACCTAACACATAACTATCTATTCGTTTTATTTAATTTTCTTAACCTCCAACAAACTTCACCATTGCCAGGCAATTTTTTTTAAATTATATCTAGGTATAGGTAGAGATACTTAGGTACCAAGTGTACCAATCTACTTAGTTATTCAGAGCTTCCTAGTCCACAGTTCAAGTTGTAAAAACCAGTTGCACAGAATTGCGTGTAGGTCCCTACCTATTAGCTAGTCGCTACAGGTTGCAGCCTACCTAGGCAAGGCACCTTATCTAGGCGTAGGCTAGGTTGTCAGAAAGGGTCGAGCAGTTTGACTTCATGACCTGACTTTTAACTTTAATTTTAGTTAGTAATTATGATTGTAAAATAGTTATTTTTATGAATGTAATTAAGTATATGAGATAAATCTTAACTAAAAAACCGGCCAAGAGCGTGTCGGGCCACGCTCAGTGTAGGGTTCCGTAGTTTTCCGTCCGTCACAGTAAGTGTCCTTAAGAGTTAATAACACCGCCATGTAGGATATGATATGAGAGTTCCACGTACAGCGACATCTATCGGCAAATTAAGTAAACTATTGCGCGCGAGCTTAAAGTATGGAAGATGATTTTTATGTAATAATTCTTTATTGCGTGAACCGATTTTAACCTTTTATACTTTATTTGAAAGCACGTCATTTCATTGTAATTTTGTAGAAATTACAGGTACAATAAACACCTGCTTATACGGTTAAATTACAAACTTAGTTCAGAAATTATTTTGTAATTTTTTTTCAAAAACTATTCATCCTATCAAGTTCAAAATAATTTTCCTAGAAAGTTTTTATAAAGTTCTACTTTTGAGATTTTTGTCATATTTTTAAAACTTATGGTTCAAAAGTTAGAGGGGGGGGGGGACGCATATTTTTTTACTTCTGGAGCGATTATTTCCGAAAATATTTACTTTATCGAAAAATGATTTTAGTAAACCCCTATTCATTTTTAAATACCTATCCAACAATATATCACACGTTAGGGTTGAAATGAAAAAAAAATCACTCCCCACTTTACGTATAGGGGAGGTACCCTAATAAATAAAAAAAATCCACTTTTTATTTTACCACTTTGTCGGCGTGATTGATATACATATTAGTACCAAATTTCAGCTTTCTAGTGCTAACGGTCACTGAGATTATCCGCGGACGGACGGACGGACGGACGGGCAGACATGGCGAAACTATAAGGGTTCCTAGTTGACTACGGAACCCTAAAAACATCATTACAATTTTCGTAACTTAAATTCGCTAATAAACACGACATTATTGCTTTAAAAATCCCATGGGTAAGTGGAGTTAGGTAGGTAAGTACCTGCCTCGTATCTTGTATCTGCTTGAACCCTTGAGTTGAGTAATCTCCGCCCGACAGGGTATATAACAGACTTGGTTAAGGGGTCACAATGTACCATTACTTAACTCTAAAATGATCCCTACGTTGTAGTAATAACGTTTATTATCGCTTGTCTCCGAAACGCTTCTGAAACCCGTCTGCGGTGACGAGGGAAAACCGGTTCTATTAGCCAATTCACATAGTTATAAATCGTTTGCTCCTATCCTCCTATCATATGTTACCTGCTCGGGGTTTTTGTGGTTTTTTACATGTGGAAGACACTTGTTGCTGGGGTTGCTGGCTTACATTTAGAGACGCACACACGCTGACGCACTATACATATTTATAACGATGTTATCCACCTGAGTGGTTTTGATAGAATCGGGTTTCTGTACCTAATGAGGCACAGAATGCCAGCACTGTACTAGGTATATGTCTGGGTAGTTTAATAGCTGAACAAGATTATAATAGGACCCTTGTGCGGAATGATATAAAAATAAATGGTTAATAAGCAATATCGTTTAAGATGTTGGTTTGTTAGTAAAAGCGATTTCGGCGAATTTTTTAACACCTACGTACTTCAAACAAGTATGGGTACCTACGTAACTCGATAGACTTGCTACATTTGTTTGTTACCAACAAAATGTCTTTAAACATTTTTCTCTAAAGTTCCCACTAAGTGCGAGGCATTGTACAAATTGCTCACAAAATAAGGGGTACTCGTAATAAAAGCATGGTGTTTTCTACCAAATGTCTATAGATTACAAACTTTACTGCCAGTGGGAAATTTGAAAGGTGCATCTTTTTTCAACAAAGCCCTTAGTTTCGAACTCAAAAAAAATTGCTTAGGACCGTTCAGTCCCATAAATACACCTACAACCGTCTACCTGTCTTTTATTTATTTACACACACCACCGCTCTCTATTATGGTGGGTATATTTTTTGCACCAGTCCTCTCGTAGGGTTCCACAAAGAGCCCTTTGTGAAAGTCCCTTTTGTCCTTTTACTATTGATGGTAGGTGTTTCAGATAAAATGCTAGGGATCCTCTGCTTTGAACATTGAACACTGATATGCCAATGCACTGGCTGGTATTTTCTTCTCCGTCAGACTCTTACCTGTTAATTTTATAGTTCATTTAGTTTAAGTATAAGCGTATAACTCTTCAGTAATTAGTTTAGAAAACGTACCATTTAAATCGGATTAATACTGCGTTAACCAGCAAGTCAAGATAGTGAGTAATATTAAAGTGAGATGTTGTTGGTTTCGTATTTAGGCGGGTATGCCGGGTATTTATTTTTTAGGAATGGTACCTGTGTGTATATACTCATAGTTCAATTACCTACCTCGAAACGACGGATGAGGTGGGTAATTAGACCGAGACTCGTAATTTTTTGTGATAACTTTTGCCTGTGACATCGTACCTATCTTCGAGGTGTATTCAAAGAAGACAGTAGATTGAAGCAGTACACCTATACTAGCTCTATGCAATTAGTAAGGTAAAACAACAAATAGTCTTAAACAAACAAGTAACTTGCAGTCCTCACCGAGAAACTTAGGGTCCCTAAGTTCTTGGGGAATGGACAAAAGAGTAGTGAAATTACAGATAGTGTGGACCCTGGACGTATGAATATTGTTGGCCACAAAAGGTCGATTTTCGGCCTAGCACATTCGCTGGTTATTAGTTGGTCAGTAAGGCGTGTAATCACGTGGTGCGGCGAAGCGTACGATCGCGCCACGCTCGCAATGCCCGCATTACCATAGATAGGTACATTACGCCAAACCGATATATTCCTCCGAAAATAAAGATGCGGGCGTTTGAAGTGCCATTGTCTTATCGAAACTGATGAAACAGAAAGGCTAGCTTGATGATTTTATCCTTCGCGATCCTTGCTATATCGTATGATTGCTAGGTAGGCATATTCTTGCGCGAAACTCCAGCTTTTGCCGCGCGTTCTACCTAGTCTCGCTCCTTTCGACTTTGGTCTAGAGTTGTGCGGTTCTCGAGAACGTTTCCCGTTTTGTATGAGAAACGTTCTCGCTCGAGAATATTTATTATAGTGAACAGAGACCGTTCTCGAGAACAGCACATCTCTTCTTTGGTCTAACTCTTATTACGCTCTTCAACTGAAGAAAAGTAAATAGTAACGAAACAGGATATCGCATCTACATACTTGGTGTATGATTTTATCATAGATTGATATGATTTCATTGCCGTAATCCTCCGAGTGTATACGAAGCTTCTAATCTACATTCTAAAGCAGATCTGTAATGTAGGGTTCACCCATAATTTTCATGCGAAAGTGTCTAACGTCTAATGAACGTTAATATAACACGGCTGCGTGTTAATCTAAGAACTCAGCATTTTTATATTCATATTTCATGCTCACTTTATTGGTTTATGTAGATTGTCTAACCGGTCTACAAGTTTTCAAGTTGTTAAACTAACTTAACGCTAATGTTCAAGTCTTGCTTAAGTAATTTTTTTATGAACTAGAGGCTAGGCAGTTTTGATGCGGTTAGACTTGACCATGCAACCGTCTATTTTTGGTGCCATTAACAACGCCTTAACAAATTAACGGTCTACGTGTTACAATGCTGAATGTATATTAACGTTTTTTATAGCTATGTCAAGAGGCAGAAAAGAACCGCGCAACGCTACCATAAAGAGCTACATATAATAGACCTTTTAGTTTTAACATTAAATGGTCTCGTCTATGTTTCGTACACAGATAAACTGGCTTTTCCGAAGTTTATCACGTGACTCGATTAGCTCTCCACGTGATTTGATAACAATTAATAACCTAGGCTCTACCATCAGCCCAATTGTAAAATCCAGCTTAAAGACAGAAGCAAAATATCTAATTAAGTGTTTACTTAACACTCGTGTTATTGCCGCTGTTGTCTTGTCATATTCTGCATATGTAAATTCAAGCTTTCCATACTTTTCGCAATCAACGTTGGAAAGGTAGAAACCAAACGGCCGGTTCCTAGCCGAAGTCGTTGTTTCTCAACACTCGAGACGTTGCAGAAACCTTCAAGTGCAACGTAAACAATTGCCGGTCGTGGGAGTCGCCTGGTGCTAGCGCAGCATTCGTTAGTACAATAAGTCATTTTAGAGTATTTCCTCTCATGCCCCATTGGCGAAATGCGATGCTGCGTGGGATTCGAGGCGCCATTTTGTTATCGGGTCGCGTTGCACTGCAATTCGAGATGCATGTTTCTGATGAATCGCTGGGTATCCAATATTGCAAGCTTTCGTTTGACGTACTGTTCCAGAGCTAAGCTATACGTAGCTAATCCTACTCGTTTCTGTGCGCTTAACCTCTGAATATTGCAATTTAAAGAACTTATTGGAAATGGCAGATATATGTTTTCCCAAACATAGCTAAAGTTAAACCATCTTACGTAAAGGAACCTTAAGTACTTAAACGTATTAAAAAAATGGACTATTTAAAATGTAAGTTACGTTACGATGCAACTGAACAATGGCTTAAACACCTACCTAATAAAGGATCAAAATATAATTCATTCATCTCTTACGTTTGTCATTGACTTAAGAGTTAACACTGCTAGTTTGACTTGACGTAGCACTGAATCGTAATACCTACTAAACATTTAATAATAATAAGAACTTGTTATTTACGAGCTAAAACTCATAGAATCCACAGTTATAGTGTCTAGTTGTTTACGTATGTATTAGCTTTGTCAGATGTTTGTCGCGATGGAAAACCCTAACGTGTTTTGTTTACAATAGATTTCACTATACGTAGATAGGATAGAATATGTGGTAATCTGAAGTCACATTTTGCGAAGGGACGCGGCGCAACGCTTCCCGCGTTGGGTAAGCCTCACGCTAGGGCCAAGAGGCCAATAAGTCAAGTTGCGTAGGCCAGGTCCAACGGCCCCGGGCTCGTCAGTGTACTATTTTTAGCTCCTTTCTCTGCGACAGCGCTCCGGACATGAGTCAATTCTTTGTTCCCCCAGTCTTAACGCACAGCCTTTTACCAATGTTTAAATGACATGATATCGAACCAAATAGTACATTCAGTCAGTATACAGTGTGGAGATAAGTCAGGCCCTGGAGGGAAACTACCTTAAAAAGTTGAGATAGCTCAATTCGCTGAAAGGAAACATTCTTTTATTTCTCCTAAAAACTAAATCTGCATTCTCAGTTTTTTTCTTAATTTTCACTTTTTTCTATACTAATTGTATGAAAAATATTTTTATTATTATTTATGGGTTCTCTTGTGCCCTAAACTTGGTTGGTATTAAGAAGTTTTTATCCTTGTTAGCAGTATGATCGATTAGCATTAATTGTCATAAAAATTATTTATGGCAAAAATTACAAAATAAATAGTTTTTTTCGTAAACTGTACTCTTCTCCAAAAATGTGTAAATGCAGTTATGTCCCTTTAAAAAAATTAAAGAAAGTTTTCTTTCAGTGAATTGAGCTATCTCAACGTTTTAAGGTAGTTTCCCTCCAGGGCCCGACTTATCTTTCCACACTGTATATCTTCATCTTAAACTTTTCGTTAGAGAATTTATCTCCGCAAAAAAAAGATTGCCTACGCATATCCAATACGGTTAAACGGTCACCAAGTTGCGCTTTCCAAACATGAGTTAATATTGTTTAGTTTTTTAATATGTGGCCCACCTTGAGCTCTCGGGTTGCTCAATGTGAAGATGGCATTACACTACACGCTAATTTGAGGCAACTTGGAGGTTTCACAGTCTGCGTGGCCCTGTGGGGGGATTGCGACAATGGCTTACTACCCACGTTCATACGATCTCTTATAAAATCAAATCTGACTGAGCCAAGTTATACAAACTTGCTATCCATTTATATCCATAGCATTTCTGACTAAACGTTTTTGCCACTAATAAAAACTTTTCGTTATTAACAACAGAGCATTACAACTGTATAAGTAGGCTATTTGTTTAGCTGATGTGAACCAACTATGAAGTCATGACTAATTGTTTGAATACGGAAAAGTTAAAGCAGCTGATTATATCTACCTCACCCAAATAGTACCTGCACACTAAACAAAATAAAAAAAAAACAGTAGAATTACATTAACAATATTCGCATTTTAATGTAAAAACTCCCTATAATGTTTTAATTATGTGCATGCTAATAATGTTTAATCAGAATTTTGGAAGTTTACGCCAGGTGAACAGGTGATGTTAATATGTTAATTTATCGCATTTAGTTTTGACCTTAGAATTATGTTGGGTTACTATGTCGGTTGGCGAACATTTAATTACGTTCCACATACACTTTAAGGCATATGTTATGTTCGCTATTAAAACCGACATTAACGTTTATATTTTACCAGTTTCTATAGTTATCCTGCGTATATGACAAAATGTGTATTAAATGACTGAACCGGCAAAGCACTTATCTCTGTTGACTAGTATTTATTTCTGTTAATTTTACAAAACAAATTGCCTTATGACTCCTTCAAAATAAAGAAACTTGAAAGTATCACTTGCCGACGGCAAAATAAACCAGTTTTATAATAGCGTGAATCGAATTGTGAACAATAATTCTTAGTAAAACTTACGCAGCGCGAAAAACTACAGAATTCGATGGTACGCTCTCATCCCATGGCCCGTGCGCTATCCAAAGTAATTTGAAGGCTGAAGCCACAATAAGATCGTCCTAGATGTCAAGCCACTATAAGACCAATACGCACCGTTATAGGACGTATTAAATAAATAGACATGGTCTCAGCATTCGCGCCGGTCCGCTAATTGTTTCGGCAGAGCAAATGCGAGGGTTCATTGCCGGACAAGCGACATTGTCCAACGAGTTTTTTCCTCTTGTGTATCATACTTGAATACATGGAATGATCGCGAGTAAACGTTATAGTTTCTTGTATGAGTGAACTTATTTATATAATATTGCTTGCTTACTGCGTCTATAGGTAAAGTTGGGTACTTTCAATTAAACTTAGTCGACTTTTTATAATATGGAGACGTTTCTTATTTCAACATTTGCCGAAGAAGATTGCTATGACGCACAACTTTCAGCGTGCAACTTTAGAGCTAGTTTAGTTTCAGCTTCAGCCCAACCATCGAAGGGTTAACTTATGTTAGGTATACCTACGCATCGCAGTCAGTAATTAACTTTGTCGATTCCCGTCTTCTGGTCTATAAAATTGAAAGCAACGTCCTTTTTCTTAAACCCTTTGCAAGAATTGCTTTGTCATTCCGTATTATAGTCAACGGAAATTGATGTTATTTCATCTTAATTGAGCGCCAAGCGGAACAGTCTCCACGCGTAGGTAATCACTTCGGCGTTGCCAGTCCACGGCCAACAGAAGTAAGTACATATACACGTGCTTTGTTAGCTTATAGTTGTCTGACTAGCCTTACTCAAACTTCTTGTGTGAAGTGTTTAGTTGTCTATAATAAAATATGTAGGTATTTGTTACTAACAACTGAACATTATGTTTTCTAGAATTAAACAACTGGACGATTACTCTCATCGCTCGAGAACAAAAAAAAATGTACTATCGATTTGTAAATTACGAGGTTTTTACAGATCCGCCGTGTTTTTCGGGGCTAAACTGACGATTTATCGATTTTGATGTTGTTTAAATAGAGAGTTGTCATATACTTACGAAAGACCGTAATACATATAATACCTTTTTACATTATATAAAGTAACAAAGGAAAGGTTTAACTATTCCATCCACGTCGTTGACGTAGACAAAGAATAGACAGTTTATCGTTAGTTACCATTTAACGAGTGAGTAAGCAAATAGTTACCATACACAACGATAATGCTTTATCGGGGGTCTTAGAGTGCAGCATAAACACAGGGTACTGTACTGTGTATCTTATCTCTCGTCTGATAATGACGAACATTATTAGTGTTGTCTCGTAACTTCACTGAGCTTAAAAAAACATAACAATTATTTTGAAATTAACGCTTGGTGGGTTTTGCATTGTTAATGTTATGTTATGAGTAAGATGTATAAATCTTGTTCATGCATCGCTGGATCGTTACTATTATGATTTAACGTAAACGTGTAATATGTTTTACCGAACTGTAGTGTGCTGACCACTCATTATTTTGATAATATCCTGTATTCTGACTCTAATCGGACCTTAGTAGACAGGTATTGCATTAATTATTTGTAATAGATACATTTATTTAAATCATAAGTAAATATTAAGTCAGTTTACACTTACTGACACCTACTATCTTAATAAATGAATATGTGCTTCCATTTTAGAGTAGTCTCTACATATTTTAAATATTATAGTTAGTTATATTATTAAACAAGTATGATTGTTATGTATGTTGTTGTTGTCGTCCTAAGGCACCCCAAACGTGCAGAGGGCCTTCACAAACTCACACCACGTCTTCCTATCTTCGGCGATTCTTCTAGCCTATTTCCAGCTCAGTCCTGCCGCACGCAATTCACTCTCGACTGACCGCCGCCATGTGTGCACTAGGCGCCCGGAGACGCGTTTTTCATTTGGCGGTTTCTAACCAAAAGCAATGATCGCCATATTCGCTTCTCCTCTTCGTATGGTATAGCATATCCATCTCCAAAGTTTACACGCATTGGCTAACCTGTTTCTTCACAGGGTTTCTAGCTAATATTTAAAGTCTACAGTGACAGATATATTATGATTAAGGTTTAATTGGTTCAGACAAGTTGCGGTCGAAAGGCTTAAACATACGGTTCAAACGTCGATCGTAGTATTAACCTCCTAAGGCTGTAGGCTCGATGCAGTTTTGGCACACATTCGCTACGTTGCGTCACAGCATCGCGCTCAGAATCGGGCACATCGTGTAACACTTCTACGTTGCCGCGGCAGCCACACCGCCTGCCCACCTACTTGCGCACGCTTCGCTCGCCTCGCGATCCACTACTTTACATAATTGCTCGTAAAACACATCAACTTGCGCAACAGCAAAACAACACTTGAGATTCTGGTTGAGTTCACAGAAAAGGGGGTCATCGGCTGACCGGTCTAGTCTACAATTCTAGATAAATTCGTTTGCATACATTAATCGAGTTTATAATTCATTAATTCAAAGAAACGTTATTGAGTGTTAATAAACGTAACGTGTAACGTATAGAGAACGAAATAATTATATTTTAATTCTCTCATTATTTCCACCTTATCGTAACAACGGATGCCAGCTCTGACCTGTGGCTGTTGTAATTCCTGGATAAAATAAAAACATGATAACGCTACTAAGCTATATAATAATACAATTTCGTAATATAGACTTCACCGTGATTCTGCTTAAATGTCAGAAGTTAAGGTTTGAGACTTGCACTATTGGTCAAGCATATTAATTGCTACCAAGCTAAGTGAGCCAAGGAAGACACCACAAACTAAACAAGTAATTTTCAAAATTAGGGTCAATCGCAAGATCATGACATCATACTATGACATGCTTATTTTCAAGGACACGTGCATTTAATGTCATCGTAACATAATATTGTTAATTTACATTAATGAGATGCCGTTCTTGATTCAAAACGAGGCTGTGCCCAATACTATGTAAACAAACAGAAGCTAAGCAATTACGTCACGGAGTTACGGAGCCGCGGATGTATTACAGCACTGACAAGACAAGCGAACAGAGCGACATTCTATCGGTCGAAACGGTTTTAACTTTCTTTTCTCGTTTCGTAATGATACGGCCCAACGGAGAGGAGCTGTCGCCGGCCACTGCATGCGCATGCACCAGGCACAGCGCCGGCGACGCCGGGTTTCACAACCCGGTCGAGGTTTCAATAGCCGATTTACGTTATGCGCGCACCGGACATCTACCACATAAACTCGACTGCCAGCAATCGAGACAAAATACATCTCCTTCGATGCGTAGAACCAAATCTCTTCTCATGTACATAAAACAAGAATAACAAAATGCAACAGAGTAACAATGATTACTGGATTTGTGAACTCTGTCTACATCTGACTGAGACACGCGCTTGCATCAACAGTGCATGCGATAGCGTTCCAAGCAGCATTGACGCATGTTATTGAGTTTATAAAGTCCTTAAAGTATCATCTAACTACGGCGACCCTACAGTTTGAAAATACAGTTAATAATAAACCATGTTATGTGTACGTGTGTGACTCCTGAAAATAATGTTAAACCGCTCGATAGGCGTTGCTCAATGCTACTCGAGACGCAGCTCACAAGCACGGAAACCTCGTCAACCTGTCAATTCCAGGCCCCGGCTACGAGCTAAGGTCATCTTGCGTATGCGCTCACTGTGTAAGCTGTTGCACAAACGTGACGCGATTGCGATTGTAATCCGCGCGTGCCGCGATATCTTATGCACTCTACAGGAAGTGAACTTTCGAACTCTTTCACTTTTTTATCACCCCTTTTAGTACCATCCCATTTCACGTTCCACCGCACACAAAGAATTAATCTGGATTTAAGCTCGCCCTGGAGTTAATTAAAATGGTTTTGTTTGTAAACCGGCGCGCCATGTAACAGCATTGCGCACACCCATTGTATGTATTTAGAATTTCCACTTAGAAACAATTGGAATTATGTAAGTGGTTAATTGGGGCAACTCGAGACATTTGTGCTAGAAACTAATTTTACTTTGACACAACTTTACTTATACCGATGTTACAAAAAAATAATTGAAAAGGCGCATGTTTGTAAAGCAGCAATAACAATATTATATTATAATGATTAAAAACGCAATGAGTTATAATTATTTTGTTGTTTTATGATGTTTTAATGATGTAACTTCAACTGTTGATCAACTTTATCATTAACGTCTCTAGCAATATATTTACTTGTGTAATGAACACAAATTCAAAACAACTTCGCAAATTTCGTAATGTTGTCTAGGAAAGCTGGTTTGTAAGTATTAGGGACACTGACGACACTGTATTTAAGGAAATCAACATTGTGAAGCTTACAGTAAGAGTGGTAATGCACTCGATCATATTTGCACAGTTGTACTCATGCCAGTTATCAAAATAAATTCAAATCAAAATTCGTTTATTACAGATCAGATAACCAAGATCCATACATAAAAATTAACTAACACAAAATTTATATATAAAAATAGAAATTAAATAAAACATGTACAATAGACATTTATAATTATTACAAAGTACCATTTAATTCCTACCTAACTTATCATACGAGACAAAGCCCCTGAGGTTGTCTACCCAGTGTTTTTAGAAACGACCGTAACACATCCATTCAGCAATGACTTTCAGACTGCTATTGTGGCTACCTCTCAATCGCCTCTGCAAAGATGCGTACTTTTTGCGTAATATATTATGTATAACTAGCGAACATACCTGATGCGCTGCATCGGCGGGGTAGTTTCATCAGCATTCTGAAAGCATTGTTGTAGAGGACGCGCAATCCGTCGTATGCTCGTCGCGTGTACCGCACCCATAGGTTACCCGTGTAAAAGGTTTGACAAAAAGCTTTAAAAAGAGTTATTTAACATCTTGACTACAATACAACGGGCAAACCTACGCGCCAGCGCTACGCTATTTCACAAATACAAATATTTGGGTAAAATTTTATTATGTACGGCTAAAGGAGTTGTCTACATAAGTCCAACCTAACGCCTATGTTATATCTGATGACCTCGTGAAGGTAGCGAGACGTCACCGAGACAACCATTGTGTAGTATTTGTACCATTTACTTATGCATGCATCCGGGTTATAGTAGCATGTTTTTAGCTTGTTTAGTCATAGCCATAAACGAATTTAATTAATTTATTCGATGCCTTAGGCCCCGGAAGGCAATATTTTAATTAAATTAACGAAGACGGCACTGTCGCATGTCGGTTCTGTAGGTACTGTCCCATTTCAATTGTAGTAGTAGCCAAAGTAACACACTTAGTTATTCTAGATTGTTTTAAATAAATATAACTATTTATTATTTAATATATTAAAGGAAGCGAGAACCTCTGTGACACAATTGAAGTCCAAAAATATAACCTAACTCGTTTGTATTTCTTTGAATATGGTAAAGGTAAATTATAATTATATATATATTTAAATTGCTTATTGTAATTGAATTTAATTTACCTTTACTAGCACAATCAAAATACGACAAAACTCGCAACCCGTCGGACAGTTTTAAAATTTGGTGTGTATGTTGATTAGAGGTCCCGTTTTATTGTCCACACCATTTGACATTTGAGGACCTCGAGGAACCGCCAGCACCTTGGAAAATGTCCTCCATCCTGAAGAAATTCCTCTATCTTTTTCCCTCCGAAAATGTATTTTAATCACTCTGATATCAGAGTCATTAAAATACATTGTATCAGATCAGAGTGGTTAGTTTTTAGAAACACACTATTTTTGGACTTAATTACGAGTAGGTCACAGAGTGTAGGGCTTTATAGGTACCAGGATGTTTAGTTTAACAGTTAGTGTTGATGCTGACCAAATAAACAAATAAGGAGTCCAGCAGGCCTATGATGGCAAATTTTATCAGCGGATAAGTTGATATAAACCTGATAAAATGACAAACAATGGCGGCAACTGTCATTTTATCAGGTTTATATCAACATTATCAACTTTATATACGCTGATAAAATCTGCCATCATAGGCCTACAGAAGTAATAGCTTTATTTCGTCGCTTCCGCGCGATACGCGAAACATGTCCCGCTTATAACCTCAATGGCTCTATGTACTGTCGTTGTCGTGTGGATAAATGCCAATTAATTGCTCGTGGCTACAGTATATCAAGTTCTTTATCAAACCAACAATTATCATTCTACTCAGTCTTACAAAGGGTAGGCACTTGAATTATGAATAGATACTTACCAAGATGCTTATCAAAGCGGCCGCGGTCCTTATAACATTTTGCGTCACGTTTAATATAATTGCTCTATGTCATTTTGCAACAGCTAACTTTACCACCTACAAGGATCGTGTCGTATCGTGATGAATGTGATGATACCAAAGTGAAGAACTTTCTTATTGCGTAATCACTTTTATTTGTTTCTCTTTAATTGTTGTTAAAGAAATTGCTTCATGCTTTTGGACGTACAAAGTCTAAAATGCAATCACATCAATATTCTTGCATTTGTTTGCACAATAGAACTTTGACAAAGGAAGTATGTTTTTTAAGTGATCTCTGAAAAGGGGGCGTCCATTAATCGCGTCATATTGTTTAGGGGGGGGAGGGGGTCAAGAAAAAATCACCAATGATCACCACAGGGGGGAGGGGGGTCTGGACACATATCACGTGTAATTTTTTTGTTCCTTGTGCTATACTGTATTATGGTCAATAAAATAAAAATTATCAACTTTTAAATGAATCAATCGATCAAAAGCAGAGTAAAATTGCACTAGCACTATGATTGTAAATAATTTAATTTTGAATGGCATTTGACATATTATTTTGTGAAGTAGGTTTTTAGGGTTCCGTAGCTAAAGTGACAAAAACGTAACCCTTATAGTTTCGTTATGTCCGTCTGTCCGTTCGTCCGTCCGTATATCACAGCCATTTTACTCGGAAACTATAAAACGTATATCTTAATAAATATTTAAATATAAGGTGTGTTTTTGTATGCCGCTAATTAGTTTTGTAGTAAAATTGCTGAAAAAGATATTTTAAGGAGGGGCACTACTCCATACATGTAATTATTTGTCAAAAAAATTTTTTTTTACCAAATATCGACATGATGCACATCACTCGACAGGTCTTTCAAAATAACTCTTGTCTTGTTGTCCTGAACACAAAAAAAAAACACAAAAAAATCACCCCGTAACTCTAAAAAACAGTCCCCCCTGTCACTTTTAAACCGGGGATCCAAAAAATTGAGAACATTATCGGTTTAGGAATTATAGAGTTATCTCCTAAAAACTCATTTCATACGCAGATACGACCTTTTGATATTACTTTTTCGATAGTAGGTACGAAACCGCGTGGTCCGACACGCACTTGGCCGGTTTTTTTCTATTAAAGATAATTTTATTTTATATGTATACATGTAGTTTCTTTCACGTGTTAGAAAACTGTACTTACTTTATTTTGCAAAAAATTACACGTCATATTGGACAGGGGGGGGGAGGGGTCCTGAAAATATCACCAAAGATCACCATGGGGGAGGGGGGGGGGGTCTAAAACAAGCCAAAAACGTATGACGCGATTAATGGACGCCCCCAAAAGGTGGACTTCAAACGTCAGGATATAAGTAGGTATAGGTATCGCCACGATAGTTGAGGTGACTGATTACACAGCTACATTACGTACTGGCTGATTTCAAAAAAAGTGAAGGTATGAGTGAAGTGAATGTAAATGTAATTAAAAGCGCGATATATTTTCGAAAATAAGGCATAACAAACAATATTCCAATTATTTATTTATAGTGTGGCTAACATGTCACTGGATATAAATAGGCATTTCTTCCCCAGGGTAGTAGAAGCGGGAAAGCAGATGATAAAGAAAATCCAGTGAGTGCTGCGAGGTCCAGTCCAATATTCTAATAGCATACCTTTATTTATTATTCAGATACCTCTTCAGTTAAATAAAACTAATTGAGGAGAAAATATTGCGAAATCATTGCAAACATAAAATTATATAATCGAGTGATCTATTTTGTATAAATGAGATATATTATCCTAAAAAAATTATAAAGACAATGCCCTTCAATCTACTGATATTATGGTCGGAGTTCTATCGTTTGTCGTTGAGGATAAGACATGCATCACTCTCGCTTACCTGTCGGAAATAAAAATTCAACCTGCGTAGCGAACTCGATGATAGGTTGTTGTTGGTTTCAAGATGTGTGTCAATAATGAAAGGAAAGTGGCACGACCGGCCGCGCCGGTAGGTCAGTGTCGCTCGCTTACATAACTAGTGTCATAGCATCCACCGTCTTTTGGACATGACTCCTTTTGAGAACATTGTCCTCCTTACTCAATCTCGAAAGCACGTTCCGTCCGAGTAACCTCTGCGTCCGCGTTGGAGTTCTTTGCAATATTGTTTCGACGCGCAGTCTTTGGTACATTTATATCTGATAGTAAGTGTAACAAAGTAGACCAACGATCTTGTCAAGATCGCAGGGAATCCTTGGATGAGAGGAGCGCATGGGGAGATCTAAAGAAGATTTTTGTTGTAGGTCTTTGGGCCCCTATGTGTCATTGATGTCTAAGGGACTATCTCTGTATCTGCCCACTATCTGCCAAATAACCATTACTTACTGTCAAATTTGCTCTATATTAATAGATATAAAGATTTACCAATACTTGGTGATTAAAATTCGAAAGCACATGGTCTTTTGTATTAGACTTTAATCAGAGATGGGCAAAATGTAATCGACTAACGATTAACGATTGAGATTAACAAAATTAATTGCGACTGACGGTTGAAAACGACGACTGATCAATCTTAGTTGTATAGAGTGCAACTAGTTTAGTTGCAACTAAATTAGTTGCAGATTGATTTCGGACAACTAAATTTTGTAATCGACTAATTAGTTAGACTACTTTTTCGCGACTAATGGTAGAAGCAAATTGAACGGAAAACCTCGGTATTACTATGTTGACAGACTGAACAGGACATCTTAACGGATGTATAAAAATAAAATGGTCATGTACTTATTCCCTACGATATTTTGATTATTTATGGAGTGAAATCTCTTTGCTAACTATTATTCTCTTTCATAAAACCAACCAAATGAGCTAAAATTGCACATCAAACGTTTAATTTGGATGGCAATGCTACAACTCGTCATGTTAGGGCTCGTCAGAGCTCTTTAACCCGCAAATTTCGATAGTCATAAAGCTTGTAACAAAAATGAAACTTTAGTCAAAAACTTTTTGTTATCCATCATGTAATTAAGTAATTAAGTAGTGCATCTCTCTGACATTGGATTGAATTTCTCTTATCTAAGGGTAAATAAGAACTGTGTACAGTCACCATCAGATATATCGGAGCTGTGGGGAAATATCCGAACAACGCCTCTATTGTCACAGAGATAAAGTGCATGCAACGATTTCCTTTCTTCATACATCGTTCTCTTTCTTACTTTATACCTGGGGTCCGTGTCCTTAAACCTTTACCTATATTTGCGGTACTAATCGTCTGAGCATCGTAATAAGCAATAACTTAAGCACCTAAAATCTACAATTATTCATTACAACATGTTCAATATTTTAGACATTAACCCTAATCAGTGACTTATTAAATATTTTTATAACAATCTTTTATACCCAACCTTTCCTTTGACAATCATCATTTACGCGTTCAGAGGACATCAACGAGTCCGAACTCTAGTGTATGTATTATTATAGTCACCTGCCGGGGCTAGCACCAGATCAGCTCGATGGTGCCATAACATTAAACTGTCATTCAACCATTTCAAATTAAACGTGTATACACAATTTTAGCTCAATCGGTTGAAGATATCTGCTTCAAAATAAGTTGCAAGATTGCACCCAAACTAACATAGTTACAACCTTACAACATACGAGTATCTATACAATGTACATACCTACTCCTAGTTACATATTGCAAGTTATGTAGTAGTATATTGCAACTTAAATAAAAAATGCAGATCGAGTGACTACCGAGTTTTAATATAGATTCAACCGTGAAATTTAGTCGATTGAAACTAAAACTAATTTAATTGTTAGTCGAACATTCTCACAACTAATTTAGTTGCAACTAAATTAGTCGCAACTAAAAAAGTACGATTGATATTTTTAATCGATTGATTAGTTAACTAAAAAAATAATCGATTAATGCCCATCTCTGACTTTAATCCCATTCTACTCTAATGTAGTCCAGAAACCTGCATTTTACTTCACAAATAATTGCATAATCCACAAAGTAGCACACTAGTCAGCCCTAAGCACCTTAGGTAAGCAGTAAAGGTGAGGGAAGCACGGGGCATAGAGTAGAGGTCAGTTTTCTCCGAGTGCGGAAGCACATGGCGAGCAGGAAGGCAGGCGTGGGCACGGCGTCATCAATGCCGTTGAACTGCGCAAGGTCTTGCGCAGCTTCCTGCTTCGTGTGTATCCCTCTTAAACCTCCAAATAATTATAAGTGGGTGTACACTGCGCGTGAGACGGGCGGGTCGGGCCCAATATTTAGGGACCTGGTATGCCCGGTACTGCCGTGGACACCGTCTTTTTCGGTTCCTGATTTTTAGATATTCTTTATTCGCTGCACCTTTTCAATTCACGTCTTGTTGTTATTTTTATGTCTTCTTCTCTAGTTATAATTCTTAATAATTATTATTCTATCGCCACGCTTCCATACAGAACACCAATATTTCAGAGCCTTAGTAATGACTAATCTTAATGAAGCGGATGGGCAAAAACACCGCAGTAAAAATAAAACTCAATTTCATAGCGTTGGTTCCATTAAACATTAACTTCTTGCCGCTCTCGTGTTTTCGAAACATCATCTTGGGTAACTTGCCCACTGAACCAGAACAGACTTGTTTAAGATTGAGATTGAAAGAAAATCAAGTACAACCGAGGAAAACGTGACTCGACGATTGCCATATTTTTAATTCCACAAACGTAATCGCGTAGCGAACTATGAGTATGCAAATTTTAGTGTTGTTATTCCATTATGAACACACTCGCAAAACAATGAACGAACTGCGTACTTATCCAAGCGTGATGCTATCATAACAGTACGGTAGTAATACATATAAGTAACGTAAAAACATGTATTTATTCAGATAATTTAATACAGGTGAATTCCATAACAGGTAGCAGCCTAGCAGGTAGAGTTCGCCCTCGCTTGCATCAAATCGGTGCTCACCGGCGTAACGCACACCTCTACCTACGTGTCCAAGGGTCCGTGAAATGTACCGTCTCTGTTACTATCTGCCAACTCGGCGGACTGTAATTTAAACATCTTGATATTTACGGGTTTGTTTACGTAATTATGCGAAAGAGAACTTAATTGCGGAAAGCGATAATAATAAATTCCCAGTTTGATTACCAATGCTTTAAAATAATTTAAGATGCATTAAGATCAGTTTTTTATGACGTCCTTAACTTACATCGAAGCCGGTGCAATATACCTACGGATCGTAAAAGTACGCTCGAAATGTTTCGTAACGCTTTACCACATCCCTCGAGGTGAGGAGTCAGCACCGTGACAAGCGGGGTGGTCTATGGCATGACGCGGAAAGCCATGCTTCGGTGCATTGGAGCCGGGCCCCGTGGAAAGCGATAACGAGCGCACATACAAGCACCCACATGCAGATAATTCCGTAACGGCAAACACAACTTATACTTTCAAGTAATTGCTTAGCGATGCCGCCCTAAATGATCATAAGAAAAATACACCGGGTGACGTAATTTGATATGTTTGGCATCCAAAACGAATTCAGTTACCATAAATGAAACCTCTTAGAACTTACTTCCAAGTAGTTGCTCGGTGATACCGGGGGCTCAAATGGCCATTGTAACTAAAAGAAAAACATTCGTTTGACGCAATTTGATAATGATAACATAGGCATCCAAAACTAGTTCAGTTAGTTCAAATGTTATCGCCGCCACTCGGAGATAATAACGACCCAAGTTCTTGTTTTGTAGCAGTTTGTTCAACTTGTATTTTGTCAACGCCGGCTTATTTACAATATCTTAACAAGAAATGGCTAAAAATAATCGTTAACTGCCGCATCCGGAGGCGTTTTCTGTGAAGTGCTATAACGAGTCGTGTGCATAGCCACTTAGTATTGGATAAGTTACAAATTCACTCGACATCGACTGCTTTAATTGCATTTTATTTATGATCTCAATATTTGCAATTCAAAGAAGACACAGTTTAAACAAGTTTCCCTATTATCTTAGCGAATATTTAAACAGCAATGTCTAGATAATTTAAATTCCATAGTGGCAGTATTGCATGTATTCGCCTACGCTTGCACCGAGGCCGTATCGGCGCACTGCACTGACCCGCATCGCGCCAACGAAAGTGAAACTAGTCGTAATCGCTGGGTTGTTCTCTACTTTTGTAATAGAACTAGCCACTGCCCACCGTATCTGATAATCGAGTGGCTTGAAACCTTTGCCGGCGTCGTCCTTTGTTGGCTTTTTATAGCCCTTAAAAATAAAAGGAATACATGAGAATCGCATTTGCTTCTTACCTTTCTTGGTTTAATACTAACCAACCTTTACCAGAAGTAATATCAGTAGCACTTAACTCGTTTTAGGAGCAATTTATTTTCTTTTAGTACAGCAAACGATTTGTTGCATTAACTAACAAACACAAATTAACGCTGTCTTGTACCTTTACAAGGTTCTCAGTCAATGTTGAAATCTACATCGGATTTTGAATTCATCTCGAGTATCTCGACGACTCCGTCATAAATAATCGGCTCACATCAAGAGCCTCATGATTTAACACCCACAGCCTTCGACGTAATCCTACGATGAATTATTTTTCCTTGTAGCATTATTTATTATACATAGCACCAATATAAACAAACACGCTAAAATATAAACGTTACAAAAGTTTTCAGCGACATTTTAATTTAAAGTAATTAGTCGGAAAAAACATAAATGAAGAACGGATGTTGCACATCTGTTCCGTTAAGTCAGAATAACAGGCAATTAGTAAAGACGAGGCGACGGCCATATTCGCACAATGTGTCCCACACATTGGACCACTTCCCCGGCCTCTGCCCCGCCAATCATCTCCATTTTAAGTGCAAACCCAACTACATTTCGAAACGAGTATAAGTATACGTAAATATAAGAATACGTCTCATATTTATACGCTGCGCATCAAATAAATTCACAGAGTATAATATCATAGAGTTTCTTTATAACGATACGAACTGAGTTACGTCTTGGGCTTGTAGGTGTAGTTAATCCTGTCGATTGCATCTGCGAAGGTTACCATTCGCCTATCGCATACCTCGCGCATATTACGTGCATCATACGAAACACCATCAATATAGCCACCGTAAAATTAAACACAATAAAACGAGTTTAGATAAAGCCTTCAATAATAGTAGTTTATGTAACTGTTACGTAATAAGGGTCCTTAAAACATGAGTGTGGTTTTATGAAACGAGCCGCAGGCGAGTTTCATAATAAGATCACACGAGTGTTTTAAGGCCTAATTACGTACAGTTGCATACACTGCTTTATCTACACTCATATTATTTATCCAAAATGCCGTATTCGGAAACCATAGAATGGCCGCCATTGCACCGCCATGACCAACTCGATTGTGTCGGGGAGGCGCGTGTCGGGCTGTCGGCGGATGCGCAGGAGGGTGCAGGTGTACATTATGTTATCAAAACTCATAGCACATCAATATTTGAGCATGAAAAGTTAAAATTACGTTACTGCCACAGATAAAAAGCTTATCATAGTAAAATCGGTCGTGGTAATGCTAGCCATTGCCTACCGTTTTCGAACACGTTTTAGAGAACTTACAATATGAGTGTAGATAAAATAATATACGTAGATAAAGTTTTAAAGCGAGCTATTTACGAACTACGGGTATACTCTTTTCATTGTCATAATCATAACTAAATTCATTAAACGATGACTTGCAGGAGTTTGTGTTAGTGATTATTTTGAACCTCATAACAATACATATATACAACATAGACAATCTTAACTCGCATCGAATATACAAGTGCGGTATTAGACTTGATGGCTATACCAACCATTACGCTTAATCACTATTGAACCACATTATAATTACCTACATATCTATTTACTTGCATGTCAACAGACTTTTAAAACTTCCTCATTGTGTCACTTGTATAATGTGTCACTCAATTATTGTTACTACTTTATGTCCACTTTATTTATAAATCTTCTCGTTTCTTGCAGGTAAGACTTGGAACGCTTTCTTCCTCTTCAACAACAGTACGTACCGACTTTTACTTTTGTAAGAGGTCAGATGTCGAACGGTTGCAGAAAGTAAAATTTAATTCACGATCGATTAGTTTCAATAACACTGAGGTAATAATAGTATTGGATGACTCGGTAAACTGCATTACACGGATTCTCGGTGCGGTTACACTGAAGTTATTGGCTAACTCCTGAATAGAATTAATTGGAGGAATGATCGTGAACTCGCATGATTTACTGGTTATCTCTTGATTGCTTCGTTTATCATGTATAATATTTAAAATGATTCAGCCTTGCTATTTATACAACATTATTCCGGCCATTGAATGAATATTAATAAAGTTAATTCAGGAACATACTATTTAATTTCGTTAATAATTAGAATAATACATGAAATAAATACACGCATCTCCAGACACCAATGGTAGCGGCATTGCACTGGCTTAATATTACAGGGTTCTATGTTACATTTTCAGGGTAGTTACAATTTAACTTAGTGTCACTATGACAATGTTCAAATTCAAATAGATAAAAGTGAAACATAGAACCCTGTAATATTGTTCCAGCGATTGATTGGCGGGGATACCTTTATTTCGAGAGCTCTATACACTCTGTCGCAATATGCCTTCTTCGATTGCCGTGCCCTCGTAACCTCTAACACATTATGGCATTTGTCAAAATTAGTTACGTCTTCGCCAAATATTTACTGAACTCATTTGACAGTGTTGCCATGCGGCTATGCTTCAATGTGACCCACATAGATGTAGGTATTAGAGCCAATGATCGGACAGCTATGAGGAGTTATGCAATATGGCCGGTATTTGAAATTAGTATTCTAAGTTGAGATGTTAGTATGAAGCGCATTTCAATCAGCAGTTTATTATTCATTTCGATTCGAGCTTGCCACATTAGGCGACTGGTACCTACTCGTCAGATGACGTCTGTGTGATGGCTCTATGATTAAGGATATATTAAACGCACGCTAGTTAGTAACGATTGTAACGAATAAAGGATGATGCACGCTGTAAAGTTTCGCGTCCTACACGATACCTCCGATATATAGAAAACATGATGTGTTCTATACAAAATGCAGTGTCGTGTAGGATGCGGAACGTTGCAGCGTGCATCATCCTTAATAGTTATAATAGGTATGTAATGTAAGTGCATACTTTAATCGTTCTTAACATAGACATATAAATTAAGAAGACGTAATCCCACGAAGATAAAACTGTGATTCCATAATGAGCGGCGATCTCGTGCACACACACTCACTTTTGACGTTTGAACCAATCACCGCTCGTCCACGAGTTGTAGATGTGTGCGTGTCGCGCGTAAACACGAAGAAATCGGCTTATTATGGAATCACAGTTATGTCTTCACGGCGTTACGTCTTCTTATTTTATACGTCTATGGTTCTTAATGTATTGAAAGGCTAGTATTTAATAGTAATAATAGCACAACAAAACAGAACCATGACCTAAATACTGATTGAACATCAATAAATGCGTTAACTTCGGTGTTGATTTACAATTGTACTTTTGATGTGCAATCAGTTTTTTTTTTGCTAAGCGATTTAAATATTTCACTTATTTCAATACTTTGGGCCGGTTGCACCAACCCGTTTGTTACCAACCACATCGTTAAAATTTACTTGTATGAAAAGTTAGTTCAGTTCTCTATGGGATGACAGCTGCGCCGCCCATTAAAACGTATCACGTATGTTACGATACCCGGCCCGTACCTATAACACGCGTATGATGCCCTTTTGAAATTACGTACAAAATCAAAATCTCCGCGGAGTATACGCGGTTAGACCCATTGCAAATAGGGTTGCGACGGGGTTTCACCCTGGTCAGACGTTATGTATGTATGTATACAGTGTACAGTATACAGTATGTAAACACTTTATTGTACATAAAACAGGACAAAATACAGTCATAACAAAGGAAAATACAACGTACAAAGGCGAACTTATCCCTGTAAGGGATCTCTTCCAGCTAACCTTTGAGCAATTGAGAGAGATACACAAGATAGACAAACGAGCGTTATAATACGGTACCGTGTAATTCAGAGACCTGCCCTACCTAATTTATAATTTGGCCAGGGTCTGACCCACTTGAAGCACAGACAGAGAGAATCATACCGTCTTTTTCTTAAGCTAGTAAAAAACCAACCAATAAAAAAGAGATGGGTATAGTTTATTACTTCTACTGTTACTACACTTTTTGGTTAGCCAGACAGTAGGATATGTGCTTTATCGTAATGTGCATGATGTCCGTAGTGTTCACACTTTTATACCTGCATACTTATTCGAGTTCATTATTAATTTAACCGGGTTAACGGTATTTAGGTCCCTTAACAACAGAATTAACGGTTTTGTTTACTGTCCCGTCGTAACAGTTATTACGAAACCCAACAGGTAATACTTAACTATGGAAAGAGAATGTGCCGTGAGCATACTGCAAAACCAAGGCTTTGTTTGTTATTCACAATGCGAAAAGACAGGCTAATGTAATCGGAATTGTTTACAAATAACTAGAATATGGAAAATTGTAATTTGGGGCTTATGTCAGCTGTTCCATTGCCGTAATTGAGCTTATGGAACGCATTGTTTCGTACGTAAGTGTAACGTAACGTACGCGTGGGCCCGTCGCTTGAGGAGAAAGTAGCACAGCCGGCGGCAAGGCCGTCTCGGCGCTCTCCGACCTTCAGCGCCACACTTCCGGCATCCAAATACTAATAAATCTCACCAGTAATAACAACACGTGGATTACTCCAATTGCCATGCCCGACGGCGCACCAACTTGATGGACGATTGGAAAGTAAAGGAAATTCGGAGCCTGGCGGCGTTCTCATTGCCCGAGCGAAGTTCGCATGCAAACCAATATAAACAGACTTCGAAATCCGTAACAACTATGCGTAATTGAAGGGCGTTTATATATTGGATTCTTTGAGAATTCGACTCGTTTGCCAATGTAATGACACCCCTGTCGACAGACAAGCCCTTACCCGCCTAATCGTGTTGCGTAAATGGCGCCAGCTTAAAATTGTTATTATAATTTGTACACGATTAAATAACTCAATTGCTGTCAAACTGTAATTGGAATAAAAACTTGCAGTAATTTTACTTTATGTAACGATATTTTCAAGAAACCCTTGGGTACTTGGGAAGCTACTTCCTCGCCGTTATATGCTACGCCGATCACTAACTATTACAGCACTAATAAGTTAACATTAGTTGTATGTAGGCAAAGTGACAAGACAACCCTAGCGTGAATGTGCATAATCGAGACCAACTGCGGGTTGTTCGAAAAACCCGAGCAGATATGAGATGCTGATACAATTCCTCGCCAGTCTGCCTGCGACCACGAGCGTTACGTTAAATCAGTACCAGTTAACATTACATTACATACATTTCATATTCAAGTTATACTAAAGTAAAGTGAGTTTACTGATTGATTACAGTAAGTATGTATTTCATCAGACCAGGAAATAATCCAATATCAATTTCGACATAATATATGTAATCTGGTAACCGTAACCGGACACATTGCCAATTATTTTCCAATATTACTTAACAATACTTACGCGTTGCAGCAAAAATATATCGATAAGTATAGGTAGATAGCTAGTTAAGATTAGGTGCTATATATTTATTAATTTTTACTTATTCAAATATTCTCTTGATTACATATATAGTAACATTTTTTTAAAACTTACAGTCGCTATCAAATATATCGGAGTAGCTAAGGTACTTAAAAATATCTGAGCATGAAGTTTATTGCCTTGAAAATAGAGGCATTTGTGACCACCCTGGCCGCTCCGATATATCTGATGGCGACTGTAAGAATATTTTTAAAGATCTCTTTTTTTACCATTCGCATATTTCAATCTACCTTGCTTAAATAAAACACATATGTGTTTCTAAATCCTAAATGATTTTTCCCCGAATTCTATCTAAGTCTACTCGTGACATACAAAGCATATAACCAAGGTTAATAAAGGTAAATTCTGCTACAATTACGAAATGTGCATATAATCCAGCTACTTGTGTCGTCATTAATGCCGTGGTCCCTCGTGACAATCGGAACGTGTGATTGCACCATCCCTGTCCGTCGCTACTCGCGTGTGTCACGCGGACAACGTCAACACTCCGTAGATCCGCTACTGTAGAAGAATTGTAATAATTATATGTACGACCTTAATGATATTTGATAAACTAGAGGCTCTTGAGCTTATTTCTCCATCTTGTCTCTTTACGACTCACTTGGCACTCGTGCGTTCTTTGTTCTCATAATTCATTCATAATGCGTCCATGCAATTTTGAATCTAGGTGTACTAGTAGGTACTCAGGACGGTAAGAATCTTTCCAAAATGTTTAAAACTTGTATAGCTATTCGACAAAGAAGATCAAGGATCAAATTACGATAGGATGGCGTTAGTTTCACTGCTAAGGATCGTGACTACATATCAGTTTAACTCCACTTCTGCTGGGTGAAGGACTAACAGAAAATTGGAACATGTGGGTTATAATTTGAGTGTTAGTTCCAACTTGTAACAAGTTTCAGCACTAATTTAGTACTTCAACTATAAGCTCAGTTTTTTCACATACCTGACACACGCATTAAACTGAAATACATTTCTGTAAAACAAGCAGCAGATTTTCTTTTTTTAGTTATTTGGTTTATACCAAAGCCACAATAAATTCATTAAAATATAGTTGATTATATTAAAATACATCCAAGAATTAAAGAAGGCGGTTGGCGTCAGGTGTTCCGAGTTCTGGTATTTCCATCTCTTCAGATTTATTTCTGGTTGTTTTGCTATGTCGCTTAGAGCCATTCCGTTCACAGCTTTGTGTATCATAAATGTCTGTATAAAAATATTACCTAATTGTAATATGCACAGATGCACAGTATCACGCAACGCCACATTGTTTACTATGCACGCGATGCAACACTAGGTAGCTACGTTCATTGATTGATTCTGTTGACACGAAATGACAAATTGTTGTTTTATTTATACAACGGCAGTAACGTTTTCTGCTAATGAGTCGAAAATGTAATCAAGGTTATGGTCACAATAATACGTACCTACATAATTATTCATTATATTTTCGTCACTTTCAAGCGTTGCAGTAAAAATAGAATTTCGTCGAAGGTTAATACTTAATTCACGGCTTTCAAGCAACGTGACGATTTAAAGGATAATGTTTAAAGGCGCAGCATTTTTTACTACTAATTAGAGCCTGCTTATCGTGGCAACGATCCAGCCAGTTCGGTTTTTACAATAATATGACTCAGGTTTAACTTTCAGTGGATAAGCCCACGGTCTGTTTGCTAACTCATCAGGTTACGTACTTAATGTTCTACACGAATCATAAGTTGTTGTTGACAGTTAACACCAGCATTTATTTCATGCATTGAATTTTAATTTAAAACTTAGACAAGACACCTTCCTATACGTTATATTTATAGCTGACGTTGCATATTTGGATTTCAAAGAAATTTCCATAAAGGTTAAGTACGTACATAAAGAGCACTTCATAAGTTTTTTTACTCGCCCGACACACGCATTAAACTCAAACAACATAACTCGTTTCTTGGTCAGTTCATTTTAGTTTAGCTAGTCGCGACGCGGACTCACTGCGCCAACACTGACGCCGGCGGACACACCAAACGAGTTATAAATATTTAATTAATATTTGACTGGCGAACTCAGCTCAAGGTCACGCTCCTTCATCTATATGAATAAGGTTTTTTTGACAATTTCAACTAAATTGTAATGACTTGCCTAAATCCATTTTTTGCACGCGCCCAGCAACAGTCATTAGTTATAGTTTATCTACCGTTGAATGAATTAAGATTAGAAGTAAACATAATTAGAGCTCATTTATTTGGGTGGGTCGTTTATCAGGACCGGTTCTAGATACAGACAGAAGCTTTCTTACAGCTTATCGTTACTGACAATGGTTGGAAGTTAGAACAAAAGGTTGCTTATCAATATTCGGCTTCAAATGAATATAATAGAGTATTACTCAAGTTTTTAGTTATGAACTTAGGCCAAAAGACATATTTTTGTATACGGAACGGACCTCCCTCAATGATTGCAACAGTATTCGGTCCCTTGTCGCCGTCACCCTGCCTTCATCTCACGGGAGATCTACCAACCTTTTTAACAACTTAACTAACTACATAGTTCGTAACTAAAACTAATCGGCATTGTAATATATTCAACAAGAGTTAAATTTGGTAGTGACTTATAGTTAACTTTGTTTGTCACATTTAGTCATAAGCCGCTCAGTCGGACATGAGGTGAAGGCTCATCATTAATATGCCCATTATTCATCAATTCTGCTCATTAAGAATTGTACCTGCTGCATATTGCCCAATGGCGATCTTGACTTCTTTTTTGATACAAATTAATGGTTTCGACCTTGAAAATGGGCGTAAAGTTAGAAGTGGATCTCTTTTATTATGCCCTTTATTACCTACAAGCGGTGTGATTTTGTGATGTATCTGAGAGATAGTGTGTGTGTCAAAGTGTTTTACTTGCTTATCTAAGGAAATAACAAATGCATTAGCATCTGTAAGTTTACGTTACTCTTGTAATTAAATAAAGGCACCATCAGATATACAAATATCGGAACACGCCTATATTCTGATATTTATCTGCACCCTCATATATCTGATGCAGTACTGTACTTTACAACATTATATTGGATTAACTTTTTGAGGAAGCTGTACAGTCACCGGCAAGAGTATCTTCCTATATGAAATCCGCAAAAATATGCAACACGCTCTTATTTGTAGGGACATAAGAGCTTATCACATAATTTTGCAGCCTTCATGTAGGAAGATCCTATTGCCGGTGACTGTACTAGACTATTACAATATCAGGTTTTACGCATTTGTAAAGAGATCTTATCGACTACCAAGTACCAGCTATGTAACAATACTCGTTTAGTAATTATAATGTAAAGTAACGCAATTTCCATAAAGCATTCGGTCATTACAAGGCAAACTCGCTGCCCTATAACTATAAATCTAACGCAATCCCGCAAAACCTGTTTAGGGCGCTATAAACTAGAATAATTATGAAATTGACTTTTATTAGTATTCAATTCAGATAAATTACCCATAAATCTAGATATAGAACCTTTCGACATATTGTTGACGTCGTAAATTGACAGCAAGGTTGCAATACAGGGGCGGGATTCCGCATTGTTTATTAATATCTCGCAGCATGTTACATTTTGTAATATGGCCGGCGTAGCACTAATTTTTGCATACATCCACTTCAACTTTCTGTGTTTTTATGTCCATTGCTTTGGGTATAAAATCACAGAATTCAAAATAGTAGAATGCATAGTTTTCTGGTAATATAGCCACTTTTACACGAAAGGGCCTTTTATTTACACATCATAAATATCATAATATATGATCGTAGGTCGCCAATGTCGCCATTATTAAAGCAAATCGAATTGGTCTAGTTGGAAGACACGTAATTGATTGGTGAACAAAACGATCTGATCGAGTGTACGTAGCTATAAGTTCGTCGGATAGCGACATGAATTTTCATTTACAATGTCATATCCATTACAAAATACAAACCATTGATTGAAATAAAATAATGCTGCGAGTAATGAAAACAAATGTGTCCTCCTGTACAGCAACAGTAGGTTAGGTACCCATTTATTATGTTTGAACGAACCACACTAAGACCCCTTTTAATACGGAATGACACATGTAGTAATTGGGGCACACAATATACTTATACAAAGAGTACATTATGTCGTATTAGACTAAACATGTTGAAACAATTCAGCACAAATTGCAAAACAATAACCGTAATTTACATGTAGGCCAAGTCAGGAAAGTTTTCATAAGATTGTATAACTAATGACCAGAGCTCGGATTTTTCACGGCAAAACAAAACACTAGCGTAATTTAGCCAGTGCTTGAAATATTATTTTATCGACACCTATCGAGTCTTACTAGAGTATATGACAGGTATTGCCTCAGTACATTTTTTCTTTTTTTATTCGATGGTACACCTATCAGTGTGAATGTCAAAATTTAAAAACTAACAAACGTGCGAAAATTTCGAAAAACAGGAGACTTACTAGAGCTCAAAATCAATATTTTTGACCAGTCTAAGGTGACCTACTGGGGGTTAGAAGGTTGTGCATTAATTACCGGACATCCTGTATAAGTAATAAAATAACTTTTCATTTTAGCTTTGCCATAGTCGACCAACAAAGAGGTAGGTCTGCATGTACAACTTAGAACGAAGTAACTATACCACCTCATTTAAAATGATAGAAACGACTGCAAATTTCATCTCACATGACATATGACATTCACACTTTAACTGTCATTTCATTACGTATAAAACGTAAATTGCATCTAGGTATTATTTATTTCGCAACGCATTGAATCCGACGTGTTGGATATACGTATAATAACTTAATATTGCAAGGTATCAATTAATACAAAAATGAGTAATGTACAAGATCGGATCAAAACGTGGATTGAAAATCACCCTGAGTTAGTCTATAATGAAGTGACCTCCACTATATACTGCTCTATGTGCGATATGCATCTAAAACTGAAGAAATGCAATATTGAGAATCATGTGAAAAGCAACCGCCACAATTACCGTTCGGGGCAACCAAATAGGAAACATCAATTTTATTTCGATTTAATTATTTTTCTTATTTCATGCAACATACCATGGGCAACAGTCAACAACAATAATTTTCGTCATTTTTTTAACAAGTATTTATGTTGCGACTGCTCTATGACTTCTTTACCGGACGAATCGACCCTGCGAAAAATTTATTTAAATCTCGTGTACAAAAAAACTACAGGGTATAAGAGAGGTAAACAAAACCAATTATTTGTGGATATCTATAGACGAAACACCAGATTTCATGGGAAAATGTGTGACAAACGTGGTGATTCGGTCTTTGCAAAAAAATTGTTCTAAGCAATTTTATCTTTTGGGGTCGAAGGTTTTAGAGAAGGTAAATGGGGAAACAATAGCAAACCTAATAATAAACCAATTAAAATTTTTGTTTCAAAATTCTTTCAATGATAACGTAAACAATTTGCTTTTACTTTGCACAGATAGTGCCGCATATATGCATAAAGCCGGTCGTATTTTAAAAGCAACGTTTCCTCGTATGAAACACATTACGTGTTTAGCTCATGGTCTGCACCGGGTTGCCGAAGAAGTGCGAGATAATTTCAAAGGTGTGGATGGGTTGATATCGAATTTCAAAAAGATATTCCTAAAATCTCCAGAGCGTGTACGCCTTTTTAAGGCAAAATATCCGTCCATTCCCCTACCTCCCGAGCCAATTATCACCAGATGGGGAACTTGGATATCTGCTGCGGTATATTACGCTCAATACTATGAGCAAATACGTGATGTCGTCTCCATACTTGCTAATGACTCGGCAGCTATAAGAGCTGCAAAAAAATGTTTTCAAACACGCAAACTACGACCGGAGTTAAATTTCATTCGCGACAACTACGAAATAATAGCCTCTTCAATAGAACAATTGCAATGTTCGACTTTATCCATTGCGGAATCCTTCCTCATTCTGGATACTGTTCGTTGCTACGTAAACTGGAGTAAACTTTTACCAGTGATACGTAAATTTGAAGCCGTGCTCGAACGAAATCCTGATTACGAAATTTTAAGAGACATATCTGAAAATATTACCCGAACTGATAATGAATTCTATAAATTTGCTCCCTTGACGTCAACTGAAGTTGAACGTACATTTAGTGTACATAAATGGATTTATAGTGATAAACGCAACTGTTTACTCCCAGAGAATGTTGAAAAGATGATGATCATCTACTCCTATCACTATTACCCAAATAAAATGTCTTGTGCTGCTGTGTGTACTGACGTAGATTTTGAAGAAAAAATTGCGTCTGTTTCTAATATATAGTAACTTTATACAAATGTTTTTATTAGTTTTATTACATATTAATTTTATTTGGTGACTTTTATTTCTTCTAGTTCTGAATTATCGATATCGATAAAATAATATTTCAAGCACTGGCTAAATTACGCTAGTGTTTTGTTTTGCCGTGAAAAATCCGAGCTCTGCTAATGACTTCCTTCTTTAAGTTTTAGTGTTCTTCTTTTCTAGTTCTAATGGCACATTTAAGTGTATATCAATGTAATTGTTAGATTTCAATATAAATGGGGACAATGATCACCCAATATATTATTGTGAGTGATTTTTCCTTTTAACTCATGAATCTCACGATGTAGCTGCATTATACCTAATTCATAAATTATAATTATAAACAATATATTGTTCCTTACCGCAATCAGAATAAGTCTATAGTTGACAAAGGAGATCGTCAATTCTGGGCCACCTGATATAAACCGTATACAGTTTGTACTGCAATGTAAAATAAATACTCATTTTATTACTAAAGTAGACAAAATATTGCAAAAAAATGAAACGGGAATTAGAAATACTAAATAAATAAATTATGTTGATTTTTCCGCGATTAAAATACAGCAAGACAAGTCGTTGACGTCCTTATGGCATTGGCATAAAGTTTAACTTCACCCTGGCCTGAAACAGGATTGTTTTTTGGTTTGACACTGTCAATGTGTACCGTTACATAATCTGCGTTTTGATACTGTTCGGTAAGTTAGAACATTGTAATATTAAAGTAGTATCTAAGCCTACGAATACGAAAGTTTAAATTAGAAATCGACTGTATTAAAACGCCTAAAGATTGAAAATACGTATTTTTGCATTTTTGATCGGAGTTTGAATATTAAAAGTAGGTTTCATAATGGCATAATATCATGCTCCTTCGATAACGAAACGAGTCTTTTTTTCAATTTTGCAATGTCAGATACTAGTGCTATCGCACTTAACGATGGTAAACCTTATCCCTTCGCAATAAGTGTTAGGAATGTTCAGTTAATAGTATCAACGATAGTTTGACAGCCGTCTTTGTTTACCGAAATGCAGGAACTATAAATACGATCAAAATATGACTTTTTATTATTTCATCATGATTCCCGTTTTGTTTTCAAGTCCGCTTTTGTACATTATCTTTAAAAAATCGGTACTTTTTTTACATTAATATATCAATCATAGGCAAGCACGCTTTCAAATATTGTCCTTGTCAGATTCAAGTTTTAAATCAGAGAGTTCTAAACCAGGAGAGGCCCTGAGTATCATTTCCCCTCTGTCAAAAGTATTGGCGGAAAATCTAGTACATCTATAAAAACTATTTCAATAATCGATGCCACGCCATTTTCGTCATCGCTGTCGATGGATAACAAGCTCCGTGAAAATGCCCTTATGCGCTGTTTTTGGATGTAAAAAATGTTATATTTCGTCTAGTTTACAAAAAGATGAAATACCATTTCAGATGTAAGTACAGTTTTACTTTATTTACCATTACTTTCGTAATAAAAGATTTAACCTAAATCGAAAATCAAGCTTCGTTTACAGAATCGATTCAAAGACAATCGTTTTCTTTCTGACGGGCAGTAACTATTTGACGTTTGACACTTCTCCATATTTAATGCGCTTAAGGATTGCTGTCTTCTATATTTTGTTTGAAAATACAATCAAAAATGATCCTTGGCTTTTTTGTTTGACATTTCCAAAGACTGCATCCAATAATGAACCATATGTTAACGTATGTACAGTCGACTATCTATTGCTCCATTTAGTGTTATGAAGTATAAAAATAATATGTCAAATATGTTTGGTGTTTTCAAGTCAAAGGTACATCTTTGTCGGTTGTCAATAAAGCGTTGCTGCCATAAAAATTCATTTAGAAATAAACTGTATTAACAACCGACAATGATGTACCTTTGAATAGAAAACTTCACATGCGTGCTACCTCGCCCCCCTCAGATTTTGGCAGACTTTTTTGTTTGGAAAGATGAGGCGAAGCGTACTCCATTTATAGAGCTTTATGTTTTAAATGCATGATTTTTCAATTTGCCCATTAGATTTCGCAATATTTTTACCACCATCCTGATCTAGAAATTATGACGATTCTTCAAAGGTAAGAACCATTCGTAAACGGTTCTAAATAATCTGGGCCAGATCACCTAACAAAAATTGACGATCTCCTTTACTTACATCAAAATGATAATAAATTGACAGTTGTCTCAAATAACATTCGCGGTCAAATAATATGACAGGGAAAGGCTATTAATTGAATTGTACATATATTATATGGTGTTACCGAACTCTGACGAGTTCGGTAACCGCAAACCGCCGAAGATTTATGAAATCTAGCCAACTCTGAGGTTTTACAGATCTTCCAAATCACGCTAGAAAACGCGTAGAAATCAAACGCTAGCATAGACTAGAGTCAGTCAAAACTTAGGAGTAAGGATTACGAACCGTAATATAGGTAAATAACCTATTTTCATGTAATTAGTTCTGCACAAACTTTATTCGGATTCTATGTCATAGTTACATTGTGCCAGGGTCAGTTAGAAGATCTTCGTTAGTTTATCATCATTATGAACAGGCATATAGAAAAAGATATGCAAGCATACAACGCACAACGATTTGCTTTGCAGCAAAAAGTAAACATTAGCTCATTAGTGGTTATTTTCCAGAAGTATTCCACATGTTTAATGGAATTTATATGTACTATCAATACGAAACAGCCGCGCGATACGCCCGCTGAATTAATGTCCCCAATTCAATTGGAGTGTTTAATTAACACAAGTGGCCGCGATTGCTCAGTTGTTCGACCGTACCGATTTAACACAACTTGTGTTTTCCATTCACAATAGAATGTCTTCCACAGACTACAAAGGATCTACATAGACTCGTGATCACCACACATAAACGTTATCTGACATGACCCTGGAACTCGTCAAGCCCTGGAAGTCTCTATGAGAGAATGCGTGTGTTCCAGTTCCATCTCTAGTAATGAAGTGATCTGTGGAACCAAGTTAAAACAACTCGTGTTTTCCATTCACGCTTCTTGTAAATTATGATCGTTAGTAGAAATAGTTTCCTTCCCCGGCATTGTAGTCGTGATAAGTTTGAATTAATCTGCTGGCGACTGCAAAGTTGTAAACAATTTTTTTTTCCTTAACTCGCTTGTCGATTCGATCCACCGAGTAAATTATGATGTGTGTAAATGTTCTCAAGCAACACTGCTTAGGTGTTATTGTTTTTTAACAATTTTTTTTTTTAATCTTGCGTTCCTCCTTGACTGCATGAATCAAATGTTCCTCCATATGACGCGAAAAGGCCTATGCTAGGGCGCAACTTTACTGGATGTGAACCTACCTAAAGTACCTAAGAGAAAAGATTTCGTCATATTCTGATACACTTACCGTTTTCGACATAAAATTGTCATAGAAATAGCAGAAACTCAAGAATTTGTCAACGACATCAGTCCTTCTACAAATACTGGACGAGTTTAAATACATCACCAGGTTAAGTATTTAGTAAGATGTTAGTCACAAAAAACCCTTCTAGTTCGCAGAAACTCACTACTTCGATAACTAGGCATTTGAATTAGTATTCGGCTCCGTGAGCTGCCGGGTTCAATTAGACATCACCCGGTTGCGTTGGAAACGACCACTCCTATTATAAGCTAAGTCGTGTATTCCTATTGCAGACGAGTCCATCACTCAGCTACCGACCAACCAGTACGTGTGTGCTCTCCGATTAAATACATATTAGTGTTCATGAGATCAGAGTTGCCAGTTTTCCTAAACGTTCGACTCGTTGAGCCAATGCTCAACTCACGACCAGGTCGTGACACGGCACGTCTTTCCGCGGTGTTGTAATACTTATTGTAGTCAGTAATTTCCACGCGCAACTAACGCAGTTAATGGTGCGGGTCGCGGGTGGACCACGGAAAATATCTTTGCAATCCTAACCCTAACCTAAGGTGACCAAATTACAAAAGTTACTCAACGGTATTGCTCCGAATTGACCCAAAACTGATTGAACTGGTTTTGCGGTAAATTTAAGAATGTTGACGTAATGACAAATCTAGATAGTTTTCGCGTTTGCTTGGTAATCCTAACTTGAATGTTCTGCAGAATTCAGGTTGTTCTGAATTCTAATATTTTAGCATAGATGGTATTCGTAATTGCTGTTGTATCGAATACCCCTTATTTGGGGGGCTTATTTTGGAGATCGGATTGCCTTCATTTTCGTAAGTTTTAAAGGCTCATTATTCACAGGATTTGTAAATCCTTAAAAGCGCTGCAAGCACGGAAACTTTACAGCACGGATACCACTATCTTTCCAATAACAAATCTATCTGTAACTACGAGTTTTCCCAACGGCTCCGCTCGGTTTTACTTTCTTGTAGGAAGTGCTGTCACTTTCGATGGAGACCGGTTGAGCGTACGCGAGCTATTCGGGCCACGGAGCGTTACTTGCACCGATTGCTACATCTACGTGTAATCATATAGGTACGCAACTCTGGACGTAATCGCTTATTTGCAAGGACGGGAAAATAACTTCGAATCTATTTCAGAAAGCATCATCATTGTTATGCTACTAGGTCCTGTACGGCAAATCCTAGATCAGCACCCATAGGCGGGTAGCTATGATGAATGAGGCATTTATAAAAGTATATAGGTAAAAGATATAACGGCCATGCCACATGACTGTAAAGCAATGTGGAATCGCGTCTCAGATCTCGTAACGCCAAATATCATCAATTAAATCGTATTTATTGAGCAATAAGGGCGTTTTATTAAGCAGAAAGCAATAGAGATGGTCCAACAACGTGCAGAATAAATATTTTAATAATGTAATGTTTTATACATCATACCTGACTCGTTTGACCGGTCTCTTATAGTTTTTTGTACTCTCAGATGGATATCTATTATTATGGTCGATTCCATCGATCTTGTACTGTCGCCATCACATATTCAGAGCGGGCCGATGTTTAAAAATACAAGAACATACACTCCGCTTAGGGAACGAAAGCATTTTCTTTTGAGCAAAGGGCTCTGATATCGCATAGTGACAATACTAAAAGGTAATTGTTAATCTCATAGGTTTAACGTTCCTAGACCTTTTTTAACTAAACCATTAAAACCATTGTAACCATTCCTTTTCTTTTGTTCGCAGGTGAGGCCCGATTACTCGGACAAAGGTGGTTTAATGATAACGACATTCGTAAGTTGACTCATCGACGATCATATTACCTTTTGCCCGCGACTTCGTCTGCGTGGAATTATGTAGTAATCCACCCCCCTTTTATTTTTTTTTCATTTATTTGGAAAGCAAACAAAAATAAGTGAGCAAGAGATAAGGGTTCTAGTACACAATAAAAACATTTACTTATTCCCTTAGCAGCTCTCACTGAGACATATATTAACAGAAGTATTATTACACTTAACTTATTAACTACAGATATCACTAATAATAATACTACGGGGAGTGCATACTTAAAGTGTGGGAAAAAGTACAAGAAGAAATAATAGTCACTAAGCCAAATATTTTACATAGATTTAGATGTATCAATACTTTTACAATCAATTGTCAATTTTAACACTTTTTCCTTGAATCGATGTCTATTACAGTGAAATATGTCGACTGAAACCCAAGACTTATTGTATGTCTCACAAATTCGGTGTATTCGGTTTATACCCTCTTAAGGGATGATTTCGGGTAAAACTATTCTATATCCTTCCCCAGCACTTAAACTAAATCCGAATACCGAATTTCATCTAAATCGGTTCAGCGGTTATTATGAATGAATGAATGAATGAAAGGTTTATTCATGACAATTACAAAAAACATAATAAACAATAACATATACAACCCGAAACATTAATTGCCACGAAATGGTCGCAACTCAGCGTTAAATGCCGGCAGGGCCAGCGCTGGTCTTCCGTTGCAACCATTTGACGACACGGCGTATTGACGCCACGATCACATCCCCAAAGTAAGAATATCCTAATCAAAACAAGAGAAAAAAAAACAATAAAAACAGGAAAAAAAATAAATCATAAACATAAACACAAAAACAATTTAAAACTTCGAACGTTTCCTAATTCCGTCCTATGGAGGCCGCTTTAATACGGTCTACAGATTGACTCAGATAATCGCGCGACAAAATGCCACGTGTGTAGAGCCCCCCTAGGTTGGATTTTGGAACAGCCGTGGCCATCGACAAGCGTCGATGACAAAGGAAGCAAAGCATTTATAGCCTGTGGTTTACTACTTTTTACTACTATGATATCGTCCATGTCATTCATCCCGACATAGACGCCGACGCCATATTACGTCATGCAGTATTAACTCTCTATACAAAATTTCACCCTCCTTTTCACCCCGTTAAGGGATGGTGTTTGGGATAAAAATTATCCTATGTGGCCCCAGAACTCAAATTATTTCCATACAGAATTTCATGTAAATCGGTTCAGCGGTTAGGTATTGATTCTCCATACAAACTTCGCCTCCCATACAATCTTCATCTCAAATTTCATCTAAATCGGCACAGCGGACAGCAGCGTGAAGACGGAACTGACATATATACATACACACTTCGGCATTTGTAATATTAGTATGTAATTAGTATGAATAACTGGGTTTCTGTAGGAACACTCCATACCACTCCAAATCTATACAGCCTAAATAGGTACATAATTAAATTAAATGAACTGAATTTAATATTTATAATTCATTTGCCTTGACCTTGGAAGCTATTGCAGCAATATAAAATATGTCAGATTGAAAAGTCGGTCAAGTATATATCTCTATGAATTACTGACATAGAATCTATCGTCCTTTGCGCGTCCAATAAATAAGGTCGTAGTTTAGGGAAAAGGATTCACTCCACAAAAATCTGTCAATAAAATTTACTCTTTATGTCAATATTGTAAGTCATTCATTTCAATGGCAAATTTTTGAGGATGGATCCTTTTCGCTAAACTACAGCCTTGGCCAGAAGTGTTTTTTGTTTACAATTTTAATGGTAAGTATTAATTCCCTATCATGACAATGTACGATGATGTAAAATGTTATATTTTATTGATATATCTAGAAAACTTCACTAAATAACACTTTCAAGTTACCTATAAAATATGAAAAGTGGAGGTCCCAAAAATGCCTATTTAAGTCGGTGCGACAAATTGCAAATATTCTATGCAGTTACTACTAACTTCAACAAAACATGCCTGTTCAGTTTGAATTAATTGATAAAATAACTTCAAAAAAGATAGAAACGCCGGTCTAAACTTTCGAGTTTTGTATGAAAATCGCAAGGGTGCTTCAACACTTCTGGCCAAGGCTGTATGTACGTAGATTAATTAGTATCAATTCATATTATTAAAAAAATATTAATCTTAACTTCTGGCTATAAAATATATCAGCAGGAATGATGTACAACATATCTCTTAGAGTTATAACATGTTTGGTCTGTTAACAACTATTATCGGGAAATCTAGAGAACTAGATCTCGCGGTCCTCGTGCCAACACTTATTCATACTTCAAAGAAAAGCGTTTATCCGTTTTTACAACATGAATCACACATCACACAATTTGCGGGGAAAGTGTAGCTGCTGACGCAACAATAAAAATCGCACGGACAAAGGAATTACTGCAACCAGATACTGACGTAAGGGTCTAAGTCGCCGCTAATGGCCGTCACACAATGACGAACAGAACATGGCTTCGCGAACTGATTTAAGCTGGTCATACACGTATTACATGTTATGGTTACAGCCGGATACTTACACACCTGCCGCAGCTCCGATATGATAGCCTAGCGGAGTGACAGGCACTATCTAGGGAGCTAGGAAAGTTTGACGCTATTCCTGCTCTGCTGCAAGGGCTATGGGGCTGACAACAGCTAAATTCCCTCCCTATCTTTTTCAGCGCGAGTGAAAGAGTGACACGAGACACTGTTACGATTAGTATGGGAGCTCATTGCAAATTTTGAAGAATGATGAATTTAGAAAAAACTACGCATTAAGTGGGAAATATAAGGGAACCAAGTTTTTAGTATTAGTGTGGTGGAATTTTGTCCCTAGTTACAGACGTACAAGTCAAGAAACTAAAGACATACAACTATAATATAGCTAATTTTAAGATGTAACTTTGGAATTATTTTCTATCGAGCCGATTTCATCCAATCGTGTATCGGAATTAACGAAGTTCTTCCAAATATAACGAATATTAACATATTTTTTTTTTTACTTCCTCAAAACAAGTAGTTATAGCTAAATAACTGTTTGAAGTCAATTTGGAGGTCATCGGGTGTTGTCAGCCTCTTAAGAAATTACCCCTGTCTACCTATAAGGTCACCCTTAAGTAGTCGATGAAGGGGCAAAATACTTAATGACTGAGGTGAGGCTTTACCAGAGATGCTGCCAGTGCGTTGGAACAGACTAAAGAAAAAAAAAACCGGCCAAGAGCGTGTCGGGCTACGCTCAGTGTAGGGTTCCGTAGTTTTCCGTCCATCACAGTAAATGTCCCCACTTAAGAGTTAAAATAACACCGCCATGTAGGATATGATATGAGCGTTCCACATACAGTGACATATATCGGCAAATTAAGTAAACTATTGCGCGCGAGCTTATAAGTAAGGAAGATGATTTTTATGGGATAATTCTTTATTGCGTGAACCGATTTTCACCGTTTTAACTTTATTTGAAAGCACGTCATTTCATTGTGATTTTGTAGAAATTACAGGTACAATAAACACCTGCTTATACGGTTAAATTACAAACTTAGTTTAGAAATTATTTTGTAATTTTTTTTTCAAAAACTATTCAACCTATCAAGTTCAAAATAATTTTCCTAGAAAGTTTTTATAAAGTTCTACTTTTGAGATTTTTTTCATATTTTTAAAACTTATGGTTCAAAAGTTAGAGAGGGGGGGGACACATTTTTTTTTACTTCTGGAGCGATTATTTCCGAAAATATTTACATTATCAAAAAATGATTTTAGTAAACTCCTATTCATTTTTAAATACCTATCCAACAATATATCACACGTTAGGGTTGAAATGAAAAAAAAAATCACCCCCCACTTTACGTATAGGGGAGGTACCCTAATAAAACATTTTTTTCCACTTTTTATTTTACCACTTTGTCGGTGTAATTGATATTCATATTAGTACCAAATTTCAGCTTTCTAGTGCTAACGGTCACTGAGATTATCCGCGGACGGACGGACGGACGGACGGGCAGATATGGCGAAACTATAAGGGTTCCTAGTTGACTACGGAACCCTAAAAAGATATTTATTCACTTACACAAACAACATAAATTACAGTAACTACTACAAGAAATTACAAACATTGTGTAGTGAAAAGGATGGAGACTCAGTGAGACCGCTGGTTTTCAGTTACTACAGTTTTTTTGACCAGTGACAGATCGAAAAGAAACTATTTTTTCACAGGCCCTCTCTATAAACACCTCGTCGGTCTATACAGTTTTCTTAGCATGCCTTACCTCGCCGATAAACCGTATCATGTATGGCTAGCTTTAGCATTAGTTACTCGACCCGTATGGCTCTAAGCGTACAGCCACATTCCAACTACCATAGTAGCACTTAATAACTCTCGTATTTCCTTAACGTTAGCTCGGCAGGCTAGGAAATATCGTTATATGACAACTGTGGTGAAACGTAACACGCACTAAATCTCTATAGCAAAGCTGAAACCCGGCAGCATCCGGTTAGGTACCGAGAACTATTTCTATGTATATATTTATGAAATTAAGTAGTAGGTACCTAACTACATATTTGTATCACAAGCCTTATCGATTTGACTCAGGATCTAGATCGATTTGTAAGATAATATTTCAAGCGTCAAGCGGGTTAACACCATAGTGCAACGTTGTTTACTCGCTCGGTTCTGCAAATCGACCTCGGGGCAGCGTTGCATCTATAAATAAGGAGGTGCTAAAAGCGGCTTGGGCAGGGACGTGCTTCCTCCGCTTTGAGGCGAGGGGTAAACAAGTGAACGGAGCCCTTTGTTGACACTCGCTTTACGGCCGCCGACTGCACCACCTCGGCGCGCCGGTTTATTGCGCGCGCGCAGTAAACACCGTGCCGAGCGACGCCGGCGACCAAGCTAAGCTTATCTTGTCTAAGCCATAGAAAAAATACCTACTAACCTCATAACAAGCACAAACTACGAAAAAAGCAAGTTGAGTTCGGTTGAATCGTAGCCTATGTTATAAGGGCCATAAAAATCTGATGATTAGTTCAGGCGCTACGCTACGGAGGAAAATACGTAGAATGCTAACATCATAACATAAACCTTCCTTAAATGCAAAATCTTACGAAATCGCTACGGTTGAGATGATTGTACGTGAATCACAGCATTCGCAGCGCAGTAGAATCTGAATTTAAGAAAGACACTCAGTTTTATAACAATTATAACAATCTTTAAAGTCAATCGAGTCATTGAGTTTTTGGAAGCACTGTGCTAAAAATTTGTAGTTCTGTAAAAATAGAGATGCCGTCATTCAATGGTTCATTTTAAATATATATATGTTTAGTTTAGGTACTTAAATAAATTTGTGGCTGAACGAGTCAACGAGTTAGTAATTGTTATACGAATATTTTAAGATCAAGAATCTTTCGGAAGGTTTAAATCTTTACAGAAGACTCAAGATTGATCAAACTTCGACTAAAAGACTTAGAGTAAAAAACTAATCTGTTGAGTCCGTATTTGCAGGTAAATATAATTCCAAAAACCAGAATTCTTAGGAAATAATATAGTCCCGTTGTATCTATTGTTTTGGACGCTTTATGCATAACTTATCCCTCGGCTAGATCCGAACAAACGCTACTGCTTCTTACATACATATGCTGTGAATTCTCAAAACAATAGCCATAACGTTAACACCTTCAATTCTTGAAACCTCGTCCTTGCTGACGACGTACGTGATTTCCTTGCTCTTCAATATCTACAATACATTTCCATTGTTTCGACTAATGTATGAAGACAATCGCGGTATTCAAATAAATACGAACGGGTAACATGTGATGGCATTTATATACCATAGGTGGTGCGATCTGGCATTACAATCACGACGCCTGCCTATCTGCATGCGTGGAGGCGCGCGGAGCGGTGGCCGCGTCCGGTCTTACTCATCTAACCTATCAGTCGCTAAGTAAATGTGCCGAGCGCAGCACTTGAAGCCCAACATTACCTCTTTTGTTTCTAAGTATGATAAACGTATATTGAAGTAATCGAGATATAAATTATAAAGCAGAAACCTACTACGAGTACCGGAGTAATATGTTGGTTGCCACTAAAGACAATCTTTAAAAGTCAAAGTCAGGCCTTTTGCCTGACACACATAATCATCCCGTTATTAACCCCTCTTAAATTATTAAATATACATTAAATAACCTACGAAGTATGTTACGGTACTAATTACTTAACGCGTTAAAAATAGTACTTTTAATCATGCAGCGAAATAGGTTATTCTGCGGTTTGAGCACACTAATGGAAGTAATTTATGTGATCATACTAATATCGTAACATATTAAAATTTGTTGCACATCATTACAATCACATGGTAAGTTTAGCTCCGCGGGAGAGCAATACGGCTATAATTGTCAATGCGTCTATTTTAATAGCCTGTAGGCCGAGCATATCGTTATTAATGACTATGTCGGGAGAGCTTGCATTAAAACTAGGAGCGCTATAGTTCAATCCACTGGAAATAATTATAGTATACTAAACTGTCCATTACACGCTGAGTTTTATACTCTACTAGCTATTTAGCTTTCCAAGAAAATTGCTTGAGCTCACGCGAATCGAAATTAAATTCAGCCCTTTGTGCAAACATCGGCCGTGTTTTATATAGTTTATGTGTGTCAGTACTGTCAGTCCAGGGAAAACTTCCCTCTTTGTCGATATGGAGTTATTAGTACTTGAAAGAATGAAGTGTCCTTGTAAATCGACATAGTGGGCCCTTTCACTAAACTTGTCCACATTTTAATATATCTTTTATATCACTCTTACAAAGTATCTTCATTGTTCAAAGAAAATACAGCCAGAAAAAATATGTATTAACTAAATGTTAATAGTCTAGACAGAGGAAGATGAACGAGAAGATTTAAGAGATTCTATGCGTATACCAACAAAATGTATTAAGCTCAAAATTGTATAATAACAAAACAATGATCAGTAAGGGTGGGTTGCACCAAACCGCCTGTAAAAGTAAGCCAAATGTTACGCTAATCGGAGCTACTTAACGATTGCTAACATAAATGGGTTGCACCAAGTGCAAAATAACACAACGTAAGAGTTAAGCGGGATGCCACTGTCTAAACGCATTTCTACTCACATTTTTATGGTAGAATATTTATTCAATATGGCAACACAACCATAAATGCCAAACTAAACTTGTCAAAATCGTCACACGAAGAAAAAAATCTAAAGAAAGGAGCGCGAACTAAACTTAACTTTGCACTCTGCAGCTTGAAAATCAAGAATATACAAACATTTAGCCATTCCTGAACATGTTTATTACTCAATCAAAAAGTGGGCTATCCATTGCGCCTTACGAGGAAATTTTTTCAAAGGATAATGCAACTTGTGCTGAGAGTGGAGTTTAAAGCGAAAGCCAGAATAGTCGGCTGGTGTATTGTGCATTATATTATAGTGAGTAAATCATCCTGTTAGTTTATTACTACTTACAGAACCCTAAACAAGTAAAGCCGTTGCTGGAAGCACCAAATGGCGAGAAGGAGCCCAATCGCAAAACAAAGGCATCACTAGTTTTAACTCTTGAAAATTCGTAAAAATAGGGTACTGAATCCCTCCAACCTGGTTGATTATGGCTGGCACTGTAACCAACGTCCTAAATATTGAACTTATACATGTACTTACTTATTAAATGAGTGTTCTAAAGTATCTTAACGGCCTCCTAGCCCAGTCGGTAGTGACACTGCCTACGAAGCAGGGGGTCCCGGGTTCGAATCCTGGTAAGGGCATTTATTTGTGTCTTTATCACAGATATTTGTACCTGAGTTATGGATGTTTTCTATGTATTTAAGTATTTATCAATATCTATCTATTATATATATCGTCGTCTAGTACCCACAACACAAGCCTTATTGAGCTTACTGTGGGACTAGGTCGGTTTGTGTAAGATTGTCCTATAATATTTATTTATTTATAATATTTATCTTTGTTAACAAATGATGAGTAGCACATATGTTACACTAATGAATAATGATACACAATGTTTTTTATTTCAGGTTTGAATTTACCTTTGGTATTGAAGACAAGATGAAATCGAGGCTTGTTATGCTACTCAGTGCCTAACTCCAGGATGTTTGAAAGTAAAAATGCAGTGATTTCAAGAAATTGGTAGAATCTCAATGTAAAAATAAAGTATAATTATACTAACCTAATCAATCAGTATTTTAATTTTGATAATAAAATACATAATTATATTTATTTAGTTACCTTATTTTTGTTTTATTTATTATTCAAACACTGGCATAGGTTTCCTTTGTAGATGGAAGCAAGATCCTCCCCCCTCCAAACATATTTCTACTGCAAATATTATTCACCAGTTTTCTAGCACTTGGCATAAATAATCAATGAAACTTGACACTTGAAGTATTTTAAGTCAGATCAATCAGTTCTTAGATAGTGTGAAGCGGACCCTTGGCCAAAGTGAGCCAGCTTATTGATCGGACAAAAAACTTCATATACTGAACCACAGATCTTTGATAATGGTTATTAACAATACTCTACTCTTGATACATGTTACAAATATTATTCAGGTAAAAGTGACCATAAAACAGTGTGGCTAGGATTCCAAAAATGTTTTCTTATCACTTGTATCTTAATAATCATAATCATTTATTTCTTTGTAATGATATATGTTTACAAGTCATACAACAGCCATGTAGGTTGGTACCTAGTTACTATTATGTTTTATTTGTAAATAGGTACATTAGGTACCTATGCTGGTTGGGAAAGATATATGATAAAGAGAGACCTTTATTATTTATTACTAATAAATTCATAGTAAAATCATAACATAACACATATTTTATAATTGATTTTGAGCACTGATGATAGGACTAGGACTAATCAAAAATGCATGCATACATACATCATCTTAGGAAGCTTTTTCCCTTATAGAAATGTAAGTATGAAAATATATCTACTTTTTATACTTACAAAATGAAATGCATGTACTTATTTTGCGTACAGTCACCGGCAATAGTATCTTCCTACATGAACTGTACAGTGAGTACAATTTGGATTAAAAAAAGCATGTTCATAATAATGTCCGATTTAAAATATACTAATGGGGAAGGTATCTGTCAAAAGTCAGGAGGTGCCAGCATCAGTAGGCACCTACCACTAGTTTTGTTGAATGAGATTTGGCTTAAAGGGCTAAAATTAATGCCAGTAAATTCCAAATAAAACAAGAATTTGACACTATTGGTAGGACTGAGACTACAACCTATGCCGGCACCATCTGTAAACACTTGATTGGCCATAATCCTGATTGCAGCGACGAGCAGCAAATGGTAGGTAACAATTGCCATAGAAGAGCGACACACATGAAGTCAAATTAGTTGTCAGTAGATAGTTTATTTATTTATATGGGTTTAATGTTTCAATAGATCTGTAAAATCTTTGTGTTTATTTCACAAATTAAACTGAAATACAGTGTAAGCTCTTTATCAACACTCAAGGGACCGGACATTTTGTGACATTATCACAAGTTGTCATTAAATAGAGGCCTACTGTGCTTGTTTTAAGGCAAATAATGAAATCAAATAAAAAACAAGAATTATATGAATTACTATAATGAATTTTCATACACATTTGAATTGGTGGATACCTAACCATTGTTGAACTATTTTTTTATTGTCCCACAACACATGACACTCTTATTTACTTGATTGTAAATTCCGCATCACACTTTGTTTACATGTACTGTTCTGAACATTGTTTAGTTAGGTGTCGAGGCTCGATTTCTGTAGGACATTGGCGATAAATGTTTGGTGGTATAACTTCATGCCCTTATTAAAAGCATTAAAGAAACCTCTCTGATCATCTGGCATCTTTTGAATCGTATGACTTGCTCCCATCAAGTCCCGTTCGTGGGCTGTTCTACCGTGTCATAAAACTTGTTTTTCTTCTTGACCTGGTCATTCCACCGCGTCGGAGGTTTACGTTCCCTTTTGTCTTCTACCTTGCAGTATTCAAGTCAACCGTTGTTTCCAAAGGTTTGGTCTTCATTGACAAAAACAGAGTGGTTTTTTAATGGTTGTCATGATTCTGGTCCTGCTCATTCTACGGCTGTCGGCTTTCATGACAATGACTGTAGGTTCTGGTATGTTTGTGATACATAACAGAAGTCTGTACTATTTCAACCTGAAGTCACTCGGCACTCGATTTTAACTAAATAACGCACTTTTTACAAAGAATTTTATGTACTTATTATTTAATACCGTTATCTGATCTAAAAATTGTGAATAAAACCAAACGTCAATCGTATACGCCTTTTTACGTTCAGATACTCGCATATATTTATTACTGCAAACAATATTTTAATATTTTTCATCAAATATCACTGTCTTTTTGTCTAATAATGCATTTATCCTTGAAATACGAGACATTTTTGCAAACTGTCAGCCATATTTAAACGTAGATTTGAGTTAACCAGTGCTCGATGGCTGGTTAAGGTTAACGTAACTTTCTGACTGCTAAAGTGCATGGTGCAACGGAAAAACGGACTTGACGTCTACTGTAACCATGATGAGTTCGTTAAGTGTGCGTGGTGCAACCCGCCCTAAGTATATTTGTTTAAATTGAAACGAACCTGGGCGAGTTGTGAAATGCGTCACATAATTAATCATAGCTGTAGTGCAGGCCAAACTACGCACTGTCACCGAGTGAATCACACTAATGGCCATTGTTGTGATTCCGTGTTTGTGCAGAGCCAGGCTTGTTTACATTAATTTGAGGGAGACTGCAGTATAGTTACTATTTATCCACAGACTAGGTATATACATCTAGAGTATATATAGTCGTGTGTTTATTGCATTATTTTTCTATCCGTGGAAATAAATTTTTCGTAAATAATAAACCCCTTCAAATCTTTTATCTGTAAAAAATGTGATATCGTTTATAACTGTAATCAGGCCAATAATCACTGCGATGTTACTATGGAACATGCCCGTTACACACGAACAAAGAACGAGTAGGGTGATGTGTCGTTTTGTCGATTTCGGTACGTACATATAAGCTACATGCGATCGTATGATTCAATAGATGAGGTAAAAGCCGCCTACTCTGCAGTAAATAGGTACACAAGGAAATTCTTGAAAGTCATTACGTCAAATCATTACCTGTTTCTTAGACAAAATGTATGTATAGTCTTTATTCATAGCAACAAGCCAAGAGATTTCCTCAATGCTAATCGAAATAAACAAGTTATTGTTCGAGACGCAGGGGCGAGGCGAAAGACTGAAAGGTTAATGACTACACAGCCATTATTGGGAGGTTGTTGGTAAGACTCTGAGAGGGGCCGAGCATCTCGACACTGGTTATTTTCGCGCAATCATTCAATAAACTTGATGGGGCCAATCGACAAGACCCTCTGGCTCCTCAAAGAAATGGACCAATTTCTACTGACGATTATTTTAACGGTTAACAGTTTAGCACTTATGCAACTAAATTATTGTTCTCATGATACAAGTTATCATGCTACTAAAAGAAGACTTGAACAACTTAGTTAACTTTATTGTATCTCTTAAGTGGATGTATAGACATGACGGAGCGTGTCGCTGGTCAGGCGTTGAAAATCGTTAAAAGTTCATTTAAATATAGAACGCATTTGATTAAAACCAATTAACGGTCAATTAAGCGTTCTCTGGAGAGTTATACAGCTCCTCCAATTGTCGCGAGGCGGCCACTCGGTCGGCTCCATTTCATGCTCGTTTTGGCCCTTTAAATTAACTTCTGCTCTTACGTTCCTCGTTTTTCTATCACATCATTCGAGGAGCTAGCATGAGAGCGTTTACCTTCTACAATCACTTATTAAACTTGCAAATCCGCCAAGTCGAGCGCGAAGCACACACTGCCGTACCATCCTTTACTGGAACCATTTCGCCGCATTTTCAGGCCCCTATTTGAGAACCTCTGGATAAGACCAGAACGCAGAAATTTTCGTCATCCAGTAAGCTATAATCACATACTTAAAATCCAAAATTTCAAGTCTGTAGGTCATTTAGTTCCGAAGTTAAGCGAAAGCAAAGTTTCGCATTTATGACACTCACTCACTCATGATCATAAAAATAAAACTAGTACTTCCCATAAACTCAGAGAGCTGAAATTTGGTACAGAGTTAGGGTTTAATAGCCACATAAAGGGAAAACTATAAAAACTAGGATAATCGAAGATCTGGAGTACCTGGTGACCCTGATTAGAAAACAAAATTTGGTCAAAATACCGCATTGGACCGCATTGGACTAAGAGTGGCGGTGATACGCGCACACGTCGCTAGATGGCGCTGACTGTGGCTGTCGTCTAAATAAATCAATAAGCCCACGTTTTTACAAAAATAAGTGAAATCCCACCAAAAACATTCTGTAAAAAACTAGCCAAGTCTCGATGGAGCTGCTTGTTTATCTCTAAAAAGTAATGAAATCTAGACAAAGTCGTGCCAAGTCTAAGGTTCCTTACTGCGATTTCTTTATTATTATAGTTAATGTTGTGTGACTTGGCCGTTGAGGGGTACACAAGGGTACAAAACGAGGTGCTCCAGCAGACACCAGATTCAATAACCAGTTATTGAATCAACGTTTCCCAAGTGGCAATTTTCCATCGTCAATGGGTAGCGGTTATGGCGACAGATTGGTGCAATGGTGTCATGGAACACCTGGTTTTGTACCCTTGTGTACCCTTCAACGGCCAAGTCACACAACATTAACTATAATAATAAAGAAATCGCAGTAAGGAACCTTAGACTTGGCACGACTTTGTCTAGATTTCATTACTTTTTAGAGATAAACAAGCAGCTCCATCGAGACTTGGCTAGTTTTTTACAGAATGTTTTTGGTGGGAGAATACTTTACTACTACTAGAAATATTCACAGTATCGTCAAATCTTGTCTGTACATGTATTCACTAAAGATGTCTGCTCTGCTTATCTAAATTGCTAATACTTACCTATTGACAACATCAACCCAGTTTCGTGTTCTTTGTCATAAGCCGATGATCTCAAAAGGTCGGCCAAAAAAAGACTTTTTGCAGGATCTCGAGTTCACATAACCTCACTGAAGGTGTAAATTGTCATTGATTCCGTGCGTAAACATGAAGATTGCCATACCTACTTAGAAGTGTTCTGAAAGATCATTGACCCAACACAAGCGTTTAACGAAAAGTGTCAATGTAGCTAAATATGATCCAAAGTAAATTTTACAATATGTTGTAAACCTAATAAAATTTGCAACTATTATTAATCACAAAACATTGTTAAATTAATCCACAAACGAGAGCAAACTTAAGAGCCTCATGTCATCATACGCGAAATGTTTCAATGATTAATATTAATTTAGTTTAATGTGCTATTCTCATTAGGCGTTTTGTTAACGAACATATTGTGCATCTGTATTTGCACCTCTTCTGTACACAGTGCTCGTGGCACATTTGTTTTCGTTTGCCGAAGTCGTTGGCCTCTGTTCAGTTCATCCATGTGAATAGGAACTAATGTTTACTCGTTCAATATAATATCACTGTAATTCGGGACGCTTATGTCATCCGCAAAAGCGTCCAATACCGGTACTTTAAACGTTTTGCTGTTCGGCCAGTATAACCCCGAGGTTCGCTCACGTTTCTAAACAACTCTAGCCGTATGCACTCCGTTGCTAGTAAACTTCTAACGAACTATACAAACAATACTTTGGCTCGAGCCGCGTGTTTATCTCGTTGACAACACACCTCGCTAACCAAAACTGCTCACACGAACTCGTGACGCGCAGCGTTATTCAAACGTTCATCTGAGTTTTGTTACAAAACTTCAAGCACCAACTACTCAGCAGCCAAATATTATTTACCTTCCAAATACCATATTGTTGTTTAAGTAAGTAATTCTCTGTAAATTGTATGCTGATGAGGCTAATGTCTAGCATTAGTGTGATTACAATAAACACCTGAACCGTGAGCCGAGCGGCCGCGGCTGAATGCCCTCAGTTTGAAACGCAACGACCGCGGCCATTTGAAATCGACAGTGATTACAATTTTCCCTGGAGCTCGGTTGCGCGGGCGCAACGTCCGATGGAAAGCAAGCAGCGTTTAACCAATGTTCTGCTCTAATAACTCTCTAATTACGCCTTGGCCGTCGTTTTCCTTCGACACTTGGCGGACACCAACTTAACCCCTGCGCTTTTCAGTGCAACATTTCACCCGTGATTGCACCGCCACGGCTCTGACACGCTCATTTGTTTGCTACACTTTCGTCTTTGACGGGCCTAGATCTATATTGTTTAAATGGACAGAAATATATTCCAAACTATCAATTCCATTCGCTCGCCGGTCGTTCGCTCGACGTTTTCGGAGTAGTACAACGGTAAATATTCTTTGTCGTATATGTTAAAAGATTTTCCTCTGTCTTTCTCGAATTTAACACGCTAAATTTCAAACAATTCATATACTGGACTACTTTATTCAGTGCATCTGCTAGCGTCCATATTTTTGTATCGAAATCTGTATGTCTAGTACAAAGCAAGCGTAGAGCTAAGAATAGAAGGACAATCACTTAATTGTAGAACCTTTACTACTAGCGGTTATTGCCCACGGAGAACAATAGGTGCTCATATGAACACCAATAAAAGCTACGCGTGTAATTGGCTGCATACCGTTTGCTACTAACTGCGAAACTGCCTACACCATTATGGTACTCGAATTTCATATCCTTCTTTAGATTTTTTCAAACATCAAGTTAACCATAACTCCTACCGTCATCGTCATAAAGATGTTCTTATAACCTATGCCAGTAAACCAGCTGTGTAAATCACCTAACAAACAGCGACGAGGTATAATTTGTCCGCCGTATTCCTAAACACAAGTGTTTGCGTGTTTACGATCCCCGGACGAGGCGGAGGCGAATAGAATATACAATGACATGTCATTCACATCGATTGAGGCCGCATACAAGATGCGCCGTATCATAAATTATGTATAGAGCTCATGTTCCGCGACGCTCAGATCGGCCCGACCTTCACGCCGCTCTCCTCACCAAGCTCGGAGCTCACAAATCTCTGCTAAAGCCTTCGTATTTAAGTGCTCTTGCGAAACCTTGAAACCTTGCGTGGGTCGCTTATTGTCTCCGCGTCTGAGTACACGTCAAACCTTTAATGTCTTACAATATCCATTCGCTAACGCATTTTCGCGGGTTCTTCGGCCTTCTTTGTTAATCATTGTATGATGCTTCATAGAGTAACCTAGGATAGATAGATGCATAGGTCACATCACAATGCCTGGGCATGCGCACTGTTAGATAACTGGGGCGGTTGCAGCATGCTGCGACCGTTGCCCCTCGACTCGCGAGAGGCGTCGGCGCCTGGCACCGGCGCGGCGACAATTATTCCTCACAACGGCGACGGGCCGCGCTTACTGAACAATAGTGCACAATCATCGCGATTGTGCCCGCGTGTCAACTGCCTCTCGCATGAGCTCCTAGCATTGTTATGGTGATGTTTCGACCGTCAGGTTCGACGCTCTGTGAAAACAAATGAACTATCCACCATTTACATTTCTGTACTTGCATACTACTCCACTGTCTGGGGTCCATTTAGAAAAAGACTTTTTACAGAAATAAATTATTCATGATAGGAAACTTGCCCGGACGCCCGTCTCCACAGTCGTTTACCATTAAAATTCGTCTCACCCTGGGGCTCTAAAAGTATTCCACCACTTAAGACTCAGTTAATTGGAATTATTAAACATTTCAGTGTGGAGACCATTAGTGAAAACGAGGTGAACTCGAGCAGGTAAACGACGAAAACCGACTTTGGGGTGTCTTTTTTGTTAACTTTGGCAGGTACCCGACCCTCTGGCCAGATTGTGTACGTTTTTTCATCAACCAAAAAAAGTACAACGAATAGTGTAAAACTCAGCAGACGTGATTTGTAAATCTTAGACCATAAGGGCTAAAATTACCATAGCTCGACTTATTATTTGAACGTAGGTAGTAAATTGTAAAAAAAGGTTTTATTATTTTTGTGTTTATTTTTCTCTGCCTGCAAGGTCCTAAACCCTCTTTTGCAGTTGATAAGGGATCTCGTTCTAAAAGTTGGGAGTATTCAATGTGTGTAATTACGCTTGACTAAAGTGTCTTTTGTTTCATCTTTTTCAGAACCAATCTCGGCCAGTGCAGTCGATGAACACAACAGTGGCCGCCACGGGCCCCGTCGGCGCCGCCGCCGGCATCGGCTGGGAGCAGCACCCCGTGCTCACCCGCGCGGCCTCCGTGCCGGCGCACCGCGCCGCCATCGTGGGGCTCCTCGACAGACTCGGCCATCGCCGCCTCGAACGCACCACCAGCGAGCCTGCGCCCCCGCCGCCGGCCACCAGCCGTTACAAGACCGAACTGTGCCGCCCCTTCGAAGAAGCAGGCGTCTGCAAATACGGCGATAAGTGCCAATTCGCACATGGCATGCGTGAACTCCGCAACCTCCAACGCCACCCCAAGTACAAGACTGAACTCTGCCGTACCTTCCACTCTGTGGGGTTCTGTCCGTACGGGCCTAGATGTCACTTCGTACACAACGCTGAAGAAGCCAGACGCCGTGAGCCCACTTCTCCTGGAGGCTCCTTGGCGTCGCTGTCGTCTGGTGGCTCGATGGCATCGTACATGAGCGATGGCTCTCGCTCGCCGCGCTCGCCTCATTCCCCGCATTCGCCGATAACTCCCCAGTCGCCGCACTCGCCGCCAGCCATGTCTCCGCCCGCGTTCGCCTTCCGCGGCTCGCAGTCGCCCGACCCCGAAGACGACAGGCTGCCCGTGTTCAACCGCCTCTCCAACGCGTTCGGCGACCTCATCATCGCCTAGACGCCCGCCTAGTCCTAAGTTAACTTATACCGAGCGTAATAAGGATCGTCCGTCTCCGTAGTGCCTAAACTCGACGTCTTCCAGGCCGCGCCCGAGCGCTGCGCCGTCCCGCACACCCGCTCAACGAATGATCTCCAGTTTTCCGATGCTCTTAAATACTTCGACCTGTAATATATAACGTTAACGAAGTTTTCACTGGCGTCTCGAAAGTTTGCGGTGTGAATTTATTAGTGATTACGTACAGTACGTCTTTATTATTATCGGCACGCACTTGTAAATGGCACCTTATATTATTAGATATTTATTGCGTAGCTCGCGGAAGTCTTCCCTTAGCGATCCTCCGCCGAGCGGTGGTCTCTTGTAAAGTTAGATATAGAACATTTTATTTATTTCGTACTGCCTAACCGCGCTCGGTTCTGTACCGCGGGGAGGCGCTCGTGATCTAGTTTAAGAATATAAGATAATAATTTATTATTTATTTCGAGTCTCCTTAACTGTAATAATTATTGTGTAACTAGCATTTGCGATGCCACACCGCACACGGACGCACCAGGCGTCTCGATGTATCAATCTTAGTCGACTGATCCCGGTACTGCTTACCTCTCAACTTCAAATACCATCGTGAACATAGTCAATCCTCAGCAGACCCGGAATCAGTCGCCACCTCGTCGGGAGCTCGGCGTATCACGTTCACAAAACATCTGTTGGCCCGTAATTAACTACTAAGTACACACTATGTATATACATATCGAAAGCTCTGATACGGGCCACAGGGTCCAGTAGCAGTAGTCGCTAACCGCCACCGCAAGCGATTCCAATCGTCCGTAGCCCGTTTGAGAGCCGTCGGTGGTTTTTTGTTTCGCGTCGTGCGAGGAGGACCGGCTACGAGCGGAAACCTGTTTGGGATTTTCGTGATTGTTTTTTTTTCGACCTCGTGCCTCACTCTCCGGTCCCTCTCGCCTCGACGTCGAACTGATCGCGTCCGAGCGCTGCAAAAAGTAAAACAGGATGCGCCGAACTCCCGAGGACTCGCGTACCAATATAGTGACTACAATCGATAACAAAGTAGTATTCTGGGTATTAAAAATAATCTTATAATTAGTCCTTAAGTTATCGAAAATTCGAAAAATATTTGACAATCTACAAAGACGAGGCTTGCTAAAGTTCAAAAGCTGAAAAGTTTAGCACGATGTGACGTCAGGGCGGGCTATCTCTTCACCATTTTTTGTTTAATCGACGAATCGGAATGCCAAACAAAGTGTTAAATATTTTTCGGTTGTCTAACTAACAGACTAATTATATTTTTAAGACAAGCCTACTCAGTTCAAGCGACAGTACGCGGGCCGGTGCCGCTGCTCCGGCGGCGGTGCACCCACAGAGTGCCTTTTACTTTAATAACAAATAAAATCGATATTTAATTTTTAGTTGATCAAGATAGATTGATTGTTTATTTATTGTCTCCTTTTGAATAAAATATTCAAATTGGCACAGTTATTACTTTTGTATTTTTGACAGAACTAAGGTGATTAGTTTCGACTTAGCATAGTTTTTTTTTCTTTGAATTTAAAGTGTGATATTTTATAATATTTATATAACAAAGTTTAATGTTTTAATTAAGGGACCAAGTAAGTGATTAGGAGAAATTCTGATAGAAGCAGCCAGATACGCTTTCGAATCTTACCAAGAGACTGTTCTCTCGCCACTTATGATTACTACATAATGTTTTGTTATATTTGTCAGATCTACGATTTTGTATGATCAATAAACGAACACGTTGCCTGTTCTTGGTTTTGTGTTTAATTATCGTGATCATGATAGACCGAGATGGTGGTATTTTTGTTTTCCTATAGTTTATTAGTTTCAGTTTTTCTCCGTATTAGCGTTCGTTGCATGGTGACCACTTAAAGATAATAATTTTGTACCTAATCATAAGTTAGTTGTAAGCGTTTTTTCATAAAGTTCGCGAATATTATTTATTATCAGTTCATTACGATTTATAAACCATTAAAGCTGATTTATTTAATTTCTTTTGTATTTAAGCAGACATTTATGTACTAAGTTTACAGAACTTAATGTTAGTAATATATCATGAGTCATTTAATATAAACAGGCATTAGGTTTAAACTCTAGTACCTACCTATGTCAGTTGTAATTAAGTATTTAATTTTTTTATTTAATTCCATTGTAAGTTTAATCCAAAAAATTGACTACGTATTCTCTTATCGACAAAAAACTTAAGGCTAAAGCTTGTTTATGACATTTTTTTCTTGTAAGTTTTCCTTATTTCCATCTGCATTTTTATTGAATTATAGTAAAAATATGTTCAAATCTGTATTTTATTTTGCTTTTTCCTATATTTTTTTAGTTTGGGTTAATGGCTAAATTATGAGTTTTTATTATTTGCATCACACACCTACGTACATACATACATTTACGTCACACCTGGCTATAATGTGAGTTTTACCGCACGACACGCGTACGGTCGCATTATGGCCAGGTGGAGACGTAAAATTGTGTACGGGTAGTAAAAAAAGCCCTCTATCGCCTGCGGCTCGGGTTACAAATACATGCGATTTCGGGCTTTCTTTCTTTTACAGATCTTGGTAAGTAATGCACCATTAGTATAGAAGCTAGCAAGTCTAGCAACACATCGGGGTTTTACATAAAAAAAATAGTACCTGCCTACACGTTAGCATTATTCATAGGGTCATGTAGTACTCGTAGCTACAGTAAATAACCCTACAAGAAATACAAGAAACTTAAAGAGAATCATATAAGTAGACGTATAAAATAGGAAGACGTGGTCCCACGAAGATAGAAGCTGCAGTCTCCTGCACACTCACTTTTGACGTTATTAGAACCAATCACCGCTCGTCCACGAGTTGTATATGTGTGCGTGTCGCACGTAAACACGAGGAAATCGGCTTATGGAATCACAATTTTGCCTTCACGGCACCGCGTCTTCTTATTTATATATTTCGGGAGAAACAATGTTTTTAGTGAAGTACCTACTGGTAAATAACATAATTTAAATGTCCTACCCTACTCTAAATTATAACATCTATATCGGTTGAATTATATTTCTTTACTTATATTAGGTACCTTGTGCAGTGCAAATGACTAGGTTGTAGTTTGTAGTCATGGTAGAAAAAACAGAGTATCGCCATCACTACGAAACAAACACCATTAACATTAAAATAAAAAAATCTTTATTGCCACACCTTAAGAACATTATTTAAAAAAATACGAAATAAACTTAAACATATCAACTTAACATAATAACTATACTTAACTTAAATCTATGGTGAGGCAAAGGGTCCCAATCTCAGCATGTGCAGTGCCAGAGGGCTGCGCGCTGATTTTCAGATTGGTCCCGGTAAAATTGGGGTCGGTCGCTACTAGCATAATGTACCTTTATATTTACAACTTTATGTGTATTTGTGTGTGTCTGTACTATAGTTTATTAGTGTGCGTATATGGGTATGTGGGGCTGGTATCTAGATGTAGCGTAGGTAAGAATGTACTTTGTATTGTGTGTATTATGTTATGTATTGCTTTGACATACAAAGAGAAAAATAATATATAAAAAAATATATTTTATTAAAAAAAATATCAGCAAACCAAAAATAATAATTTATATATATATATAATAATTGGAGTTTACAACATATTTTGCAAATTTAATAGATGTGTTCGAACTAATTGCTTATATTTTAAGAACTCTAAAGGTTCTCGCAAGGGGGGTGGTAGGTCATTCCAGACTTTACTAGCGGCAAATTTAAAACTCCCCCTGAAGGACGCAGTTTTATGCGGTGGGATTATCAGTTTCGTGCATTTTCTCAGTGACCTCAAGCGCGTATCCTTTACCCATTTTAGTTTATCAAACAGATAGCGGGGTTTTTCAAGATCTAACACCTTCCGAACACACATTATGATATGATCCTTCCCAAACTTAAAATTTTGGTGTATTTTTAAGTATTTAACTTAGTGGATGTAGTCACCTTGCGGAGCCAGGCAAGGTTTAGGTTCACCAGTTGCAGAGTATTCAGAATCCACTTAGCCACATCCCCTAATTGAGTACAAAACTACCCTAATATTTAAAGGTTGAGAATCTGAAGTGGTGTTTGTGGCGTAGTGGTGGCGTCGACCCTATTTTCTTCTACAACGGTTGTAGTAATTTTATTTTATACGCGATATAATCAGGTTAATTGTTTTGTTTAAATTAATTATCATACAAACGAAAGAGACTACTCATAGTGTTGTGTTCCTGCCGGTGAGTAAGGTTGCCAAAGAGCTCAAAGAGGACCCAGTGTGTTGACGACGAGGTACCCTCTTGTTATATAGTCGTCAACACAGTGAATCCTCCTTTTTTATAAAGGGTCGGCAACGCGCATGTGACACCTCTGGAGTTGCAGGCATATGCTACGAGCTGCTTACTATCAGACAGGCCATATGCTTGTTTGCCACAGTCGTGGTATTAAAAAAAAGAATGTCGGAGAAATGGCATCGAAACAAACGCTATTAAAATCAAGCTATGAGTATTCATCATAAGGACAACGTAGACTCGAGAAAATGTTGAAAGATCACGAGTAAGTAGGTACCTAGTCTTTATAAAATGACATGAAAATAGGCCCTTAACCCTTTGACCGACAAAGACGTCAAATCACGCGCACGGAAAGTCGTGCCCTCAGCGACAGCGCGTGATATCACGTCCAAAATATAAGCGAGTTACCTCGCGCGCGCTGGCGCTGAGGGCACGATTTTTCCATCCGATGCTTGGCGGTCAATGGGTTAAATGTAATAGAGATTGGCCGAAGGCGAAAGGTAACAGAAAACGAAGACCAGATAACCAGAAACATCAGGGTAAATATGTAAGTATAGGTATCACATCGTAAGTCAATGATATTTACTATGGATGGGTTATACTTTAACAAAATGAACAGAAAAAATACTTCCAGAGTCATTTCATAAACTAGCAACGGTTGTGTTATGTTTATCTATTTTGACTATCATTACATCTTTGTCACTCTCATTGTTAGAAAATTACAGTTGGTCTCTTTCTCACGCGGGTGGCGGGCGGGAGCTCATTGGCACGTCCGCATCTCACGCTGGTAGGTGCGCGACTAGCGTCAATTGTTTGAAATCACTCATTTTAAGTGCCTCACTTTTAGAGCGTGCATAACCCATCTGTCATTATTATATATCATAGTCGTAAGTATTGTAATAATTCAAATAATTAGTGATTTAAAATAAGTGGTAACACGTGATTAATCCTTTTAATTACAACAACCATAATGATTATGAATAATCATCGCGGCAACATAAGACAATAGTAATAATTATACAACTTGAAAAATTCTAAATGCCTAAATAGAGCAAAGCAGCAGTAGTTAAACACTTTATTCTAAAAGAAAAACTGGACATAATGGAGGGTTCTTTTAATGGAATAAGAACCAAACTAATATAAAAGGTCGTGTCTGATGGCTATAGAAGTTTTTTGGAGATAACTCGAAAATGGCTGAACCGATAATGTTCAAAACCATTTTATATATAATACGGCGCATCTTCTCAATTTTTTTTCATATTTTTGGACTTACGGTTCAAAAGTTACAGGGCGGACACAATTTTTCTGACTTTGAAAGCGATCATTTCTAAAAAAATTCACTTAATTGTTATTTTGAAATGAAGACCTGTCGATTGATGTGCAACCTGTTGATATTAGGTAAAAAATTTTTTTTTGAAATTTAGTTACATGAATAGAGAGCGCCCCCCTAAAAAAAATTTATTTCGAAATTAAACTAAGTACATAACATAACTAACACGGCATGCAAAATACACCTTATGTCTAAATTTTATTAAGACATGTCTATATAGTTTCCGAGTAAAATGGCTGTGACATACGGACGGACAGACGGACATGACAAAACTATAAGGGTTCCGTTTTTGCCATTTTGGCTACGGAACACTAAAAAAGAAAACACAACTAGAGGCACAGAACATTTATATGTACAAAGGCGAACTTATCCCTTTAAGGAATTTCTTCCAGTTAACCTTTGAGCAATTGAGAGAGAAAGTTGGAAGTGCTAGGCAGACTTAGGTAAGTACTGTACGACACGGTAAGATGTAGTAGAATTTATAATCTAGGTACTAGGCAGATACTCAGTTCGGTATCATTCATAAATTACCTGATACTAAGTACGAGTACTATTATATTGAATGGTAGATAACCAAATTATTTAATTACCCAAAATATTAGGTAGCTACGTAATAATAAATAAATAATAATAATATAATGGGACAATCTTACACAAATCAACCTAGTCCCACAGTAAGCTCAATAAGGCTTGTGTTGTGGGTACTAGACGACGATATATACAATAGATAGATACAGATAAATACTTAAATACATAGAAAACATCCATAACTCAGGAACAAATATCCGTCTACATGATTGTTTAGTATTTATTAAAGTTAAAATTAATTCGCACAATTCTCAGATACCTACACATTACATTTGTTTTCTTTGGCTATAATTTGATCAGCCATCACGTTCCTAGCCCATTCGGCCACTTTGGTAAACCAATACCCAGATAACGCCTGGCCTGGCCTTGACAAGACGTCTCATTTCCACAACCAATCATGATACATCCAAAAACTTAAACTAGACTTTATACATCTCTATTACAAAGCTTTAGAGTCTCAAATCGCATGGCAAGCTGTTTGAGGGCCGTAATGATGAAGTGGTGGAGTTATGGCATGGTATGGTAGAGTCATTATATATTATTATTATTTTGATGTGTTGACCTGTCGCCAGTAGGTAGACGTACCTAGTACAATATTACAAGTATTACGACCTGGATTGTGTGCTAGGGTCTAACAAAACCAACGTGACAAGGGCTGACAGAACACCTGATCGACTATTATATTAAGCAAATTTGGCCCTACGAATATGCCTTACAAATGCATTGCATTTTGTTAAAAAAAATCTTTGTTCTACAGATATAGGTAGCTAGTGCATAATGTATTTCCATAGGGAAAGCTCGAATCTCAATCGGAATACTACGGCACCCAGAAGTGTCAATCAATTATTGTATTAATTGAGTGACATTTTCATATTCATTAGTATGGAACTTTATTATTTAGTGTCAAATGTCAAAATGTAAAAATAAAATCTTGATAAAATGTCATAGTAGACACTATATACGTACGATGGGTACTTACTGAAAATAGAGAGCACAATAAATACGACTTTTCCGAGAAAATACAATGGAAAACTATTATGCACTACTGTACGAGTATCAGGCCTAAAAGTTTTGACGTTGGTTTTAGCCTTTAGAGATGGCTATCTAGTGTAATGCCTAATAAAGTGTAGTCGGAAACTTCTTCAATATTTAGATTTTGTGTTAAATGTGCGGGAAAAAGCTGGTTAAGGGCGGCGAATAACCGTTCGTTATGGAGATCCTTGGGGGGGGGGGGGGGGGGGGCTTTTGTCCAGCAGTGGACGTCTTTCGGCTGAAATGATGATGATGATGTGTTAAATTGTGTAGGTTAATTAAGGGATTGTGTTTATCTCGGTCTGAACTGTGATCATGGAACCAATTAATTATTTTGTTTGATATGAGAATAATTACTTAATGTGCATCTTGAACGAAATGACAAAAGTTTAATAAAGACTGATACTAAACTAACTAGGGTTGCCAAACGTCAGGAAAGGATTTGTTCGGAAATGTCCGGATTTTTAACCCTTTGTCCGGATTGCGGCGGGAATTGGCAAGAATCCGGTTTTTTAGAAATTAATTACCTCGTTAAATAAGAAAAATATGTTTTTACATATGATATATTTTATTACAAAGTTTAAGTTACGCCAAATCTGTGTTATAAAAATGTCCGGACTTGTAGGGGGATTTCAGGACATTTCGTCCTGATTAAAGTCCTACTAACCTTAAACTATACGCCTACCTAAGTAAATACTTTACCTTACTTTATGGAGACGAATGCCTCGTGGTTCCACGTGAGAGCCTTGTTTGATTTCGCGTTAGTTGTGTTTGCAAAACGTGTCCAGCGGCGTGCTTAGAATCTTAATGGAAATATTAACATGACGGGCGGAAAGCGATATTACATAGCATGGGAACCTTATTGACAGGACGAACGAGTGATTACAGCTATCGATTGGTATGTTTTTTAGAATTAGAGGTAAGTAAAACACAACCAGAAAAATATTGGGGGAAGGGTAACGCCTGTATCGAAACTTGGAGGTGAGATTCGATTTTCGAACGCTCGAAATCAAAGAAACAAAGGTTATAAATAATCGCTCACGAAAAATTTTCACGTATATTTGCTTATGAAAATTTCAATAACTTGTACCTAGGGAAGGGAGTATGACATAACCCTTGATTAGACCGGCCTCTGAATTACCATTCCTAAATTATCGCTACCGGGGCCAAGTGAAGGGATCCCCAGACATTGCATTATTTGTCTTTTTCTGTCGAAAGTTCTCTGTCGTCGTCGTTCAATGAATTGGCAATCTAGTAACTTCTGATCCACGCCCTACTTAATAACTAGAAAAAGCTTCCAAAACTGTAGGATTTAATGTGAGGTCAATTTTTTCTTCCCCCGTCGATAAGATTCTGGCACGAATTTGCCTCGTCGGGCCCATTGGACCGATTTTAGTATGCAAAATTACGAGCGCGGCAGTGAATGTAATTAAAATAAGAGCGTATAAAGGGCATTTTGAACACCTCTCCCTCTAGTAGGGCTTGCAACTCCGGAATTTTTTGTATGGGCTAACTCCGAAATTCCGGAATAAGCCTTACTTAAAATACCGGAGTTGCAAGCCCTACCCTCTAGGGTACTTCAGCAACTGACTGTACGGACATCATCATCTGAACACGTCATACCTAAATAGGACCATTTCGGCTAACCCAACCTTAAAGTTATGTAACAAATAATCACAGTTTGTGGTATATCTGACGGCATATCAAGCAAGGGTAAATACGAGAATGTTGGCTCAGCGATAATAATAATTGCTGCTGGATGTAGTGATATGGGTGGGCATTATCTAATATTTGTACAGCTAACAGTGATTAGATAACGAAATATAGTTACTATAAATATATATACAGTTACGAAAATGTGACTGGTAGATTGAAGAGGCCAAATTGACAGCTATAGTTAAACTAAACGTGTGCGATTTGTGTAGCATATAAAAAATAGTACATTATGATACAAGTGTGCTAAGTTGATCATTACATACGAAGCGATATTGTGCGCACGAACGCATGTGAGTGCCCATAAGGAAGCTGAGCTTATGTAATGATCAAGCACACGTGTTTCATACGACGTTTTTCAACACACTTGCGAGGAAATAACAGAATAGTATAATTAATAACTTTTGATAAATACATTAATTGTCAGAATGTTTACAGGATAGAGGTACTTACGAACCTAAGATAATTAAATTTAACTAACCTTTTTTGTGATGTTATTGAGTATCTGGAACTCTTTTTCAAATCATTTCATAAAATTAAAGACTTCACATTTATTGTGCAATAAATTATAGTATTTTTTTCTTACGTATTGCTCACTAGATTTTTATGATGACATTTTACTAGTATGTATCACAATTTTGAAATATATCCAGAGGTTAAATTAACGCTAAAATTGTCTTCTTATTCATTGAAAATATAATTAGTTTAAATTAATAAAACGCGACGAGAAAAATCTAACAAATAAACAGTGATTTGAGGTTAACTTATAAATGGCGCGCAATGTTCTTTTTTGGATGTGCGTGCAGCTTGAGGCAAAGGCGCGGACGTATAATGCCAAACAGACAATATTAAAACAGACAATTCGTGTTTAAAACGTAATTTATTGTGTATTACGAGTAATATAATAAGTTGAAATGATTCTTATTCACAATCAGGATTATATAATTTGTATTCTATCGTAAATGTGTATATTTTTAATATATTTACTTTTTTTTTACTTTTTGAGAATGTAAACTCATAAAGAGTAAAAAAAAAGTAAAGGTAATACCCGACTAAATTACAACGATTCGTCTGCGTACGTACAACTTGGTACTAGAGTACAAACGTCACTTGATCGGATTATTAAATTATTCCACTAGTTGGATAATTATTGTGAAATGCTCACGTGTTTAATATCTAGGATTATGAGCATAAAAGCTGTGGAATAAGAACCTCGTTACGAGCAGGTGTGTTGAAAAAATATATAGTTACTCGTACTTTCAGGTACCTATAGCTTATCCAGTACAGTAGGTAATCTAACCCGCTCACTACCCGTTCTTAAGAATGGGGTATGATATGTTGTAGGACTTTATTAAACATATAACACTTTGAGTACCAAGCTCCCTAACTCCTGTACAAAATGAACACACCTAGCGTGCTCCTGGCAGCGAAAGTGTTTAGATTTAATGTATCTACCTGTTACCTAAGCTAGTCGTACCATTAAAAAAAATCCCATCAAGTTAATCTCTTAGGTACGTCGATCATCTTGGGGCATAGGATTTTCTTTACGAATCGGTGGCTTCGGAGCTTTATTAATTATAGTAATTCCAAAATTTAAAAATTAAAGTTTTTGAGCAATATTTATTTAATCGCATGGCAAAATACAGAAGCATAATACTTTAATCAATAAAGTAGGTATTAAATGTCAACAATAAGACCAGTCAGCCACTTGATGGCCTCGTCGCACAAAGTGATCAGATCATCTGGAGGACCGGCGGTATAGCGTGATATGGGGCAGTCTTCAATTATGTGCTGGATGGTTTGAGCCATGCAAGTGCGAGCAGGAGAGTCCACCCACCCGCAGCGGTGATTATAATGAGTAGTACGAAGCCTGTTGAGTCTACACCAGTCTCGCCTGCAAAGTTCCGATCCGTTTATTTTGGAACCTGGTGCAATTCTGGAGTCCAATTTTTCCGCCATTAAGGAGTTCCACGTCTCGGACCATTCGCGACGCAAGTCGAATTTGCCGTCTACCAGTTTCTTAGCGATGATGTACGAAGGCTTCCTAGATTTAAGGCGGTGGTGAGCGAGTGCTAGAAACTCTTCATATATTGGGAGAAGGGGGTTGCTATGAATCTTGACGGCTTCCCTTAGTAGGGCATCTTTCCTCCTTAAGTCCGGCGGTGCGATTCGGGAGAGCACTGGCAGCCAGTGGCAATGGGCAGATTGGAGCGTCCCAGAGATGACGCACATGGCTTTCTTTAACTCGACATCCACTTTGTTGGTATGGGCGCTACCCAGCCATCAGGCCGCCGCACAATATTCACCCGTGGAAAACAGTAGAGATAGCGCCGACGTTTGTAATACTTCGGCATTGGGTCCCCAGGAAATGCCGCTAAGTTTTTGGACGATGTTAACGCGAGTCTGGAGCTTGCATGCTGTTGTGAACAACTGTTGTTTGTACGCCAAGGAGCGGTAGAGGGTGACGCCGAATTATTTAGGAGAGAAGTTGTGTCCAACTAGTGCTCCATTTAATGCACACGCTTTGCAAGTTGTTTGTGCAGCCAATGACCATTGGCTAGGCGGAACTAGCGGAAGGCGTGATATCAACTAAAGATTGCAAACAATGTACACAAATTAAAGGAGATCGTCAATTCAAATAAGGGGTAAGTCTCCTGAAAGTGATGGCCTCAGTATTGAACATCTGAAGCACGCTGGTAAGCACCTACCCGGAGTCCTTGCACTGTTTTTTAACTTATGTATAAGCCATTGTTATCTGCCAGACAGTTAAATGTACACAGTGGTCGTCCCAATTGCCAAAAATAAGACCGGGGATGCTTCTGACATGTCCAATTACAGGCCTATTTCACTTGCTAATGTTATTGCCAAGGTACTGGATAGTTTGCTTGATAAGCAGTTAGATAAGCACATTGAGTTGCATGATACTCAGTTTGGTTTCAGACCTAGCTTATCAACCGAAAGTGCGATTCTCTGCCTCAAGCAAACTGTTCAGTACTACGCAGCTAGGGAAACACCTGTCTTTGCCTGTTTCTTGGACCTGTCAAAAGCATTTGACCTGGTATCTTATGAAATTCTTTGGGCTAAATTACAAAACGAGACTGATTTACCGTACGAAATCATGGCAATACTCAGGTACTGGTATGGAGGGTAGAAAAACAGTGTCAAGTGGGCTGGAGCACATTCGGATGTATACGGGTTGGAGTGCGGGGTGAGACAGGGGGGTTTGAGCTCGCCTCGCCTTTTCAATCTGTATGTGAACCAGTTGCTCCAAAAGCTAACTGATACCAGGGTCGGCTGTTCGGTTGATGGCGTTTTTATAAACAACATCAACTATGCAGACGACATGGTTTTGTTAAGCCCCTCTTATAGTGCGCTGCGTGACTTGCTGCGTGTTTGTGAGTCATATGCGGAGACCCATGGACTCAAATACAATGCTAAGAAAAGCGAGTTCTTAATTTTCAGGGCTGGCAAGAAAACTTACGAGGACGTGCCCCCTGTGACTTTGTGCGAAACTCCCTTAACTCGAGGTAAGCATTATAAGTATTTGGGTCACTGGGTCTCTGAGGACTTAAAGGATGTGATGGACATGGAAAGGGAGCGCAGGGCGCTGTCCGTGCGTTGCAATATGTTGGCTCGTAGGTTTGCACGTTGTAGCGACGAGGTTAAGTTGACACTGTTTCGAGCCTACTGTCAGTCTTTCTACACGTGCAGCCTATGGGTCAGCTATACGAAGCGTGCGTACAGCGCACTGCGCGTACAATACAACAACGCGTTCAGGGTGCTGTTTCGGTTACCATGGAGCTGCAGCGCATCAGGCATGTTCGCCACGGCGCGCATCGACGACTTCCAGGCTATTATGAGGAAGCGCAGTGCTTCCCTGCTTACCCGCCTGCGTATGACCACAAACAGCATCCTGGACGTGTTTGTTGACAGGTGGAACAGTCCGCTGATGAGAAGGTGGCTGAATTTGCACTGTCCTAGTGATATGTTAGTAGTTAAGTTTTAATTTTATTGTTTTAATTAATTTTATTTCGTAATTTGTTGTGTACAATTTTAATTTTTGTTTTATTGTATTGTAACTATGGATGCAAGTCTGAAAATAAAATATTATTATTTTATTATTATTATTATTATTAATTCTGGGCCCATTCGCGATATGGTCTTGTATAAAGTTTTTTCTTAAATTTTAAGCAAATACCCATTTTATTACGAAAGTAGACAAAATATGGCCTGAAAATGAAACGGGAATTAGAAATACAAAATAAAAAGTAATTTCGTTGATTCTTCCGCGATCCAAATAGGGCTAAATAAGTTGTCTAACGTCTTTACAGCATTGACATAAGGTTAACTTCACCCGGACCGAGACGAAACGGACATTTTCAGTAAGGAGTTACGTTTACTTTGCTACACTTGTTTATGATTCTAGTTTGACACAGTCAATGTATGACGTCACCGTCATCCGTGTCTGCCGCATGAAGTTATAATTTTAAACTGGAGTATACTCTTCAGCCACAATGTGGCGTTATGATCTTATAATAAGTAATAGTATACGAGTACAGAAGATTATGCTTCCTGAATTTGACTTTTAGCTAATATAGAGATGAAAACGTTAACTGTCTTGCGCTAAAATAGGGTTTTCAACGGGCTTCATATATCCGTGCAGGTTTGAGACATGTCATAAACACTGGCTGAAATGATAATATGTGACGTTTTCAATCAAAGGCATACAACATTGTCGGTTGTCAATACGACGTTAACTATACATATAATAAAGCTGAAGAGGGTCGAAAGTCTGTACATGGAAGATAATCGAAAAATAGTTGGTTGGGGATACTTAGAATCGATAACAGAACACGTTCCATCAATTTTTAGAATTTTTGTCTGTTTATCTGTTTATTTGACCGCGCATCACGTGAAAACGGCTGAACGGATTCTGATGAAATTTTGTAGAGAGATAGTTTGAGTCCCGGGAAAGGATAATAGATAGTTTTGATCCCGAAAATCAACCCTGATGGGGGTGAAAAGGGGGTTGAAAGTTTGTATAAAGAATTTTTTACCGCTGAACTGATTTAGATGAAATTTGGTATGGAGATAGTATGAGTCTCGAGAAAGGACAAAGGATAGTTTCATCTTCAAAAAACGGCGCCCCCCCTCCCCATCTTACTTTTGAACCGTAGGTCCAAAAAATTTGAAAAAAATAATGGATGTTAAGCCTGAAAGGTACTTTCAACAAAAACTATATTGAATAAAATCGGTTCAGCTGTTTTGACATGACATGACTCCCCCCCCAATCGTACACGTCAAATAGATAAAAAACATTACTGAACCCCTCAAAAAATCATTTCTGCATTAGTGACCCCCCCAATTTCATAGTTACCCCCCTTCCCCCATTTTAGGCTGCAACCGCGCCTGTTAATTACCTTTTCATTCTTAGACTGATTTGACTGGAGGATCGATTTGGATGATATTTGCCATGGACATGATATGAATAGGTACAGTCAAGGACGTATAAATACAAAAGTGGTACTGTATCGTCCGATATACACCTACTATTCTATGTCGTTTAAATAATGTCAAAAAAATTATAAGGACGAAAAAAACTATTGATTTTGGAGTGTAGTTGTATTCAGTGGTAATTGTAAAATATTTTATCTGGACTACTGTCCTCTAGCGTATCCATCTGTCAACTTTACTTCAAGACCTTCACGTTCCGCCTCCAGGGGGAGGGAGAGAAATTAGGGGTGAATTAGCCGCTTACTGACAAAGACCGCATTCCACGCGGGCGGAGCCGCGGGCACAGCTAGTAACAAATAATTTAGAAATAAAGGGGTGGTGTCTCACTCGCACTCGTTACAAAATTGGCACACATTGACATTTTGACTTGTTGTCATGCTGGCATTATTGTCTAATGACGTCATAAGTCATATCTCCCTAAAACGAGACGCAGCTCCCTATATTACTCTCTATTTGGCCTCACTTTGTGGCCCAAGAGTATACTCCACTTTAAAATTATAACTTCATAGATACTAGTAGTAGCGCACTAACAGTGCTAAACCTTATTTCTTTGTAATAAGTGCTAAGATTGTTTTTAGTTAATAGGAGAAATGATGGTTTAACAGCCATTATGTTTACCCAAATACAAGAAATCAGCGGTAGGATCAAAATATGACTTTTTATTATTTTATTATGATTTCCGTTTTATTATCATAACAGATTTTGTTGAAATTCTTTAAAAAACCGGTATTTATTTTGTGCTGTACTATAAATCATAAACATGTACTCTTTTAAATATTGTCCTTATCGCATTCATGTTTTTTTCATCCCCGATTTCTCAATTTTCCCGTTAGATTTCATAATTATTTTATGACCGCCCTGATCTAAAAATTAAGGCGAATTTTTCGATATATATTTCATAATTATATGCACATTTATGATCTGGGGCAAATCTCCTAACAAAATTGACGATCTCCTTTATTTATTCTGCCTGTTATGTCACATTATGTAAAACAGCGAAATTTCTAAACTCAAGGATAAATTCTATAAATAAAATATATGGGAAGTAGGTACTTTTAAAAGTGTTTGCCTTTAACTTAAAATTATTTTTCCGTGTTTGTTCTAGATTTCTTATCATCAAAACGTTAGGCATAGGTACAGTACAGTCGAGGTCAAAGATATGTTCACACTTTTGCACTTTGCTCCTTTGTAATAAGGTGCAATAAGTGTAAACATATCTTTGACGTTGACTGTACTATTATATTACTCTGACACCAGGCAACGACATTATTTAGTATTGACCCTAGTAGGACTTTTGAAAAACAATGATTAAATTAAATCAGACAGCACACTGTCTTCGTCACGATTGCGGAGAAAAAATGTGGCGCCCATGGTACGAAGAAAACAAGGTATCGCCAACACTACGTCACAGACCCCACTTTGTTTCTGAAGTTAGTTAAAATTACCCCAACATTTTCATCATTATCACCTAAAGGTTGTCTGGAAGAAATCGCTCATTAGCGATAAGACCGCCTGTTGTTACCTCTACCTAAATTTAATTGTAAAATTTGTGCTTGTAACTGTATGAGGTGTGCAATAAAGAGTATTTATTATTATTTATTATTATTATTATCATCACCAGCTCTTTATCGCCCACTGCTGAGCATAGGCCTCTCTTCGTGTACGCCACTTGACCCGGTCTTGTGCCAATTTCATCCAGAAGTGACCCGCGACCCTCCGAATAGTCCGAATGTCGTCTAGCCAACGAGCCAACGGACGCCAGGGACTTTTCTTTCATCTGAAAGCGGCCAACACCCCGTCACCATTTAAGTTTGAGAATCAAACTGGTATAGTCTGTGACGTTGTGATGGCGATACCTCGTTTTCTTCTAACATGGTGGCGCCCCTTTAGTGTTAATTTCAGTGATATCTATTACCATCGCACTGCCTTAGACCCAGGCCAGCCTATGCAAAATGCAAATTCGTAGACATGTGTGACATTACACGTAAAATAACATGATCTCAGGTAGATAAGAAATAATTATGTTGGTCGATCGACAACCCAGTCCTCGTCAGGCTCCGGTAAAGTTTTTTTTAATTTAATTTAATTTATGTTTCATTTATAAATAATTAGCCTTAATATAACAGCTGTTTCGCGATTTTTGCTTGGAGAGGTGAAAAAAGTAATTTAAATATTGATTAAAGTGATGTTAAACACTAGTATTAAGCATCATACAAATGTAAAATATATAAATACGTTGAAAAACGAGTGGTTACAGGAATAAGCGGAAAGGGTTTTTCATTTTCATACATAAAAAAAGCAAATAATATTTTAAATTTTAAGCAAAAGTATGTTTACCTGTATAGCAATTTTAAAATTTTTTTCTGAAGTTTAGGTGGTATTTTTGGGAATGTTTTAAAGTATTTTATAGAAAAATAATGTAGAAATAAACTTGGCGTTATACTTAAATCAGATAATAATTATAAAACATATTGGAGGGCATAACAAATATAAATAAGAAATCAAGTGGCAAAGGAGATCGTCAATTTTGTTAGGAGATTTGCCCCAGATCATAAATGTGCATAATTATGAAATATATATCGAAAAATTCGCCTTAATTTTTAGATCAGGGCGGTCATAAAATAATTATGAAATCTAACGGGAAAATTGAGAAATCGGGGATGAAAAAAACATGAATGCGATAAGGACAATATTTAAAAGAGTACATGTTTATGATTTATAGTACAGCACAAAATAAATACCGGTTTTTTAAAGAATTTCAACAAAATCTGTTATGATAATAAAACGGAAATCATAATAAAATAATAAAAAGTCATATTTTGATCCTACCGCTGATTTCTTGTATTTGGGTAAACATAATGGCTGTCAAACCATCATTTCTACTATTAACTAAAAACAATCTTAGCACTTATTACAAAGAAATAAGGTTTAGCACTGTTAGTGCGCTACTACTAGTATCTATGAAGTTATAATTTTAAACTGGAGTATACTCTTGGGCCACAAAGTGAGGCCAAATAGAGAGTAATATAGGGAGCTGCGTCTCGTTTTAGGGAGATATGACTTATGACGTCATTAGACAATAATGCCAGCATGACAACAAGTCAAAATGTCAATGTGTGCCAATTTTGTAACGAGTGCGAGTGAGACACCACCCCTTTATTTCTAAATTATTTGTTACTAGCTGTGCCCGCGGCTCCGCCCGCGTGGAATGCGGTCTTTGTCAGTAAGCGGCTAATTCACCCCTAATTTCTCTCATTCCCCCTGGAGGCGGAACGTGAAGGTCTTGAAGTAAAGTTGACAGATGGATACGCTAGAGGACAGTAGTCCAGATAAAATATTTTGCAATTACCACTGAATACAACTACACTCCAAAATCAATAGTTTTTTTCGTCCTTATAATTTTTTTGACATTATTTAAACGACATAGAATAGTAGGTGTATATCGGACGATACAGTACCACTTTTGTATTTATACGTCCTTGACTGTACCTATTCATATCATGTCCATGGCAAATATCATCCAAATCGATCCTCCAGTCAAATCAGTCTAAGAATGAAAAGGTAATTAACAGGCGCGGTTGCAGCCTAAAATGGGGGAAGGGGGGTAACTATGAAATTGGGGGGGTCACTAATGCAGAAATTATTTTTTGAGGGGTTCAGTAACGTGTTTTATCTATTTGACGTGTACGATTGGGGGGGGAGTCATGTCATGTCAAAACAGCTGAACCGATTTTATTCAATATAGTTTTTGTTGAAAGTACCTTTCAGGCTTAACATCCATTATTTTTTTCAAATTTTTTGGACCTACGGTTCAAAAGTAAGATGGGGAGGGGGGGCGCCGTTTTTTGAAGATGAAACTATCCTTTGTCCTTTCTCGAGACTCATACTATCTCAATACCAAATTTCATCTAAATCAGTTCAGCGGTAAAAAATTCTTTATACAAACTTTCAACCCCCTTTTCACCCCCATCAGGGTTGATTTTCGGGATCAAAACTATCTATTATCCTTTCCCGGGACTCAAACTATCTCTCTACAAAATTTCATCAGAATCTGTTCAGCCGTTTTCACGTGATGCGCGGTCAAATAAACAGATAAACAGACAAAAATTCTAAAAATTGATGGAACGTGTTCTGTTATCGATTCTAAGTATCCCCAACCAACTATTTTTCGATTATCTTCCATGTACAGACTTTCGACCCTCTTCAGCTTTATTATATGTATAGTTAACGTCGTATTGACAACCGACAATGTTGTATGCCTTTGATTGAAAACGTCACATATTATCATTTCAGCCAGTGTTTATGACATGTCTCAAACCTGCACGGATATATGAAGCCCGTTGAAAACCCTATTTTAACGCAAGACAGTTAACGTTTTCATCTCTATATTAGCTAAATGTCAAATTCAGGAAGCATAATCTTCTGTACTCGTATACTATTACTTATTATATGATCATAACGCCACATTGTGGCTGAAGAGTATACTCCAGTTTAAAATTATAACTTCATGCGGCAGACACGGATGACGGTGACGTCATACATTGACTGTGTCAAACTAGAATCATAAACAAGTGTAGCAAAGTAAACGTAACTCCTTACTGAAAATGTCCGTTTCGTCTCGGTCCGGGTGAAGTTAACCTTATGTCAATGCTGTAAAGACGTTAGACAACTTATTTAGCCCTATTTGGATCGCGGAAGGATCAACGAAATTACTTTTTATTTTGTATTTCTAATTCCCGTTTCATTTTCAGGCAATATTTTGTCTACTTTCGTAATAAAATGGGTATTTGCTTAAAATTTAAGAAAAAACTTTATACAAGACCATATCGCGAATGGGCCCAGAATTGACGATCTCCTTTGCACGAATCAGCGTCCTCACTAAACAAGCTCTGCAACAATTGAGTTTTCGGGTATTAAATAATAATAAATGTGTACCTAAAGTATTTTTTGCAATAACTAGATTTCAAATTATAATATAATTTGAAATCTAGTTCATAATATTATTATGAAACGCAATTAAAGTGCGTTATTTCATTATTAGCGATTTTCGTTATCAAATCGTTACCGGAGTCTTATGCAATCTTTTCCGTCTTTGTCTCGAATGTTAAAATCACATTGCGCCTGTATGCAGCGGTAGGTATTCATATTGTTTCACATCGAGTACCAAAGGAAATTGAAATCACTTAGAATATGCCGCCGTAAAGTCTGTGTAGGCAGTCGCGCCGCTACCGGGTAAACGATACGCTGTACCTATTACCTATTTACTATGCGCTGGCGCAGGTACAGTCGGTTATAGATGTGTTACAACCGGAATAAGCAAATTAAGGCGCTAGGCGCTGATTGTGGCCGAAAACTGTTACTTTCTAAGGGATATATCTCAATAACGGGTTATTCAAAAATTTTGAAAAAAATATGTGTTATTTACCATTTCATGTACAACATTGTCAACGTTTGAATAACTCGTGTAACGTATAGTTTCTCCGTTATGTAAATGTCGCGAAAAGTCGTTTTACGGTTAATTTTGCTTATATCTACTGAACGGCTCATTCGATTTAAAATATTGTTGAACTAAAAAATATGTACTACAGAACACTACAAACTCAACGTAGGATATTTAAATTGATTAAAATTTCTTAAACAACTTGATCATCATTCCACATTTCGTGCGTTATTAGCTCGAAAACGGCGTTGTTGGCAGTCGTGAGCTAGCTTTGAGACGAGGAGGCTGTGTCGTTCGTCGCTCCGTGCTTCTCTTGTACTACATATACTTGTGCTTGGCCCGTTAGCAATAATATCGGACTTGCTGTGCCTAAAGACTAAATAACTGCAGAGGGTTCATGCGGTGCGGATATAACGTGTCTTCCCGGAATCAATAATGTATAGACGTTTTATCTTTTAAGATAATGTACTCGTATGCATGTTTATGTACGTTCGCATAAAAAGTGTATTTTATTTAGATTATAATACAAGTAAAAACAAATGAAATAAAAATGGAGAAAAAACAAAAATCATGAATCTCACATTGCTCTGAAAACAAATTTGGTCATGTAAGTAAACTAAAATTATTATGTTTTAGTAGACGCATGCATCACGCAAAATAGGCATTAGTCGTCGAGTTGCGGAAATCTGCTAGTACTGCAATACAATAGACTAATAATTAATTTAATAAAAAACTCGAAAGAACCGAATTTATTTAAACATATTTATTTAAGAATACCGTGTTCTAAACGAATGTAATATGCGTTTTATTTTAAAATTAAAAACAATCTTTAATATTATACTGTATACTAATTTCTCAAATCTAGAAATTGCGAAGTAAACTGCAAAGGATTGCAGATAAACCGGCCAAGAGAATATCGGGCTATGCTCAGTGTAGGGATCCGTAGTTGCCGGCCTGTTACAATACATCCATTCAAAAGGTAGTCTATGTATAAAGAAATATTTTGTAGCACTTACGTTATTTTACTATAGGCATAACTCAAAAACGGCTCAACCGATTTTATTCCATATAGTTTTTATTGAAAATACGTGATAAGTATTTCAATGGCCTCACTTCCAGGAATTTTCCCAATTTTTTTGGACCCACGGTTCAAAAATCAAAGAGCATTTTAAGTTTCGAAGCTATTATTTACGAAAGTATTCGTTTCATCCAAAAGTTGTTTAAGGCATATTCTTCTTGAAAGACCTATCCAACAATGGGTTTCAGATACTTATTGTTTTACCACTTTGTAGGCGTAATTAAAACACATAATTACTCATACCAAATTTCAGTCTACTAACAATCACTGAGCAAAGCCTGATTGAGAATCTAATAAAACATTGCTGATATTTAAGAGTTCAATGTTTGTAAGAATAAAGGAAAAAAGTTTTTTTTTATACCACGACGCTGGCAAACAAGCATACGACCCGCCTGATTGAAAGCAGTTATAAAGCCTATGGACGCCTGCAACCCCAGAAGATTCACATGCGCGTTGACTACCCTAAAAAAAACTTTACTATGTCGGTGAAATGCAAATAAATACAAATTTTATATTAATTATCAACACAAGTGAATAAATAAATTACTACTAAGGGTTAATACTACCTATCAAATATCTTTAAAAGACCGGCCAAGTTTGTATCGGACCATGTATAATGTAGGGTTCCGTAGAAAGTAGTTTCTTGGAGATAACTCAAAAACCGATGAACCGATAATATGTGAAATAATTTTCGTAGAAAATTAAGTACTAAGCCTTCTTGGTATTTTTTCATATTTTTTAGACTTAAGGATTAAAAGTTAGATGGGGGCTATTTAGATTTAGGCTATTTAGACTTTCGAAGCAATTATTTCTGAAAATATTGACTTAATAAAAAAGTTTTAAAAATACTCTATATACCGGGTGTTGCCTGTAAGATGAGCAATAAATTAAAATGTAGATTCTACTCCTCAAAGTAAACAACCTTTGTTCAGCGACTTTGAAAAATAACTTGTGGTCTGATTTTTAGTACACTTTAAAGTTTATTCGAACACGCAATGTATTGCGAAATTGATTATGTCTGTAAGGTGACAAGACTGACAAGCAATGTCAATGAGAAGGATTTTAACGTACATTGAAAATACTATTTAGTTTGTTTAAAATAGAGACAATCTAAAGACTACATATTTTTTTAAAGTTGTTGAACAAAAGTTGTAGTTGTAGAATCTATGTTTTAATTTATTGCTTGTGTTATAGGCAACACCCGGTATATATATAAGATATTTTTAAAACCGTATCGTACAACATGTTCATATTTACAAAAAAAAATATTTTTGACATTTAGTTTGGCATATGTATGTATGGAGTGCCTCACCTAAAAGATTCTTTTAGCAATTTAGCCAGAAAACTAAGTAGCGGCACATGAAACACACCTCTAGATAAAATTTCAGTAATATATGTTTTATAATAAAAATGGCTGTGACATACGGACGGACATGTTTCAAAAAACTTTTAAGGGTTCCGTTTTTACCATTTTGGCTATGGAACCCTAAGAAGTGTTTGCGCTGTGTTATATTTTAAAGATCTAAGTTTAATGGGCTTACAGCTCTCATTTGTATGACGATTTCGTGCACAAATACCGCTCCTTACATGTGCATTTTTACTATTCGCAACTCGCAACAGGCTTAGTTTTGTTAATTTATCGTAATTAAGTGAATTTTTACGGTTAATATTTAAAATCGCAATATTGCTGTACTAGTCAGTATTTTTTTTATTTTTTCTGATATGCGGAATATTTTTAACCATATTTTGTAAATTCATAAATATTTTGCTACTCACTGTACTTCAAATTCAAAATCTAGGTTTTCATTTTTTTACATAAAAATCTACTAATCGAGATCGTTATTACTTATCTTATTTAGTAGCATTCCTAAAAAATGTCACCGTAGTACTTAATCACAGTATTCAAATCACAAAACATCCACAAAAGGATTAGGTATGATTATTATAAATCTGCCCGCGCGCCTCTGAGTAAAGTCATATTCTTTGAACATTATTGCGGTGCATCGCGGCGGATTTACGCACGATCGCAATGAGAGCGCCCAAACGCTCAAGGACACTCCGGCGACAATCGTCTTAAAAAGTCGTCAAATTCAGTTATTAGTCAATTTAAAGGCTAATATAATATTTTAATGATCTAATTAGATATATTTACTAGTTTTCTTGTTTTCTACATACTTTTACTACATCCTACGATCGCAAAACACTTAAAGAAAGAGAAGTAAAAGCCAAATGGGTCCAAGTGCGAGTTCAACTCGTGTTGTTTCAACTTCGTACCTACTTCACCCAATTTTTATAGTATTTCTTTTCAGACCGACTGCAGCATGGTGGCACGCGCGTAGTCATTATATGTCGATGGCGTAGTCACAACTGGAATTAAATCTATTTCTATCCTTGTTTTCTGGACTCTTCAAATAGTCCACCCAACGAAGGAAAACTTGCATGAAATAATCCTGTGTATAGGCGAATTTTGTTGTAGTTTTAGGTAAAGGATATTTCCCCTGTCAAGCAGTTGGTCGTCTTCGTTCTGTTAGCTAAATGCTACAGGTAATTTAGAGCATGGTGTCGGCCACAGTACTGGGAAAGCGCGGCAACCTACACAAAGGCTCGTAAAGACGGCAACGTTTGCGCAACTCCGGCGCAGCTCCTGCCGCTGCGAGATCCTTGCACTTTGGCTAGTTTGACTGACAACTGTATGTAAATTTGTCAAAAACCGGCCAAGTGCGTGTCGGACCAAGCATAGGAGGGTTCCGTACCTTCAATGGAATAAGAATGCCTATGGAAGAAGTTTTTTGGAGATAACTCGAAAATGGCGGAACCGATGATGTTCAAAACAATTTTCATGAAAGTATATGATAAGGCGCATCTCCTCAAATTTTTTCATATTTTTTGGACTTACGGTTCAAATGTTACAGGGGTGGAGGGGCACATTTTTTCTGACTTTCGAAGCGATTATTTCAAAAAATATTCACTTAATCACAAAATTATCCAAGAAACCTCAATGTTATTTTTAAAGACCTATCGATTGATGTGTCATACATATGTTGATATTTGGTTAATTTTTTTTTGTTACATGTATGGAGCGCCCCCCCTAAATAATTTTTGTTTTCAAATTTAACTACATAACTTAGTTAAGTAGCGGCATACAAAATACACCTGTATAAATTTTATTCAGATACGTCGTATAGTTCGAGTAAAATGGCTGTGACATACGGACAGACAGACAGACAGACATGACGAATCCATAAGGGTTCCGTTTTTTGCCATTTGGCTACGGAACCCTAAAAAGGTAAAAAAAGAGAGATGTCATACACCTTCCTACAAAAGAAAGAGTGACCATGTCTCCTACGGTGCCGGAGGCTTTTGATAACTCACTTTTTTCTATCATGTATGATATCAATTTCGGTTTAAAATTGTCAACTATTCGACCACGAGTCATGAAACAATCTACAGCTTTGTGCGGCTTTGTACCTACATAAGTAATGGTAATAGCAGAACTAGGCTCCTGTTTAACCCCATGTAAATCTAAGTCCACGGCAAAGTAAACTATTGCGATCCGCAATTCATCAGCGAAAATGCGGAGGCTCAAAGTGCTTTGTCTATCGGACAACAACAAAAGTATGTAAGTATGTCTTACAGTTATCGCAAGAGTAATTGATACGATTGGTGGCGATAAAATCGTATGATTGATACATCACAACATAATTAAGGTAAAAGTGTTTTCCACTTTTACTCGGAAATTATTCGTATCGATAAAGCCTACTCTGCGGCGTCGTTGATAAGAAAGCAATAAGACAGTCACATCGTTTCTGTGAGAAATTTCCAGTCAATATTCTTTTGCTATATTAAGATAAATATAGGTATGCATAACAATATGGATATGATCACACTGCATTCTCGTTTTTCACGATAGAAAGTACCTACACCCTGTCCAATAAGTTCGAATACACATATTTTTGCGTTGACCCTGAAGGCATACAGGCTGCAGGCCATCCATTTATTATATTAATCTAAAGAATAAGTTAACTTGAACATAATGTAATAGTAAAAAACGCCAAGGACTCTAAATTTGTCTTCACTCTTCAATGAAGTACTTTCGATTAACAATTTAGTACAAAATTTCGTAATGGCGACTGCAAAGGTGTTTTTTCAAGGCGGTAAAACTTTTTGGAATCAAACGCTATCTCGTTTACACAACAATGAGAAGGTCTTAAAATAGCTCCTCTTTAGAAGACAGGAAAAAATCTGGTCAGCTACGCAGCTAGAACCATTAAAATACTAAATATCGTGAGAGTGCGAGTTTAGAGGACAAAAGCCGCTTTATCCAAAAATCAACTGCCGATCTGAAAATTTTGAGGAGATCCTTACGTGGTATTTTGGAGGTGGATCCTGGATATCATAGCTACAATAAACGTGAAGTTCATCGTTTTTCCGTAGCAATCGAGAAAATTAGAGTACATAATCCAACTCAATACATTCCTGGCACGCAGGAAGGAGTTGATTTTCTGACGAGAAACTCATTGAATTAAAATAGCCTTACAATGCTCAAAACGGTCGTTTGTGAGCAGCAAGTATAAAAAACAGCCTAAACCATGAGGTTAATGTTCCCAGACTCCAGAGGGAACTATTGGTGGTAGTGTGGGGTTCAGTTAAATATGTGGGGCCAAATTTCGTTATATTTACCGATAAAGTCGCACATTAATAATGAAAATTATAAATCAGAGGTTTTCGTCGAAAAACGCTCCTGAAAATTTGAAAACTGTGTTTAGGAATAAAAATTAAATTATTTTCTCACAAAATTGTGCTCAAAACAGTGCAAACGTTGTTCAAGCTTTGAGAAAAGCTAATTTCGATGATTATATTGCCGAAAGTAAATGGCCACTCTATTCTCCAGATTTGCGTTTATTACATTGATTTGGTTTGTTTTTAGATGCCTTGTAGGCACTTGTAGGTCACATTATTGTAAAATAGCAAATATGGACAGTGAAACGAAAGATATCGAGCATATTTGGGACGAAATAACCTTGAAAGCGGTGCGTGCCGCGTGAGATTGAGTTGAAAAATGTAGTCAGCTAGTAAAATAGGTAAGAGGTGGAGTTAGTCCAAAATATTTGCAGCACATTTTGTATATTAGTATAGCTTTAATAAAATACAGATTTCACTACAATAAAAAAGTTATAAGATCTCCAAAGTGTATTCGAACTTTTTGGACACGGTGTATACTCGTATGTACCTGATTAATTCGTGTAAGGCTAAAAACAAAACAAACAGTAGAATTAGAATTTTATAAGATGCCTAACTACTAAAGAGTCAGACATCTTATAAAAGATATAAGCTGATTAATAGATACTAGTTATAATTAGGGCCCATATTTTACATTGCTATTACCCAGGATTTTATAAGTATATACCTAACTCTATCTATACAAAGAAGCAAGTAGGTACTCGTAATCATATGCTATTGCAGCGATCCGCAACTGTCATGACAGCAAAATGTTTAGCTGATATACAAAAGGACCAAATTGTTGTTCAAGTCACAGCAAGGGTTGAAGCAGTTTGGGGAATTAAGACTTTCATTTTTTACGAAACCACATTGCGGGTAACAGATGTTTTGGGCCACAAATGCCTATAATTATCTACCTTCATCTGCATTCGTTTGGCAGCTTTTGCGACGCGACTTTAAGCTACATATGTTTTGCTACGTTTTCAACAAGGATGATTAAGGCACGGATTGACAATGCCTATACAAATTCAGGTTATACGTCTGTTTTCGGTACTAAGTGCCACAGCGCCATCTGTCGAGTTTGGAGTCGAGTTATTGTCAGCGTTAAGCCGTAAGCGTCGAACAAAATATTAGAAACAAGGTATTTGATGGTCTACAACCGTTTATTAGAATCTAATTGCTAATATGCGGATTGTTAAAAGAAAAGAGAATATAATTAATGAAAACTGTTTTGAATTCCCAGAACATATTTTTTCTATACATGTATATCACTTAAATAGAAAAAACAGTTTAACAGACAGAAATAATAGAAATAACGTCACAAATTCTAATAATGTTTAGAGAATTATTTTTTTAAAATTCAAATTCACTTTACTTAAACAGTTTTAAGCTATAACTACCTACTTGTTTTGGAAAAGTATTTTTTTTTTAAATATTCATTATGTTTGGAATGAACTTTGTTAATTCCGATACATAATTGGGCGGCTCGATAGAAAATAATTCCAAAGTTACATCTTAAAATTAGTTTTAAACAGTTGTATGTCTTTAATTTCTTGACTTATACGTGTGTAATTAAGGACAAAATTCCACCACACCAATAGTAAAAGCTTCATTAATTTCATTATTTTATATTTCTCAATGATTGCTTTTTTTTAATTCATGATTTTACAAAATTTGAGCTCCCATACTAATCGTAACACAGTGTTCTCTTTCACTCGCGCTGTAAAAAAAGGGATGGAAATTAGCTGCTATCATCCCCTTAATAACAAAAAACTACATATTAAAATATTAGGTCTCCTAACTACAATAGGTACTAAGATAGGTACTTGTTTATTATAAAACAGATGGAATAATATTTACTTTCGTCATTGATTGCTCTCTACTTTACAATATCGTACATGCATTCATAGTATCATACCTATATATAATATACATATATACTTATCTCTATAATAAGTATACATACTGGTATACATATATCTAATAGTCTGTGGAGTGTACCTACTTGAGTTTCCGCTACGCGCGTAGACATACTGGGACCACACATACAGAGTGTAATCGTTAAGTGTATAGGCCATGCGATTATTCCGTAAATATAACAGATATCAGAAAACTTTAAACTGATATCGAAAGTACCGAAAGTACGTTACCCAATAAGTAAGGATTAAGAACTTTTTTTAAATAAAAGTAATAATATTAAAAGTATTAAGTTTAAACGCTCCCATACATTTAGTATGACCGTCATGACTATACCGTTCCTTGGCCTGTTATTTTCCTACCGTAAGAGATAAAACTGTTTAAGATTCATAATTTACACGAATAATCTGTAATAATAATGATTGATATGGATAAGTGGATCACATAAAACAATTCACGAGTAAAATCACATAATTACCTTTTTTTTTACAATACCCGAAATATCCCAATTCCATTTAGAACTACCTCACAACGAACGCGTTGTGAGGCTTTAGTCTAAAAGGCCTAGTAATTTCACCATTATCATAATATGATTCAAGAATCCTACTTTCTAAAGTACTAACGATGCCACGGTATACACTCACTTGCCAGAATTTCATTTGCCATTATAGTCAACAGCCATTATATTGTTTTCCATAATTACATATGCAATACTTATTGTTTACTATATTAGTCACTTGCCAGAAACTTTGTTTACCATAAAATCAATTTCAATAATATCATTTGTCATGATCGTTGTAAGCCATAATGATCACTAGCCAACATCATTATTATCACTATCATTGGCCAACAAATTGCTTCCCAGAAAGTAGGTTAGGTTAGGTTAGAACTGTGACCTCCTACAAAATAAAACGGCTACCAGAAAGTAGGTTAGGTTAGGTTAGAACTGTGACCTCCTATAAAATAAAACGGCTACCAGAAAGTAGGTTAGGTTAGAACTGTGATCCTCAAAAAGCGAACGGCTACCAGAATGTAGGTTAGGTTAGGTTAGAACTGTGATCTCCTTCAAAATAAAACGGCTACCAGAAAGTAGGTTAGGTTAGGTTAGAACTGTGATCCCCAAAAAGCGAACGGCTACCAGAAAGTAGGTTAGGTTAGGTTAGGTTAGGTTAGATTAGGTTGGGGTGCTATGACGGGAAACCTCCTCGAGTGCCAGGGCCCTTCTTATTCTTTCTGATCCGGTTGATCCGGGGGAAAGGGAAGGGTTCCTGGACGGTGCATCCTGGGGGCAACGGTAAGCGATCTCTTGGTGGACCCCAAAGATTTCTTACCGGTGCTGCTAATATCCTGTGTGGGGGGATGGGGGGTTCCGCACAGGGAGATCTCTCATTTAGGGAGAGAACTCCTGAGTGTTGGCTGGAGGGGGTCTTTGGGCGAGGGACAGGAATGCCGCTGTCCTGTATAAAACTGCGGCCCCGTAACCTGTCTAGGCAGAGGGCCTATGATGACGGACCGGGGGTCAACACCAAGCCGCCACTTGGTGTTGGCTGCGAGGATGACAACCTCTATAAAAAACTGAGGGGCCTTCGGGCCGGGCGGCTTCGGCCGCGGTGAGGGACAGGAATGCCGCTGTCCTGTATAAAACTGCGGCCCCGTAACCTGTCTAGGCAGAGGGCCTATGATGACGGACCGGCGGTCAACACCAAGCCGGTGCTGGGTGTTGGCTGCGAGGATGACCACCTCTATAAAAAAAAAACCGGCCAAGTGCGAGTCGTACTCGCGCACCGAGGGTTCCGTACAAACCTTTACAACTTAAAGGTATTATAGACCTGAGTATTTGATATGAATTTCAATGTAATACCTCTACGCGTTTACGAGGAAAAAGGTAGTAAGTTTAAAATTTAAAAAAATATTTATTGTATGATTTTACTAAAAATGTCTACTTTTTGTAATTTTTCCTTTGTCTGTACTATATGAAGTTTCTTCGTGCCAAGTTTCAAGTTTCTGAGTTTACGGGAAGTACCCTGTAGGTTTTGAGTTTCTTGCGAGTACTCAGTTTCAAAATATGCGACTTAAATTGCTATTTCTTTTGATTGCGTTGACATAAAAGTTTGGTTTTGCTACGTCTGAAAGATCCTATAGCCCTGAGTATTTGACATGAATTTCAATTTAATATCTCCACGCGTTTACGAGAAAAAAGGTAGTAAGTTTAAAATTTAAAAAAATGTTTTTTTGTATGATTTTATTTAAAAAATCTACTTTTTGTAATTTTTCCATTTTATATGCTATATGACGTTGCTTCGTGCCGAATTTCAAGTTTCTGAGTTCACGGGAAGTACCCCGTAGGTTTTGCGAGTGCCGAAAAACTAAAATTTGCAGCATAAACGACTGTATCTTTTGATTGCGTTGGCTTTTGAGTTTGATTTTTTCACAGCTCCAAGGGACAATAGACCTGAGTATTTGGTATAAATTTCAGCTTGATACCTCCACGCGTTCCTGAGAAAAATGGTCTTGACAGACAGACAGACAGACAGACAGACAGACAGACAGACAGACGGACAACAAAGTGATCCTATAAGGGTTCCGTTTTTTCCTTTTGAGGTACGGAACCCTAAAAATCGCGAAGGCAACCTGAGTGGGTGGAACCCGGGGTTTTTCCACTTGCTCCCGGCGTGGAGGTTGTCATGAGGGACCAGCGTGTGGTGTCGCCCTGCACGCTACCTTCGGGAGGGGGAGCTTCGGCCCCGGGGGCTTCGGCCCCAGAGAGGGGACAGCTTCGGCTGTCGCAGCAGGCGGTGTTCGCGGTTGAATGCTTACGCGATCCCGTGTCACCGTCACCAACGCTGCACGACGGGCATACCGTGGATGGTTTAGTTGGTAGTGTCGGCCCTTGCTGACGAGTCCAACATACCCGTCCTAGTTCCCCGGCTAGGCGGGATGCCTAAATGCATTCCTCCACGTTAAAAAAAAACATTAAAAAAAAAAAAAAAAAAAAAAAAAAAAAAAAAAAAAAAAAAAAGGAAGCGACTTGGATAGCGGACAGATTATTTTTTATAAAATCTACTTGCTTGCCTTCTAAGTTAAATGATAGGATTATAGTGATAAGTAAATAAATATTTTTAGAGCTCCTACAGGAATATAGTGAGCAAATGCATTGTTTATATGCATGGATTCGGAAAACCATTATTTAGTATGGAGTTTAAATATTCTATTAAATAGTATTATTACAATTAATAATACGGACACCAATACGTATGGCACTCGTACGTTCTGAAATCTAATAATCGGGTAAACAAAGATTATATCACATCATTTTTATGGTAAACACGGGCATTCGGGCAAATGAAATTCGGGAAAATAAAATTCGAGCATATGAGTATTATCTATCTATCTATCTAAATATATAAAAGAAGAAACTGACTGACTGACTGACTGATTGACTGACTGACTGACTGACTGACTGACTGACTGACATATCAACGCACAGCCCGAACCGCTGGTTCTAGAGATTCCAAATTTGGCACGTAGGTTTCTTATAAGGTTAGGGGTGCACTAAGAAAGGGTTTTTCAAAATTCACCCCCTAAGGGGGTAAAATGGGGGTCCAAAGTTTGTATGGCGAATAAAGATTTGTTAGATTATTTTATTCGAAACTTCACAGGAGTATTCCTAACGATAAATAAGTAAACACGTGTTTCAGGTTTTTTGAAAATTCAATCCCTAAAAGTGGTAAATGTGGTCACAAAGTCTGAAAATCAACATGGGTATCGTATCCTTTTTGAGTACTTATAAGTACGCGGGCGAAGCCGCGGGAAAAGGCTAGTTTTATATAATTTTCGGGCAAACAATAGACAACCCGATGCCACAATTGCGTGTCCATGTATATGGCGATTATCACACTGGCGCCGCAACCGGATGCGGCGACGGTGTGCAAGCGTGATAGCGCTATACACATGCAGAGTGTTGTCTCGCTCGCGCACCGGCGCCGCATGCGGAAAGCGCAGCAGTGCGTAAGAACTATTATATAATCTGTGGCAGCAGTGTGAAAGAACTATTATATAATCTGTGGCAGCAGTGTGAAAGAACTGTTATATAATCTGTGGCAGCAGTGTGAAAGAACTATTATATAATCTGTGGCAGCAGTTTGAAAGAACTATTATATAATCTGTGGCAGCAGTGTGAAAGCGGCCTTACTCAGACTGTGCTGTCCTTGGTCTCGGAATTGGTTCTCTGTAAAAAACGCAGTCCGTTGACATTTATCTCCATGCATTTGACGAAATGTCAATACCACGAATACTGACTCACTATTTGAAGGCCTTTATCAGTCTTATTTCCATCTTGTTTTTATACGTACTGTCATAGAAGATACATATACATTATCGTAGCAGATATCATTTATAGTATGTTTACTCGAAGATAATATTTTGCATACAAAAGGTCACCTTTTTAGGGTTCCGTAGTCAACTTATAGTTTCGCCATGTCTGTCCGTCCGTCCGTCCGTCCGAGGATAATCTCAGTGACCGTTAGCACTAGAAAGCTGAAATTTGGTACTAATATGTAGATCAATGACGCCGACAAAGTAGTAAAATAAAAAGTGGAAAAAAATGTTTTATTAGGGTACCTCCCCTATACGTAAAGTGAGGAGTGTTTTTTTTTTCATTTCAACCCTAAGTGTGATATATTGTTGGATAGGTATTTAAGAATAGGGGTTTAGTAAAATCATTTTTTGATAATGTATTTTCGGAAATAATCGCTCCAGAAGTAAAAAAAATGTCCCCCCCCCTCTAACTTTTGAACCATAAGTTTTAAAAATATGAAAAAAATCTCAAAAGTAGAACTTTATAAAAACTTTCCAGGAAAATTATTTTGAACTTGATAGGTTGAATATTTTTTGAAAAAAAAATGACAAAATAATTTCTGAACTAAGTTTGTAATTTAACCGTATAAGCAGGTGTTTATTGTACCTGTAATTTCTACAAAATCACAATGAAATGACGTGCTTTCAAAAACTCTTAAGTGGGGACACTTACTGTGACGGACGGAAAACTATGGAACCCTACACTGAGCGTGGCCCGACACGCTCTTGGCCGGTTTTTTATTGAATAAGGAAAACGTAACAGCAAACAGTTGTCAGACTACTCCTTAGTAAGTATAACTACCTAGGTAGGTAGAGGTACGTACCGAATTGTGTCCTAGCTTGCGGTCTTTACTATAATGCTCGTTTTATTCCGAGCAAATAAAAACAAACGAAACTTGCATATCGTCACTAGGTACTTTAAAAAAAATCTCGTATCTCATACACTGCTACTCTTAATTAAAATGCATGCATCCCATACATAGTTAGCAGCAGCTACACTCACCTGTTGCTGTACCGCCACGGAAATTGTAAATGTTTTGTTTTGTTTGTTTGTTTTGTCTAATTAATTGTAATACTAACGCTAAATGTATAAGTTATTGTATTTCCTAACCCGCTATGGACTTAATGTTCGAAATAAATATATTTCAATTCATTTCATAGTTACTAACTATGTATGGGATGCATGCATTTTAATTTAGAGTAACTATTAGTTACCACGTTTTTCTTTTGATTGACAGAACAAGATACGATTTATTTAGTAGTGACGATATACTTACACGATAAATTTAAAATGCAATTAAAACAATATTTTATTAGCGAAGAATACTATAGTATTGAAGAATATTTAAGTGAGATATAAATGTTTAGCTGCGTAAGTTACTATCCCATCAAAAACATAAATGTGAAAGGCTGCCAAGTTCGATACTATGGGAATGCTTCGCCTATAAAAGAAGTGAGGTCTGAATAAGTACCAAGTTCCATAAAAATACCTCAAATCATAAATAGTTATAGGAATGCACACTTGATTTCCAGCAGTTTTTAAGGTACATTTTGAATATGTATCACGTTACATAGAAATACCTAATATTATAATAGTCAGAGAAACGCACACCGGTTTTTTTAGCAGTTTCCTGATAACATTTATTATTTTCAGTACTTTTTAATGATGTTACTTGGCAAGTTTTCACACACCACACACCTTTTCAATGCAATGAATCGACACCTTTGGACTGCAATGTGTCAAGTATATAATTTTCTATTAAAACTTGCCAAGTTACATCATTAAAAAGTACTGAAAATAATAAATGTTATCAGGAAACTGCTAAAAAAACCGGTGTGCGTTTCTCTGACTATTATAATATTAGGTATTTCTATGTAACGTGATACTTATTCAAAATGTACCTTAAAAACTGCTGGAAATCAAGTGTGCATTCCTATAACTATTTATGATTTGAGGTATTTTTATGGAACTTGGTACTTATTCAGATCTCACTTCTTTTATAGGCGAAGCATTCCCATAGTATCGAACTTGGCAGCCTTTCACATTTATGTTTTTGATGGGATTTCATTTATTTTTGTTAGGTGTAGGTTCTTTATTATTTTTTTATCACTTTTGCTTTAGGAAATGTCATATTCCACTTAGGTATGTACTTTATACTAAGCGTCTAATTCTATTTTACTATTTATTTATAGGTGATTTTTACAAATAAACTGGCTCCCTACACCTATAAAATGTACCTACTTACGAGTACATATAATTACATACATCAATAACGTACTTTATTCTGTTTGTAAGTACGCTACCTACATAGATAATTAATAACTTGGTAATACCTACCTACCAGTAGGTATTATAATTGGTTGCCTATTATGTAGCCCTGTAGAAGTACACCATCCCATCTCATCCCGTGGCGTATCGGAGGGTGAGATGGGCAGTAGTATATACAGGGTGTTTGGTAACCGGATGCAAAGCCGAAAGTAGGAGATAGTCTAGGTCATGTAGAACATTTTTAGCCATACTTGTCTTAGACAAATGTTATTAGTTTTTTTTTAATTTAAATTTTAAGATTTGTCGGAGAAAACTGCAAAACTTCAGACTAAATCGATAATTAGAACTTTTTTTACTGCAGGTAGATTTTTTTTTGTTTTATTTCGTATTGTGCAATGTCTATCAAACACTAGAAAAGTGATTTCAAACATCTGTGTCTAAAGAAAACAAGTTGACAGCGATTTAAAATTTTAGTTACATGAAAATGTAAACGATTTAAGTGATTTCAAAGTACGATAAAAAAAAACTAAAATAGCCACGAATTTTCAAACCATTTTAAAAACATGCTTGGCTTTTACCCTTTTATTTAAGCTATCAAACACGACTGTAGCTACTGTATCCTTGAAAATAAGCCACCTAAACCAACTGGGTAGCTAAAATGTTTCACTCTACTTGTGGTAGTTGTGGTGACGAATCTCATTATGATTTTACAATAAAACATTGGTTCTGAATACTAAGTTGGCATTGACTTGACATTTGACTTGTTTTAAAAGGGTTAAGTGTACTGGACAAAACTACCACATGCAATTTTAACAAACAAAGGCTTGCGGCGGTGAGAGACAAAAGAGACTGATAGCGGCAGGCGGTGAGCGGCGTTAAACAAAGATGATCGGTTTTGTGCTTTATTGACAAAGATAAACTGATTAGCTACATGAGTATTTGTGCAAAAACTAGTAATTTAGTCTAGTTACAACTTCAGTTGCGATTAGACGTTCATTGTGGTTTAATTTCCCGCTCTCATCTCAATTTACCGTGTCAAGTTGTAGCTGCCGTAGGCGCTCCTTCACGTGTAATTACGACTTCTTCATTGTAAACATGGAGTTTACGAACGAAGAATACGCCGACATTATCTACATGTACTGCAAAGCTGACAGTAATGGAGCGATGGCCCGACGGATGTACCAAGAGCGTTTTCCAAACCGGAGATTGCCTAATGTGAGAGTGTTTTACAATTCATTCCGAAGGCTACGTGAGAATGGTATTGCTGTGCAACATGGAGGGAATCCAGGACGTAATCGCCCTGAAGTGGAGGAAGACGTTCTACAGGCATTTGCAGAGGATCCGAATACGAGCATCAGAGTGGTAGCTCGTAATCTGAACTTGTCCACATGGAAAGTATGGGCCACAATGAATCGTGAGGGAAAATATCCTTTTCGCGGCATCGGAGTTCAAGGTTTGGACGAAGGAGATCCTGCACGCCGAGTGGACTTCTGCCGATTTTTACTCAATGCGGATATCGAAGACCGACGTTTTTTGCGAAGCATTCTTTGGACCGATGAATCGAAATTTTCCCGGGAGGGGATCACAAATTTCCATAACCTACACCAATGGGCTGACAAAAACAACAATCCACATTGGAAAAAGCAAGTGTCCTTCCAAAGAAAGTTTTCCGTCAATGTGTGGGCTGGAATCATCGGCAGAGTCCTTATTGGGCCACATTTTTTGCCAAATAATTTAAATGGGGCAAATTATTTGGAATTTTTACAAAACGATTTGCCCAGGCTTATTGACGAAGACCAGCTGCCCGGTGCAGTGACATTTCAACACGACGGTTGTCCCGCCCATTACTCTCTGGCTGTAAGGGAGCATCTGGATAACTGTTTCCCGGACGGTTGGATCGGCAGAGGCGGACGAATCCCTTGGCCCGCTCGGTCACCTGATTTGACACCATTGGATTTTTTCGTTTGGGGCCGAGCTAAGGAGCTAGTCTACACACAAGAGGTCATTAATACCGTAGAAGAGCTGAGGGAGAGGATAGAAGCGGCGTTCGAAAGGATGAGGGAAGAAATGATATTCGGAACAACCACCACAGAAGTAAGAAGACGGGCTCGTGCTTGTATTCGAAACGGCGGGTCACATTTTGAAAACGAGCGATGATGTGTAATTTTAATGTGTTGATCGTAAAAATAAATAACTTATCTTTTATGCTTTTGTTTTAATTTACCCTAAACATTCCCTCTTATTAGTACAGGTAGCCTATTTTCAAAGATAAAATGGCTTGAGACATGATTGTCTTATCGCCCGCCGCCTGCCGCTATCAGTCCCTTTTGTCTCTCACCGCCGCAAGCCTTTGTTTGTTAAAATTGCATGTGGTAGTTTTGTCCAGTACACTTAACCCTTTTAAAACAAGTCAAATGTCAAGTCAACGCCAACTTAGTATTCAGAACCAATGTTTTATTGTAAAATCATAATGAGATTCGTCACCACAACTACCACAAGTATCACAAGTAGAGTGAACTGCTTTGCACTTCGTAAATCGTGGGTTCGGTTCCCGCAACAGACACACACAGAGTGGTGAACAATTTTATTGTTCTTGTGTTTAAGACAAACATGTATTGTCTTAAATTGGTATGTATCTAAATTTAAATAAGTGTTATCTCATTTCCACTCCATACCTACTTATAGTAGAACAAAATTACACATTCGTTGTTTTCGAAACTGACTCACACTTGGCCGTTTTCAGATTTTTACTTTATTTCGACCTAAAGACAAACCTTCGAGCCAAATTTCAGGTCGGTACGACCATTGGAAGATAGACCCATTTAGTTCATTATGACTTCATAGTAGAACAAAGTTACACCTTCGCTATTTTTAAAACTGACTCACACTTGGCCGTTTTCAGATTTTTCCCTTTACTTTGACCTTGAGACCTATCTCCATGCCAAATTTCAAGTCAGTACGACCATTGGAAGTGGTCTAGGTTTTTGATGAGTCAGTGAGTCAGTGAGTCAGTGAGTGTATAGTAAAAATAGCGATTTTCTGACGTCAATATCTCAAGAACTGCTATAGGTAGAATAATGAAATTTTGTATTCTAGACAATTAAGGGGATGTCAACAGACACTCGAAATTTCATATGCGTAGATAAAATATGTTTTGAGTTATAGGGTGGTCGAAATTGGCCCGAAATGGTTCGTGTAATATAACCCACGGCCGGTGTGTCGCTTTTTTTTGCTCGAACTTGGCGGACACACTGCCGTGTGTCTAGATTCATATTTAACGTGCATAGTTTATGTTATGGTTTTATAGAGATAATGTTGAAACAGTAATTACTTTTAAGATCTTTGTACACATGAAATGCAATAAAATATATGAATATGTTGCGCGACAGTTAAACATGTTAAAATGCCTACTTTCGCGCTACCCGCATCAGGCGCATAGCGCTAAATATTTAAGCCACATGCTATTGCTGAAAGATGTTATATATTAGGTAATATTTTATACAGGTGGTTAATGAAACCTGCATACTTACATAACTAGTGCGTTTTGAAGCGATCCACGCCACAAATATTTTCTGCATATATTTTCTACGCCAGGGGGCGGAAAAACGCAAAGAAATAGCAAACTTCTAATGTAGGTAAGTGCGCCCGCGTCGCCATTAATAAAATTAGAAGCCCTGACGTGAGGCCGCCGTAGCCATTAAATTCAAATTGTTTGTTAAACATAGGTAACATCAGGTCTTACAATTCATTGGGATCTCTATGTTTTGCCTCTCGGCATACCAATTGCCACAAAACAGCATCGAAAAGTCAAAAGTGTCAAAACTCTTAAATATATGATTTGGCAGATGAACGAATCTGTAACGGTTCTCCGACAAGCGATTCGTCGAAGAACTGGGGTGGGGTGATACTTCCCACTATTTAGTGTTTATCGTTAAAAATATGAAATAAAACGACAGATATTCAATAAAGCACTAAAATTTATACGACCAGCATATTTTTTATGTATAAAACTTTTATCTAGGTTTGAACTTCTGTTTCGTCCCTACTCACCCCATGTTACGGTACCAAATTAAAAATACTCTTTTACAGCAAGCATCCGCGTAAGCCGTAGTAAGTGTAAAAATAAAGGAACTTCGGTATTATCTCACCACGCGGCAACGTCATATAAGTGTTCCTGGATCCACGGTTCATATGGCCTTATGGCTTTGGGAGATATAATGGGCGGTCAGACCAGTCCTCCGCCGCAGACCGCAGGGGTTCAATCTGGCGTTTTACACGCGATGTTTCGTTATAAATGTACATATTTAAATCAAGTATATAACATACCTTATTTTATTATATTCATATAAGTACGCATTTTTACCGGAAGGATAGGCAGAAATGACGGATTTCGTCTTGTTACGACTCACTGACCTTTCCGGCTTCCATTTCATATCAATAAAAATCAAGAAGTAATTTTTTTATTTACCCTCCAAATTGACCCCAAATAAACGTTACACTTCCGCCTTTGGGTTGCTGACTTACCTACATGTGCATACAATTTGAGCTCAATCAGTCCTATCCAGTCATTTCAGTTCAGAACAAAAAATGGTAATAAGCAGAAAGACAGATGAACAGATCGAGTCACACCATTAGGTTTATTTTCACCATTATAGTACGGAACCCTAAAAAAGGAGCGCCTGTGAAAAGCACTGGGAAATTAAGTACCTACTTAGAAAATTTCCATCTTTAAATAAGGCCCTATTCGACATGGTACAACTTTCAGTCGCTGGTGAGCTAAGATAAGTATCACACTTTTGTGACAGCCGAATTCACTAGAGTGATATCCACTTACGTCAAAATCAACACTCCTCGTTCATGGAGTTATATGAGGTGGAGTTAAATGTTACACTTTTTACCTAACCACAGTTTAACCTTATAGCCGTGCGTTCAGAGGCGACTAGAAAAAACAGTAAGATAGAGAGCATAATATGGGGGGCGGTGTTTCACTCGCACTTTGACACACATTGACATTTTGACACACATTGACATTTTGATTTGTTGAATGTTGGAGTTGTTGTCTGATGACGTCATTCCCTCTTTAGTCAAAACGGAACGCAGTCGCCTATGTTACCCTCTCTTTCGGCCTCACTTTGTGTCCAAAGAGGATTCTCCAGTTAAAAACTATATCTCCATGGACCTGGCTACTGTAAATTTGACAGTTAGGTGTGGACACGTGTGATCCTTTGAGAATTCAACCAACCGGAGTCGCCATTTACAGGCGTTCCCCCTCTGCCGAAAACATATGACCAGTGGTCATACCCATGTATGCACTGACGTTTATCTGACGTGGCTATTTGTACGTTATGTACGAATAGCCATACATTTGACGTTCCCCTGCCCCGCAAAAATCGGCAGACTTTTTTGTATAGAAAATGACAGACATGGCTACTCCGTCCGGGTTGAATTCTCTAAGGTGTGGTCGGTGTATATCACTCTATACAGTAGCTATTCAACAGCGATATCCACGTGTCACAGTTTGGCATGTCGAATAGGGGTCAAATAGGTAAACATAAGGAAGTATTGTATTGTATTGAGCAGTCTTATTTCCGTACATTTTATCCGTCTACTTTTATAAAAACGAACCTAGGTATTTAAACCATTTAGTCAGGTATTACAATTACAAATACCTACACTCATGATTGATTCAAATAATTTTATAAACGATGTAAAGTGTAAATAATAGTAGTCACGTTAATTATATATAATTGCTTGCCTACATAGCGGTTATACTGTGAGTGATACGAATAGCTGCCATATCTTATTGTTTCCTCTTAGTTGTTGGTTCGCTCACGTCACTCTGCCCGAACTCCTATCAAGACAAACTAATCGTTTATATTTGTGGCACTTAAGTCAGTAGGTAGCTGTGTATGGAATATAACAACAAAGTTACACTAAACTATTAACACTAAACTTCTTCTCACTCGTGTCATCATTCAGTGGAGCAATTTTCATGTATATCTGTAATTTGCCTTCTCCTTTACAGCCTGATACACGAATTATCATTTACAAATTATAAATTTTTAGGGTTCTGTACCTCGAAAGGAACCCTTATAGGATCACTTTGTTGTCCGTCCGTCCGTCCGTCTGTCAAGACCCTTTTTTCTAGGAATGCGTAGAGGTATCAAGCTGAAATTTATATCAAATACTCAGGTCTACTGTCCCTTGGAGCTGTGAAAAAATCTAACTTCTAAACCTACGCAATCAAACGATACAGCCGTTTGTGCCGCAAATTTCCGCAAAATATCGAAACTCGCAAGGGAATCAAAACAAGGTACTTCCCGTGAATTCAGAATCTTGAAATTTGGTACGAAGCAACGATAGAAATATTTTAAATAATTTTAAAGTTACTACCCCTATATACCTACAGGTTTGTACGGAACCCTCGGTACGCGATTCCGACTCGCACTTGGCCGGTTTTTAGGATTCCGTAGTCAACTAGGAACCCTTATAGTTTCGCCATGTCTGCCCGTCCGTCCGTCCGTCCGCGGATAATCTCAGTGACCGTTAGCACTAGAAAGCTGAAATTTGGTACTAATATGTATATCAATCACGCCGACAAAGTGGTAAAATAAAAAGTGGAATTTTTTTTTTATTAGGGTACTTCCCCTATACGTAAAGTGTGGAGTGTTTTTTTTAAATTTCAACCCTAACGTGTGATATATTGTTGGATAGGTATTTAAAAATGAATACGGGTTTACTAAAATCATTTTTTGATAATGTAAATATTTTCGGAAATAATCGCGTCCCCCCCCTCTCTAACTTTGGAACCATAAGTTTTAAAAATATGAAAAAAATCTCAAAAGTAGAACTTTATAAAAACTTTCTAGGAAAATTATTTTGAACTTGATAGGTTGAATAGTTTTTGAAAAAAAAATACAAAATAATTTCTGAACTACGTTTGTAATTTAACCATATAAGCAGGTGTTTATTGTACCTGTAATTTCTACAAAATCACAATGAAATGACGTGCTTTCAAATAAAGTAAAAACGGTGAAAATCGGTTCACGCAATAAAGAATTATCCCATAAAAATCATCTTCCATACTTTAAGCTCGCGCGCAATAGTTTACTTAATTTGCCGATAGATGTCGCTGTACGTGGAACGCTCATATCATATCCTACATGGCGGTGTTATTTTAACTCTTAAGTGGGGACACTTACTGTGACGGACGGAAAACTACGGAACCATACACTGAGCGTGGCCCGACACCATACAGTATTGTATGGTATGGTATGGTAAAGTATGGTATGGTAAAGTATGGTATGGTAAAGTATGGTATGGTAAAGTATGGTATGATAAAGTATGGTATGGTAAAGTATGGTATGGTAAAGTATGGTATGGTAAAGTATGGTATGGTAAAGTATGGTATGGTAATGTATGGTATGGTAAAGTATGGTATGGTATGGTACGGTATGGTAAGGTATGGTATGGTAAGGTATGGTATGGTATGGTAAAGCATGGTATGGTATGGTAAAGTATGGTATGGTATGGTATGATATGGTATGGTATGATATGGCATGCTGTTTGGGCTCATTCGACTTGTACTGATGAGCAGATGGTACCGGTATCAAAATCTGGAGCTCATGCTGGACCCTGGGGATCCCTACTGGATCTCGGGTTTGGCGCATCATAGACTCATGCTGTTTGGGCTCATTCGACTTGTACTGATGAGCAGATGGCACCGGTATCAAAATCTAGAGCTCATGCTGGACCCTGGAGATCCCTACTGGATCTCGGGTTTGGCGCATCATAGACTCACGCTGTTTGGGCTCATTCGACTTGTACTGATGAGCAGATGGTACCGGTATCAAAATCTGGAGCTCATGCTGGACCCTGGGGATCCCTACTGGATCTCGGGTTTGGCGCATCATAGACTCATGCTGTTTGGGCTCATTCGACGTGTACTGATGGTATGGTATGGTATGGTATGGTATGGTAAAGTATGGTATGGTAAAGTATGGTATGGTATGGTAAGGTATGGTATGGTAAGGTATGGTATGGTAAGGTATGGTATGGTATGGTAAGGTATGGTATGGTAAGGTATGGTAAAGTATGGTATGGTATGGTATGGTAAAGTATGGTATGGTAAAGTATGGTATCGTAAAGTATGGTATGGTAAAGAATGGTATGGTAAAGTATGGTATGGTAAAGTATGGTATGGTAAGGTATGGTATGGTAAGGTATGGTATGGTATGGTAAAGTATGGTATGGTATGGTAAAGTGTGGTATGGTAAAGTATGGTATGGTAAGGTATGGTATGGTATGGTAAAGAATGGTATGGTAAAGTATGGTATGGTAACGTATGGTATGGTAAAGTATGGTATGGTAAGGTATGGTAAAGCATGGTATGGTATGGTAAAGTATGGTATGGTAAGGTATGATATGGTATGGTATTGTATGGTATGGTAAAGTATGGTATGGTAAAGTATGGTATGGTAAAGTATGGTATGCTATGGTAATGTATGGTATGGTAAAGTATGTTATGGTAAGGTATGGTATGGTAAAGTATGGTATGGTAAAGTATGGTATGGTAAAGTACGGTATGGTAAAGTATGGTATGGTAAAGTATGGTATGTTATGGTAATGTATGGTATGGTAAAGTATGGTATGGTATGGTATGGTAATGTATGGTATGGTAAGGTATGGTATGGTATGGTATGGTAAAGTATGGTATGGTATGGTATGGTAAGGTATGGTATGGTATGGTGTGGTAAAGTATGGTATGGTAAAGTATGGTACCACCCTTTACCATACCATACCATACTTTACCATATTTTACCATACCATACTTCACCATTACATACTTTACCATACCATACTTTGCCATACCATACTTTACCATACCATACTTTACCATATTTTACCATACCATACTTCACCATACCTTACCATACCATACCATACTTAACCAAATTTTACCATACCATACTTCACCATACCTTACCATATCATACCATACCATACCATACTTTACCATACCATACTTTACCATACTTTACCATACCTTACCATAGCATACCTTACCATACCATACCTTACCGTACCATACCTTATCATAGCATACTTTACCATACCGTACTTTACCATACCATACCATACTTTACCATATCATACTCTACTATACCATACCATACTTTCCCATACCATACTTTACCATACCATACTTTACCATACCATTCTTAACCATACCATACCTTACCAACCATACCATACCATACTTTACCATACTATACCATACCATACTTTACCATACCATACTTTACCATACCATACTTTACCATTCCGTACTTTACCATACCGTACTTTACCATACCTTACCATACCATACCTTACCATACCATACCTTATCATACCATACTTAACCATACCATACTTTACCATACCATACCATACCGTACCATACCATACCATACTTTACCATACCATACTTTACCATACCTTACCATACCATACCATACTTTACCATACCTTACCATACCATACCTTACCATACCATACTTTACCATACCATACTTTACCATACCATAATTTACCATACCATACTTTACCATACCATACTTTTCCATACCATACTTTACCATACCATACCGTACCATACATTACCATACCATACTTTACCATACCATACTTTACCATACCATAATTTACCATACCTTACTTTACCATACCATACTTTACCATAACATACCATACTTTACCATACCATACCTTATCATACCATACTTTACCATACCATACTTTACCATACCTTACCATTCCATACCTTACCATACCATACCATACCTTATCATACCATACTTTACCATACCATACTTTACCATACCATACTTTACCATACCATACCATACCGTACCATACCATACCATACTTTACCATACTTTACCATACCTTACTTTACCATACCATACCATACTTTACCATACCATACTTTACCATACCATACTTTACCATTCCGTACTTTACCATACCGTACTTTACCATACCATACCTTACCATACCATACCATACCTTATCATACCATACTTAACCATACCATACTTTACCATACCATACCATACCATACTTTACCATACCATACTTTACCATACCATACCATACTTTACCATACCTTACCATACCATACTTTACCATACCATAATTTACCATACCATACTTTACCATACCATACTTTACCATACCATACTTTACCATACCATACCATACCGTACCATACATTACCATACCATACTTTACCATACCTTAACATACCATAATTTACCATACCTTACCTTATCATACCATACTTTACCATACCATACTTTACCATATCATACCATACTTTACCATACCATACCATACTTTACCATACCATACCTTACTATACCATACCATACTTTACCATACCATACCATACTTTACCATACCATACCTTATCATACCATACTTTACCATACCATACTTTACCATACCATACTTTACCATACCTTACCATTCCATACCTTACCATACCATATCATACCATACTTTACCATACCATACTTTACCACACCATACCATACTTTACCATACCATACTTTACCATACCATACCATACCGTACCATACCATACCATACTTTACCATACCATACTTTACCATTCCATACTTTACCATACCATACTTTACCATACCTTACCATACCATACTTTACCATACCTTACCATACCATACCATACCTTACCATACCATACCTTACCATACCATACTTTACCATACCATACTTTACCATACCTTACCATACCATACCTTACCATACCATACCATACCTTATCATACCATACTTTAACCATACCATACTTTACCATACCATACCATACTTTACCATACCACACTTTACCATACCATACTTTACCATACCATACTTTACCATACCATACCATACCATACCATTCCATACCATACCATCAGTAGAAGTCGAATGAGCCCAAACAGCATGAGTCTATGATGCCCCAAACCCGAGATCCAGTAGGGATCCCCAGGGTCCAGCATGAGGTCCAGATTTTGATACCGGTACCATCTGCTCATCAGTACAAGTCGAATGAGCTCAAACAGCATGAGTCTATGATGCGCCAAACCCGAGATCCAGTAGGTAGCCCTAGGGTCCAGCATGAGCTCCATCTTGTGATATTGGTCCCGACTTCCGAACCCGAGATGCAGTTTTAAAATTAATTATTAGTGTAAGACAGGATTAATTTAGTTACACTAACGTTAATCTAATTAACTGTAATTCTTATTAAATTTTCGAGACGTTAGTGTAACTAATAGGTTAATTCTAATTGACGGTTAGTGTAATTGACGACGTCACAAAATCAATGCGAACTAACGTTAGTAAAAATTGATGTTAGTGTAATTGATTAGTTACGGAATTAATCTTCAATCTTATTGATCAATTTTCAATTCTAATTGAAATTAACGGCCAACACTGCTGCGCATGCCCTTATTTTTCATTCTTATGGGATACGAGGGTTGCTACTTATATATCCGGAAACAAAAAAACAAACAAACGTACACGGCTGAAAATGGTTTTATTGTTTTTCAAAGTATTCCCCTTGATGATCTATGCACTTTTGCATTCGCGTGAACCAATTTTTAAAGCACTTCTGCCACTCCGCCTGAGGTACCTCCATAACGTGTTGTTTGAATGCGTCGACAGCATCTTCAGCGGTCGAAAATCGTTGACCGCGTAATTTATTCTTTATATTTGGAAATAAATAAAAATCGTTGGGTGCCAAGTCAGGGCTGTACGGCGGATGACCCGTTAATTCCACATTTTGACCCTCCAAAAATAGAGTTGTTTCGCGTGACGTATGACAGCTGGCATTGTCATGATGAAGAATGATTCTTCGTCGCTGGTTAGTTTTACGAATTTGTTCAAATACTTCCGGTAAGCAAATGGTCGTATACCACTCTGAATTAACCGTTCTACGGTTTTCTAGTGGCACTGTAGCTACATGGCCATTATAGACCCGTACCGATAAATTATGAAGTTTCGATAATATTAAAGATGCTTATTATTCGCATACAGAGTTCAGGCCATTCAACTTAGCTAATAATAATAATTTGTGTCATCCTAGGTTGTTGCGTAGGTAGAAACTTAAACAATTCTTTTTTTAAACATTATTCGTTAAATAGAAAATTAGAGATCAAAATTGTTTTTTCACTGTAACAGCAAAGTTGTTACTGACGCACGCACGCGTTTTGTGTCACTTTCGTCAATGGGAATACTGACGTTCAATCAGCACATATATGTGGACTTTTACAAGCCTATATAAAATTAGAGTTGATCGATTAGGTACTGTGCTTTCTAAAATATCGGTATCTATTATTTAAATAAATTTGTGCCATATTAATCAATGATATTTATTTACTTAAATTTTTTTTCTTGTATGACCCCTGTTAACAGTACAATAAAATATTAAAGTTATTAAAGTTTGCATCAATATTTTTATAAAAGCGTATCGAAACAATGTTTGAAATTTGTGTCATTATAATCAATGGATTATTTTTATTTTTCGGAATGAAAATTTGTTTTGCGTAACGGGCATGCGCGGGGAAGGGTAAAGCGCGGGCGGGGTTCATGTGCCGACCAGGCTGCCTAGCGGCTTGTTTGTTTTCTATTATTACTCTATACATACATATAGTAATAGTAGTAATAAGTGCGACAAAGACAAACAGCGATTTTTCAGTCGCTGTTCTTTATTTTTAATAGGAAAGAAAGCAATAATATAAAACTTAAGCAAGTTAAGGATAATTAACGTAAACGTAGTCCATAAGGGACTGCAACGGCGGATCTGTGTGCCACGGTAAACCTAGTTTACCATTTAAACAGTATTTTGGCAAATTGTAACTTGTAACTACTAAATATGTAATTTATGCATCAAGGCGGTGTGTTTACAGAGTGGCTATCGTGAAACGCGAAAATCGAAATATCGTTATCTGCCTCTCGGTTGGACTAGCAAAGGGCCGGGCTGGACTTAATAAATTTTTCATCAATGTGATGTCATAATAAGGCTATGTTTTTATTAACTTATCGTATATAACACATACAAATAAGCAACTTTTCTTTAACACATTTTTTTAACTCAATAATTTCGAAGTTACGGGGCCCTGAAGGTTAAGTACAATTTGGACTATTTTGGTTGGAATGGTATCATTATAACACATACTTTATTTTGTAGAATGTGTTAAAATAAGCAAGTTTTATAAGAAACATTTTTTTTACCCAAAAACATCGAAGTTACCGGACTTTGAAGATTGACTACATGGACTAATTTGGACTTAAAAAATAAAATGGCGACGGGGTATCATTATAACGTGTACTTTTAATGATTTTTTTCCCTATAGAATACGCTAAAATAAGCTTGTTTTATTTGAAAAACTTTTCTCCAAAATAAAAAATGGCTGATTGGACATGAAACTTGTATATCATTTGGAATTCGAAAAAAAAACCATCGACGGGACGTCATTATAACGTGTACTTTTTATGGTATTTCGTATAGAATACGCTAAAATAAGCTTGGTTTATTTGATAAACTTTTCCCTAAAATAAAAAATGGCCGAGATAATGTTCTTTGAACTTGTATATAATTTTGATTTGGAAAAAAACTATCGACAGGACCTCATTATAACATGATCTTTTTATTATTATTATTATTTATTTTATTTTTTTCTAAAATCGAAAATGGCTGAGATAATGGACTTTGAACTTGTATATAATTTGGACTTCGAAAAAAAACCATCGACGGGACTTCATTATAACGTGTACTTTTTATGATTATTCCGTATAGAATATGCTAAAATAAGCGTGTTTTATTTTAAAACTTTTCTTCATAATCAAAAATGGACTTTGAACTTGAATATCGAGACGTCATTATAACGTGTACTTTTTATGATTTTTCCGTATAGAATACGCTAAAAAAAGCGTGTGTTACTCATGTAACTTTTCTCTAAAATCAAAAATGGCCGAGATAATGGACTCTGAACTTGTATATAATTTTGACTTCGAAAAAACAACCAGCGATGGGGTATCATTATATAGCATATTTTTATGATTTTACCGTATATAATACGCTAAAATAAGCATGTTTTATTTGAAAAAGTTTTCACCAAAATAAAAAATGGCCGATTGGATATGAAACTTGTATATCATTTGGACTTCGAAAAAAACCATCGACGAGACGTCATTATAACGTGTACTTTTTATGATATTTCGTGTAGAATACGCTAAAATAAGCTTGTTTTATCTGAGAAACTTCTCTAAAATAAAAAATGGCCGAGATAATGGACTTTGAACTTGTATATAATTTTGATTTGAAAAAAAACTATCGACAGGACGTCATTATAACATGAACTTTTTATGATTTTTCCGTATAGAATACGCTAAAATAAGCGTGTTTTATTTTTAAAATCATTTTTTTCTAAAATCGAAAATGGCCGATTGGACATGGAACTTGTATATCATTTGGACTTCGAAAAAAAACCGTCGACGGGACGTCATTATAACGTGTACTTTTTATGATTTTTTCGTATAGAATACGCTAAAATAAGCTTGTTTAATTTCAGAAACTATTCTCTAAAATAAAAAATGGCCGTGTTAATGGACTTTGGACTTGTATATATGTAAAAGCGTGTTTCATTCGTCAAACTTTTCTCTAAAATCAAAAATGGCCGAGATAAATGGACTTATATATATTTTGGACTTCAAAATAAAACCATCGACGGGACGTCATTATAACGTGTACTTTTTATGATTATTCTGTACAGAATACGCTAAAATAAGCGTGTTTTATTTGAGAAACTTTTCTCTGAAATAAAAAATGGCCGAGATAATGGACTTTGAACTTGTATATAATTTTGATTTGTAAAAAAAAAAACTATCGACAGGACGTCATTATAACATGAACTTTTTATGATTTTTCCATATAGAATACGCTAAAATAAGCGTGTTTTACTTAAGAAACTTTTCTCTAAAATCAAAAATGGCCGAGATAATGGTCTCTGAACTTGTATATAATTTGGACTTCGAAAAAAAAACCATCGACGGGACTTCATTAAAACGTGTACTTTTTATGATTATTCCGTATAGAGTATGCTAAAATAAGTGTGTTTTACGAAACTTTTCTCTAAAATCAATAATGGCCGAGATAATATGGACTTTGAACTTGTATATTATTTGGATTTCGAAAAAAACCATCGACGGGATGCCATTATAACTTTTTTCTCAAATCAAAAATGGCCGAGATAAAGAACTTTGAACTTATATATTATTTGGATTTCGAAAAAAAACCCATCGACGGGACGTCATTATAACATGTACTTTTTTATGATTTTTCCATATAGAATACGCTAAAATAAGCGTGTTTTATTTAAAAAACTATGCTCTAAAACCATCGGCCGAGGTAATGGACTCTGAACTTGTTCCTCCTTTTTGTAAAGGGTCGGCAACGCGCATGTGACACCTCTGGTGTTGCAGGCATCCATATGCTACTGCTTACCATCTGGCGGGCCGTATGCTTGTTTGCCACGTTGTGGTATATATAAAAAAAGAGTAAAATAAGAATACAATAAAACAAAATAAACGGAATAAAAACAGACTCAATACAAAATGACAAAATAAAAACAAAATACAGACGAAAATAAAAAACAAAAATAAACAAAAGTAAAAACAAAATACGTTAGTGTCGTGGAACACTCGGTTAGAACGAAGTAATATTATTTATTTTTGACTTTTTCGTAATTTTTGTCGTTTTTGAATTTTTTGATTTTTTTGAGATTTCGAGTTTTTGAAATTTTTGAGATTTTATAGATTTTATAGATTTTATAGATTTTATAGATTTTATAGATTTTATAGATTTTATAGATTTTATAGATTTTATAGATTTTATAGATTTTATAGATTTTATAGACTCTATAGATTTTATAGATTTTATAGATTTTAGATTTTATAGATTTTATAGATTTTATAGATTTTTGAGATTTTTGAGATTTTATAGATTTTTGAGATTTTATAGATTTTTGAGATTTTTGAGATTTTTGAGATTTTTGAGATTTTTGAGATTTTTGAGATTTTTGAGATTTTTGAGATTTTTGAGATTTTTGAGATTTTTGAGATTTTTGAAATTTTTGAAATTTTTGAAATTCTTGAAATTATTGAAATTTTTTAACTTGACTTTTTTCACTTTGTCACTTTGTCACTTCTCACTTTCACTTTCACTTTCACTTCACTTCACTTTATTCTATTTTTCATTTTTTTTATTTCATTCCATTTCACATGTTTCTCAATGCTTTTTCGTGACGGTCACGTGACTTTATTTCGCCTAGCCCCCCATCCGCGAACCGCCCGATAAGGAACTTCGTTCCAATAAAACAGAACTAAATAAAAAAATTACGTTGCGTTTTCTACCCATAATTCACGATGCTTGAAATCTTCGAAAATGTACTCAACAGTCTTGTCAAAACACAAACAAACCGGCTACCGCTTAAAAGGTACGCACGAGTTCATTGCCCGCGACTCGCTCCTCCGCTCAGTTTTGTCGTGTATGCCAGCTTTATCACCCCGCGCGTGCCTCCGTGAGCAAGTACCTACCTACATCATAACAGCTAAGATGCCAGCGACTGGTTGACCCATGGATTAGCTTGTTAAGAAGCGAGTAGGGGGTCTACTTCTAGTGGTCGCTACAGAAGTAAGCCGAACAGGCGTGCCATCAAGGTCACGCGCTATAGTTAAGAAGATTTCCTCTGAACGCAAATATTGTTTCTGTTTAATTTTAGACGAAATATCATTGATGAAAGTGACACAAATTTAAATATCTACTTTAAAATCCCTTTTTGATTATTAGAATGTGAACTCTGATGACTTTAATAATTTATTGAAACGATAACAGCCTAAAAAAAACAAATTACTAAGAAACTTAAATTTTCATTGCTTAATTTGACACATATTGATTTTATTGACATATTTTGAGGTTATGATATAGTTAATCCTTATTTTATGAACTCTAATTATTTATACGTAGTTTTTTAGCGTTGTCATACTATATAAAATTGCACTCGACGTAAATGACACAAACTGGTTTTGTACAACAATAAAACTGTTCTTAATACAAAACAGTTATATTTTCTGACTCTAATATTCTTTTACTCAAGTTATGGCAAGCTAAAAAAGTTAACCTCAAATTATTGAATTACAAAAAAAGCACCAATTGAATATGACACAAAACGCACTGAAAGATTCTCATGTACACACTGTATTTCCAACTTCAATAATAAGTGACTTTAGAATTTTCGAAACTTAACCCTCAAAATATTGCCAACGAGACGGGACTAATTAATACCGAAGAAGCAGGCCACCATTTGTTTCAATGTACTTTTTGCACGAGTAACTTTCGTAGGGTTCGGCTCATTTTGAAACACCCATACCGTTGATTGTTGCTTCGTTTCGGGATCGTATGCATAGATTCAGGATTCGTCACCTGTATAGATGTTATAAACGGCTTTTGAGTCACCACGGTTATATTTTTTTAACATTTTATTGCACCATTCGACGCGAGCATCTTTTTGCTCTTTTGTTAAGTTGTGGGGTATCCAACGCGAACAAATTTTTTTTACAGCGAAATAATTATGTAATATGCTATTAATAACACCGCCATGTAGGATATGATATGAGCGTTCCACGTACAGCGACATCTATCGGCAAATTAAGTAAACTATTGCGCGCGAGCTTAAAGTATGGAAGATGATTTTTATGGGATAATTCTTTATTGCGTGAACCGATTTTCACCGTTTTTACTTTATTTGAAAGCAAGTCATTTCATTGTGATTTTGTAGAAATTACAGGTACACCTGCTTATACGGTTAAATTACAAACTTAGTTCAGAAATTATTTTGTATTTTTTTTTCAAAAACTATTCAACCTATCAAGTTCAAAATAATTTTCCTATAAAGTTTTTATGAAGTTCTACTTTTGAGATCTTTTTCATATTTTTAAAACTTATGGTTCAAAAGTTAGAGGGGGGGAGGACACATTTTGTTTTTACTTCTGGAGCGATTATTTCCGAAAATATTTACATTATCAAAAAATGATTTTAGTAAACCCCTATTCATTTTTAAATACCTATCCAACAATATATCACACGTTAGGGTTAAAACGAAAAAAAAATCACTCCCCACTTTACGTATAGGGGAGGTACCCTAATAAAACATTTTTTTCCACTTTTTATTTTACCACTTTGTCGGCGTTATTGATATACATATTAGTACCAAATTTCAGCTTTCTAGTGCTAACGGGCACTGAGATTATCCGCGGACGGACGGACGGACGGACGGGCAAACATGGCGAAACTATAAGGGTTCCTAGTTGACTACGGAACCCTAAAAAATCACAAATAACGGTAAATATAGCGTAGGAGGCAACTATTTAACATATTTTGTTATCTAGGTACAACTAGTAAATAGATAGATAGGTACCTAATGAAACCTATAGTTAGGATCATGGATCTAGAAAATATGTATCCCATCAAAAACATAAATGTGAAAGGCTGCCAAGTTCGATACTATGGGAATGCTTCGCCTATAAAAGAAGTGAGATCTGAATAAGTACCAAGTTCCATAAAAATACCTCAAATCATAAATAGTTATAGGAATGCACACTTGATTTCCAGCAGTTTTTAAGGTACATTTTGAATAAGTATAACGTTACATAGACATACCTAAAATTATAATAGTCAGAGAAACGCACACCGGTTTTTTTAGCAGTTTCCTGATAACATTTATTATTTTCAGTACTTTTTAATGATGTTACTTGGCAAGTTTTCACACACCACACACCTTTTCAATGCAATGAATCGACACCTTTGGACTGCAATGTGTCAAGTATATAATTTTCTATTAAAACTTGCCAAGTTACATCATTAAAAAGTACTGAAAATATACAGAGAGAGAAAACACACAGAGTGGTGAACAATTTTATGGTTCTAGGTTTTTGATGAGTCAGTGAGTCAGTGAGTCAGTGAGTGTATAGTAAAAATAGCGATTTTCTGACGTCAATATCTCAAGAACTGCTATAGGTAGAATAATGAAATTTTGTATTCTAGACAATTAAGGGGATGTCAACAGACACTCGAAATTTCATATGCGTAGATAAAATATGTTTTGAGTTATAGGGTGGTCGAAATTGGCCCGAAATGGTTCGTGTAATATAACCCACGGCTGGTGTGTCGCTTTTTTTTGCTCGAACTTGGCGGACACACTGCCGTGTGTCTAGATAGGTACGTAAATCCCGTGAAGACAAAACTGTAAGTCAACAATGAGCCGATATGCTCGTGTTTACACGCGACACGCACACAAATACAATACAACTGTTGGACTACCGGTGATTGGTTCAAAGCCGACAATTGAGTATGTGTGCACGAGATCGCGTATCATGGAATCACAGTTTTATCTTCGCGGGATTATGTCTCTACATTTTTATATTAGGATTTTTATGCTGCCAAAAAAGGAAGAACTCTTTAGTAGGATCCGGAAATTAAAAAAGTACCTTATTTCTAAATCAAGTATATATTTAATTCAGCCCTATTGTATCTAATTCAAGATATGACAATTCACGGGTACTTACCGTTAATGTTTTCTAATGAGCAAACAGCAAGTGTCGATGCGTGGAATGCATCGAACAAACAGCGCCGCAACATCTGTGTAACTTTATTATGGAAGCCACTATGCGTTTCCAGAAAGAATACGTTCTGACTGGCGCATTGTTTAATTGTATGCGACAAAGACAACCCCTGTAAAGATATTTAAGTGCAGTAAGCACCTAAGCAGTAAGTGCAGAATAGATGCACATACTTAGACAAGGAGCGTGCCAAAAATTTTCGAAGTGAATCCAGATGGACTTAGATAATTTAGGAAAGGGGCCATTAGTTACCCATCTCCGCTCAATGGCCTTACAAAAATCCAAAAATTAAATCAATCTGAGAGGTTCCAAATCCATCTAGGGAGGCTTGGTTGGGTCCCAAAACCTTACAGCCAACGGGAATATAGTTATTTTTTGGCCCCCTTGTATACATCCTGCCTGCCTGTTTGTTTTTTTTTTATATCACGACGGTGGCAAACAAGCATACGTCCCGCCTGGTGGTAAGCAGCTACCGTAACCTATGGACGCCTGTAACTCCAAAGGAGTCACATGCGCGTTGCCGACCCTTTACAAAAAGGAGGATTCACTGTGTTGACGACTAAAGGAACAAGAAGGAGGGACCTTCTTCGTCAACACACTGGGTCCTCTTTGAGCTCTTTGGCAACCTTACTCACCAGCAGGAACACAACACTATGAGTAGGGTCTAGTGCTATTTGGTTGTGGTTTTCTGTAAGGTGGAGGTACTTCCCCAGTCGGGCTCTGCTCCAGATTTGAGCGATGACATTCGCTGAACGTGCCGTACCACACTTAGCGAGATGCCATTCGCAGTGCCCATACCTCTCTTTTTGGCGTAGTTTAAGGACATACCCCGGGTCCGACATATCCCGGGTCCGTCGGGTTGTTTGTTTGTTTGTTCTTTTCCCGCATTGTTAACTATTCCTAGTTATTTTTTTAAATTTACTTGTAATAAAACGCAGACTTTTTTTCTTCCTAACATTCATATGTCGTAAATTAGATATTAAGCCTTCTGCAAAAACTTACTTCCACTTATGTAAAATCTAGATAATTTAACTTAGCTGTTGCATGCTAGCATAGTTATTAATTCTACGCCTATATGTACTTTGCAAACACTTATGAATGATGTGCATAGTTATAATTGAGTTTCGAACTGCGAGCTGTATAGCAATAAGCAATATTTAAGTTTGTAACTTGTTACTGTGCCTTTTATAATAAAATAAAAATAAAATAAAATATATCAGAGAAACTGCTGCACGAGTCGTTCTTCCGGCAGTATTGTGGGGACATTTTTTTGGGCTGATTGTGTATCCCTAGTATTATTTGATCGGTGTAGGTAGACAATACTGAACAACGTTTTCTATGGGACTACTATTTCTTTGGCTATTTCATACATTTTGGCCGATCAGAAGTCGACGTTTTCTATGGAGGCCAACTTTTTTTATTTCGGGGTTGGTTTCGTAGAAAAAGTTGGTAAGTATGACCTACCTAATCACCTCGTAACGATATGGGCTAATTGTTGAAAAAACAGCCCGTATACGTGTCCTCTTACTTACAATACATCTAACTGTAAGGAACCTACCTCTGGAGCTGCAATACTTAGTTAAGTAAATTGTTGATAAAGGGATCACATAGTTATGTGATCCCTTTATCAACCGACTTCAAGATTTCGAAGGAGGAGGTTCTCAAACCGTTGGGTTTTTTTTTAAATGTATGTTCTCGGATTATTCAAAGACGGCCGGACTAATTTGGAAAATTATTTTTTGTTTGAATATACTTCACAGTTAGTCCCATTGTCACCAGGTCAGGATCTGATGATGGGATCCTGGAAAAATCGAGGGAACTCTTCAAGTGTTATAGGCAATAGCGATTTAAGGATTTTTTACGCTAGCTCGGGCATTTGCTTTTGGAAATGTGGAGTCTAAGTGAAGGTTACACGGAAAGAACATGTCTAGTCATATTGACAACATTTTGAGTTATAGCGCTTTTAACATTTCGAACAATTCAATTAACCATACTATTTTCTTAACTAGATGGTTTTTATGAGTTAAGAAGTGGATATATGTTAAAATTGACATCTGTAACGGAAGCTGTTACTATAGGTACATTGCAAGCTCTACATTTTGATATAAAGCTCTACATCTTTTTTGTTTAAAATTATTTACCACTAGTCTTTAAAAAAACATGTGGTTCAAGTAGGTATTACTAATCCGTACAATAAACACTTCACACTTAGTCTGTACGGATATTTACTCAAGTGGCTCATTATTTATTTGGCCACATGCATATTGACTCAACATTCGTGCCCTGCCTGCTGTAGGATAATGTTAACAAGTACCTTCTTCTAGAACGTAGGTACCTTGACAGTGCGGTCGTTGTTCAGGTTCAAGGCCAAAATAACCCATTTGTACGGTGTTCGGACACTTCGGACTCCCATTCCCTTAGGTAATAACGAAAATTCTGATTTTGACGATGTCCTCGCCGTGGTCCATATGAGAGTACAACGGTGGATATGTGTACGTTATGGCGGTTATTTCTTATAGGTAGGTTAATAATAGATTAGGTTTAGTGTGAAACAGACGCGATCTACATATACTTACCTAGGTTAAAAGACACGGAGTTGAATACATGTGTCATGTGATCACTCATGTGTTGTGCATTACATGTTCGCACTCCCGTCGTTCGACGTCGTTAAACGTTCGATGAATCATTCGCGTTATTCGCGTACGAGATGCGTACGACGTACGAGTGCCAATGCCAACACGAATACGTCCGTTCACAATGTTCACATATTCGTCTCCCCATACAAATTCCCCGTTGCGAGTACGCGCGCGAGTATACGCGCAAAACCGAGACGCTTGTGTAGACAGTCTGCGCGCTATTCGCCACGTCATTCGGCTGAAAACCACACTCGTATTTTAAGGACCCTTATTACGTAACAGTTACATAAACTACTATTACATGTTCCGATCCTTCAATTGTTATTTGACCATCGCGTTGGTAATCGAATCGACTGCGTAGTAATTCTTCTATTCAACTTAATCATATTACCATTATTACCTATACCCACTTATTGAAGGAAATATAAATAACAGTCTAACCGCAGTTTATTGACATTAAACTTTTACAAGGAAACTTAATCACATAAAATGAGGAAAATTGCTATAGGTAGGGAACAAAAAAATAACAATTCTTTTGCCTTTTGTATTTCTCATAATTAGGTTTAAGACCATATTCTCTAAGAATTATACAATTCACTTACACGAGATAAATACAAATACAGTTTATAAAACTCGTTAGTTTTGAGCGCACAAAGCAACTTAATTAACTACGAGTACATATAAATACTTACTTAAGTATTTTATAATTTAATATTGGATCTAATAATACTGGATCATACGCAGTTTTAATTTTTAACTACAATACCTACCCTACTTTCCTGCTACGTTTACAGTTGCATTTCTGTTACAGTTAAACAAAAGTAAGTAAGCAGGTTAACTGTCACTGTCATTGAAAAATAATTGTACTTATTCCATGACATCGTAATCTAAAGAGGTTTGGCTACCAATGACCAATCGGTTTTCAAGTGTGCAAATCAATAGCTAATTTCTGTTTGCCAATAATATCATATAATATTGTATTCATTCACACGTGATTGACAATTTAACTGCTGGGTAAATAAACGTTCGATGTGAATATCTACTAAGGATTTGTGAGCATGAAATAAAAAAAAATAGGATTGCTCGAGTATGGCAAAAATGAAAAATGGAGAAAAAAAGTAATATAAATTAAAATACTGGTAAAATTTAATTCTTGGGTATTAAACGTTACAATCAAAAACATATAAGGAAAATTTCCGCATGGTAAACATTAAAAATGGGGAAAAAAACGAATGGATATTAAAATACTGGTAGAAATAAATTTCGGGAAATTAAACGCTACAGTCGGGTAATTGTGCTAGTTTTCGTCCACACTTGTCAGTTTTCCATCCATACTTATTTATATATTTAAAATTTAAATATAATGTTTTCCAAAATTAAAGCTTAAAATAGAAAAAAACTACTAAACAATAAACATTGAACGCTGTTGACCTTAAAAAGCTTTTCTCATACATTTGTAGCAGTTTAATCAGGTGGACGGTAAACTGGCACTGGACGGGAAACTAGCACAATCACCCTAACTATTAACAAAATAATGCAGCTTTACATGGGAACAATTTTGATATAGGTGTATAGGTAGGTTTATGGCTACATGCTGGGAGTATTGATATACGTATTTATAGGGCAAACAGACGAGTGAATAGGTTCCCACGTTTTTTGTCTGCACGTAGCTATTTATTAGGTAGGTAAGGTACTGCACAGCACACTGCACTTACTTGCCAGTTAGCTATATTTTCTAGGCCTAGGCCAGTGGTGGGCAAAGTACGGCCCGCGGGCCAACTCCGGCCCGCGAAACCATTTTATCCGGCCCGCCGCGGATACATTGAAATAATTCAAATAATTTGTATATGGCCCGCGATGATTATATTTTGAGGATTCACCCGTTATGGAGTAAAATATTTGAATACATATACACTCGCGTGCAAATAATTCGGGTCAGTACGAAAAACTATAATATCACCTAAAATAATAAAGCTAGCTTTAGCGAGCCTGAATTAAAATGTATATTATAGATAAATGCATAGTTAATAAAACAACGTCAAGAGTTAGAGATGATATTCACTTGTTTATTTAATTAACATAGTAAACACGATATCAATTAATTATAGGTAAAAAGCAACCGTGGTACCTCACACACAAAACTAAAAACAAAAAAAAAGTAAAACATATCAATACTTCGTATTGCCTCCTCGGGCTCTTCTTACAGCTTCTAAACGATTGGGCATACTGTTTATTAAGTTTCTTATGCGTTCTTACGGGATATTAGCCCATTCTTCCACTAACGCCTGTTTCAGGTCTCTAAGTGTAGCTGGGGCGGGGTTTCGATTTCTTACACACCTTCCGAGCTCGTCCCATATATACGTGCTCAATCGGATTTAGGTCCGGGCTTCTCGAGGGCCAGTTCATAGTGTTGATGCCAACCTCCTCAAAATAATCTTCCACAATCTGTGCGGTGTGTGGCCTGGCGTTGTCATGTATGAACATTGAGTTTTCACCCATATTAATTAAATATGGGCCTACATGCTCATCAAGAATCTCTTCCACATACCTGGCACTAGTTAACGTTCCATTTTCTATCAAAACTAATTGCGTGCGACTCTCTGAAGAGATTCCAGCCCAAACCATAACAGACCCACCGCCGAAAGCAACTTTTTCTTCAAAACAGGCTGGAATAAAACGTTCACCTGGCCGTCTGTAAACTCTTCGCCGCCCGTCATGTGCATAGAGCATAAATCTGGATTCGTCAGAAAACATAATTCTTGCCCATTCTTCGGCACGCCATCGCCTGTATTCGCGTGCGTAAAGTTTCCTTGCAGTTCGATGCCCTCTGTCAAGTTTTGGGCCATTTGCCGGTCTATGTGGGGTCAAATTAGCTTCACGAAGCCGCCGCCTTACAGTCCACTCGCTGATGTCATCTCTTCGGGTCTCCCGAAGTTGGTTTTTGACTTCAACTGCAGTGAGATGCCGATTTCGGAGCATTGTTGTTACAATAAATGGATCTTCTCTAGCCGTAGTACATCTCGGCCTGCCGGTTCCTGGTCTTCGAAGGCCAGTTTGTAGGAAACGTTGGAGGTCTGCACCCTAGATAGTGACACGCCTGTTCTTCTTGCTGTATATCTCTGACTTCTGCCTTCTTGTAACAAAGTGACGATACGTGTACATTCATCTTGTGTTAGCGACATGATACTAATTCAATAATGACCATCAAAGTCAACAAAAACTGCCTTTTATCATTTTGCTTTGACAGATTGAAAACAAATGTGAGAAAACAATCAAAAGTGAAATAAGCTCAATTTGAATTTGGTACCAAATTCGACTTTTTTTTAAATAAAACTTTTTCCAGAATTCTTGTAGAACATTGAAGGTTCAATTTAATTCGATATTAAATTCTCTTTAATACACAGTTAGTTTCCTGCACATACCGCTATTAATTTGCAAAATATAAGGGTTTTTGTCACTGACCCGTATTATTTGCTCGCGAGTGTAGATAGATAGATAGATGAATAAGTATAAGAATCAGTTTACCCGCGTTCATGTATGTAGGTATTGTGTCGAGGGCGGATCGCGAGGAGCGGAGAGGGTAACGCAGTGAGAGGCACCAGTGAGTGAGAACAAACTGAAACATTTCAGTCAGCAGTTGCAGAAACTTCACGCACAAATTGAAACTAGGTTTCAAGATTTTAAGAAAATACAGTCATCGCTACTTGTTTTTTCGATGCCGTTTAACGTAGATCCCGAGAACGTCTCTGCAGAGTTGCAATTGGACATTATCGAAATGCAGTGTAGCACCCATTTAAAACAACTGTTCTTAAATACAACTAAGCTAGATTTTTATAGGACACTGCCGAAAGCTCAATACCCAAAGATGATTGCTCACGCCCAGAAAATTATGGCTATGTTTGGGTCATCGTATGTGAGCGAACAGACATTTTCCACCATGAAATTGCGAAAAAACTCAATCAGAAACCGACTTACTGATGAACACCCTTTCTCACTCCTGAAAATTACTTCGTCGCAATTTGAACCTGCATTCGACGATATAATGGCAAAACAAAAACAATTTGACACGTCTCACACACCCGGGCCTTCAAATAAATAAAAGTAAAAATTTCCGGAAATGTATAATTTTGATTCTTACATGTGATTCATTTGAAAAAAATATATACTTAATTATTTTTTTCGCTGTAAAAAAAAGCTTGAGAAGTTTCAAGAGGAAGGCGGGAATTGCACCATGATTGTTTTTTTATATAAAACCGTAAAATTTTAAAGTTTCCAGTTTTGCTGCTATTCTGGCCCTCCTCCGAAATTTCTCAAGCTGTCTGGCCCGCCATGAAAAAAGTTTGCCCACCACTGGCCTAGGCCGTCTATTATTACACATATGTAGAAAACTCCTTACATGAAACGACGGACCATATATTATATTATTAGGTAAGTACAGTACAGATTACAGACTTGTTACTTTTGCAAATACTTATTTTGTCCCCAAAAGTTAAATCAATTAATTTAATACACAATACATGTTATTTACAAAATTGCCTCAAGTTTTCAGTTCAAAAATACCATCAACTTACACCTTTCGACTCGTTTAATACAGCAAACATGTGCTTAGTTGGTTTTATTGTCTTTTGTAGTATTGTTCGATAAACGTTGTTTATAGTTATAAGCGATACGTAGGCCGTTGACCGGCCTGGTATAGAGTCGCGGGATTGTGCGTAGATACGGCCGGCAATTAGTAGATTGCCGCACGATATATGTGAACTACTGATAATTAGTAATAATAATCGGCTTGCATTTGCCAAGAAATTGCCATACGTTCTAAGGAAATTATAGCTCAATTCTAGAAAAAAAAGTGAATGCTAATTAAACTGATAATAAGCTGTAAAATCGTACGATAAACATAATCAACTAAAGCTACTGTGGTGACTGTAGTTCTTAGGTTTACCTAATGGACTAAGAGCTAGCCACGTCAGATATGACACAATAATGAGAGCAACGAAACCCGTCTACTAAGACTGCAATACTATCCTTATTGCTAGATCCGTGCATCTGGCAGCTTTTAATGGGTGGAGGTCAGAGTGAACAGACTAGGAAAAATTTTAAGTTGGAAAAAATTTATACCGAAATAAATAAAAACTGCCGAAGTTGTCTTATTTATAGAGGACTGGGCCTATATTTTAACCTTAGAATAAAAAACATTGCGTTATTATTTCGGAAACAGAAACAGTAGGCGACCAACTATGAATTATATTATACGTCGTTTTGGATTACTTTCCCGTCTCAGAAATTTTTAGCAATGACATAATCTAATTATTTATATAATTTCTCATAATACTGCATCAAAACCAGACTCCAGGATTTGTATTCTTAATGTGGTTTGCGTTCTTTGACCCCCACAACTTTACAGCTGCCAGATGTACGGATCTAGAAATAAGCATAGTAGAGCAAACTAACCAGAGCGGTTTCGTCGCTCTTATTATTGTGTCATATCTGACGTGGCTAGCTCTCCGTCTATAACTAAACCAGAAAGTACCTTTCTACATACATACCTATAAAGGCTATAATAGATTAGGTAAGGAAAAGGTTAGTGGTTTTTAAGGAAATAGGGAAATAATTTAATTGCGCACTTAATGTCGGGTCAGTGCGTAAAATGCTTCGGTTTAGTAAACAAAAGGATAATCCATTAATTACCTCACATAACAGTATGATTCACGATAACATTTCATTCTCATATACATAAATAAGTGTAGCATGTATTATATGTAGGTAGCATATTATAATATTAGAGGGACTGGACTACACCCAAGTAACACAGGAAGCATTATAACATATGAATAGTTAACTTATTTCGAACTTAAGGACCGTATAAACTCTTATATACGTTCACCGAGCAACTTGTCGCATTATATGATGCTTTGAGCTGTATAACAGTTGTATAATGGCATATCTAAATGCTTTTGTAAAGCCTTTAGCTTTAGTGCAGCAAACCACAACGCAACTGTACAGCTTTCGACTGTTTAAAAGCACTTAAGTGCTTTAGGTTCTACAATAGCATTATATAATGCTTTAAGCTGTATAACGGTTGTATAATGGCATGAATAAATGCTTTTTTAAAGCCTTTAGTTTTAGTGCATCGAACCAAAATGCAACTGTACAGCTGAATGCTGTACAGTTGCGTTTTGGTTTGCTACACTAATGCTTCGGTGTGGTTTAGTGCCTTAGGTTCTGCAATAGCATAAATAAATGCTTAATGCTGTTTATGAGCATGAATATTAGCCATTATAATGCCACGTAAATCCGGTATACAGCTTTCAGCTGTTTTTAGTGCTTTAGGTTCTACAATAGCATTTTATGATGCTTTACGCTGTATAATGGTTGTATAATGGCATATGTAAATGCTTTTGTTTAGCCATTAGTTTTAGTGCAGCGAACAACATGCAACTGTACAGCTGAATGCTGTACAGTTGCGTTTTGGTTTGCTACACTAATGCTTCGGTTTGGTTTAGTGCCTTAGGTTCTACAATAGCATAAATAAATGCTTAATGCTGTTTAAGAGCATGAATATTAGCCATTATAATGCCACGTAAATTCGCTATACAGCTTTCAGCTATTTTTAATGCCTTAGGGTGTACAATAGCATTTATAAGTAGGTACTACGTTCCTAATGCAGTATAATAGCAATAATATAAACCATTATAAAGCCAAGTAATTCACTATAAGGGGCTGTTCATAAATTACGTCATTTCAAATGGGGGGGGGGGGTCTGGACATCGGATGATGGTAGCATGACGTAGGAGGGGGGGGGGGGGGGTCATTCCGAAGATCACATCATCAATGTGTAAAAAAGGAATGAAAGTCGTGTTTCTATAAACTTTTAATGCTATAAAATATTATCTACTAAATAGTTTCTTATTTTACAATTAAGCTTAAAACGCATTTTTTTTTAATGACGTCACTTTATTTGGCAGCTTTACTATCAAAAATTGATGACGTAATTTATGAACAGCCCCTATACAGCTTTTAGCGGTTTTAGTGCCTTAGGTTCTACAATAGCATAAATAAATGCTTAATGTTGTTTAATAGCATAAGTATTCACGTGTAATGCTGTAGGCATAAATAAGGCATTTTTTAAGGGTCACTGAGCTGTTATTGGACTAAGAGCTAGCCACGTCAGATATGACACAATAATGAGAGCAACAAAACCCGTCTGGTTAGATTGCTATACTATTCTTATTGCTAGATCCTGGCATCTGGCAGCTTTTAATGGGTGGAGGTCACAGTGACAGACTAGCAAAATGTTTTAATTGGAAAATAGTAATACCAAACTAGGTAAAAATTGCCGAAGTTGTCTCAGTTATAAAGGACAGGGCCTATATTTTAAGGGGCTCCCTGGCGCCAACGACCTTAGATCTGATTCCCTTAGTTTTCTAATGATTTATATAGCTTATCATATTATCAGTAACGGCTTTAAACAATATAGTATCCTATATTTACTTCAATATTCATTGTCTTCGAGATATTTGACATCAAAGTCGAACCGGTTTAGGCTAAAAAAGTGGTTTTATGGTCATAAATTTTGTTTTAACTAGTTAAAAATTAAAATCTCTCTACAGTTTTTAGAGACATCAAAGAGGAACCCTAATATGTAGATTACGTATATGTAAGATTCTTTACACCATTCGAATATCGATAAAAGTGTTTTTTTAGACCATAATATTTTAAAAATATCATAAAAAAATAACGGCTCATTTATTTCAAGATCCGGCTATACAGAATGGAGATAAAAGATTCAAAAACCGATAGTCGTTTGCCTTATAATTCTATCTATAGTGAATATGTTGGAATATCGACTCAAAACTGGTCAAAAATCGATAAAAAAAAACGTTAGACCAAAAAATATTGTGTATTCTTACCATACATCGGGGTTTTCGGTGCGGGAATGTTTGACATTAGCCAAAGAGTAGGCATTAACTTAAAAAACAGAATGTACTCTAGCACGTTTCTACCTAATGAATAATTGATCGAAAAAATCATTGGTATATACAATTTATATGAAATATCTGACTATTATGTATATATATTGTAGGTACATATACCTATGATTTTTTCAAGTATTTTTTTATTAATTCATGTAGTGACTGATCATTGTCAACCTCTTCAGTTAATCAAATAGTTCATAAATATCGGACGTCAAGATTAATATTTGACACTTACTATACCGTGTCTTTGTCTTAGGTAGATCTAGTTAATAAATTTCGGATATGCAATTGCATTTTTAAAATAATAAGTATATAATAGTCAATACAAACATGCCTCTAAGAAAAAAAGCTCGTATCATAGTGTGTAAGCTATTCACAGAGAGGTAGTTATTCATTAAGCATAATATGATATTTTCTCAGACTAACTCTCAACCTATCTGTTTATCTCTACTCTTTCTCAAATCGTTCCCGTACCGAAAACCCCGATATATGATTATTACGGAAACAAAAACAGTAGGCGAAAACTATGAACTATATTTTATTATACATCGTTTGGCACTACTTTCTCCCAACATAAATTTTTGTATAATTTCTCTTAATATTGTATAGTATTTGTATAGTTTCTCATAATATTGCATCAAACCCAGATCTCTAGGATTTATTTTCTTGAAATGGTTTGCATTCTTTGACCTCCACTACTTTAAAGCTGCCAGATGTCCAGATCTAGAAATAAGCATAATATACCAAACTGACTAGAGGGGTTTGGTTGCTCTCATTATTGTCATATCCGACGTGGACGTGGCTAGCTCTCCGTCTATATAGACCAACGCCATTTTGTAAATAATTAATAACCTAAAAATAAAATCATGCGGACCTATTTATACAAGGAAAATACCTATATAATAAAGAAATTACTTAATTTAAGACTGCTCGACCAACACTATTGTGTTAATAATGCAAAACTCGTTCTATACGAGGATTACACAATTGTTTTGTGTATTTGACGCATATCTTTTTATAATATTTTATAGCAAAACCACAATAAATCAAAGGCGCGTGAAAATTTTCAATGAAACTTATATACACATTTGCAGTAAACTACATTGCGCAGTCATATTTGAAGGATATAATAACGTAAAAGTGTCAAAAACTTTTATAAATTTTGTTAGGATGCAAACAAATATGACGTGTCACTCATTCAGTTTTTTGTACCGTCTTCGTCCATTTTATATTGCGAGACAAAGTAGTTAAATCACAACGTTCATTGTATTATAACATTTGTTCCGTCGGTATTAGAGACGTTTTTGCATTGACCTAAGGTTTATTTTACTACACTCTTATGCTAGTATAATGCGTTTGTATTGCGATTGGCAAGTTAATCGAGAGTACTTATGCTTCTTTACTGCGATTAGAAAGTTTTTTGGCCGTATTAAGGCTTCTTTAATGCAGTCGGCAACTTAATAGAGCGTACTAATGCTTCTTTGAGGCGATTGGCACTTTCCATGACAACGATAATGCTAATAGCGCAGACATAATGCGCCTGCAATGCTATTAAATGACCTGTATAGGATCTCAAGCTGGGTAATTTGTGCCCATTTAAGACCTATATCAGCACTATAAACGTTTATAATGCTACTATAAAACGAACTCAAAATGCTAAAAGCATACAGATATGCTGTAAGACGGCCGTTATACTGCTTTGATGTGTTACTTGGGCATCCCAAGTAACACAGGAAGCATTATAACATATGAATAGTTAACTTATTTCGAACTTAAGGACCGTATAAACTCTTATATACGTTCATCGAGCAACTTGTCGCATTATATGATGCTTTGAGCTGTATAACGGTTGTATAATGGCATATCTAAATGCTTTTGTAAAGCCTTTAGCTTTAGTGCAGCAAACCACAACGCAACTGTACAGCTTTCGACTGTTTAAAAGCACTTAAGTGCTTTAGGTTCTACAATAGCATTATATAATGCTTTAAGCTGTATAACGGTTGTATAATGGCATGTATAAATGCTTTTTTAAAGCCTTTAGTTTTAGTACAGCGAACCAAAATGCAACTGTACAGCTGAATGCTGTACAGTTGCGTTTTGGTTTGCTACACTAATGCTTCGGTGTGGTTTAGTGCCTTAGGTTGTACAATAGCATAAATAAATGCTTAATACTGTTTATGAGCATAATTATTAGCCATTATAATGCCACGTAAATCCGGTATACAGCTTTCAGCTGTTTTTAGTGCTTTAGGTTCTACAATAGCATTTTATTATGCTTTACGCTGTATAACGGTTGTATAATGGCATATGTAAATGCTTTTGTTTAGCCATTAGTTTTAGTGCAGCGAACAACATGCAACTGTACAGCTGAATGATATACAGTTGCGTTTTGGTTTGCTACACTAATGCTTCGGTTTGGTTTAGTGCCTTAGGTTCTACAATAGCATAAATAAATGCTTAATACTGTTTAAGAGCATGAATATTAGCCATTATAATGCCACGTAAATTCGCTATACAGCTTTCAGCTATTTTTAATGCCTTAGGGTGTACAATAGCATTTATAAGTAGGCAATACGTTCCTAATGCAGTATAATAGCAATAATATAAACCATTATAAAGCCAAGTAATTCACTATAAGGGGCTGTTCATAAATTACGTCATTTCAAATGGGGGGGGGTCTGGACATCGGATGATGGTAGCATGACGTAGGAGGGGGGGGGGGGCGGTCATTCCGAAGATCACATCATCAATGTGTAATAAAAGGAATGAAAGTCGTGTTTCTATATACTTTTAATGCTATAAAATATTATCTACTAAATAGTTTTTTATTTTACAATTAAGCTTAAAACGCATTTTTTTAAATGACGTCACTTTATTTGGCAGCTTTACTATCAAAAAATTGATGACGTAATTTATGAACAGCCCCTATACAGCTTTTAGCGGTTTTAGTGCCTTAGGTTCTACAATAGCATAAATAAATGCTTAATGTTGTTTAATAGCATAATTATTCACGTGTAATGCTGTAGGCATATATAAGGCATTTTTTAAGGGTCACTGAGCTGCTATTGGACTAAGAGCTAGCCACGTCAGACATGACAAAATAATGAGAGCAACAAAACCCGTCTTGTTAGATTGCTATACTATTCTTATTGCTAGATCCTGGCATCTGGCAGCTTTTAATGGGTGGAGGTCACAGTGACAGACTAGCAAAATGTTTTAATTGGAAAATAGTAATACCAAATTAGGTAAAAATTGCCGAAGTTGTCTCAGTTATAAAGGACAGGGCCTATATTTTAAGGGACTCCCTGGCGCCAACGACCTTGGATCTGATTCCCTTAGTTTTCTAATTATTTATATAGCTTATCATATTATCAGTAACGGCTTTAAACAATATAGTATCCTATATTTACTTCAATTTTCATTGTCCACGAGATATTTGACATCAAAGTCGAACGGGTTTAGGCTAAAAAAGTGGTTTTATGGTCATAAATTTTGTTTTAATTAGTTAAAAATTAAAATCTCTCTACAGTTTTTAGAGACATCAAAGAGGAACCCTAATATGTAGATTACGTATATGTAAGATTCTTTACACCATTCGAATATCGATAAAAGTGTTTTTTAGACCATATTTTAAAAATATCATAAAAAAATAACGGCTCATTTATTTCAAGATCCGGCTCTACAGAATGGAGATAAAAGATTCGAAAACCGATAATCGTTTGCCTTATAATTCTATCTATAGTTAATATGTTGGAATATCGACTCAAAACTGGTCAAAAATCGATAAAAAAAAACGTTAGACCAAAAAATTTTGTGTATTATTTATTACCATACATCGGGGTTTTCGGTGCGGGAATGTTTGACATTAGCCAAAGAGTAGGCATTAACTTAAAAAACAGAATGTACTCTAGCACGTTTCTACCTAAAGAATAATTGATCGAAAAAATCATAGGTATATACAATTTATATATAATAGCTGACTATTATGTATATATATTGTAGGTACATATACCTATGATTTTTTCAAGTATTTTTTTATTAATTCATGTAATGACTGATCATTGTCAACCTCTTCAGTTAATCAAATAGTTCATAAATATCGGACGTCAAGATTAATATTTGACACTTACTATACCGTGTCTTTGTCTTAGGTAGATCTAGTTAATAAATTTCGGATATGCAATTGCATTTTTAAAATACTAAGTATATCAGTAGTAGTATAGTCAATACAAACATGCCTCTAAGAAAAAAAGCTCGTATCATAGTGTGTAAGCTATTCACAGAGAGGTAGTTATTCATTAAGCATAATATGATATTTTCTCAGACTAACTCTCAACCTATCTGTTTATCTCTACTCTTTCTCAAATCGTTCCCGCACCGAAAACCCCGATGTATGATTATTACGGAAACAAAAACAACTATGAACTTTATTTTATTATACATCGTTTGGCACTACTTTCTCGCAACATAAACTTTTGTATAATTTCTCTTAATATTGTATAGTATTTGTATAGTTTCTCATAATATTGCATCAAACCCAGATCTCTAGGATTTATTTTCTTGAAATGGTTTGCATTCTTTGACCTCCACTACTTTAAAGCTGCCAGATGTCCAGATCTAGAAATAAGCATAATATACCAAACTGACTAGAGGGGTTTGGTTGCTCTCATTATTGTCATATCCGACGTGGACGGGGCTAGCTCTCCGTCTATACAGGGTGTTTGGTAACCGGATGCAAAGCCGAAAGTAGGAGATAGCCTAGGTCATGTAGAACATTTTTAGCCATACTTGTCTTAGACAAATGTTATTCGTTTTTTTTTAATTTAAATTTAAAAATTTGTCGGAGAAAACTGCAAAACTTCAGACTAAATCGATAATTAGTACTTTTTTTACTGCAGGTAGATTTTTTTTTGTTTTATTTCGTATTGTGCAATGTCTATCAAACACTAGAAAAGTGATTTCAAACATCTGTGTCTAAAGAAAACAAGTTGACAGCGATTTAAAATTTTAGTTACATGAAAATGTAAACGATTTAAGTGATTTCAAAGTACGAAAAAAAAAAACTAAAATAGCCACGAATTTTCAAACCATTTTAAAAACATGCTTGGCTTTTACCCTTTTATTTAAGCTATCAAACACGACTGTAGCTACTGTATCCTTGAAAATAAGCCACCTAAACCAACTGGGTAGCTAAAATGTTTCACTCTACTTGTGATACTTGTGGTAGTTGTGGTGACGAATCTCATTATGATTTTACAATAAAACATTGGTTCTGAATACTAAGTTGGCGTTGACTTGACATTTGACTTGTTTTAAAAGGGTTAAGTGTACTGGACAAAACTACCACATGCAATTTTAACAAACAAAGGCTTGCAGCGGTGAGAGACAAAAGGGACTGATAGCGGCAGGCGGCGGGCGATAAGACAATCATGTCTCAAGCCATTTTATCTTTGAAAATAGGCTACCTGTACTAATAAGAGGGAATGTTTAGGGTAAATTAAAACAAAAGCATAAAAGATAAGTTATTTATTTTTACGATCAACACATTAAAATTACACATCATCGCTCGTTTTCAAAATGTGACCCGCCGTTTCGAATACAAGCACGAGCCCGTCTTCTTACTTCTGTGGTGGTTGTTCCGAATATCATTTCTTCCCTCATCCTTTCGAACGCCGCTTCTATCCTCTCCCTCAGCTCTTCTACGGTATTAATGACCTCTTGTGTGTAGACTAGCTCCTTAGCTCGGCCCCAAACGAAAAAATCCAATGGTGTCAAATCAGGTGACCGAGCGGGCCAAGGGATTCGTCCGCCTCTGCCGATCCAACCGTCCGGGAAACAGTTATCCAGATGCTCCCTTACAGCCAGAGAGTAATGGGCGGGACAACCGTCGTGTTGAAATGTCACTGCACCGGGCAGCTGGTCTTCGTCAATAAGCCTGGGCAAATCGTTTTGTAAAAATTCCAAATAATTTGCCCCATTTAAATTATTTGGCAAAAAATGTGGCCCAATAAGGACTCTGCCGATGATTCCAGCCCACACATTGACGGAAAACTTTCTTTGGAAGGACACTTGCTTTTTCCAATGTGGATTGTTGTTTTTGTCAGCCCATTGGTGTAGGTTATGGAAATTTGTGATCCCCTCCCGGGAAAATTTCGATTCATCGGTCCAAAGAATGCTTCGCAAAAAACGTCGGTCTTCGATATCCGCATTGAGTAAAAATCGGCAGAAGTCCACTCGGCGTGCAGGATCTCCTTCGTCCAAACCTTGAACTCCGATGCCGCGAAAAGGATATTTTCCCTCACGATTCATTGTGGCCCATACTTTCCATGTGGACAAGTTCAGATTACGAGCTACCACTCTGATGCTCGTATTCGGATCCTCTGCAAATGCCTGTAGAACGTCTTCCTCCACTTCAGGGCGATTACGTCCTGGATTCCCTCCATGTTGCACAGCAATACCATTCTCACGTAGCCTTCGGAATGAATTGTAAAACACTCTCACATTAGGCAATCTCCGGTTTGGAAAACGCTCTTGGTACATCCGTCGCGCCATCGCTCCATTACTGTCAGCTTTGCAGTACATGTAGATAATGTCGGCGTATTCTTCGTTCGTAAACTCCATGTTTACAATGAAGAAGTCGTAATTACACGTGAAGGAGCGCCTACGGCAGCTACAACTTGACACGGTAAATTGAGATGAGAGCGGGAAATTAAACCACAATGAACGTCTAATCGCAACTGAAGTTGTAACTAGACTAAATTACTAGTTTTTGCACAAATACTCATGTAGCTAATCAGTTTATCTTTGTCAATAAAGCACAAAACCGATCATCTTTGTTTAACGCCGCTCACCGCCTGCCGCTATCAGTCTCTTTTGTCTCTCACCGCCGCAAGCCTTTGTTTGTTAAAATTGCATGTGGTAGTTTTGTCCAGTACACTTAACCCTTTTAAAACAAGTCAAATGTCAAGTCAACGCCAACTTAGTATTCAGAACCAATGTTTTATTGTAAAATCATAATGAGATTCGTCACCACAACTACCACAAGTATCACAAGTAGAGTGAAACATTTTAGCTACCCAGTTGGTTTAGGTGGCTTATTTTCAAGGATACAGTAGCTACAGTCGTGTTTGATAGCTTAAATAAAAGGGTAAAAGCCAAGCATGTTTTTAAAATGGTTTGAAAATTCGTGGCTATTTTAGTTTTTTTTTTATCGTACTTTGAAATCACTTAAATCGTTTACATTTTCATGTAACTAAAATTTTAAATCGCTGTCAACTTGTTTTCTTTAGCCACAGATGTTTGAAATCACTTTTCTAGTGTTTGATAGACATTGCACAATAAGAAATAAAACAAAAAAAATCTACCTGCAGTAAAAAAAGTACTAATTATCGATTTAGTCTGAAGTTTTGCAGTTTTCTCCGACAAATCTTAAAATTTAAATTAAAAAAAAACTAATAACATTTGTCTAAGACAAGTATGGCTAAAAATGTTCTACATGACCTAGACTATCTCCTACTTTCGGCTTTGCATCCGGTTACCAAACACCCTGTATAGACCAACGCCATTTTGTAAATAATTAATAACCTAAAAATAAAATCATGCGGACCTATTTATACAAGGAAAATACCTATATAATAAAGAAATTACTTAATTTAAGACTGCTCAACCAACACTATTATGTTAATAATGCAAAACTCGTTCTATACGAGGATTACACAATTGTTTTGCTTATTTGACGCATATCTTTTTATAATATTTTATAGCCAAACCACAATAAATCAAAGGCGCGTGAAAATTTTCAATGAAACTTATATACACATTTACAGTAAACTACATTGCGCAGTAATATTTGAAGGATATAATAACGTAAAAGTGTCAAAAACTTTTATAAATTTTGTTAGGATGCAAACAAATATGACGTGTCACTCATTCAGTTTTTTGTACCGTCTTCGTCCATTTTATATTGCGAGACAAAGTAGTTAAATCACAACGTTCATTGTATTATAACATTTGTTCCGTCGGTATTAGAGACGTTTTTGCATTGACGTAAGGTTTATTTTACTACACTCTTATGCTAGTATAATGCGTTTGTATTGCGATCGGCAAGTTAATCGAGAGTACTTATGCTTCTTTACTGCGATTATCAAGTTTTTTGGCCGTATTAAGGCTTCTTTAATGCAGTCGGCAACTTAATAAAGCGTACTAATGCTTCTTTGAGGCGATTGGCACTTTCCATGACAACGATAATGCTAATAGCGCAGACATAATGCGCCTGCAATGCTATTAAATGACCTGTATAGGATCTCAAGCTGGGTAATTTGTGCCCATTTAAGACCTATATCAGCACTATAAACGTTTATAATGCTACTATAAAACGAACTCAAAATGCTAAAACCATACAGATATGCTGTAAGACGGCCGTTATACTGCTTTGATGTGTTACTTGGGATAGAAGTACAAATGTAAAATCTTAAATATGAAATAGATAAGTACTTAGGCACGTGTGAAATCCCTAAAGAAAAGGGTTCAATAATCCCAAAACAAAAACCAGTCGCGTGCAGTGGAGAAGGCAACTGTCCATTCGTTTGTGTATCTTTGGTATATGTCAAATCTCATTCAAAAAAAGCAACATCGTACCGATCGTACGCAACGCCATCTAGAATGAATTAAAATCGGCCAAGAGCATGTCGGGCCATGCTTAGTGTAGGCTTGTAGGGTTCCGTAGTTTCCGGCCTGTAACAATGCATCCGTTCAAAAGGTCGTTTATTAAGGGATATTTGGCGGCGCTTACGTCATTTTGACTATGCAGCAGTTACGTCCTTTCTCTATCAACCGATTTTATTAAATATAGTTTTTATTGAAATTACGGCCTCACATGAATTTTTTCAAATTTTTTGCAGCCACGGTTCAAAAGTTAGATGGGGGATGGGGGACGCCCTTTTTTGAACTTTCAGAGCTATTATTTACGAGACTATTAGTTTTATCCAAAAAATGTTTTAGAAGACATCTATTCTTTTTGAAAGACCTATCCAGCCCACACAATAGCGTTGAGCGAAAAAAAAACACCCCTCACTTCCACGGGAGGTACCTTAATAAAAAATATTTCCAATAATAAATATTTCCAGTTTTTATTTATCCCTTTGTCAGCGTGATTAATGCACGTACTCATACCAAATTTCAGCTTTCTAGTGCTAACGGTCACTGAGCTAGACCGCGGACAGATGGACGGACGGACATGGCGAAACTTTAAAGGTTCCAAGTTGACTACGGAACCCTAATAAGGACCATCGTATGCAGCGCCATCTATGATGACTTTCCACCGGCCTTCCCCGTTACCGATATTTGGGACCTGTTTACACAATAGATGAATCGAGTCGAGACCCTTGGCCCGTGGCAGTTTATTTTTTAGGTTTAATTTAGTTTTATTTGTAAGTCTAATTTATATAAATTCGTGGCATAAAATATGGTTTAGTTGGCAAAGATACCTTTACTTACCAATGAAATTCACATTTCGCGCAGTTTATTTGAATTGGATATCAGTTGTATGGCCGGTTAGGTTAGTATGCGAAATAGAAATATGCGATAGAAATGTGCCTTGCCTTTTGATGATTCGCCCAAATGAAGTTATGAAATAATTCTTAGGGAAGTGATAATGATAATATACGAAAAACGATAAGTAGCTTAAGAAAGTGTTTTTGGGTAGGGTCTGGTAAATTGGTGATAAGAATAATGTGACTAGATATAGAATAAGCCAACCATCCGACCATCTAACCTGATAATCAGTCTACCATCTAATCAGTCATGTTTCGTAAGTCACTTTGTGTATGAATATTTTCACGAAAGTAATTACGATAAGAAAAATCAATAAACAAAAATAGGCTCAAGACTTAAGGAGTCATTGAGCTCTACTATCTTGTATAACAAGCTGACGCTGTGTAAAAAATTGTTGCGAAATAGGGACCTAAGTACCGCCATCAGAAATATCGGAGCGGCTGAGACGGTCACAAATATCTGAACAACGCCTCTATTGATTGTCGCGGCGATAAAGTGCATGTTCAGATATTTTTTAAATAGATTTGTTGACGACTGACGTATTATAGATTTACGATACGTCACCCTAACTATACCTACTTCTTCGCAGGCTGAGACTAGCAGCGGTAGTGAAGGAGCGTCTCTAGAACTCTATTCTCACCGGCTTGTATCTTTTTTTTTTTCGACTAATATCCGAGTGGTGACCTTGGCTAGGAACTCGTAATTACAGAGGGCAGTTCGCAAGGTGGGCCGAAGACATTGCAAGAGTGGTTGGAAAGAACTGGGTGCAACAAGCCCAAAACCGTGGAAAATGGCGTGCTTATGAGGAGACCTATACTCAACAGTGTGAAAAAGGGTTAAAGAAGAAGAGAAGAAGATCTACTTTTTAGCTACGTGAGTACGTACTTTTACTATGACTCATAAAAGAGGAAAGCTTATTAGCTTCGGCTTCCTTACAAAACACCGCTGGAGACTAGTGTGTAATATTTCTTAGGGATAGATTTTAGGAGCGTACAAGTAGAAGATGTCAATCATCAGACCGCTTGTAATTAACACATCTATTTTTAGACAACTAACCAGACACCGTTATCTAAACGACCCGGCCCATCGTAAGATCGTAACATGTGACGTGATTCCATTAGGAATACGCGGTACGTAACAATTAGGTACTTATAAATCAGAGACTAATTAATTATTAAGATTCACATTTCCTGTAATAAATATATGTGGGACCCGATTAGGCACAGATTGTGGTCGCAAGTGTCGCAACTGTGTTTTGTTTTTTGGAAGCCTTAATACCTACGTTAAGAGACTTTTTCCATACTTAAACCGTATGGATAAAAAACATAACTAACATTTTTTTATGATTGCAGCTCCATCTACGAATTTCTTAGCGTGTTTATTAATTTTCCATACATATAATTATAGATAGTGGACTAATAGTCAAATAAGCTACTCTTTATTAAATGTCTACAACTGTACACGATTTACTACCATGTTTCATCGACGTCACAATCCTTTTCCTTTTAATTGATATTGTTTATAATGTGTATTTCTGCAAATTTGATTTCATGAACGCTACTGCAGTATCTAGGCTAGAATAGGTATAAAAGATTCAAAAAATATATTATTTCTTCCATTTTAGGTACATTCCGCAAATGACAATGCGCTTGAAATATATCACACAAATTTAATTAGGTCTACACGCAAAGCAGAGGTCGCTATTACAGTGACAACGAAATCGATAATTTTATACTTGCAGTCATTATAATTTACTCATCTTTGGCGTATATATGTAATAATGTTTGACGATCATGCAACTGGCAGTCATTATTGCGATCATTGCTTGCAACACATCCGATAGAAATGGTTGATAACATTGTGTAAATTGCAATGCTGGTCTGTTTGTGATAAAAATATATCCCAGTATGGCTAGCCGGTTATTAAAACACTTCAACTATAACCACCCAAGTAACACAGGAAGCATTATAACATATGATTAGTTAACTTATTTCGAACTTAAGGACCGTATAAACTCTTATATACGTTCACCGAGCAACTTGTCGCATTATATGATGCTTTGAGCTGTATAACGGTTGTATAATGGCATATCTAAATGCTTTTGTAAAGCCTTTAGCTTTAGTGCAGCAAACCACAACGCAACTGTACAGCTTTCAGCTGTTTAAAAGCACTTAAGTGCTTTAGGTTCTACAATAGCATTATATAATGCTTTAAGCTGTATAACGGTCGTATAATGGCATATGTAAATACATTTTTAAAGCCTTTAGTTTTAGTGCAGCGAACCAAAATGCAATTGTACAGCTGAATGCTGTACAGTTGCATTTTGGTATGCTACACTAATGCTTCGGTGTGGTTTAGTGCCTTAGGTTCTACAATAGCATAAATAAATGCTTAGTGCTGTTTAGGAGCATGAATATTAGCCATTATAATGCCATACAGCTTTCAGCTGTTTTTAGTGCTTTAGGTTCTACAATAGCATTATATGATGCTTAACGCTGTATAACGATTATATAATGGCATATGTAAATGCTTTTGTTATGCCATTAGTTTAAGTGCAGCGAACCAAAATGCAACTGTACAGCATTCAGCTGTACAGTTGCGTTTTGGTTTGCTACACTAATGCTACGGTGTGGTTTAGTGCCTTAGGTTCTACAATAGCATAAATAAATGCTTAATGCTGTTTAAGAGCATGAATATTAGCTATTATAATACGACGTAAATTCGCTATACAGCTTTCAGCTATTTTTAATGCCTTAGGGTGTACAATAGCTTTTTTAAAGTAGGTAATACATTCCTAACGCTGTATAATAGCTATAATATAAACTATTATAAAGCCAAGTAATTTACTATAAGGGGCTGTTCATAAATTACGTCATAAAAAACTTTGCAAAAAAATATTATCTACTAAATAGTTTTTTATTTTACAATTAAGCTAAAAACGCATTTTTATTAATGACGTCACTTTATTTGGCAGAGGGAGGGTTAGATTATTTAAGGGGGGGGGGGGGGGGGTAAAAATAAATAATAAATAAATATTATGGGATCATACACAAATCAACCTAGTCCCACAGTAAGCTCCATAATAAGGCTTGTGTTGTGGGTACTAGGCAACGATTTATATAATAGATATATACATATAAATACTTAAATACATAGAAAACATCCATAACTCGGGAACAAATATCAGTGATAAACACACAAATAAATGCCCTGACCAGGATTCGAACCCGGGACCTCCTGCTTCGTAGGCAGGGTCACTACCGACTAGGCTAGGGGGCCGTTAAAAAAAAATCATCAAAAATTGATGACGTAATTCATGAACAGCCCCTATACAGATTTTAGCTGTTTTAGTTTCTTAGGGCCTACAATAGCAATTTTAAGAAGTATATAATGCTTAATGTTGTTTAATAGCATAATTATTCACGTGTAATGCTGTAGGCATTAATAAGCTTTTGTTAAGGGTCACTGAGCTGCTATTGGACTAAGAGCTAGCCCCGTCAGATATGACACAATAATGAGAGCAACAAAACCCGTCCGGTTAGATTGCTATACTCTTCTTATTGCTAGATCCTGGCATCTGGCAGCTTTGAATGGGTGGAGGTCACCGTGACAGACTAGCAAAATGTTTTAATTGGAAAATAGGTAAAAACTAGGTAAAAACTGCCGATGTTGTCTCAGTTATAAGGGACAGGGCCTATAATTTAAGGGGCTCCCTGGCGCCAACGACCTTAGATCTGATTCTCTTAGTTTTCCAATGATTTATATAGCTTATCATATTATCCGTAACGGCTTTAAACAATATAGTATCCTATATTTACTTCAATATTCATTGTCTTCGAGATATTCGACATCAAAGTCGAACTGGTTTAGGCTAAAAAAGTGGTTTTATGGTCATAAATTTTGTGTTAATTAGTTAAAAATTAAAATCGCTCTACAGTTTTTAGAGACATCAAAGAGGAACCCTAATATCTACATTACGTATATGTAAGATTCTTTACACCATTCGAATATCGATAAAAGTGTTTTTTTACACCATATCAAGCTCAAAGAAGAAGCCTCCTTTTTGTAAAGGGTCGGCAACGCGCATGTGACTCCTTTGGAGTTGCAGGCGTCCATAGGTTACGGTAGCTGCTTACCATCAGGCGGGCCGTATGCTTGTTTTCCACCGTCGTGGTATAAAAAAATAAAAATAAATTTTTAAAAATATCATAAAAAAATAACGGCTCATTTATTTCAAGATCCGGCTCTACAGAATGGAGATAAAAGATTCAAGATTCGATAGTCGTTTGCCTTTTAATTCTATCTGTAGTGAATATGTTGGAATATCGACTCAAAACTGGTCAAATATCGATAAAAAACGTTAGACCAAAAAATAATAATTATTATTACGGAAACAAAAACAGTAGGCGACAAACTATGAACTACATTATACATCGTTTGGCACTACTTTCCCCCAACATAAACTTTTGTATAATTTCTCTTAATATTGTATAGTATTTGTATAGTTTCTCATAATATTGCATCAAACCCAGATCTCTAGGACTTGTTTTCTTGAAATGGTTTTCTTTTTCCTCCACCACTTTAAAGCTGCCAGATGTCCAGATCTAGAAATAAGCATAGTATACCAAACTGACTAGAGGGGTTTGGTTACTCTCATTATTGAGTCATACCTGACGTGGCTAGCTCTCCGTCTATATAGACCAACGCCATTTTGTAAATAATTTATAACCTAAAAATAAAATCATGCGAACCTATTTATACAAGGAAAATGCCTATATAATAATGAAATAACTTAATTTAAGACTGCTCAACCAACACTATTATGTTAATAATGCAAAACTAGTTCTATACGAGGATTACACAATTGTTTTGTTTATTTGACGCATATCTTTTTATAATATTTTATAGCAAAACCACAATAAATCAAAGGCGCGTGAAAATTTTCAATGAAACTTATATACACATTTACAGTAAACTACATTGCGCAGTGATATAATAACGTAAAAGAGTCAAAAACTTTTATACATTTTGTTACGCAAACAAATATGACGTGTTACTCATTCAGTTTTTTGTACCGTCTTCGTCCATTTTATATTGCGAGACAAAGTAGTTAAATCACAACGTTCATTGTATTATAACATTTGTTCCGTGGGGATTAGAGACATTTTTGCATTGACGTAAGGTTTATTTTACTACACTCTTATGCTAGTATACTCGTAATGCTTTTGTATTGCGATTGGCAACTTAATCGAGAGTACTAATGGTTCTTTACTGCGATTAGCAGCTTTTTTGGCCGTATTTATGCTTCTTTAATGCGGCTGGCAACTTAATAGAGCGTACTAATGCATCTTTAATGCGATTGGCACTTTCCATGACAACGATAATGCTAATAGCGCAGACATAATGCGCCTGTAATGCTATTAAATGACCTGTATAGGATCTCAAGCTGGGTAATTTGTGCCCATTTAAGAACTATAAACGTTTATAATGCTACTATAAAACGAACTCAAAATGCTAAAAGCATACAGATATGCTGTAAGACGGCCGTTATACTGCTTTGATGTGTTACTTGGGCAGAGTATTCCTTACTGGCAAAACCAGTGGCAGTAATTTAGTAAAAACTAAGGCCTTCGCCAAATCTCGGGATTGGGTTCGGAAACAGATAGCTATCGAGAATTTAACGCAACGAGGAAAAATTATATAGGAGAAATGTACGTAAACCGTTTTAAATGCTGAATTAATTGATTTTAGTATCATGAGCGCTGGCAACCGGCAACAATGCAAGGAGATACACCCCCCTTGCAAAAATAATAATAATAGCCTCCTCCTTTCCAAAAGCAAATGTCCGAGCTACTATAAAAAATACTGAAATCACTATAGGTGTGCCAATAATATTTGAAGAGTTCCCTCAATATCTTCAGGATTCCATTATCAGATCCTGACCTGGAGACAAGGGACCCACTGTGAAGTATACTCTTTCAAACAAAAAACAATTTTCCAAATCGGTCCAGCCGTATTCAAATAATTGGTGCACGGTGACAATACATAAAAAAACGACGAATTGAGATTCGAAACCTCAGAAAAATCGTCACAAGGAGGAGGTTCTCAGTTCGTCGGAATCTTTGATTTTGCTTGTTTTCTTTTTCTTTTTTTATGTATGTATGTATATTACAAAAACATGTATCCAAGACTTCACGACTTGGTAGTCACATTAAATGTACCTATCCATATTTTCAGACATGACAGTACCTAGGTAACTGTAAGTAATCCTGGCGGCACTCATATTTCGTACTAGCTGTGCCCGCGGCTCCGCCCGCGTGGAATTCGGTCTGTGTCAGTAAGCGGCTAATTCACCCCTAATTTCTCTCCCGCTTCCCTGGAGGCGGAACTTGAAGTAAAGTTGACAGATGGATACGCTAGAGGACAGTAATCCTAATAAAATATTTTACAATTACCACTAAATGAAACTCCCTCAAAATTAATACTTTTTTTAATATTTTTTTTTTGGCATGATTTAAACGACATAGTAGTAGTAGGTGTATATCGGACGATACAGGACCACTTTTGTATTTATTTATACGTTCATGTCCACGGCAAATGTCATCCAAATCGATCCTCCCATCAAATCAGTCTTACAGAGTGTAGTGGCTACCCCCCCCCCCCCCTTTTAGACGTTGAATTTTTATAGGCTACGTATCACCTGGCTGGGGATTTTCTTGAATTGGATTTTGTAATCTTTAAGGGGTGATTTTCGGGATAACAATTTATTAAGGGATATTCGGCGGCGCTTACGTCATTTTACTATTCGACACTTCCTTTCAATATGCGTTTTTGACTGATAATTCAAAAACGGCTGAACCGATTTTATTCAATATAGTTTATATTGAACTTTCTTATCAGGCCTCACCAAATTTTAGCTTTCTAGTGCGAACGGTAACTGAGCTAGACCGCGGACAGACATGGCGAAACTATAAGGGTTCTTAGTTGACTACGGAACCCTAAAAAGAGATAAATAGTAGTTTATGTAACTGTTACGTAATAAGGCCTAATTATGTACAGAAGCATACACCGCTTTACCTACACTCATATCCATTGAAAACATTAGAATGACCGCCATTACACCGCCATGACCAACCTTATTGCGCCGGCGGTCGGGGGGCGGATATTCATTACGTTACCGTAGGTAATGAATTTTCATACGTTTTTACCACACTGTCACAGATAATACACTGATGTTACGTTACTGGTTGCAATAATGGTGGTAATTACATACGGTTCCGATAAAGGATTTATGATATTGGTATAGATCAAGATATTTATTCTTCAATGTAAGCACATTACAATGCACTAATGAACGTCAGAGAAAAATAAAATACACGAGTGTCGTGAAACCCGCGATTGGAACGAAGTTGTTATTTTATTTTATATTATTATCGACTTTTTCGTAAATTTTGTGGTTTTAATTATTTTGAAATTTTGGAAAGTTTTGAAATTGTGGAAATTTATTTATTTATGAAATTTTAAATTTTTTGAATTTTTTAAACTTTTGTAAATTTTGTAAATTTTGTAAATTTTGTAAATTTTGAAAATTTTGTAAATTTCGTAAATTTTGTAAATTTTGTAAATTTTGTAAATTTTGTAGATTTTGTAAATTTTGGAAATTATGGAAATTTTGTAAATTTTGGAATATTTGGAAATTTTGGAAATAATGGAAATTTGGAAATTTTTGAAGTTTTTGAAAATTTTGTAATTCAGAAATTTTGCCATTTTTGACATTTTCGAAATTTTTTACTTTTAGGTTCTTGACTTTTATCACTTTGTCACTTCTCACTTTCACTTTTCACTACACTTCACTTCACTTTATTCTATTTCATATATTTTTTATTTCATTCCATTTTACATGTTTCTCAATCGTATGGGTGTCGCGTTTTCGTGACGTGACGCTTTTTCGTGACGGTCACGTGACTTTTTTTCGCCTAGCCCCCCCCCCATCCGCGAACCGTCCGATAAGGAACTTCGTTCCAAAACTACCACCGGTTCTAACCCTACACCTGAGCCCAAGAAGTATTATGACCGAAAAGAAACTCGACGGGACTTATTTTTTTCAAAACAATAATACATTATTAGATCTTAAAGATACAAAATAGTGCGTAGTTCTTCAAGAAGGCATATCAAAATATCTTGAGAGACAGATAATGCACCCATTGTTTAATTATAAATAAAAATAAATCCTAATCTGACTGCTTCACAAAATGTTTGATATGTTTTCCTACCTAAACGGTGTCCTATAAATGTTAGATGATTTTGTAGTAGTTTTTTGGTTTGGGCCATGCAACTTTGTCCGTCATATATAGTCCTCGAACCTGCAATAACCCTTTGACATTCATGACATTTTCAAATATTTCTTAAGAGCGGGTAAAGGTTTGCAAGTTCCCAGTTTAATGCCAAGTCTTCTTACATCTATAATCAAATCAACAAAGATATCGATATTCATTCAAAACCATATTATGAATGTAAAGTACTCATTACTAAGTGGCTTAAGCCAAAATCGTATGAGTCTATGGAAACTTTTTTGCGTCCACCATTCAAAAAAATAAATCTTACATACACGCGCGCGCACGCATGTTTACACACACACACACACACGCACACACACATACACACACACACACACACATACACACGCACTCGCGCGTGCACACACACTCACAACACACACACAACCAACTTACTCATAAAGTACTAAACTGTAACTACTTATTTCAATACTTATGTACCTAACTAATGCAATCAGAATAACGTTTATTATATGTACAAACATGCCTACCTATATACATATATCTTTATGATAGAAAATGTAAAAATAACTTTAAGATTGTTGTACAAAACCTGTAGGGAAGAGCGGTGCCTCCCAACACAGGCATTTTTTTGCTTACCGGGAGGCCCCATCACCTGTATCAAAACCATGTATGCTTAAATGAATAAAGAATTTTGTATTTGTAAAGGTAAATTTAAAGCATCGACGGGTAGCATGTTATAAATATGCAGTAGCAACAACATTCTGAGGATGATTGTCGGTAGATTTGATTGCCCGATAGTCTACGGGTTGATCAAACTGGTAAAGTCCAGTTTAGAATATAAGTTTTAGATGTTTTATGTTTTATTTTAAGTATGTTAATATGATTACTTACTAACAACTTAGAATGTATACTAACAAAATGGACCATGTTGTCTGAAATAAATATTTTTGAATTTGAATTTGAATTTGAAATATGAACACCTTGACCAAAAAATTACAAATTATATCAATACCAAATTTCATCTAAATACGTACAGAGGTTATTTTTTGTTTCTTCCCCATGTAAACTTCCACCCCTTTTGCATCCGCTTAAGGGATCATTTCCGAGATAAAACTATTTTATTTCCTTTTCCAGAGCTCAAATTATCTCCATACCAAATTTTATCTAAATCGATTCTGCGGTTAATAATTCCCCATACAAATTTCCAACTCCCTTTTCACCCCTTTAGGGTTGATTTTCGGGTTGAAAACTATCCTTTGTCCTTTCTCGAGACCCATACTATCTCTATACCAATTTTCATCTAAATCAGTTCAGCGGTAAAAAAAATCTCATACCAACGTCCAACCCCCTTTTCACCCCCACAAGGGTTTGAAAACTATCCTATGACGTTTCTCGAGACTCAAATTATCTCCATACTCATTTCTATCTAAATCGTTTCAGCGGTTAAAAATTCTCCATACAAACTTTCAACCCCATTTTCACCCCCACCAGGGTTGATTTTCGGGATTAAAACTATATATTATCCTTTCCCGGGACTCAAACTATCTCTATACAAAATTTCATCAAAATCCGTTCAGCCGTTTTCACGTGATGCGCGGTCAAATAAACAGACAAACAGATAAACAGATAAACAGACAAAAATTCTAAAAATTGTTGGAACGTATTCTGTTATCGATTCTAAGTATCCCCAGCCAACTTTTTTTCGATTATCTTCCATGTACAGACTTTCGACCCTCTTCAGCTTTATTATATGTATAGATTAACTATTTCCTTGGCAAAAGGACATACCTATACTACAGTCACATTGTGTCGTAACAGTTACGAAACATTTTCAACTTGCAACTACTTTCAAAAATCTGCGACGGGTATGGGTATAAATAACACACAAATACCTAGTACAGTCGACGTCAAAGATATATTTACAATTGAAAGTTACAAAAAAATCTTTACATTAAAATAAGTTGCCATGTAATGTGACAAGTACTTGTTTACGTGATATATTACAGTTTTATATTTTCACTCAATGTGCCCAAAATATGTTTACACTATTAAATCCATGTAGTTTGCCACTTTTTCTGACTTATGTTCGTTTACATGACAAGTTACAGAATAATATTTACTCTTAATGTACCAAATTAAATTGCATGTAAAGATCTAATGTAATATTTACAATCAACCATACATAAACAGTTTTATACCTCCTGCTAAATAAATATCTTTACAAACAATTGAAAGCTGCACTCTAATTTCAAATAATGACAATCGTCGAAAAGAGTACCATACTGTCAAATGGTCTGTTTGTCTCGTTCGTTTAGATGACGTCAATGCTATGTCGAGTATGTAATTCCGATGTTTACATTTAAACCATTTTCAGTATTTTTGATTTTCAGGGTTTCGTACCCAAAGGTTAAAACCGACCCAATTACTAAACCTCTACTGTCCGTTCATCTGTCTGTCTGTCACCAGACTGTATCTATCTCACAAATAGATAAAACTTTCAGACGATGTATTTCTGTGCCATTAAGTTTAATAACAAATACTAAAATCAGAATAAAACAGAATAAAATATATATTTAAGTGGAGCTCCCATACAACAAACGTGATTTTTTGCCAATTGTACGGAACCCTTAATGGACGAATCCGACTCGCCCTTGGCCGGTTATTTTGTAAATGCATAGATACTGAAGAATTATAAGTTTAACCTTTTCGGCGCCATGTCAAACGCAAAAGCTAACGCTCACACGCCACGTCATCGAAATTTCAAAGTTGAACTTTATGCGTGTGCACGTAGGTCTAATTTGCTCTGTGGTCGAGGACATATATAATATAAAGTTTGAATGCCATTATATAAAATAAATAAATAAATATTATAGGACAATCTTACACAAATCGACCCAGGCCCACCGTAAGCTCAATAAGGCTTGTGTTATGGGTATATACTAGACGACGATATATATAATAGATAAATATAAATAAATACTTAAATACATAGAAACATCCATAACTCAGGCACAAATATCTGTGATAAACACACAAACAAATGCTCTGACCAGGATTCGAACCCGGGACCTCCTGCTTCGTAGGTAGTGTCACTACCGACTTGGCTAGGAGGCCGTTATGATTAAATCTAAAATCGAAGCCATGGTTCCTAAGAACAGATGTCGCTATCTCTCATAATTTCAGACTTCTCCCTACTGACCCATTTGGATTGGTCACCCTGTATATATATACATATATATATATACGTTTTGGCGTTGAACCTGCGGTGCCAATATATACGTCTTTGGCGTTGAAAAGGTTAAATAAAAGTGAATTTAGGGCCGAAGTTTCTTACGTAAGATAAGATAAGATTCGATGAATAACTGTATGGATTGTCATGGTTATCTGTAGGATAAATGTCTACCTGAGGAATCAAAATCGGCCCTTAAGTTCAGTGCTTTTTAGCTTTAGGGGACTTTTATTTTTAAAAGAAACCGACTTTACGTTTTTATCACAAGTATGTAGGAACGTGGCTTTATTGCTTATGTTGATCAAAAACTTACATACCTACTTTCGTTTCTACTATACCTTTTGATTAAAAGACTTATGACAGTAAAGTTAGGTGATTTAATTTCAAAAAAATGTTATACTACTTCTATAAAAAAAAAGATTACTTCTTATATTAATAACCATACAACGTGTGAATATCTTAATGTTTAAACATTTTAAAATCGTGTGTAGCCGCCAAAAGCATCCTGTACGTCTTGTAAGCGTTGGCCCATAGAACGAACTAAATTTACACAGTAGTCAATACCGCGATAGTACTCCCACAGCTCGTGTACATGTTCCCTTAAATTTTGTTTGGTCTTTACCTTCGAAGAGTCCCAGTTTTGGACCATAAGACCCCACATGTTTTCAATGACATTCATGTCCGGGGATTTTGGTGGCAACTTCATCAGTTCTATGCTATCTTGTTCATTGATCCATGCTTGAACTATACGGGAATTATGGACCGATGAGTTGTCCTGTATCAAATATATTTTTTTATCACCAAAGCTGAAGCTGAAGTGTTGGTAGTAAGACATCCCTGAGGATTTCTATGTAGTTGTTGGCATTCATTCGTGTTGTGATTTCCACAAGTTCACCTGGACCCGAACTCGAAATCCACCTTCAAAAACCAATTGATAAACGCCCACTTCTTCTATCAGCCAAGACATTATGTTCGTCGTAACGCGTGTTTTCCACGCGATATAGGGAAACGCGTCCATCTTGGCGTGTTGTGAAGACCTTTTTCGTCGACAAAAACCGCGTCTTCAAAGTCGAAGTGTCGAAAGTTATTGGCAAAATTCAACCGTAAACTTTTGTGCCGGTCAGTTAATTGCGGTTTCCTTGCAGGGATTCTACGACGAAGTCCTGCACTCTTTAATCGTCTTCTGATCGTATTAGCACTAACATTTAATTGTTGTGCATATGTAGGTACGCTTATAAATCGCTGAACCATCACACTTTCTATTAAAGCCCTATCAGTGTCTTCCGAGGTTTTTTTATTTCGGCCCTTAGATGAGTGACATTTCACTGTTCCCTCATTGCCCCATCTGTTGATCCACAGATACACCGTTGGTCGCTGAAACAATATGAGAGTGATGAGATTCGCTATTTAATATTTCTCATAAAATTTAATATGTTATGACGTAAGGCCATATTTCCTACCGTCATTTAAATGTTTACTTAACGAAATGCCCAGTTCTTCCGATATATCCGTAACCGTAGCTCCATATTCACGCATGGTAATTATTTTGTGCTTTGTATGGTCGTCTATGCGAAACATTTTATTTAATATTGTTTATGAAATTTATCTTTAAAATGCCACTCGCAATTCATCAATGACACTCGAAAAGATAAAACACTTCTAGAAATATCATATATAGAATGGAATATTCTTAATATGAATTAATAAAAATAAGTAGGAAGGTAAAGAAAATTATAGCAAGGAGGTTTCATAAATAAAAAGTAGGCCAGAATGAAATAGATGAATGATAAAGAAATTAGTAAATAAACAGGTGAAGTATGTAAATATGTTTTTGTAGCAGAATGCGTAAAAGTTTTTATGCATTATGAAACGTAAAAACAGAAATGTTGCTCTTGACGTGTATCACGTTTGACACATTGGGTGTAAATATTATTTTGTAACTTGTCATGTAAACGAACATAAGTCAGAAAAAGTGGCAAACTACATGGATTAAATAGTGTAAACATATTTTGGGCACATTCAGTGAAAATATAAAACTGTAATATATCACGTAAACAAGTACTTGTCACATTACATGGCAACTTATTTTAATGTAAAGATTTTTTTGTAACTTTCTATTGTAAATATATCTTTGACGTCGACTGTACATGAACTTACGGAACATAATAGAATAGCCCATTGCGTATCTCATTAATATTAATTCAATTTAGTTCGCTAAGAAACACCGGCTTTTTACTAGCCAACCCACACAATCTGCGCAGCCTCATAGTGCTGGAACCCGCCTAACTGGAAATTTATCAAAATCCTAACCAATTTTCTTCCATATAGCGTTGTAGAGCCCATCTCGGAGATCATGAAAACATAAGTCTTAAAGGTCTTAAATGGCCATAAGTATGTATGGCGTCAAGTTGAAAATACAATTTTTTGGCCTAAATTTATCAACGAGCCTACCGCTCCAAATTTTGACAGATGATTTATCCCACGTCAAATAACCTACATACCAATTTTAAAACCATTCTGGTGGGCATATAAGATTTTAAGACCAGTTGAAGTTGCAATTTTTTGGCCTAAATTTATCAACGAGCCTACCGCTCCAAATTTTGACAGTAGTTAAAGGACCCATTCAACACACCAAATCTCAATTTTAAGACCATTCTGGTGGGCACATAAGATTTTAAGACCATTTTAAGAAATAGTCGACTTCATAGAAAAAATTGCAAATTACTATAAATTCCTTAAAAAAAATATTTTGCTGGCACAAACACAACTGCATATTCATATATAAGTGTCTTGTAATTAAAAATGCCCTAAACGTATTCCGCAATAAGTCGAAATTCGTCATAGCAGTACTTTAGTCACGGGGGTCTTAAATCACTAAAATTATTATTTATTTTAAACTTAATGTCACAAAATAGGATTTGAAAAGCCAGACGTAATGCCTATGAACATTTTCTACCAGTCGCTCATAAGTCGAAACTGATAAGCGTCAAGTTAGGTGCACTGAGAATATATTACTAACTGAAAAATTACGTAAATTTATTTTAAATCCTACCGTTCCAAATTTTGACAAACGGTGTAGCCCACTCGAAATAACCTACATACCCATTTTAAGACCAATCCGGTGGGCGCATAAGATTTCAAGTCCAGTTGAAGTTGCTATTTTTTGGTCTTCATTTATCAACGAACCTACCGCTCCAAATTTTGACACTAGTTAAAGGACCCATTCAACAAACCAAATCCCAATTTTGAGACCATTCTAGTGGGCGTATAGGATTTTAAGACAATTTAAAAAAAGAGTCGACTTCGTAGAAAAAATAGCAAATTACTATAAATTCGTTTAAAAAATATACTTAATTGGCACAAACACAAATGCATATTCATATTTAAGTGTCTTATGATTCAACATGCTGTAAAAGTATTCCGCAATAAGTCGATAATTGGGGAAATTCGTCATAGCAGGAATTTAGTCGCGGGGGTTTAAATCACTAAAATTATTATTTATATTAAACTTAATGGCACAAAACATGATTTGAAAAGCCAGACGTAATTCCTATAAGCATTTTCTAACAGTCGCTCACAACTCTAAACTGATAAGCGTCAAGTTAGGTGCACTGAGAGTATATTACTAACTGAAAAAATGACCTACATTTATTTTAAACCCTACCATTCCAAATATTGACAAACGGTTTAGCTTACCTCAAATAACCCACATACCAATTTTAAGACCATTATGGTGGGCGCATGAGATTTTAAGACCAGTTGAAATTGCAATTTTTTGGCCTAAATTTATCAACGAGCCTACCGCTCCAAATTTTGAAAGTAGTTAAGGGACCCATACACCAAACCAAATCCCAATTTTAAGACCATTCTGGTGGGTGCATAAGATTTTAAGACCATTTTAAGAAATAATCGATTTCATAGAAAAAATAGCAAATTACTATAAATTCGTTAAAAAAATATTTAGCTGGCACAAACACAACTGCATGTTTATATTTAAGTGTCTAATAAGTAGTAATTAAAAATGCCTTAAAAGTATTCGGCACTAAGTCGAAAATTTGAGAAATTCGCCATAGCAGTACTTTAGTCACGGGGGTCTTAAAACACTAAAATTATTATTCATTTTAAACTTAATTTCACAAAATATGATTTGAAAAGCCAGACGTAATGCCTATATTGCCCATAGGCATTTTCTACCAGTCACTTAAAACTCTAAACTGACAAGCGTCAAGTTATAGTGCTGGAGCCCGCCTAACTGGAAATTTATCAAAAAACTTAACTTCCATATAGCGTTGTAGAGCCTACCTCGGAGATCATGAAAACATAAGTCTTAAAGGTCTTAAATGGCCACAAGTATGTATGGGGCGTCAAGTTGAAAATAATATTTTTTGGCCTAAATTTATCGACGAGCCTACCGCTCTAAATTTTGACAGTAGTTAAAGGATCCATTCAATAAACAAAATCCCAATTTTAAGACCATTCTGGTGGGCGCATACGATTTTAAGACCATTTTGAGAAATAGTCGATTTCATAGAAAATATAGCAAATTACTATAAATTCGTGAAAAAAAACCATTTTGCTGGCACAACCACAACTGTATATTCATATTTAAGTGTCTTGTAATTAAAAATGCCGGAAAAGTACTCCGCAATAAGTCGAAGATTATAGAAATTCGTCATAGCAGTACTTTAGTCACGGGGGTCTTAAATCACTAAAATTATAATTCATTTTAAACTTAATGGCACAAAATATTATTTGAAAAACCAGATATAATGCCTATAGTCATTTTCTATCAGTCGCTCATAACTCTAAACTGATAAGCGTCAAGTTAGGTGCATTGAGAATATATTACTGACTGAAAAATGACGTAAATTTATTTTACATCCTACCGTTCCATATATTGACAAACGGATTAGTCCACTTCAAATAACCTACATACTCATTTTAAGACCAGGTGGGCGCATGGTTGTGCCAGCAAAATATTTTTTTAACGAATTCATAGTAATTTACTATTTTTTCTATGAAATCGACTTTTTCTTAAAATCATATGCGCCCACCAGAATGGTCTTAAAATTGGAATTTTGTTTGTTGAATGGGTCCTTTAACTACTGCCAAAATTTAGAGCGGTAGGCTCGTTGATAAATTTAGGCCAAAAAAAAATATTTTCAACTTGACGCCATACATACTTGTGGCCATTTAAGACCTTTAAAACTTATGTTTTCATGATCTCCGAGATAGGCTCTACAACGCTATATGGAAGGAAATTGTTAAGTTTTTTGATAAATTTCCAGTTAGGCGGGCTCCAGCACTATAACTTGACGCTTATCAGTTTAGAGTTGTAAGTGACTGGTAGAAAATGCCTATGGGCATTACGTCTGGCTTTTCAAATCATATTTTGTGCCACTAAGTTTAAAATGAATAATAATTTTAGTGTTTTAAGACCCCCGTGAGTAAAATAATGCTATTCAAATTCGAATTCAAATAATTTATTTCAGATCATATGTCCATAGTGTTAGTATACATTCCCTTAAAAACTATGTTAGTAAAACCTATACTATATTATATTATATACTAAACCTCTGGAAGACATGTGAACAGAGTCCCAATGTTTCCAGAAGGCGCAAGCAGGCGACTCTAACACTAGGCGCAGAAGGCTGTTGGAACTGTCACGCACGCGACGAATCAGGGAGGCCGTTCTCTTTCTTAATATCGCACTGAGACCGTCAGTGCGCGCCTCCGCGAACATACCTGACGCGCTGCAAAAACGAGGCAGTCCCAACAGCATTCTGAACCCATTGTTGAACTGGACGCGCAGGGCATTGAAAGCCTTTTTTGTATAATTTGTCCACAGGCTGCACGTGTAAAAGGTCTGGCAAAAGGCTTTAAACAGCGTTATTTTGACATTCCTACCACACCGTGCAAACCTGCGAGACAACATGTTACAGCGCACCGCCAATGCCCTGCGCTCCCTCTCCATATCAGCGTCGTCCTGGAGAGTATCGGTCACCCAGTGTCCGAGATACTTAAAACGTGACACCCTTTTAAGAGGAGCAGCACACAAGCTGATCGGTGGTAATGAGTCGAAGGCCTTGTTACCTGCTCTAAAGACTAACAGCTCACTCTTACTTGTGTTGTACCTCAGACCGTGGGCGACCGCATACTCTTCACACACCTTTAAAAGTTTAACTAGCGCACTGATTGATGGACACAGCAGCACCATATCGTCCGCGTAACTAATATTATTCATCGTGGTGCCATCAATCGAACATCCGATATTCGTGCTGCTGAGTCCAGCAATAAGCTCGTCCATGTACAGATTGAACAAGCGCGGTGAAGTGAGTCCACCCTGCCGCACCCCGCAGTCCAACCTGTACACGTCCGAGAGCGCTCCCGCCCATCTCACCTGATTGGTTTGATGCCCATACCAGTAACGGAACAGGTTAATCACCTCCCTCGGAGTGCTCGTGCCTTTTTCCATCTTATCCCATAGTATGTCATATGATACCGTATCGAACGCTTTCGATAGGTCCAAAAAGCAGGCAACAACGGGTGTTTTCCCTTCAATGTAGTACTGCTATGCTGAATTAGTACTGAATGTAGTACTGCTAAGCTATGGTGAATTTCTAAAATTTTCGACTTATTGCGGAATACTTTTAAGGCATTTTTAATTACTACTTATTAGACACTTAAATATAAACATGCAGTTGTGTGTGTGCCAGCTAAATATTTTTTTTTACGAATTTATAGTAATTTGCTATTTTTTTATGAAATCGATTATTTCTTAAAATGGTCTTAAAATCTTATGCGCCCACCAGAATGGTCTTAAAATTGGGATTTAGTTTGTTGAATGGGTCCCTTAACTACTGTCAAAATTTGGAGCGGTAGGCTCGTTGATAAATTTAAGCCAAAAAATTGCAATTTCAACTGGTCTTAAAATCTTATGCGCCCACCGGAATGGTCTTAAAATTGGTATGTGGGTTACTTGAGGTGAGATAAACTGTTTGTCAATATTTGGAATGGTAGGATTTAAAATAAATTTAGGTCATTTTTTCAGTCAGTAATATACACTCAGTGCACCTAACTTGACGCTTATCAGTTTAGAGTTATGAGTGACTGTTAGAAAACGCCTATAGGCATTACGTCTGGCTTTTCAAATCATACTTTGTTCTATTAATTTTAAAATGAATAATAATTTTAGTGATTTAAGACCCCCGTGACTAAAGTACTGCTATGACGAATTTCTCCAGTTTTTGACTTATTGCGGAATACTTTTAGGGCATTTTTAATTACAAGACACTTATATAAGACTATGCAGTTGTGTTTGTGCCAGCAAAATATTTTTTTTAAGGAATTTATAGTAATTTGCTATTTTTTCTATGAAGTCGACTATTTCTTAAAATGGTCTTAAAATCTTATGTGCACACCAGAATGGTCTTAAAATTGGGATTTGGTGTGTTGAATGGGTCCTTTAACTACTGTCAAAATTTGGAGTGGTAGGCTCGTTGATAAATTTAGGCCAAAAAAATTGCAACTTCAACTGGTCTTAAAATCTTATGCGCCCACCAGATTGGTTTTAAAATTTGTATGTAGGTTATTTGATGTGGGCTAAGTCGTTTGTCAAAATTTGGAACGGTAGGATTTAAAATAAATTTAACTAATTTTTCAGTTAGTAATATATTCTCAGTGCACCTAACTTGACGCTTATCAGTTTATTCTTATGAGCGACTGGTAGAAAATGTTTATAGGCATTACGTCTGGCTTTTCAAATCATATTTTGTGACATTAAGTTTAAAATAAATAATAATTTTAGTGATTTAAGACCCCCGTGACTAAAGTACTGCTATGACGAATTTCTCCAATTTTCGACTTATTGCAGAATACTTTTAGGGCATTTTTAATTACAAGATACTTATATATGAATATGCAGTTGTGTTTTTGCCAGCAAAATATATTTTTTTAAGGAATTTATAGTAATTTGCTATTTTTTCTATGAAGTCGACTACTTCTTAAAATGGTCTTAAAATCTTATGGTCCCACCAGAATGGTCTTAAAATTGGGATTTGGTGTGTTGAATGGGTTCTTTAACTACTGTCAAAATTTGGAGCGGTAGGCTCGTTGATAAATTTAGGCCAAAAAATTGTATTTTCAACTTGACGCCATACATACTTATGGCCATTTAAGACCTTTAAGACTTATGTTTTCATGATCTCCGAGATGGGCTCTACAACGCTATATAGAGGAAAATTGGTTAGGATTTTGATAAATTTCCAGTTAGGCGGGCTCCAGCACTATCATTCTACCGCCTCAGCGCTTCCCCTTTCGCAAGTGCCGCCTAACCTAGGCGTACCATTTTGGCAAACCCTAAGCAACCTTAAAAATACACGCCCTGTTCTAAAATGAATACCGCGTGGCGCCCGCGTTTCCGTTGCCAAATTCCTATCAGGTACCATTAAAACTTTAGTTTCTTCTAATTCAAGCGATAGCTGGGAAAAGTTGCTAACTTTTACATTTACAGTTCTACATATTGCACCAAACCAAAATTCTAAGTCATTAACAAAAATAGTCAAAGACAACTGCAATGCCGATATTTCATATTTTCCAACTGCAGTTGTATCTGGAAATCTAAATAACAATCTGTTCAAAAAAGTCGAAAGTTAGGTCTCAGATGGCGACATCAAAGGTGCAGCCTGTCTTCTTTTTTCCGACGATGCAGTGGCCTCCGACAACTCAAACACACAGCCCTCCTTGCTAAACACCACAAACACCCACCTCCAGACACGAACTTTAGTCTCCCCGACCCCCCACGGCTTAACCCGCCTAACGACCCCACCCTCATTGCTATCCCTGAGGATGTTTTCGGAGCAATAATGTCATTCCCTAATGGTTCCGCAGCCGGACTTGACGGTCTTTCACCACATATATTCTTCGCGGTGCACACTTTTGGAAACACCCCACTTTGATTTCAACTTTGGAAACTTTAGTTTTAGAACTATGGTCTAAAAAAACACTTTTATCGATATTCGAATGGTGTAAAGAATCTTACACATACGTAATCTTCATATTACGGTTCCTCTTTGATGTCTCTAAAAACTGTAGAGAGATTTTAATTTTTAACTAATTAACACAAAATTTATGACCATAAACCACTTATTTAGCCTAAACCTGTTCGACTTTGATGTCAAATATCTCGAAGACAATGAATATTGAAGTAAATATAGGATACTATATTGTTTAAAGCCGTTACTGATAATATGATAAGCTATATAAATCATTAGAAAACTAAGGGAATCAGATCTAAGGTCGTTGGCGCCAGGGAGCCCCTTAAAATATAGGCCCTGTCCTTTATAACTGAGACAACTCCGGCAGTTTTAACCTAGTTTGGTATTACTATTTTCCAATTAAAACATTTTGCTAGTCTGTCACTGTGACCTCCACCCATTAAAAGCTGACAGATGCCAGGATCTAGCAATAAGAATAGTATAGCAATCTAACCAGACGGGTTTTGTTGCTCTCATTATTGTGTCATATCTGACGTGGCTAGCTCTTAGTCCAATAGCAGCTCAGAGACCCTTAAAAAAAGCTTATTAATGCCTACAGCATTACACGTGAATAATTATGCTATTAAACAACATTAAGCATTATATACTACTTAAAATTGCTATTGTAGACCCTAAGGCACTAAAACAGCTAAAAGATGTATAGGGGCTGTTCATAAATTACGTCATCAGTTTTTTATGATTCCCCCCCCCCCCTAAAACCATCAAACCCTCCCCCTGCCAAATAAAGTGACGTCATGTAAAAAAAGGCGTTTTTAGCTTAATTGTAAAATAAAAAACTATTTAGTAGATAATATTTTATAGAATTAAAAGTTTATAGAAACACGAATTTCATTTCTTTTTTTACACATTGAAGCACTTTTTAAAGATGCGAGAGATGATGTGATCTTCGGAATGACCGCCCCCCCCCTCCTTCGTCATGCTACCATCATCCGATGTCCAGACCGCCCCCCCCCCCTCCATTTGAAATGACGTAATTTATGAACAGCCCCTTATCGTGAATTACTTGAGTTTATAATGGTTTATATTATGGCTATTATCCAGCATTAGGAATGTATTACCTACTTATAAATGCTATTGTACACCCTAAGGCATTAAAAATAGCTGAAAGCTGTATAGCGACTTTACGTGGCATTATAATGGCTAATATTCATGCTCTTAAATAGCATTAAGCATTTATTTATCCTATTGTAGAACCTAAGGCACTAAACCACACCGAAGCATTAGTGTAGCAAACCAAAACGCAACTGTACAGCTGAATGCTATACAGTTGCATTTTGGTTCGCTGTACTAAAACTAATGGCTAAACAAAAGCATTTACATATGCCATTATACAACCGTTATACAGCGTAAAGCATCATATAATGCTATTGTAGAACCTAAAGCACTAAAAACAGCTGAAAGCTGTATACCGGATTTACGTGGCATTATAATGGCTAATATTCATGCTCATAAACAGCATTAAGCATTTATTTATGCTGTTGTAGAACCTAAGGCACTAAACCACACCGAAGCATTAGTGTAGCAAACCAAAACGCAACTGTACAGCATTCAGCTGTACAGTTGCATTTTGGTTCGCTGCACTAAAACTAAAGGCTTTAAAAAAACATTTACATATGCCATTATACAACCGTTGTACAGCTTAAAGCATTATATAATGCTATTAAGAAAGAAAGAAAGAAAATATATTTATTCACGTCACACCAGTTAAATTATACATACAGTTTTATAAAACGGACGATAAAAAAGGACCCCCACTCAGCGTAATGCCACGGCAAGCCGCGGCGCTGATTTTCAGTGGGGACCTAACTTATAGCTAACTTATGACTAACTAGTGACGACACAACTACAGACAAGAAAATAAATAAATAAAAGGTAACAAGCAACACAGAAAAAAGAAACAATTAGAAACAATTTATGACAGAACCTAAAGCACTTAAGTGCTTTTAAACAGCTGAAAGCTGTACAGTTGCGTTGTGGTTTGCTGCACTAAAGCTAAAGGCTTTACAATAGCATTTAGGTATGCCATTATACAACCGTTATACAGCTCAAAGCGTCATATAATGCGACAAGTTGCTCGGTGAACGTATATGATAAGAGTTTATACGGTCCCTAAGTTCGAAATAAGTTAACTATTCATATGTTATAATGCTTCCTGTGTTACTTGGGAGTGTACCGAATTGGACGAGCCTCTATCTATGTGATCTTACAAGGAAAAACCTCTTAGACACGGCACTTAATCTGATCGGGCGCATCTCATTGCCGCCGCGGAGTGGGAGTCGGGTCTGTGGTTACAGACACTTCCGTCTTCCACAGTGGGCACATTGCTGGACAATACCACTTTTCGGTTAGCCACATCTCTTAGAATAGGGTCACCAACTAATGTACCCCATAGCTGCCAATGCGGAGTCACGGTGGACGGTCTTGGTCACCATGGCCTTTCATGCAGTCGTAGTGCTGGGAGAATCCTTTGGCATGCCAGCCTTGTTTCCGCCAAAGTGCCGGCAGTTCTTGAGCCAAATGGTTTGACCAGGGACGACGGCAAGAGGCCCGACGGCATGACTTTGGTGCCGTGGAGTATGGGTCGGCCCCTCGTCTGGGTTGCTATGCTACATGTGATACCCTGGCGCCGTCCCATATTCCGGGCACCAAAGTTGATGCTGGTGCGGCAGCATCCTCAGCCGAGAGCCTCAAGCGTCGCAAGTATGCTGCCCTTGGTAGTAGTTACATGTTTGCGGCCTTTGGGGTTGAAACCCTGGGGCCATGGGGACCAAATGCGCATCGCCTTTATAAAGAGATTTCAGCGCGTCTTATTGAGGCCTCTGGTGACCAGAGGGCCACTATTTTGGCCAGCGTGGAAATGCGTCCAGCCTTCTGGGCACTCTACCTCACGACATGGACCTGGGGCAGATTTTTGATTTATACGTTTTTAGTTAGGTTTATATTTTTATAGATATTCTAGTTTTGTTTAATAAATGAATTTAGTTCTTTAATAGTTATAAATCTGCATGCATTTTTGATTTCATAAGCCGCTAATATGTTTTTTGGTAATCGATCTTATGTTTTTGACTTCCACGACACAGGCTTTGCCTAGTGTGGGAGTCGCTGATACATATATTTAAAAAAATATTTTTGGTCAATTAACCATTTTTATTTTTACTTTATACTTTTTTTTACTACCAGCTGCTCTGTTAAATTATAAAAACCAGCAATTTCCATATTACCATGCGTACATACGTCCCGTTTAGTTAAAAAACGTATGATTGACACACAATAAGAATTTAGGTACCTAATGAATATTAATTCCAAGTCGATAATTTGAGCCATCTGCCATTTTCAACAAATGGCAACTCTATTCATTTCTTGTTCCCATTTGTGTACAACCAAGCTAAATTTAAAATCCTTTAGAAAAGTTTATGGGTTAATTTTCTTCTACACAATAGTGTGTAATCGTTCACCGAGTATGACCGATAGCGGGGCCATTGACCCCCTTATCAGGCTATGTGCGTAGCACAAGGCAGCTTATGTTTTCAGCAGAAATTGCTACTTATAACTTTGTCATAAGTAGTTAGAGGTTTTACTTGTAAGTATAATATTACTAGTTTTGCCCATTAAACGTAGAACTCGTGATTTCTTAAAAAAATTAGAAAATGCATTTTTTATAGATTGATAAGCACGACCCCTATCCATACTAAAGCCTGACCAGAAATATATGATTATTGTCAAGAGGGCGCTATTACTCTCATTTATATGGCAACAGTTCAGTATAGTCGTAAAGCTGTATGGTATGGTGACATCTTGATTTGTTTACCTGTCAGCTCTGATGTCAATTTGAAAATGTTTCACAGCTAAATAGTTTCATTTCCCGAGCGTATTATTTACAGCAGTTTATTATATACACTATTTACAATGTTTCGCTCTTAACTATGGACAATTTTGGGTTTTTATGTCGTTTATTATTTAATTTTCAACACTTTATTATTATTCAAGTAAACTGCCACAATGACAGTGACAGCATGTCATGCACTCACACATGCATAATCATCCTGTCATTAAAATTATTGCTAGTGTAAGAAATTAGTTCCAATGAAATTCCGCAACATGGCGCATGATCATATATTTCTGGTCAGGCTTTAATATTATAAATGGGAAAGTGTATGTCTGTGTTTGTTTGTTTGTCCGTCTTTCACGGCAAAACGGGGCGACGAATTGACGTGATTTTTTAAGTGGAAATAGTTGAAGGAATGGAGAGTGACAGGCTACTTTTTGTCTCTTTCTAACCTCCCACTTCCCTAAAATGGGGGGTGGAAGTTTGTATGGTTCGTTACCCCGAATTTAACGCGAGCGAAGCCGCGGGCAAAAGCTAGTATATTTATAGCAAGACTCCTATTTGCTTTTACCTAATTGCTTTTGAACCTTCTGGCTACACAACTCCGTGGTCGATCTTGCATATCATTTTTTTTAAAATTTAACTATGCATTTAGCTAATTTAAATCAAGTTTGAACAACTGTTCCTACCTACCTACTAGAGGTGTGCGCCGATGGCAAAATCATCGGCGGCGGCGTCCGATCGTTTTTTGACCGGCGGCGGCGGCGTGATCGGCGTGAAATCGGCGTGGTACATATTTTTAATATGCCTGGGGAATTTGATTAATTACCTTCTAAATTGAAGCCTACTGAGTATTTGAAAACGTATGATTGTCTCGCAAACATTGCACATTTTAATTCAAAGACTTGATTTTAAAGAGTATTCCAAAAGATGGACTAGTTATGGTCCACATTTATAGCACCGTACTTAATGTTTTATTATGTAGAACTGGCCACACCACTTGCCTGAAAATCAACTACGATAACAATACAAAATGCCCCGAAGTTAACAAGTGCAGAACAGACTGATTTAAAATTTGTAATTTGTGAGAGAACATGTTGATTCTAAGTTCTAAAAGACAAAGATGCTTGTGGTAGCCCGAAATTGCTAACTAAATAAAATCTACATTTTTGTATCGTTCTTTGATGGATGGATTGGATTCTAGTTTGTTATTAAATCAAATACAAAAATTGAAAAATAAACTAACCCAGTTGGACTTGAACCAACATCAATACGCCTTGCCAGGGCTCGATCGCTTTACTGATTCGCAACATACATAATTTTTTGAGAAGACTTCATTTGATTCTATTTCCCGTTAGATTCAAATGTCTCTGCTCTAATAAACCTACTATCTATTGTAGACTTGAAACGTCAAAAATGCGAAAATACGTTAGTTATCTGCGCCGCGCGTCAAACGCTCCATACAAAAGACGTGAGGTTTATGACGTCACCGGCCTCAAAGTTGCGGAAAACTGTTTGAAAGGAATACGTTTTTGGAAAGTTTTTGTAACTTTTGGGCACGAAACAATGCGTGTTTACCTACACAGTTGTTATACTTTATTTTCTTGTATACACACAAGTAAACCAAGGTTGAAGTTGAGGCTAAGGTCTTCTCTTCTCGAGGACAAGCAGGTTGAGACACAATGCACATTATGCACAAATTCTACCACAACATAATCCACACTGCGGTACTCGAGGAGAGATTACCTAACTTAGAGGCTTTTAGAATGTTGCTTTGTAATTTTTTTTGTTTAAAACAATGAGCGCATCTCGCCATCAAACGTCACAGTTTGGCGAGGTTTACAGTAACATGTATAATATAAGTTTACATTAATAAATAAATTAAAAAAAAAAAAAACAAAAACAAATTGAGGTTATAAAAATATATTTGGGGTATTCAAAAAATTGCTCAAATAAAACGTTTTTAAAATATTTACAAAAATATTAGAAACTTATTACGGATTTCCATTATTTCAAATCAATTTGGTGTTGTTGTTGAACGTGTTTATTGAACAAATTCAACTAAATATTTTTCACGCATGTTTTCAATTAAATGGGTCAAGTAACTAAGATGACGAAATGTTCAATGCATCACTCTAAAAAAATGCAAAAATAAGTATTGATTAGATTTCTTGATTAACTAACAGAATTCAGCTTTTTTTTTCAATTATTTGTGTTACTTATTTCATCCAATCATCTCCGCTGCGAGCGACTTGCGAATTCCTATTTTATTTTAATAGCAAAAACATGAGTGCTGATGAATATCGATAAACCACGATAAATCCATGCGCATAACGCTCGTCAGTAGCATCGGATAAAAAAAACGAGTAAGTTTAAAACAAAATAGAACCATCTTTTCGAAATAGTTTAAGTTGACATCATTTTATAGTGATATCCACAGTTCCACTTTACTATTAAGTAGTGTCGCTAGCAGAGCGAAAATGTGCGAGCTATTATTAAATCACGTAAATTGCAATTTATTTCAGGTGTAACGTTACGTGACTATACTTAACATTAAAGTAATTATATATATCTCTCTCGATCCCAAAATAAAACATGACCTAATGAGAATGGGCCATTAAACAAAAAAAACTAACCCAGTCGTCTTCGCGAAATGAAAACAACAAATGTGAACCTGCAGCTTTTTGGAGTCAGTCAAAAAATAAAAATTAGTTACTTCACTCTTATTTTAGGCAAAATTAAAAGTATCTCAAAATGCTTTCTATAAGCCGGAAAAAAAAAATATAAACCTATCATTTAAAAACCAGACGTTGTCATAAATTATCGATAAGTCGTCCACATAAATCTTACGATAGCATCGAAATGACAGCAAAAATAACGTCAGTTAATTGGTACACCGGCAAGGAATAAGTGAAGAAGGAAAAGCAGTTTTTTAAAAGAAGTACTCACTGGCCACTCACTACCATATTCGGGCATTACTTAAAACAAGATAAAGACTTAAAAATTGCCACGCCGATTCTACGCCGGTCAAAATCATCGGCGGCGGCGGCGTGGAAAAATTGTCGGCGGCGGCGGCGCGGCGCACATGTCTACTACCTACTTACATAAGTTATTGCAGAACTTACTTCAAAGTGCAGAGACGTGCCTATAACCAGATGACAAAAGTTGACTGTAAGAACTCACTTCACTACGCTCGCTCGTTGGATGAAGGTATATCTATCTATCTATCTATCTATTCAGCTCGTATCCACCCACTGCTGAGTATAGACCTCTTCTTTATTACGCCACTCTCCTCGGTCCCGTGCCAGTCCCATCCATTGCACACCCACTGTTCGAGGTATATATAATAAATAATAATAGTACATTATGATACAAGTGTGACAACTTTTGATAAATACATTAATAGTCAGAATGTTTACATGATAGAACCGTGCATTGCAGAGATGTGAATTTTTACAATTATTTTATATACATTATCTATACATATAATAAAGCTGAAGAGGGTCGAAAGTCTGTACATGGAAGATAATCGAAAAAAAGTTGGCTGGGGATACTTAGAATCGATAACAGAACACGTTCCAACAATTTTTAGAATTTTTGTCTGTTTGTCTGTTTATCTGTTTATCTGTTTTTCTGTTTATCTGTTTGTCTGTCTATTTGACCGCGCATCACGTGAAAACGGCTGAACGGATTTTGATGAAATTTTGTATAGAGATAGTGTGAGTCCCGGGAAAGGATAATATATAGTTTGAATCCCGAAAATCAACCCTGGTGGGGGTGAAAATGGGGTTGAAAATTTGTATGGAGAATTTTTAACCGCTGAAACGATTTAGATAGAAATGAGTATGGAGATAATGTGAGTCTCTAGAAACGTCATAGGATAGTTTTCAAACCCTTGTGGGGGTGAAAAGGGGGTTGGAAGTTGGTATGAGGATTTTTTTACCGCTGAACTGATTTAGATGAAAATTGGTATAGAGATAGTATGGGTCTCGAGAAAGGACAAAGGATAATTTCATCTTCAAAAAGCCCCCCCCCCCCCCCCCCTTTACTTTAGAACCGTAAGTCAAAAAAATAATGGAAGTGAAGCCTGAAAGGTACTTTCAATAAAAACTATCTATCTATACATATAATAAAAGTGAAGAGGGGGTTGAAAGTTTGTATGGAGATTTTTTAATAGAAATTAGTATGGAGATAATGTGAGTCCCGAGAAACGACAGAATAGTTTTCATCTCGAAATTAAACCCTTTTGGGGGTGAAAAGGGGGTTGGAAGTTGGTATTAGGATTTTTTTTAACCGCTGAACTGATAAAGATGAAATTTGGTATAGTAGGGGTCTCAAGAAAGGACAAAGGATAGTTTTCAGTTGGGAATTTGTATAGGGAAGTATTAACCGCAGAATCGATTTAGATCAAATTTGGTATGGAGATAATTTGAGCTCTGAAAAAGGAAATAAAATAGTTTTATCTCGGAAATTCCCTTAAGCGGATGCAAAAGGGGTGGAAGTTTACATGGGTTTACAAAATATCATGAATGTCAAAGGGTTATTGCAGGTTCGAGGACTATATATGACGGACAAATATGCATGGCCCAAACCAAAAAACTACTACAAAATCATTTCAAATTTATAGGACACCGTTTAGGTAGGAAAACATATCAAACGTTTTGTGAAGCAGTCAGATTAGGATTTATTTTTCTTTATAATTAAACAATAGGTACATTATCTGTCTCTCAAGCTGTTTTTATATGTCTTCTTGAAGAACTATGCATTATTTTGTATCTTTAAGATCTAATAATGTATTACTGTTTTGAAAAAAATAAGTCCCGTCGAGTTTCTTTTCGGTCATAATCATAATACTTCTTGGGCCAGAGGTAGGGTTAGAACCGGTGGTAGTTTTGGAACGAAGTCACTTATCGGACGGCTAGGCGAAAAAAAGTCACGTAACCGTCACGAAAAAGTGTCACGTCACGAAAACGCGACACCCATACGATTGAGAAACATGTAAAATGGAATGAAATAAAAAATATATAAAATAGAATAAAGTGAAAAAAGTGAAAAAGTGGAGTGAAGTGTAGTGAAAAGTGAAAGTGAGAAGTGATAAAAGTGAAAAAACCTAAAAGTAAAAAAGTCGAAAATGTCAAAAATGGCAAAATTTCTAAATTTCAAAAATTTCAAATACTTCAGAAACCAAAAATTTCAAAAAAATACAAAAAAAAATGAAAGCCACAAAATTCACGAAAAAGTAAAAAATTAAATTAAATTAAATAACATAACTTCGTTCCAACCGAGTGCTTACATTGAAGACTAAATATCTTGATCTACACCAATATCATAAATCCTCTATTCCGCGTTCGGAACCGTATGTAATTATCACCATTATTGCAAACAGTAACGTAACATCAGTGTATTATCTGTGACAGTGTGGTAAAAACGTATGAAAATTCATTACCTACTACTGTAACGTAATGAAAATCCGCCCCCCTGTAGGCCTAGCACATGAGTGTAGCGACAGTATCTCGCGGTCGAGATAGACATCTGTCGCTGTCTAACTGTATTCATCAGAAAGTGACAGATGTCTATCTCGACCGCGAGATACTGTCGTAACACTCATGTGCTAGGCCTACAGACCGCCGGCACGCCTCCACCCACCCCCCCACCCCGCCCGACCACCGGTGCAATAAGTTTGGTCATGGCGGTGTAATGGCGGTCATTCTAATGGTTTCAATGGATTTTTAATATGAATATGCTTCTGTACATAATTAGGCCTTATTACGTAACAGTTACATAAACTACTATTTATCTCTTTTTAGGGTTCCGTAGTCAACTAGGAACCCTTATAGTTTCGCCATGTCTGTCCGTCTGTCCGCGGTCTAGCTCAGTTACCGTTCGCACTAGAAAGCTGAAATTTGGTGAGGCCTGATAAGAACTTTCTTGAACTATATTGAATAAAATCGGTTCAGCCGTTTGTGAGTTATCAGTCAAAAACGCATAGTGAAAGGAAGTGCCGGATAGTAAAATGACGTAAGCGCCGCCAAATATCCCTTAATAAACGACCTTTTGAACGGATGTTTTGTAACAGGGCGGCATCTACGAAACTCTACACTGAGCATCGCCCGACATGCTCTTGGCCGGTTTTTTTTGCATTGTTATCCCGGAAATCACCCCTTAAGGATTACTAATTCCAATTCAAGAAAATCTCCAGCCAGGTTATACGTAGCCACGCGTACGTACGTAGCGTTAGGTAGCCACTACACTCGATTGCGTTAAATTTGCATGTCGTCCCCCCCCCCCCCCCCCCAATTTCAACCGCGCCTGTTCTTACCTTTCATGCTTAGACTGATTTGACGGGAGGATCGATTTGGTTTGGATGATATCTCTAGCGTATCCATCTGTCAACTTTACTTCAAGTTCCGCCTCCAGGGTAGCGGGAGAGAAATTAGGGGTGAATTAGCCGCTTACTGACACAGACCGAATTCCACGCGGGCGGAGCCGCGGGGAGAGCTAGTTATTAGCTATTTCTTTAATAAAGGACAAGTCCTATTTTAACATTACAACATTAAAAAATATACGAGATATTATATTAAAACAGACAATTCGTGTTATTGTGTATTACGAGTAATATAATAAGTTGAAATGATTCTTATTCACAATCAGGATTGTATAATTTGTATTCTATCGTAAATGTGTATATTTTTAATATATTTACTTTTTTAGAATGTAAACTCAACTCATAAAGAGTTTAAAAAAAGTAAAGGTAATAAATACCCGATTAAATTACAACGATTCGTCTGCGTACGTACAACTTTTTGTTACTAGAGTACAAACGTCACTTGATCGGATTAGTTATTATTATTAAATTATTCCACTAGTTGGATAATTATTGTGAAATGCACGCGTGTTTAATATCTAGGATTATGAGCATAAAAGCGGTGGAAAAAGAATAAATAATAAAGAAGCCTTTTATTTCTCAGCACGTGCAGTATTACATACAAAAAGCTATTATTAAATACTAAGGAAAATACAAAAAAAAAGTTTATTTCATTCAACCTGAAGATCTACAACATGTAGAGGGGGAGACCTTCTAGTGGGTATGGTGTACCTGTGTCAGGAAGCCTCGCTCTTCCAAATGATTAATCGTACATATATTTAAAAACGTTATTGTCAGTATAATATGTAGATTTAGTATTATTACATTGAGTATCTTAAGATCTAAACTTAACTAACAACATTAAAATAAAAACATTTAAATAATATTAAAAGGAAAGTTTAAAAATCAGTGTTACCTACTTACTTCTATGAATCATGAGTTAAGTTATGATTAATGAATTCAATTAGTTAAAATAAATATTTAAATTAGACTTTATTTAAAAAATAAGGTGTAGGGTAGACCGGGGACAATAGAAACACGTCATGATTGAAACAAGTCAAATTTCTCGATAAGTATAATACCTACGCGTCTGACGCAACACTCGGAACACGTGGTCGGCCATGTTTAAACCTTGGCCAGGAGCGCTCGAGCGCCGGTGCAAGACGGGATTGTCCACGAGCCAAACCAGTTTTTCGCGGTAAAAAGTAAGTATTTGTGCTCTCGTATATTTTCTTATAACTTCGTTTACTCTTGTATTTTGACTAATCAAATTATTTTGGTGTTATAGTTAGGAATAAACGAATATTTTTAATGGCCGTTGATCAGCGTTCGAGCCTTTTTTATATGTAATATTTGACCTTGAAGTGAAAAACGTGGTGTGGGGACGATAGAAACAACTTGCTTGTGGACGATTGAAACGTTTCAATCGTCCTCGCGTTTTAATCGTCTCCAAAAGTAACCGACTTCAAAATATAAGGTTCTGTATTCGATGCACATGTTTGGTCTATTAATGTTCACATTTATTTGAGTAGTTTTTGACCTACTTGATAAATTATGGATATACAGTTTTTTTTTAAATCTGCAGTTTTTTTTATTCGAGTTTATGTGAACATTTGTTTTTAACCGACTTCATAAAAAAGGATGTTCTCAGTTTGACCCGTATGTTGATTTGATATGTTTGATATATAATAATAATACGTTTTAGCAACAACCGACTGCTGCCAACCGGCTGATTAAAGAGATCGGCCTCTGCTAAAATGTATATCAGAGAAAGTTTAACAATTTTTGTTTTTAATTGGCATATCGCTATGTTTTTGTTTACATAATAAAACAATTTAAACTGATTATTTTATTGCGCCTATTATTTCATTTTACATTCCGACGTCTGCAACACTCGTCAAAGGGTGTACGGGAAAGGTTATGATTGGAACATTGTTATAGTTGAAACAAGCTCTTTTGTATGAAACATAATAATGCTTGTTTTTTGCGATTCTTTATCGTTATATCTTAGAATTGCATTAAAACTACTTTGGTTAAGGTACATGTATAAGGTAGCAGCGACAAAGAAAACCAAAAGTCGTATACTCTTTTTTTTACCAAGTTTTTTTATCGTGATGTTCAGATGCTCATAAATTGAGAAATGTTTATGTTATGCTTGCAAACTTTTGATGAGCTCATTGTATGCCGAGGTAGGGATGAAAAAGATTGAAATAGATATAAGTACTTTTATTGTGCCGAAGATATTTGAGTGTTTTAATTGACCTTACATAGTGTTTCAATTGACACTCATGTGAGGTCAATTGAACCATACTGCCCCATGATCTTTATTACATTATTGTCAAAAAACTATGGATTATAGACCATCCAAATTTATTTAGGAACCATATAACTAACCTTGCAATATTTTGAGCGTACATCTTTCTACTCATAAAAATATGACGGTCACAGGAGGTTAATGGCAAATTGTTTCAATTGTCCCCGGTCTCCCCTACTAACTCAATGGTGATAAGAACTCGGATTAAGGCATATATGTTTTTCAAATGTTTAATATTATTTTAAGATTATTATGATGGGATTGTTTGTTTTTGTGGTATATTGTATTGTAATATATATTTATCACGTGTTGGACTAGTCTGTAAGTGATATGTATAATGGATTATTAAATGAAATAAATTTAAAAAAATATGTTCAAATATACCGATGGTCCCGATCATCATAAGCTGACCAGACACTGTCAGTAATAATGACATAATTTCTCTACTCATCCTTCTCATTCTTCATAGACATAGAAAAGGACGGGTACATAAATAATGACATTATTACTGACAGTGTCTGGACCGCTATTGGTTTGCTCTTATTCTCATATCACATGCATATGCATATGCAGCATGTCTCCGTATGTAGACACCTAATTTATGCAACATGCTCTTCAGTCCTCTCTGTCCTCCGTGATGGTATTTATTGAGCGAAATTTATACCTAATTAATTAATTATACAAAGATATAAAATAACTGCCGTTGACACAGATTTTTGTTACTGTTTAAATTTAATGAAACAATGAATTCTCCTATTAAAATAAGCAATGCTAACTCGTCCCTCTAATTATTAAAAATTGCCCAGGAATTTGCAATGAAATCATTATGTTGCAAACATAAAACCGTGATGATGGTGCATGCAATTGCGCCGAAATATCGGGTGCTCGTAAACCACTCGTAAACACAAATATACATGGTAAATATCCCGTTTCAAATAATATTTATAACCCTGGACTGGCGTCTTTAGTTTTCTATTAGTTGATTATATGCCCTATGATTATTTTACCGCCATTTTGTAAATACTTGTTCACTTCCGTAAAAGTAACATTAAAATATTTTAACTACTCGCAAAGAATTTGATTCAGAGTAGGTAACTAACAGCATAGATCTGCAGGCAAGTTCCTGCCTTGATATTTCAATACTATGTTTTGAGCCTAAGTAATCTTTATATTTCAATGTAATTAATTATTTAATAAAAAGAATAAGGTAGGTCACTGTCCCTAGCCTTTATAGAATAAGTGATTTGTAGAAAATAACATCATTGTAATCAACACACGTGGTCCACGTGGTTATCATACATGCAAATAAACCTTGATGTCTCAACGCAACAAAGCTAGCAGTTATCTAAGGTTTCATGATTCCCATATGCCAGCTCTGTTGTACCTAGCACCAGTGACCGATAAACGTAATATAGAAATTGTATTAGCTCTGAAAAACCGGCCAAGTGCGAGTCGGACTCGCGCACGTAGAGTTTCGTACCATTATCTATAAAAACGGCAAAAAAATAATGTCTGTTGTAAGGGAATTAAATACTTATTTTATTCTGTTTTTTAGTATTTGTTGTTATAGCGGCAACAGAGGTACAACAGAAAGCCATTTATGTTAGTTTAGTTAGCCGCGCACGCGCATGAGTTTTGACGTAGGATTTATAAAATTTAATTTTAGTCAATAAACACTTTGATTAACCAATCACAACTTTTTTTTAAATAGGCAGCAGGAAATTGCGTATTGGTCATATTCAAAACCGGGGAAGGAGAGTCAGGAACTGTCAGGGAAATATCAGAACCGCTTTTGGGAGCCATGTATGTACTGAAGACGCCGTCTTTATCTTATTTGGTCGTAGACCTATCACAAAAGCAATGTTGAAGTGATTACGGAGGTATGCGCGTTGTTTGATCAAGTGTTGCTTATCTGCCTGAAAGGGTCCTTGTTGGCGACGCTGGCAACATTTAGATTTCAACCCTACCGGATGCTAGAATCGCGGCACTATACCCGCGCTACCCAGCTAGGTTAGCTAAGTTCGCAGATCAAAAAGGCAGGCGTCCCACCAGCCGTGTGTATATTTACACGAACCATTTGGGGCCACTTTGACCACCCAATATAACCCAATATATACTGAAGAACAAATCAAATTATTTTTAATAAATATATTGATTTGTTTATTTTTAAGTAGACACATTATATATAAATTATAAACTTATATAGATTTCATATACAAGGGAAAAAGTGACCTAGGCCTCTGGTGGTTAGGGCGTCTGCCGCGAATGCAGAAGACCCGCGCCCGTTCCCAGCCCTGGGCACCGGAGGCCTAACCTAAGTCACTTTTTCCTTTGTAAGTATATGACATCTATATAAATTTTCACACTTCTAAGACTATAATTATCTACTTACTAATAACTGAATCCTGAATTTCAGCTAAAAATGTGTAACTCTTCAGTTATTGGCCTCCGAAAATCACTGTTTTTACCACTGACTAAATGACTGACTGACTCATTCACTCACTGATGAGTGAATTTTTTTTTTTTTAATTAATTATTAGGCTTTGATGTAAACCTTTGACTACTTCCAGGTGACCTACAAAGTTAAAATTTGGCATCCAGCTAGGCAATCATGTGTAAACAATAGGAAAAGTTTAAAAACAGTAATTTTGTATATTTTTCATGCTTTATATGAAATAGGAAAAATCACAGCTGGCGTCGCCTTTTGAACTTAGCATTTTATTTCAATGTAAATGTAAATGTAAAAGGGAAAGCGTGGAAAGGGTAAAATATCTTAAGTGGTGAAAAGGGTAAAATATGGATAAGGAGAAATGGTTAATTGTGTTAATACATAGGCCTTAATATTTCAAATTAATATATACATTTTAAAAATATGTATATATGAAAAATATATGTAAAAAAATTGCGCGTGAGAAAGAGATAAACTGTAATTTTCTAACAACGAGAGTGACAAAGGTGTAATGATTGTCAGTATAGATAAACATAACAGAACCATTGCTAGGTTGAAATAAAATTGGAAGTATTTTTGTGCTCATTATGTTAGAGTATGACCCATCCATAGTAAAATATATTTGAAGACAGGGTGCAAATCATGAATATGAAGTAGGTCCTTATTACTCGTAATAGAGTAAGTAGAGTAACAACTTAGGCGCTGGGTTATGATAACACCGAGATCAATGACTAACTTGGATTTACTAAGGAGTGGTCCTCAAATAAAGTAGCAGTGTACAATCTTGTGTATTTTTTAATTTAGTGCTAATTTTGAAGCAGTATTTTATTAATCCGTAGATACAATACTAATAAATAAAAATACAATCATAATAGAATATGTGAGCATATTTAAGTTTTCGCGTTTTTAATTCAACATACTTTGTAACCTTTTGAACAACATAATTTGACAATCTTCAATCGACATCCGCTACAATGCCACAATTGTATTTCCATTTTCACAACCCGTTTTATGCTTTTCAGAATTTCATCTTACCAAGAAGCTACATTAATTAACTGTATTTTAGCTAGGATAGTCAGGAAGACTCTCTAATCTAACCTCTGACAAAGATTTTTCTATGGGAGATAATTTTCTATGAAAAAAGGCAAATACATTTAATTAAAAATTACTGTAACTACCTTAAAATGAAGCCAGAAAAAGTTTACTATTGAAGAAAGACAATTTATTAAGGTATAAAATAGCTCATCAAATCAAACTATAAGAAAAAACATGTTTTTGAGAAACACCTCAACAATTCTGTCAGAAGACGCTGTTCAAAAAACTATGTGTATGATGGAATACAAAAGGCGAAAACTTCCAAACACTGTTTTATTTAAGTACTAGCTGTGCCCGCGGCTCCGCCCGCGTGGAATTCGGTCTGTGTAAGTGGCTAATTTGCCCCTAATTTCTCTCCCGCTACCCTGGAGGCGGAACTTGAAGTAAAGTTGACAAATGGATACGCTAGAGGACAGTAGTCCTGATAAAATATTTTACAATTACCACTAAATGAAACTACACTCAAAAATCAATAATTTTTTTTGGCATGATTTAAACGAAATAGAGTAGTAGGTGTATATCGGATACAGTACCACTTTTTCAAATCGATCCTCCCGTCAAATCAGTCTAAGCAAGAACAGGTGCGGTTGAAATTTGGGGGGGGTCACAAATGCAGAAATGATTTTTTGAGGGGGTCAGTAACGTTTTTTTCTATTTGAGGTGTACTTGGGGGGGAGGGGGGGGTGACCCATGCAAATTTAATTCAATCTGTAGTGAGTGTAGTGGCTGCCCCCCCCCCCCCCTTTCAAACGTTTAATTTTTATAGGCTACGTATAACCTGGCTGGGGATTTTCTAGAATTGGAATTAGTAATCTTTAAGGGGTGATTTCTGGGATAACAATGCAAAAACCGGCCACGAGCATGTCGGGCGATGCTCAGTGTAGAGTTTCGTAGTTGCCGCCCTGTTTGGACCCACGGTTCAAAAGTTAGATGGAAGAGACGCCCTTTTTTGAACTTTCAAATCTAATATTTACGAAAAAAATGTATTAAAAGACGTCTATTCTTTTTGAAAGACCTATTCAATAATACCCAACACGATAGAGTTGGAGCGAAAAAAAATTCACCCCCCATTTTATGTGTACCCTAATAGAAGCATACACTGCTTTATCTACACACATATTAAAAAAATCCTAAGTGACGTGTTCGGAAACCATTAGAATGACCGCCATGACCAACCTTATTGTGCCGGCGGTCGGGGAGGAGGGCGAATTTTCATTACGTTACCGTAGGTAATGAATTTTCATACGTTTTTACCACACTGTCACAGATAATACACTGATGTTACGATACTGATTGCATTAATGGTGGTAATTACATACGGTTTCTGAACGCGGAATAGAGGATTTATGATATTGTTGTAGATCAAGATATTTATTCTTCAATGTAAGCAAATTACAATGCACTAATGAACGTCAGAGAAAAAAAAATACCTGAGTGCGTTTCGGTTGGAGCGAAGTTATGTTATTTAATTTTATTTCATTTTTGACTTTTTCCTAATTTTTGTAGTATTTGCTTTTTTTTGTATTTTTTTAATTGAAATTTTTGGTATTTTTGAAATTTTGGATATTTTTTAAATTTTTAAATTTTTTGAGATATTTGTGATTTTTGAAATTTATGAAAATTTGAAATTTTTGAATATTTTTGAAATTTTAGAAATTTTTGATATTTTTGGAATTTTTGAAATTTTTGAAATTTTTGAATTTTTTTGAATGTTTTGAAATTTTGACATTTTTGACATTTTCGACATTTTTTACTTTCAGGTTCTCGACTTTTTTTACTTTTTTCACTTTGTCACTTCTCACTGTCACTATACACTCATTCTCACATCTCTATACAAAATTTCATTAAAATCCGTTCAGCTGTTTTCACGTGATGCGCGGTCAAATAAACAGACAAAAATTCTAAAAATTGTTGGAACGTGTTCTGTTATCGACTAATAAGTATCCCCAGCCAACTTTTTTTCGAATATATTCCATGTACAGACTTTCGACCCTCTTCAGCTTTATTATATGTATAAGATAGATTTTATAAAGTAAAATGGGGGGGGGGGGGGCTTTTTTGAAGATTAAACTATCCTTTGTCCTTTCTCGAGACCCATACTATATCTATACCAATTTTCATCAAAATCAGTTCAGCGGTAAAAAATTCCTCATACCAATTTCCAACCCCCTTTTCACCCCCACTATCCTATGACGTTTCTCGAGACTCAAATTATCTCCATACTCATTTCTATCTAAATCGTATCAGTGGTTAAAAATTCTCCATACAAACTTTCAACCCCATTTTCACCCCCACCAGGGTTGATTTTCGGGATTAAAACTATATATTATCCTTTCCCGGGACTCAAACTATCTCTATACAAAATTTCATCAAAATCCGTTCAGCCGCTTTCACGTGATGCGCGGTCAAATAAACAGACAAACAGATAAACAGATACATAGGCTGCTATTTATATATCCGGAAACCGGGATTACAATCTTCTTAAATAGCATATTTGACCTCCATGGTAAAATTTGAACTTTTTTAAGTACTGGCCGGTATATTTTTTCTTTCTTATTAACGCTCGTGTTTTGTTTTTGACGGGTTTTAAATGTCATCTCGCAGCAAGAATGGAACTCACTCGTGAAAATATTCGTGCTATGATTTATTATGATTTTCGGCGTGGTTTAACGCAACAACAGTGCATAGATCAACTAACTTCAACTTTTGGTGATGTAGCCCCATCTAAAACTACTGTGTATCACTGGTTTAGTGAGTTCAATCGTGGACGTAGTATGCTTACGGACGAAGTTAAGGCAGGTCGCCCGAAATCGGTCGTTGTACAACAAAATATCGAGGCTGTGCGAAAACTTATAATGGACGACCGACATGTTACGTACTGCGAGATAGAGGCGACTCTGGGTATTTCTATGACCAGCATTAATAGCATATTACATAATTATTTGGCTGTAAAAAAAATTTGTTCGCGTTGGATACCCCACAACTTAACAAAAGAGCAAAAAGATGCTCGCGTCGAATGGTGCAATAAAATGTTAAAAAAATATAACCGTGGTGACTCAAAAGCCGTTTATAACATCTATACAGGTGACGAATCCTGGATCTATGCATACGATCCCGAAACGAAGCAACAATCAACGGTATGGGTGTTTCAAAATGAGCCGAACCCTACGAAAGTTACTCGTGCAAAAAGTACATTGAAACAAATGGTGGCCTGCTTCTTCGGTATTAATGGCCATGTAGCTACAGTGCCACTAGAAAACCGTAGAACGGTTAATTCAGAGTGGTACACGACCATTTGCTTACCGGAAGTATTTGAACAAATTCGTAAAACTAACCAGCGACGAAGAATCATTCTTCATCATGACAATGCCAGCTGTCATACGTCACGCGAAACAACTCTATTTTTGGAGGTTCAAAATGTGGAATTAACGGGTCATCCGCCGTACAGCCCTGACTTGGCACCCAACGATTTTTATTTATTTCCAAATATAAAGAATAAATTACGCGGTCAACGATTTTCGACCGCTGAAGATGCTGTCGACGCATTCAAACAACACGTTATGGAGGTACCTCAGGCGGAGTGGCAGAAGTGCTTTAAAAATTGGTTCACGCGAATGCAAAAGTGCATAGATCATCAAGGGGAATACTTTGAAAAACAATAAAACCATTTTCAGCCGTGTACGTTTGTTTGTTTTTTTGTTTCCGGATATATAAGTAGCAACCCTCGTAAACAGACAAACAGATAAACAGACAAAAATTCTAAAAATTGTTGGAACGTGTTCTGTTATCGATTCTAAGTATCCCCAGCCAACTTTTTTTCGATTATCTTCCATGTACAGACTTTCGACCCTCTTCAGCTTTATTATATGTATAGATGATTGTATTGATTGTATTTATGTTTTGTATGATTGTATCTAGAGGCACAAAATAAAAAGATAAATCAAAAAAGGCACGGCTACTTTTTTTCCGGACCACTCCTTAGTTATGAAATTCGTATTACGTAGTTAATAGAGAGCCCCAAATATCGGTAAAAAGTGATAGAAGCCCTGTTACACTTTTTTTAGTGTCCTGACTAGCATAGCATCCTAATTAAGATCCTAAGTTTACTTTACTTATATAGTAGTAATCTTATAGTTTGGCCAGTGTTTGTTTTACTTCAAGCATAGACAGAGATAATCATACTGTCTCTTTCTTACGCTAGTCGCTACTGAAAAAGGTATGAGTATAGCTTCCACTGTTGCAAAACTTTTTGTCCAGCCAGACTGTACTTGCTAAATGCGGTTACACTTGACTAACTCAAGTAAAATAAAGTGACTATCATTTGGGAAGGTGCGCTTTAACAGCGTTTTATTATCAAAAACATTCTGTAACTTACCCTGGCAACACAACAAATAACAAAATTGAATGTCAGGCGTCTTTTAATCAATTCTATTCAATTAATTGTTATGAATTAAATAGGAAATATTATTAAAATTAAACTATTGATACCCCAGTTTTATTTAACCAACTCATAAACCTAAATTTTAATATAAGTGTACACTCATTTGACTCGTATTTGACCCATGATATACAGGGTGTCTCATTCAAATCGGTCAGTATGGGAAAGTCTGAAATTATAAGACATACGAAGATCTGTTCTGAGGAACCATGTCATCGATTTTAATAACAAGAAAAACTGCATTCATACATTTTAAAAAACATCTGTACTCCGTTCGGGAATCGAACCCGGTTGTTTTGAAAAAAAAACCTACACTATTTCTATTTAGATATCGATTGTGTAGGTCTTAAGCAGTAAACGTCTGTATGAAACATGATGTCTAAAATGAATAAAATGCATTTTATTATATGAAGATACAAAATGCAATTGTAAGATCGTTACCTAAACGTGTTGAATATTGTATTGAAAAAGGCGGTGGTCACTTCGAGCACCTACTAAAATAAATTAAAGTATGTGGAAACAATGCATTTTATTCATTTTAGACATCATGTTTCATACAGACGTTTACTGCTTAAGACCTACACAATCGATATCTAAATAGAAATAGTGTAGGTTTTTTTTTTCAAAACAACCGGGTTCGATTCCCGAACGGAATACAGATGTTTTTTAAAATGTATGAATGCAGTTTTTCTTGTTATTAAAATCGATGACATGGTTCCTCAGAACAGATCTTCGTATGTCTTATAGTTTCAGACTTTCCCATACTGACCGATTTGAATGAGACACCCAGTATAATAATGACAGATGGGTTATGCACGCTCCAAAAGTGAAGCACTTAATATGAGTGAATTCAAACAACTGTCGCTAGTCGCGCACCGGCCGGCGTGAGATGCGGACGTGCGAATGAGCTCCCGTCACCCGCGTGAGAAAGAGACAAACTGTAATTTTCTAACAATGAGAGTGACAAAGATGTAATGATTGTCAAAATAGATAAACAAAAGAGAATCGTTGCTAGGTTATGAAATAACTCTGGAAGTATTTTTTCTGCTCATTTTGTTAGAGTATAACCCATTCATAGTAAATATCATTGTATTTGACTTTATTTTTTAATTAATGGCTTTTACTCCTCGCCGGTCTTGGCGAGGTGAATTATGCCAATGTCAATTTTATTCATTTTAGTTAAAATAAAATAAAAGCAACGTTGTTCGGTTAAGGCCTTGTTGATTGTAAAGTGATAGCATCTTTACAAACACGTGGGTGGCCGAGACCCCGGATAACCGTTTGTTCAACTAAAGAGTGGTTACGTGCGTTTTGAGACTAATTTTTCATTAACTGCACACTTGTTGACAAAGCTATCAATATTACACACGGAACTACGTAAATAAGCAAAAAACATAAAAAAAACTATTCTAAAGACGGCGTGGCCATCTTGAGCGCAAACGGCTATCCTGTCACCCTTACCCTGCTGCTTGCTAAATGCGGTTACACTTGACTAAGGGCTTGTTTCACAATCTCCAGTTATCTGCCAGTTAAAATTATTGCTATCGTTTTCTCCAGTCATATAAAAGAAAAGGACAGCAAACATTTATCTGACAGATATGCTTTAACTGGAGATTGTGAAACAGGCCATAACTCATGTAAAATCAAGTGACTATATCATTTGGGAAGGTGCGCTTTAACAGCGTTTTATTATCAAAATGTAGGGATTCTGTAACTTACCCTTGCAACACAACAAATAGCATAATTGAATATCAGGCTTCTTTTAATCAACTCCGATTCAATTAATTGTTTTAAATTAAATAAGAAATTTTATTAAAAATTAATTATTAATACCCCAGTTTTATTTTACCAACTCATAAACCTAAATTCAAATATAAGTGTACACTCATTTGACTCATATTTGACTTGATTGGCTTTGACGTAATGACACGACACGACAGACGTCAATTCGATTACGTTCCGTTTTATCAGCATTAATTCAATGTTGTATGCTACTATTATAGGTACTGAACTTAAACTATGTGAATATGAAAAACAGTTACTATTTAAATTATGTCTTACTAAAAATGTATATTACATATATTAAAACTGTTTTAAAATAATGAAATCTATTATTAAATTATTGTTATTGACATATTGAAAGACTTGCGAACGGAACGTTTTATTAATCAAATTCAAAATAATGTATCCTCGCTTCGCTTGACGACGAAAGCCAACAATTGGAATAAATAACTTTATCAATTCAAGGTCAGAACATTTTGTATTTTAATCAGTCAGTAGGCCCCCAACAGCCGCTCCGAGTATAGATAGTGTGGTCGTCATAATCTTAAAAACTAATTCTCATAATCATGGCCTCTGCTATGTTGAAGCTGTTGAAATCAGAAGTAAGTTTATTATATGAAATGTTTTGCTAGTATCTTAATAGAACTGGGGTTCTGGCGTGTTATTTACTACGCATTTGTTAGCAGTATGTACCTTACTCTATGTGAGCCTTGACTTTGAACTATACTAATTTACCTTGAAAGCAGAAGCTTTAAAAATAACACCAACCACACCTACTTTCGTATTTGGTACATAAATTTCATCCATATTGGCTTTTTTTCCTTATTTACTTAAACAAAACCATGTGGTTAGTACTGCCTATCTTACAAATCTACTTTTGTTATCTTATTTAATTTTCAACTACTTGAAATATAATTTCAAAAAGGTCAATTTTCACTTTACATTTCAGTGAAATATTAGGATATTGTTTTGGAAAAAAGACTTAAGTAAAAGTAAACATGTGATTCTTCTTATTGTTAGGGGATATGTAATTGTAAGGCTTCCAAGCCTATGTAATGCTGTAACCATTCCTGATCTATGGTGTTCGCTAACTCTCTGTCTAACCTCGCAACTTCGCACAGCTGCAGGATCTTGTTCTCGAGAGAATTTAATTCCTCCGGGTGTCATATCTACTTAGAATAAAGTCATGAGTGTGCATTAGGGAAGGCCAATCTGCAAGGATGTGCTTTCTCATCTTTTGATATTTGTAAGAGTTACGTATAGATCTAAATATTGACCTGCACCAACTACTATTTTTATCTAATATTTTTTTCCTCTTCATTCACTTGAGAGTGGCATGCTTGTAGGCAAACAAAGGAGTTCTTAATACATCATTCACGCGATTTGGTATTTAAACTCGCTCCATAATTCATGGTGGGCCGCGGTGTTTGTTGCTCGTTTCAGTATTTGTCCCAGAGTTTCAACACAGACTGATTTCTTATTCAGTATTATACAGGAGTGGCTTAGTGTTGTGATATAAATTATTTATGTATGGTTTATAAAACAGCATAAATATTATTAGAATTTTTCAATGTTTACTTCTAATAGTGTAAAATTTATTTTCTTTTTAGAAGGCTTGTAGTACCTACAGAAGATGTTGATAGTTTTGAAATTGTTTTTTATATTCAATTATAACCTAATTCATTACGTCAATTTTGGTTTTTTTATACCATTTAATATTCTTTATCTACACTCATATTGTAAGTCCTCTAAAATGCGTTCAAAAACCGTAGGCTATGACCAGCATTACAACAAACGATTTCACTATGATAAGTTTCTTATCTGTGGCAGTACCGTAATTTTAACTTTTCATGCTCAATTATTGATGTGCTATGAGTTTTGATAACATAATGTACACCTGCACGCGCCCGCGGCCGGCTACACGCGCCCGCGCGACCGCCGGCACAATCGAGTTGGCCACCCCGACACAATCGAGATGGCCACGGCGGTGCAATGGCGGCCATTCTATGGTTTCCGAATACGGCATTTATAATAAATAATATGAGTGTAGATAAAGCAGTGTATGCAACTGTACGTAATTAGGCCTTAAAACACTCGTGTGATCTTATTATGAAATTCGCCTGCGGCTCATTTCATAAAACCACACTCATGTTTTAAGGACCCTTATTACGTAACAGTTACATAAACTACTAATTCTAGTACTTACTAAATTGAATAAAAAAAAACAAGTTATTAAGAATATAATTATGTCTTATAAACATTATTTTGATAATGGTATTGTGAATGGAGCCACATCAAGCATTATTGATTATATACTAAAGACAGAGAATAACTAATAGTACTACCGTACAGAAAATTCACTCCTTCACAAAAGGCAGATTTAGGTATAAAATTATACCTATACTCGCCGCCTGCAAGATAAATTGAAACTTATAACCGCGCACGAACCGTGAATCTTCTTTGCGCGCCGCAGTTTTATGACCGAGCTGTGAGGGTTGTGACTTGACAAGTGTTTGTACCTAAAATACCTACTGATTTATTATTTTTAAGATTAATATGTAGGAATTACAAACGTTGATTCTGTAAACATGACATTTTTATCCGGAGATAGTATGTCTGATTTTCACGGAAGCAGGTATACCACAGCCGTATTCCTTTGAAAATATGTCGGTTAGTTCCTAATATTGTTTCTGGGCAACTAATATTCAATAAATTAAGGATGTTCTATTACCTACTAAGTAAGGACTTCGGGACCTTTCAATATCATCCGGAATTTTTAAAAAGAATTCTGCTTCCTTGTTCTTCAGTTTATTCAGACATCCGTAAACAGAACAATATCTTTTATACGGATTATATCGAGATTTAGGTTTCGAAGCCATTGTGTATTTTCAATTTTGCGCGAGCGCCACGTGACTATCGTGCGAGCCGAGCGGCAGCCCACTGCCATACGCCTGCCCGGGAGGCGCGCCGGCCAAATGTACCTAAACTGCGTAGTGACACCCCCCTGCTAAAGATAAAGAAGAATTAAAACAAAGAAAAATAAAATGGGTATTTTTTTTACCTGTATAGCTATACTGTATAGCATGTCTATGACATACACCATCTATATAAATGTAAAAGTCCTTGCTGCATTAAAAGTCACTGTATTAATTAGTAATTACCTATTGACTATGTTAATTTATACATAAACTTGCAGGTATAACTTCCAATTGTTTTAAAAAGATTGATGTAGAAAAACTTAGTTGTTTATGGTAAAAGTTATCTTTGTATATGAAAGTTATTCATACTTCCAATTCATTCACCTAGATTTAGAATTCCTAACATTTTTACCCAAGGGCCATGACTCAGTTTTTTCTCAGGTCAAATTGGTAAACTTAGTTTGCAGACCCCTGATCTAGACCATTAACTAAATAAAACTTATAACGTATTTGACAAACATGACAAATATTTTTAATAAAAAAAATTCAATGTTTCAGTCTCAAATCCTGCTGCGTAGAAACTATAGCAGCTCCGCTCCCACAACGAAACTATTCATCGATGGCCAGTTCGTAGACTCCAAGACCACTAACTGGATCGAACTCACCAACCCGGCTACTAATGAAGTTATTGGAAGGTAATATAAGTTAATAAAAGAAGTATTGAGGTTAATTATTTTTTCCCTATTATAACAATATACAGTGACCTAAAATTTTATTTATACATCTAGAAAAATTCATTTAATAAAACTTTCAAGGTACACCAATGCGCGAGAGGTAACAAAAATGCGATTTTAAGTAGGTTCGACAAATTGCAAATATTCTATGCAGTTACTACTAACATCAAGAAAACATGCCCATTTTGAATTAATAATTTGATAAAATAACTTTAAAACAGATGAAAACGCTGGACTAAACTTTCGAGTTTTGTATGAAAATCGCATGGGTGCTCAATACTTGGCTATACATTGTTATAAAAAAAAAAATATTTTTCTGGAATGCTGTATACATCAAGCCAGATACATTTACATTGTATGTACCAGTGGCGAAGCGTCCATAAAACATGATTCCTATTGGCTTGCCTAATTTTCAGGCACTTGACCAGTTTTTCTACAGCTCATGAAATTTTTTAAAGCCAAAATTGGCCGGGTTGCCTAAGAAAAAATTTGACCCACTTCCACTGCTATGTACCTACCTAACATGGCTGTTACATGATGTTGTTACATACCTTATGTATTTAGGTTATCATTATCATAAAATGTACTACTCATATAATTTAATCACGGGTTCTCAAAAGGGCTGGGCTGACACAGTCAACGTCAAAATTATGTATACACATTTGCACCTTACTCCACTGTGATAAGATTCAAAATTGTATACATGTTTTTGGCGTTGCCTGTGCAATAAATTAATCTCTGTCATTTAAATGATTCTTAAATCTGTTCAACGATATCAACTCCATTTCATATCTTATGACTGTGTCGTTGTTATCTTTAATTTGCATAACACTTTTATCATTTACTAGCAAACTTTAACAACATGTTTATTTAAGACTAGATTAGACCTATTTAATATTCTAATTGATATAATAATGTGTAGTTAGTCGTCAGGATTAACTACCTCGATTGTGGCTTTTTTACCCTCCCTCCTTAAGTAAGTCGGTCCCTCACTGCTGAGCACTGTGGCTTCGACGGAAACATTGCAATAGGCCCCTTCATTGATTGCGGTCTTCTGCTTGGTGAAGGGCCTGTGTCATCGGCATCTGAAGTTCATTGGCCACCTGGTCGGACCAGCGTATAGGACTGGGTCCCATTGGTCGCCTGCCATCCACTTTGCCAATTATATTTTTTTCATAATTATTAGTACCTACTTTGTCATATTATATGGCCAAAATACTGTGGGGACATGTTGCAGAGAGGCGCTGTTGTGTTTTTTTACAGCTTAAGCTCCTTCAGGATTGAGACATTAGTACGGCGAGCATCCTTCGCCAGCAATACATCATCACATCTCGATCGCGTCGACTCTGTATCCTCCGCTTTTAGAGTCCAGCCCTCGGAACCATACAGAAAAATTAAAAAAACCAGCGTGCGGATTATGTCTTTGGTATTCCTTCTGATGTTGTGGTCTTTCCAGATCGTATTAAGCTGAGGCATAGCGGACTTGGCAATGTCGATGCGTCTACGGGTTTCATTTTCGAAACCTCCATTATTGCTAACTAGCCTTTTCCCGCGGCTTCGCCCGCGTAATATAAGTACTCAAAAAGGATACGATACCCATATTGATTTTCAGACTATGTGACCACATTTGCCCCTTTTAGGGGTTGAATTTTCAAAAAACCTGAAACACGTGTTTACTCATTTATCGTTAGGAATACTCCTGTGAAGTTTCTAATAAAATAGTCTAACAAATCTTGATTCGCCATACAAACTTTGGACCCCCATTTTACCCCCTTAGGGGGTGAATTTTTAAAAATCCTTTCTTAGTGCTTCTCTAGACCTTATAATATAAGGAACCTACGTGCCAAATTTGGAATCTCTAGAACCAGCGGTTTGGGCTGTGCGTTGATATGTCAGTCAGTCAGTCAGTCAGTCAGTCAGTTTCTTCTTTTATATATTTAGATGACAGACCCGAGGTAATAGAAAATTTGTATGCCATTTAGCAAATCGGTGTGCTGCAATCCATTGAAACGGTTGACGATCATCAACTTGGTCTTGCTTTTGTTATTGCGTAAGCTGAATTCCTCACTGGCCCGCTCTAGGCGTTGAAGAAGTTCCGCCATTTCAGTTTCCGATTCGGCTAGCAGGGCGTGTCACCGACATATCGAAGGTTGAATATCTTAACGCCTCCAACCTTAACCTTCTCATCCTTCCAGTGCTTTGCGTATTATGTATTCTCCATATATATTGAAGAGAATGGGAGATATTACGCAGCCCTGCCGTACTCCTCTTTGAAACAACTTCAAACGGCTAGATGTATGGTTCCCTATGCTGATTGTTCCAAAGCCCGACTCATACAGATTTTTGACCAAACGAACGTGAAACGAACCATATGTCTCAGTATGCCAGTTTTATGAAGGATGGCCCATAAATGTTGCCATCTTACGAAATCAAAGGCTTTTTGGTGATCTACAAAACATAAGATGACAGAGTGCGTAGCCAACATGCCAATCGTTAACGCGCCGTAGCGAACGAAAAGCAACTGTCACTGTCGCACTAACATGGAAGAGTGATAGAGAGAGGTGACTACCATACGCTACGGAGCATTAACGATTGGCACGTTGGCTACACACCCTGGAGTTTTAAATTCGTAGCACTTTTGTACAATGAGCCTCAAATTGGTAATTTGCTCCCTGGTTCCTTTGCCTTTAACAAAGCCAGCCTGCTCTTGTGGAATTTGCCAGTCTACAAAGGATCTGTAGCTTTTTATACGTCGGTAAAACAAGTGAGTGGTTTCCTTCTAAGTTACCATAGCTAAAAACGCTTACAACTGGCTGCCCATGGCTGGCTTACAACTGGCTGCCGATGCCTACCGACATAACTTACCTCAGATTGACGAAAATTAATGATTACGTCACTTCGGGCGGTAAGTGACATTTACCACCCGCCCGCGCGCGCAGCGGCAAATCTCACTTCACGTCCAAGAGAAGACGTAAAATAGTGTCAGCAGCCGTTCTTTATTTTACCACACTGAGTGCGTAATGTAATGTACTATTACCTACTAGCTAAATTTCCGTTTGAACATAAATCTTGGGATGCCACACGAACTTTACCGATCTTTAACATACCGTGTCGAATAACCCCATACTTTATTGTATTTTACCTATATTCGTTTTGTTATTATTTCAGAGTTCCAGAGACAACAAAGGAGGAATTGAACCTTGCCCTAGAATCAGCAAAGAAAGCGTACAAATCATGGAGCCAAAGCACTATTATGACTCGCCAACAGCTTATGTTCAAGTATGTTTTTCGAAATCAAATTGAGCTTTAAGGCATAGAAAATTAGGTGCAAATTAACGGCCTTTGTATAGTTCGATGAAATAATTCGATGTATTTCTGGGAATTTCGGACATACTAAGACGTCTGAATATCTTAGGGCATTATTAAATCATTCCGATCTTATCCAATGCCATTATTCTAACTTAGAGCTAGTTTAAAATAATTTTGCAAATTTATTCCTTTGTTAGAAATATACACCGTGGCCTGGAATAACCCGACAGATCTTAACAACGAATTTCTAAGACCAAAAGAAGGATAAAATATTATGTGACTTTAGGTCAATTTTGCCAAAAAAAAATTATTTTTCTTTTTTTTTTCATTCTTTGAATGTTTATTGCACATGAAAAGCAAATGTTATTAATAAAATTATCGCCTAAAACAAATTGGTACATTTTTTTTTGTAAAAATGTAGTTTCTGCAAAGTTTTCCTTATCACTTTGATATCTGTCAATAAGGACGTTTAAACTATGGCCAATAGTGGCAACAACGCCATTAGAAAGGCGTTTTGTAATGAGTTAGTTATAATAAAAAGTGTATTTTTTTTAAATTGGTATTAACTCCGAAACTAGGCGTATTCCAGAAAAGTTTATAGGACATTTTAGTATCTAAATATAATCAGGAATACACTGTTAAAATCTGTCTAGTTATATGGGCCCATGGTGTATAGCGTATAGCGAAGAAATGTTACGTATAACTATTAAAAAAAGTCATGTGACCTAGATCCAAAATATACAAACGGTTGGAAATGTTGCAAATATCTGATAAGGCACGCCTCGGCAATCTAGTTTTAAAAATATGAGCAGGCAGGCACTAATTTTTCCAACCCGGTAAGAAAACTAGGTCTTAATTAGTCTGGTTTACACACCTTTCTTTCACCGAAAAGCTACTGGCAAATATCGAGTGATATTTAGTCCTGTTACCATTAGGCAACTGAATTTATAGTGTGATTATTATATCTAGTATTAGTATGATTATTTATTGCAAGTTGACTTATGGACAGATTCGCTCGCCTTCTCCGAGAGAACCACAGCAAATTGGCCGCGAAGATCACAGAGGAACAAGGGAAAACCACGGCTGATGCCGAAGGAGACGTGCTTCGTGGCATTCGTAAGTAATGCTAAGTTGATCAATATTCGTAGCAAATGTCAATAGATGGTGTTGAGGCCGAGTCATACATAATATATACCGTGTTTTTTTCCCTTTAATTGCAAGAGTACATTCCTGAGCTTAAATTAAGTATACTCAAAGACAGATTTTTTGAAACCAAGTATGCCAATTCGGTTCCTTAATTGTACCTAACCTTAATATGCTGACATTAACAGAAAAAAATCCGGCCAAGTGCGTGTCGGACCACGCATAATGGAGGGTTCCGTACCTTCAATGGAATAAAAACCAAAAGGTCGTATCTGATGCCTATGGAAGAAGTTTTTTGAAGATAACTCAAAACGGCTGAATCGATAATGTTCAAAACAATTTTCGTAGAAACTATGTGACACGGCGCATCTTCTCAATTTTTTTCATATTTTTTGACTTACAGTTCAAAAGTTACAGGTTACAATTTTTCTGACTTTCGAAGCGATTATTTCTGAAAATATTCACTTAATCACAAAATGTTCAAAGAAACCTCGATGTTATTTTTAAAGACCTATCCAACGTGTTGATATTAGGTAAAAAAATATTTTTTGAAATTAAGTTACATGTATGAAGCGCCCCCCCCCCCCTATTTTTTTTTGTGATTATATCTTATGAAATACACCTTATGTCCAAATTTTATTAAGATACGGTCTTATAGTTTCCGAGTAAAATGGCTGTGACATACGGACGGATGGACGGACGGACAGACGGACATGACGAAACTTTAAGGGTTCCGTTTAACCCGAAAAAGCAACAACTACCCGACCATTGGTGAACCCTATTTCGTTGCAAAACGGTTGAAAATGGTGAAAATAAAATGTATGTTTTCAGAACTTGTCGAGCACTGTTGCAGCATCACGAGCCTGCAGCTGGGTGACTGTATTCAGAATATTGCAAAGGACATGGACACTCACAGCTATAAAGTGCCACTTGGTGTTGTTGCTGGTAAGGGTTTTTTTTATCAGGGGCCCCCTTTTTCGAAAACTTGTAGCTTGTAATACTAGCGGACGTAACTTTTCGACACTATTTCTTAAAAGGGACTTCCACTTGCTTTTAAAAGTTACAGACTTTTGAAACATATGCGCTTTTGTTAAAGATTAATTACTTAAGTGTTAGTAAGTACTTAAGTGTCAATTGTCCATCCAGTACGGTTAGTACAAAAGTGATGCGACAGTCTCTCGCGCGATGTAGTCTAGCCGTCTTTTTCTGACTGTATCAGTTAAAAAGAGACTGGTCTTAGAAAAAAATGGAATGCAAACTTAATACCTTAAATTCCGTAGCTTAGAGTTCCATTTTCAAAAGAATTTGATTTTGAGATAGCGTCATTTTGCTTAGCAGGGCAGAGTTGGCGACAAAAACTTGTATCAAGAATGACATATTCGAGGGTTGCGAGGTGAAACCCGATAACTCCAGCTAATAGGTTCTTGAAAATAGAACAGTAAGCTGATATACGTTAGGTGCTTATTTAAATAAAAAAATATTTCTACTTATCGGGTTTCACCTCGCAACCCTCGAATTATTAGACAAAAAACGTACGTATTAATGAGTGAAACGTTTGCAGGAGTGGCCGCATTCAACTTCCCGGTGATGATCCCACTGTGGATGTTCCCGGCGGCGCTGGTGACCGGCAACACGTGCCTGGTGAAGCCGTCCGAGCAGGACCCCGGCGCCACGCTCGCCATGATGGACCTTCTTACCGAGGCGGGGGCGCCACCTGGCGTTGTCAACGTATGTTCTATACTAAACTAGTAGCAGCTTGTGTTCATACGGCTCACCGGCTCGCTGTACACTTTTAACTATTGGGTCGTGTTTAAGCTGCAACTTCCTTGAAGATGGCAACGCTCCGCGCCTTCCATAGACATACTAGCCATATATCTGTCACGGTAATAATAATATTTACCAAGATTGAACGGGATGGTCTTGTTAAGCTTTCAAAATAATTGGTATGACAGAGAAGGCGCTATTATCGTTGGTCCTTGTCTTAGTCTCACATTGTGGTTATGGCTTACTTTCAAATGGCCCTAAGTACAATATAAACGTTTGTTATCCTCCACCGCTTTTTGAAGGGGAACAAAGAAACCGACTAAATTATGAAGGCTAGCTACGGTATGCTTTCAGTTATCTTGAAATGCGTTTCCAAATTAGTCGCGTTGCGTGTATTCTGTCCTTAGGTGTACGCGTGTTTCAACTTTTGAGATACTTGCTTTGAGACGCCTTCGGTCCTACGAAGGGTCGGCTCCGCCGCCGACGGGCTACGCTCTCAGGCTACGCTTATTAAGACACTATTTTGTGAAAGTTCATAAGCTGTATCCATGCACTTCCATGTTGATTTTGTGTTGTGACGATCGGTAGCTAAAATTTCTCACAGTTCGGCCTTTGGGTTCGCTTTACTTGGGTATAAACGCTTGGGAGTTCCCAGTGAAGGCTCCGGAACTTGGGCTAACTTAAATAGGCATGATGTTTTTTTTTTTCATGTACGGTATCAATAGATTCGTTTTGTTGTGAGGATCAAATATCTACAGCCTTGGCCAGAAGTGTTGAGCATAGCTCTTTTTTGTTTACAATTTTGATGTTAAGATTAATTCCCTATCATAACAATGTACGATGACGTAAAATGTTATATTTTATTGATATATCTAGAAAACTTCACGTAATAACACTTTCAAGGTACCTATAAAATATGAAAAGTGGACGTCCCAAAAATGCGAATTTGAGTCGGTCCGAAAAATTACAAATATTCTTATTTATTTATCGTATGGCTATTTATTATACATGTCACTGGATATTATACAAATTACACATTAAGTACTACAAAAGTAAAAATTAAAATTAGAATTTTGCCCTTCCCAGGTAAGCAGCTGCCTCTTCTGACATGTTCTTAAAGTCGTCTATATGACCTGTGTATCTAGTGAGGGGGCATTCCAGAACGATGTGTAGTCTGGTCTGGGTGCCCACAGTCACATGCGGGAGAGGCCCTCCAGCCCCATTTGTACCAGTGGTGACCGCAGTTGCCAATTCCTGTATACAAATATTCTATGCAGTTACTACTTACTTCACCAAGACATGCCTGTTCAGTTTGAATTAATTGGTAAAATAAATTTAAAAAAGATAGAAACGCCGGTCTAAACTTTCGAGTTTTGTATGAAAATCGTAAGGGTGCTCAACACTTCTGGCCAAGGCTGGAGGTATATGGGGCCAATTGCGTTTATGCAACACAAGAGTTCAGAAATGAGACTTAACTGAGATTTGCATTTGTTTCTCAAAACAGTCCTAACAAAATGACGAGCAAAAGTGAAGTCACGATCAAATAGTCGCCCTGTTTAAAGTATGGAAAAATTATGAAATTGCAATTTTTACAGAGAAATGTAGGTTGCCATACAATTAATTTTATAGTATGGCAACCTACATAACTACACATTTGAGAACAGGATTCTCAAATGTTAAAAATCGAATGGTATCATTGTTTTCTTTTAATTTGGTACCTACTTTAAAAAATCGTTTAATTTTTAAGCTTTGAACAATTTCAATTGAAATTTTATATTTTTACTTTATTTGGGTGAATTGATGATATCCATCCTATCAACAAAATTTTATCGCATAATTCAACATGTGCCATCCCTATTACTTGGGAATTGGTTTTGCCTATACGTCATCATTTTAAATGTTTCCAAAATACTTCTTTACGATACAAATTTTGGCCCCCTCTATGGGCATTTAGCCTGCGATCCTTATGCGTTTTCTTGTCTCCAGGTCGTGCACGGCACGCACGACACCGTGAACTTCTTCTGCGACCACCCCGACATCAAGGCCGTGTCGTTCGTCGGCGGCGACGCTGCCGGCAAGCACATCTACTCCAGGGCTTCTGCCGCAGGTGTGTACCCTTGTGTTGTCACCAGGTCGTGCACGACACCGTGAACTTCTTCTGCGACCACCCCGACATCAAGGCCGTGTCGTTCGTCGGCGGCGACGCTGCCGGCAAGCACATCTACTCCAGGGCTTCTGCCGCAGGTGTGTACCCTTGTGTTGTCACCAGGTCGTGCACGACACCGTGAACTTCTTCTGCGACCACCCCGACATCAAGGCCGTGTCGTTCGTCGGCGGCGACGCTGCCGGCAAGCACATCTACTCCAGGGCTTCTGCCGCAGGTGTGTACCCTTGTGTTGTCACCAGGTCGTGCACGACACCGTGAACTTCTTCTGCGACCACCCCGACATCAAGGCCGTGTCGTTCGTCGGCGGCGACGCTGCCGGCAAGCACATCTACTCCAGGGCTTCTGCCGCAGGTGTGTACCCTTGTGTTGTCACCAGGTCGTGCACGACACGCACGACACCGTGAACTTCTTCTGCGACCACCCCGACATCAAGGCCGTGTCGTTCGTCGGCGGCGACGCTGCCGGCAAGCACATCTACTCCAGGGCTTCTGCCGCATCTGTGTACCCTTGTGTTGTCACCAGGTCGTGCACGACACGCACGACGCCGTGAACTTCTTCTGCGACCACCCCGACATCAAGGCCGTGTCGTTCGTCGGCGGCGACGCTGCCGGCAAGCACATCTACTCCAGGGCTTCTGCCGCAGGTGTGTACCCTTGTGTTGTCACCAGGTCGTGCACGACACGCACGACACCGTGAACTTCTTCTGCGACCACCCCGACATCAAGGCCGTGTCGTTCGTCGGCGGCGACGCTGCCGGCAAGCACATCTACTCCAGGGCTTCTGCCGCAGGTGTGTACCCTTGTGTTGTCACCAGGTCGTGCACGACACCGTGAACTTCTTCTGCGACCACCCCGACATCAAGGCCGTGTCGTTCGTCGGCGGCGACGCTGCCGGCAAGCACATCTACTCCATGGCTTCTGCCGCAGGTGTGTACCCTTGTGTTGTCACCAGGTCGTGCACGACACGCACGACGCCGTGAACTTCTTCTGCGACCACCCCGACATCAAGGCCGTGTCGTTCGTCGGCGGCGACGCTGCCGGCAAGCACATCTACTCCAGGGCTTCTGCCGCAGGTGTGTACCCTTGTGTTGTCACCAGGTCGTGCACGACACCGTGAACTTCTTCTGCGACCACCCCGACATCAAGGCCGTGTCGTTCGTCGGCGGCGACGCTGCCGGCAAGCACATCTACTCCAGGGCTTCTGCCGCAGGTGTGTACCCTTGTGTTGTCACCAGGTCGTGCACGACACGCACGACACCGTGAACTTCTTCTGCGACCACCCCGACATCAAGGCCGTGTCGTTCGTCGGCGGCGACGCTGCCGGCAAGCACATCTACTCCAGGGCTTCTGCCGCAGGTGTGTACCCTTGTGTTGTCACCAGGTCGTGCACGACACCGTGAACTTCTTCTGCGACCACCCCGACATCAAGGCCGTGTCGTTCGTCGGCGGCGACGCTGCCGGCAAGCACATCTACTCCAGGGCTTCTGCCGCAGGTGTGTACCCTTGTGTTGTCACCAGGTCGTGCACGACACGCACGACACCGTGAACTTCTTCTGCGACCACCCCGACATCAAGGCCGTGTCGTTCGTCGGCGGCGACGCTGCCGGCAAGCACATCTACTCCAGGGCTTCTGCCGCAGGTGTGTACCCTTGTGTTGGCACCAGGTCGTGCACGACACCGTGAACTTCTTCTGCGACCACCCCGACATCAAGGCCGTGTCTTTCGTCGGCGGCGACGCTGCCGGCAAGCACATCTACTCCAGGGCTTCTGCCGCAGGTGTGTACCCTTGTGTTGTCACCAGGTCGTGCACGACACGCACGACGCCGTGAACTTCTTCTGCGACCACCCCGACATCAAGGCCGTGTCGTTCGTCGGCGGTGACGCTGCCGGCAAGCACATCTACTCCAGGGCTTCTGCCGCAGGTGTGTACCCTTGTGTTGTCACCAGGTCGTGCACGACACCGTGAACTTCTTCTGCGATCACCCCGACATCAAGGCCGTGTCGTTCGTCGGCGGCGACGCTGCCGGCAAGCACATCTACTCCAGGGCTTCTGCCGCAGGTGTGTACCCTTGTGTTGTCACCAGGTCGTGCACGACACGCACGACACCGTGAACTTCTTCTGCGACCACCCCGACATCAAGGCCGTGTCGTTCGTCGGCGGCGACGCTGCCGGCAAGCACATCTACTCCAGGGCTTCTGCCGCAGGTGTGTACCCTTGTGTTGTCACCAGGTCGTGCACGACACGCACGACACCGTGAACTTCTTCTGCGACCACCCCGACATCAAGGCCGTGTCGTTCGTCGGCGGCGACGCTGCCGGCAAGCACATCTACTCCAGGGCTTCTGCCGCAGGTGTGTACCCTAGTGTTGTCTCCAGGTCGTGCATGACACGCACGACACCGTGAATAGTTTGAGACAGAGTATTTATTTATTTATTTAAACTTTATTGCACATAAGGAAACTTAACGTACAAAAGGCGGACTTAATGCCATAAGGCATTCTCTATCAGTCAACCTTTAGGGCAAAACAGAAAAGATTGTAGGCGGTGCATCCAATGAAATTAATAACGAAAAGTTATTCTATTAGCCTATTCATACACATAAAATATATAAACTAGAATACATAAAATACATACATATATAATAATATACATACACACAAATATTTATGTATCTAATTTTATCTCGCCAAGAAAAGCACTTTTGGAGAAGTAACAGAAAATTTTACTTTATTATTAATTTAATTTTTTTATTTATTTATGACAGATATCGATTTTTATTTTGATACCCAGTGGCCAAAAAACGTGGAGTTCAAGAGGCAAAAAGTTGCTAACACATTTTGCTGGTTTGTTCAATGGCGCTCAGTTTTACGGTAAAATAATTAAATGAATATCGTAATTTGTCCACAGGCAAGCGCGTCCAATGCAACATGGGGGCAAAGAACCACGGCGTGATCATGCCGGACGCCAACAAGGAGCACACGCTGAACCAGCTGGCCGGAGCTGCCTTCGGCGCCGCCGGCCAGCGCTGCATGGCGCTCAGCACCGCCGTGTTTGTGGGTCAGTGTCGGCGCCAGTAGACTTCACGTGCGGGTACCCGCGTCGACCGCGCGTTGAGACTGTGTCGACCGTCCAGTGGCGCCCTCATTGGGGGGGGATTGTATTTCCTAACTAGCTTTTGCCCGCGGCTTCGCTCGCGTTAAATTCGGGGTAACACGGTTCCCCTTTCCTGATTTAAAACACAGAAGAGAACTCGGAACAGAATAAACCGCACACAAATAGTCCGCATACCAATTTTTAGCTTTCTACCTTGAAAATTACGGAATGCTCCATACAAACTTCCACCCCCCATTTTAGGGAAGTGGGGAGTTAGAAAGAGACAAAAAGTAGCCTATGTCACTCTGCGTCCCTTCAACTATCTGCACTTAAAAAAATCACGTCAATTCGTCGCCCCGTTTTGCCGTGAAAGACGGACAAACAAACACACACATACACTTTCCCATTTATAATATTAGTATGGATAAACGAATCAATTTACGTATAATCCCTCCGTGTTAAGTTGTAGTCTTACTGATTACGCAACTTATGATCTTTGTCACATCGTTTCATTTTGTGTATTTTTTGCTTCATTACCTAAATGGCAAATGGTGGCCACTTTTTTGCGTTTAGGCGATGAAGCTAAAAGTAAGTAATATAAAACTGTATCCCATAAATCATAAGTTGCGGAATTACTAGCGGCCATAGTCATAAAAAAACCTTAATCGGCGTCTGATCGTCGAACCCGGTGATACGCCGATTAGCCTTAATTGAGGTTTTTAAAAATGCTTGATTTATAAACACATATTATCCTGCTCATATCTGATCCACCGCTTATTGAAAGATTAGACGCGTTATGTTGGCACTTTTGGCAAAATCATAGACAAAAACCCGGTTTCATCGCAATTAAAAAAAAAGTTTGACAGAACATTACACATGACAGCGGTAGTAGCGGGAAATGCGTTAAATTTTATTACGTATTTTGCATGTTACTACAGTTTGGATAAATACTTTTGTAATTAATTTTAGATTAATGTGTCGAGAAATATATGAATAAAATTAATGTACCTACCTATAGTGAAGAAGAGAGACAGTAAACAATCGAAATGTAATAGTAGGAATGTGTTGTTACCTACGATGAATCACTGGACTAGTAATCAAAATAAGGTAAGAAAATCAATTAATTAATTGACTTATAACTAGGTTCGGACCATTTACAAAAGTATCTGCCCATATCAGACATATTTCTCAGTATAAAACTTATAAACAAATGTTAATTGAGAACAACTTGAAGAACTGAATATTGCTTTAGCGTGCTTACCCATTTCTTACTGCTTACAGTGTCGATGTCATGCATACCGGCGTTCAGAGAATGGTTGTATAGCTCAAAAAACAGAAACGAGAAGAAATAAGAGTGGTCACTGATCAATTGAAGCCTGACAGCTGCTGCCACAAGTTGTGTGTTGTGGATTTACTTGGTTGGCGCAGAGTTTCATATAGACACAAATAACAGGACTGCACTACTAGTAAAGGTAGGTAGTATTTGAAATTGATGCCTATTACAACATACCTGTACATTGGTTACCTATACATTATGTAAATATTTTAATAGTGCCAAAACCATAGTTTTATAAGTGCAAAATATACATTATTATTTTATGTAAGGCCTACAACTGCCTGTCAGAATAACCATAGTTGGGTCTTTAGCTCTGTCTACCAGCATTTAGATACAACCAGATTTAAATGTGGTTTTCAGATCTGCTCTTTTTCAATTTGTACAGCCTTATGAATATTGGTGTTGGTTAATACTCTCTATTTGCAAAGGTAGGTAAAAAGACAATGAACAAAATTATAATAACTTATATGGTCACCGCAGTACACTAAAATTAAATTACATAAAATATTTGAAAATATCTTTAATCAAAATTGTTATTTTATTTCCAGATTCTGAAAGGCCAACTGTTACTCATGGACAAGCACCACCTACACACTTCCTTCAAGGAACTGTCACTATGGGCCAGCATGCCCCAGCAGCCAGCCTGACCACCTCAGCAATCACACTGAAACAAAAGGAAATGAGACAGAGAAACCCAAAATGCTCCGGCTTTGTGTTTTCTTATTAAACGGGACATTTGATTTTACTGAATAAATTATCTTATTTTATCTCAATAAATTTTTTGTATTGATGTTTTATTCTCCTTTTACTGGAAACTTCAGCAGCTGTTTGTGATCATTGACATATATTGTATATCAGAAATCAGAACATGTTATGACTACTCAGAGATCATGACTGTAACGTTGGTGTTATAGATGTGTACAGTCAGCAGAATAATTAACTAAGCCGGTAAGGTGTTAGGTTTGAATTTAACCGATTACAATGAAATAGCAGTGAAAGTGTTGACATATCTTATATGTACCATCGGGTTCATAATTGGATACCCAATTTATCAATGAATGAATTCATTATTTGGGTATGCAATTATGAACCCGATAGTACCTATACCTTTTTGTAAGACATGAAAAATGTATACAAATGCTGCAACAAAGTTCAATATCATATATTGTTACTATTACATTTTTCACCATAGCTGCATTAGGTGCAAGCCAGGCAATCTTTGTTTGACACTTTGAGTGAGGTATGCTGTAGGTTTGAGTTGATCAGTTAGTTACCTTCCTTGTGAGTGGCGTTGGATAAAACCTTGAAGATGTGCATTGTTTACTGCCCTGTTGACTAATGCTGCAACCACTTCTTCATCCGTCACTACTGCATAATCTTTTCAGCATCTGGATATAATCGTATAGTGTTGTACTGGGTTTTTTGCTATCAAGGGGTCTATGTCTGACCCAGATAGGCCACATTAATGTAGAATAAAGAAACTTATGTTTAGTTTTAAGGATTGAAAGTTAGTAAGTACATATACATAGATACTGCAGGTGTAGAGATCTACCCCTGAGGCCCTAAGACGGTGTGTAAAAACTAATTAAGTATGATCATCATCTTCTATTCAGACTGGTTCAATATGAGCTAATTCCCAAAAAATCACCATGCTACCATTATATGCTATATTATGCTATTATTTTATTTGATTCTTATTGCAATCTAAACATGACTTGTCAAATTTTACTAGTCTTTTACTTGGAATCAAGTACCTAAAGTTGTTTTAATTGATTGCAATATCATGCAAAACTTTCATTTCGATAATAGTAGGTCACCTATATCTACTTCCCTCGTCTGGCCAAATATACTATTTAATATAATTTTAAACACGAAACTTTCGTGAGACTCAGATAAGTACCTATATTAAATAACGGGTAACACTGGTTTTTAAGTCGAATATTGCTCGACATGTTTTGCTCCATAACGAGAAGCTTATTCATGAGCCATTACACCAACTACATTTGACAATGATGCTGAAAATTAGTGTATTTCTCGCCTCCTCGGCCGCCGCGCCGAGCGCTCGGCCGCGGAGGGCCACGCGAATGGCTCATGACACATGAATACGCTCTCGTTATGGAGCGAAACATGTCGAGCAATATTCGACTATTTAATGTGTGTGTGTATATGGTTATTAACACAAGTAGGTAAAAAAAATACGTAGGTAACCTAAGATAGGTACCGCCACGAACGATAAGTAGCTAACTAATATGCTTATAGGTAGGTACTTACTACTTTTATTGCAGCGCTTCTTCTACTTGATTTCTGTAAGTGACGAGGTCCTCATAGGATAGGGCAGATTATTATTTTAAGACACACGCACTGAAACTTGAAACTTCAGAGGCCGGCGATTCACTTGTTTGATAACCTGAATTACTGACATTACTTGCATTTAATTACGATGGTTACTCGTCGAAAATCTAGATATTTGTTTCCTACCCATTTCCGATGTCGCTGGACTATTTATTGATATTACAATTATTTACTCAACAATTAAATCGAAACGCAGAAACTTATAAACAGAAGTCTCCATCTGTTAGAAATCTCTTCGATTTCTGTACTGTGTAGCTCCTATCAAAATTCAAAATCAGCTGTTCAATGTTGTGTCGGCCATCTTGTGAATTAATATGCGGATAAAGGAGGGTCCACGGGCTCGTAACTTGTGGCTTTTATAGGAGGTCGATCGTAGGCAGATTAACGTTAATACGCGTTTATGCATCAAGAATTTTGGTACCTACCTCTGAGCGACCGATCAGTGAGCTCCTAACTTTTTATGAATATGGCTGTAGGACTACGACTTAACATGATGGATTATACAGAATTTTTTTTTTTTTTTTATATACTACGACGGTGGCAAACAAGCATACGGCCTGCCTGATGGTAAGCAGCTACCGTAACCTATGGACGCCTGTAACTCCACAGTAGTCACATGCGCGTTGCCGACCCTTTACAAAAAGGAGAATTCACTGTGTTGACGGCTAAAGGAACAAGAGGGCCCCTCATCGTCAACACACTGGGTCCTCTTTGAGCTCTTTCGCAACCTTACTCACCATTAGTTTATTAGGAAATACAATCCCCCAGTGAGGGCGCCACTGGACGGTCGACGCAGTTTTAAACGTCACGCACACCGCATCGGTAATGAGGGTTTCCGCGGTCGAGTTTTTCACTAGATGGCAGCACCGTGGCGACAGGTCTAGCTGTCACAATCCACCAATCATGTTTAACCATATATTTTTTGATTGGTGGATTTTGACAGCTACTGCCAAAAAGACCTGTCGTCACGGTGCTGCCATCTAGTGAAAATCTCAATCACGGAAACCCTCATTGACGATTGGTGTGACGTCGACGTAGATAGTGACTTTGCAAACATTGCCCCATTGTCAATTTTTTTTATGTCGCCACCATTTTAGGTATTCATTTTTTTAAATCGATATTTAAGATTTATACGATACCGCTCCTAATTAACCTAACTTAAGCCCACACAAACGCATTTATTCCGCTTCTCTTCGCTAATGTTCTGTTATACCGTTGTAGACGTGTGCGCCGCCATAAAAATCCGCGGCGGCGGCGCGCCGGGAATTTTGGCGGCGTAGCTGCGCCACGCCGGCGTCAAGGTCACTTTTGGCTGCGTTCGCAAGGCTCACGTTTCGCATTAAAAAGATGTGAAATAGCAAAAACTTTTAAGGAACAAGGGACATGCCGTTTGCTTATTTAAGGTGTTTTTTAGGGTTCCGTACCTCGAAAGGAAAAAACGGAACCCTTATAGGATCACTTTGTTGTCCGTCTGTCTGTCTGTCTGTCTGTCTGTCTGTCTGTCTGTCTGTCTGTCAAGACCATTTTTCTCAGGAACGCGTGGAGGTATCAAGCTGAAATTTATATCAAATACTCAAGTCTATTGTCCCTTGCAGCTGTGAAAAAATCAAACTTAAAAACCAACGCAATCAAAAGATACAGTCGTTTATGCTGCAAATTTTAGAGTTTTTCGGCACTCGCAAAACCTACGGGGTACTTCCCGTGAACTCAGAAACTTGAAATTTGGCACGAAGCAACGTCATATAGCATAGACATTGGAAAAATTACAAAAAGCAGACATTTTTAGTAAAATCATACAAAAAAATATTTTTAAAAATTTTAAACTGACTGCCTTTTTCCTCGTAAACACGTAGAGGTATTAAATTGAAATTCATGTCAAATACTCAGGGCTATAGTACCTTTCAGATGTAGCAAAACCAAACTTTTATGTCAACGCAATCAAAAGAAATAGCAATTTAAGTCGCATATTTTGAAACTGAGTACTCGCAAGAAACTCAAAACCTAAAGGGTACTTTCCGTAAACTCAGAAGCTTAAAACTTGGCACGAAGAAACTTCATATAGCACAGACAAAGGAAAAATTACCAAAAGTAGACATTTTGATTAAAATCATACAAAAAAAAATTTTAAATATTATACTTACTACTTTTTTCCTCGTAAACGCGTGGAGGTATTAAATTGAAATTCATGTCAAATACTCAGGGCTATAGGACCTTTCAGATGTAGCAAAACCAAACTTTTATGTCAACGCAATCAAAAGAAATAGCAATTTAAGTCGCATATTTTGAAACTGAGTACTCGCAAGAAACTCAAAACCTAAAGGGTACTTCCCGTAAACTCAGAAACTTGAAACTTGGCACGAAGAAACTTCATATAGCACAGACAAAGGAAAAATTACGAAAAGTAGACATTTTTAGTAAAATCATACAAAAAATATTTTTTTAAATTTTTTACTTACTACCTTTTTCCTCGTAAACGCGTAGAGGTTTTTGCTTGTTATAGGTGTTTTCTGAACCCTCGGTGCGCGAGTTGGACTCGCACTTGGCCGGTTTTTTTTCTAGTACACTTCAGCCTATTTTTCGGAAATCGCTTTTATGTTGATGTTTTTCATAATTGTGATAAATTAAGATATATTTAAAGCCAACTCCATCTAAAGCGTGTACCAAGGCCAGGTACCGAGAAATGTGACAAGCTGGACGGTCCTGTCTTGCGGGAGCTCGCCAGAAGGTTGCCTCTCAAGATAAAGAACGTTATAACGGATCCTTTTGAAGATACAGAGACAACATGGAATCCTGGGAGCCAAGCAAGACGGAAACCCTGGATTTCTGATGCTACCTGGGAACTTATTGAGCGACAGAGGACTCTCAAAGAACAAGGCCTTAACACAGACATAGCAAGAAAGGAGTATTCCAAGCTACACACTTGCGTGAAAAGGGCATGCAGACGCGATAAGAATAATTAAATCCATGCTTTGTTTGACGAAATCGAAAACCATGCTGCAACTGCCCATTCTAAAGACTTGTTCCAGAAAGTCAAACTTCTCACCCGCGACTACAAACCTAGAAGCTGGCAGATACTGATGGAAACACTTTATCGGACCAGGGCAAAGTCGAGAAGTTCCGCAACATCTTTTAGTGCGGAATGACGCTGTGCATCCACTAGAGCCGGACATACTTATTTCCGAAATGGAAGACTATCAGTCGTCTGAAAGTTAGTGCCGTGGGTACTGATGGTATATGCGTTAGTCTCTTAAAGAATCTAGGTGGCGAAGGTACACAGTTCTTACACCAGATTTGCTGCAAAGGCCGAGAGACTGGAATGAATCCATGGTTATACCTCTCGACAAAAAAGGCTCGACACTAAAGTGTGACAACTATAGAACTTATATTATATCGCATGCCAGTAAAGTATTTCCTTACATCATGGAATCTCAATTGACAAAGTTCCTGGAGCGGCAAATACTTGCAGAGCAGGCTGGCTTTGTGTCTGGACGAGGGACACGAGAGAAAATTTTCATTGTGCGCCAGATCATCGAGAGATGTCGTGAACGGAACAAGCCATTAGTCCTATGCATCATAGATTACGCCAAAGCATTCGACTGTGTTAGATGGAAAATCATGCAGGAGCACGTACGCTCCTGGAGATGGGTGTCCCTGCTCATTTAGCTCACCTTATTGAGAAATTGTACGCCGAAAGTACTACCAGAGTACGCATTGAGAAAACCTTGCCGAACCAGTTCAAGCTGGAAAGAGGAGTAAGACAGGGCTGTATATTGTCTACGAAGCTCTTTAATATCTACGGCGAATACATTAAGATGTATTCGCCGTAAGGTCACCGAGAACTGGGACAGTGGCATATCAATTGGCGGCAAAACGATCAGCAACCTACGCTATGTTGACGACACAACGCTCTTGGCTTCCAATGAGGAGATGTGTCTTTTGTTCCGGCGAATAGAAGCGGAGAGCATCGAATTAGGACTTCACGTCAACCATGCCAAAACCAAGTTAATGTTCGTACACCGGAAACAGTCTCCTCCACGAAGCCTAGAACTGAACCTTGAATGCGTCAGCGCCTTCACCTACCTCGGCTCACTTATATCTAGCGATGGTAGCTGTGAACGTGAAATCATCTGGAAGATTCAAATGGCGAAGGGTGCTATGACTCGGTTAGATAGGATCTGGAGAGATCGCGGTATACAGAGGCAGACTAAGGGCGGGTTGCACCACGCACACTTAACGAACTCATCATGGTTGCAGTAGACGTCAAGTCCGTTTTTCCGTTGCACCATGCACTTTAGCAGTCAGAAAGTTACGTTAACCTTCACCAGCCGTCGAGCACTGGTTAACTCAAATCTACGTTTAAATATGGCTGACAGTTTGCAAAAATGTCTCGTATTTCAAGGATAAATGCATTATTAGACAAAAAGACAGTGATATTTGATGAAAAATATTAAAATATTGTTAGCAGTAATAAATATATGCGAGTATCTGAACGTAAAAAGGCGTATACGATTGACGTTTGGTTTTATTCACAATTTTCAGATCAGATAACGGTATTAAATAATAAGTACATAAAATTCTTTGTAAAAAGTGCGTTATTTAGTTAAAATCGAGTGCCGAGTGACTTCAGGTTGAAATAGTACAGACTTCTGTTATGTATCACAAACATACCAGAACCTACAGTCATTGTCATGAAAGCCGACAGCCGTAGAATGAGCAGGACCAGAATCATGACAACCATTAAAAAACCACTGTTTTTGTCAATGAAGACCAAACCTTTGGAAACAACGGTTGACTTGAATACTGTAAGGTAGAAGACAAAAGGGGACGTAAACCTCCGACGCGGTGGAATGACCAGGTCAAGAAGAAAAACAAGTTTTATGACACGGTAGAACAGGCCACGAACGGGACTTCATGGGAGCAAGTCATACGATTCAAAAGATGCCAGATGATCAGAGAGGTTTCTTTAATGCTTTTAATAAGGGCATGAAGTTATAGCACCAAACATTTATCGCCAATGTCCTACAGAAATCGAGCCTCTACACCTAACTAAACAATGTTCAGAACAGTACATGTAAATAAAGTGTGATGCGGAATTTACAATCAAGTAAATAAGAGTGTCATGTGTTGTGGGACAATAAAAAAATAGTTCAACAATGGTTAGGTATCCACAAATTCAAATGTGTATGAAAATTCATTATAGTAATTCATATAATTCTTGTTTTTTATTTGATTTCATTATTTGCCTTAAAACAAGCACAGTAGGCCTCTATTTAATGACAACTTGTGATAATGTCACAAAATGTCCGGTCCCTTCAGTGTTGATAAAGAGCTTACACTGTATTTCAGTTTAATTTGTGAAATAAACACAAAGATTTTACAGATCTATTGAAACATTAAACCCATATAAATAAATAAACTATCTCCTGACAATTTGGTAATAGCATGGTTTAACTAATTTGACTTCATGTGTGTCGCTCTTCTATGGCAATTGTTACCTACCATTTGCTGCTCGTCGCTGCAATCAGGATTATGGCCAATCAAGTGTTTACAGATGGTGCCGGCATAGGTTGTAGTCTCAGTCCTACCAATAGTGTCAAATTCTTGTTTTATTTGGAATTTACTGGCATTAATTTTAGCCCTTTAAGCCAAATCTCATTCAACAAAACTAGTGGTAGGTGCCTACTTATGCTGGCACCTCCTGACTTTTGACAGATACCTTCCCCATTAGTATATTTTAAATCGGACATTATTATGAACATGCTTTTTTTAATCCAAATTGTACTCACTGTACAGTTCATGTAGGAAGATACTATTGCCGGTGACTGTACACAAAATAAGTACATGCATTTCATTTTGAAAGTATAAAAAGTAGATATATTTTCATACTTACATTTCTATAAGGGAAAAAGCTTCCTAAGATGATGTATGTATGCATGCATTTTTGATTAGTCCTAGTCCTATCATCAGTGCTCAAAATCAATTATAAAATATGTGTTATGTTATGATTTTACTATGAATTTATTAGTAATAAATAATAAAGGTCTCTCTTTATCATATATCTTTCCCAACCAGCATAGGTACCTATTTACAAATAAAACATAATAGTAACTAGGTACCTACCTACATGGCTGTTGTATGACTTGCAAACATATATCATTACAAAGAAATAAATGATTATGATTATTAAGATACAAGTGATAAGAAAACATTTTTGGAATCCTAGCCACACTAATGTTTTATGGTCACTTTTACCTGAATAATATTTGTAACATGTATCAAGAGTAGAGTATTGTTAATAACCATTATCAAAGATCTGTGGTTCAGTATATGAAGTTTTTTGTCCGATCAATAAGCTGGCTCACTTTGGCCAAGGGTCCGCTTCACACTATCCAAGAACTGATTGACCTGACTTAAAATACCTCAAGTGTCAAAATTCATTGATTATTTATGCCAAGTGCTAGAAAACTGGTGAATAATATTTGCAGTAGAAATATGTTTGGAGGGGGGAGGATCTTGCTTCCATCTACAAAGGAAACCTATGCCAGTGTTTGAATAATAAATAAAACAAAAATAAGGTAACTAAATAAATATAATTATGTATTTTATTATCAAAATTGAAATACTGATTGATTAGGTTAATATAATTATACTTTATTTTTACATTAAGATTCTACCAATTTCTTGAAATCACTGCATTTTTACTTTCAAACATCCTGGAGTTAAGCACTGAGTAGCATAACAAGCCTCGATTTCATCTTGTCTTCAATACCAAAGGTAAATTCAAACCTGAAATAAAAAACATTGTGTATCATTATTCATTAGTGTAACATATGTGCTACTCATCATTTGTTAACAAAGATGCTTTAGAACACTCATTTAATAAGTAAGTACATGTATAAGTTCAATATTTAGGACGTTGGTTACAGTGCCAGCCATAATCAACCAGGTTGGAGGGATTCAGTACCCTATTTTTACGAATTTTCAAGAGTTAAAACTAGTGATGCCTTTGTATTGCGATTGGGCTCCTTCTCTCCATTTGGTGCTTCCAGCAACGGCTTTACTTGTTTAGGGTTCTGTAAGTAGTAATAAACTAGCAGAATGATTTACTCACTATAATATAATGCACAATATACCAGCCGACTATTCTGGCTTTCGCTTTAAACTCCACTCTCAACACAAGTTGCATTATCCTTTGAAAAAATTTCCTCGTAAGGCGCAATGGATAGCCCACTTTTTGATTGAGTAATAAACATGTTCAGGAATGGCTAAACGTTTGTATATTCTTATTATTTTCAAGCTGCAGAGTGCAAAGTTAAGTTTAGTTCGCGCTCCTTTCTTTAGATTTTTTTTCTTCGTGTGACGATTTTGACAAGTTTAGTTTGGCACTTATGGTTGGGTTGCCATATGAAAATAATATTCTACCATGAAAATGTTGTTAGAAATGCGTTTATACAGTGGCATCCCTCGTAACTCTTACATTCTGTTATTTTGCACTTGGTGCAACCCATTCATGTTAGCAATCGTTAAGTACCTCCGATTAGCGTAACATTTGGCTTACTTTAACAGGCGGTTTGGTGCAACCCACCCTAAGGTTAGACATGCATTCCCTGGTGTTTCCAATTTTCCTATACGGTTCTGACACTTGAACCATCAAGGCAGATCTAAAAAGCCGTATCGACGCGTTTGAGATGTGGTGTTGGTGACGGCTTTTACGGATACCTTGGACTGCGATGCGCACTAATCAGTCCATACTAGAGGAGTTACGCATAAAACGCCGGTTGTCTACGACGTGCCAGGACCACATACTGACATTCTTCGGACACCTCTCTTGACGCTCCTCGGATAGCCTGGAGAGGATCATCATGATGGGAAAAGTTGAAGGCACAAGACTAAGACGCCCTCCCCCTGCAAGATGGTGTGCCCAAATCACTGCACCCATGCAATTAAAACTGCGAGAAGCCATGCGCTTAGCGAGGGATAGAAGCCTATGGAGGAACCTGGTCTTCAACAGAAGGACATGATCCTCAGCTCTGAGGGAACTAGTGATGATGAAGATCTTTTTTTGACTCGCAGTAGGTCCAAACATACCGTTCAGTATTAAGGATCAATCCTGCCACCGAAAACATTTCTTATCTCAGGATGATTTAGTTGGTGGTACAATTTTGATGGCAGATTTATTATTTTCGTTACCAATCTTATTAATAAGGCCATCGACTTCATATTTGTTAGGTGAGCGGTTAAATCATACTCATTTATTAATCTACTAAAAGAGAAGGAATTGACTAAATCCTAACTATTACAATGTGTAGATGTTTGCATGGCGTCAATATACGTTGTTAAATTTTCAACTGACTTTCCTTCATCGGTAATTGTCATTGGCAAATTTTTGCCGAATTCTGAAATTTTGGCCAACGGCGTGGATTTTGAAATCCGCGGCGGCGGCGGCGGCGTGGGTCCCACGGCGCGGCTACGCCACGCCGGCGCGGCGCACACGTCTATACCGTTGTAATTTCAGGTGAGGCCAAGGAATGGATCCCCGAGCTGGTGGCGCGTGCGCAGGCGCTGGCGGTGAACGCGGGCCACGTGCCCGCCGCCGACGTGGGGCCCGTCATCTCGCCGCGCGCCAAGGACAGGATCCTCCGCCTCGTCGAATCAGGTAACAATCGCCCACCAGAGCTCAATCGCAGCTGAATTCAGCCATACTGAAAAAAAAAACCGAACCATGTACAGTAAATAAATATTATAGGACAATCTTACACAAATCAACCTAGGCCCACAGTAAGCTCAATAAGGCTTGTGTTATGGGTACTAGACGACGATATATATAATAGATAAATACTTAAATACACAGAAAATATCCATAACTCGGGAACAAATATCTGTGATAAACACACAAATAAATGACCTGGAGTGCGATTTTTGAATCTCACCAAGTGACTAATTCTCACCGATGTGAGTGATTTACTTTCGGAAATCACTCACATCGGTGAGAATTAGTCACTTGGTGAGATTCAAAAATCGCACTCCTGACCAGGATTCGAACCCGGGACCTCCTGCTTCGTAGGCAGGGTCACTACCGACTGGGCTAGGAGGCCGTTAAATAAACAATAACCAGTACTGTGCAGAAAACTTGTATAATAAGTTCTGGATATCTGTATGGAGCCCATATAATTTTTTACTATGAATGTGATCCATGGTTTTCGGCTGAATTCAGCTGAGATTCAGCTCAAGTGTATGATACACCCCTCAAGACGTTTCTACATTATTCTTTTCTTTTTATCCTCTAAAAATTTTTCTCGTTCTGACATAAGATTAAACTAATTTCAACAGCATTTTTAAATTGACTACATTTATGAATACCGCTAAAGTACTTTGAGTCAAATTCGAAATAGTTTTTTTGGTATCGTAATACCTCCCGGTGATGTAATTGTCCAATTATGTACATAATTGACTCAGATGTTACCTTTTCGTCTACATTATGAAATTAATAAACGGTTCAAATTTTTAATCCTAAGTTGGTGAAGTGTCGCCTAACCATATATTTTTGATGACAGGAGTCAAAGAAGGCGCCAAGCTGGTCCTAGACGGACGTAACGTCAAAGTCCCCGGTTTCGAAAAGGGCAACTTCGTCGGCCCCACCATCCTCACTAACGTCACCCCAAGCATGGAATGCTACAAGGAAGAAATCTTCGGCCCGGTCCTCGTCTGCCTATTCGTCGACACCTTAGATGAAGCCATCCAAATGATCAACAACAACCCCTATGGTAACGGCACAGCTGTGTTTACCACCAATGGCGCGACCGCCCGCAAGTTCTCTTCAGAAATCGACGTTGGACAAGTCGGAGTGAATGTTCCCATCCCTGTTCCTCTGTCCATGTTCTCTTTCTCTGGCAGTCGTGGCAGTTTTCTGGGAACCAATCACTTCTGTGGCAAGCAAGGTCTTGATTTCTACACTGAACTCAAAACTGTTGTCTCTTACTGGAGACAGAGCGATGTCTCGCACACTAAGGCTGCCGTATCCATGCCTACTCAACAGTAAAGTTTATATGCTCAACAGTTAATAAGTTTTTGAAGGATGTTTTGAGAAAATTGCCTATTTATTTTTGTATGTAATCTTAGATGTAAGGAAAAGTTAATCGTGCATTTACTGATGCTATTCATTGTCTTCCATGCTAAAATATTTATATTTGTGTAAAAAGTACAAATCTAATCATAGTAATCATGTACCATCAGGTTCAAAATTGCATGGTCAATTTATCAATGAATTCATTCATAAAATGGCCATGCAATTCTGAACCCGATAGTACCTCTATGGTAGTAAGAATAAGTGTACAAGAAAAAGTTTTGTATCCAAAAAGTCGTTGATTCACTTGTTATATTGGCACCTATTTTTGATCATTCATAAATATATATTTTTATTACTTTCTTGTTTGTTTCTTCTACGCTAGCCTTTCTTGAAGTGTGCTCTGTGGGGGCTCCGCGAGAATACCTTTAATATTGAGAAAAAAAAAACCAGCTCTTCTGTCTATCTAGCACATTTTTTTTTTTGGGGCTCCGTCAAATATTTCGCTTTCAAAAAGGATGCCGTCACCAAAAAAGTTTGAGAACCGCCGTTCTACGCAATGCTTCTCCAGAAGGATGTTCCTTGCCGACCACTGAAACTGTGTCAACAGTTAACTACACAGCCTAGGGTTTTGACTTTGGAATTTATTGCTCGAAAGTACGATAAACAATCCGGATAAACGCCGATAAATAAAAGTAAAGCGTAGATGGCGTTGCCATCGTTAACCCATTCGCCGCTAAAGAAAAAACGGCGAAGTTGCACGCCCACGCCACACATTGCTATGGAAGTGCATGGATACAGCTTAGAATGAACTTTCATGCAATCAATTAAGGTTTACTATGGCACGTTATAAGTTGTTTGTGGCGCGTGATTGGTGACAGTGACGGCAGTTCAAGTTATTGGCGGTGAAAGGGTTAAAAAAACATCAAATTCTTTAAATACCGTTTAGGTCAAATCCATACACTGCGGTTTCTAAGCACAAGTTCAGTAAAAAAATAAATAAGCAAAAATAACCAATTTAGATATTTATTTTTAACTGGTCACACCGCGTAGTAGTGCGTATGCGTCACTTCGCGACACAAAGAAAACAAAACAATAACAACCGAAAATTATTTTGAATTCGAATTGCTGAACCTGAACCCTGAATCGGAAAGGAAATCGTGTCATATGATTATGGATTGTTGTGTAAATAAATGCATTGTTTAATAGTTTTATTTGTAACATGTCGTTCAAAGTTTACAGCGTGATGTGATGACACATCGCCGATTGTAAAAACATCCTTCTATTACTTTGAGCTCAGTTTTGGCGAAACAAACACGCATCAGGATGTACCGCTGCTTGTGTTTTATTGTGCTTCTTTTATTTGTGACTAATTGTGATGGCACAGCCCAGCAATGTAGGAATGATAGAGGTGAACCAGTTGATTGGTAAGTATTTATATTAAATCTTATTTACTGTTATTTTAATAGGAATAGGACCTTTGTTAGTTATCATTATTACACTGGATTATTATACACCTATATTATCTTTAATTTAAAAAAATATAAACTACCTAGTCGGTCCATAAGTTCTGTCACAAGGGTTTTAAGTGATAAAATATAATACAAAGCTTTTATTTAAAAAAATTAGACCTGATTAGAAAGCATATTTCATACAGATTAAAATATAATATGATTAACTTATAATCAAGATCGCATATTTTATAGATCCTTGTAAACTTGAAGATTGTTGTCAGTCCAAAACACGCCGATGATTTATGAAAATTGTACTTCACAAAAATTGGTTTAGATCATTTTTATAGTTGTCCAGAGTTACAAATTGTTATTTTTATGAAAGTAGATGATTAAGGCATATTTAAAAACCAATATTTAGTTGACTTACAAGTCTGTGCTTCAGCTATTCTTCTCCTGAACCTCAACGTATTTTTCAGTTTTGAGCAAAACACGATGATTTTGATGCCATACATCAAGGTAGTCTTCCAAAATTGCGTATACTAGCCTTCTTGTCAGTCAGACCCATGTTAATTATATATTAAAATGAAGGTTAAAGATCAAGCTAATGCAGTATGCAAGACTGAAGCCTCTTAAAATTGAATAAAAATAATGATGGTCAAAATCAACTCGAACAGGGCGCGTGTTTTTGACGTGGTTTTTTATTCCGCTTTTTCGAATGTTACAGGGAATTGTGTAAAACTGCCACAACTATTTGCCTTAAATAATATCGTAAATTAATCAGTATTAAATAGGCTTTTTTATCATATATTGAAATAGTAAGCAACCTCTAACAGTTCGTATTTTACCAGTCCAAACCCTAGTGACAGAACTTATGAACCGACTAAGTAATAGACAAATAAAACAGCTTTGAATAAACAAACGCAATCTACCTAAATTCAACTTCTGCATAGTTTGTCTTGGCCCTAAGGCAGAGTTGCTCAATGTTGTATATTTATTTATTTTTAGTGTTTCATAAGTAATGCAAACATAAATAAACATGCTTGTCTTGGTACTTATTGTTTGAATAAATACATTTAATAAATAAAGAAATGAATGTTATGACTAATAAAATTATGCATTTAGTTTTTATGCAAATCATTCATTACAATCATTACACAGTAAGGAAGTAGGATGCTAATTAAATAAAAAAAATAAGCAATCAATAACCCATATTTTATAGGTTTTACATCTACAAGCTACCTAGAGAGAAGAATCATTTAAATCCCCTGGTCCGAAAAGGGGTAGCCTACATGTACCTCACTCCTTCAAAACTGCGGCAAGGGTGGATCATGTCTGACATGTCCATCGCCAACCCCAATTCCATGTTGGGCCGGACATTACAACCCATGTATCAGGTAAAAGTTCATTTTATTCCTGTTATGATAAACTAGACCTTTATTAATAAAAATGTTGTCAGCGAAATTTCAACCAGATTAATTGGAAAATAGTGTTGATTTTCCTTTCTCTTAAAATTTAAAAAAACATGGTTTAAATTCAATTGAAGTAAAATGTACAGACGTGGCGAGATAATTAAGGACAAGATTATTTTTGCCATACAACTGCATACAAATATGACATTTTAAATTTGATAAAAATATAAATTTTGCTTATGCTATTTATATTTGAAAAAATACTGACGTATCCGTGTTTAAACAAGACTTAATATGGGCCATAAACATCTTCCATAAAATTTGAACTTTAAAAAATACAGACGGTCAAATCAACACTTTTTATAAGTTCATACTATAATTAGAAACGATGTATGAAAATCGTTCCTAATTACAAAGAGTATTGATTTGACCGTCTGTATTTTTTAAAGTTCAAATTTTATGGAAGATGTTTATGGCCCATATTAAGCCTTGTTTAATCACGGATACGTCAGTATTTTTAAAATATAAATAGCATAAGTAAAATTTCTATTTTTATCAAATTTAAAATGTCATATTTGTATGCAGTTGTATGGCAAAAATAATCTTGTTCTTAATTATCTGGCCACGACTGTACATGCTATTGTATCTGCTTGGGTGGCAGGAGGCTATTATGTTTGTAAACACTATTTGGTACTTAGTAATTTACATTTAGTTATACATTATTTGTCTTCATAGTCCGCAGCATTGTCTTCATAGAATTAGTACTTTTATTAAGTAGCTTATTTTTTATAAAAAGCCTTAATAAATTGTAACAGCAAACATTTTTAGCACCTTTATAGTCATTTCTCCCCTCTTTACACACCTTTAAGGGATGAACTATCTTATTCCCTGGTCCTGAACCTATATACATACAATCCATAGGTACCTAATTTAATTCAATTGTAAAAGTATAGATGTTTGTGACTGTCTATGTGTACCTAGGTCCAGGTATCAGTTACATACTTATAATTCCTTCAGTAATGACATCAATTACATTGTCTGATAAAGTAGGCCATTCACTTTGCAATAGCATACCTGGTTGTTATACTAATCCATTCATATAAAAAGATAAGAAAACATATATTACTTCGATGTGTTATGTTGGGGTTGACAGTCTCTATACTCTCGATGGTCACTAACAAAAATATTTAAGTCACTACCCTGCTTACAAAGCTGGAAGTCCGGGGACATTTATTTGTGTGATAAGCATGAACATTTTGTTAAGTACTGAGTTATGGTCATTTTCTATCTAGCTATTAATCTATATGTTATATATTATTTAGTTTTTATTCGGTACCTTATTAAGCTTGGATTAGGTTGGATATTGTAAAAATTCTCCCATAATATTTATAATTTCTATTGCAGTCAAAGAACACCATGTCTGTTTTGTATAACGACCAGCCACCAACCAATGACAGTGAGCCAGATATTCTGCAAAATGTAGCTGAAATGTATACAAGACGTAAAAAAAGTAAGTAATTAAAAGAAATACTAGATATAAAATGTAATCCATGCATTATGTTGTACACTAAAATATAATGCTCAAACTCATGCTCAGATCGTATGTTTTTATATAGGTAATTGTAGGATTTTTAAGCAATGTAAGAGAAAAAGAACTGCTTTAAAACTAGCAGTTAATAAACAGTACATAAAATCTACAATTTATGAATTTACCAATATCACTGTTTAAGACCTCTTCTCTGACCAAAATTGTAACTGTACTACTAGTTCGCCTCAAACTGAGAACACGCGATTTACTTAAAGATAAACTAGTTAAAGTAGTTAACCAATATAACAAGACCCTTATGAACCTCCTATCCTGATGATGCACCTTCTAGTTCCATCCTTGATTGATGCTGCTAATATAAGACCTCTCAAATTATATTTATTTCTGCTACAACCCCCAAAAATTTCATAAAGATCAGAAAAACGTTACTAAAGTTATTGTGGAACAACTATTCAAAATCAAACTGGCATCTAAAACTAAATGCCTGACAGTTCCGTTGTGTACAAAGTATGTCTGTAAGAACTTCGCTTGTCTGCATTCGCTCGTTCGATAAAACGCAACCTGGATAACTTTTATTTATTTATCAATTTTTCCACAGGTCAATTGAAGTTCAGCGAACCTTCAGTAAAGAAGTACAAGAAGTTTAAGCTAGGCGACAAGTATTACGACGACTACGACTTAGCTGAGATGTGCAAAATGCACTCTAAACTCCTGAAGAATAGGGTCGAGAAAGGACATACGAAGGGCGTAATTATGGGGGACAAGTTTACCTCGCTGTGGCTTGTGCACTCTGTGCCGAGGTTCCCACCAATACCTGACGGTGAGTGTCCATCCCCATATGATTCTTTTGTACCTAGGGTAGTTGCCCCTAAAGATGACCGACCCCCAAAAGATGAACGAAACGTCTTAAAATCTAAATAATTAAATCGTGAATTATGCTACACGCTTAAGGGTATTTTTCTGTAACGCGTCAACACTTCGTCGGCAATGTCATTTAAACTGCCAGACAGTTGCGCCTGGCATATGGCCGTTATCGGTCGCCGAATGTGGGCTTCGCGCCAAAATCGCCATTTGTATGGAAATCTTATTAAGGTAAGCGCTTCAAAATATAAGCTTTTAATTGCATAGAAAATAGAATACAGTACCTACTGACATGGTTTTGGTCATTTTAGATTCTAGACTAATATTCCTTTCATTCACGTTACTACAAAATACATTTTTATTATTATTTAATGATATATTTGCTGTTCAAGTTATGGTTCCAATATTGTGTGTAATTTCCAATAGATGACCGGCGGTCAACTTGTGGACATGGGCTATTTTTTTCAAATGCTTGTATAAATTCTAATATAAACGATAGACAAACCATATATATTTTAAACTGATTGCTGTCTGGTACACAATTTTTTGACCAAAAGTTGAACAGCACTTTCTTTCGCTAACACCTTTATTTTGGGGGTTTATTTTAGTATGAAAACGTGTTTGTTCAACCGATGTTTCTATACCCAAAAGATGAACTAAGAGAATTTCCTAGTTCATCTTTTGGATTGGATTCCAATAAATGAATTTGGCTTAAAATAAGTTCGTTCATTTTGTCAATATCGTGTCAGAAACTTGAACTAACAGAATTTCTTAGTTCATGTTTTGGCAAGCAGCTTTTAAGCTGAACATTTTTAATGGCTAAATAACTTATAAAATCTATCGCTTTATTAATATCTTAAATTCGTAAAATAATGTTTAAATACTGGTAACCTATTTAATTTTCTATATATTTTACGTGTATTTAAATTAAATCTGGGGCAAAGTTGGACTGTTATCAGTATGGAGCAAAGTTAATCTGTTAACCGTCTAACTTTGCCCCAGATTTAATTTTGTTCTAAGTGCTCGTGAGTTACGAGATACAGAATTGAATTACTTATTAATAAGAAAAACTCTGTGATTACAATTACTTTGGAATGAAGGTAGCAAATTGTACGACATTAATTAAAAAACATATGTTATAATGGTTTTACGGTATAATTACACCCTAGGCCAATAGTATGGAAACAAACTTATATGACAATATAAAAACTGTAATTTTCACTTAAATAATGTATTTATTAAAAAGACACATAATATTAAACATTTTCCTCAATTTGTATTGATATTTCAATTGAAAATTTTATAAGTTTTTATCAAAATACACCTAAACTTTGTTTTCTTCAATGTCTCCACCCTTTGACTTTTTCACTGCAGCACACAGTCTCGGCATTCTTTGAATTCATTTATCAATCGTATCTTGTCCAATATTACCCCAAGCTGTTAACAAATGCGTCCACAGTGCTGATCTTGAAGTTGGACAAGTCTTTCTTATCTGCCTGTCCAGCTCATCCCACAACAACTCAATAGGATTGAGGTCGGGAGATTGAGGCGGCCAATCCATTATTTCGAGGACGCGTGATTTTTCTTTTTTCTTTAAATAGTTTGTACATAACTTGGAAGTGTGCTTGGGGTCATTATCCTGTTGGAACACGAACCTTTTTCCAATTAATCTGAGACCGGACGGTATGGCGTGCCGTTGCAATATTGAATGGTAACCTTCTTTTTTTAGAATTCCTTCTACCTGGAACAAATCTCCTACTCCTTGGCCTGAAAAACAGCCCCAGACCATTATAGAACCACCACCGTGCTTTACTGTAGGCACCACGCACGCAGGAATCATTTTTTCTGTTGGTAAACGACGAACAAAAACTTTCCGTTTTGAGCCAAATATTTCAAACTTCGATTCGTCCGTCCACAAAACCTTATTCCACTGTTCTAATGTCCAATCTTGATGCTTCTTTGCCCATGCTAGACGTTTCTTCTTATTTTGAGGTCGAAGTAAAGGCTTTTTAGTGGCCACACACCCTTTCAAGCCGGCGGCACGAAGTCTTCTTTTAACTGTGGTTAATGAGACTGATTTTGCACGGGATTTATTCAACTCCGCACAAATTTCCGGGGCTGTCAGTCGTCTGTTCCGCTTACTTGTAACAACGATATACTGATCCTCTCCAGAAGTAGTCGCTCTGGGCCGACCAGGCCGCTCCAGACTGCTTAATTTACCCGTACGCTTGAATCTGGCAATCGTTGAAAAAACGCCTTTGAGGGAAATTTTTAACTTTGTAGCGATTTCTCTCATTTTTTTACCATCTTGATGTAGTGTGACAATGGCACTACGTACGGCGATACTTAGTTCAGAGGTTTTCACCATTTTTCACTTAAAGTTCGACGATTATGATGCAACTTTCTCGAATGGCTTTATACGTTTGAAAACTTTAATATTTTGTATTGGATTTTATATTATTTTATTGACAATTCAAAAACAAAAGAGTAAAATGACAATAGAACGTTTTAAAAGAAAATAACTTATAATTTTCTTTAGTAAAACTGTAAATTCAACTTTTCATAGAAAGACAATTAAGAAGGTTGATTTGTATGTTCTCTCAAATTTATATTTTATTGCCATATATTAGGATGTTTTAATACTTTGGGTGCTGTTTTAATGTTAAAAAATTGCCTAAAGTAGTTTTTGCGTTACCAATACACAATAATAACAATGGAAATAACAAAAATGAAGAAAAATATCTTTGTTTCCATACTATTGGCCTAGGGTGTATGTATGTGGTCAACAGACCACAACAACAAAAAACAAAACAGAATAAATATAATTTCTTAATTTGATTAAAATAGTCCACAATACCCTTAGTAAATAGGTAATATTATTAATAGTAATAGATATAATATAGATATGGAAGTAAAAATATATAGATTACTGTACTATAGCAATCTATTATTTTTATTCTATATCGCTGATTTATCCAAACCATTACCATTGTTAATTTTGCGATAGTCTGATTTTTCCTAACTATTTATTTTATTTCTTCGTATACTCATTTTTTTAAAGATTAATCTCGTCGTCGTGGGACTGTCGTTGTGCGATTTCTGGGAAAAGGAGTTTAAAACTCACCAGTTTTACTCTTATTGTCTTAAGCGTATTTTCCCTGAAATGGCTGAAAAAAATAAAGACACATGGGCAAAATTGACCGTTATTTTTTTAATCCAAAAAAAAGCGAGGTATAGTGTTGTGGAACTGTCAGTACCTAGGTTAGAAATATCATTTCCCCTCGGTTATCATAACTAGGTACCATTAATCGGCTACCAAATGAAAACGTATTGTTTATTCGATTAGTTTCAAATGATTAACAAATACTGCTTGTATGATCATTATAAGAGTTGTCCTGGATTTTTGCTTTTGCTCTTGCTCGCTAAGAGGGCCTGAGCCCTGCTACCTAATAGCTACCGAAACCTATACTAGTGCTAACTGATAATATCAACAAAATACGTAAGTAGTACACACAGAACTATTTATTTTATAAACCGTTTAATTTCACACAATAATTTACAAATTCGTGATAGTCTGATGATGATATTAATAATCTACTTTCGTTTTTGTTGGGAATTTTTGTTTAGCATGCATAATTTACTTGGGGCAAAGTTAGACTGTTCTTAACAAATACATTTTGGCCCAATACTAGTTCATCTACTGGAGTCAAGTCGTTCATAAATTGGACACCGATTTATACTTTTTTACTAGTTCATCTTTTGGATCAAAACGTTCTTAATTAGGGCACTTTGTTCATCTTCTGGGTAAAATGGCCTATTCCGGCCAATAAACATTTTTATAAAAATATTGTAGGGTCATAGGAAGGTTAGGAATAGCTTATTTTAAACTAGATTATATGCAGAATCATATAAAAAAATTAAACCGGATGAAAATTGGTTGTACCACACATAAAAAAAATACCAAAGTTGGGGTAGTCGCTTAATCGTTCATCTACTGGTGATCTGACCCTACAAACAAGCGTACGGCCAACACTTATTTATTTATTTATTTAAATTTTTTTGCACATAAAATATACAAATGGCGGACTGAATGCCTTAAGGCATTCTCTACCAGTCAACCACTGGGCCATAAATAGATATGTTTGGTGCACGCTTTATGAAAGAATGTATTGAAACAGTATCACACTTACTAAATATAAAATAAATATTATATACTTAATCAAACATTAAGAATAATCATAAACTTACACATATACTTTATATAATAAACTTACATACATATTGTTATATAAGTGTACCTACAATGAAACATCAAGAAGACAATCAATCACGCAATTCATCAGACAAATGCTTGCGCAACATGCGCTTGAAAGTGAACTTACTCTAAGCTTATATAGTAAGCTTTGTGACAAATTCTTTGTCTATGGACTATTGGAACTACAAAGGTGTCACATGCGCGTTGCCGAGCCTCTTACAATCTGTAAACTCTTTGGATAATGCAATACATACGCAGTCCCATGAAAAAATATCATAAATTTCTTTGAAACCGTAAGGAAACTTTGGGTTCAAATTTTTTGGCAATATATATAAGAACTTTGTTGATAATATTTTATTTTAATATTTAATCCAAATCCATATTGTTTTATTTCAGCACGTGGAATGAATCTGACTGGCTACAGCTACCCAGTGACCGGCATGAAATATGGACAGACCATGCTCTGCATGTCCGTGCAGACCACCACAGTGAACCAGATAGCCAAGCAGCTGCAATACAATGACCCGCTGGTTGTGTACAGCCAAATACCGACAGAGTACGAGAATGAGTTGCCAACGTTGGTTGAGGTGGTGCATAATAAGACTGTTACCACTGCACCTTGGTAAGTTGCGTAGATTTTCTTACCACTTTTACTTTACATGTACTTACATGAAAAAAACGAACTTACTTGTGCAGCTCTAAAAGGGTAATACCTTCTTCATCTAATCTTCAAAAAAGGACTGTACAGGTTCTTAAAAGTTAGGCAACGCGCACGTGAATCCTCTGGGGTTGCTGGTGTCCATAGGCTACGGTAACTGCTTACCATCAGGCGGGCCGTATGCTTGTTTGCCACCGACGGGGTATAAAAAAGAAAAGAACAGCCTTTATTATGAGTTTATGGACTGTGTGCAGAAGACTAACGTACGAGTACTCGTGTGTCCGGGATACAAGCCTGCTGCTCTTCCAACTAAGCTATTGAGACATACCTTGATTCAAACATTGTGTAAAAGTACCTACACTGTAATCAGCTAAATTATTATGGTGCACTGTTCGATTAATTGTTTGCTTCCTATATATACCTACATTTATTTATTTATTTAATATTTATTGCACAATACAAGATGGTACAAATGACAGACTTAATGCCATAAGGCATTCTCTAGTCTACCAATCAACCAATGGGCTAAACAGAAAGGTTAAGTTGGTGCAGGGTCCATTAAATATGACAGAATTATTAAGAGAAAAAAAACTAACCATAGATACACATTAAGATATATTTAGTCACGCGTAAGAGATGTTTTCTCTTTCATCAGTATCGTTCCAATAGGTAGGTTACATGGTTTTAGTCGGTACTTCTATATAAGGCTATGTTTTGCCTGTGCTAATTAAATACGATCTGAATTAATATAGCACACATAATAACAAATATTCTTATTGGTTCCTTAAGTTGAGTCATAATTATCAAGTCGTGTTGGTTAAAATGTTTGGTATTCGTTGTTACGTTCATGTAAATAGCATTAAATTACACGTGTATTGAATAAGCAACACATTCAGTTACATCGGTTTTTATACCAATTGCAGGTAACAAATAAATATAAAGAGCAAAGGAAATTAGGAACCCTAATAATTTTTTTGCTGACCAGAAACTATTTTGCGTTGATTTGCCTTTAGGGTTCGAAATTATCAAGATAATTATGATCTCTGATATTTATCGCGATAATTATCCGATAACTATCGGATAATTATCCCCTATCTGGATTTTTTTTTCCATTATAGTTCAACTACCGATGTTGATTTTCACTCTATATTATTTTTTGTGCATTTCGCCTTAACAGATTTAGGGTTGTTATCAAATCGAGAATTATCAGACAAAAAAAATCAAGATAAATATCATTGATCTTTTCGAACCCTGTTTGCCTTATTCATACTCTTAGGAAAGGAAATCAGATAATTACAGCCTAAAATTCCACTTCTAACATCAAGCCAAGTAACTTCTCTATCCGACGTTAAATTGAACCGTAATGATATTAGGTGCAAGGTCTAAAATGAGTTGTACATCGAAATTTTCGACTCGCGGTTGTGTCACTTGTCTTTTTAAATTGAGACTTTTTTTTTTTTTTTTTTTTTTTTTTTTTTTTTTTTTTTTTTTTTTTTAATACCACGACGGTGGCAAACAAGCATACGGCCCGCCTGATGGTAAGCAGCTACCGCAACCTATGGACGCCTGCAACTCCAAAGAAGTCACATGCGCGTTGCCGACCCTTTACAAATAGGAGGATTCACTGTGTTGACGACTAAAGGAACAAGAAGGTCTCTCATCGTCAACACACTGGGTCCTCTTTGAGCTCTTTGGCAACCTTACTCACCAGCAGGAACACAACACTATGAGTAGGGTCTAGTGCTATTTGGCTGTGGTTTTCTGTAAGGTGGAGGTACTTCCCCAGTCGGGCTCTGCTCCAGATTTGAGCGATGACATTCGCTGAACGTGCCCTACCACACTTAGCGAGATGCCATTCGCAGTGCCCATACCTCTCTTTTTGGCGTAGTTTAAGGACATACCCAGGTCCGGACGTAGTTTAAGGACATACACCGGGTCCACTTTATCTATATTCTTACGCCTCAATTTGGAGCATAGTGGTGTCCTCTGTCGCTGCTTTCATTCGGAAAATAACATTTAAGGGGCCGACAACAGCTAAATTCCCTCCCTATCTTTTTCAGCGCGAGTGAAAGAGAAACACTTGTGTTACGATTAGTATGGGAGCTCATTGCAAAATGACGAATTTAAAAAAACAAACTACGCATTAATTGAGAAATATAAAACAACGAAGTTTTTAGTATTAGTGCGGTGGAATTTTGTTCTTAGTTACAGACGTATAAGTCAAGAAACTAAAGACATAATTAAGATGTAACTTTGGAATTATTTTCTACCGAGCCGATTTCGTCCAATCGTGTATCGGAATCAACGAAGTTCTTCCAAATACCTATAACGAATAATAACATATATTTTTGTAGTTTCTCAAAACAAGTATTATAATATTGTCTTCGGTTGCCGCGATAGTTATTCATGAAATAAAACAACTAAAAACGGGTTCGACGGAACGGGTCGACCCGTTGACCACGAACGCTGTAAAGTGTTCGAAACGTCGGGATGTAATTTAAGCTCAGTACACGCGATATAATCCGTTTTTAGTTGTTTTATTTCATGAAGTAGTTATAACTAAAAAACTGTTTGAGTAAAGTCAATTTTAAGGTCATCGGGTGTTGTCAGCCTCTTATCCATTCCTCAGGTACCACATAGAAAGCTTCGAAACCCTGGCTGGACGCAAGTTTCTCTCATTCGCAAAAACCGCCATGTTCAACGACGACTTGTACAGCGGCCTAGTCGCCGAAGTTTTACAGTCTGACCTGTTGGTAGAGTCTTGGACCAACGGGCCTGGCACCTTAGACTCGGAATGCAACAGGAACTTTCAGTAAGTACCTACATAAGTCACTTTGAAAGTTTTTGTAACGGTTGAATTTTTTTAGGTAGGGGATTGACTACCTATGCCTGGAATCATCAACTACGGAACCAAACCTAAAATCGCGATAATACGATGATTGTTTCCTATATTCAACCATAGTAACCAAACACCATCATTGTCCTTAAACTACGCCAAAAAGAGAGGTATGGGCACTGCGAATGGCATCTCGCTAAGTGTGGTAGGGCACGTTCAGCGAATGTCATCGCTCAAATCTGGAGCAGAGCCCGAATGGGGAAGTACCTCCACCTTACAGAAAACCACAGCCAAATAGCACTAGACCCTACTCATAGTGTTGTGTTCCTGCTGGTGAGTAAGGTTGCCAAAGAGCTCAAAGAGGACCCAGTGTGTTGACGATGAGGGACCTTCTTGTTCCTTTAGTCGTCAACACAGTGAATCCTCCTTTTTGTAAAGGGTCGGCAACGCGCATGTGACGCCTTTGGAGTTGCAGGCGTCCATAGGTTACGGTAGCTGCTTACCATCAGGCGGGCCGTATGCTTGTTTGCCACCGTCGTGGTATAAAAAAAAAAAAAAAAAAATAGTAACACCACAATTTACATAGTTATTAGATGTAGTGAATGTTGTTAGACATTAACATTAACCTATGGATTTAAACAAGTTATTTCTCATAAATTTCATCTTGTGACAAGCTTTTATTGCTAATTGAACTTTTCTTTGTACAACTCCTAACTGGCTCACCAAGACGAATGTAACGAGCCCTAACACGACGGGATAATAGTTGAGTAGTTGAAGAGTTCCTATGGCTGCCTACCAGCTCCAGCATCAGATGAGCTCCATGTTATCATAATATTGCATAGTCACGCGATATACATATGCGTGCAAAATTTCAGCTCAATCGGAAACCGGGATGTGGGTCAAATTTAAACTTAACTTGCAAGATTACATTTACAGACAACGGGACAGCTGAAACTAAATAAAAGTATGATTGTGTATGAATCAATTTATTTTATTTATCATTTCTTCCCTGTGGTATTTAGTAGTGGGAAAGCAGATGATGAAGAAAATCCAGTGAGTGCTGCGAGGTCCAGATGGGACAGTGCAGCTGCCAAGTTTGCTACTCTTTTAGCACCACCCAGGGATCACGTGTAGGGTTGTCTAAGGTGTTTCCTACGGACGCAGAGTAACATTGATCCCTGATGTATCAATAATATCTCGGAATTTGTTTTATGTGAGTTTCGCACGTACTAATTATGCCAAACATAGTTTTTTCAAACGAGTTTCAAAAAACTATAATGAGTTTTTTAGTGGCATTGGTCCATTTATATACTCTATTGACACTTTAAAAGAACATACGAGATTCAAATTGTTAAGGATAACAAATATGTAGGTAGTATTTTTATTTGTTTTCCTTCTCGCATTCGCTTTTGTGAAATTTTTAATTGTATCACATTTATGAACGTCCAGGTCTATTTTTACATAATTTTGTAATTCATATCTATATTTTTATGTATGCCTTTGTGTTCTAAACAATAGGTAATTTATTAAGTACGTAAATATCACATCAACATACTCTTTTCCATTTCAGAGTCCGAAACATAGAAAGGCTAAAATTCCCACTGGCGCGCATGTCCTTTACATCTCACCACGACCACTCCAAGTGGACGGTGGCCGTCGCGCACAAGATGCACAACAGCCAAGACACCAAGGTGGCAGACTACTGGGTCTGTGTGGGTGACATCAACAGGGCGGTCAGTACATACTTATTACCATAGACATAAAAAATAATTTTAAACAAAAAGGAACCGACTTCACTCAGCATCCACCTTTCCAACAGCAAATGCTCGAGCTGCTGTAAAAAATACTCAAATCACTATAGGTGGGACACAAATCACTTAAAATGGGACTAACTGTGAAGTATACTCTTTCAAACAAAAAAAGAATTTTCCAAATCGGTTCAGCCGTCTTCGAATAATCGGTGAACATACATAAAAAAAACAAAAACAAAGATCCCGACGAATTGATAACCTTCTTCGAAATCTTGAAGTCGGTTGAAGAAGACGCGGTGCCGTGAAGACTATAGTGAAGACAAAATTGTGATTCCATAATAAGCCGATTTCCTTGTGTTTACGCGCGACAGGCACACATATAGGTACAAGTCGTGGACGAGCGGTGATTGGTTCAGACGTCAAAAGTGAGTGTGTGTGCTCGAGACCGCGGCTTATTATGGAATTACAGTTCTATCTTCGTGGGACCACGTTTTCCTATTTTATATGTCTATACTTATTACATTGTTCAATATTTTGGTCACCACAATGGGTACACGACAACGGCTACAGTTCAAAATGAACCTTCATGCATTGCCAAAGGGTTTTGTATTGCTTGTTGTATAAGTTAGCTTATATTTCTTAAGGGGATCCTAGCGTTGGATAGAATATTAAATAGAATTGATTTTCGACGAGTTTTGAGTTGATATTCCTACGTTAATATTACATGAATTATATTAATTTATTCTAATTGTTGTAAAGAAAAAACAAACATATGTTTTTACCTTTCTAAATATCATATACCTTTGGGGGACGTCATGGGGTCACGAGCATTCTATCATGACGCCCCCCAGATATCATATAGGTACCTACCACTGTTTTCGATATCAGAATGTTGTTAATGATACAAGATATACCTACATATATAAAGTAGTAACATATGTTACCGATTGAGGCAGTGAAAAGGTTAACGACGCACGAGAGTTTATGTTACTTTTTTGGCCAAACTTAGCCCGAATCTGCTGCTTTAACTCACTACCTTCTTTTTTAAATTTAATCTTTTTTTTCAGCTACCTCAAGAATCCCGAGGCGGCGGAACCGTGTGTACTTCGGGACCTATTTTATGGGGAAACTTCGCTCATTTAATAGAGTCAGTCCAATCGTGCTCGTCGTAATTAGGGTTGCCAACCGTACTATAATATATAGTATTTTACTATGGTTTACTAATAATATATAGTATTTTACTATACTTTGGCTTGGTGTAACATTGAAAAAATGCAAAAAAGGAGAAAATACTATATTTTTCGAGCGTCTCATGAGGTGAACAACAAGGTGTACTATAATTTTGTCGTGTAGGTTTGTAAATTACTATATTTCTTAAAAACAAAAGGTGGCAACCCTAGTCGTAATCCACTCAATTATTTTTTGCACAAAATAGGATGTCATTGTATGCAAATTAGTTAAATGTGGGATCTTAATGTTACTATGTCTTTTTGTTGCAGCAGAGTACAATAAATAGTTATCATGTTAGGCTGGTTACCTATATTTCATCTAGTTTAACCCAAGGATTTTTTACTATGGGTGATGAGGTATACTCTAAGATAATGATCACAAATTATACTTTAAAATTTATTTCATAACCTAGCAATGATTCTGTTATGTTTATCTGTAAAATTACACAATATTTATTGTAGAGTGCTCCATGTTGGAAAATTACAGTGTCTTTTTCTAACTAGGGTGATGGTCGCTGGACTTGCTGGTGCGCGACTAAAGAGAATTGGCTCATTTTAAGTGTTTCATTTTTGGAGTACCCATAATTAATTATTATATAGCATATGCATAACTATAAATCAAGGATGATTAAGACATGGATTGACAATGCCTATACAAAATCGCGTTCCCTTATTTCAGGCTAAAGCACTAGCGTCATCTATCAGTCACCACAAACACTAAATTCCTACTTGACCTTTATGTTAAGCCCATTGGTTGACTGGTAGAGAATGCCTTATGGCATTAAGTCCGCCATCTGTACCATCTTATTTTGTGCAATTAAGATTAAATAAATAAATTCTAGTTTCTAATATTTTGTTCTGACAGAATAATTCGACTCCAGACTCAACAGATGACGCTGTGGCACTCGGTACCGAAAATATACACAAGGTTCGAGGAACGCGATTTTGTATAGGCATTGTCCATCCATGTCTTAATCATCCTTGCTATATTTATTATCATACTCGTAGTTAAATTGCCTGGGCCAAAAATAATGTACAATTACGGGAGCACAGTCTTAAGAACTTTAAGAGGCTGCAACTAGATATACATTATGCGGTAACTCTGGTTCAGAAGTACAGATGGCGCTTCAGAGTTACCGAATAATGTCGCCGTACAGCTCCATCTAGTAAAGCTATCAAACATGGAGCCTCAAAAAGTTCATAGACTGTGTTCTAGTTAAATTATCCTTGCCTGGGCTAATTTCTAAAATCAAAGTACTTTACGTCACACCTGGCCATAAAGTCGCATCATGGCCAGGTGGAGACGTCAAATTGTGTACTCACCACGGGCAGTAAAAAAGAAAGCCCTCTATCGCATGTTTACAACCCTCGCCTGCGGCTCGGGTCACAAATACCTGCGATTTCGGGCATTCTTTCTTTTACAGTCCTTGGTAAGTAATGTACTATTCTAGTTCAGTCTTTACATTTTTTACATACTTCTAGCTCGTATATGTTAACTTTTCGAAAGGGTTCGATTTAATGAATTAATTTACTGGATCTCTGATCAAGACAGTGAGGTTGTGACTTATTATTATTACAATCAAAGTTACCAAAAAGTGGCAATTAAGCGTTTAATTGGAAAACAATTATGTTTCCTTTTCATCATCATAAACTTAGAGCTGAGCTCTTGTCGGTGCAGCAATCTCTCAATTCTCTAGCTTTTTCCTTAACAACCTGATACGACATGACATTCACTTTCTGTATCACTTGATCCATGTGTACCCTTCTTGCTTCCCTCTTCCTTTTTTCCAATTGAGGTTTCCTTTCATAGAAAATGAATTGACCCTATTAATTTCAACAATGGATTTATACCCACTCTCAATAAATATCGAATATAATGTAAATAAATTAATAGACACACAGTGAAATACATTCCAGTGACGGAACGTTAATAGGTATTTTATTTCAATGCCAGTACGTTTGCGCTTGACAGGTGGTTTTTTATTCATTTTCTACCTTAACGCAAGCAAAATAAAGTCAAACCATAGCGCCTAATCGTAAGATGATTGTATATTTACTTCAATAGGGATTAGTTAGTTAGTTAGCAAGGATGATATAGACAGGGATGGACAATATCCATACAAAATCGCGTTCCCTTATTTCAGGTTAAAGCACTAGCGTCATCTATCGGTCACACCAGACACTAAATCCTAGTTTCTAATACATTGTTTGGCGCTTAACGCTGACCGAATAACTCGACTCCAGACTCGATAGATGGCGCTGTGGCACTTAGTACCGAAAACAGACGTATAGCCCAGCAGAGCTTTCAGGTTACCTGCCGCCTCGCGCAAGGTGCCTGGGGTCCCTAGGTGTTAAGTTCTGTATACTTCTACCTGTTTGCAGTCTAGCAGAATGTGTTCAATAGGGATTATAGAATCTGTCATTTATTTATAACCATCTGTCAAGCACAACAAACGTAAAAGGATTTTCGAATGATTAGAATCTCTAATCTTGCTATATTCAATCGAATATAGCAAGATTTTGGTAAAGGTAGTATTTAGCGGCTGCCATACTAGTGGAGTACGGGAACGCCTTTTTAACCTATAAAAATGACATAAATCACAAGTCCGATTTTATTTTGTGACCTGTTACGTTACCAAGTGATACGTTAAGTACTAATAATAAAAAATATTTTCTAACAATTGTTAACATCGCGCTAGGTATAATACATGTATTTGTTTGCTACATATAGAAAAGATTATTTAAGTTTTATTTTTCTCCACCAGGCTATCGCTTTTTACTTTTGCATTGCAACATACCTTCACATTTTATAACGGGTTTGTCAAGAGCATATGTCGTCTTAGAAATTTGTAATTCGTTTAGAATTCAAGGTCACTTATATTTTGACAATTTTTTTCCATTATGCTCACATAATCTATTGACCAAACTGTTATAAAATTACAGATGATGTGGAAATAGTTGAATGCAATAGTATGGTAAAGGAAAATATATCTTGTAGGTAAGTATAATCTTTTCTTGTTGTTATTAACAAATATCTATATAATGCCTATCGCGACGTCAAAAACTGTTAGATTTTTTTTTACTATAAGTAATCATATCATATCCTCTAACTAAAAAAGAAAATCGCACTTGTGCGTTATTGAATTTTAAAACTGTTCGCGTACTGTACTATATACGTTTATCTGGCTGGATTAAATATTTAATTTTTACAACGTATTACGTAAGGGCCAACCGCCAAATACGGTACCGTTACCAAAATAATGTCATAAATAACATTAAGATAGTTACCTAAGTTAAAATAAAATTTTGTATTAAAATAGTTTTTTATTGGATATTACCTTCTCCTTCATCATGTTGCGGAAATTAATAGACGGAGAGCTGGCCACGTCAGATATGACACAATAATGAGTGCAACGAAACCCATCTAGTTAGTTTGCTATACTATGCTTATTTCTAGATCCGGACATCTGGCAGCTGTAAAGTGGTGGAGGTCAAGAAATGTAAATACATAACTCGAAGAAAACAAATCCTAGAGTTCTAGTTTTGATGTAATTTTATGGGAAATTATGTAATTAATTAGATTATATCATAGCCAGACGTTTCTGTTGGGGGAAAGTAGTGCCAAAAATGATGTAAATGCAATTTATAGTTAGTTGAATACTGGTTTTGTTTCCGGAATAATACACAATGTTTTTTGTTTTAATGTAAATATAGGCTCAGTTCTCTATAAATGACACAACTTAGGCAGTTTTTACCTATTTTGGTATTATTTTTATCCAACTGAAAATTTTGTTCGTCTGTCTCTCGTGGTCTCTCTGACCTCCACCTATTAAAAGCTGCCAGATGCCCGAGTCTAGCAATAAGGATGGTAAAGCAAACTAACTAGACAGGTTTCATTGCTCTCATTATTGAGTCATATCTGACGTAGGGCAGCTCTTAGTCCATAAGTAATATGTTTAAAACAATTGTATGTGTCATTATTTTGTCAAAGGTACCAATTAGAGATTGGCGTTAACGTTTATTGTTCTAATAGAATATTGAATCTTTACAACATACCCTTGCCATAATAACGACACATTTATTTACCTAACGAAATAGGTACTTAAAATTTAATTTACCTGCTACAAACGGATTACTTACTACCCGTTGCTAACAGTAACCACAATCACTTACTTTAGTAAGGTGCGATTATTCCATTTCTTATCGATCATTTTATATTGCCAGTTCTTCATATTATATTTATATGTTTCTCTATAAACCAGTATTTCTAAATATGCTCGTGTGTTTGGATCATACGTAGCAAGGTGCATGATGTTCTTTATTTTTATTTATTTGTTTGCAAGTTTATTGAAATGTTATTGTTTATTGAAGATCACCGAGAACGAGTTCTCGGGTAATATTTGTAGGGATGGTGCAAATAGACCTGTGGATTGGTAAGGATCGAGGATCATACAAGGTTGGACTGCTTTACCAATCAGGGGTCGGCAAACTTTTGACAAAGAGCCTGATGGCGGAAAATATGGAATTCTTGGAAGCTCATTGAGCCGCAGTTTTCTGTGTTTCACTGTAATGTTTGATTTATAAAAAAACTAGGGGAACTTGAAGAGCCACAACTGACCCTTCAAAGAGACGCATGCTGCTCGCGAGCCGCGGTTTGCCGACCCCTGACCTACACAATATCGTGTTTCTCCAAAATTCAGCGCCATCTGTGAACTATTTTGACAGCGTCAAATCGTCGAACGAGATACAGCGTGCCTTTGTTTATGGGGCTATAAATGTAAGGATGGATTTTGTTCATAAAACTGAGCTACTTTTAGTCTATAACTATTTCAATAAAAGTTATATGATTATATTTTTTCATACAAAACTAAATACTATTTTCAATGTACAGTCGAGTTCACAAACATCTTTACAAGCCAAAGTCCCAAGAATATGTTTACACGCCTCTAAATCACTGACAATAAGGTGGAGTAAATATGTTTGTGGAACATTTGCATGTAAAGATATTTGTGAACTCGACTGTACGTCATCCAATGAAGCAATTGACATCATCATCAATCATATGGTAATGGGACGTGCGTTAGGTAAGTGAAACGCTCAACGTGTGGATAATCACTGTTTAATCTTGGAAAATAGATCGCTTTATATAGGTACACAATCCTTTGTTCTTAGTTTAGGTTAATACACTGATCAAGGCCGAGGTCACAGAAAATAGAAATGATTTTTATAATATTCCGTATATGGTTGTAGCGTATCATATTACATTAGGAAAATGGACGTTGTTTTTTATTTAATTTTCTATTCGCCTTGGGTGGGCTGTGAAGTCAGCTGAGTCAGCTGTTGTTGGGTGATTCTGTACCTATTACAAAGAACAAAGGATTGTGTACCTATATAAAGCGATCTATTTTCCAAGATTAAACAGTGATTATCCACACGTTGAGCGTTTCACTTACCTAACGCACGTCCCATTACCATATGGCGACCCTTCCAGTCGGGCTGCTCAAGGCAGCCTCGGTTTAAATACCAGCCAGCTCAGCCCGATCCACGAGCCAGCACAGCTCAGCTCACAATGGACCAGCCCCGCTCGACCCTCCGAAGCCCCGCTTAGCCGAACTCAGACGCCGCCGCCGCAGCGAGCTCATCAGCCATCCCAGCCGTTCAGCAATGAAGAAAGAACAAAGACACGACACAATGGCTCAGCCCCGCTCCACTGCGACAACCAACAAAGGCACCAACTCGTAGTCGATAAACAGCAGCTCCCCGTCTGAGTCATTAAACCCAAGGGCCGCGACGAACACATCCCCCAGGCCCGGAGCAGGGTTCAAAGGGCACAACAGGGGATGCCCGACCACGGCCGCAAACATCGCTAGGTACTGCGCGACCCCCCAGCGAGGGCGCAGGACCACCGCATACAAATGCACATTTTGTGCAAAGGCGAAGGCCAAAGCCTTCGCGCGCACCATCTCGAACACGGGGTCAAGAATAATAGTTACCATTTTTTTTTCTCTTTCCAAATTCCTTTTTCTTAAAAGCAGCCACACCGTACTCCAGCAAGGGATAGCAAACAATAATGAAATAAAAACCTAAAGCCTCAAGCAAATGATCTCTTAGGATCACATAGCATCCCAAATACGGAAACACTAACTAACAACACTAAGCAATAAACAACATCATGTCAGCAACTTACGGGAACAGCGAAAAGGACACCCCTAACCATATACGAACCGAAATCGATTAACAACATAACATGGATAAGTTTACCAACTAACTTAGAGATGAAATAACAAATAAGTAGACCATATTTAACCCTTACTCAAAATTTTATCAATACCGTAACTAAACTATACCTTAATTAAGACAAGAATGTAATCATATTTTCAAAAGCAACAACAAAAAAACCAACAAAAATGTAATCATATTTTCAAGTGCATCAACAAAAAAAAAACAAACAAAAATGTAATCATATTTTCAAGTGCATCAACAAAAAAAAAGAAGACAAAAATGTAATCATATTTTTAAAACCCTAGCCGTAAGATTAAAATATTTTTTTTTAAATAAATTAGTTAAGAAACAGAATGTAAACAATAGAGTTAAGCAGCCATGTTTTTTTTATGTAACACTTTTAATAGTGCTAAGATTTATTTTATATTCAGAATTACCATTTAAGAAACAAATTTATACTTATTAATGTAAAGACAAAAAACAGTTTAAACCTGTTTTTCTGTCTCGAAAAAACCGACGGACGTGTAATAGGTACAGAATCACCCAACAACAGCTGACTCAGCTCACTTCACAGCCCACCCAAGGCGAATAGAAAATTAAATAAAAAACAACGTTCATTTTCCTAATGTAATATGATACGCTACAACCATATACGGAATATTATAAAAATCATTTCTATTTTCGCCCTCGCGCCCTTTCGCGCCCTCGCTGGGGGGTCGCGCAGTACCTGGCGATGTTTGCGGCCGTGGTCGGGCATCCCCTGTTGTGCCCTTTGAACCCTGCTCCGGGCCTGGGGGATGTGTTCGTCGCGGCCCTTGGGTTTAATGACTCAGACGGGGAGCTGCTGTTTATCGACTACGAGTTGGTGCCTTTGTTGGTTGTCGCAGTGGAGCGGGGCTGAGCCATTGTGTCGTGTCTTTGTTCTTTCTTCATTGCTGAACGGCTGGGATGGCTGATGAGCTCGCTGCGGCGGCGGCGTCTGAGTTCGGCTAAGCGGGGCTTCGGAGGGTCGAGCGGGGCTGGTCCATTGTGAGCTGAGCTGTGCTGGCTCGTGGATCGGGCTGAGCTGGCTGGTATTTAAACCGAGGCTGCCTTGAGCAGCCCGACTGGAAGGGTCGCCATATGGTAATGGGACGTGCGTTAGGTAAGTGAAACGCTCAACGTGTGGATAATCACTGTTTAATCTTGGAAAATAGATCGCTTTATATAGGTACACAATCCTTTGTTCTTTGTAATAGGTACAGAATCACCCAACAACAGCTGACTCAGCTGACTTCACAGCCCACCCAAGGCGAATAGAAAATTAAATAAAAAACAACGTCCATTTTCCTAATGTAATATGATACGCTACAACCATATACGGAATATTATAAAAATCATTTCTATTTTCTGTGACCTCGGCCTTGATCAGTGTATTAACCTAAACTAAGAACAAAGGATTGTGTACCTATATAAAGCGATCTATTTTCCAAGATTAAACAGTGATTATCCACACGTTGAGCGTTTCACTTACCTAACGCACGTCCCATTACCATAGTCTGTCGCACTTCAAAAACTGATGATTTTGCAGTACATTGCTTGCTCAAATAAGTTTTGATAGTAAGATAAAAACAGTACATTATAGGTACAAGGTGAGCGTAAAAAGTAAGCGGTCCTAGCCTAGTGTACGACACGCTAATGCCCAATAGTTGATACCGTAGTACTGTCACCTTTATTGCTACCTAATGAGTTTTGTGACGAGCACTAGTAGGTACTTGCACGTCTACTTTTACTTAAAGAAATGTCAACTGAGTTTTGTTAGCATTGGGTACAAGTTAGAACCTATTAACCGACTAGACTATGACCTTTACATCGTTCGCTAGGTGGTACATATACAAGCCTCCAGCCGGAGTGGTCCATCCTAGCGGACAAAACTTCAGCTTCTTGTCACCTGACACTGACGGCCGGTGGGTCCTGGCTCCTATGAGCATCACTGAGGAGGAGGTCTTAAGGAAGACTTTGATGCCGAATTACAAGGTGAGATAATAGAATAACTTTAGTAGCAAGGAAATTGTAACCAATGGTGTTCCGTCATTTATCATCATCATCATCATCGTATCCTTTACCTGTTTGAATTATAGTTTAGGCGCAACACTCACTTGAGCGGAATTCACTTTTTTTCAAATATTTCTTAAGAGCGGGAAATGATAAATTTAAAGCATCGACGGGTAACTTGTTATAAATGTTGACCAAAAAATTACTTATATGCTTTGCGGATACGACTACTTCTCATAGCAAGCTTGTTTTTATTTCTAGTGTTATAGCTGTGGATGTCAGAATTTTTTTTGAATGTAAGATGTATATTCTGTACAACATAAATAATATTGTCATAGATATATTGGGAAGCAACAGTTAAAATATTAATTTCTTTAAATAGTTCTCTAACTGATGCACCTGCCTTTAAGTTATACAGAAAGCGGATGGCTCTTTTTTGTAAAACAAATATAGTCATAAATATCAGAAAACCGGCTAAGAGCGTGTCGGGCCACGCTCAGTGTAGGTTTCCGTAGTATTCCGTTGGTCACAGTACCTAGAGTTAAAAAACTTTATTTGAAAGCACGTCATTTCATTGTGATTTTGTAGAAATTACAGGTACAATAAACACCTGCTTATACGGTTAAATTACAAACTTAGTTCAGAAATTATTTTGTAATTTTTTTTTCAAAAACTATTCAACCTATCAAGTTCAAAATAATTTTCCTAGAAAGTTGGTTCTAGAGATTCCAAATTTGGCACGTATAACAACAACTTTCCTTTGAACGAAAATGCACGGACAGACAGACAGACAGACATAAATATGTATCTCTGCTACAACCCCAACAAATTTCATTGATGTATCACATGTTGATATTTGGTTAATATTTTTATTTTATTTATATATATATATAAAGTTCTACTATTGAGATTTTTTTCATATTTTTAAAACTTATGGTACTAAAGGTTAGAGGGGGGGGGGGCACATTTTTTTTTACTTCTGGAGCGATTATTTCCAAAAATATTTACATTATCAAAAATAATTTTACTACACCCCTATTCATTTTTAAATACCTATCCAACAATATATCACATGTTAGGGTTGAAATGAAAAAAAAAAATCACTCCCCACTTTACGTATAGGGGAGGTACCCTAATAAAACATTTTTTTCCACTTTTCATTTTACCACTTTGTCGGCGTGATTGATATACATATTAGTACCAAATTTCAGCTTTCTAGTGCTAACGGTACTGAGATTATCCGCGGACGGACGGACAGATATGACGAAACTATAAGGGTTCCTAGTTGACTACGGAACCCTAAAAACGTTACTAAAGTTATTGCGGAACAACTATTCAAAATCAAAAAGCTATCGAAATGCAGGAACGTCTAAGTAGCCAGCTGACAGTTCTGTTGTGTCCGAAGTTGTCTGTAAGAACTCACTTCGCTTACGCTCCGCTCGTTCGACTTACTATTTTGGCTCAACGATCCAAAGAGAATCTTGGCCTCCGAAATGAGAGCACGCCACCTGCCCCAATCCTGCGCAACTTCTTGCCAGTTATTGACGCGAAGCTGCAGCAGATCCGCCGACACACTGTCTTCCCTACGATACCTGGACTTGGGCCGACCTACCGGACGACGACCAGTCGTCGTCAGGGCCGGCCTTAGCCTTCCTGGCGCCCTGGGCGAACTACTTAAGGCGCCCCGTCGCGGCACACCCCGCCCCCCAGGCAAAACTCTGACGTTTAAAAAAGCCCCTGGGTGACCGCCACAAGGCCGGCACTGGTCGTCGTTAGTCCGTCATTTATATACCTATAGACAAGTTTCCGCCTTCCGGCTGATTTTCATCTATGATGCTGAAATTCTGCTGTGTTTTGCGTCTTATTCACCCAGGAGTGTCGTACTTTTGTCTCTTTCTAAAAGTTCTTTTAGTTTACAAAAAAAGAGTTCATCATAGCGGCCGGTGTTCCAGAGCTGAGAGTTCGAATCTTGCACGGACCAGTCGTTGAAGTTGAATTATCCCTCTTGTCCTCTAGTAGCACGGGCGGGTACCGCAAGATCTGCTACGTTACGTGATAGATGGTACATGTTCATAAAAGTGATGTTGAGTTCCGAAAAATAGACTGCCGGGCACTTCCGGCCATGGGGGAACTGGCAGACTGGGTTTTTCTGTATCTACATACAAATTGCTATTTGTAGCCACAAGTGTAATCTTTGTATCAAATGACGTAATACCTTTGTAGGTATACAAACAAACAAAATATTTATTTGCAGAATAAGGGTAAATTTACATATGTTTGTGTAAACGATCGTTTCACCTTTTTCAACTGTTGGCTAACAGTATGCAAATATTACAAATATACATCTTAAGGGTGCACTTTTAGAAATATAAAAACAAATTTCTAAATTATCTACTTACATACTCGTAAATAACTAACATATAATTTTGTAACATAGCAGAAATAGTTACTTTATACGTAGGTAAATATCATCCATTTTTTACACCGGAAGTGGTACTTTTTTGTGCTTTCGGCAAATTCTAATTTTTTTTATTAATTTTTCGGAACTCAGTATCATTTATGACTTTCACCAACTCGTAGCGTAGCAAATCTTGCGGTCTCCGCCTGTACTATAGGTACATACATTTTCTGTTTATTGCAGCATTCGCATAAGAATCGCGCCAGCAGAGCCATTGCCATATTCGAGTCTCGGAGTGGTGCAAGTCAATCCGCGGCGCGTGGTATCTTAATGGCGGGCCCGCAACTTGGATTCTTGCTCACGCATACGGTGCCCGGCTTTCCAAGGAAAATTAGTAAGTGTACGTTAAGGTTGGTCGTAGGTAGGTATAAAGGAATTTACGTCACACCTGGCCATAATGTGAGTATTACCGCACGCTATGCGTACGGAAAAACTCGCATTATGGCAAGGTGGAGACGTAATTATACTCACCACGGGCAGTAAAAAAGAAAGCCCTCTATCGATAATTACGCCTCGCCTACGGCTCGGGTTACAAATACCTGCGATTTCGGGCTTTCTTTCTTTTACAGTCCTTGGTAAGTAATGTACTAATATGTACAGTCGCCATCAGATACATCGGAGCGGCCAAGGTGGTCACAAATATCTGAACAACGCCTCTATTGTCAGCCTAATGTTCAGATATTTTTGAGTACCCTGTCCGCTCGGATATATTTCATGGCGACTGTACCTCCGGACTTTAGACGTTTTTTCCGGGTGGTCTCTTTCTCTCAATTTTTGCATGCTATGATCTATCGATTGGAACCTACTTAGTTATATTATGTTATGAATGCCATTTCGTTCTGAAACATATATTATTTTTAACCGACTTCAATATTTCAATAGAGGAGGTTCTCAATTCGGCGTGTATGTTTTTTTACTTTTTTTTTTATGTTTGTTACTCCATTCATGTCTGAACCGATTCTGAAAATTACTTTTTTTGATTGTAAGTATATATACAGATTGGTCCCGTTTTTGCCAAATCGCAGTTCTGATGATGGGATCCATGAGGAATCTAGGGAACTCTTCAAATCTTAAAGGCATACATATAGTGATTTTTTATCAACAAATCCATCACTTTCATTCAAAACAGTGACATTTGATGAAGTAGAACTGCTGATGATGATCAGAATGGAACTCTTCAGCGACGCATAGTTTACGTTTGGCGATTTGTCCTCTTCGCTATGCTTGATAAGATAAGCAAGCTGCATTTTCAAGACAATTTTCTGTCAAGCTTGAGTTCTGAATGTTCTGATGATCCATGAGGAATCAAGGGAACACCTCAAATGTTTTTTTGTTTCGTAAAAATTGCATATACGTAGTCTGGTAAACCAAATTTCGCCGCCGTAGCCTATAAGAACTCTATAGTGGACTAAGAGCTGGCTACGTCATGGATATCCCACACATGACACAATAATGAGAGCAAAAAAACCCGTCTGGTTATATTGCTATACTATCCTTATTGGTAGATCCGGGCATCTGGCAGCTTTTAATGGGTGAAGGTCAGAGTGACAGTCTGGCAAAAATTTTGAATTGGTAAATAGTAATACCAAAATAGGTAAAAACTGCCGAAGTTGTCGGAGTTATAAAGGACGGGGCCCTTTATTTTAACATTAGAACAAACATCAGCATTGCCTATCAATACGGAAATAAAAACAGTAAGCGATAAACTATGAATTACATTATACGTCGTTTGGCACTATTTTTCCTTAACAGAAACTTTTGGCAATGATATAATTTAATAATTTATATAATTTCTCATAAAATTGCATCAAACAGCATCAAATAGCATTTATTTTCTTGAAGTGGTTTGCATTCTTTGACCTCCACCGCTTTACAACAGCCAGATGTCCAGATCTAGAAATAAGCAGAGTATAGCAAACTGACTAGAGGTTTCGTTTCTCTCATTGCTGTGTCATATCTGTCGTGGCTACTCCGTCAATCTACATACTTATCTACTAGCATAAAGCCGCCTACACATTTGTCGGACGTGTGGTGTCGCGACGAATCAGAACAGTAATCGGTATGGTCGCATGCACACTTGTCAGACGCTACTCTTCAGATGCGCCAAGACACAAATGTCAACCGGGCTTAAGGCGCTAGGCGCTGATTGTGGCCGAAAACTGTTACTTTCTAAGGGATATATCTCAATAACGGGTCATTCAAAAATTTTGAAAAAAATATATGTTATTTACCATTTCATGTTCAACATTTTCAACGTTTGAATAACTCGTGTAACGTATAGTTTCTCCGTTATGTTAATTCATAAATATTTTGCCGCTCACTGTACTTCAAATTAAAAATCTAGGTTTTCATTTTTTTACATAAAAATCTACTAATCGAGATCGTTATTTTATTACCTATCTTATTTAGTAGCATTCCTAAAAAATGTCACCGTAGTACTTAATCACAGTATTCAAATCACAAAACATCCACAAAAGGATTAGGTATGATTATTATAAATCTGCCCGCGCGCCTCTGAGTAAAGTCATATCCCATCAAAAACATAAATGTGAAAGGCTGCCAAGTTCGATACTATGGGAATGTTTCGCCTATAAAAGAAGTGAGATCTGAATAAGTACCAAGTTCCATAAAAATACCTCAAATCATAAATAGTTATAGGAATGCACACTTGATTTCCAGCAGTTTTTAAGGTACATTTTGAATAAGTATCACGTTACATAGAAATACCTAAAATTATAATAGAGAAACGCACACCGGTTTTTTTAGCAGTTTCCTTATAACATTTATTATTTTCAGTACTTTTTAATGATGTTACTTGGCAAGTTTTCACACACCACACACCTTTTCAATGTAATGAATCGACACCTTTGGACTGCAATGTGTCAAGTATATAATTTTCTATTAAAACTTGCCAAGTTACATCATTAAAAAGTACTGAAAATAATAAATGTTATAAGGAAACTGCTAAAAAAACCGGTGTGCGTTTCTCTGACTATTATAATTTTAGGTATTTCTATGTAACGTGATACTTATTCAAAATGTACCTTAAAAACTGCTGGAAATCAAGTGCGCATTCCTATAACTATTTATGATTTGAGGTATTTTTATGGAACTTGGTACTTATTCAGATCTCACTTCTTTTATAGGCGAAACATTCCCATAGTATCGAACTTGGCAGCCTTTCACACTTATGTTTTTGATGGGATTTCATTTATTTTTGTTAGGCGTAGGTTCTTTATTATTTTTTTATCACTTTTGCTTTAGGAAATGTCTCATTCCACTTAGGTATGTACTTTATACTAAGCGTCTAATTCTATTTTACTATTTATTTATAGGTGATTTTTACAAATAAACTGGCTCCCTACACCTATAAAATGTACCTACTTACATATAATTACATACATCAATAACGTACTTTATTCGCTGTAAGTACGCTACCTACATAGATAATTAATAACTTGGTAATACCTACCTACCAGTAGGTATTATAATTGGTGGCCTATTATGTAGCCCTAGAAGTGCACCATCCCATCTCATCCCGTGGCCTATCGGAGGGTGAGATGGGCAGTAGTATATATAATTCCATCTTAGAGTATATATGATTTCCATGTTCTTGAATCTGCGATTTTATTAGTTGTAAAATTAGAAATTATTTAGACTATGCGAGAAAAAATAGTCTTTTCATTTTTGTTTGACTGATTTAGCGCACCTAGTGTACCTAGCAGTGTTGGCCGAACGTTAGTGTGATTGAAAATTAAAAATTGAAGATTGAAACACGTTAGTTAAAATTGAACACTAATAGTTTAGTGCAAATTGATTTCAATTAGAATTGAAATTAATTGTAACTAACGTGTTAATCCTTTAACTAATAATTGAAGATATTTAATTTTTAGTCTTTCTCAAAAATTTAAACATTAATTTAATTTTTAGTGTAGATTGAATTGGTAATTGACATTAATAATTTACCTAACTAAACGCGAATTTAGGTTAAGCTACGAGGTTTTGATTACTTTTACTTTTACTTTTACCTTGACCTTGACTTTCACTTTCACTTTGACTTTCACTTTCTTTAACTTTCACTTTTACTTTCACTTTGACTTTTACTTTGACTTTCACTTTGACTTTCACTTTCAATTTGACTTTCACTTCCACTTTGACTTTCACTTTCACTTTCACTTTGACATTCACTTTGACTTTGACTTTGACTTTCACTTTGACTTTCACTTTGACTTTGATTTTCACTTTCACTTTGACTTTCACTTTGACTTTCACTTTGACTTTCACTTTGACTTTCACTTTGACTTTCACTTTGACTTTCACTTTGACTTTCACTTTGACTTTCACTTTGACTTTCACTTTTACTTTGACTTTCACTTTGACTTTCCACTTTCACTTTCACTTTGACATTCACTTTGACTTTCACTTTGACTTTGATTTTCACTTTCACTTTCACTTTCACTTTGACTTTCACTTTGACTTTCACTTTCACTTTCACTTTGACTTTGACTTTCACTTTGACTTTCACTTTCACTTTGACTTTCACTTTGACTTTGACTTTCACTTTCACTTTGGCTTTCACTTTCACTTTCACTTTCACTTTGATTTGACTTTGACTTTCACACAAAGAAAGTAAAAGTAAAAAGAAGCTCCAGATTTTGATACCGGTACCATCTGCTCATCAGTACAAGTCGAATGAGCCCAAACAGCATGAGTCTATGATGCGCCAAACCCGAGATCCAGTAGGGATCCCCAGGGTCCAGCATGAGCTCCAGATTTTGATACCGGTACCATCTGCTCATCAGTACAAGTCGAATGAGCCCAAACAGCATGAGTCTATGATGCGCCAAACCCGAGATCCAGTAGGGATCCCCAGGGTCCAGCATGAGCTCCAGATTTTGATACCGGTACCATCTGCTCATCAGTACAAGTCGAATGAGCCCAAACAGCATGAGTCTATGATGCGCCAAACCCGAGATCCAGTAGGGATCCCCAGGGTCCAGCATGAGCTCCAGATTTTGATACCGGTACCATCTGCTCATCAGTACAAGTCGAATGAGCCCAAACAGCATGAGTCTATGATGCGCCAAACCAGAGATCCAGTAGGTAGCCCTAGGGTCCAGCATGAGCTCCATCTTGTGATATTGGTCCCGACTTCCGAACCCGAGATGTAGTTTTAAAATTAATTATTAGTGTAAGAAAAGGATAAATTTAGTTACACTAACGTTAATCTAATTAACTGTAATTCTTATTAAATTTTCGAGACGTTAGTGTAACTAATAGGTTAATTCTAATTGACGGTTAGTGTAATTGACGACGTCACAAAATCAATGCGAACTAACGTTAGTAAAAATGGATGTTAGTGTAATTGATTAGTTACGGAATTAATCTTCAATCTTATTGATCAATTTTCACTTCTAATTGAAATTATCGGCCAACACTGGTACCTAGTGACCTGCTTTGCACTTCGTAAATCGTGGGTTCGGTTCCCGCAACAGACACACACAGAGTGGTGAACAATTTTATTGTTCTTGTCTTTAAGACAAACATGTATTGTCTTAAATTGGTATGTATCTAAATTTAAATAAGTCTTATCTCATTTCCACTCCATACCTACTTATAGTAGAACAAAATTACACATTCGTTGTTTTCGAAACTGACTCACACTTGGCCGTTTTCAGATTTTTACTTTATTTCGACCTAAAGACAAACCTTCGAGCCAAATTTCAGTTCGGTACGACCATTGGAAGATATACCCATTTAGTTCATTATGACTTCATAGTAGAACAAAGTTACACCTTCGCTATTTTTAAAACTGACTCACACTTGGCCGTTTTCAGATTTTTCCCTTTACTTTGACCTTAAGACCTATCTCCATGCCAAATTTCAAGTCAGTACGACCATTGGAAGTGGTCTAGGTTTTTGATGAGTCAGTGAGTGAGTCAGTGAGTGAGTGTATAGTAAAAATAGCGATTTTCTGACGTCAATATCTCAAGAACTGCTATAGGTAGAATAATGAAATTTTGTATTCTAGACAATTAAGGGGATGTCAACAGACACTCGAAATTTCATATGCGTAGATAAAATATGTTTTGAGTTATAGGGTGGTCGAAATTGGCCCGAAATGGTTCGTGTAATATACCCACGGCCGGTGTGTCGCTTTTTTTTGCTCGAACTTGGCGGACACACTGCCGTGTGTCTAGATTCTTTGAACATTATTGCTGTGCATCGCCGCGGATTTACGTACGATCGCAATGAGAAGGGTACGCGGGTGGCGCGGGTAGAGAGCGCCCAAACGCTCAAGGACACTCCGGCAACAATCGTCTTAAGAAAAATACGTTATTGATTAAGTATCTCGTATCTATTCCCCAAGTAAGAAACTCCTACCTTGGTATAGGACTAAGTAAGCATATTTCTTATTGTATTCCAGATTCACAACCTTTATTTCCACTAGAGGAGCTGGAAAACGGGCATTTACTAGCTTGCTTGACTTTGGACTTGAGCGGTTTGAACAAGGTCGCTCGAGCCATAAAAGAGGTCGCACCTAACATCACATTCTCACACATACCCGAGACCCTAACCCATCTGCTACCAAACTGGGACTTCGACACAACTTTGCCGCCTTTTGATTTAACTCGGTTGCGACCATCGATATATTCTCTTATTCCACTCAATGGAAGTTATTTTGTCGATGATAGTGTCGATAGTAACGATAGTGGCCCTTTAGAAGCCATGTTGGTGGCCAGGCCGCCTGGAGTAAAGAGTTGCATCTACTCTTCGTTTGCTGCGCGGCAACTGGTCATGCTGAATGTGTATGGTCAATCGAGGAGTTCGTACTTGACTACGACGTGCAGTGACGGTTATGGGTAAGTACTTAGCTTCAAATAGCCTGTTTACGAGGTTCGTGATTAAGACAAATCTATTGATTCGAGATTTTTGTTTGTCTATTGTTTGCCCGAAAATTATATAAAATAATACTCATATGCCCGAATTTTATTTGCTCGAATTTCATTTGCCCGAATGGTTTCTTTACCATAAAAATTATGTGACATACTCTTTGTTTACCCGATTATTAGATTTCAGAACGTACGAGTGCCATACGTATTGTTGTCCATATTATTAATTGTAATAATACTATTTAATAGAATATTTAAACGCCATACTAAATAATGGTTTTCCGAATCCATGCATACAAACAATGCATTTGCTCACTATATTCCTGTAGGCGCTCTAAAAATATTTACTTAGTCATATTATTATGTAGGGGCCGTTTTATTTTGTAGGAGATCACAGTTCTAACCTAACCTAACCTACTTTCTGGTGACCGTTCGCTTTTTGGGGGATCACAGTTCTAACCTAACCTACTTTCTGGTAGCCGTTTTATTTTGTAGATCACAGTTCTAACCTATCCTACTTTCTGGTAGCCGTTCGCTTTTTAGGGGATCATAGTTCTAACCTAACCTAACCTACTTTCTGGTAGCCGTTTTATTTTGAAGGAGATCACAGTTCTAACCTAACCTAACCTACATTCTGGTAGCCGTTCGCTTTTTGGGGGATCACAGTTCTAACCTAACCTACTTTCTGGTAGCCGTTTTATTTTGTAGGAGGTCACAGTTCTAACCTAACCTAACCTACTTTCTGGTAGCCGTTTTATTTTGTGAACGTACTAACCTAACCTAACCTACTTTCTGGTAGCCGTTTTATTTTGAAGGAGATCACAGTTCTAACCTAACCTACATTCTGGTAGCCGTTCGCTTTTTGGGGGATCACAGTTCTAACCTAACCTACTTTCTGGTAGCCGTTTTATTTTGTAGGAGGTCACAGTTCTAACCTAACCTAACCTACTTTCTGGTAGCCGTTTTATTTTGTAGGAGGTCACAGTTCTAACCTAACCTAACCTACTTTCTGGTAGCCATTTTATTTTGTAGGAGGTCACAGTTCTAACCTAACCTGACCTACTTTCTGGGAAGCAATTTGGATGGCAAATGATATTATGGCTAGTGATATTATGGCTTACAATGATCATGACAAATGATATTATTGAAATTGATTTTATGGGAAACAAAGTTTCTGGCACGTGATTAATATAGTAAACAATAAGTATTGCATATGTAATTATGGGAAACAATATAATGGCTGTTGACTATTATGGCAAATGAAATTCTGGCAAATTAAATTCTGGCAAGTGAGTGTATACCGAGATTTTAAGCTGCTCAATTCGATGGGTTCTATTTCAATGGACTGGTTTATCTTACTTTGTAGGTAAAATATTATTTTATTCACTACTATTACACTAGACAATTTAAATGTGCCTACCGCCTCGGTATCCACTATTTTAATCCACATAACGTACACTGACAAGGGAAAATCCGTGGAGAATGGTATCTCCGCTCCGCTCCACCAGTTTACGCAGGTCTTTATGAAACAATTCACAGAACCTATAATTTTTTGCAAACCCCTTTCAGCGTCCGCAACATTGACTCCATCTGCTTAAAGCACCAAAGTTCCGAGGGGCCTGGTAACAGCCCTGTATATTACGTGCCCACCAACAGCGGCGATTCCACCTGGTTTGCCGTCAGCACAGCAGGGCATTGGCAGCAGAGAGGTTCAGGCCCGCAGCAGTTCTGGGTGTGCACCAGTCTGGTGGACAAGGAAGACGTCTCCGGAGTAGGTGGTTTGTTGGTGTGTGTGCAGAATTTCAATTTATGGGTGGCGTTTGATAACTTGAAGGTTACAGAGCCTTCGTGCGATTAGAGATCAGGTCAATAAAAATGTAAAATAAAAGTTTCAGACTGTATTATAAAATACACACCTTACACGTTACACAATTTGAGCTTCTGAGATAGTAAATAGGTGCCATGCTTACTCGTATTTTTTTAACATCTTTAATATTTTAAATTTTAATTATGTTTGTTACTCCATAACTCCGTCATGTCTGAATCGATTTCTGTACCGAAGTTCTGATAATAGGATCCATGAGGAATCGAGGGAACTCCTCAAATCTTAAATATAGTGATTTTTGTGTTTTTATCAACAACCAAGCATTTTCATTAAAAAAAGTGGAACTTGATGAAGTGGAACTGCTGATGATGTTCAAAACGGGAACTCTTCAACGACGCATAGTTTACGTTTGGCGATATGTCATCTTCGCTAGGCTTGTTAAGCAAGCTACATTTTCAAGCCAATTTTTTGTCAAGCTCGAGTTCTGATGATGGGATCCATGACGAATCGAGGGAACTCCTCAAATCATATAGTGATTTTAATATTTTCATAAAAAAATCAAGCATTTACATTTAAAAAAGTCGTATTTGATAAAGTGGCACTGCTGATGATGAGCAGAACGGAACTCTTCAACGACGAATAGTGCACGTCTGGCGATTTGACTTCTTCGCCGTGTTTGTTAAGCAAGTTATTTAAATCTACTGTACAATTTTTCTAACAACCAATATTTGACGGCTGTCATCCACATACATATTTTGCGTTTTAGGTTATAAATTGTATGGAAATGACAGCCGTCAAATATTGGTTGTTAGAGAATTGTACAGTAAGAGCGCACCATCTACAATAATAAGCTTTCACCGGCCTCTTCCATTGTTTTTTCTTAAAATTATTATGTTACTTAAATAGCAAAAACTTTTGTAAACCTTTTTTGAATTGAATAAATATTTTCTCTATTTATTATTGCCACAAGCGGCAGGCGGTCCGACTTGGCATTTAAAAATAAAAGTCGTCTTAATAAGAAGATTTTTAATATACAAACATTATTTACATGAACCATCAGCAGCACTAACGATTAGACGACATGATTGAGTACAATGCAGAACCAAAGCTTAAAGTATTTAAGAGACTTAAGACTCCATATATTCTCATTCAATACATTCATTTCACTGGATAACATAATATAGTACTGCACTTATTCAAAACCCAAAGTATTCAAGCATAGCACAGTTCGCTCGAGATATTTACAATTCACCGCTTTTATATTACAATTAACTTATTTAAATCTCCGTGTGCTTGCATACTAAACGGTAAAAAGGATTACCCCAATGCACCTAACCATGGCAAATACAGGTGATTTCTGGGTCGTGATCTAGCAACACTTTTATATTTCTATAATTGATCAATGTTAGGATCAATTTTTCTAGTAAAATAAATCATAAACTAAGTAAATCTTGCTAACCCTATGGCTTCTGACGTACGCTGTATGGGTTGAGACAAGACGTTACATTGAGTAGAGTGACCAAATTGTATGCAAACATGCCTTATTCTACTTATTATCTGAATAATAATTATCATATTGATTATCACAACAATATTTGTTGTTAAAAATATATTGACCATCATCATTAGGTTTATCTTTCAATTCTGTATCATGCCTTGCTACACGACCCCGAAACCAACCTGTTTATACTTAGTAACATGTTCGTGATAAAAAGTACCTAGCTTGTGACATGTCTGACAGTTTTAATATAAAAGCGGTTTAAGTGCTATTTACACCATTAAGCAATTGTTCGTGTAATGACAGACATTGTTCCGTCAGAATCGTTTGAATAGTTTGAAGGGACTGACCACCCTACAGTCTAAATGTAATTTGATTTCAAGTCGAAATTATATCAAAATTAAGTCAGTCCTTTCAGACGAAAATTTGGCACTTTACATCTCTATCCCGTGCCTTCGATATGGGATAAGGAGGTCGTTAAATAAAATTAAAAACTAACGAAAGATACAAGTAAATGAACGTGAAACAACGCTTAAAGTTACGTGAGTATATAAGACTGAATAACTGAAAACAGATATTTGGAGAACATTCGATTTGGCACCTTCACCTCAATTTGATCAAGGGAAAACAGTTTAAGTTGAGATGTCTTCGAGTTTATCAATACCAAGCGAGTGAGCACTTAGCTATTTTACTGATCGATACTTTATTATTTATACTGGTACGTATTAGACTTACGATTATGAAATGTTAATCTAATTGTTATCATTATCATAAATACAATTATGTCTTTATAAAACGAACAAAAGAATCTCTTAGATTTAATGTTAGTATCCCTTGTGAAAAACTTAACTTTAACACCGAAGACTTCAAGTAATGCCCATTACGTTGAGATTAAAACTAATCCTCATTATATTCTGACATTCCTTGATTAGATCATACTCAGACCGAAAGAAAGCTTTATTTTTTCCTTTGTATTGATACGCGTAGCCGTAATAATGCCTTACCTACGGTCGCATAGGGCTTTCGGTACAAACAAACCTCTATTTCCGGCCTAACATAGTCACACATAATCTTTCTGTCTATGCCATGACTTAACCCTTTTGGTATTGACAAACCAAGACTAAAGGTACAAGTGTTAATGCGTAACTCTCAAAGACGGCATCCTAGTGAACCAGGAGTCGTGCTTCATCTTCAGGTAGTAGGTGTCTCTGGGCGCGGGGGTGGTGAGGGCTTCCTCGAGGAGCTTCAGGGCGCTGGTGGGGAGCACTTTCGCGCTATACTCGGTGGCCTCGCCGGGCATGGTGACCGCGCACGTGGAGGAGCTGACGTCCGAGCTCGGAGTATCTGGCCGACTGGAAATATTTGTCATTTTTAGTTTAGAAAAGTTTATTAAACAATAGGTTCCATCTTACACTCGTGACAAGTCATCAAAACTTTAAAGCTGTAGTGAGAGTGCTATAATTAACACATTCATTGCCACCCAGCCAAACAAGACATCCGCGCCAGGCAACAAAAATTTCGTCATATAAAGCTGTAGTACTACGATCCCGACTATCGGGTCGTCCGGCCTGGGAACGAAATCATAAAGTACCCGATAGTCGGGTTTTCGGCACTGAATGTGTTAAGCGACATAGACAGCCTACTTACATGGCGATCCTGCCATTGTCTAGTGCTTCAAAGACTGACGGAGAGTCAAACTTAACTCTAAGCAATCTGAAGCTTATTTTTCCTACAGGTAACTACTACAAAATATGTTCCTCAAGTATCTTAAAATAATTTTTAAGAAAAAAAAACCGACTTCAATGGGGGTAGCCGGTGAAGGATTATTGTAGATAGATGGTGCACTTAGATTCCATACAATGAAATAACTTGCTTAAAAAACGCAGCGGAGAGGACCAATCGCCAAACGTGAACTATGCGTCGTTGAAGAGTTCCATTCTGATTATCATCAACAGTTCCACTTCATCAAATGTCACTCTTTTGAATGAAAATGCTTGATTTGTTGATAAAAATACAAAAGTCACTTTATGTATGCCTTTAAGATTTGAGGAATTCCCTCGATTCCTCGTGGAACTCATCATCAGAACTTGAGCTTGACGAAAATTGGTCCTGACAATCTAACTTGCTTAACAAACATAGCGAAGAGGAAGAATCGCCAAACATGAACTATGCGTCGTTGAAGAGTTCCGTTCTGTTCATCATCAGCAGTTCCACTTCATCAAATGTCACTCTTTTGAATGAAAATGCTTGATTTGTTGATAAAAATACAAAAGTCACTATGTGTAAGCCCTTAAGATTTGAGGAGTTCCCTCGATTCTTCATGGATCCCATCATCAGAACTTGAGCTGGACGAACATTTGTTCTGACAATTAAACTTGCTAAACAAACACAGCGAAGAGGACGAATCGCCAAACGTGAACTATGCGTCGTTGAAGAGTTCCGTTCTGATCATCATCAGCAGTTCTACTTCATCCAATGTCACTGTTTTGAATGAAAATGATGGTTTTGTTGATAAAAATATAAAAATCACTATATGTATGCCTTTAAGATTTGAGGAGTTCCCTCGATTCCTCATGGATCCCATCATCAGAACTGCGTTTTGACAAAAACGGGACCAATCTGTATATATATACTTACAATCAAAAAAAGAATTTTCAAAATCGGTTCAGACATGACGGAGTTATGGAGTAACAAACATAAAAAATAAAAAAAAAAAAAAAAACACACGCCGAATTGAGAACCTCCTCTTTTCAAATCTTGAAGTCGGTTAATAAGTAAGAGTGGTGGCAATCGAGTTTAATGAACACGATCGTATAGCATGATCGTAGTTAGAACATATATACCTGGCTGGCTGGCTCGGAACAGTCAGCTGCGCCGGCGGGGAGTATATCTCCGCAGCGGACAAGTCCGGGGCATGCAACAGCACCACGTGGAGCGCCTGGGCCTTCAGCGAGGCCCGCAGCGCGCGCGCGGCGCCCCACACGCCCCAGCGGGCCGCGGCGGCGCCGGCGCCGCAGTCGTCGCCACGCGACAGGCTCTCGCAGTCCGTGTCCGATGTTAGGCCTGGGAAGCAGTTGAAGAGGATTTATTTACTGCATGATTGGGGAAAACAGGCTGTTTAGGGTATTCACAACAAACAATTCGGCCCAATTCGACAACTGAACGCTGACAGTCGCTGGTGAGACCTCTTTAAATCACTCCGTAGGTACATGTGTCAAATAAGTACCTTCTGATCTCGCATGGATATGCACGTTTGGTATGTATAGAATAGTGGTCCCAATTATTTTATTACTTGAGTTTCTCTAAACTCATGAACTTAGGTGAGAAAGAAGACTGCTGTGGTTTTTGTTGTTTCATAGGATCTTTGAATATCGAATAAAAGCAAGCTGCATAATAACAAAAAAGTTTTAAATGGCGACCACCAAATAAAATATAGGGCAACTTTGACGCTTTATTGTAGGTAGCTAGGCTTAATGACACAGAAGTAGAAGGAGGCAGCAGAACGGGCGCGTGAAAATGCGGCTCACGCGCATCCACTTCATCGGCGATAGATCGGCCGGAGCATGCGCACTTGCTGCCTGCGCCGTAGTGGGCTCCGCAGGGATCCGGGGTGTCGCTGTTGAAAAAGGCTCATGGAATGGGGGGTCCTAAGCTAATAGCGCCCCATTGCGCCTGCGACCTGTCATACTTGGCCGGGGCGTACGCGGTTGAATACTGATAGTGATCCTGCGGCGTTCCATTGCAGGGCGGAGTCGGTAGTCATTGGTGATTTTAGACGGTAGTCCTTCATTGAAAAAAGGGTTGCCGATAGGGGGCTGATGGACCTAAAATGAGATCTTTATTTTGCCAGTCAAAAGTTTCGCGGTACGCATCTCTCTTGTAGAAGGAGACTTAATTTAATTTCCCATTCCAGCATGTTCACTTACCAATGTAGAACAAGCGTCCAGCATGCGGGTGGTCGACCGCCGCAGCGGCGAGCAGCGGCGCGAATGTTCGCGCGACGCGCAGCGCGCCAAGCACATTCGTTCGGAGCGCACTCTCCCAGCAGGAAGCGCCGCCGCGCCCGCTGCTGCCTGCCGTGTTGATCACTGCCCATATACCTGCGAAAGAATAAGATAGGTTAGTTAAGTTAGGTAGATACTAATAGCCTATGAAGGAATTGGGCGATTTCCTTGCAAACCAATACAAGAAGACCCTTAAATTATGATGATTTTTTCGCGCCTTCTAGCTCCATGACCCCATGGTCGATTCTGCTCATATACGAAATCTCAAATTATATGTAAGTACCTATCTCTGCTACAACCCCAACAAATTTCATGAAGGTCAGAAAAGCGTTACTAAAGTTATCGCGGAACAAACTCTCAAAATCCGAGAACAAAAAGCCATTGAAATGCCGAGACGTCCACTGGGACCTGGCTACTGAGCCAGAATTCGTTTGTAAGAGCTTGCTTCGCTTACGCTCCGCTCGTTCGATAAATACAGATGGGTTATGCACTTGAAATGTGTGACTTCACTCATCTTGTCTCTAGTCGCGCACCAGCAAGCGAGAGATGCGGACGTGCTAATGAGCTCCCGTCAGCCGCGTGAGAAAAAGACACTGTATTTTTTTAACAACGAGAATGACAAGGATATAACGATTTTAAATATAGAAAAATCTAATTTTATTTTTAAATTGAGATAAATAAATAAATATTATAGGACAATCTTACACAAATCGACCTAGACCCACAGTAAGCTCAATAACAAACAATATAATAACAATAACAATATAAGATATAGACAAACATTTTTTTTCTTCTCGTCGACTATGTAGACCGAACTACTAGCGCATACTTTTCGATGGAGTTTTTTGGTCACATATTTTAGCATCGCCGACGGTGCTAAAATTGATTTTCATACAATATAGCACGTTCGTGGAGGAGGACGACGTCCTCTTTCTCCCGAGCGCGGGCACAATCCACCGGGAGATTGAAATTACAAAATTGTATAGAGGCAGCAGGTTGTAAGGCATTCGTCAAACTCCATTCTTACTGGCTTGCTTATTTGGAGCACTGGTAGAAAAAGTATATACAATAGTGACATAATTAAGCTTTTCGATCTCGTACCTTAGACCACTCAGCAAGCTTCGTGGCCTAAAACACGGTACTCGGATGAAAAGCTCTTCATTATGTCACGATTGTATAAGATACTAAATATCTTACCTATTATGTTCTATACGAACCCTGTTAGGTTAACTACTTTGTCGCCGACCAATTTGACCATACGAGTAATTTAATGAATGAATGGTAATACCATTGCCAACAGTGTTGCTACAGAAAGATATAATACTTATTATATAACTACTTGGGGTTGGGCAGGCACAGGTATGTGGTATGTATGTAATAAAGTAAGGCCCATGTTTACAGGATATACTTATAGTAGGAACACGGGCAGTCTAGTACCTAATTGGTTTAATTTCTGGAAAATAAAACATAAAAACCGGCCAAGAGCGTGTCGGGCCACGCTCAGTGTAGGGTTCCGTAGTTTTTCGTCCGTCACAGTAAGTGTCCCCACTTAAGAGTTAAAATAACACCGCCATGTAGGATATGATATGAGCGTTCTACGTACAGCGACATCTATCGGCAAATTAAGTAAACTATTGCGCGCGAGCTTAAAGTATGGAAGATGATTTTTATGGGATAATTCTTTATTGCGTGAACTGATTTTCACCGTTTTTACTTTATTTGAAAGCAAGTCTTTTCATTGTAATTTTGTAGAAATTACAGGTACAATACACACCTGCTTATACGGTTAAATTACAAACTTAGTTCAGAAATAATTTTGTATTTTTTTTCAAAAACTATTCATCCTATCAAGTTCAAAATAATTTTCCTAGAAAGTTTTTATAAAGGTTTACTTTTCAGATTTTTTCATATTTTTAAAACTTATGGTTCAAAAGTTAGAGGGGGGGGACACATTTTTTTTTACTTCTGGAGCGATTATTTCCGAAAATATTTACATTATCAAAAAATGATTTTAGTAAACCCCTATTCATTTTTAAATACCTATCCAACAATATATCACGCGTTAGGGTTGAAATGAAAAAAAAATCACTCCCCACTTTACGTATAGGGGAGGTACCCTAATAAAACATTTTTTTCCACTTTTTATTTTACCACTTTGTCGGCGTGATTGATATAGATTATCCGCGGACGGACGGACGGACGGACGGACGGGCAGACATGGCGAAACTATAAGGGTTCCTAGTTGACTACGGAACCCTAATAAGTGAAATAATTCTACTATACTTCATGCGTTAACCTGCTGCCATCTATACGCAAGCTATACATTATCTAGCTAGCCGACTGGAACGCTCGCTAGGGCAACGATAACTTACCGCACGACTTACATTACGCTTCGCGCTGTCAGTCACTTACTTATTATGCCAACAGATGGCGTCACACGTTCATGACAATATGACGTTTAATCTTTGTGTACTTTTTTATTTACATTTTACGGAAATCATTTAATAGTTATATAAGTTATATTATATAACATAGAATTAAATATATAACTTTGTATAATTAAGTTAATTTTGTGTAACTGTGTTGGACTAGAAGCTAATTTTCGTCCTTGATATTCAAGCACTGCTGGTGTAGTGGTATCATGCAAGATTCCCATTCTTGCGACCCGGGTTCGATTCCCGGGCAGTGCACACTTTTTGTTATTCTTTTTTCTTTAGCTATTTTCAAGGTTTTCTTTTTCATACTCGTAAAAAGCAGCTTCGTTCTCTCTCTTGTTCGTTTTCTAGAAGATAAATTAAGTTGAACTGGATCATTCAATAACTAAAACCGCAGGTGCTGCGTAGTTATTCGCTACTTAACGCAATGTTGCACCACTAATGTTATGCATTAAATTACCTACACTTTACCTGTAAACGCTTTATTTCAGAGATTAAATTAAATTATTTTAGATTATTACTATAAACTTGCTTAAATATAACTTGTGTTTACTCGATTCATCCGATTCTTAAGTATTCAATATCAAAGGACAGTAGATAGTAATTTTACGACTAATTGTAATTTCTCTGTAGCATCGTACGTCGTGTGTAGAATGACTAAATTATGGCACTTACCATGTTCACTGGTCGGTAAATATTGCGCTGTAGCTCTTGCGGCCTCTTCTAGCAAGTCTTCTCTCGCCATATCCAGCTCGACAGTCGCTAGTATTTTCGGTGGCCGGTCCTCGGGAGTGGAAGCTGTATGGACTTGCAGCCAGGACTCGGTTATTCTGGCACCGGATGACTAAACTATGTCACTTACCATGTTCACCGGCCGGTAAATGTTGCGCTGTAGCTCTAGCGGCCTCTTCTAGCAAGTCTTCCCTCGCCACATCCAGCTCGACAGTGGCCAGTCTTGGCGGTGGCTGGTCTTCAGGGGTGGAAGCCACGTGGGCCTGCAGCCAGGACTCGGCTAGTCGGGCCCCGAGGCCGCCCTGGCGGCAGCCCGCGATCACACGCCAGCCGCGGCCGCTAAGGTAAGTAGCGATCTGGAATTAAATTGACTATATAAGTTAAGTATGTCTATGAATATGCTGCACCGCTAAGGATAATACAATGTTTTAGAAATGAAGAAAAAAATGGAAAATATTACTGCCTCGGGCGATTCGAAAACACAAACATTTAAAATGTGAATTGCAAGTTTAATATAGCGGCGCAAGTATAATAGGCGGCAACATAGCGGCGTAATTCGCATCGAAGCCAAAGCTAGTTGGGCTTTTCTTTTCTACTGCAGTTAAAGTATCCAACTGTCTGAAAATTGGTCGCGCCGTTGGAAATCGAGTTCGTGTCATGTAAGTGCCTCGCAAAAAAATATTTTAGTATATTGAATCAGTTGCATGCATAACCGTGCGGCGCCAAGGTACTCCCAAGTATGTACAAACTAAACACTGAAGTTGGAGACTTTGTAATCCGAATTCAAACGGCTTCGTCGCTACTAGTTACAGACGATAACAATCAACACAACCCTGCGACACACTATTTTACTTAAACACTTGCTAGGTAGGTACTAAAGCACTCGAACAAGCGTTATATAGCCTTGTAAATGTTATGAGCCTAATTTCAGCGCCTTTGTAGCACCTCGACATCGTTATTATGCCCAGAGATAAATAATTAATAAAGATTGCCAACCTCCATAATACAATCTGTACAGTGCATGCCATATAGTGAAAGCTATCTGAGCGTAAAACTAGCCAACTACTTATAGTCCGAAATCACATAGTTGTCTGGACTATTAAATTTTTGGATGGTTTTACGGTGATTAAAATTGATAGCATTACGCTGTTCAAAATACTAAGGTAGCTAAGTAGCGTGCTACTTGTAGCACTAGTGACGCTAACTAACCTTATTATGAATATTTTAATAAAGGAAACTTTCTATGAAGGACTTTATTGTTTACTGGTCTCTGATCATACCGTAACCACGATCGCCTTACAATTTCCTGCTCATTTCCTTCATTGAAATCCTTGCATAGCTACACGTATGGGGCGGCTACTTACCTACCTAGGCTGCTAAGTAGCACAATTAAGTGGCTAGTTGAATAGTAATTAGTAAAGTAAAAAGGTAATTTACCTTATATTTCTGTTAGCAGGTATAGTGGGAAAATTACAAGACTTATATACTACTTGTGCCGTCGCCATCAAATATATCGGAGCGGTCACAAATATCTGAACAACGTCTCCATTGTCTAGGGGATAAAGTGCATGTTCCGATATTTTTGAGTACCCTGGCCACTCCGATATATTTGATGGCGACTGTACCATATGTAACCAGTTAGTTTTGGGAAGAGGAAATTTTCGCGAGAAGATGAAATGTAGATACATGGATTATAAGGTTATCTGGAAGAGACCTGTCAAAGGGTTCGCCTTTGTTCTTTCTTAATCCTTTATTATGTTAGGTACCTTCCTTGTTTTGTATAATAAAGTGTTTACTACTTACTTATTTATTTACTTATTATATTTAAGTATTTTACTTGAGATCCCAATAATCTCAAATAAAATTCTCGAATATAGACAATTTGCAGTGTTTACCTACTTACCTAGTTATGTTTTTATCGCACACAACCAACACTTTGTATGGGGCAAGCATTACTTGCAACAAAGCAATTGTCGTCAAACTAAACAAAACAAACAAGTGGGCTAGTCGCGATCTCAGTTCTAAAACAGTGTGTGGCAAAACTTGATGGAGATAATAACTTAGCGAGCGAGTAAAATAAGATGATATTGAGTTAGTGTTCGCGCGTTAGTAAGAGACAAGTCTTATTACCGTGTCATGTTGTGTCGTAAGAAGCACACCTCCAGCTGTAGCGATATGTTAGCGCTCACCTGGAAGCCCAGCGCGGTGACCACGCTCGTCACGAGCACAGTCTTAGCGCTGTCCGCAAGCACCTCGTCCACGCAGACCTTGCACAGCAGGTACAGCAGCACACGATCGAACACAACTCCAGCTGCCGCGACATGTTAGCGCTCACCTGCAACCCTAGTGCGGTGTCCACGCTCGTGACGAGCACAGTCTTGGCGCTGTCCGCAAGCACCATGCTCACGCGGACCTTGCGCAGCAGGTACAGCAGCAGCGCGCCCACGACCGAGCTCACCTCCAGCTGCAGCGATATGTTAGCGCTCACCTGGAAGCCCAGCGCGGTGTCCACGTTCGTGATGAGTACAGTCTTGGCGCTGTCCGCAAGCACCTCGTCCACGCAGACCTTGCGCAGCAGGTACAGCAGCACACGATCGAGCACACCTCCAGCTGCCGCGACATGTTAGCGCTCACCTGCAAGCCTAGTGCGGTGTCCACGCTCGTGACGAGCACAGTCTTGGCGCTGTCCGCGAGCACCTCGCTCACGCGGACCTTGCGCAGCAGGTACAGCAGCAGGGCGCCCACGATCGAGCACAGCGCTGCTAGCTGCAGCCCCAAAGATAACCAAGTTAGCGTATCCATCGCTCAATGAGACATTATTCGTGTTACCTGGAACAATTGAAATAAAATTTTGTTAAGAATGAAGATTAAAGTGGGCATTTTAACTTTAAAACTGGTTTAATGGGTCATTTATGTTAATTAGGTCGATTTTTGCTCAACATATTTCGATCAATTAACGATGATTATTTTCAGAATAACACAAGTACCTAGCTCGTTATAAATATTTTCAATACAAAGCGTTCTTGTTAAACTGAGTTTAATACGTAAATAAATCCGCAAAGGGTTTGTCAAATTGTGTTCCTTCAATGATATGCATGTGTATGAAATTAACAAATATGTGTACTACCTAAACTTTCCTAACATCCGTAGAGTACAGTCGCATTGACTTTACTAGGCTCCTTAAAACATTAAATAACTAGTAAAAATCCCAGCTCCCCGGCTAAGATAGCCAAGCCTTTTCGGTGAGACCTAATAAGCTATATTGCTACAAAAATTGTTACCTAACATTAGTTGGAAATTGAAACAATCCTAACACATCTAACAAACTGGTTCGAGCTCTTGTGATTATGCAACACTTGTTTGTGGATGTAGGAACAATATTGGATTGATGCATCAATAAACAAACATTATAGCATGTTCTCCAAGGCGATTATGACGAGTATTAATGTCGGGATATAAACAAAGCGGACTAACCTGCAGTTCTTACGTGTTTAATTATCACGTACGGTCGTATTGTGGGAAACTCATAAACATCTTTAACAACACACACAACCTCTATAATATTAACAAGTGTATTATTTGATGATGGAGTGTGTTTCAATATATTAATGATGATTTCCTCCTGTTATCCCTCATTAAGGACATAGGGTTGTCACGATCTTAAACGGCTACTTACAATTCACCATGTTGACCAAAAGATGATGATTGGGCAGTTTTCTGTGACCTGTCCCGTGCGTTTGATTCTGCTGATCACAGACTACTTAGGACAAAGATATGGTGTGGAGCAGTCTTTTAGATTTTATAAAATCTAAGAGGCGTTAAAATTTATCACATCCTGGGAAGTCCGGGAATCAAACAAGTTTCTTCGTATGAGCTGTTTGTCAAAAAATAAATACTGAATTGAGAAAGCGTTGTATAGAGTGAATTGCAATGGGGATCATTAATCTTTTTATAATGGTATTTCAAAACATGTTACCCATCCAATCAGGAGTTTTCGGAGCGCCGTTTGTAGTTTTTTTTCGCCTCCCTTAGACAGTCGGTGCCCCCTGTTTGTAAGCCTATGATCTAAACTATTGAACGGTCTGTTTGCATAAGAAATGGCACGGATGCAGTTTAGTAAACAATGATTACAATAGAGCTCAAATCCGTTGTTGTTGTATTGTCTCAAACGCCGGTACGTTCTCACAAGCTGTCCGTGTTCGGTCTCATGTTTATGGCCGAACTATGTAAATATTTTGCGGGATTTGAATTAAAATACAACGGTAAAATACTTTTTTTTTAAATTTATAACTACCTCGTACCGCTAACTACATTATTATTATTTTAATTTCTCTCATATTTTAATAGTCATTGTGCCATTCGGGGCAGTAATAAGTCAAAAAAATCAATCATTATTAAAATCAGTTTAGCCGTTCTTGAGTTGTAAATGGTGTAACCGACACGACTTTCCTTTATACAAATATGATAGACTAGCTTTCCGCCCCGCGACTTCGTCCGCGTATAATAAATAGCACAGACTGACAGTAAGGTAGACTGGTAGAGAATGTCTCATTGCATTGAGTTCGCCTTTTGTACGATAAGTTTTCACAAAAAGATTAAATAAATAAAGTTAAAAGTCTCTAGCTCAAAAAAAATAATTTCCCCCATACAAACTTTGAACCCCTTTGTAACCCCCTTAGGGGTGGAATTATCCAAAACGCTAAAAGTACTTTTATTGTATTCTAATAAGTAATATTCCTACAAAGTTGTAAGTCTCTAGCGCAAAGAAAGAAGTTTTCCGCGTACAAAATTTGCACCCTTAAATAGCTAGGGGTGGAATTATCCAAAACACTGAAATCACTTTTATATTTTTTATAAATATCAGTGAACGTACGAAGTTTCAAGTCTAACTCAAAATTTAAAATCATACACATACAAAATTTAAACCCCCTTTTTACCCCCTTATGGATTGATTTTTTCAAAATCGCTTCTTTTTACACGTTATAAATGTAACCCTACCTGCAAATTACAACTCTCTAGCTTAAGTTGTAACGGCCTCGTTTTAATACAAACTTTTCAACCCCGTTTCAACTCCTCTCGGGTGGAATTTTCAAAAACGCTGAAATCAGTTTTTTTGCTTTTAAGTTAGTAGCCTGCAAACAAAATTTCAAGTCTGTCACAAAAAAATTTCGTTTTTTTGCTTTTAAGTTAGTAGCCTGCAAACGAAATTTCAAGTCTGTCACAAAAAAAAATGTAATCTCTATACAAACTTTCAACCCCTTTTTTACCCCGTTAGAGGTTGAATTTCAAAATACGCTGAAATTATTTTTATTATTTTTTAATTATCAGTAAGCGTACAAAGTTTTAAGTCTCTAACTTAAAATTTAAATTCCTACACATACAAAATTTTAACCACCTTTTTACCCCCTTAGGGGTTGAATTATTCAAAATCACTTCTTATTATTTGTACACGTTAGAAATGTAACCCGACCTGCAAATTACAACTTTCTAGCTTCAGTTGTTACGGCCTCGCTTTAATACCAACTTTTCAACCCCGTTTCAACTCCTCTGGGATGGAATTTTGAAAAACGCTGAAATTAGTTTTTTTTTTGCTTTTAAGTTCTTACTCGTAGCCTGCAAACAAAAATTCAAGTTTGTCTCAAAAAAAAATCTCTATACAAACTTTAAACAATTTTTTAACCCCGTTAGAGGTTGAATTTTGAAAAACGCTGAAATCACTTTTATTGTTTTTTAATTATCAGTTAATGGACGAAGTTTCAAATCTCTAACCTTAATATTTAAGCCCCATCCATATAAACTTTCAACCCCCTTTTTACCCCCTTAGGGGTTGAATTTTTCAAAATCGCTTCTTATTACTTGTACACGTTATAAATGTAACCAGACCTGAAATTTTTAACTTTCTAGCTTTTGTAGTTTCGGCTCTGCGTGGATCAGTCAGTCAGTCAGGACAAAGGCATTTATATATATAGATTAGATATATCATTAGGTAAACATAAAAGCAGTAGTCGCCAACTTCTCCTTAGAATATTTGATTTAAACACATGGCACACTATCAAACAATTGTAACTTTATCAAAAAATATGAATAACTGCCGTGTCGGCAAAATCCGGCCGGCAATTTTTTTATTTTTTTTATTTATTTATATCATAAAGAAGAAATACAAATTAACTCAACCTAAGATGCACTACAGAAATATTTAAGATTGATGCGTAGTGCAAATGCATCCTTTCGCTTGCATCGATTCAAATACTGATAACAGATACACAAGCTATCACAAAACCTTATTCTTTATGCAAAAAAAGACTTTCTTAAAAGTGTCTTTAAATATATTGTTATTTTTAAGTTTGTTCTTTATAAAGGGATCCAGACGATTCTGGTAAATCTTTTGTAATGGTACATAATGAAAAACATGTAATACGAAAGTCTTGGGCACATGTTCTTGCCAGCCTATAGTGAATAAGCAAGTTTCCATTTCTTCGTTTGCTACTATCAAAATATTGGGGATCAATTTTACTCTGCGTCCGAAGGAAACACTTTAGACAACCCTACACGTGATCCCTGGGTGGTGCTAAAAGAGTAACAAACTTGGCAGCTGCACTGTCCCATCTGGACCTCGCAGCACTCACTGGTTTTTCTTCATCATCTGCTTTTCCACTACTACTACCCCAGAGTAGAAATATCCAGAAGATATATAGAAGTATCCAGTGATATGTAGCCATACAATAAATAAATAAACTATCATAATCTTCAACGCGTACTTCTAACCCCAGGTGACAAAGTCTACGAGTCTGTAAGAGTATCATTAAAACGCCGTATAAACACGCGGTTTTTGCATCCATCGCTCATAGGTAATGCGTATGTTGTCATTGTTTATTCAACTAATGGCACGATTAAGGCTAACAATGCCCGTGGCCAGCTACGGTCTCGGTATTTGCATTTGAATATGGGTTTGGTTCCACGCTAGTTATGTGTTCCATGCAATAAAACCTTATACATAATCTGAACGTAATGCAAGTCCTTATAACCAAAGTATAAATATGTAGTTAAGCATAACTTACATAAGTCGTCTCACTACATCTAGGTCAGGGGTCGGCAAACTTTTTCGACAAAGAGCCTGATGATGGCCGATAATCTGGAATTTTTGGAAGCTCATTTTTCTGTTTTTCACTGTAATATTTGTTTTTTTATTTTATTTAGGGGAACTTGAATAGCCACAACTGACCCTTCAAAGACCCGCATGCGGCTCGCGAGCCGCGGTTTGCCGACCCCTGATCTAGGTAGTCACAAATGTAGATATGTATCTAGTCATCTTGGTAGGTTAGGTTAGTCCTATGTGTTGCTAGAGTGTAAAGAAAAGTTATTGCAAAAGTGTTATATTAGCGATTTTCTAAATTACCCTTTTTCAGTGGGGGGGGGGAGGGTCACATGGGACATAACCCCCCCCCCAAATCGAACACGTCAAATAGAAAAATTCATTACTGACCCCCTCAAAAAATAATTTCTGCATTAGTGACCCCCCTCAAAATTTCATAGTGACCCCCAATAATTCAGTCAATAGGTACGCTTTATAAATACATAATAAAATTGTATTACCTATATCTCGTCTACCTGTAGGCCGAAAATTAATAACCCATTAAACACCATACCACATATTTTTTGTCGTCGTAAACCTCTTAATTGCAAATTAATTCGAAATTAAAGCATTCGAGAATGCAATCCCATTCAATTAAATTCGCCTTAGCTGAAATCAACAAATCATAATATTAATACTCGTACGATATTAAACATATGAAATTTAGAGTACTTGTATTTGCTACGATTTGATCTGATTGGATAGATATGAAAGTGTAACGATGCTTGTCTTTTTATGTCGTAAAAACACATTGGCAGTGCAATAATTTCAATGTTCTACCTAATTTACCGCCGAAGTAGCGCGCGGCGATTTCTCTATACCCGTAACGACGTGGAAGTCATTAGTCGATGAAAGTCCTTCTCTACTTGATTGTCTCTTCGCGATCGTATGTTGAGATAAATCGAATAACATTACACCGTATAATGCATTTCCCGCGATATCTGATATAAAAATCATTTTGTACATGCATGTAGCATGCAATAATGGCATTGGACACAGTAGACTGAGAAGGAGGGTAACTTTTTTGGAGTGTCTTATGATTTATGCTATGCTAGTAATTAGTGAGTGGTGGACATACCTATTATATAAGGCAGAAGTCACAAGGACGAAAATCCTAATGTTTTCTGGTAAAAATTATTTTCACAAGTTTTTTTCAATGACACAAGTATTATATAGGTACCTGTCGACATATGTTTGGTGTGTTCCTTGGATTCTAGCCTGACTAGCCTAGATCTGTGTTCATGCATCATCCTGGAATTTGTGGATGTGACTGTTTTCACGTTTTAATAATGCATTTTAAGTAACATACTTGCTACCTACTCGAACACGGCAAGTGAAACCTAATTAGTAACTTACCAATTCTGATGTAGGTACGTAACAGACGCTATATTTGTTTCGATTGTAGGAGTTACGTATTTGTTATGTCTATAACGTTAGTTAAAATTGTTTTTTTAACTTCTTGTTTTAATTTTAACTAAACGTCTTTCGAATTCTTATTTCAATGCTAAAGACCGCTTTTAAGGCCAACTTATCTACCGTGAAATACGCCTGGTAAACTTTAGTAAGTGCTTTAACACGCGAAGTGTGAGTAAATCGCGCCATTCGTTTTGTTAGTGCGAGTTGAGCCAAACTTAACAGTTACACAATTAACTGACTTTCAGTAGACCTTATGTCTTTGTAATAGAGGTTATGAATGGCTAGTTTAAATCAACGATGGAACAACAGCTGTTTATTTGCTCATATCTGGTTGGAGACATACCGAGTCGTAAATAACAACTAACATTTCATGCGAGTTGCATTGCATTGCATGTTTCAACTTGGGGGATTATTCAGAAACGCGAATAATGATGGTAATTTAATATCAATATCAGTTCATTAAAGTGTGTTCATAGTACGCATTTATGTTTGAGAGAATTATTAGGATTAGTAAAAACCCTCAGACAATGTGGATGTCAACTAGATTTTTATGATGTCAATCTATCCTACTTCATAATGGATAAAATAGTAGCAAACAAACACGATGGGATCAACTGCATCAATAAAAGGAAGAGTAAAAGTTGTATAATTTTTAGAGCAGCCCCGAAAACAGCCATAGAAAAGAGTTGCAACTGATGTATGACGAGATCGATTGCATAAGAAATCGAATCTTACCATTTATTTCATTTCGTAAGTCAAACCTAAAAATGAAATTATAATATAGTTAAGCGTAAAATATGACAGCAATTTGGTAACAATGTTGTTTTCTGAACATACCCTTTTAACTATGTAAATGGCTGTATTTATAAATTGTTACTACTTTTACGACTAACATTTTCGGCTTCTACTCAAAGACTTAATCAAGCACGCGATTTCGTATACATTGAAACTTAAAATTCGACCTTACCTCGAAATTATGTAGCTTGAAACAGTGTTGTAAGCAAGACATAAAGGAAATTTTACGATACAGTTGTTCAACGAGTTCTTTACCATAACGATCGCAAGATAATTATCACTTATGCGGATCATTATCATTACGTGATATGACTCCACGCGGCGCGTTCACAAAAAAACGTGGGAGAATCATACTGTGTAGATAACAAGATCACGGTTAGAACGTGATGACACTGATTACCGATGTGTGGCGTCGATAATGTAATGAAGATAACTGCTTTACATTGGTTATTTGATAACGACTCGTGCCGTCTTCAATCTTATCTAAGGATTGATTTGATAATGATTATGATTTTATCGAGTTTCGTAACATATACGAAATAAGAGCGGTTAGGTTAGGTTAGGATAGATTTATAATAATATGGTATTGATATGATATTACTTTTAGAAACAACTTGCGCAGCGCTTTGCTTGTGTCTTACCAAAATAACTACATTACACTACAGGTACACCGTTTTTCTATTAAGCGCTTATTATCTCGTAAGATGTAGTGCCATAATTTGCATAATTTGGTTCTATTTTAAATAATGTGTATTACGAAATAATGAATGAATATTCAAATTTATTAAGTATACGTTAATCTGCAAATTATACATAGCATCTTACATAATAATAAGCAACTAAATAGGATAACGACGATAATAAATGGTCAAGAAAATATTTCAGGAGTATCTTCAAGTGCAAAAAGAGGAAATAGATGCTGGCGACCAATAAAATGGAATGTGGTATTGCCAGCAGTGGTATGACAATAAAATTAGCATGTACACGATACGTTTGCCACATGTCCGACTTATATCAAACTCGTACCTTAAAGCACTATCAAAGTCAGAAATAAAGCTCATAGGTTAGGTGCGATTTTGTTAAACCTACTAGCAATATGCTGTTCCTAACGCTTTGGCTAGCTCGTACATATTATGCACATCTGCATTTGCTATTTAAGAAAACAATAAAAGAGGGAGTTCATCGTCCTCTTGGTAAAGATAGCAAAACGCTAACCTAAGAGTGCACACATGCAGTCTACGGCACAAGTCTGTTTTATATTATTGGGTCTATTAAAACATCTTGTTTGCATCGCTTCGGTCTTTTGAATGGTAAATTACCAGCCTATTATATTACCTACATTCTTTTGAAATAATTTGACGGTTAGTTCCTAACAGTGACCAATACTGGTATAAAACTAAACATCTAAATAAACTTGCATTCGCAATATTTACCCGATAGTTTCATATGTTGTTTAAGTAAGTACAATAGATTACCAGATTATTAAGGCAAAATCAAAAATATACAGGATGTAACAAAAATACTGGTTACCTATCCTTTTAAGGGCATAATAGAGAACATGCATGAAATAGTAGATTGTACAACAAGTGCATAAAACGTACGATTTTACGCGAGGCGTTTATCCATCCAAGCGAGCTTGCGAGCGAGGATTGATATAAAGTCGAGTGTAAAATGGGTTATATGGACGAGGGCTACACTCTAATTTTCACTTCAATTGCGAGGAAATTATTTACTTATAGGTAATCGTAAAACAATTTCAAGTTGTAACAAAAATATTACAAAAGAAACAAATATGGTTCCCACTAATAATTTTTTTAATTTTCAACATGTGAATTTAGACATAGATACTTGTTTTCTGCCAAGTCATAAAAACATTTCGGGGCATTTCTAAACTACTATCAACTCCTATTTTATTTTATTTCATTTATTTAATTTTAGAAAACACGCAATTCAAATAATTATAGCAAGAATATAATAAATGAACAAGTTTCAGTATTCTACCAAATTTTACTGCTCAATTAAATTGTGCAATATATTTTGACTCTGTTTGGCTGTTGAGCCACATTCTTAGTCTTAGAAGAAAATTTTACTTTATGCCCTAGAGCTTAAAATGCGATTTTATGTCGTCCACGCATGACTTAAAGTCGAACTTTACGAGCATGAGAAGTGAAAAAATATTTTTTGTATGGGACCCGTCGTTCCAGCCAGCCAACCCTCCATTCAAAACCAATTTTTATTTCGCCTGAAATATTTTTTTAGTATTTCATAATTACAATATGATACCAATTATGCCCTTAAACGGATCGATAGCATTTTTGATACACCTTGTTTGTACAGTCGAGGACAAAGAGATGTATACACTTTTGGACCTTATTACAACGCAATAAGGTCCAAAAGTGTATACATCTCTTTGTCCTCGACTGTACATTTAACAACCGAGGTACTGAATACCTGTAAAAAAATAATACCGATATACAATCCTTGATTGCTACATGTAGGATGCTTATTAACTAACATTAAACGGGCTTTTCGTGAATTATCTTTACCTTGACTTCCAACGTTTGACGCAGGATTCACTGCTAATTTTCGCTCAGATGCTCTCCATCTAGCTAGTTTCGAAAGACTCCGTGCAACTATCGTATTCTACTACTACTATAGTTATTGTAAACAGTACAGTACAGCTTATATAAGCAGCAGCATTTGTCTTTGAATGGCTCATGAGAAAGATAAATAAACAATAGATGGTATTGTCTGACGATGATCATGACATAACGCTGTTGACGGTAAGCATGATCGTCAATTACTGGTAGAAAGTGCCGGGTGCTAAGAGTGAGCTTGCAATCGATTGGCTTCGCTGACTTGTCAGTGCACTTTGAGATAACTTTTACCAAATTACCAGTTATCATAGGTATGACTAGAATTGTTGTAATTACCTTTATTAACTAGTATAAGTTGACAACTATATCTACAAACATTATCTTGTGACTAATACATAGGTTATTAAATTGAACCCTTTCTTTACTAAGATGTATACTAACAAATGCAGTTAAAACAAGTAAGCAAAAAAATTTACACCTCTGACCCCCCTCGAGTCCAAATGGGCCTTACGCTTGTTTGCCACCGTCGTACTGTAAGGAATGTTTATCTAATGGCAAAATCTCGACCAGGACAGAGTTATTCGTAAGGTGCTAAATGTAGGTATCCGTTATCCGTTAGACACGAAAGTCTAGTCAAGTTAAGTAGGGTCAGGGAGGGAACAGTCGCTAGGATTTTTTCAACAGGCTGTTGCATGAAAAATATAAATCCCTGAACTAATTGTTGCAAGCACAGAGCACCGTGCATTATTAAACTTTCATATGTAGTAAATATATTTGCTGTTACTTTCACCAAAAAAGATATATTCATTCTTTTTTAGAAATTGGGAATCGAGCCGCTGTGTACCGGTTGCTGTACACAGTGACTAGGACCCGCTAGTACACAGTGGTTCTAACAGTACACAGTGGCTCGAGTCACTGTGTACTACGCCCTGTACACAGTAGTTCTAACAGTACACAATTGCTAGGGTACGTAGGAATCGAACCTAAATTATATAACAAATAACATTTTTGTGAATAAAACGGTAATTAGAATAGGTAAGCACAACCCCCGGAATACTCGTTCCTGATTTCATTCTTGATTTAAAATAGGTATCTACCTAAATGTCGCATGATTTATTCACTTTCATTTTATTTTAAAAAAAGAGTGCCAGTATTATTTTTAATAATTACAAATTTTTATTCTTATTCATATTCAAGTAAATTTTAGTACAACTCTGTAAGGTGCACAGTGGTTCGCGAGCCACCGTGTACTTTTCCAAAACGAACGACTGTTGACCTTGGCGTCATTTTGTATTTTAGTTCAAATTAAAAACACATACAAACACCTAGGGCCTTGAATTATCAGCCAATATTAAGTAGATTAAACACACTCTTCGATAATAACATAAGTAATTGAAAATCTCGTACGAGTTAAGAAAAAAGAGGAGTGAAACTTATCTGGAAATGTAATTTTGAAAGCATTAAACACAAAAACGCACCATAACACATTCGCATGGCGCCGGAGCGCCTCACTAACTAGTTCGTACATGGTCGGGTACGGAACGGTTCCGATTGATGTCGAGGGCAGACATAAAGCTCTTTCCGTTTATCGCACAGCACATTCGAGTCACTGTTCCCACCGAGCGACTGTTCCCTCCCTGACCCTACCTCCTGCATCGTTCACGGAACCTTACATAGCCATGCACTCAACTAAGACCGCCAATCAGGGAAATAACTACGTAGGTACGAAGGCGGTTGCATCCGACGACACAAATCATGACTAGAATTATGGGATGTTTTATAATACTTTCATTTTCAATCAACATTCAGTTTATAAATATCATACAGGGTGTAACAAAAATACTGGTAATCCATTTAAGAGCATAATTGGTATCATAATGTGACTAAGAAAGAGTAGAAGAAAATTTTTTTGGAACTAAACATTTTTTTTTAATACAATTGCTCAAAAATTTTACTTTATGTAGCTGCAAATCGTGCGTAAAGTTTGATTTTATGCAACAGTGCTAAAGAGTAATCTGATCTGCAAATCGTGCGTAAAGTTTGATTCTACGCACGATTTGCAGATCAGAATTTTAAATAAATGAGTATTATGCGAGACCCGCTTATAAATGACCCACCTGAACTACGCGCGATTGGGCATAAAGGAGTATTATGCGAGACCCAATAGTCTTACTTGAACAACGCGCTATTGAATGAAGCTGTCTTTCGTACACTGACAGAATATAAATGTAATTTTATTTCATTGTGGTTTTTTCGCAATTATATTAAAAAACGTAATTTTCACTCGTCCCTCGCCTCTCGGCTCGGGTCAAGTAACCTCGGTACTCATGCAAAGTGACATACTTCTCGCACTTGTATCGAAAACTACTATTTTTGTATGGGACACGTGGTCCCTCTTCCCAGACCAATCCCAACTCAACCTTCTAAAGTTTCTAAACCATGTTTTTTTTTCGTGCAAAATATTTTTTTTTAGTTTTTCGTAATTAGAATAGGATACCAATTATGCCCTGAAAAGCATCACCAGCATTTTTGTTACACTTTGTATAAGCATGCCAGCAGTATCATATAAAGAGCTATTTCCATGACATTTGAAGAATGTGTTCCAAAGGAGATCGTCAATTCTGGGCCACCTGATAAATTAAATACTCATTTTATTAATAAAATAGACAAAATATTACAAAAAAATGAAACGGGAATTAGAAATACTAAATAAATAAACATTATGTTGATCTTTCCGCGATTAAAATACAGCAAGACAAGTCATTAACGTCCCTATGGCATTGACATAAAGTTTAACTTCACCTGGACTGAAACGGGTTTGCTTTTTGGTTTGACACTGTCAACGTCTACCGTTACATAATCTGCGTTTTGATACTGTTCGGTAAGTTAGAACATTGTTATATTAAAATAATATCTAAGCCTACGAATACAGAAGTCTAAATTAGAAATCGACTGTATTAAAACGCCTAAAGATTGAAAATGCAATTTTTGCATTTTTGATCGGAGTTTGAATATTAAAAGTGGGTTTAATTATGGCATAATATCATTCTCCTTCGATAACGAAACGCATCTTTTTTTCAATTTTGCAATGTCAGATACTAATGGTATCGCACTTAACGGTGGTAAACCTTATCCCTTCGCAATAGGTGTTAGCATTGTTCAGTTAATAGTATCAACGATGGTTTGACAGCCGTCTTTGTTTACCGAAATACAGGAACTGTAAATACGATCAAAATATGACTTTTTATTATTTCATCATGATTCCCGTTTTGTTTTTAAGTCCGCTTTTGTACATTTTCTTTAAAAAACCGGTACTTTTTTTACATTAATATATAAATCATAGGCATGCACGCTTTCAAATATTGACCTTGTCAGATTCACGTTTTAAATGCATGATTTTTCAATTTTCTCATTCGATTTTGCAATTTTTTTATCATTTTTCATCATTTATCCTGATCTAGAAATAATGACGATTTTTTTAAAGGTAAGAATTATTCCTAAACGGTCCTAAATAATATGGGCCAGATCACCTAACAAAAATTGACGATCTCCTTTAAAAGTCCCACTCGTAACTTTAACGCTTTAGGCAGGCTATACGTTGCTCGTCAGTCTTTAGGTAATACAACTGTGTTTTATTTAGGAATCCTTAACTTTATGGCATGCTAAGCAGGGTACATTTAATTTAATGATATGCCTAATATAAACAGTAAGTTATTCCTCGCAAATGCAGTGCGTAGAGAAACGCGAGTCGTGCAAGCATTATTAGCGGCGGGTAGTCGAGCGTGACGGGCGTTGTTAGCCACTTTATCATTGCTCAATGTGAACCGTGGCTCGTGTTCAAAATGGTCGTTAGACGCGAGTTTAGGATAAGAGCGGGAAGCGTATTCACTCGAGAAGGACTTATGAAATTTAACAGATCTTTCCATGTGTAAAGAATCTCAAATTTGGACACTAACTATTGCAACTAAAATGACAATTATCTTGCCTATTTTGGCTACAGCCCCAGTTCGAAATAGTCTATTAACCGCAAGTATTAGTAGACAGATAGTCGCTTGGCTGGCGATGGTAGCCACTTTGTCATTTCTAAGAGTGTGCCCTGGCTCGTGGTCATAATGTTCGTTTGACGCGAGTTTAGGGTGTGAGAAGCGTGGCGACTTGAATATGGCAAAAGTTCCTTGGAAACTTTCTAAAATTGTAGCTTTGGTTCTAAATGTCAGATTTTTTTTTACAATTTTTTTGCTGCTTGCGCACTTATTAGTTTGGGACGCGAAAATTCTATACAAGGTCCTAGACGTGCATAAAGGTAAACTAGACTATTGTTGACCTAAGAAATTAATTTTGTTTTATTTTTGTTAAATTATAATTAAAGCCAATAAATAATTAATGAAGTATTTGTAAGAAATCTCCAATTTTTTTAATTTCGGTAAAATGTCAGTAGAAGTAATACCTTTTGTTTCTATTGTACTTACCAACCTATACATAAGTGGAGATAATATACTTGTATGTTAGAATCTAACGAATGTTCGATCGCTAGTAACTTCCACCAACCCACAATCAACATGTCAGTTATTGATATTCAAAGGGTAAACGCACACCCACACGATAAACGCACGGTAATCATGTATCAAAATGCGTTTCGCAACCACGCACCTACGAGTACATATGAAACCCGAACGGGTTTCATAAAAGTTTATTATAGTCAAACCAAGATAATCCTGCACTAACTTTGTAAGTGATAAATTATGGAATTAATAGAAAGCTAGCATAAACGTAATTTTTTTAACGAAATGATGACGTTTACTAGTAGGTAGTTCCACTATTCGCTGCAAGATCTATGGATGTTTGAGATTTACCGAAGTCGGACTCTACAGGTTTGCTTCCCAGTAAGCCACTTCATAACTTGGCAAAAAATAAGTAACTTTAGAAGCTATCCAAAATTCCTATGTGTATAAATAGAAAAATAGTCCATTAATGAAACACACCCCATGTGCGTATATTATAGTACCTACATAACATATGATTTATGAGCTTAAATGCACAACTGTCCTTGTCAACAATAAAATTACCGGACTCTGACAGACACTTACTCTATACACTACAGTAACAGTAGCAATTTATTAAATTTAAACTTTCGTGAGACATACTATCACTATAAAATATATATTTTATAGTAGTAGGAATTTAGTTAAAAATAACTTTTAAAACAACGTATTTATAAAAAAACCGGCCAAGAGCGTGTCGGGCCACGCTCAGTGTAGGGTTCCGTAGTTTTCCGTCCGTCACAGTAAGTGTCCCCACTTAAGAGTTAATAACACCGCCATGTAGCATATGATACGAGAGTTCCACGTACAGCGACATCTATCGGCAAATTAAGTAAACTATTGCGCGCGAGCTTAAAGTATGGAAGATGATTTTTATTGAATAATTCTTTATTGCGTGAACCGATTTTCACCGTTTTTACTTTATTTGAAAGCACGTCATTTCATTGTAATTTTGTAGAAATTACAGGTACAATAAACACCTGCTTATACGGTTAAATTACAAACTTAGTTATGAAATTATTTTGTAATTTTTTTTCAAAAACTATTCAACCTATCAAGTTCAAAATAATTTTCCTAGAAAGTTTTTATAAAGTTCTACTTTTGAGATTTTTTTCATATTTTTAAAACTTATGGTTCAAAAGTTAGAGGGGGGGGGACGCATATTTTTTTACTTCTGGAGCGACTATTTCCGAAAATATTTACATTATCGAAAAATGATTTTAGTAAACCCCTATTCATTTTTAAATACCTATCCAACAATATATCACACGTTAGGGTTGAAATGAAAAAAAAAATCACTCCCCGCTTTACGTATAGGGGAGGTACCCTAATAAAAAAAAAATTTCCACTTTTTATTTTACCACTTTGTCGGCGTGATTGATATACATATTAGTACCAAATTTCAGCTTTCTAGTGCTAACGGTCACTGAGATTACCCGCGGACGGACGGACGGACGGACGGGCAAACATGGCGAAACTATAAGGGTTCCTAGTTGACTACGGAACCCTAAAAAGGGACATTGTATTTATTAATTAATTAATTAATTAATACAAAATAAATATAACTAACAGATGCTCTTATGATTTAGACACCTATAAATTTCAAATTGGCAACTATGTCATAACAACAGTACATCCCATATATTTATCATTCTCATACCTAGTTACTGTCGAGTGGCGAGAACTTGAATAATGAATGACTTGTAATTATTAATTGAGATATGCCTGTGGAATATAAATGACTGATGCAACGGTTGAGTAATAGCAGAATAAATGATACGAACACTTGAAGTTTAAATCGATTGTCAATAAATAGTTGCTAATAAGTGCCTTTCGCAGTTTGTTCGGTAGAGCTCGAAAGTTTGTGTGCTTTGGCGAATCAAAAGTTTTCGAAACTAAATAATGACTGAAATTTGTGTAAATTGCGAGAAAATAAAGTACTGTGTAAACAATGTGTTTAGCGGATGAATAGGTACATGCATGTGTTTAGGCGGATGCTTAAAACGTCCATTTAATAGTGCTTTAGTACCCTTGTTTTTAATTAAGTCTGTAAGAAAAATCTCTCCGTGATCTGATGAATCAGTAAAGGGTTTTGCCTTAATTATTTCATTGTTATCATTCAGTTATCATTTATTTAATTGGCTCTGCTTTTATTTTTATCTTTTACTTTATTTTTCTCGATTTCCTTTCTTCTGTATGTTTGTTTATGTTTGTTCTGTAATCGTTCAATGACGTATGTGTCGGCACTCTAAATATTTAGTCATAGTTTAGTTTTAGCTCATAAGTCAGGTCCGCAATTGCCGCGGCATCATGCCTATTTGACGTCTTTGTACTGTTTTATTACTTGCTTTGTTTATTGTGTGTATTTGTGGCGTTATATGAATGTATTTTCTTTCTTCTTCTTCTTTCTTTCTTTCTTTCTTAATTCAATCTTAAATTAAAATATTTAAATCATCTCCATATTTCATTACTAGTTATGATTAGGTATTAGGAATGTAACCATATATTTAATAGGCTCTATAAAAAAACAATAAGTGGAAGATTAGGTACAATTTATAAGCAATCAATAAGAAATTATCGATACGTTTTAAAACGTAGTAATATCTTCATTAATGATGCATACACTTCATGTTGGTGTCGTATGCCGCACGCGTGCGAAAAAGGTCCTATAATTGAAATTGTAACGCAAACGCAAGTCATGAATTCAATTTGCGCGCCAGCCATGCGTGTGATGCCTGGAGGCAGTGAGAGCTAATCGAACTGTATAAATTTATATAATTTTAATTATTTAGTATAAGTAGTAGTTATAGTTTGTTAGTATAGTGTATATTTTTTTAAGTTTCATTATTTAGGTAGCAGTAGCCTTTAAAAACCATCTCACCCCCCTGGCATCCCTTCTCTCCCCATTCATAACCCAACTCTCTACGCAATCCCTACTCACCCCATTTTACGGTACTGCCGTTCTAACTTAGAAAAGTCTTATTTAATTAAATAATATTCCTTATCATTCAATTTCAGATGGTGATTAAAAAGTAGAGTTTATTTCACAACTGTCAGATCTCAGAACTTCATTGAAAGACGGAAGCACTGCCCAGCACCGCCAAGTCCAAAAAGATTTTAATCTAGCAATTACACTTATCTCCACATACGTTTTACATAACTCACTTATAATGATGTTCATAATAAAGCGGACAATACCATTCTAAGTTACGTTACGTAAAGTTGCACTTTTGACGTGCGTAACTCTCGCTAACAGTCCGTTTCACTTGCAGGGATGGGCATTTCAACAATCTACATATCAATTTTTTGATAATCGACTACTTAGTTCTACATAGATTATTTATCAAGTAGTTAAAAATGTCTGAAGAATGATTGTTTAATGATAATAATCTTTAAAGCGTAAAAAGAGTAAAAATAATCAATATTGTCAAAACGGTTCGTGTTGGGGACAGTCCCAGCAGCCTCCTGAACAACGTTGTTGACAGATTGGAGTGTCCAATTGTAAGACATTGGAATAGCATGCATATGGACTCCAGATTTAAATTAAATAATTTATAATGTGTTTATAATTTTGTAATTTAATTTAATCGTTATGTAAATATGTCCGTTTTAGTATGGATGGACAACTGTCTGAATAAATTGATAATTAATAAAACTGCTTGAATTGCTTTTTTACATTGTAATGCTGTTTCTGATGAACGCAGTGAAAATGTAATAGATTTGTTTAATTATAATTATGTGCACATATTTAAAAAAAACTACGATTTAATATTAAAGAAAACTATTTGTTCGTTTCCTATTTTTCCCACCCCTATTGACTTGAATACAAACGTTGCAGCACAGCAATTAGAGCTTCCGATAAAAATTAATTCCAAAGTTTATATCTTTGTAATTAAGAAAAAAATTGCACCATACTAAAAACTTTATTATTTTATGTCTCAATTATTGCGTTTTTTTTTTAATTCATCATATTGCAAAATTTGTAACGAACTCCCATACTAATCGTAAACAGTGCTTCTCTTAACTCGCGCTGAAAAGTATAGGGTTAGAATTTAGCTGTTTTCATCCTCTGTGTATTTTCAGCAAGCATGTATCTAATGAGTATTAGTAAACTTATCGTGAAATATAACGCACAAATCATTATCACATTAAAAAGCAAAAAATATATTCCAAAACAATACAGCCGCTCTCTTTATTTTTGGCCGACAGCTAGTGCTAAAATTTATCACACATCATCAAAGTCGCCCATTACAATTTGGTTGCGGGTTTGCTAATGCCTCAGCAACAACTATTATTGCAATAAGTCATTGAGGTTCCTCATATATTTGCATAACAATTTCGTATCACGCACAACCTTAAATACGTTCTCACAACCCAGAACAGGTGTGAAGTGCACGTCCATTCCAAGTTCCATAAATATGTAAACTTCTTTCACCTTACTGCATAGAAATAAAGTTTCAAATCGTATAGATATTTGAAGAATCAACCAACACTATTAGAGTGAACGGTGGTCAATTATCCAATTGCACAATATGTGCCGCGAACGGCTGCCGTGAGGCGTGGAATTAATTAGACTAAAAGTAAATGACCGTTTTCAAGCAATCTCAACAGGCTGTTTAACAACACTGTTGTTTCAAATATGCATTTTCCTGTCCAAACATCAGCAGTATAAGCAAAATTTAAATGGAATGCTTGCAATGCTGTTCGAACGACGAAAACATAAATGAATAAGTTACATTCCGAGTTATGTTTACAAATTTAAACGATCGGAACTTATGACAAACATGATTTTACGAATACATTTTGGCTTGACTTGTTTTAGCCGTGGCACTACCATGCATGCCTCTGTAAATCCATACTAATATTATAAATGGGAAAGTGTATGTGTGTGTTTGTTTGTTTGTCCGTCTTTCACAGCAAAACGGGGCGACGAATTGACGTGTTTTTTAAGTGGAGATAGTTGAAGGGATGGAGAGTGACATAGGCTACTTTTTGTCTCTTTCTAACCCCCCACTTCCCTAAAATGGGGGGTGGAAGTTTGTATGGTTTGTTACCCCGAATTTAACGCGAGCGAAGCCGCGGGCAAAAGCTAGTAAAAAATATTTAACAAAATATTTTACATTAAATATTTAACAAAATATTTTATTACTAAAAGATGATTATAGATGTACCTACATCCATAGATCCGTAGATTATGGCATCATAGCGCATCATTGCAACCCAAACACAAACATCGCAAAAGGTGCTTATGTCGTAACAGATTTTCTATTATGTTGGTTGTCGATACGACCGTCTAACAGCAAAACGATATACTAACAGAACCTTTAGATGGCGCATACGTCGTTTGACAGGAGGATAACTGGTGGTGAAAGTCGCGAAAGTGAAGGACCCGCGACTGCCGGACTATTGATGGCACCCACTAATAGGTATGGGTACGATGTTTCACAAGGCTGCTTCTTATACGTCAGCATGTAGTTTCTTTGGAATGTATTATGTGATACAAAACATCGTAAAAGCGGCTCGTTTAATTGAAACCACGGGTGACCAGAGGGCTCGGGCCAATACTTTGCACAACGTGTAAGCATCGCAATACAACGTGGCTATGCGGCCAGCCTTCTGGGCACCATGCCTATTGGCAGCGATTTGGAGGACATTTTTATTTGTAGGTAGGTTCTAGTTTATAGTTATTTTATTTATAATATTTTTTTTATTATATTCATCATCATCATCATCATCATATCAGCCGAAAGACGTCCACTGCTGGACATAGGCCTCCCCCAAAGAGTGCCACAATGACCGGTCCTGCGCCACCCGCATCCAGCGGACTCCCGCGACCTTCACCAGGTCATCAGTCCACCTTTATTATATTGTTACTTGTAATTTCGTTTGTTTTAAAATAAATTTACTATCGTAAAATGATGTGCACGTTTTATCAATTGTCATTTGTTATACGATTCCGCTAGCCTAATATGGTCGGATTTTTATCGCCTGTCACCATAGCTGTCACGTTCTAATAACTATGTAAGTGGGAAAGGGACTCATGACGTGATAAGCGATAAAATGACAACCATGATACGCGTCATTTGTCTTAGAAGCTATTTACCTGCCCTTAAATGTAATAACATTTTGTAGTTTAACCATCTACAGTGATTCATTTATAGGCAGAGTAAATTTATACGCTAGTACATATTATCATTTCTACTTATTACTAACAAAACTGGTTTGAAGAGAAATAAATGTAATAATGTTACTAGATACTTCTATCGTTTGTATGTTACTGCAATTATTCTCGAAGGTAGCAATTTAATCGAAAACCTTCACAAGCCAATTTACGATGCATCCACGTATCAAAGCCATTATAGTATGTAGGTATACTTATACTGTTTACTGCTCGAGGCAAAGCCAATAAATAATAACTAATTTTCAACAATTATATTTCTGTAGTTCGCAAAGAGCACATCTTCGCAAAGATGCTGTAGTGGTAGCCGTACAAGCCCAATTTCAAAGAAAAACCGCAAATCGATCTACAGTTTAGCCGTTTGGCACACGCATACTAGAGGTCAAAACACATTTCTGGGCCCGCAGTTCTTAAAAAAAATTCCCTTAGGAGGGGAGTGCCGAGACATTTTTTTATTTGTATGGAAATAAAAAATTTTTTTCAGAAACCTATCGTGTGTGGTATCTCATGAAAGGGCATTTTGAGGCGATTCAAAAAATGTACCACATCATTACACTTCATCCATTTTTTTTTTAATTAACACAAAAATAATTTTCGAAACGTACAGTCGAGGACAAAGAGATGTATACACTTTTGGACCTTATTACAACGCAATAAGGTCCAAAAGTGTATACATCTCTTTGTCCTCGACTGTACCAAGTTTGGGCTCCTCCAGACACGATATGGCTGATTTTTTTAAATACAATATACCACAAATGATACGTAATATCCTCATATCTAACCTCAAAGAAGCAGTTTTTAAAATAACTTCGTTAAGTTTTTTCTTTTAATTTTTCAATATTACAAAGTGGCACAGTTCTACTTCAATACCTATTTTACGAGACGTATAGAACTGTACTGCAGATACGGTACATATTAATCATAAAATGATACGTAGTATCCATATATCCAACGGGAAATACCTCTTTAACCATTTAACCGCGTCTTTTCATCAGTTGGTATAGTTTTTGTGGTAGATACTGACTTAAAAAGTGACTGAAAGTTCAATTAAAAATGTTTATTCCTGTTGTTTTTTATCTTATAACTATAATACACATACTATTAGGGCTTGTTGCACACTCTCCAGATAAACTTATCTGTCAGTTAAAATCATTGCTATCCTTTTCTCCAGTCATATAATAGAAAAGGACAGCAAACATTTATCTGACAGATATGCTTTAACTGGAGATTGTGAAACAGGCCATTAATCTTGCTTGTTACATTTTTAAAATATATTTTTCTATGTTTATATTTCTTCCTCTCCGTCTTCTATAGACGTTTTGCTGCAAATAAAAAAGCGGTTTGTATAAATGAATTCACTTATTTACGTAAAAGGCGTAAATTGAGAAAATAATAGCGCACCTCGCGTTATGGCAATCACCATGGCAAATTTTGCAGGCTGGGGTGCAAGGGAGGCTCCTTAACTGCATGCCATATACAGTCTAATTCAGTCCAATTAGGCTCTAATGAAAGGTCAGGTCTTCTCTTCCATCCCCACTGTTCTGGAGATGATCGGGATGCTACGTGACTTTCTAGTGCACGCCCCCATATTTCTCCAGCCTGATATTTTGCCATTTTTATATGCTGAAGGAGGGCAGCGTCAGTATCAGGTATTAAAGAGAGGGTCTTATCACCGGTGACAAACATTTGGCGTCGAGCTTCATTCACGTGTGTCAAATCGTACTGAGGATTGTACATTTTGTTGGTGAACATCTCCAGTGATATGATATGTTCGTCGGTAATCTCTTTAAAACTGGGTCGGAGAGCTAAGCACGTAAACGCTGCAGTGAATGCAGGGTCCTTCCACGCAGACTTTGTCGTTTTTGATCAGTATTATCACTTAGATAACACTAATAATAAACAGGACAGCACAGTTCAATACAATTCCAGTAGAACTGTGTCACTTTGTAATATTGTAAAATTATACACATAAAAAATAAAATAAATAATACTAAATGAAATTCTTTTCAAAATTGCTTTCTTGGGGTTAGATATCAAGATATAACGTATCATTTGTGACATACTGTACAAAAAAAAAGTTGCGTATATCGTATCTCAAGGAGTCTAACCTTGATATTTTGTGTCAAAAACTAAACAAACTATACCAGCTGATGAAAAGGCGCAGTTAAAGGGTTAAAGAGGTATTTACCGTTGGATATATGGATACTACGTATCATTTTATGATTAATATGTACTGTATCTGTACTACAGTTCCATAAGTCACGCCAAATAGGTATTGAAGTAGAACTGTGTCACTTTGTAATATTGAAAAATTAAAAAAAAAAACTTAATGAAGTTATTTTCAAAATTGCTTCTTTGAGGTTAGATATGAGGATATTAGGTATCATTTTTGGTATATTGTATTTAAAAAAAAATCAGCCATATCGTGTCTGGAGGAGCCCAAACTTGGTATGTTTCGAAAATTATTTTTGTGTTAATTAAAAAAAAATGGCTGAAATGTAATGATGTGGTATATTTTTATAATTGCCTCAAAATGCCCTTTCATAAGATAGGTTTATGAAAAAAATTTGTTTTTCCATACAAATAAAAAAATGTCTCGGCACTCCCCTCCTAAGGGATTTTTTTTTAAGAACTGCGGGTCAAAAAATGTATTTTGACCTCTAGTATGCGTGTGCCAAACGGATAAACTGTAGGTCGATTTGCGGTTTTTTTTACATATACGGCTACCACTACTCTTTATGTTTTAACGACACGATGCCCCCTGGAGCAAAGAAAGTGGTGTATATCTATTCAACCATGTATTAATTTTGTAAAAAAAGCTATAAATAACCGTTACCATGCTCTTTTGCTGTAGACGTTTGATGGTAGAATGGAAGAATTTTAATTGGCTGTAGTAACTACGAGTATAGTATTGGCAAATTGGCATACAATACAATACCTACAAATACTCTTTATTGAACACCTCAAAAAGAAAATCAGTACAGAAAAGATAGTGGCATGAGGATGATGATGACATAAGTACAGTCGCCATCAAAAATATCAGAGCGGCCAAGGTAATCAAAAATATCTGAACATGCACTTTATCACCTTGACAATAAAGGCGTTGTTCAGATATTTGTGACCACCTTGCCCGCTCCGATATATCTGATGGCGACTGGTACATACCTAGTACTAGGTACTACCTACTCGTACTAGGTATCCACTCTAATGCCGTAAGTTTGGATATAATTAAGTATAACTAAATCCGATTAATCTTTTTTTTTCATATTTTTTGTTATTAGCCATAAATGCATAATTATTTGAGACGGTAGGTACCTACGTGGGTATTTAAACGTACAATGCAAAAATGGCTTTTGCAAAAAGGAAAGTTCTGATATTTAAGAGATAAACTCAATCATCCACCTATGGTATGGAAGTCAAACTAAACTGCAAAGCGTAGGTAGATCCGCGCTTAAACATCTTCCTAATATGATATAACGAATAAATTTAGAATAATATTATCATTCCCTTCTATTTATTTAGACTTTCACTATACTTTAAATGGAATAATTGACATTAAATACAAACTAAGAGCATTCGGGAAAGTTTTTGTAAATGCGTCATAACATAAACGTAATGTTTGTGACAAGTTATAGTGGAGTGTAAGCACAGAAAGTGAAATAAAAAAGGGAAAATGTTTATGATCATAATGAAATTACCATTAAATGAAATAGCCTTTTAATTGGCATTTAAGAGCACTAAATTACACCGATTTATTAATTTACTAGAGATATTAGTTATTGTTCTTGTATTATTATTGACTATAGGCTCTGCCCGAGATCGTTAAAAACTTTTAACCCCTTTTTCAAACCTTTAATTTAAAGGATGTTTTTTTATTTTATATCACGTCGGTGGCTGACAAGCATACAGCCCGCCTAATGGTAAGCAGCTGCCATAGCCTATGGACGCCTGCAACTTCAGGGGTGTCACATGCGTGTTGCCGATCCTTTACAAAAAGGAGGATTATCTGTGTTGACGCCTAAAGGAACAAGAGGGTCCCTCATCGTCAACACAGTGGGTCCTTTGACGAGAGAGAGAGAGAGAGAGAGTAAGTATATATGTACATATATGTGTTATGTAGGTACTGCAAAAGCCAGGGCTTACCGCACTGCGGTCCGGTAAACCCTAGGTTTTAAATCTAGGTTTACATATCTTAATATTTGGAACATAGATTAGATAACATATGTTCGAGTATCAAGGTTCTACATTGTATGTACATAATGGACATTGACTACCAGTCTCTCGGTAACGCGATATTTTTTAGTAATTAGACTAAAATATATCATTTATCGTTTGTTTATATTATTAGGTATATATTTATAATATTGATGACACAGTTAGAGAAACAGATATAAAAAGGCACTTATATATCATGCGCCATACACTGCGTAATTCAATTGTATTTTGTATACTGCTTTATACACTAAAGTGGATTCATATTATATTAATTAAATAAGTTACTCAACTCAGCAGATAGCATAACATAACACAGAAATCTAGATTGACCTACAAAATAATGATCCTGTTCATGACGACTATCTCGATATTATTTACATACAGTCTGTAAATTTTATACGGGCGTATATTGTGATGGCGATTAGTATTGGACCTAGGGAACCTATTTACATTTATTTCTTTATGAAAATAAGATTTTTTTTTTTCATACATAATAATTAAGCCCGCAATGAATTGCATCCATGACAATTAACTTACCGGTGCGTCATGTCAGTTATGTCAGTTTTAAATCAGTTGGATAGCGTACATTGGTGCCCGGTAGGACTTAAAAAAATCATTACACATAATTAATAACACTATTTAACAAAATGATTATACTATATGAGTCCTATTGCTGGATACTATAGGTGGATAAAGTATACGCCCGTATAAAATTTACAGGCTGTATATCATGTATAAGTAGTCTGAGGACAACGACCTTGGCGACAAAGGTGATCGTCCTCCGAAGTGGGCGTAGCGAAGAATGAAAGGAAATGGGAGCACGAGCGAGTGCCTCTAGTGTGTAAGCGGCCGGTATGAAAAGACGCTTTGAAATTTCAAAATCTTTTCAAGGCATCTTGTGCTTTGCATTTTTAATGAAAGTTGAAATTTGTTTTTCGTAATGATGCCCAAAGTTACTCTTTGTAGTTTACCGAAAATACCAATTTTACTTAACCGTCGAAGGCGTCGACAAGCTTCGTACAGAAATCATTAATTTTTCACCTCCGCAGCTCGAACAAGCCTACTTCCCTGCGATTACACAGTGCAGTGAATACGCACTTTCGTCACTCCAGGGAGTGAGACAAAGTAGTTTTATAATTTAGTGAAGGCCATGAACTGCCAATTCATATTTCGGGGTCTATTACAAATTCGAAATATATATTTTTAACCTTTAATATGTGCTCACTACTGAGGTGAAAAGTTGTATGTGTCACACGAGAGCAAAGTTATTTTATATCTCGTGTTTTTGAGTCCCTCGCTACGCTCAAGATTCTAACTTAGAATCACTCGCTTCGCTCGTGATTTAATTATAGAATCTTTCGCTTACTCGGGACTCAAAATCAACACTCGCAAGAAAAACCAACTTTCCTCACTTGTTGCACAAATAACTATTTCACTTATACCCAGTTTCACACTCTATGACAAAAACAGTATTCGCGTTAATGTACATAGTACTAAGTACATAGTACGTGTTTCAGTAATTCTGAAAGCATGAAACTAGTGTCAGAAAAATGATAATGTAACAAACATATCTGTATTGCAGTCACCGGCAATAGTATCTTCCTACAAGAAGGCCGCAAAAATATGTGACACGCTCTTATTTGTAAGGCCATAAGAGCATTTTTGCGGCCTTCGTGTAGGAAGGAAGATACTATTGCCGGTAACTGTACAATGAACCGTTCGAACAAAACTTTTTTAACAGTACAATAATCCGGCTTGATAGATATGATAAAATACGAACAATATAAGTTACATCATGGGAATAAACAAGAATAATTCTTTAAAAATACACGATGACTCCATATGATGACTCATTTCACTGATATCAATGACAACATTTAATCAAAACTTTTTAAGTCTCATTACATCATTAGCATATCAATCACACAGAGTTTTATCTACACTCATATTGTAAGTTCTCTAAAACGTGTTCGAAAACGGTAGGCAATGGCTAGCATTACCACGACCGATTTTACTATGATAAGCTTTTTATCCGTAGCAGTAACGTAATTTTAACTTTTCATGCTCAATTATTGACGTGCTATGAGTTTTGATAACATAATGTACACCTGCACCCTCCCGGGGATCCGCCGACAGCCCGACACGCGCCCGCGCGACCGCCGGCACAATCGAGTTGGCCATGCTGGCGGTGCAATGGCGGCCATTCTATGGTTTCCAAATAAGGCATTTAGAATAAATAATATGAGTGTAGATAAAGCAGTGTATGCAACTGTACGTAATTAGGCCTTAAAACACTCGTGTGATCTTATTATGAAATTCGCCTGCGGCTCATTTCATAAAACCACACTCATGTTTTAAGGACCCTTATTACGTAACAGTTACATAAACTACTAATTCAAGCAAGCGTCTCTGTAATAAATACCGACGCTATTGAGGCATGTAGGAGGAGGAGGCTATTCTTTGAGATGCAGTAGGCGTCTGCATTGTTTGGCCGGATGTTACCAACGACATAATTCTTATGTACTTACAAGACACTCAGAGCTGTACCGGAAAAAAGCTTTAAAGCAGCACTATCACTATCTGGGAAAAATCTAAGATAAAAGGACATTTCCAAACCTTAGCTGTTGATTGCGTTTAGGATTCAAAAGGACACTTAAATTCTCCTCAGGCGTAAACGTTAGTACCTATGTCTAATAGGTGGTGGTGCTAAATACATTGCACATTTTTCTTTTAATTTTTAATATGGAATATTGTCAAATATTAAAATTTCTGCATATGATCTTGTTTTTAATTTTGAGGTGTCAAAAAATATGCGCACACATTTGGAGCCAATATTTTTGTGAAAGAAACGAAAAGTAGGTATATAAACTATTACATTTAAAACATAAAGCTTGTCATGTTAATTGTATATTTACCACTATTGACATTTAGCGCAAAAATAAAAATTAAAACCTGGTTTAAAAACCTGTCTGCTTGTTTCATTTGTCAATGGCTCTGGCTCTACACATTGTAAAGAATAACACTAAGTGTGAGATGATGTATGCGAGAACACAGGCATAATAATACTTATAATAATGAGAAGAATGTAGGACGATGTACCGTACTGGGTGTTTAGTGGAGGTCAAAGTTAAGCTTCAAATCGTCGCGTGGTTATATATTTTAGAAAGAGAAATGTGACGGTTGTTAATAAGGCATTACTCTGCTATAAAAAATATTTAGAAGCTATTAACAACCGCCTATGATATACCTTTGGAAAAAAAACAATGTCACAAATATTAAAGTCACTTTGCAAAATATATAACTACGTAGGTACAGTCACCGTCAAAGATATGTTTACACTTTTGCACCTTATTACAAAGGAATAAAGTGAAAGTGTTACGCATTTATTGCTATGCAATCAGTTAAAGTTAGGTTATGGTTATTTTTTGTTGCCCTCTTAAACACTAGCATTTTAAAAATAAGTAGATCATTTTAGGAGTGTTGATTATCTTCTAACAATAAATATAAAATAAATTCCAAGTTAGAATCATACGTTTTATAAGTTGGATGTCTCAGTACCTTCGTTGGAAGATCGAATCTTATAGTGTCTCAGAAGATCGTGGGGTTGCATAGGCAATCTCATATAGATTACCAACTCTAAAGGCTATTCAATTGAGTCTACTGAATGAAAGCTTAATTCGACTATAATAGTTACGTACCTAAGAGTATAATACCTAGGTACATTGTAGCCGATGCCTTTGATGGATTCAATGATTCTAAACTGGCTCAAAGTAGCTTGACTGCGGTCAGTAAGTATGGGCCAGTGAGCTAGATCAACTTCAGCAAAAACATTTTTATAATGCAATAGCCTTAGGCTCCTATGTAGGACTAGTCATTGCACAGTACAAGACTTAAATGTTTGCAACTTTGATTTTTATTCACGTAAGCGTAAGTTCGATTTGGAAAATTACCTCGTACGTACTCTTATTTGGATAGAGAACTATTTCTAAAATTAATTTAAAATACCACATCGGAATATGTGTGTCAAGCCTCGGAATGTATGGGAGCGGCGAACAAGCAACCGCTAACAACTTTAACATTCTGTCCTTAACAACATAACTCTTTATCGTGGCTTTAAAATATGAACCTAATTGACAATAACATTAAGTTCTTTTTAGAACGAGATGAAACAACAAATTACGATGGTTAAAATAGTAAAGTGTCGATTTGTGTAAGTGTCCGCTCACGAACCGCATGTATCTTCGTAATAAATGTAGAATAACCACTGTTTTTATTTTACGGTCGGCCATTAGACTACTCTTTTATTTAAACGTCGTGAAACAACAAGTAATGCCTTAAAACCAACGAATATTGCGTAAAGGATATAAACTACAGCGACCTACATTTTGTACGAAGCAACATTTTAATTTGCTCTACTCTACATTGCTTAAATAATTCAAAACAACAAGTATTAGTAAATCTCTTTTCACCTGCGTTTGTAAAATTGTAAATTGACATCAGTAAATCTAATAAAAAAATAATTGTTTAAACGAATTATTCTGATACAGTAATTGTTTACAGCTCGATAGAGACGAACGAGGCTCAACAAGCGGTAGCAATTAACCATAACAGCTTTTTAAAAACAAAACATCACACATCACTAATTATGTAAACTATTCCAGTCATAATTATAAGGTATCAAGGTTGAAATTGGCTCGGCAAAGAATTTTAGATGCGAAGCGAGTATTTTTAGACGCAATGATCTGCGATAGTTAGATTTGCTGGAAATAATGAGATGGTAACAACCGTAAACGTATCGGCATGCAGGCGGTCAGCCGAACGGTGTTTAAAATAGGTAATTAGTCACTGTTAACTTTAGAGATGCTAAGCTTTGAATACATTTAGCTGCGAAGATAGGTAATATCTGAACCATAAAAAAATGTATCCTGCACTGTTAGTACAACAGTGAAGCGACAGTATCTCGCGGTCGAGACAGACATCTGTCACTGTCTAACTGTATTCATCAGAAAGTGACAGATGTCTATTTCGACCGCGAAATACTGTCGCTTCACTCTTGTGCTAACCGTGCACTGGGAATTTTGATCCAGAAAACTTATGGTTGCAGTTTAACCTAACCCGCTCCTCTTCGCTACGCTCGTCGTCGCTCGTCGCACCAAAGTTCTTAACCTAGAACTAGATTATAGAAATACATGTTTAATAATTGTGAATTTAGCATTATAATGGCCAGAGATCGTCTCAAATGGGAACCTGGGTAGACCAGCAGATCAACCGCCGCACAAGTAGAACTGGATAGGCCATCCTTTTGGCGGCGGCGGAGGAGTCCTGTCCTGACACAGCAGGAGAAGGTATTTAAAGAACGATTATTACAGACGGGGCGAAGAGGATCGAAATCAAGACCGGTAGGCATGGAAACCGTGGACGTCCTCTGCCTCATCTTGGGGACATATTAGATTCGTAATTCAAGTGGTTTTTGGAGATCGGAATTTTAATTTTATGAACTCATAACCCTAACCATATATTTTATTTTTATATATTATAACAGACACCAAAACTGGTCTTTCTTAATCCTGGTCAGCTCCACTGATTAGGGGTCACCTTAAAATAATTCTAGCTAGACCCAACATATTCAACCGGTTTCCCTTGTGACATGGCCTCAAACAACTGTACTTAATACACGTACTGATGTGCGGCCAATCGTGCCGTTCATACCTATCAGACTATCACTGCCGATTACATACATTATGGCTCCCGGAAAGCGTGTAATCACGCCTTCAGTTTCACATGAGTCCCTTGCCACTCGCCCACTCACTTGCTAATATACTTACCTGGAGAATAATTAAGTACTTGGTATTCACCGTGAGAACGGTCAGTTTACGCCAATTAATTTGTCTTAATCATCGTTAAGAGAAAGAAATGAGGAACCTTTTTTACAGTAAACGCGATGTACAAAGGTAGACGTGACTAAATTCAGACTGCAAGATCATATGCCCATGTAATAAGGTTTAAAATCAAGATATCTTTAGTGTCAATAATAATTGGTTTGATGATAATTTTTGCGGAAAAACATGTGCTCCCATGTATAAACATATATCGGTGTTGAAGGGGCAGGTTTTTGTCTTGACTAGATTCCATTTTAAATGAAGATTAATTGTTTTACATCCTAGTTACACCTATTAATCATGTGTTATGTGAATGGATGTCTCACACCTCACACGTTGTTGAGAATCTTGGCTTTTGTAAAAAGTGTCCATTGAAATAAGGGCAATGGAAGGCGAGTCGACGGGAGACAATTCTACGTGTTTTGTGCAGGACTATATATAATATATTCCCTATAGATTAACAATACCGACTGTTACGCTATACATAACATTCGCTTGTAATCATGTGACACACGCCAAACTTACGCATCAGACATGATTTCGAAATATTACGTATGTTACGTAGTGGCCATAGGGTTAGAGATACAAATAAGGCAAAGTACTTTCGCGTTAGAATACTAATGTGCCGTTACGATGACATAAATTAGAGCGAGTACTGTACTCAGTACTGAAGGTCTTCTTGAAACATAACAAGTTTATGCGTTTTGTGCTCATAAATCGATTACAGTAAGGAAGCAGCGACTATTCTTAAAATATAATGTTCAACACGTTTTTTACTTATAAATAAATTGCGACAGTATGAATGGACCCTGGCGTCCACTTACAAATTCACTTAGCGATAAACTTACAATGTAAATGTAAACAAATTAAACCACCACGACACGTTTACCTCCTCGTTTATAAGTCGTCAATGCTGAATACCAACTCGCCTATGATATCAAATGCCACTTGACGAGCCAGTCCCATCATTGGTTCATTTATATGCGATGTTTTCGATCGCAAGGCTCAGTTGAGGTTGTCGAACAACCAGAGTACCTTGATTTATATAAAGTAGTTCATCTACAAACAACGGCACTAGGGTTTGCTCCCGGTACTCGTTTTCTATACAAATCCAGTACCGGAACCGGGAATTCCCGGTTCTCGCCATACAAAATCAGAACCGGGAGCATTCCCTAAACGGCACCTGTACGCTACATAACAGGACGCACTGAGAAAAGAATTAACTATTGGCTGTTTTCATATGCTTTTGGCAGGGCAGTTGCTCTGGCATTTAATTGTTTTATGTTTATCAAGCAAGAAAAGATTGGTCTGACCAAGCGCTGTGCCGTCGTTTCTAATGTAGTTACGCACTTTACACGGCCGATACACGCCGTTTGCACATCTCCGCGGCGGAATCAAGTGGAAGTACCGCAACACGTTTCACCAAGAAACCAGCGCGAGAAAAAGAAGTGAAACTCTTGTTTCACTTCTTTTTCCCACTCTTCTTTTTCGCTCTTGCGAATTTGTGATTCTGCTGTTGCAAATTATTTCGTACGAGTTTTGAACTCAAATGTCACATCACTAAAATTTCTAAGCTACCGAAGGAAAAGCTACTTCAGATACCGAAGATAGATTACTGTCTTTGTCCCTATACTGTGGTTTGGCTGAGGTTGCCATGAGGCCTTTGTGAGAGTACATTCCAGAGATGTCGATTGAATTCTCTTAGCTTTGGCTTCAGTAAATGCAGGTGATGATTCTATTAGGGAAGGGTGCGGAATCTGCCGTTTTATGAAACGCGTACCCGCGATCTCTTTTGGGAGAATTTCTGTTTTATGCTGTGGCAAGTCAGAACAAAATAAATTACATAAGTATGTTAAATAAGTATTTAACCAACCTATTTTAGGAAAAGGGCTCGGGCCCTGGATGAATAAATAAATAAACCTGGATAAATTAATAGTACAATGGTGGAGGGTAAAATAAGTTTTCTGCCAACAAACTGCTGTGCAGTTTGGCATTGATTAAATGTATCTCTTTTTGTGAAAATAAAGAAAAAATTAGATACGATGGAAAAATTCTAGTAGGTACAAGTGTTTTTATCAATAAACTATTTCGTTTTCTAAAGACACACCGTTTATAAACCAGCCATTTATAAAAAGTCGCTATCTCGAAAAAGGGTTTATTGTGCTGAGAAAAAAGCTTTTATAAGATTTCTTCTTCTAAATACTTATATAAAACTATCGCTTGTCATAAATGGGACTGACCCATCAGACAGACAACGCACAGCTTAACCCGTTGAAGATAAAAACTTAGATTTACAAAATCTAAGTTTTATATACATATATTCTTCAAATGCAGCTCGCAAGTAATTTTTGGAAATTAAACCCCTAAGATGGGAATTTTTTTTTTTATGAACTTCCTCCTGAAACTTGTCGCGGATAGGGGCTAGTTCATTTCTAATTTAAAACATTTATAAGAATATCTGTCACCGCTCCGTATAGTGCTTGCGACGATAATATTCATTCGTTCATCAATATTCTCGGCCGATGCCGTAACACCCTGAGCACACCTCTCTGGACGGATTACGTGCAATTATAAATACAGCAGCAAGGTCGCCTTCATCAGTCACACACTGGTCAATGATGTGTTGTTAGTCTTCAAGTCAGTTAAAAAGCTCGACTTTTTACTCGGCTATGCGCTTAAAAAACATCCAGAGCTTTTTGAGGAAAACATGAACTTTGGTAGTCTTAGTAGTAACATTATAGGCATACTCGTAGTATTTTTAAAAATATAGAATCTCTAAGGGAGATTTAAGGGATCCAGGCGCGGAATCGCAGATACAGGGGGGCGGAAACAGGGGCATTTGCCCCCCCCCCTGGCGTGTGGGCCTCGTGTAGGTACTACGGGGGGCATAGCTGCAGGCCGCAAGTTTCTGAGAAGTAAAGTGCCCCTCTCCCCGGATGAAATCCTGGATCCGCGCCTGGAGGGATCTCATAATAAGTTATCAAGGATAAACTATAAGTTTCTGGTTTTGAAAAAACTCTTAACTGAGCTGCTGTGTCTCGGGTAAAAGAACACTACAGAGAAGGTTATGAAACCCGGTAAAAAATAAATATAATAAAAGTTTCATACCTCATATTTACCGGTTACATTCCCTAGACTCGAGTATATATAGTCGAGTCTTGGCTATTACAAGTGTAATCTCCAAATCTTCTAATTAAATAGGTACTAATGGGTTTCGTATATTATACGTATCTAACAGGGTTTGTACTATAATTACATTTGTATTGTACATTATCTCGCATTTTAATTTGAGTTACCAGTGTTTGAATTCAAATAACCTGTGTCCTAAAAAACTCTATTTACCAGTGCACCGAGTAACCGTTAAACTCACTAAAATTGTTTAACTAAGCCGTGCAACATTTACTCGTGTTGCGTTTGCGTATTTGTTACGACTTAGGTAACTTAGTAGATAGTCAAAATCTTCTTCGGACTTCAGTAAAATGTCATTCAACGACGTTCGTAGCTAAACATTTTATAAATAAACGTCAATCATACATTTCGAAAGGCTGAAAGCCATAATTTCGTTAATGGCGACTAGATCACGCGAACGTCATGTCTCTATCAATTCACCGAGGTTTTTGTTCGCGTGCCGAGCTGCTTGTTCTTCCTCGATTGTTGTTAAAAGACGCTTTCATACACAAAATGTTTGCTATTAAAATAGCAGTAAAGTGTACCTGACAAAGTATTTTAGGGTTATTTTCTGTTTTTAAATTCCTTTGACTAGGTATAAACAAATATTATTTAAAAGAGGGATTGCCGCCTCGATTTTCTAGAATATCTCACTACGCTCACGCGTTTATATCACACTCGGCCAGCAAAAACCTTCCCTGTTTTTGTTACGTACCTTAGGCGTATCAAAATTTACACTGTATGTTTTTGGCACTTACCTATTTTTTTAGTATCTCATTGATTGAGTAAAAGGCTAAATCTATCCTTTTTGTGCATTAAAACAATATGGCGGCAAGTCGAATCAAAACACGGCTAATGAATGAATAATTCATCTCAAATTCATCAATGCATTCCACAACATTACGACAGTCCTGTCACGTCGCGGTTAATTGCCCCCTTTAGAATGAGGCCTATTCTAAGGTCCGTAGATATTCGTATTATGTTCAGTAGCATTTCTTCGAGATTTTCTGTGATAAAGTACATTACAACATTTTGCATCAAAGGACCACAAGGTGGCATTTTAAATCTGCTTGATTCAAGGTCGTGACAATCTTAAATAAATCCTTATCAAAATGTGGCATGACTTCATAACTTTTTTCCCTAAGAACAGACATACGCTTTGCAAAGGGAAAGCTAAACACCTCAAATAAAACGAAGTCTGTACTAACCTACTTATTTAAGATACCAATATTCTATTATTTTATACTTTTATTACCAGTGTACTTATACTATTGGTGTGCTATTATTTTATACTTTTACTATAAAATATTACACTAAAAAACTTGCTTTTTGATAGGTATTTCAATCACAGGAGACAATAGTCAGACAATCAATAATTAGTTTAATAGTTCCACCTAATTCAGCAAAACGATTTACACTCAACTCCATTCATAATTCTAAATGTCACCGGTTGTAAGTTATCTGCATTCTCGTGTGAACCGTCTTATCGCTTGCCATCGTGTTGTCTCTGGTTCTAGAATAGGCCACTGGCACAATAGCCGCAATTTGTTTGGCATTTGACGCGTACTCGCATTCCTTTTGAATTGATGCCAAATAGGTGCATTTGTTATGTAAATAATGCGTTTAATTCTGATATGTTTTTATGTGAAATCAATAGTATATACTATGCGGATTCAAAGATAAGGAGATGGTATTGGGTATCCTGAAAATTACATCCAAAGACCAAAATAAAACACAAAATTCACCTAATCATAGGTATAAATAGTAGGTAGCGTAAGGGCGTAAGGGACTTGGACTTAAGGCTAAAGGGTTACGAGATTGACCCCTTGTTTGATGCACTAGTCAGCCAGACTTTTTTATTTCCAAAAATAATGCAGTACCTACTGCAATTGCATATTTTTTTTCCCTCTAGGTTTGATTGTGATGGTTGTAATAAGGGGTTGAATGTACTAGGGGGCTGCTATGTTATAAATTATAACTCCCCAATGAATTATGACCTCAGTAAATTGAGACAGGATGACACTAATTTCACCTCACGAGTGGAGCTCAGAAACTATCAATTTACACAAACGGTATGATAATAACTTAAACAGTCACACCTTGCAGTATTTGCGCCTGGCCAACATAAAGTCAATCAGTGTCAGTAAAGTTAGCCTGCCAGTGGAAGTTGCTTATAAGTGGGTCAGATTCTGTTGACGGACGTGTCATGTTTACAAACTAAACAAGTGGATTCAGTCATTGTATGCGATACTTTAGTAAAGAATATTTAAATGTTAAATTTAGTTAGAGGAGGTTTTAGAGTTTTAAAATTATATTTAAGATCTTTAAAGATAATGTTCCATTATAGTAGGGTATGGACGTTTGAAGCAAAAAAAAAGTCACATCAAAACATTGATTTGATGTGCATTCTGATTTTTTTGCTATGCAAGTCAGTATTTTTTGTTATGTGGAATATTATTTAGCGATTAGTTTCATGGACATGATCCATTATTCGGTAAAATGTGTTTATGCTGTCCTGTTTCTAATTATTTATATGCTCTATTCTGACCTACATTCATTGTGTAAAGGTAAGGTAACAATATAATCAGAAATATGTAGGTAACTATTTGCCAATTGACATTATGTTTCAATTTTATCACTCTAGCAATTAATAGATAGAGTAAGTTAAATACCACCAATTAAGCAAGTAGGTAATTACAATATCACTACAGTATAATCAGTATTTGTACAATAATTATTTTAATATAAAAAGTACTTATTACGTTGATAGATAAAATTTATATGCTTATTATACCGACTGAAGCGAAGAAAAGAAGTGAATCTTGACAGTCAGAAATCTTTCGCCCAGATGTAAAACCACTTAGGTGTGTGTATATCTCAAAAAGTCTAAATTGCATTTTAGTCAAATCAAAATAATCAAATGAAGTCTTTAATTTCACAGGATTTCATAAATTGGAGGCATAGATTACGCTGGCAATTATATCCATACTCGTATTGCATCCGTCCGACAATTAAGTCTAGTGTAATGATTATTCAGTAGCGAACGTAACTGACCTTTAATTATGTATAATTATGACGAGGGAATGCAATTTTAGTAAGAAACCAAACTTCAATGTAAACTTTAAATCAATGTTTTAAGAACTGTTTTTAAATGGCTGATCGTGATATATTTGAGGCTACTTTATTTTATACCGGCGTAAATGATTCTCTTAATCAGGTAGTGAAACATGCATCGTTATATGTTTTATAAACTTTCAAATATCCTACCTAGAGTATGTATAGGCCGATTTTTTATGTGTTTACGAATTACAATGACAAAAACGGATTGCCATTATTTTTTCGGAATGTAAAATATTTTTTGTAGCTTGGTGTAAAAATCATAAATCGATTGGATAATGAATACCACAAAAATTACAAGTTCATCGATCATTGTCTATTTCCAATAACTATTTGACTTTAAATCATTTTAGTTTTTTTAAAATTAGGTACAGTTAACAACATTTAATTCTGGGACCTTTTTACAGTGACAAAGTAAGTAAGTAAATAACACTCATAATGAAATCGATGATGTGTGTAGCATGGAATACTGCCCAGAAAGGAAGGTTTGCAGAAAAATTCAACGTGTTATTATGTCAAGCTTAAATAAATATAAACTATTGAAATAGCAACTATATAGTAAACTTACTTGAGCTATTGCTACTACTCAGTAAATAAAAGATATAACAATAACATTGTTAATCATCTAATCCTAATCACCGGTTACAGATCAGAATTACCTGAGCGGCTGAGACACACTGCGTGCCGTCATCCTGGCTGCAGTCATTCAAAATACGAGTCAAAATCTGAAGTCCAACCAGTATAACTGTGTTCTTCGAAAACTTTATTCAAAAGGTACGGTTCGAGTAAAGCCTTAGAGAATTCAACCAACCGGAGCGGCCATTGACAGGCGTTCTCCTTTGCCGAAACCAGTGGTTATATTTATTTATTGTATGGACTGACGTTCATCGGACGTGGCTATTTGTACGGTACGTACGAATATTTGACGTTCCCCTCCCCCGAAAAAATCGGTAGACTATTTTTGTATAGAAAATGACAGGCATGGACGCTGGTTGGTTGAATTCTCTAAGAGTAAACCCACTTATGTAAATTTAAAAATGCTGTTGAATGTTATGTGTCTACCCTTAATATTAACATTTGTGTAAATTGAAGGAGACAACATGTCTTGCTCATTTTTATGAATACAGGAGGATTGTTGCTACGGGTCCTGGGATCACGTTACAATGGCGCCCAAGAATTTAGTCAATGGGAATATACTTCAATTCACCTTGACGCGCCCGTTACGCTCCGAAGGCCAGAAGTATAGGTATTGGCTCCTCTAACACTATATTTTATTTAATATGATACCATGGTCAGTCAAGGTCAAGTAGCCAGCCATTAATACCGTATTAACTTGCCTAAATTTTTGCTGTAGTTTGGTTTCTGTAAAGTTGAATCAAAGTTGAAATTGAATGCAGGTGCATTGCAGCGTGCTAACGTACTCGTACAATATAGTTAATATATCGTTCAAATGCAGCAATGTGTTAAAATAAAACAACAAAACAAGTTTTGACACCATCTAATTACGGCTTCCAAAGCAGTAGCTGATGAGACAGCTCATGAGATTTGCGAATTATGCGGTCTCATTCAGCTTAGTGCCACAAATAGAAATAGCAACAAAGCTAGCCCTATCATTCTTTATTAAAGCCCCAAAAAATCTGAATATTGAAGCCTATATAAGTCCAAGTTATAACGTCATAAGACCAACTTCTATTAGTTACTCCATTCTTACATGTCATTTTATTCCGTTACTCTGTTAACGCATAAAGTTTATCTATAAAGGGATTATGGACTGCCTATGAAATCCCTAACTCCAAAATCTCCCGCAGAACTATGCTTCAAGTTGGCGTTAAGTGGATATAACTTGGCCGAGCATTATCGGTGCACTATCGCCACAAGTTTCCAAATACGTCCGCTGTTTGCAGCGGCCGATAGTTGGCCGAATTATTTGCAACAAAGCGTTAACTGGGCCTCCAGTCTAGTAGATGGAGATGGCGATAATGTAGTCGTGCAACAGCGTATTGGATTAAAGGAACAAGGTAAGTATATAGATACTAGAAAGGAAATGTTATGTTATATGACACAAATCAACTTTAATAATAATTAAAAAAAAACTTAGTAGGTACTTAGTAGTAGTAAATAGTTAGTGATGATAAGTGAATAAAAACATCGAAAGGAAATTTTTGGCTTCAAGAAAAATAAAGCAAAAGTTTTGAAATCAAATCTTATTTCATTACCGTATCTAGTCGAAATAGTTAGATATAAAATATTTTCGTCAGAAAAATATCAATGCTATTACGTCCACCGATAAAATCTGGTAGATTTCAACAAACTTCAAATTATACGTCGGTGTCACGTACCTAAGGCTTTTTGTCGAGATCAAACATCAAGATGAGGTTTTTGTTAAACTTTATCAGGCGACAGCAAAAAATGCGCATTAATGACACAAAGGTATGTATTATTAATTAAGACATCTCTATAACTCTCAAGCTCTTATCTCGGTTTACTGACAAACTGTTTTTTTTTATCACGAAGTTGCCTAACAAATGCGCTGTCCAAGTGTCTATCTTATGCGGCACCCCATCCTATGAGCGTTTGCAACTTTAGATGAATCGCACGTGTGTTGTCGTCTCTTCAAGAATACAACCTTACGACTATTCAACCAATTGTACCTCTTTTCGCTACAAAGAGGAAAAATAGGTCAGCTACTAGTTAATACATTTTGTGATATAGATATGCCTGTAGATTAATTACTGCTCCTGCTATAATTATCATCGTGGTTCTAATTCTAACTAAAAAGATAACCTAATATGAAGTCTGCAAGAAGCAAACTTTGAAGCGCGAGATGTCGATTTAATCATGACCACGTTTATAATAATGACCACGTTTTAATTGGCGATTATCTTGGGAGTAACTCAACAGCAGCTATTTTCGATATGATCACCTTCCAGAATCAGAGAGAGACAATACATGAAAACGAGGATCACGAATGAACAAACTGTTATCCAATCAGGTACCTAAAGGAGTTGCAATCTTCCATACGGCATCCATACTCTTGATAGCAAATATAATGATACAGATGCGTCACTTTATGTCAATGACCTACTGTATTTATCACAAACATGACTCAACAAGTAGTTCTACAAGTATGACAATTAATGATGAAGTACCTACTATATCTGCCGTGCTTTTTGCGTAACAAGATTAGCAAGCTCGGGTTTGCAGTCACGGTCACGGTAAATTTGAATTTGGTTAAACTTATAAACCTCGCAATATTGAACGCAACACCGGATAGTTATCGTTTTTTTGCGCGGTACTAAATAATAATTGTAGTGTCGATTGCCGTATGAACTTTAATCTTAGAATTTAGCAAGAAAACTTTTTTTGCTAAGTAGGTACTACGCTCTGGTATGATGTTATTAGGTTGCCATCAGTTGGAGATTGAAAGAATAATTGCATCGAACTTTTTTACAAACTTTGTTCCCCTTTAGCATATTTACTCTGGTCTTAGACTTTGTACTGAAAGAGAAGTGCCGTGATTTATATAAGAAGTTATGAATTCAAAGACACTTCATTTTCCGTACTTACTGCAGATTCCATCCCAAAAATTCCGTATATTTTACGCACTTAGGTACCTCCAATTGTTTATATTTAATTTTTACTTTCTGTTAAGTATGGTTAAATATGAGAACACAAGTAAATATTTAATACACTTGAGCAACAGTCCTTGAAATACTGCTGTATTGGCCTGACTTACTCAACTAGGCTTTACAATCAGGAAATGCATCGTATTGCCTTGACCGTCTAACGTTGTGTTTGTTGTACTAACATGATTGTCACAGCACGATAGTCACGTATTTCAGCTGATTTTCAGAATCAACATTTTTTTATGGACATTTCCGTGTGGCAATTTAAAGCTATGTTCTGGACCCAGGGTATGTCCTTAAACTACGTCCGGACTTGGGTATGTCCTTAAACTACGCCAAAAAGAGAGGTATGGGCACTGCGAATGGCATCTCGCTAAGTGTGGTAGGGCACGTTCAGCGAATGTCATCTCGCTCAAATCTGGAGCAGCGCCCGACTGGGGAAGTCTCCTCCACCTTACAGAAAACCACAGCAAAATAGCACTAGACCCTACTCATAGTGTTGTGTTCCTGCTGGTGAGTAAGGTTGCCAAAGAGCTCAATGAGGACCCAGTGGGTTGACGATGAGGGACCTTCTTGTTCCTTTAGCCGTCAACACAGTGAATCCTCCTTTTTGTAAAGGGTCGGCAACGCGCATGTGACTCCTTTGGAGTTGCAGGCGTCCATAGGCTACGGTAGCTGCTTACCATCGGGCGGGCCGTATGCTTGTTTGCCACCGTCGTGGTATAAAAAAATTTTAAAGCTCTTATTCCAAGTTATTTTATTATCATTGTTATAGGAGCCATCTTCGAAAATGACATCCATTAAAATGAAATCTAGACACACGGCAGTGTGTCCGCCAAGTTCGAGCAAAAAAAAGCGACACACCGGCCGTGGGTTATATTACACGAACCATTTCGGGCCAATTTCGACCACCCTATAACTCAAAACATATTTTATCTACGCATATGAAATTTCGAGTGTCTGTTGACATCCCCTTAATTGTCTAGAATACAAAATTTCATTATTCTACCTATAGCAGTTCTTGAGATATTGACGTCAGAAAATCGCTATTTTTACTATACACTCACTGACTCACTGACTCATCAAAAACCTAGACCACTTCCAATGGTCGTACTGACTTGAAATTTGGCATGGAGATAGGTCTTAAGGTCAAAGTAAAGGGAAAAATCTGAAAACGGCCAAGTGTGAGTCAGTTTTAAAAATAGCGAAGGTGTAACTTTGTTCTACTATGAAGTCATAATGAACTAAATGGGTCTATCTTCCAATGGTCGTACCGACCTGAAATTTGGCTCGAAAGTTTGTCTTCAGGTCGAAATAAAGTAAAAATCTGAAAACGGCCAAGTGTGAGTCAGTTTCGAAAACAACGAATGTGTAATTTTGTTCTACTATAAGTAGGTATGGAGTGGAAATGAGATAATACTTATTTAAATTTAGATACATACCAATTTAAGACAATACATGTTTGTCTTAAAGACAAGAACAATAAAATTGTTCACCACTCTGTGTGTGTCTGTTGCGGGAACCGAACCCACGATTTACGAAGTGCAAAGCAGGTCACTAGGTACACTAGGTGCGCTAAATCAGTCAAACAAAAATGAAAAGACTATTTTTTCTCGCATAGTCTAAATAATTTCTAATTTTAAAACTAATAAAATCGCAGATTCAAGAACATGGAAATCATATATACTCTAAGATGGAATTATATATACTACTGCCCATCTCACCCTCCGATACGCCACGGGATGAGATGGGATGGTGCACTTCTAGGGCTACATAATAGGCCACCAATTATAATACCTACTGGTAGGTAGGTATTACCAAGTTATTAATTATCTATGTAGGTAGCGTACTTACAAACAGAATAAAGTACGTTATTGATGTATGTAATTATATGTAAGTAGGTACATTTTATAGGTGTAGGGAGCCAGTTTATTTGTAAAAATCACCTATAAATAAATAGTAAAATAGAATTAGACGCTTAGTATAATGGGTAAATTATAAAGTACATACCTAAGTGGAATGAAACATTTCCTAAAGCAAAAGTGATAAAAAAATAATAAAGAACCTACACCTAACAAAAATAAATGAAATCCCATCAAAAACATAAATGTGAAAGGCTGCCAAGTTCGATACTATGGGAATGCTTCGCCTATAAAAGAAGTGAGATCTGAATAAGTACCAAGTTCCATAAAAATACCTCAAATCATAAATAGTTATAGGAATGCACACTTGATTTCCAGCAGTTTTTAAGGTACATTTTGAATAAGTATCACGTTACATAGAAATACCTAAAATTATAATAATCAGAGAAACGCACACCGGTTTTTTTAGCAGTTTCCTGATAACATTTATTATTTTCAGTACTTTTTAATGATGTAACTTGGCAAGTTTTAATAGAAAATTATATACTTGACACATTGCAGTCCAAAGGTGTCGATTAGTTGCATTGAAAAGGTGTGTGGTGTGTGAAAACTTGCCAAGTAACATCATTAAAAAGTACTGAAAATAATAAATGTTATCAGGAAACTGCTAAAAAAACCGGTGTGCGTTTCTCTGACTATTATAATTTTAGGTATTTCTATGTAACGTGATACTTATTCAAAATGTACCTTAAAAACTGCTGGAAATCAAGTGTGCATTCCTATAACTATTTATGATTTAAGGTATTTTTATGGAACTTGGTACTTATTCAGATCTCACTTCTTTTATAGGCGAAGCATTCCCATAGTATCGAACTTGGCAGCCTTTCACATTTATGTTTTTGATGGGATTGAATATACTCTAGGCTGTGTAGATAGAATCCACGTATGTTGAGTTATTACTAACCTATTTTACGTATGAAATTACACATATTATTATGTCTCTAAGAAACCTGGAGCCGCATTTAATCTTAAAACATCTACTTTCTACTAGAACTAACCAAGTAGTTTCGTGTACTTATGAAAGTGCGCACGCAACTTCATTATCCAAACAACTTCCCAGAGCAGTAGCTAAGTGGCCCCTGGGTCACTCCAGGTCATGATCTAAGATCACACACGCCCCAACGAAATGTAAATGAACTACATAGACGCCGCGGGCTCATCAAGCCGTGAAATAGCCATTAAGATGTCTTACACGATACCAAACGTGGAACAAAGTCGCTGTAATGTTAAGGCAGCATCCCAGATCTGAGAGCAGGCAGTGACTGTGTTTTCTGACGCACTTACAAATTGGGTAATCTTCACATATAAAAATGTTCATATTTAAGGCGTGTACTCTAAGTGTCGCCGTGCGTCGGCGTCTCTTCTCCTGTCATTACAGTTGAGCCTTTAACAACGCTTTGTTTATTCAGCTTTTTGATATTAAGGTCAGGCATCACTACCTTTATATTACTGCACAATTTTACCGGCATTTTGACCGCCGGTAGTGACGACGAAGTTGAATATTAGGTAAGAAAAGTTGAGGTCATAGCGGAAAGTAATGTCACCGAACTAGGTACTTTTGCTCAGTGATGCAAAAAGGTTTTTGGCCGGCGACAACAGACAATGTCACCTTTCAGTGATACCGGCTACACCACCAATACCACTATGTATTCACTGCTCCTTAAGCATTCCAAATGAGGTTAAAACCCCACAGATTATAATTTGTGCCATCTGTCGTTTGTTTTAGAACCATACACAAGTTTACAGACTTTTTTGTTTATGGGTGGATGAGACATAGGAATCAATAGAGATGTTTTCGTTAACACTTAATAAATGCTAAAATACGGTGGTCTATAAACGATTACTGGCCACTTAGATTGTTTCTCGGAAGTCTTTTTTACATTGTTTTTTAAAAACAAACGAGCGCCGTGCAAGAAAGCGGAAAAGTCGGCGTTTTCTGCAAGTTATCGGAAGCATTTGGCGTGGTTTGAGAACGTGATGCAATTACGACCAGTACGTGACAACGAGGCGATAGGCATCGGACATAGACTGCATCCTATGGACCACGTTACTCGTATGTATGTCTAATCCGAGCATGAGCTGCTGGATTTTAGAGCTTAGAAGCGGAAGACTCTCACGTGAGCCTTTAGAGCTAATAGCCGCACCCATAACCGAGGACGGAGAGAACGGAGGTGTTCGGACTCCCCCTACAGTTCTTCGGAGCTCGTATGCAGAATAAACTACATTCTGCATAAGAAGAACCGTAATTATGATTACGGATATTTTTAATTTAAGTGTGCAATTATGCAGTGCAGAGACGTCCTACCGTAAACATCGAGATTTGTAAATTGACTAGGTATCACTCTCTGATTCTCTTGGATATTCGATCGAGCGATATCAAATCGTATATCAAATTTCGTGACCTCCTGCTTGGATCACGAAATTTCGATACGTCGTTAAACTAAATGCAACTGAAGTAAGTGCTCGCGCTCGTGCTCTCATACTAAATAAGTATTGAAGCGCCATTGCGTGGCGGCCGCAGGTTCCCTTACTTGTTCTGTCTATTGGGTAAGTGATCCGTGGCATCGAAGTAGGAATCGCGACACTGTGTCTCTGGAGGCCTGTATCTAGGTAAAGAGGTCAAATCGCAGGTGTAAACCGAGATACTTAATAAACAATTAGTGTCTTTGATAATTGCCTAAATACTAGAGGCAAAAGAGAGTGTAATTAGTCGCGCTCTTACGCTAATGATAGTAACTTTACGGTTTGAAACAGAAGGGTTTTGGCAAGTTTGGTAACCAATAGCCTTAGCAATTAGATGCTATTCATAACAGATGGACATTGTAAAAATAAAGTTAAGAAGAAACGTATTTTGGGAGCAGACCGGGTTTGAAACGCTGTTTGTTTCCAATATATAACTGGTGTACACACTCCAATTATTATTTAAAAAATACCTGACGCCTTGTTTTAGAAGATAGATAAAGAAGTAGAGATAGAGGAAATCTCTTTCACTTTCTCTACTCGGTTTTCATGCCATAAAATAATATGGCTGTGCTACGTTGGCAGGGATCAAATAACCATAAAATCCATTAGAATTCTTGCAAGTTGTATCACGAACCTTATACAAGCTTCAATGTGAAAGTTTTGTAAACTTGTTTAACCAGTAAGCAGTGATATGTGCTTAGAACAAAAGGCGTAAGTCACAAGTATAATAATATTATTTATTAAAAACTTCCAAATAAGTTTTGAAAGTGAAATTAATCCATGATATATTGTACCCCTGAAGTGCCGCGAACGTTTCCTACAAACAGTTGATCATTTTCCCTCTCAGTCCTTTTGACATTTATATTCATTAGAAAGTAAAAAAAAATAGCGGAGGTTTTCTTAGTTTTATAAATGAGAAGTTAAGTAGGTATGGGTCCGCTAAAAGTTTCGTTTCACTGACTAAGAGGCCCCGAGTTCAACAACTCATTGAAGCCAAGCTTTGTTTCGGCGTGGCCGTACTATTTATGTAGTAATAGTAGCAGCGGTTAGTCGATAATGAATAGACTCAGATATAACTCAGATACCATTCACATAACTTTCTTACTTCCCGTATAACCAGGCCTAGATATGTGTATTTTATATGCGTATTCAGAAGTCAGATTTGAATGGTCCGCAAGCGCATTCGTTAAGGGCACTGTGAGGCCAGTGTTGGTGGTGACGTAGCCGAAAGAAAATGTGCACGTGTTGGCCGAAACTTTTTTATACGAAGAAGGAACGTGATCTTTAGAAGGCAAGGTACCTACTTGAAACTTGTTTAGCAATATTTTTTAATAAGTCATATTTGAGTTTTATGATGCTTTAAATAGGATGTAAAATATACAGTAGCCAGTAAAAGACCTGAGACGACTCACTTCAAAATATCGCTGTTGCCCGAGATAGAGACAGCTAATGCATATCTTAGTAATTCTTTTAAAGGGATCCTGGAGAAATCGAGGGAACTCTTCAACTATTATAGCATTGCTTTTGGAACGGTGGAGGCTAAGTGAAGTCAGTTTTTAGGGTTCCGTAGTCAACTAGGAACCCTTATAGTTTCGCCATGTCTGCCCGTCCGTCCGTCCGTCCGTCCGTCCGCGGATAATCTCAGTGACCGTTAGCACTAGAAAGCTGAAATTTGGTACTAATATGTATATCAATCACGCCGACAAAGTGGTAAAATAAAAAGTGGAAATTTTTTTTTTATTAGGGTACCTCCCCTATACGTAAAGTGGGGAGTGATTTTTTTTTTCATTTCAACCCTAACGTGTGATATATTGTTGGATAGGTATTTAAAAATGAATAGGGGTTTACTAAAATCATTTTTCGATAATGTAAATATTTTCGGAAATAATCGCTCCAGAAGTAAAAAAATATGCGTCCCCCCCCCTCTAACTTTTGAACCATAAGTTTTAAAAATATGAAAAAAATCTCAAAAGTAGAACTTCATAAAAACTTTCTAGGAAAATTATTTTGAACTTGATAGGATGAATAGTTTTTGAAAAAAAAATTCAAAATAATTTCTGTACTAAGTTTGTAATTTAACCGTATAAGCAGGTGTTTATTGTAACTGTAATTTGTACAAAATTACAATGAAATGACGTGCTTTCAAATAAAGTAAAAACGGTGAAAATCGGTTCACGCAATAAAGAATTATTCCATAAAAATCATCTTCCGTACTTTAAGCTCGCGCGCAATAGTTTACTTAATTTGCCGATATATGTCGCTGTACGTGGAACTCTCATATCATATCCTACATGGCGGTGTTATTAACTCTAAAGTGGGGACACTTACTGTGACGGACGGAAAACTACGGAACCCTACACTGAGCGTGGCCCGACACGCTCTTGGCCGGTTTTTTTGTTTAAAATTATTAATCGTATTTTCATATACATGGTGAAATTTAATCGGTGATCAGGAACCAATTTATCTAGTTCTGTTATCGATAGCCTAATCTACATAGGTAGTTTGTTAAATATTCTTGCAACTTTAAATCACCGTAAGTTAAGCTCCCACTAACTTTTACTTGAGTAAACACATACACGGTTAAAAACTAGTTGGTATAACACACTCACGTATATAACGAGTAGTTTACATTGCGCGTTATATAAATAAAGACGCGTAAATAGTGGTAGAAAGAGTTGCAGTTATGTTACGTAAGAAACGGTAGCGTACTTGGCTAAGCAAGCAGGCAGGGATGCGTTACGATTAGATGAATGTCTTGCATTCACTCAATACGAAGAATTGTAATGCATTTGTATAGATAGGGCCGTCAGATTTGTTTGGTGCTTGGCAATAATCTGACGATGCGGGAACAGCAGTCAGTTGGATAAATAAATGTTTTACTCTCTCATGCATTTACATGTCGTTTTTGGTACGGTGGTTTTGTGCCACGTCGTTCCTGCCATCTTTATAATGTCGTCCGACCATCTGGCTCGTAGCTTTCCATTTTTTAGTTAAATTTGCACAGTTAATAGACGGGTCTAACTAAATACAATCGCTTCATTGTCAACAAAGGTTCAATATTACGTCCATCGGTACATTTACGAGATACAATAACACGGCAAGATGCAAGCTGCGAAAGTGACAATGTGTGTAATAAATCTGTGTCACTTGCGTTTTTAGTCCTCCAGCTTTAGAATTTGTTATAAATCTGACGATTGGAGGTATGTATAAGAAATAACCCGTCTGACTGTCAGTACAGTTCACGCACTCAACAATAATAAAAATTGTCGATATGGGAGTAGGTATATCAGATTAGTCAGTTATTTTCTTACAATTGTTGACAACCTCGATGGTGACTTAGGAGGGGTGAACTTAAATTCGTATACACGTAACTAACTTAGTAACTTTATTGTCAGTTATTGGTCTTTAGAAAATTTCTTAATTGTATTATATCTACGTATTTTTAAATCGAAAATTTATTTCAAATAGCAAATTGCAAGAATTTGCTTTCAATCTGACATAAGCTTAATTAAATAATAATAACTTTGAAATGGTAAATTGCGACTTAACAGCGAACTCTGAGCGAACCTAATAATTATCTCGCTGTTAATTGTTGGTTTTGGTACAGTCATTAACAAACGCGGTTCAACTAGAACACTCATGCACAACACAAGGCACATTCCGTAAAATATTTATAAACTCGCCAGTGAAACACTTGTTGACTGCATTTGCCTTAAAGGAATGAATCCCAAAATCTCCTCTAACACCAATTTCAAACGCCAATTGTGCATTATTTATCTAAATTACAATGAAAAACTACACAGTACAACGATTAACAACTCCTTTGTAAAACGAGTCGTAAAAAAATGAGTAAAGCCAAGTCCTACAAGTTGCCGCAAATTATGATTTACACGCAGATTTTCGCTTGCGGCGGCGGTAGCTGGCACGCACGAGGCCGCATCATAATTCTCCATTTAAAAGCAACCAGTGCCCACAGTCGTAACTTAAAAACTTATGTTCGCGCAGGTGGCTTGCGAGTTGGAATTCACACTAATAAGATGAACTTACAGGCCTTATAGCAGAGGCAGGAAACGGGCGATGTGTTCAAAATGTGCTTCACACGACTTCATTGTCAAGAAAACAAGAGGAGTGGGTAAGATCATTTTAAATACCTGCTGCTTAGGCACTTTTGCTGCTGACTGTACCTTGTAAATTTGTCACGTAAAAATAAATGTTTTTGTATGGAGGCTCGGCCGGCTGGGATTACGTCTCACAGACAAATTTTTTTTCGCTTCCAAAAATGTTTGTCCTACTTTTCCTTAGTCGCAATACGATACCAATTATGCCTTTATAAACGGATCATCACTATTTTTGTTAAATCCGTTATTTAAATTAAATTTTATATAAAATTTAATTTAAATAAATTTTATATAAATTTTAAATAAAAAAAAAATATTTAAATTTGTTAAATCTCACGATTCGTGCACCCACCACCAAGTGTATGCCAACACACTTCAAAGTCTTCAAAACTTTAAATTATGAACTCAGTGGCCAATATTCCTGACAAAGTTCACTGAACTTATCTTTTCATTCGATAATATCCGTTATGATATCTGCAAGTCCGACACAAATGTGCATTTCCTTTATTGGCAGCCATTTATGCAAAATATGCATATGTGCTTGAAAGTGGGTAATGGGTACATTAACACAAATGAATACAAGCCGTTTATGGCAAAAGAAAGTGACACTTAATATTAATTTTATCTGTTTGAAAATACTGTTAAATTTACCATCTCTATCTCTATCTTTAAAGTAGTTAGTAGACATTTTTTGGTTGTCGTTATTATTTGGATACGTGATTTATGCACGTATGCTTTACAATTTTGAAATAGACTTACATAACTAGTGGTCAACTATTTCACATATCCTGTGTCGAGCATTAAAATATCTTCTATCTAAATATATATAATTTTTAAGAAAAAAAAACCGACTTCAATGGGGGTAGCCGGTGAAGGATTATTGTAGATGGTGCACTTAGATTCCATACAATGAAATAACTTGCTTAAAAAACGCAGCGGAGAGGACAAATGTATTTCTTTCTTTATTTGCTGCTGGCGGGTAGATTGTGGAGTTTTTTGTTTAGTTTTTACTGTATATATTTTTATATTTATTGAATATTAGTATACACTTATTATATTTTTAACTTTATATATATTTTTCAGATGCCTTTCAGTGATAACAGTGATCAGTATTTATCTTTTTCCTCCTTAGATAGTGTAAGTGAAGACAGTTTCCATAGTTTGCCTCCTTCGCTTCACGACTTTCTGGAATCTCAGTTTAATGATGTACCTAAAAATTTTAACGTTGTGCATTTAAATGCGCAAAGTATTCCTGCACATTACAGCGATATGTTACTCTCTTTTGACATTAAGAACATTCATGCTATTTTAATTTCCGAATCGTGGCTCAGACCAGCTTTGCCTTCAACGTCTTACTCTTTACCTGGTTTCAATTTAATTCGGCACGACCGCCTTGGAAGAGGTGGCGGTGGAGTTGCGATTTACCTTCGTTCTTACATCCCCTATTCAATTGTTAATGTATCTGCCAGTTCTTCTACTTCTGATGCCGCAGAGTATATGTTTCTCGACGTTTCTCTCTCTCATTCCAAACTTTTACTTGGCGTTTTTTATTCCCCCTCCCTTCACGTTAATTACTTTGATTCTCTTGAGAAACTTCTCGAAGACCTTATGCCTTCTTATAATCATCACATTCTTATGGGAGATCTAAATACGTGTCTTCTGAAGGATGACAGTCGATCCCGGCGCCTTAAATCCCTGGTAGATGCATGCAATCTAACTATTCTCCCTTCAGACGCCACACACTATTTTCCAAATTGCTCGCCTTCTCTTCTTGATTTAACTTTAGTTTCTTCGACTTCTCATGTGTCTAAATTTGGACAATACTCCGCGGATGCCTTCTCATATCATGATCTGCTCTATCTCTCTTACAAAATTCGTCCTCCCAAATCTAAATCAAAAATTCTTTTGCAGCGCAATTTTAGTGGATTAAATGTGGAAAAGCTTCGAGATGACGCTTTAACAATCGATTGGAGCAGTATCGCTCGAGCGGGTTCGGTAGACGATCAAGTTTCTCTCTTTAATTCGCTCCTCATACAACTTTATGACGCTCATGCTCCTGTTTGTGCAATAAAAGTCAAGCATCTCCCTGCTCCTTGGCTCACTGAGGATATTAAAGCCCTTATAGAGAGGAAGAATCAATCTAAATCTAAGTATAAGGCTAACAACTCTGAGAAAAATAAACTTAAATATCATACCCTGCGCAATCGCTGTAGCACTATATGTCGAGATGCTCAGAGGCGTCATATTCACAGTTCTGTTGAAGATGGAAATCCAGCCAAAGTGTGGAAATTTTTGAAAGGTCTCGGAGTTGGCAAATCTCAACAGGCAACCAATTTAAACAATATTAGCGTTGACCAACTTAACCAGCATTTTTCATCGTCCACCTGTTTCAGTGGTCCTAAGAAATCTAACTCACTTCATCATCTTTCATCACTTCCTGCCTTAGATTTCTCTTCTTTCTATTTTAGCCATTTCTGTGAGAGTGATGTTAGGAAGGGTATATTGAATATCACTTCTAACGCCGTTGGTGTTGACTGTGTTAGCCGAAATATGATACTCCCTCTCCTTGATTTGTTTGTTCCTATTATCACCGGTATTCTGAATTTTTCCATTTCATCAAGTACTTTTCCCAGTCTGTGGAAGGATGCCAATAATAATAATAATAATAATAATAAATACTCTTTATTGCACACCTCATACAGTTACAAGCACAAATTTTACAATTACATAAATTTAGGTAGAGGTAACAACAGGCGGTCTTATCGCTAATGAGCGATTTCTTCCAGACAACCTTTGGGCCAATATTATTCCTTTACCCAAAAAATCCAACCCCAGTTCCTTCTCTGACTATCGTCCCATCTCCATTCTTCCTTTCCTATCCAAAGTCCTCGAACGGCTAGTGCATCAGCAACTAACTTCCTTCCTGAATAGAAATGACCTCCTAAACCCATTTCAATCTGGTTTTCGTCCGGGCCATAGTACTACCTCGGCTCTTGTCAAGGTTACCGATGACATCCGTTTGGGTATAAATGACCAGAAGCTTACAGTTCTTGCACTTCTAGATTTCAGTAATGCCTTTAACACGGTCGATTTTGACATTTTGCTCGCGTTCTTACAGTCTCTTAACATATCGGCTGCAGCGATTGACTGGTTCCGCAGCTATTTGGTTGGTCGTCGGCAAAGAATAAAACTAGATTCTTCGTGTTCTTCCTGGTGCAGCACATCAGCTGGTGTTCCACAAGGTGGTGTGCTGTCTCCTCTTTTATTTTCTATCTTCATTAATTCCATAACTCTTGATCTCTCCTCTTCGTATCACTTCTATGCCGACGACCTTCAAATATATTCGCAGGGTATGCATAGCGATCTCAATTCAGTTATAGAAGCCACGAATCTTGATCTGCTCCGCATATCAAATTGGAGTCAAAATTACGGTTTAAAAGTAAACCCCCTAAAGTCACAGGTAATTGTGATGGGTAGCGCTAAACAAATCTCCAAAATTGACTTTCTCAGGCTCCCTCCGATAGTCTTCGATGGTATCCAAATTCCTTTTTCCAACCAAGTGAAAAATCTTGGCGTAATCATGGATCGTTGTCTATCATGGGTGCCTCAGGTGAGTGAAGTGAGCAGGAAGATGTTTGCTGCCATAGGGTCTCTCAAACGGCTCCGGAATTTCCTGCCAATTGCTACTAAAATTGCGCTTGCTCAGTCGTTACTTCTCCCCATTCTTGATTATGCAGATATCTCCTATTTAGACCTAACCGAGGAGCACCTTAATAAGCTTGAGCGTATTCAAAATGCCTGCATTCGGTTCATTTTCGGATTACGCAAATTCGACCATGTTTCTAGTTTTCGTTCTCAACTCAAATGGCTCCCTATCCGTCACCGCCGTAACTCTCACATACTTTCTTTACTCTTTTCTATACTTTTTAACCCTGCAACTCCCCGCTACCTCAAAGAGCGTTTCTCTTATCTTAATTCTATTAGATCCTCTCAAAAATTTCTCCTAAAAGTGCCATCTTCATCTTCCAAATTTTATAATTGCTCATTTACGTTCCAGGCCGTTCGTTTGTGGAATTCTCTCCCTCTCAACATAAAACGCGCGCAATCTATTGGTAGCTTTAAATCGCAACTTAAGGAATACTATTTATCTCTTCCTTAGGTTTTTAAGTTGACACTGTTGTTTCTTACTCTGTGTATTATATATGTATATATGTACGTATATGTATGTTTATTTTGTATTTATTTAAGTATGTATATTCATATGAATGTGCTGTGTTATCTATTTCGTCTCTTTTGTTTCTATGCACCACCTACTGCTTATTGTTTTTCTCTAGTCTCCACTACCCAAAGGTTGTCTGGAAGAAATCGCTCATTAGCGATAAGACCGCCTGTTGTTACCTCTACCTAAATTTATCTAATTGTAAAATTTGTGCTTGTAACTGTATGAGGTGTGCAATAAAGAGTATTTATTATTATTATTTATTAAATCGCCAAACGTGAACTATGCGTCGTTGAAGAGTTCCGTTCTGATTATCATCAGCAGTTCCACTTCATCAAATGTCACTCTTTTGAATGAAAATGCTTGATTTGTTGATAAAAATAGAAAAGTCACTTTATGTATGCCTTTAAGATTTGAGGAATTCCCTCGATTCCTCGTGGAACTCATCATCAGAACTTGAGCTTGACGAAAATTGGTCCTGACAATCTAACTTGCTTAGCAAACATAGCGAAGAGGAAGAATCGCCAAACATGAACTATGCGTCGTTGAAGAGTTCCGTTCTGTTCATCATCAGCAGTTCCACTTCATCAAATGTCACTCTTTTGAATGAAAATGCTTGATTTGTTGATAAAAATACAAAAATCACTATGTGTAAGCCCTTAAGATTTGAGGAGTTCCCTCGATTCTTCATGGATCCCATCATCAGAACTTGAGCTTGACGAACATTTGTTCTGACAATTAAACTTGCTAAACAAACACAGCGAAGAGGACGAATCGCCAAACGTGAACTATGCGTCGTTGAAGAGTTCCGTTCTGATCATCATCAGCAGTTCTACTTCATCAAATGTCACTGTTTTGAATGAAAATGATGGTTTTGTTGATAAAAATATAAAAATCACTATATGTATGCCTTTAAGATTTGAGGAGTTCCCTCGATTCCTCATGGATCCCATCATCAGAACTGCGTTTTGACAAAAACGGGACCAATCTGTATATATATACTTACATTAAAAAAAAGAATTTTCAAAATCGGTTCAGACATGACGGAGTTATGGAGTAACAAACATAAAATAAAAAAAAATAAAAAAAAAAAAAAACATACACGCCGAATTGAGAACCTCCTCTTTTCAAATCTTGAAGTCGGTTAAAAATAAGAAACTGACTGACTGACTGATTGACTGACTGACTGACTGACATATCAACGCACAGCCCAAACCGCTGGTTCTAGAGATTCCAAATTTGGCACGTAGGTTCCTTTTAAGGTCTAGAGGTGCACTAAGAAAGGATTTTTCAAAATTCACCCCCTAAGGGGGTAAAATGGGAGTCCAAAGTTTGTATGGCGAATCAAGATTTGTTCGATTATTTTATTCGAAACTTCACAGGAGTATTGCTAACGATAAATGAGTAAACACGTGTTTCAGGTTTTTTGAAAATTCAACCCCTAAAAGGGGCAAATGTGGTCACAAAGTCTGATAATCAACATGGGTATCGTATCCTTTTTGAGTACTTATAGTACGCGGGCGAAGCCGCGGGAAAAGGCTAGTCTTAAAATAAAAACTCAGAACTTACAGTCATAATCATAACAAAATATTAGTGGGTCATCGTATTAAGTGCGATTACTCTAAAATGTATGTGGCAAGGCGATAAAAACGCTTACAAAGCTCTGAGCTGTGTTTCTCACAGCTTACAAAGTGTGCGCTTCACGCGAACCGATCTTAACGTTATCTCTAATTAATCTTCTTTCTTCTTCAAGTGCAACAATGTCTATGTCTGAAGGTTTGCAAAAGGCTAATAAAGGCTAATGGATTTACTCCATATAGAGTAGCTGATATTATGGAGCCAAGACCTCTTACGTCCTCCAGCTTTATATGTAGGTACTTACCGGATAAAGTCAATCGGGGGCCGGATAAAGTCTAACTTTAAAACATGTCCAGACACGATCCAACTCTGTTACAACTCCAACACATTCACATGCAATACAGCAAACGCCTAATCATCTGAATCAGAATTTTCTTGAAAATTATACCGATGTAACTTCAATATAACTTTTATATTGGTTATTACTCGTGTTTGTTGTGTGTTGTAGTTGTGTTAGAGATAGTTGTGTTTTGCATTTTCGTAATAGCACTTTTATTATTTTGCATATCTAGAAGTCATATTTATATTGGTTTTTGGAGGTGAAGGTATGGTATGCGACTGGAATGAGCAGCCAGAGCTGGTGTTAACATTCCGCATATATGTAGCAATTAAAGTCCTAATGACTCTTCTTGTCGCAGTTTGACTATGGCGGAGATGGCGGACGGACAATATAATAAATTCTTATTATATCGTGGACCCTGTTTAATTATTTGCAACACTTTTAAATGTATTTTTTTGAATATTGAGTATATTAATATGTAAAATATATAAGATATATAGACATATAGCAGTCCAAAGAGGGAATGCAGCCAGCATTATGCGAACCCTTCCGCAAGGGTCGGACCTCGGTGACCTTACCTAGTTTGTAGTTTTTAGATTTATTTAGTTTTATAGGTAGATTTTAATGTATATTGTACCAACTGGTAACTTAAATAGTATATGATGTTTAACTTAAAAAAATATATAAGTATTATTCATGTCACGACAATCACCATGTCGGCTTTACAAATCGAGTAGTACCTACGAAGATAATTCATAGTTCCACGGAACTTATTGATACTAGTCGTGGGTTCGATTGTAAGTCCTACGTCTGAACCACTGATATCTATTTTATACATTACAGCGATAGTCACATTTGCGATGAGACGGCCGCGTGCCTGGTTCGCGTTCCGCATAACTTCATTAGAAATTCTCTAGAAATCTGCTCACAAGCAAGCACGCCCGCCAACAAATATTTACATCGTGTTTAGGCTAATTAGCAGCGAATTATTAAGACACGGAAATACTGTCTAATCGTACTGTAACTTAACATTAAAGACATATTTGCGAAAGTTAATGTCGTGTCGTAAAGCGTTTTTGATATATCTAAATATTGTACGGAAGACAATAAAGGCGCTAATCATAGCGTGGAATATATAATTTTTTAAGTTCATTAGTAATACATAAAAATAAGCGCACATACATATATTTGATGCATTTTCTTTCATTAAAATTCACATGCGGTCGGTTAATTAACTTCACAATTCTGGTCTGAAAAGAATATTGCTGCACTCCTTAGCATTTAAATAATAATGTTTTAAGAACTTTTTTATCAGCCCGTTTGTCGTTCTACCATCTGCGTAGTCTTGAGCAGAAGTTGAATCCCGCTGCTTTAAACTAATAGTAGTTTATGTAACTGTTACGTAATAAGGGTCCTTAAAACATGAGTGTGGTTTTATGAAACGAGCCGCAGGTGAGTTTCATAATAAGATCACACGAGTGTTTTAAGGCCTAATTACGTACAGTTGCATACACTGCTTTATCTACACTTATATTATTTATTCTAAATGCCGTATTCGGACACCATAGAATGGCCGCCATTGCACCGCCATGGCCAACTCGATTGTGCCGGCGGTCGGGGAGGCGCGTGTCGGGCTGTCGGCGGATGCGCGGGAGGGTGCAGGTGTACATTATGTTATCAAAACTCATATAGTCATATCACATCAATAGTTGAGCATGTAAAGTTAAAATTACGTTACTGCCACAGATAAAAAGCTTATCATAGTAAAATTGGTCGTGGTAATGCTAGCCATTGCCTACCGTTTTCGAACACGTTTTAGAGAACTTACAATGTGAGTGTAGATAAAAACTATTACAAGAATAAAGGAAGGACGAATAAACCATTGTGTAGAACGTAATAATTGCCAATAGACTCTGTAATGTGTTCTGGAAAGCGGTATTTTATTGAGTAATACTGAAATTCCAATCTTCCAAGTCTATTTCAACGTGGCGTGGCTTACTCCACTGTGTAAAACGTCAAGCACGTGAACGTTGAACATAATACTATCATTACCAAATTATGATAATTGTGTGAGCTAACTTTTGATTGCTATAACTTTGGGATTCCTCGCTCTTAACATGCAACCCTACGAGTGTTGCAATGCATGGCGCAGAACTATGTCGATACGGCAATGCGTATTATCAAAAGAAACGGAATTTTATAGAAAACAATGCACTCAATGATTGCCATTTGTCATATCTAAGTAATAAATGTCATGCACACGCCGACATCATTAACATACAAGCTAACAATGATTGATCGAAAGCATGAAGGTTATTTTGACAGCGTAGACTTACGTCAAATACTTATAATGGTTCATTCTTAGCGCTATGCACGAACATGATAAATGCATCTCAAGTTTTTAATTTTTGGCTCGAACGTTTCTTAGGATGACTTGTGGAATTACAACTACAGATATTTTATACCAATTCTAGGGTAGTAAAAATTGTGATTTGAGTGTGATAGGATGCAACAACAGAAAGAAGTTATGTAGGTACTAGCTTTTGCCCGCAGCTTCGCTCGCGTTAAATTCGGGGTAACACGGTTCCCCTTTCCTGATTTAAAACCCAGAAGAGAACTCGAAACAGAAAAAACCGCACACAAATAGTCCGCATACCAATTTTTAGCTTTCTACCTTGAAAATTGCGGAATGCTCCATACAAACTTCAACCCCGGAAGTGGGGGGTTAGAAAGAGACAAAAAGTAGCCTATGTCACTTTCCATCCCTTCAACTATCTCCACTTAAAAAATCACGTCAATTCGTCGCCCCGTTTTGCCGTGAAAGACGGACAAACAAACAAACACACACATACACTTTCCCATTTATAATATTAGTATGGATATCAAGTTTAGTTCAGTTTACCAACTAACGACCATATGGGTAGGTACACAATATGCTTGAAAGTGAACACGATATCAGTATTTCAATTAATAAAGTTATACCTTTAGAGGCTTAATGCCCAAGAAAGAGTGCTTAATAAATCAGTTAATACTCGCAAGTTTACTGTTGTTGGTTGGAGCTGTTGGGAGGAAGTGCCCGAGCCTCGATCTTGGAGCCGTGCCATGCATTTAAACTCGCTTGTACGGGAAGTATGTCTTTACTTACACTTTATACGTTTAGAGGGACATTCATATGCGGCTTTCACGATAGATTTGTATGTACACGGAATTGCCTTACTAAATTTAAACTAACAACAGGACAGTATTTTAAATCAACTCAACAAACAAAGACTTACGAGTTAGGTACCCGTTTAAGTTAATTTCGCCAAACTGAAACTGACAAGCAAAATTAAAGGAAACATCACTATTTACTCGAACAACATTTTTGGACTAATTCGTGCAGTTAATAAATAATAGATTTTTTCTATTTTAGCGATTGGAAGATCACGATCACGATAGTTGTTCTGGTCAACTAAAATGCAAATAGATGACCGGCTGAGTACAAGCATTTTGCTTCTAGTTTCTAGAGCAGGGTAGGCGAACCAATGGCACGCGTGCCATTGATGGCACGCGACACAATATTTTGGGCACGTCGCCGATCATAAAACATGTGTAAAAAAGTATGGAAAAGTTTTAGTATTCACAATATCTCACAAACACGCACTCAAATTCGTAAAAAATACGAATTAAAACATAAAAGCTGTTCATCACTTTCTCGTGGCAAAGCAAAAGAAAAGTAATAATCAGTTATTTTATTTAAAAATCACTCAAAACAGGAAAACAATAACATTGGCAACGTAGCCTTGCATTACGAAATAAATTAATTTGATCTTTGACGCCCAGTCATAGAGCTTATTTTTATTTAATCGTTTTGGATTTGTTAGACGACTCTATTAAGTATCTTATTCGAAACTCGCATAATGGATATCGCAATCGCTTTCTGCAATGTATGGCTCATGGCCTTTAACTGTCAGATAGCGCAAGGAATTTTCAGAGAGATTTTCTCAGTTCAAAGAATTGTCGGAAATACTCAAGTTTATTATGTACCCAGATGTGACGTCATTTCATAAACTGAACTTCTCTCAATTCAATTGGTTGGAAATTGAAGAATTTGAAATGCAGCTGATTGATTTCCAATCTAGTTCAATATGGATTCAAAAATTTATTGAAACAAGGAAAGAGTTGGAATTAATTGAACCTGAAAGATTGGCAAGTAATTTAAGTAAAAATGCTAATACACAATTCTGGAAACATGGAATGCGTTACCAGACACATTTAACTGTTTGAAGAAGCTGGCTCATGCTATTTTAACAATGTTTTCATCTACCTATGCCTGCGAGTCATTATTTTCAGAGATGAATAAAATTAAAAACTCGGTTAGAAACCGTTTGACAGATGAATCCAGTTCAGCATGCATTATGCTAAAAGTAACATCTTACAACCCTAACATAAATTATTTGTCATCTAACCTGCAGCAACAGAAGTCACACTAATTTTACAGTAATTTAATTTATGCGTGTAATAAAAACATTCCAAAATGTACCTTTTTTGTTTACTTTATTTAATAAAGAGTTTTGATAGTATTTATTATTATTATTTTCCAAATAATCAGAAAGTCAAAATTATTTGATGGCACGTCAATGACCCCATTAAACATTCTTTAGAAAAAATGGCACGTTGATGCATAAAGGTTCGCCTACCCTGTTCTAGAGGCTAACAACACCCGATGACATTCAAATTGACTTTCTTAAACAGTTTTTAGCTATAACTACTTGTTTTGAGAAAGTAAAAAATATTGTATAGTATATATGTTAATATTCATTATATTTGGAAGAACTTCAAAATAATTCCAAAATTACATCTTAAAATTTTGCTTTAAACAGTTGTCTTTAGTTTCTTGACTTATATGTCTGTAATTAAGGAAAAAAATTCACCACAACTAATACTAAAAATTTCATTATTTTATATTTCTCATTTAATGCGTAGTTTTATTTTATTAATCATTTTGCAAAATTTTCAATGAGCTCCCATACTAATCGTAACACAGTGTTTCTCTTTCACTCGCGCTGAAAAATATAGAGATGGAATGTAACTGTCGTCAGCCCCTTCATTGTAGTTCCTGTGAATCTGACTATTCTATGAAGTAAAAATTACTTTGCACTCCTAAAGAAGTTTGTGATTTTGGTGTTGTCAAATGTAACCGCACTCCAGTTAAGTAACACTAAATATTCAGTTGCTTAATAGCACAAAACAGAAAAAATAATCATGTTTAAAAGGTATGAAGGAAGAATATAAAGATGATTCCGTGTCAGCGTTTAACCGCAACGGTACCGCGTGTATTAAAATGTGGGACAAGACCGCCGTATTCTGCGGCATTCCAAGTATTCCAACCGCCTGTGTATAAACGAGTCAAAAACTCAGGCACACCAGCATAAGGCGACTGATAACCTCAACGACCTTGAACGTATATTGGTCACGTCGTCGCTTACGTAAGCGTTTTATTAACAATACTTAGTTTTCATCAATACTATAATATTTTTAAAGAAGAGAGCACATTCAAGATAATCAATGTGAAATAATTTCTCAAAGGAGCTGTAAAATTGGGATTGAGGAGATGTAAAAAGAAATTATTTATAGCCTAGGTACGACTCATGTCTTAGGACCACTGAGAAAGACATAAGTTACAAATATGTACGGAATAGTTAGGAATGTTAGGATTTTGATACGTGATGTACAAAACAAATGTTTAGCATCTCTCAATAAGTTATTATTATTATTTTAGAAGAAAACTTTGCACAGATATATTTACATTTCTTTAATGAATCGCCCAAGAACCTTCTTTCTTACTTCCAAAAATGATATCATTCCATCACATAAACACAAAGCTATCGTGTTCTTTGATTATTATGGAACATAACAGTGGTTTCTTCTAAACTTGACTCGCCTGCCCCTGAGCATGGTTAATTTACGGTTCCGTGCAATCATATATGTCTAACGGTGCTGACTCTGCCTACCTGGGACTGGAAACTACTGTCACTAAGAACATGATGTTTTGACCGTTTCCTGTCGAGCCGGCCATTGGAAATCGTTTACGTAAAGTACCTATTAGGTACGCTGTATTACCTGTTGTTAAAAGCATTCAGTATAGAACTATATAATCCGTCACTTTCTGTCACCGCATGTTAGTTTGTGATGAGTGTTATATTATGACATGTCTTGCGGGATAATAGCGGCCATAATACGCTTGCTGACTAATGTTAAAGCAAAAACTTTATTTGTGGTGTTCCTTACTCTATTATTTATTTAAACTTTATTGTACAAATGAAAATCTTGAAGTACAAAAGGCGGACTTAATGCCAATAGGCGTTCTCTATCAGTCAGCCTTTAGGCAAAGCAGAGAAGTTGTGGTGCGGGCGGTGGTGCTTACGAGAACAAAATGTAAAGATTTAACACCTACTATTAATTTTATTTTGTTTTTATCTTCCCACTGGCCTAATTAAATATACTCGTATGTACCTCAAAAGGTTTTTTTTTGGCATTTCATTTAGAAATAAACTCTATTACCAACCGACAATGATGTAGCTTTGACATGATAACGTTACATTCTTTCAACCTATTCAAATAAGCACAATGTTTATTTGGAATTTCTGATGATAACTTTCAGATTATTTGTATTATCTGACCTACTCGTATGTAGTGGTAGCTACCTACATAAAATAAATATTTTAAATAGGTAGCGCATAAACAAACTACAAAAACTTGTAATATTCTTGTCAAGTACTTAGGCACTTGATCAGAATATTTAAAGTGAGCTAACTATATGAGCCTTAAAGGCACTAAAAACTACCTACTGGTTCTGAACTCGGATCAAGGTGTAAATTACAGTCACCGCGAACGTTAACTGTAGACTTGATTATTTCCTGAGTACCTCAGGCCTCAGGTCAGTAACTTTGCAGCTGTTTGCTTATTTATTTAGTCTATAAGTCCATCGCTTTGTTTCCATCCTAGAAATACCGGGTTCACGTAGGTATCTGATTTCATCGCCTTCAAACATCCAAGGAAGTATCCATAACATAAATATTTAAGTATACCAAATTGCATTAGGTGCAACGCAACGTAAACAAAACGTGATGTGTAAAGAGAAAGTCCGTTACTTCGATTTTGTTTATGAAAGGCCGATAGTAAAAGGTATAAGTCCGATGCATTCAACTCGGGATGTATCAAAAATAGTATGTTGCAATTTGGGGATATTACAAGTCCACCTAAAGCTTCTTATATTTATATTTATTTGTGTTTGCGCACAGGTTCGACTGCCCCATTTATGACAAATGGAGGCAAATAATGCTTGGGCTGGTGTGACTATTTTAATGTATTAATTGACTGTGACTATTATAATTTAATGTAATTAATGTAATTTAAATTTTTAATGTGATTTTTTAATTCTAACATCATATTTTATTTGTTTATTCGGAATGATTGAATTTTGGTGTAAAAATAATCTATTATAAATATTGCTATTACATTTGTATGTTAACGTAGACACTAAGACATTGTAACTAACAATTCTTATGAGCTCCCGGGCCTAAAATAAACGTATATTTAATTTAATTAATTTTACATCTACTAAAGATGTAAAAGTAAAAAGTTCAAAATTATTTTGTGGTGGTTTTCGTAATTTACCAAGCTCAGTTAAGCGTGCTGTGGATACCATTTTGCGTAGCTTATAGTTATAGCTTCGATTATGTATCTTTCAAAGCATGAGAAGGAAAAACGGTTTATTGTTAGACAGGTCGATGAAATATCTAAAAACAAAAGACTGTCTAATAGATCGTGCTACAAGCATTGAAGCGCGAAATCAACAAATGACGGTCGAAGAGCTGTCAGCGGCACATGATGTAACTGAAATAACTGTAATGATCTAGCTAGTGATTTTTATTTTGTTACGTCATCTAATATAGTGCTTACTGCTTAGGCATGTTATAATGAGCCAAATATGGTGAATGTTCAATTTATCGCTTGAATTGGTCAGATTAATTGAACCTAAACAGGTGCAATTCAGCAATGTTATTTGACAGTTCGCGACATCGGTATGTGACATGGCCGTCTAACAACTTTATTGTATTGAGTCTATTTCAACGATTTCACCTTTTTGATTAGTACCTACTAATTGCTGCAATTTAAAAGTTCTCCAGGTGACATCGCTACAGATTTTTATGAATATAGTCGCTATGTCGCAAATTACTATTAAGATATAAGCTGATTGTGTATTTTGATATCAAAGCAATTTCTTTTGACAATTAACGAAACACCGTTGCTTTTACTTTTCTTAATTACTTAACGGACAAATAATCTGAGATGTGCATTTGTCTTAAAAGTACTCAGAAAGTTCCTAACAAAATGACGTGCAAAAGAGACGTCACGATCCAATGGAAAAAATATGAAATCACTATTTTTACAGTGAAATGTTGCGTTTATGTATATGGTTGCCATACAATTTATTTTACAATAAAATGTTAAAATCGAACGGTATCTTTGTTTTTTATACCTCGTACTTTAAAAAATGGTAAAATTTTGAAATTTTGATATTGTTGAACCATTTCAATAGATTCTTTTTAATTTTTTTATAATATTGATCCTTTTGCATCCTAATATCTAATATTTTATTGCTTAATTCAATGTGTCATCCCTATTTAAGTTTTTTTTAAGTAAACGATACTAAATCGCGTAGATGCCTATGCCTACTCTTTTAATTGATTAAAGCTCGATATTAACAATATCAACATCCATGCATACCCTGTGGTATGATATACTGTCAGTGCTATTCCAGACATATTATGAACATTATGATGAATGTAACAAAATCCAATTTTTTGAAATGTCTCACGAAATACTCCCACATTTCTGAGGATGCAATTTTCATGCAACGGTCAACCCAGTTAAAACTTTAACAAAACAGTGTGCTAATGTTGACAATATAACTACATTCCAAATTGGTCAGAAGGCAATATTCGTAACCATCATAATAGTTGCGGTAATTTTACACACTTGAGAAATTACAAAACAGATTTAAATTTGGCAAGTTTACGAGAGAAAATCTGTTTAGAGAGCCTCTCGAATGTATTATTAGTCTTATTATGTTAAGACTTCTATACATATAATAAAGCTGAAGAGGGTCGAAAGTCTGTACATGGAAGATAATCGAAAAAAAGTTGGCTGGGGATACTTAGAATCGATAACAGAACACGTTCCAACAATTTTTAGAATTTTTGTCTGTTTGTCTGTTTATCTGTTTGTCTGTTTATTTGACCGCGCATCACGTGAAAACGGCTGAACGGATTTCGATGAAATTTTGTATAGAGATAGTTTGAGTCCCGGGAAAGGATAATATATAGTTTTAATCCCGCAAATCAACCCTGGTGGGGATGAAAACGGGGTTGAAAGTTTGTATGGAGAATTTTTAACAGCTGAAACGATTTAGATAGAAATGAGTATGGAGATAATTTGAGTCTCGAGAAACGTCATAGGATAGTTTTCAAACCCTTGTGGGGGTGAAAAGGGGGTTGGAAGTTGGTATGAGGATTTTTTTACCGCTGAACAGATTTAGATGAAAATTGGTATAGAGATAGTATGGGTCTCGAGAAAGGACAAAGGATAGTTTCATCTTGAACCCCCCCCCCCCCCCCCACCACCTTACTGTAGAACCGTAGGTCCAAAAAAATTGAAAAAAATAATGGAAGTGAAGCCTGAAAGGTACTTTCAATAAAAACTATCTATCTATACATCTATCACGTGAAAACGGCAGAACGGATTTTGATGAAATTTTGTGTAGATAGTTTGAGTCCCGGGAAAGGACAGAGAATAGTTTCCATCCCGAAAATCAATCCTGGAGGGGGTGAAAAGGGGGTTGAAAGTTTGTATGGAGATTTTTTTAATAGAAATTAGTATGCAGTTAATTTGAGTCCCGAGAAACGACAGAATAGTTTTCATCCCGAAAATAAACCCTTTCACCCTTAAATTATATTTTATTTCCTTTTTTAATTAATTATCTCCATACCAAATTTTATCTAAATCGATTCTGCGGTTAATAATTCCCTATACAAATTTCCAACTCTCTTTTCACCCCTTTAGGGTTGAATTTCGGAGTGAAAACTATCATTTGTTCTTTCTTGAGACCCATACTATACCAAATTTCATCTGTATCAGTTCAGCGGTAAAAAAATCGTCATACCAACTTCCAAACCCCCTTTTCACCCCCACAAGGGTTTGAAAACTATCCTATGACGTTTCTCGAGACTCAAATTATCTCCATACTCATTTCTATCTAAATCGTTTCAGCTGTTAAAAATTCTCCATACAAACTTTCAACCCCATTTTCATCCCCACCAGGGTTGATTTTCGGGATTAAAACTATATATTATCCTTTCCCGGGACTCAAACTATCTCTATACAAAATTTCATCGAAATCCGTTCAGCCGTTTTCACGTGATGCGCGGTCAAATAAACAGACAAACAGATAAACAGACAAACAGACAAAAATTCTAAAAATTGTTGGAACGTGTTCTGTTATCGATTCTAAGTATCCCCAGCCAACTTTTTTTCGATTATCTTCCATGTACAGACTTTCGACCCTCTTCAGCTTTATTATATGTATAGATAGATAGATAGATTTGAGTATCAAACTTATATTTTTGTGGTTGGTGGCCTATGGTCTTGTATAGTTATATATTTGCCGTTGTCCGGCAAATATATGAGTTTATAAAATATTGCAATTCCATAATTAGATGATTTAGGGGTGAAAAGGGGGGTGAAAATTTGTATGGGGCATCAATAACCGCCGAACCGACTTACCCAATCCGTAAGCACCTCTCACAATATGGATAGTTATTGAAAAAACATCCTGTATATAAATTGCAATGGAGATAATTTGAGTTGGATATAGAATATTTCTTATCCCGAACATTAGTTGAAGAGATTACTCTTGAAGACATAAAAAGGGGGATGGATTACTAATTTTACGCAGACGAAGTTGCGGGCAAAAGCTGATATAATATTATGCCTAAGATTTAGCCAGACAAATGACAATGTGCGTAATAACTAATAAAAATATACAGGACAATTTGTACTCGTAGCGTACACTCTATATGTATAAATAGGTACCCTACTTACGATATGCCTAATGCCGTCAATGGATGAGCTTTGAACGATAGGATGTTAGCTAGGCATATCATAAAATAGCGGCGTTTTATAAAATGCCTAGGAAATAATATTTTATACCAAATGATCATTCGAACCGTTTTTCGACTAATGGTTGGTCGGCTAATCGTGCCACTTACAATACGATCATTCTACGAAAAGAAAATCTGCGAATCAATACTCTGCGCACTGACTGGTCTTCGATATGATTACAATGCGTAATGAAATTCTGCCAATCGTGTTTCTACCAAAGAACCCATCTGCGAGTGGTTGTCTTCGAATCGATAATCGGCGAATAATATTTTGGAGAATCTATAGGTTACCATAATATTCACATGCGCGCAGAATTTCAGCTCAGTCGGAAACCGAGAAGTGGATCAAATTTAACTTAAGAGATTTGATTACAGACAACGCAGGTGAAACTGAATAAATGCGTGTAAAATTTTTCAGAAAAAAATATAGTAATTTATATAAAAATTATAATTGATTTATCCTGTTAGAAAAAAAAAATTCAAGTATCATTATTGTTAAGTCGCCTTATATACGGGGTTGTCATACGATGTTTTTATTTAAAATTTTCGCCTTCTTCCAGGGTCGTTTGAGCTGAACACAAACGTTATGAAGACAAGCTGCCGGATAAGTTAAAAAATTCACTACCATACACAAAGTTCCCACTTTTACTAAGATGTCTATGATATTCCGCGCATAATTCCTCTCAAATGTATGATGCGCGTTAGTTGAAATTATCTGTCGGCGAAACGTTCGTCGTCGAAAAATCAAAAGATGAATAGTTCTGTCGGCGAAACGTGCCTCGGAGAAATGTACTGTCGACGAAAAAAAAAAGATGAATAGTTCTGTCGACGAACAGCCCGTCGTCGAATCGCCTGTCGGAGAACCGTTACAGATTCAAACAAAACTGTCCATCAGACCTCATCCTTTATTATGAAATTCAAATCATTTTAAAAAGCAATGGTAACGTTAAAAGGATACCTACAAGTCGAGAACCTAAAAGTAAAAAATGTCAAAAATGGCAAAATTTCTAAATTTCAAAAATTCCAAAAATTTATAAATTTCAAAAATTCAAAAATTTCAAAAATTTCATAAAAATACAAAAAAAATTAAAACCACAAAATTTACGAAATAGTCAAAAATGAAAAAAAAATTAAATAACATAACTTCGTTCCAACAGAGTGTTCCACGACACTCACGTATTTTATTTTTCTCTGACGTTCATTAGTGCATTGTAATGTGCTTACCTTGAAGTATGTAATTACCACAATTATTGTAACCAGTAACGTAACATCAGTGTATTATCTGTGACAGTGTGGTAAAAACGTATGAAAATTCATTACCTACGGTAACGTAATCAAAATCCTATATAATATTGAATAAAATAAATTATACTATATTGAATAAAATCGGTTCGGTGCCGGATAGTAGACTGACGTAAGCGCCGCCAAATATCCCTTAATAAACGACCGTTTGGACGGATGTTTCGTAACAGGGCGGCATTTACGAAACTACACTGAGAATCGCCCGACATGCTCTTGGCCGGTTTTTTTTGCATTTTGACGGGAGGATCGATTTGGATGATATTTGCCGTGGACATGAACGTATAAATACAAAAGTGGTCCTGTATCGTCCGATATACACCTACTATTCTATGTCGTTTAAATCATGCCAATAAAAATTAATAGGATAAATCCATCTGTCAACTTTACTTCAAGTTCCGCCTCCAGGGTAGCGGGAGAGAAATTAGGGGTGAATTAGCCGCTTACTGACACAGACCGAATTCCACGCGGGCGGAGCCGCGGGCACAGCTAGTATTATAATAAGACTGTTAAATGAATGAATTATTAACATGGTAACATTAATTGAGTCGTCAATATATAGTTACAGAATGCGGTGCCCTAACATACAAAGCAAAAACCATTTTAAACCATAATACCTATTAATATGGCTATTAGAAAGTTTTTCAATGTCGTTTGATGATCTTTATGCACGCAATAAATATGATCGGGATTGGATTAAAAAAAAAAGGTTTTAAGGTAAAAGGACAAATAAAAAACTTTTATTAAATTGGACAAGGTTCCAAATTCTGTAAATGGTTCCGAATTAGCCACTTACTGTATTTTCTATGTACGGGGGTGGTACCTCAATTGTTGACTTATACAGGGTTCATTTTACATTGTTTTATATTATAAATTTCATAGATTAAGTACTAAATAGAAGAAAATAGCTTGAACCGTAAATGTCTCAACAATTAGTCCGTGACTGTACATGCCGTGCCGCGAGTAATCATAATCAACCTAAAAATAAAATACTAACTAATAAATATCCGTATTCTGACATCTTGAATAATCGGTCGGTATGGGTTTATTAACATAATAATCGTAACCATTATTGCATGTGCGCAGACGTATGAGCGGAGAAATTTCAAATAGATTTGATTCCAAAGCAAAGCGAGAGAAAATGTGCGTAGCGCCGCGTGAGACGTGACAAGAATTAATTGCCTTTATTATGTAGAACATTAAATTTAGTACTTACCTATTTTCTAATCAGTGGCCCACCACGGGCCCATAGAGATCGGCTGCCTATTTTCCTAATGTTAAGACAATATATAGCATTTTTCCTACAAGTAGCTGATGGAAAAGGTGAAGCCATTTGCTTCTTACCTAGATAGCAATCTAGGATAGGAATTATTTTGACGCACCATCACTGTTAGTATTAAAAAGTAATAATTTAGTAATTCCAACTTTTAACCTGACTAATAGTGAAAATATGTCTTTCGAGCAGTTACAGTATTTTAGAGGTATGTATGTTTATTGTTTATATGTTTGGCTTGCAATGCATCCCGGACGAGTTGACGGATTCAGAGTGCCTACATCGGAAATCGAAATTTCGTTATCTGGCTCTTTATCACTCGCGTATGCAATAGCGATAGAGAGGAAGATAATAGATTTTCGAATTTCCATGTTCGCGGTAGGTCGATCTTTAGTAGGTGCGGTATCATAGTAGAAATTTTACCGAAATGAATAAATAAATATAATGGGACAATCTTACACAAATCAACCTAGTCCCACAGTAAGCTCAATAAGGCTTGTGTTGTGGGTACTAAGCGACGATATATATAATAGATAGATATAGATAAATACTTAAATACATAGAAAACATCCATAACTCAGGAACAAATATCCGTGATGAACACACAAATAAATGCCCTGACCAGGATTCGAACCCGGGACCTCCGGCTTCGTAGGCAGGGTCACTACCGACTAGGCTAGGAGGCCGTTAAGTGAAATTATAGGATTTAAGTAAATTAATTAAAATGTTTGTGAATATCTACTTGTATATATATCCCGTTTTCGTGACAATGTTTAGCGTAATCAGCTCAGAGGAATTTAAAATAGTAATATTTATTCAGTCTGCTAGCTATCGATTAATACCCTTTTAACTTAAAGCTGCTCCTTGCCCTATAACTCCTATAAGCTGCGCGTGCGACTTTATGTAGAGTCAGATTTAAGCTTTCTTGGAGCTAAATTGTAATTTGGCATTTATTTGGCTACAGGTGGCGTGTCTATAGTCTAATTAGTATAACCTCGTAGGCAATATTTAACGAGGTATAACGAGCCGGAAACTCACACCTAGAGTAGCTGCAGATGACCTGCATAAATATAAGACCTACCCTACCTATAATTACTTAGCTATAAGTTTAAAAGCAAAATTAATGTATTAAAATTATCAAAGAAAAAAAGTTGTAAAAATATTTTTAAAAAGACCAATACCGCAATAGGTACTATATTACTTACATTTTGAAATTTTATTATACGCCAGAGGAGAGGTATGTTTTCTAGCTATCTCATTTTAGAATCAAAAATATGATTATAAACCAGGTTCAAAATACCGTAGATTTGACTACGAAAATTTCAGGTTTTGAGGTCAATCACATTTGACTACCAATTGCTATTAACAGCTGATTAAATAGCTAAATAAATTAAAGTAAATAAAACATATAGGTACTTACACAAAAATAACAATCCAGCCGCACCTAAGCGGTATAAGTATCCAATTTAGAATAGTATACACAATCCTTTAAGATCCAATCAGTTCAGCTTTAAAACCACATCACTGGCCACTATTCGAAATTTACAAAACAACTTTTCGGTAACGGACGAATTTCAAATTTGAATATAGAAGTGCGCGCGCAACGCGTCCAGGCAGGCGCAAGTCAACTTTCGAACTGAGTCGAGATTTGCCGAAGCAACGGACGGCCGCTGCCTTGCAAGGAATGCTGCAGTGCAACCTGGAACTGGAACCGCCTCTCTTGTCCTCTTTATATCTGGAATGCTCGTCTTGAAATCTACCAACATGTGTACAGATCCAGACTTTTTCTTAGTCTTATTCTTATTACTTAAGGTCGTTTCCGTGAGAAAATTTTGATGAGCTTTGCAGAAGCTTTGGTTAAAACGGCGAGCACAGATACGATTCATATGGTAAAGTAAGATACAATATAATCAAGGCCAAGCATAACAAAAACAAAAGACGGACAGGAAACAGATGGTCAGAGATTTTAGGATGCAAGTAAATTACAGGTCGGCTTACACCTGCTGCTTTGCATTCAATAGGTACAACTGTGTTTCGCTAAAAATGGCCAACATTGTTATTGCAATATATTAATGAAAATCAAAAGAAATTGTGTTGACCTCTATCTAGTATGCATGTGCCAAAGGGCTAAACTGTACATCAATTTGCGGTTTTTCTTTGGAATTGGGTTCGTACGCCGTCCACTAAAAATAATTAAATAAATTAAATAATACAATAGCTATTTAATAATTTATTCATATTGCACAATCCAAATGATTAAATACCTATAAAATGTTGTGTCTTAATTAGAGTAAAATACTTCGATAGAGTAAAGTAAAACTAGTTTACAATTAATTACTTTTAATCATAGGTATATGGCACGCGGCTGGTGAGTTGGTTAATAGTTTTAACAATTAACATTCCTACTTCTGTTCTCCAAACCCGAAGTTTCAATTAATTGAGCAATAAAACAATACAGCAAAGGACTGTGTTTAATCTAATTATTGTTATGTAATGAGCAAAACGGGTGTTTCCCTACTTTACCTACATTTCATCACGCATATCAAGACAAATCTCACTAAAATCTTTTCAGTTTAACACGAGATCAGTCGTCGTGTAGATCTTAGGAACAGACCATTGGCCAGCAATGAGAGTGCTAATAAAAATTATCATTATTGTAAACACATTGTTTAAATCCTTAGGTACGCTTAATAATTCGGTTCTCGAGCAACGAACATTTAGTTACTATTGGAAATAAAATAAAATCAAAAAGACTAAATAAAACAAAACTCAAAGTCGGCCAGATGCGCAGGAGCAGGATGAGATTCTGCTCTGTCAAAGATTCACTATGCGCAGGTGCCAATTTTAAGCACGCCTCATTCGTTTTATCATGCAAAATTATTTGTACACTTTTTAAGATGAGTAACCATATTATACCCTACAAAACTATATGCTGAAATTATACAGTGTGGAAATCCAATACAAGCAATAAATTAAATACCAGACAAAGGATTTATGAGTGTGATCATTAATTAAGACGTTGTTTTAACTTCCACTTAATTACGACCCTGTAATTATAATTTTTTTACCGAGCAGCAATGTACTGCAAACATGATTGAAGTAAATTGATAACTGTCAATGTCAATGAGCGTTTAACTAGTTTTTCTCAAACATGCAATGAAATATTGATGTTATGTTCCTTATAATAGGCTGCAAAGTAACACGTTTCAGGTGCGGCTACACGAGAGGTCGATAATGGAATTTCATACAAATTTGGAGACCTAGACAGGCAAGTACCTCTTTTTTAATTTTCATTGCACATATATTCGTGGCACAGGATCATGGCATTCAGCCATTTAAGGCTATAAGCGATATTTACTTTTTGGTTCGTTTGACATTCTGCCACTACTTAAGACTGCTAAAAAAAACAATAAACAATATGATATATTTAAAAATTTCGTTTATATATAAAATCGACATGAAAAAACACATTATTAACAAATTCCTATAATTTTAAATTGTAAAGATGGAGGCAGATTAAAAACGGGTATTAGACATTGCAATTTGTAGGGCCCAATCTGTTGTGTACACTGCCTCTCCCTAACCCTACTTCAGCTAAGGGACCTCTTATTACACCTCCTAACCTGACAGATTGGGCCCTACAAATTGTTATGTCTAATACCAGTTATAGGAACAAATGATTTTGTTTTTTTTTTCGTGAAAGGTTGGTTATCAAGCTAAAATATTAGCAGCAAGGGCTATTACACACGAGCTGAAATTAAGAATTAGAATCCATAGTTACGAAATAAATTCGGAGGGTTCTGATTCTTATGAATATTTTCAATCATAATGCATAAACAGAGACCATAGACAATATTTGTAACGTTCTGAATTTATTCAGTCACCATGTACATTTTTTTTCTTAGTTTTAACTCGTGTAAAATCGCCTTAAGTGCAACCTCTCGAACAGCACAGATAGTGTGAAAAAAAAAGTATTTTAGTGGGAAAATTTTAAAAACATTCTCAATATTTTATTAGGTTGCGTATATTAATGTAGATTCGTTTTATTCTATAACAATTTGGCTATAGGTACCATAAAAGTGAATTAGGTCTAGATGTTGTTCAAATGCAAGTGAAAATTAGACTTAAATGGCCGACGTACGTAATAGTTATACATTTTTAATAGCCGTTTAGTGACAATGAAATGTTTGAGAAAAGCACTATACATACCTCGGCGTGAAAAGGGGTTGCCAGCCTCGTGTCTATATGTACTTGGCCGGCAACCCCCTACTTTCCGGCCTCTGTAGTAATGTACTATTATACTTACATAACTACCAATTTCATTGCAGGCCGAATATTTTTTTTTGGATACAATTTTTTCAAAGTTACAAAAAGATATCTAAACATATTTCTTACTAGCTGTGCCTGCGGCTCCGCCCGCGTAAAATTCGGTCTGTGTCAGTAAGCGGCTAATTCACCCCTAATTTCTCTCCCGCTACCCTGGAGGCGGAACTTGAAGTAAAGTTGACAGATGGATTTATCCTATTAATTTTTATTGGCATGATTTAAACGACATACAATAGTAGGTGTATATCGGACGATACAGGACCACTTTTGTATTTATACGTTCATGTCCATGGCAAATATCATCCAAATCGATCCTCCCGTTAAATCAGTCTAAGCATAAACATGAAAGGTAAGAACAGGCGCGGTTGAAATGGAGGGGGGGGTGTCACAAATGCAGAAATGATTTTTTTCTATTTGAGGAATTAGTAATCCTTAAGGGGTGATTTCCGGGATAACAATGTAAAAAAAAACCGGCCAAGAGCATGTCGGGCAATGCTCAGTGTAGTTTCGTAAATGCCGCCCTGTTACGAAACATCCGTTCAAACGGTCGTTTATTAAGGGATATTTGGCGGCGCTTACGTCAGTTTACTATCCGGCACATCCTTTCACTATGCGATTTTGACTGATAATTCAAAAACGGCTGAACCGATTTTATTCAATATAGTTTTTATTGAAAGTTCTTATCAGGCCTCACCAAATTTCAGCTTTCTAGTGCGAACAGTAACTGAGCTAGACCGTGGACAGACGGACGGACATGGCGAAACTATAAGGGTTCCTAGTTGACTACGGAACCCTAAAAAGAGATAAATAGTAGTTTATGTAACTGTTACGTAATAAGGCCTAATTATGTACAGAAGCATACACTGCTTTACCTACACACATATTAAAAATCCACTGAAACCATGCGTGCCGGCGGTCGGGGGGTAGGGGGAGGGGCAGATTTTGATTACGTTACCGTAGGTAATGAATTTTCATACGTTTTTACCACACTGTCACAGATAATACACTGATGTTACGTTACTGGTTGCAATAATTGTGGTAATTACATACTTCAAGGTAAGCACATTACAATGCACTAATGAACGTCAGAGAAAAATAAAATACGTGAGTGTCGTGGAACACTCTGTTGGAACGAAGTTATGTTATTTAATTTTATTACATTTTTGACTTTTTCGTTAATTTTGTGGTTTTAATTTTTTTTGTATTTTCTTGAAATTCTTGAAATTTCTGAAATTTTTGAAATTTTTGAAATATTTGAAAATTTTGAAATTTTCGAAATGTATGACATTTTTGAAATTTTTGATATTTTTGAAATTTTTGAAATTTTTGAAATTTTTGAAATTTTTAAAATTTTTGAAATCAGAAATTTTGGCATGTTTTTCATTTTTGACATTTTTTACTTTTAGGTTCTCGACTTTTTTCACTTTTATCACTTTGTCACTTCTCACTTTCACTACACTTCACTTCACTTCACTTTATTCTATTTTATATATTTTTTATTTCATTCCATTTTGCATGTTTCTCAATCGTATGGGTGTCGCGTTTTCGTGAGGTGACGCTTTTTCGTGACGGTCACGTGACTTTTTTTCACCTAGACCCCCATCCGCGAACCGTCCAATAAGGAACTTCGTTCCAAAACTACCACCGGTTCTAACTCTACACCTCTGGCCCAAGAAGGGCAAGAAGTATTATGACCGAAAAGATACTCGACCGACGGGACTTATTTTTTTCAAAACAGTAATACATTATTAGATCTTAAAGATACAAAATAATGCGTAGTTCTTCAAGAAGACATATCAAAACAGCTTGAGAGACAGATAATGTACCTATTGTTTAATTATAAAGAAAAATAAATCCTAATCTGACTGCTTCACAAAACGTTTGATATGTTTTCCTACCTAAACGGTGTCCTATAAATGTTGTAGTAGTTTTTTGGTTTGGGCCATGCATCTTTGTCCGTCATATATAATACTCGAACCTGCAATAACCCTTTGACATTCATGACATTTTCAAATATTTCTTAAGAGCGGGTAAATGTAAACATATCATTAAAAACATGTTATAAATATGAACACCTTGACCAAAAAATTACAAATTATTTAAATACCAAATTTCATCTAAATACGGACAGCGGTTATTGGTTGTTTCTTCCCCATGTAAACTTTCATCCCTTTTGTATCCGTTTAAAGGATAATTTCCGAGATAAAACTATTTTATTTCCTTTTTTAATTAATTATCTCCATAACAAATTTTATCTAAATCGTTTCTGCGGTCAATAATTCCCTATACAAATTTCCAACTATCTTTTCACCCCTTTAGGGTTGATTTTCGGAGTGAAAACTATCATTTGTCCTTTCTTGAGACCCATACTATACCAAATTTCATCTTTATCAGTTTAGCGGTAAAAAAATCGTCATACCAACTTCTAACCCCCTTTTCGGGGTGAAAGGGTTTATTTTCGGGATGAAAACTATTCTGTCGTTTCCCGGGACTCAAATTATCTGCATACTAATTTCTATTAAAAAATCTCCATACAAACTTTCAACCCCCTTTTCACCCCCTCCAGGGTTGATTTTCGGGATAAAAACTATTCTTTGCCCTTTCCCGGGACTCAAACTATCTCTACACAAAATTTCATCAAAATCCGTTCAGCCGTTTTCACGTGATAGATGTATAGATAGATAGTTTTTATTGAAAGTATCTTTCAGGCTTCGCTTCCATTATTTTTTTCAAATTTTTTGGACCTTCGGTTCTAAAGTAAGGTGGGGGGAGGGGGGGGGGGGGATTTTTTCCAGATGAAACTATCCTTTGTCCTATCTCGAGACCCATACTATCTCTATACCAATTTTCATCTAAATCTGTTCAGCGGTAAAAAAATCCTCATACCAACTTCCAACCCCCTTTTCACCCCCACAAGGGTTTGAAAACTATCCTATGACATTTCTCGAGACTCAAATTATCTCCATACTCATTTCTATCTAAATCGTTTCAGCGGTTAAAAATTCTCCATACAAACTTTCAACCCCATTTTCACCCCCACCAGGGTTGATTTTCGGGATTAAAACTATATATTATCCTTTCTCGGGACTCAAACTATCTCTATACAAAATTTCATCGAAATCCGTTCAGCCGTTTTCACGTGATGCGCGGTCAAATAAACAGACAAACAGATAAACAGACAAACAGATAAACAGACAAAAATTCTAAAAATTGTTGGAACGTGTTCTGTTATCGATTCTAAGTATCCCCAGCCAACTTTTTTTCGATTATCTTCCATGTACAGACTTTCGACCCTCTTCAGCTTTATTATTTATATGTATGTATAGATAGATGTTCTATAAGGGTTCCTAGTTGACTACCTACGGAACCCTAAAAATTACACTATCCAATTACACGGTGAATCTGAGTAACCCGAATGATTTTAACCATACATTCCTGAGGTCATAAGGAGTAATAAATGTTATATCAATTTAGGTCATTTCGAAAAAAACATTTTTTTTTTTGTCGATTTTTTAAATATAATAGTAATACTTACTCATGGTCCGTAAATAACTGAGGTCGAATAATAATCGAGCCCATTGCTATATTAGAAGTTGGTTTCGTCCATGACGTCAGGCTTAGTTAATTAGGTACTATTAGTATCTCTATACCTGACGTATGTGAAAGCGCTAGGCTATTAGCCTAATTCCTAACCGTGAATGGCGTCCATAATGCTTCGCTTTTAGTAAACATGATTAATTTGGACATGACTATAAGATTATCCTCTTTACAGTAGTGTAGATATGAATAACAATACACATAATAATAGTTTAATATGGTCTATCGTTTATGTTGAGGAATTCACCAGTCTTTAGTTTCAGTAAGCGTTTCTACTAATTCTTTCACTTCGACGTCTATGGTCCTCAAAAACATGTTTTATTTTATTTTATTTATACCTAAATTGCAAAATGCTTAATATTTTCCACTCAATGTTTTTTTTTAAATATTTAATTTTGTTTACTACGACGGTGGTAAACAAGCATACGGCATTTACTTACTTACACTTTATTTTCCGTCGTCCTCGTCCATCATCGTTAAACTCATATGGTCCTTGAAATAATTAAAGCAAATTAAGAAATTAAGCCACTTAATAACACAACACGATGCGCATGAGGTAATGTTCGCTGAAACTCAATAAATATTAACGTAACTGCCCATCTTTTAGGGTTCCGTACCATAATGGTAAAAAACCGGCAACGTGCGAATCGGACTCTGGTCCTAAGGGTTCCATAAATCACACTATTCATTAAATCATCGAACATTGCTGTATGTAACGAAAAGAAAACGCCATTTTTTTGTGATGGAACAACAAATGTAAATATAAATATTATCTGTAATTTATTTATCACAATAATTTATACAAATACGACACATTATATATGCGACAGGGCCCCCATGAACCTCTTCATGTCGGCTGACCAGGGTGCGTAGCCAACGTGCCAATCGTTAACGCTCCGTAGCGTATCGTAGTCACGTCTCTCTATCACTCTTCCATATTTGTGTGACAGTGACAGTTGAGTTTCGTTCACTACGACGCGTTAACGATTGGCACCTTGGCTACGCACCCAGGGGTCCAAAGTTTCTATCGCAAGCGCCGCAAACTCATAGTCTTTAAGTAAAGACGAGTATTTGCGGCGCTTGAGAAACTGAGCCTGATCCGCCGCGCCGGCCTGCGAGCGGGTTGCCTGGATATGAGACTGGGCGAACGTATCGACAGAAGTAGCGTCCCATATCAAGGCTCTACCTAGCCTCCACGGCACCAACGTAGCTCCGTCGGGGCGCTTGCCGTCATCTGTTGCCAAACCAGTAGGCTCTAGGATGGCTGGTATTGACGCAGTGGCAAGCGAGCGACGGATCAAATCGTTGATAGTGCCGTGACGGTATAGCCGACCAGCGCTTTTGATGCATGAAAGACCGTGTCGCCCAAGCTGATCGACGCTCTTTCCACAGATGCAGGTGTGGGGGACGTAAATTCTGGACCCAAGCCTCAAGCATATTGCTATCCTTAAACAGCTTGGATCCAGAACGGTGCCTATTTGACGTGATGGGAGTGCATGCAGCCAGTGACCTGCTTCTGGAACTGATACCGCCAGAAGGCGAGCACGTTCCGAGTCGTCCTGACTATTATCGATAAGTGATGCGTGAACTGTCTTGAGGCGAGGGGCATCCCACGCTTGTTGGACATATCGGGTGGCCGGGATGTCCGATCCAGGGCACAAGTCGCACTACGCTTCCCTCGCCTCCCTTAGGGTCGCCACCTCATCGTCGACTACAAATATAAATGTAAAAACTCTTTATTGTACAAAAACTAGTCAAAAACAATACAATAATAGGAAAACATAAGTACAAAAGCGAACTAACCATTAACAAATTAGCCATTTTCGGACTTTTTCCTTTACTTGTGCTGTAAGACCTTCCTTCTTGCTAAGATTCATGATTCTAAGTCTATGGGAAGCACCCTATTGGTTGTGTATGTTTGTAATAGAAAAATGTATTTTTCTTGTGATGGAATAACAAATTAACCATTTCCGGACTTTTTCCTTTACTTATGCTGCCATTCTTTTTGCCAAATTTCATGATTATGGAAAGTACCCTATAGGTTTTGGGTCCCCTGTGAAGTATTAGAAAATAAGGCTTAAATGGCCGTATCCTGAATTCACTTAGAAGCTTGATTTTTTACTGGACTGCAGAGATACGTATTTGATGTAAATTTCAACTTAATAGCTCCACGCGTTCCTGAGGATCTTGACAAGTTGACAGACAGACATACAGACGGATAACAAAGTAATCTTATAAGGGTTTCGTTTTTCCTTTTGAGGAACCCTAAAAAGGAACTTTTATGGTGATGCCTACACTCTCTACTTTGTCTGTCAGTGCTATTTTGCTCTGAAACTACCTAAAGTATTCTCATGTAAGAATCTTAAATACATTTCGTCACCCACTTGGTTTTATAACCCATTTTATTTCTCAAACTTAAACACTTTTTTCCACAAATAATTTTATACAGTTAGCTTCAATAAAATCAAAGTAATATCATCGCGTGATAGAGGTAAGTAAATATAATATTCAATATAAACAGTTAGTTTTGACACGTTTCGTGTGCCCAACGTTCATTTTTTTACACACGTAAACCTAAACCTAAAATCAACACACAGACATTTCAAGACAGTTTAAGCGATACGTAATTTTACCTGTCTGTCAAAAGGTGATTAAGTAGCTAAAAGACGAGTGAAATCGAAATAAACTAATTAAGTGTGTGCTAAATACACTTAGCATTAATAATTAACAGTTTTTGAAGGAAATGTGTATGAGGAAACCAATACATTTTCACGCCGACTGCACAAGAGGAAGTCATTAAAATTATACACGGAGAGCTAGACACGTCAGATATGACACAATAAAGAGAGCACCGAAACCCCTCTAGTCAGTTTGCTATACTATGCTATTTTCTAGATCTGGACATCAGGCAGCTTTAAAGTGGTGGAGATCAAATAATTCAATCCATTTCAAGAAAATTGTTTCTTCAGTTTTATGTAATACTAGCTTCCCGCCCGCGACTTCGTCCGCGTATAATACGGTTCCTCATACAGAGTTTCATATCCAATTTTATCTTCTTAACTAACTTTTGTTAATCCCCGAACCATCTTCTTAATCTATTTATACTTATAGCTATTACAAACTTTCAACCCCTTTTTTACCCTGTTAGAGGTTGAATTTTAAAAAACGCTAAAATCACTTTTATCGTTTTTTTATTATTAATAAACGTACGAAGTTTCAAATCTCTAACTCAAAATTTTAAACCCCATCCATACAAACTTTCAACCCCCTTTTTACCCCCTTAGGGGATGAATTTAGAAAAACCCCTTCTTAGTAGATACTAACGTTATAAAAACAACCTATTGTGAAAAATTCAGCTCTCTAGGTCCAACGGTTCGGGCTGGGCGTTGATTTAAGTGAGTCAGTCAGTCAGTCAGGACTTTTATGTTTATATATATAGATTATATGAGAAATATAATCACTATTCGTAGAGGCAGAGCCATTAACTTCGAGGGCCCCCTCAGTCCTTAGAACTATAGAAGGGAAAGTTTTCGAAGGTGATCTAAGAGGAGCGGTACGAGTACTTATGTCTGATGACAGAGTAGCATCGCCTAGTCCAGAGGTCCTTGCCACCTTACAATCAAAACACCCTGCCCCTTCTCGACCTCTTGTGCTACCAGAGGAGCCAAATAGCTCCACATCAGCTTGTCATGTTACCCCAGCGGAAGTAGCACAAGCCCTCAACTCTTTTAACAATAGTTCTGCTGCTGGGTTGGACGGGATCCGTCCAGCACACTTAAAAGAACTTATTTCCGGTTCCGCTGGAGAAAATGGTCCTCGTCTGTTGGATTGCCTGACCAAGCTATGCAATTTTCTCCTGAGCGGCCAACTCAACTCCGAGGTTTGTCCATTCCTTTATGGAGCGTCTCTGTGCGCCCTGTCGAAAAAGGACGGAGGTCTAAGACCAATTGCCATCGGCAGCACTTTTCGCCGCTTGACCGCTAAACTAGGATGCAGTGTCGTGAGGGAGGAAATGGCCTCCTATCTGCAACCTCGCCAACTGGGATTTGGCATTAAGCTCGGATGCGAAGCTGCTATTCATGCAACTCGATCATTCTCATTGAATCCGTCAAACGGCGACTGTGTCATAATAAAACTTGATCTAAAAAATGCTTTCAACTCAGTAGAACGTGACATATTGCTTACTGAAGTGAAAAAACGTGTCCCCTCTCTTTACCCTTTTTTATTTCAGGTCTACTCTACCCCCTCCAACTTATTTTACAATGAATCGCAAATACTCTCCCAAGTTGGGGCACAGCAAGGTGATCCACTTGGGCCCCTAGTCTTCAGTCTCGCCATACAAACTGCTATATCATGCCTCAAGTCCCCTCTCAACATTTGGTACCTGGATGACGGTACGCTGGGGGGAAAGCCTGATATAGTTCAAGAAGACCTGGTCGTCCTCCTCCCCCGCCTCCGGGAATTGGGACTAGAGGTAAACACAAACAAATGCGAACTATTCTCCTGCTGTCCAAATTCTCGTGTTTCGTTTCAAGCTTTTAACCAATTACTCCCCGGTCTCAAAGAATTAACTGAACAAAATTTTTATCTTTTAGGCTCACCCATTTTCCCCTCTGCCATCCCACTAGCATTTGAGGTAAGGAGACAGCTCCTCCTTAACGCAAAGGAAAAACTAGAAAACATCTCCGCTCACGTAGCAATTCTCCTAATGCGTGTCTGCTTTGCGGTACCCAAAATCACCTATTTTTTACGCACCGTACCTACCTGGCTTTTCCCCGCACTCGTTGACTCCTTCGACTACTCATTAAAGGAATCAGTAGAGTGCCTGCTCAATGTCGCACTCAACCCAGAGCAGTGGGAGCTAACATCTCTCCCCATCAGGTCTGGTGGTCTGGGAATTCGTCGAGCACGGGACGTCAGCCTTCCGGCCTTCCTGGCTTCGGCGAGTGGGGTTGTGGACCTTGTCACTGATATTTTCTCACTAGAAGGTGCCAAGGCTTCCATACCCTTCTCATCCGAGGCCTTGTCGGTCTGGACGGCACTGAACCCCGGTGCCACAGTTCCCAAAAAACCGGAATGCCAACGGCTATGGGATGACGTAGGGGTCAAGCGTATCTTCGACGGACTTTTAGAGAACGCTGAGGGCGTGGACAAGGCCAGACTCAAAGCAGTGTCAAGGCCGGAGTCAGGAGCTTGGCTGCACGCACTGCCCTCACCCCACTTGGGAACATTCCTGGACAACGATTCAATTCGTGTGGCAGTTGCTCTCCGCCTGGGCTGCGATGTTTGCGAACCTCACATATGCATCTGCGGCTCACGTGTGGAGAGCAACGGTCATCACGCGTTGAGCTGTCAACGTTGTGCAGGAAGGTTCCCACGCCACCACGCCCTCAATGAAATCGTTAGGAGGGCACTCGTCTCCGCAAATGTCCCCTGCATCCTTGAACCGCCCGGCCTGAGCCGCTCAGATGGCAAAAGACCCGACGGCCTGACCTTGGTGCCGTGGAAGTACGGAAAGTGCCTGGTATGGGACGCAACCTGCGTCAGCACTTTCGCCGCCACTCACCTTGGTCGAACCGTCAGGTCTGGAGGTGCAGCTGCTGAGTTAGCGGCACTCCGCAAGCGGGACAAATATTTAGCTTTATCAAACTATTTATTTGCACCGCTTGCGGTGGAAACTTCGGGATGCTGGTGCAAGGAGGCCCTAATATTTTTAAGGGAAGTGGGGCGCCGGCTACAGGAGAGAGGTCTCGACCCCCGCTCCGGGTCCTTCTTGTTGCAAAGGCTGTCTATCGCGGTCCAACGCGGCAACGCAGCCAGCGTGATGGGCACCTTTGGACCAGGAATGACTCGGGGTGGGCTTTTCGACTAAATTTCTTGTTTATCTCCCCCCCCTTTTTTATATGAAAATTGTATACATATCAATAAATAAAAAGATATGAGAAATTATATAAATCATTAAATAAAAATAAACAAATAAATTATTTATTCATTAACTTAAAACCTTTACGAAATTCAGGTTGGCGTCTCTTTTTAAGTATACAAGATACATGTGTCAAGACTCAAGAGACACCGCTCTTCCCTATCGGTTTGCTAACGCAAATAACAAACATGGGTTAGAAAAAAAAACCGGCCAAGTGCGAGTCGGACTCGCGCACCGAGGGTTCCGTACAAACCTATAACAAGCAAAAGTTGTAGTATGTTTATTACTTACTAGCTATGATACCCGGCTTCGCTCGGGAGTTGATATGAGATTACGTGGTAGATGAAATAAAAAAACATACTATGACGTAAAAAGTAAAAAATATATTTTGAAAACATTTTCTATATTTACATGTATTTACATTTTCTCATTATTTACACTACTTGTTTATAAACAACATTTTTCATTTTATTGTCCGGGGTATATATATATAAATTTTTCGAACTTCCTACTCTTGAGCAAGCTACATATAGCTGACCGTGAGAGAAGCAGGATTCTTTGAGGTTGATGCCACAATATTTCAAAGTTTGCCCTTGCGCTTTGTTAATTGTAAAACTAAAGGCTAATTTAATTGGAAACTGCAATCTTTTAAATTGAAATGGCAATTCAGAAGAGATCAGTGTTATTCTAGGTATAAATACTGTGTGTCCTTTGTTCTTTCCAGAAATAAGTTCAGCTTCAATGACATTATTCGATAGCTGTTTTACGATCATCCTCGTTCCATTACATAGTTTTGGGGAGTTGAGATTTCTGAGTAGTATGATTGGAGATCCAATTTTCAGACGAAGGCAGTGTAATGGCATTCCTGGTACTTGTAAAGAGTTTAGAAATTCAGTAGGAAAGTTAACACTTTCTTCAATGGATACCATCGTGTCGATCGATTCATATACTTTCTCTTCACCAGGTATTTTCTTTAGAATATTAAAATTGATATCGTCAACAATATTATTTTTAGTGGCCAAAATTGCTCTTTGAAATAACCACTCTACGTTGGTATAGTTCTGAATAATATTTGGATAAATTTTGTCGATTAGTTCGTTTTCAGTAGTGGCTATGTTACAGAAATCACTATTGAGTTCAATGAGGCCGGTCGTTTGGTCAGTAGGATATGTACCTTCGCCTATTTGTAAAAGTATTTTAGCAAAATGTGCTGTTGTTTCATCTTTTGATAATTCAACCCTCATGTTTTTTGTTAATTGCAGTATTTGTACTTGCGGCCAGAGATGTGACTTTTTTAAGCATGCATTGATCTCGTCTGCTGGTGTTGATTTGGGAATAACTGGAAGTGTTTGTCGAAAATCTCCTGAGAGTATGAGTAGAGCTCCTCCCATCATTTCAGAGTTTTTTCGCAATTCTTGTAATGTTCTGTCCATGGCTTCTAGTGATTTTTTAAGGGCCATGGTGCATTCATCCCAGAAGATAATTTTAGCATGTTTTAGAAGTTGACCCCGTCCAGATGTTCCTGAGATTTTACATACCGGGAATTGTTGTTCGGCTATATTCAACGGTAGTTGTAAGGCAGAATGGGCAGTTCGTCCTCCTTCCATAAGTGTGGCTGCAATGCCGGATGATGCTAGTGCCAGTGCGATGTGTTTTTCAGCACGTATTTCCGCCAGTATTAGATTTATTAGAAACGTTTTACCGGTGCCTCCTGGTGCGTCCAAGTAAATAATTCCACCAGTGTTGTTATTTATTCGGTTCATTATAACGTTGTAAATTTTTTTTTGATTGTCATTGAGGAGTGGTTTGTTGTGAGCAATGTATTCAAGTAGTTCATTGACGTTGTAGCTTTTTTCCTTTGTAATTTCGTAGTTTAGCACACTGAAAGTATTTCTTTGTGGTGCTGGCATTCCAATTTCTACTAAGGTCTGGTTATTTATTGCTAAACATTTATCTTCTAAGCGAATGAGTGTTTCATTGAAGATGTCGTCATTGAATTCTATAGTCAGTTCTGGATTAGCTTGTCGGATTTGGTACAATATATCATCACTCATATTCCTTTTGAAAGAGTCCCATAGCTGTTTTGGGTTTGATGGGTTACATGTTGTTAGAATTATGGCGAATAACTCTCGAATTTGTTCAGCTGAAGCTGTGAGTGTGGCTTCTTGTAGTGTTAATTCCCAGTGGTTATCGTTTTCCAATAATCCTAAACGTTGACATGCTTCTCTGTAAGTCTGGCATATGTAGCCGTCAATAGTCCTGAGATCTGTGAAACTTGTTGGTCCCCGTATTTCTTGTAACAACATTCGGAGATAGAAACATTCGGCATTGTTTGGATGTACAGTGTATACTCGACCTATTGCGTTAGTTTTCATTATTTCTGGATGACCCTCTTCTGGCATTCCTTGTTTTCGTCGTTGAAAAATTTTCCTTGTTTTGTCCCACGTATAATAAATAGGGACGTCGACATACAGTAACGTCTTTGCGAATGGATCCGTTTGGCAAAGTTGGAAAAAAGCTGTTAATGTTGTGTTCTGAGGTGGTTCGCTTGCAATTTTTCTAGCCGAGTCTTTTGTGAAGTAAACTCTCTGTCCATTCTCCAAATGTACTGCTAGATGTTGCACAGCTGGTTCGCGTTCGTGTATGGGAAAACTAAAAATCCTCCACGCTGCTTCGTTACTGTTGATGTATCTTCCCATTTGGTACATGAGGATTTCATCATTTCTATTATTTTGTTCGCTATTTTGGACTATTTGAAATACTGCCATATCACTACCTTTGTTTACGTACTTACATATATATTTAATAGATTTTACTGAATTGCAATATTCAACGTTTATGTGTGCTTGGAACATTTTGGAAAGTAGTGGGTTATAAGGTACTACCCATTGATTATCTATTTCCAGTTCGTCTCTGCCTTGTATTCGTATTTTTGCTGTGAAGCCACCGTTTTTCGGTGATCGTCTTCTATATTTGGGATAGCCGTCATCTTCAGTTTTTGTATCGTCCAAGTATGGTTTTGGATATTTTTTTGTACATTTCCATCACTCATGCATGGCGCATTGAAGTTTAATGGTCCACATGGTCCGTGAATCATGTTTTTCACTACTATGTTGTATAGTTCCGGATCATTTTGTGGATTGGGAAATTCAGCTTGGATGATTTTGTCGATATCCGTGGGATAAATTTTATCGTGTAGCCATATGAGATTGTGTGAGTGAGGTAATCCTCGTTTTTGCCACTCGATTGTATACATCCAGCATCTAACGGTTCCAAAGATGTGGTATTTTGTGATGACTTCAATAAATCTTATTTGTTTTTGTCGAAAAACTCGGGCTATCATGTCGTGTCGATCCATGGAGGTTTGTCCGTATTTTAGTTGTTCTTTGATTTCTGGCCATGATGAGTTGCATGTAAATGTTATGAAGAGATCAGGTCGTCCATATTTTCTTACGTAGGTCATGGCATCTTGAGTATATTCGTGCATATGTCTTGGACTTCCTATGTATGATGAGGGTAAGATTACCATTGTTCCAATATCGTCAATATTGCCGTCATTTATGATCGCATCTCGAAGGTGGATGTATTCTTCTGTGCGTAGTTTCTTCTGATTCAGTCTTATGTAAAGCATCCGTTCTGCTTCTATTTTTGCGTACATATCTACCAGAAATTGTTGGAATAAACGGCGAGTGTTGAGAATGTGATTGTATATTTCATTGTCTCTGATCATTAAGCAGTAAGCATAGAACTCCTTGGAAGTGACTTTTTTGTTTGTTTCTATGCCTGTTTTAGGATGAATTTGTTTTATATTGAAATGATAACCATCCTCTCCGTGCAGAAATATTAACGGATATTGAAGAGCATCATATGAACGGTGTGTCTCTGCAATGCGTTGTAGTCCTTTTCTTCTTCGTTGTACAATTATGTCACGGCTTGTATTTTCATTGTCCACAATTACGATGGCGACTTCATCTATCTGAGGTGCATTAAATCTACGTTCGTGTTCTCCACGTGGTCTTTTATCGGCTCGAATTACAATTTTATAGTCATCAGAAATCATGCGGTCTAGTGTTGTTTTGAATATGTAAATCAGTTGATTGTATTTGTGTAAGATCCTCTGTACATCTTGGATTATTTCGCGTTTCAATCCAATAAAATTTGTACATCGTTGATCAATTTCGTTTTCTTCATTTCCGATGAAATATACTTGCAGAAATTTATAGTCATCGTTAGGCATTGGTAGTAACGATCCAATTTTGTGATAAATTTGCCCTTGAATTGAAAATACATATTCAAATTTGTCTCTATTAGTGTCAGTCGAAGTAACACCGAAAGAAGTCATTTGAAAGCAGGAGTTGTATGATCTTATATTTTGAAGAAAGTGTTTTGATTCTGGTGTTTCCCCGGTCATGTAATGTAGAAATTCCTGTGGAGGTGCTTCCAGTGGTGGTAATCGAATTTTTCCATTCATGCAACAGAGACCTGGTGTTTCGTTACTGAAATTTTTCGCGTGGCAAAATTGGCAAATGTTATTTATTCATTTTTCCGATCACAACATATTTATGATCGTAATATTTCTTCGTCGGTTCGTAGTGGAATGCTTCCTTTGTTAGATTATCTTTTAAAATGCTCGATTCTTCAATACTTTTATTTTCTTTTCTTTCTTCGCTTTTTCCGCTTCTCAGGGTGCTCATTCTGGTTCGTTGATTTTGTAAACGTGCTTCGCGCTCTTCTTCCGTTTCATTTCTTCGATTTTCTTTTTGTTTCCGCCGTTTCGCTGCAGAACTGGCAAGATCTCCACCTCTTTTACGTCTAGGCATTGTATTCTGTAAAATATAAATTAAATGAACATTTTATAGACAAATATATTGTTACGTAAACGTGGAGCACGTTGAGACAAAGAAAAAAAAATTTAATCTTCAAGCGGTCGCGCGATATTTTGTTTACGGCCAAAGTATATAGAAGGCATCGATTCAACGCCGCGCGACTACTTGAAAGTTAAGGAAATTAGAATTAAAAGAAAAAAAAAAAAAACCATAAGAATTAATTAAATACACTATTAAAAATACTCACATTTGATATTTCACAATAAAGGCTCACAGATAACTTTTTTCTTCTTCGCTTCGAAATCGAGAATTAATTAAACACACTATTAAAAATACTCACACGTGATACTTCAAAATAAAGGCTCACACACAGATAATTTCTTTCTTTTTCGTTTCGAAATCGCTTGTTTCGCTGTTCAAATCAAACTAACTCTGGCGGGTGACACCGGGCTCTTATATATTCAGAAAGCTAGGCTCTAGGATATTCGAGAAAGTTGGCGCTAGGATATTCGAGAAAGTTTGGGAATAATCGTTCGTTTAAGTCAATATTGTGTACAATGAATGAAATTCAACTATTCGACAACAGATGGCGCCACTTTGGACAATGAATGAAGTTCAACTACTCGACAACAGATGGCGCCACTACACTTACTTTCCGAGTTGAAGGGTTGGAAAAGCCCTTATATCTTTAAAGACACACCCTTTAGGTTAAAACGGGAACTTTCTTGTTCGAGGGGGAATAAAGGGCTATCACACTATATAAGTCCCTTTATCGTGCTGGGACTCCTTTTTAAGTTTTATCGGCACGCACATTTTCTCAACTTAGTTTTATTATATATAATGATTTCAACTTAATACCTCTACGCGTTTACGAGGAAAAAGGTAGTAAGTTTAAAATTTCAAAAAATATTTTTGTATGCTTTTACTAAAAATGTCTACTTTTCGTAATTTTTCCTTTGTCTGTGCTATATGAAGTTTCTTCGTGCCAAGTTTCAAGTTTCTGAGTTTACGGGAAGTACCCTTTAGGTTTTGAGTTTCTTGCGAGTACTCAGTTTCAAAATATGCGACTTAAATTGCTATTTCTTTTGGTTGCGTTCACATAAAAGTTTGGTTTTGCTACATCGGAAAGGTCCTATAGCCCTGAGTATTTAACATGAATTTCAATTTAATACCTCCACGCGTTTACGAGGAAAAAGGTAGTAAGTTTAAAATTAAAAAAAAATATTTTTTGTATGATTTTACTAAAAATGTCTACGTTTTGTAATTTTTCTGAGTTCACGGGAAGTACCCCGTAGGTTTTGCAAGTGCCGAAAAACTCTAAAATTTGCAGCATAAACGACTGTATCTTTTGATTGCGTTGGCTTTTAAGTTTGATTTTTTCACAGCTTCAAGGGACAATTGACCTGAGTATTTGATATAAATTTCAGCTTGATACCTCCACGCGTTCCTGAGAAAAATGGTCTTGACAGACAGACAGACAGACAGACAGACAGACAGACAGACAGACAGACGGACAACAAAGTGATCCTATAAGGGTTCGGTTTTTTCCTTTCGAGGTACGGAACCCTAATCAAAATTTAATTTAATACTAATATTACAGTTTCTATATTACAAAAATTATACAAAAAGAAAACATTTTTTTATATAAATGCCAAACGTTTATGTTGGGGAAAAGTAGTGCCAAACGGCGTATGTAATTCATAGTTTGTCGCCTACTCTTTTTGTTTCCGTAATAATACGCAATGTGTTTTGTTCTCATGTTAATAACTGTCCTTTGTAACTGAGACAACTTCAGCAGTTTTTACCTATTTTGCTGCTACTATTTTCCAATTCAAAAATTTTGCTAGTCTGTCACTCTGACCTCAACCCATTAAAAGCTGTCATATGTCCAGATCTAGCAAAAAGGATAGTATAACAATCTAACCAGACGGGTTTTGTTGCTCTCATTATTTGTGTCATATCTGACGCGGCCAGCTCTTAGTGTATTATAGTAGACGTTTAGCTCAAATTAGATTGTATATGCTGTGCGTTGTGTAACTTGGCATCTCCGGAAGGTTTGAAATACATAAAGAAATGCCTAATGATGATTCCAACAAGTATCCCTGCTTGCGATTGTTAAATATTTTGTATGAAAATTTCCGGTAATTTAGCATTTACTTCTACTTCTTTTTGTATTCCTTAGTATCTAGTAGGTAACCTATAAGTAGTAGTATTGAAACACTTTTGTTTTAAATTTTGGGTCCGCACGGCAACCTGATCCCGTGAATAAGTCTACGCCAGGGCTTCGATTCGACATGCCAAACTTTGAGACGTGGATGTCACACTTGTATCGCTAGTCAATAGAGTGATATCCATCCTGTCCACCCATGTCCACACCTAACTGTCAAGCTGTCAGTAGGTCTCGCTAGAGCGTTTTGTCTATGGATATGGCGGTTACACGTCACGTCTGGTCGCGGAAGGGTCCTGGATTTTCCCCCGACAACCATCCCACCAAACAGTCCGCCCGCTTTAACGCTCCAGAAGCATAAAGCCCAAGTCATGTTCAAAAAAAAAAAAAAGGATATGGCCACCCTTTTAGTTATCACTCTTGAGTGATTCCACCCCGATTTCGACAAAAGTGTGATATCATAGTTGTCCTTGTCTCGCAAGCGACTGTCAGTTATGATATGTCGAATCGAGGCCCAATAGACACTAGTTTTTACGAAAGCGATTGCCATCTGACCTCCCAACGCAGAGGTGAAGTTAGGCCTTATCAAGAAAGTGACTGCTAAATATCAAATGATTTTTCGAAATACTCAGTGGTACTGCTAAATATCAAATGATTTTTCGAAATACCCTTTAAACCTGACCTGACTTAAAAGATCCGGATTGAAAGTCGGACGTTTTACCATCAAGGCTACCAGCGCTATTTTTCGTTAACCTGTCAGTGTCAACTCGATGAATCCTTGTACTTACATTCGCGCGTTGCCAATCCTTAAAAGGGTTGGCAACGCGCGTGACTTCACTGAAGGCGCTAGGCGCTGAATGTGGCCGAAAACTGTTACTTTCTAAGGGATATATCTCAATAACGAGTCATTCAAAAAATTTGAAATAAATATATATTAATTACCATTTCATGTACAACATTGTCAACGTTTGAATAACTCGTGTAACATATAGTTTCTCCGTTATTTAAATGTAACGAAATGTCGTTTTACGGTTAATTTTGGCTTATTCGATTTAAAATATTGTTGAACTAAAAAATGTGTACTACAGAACACTACAAACTTAACGTAGGATATTTAAATTGATAAAATTTTCTTAAACAACTTGATCATAATTCCACATTTCGTGCGTTGGTAGCTCGAAAACGACGTTGCTGGCAATCGTGAGCTAGCTTTGAGACGAGGAGGCTGTGTCGCTCGTCGCTCCGTGCTTTCCTTGTACTACATATACTTGTGATTGGCCCGTGAGCAATAATATCGGACTTACTGTGCCTAAAGAATAAATAACTGCAGAGGGTTCATGCGATGCGGACATAACGTGTCTTCCCGGAATCTATAAAGTATAGACGTTTTATCTTTTAAGATAATGTTCTCGTATGCATGTTCATGTACGTTCGTATAAAAAGTGTATTTTATTTAGATTATAATACAAGTAAAAAACAAATAAAATTAAAATGGAGGAAAAAACAAAAATCATGAATCTCATAACATAATTCTCTGAAAACAAATTTGGTCATGTAAGTAAACTACAATTATTATGTTTTAGTAGACTAATGCATCACGCAAAATTGGCGTTAGTCGTCGAGCTGTGGAAATCTGCTAGTACTGCAATACAATAGACTAATAATCGATTTAATAAAAACTCCGAAGCACCGAATTTATTTAAACATATTTATTTAAGAATACCGTGTTCTAAACGAATGTAATATGTGTTTTTTTTTAAAAGATTAAACACAATTTTTAATGTTATACTTTATACTAATTTATCAAATCAAGAAATTGCGAAGTAAACTGCAAAGGATTGCATATAAACCGGCCAAGAGAATGTCGGGCTATGCTCAGTGTAAGGATCCGTAGTTGCCGGCCTGTTACAATACATCCATTCAAAAGGTAGTTTATAAAGAGATGTTTTGTGGCACTAACGTTATTTTACTATAGGCATCACCCAAAAACGGCTCAACCGATTTTATTCCATATAGTTTTTAATGAAAATAAGTATTTCAATGGCCTCACTTCCAGGAATTTTTCCAAATTTTTTGGACCCACGGTTCATAAATCAAAGAGCATGTTTTACTTTCGAAGCTATTATTTACGAAAGTATTCGTTTTATCCAAAAGTTGTTTAAGGCTTATTCTTCTTGAAAGACCTATCCAACAATGTGTTTCAGATACTTATTGTTTTGCCACTTTGTAGGCGTAATTAAAACACATACTCATACCAAATTTCAGTGTACTAACTATCACTGAGCAAAGCCTGTAATAAAGGAAAAAAAGCTTTTTTTTATACCACGACGCTGGCAAACAAGCATACGACCCACCTGATGGAAAGCAGTTATAAAGCCTATGGACGCCTGCAACCCCAGAAGATTCACATGCGCGTTGACTACCCTAAAAAAACTTTACTATGTCGGTGAAATAAATACTAATTTAATATTAATTATCAACACAAAGTAAATAAATAAATTACTAGTAAGGGTTAATACTACCTATCAAATATCTTTAAAGGACCGGCCAAGTTTGTATCGGACCACGCATATTGTAGGGTTCCGTAGAAAGTAGTTTCTTGGAGATAAACCGATAATATGTGAAATAATTATCGTAGAAATTAAGTACTAAGCCTTCTTGGTTTTTTTCATATTTTTTAGACTTACGGATATTATATTTAGACTTTCGAACAAATATTTCTGAAAATATTGACTTTTTGGCAATTAAGTATATATTTGGTACGTTATAGGTACAACTGTGTTGGGATTGTGCTTGTAAATAAAAGTTCACACACGAGGTTAAATAGTCTATATTAAATCTACACAACTTTAATTAACTTATCTAAACGAACACTTATAAATTAACACGTACGTCAGGAGCGATACTAACTATAATGAAACTCGACTGAAACCTAACGCGGAGTCAGTAATTATTACAAGTTACTCGGAGTATCGGTACTACACGAGCTGGACCAGTGAGTCGGTCTAGGATGACTTGTCGGTTCGACAGTTGGGTACTAACTGACTACTGTCTTGCGATCCCTCTGGCTCGTTACCTGGCGAGCTCAGGGGGCATCGAAGTACAGGGCCGATAATGGCCAGCCAGATGGTGAGATTTTCTCACGCTGCAAGAAAATATGTTTATTATCCTAAATAAAACAATATTAGTTGGGCGTTGTAAACAATAAACAAAATAGAAATACCGACAAAGAAACAAAGTGAAATTGCTAAATCCTAGGGTAATAAACCTGGTAATTATTTCAAAAGAATTTATCCATTGTTTTGTCTGAGCGTACCGACAAAACAATAACATACAATACAAAATAATAGTGTGCCGGCATGTTCAATGCAACAGATGTATCCTAAGGTGATACCTAGAAAAGACCATACAGCTTTTACGTTGATTGCTAAAATCGTGCACATGTTGCACGTGCATATTTAAAATACAAAATTGTATAGCATCTTAGTTTGGGCGAATGTAGGACACAGTCGCTACAACTTAATAAAACAGTTTTAAAAATCCTCTATATACATAAAATATTTTTAAAACCGTATCGTACAACATGTTCATATTTACAAAAAATATATTTTTGACATTTAGTTTGGCATATGTATGTATGGAGTGCCTCCCCTAAAAGTTTTTTTAGCAATTTAGCCAGATAACTAAGTGGCGGCACATGAAACAGACCTCTAGATAAAATTTCAGTAATATATGTTTTATAATAAAAATGGCTTTGAAATACGGACGGACAGACGGACATGTTTCAAAAAACTTTTAAGGGTTCCGTTTTTGCCATTTTGGCCTAAGAAGTGTTTGCGCTGTGTTATATTTTAAAGATCTAAATTTAATGGGCTTACAGCTCTCATGACAATTGTATGACGATTTCGTGCACAAATACCGCTCCTTACATGTGCATTTTTACTATAGGAAACTCGAAACAGGCTTAGTTTTGTTAATTTATCGTAATTAAGTGAATTTTTACGGTTAATATTTAAAATCGCAACAAAAAAATAACCATCTATTAAGCTCACTTGCACAGCAAAAAAAATCCAAATTCACATGAAATCACCGCTTTGATGTGCATTCAGTTTTTTTTGCTGTAATAGTCAGTATTTTTTTATTTTTTCTGATATGCGGAAAATTTTTTGAACCATATTTCGTAAATTCGTAAATATTTTGCCGCTCACTGTACTTTAAATTCATAATCTAGGTTTTTATTTTTTTACATAAAAATCTACTAATCGAGATCGTTATTACTTACGTATCGTCTTATTTAATAGGTAAGTAGCATTCCTAAAAATGTCACCGTAGTACTTAATCACAGTATTCAAATCACAAAACATCCGCAAAAGGATTATAATTATTATAAAGCTGCCCGCGCGCCTCTGAGTAAAGTCATATTCTTTGAACATTGTTGCGGTGCATCGCGGTGGATTTACGCACGATCGAAATGAGAGGGGTACGCGGGTGGCGCGGGTAAAGAGCGCCCAAACGCTCAAGGACACTCCGGCGACAATCGTAGCGCTAATGTGACCGCTTATCATTTGGTACACAGCACGCTTGTATGCCACCGTCGCGGTATAAAGATCCATATAGAAACATGCGTGAGAATTCTCGATCGATCATCAGTAGTGATGAATACGCTGACCGGCTTTATGCGTGTGCGCATCGCTAATTGCGCATGTGATGTATGATGATAGCAGGCTATTTGCGTGTCAGTTTCTAGATAGTGGTTTTATGTGTAATTAAGATTAATTTCATCATCATAATCATTAATTATCCTATATTATGCAGAACATACCATCTCTGGTATGCCTTGTCCAATAGATTCTCATCTATTGGACAAAGGCTCGCATTCACTTGACGTTTCTGATTTTTACAAACATCAAGCTTGAAAGATTGCCGCAACCGCAACGTAAGACATCTTGACGATTTAATTTTTAAAACAAAATAAAATATTTGAAAACCCGTAATTTTTTTGTTTTAATATTTAAAATTGCATTTATTAATGGCCCCCCTGTATAAACTTAACGTTTATGCTGGCTCTCCATGCGATGTCACTTGAAAAGTCGGTGCAGACTGCAGAGTCAGAGAGGATATATATGTATTGATTTTATTAGATGTATTATCAAATGTCTACATTTCTATGTAAAATAATGTGACTAATGCGGATCTAATCCCAATAAGCAGTCGCTTCCGTAAAAACTAGTGCCTATGCCAATTCCTGGGATTAGGTTGTCGAGCGGACCCCAGGCTCAATGGACCGTGGCAAAAAGCCGGGACAAACGCTAGGAAAAAGAAGAATGTATCTTCGTATAACAGTCCAATCCATAAATATGCTTGCGAACCAGTAGCCAAATAGCCAGTGGCTATGCAAATATGTTCGCATTCTCACAAAAACGTAACGATGAAATAATATCCGCCAACGTAATCCTGAATGCGAATCCAATTATTTGCAACAAAACAGTCAATTGCATAAAACTATTAGCAAATTCTTGAAACGTTTCACAAAGAACGCTTTGCACTGGTCACGTACACTCTAGGCGTTTTAATTTTATTTGGATTTACTAGCAGCTCAGTATTTTTTATCGCTCTCGATAAATGTATTCATTATTTTGATTTGACTAGGAAATGCGATAAGGCTAAATATACAGGGTGCGTAAATCGTTACCACTTCGTAGCGTATCGTAGTAACCTCTCTCTATCACTCTTCTATGTTAGTGCGACAGATGAAAGTAGCGTTTCATCCGCTACGGAGCGTTTATGATTGGCATGTTGGCTACGCACCCAGGTGTCTAAAACCTCAAGATCAAGGGTTGACAGAACAGCTGGTGAGCTAACAGAGTAAGCAAAGGCCCAATGAAAATGGGATAGTTTTCGAGATATTGGTACTTTTATACCTTTAGCCTTATGCCTATAGCTAGCTTTTTATTTTTTATTTTGTGTAAGCCAAGAGACAAACGCGGGCTGAAAAACAAAAAACAACAAAAACAAAGCCGACCGCGCTCGCAGCAAATGCTGAGCTCCGAGCCTAATAGGTGTTTTTAAATTGATTGTTTCTTGTATTTCTTTTCCTTTTCTTTCTTGTGTATTGTTTTCTGTTTTTTTATTTACTTCTATTGTGCGATACCTGCCTGTATTTCTTTTTGTCTGTATTTTTTGCGACACTAAGGGCCTGTTTTACAATGTCCAATTAAAGTCCTGAATAAGCTACTTGCCACTTGAATAAAGTCATCGTTGGCGTTTCACAACCATCAAATAAACTTAACTGGTAGATAAAATGCTAAGTTTTGCAGGTAGTTATATTAGCTACCCAAGTAACACATCAAAGCAGTATAACGGCCGTCTTACAGCATATCTGTATGCTTTTAGCATTTTCAGTTCGTTTTATAGTAGCATTATAAACGTTTATAGTGCTGATATAGGTCTTAAATGGGCACGAATTATCCAGCTTGAGATCCTATACAGGTCATTTAATAGCATTACAGGCGCAATATGTCTGCGCTATTAGCATTATCGTTGTCATGGAAAGTGCCAATCGCATTAAAGAATCATTAGTACGCTCTATTAAGTTGCCAACTGCATTAAAGAAGCATTAATACGGCCAAACAACTTGCTAATCGCAGTAAAGAAGCATAAGTACTCTCGATTAACTTGCTAATCGCAATACAAAAGCATTATACTAGCATAACATATACTAGTGTAGTAAAATAAACCTTACGTCAATGCAAAAACGTCTCTAACACCGACGGAACAAATGTTATAATACAATGAACGTTGTGATTTAACTACTTTGTCTCGCAATATAAAATGGACGAAGACGGTACAAAAAACTGAATGAGTGACACGTCATATTTGTTTGCATCCTAACAAAATTTATAAAAGTTTTTGACTCTTTTACGTTATTATATCCTTCAAATATTACTGCGCAATGTAGTTTACTGTTAATGTGTATATAAGTTTCATTGAAAATTTTGATTTATTGTGGTTTTGCTATAAAATATTATAAAAAGATATGCGTCAAATAAACAAAACAATTGTGTAATCCTCGTATAGAACGAGTTTTGCATTATTAACATAATAGTGTTGGTTGAGCAGTCTTAAATTAAGTAATTTCATTATTATATAGGTATTTTCCTTGTATAAATAGGTCCACATGATTTTATTTTTAGGTTATAAATTATTTACAAAATGGCGTTGGTCTATATAGACGGAGAGCTAGCCACGTCGGATATGACACAATAATGAGAGCAACCAAACCCCTGTAGTCAGTTTGGTATACTATGCTTATTTCTAGATCTGGACATCTGGCAGCTTTAAAGTGGTGGAGGTCAAAGAATGCAAACCATTTCAAGAAAATAAACCCTAGAGATCTGGGTTTGATGCAATATTATGAGAAACTATATAAATACTATACAATATTAAGAGAAATTATACAAAAGTTTATGTTGGGAGAAAGTAGTGCCAAACGATGTATAATAAAATATAGTTCATAGTTTGTCGCCTACTGTTTTTGTTTCCGTAATAATCATACATCGGGGTTTTCGGTGCGGGAACGATTTGAGAAAGAGTAGAGATAAACAGATAGGTTGAGAGTTAGTCTGCGAAAATATCATATTATGCCTAATGAATAACTACCTCTCTGTGAATAGCTTACACACTGTGATACGAGCTTTTTGTCTTAGAGGCATGTTTGTATTGACTATTATATACTTAGTATTTTAAAAATGCAAATGCAATTGCATTTTTAAAATACTCCGAAATTTATTAACTAGATCTACCTAAGACAAAGACACGGTATAATAAGTGTCAAATATAAATCTTGACGTCCGATATTTATGAACTATTTGATTAACTGAAGAGGTTGACAATGATCAGTCATTACATGAATTAATAAAAAATACTTGAAAAAATCATAGGTATATGTACCTACAATATATATACATAATAGTCAGCTATTACATATAAATTGTATATACCTATGATTTTTTCGATCAATTATTCATTAGGTAGAAACGTGCCAGAGTACATTCTGTTTTTTAAGTTAATGCCTACTCTTTGGCTAATGTCAAACATTCCCGCACCGAAAACCTCGATGTATGGTAATAATATACAATATTTTTTGGTCTAACGTTTTTTTTTATCGATTTTTGACCAGTTTTGAGTCGATATTCCAACATATTCACTATAGATAGAATTATAAGGCAAACCACTATCGGTTTTTGAATCTTTTATCTTCATTCTGTAGAGCCGGATCTTGAAATAAATGAGCCGTTTTTTTTATGATATTTTTAAAATATGGCCTAAAAAACACTTTTATCGATATTCGAATGGTGTAAAGAATCTTACATATACGTAATCTACATATTAGGGTTCCCCTTTGATGTCTCTAAAAACTGAGAGAGATTTTAATTTTTAACTAATTAAAACAAAATTTATGACCATAAAACCACTTTTTTAGCCTAAACCGGTTCGACTTTGATGTCAAATATCTCGAAGACAATGAATATTGAAGTAAATATAGGTTACTATATTGTTTAAAGCCGTTACTGATAATATGATAAGCTATATAAATCATTAGAAAACTAAGGGAATCAGATCTAAGGTCGTTGGCGCCAGGGAGCCCCTTAAAATATAGGCCCTGTCCTTTATAACTGAGACAACTTCGGCAATTTTTACCTAGTTTGGTATTACTATTTTCCAATTAAAACATTTTGCTAGTCTGTCACTGTGACCTCCACCCATTAAAAGCTACCAGATGCCAGGATCTAGCAATAAGAATAGTATCAATCTAACCAGACGGGTTTTGTTGCTCTCATTATTGTGTCATATCTGACGTGGCTAGCTCTTAGTCCAATAGCAGCTCCGCGACCCTTAAAAAATGCCTTATTAATATTATGCCTACAGCATTACACGTGAATAATTATGCTATTAAACAACATTAAGCATTTATTTATGCTATTGTAGAACCTAAGGCACTAAAACCTCTAAAAGCTGTATAGGGGCTGTTCATAAATTACGTCATCAATTTTTGATGATTTTTACCCCCCCCCCCCTAAAATCCAACCCTCCCCCTGCCAAATAAAGTGACGTCATTAAAAAAACTGCGTTTTAAGCTTAATTGTAAAATAAAAAACTATTTAGTAGATAATATTTTATAGCATTAAAAGTTTATAGAAACACGACTTTCATTCCTTTTTTTACACATTGATTATGTGATCTTCGGAATGACCGCCCCCCCTCCTACGTCATGCTACCATCATCCGATGTCCAGACCCCCCCCCCATTTGAAATGACGTAATTTATGAACATCCCCTTATAGTGAATTACTTGGCTTTATAATGGCTAATATTATTGCTATTATACTGCATTAGGAACGTATTACCTACTTATAAATGCTATTGTACACCCTAAGGCATTAAAAATAGCTGAAAGCTGTATAGTGAATTTACGTGGCATTATAATGGCTAATATTCATGCTCTTAAACAGCATTAAGCATTTATTTATGCTATTGTAGAACCTAAGGCACTAAACCAAACTGAAGCATTAGTGTAGCAAACCAAAACGCAACTGTACAGCATTCAGCTGTACAGTTGCATGTTGTTCGCTGCACTAAAACTAATGGCTAAACAAAGGCATTTACATATGCCATTATACAACCGTTGTACAGCGTAAAGCATCATATAATGCTATTGTAGAACCTAAAGCACTAAAAACAGCTGAAAGCTGTATACCGGATTTACGTGGCATTATAATGGCTAATATTCATGCTCATAAACAGCATTAAGCATTTATTTATGCTATTGTAGAACCTAAGGCACTAAACCACACCGAAGCATTAGTGTAGCAAACCAAAACGCAACTGTACAGCATTCAGCTGTACAGTTGCATGTTGTTCGCTGCTCTAAAACTAATGGCTAAACAAAAGCATTTACATATGCCATTATACAACCGTTGTACAGCGTAAAGCATCATATAATGCTATTGTAGAACCTACAGCACTAAAAACAGCTGAAAACTGTATACCGGATTTACGTGGCATTATAATGGCTAATATTCATGCTCATAAACAGCATTAAGCATTTATTTATGCTATTGTAGAACCTAAGGCACTAAACCACACCGAAGCATTAGTGTAGCAAACCAAAACGCATTTTGCATTGCAGTTGCATTTTGGTTCGCTACACTGAAACTGAAGGCTTTAAAAAAACATTTATACATGCCATTATACAACCGTTATACAGCTTAAAGCATTATATAATTCTATTGTAGAACCTAAAGCACTTAAGAGCTTTTAAACAGTCGAAAGCTGTACAATTGCGTTGTGGTTTGCTGCACTGAAGCTAAAGGCTTTACAAAAGCATTTAGATATGCCATTATACAACCGTTATACAGCTCAAAGCATCATATAATGCGACAAGTTGCTCGGTGAACGTATATAAGAGTTTATACGGTCCTTAAGTTCGAAATAAGTTAACTATTCATATGTTATAATGCTTCCTGTGTTACTTGGGTATCCAATACTTTACTTGGACATTGTGAAACAGGCCCTAAATGTATTTTTATTTATTTGTATAAGTAGTCATTTTGCCAATATCTCGAAAAAATATGTATGCCATTTTCAATCGGGTCTTTGCTTCATTTGATAGCCCATCAGGTTGAATCAGCCCCATGATATTGGTTTAAGGGACATCAGATATAAAATAGTTTTGTTACCTATAGCTAGATAACGAACACCATAAACCATTAAATGTATAATCTTGTGAACCGTTTAGTTGGCATGTGACACTTCTGGAGTTATATTAATCAGGGATCTTATTAAACGAGTAGACAAGTCAGGAACATCATAAAAAAATATATGTTAAAATTAAGAGGGCAACTTCATACACATGTAATTGATAAATATTATTAAATAATTTTAATTAATAGCACCAATATTGTATTGTATACCTAATTTAATTAACAATAGTATTGTACACCTAACTTAATTTACTAGACTCTTTAACTCATAAATCTTTTTAGTTTAAGATTTGTTAAGACTGGCATGTTATTGTTCATCTTTCTAAAATAAACAGTTTAAAAAAAAAACTTTTTTTAACAGGTATTTTAAAAAAACCCCGAACACCCCGAAATAATGTGATATATTTAATTATTTTATTGCCTTTATGTAGAACTCGATATTGTATTCAGGTATTACCTTGGTATTATTAGATTGCTTCGTTAAAAATAAAATAGGAAACAAAAGAACGAAAAGAGAACGAAATTAACCGGTATTTTATTATGGAGCAAAGAACGGTTCACGATCCCTGATTCATCAAATATGTCATATTAAGATCTTTCCCCGTGGTCCCGAAGAAAACCCTCGGTAGGTAATTTTAAAATTATACGCGGTAAGTCCAGTTTGTGCAAGCCGTTTGCTTTTCAACTACAAGTTATATTTTTCGAATAAGCCTCCTTGGCATGAAAACTTGGCGTGTTCGCTATATATTTTCAAGGGCATTTAATAATTTCAAGGGCAAATCTGGTAAAAGTGCACATAGTTACATAATATGAATATAAAATGTGTCACAAAAACTAAGTCGAGCCCATGTAAGTATACATGCTCCAATTTGCCGAAACCGCGCGCCCACAACCAATCACTGTAATTTAGAGGTACCATCGACAAGCATAACTTATAGACATGCATTTTAGATAAAAATATACCGACAATTTAAAAGTGAAACTTTTTTTTTCTTGTCTTATTGAGATTTTTATTTGTAGACTTCGACTTAGGTACCTACAGCCTTGGCCAGAAGTGTTGAGCAGCCTTGCGATTTTCATACAAAACTCGAAAGTTTAGACCGGCGTTTCTATCTTTTTTGAAGTTATTTTATCAATTAATTCAAACTGAACAGGCATGTTTTGTTGAAGTGAGTAGTAACTGCATACAATATTTGCAATTTTTCGCACCGACCTAAATTCGCATTTTTGGGACCTCCACTTTTCATATTTTATAGGTACCTTGAAAGTGTTATTAAGTGAAGTTTTCTAGATATATCAATAAAACATAACATTTTACGTCATCGTACATTGTTATGATAGGGAATTAATACTTAACGTCAAAATTGTAAACAATAAAGAGCTATGCTCAACACTTCTGGCCAAGGCTGTTTAAAGTTACTTATTTAAACTTTACTGCACAGTAGTTGACAGTACAGTAAAGTTAATTAGTATAGTTTAGTTAAGCTATTTAGCCAGAAAAAGAGAACTAAAAATAAAAGAAGTACCTTATTTATACGGATATCATGGTGCGCCAATTGCGCCATCTATTTTTAATATATTTAAATATATTTTGCCCTACGATAGCTCTAGTTACCTTTTAATGTGCTTAGAGGTTTATCGCAGCGCAGAGAAATTGCCAAAGACTAAAATGTGTTATAACTTACTAAAAATACAGCACACAAAGCGATTTCCAGGATCATCTCCATTCCTCATTTGTACTAAACACACGACACGGTCGCTTGCAATTTCTGTAGGCATTACGTGCATCATTAAATTCGCCTTATACTTGATGTCCATATGACAGTCCATATGTTAAATGTCAATAGCAGCACTCATTAAATTCATGTTTCTCAACACTTGATTGTAGCTCTACCATTCAATTACCTTCTCAACTAGTTCTTGCTCTACACGATTTTTTACAACCTACTTATTATTATTAATAGGCTATTACGAGCGGGAAATCGATCGCAGTTTGAGAATGACCTTTTAATCTGCGCATATTTTTTTTATTAAAACTAAATTCTTTAGTGGCAATTTATTTTTAGTAGTAATTTTATATTATAACTTTATTGACCCTCGCTAACAATACGGGCTACCATTTACCCTAAATCTAAGAGTGTAAGTATTCTATAGAGTTTTTGTCTCGTATGCGGGACCCAAATTATTTGAGGCCCGGTAATTGTATAATTATGTAGATATTTTATTACAACATTTATATTGTAGGTACATTTAGGACCCTTATATTGAGTTAAACCTTATTTAGTAACATTTACATATAGGCGTTCTAATTACATCAAAATTACCTCAAACCACTCTGTCAATGGCTCAAAAATTAAATTGGTCCGTTTCTGTACCTATTTAAGGACTGATAGAATCGACATTAAAAGGGATTAAAACAATCACGTATGAAATGTTAAGTTCTGTACTTGCTCAATAAAACACCTGTTAATCTCAATTACACTGTAAACTTGTGTATCTGATCTGACAACATCGAAACATGAATGAAAGTAACTGCCCTCAGCCGTGGGTCAAGGTATGTTATGGACCTTCAAAACTAAGCAGCAGGGCGGGGCGATTAACATTCTTTAGAGGATAGTGGACTACTGAACAAAACATAAACTATTTTATCTGACCTGACCTATTTAAGTCAAATCTTGTTAACACACTAGGTTTGTTCGAAAAGCAAATGTGTAGAACATTACTCATGTTCTAATAACTTTGGGTGTTGTGTTGTATGTGTAAAAGGCGTTTTATTGTAGTCTCTGATTTTACTTTGAAAACTTGTTCATCATATTTTGATATAATAATAACTCTTTCCATTTATTTGCAATATTTTTCAACGCCTGTTGGGACCGGTCTACTGGTATCTAATGATGTACCCGTGAATGGGTTCTAGCAGGTGTATTACATAGCAAATTTCTCTAAAGGGCCTCTGCGTGTTGGATCTGTATCCCCACGCAAGCCTACCAAAAGACCAAGATGTCTACAGGCCCGTGATTCTCAAAGGAGATACAAATATTATAATAATAAAATACTTTATTGCACACTACAACAAACGAACAAAAAGAGTTATAATATAGGTACAGCGTAGAGGTAGGTAACAACAGGCGAACTTACCGCTAAAACCGATCTCTTCCAGACAACCTTCATAAACGGTGATTATAGTTTAGCTAACGAGCCGTAAAACAAAAACTTTATTAAACATATTTATAAGGAATCTTGAAGCAAATCAAATTATTTTTGTTCAATATTTTTTGATTTGCAATTTTTAAGTAATTACACTACTATATATAAACTAAATATAGATGTTATATACTTCAGAAAAAGTGACCAAACCCTCCGGTGTCCGAGGCCAGATTTGAACTGGCGTCTTCAGCTTTCGCGGCTGACGTCCTGACCACTAGACCACCCGGTCACGGCGGAACTTGACAAATTTTCTCATGTATATGCAATCTCTGAATTTGAAACAGCTAGGTGCCGTTGACCATACTCTAAGGGCATGCGCAGTACGTGCTTGCACCTCCTATCCGAATTACTTACGTGATTCTGGTATAGCGAGAGAGATGGTGCTGCCATCTATGAATCTTGAAGCAAATCAAATTATTTTTGTTCAATATTTTTTGATTTGCAATTTTTAAGTAGTTACACTACTATATATAAACTAAATATAGATGTCATATACTTCAGAAAAAGTGACCAAACCCTCCGGTGTCCGAGGCCAGATTTGAACTGGCGTCTTCAGCTTTCGCGGCTGACGTCCTGACCACTAGACCACCCGGTCACGGCGGAACTTGACAAATTTTCTCATGTATATGCAATCTCTGAATTTGAAACGGCTAGGCGCCGTTGACCATACGCTAAGGGCATTGAACAAAATACATTTGATTTGCTTCAAGATTCATAGATGGCAGTACCATCTCTCTCGCTATACCAGAATCACGTAAGTAATTCGGATAGGAGGTGCAAGCACGTACTGCGCATGCCCTTAAAGTATGGTCAACGGCGCCTAGCCGTTTCAAATTCAGAGATTGCATATACATGAGAAAATTTGTCAAGTTCCGCCGTGACCGGGTGGTCTAGTGGTCAGGACGTCAGCCGCGAAAGCTGAAGACGCCAGTTCAAATCTGGCCTCGGACACCGGAGGGTTTGGTCACTTTTTCTGAAGTATATGACATCTATATTTAACATATTTATAAGGACTTATTTATGCCTATTTGTAATTTTTACTGATCTGATATTTTGATCTTGGCATATTTATTCTGTGGTGAAAAAACCTGTTTCTGAACGATCCTGATTCTTTTCGTTTACGAATGTTCGATCCTTTGTTAGTCAGAGTAAACCCGCTCCTTGCAACAAGTTTTCTTATAAACTTTCAACTTTGTAAACATTTTCCCCACAATACCATGCACCTACTAGGCCTAGTACGCTCTCTGGTGTCTAATTTACAAATTCCGGCCATTATCGGCGGACGTCCGACGGAACTTCGTTCCTCTGTTGCCGATTGAGGAAACTTGTTGCTTGCAACAAATGATGATTTTCTTGTACATGGGTAATATTGGCAACTGATATGTGAAGTTATGGGGGAAATGCAAGCCACTGTACAGAACGTGGAAAAAATGTGAAGTTCATTTTAATCCTGGCGCTGGGCTGAACCGACTTAGCAAGTGACAAAGTGTGGGGAGCTAGCATGAACTTCAAATGGGGGAGGCAACTGTAAAGTGACGTCTCCAACACTGGTCCTTAGAAAAGCTTTAGTATTGCGCGAATTAGTTTTTATTTATTTTTGCGAAAATGAGTCAAAAGTTGTATTATCTCGAATTGCTCCAAAATTGAAATCCAATAAAATAAATTTCAGCTCAATAGCACATCAGGAACTGGTTAAAATCAGGCTTGAAAGATTTTACCTAAATAAACAACAAAATGACAATGTGAGTTCAATAAAACTTGTATAAGGAAGTTTATGGCGGCAATTTCACATTTTGCCGCTGCAGTTCATGTAAGGATTGAAGAGATAACGTGTTGGGACATAAACTTTTTGTTAAAAACCGACGAAATATTTTAAAATGATTACGCAGCGAGGCGTCACCTTTGTCATCATCCTCCTAGCATTTATTCCAGCTTTTTTGCCACAGCTTCATTGAGGTTGGGGTCCGCTCCGCAACCTAAACCCTCCAATGCTATCCTATCCCGGCGTCGATATCGTGTTTTTCATTAATCTTAATTTAGTCTGTCTCTTGTTATAAAGTCCGAAAACTATCTAGAAATGTTATTGCACATTGCATTTTTAACAAGTTTTTGCAGTGTACAATCGAGACGCTTCATCGTGTTATGCTCGCGTACAAGTTGGTAAAGCTGTGAAACATAAACAAGGCGACGGAACTACTTGTGGCCCGGGGGAGCAGCACATAAATAAACTGATATTGTGTGTTCAACGGATGGATTATATCCACAGTTTGGTGCAATGTAAACTTGCTACAATATCGGTGGTTTCAATTACAATATTAATCATGGACGCATATTTTAACTTACATGCCTTTTATAACTTATAACTAGGTGAAATCATTCTATTTGTCTAAATTTATTTGTATGACTTACTGTCGGTGTCAACACAAATATCGAAATTGAAGAATAATGGTAGATTGTTTGACAAGGGTCTAAAGTAGGCCATATTACCACGAGGTGGTTATTTTCCCGAACGAAGTGACGGAAAATTGTTCGAGTGGTAATATGGCTTTTAGAGTAATGCATACTATTTTTCACTTCGATTGCGAGAAAATAAGATAAAAATACTTATTATTTACGCACAATAACTAAACTAAGGTTAAATTATGGTTTAACTTGACTTTAATTTTTTTAACTTCTTTGACATAGATAAAAAATATAAACACCGCGAATAAATGCCACAGATGACGGTACAATTAGCTCTTTAAATAAAGTAGCTATTAGACATTGCAATTTGTAGGGTCCAACCTGTCGGGTTGGTAGGTGTAATGGTACTTAGGGGGTAGGAGTCCCGATCTAGGGCGATCGGCAGTGCCTCGATAGAGCTGTTTATGGAGGTCGTTAGAGTTATTTTACCTTTTTCATTTATAATGTTAGCCATTTTCTACACATTCCGTCTGGTTTTTTATTTAAAATAAAAGTTAAATTATGTAGATTCGCTGGTAATTAATATATTTATCTAGTTTTGTATTTAAATCATAGAAGGGTCGGACAGATGAATTTAGATTCAGGCAGCTCGAGCGGTCATTTAAATATCTATAATAAAAAAAAACCGGCCAAGAGCGTGTCGGGCCACGCTCACTGTAGGGTTCCGTAGTTTTCCGTCCGTCACAGTGAGTGTCCCCACTTAAGAGTTAATAACACCGCCATGTAGGATATGATATGAGAGTTCCACGTACAGCGACATCTATCGGCAAATTAAGTAAACTATTGCGCGCGAGCATAAAGTATGGAAGATGATTTTTATAGGATAATTCTTTATTGCGTGAACCGATTTTTACCGTTTTTACTTTATTTGAAAGCACGTCATTTCATTGTAATTTTGTAGAAATTACAGGTACAGTAAACACCTGCTTATACGGTTAAATTACAAACTTAGTTCAGAAATTATTTTGTATTTTTTTTTTCAAAAACTATTCATCCTATCAAGTTCAAAATAATTTTCCTAGAAAGTTTTATAAAGTTCTACTTTTGAGATTTTTTTCATATTTTTAAAACTTATGGTTCAAAAGTTAGAGGGGGGGGGGACGCATATTTTTTTACTTCTGGAGCGATTATTTCCGAAAATATTTACATTATCGGAAAATGATTTTAGGAAACCCCTATTCATTTTTAAATACCTATCCAATAATATATCACACGTTAAAGTTGAAATGAAAAAAAAAAATCACTCCCCACTTTACGTATAGGGGAGGTACCCTAATAAAAAAAAATCCACTTTTTATTTTACCACTTTGTCGGCGTGATTGATATACATATTAGTACCAAATTTCAGCTTTCTAGTGCTAACGGTCACTGAGATTATCCGCGGACGGACGGACGGACGGACGGGCAGACATGGCGAAACTATAAGGGTTCCTAGTTGACTACGGAACCCTAAAAAACAGTTTCAGATTTTATTCAATGTGTATATGAGTACTATCACCGTGCTTCACCAAATACATTTTTTAGATGTTTTGAAGGCATCTCTGTAAACGTTGAGCTAGGGTCGGTAGGGACGATTTGTTGGTGAGGTAGGGTCGGTAGGGGCGATTTGTAGGGAAAGTGTAATAACGTGCGTTGGGGCCGACAGGAGTTGGACACAACCGATTGGGCCCTACAAATTGCCATGTCTAATAGCCGTTTAAATAGTTTAAACACGCTTTAAAGCGCTTCCAAAAAATTACAATCTTTTTTAATGATTGTGAAGTAGGAACTAAAAAACACCTCACGTTTTGAGAAATAAATTGCGTTTACTCATTGGTCGATTTGAACATTGCTGTATTCTGATTGGTTGATAGTACAATGTTTTTTTTAAGGACTTTAATTATTTACACAGTATACGCACCAAAAAAGTATCTAGCGTTCCGATTAACTTCGATATGTGTGTTGTGATTGGTGGATTTAATATAGTGAAGTGTTCCGATTGGTCAATTTAAAATGTTTTGTAAATCATAAATATGTATGCATACTAGCCCTAGAGGCTAAATGTACTACTTTAGTCCGCCTTGGTAAGCATAATACGACACACTTTTTGAGCATGAGAAGTGAAAAAATATTTTATCTGTTTTAAAATAGTATGTTATTCAATCAAATACAAACACTGAACACTGTTTTAAAATGTTAACTGTTAAAATTTATCTCGGTCAATCTGAGTCGATATGTTTGCGGTGATGCGGTCTAATTACTGATCGAGTCTGTATATAAAAGGAAGATGAAAATTAGTCTCAACCGCAGACGTATTTTCTAGGAATGTAGGTATATTATCGACTTTTAATTTAAGGCCGTACTACGACACGGTGGGCCTAAGCCTTCTCTCCAAGGGTAGGTACCTACCTTACTATAAAACTCCTTGGCGCTGCGTAGAGATGTAGCCTCGCTCTGCATTTTCTATGGCTTTTATATAACGGAGAGTGCTCCGAGGAATTGTTTGGATTAATCCCTGCCGCCTCTTTTTGGCATCGTCCTACGCGACAACATTTCCATCCTCACTACTGAGATGGTTGGCAGTCCTGAAACTGTGTGTTTCTTGAAACACTTTCGGCCTCGCATAGCAAAACTGTGGAATGTACTGTCGCCTGCGGTATTACCGGACCGATAAGAACTTCAAACCTTCAAGAAAAGAGCGTACTCCCATCTTAAAGGCTGGAAACGTCTATGGGCGGCGGTAATTGCCTACCATCAGGCGATTCCTGTGCTCGTTTGCCTCCTATGTCATAAAAAAGTAGTAGTGGGTAGTAATAAGGGTACCTTGCTGTAAATTGCATCAGCCACCAACCACGGGATGTTGAAAGTTATGTTGGCAACCGTGTAAACTGAAGTCTACAATTTATAACATTTTGTTAAACAACCTAAATAAAGTTCACTTTATTTAGGTTGTTCATTAATAGCAGGTACTTTATGTAACTGTTACGGAATAAGGGTCCTTAAAATACGAGTCTGGTTTTCATCGAGTTACTATTATCTCATAATAAGATCACACGAGTATTTTAAGGCCTAATTACGTACAGTTGCATACACTGCTTTATGTACACATATTATAAATCCTAAATGACGTGTTCATAAACCATTACAATTACCGCCCACCGCCATGATCAACTCGATAGTCCCGGCGGTAGGGGAGGAGGGCTGGATTTTCATTACGTTACCAAAATCGATGTGGTTATAGTGGATGGCACAGATAATACACTGATGTTACATTACTGGTTGCAATAATGGTGGTAAAATTTACATACGTTTTTCGAACGCAGAACAGAGGATTTATGATGTGGGTGTAGATAAAATGTAATAAATTATTTCTTCTATTAAATACCTACTTTGATAAAAAAGACCCCAGTGTTATTATATAATTATACAGATTTCATTCATATTTTTTTCTACTGGAGAACAACGAATACCTACTCGTAGTTATTAAAAGCGTCAGAGCGGAAAAGTCACATTAAAATGCGAGAGCGCATACTTATAGTATAGTATTCTTCACTCTATAGTATAGTATTCTTGCAACTCCTCGAATGTAAAGTTGCATTTTCTTACCATAATATCCGCCATTACCATAGTCCGCCTTGTGTACCATAAAATTTTCTTTTGTACCATAAAGTCTAAATAAATATTTTTTTTCCGTAACCATCACTATAAATGTCTTAAGCATTTAACATGCAAATATTATCCACATGTCGTAATGACCATAACGCATATAGTATCCGCTATATATGTATACTTATATCCAAAATATAATTACCTTTTACTTTAATTTAAAACAACCGTAACACATTAGATAACTTTTAAATGACTTTGTGGTAAAATAGTATAACGTATATAATTAAATTTAATTAGTTATTTGCATAAGGCATATTATTTCCGTGCATAATAGATGTAAGTCAAAATGAAAGCGTTTATTAATTTAAAAAATGCTTGGAAAATTAAAGACGGAAACAACGCAACACATAAAACACTTATGTAGTCAAACCACGATAGCTCTGCACTGAACAAAGTGAGAATAGGCAGCATAAACGTGAAATTTATATGAGAAAATATCGTTTACCACCAGTATCACATTTTGCCATTGCAAAATCCATATTATAAGTGCTGTTGACACTAGGTTCTAGGATGTGCTCCGGGTACCTGTTTTCTGTACAAAAGCAGTACAGTCAGAAGCAGAAGTAAGTAAGTAGGTGAGGTATTCATAATGACCTTGACACGCTCTTATTCTCCTAACAATAAAGTCGTGTCAAGCTCATTTTGAATACCTCACCCGCTTAACTGCTTCTGCTGCTGACTGTACATACAGTCTACAAAGATATGTTTACAATTTTGCACCTTATTACAAAGGGGTAAGGTGAAAAAGTGTAAACATATCTTTGACGTCGACTGTACCTGCAAAGTAGTCTCCATACAAATTCAGAACAGCGAGCATTCCCTATAGACACTGCCTGGTGGCTACAGGTCACATGGTTTATTTGACCACTTCCTAATGTGAAATGATAATTAGTTAATAGGTTATTTATTTAGTCCTATGATGAACATTCGGTCGCGAAAGGTGAGTTCTAATCGATTAAAGTAGGAACGCTCAATGTTTTTCTGGGCTACTTAAGAAATTAATAAGGATAAGGAATTACTAAAAAGGTCACAAAAATACATTGAGTTGACTGTTAATACTGTTATGTTTGTTGTTGTTACCCATTCGTCTCGTTCTGTAACTGTAATGCCACCGTTACACCGATGTCGTTAGCGAGCACCAAGCGACATGCAAATCGCTCGCCCATAATTTGACAATTGAAGCATGATCCCCGCCTCTGCCGCAAGACAGAAGACATAGCGGTTCATTCTTGCTATTTGGTCATATGTTTAGCTCTGAAGTATCCCACTGCTGGGCAAAAGCTGTCTGTAACTGTAATGCCCCCGATACATCGGAGTCATTAGCGAGCACCAAGCACATGCAAATCGCTGGCCCATAATTTGACAAATGAAGCATGACCCTCGTCTTTGCCATAAGACACGAGATATAGCGGCTTATTTCCTGCTACTACTTTTTTTTTGCTCTGGAGAATTTCACTGCTGCTGGGAAAAACGCCTCTTAACTTCAGGAACTCCTGACTGTCTCCAGGAGCACCTTCCAATAACTTTTTTTTATATCTTTTCCACTATTTTATTTTCGAATGGCCTTGGCAGAGGCCTTAATATTTACACTTGTGTCTCTAGCAATATTCACTTTCGAATGCGTCCGGGTCTATGCCTGGATTTTTAAATGTTATTTCTGTACTGTAATATGTATAATTCGATAATTCTTAATTAATTCCATTCGCGTCTTCTTAAAATGGTAAATCTAAGGTACAATGTTTCCAGAAAACTTAATACCGAGTCTATCGTTATATCAGTCAGCATGAACAGTAAAAAAAACATTATGTGTGAATGTGGTAGATAACTTCCTTTCCGTTAAAATAATGATAATTATTTTTTATTACATTTTATTAAAATAATAATTAAAAATATTATTTATAAGCAGGCAGGCAGTTGAACAACTGATTTTGCCTGTATCCAGTTACCACGACAAATGATCAATGGCGAGCAAAGAGGATAGAGTGGCGAGTAATGTATAAGTGCTTGTCTAATCTGTTCTTCAATGTGCGGACATCATGATTTTTCCCGATATAAAAATATTATACATCGTGTACATAGGTTGCTACTTATATATCCGGAAACAAAAAAACAAACAAACGTACACGGCTGAAAATGGTTTTATTGTTTTTCAAAGTATTCCCCTTGATGATCTATGCACTTTTGCATTCGCGTGAACCAATTTTTAAAGCACTTCTGCCACTCCGCCTGAGGTACCTCCATAACGTGTTGTTTGAATGCGTCGACAGCATCTTCAGCGGTCGAAAATCGTTGACCGCGTAATTTATTCTTTATATTTGGAAATAAATAAAAATCGTTGGGTGCCAAGTCAGGGCTGTACGGCGGATGACCCGTTAATTCCACATTTTGACCCTGCAAAAATAGAGTTGTTTCGCGTGACGTATGACAGCTGGCATTGTCATGATGAAGAATGATTCTTCGTCGCTGGTTAGTTTTACGAATTTGTTCAAATACTTCCGGTAAGCAAATGGTCGTGTACCACTCTGAATTAACCGTTCTACGGTTTTCTAGTGACACTGTAGCTACATGGCCATTAATACCGAAGAAGCAAGCCACCATTTGTTTCAATGTACTTTTTGCACGAGTAACTTTCGTAGGGTTCGGCTCATTTTGAAACACCCATACCGTTGATTGTTGCTTCGTTTCGGGATCGTATGCATAGATCCAGGATTCGTCACCTGTATAGATGTTATAAACGGCTTTTGAGTCACCACGGTTATATTTTTTTAACATTTTATTGCACCATTCGACGCGAGCATCTTTTTGCTCTTTTGTTAAGTTGTGGGGTATCCAACGCGACACGCCTTTTTTTACAGCCAAATAATTATGTAATATGCTATTAATGCTGGTCATAGAAATACCCAGAGTCGCCTCTATCTCGCGGTACGTAACATGTCGGTCGTCCATTATAAGTTTTCGCACAGCCTCGATATTTTGTTGTACAACGACCGATTTCGGGCGACCTGCCTTAACTTCGTCCGTAAGCATACTACGTCCACGATTGAACTCACTAAACCAGTGATACACAGTAGTTTTAGATGGGGCTTCATCACCAAAAGTTGAAGTTAGTTGATCTATGCACTGTTGTTGCGTTAAACCACGCCGAAAATCATAATAAATCATAGCACGAATATTTTCACGAGTGAGTTCCATTCTTGCTGCGAGATGACATTTAAAACCCGTCAAAAACAAAACACGAGCGTTAATAAGAAAGAAAAAATATACCGGCCAGTACTTAAAAAAGTTCAAATTTTACCATGGAGGTCAAATATGCTATTTAAGAAGATTGTAATCCCGGTTTCCGGATATATAAATAGCAGCCCTCGTACACAATAATTCGGAAGCACTAAAATATTGTAAATACAATCTCAATACAATAACGCTATTTCTTTCTCATTGGCTCACACGCAATGACAATGCTCGGCTTTCCAAACGGAGTGTTCCTGCTAGTTTTTACCGTCCACCGCTGGGGAAAGGCGATACTCATGCTAATGCCAGTGTCAATCAAACTTGAATGCGTTTGTTATAATCCTGGTGTCCGAGTCACTTAACGTATGGTTATCGTGTGAAGCTTTCTAATTGTCGGTGGCGATATATGCCGACATGATAATGGGTTTGCTAAGTGGCGACAACTAGGATTTGAGAAACTTTGAAGCATCGGTTTGAAAAATAATTAACAAATATAAATTTAATATTTATACCTTGTTGGTAAATAAATATATTTGTTGCTTAATGAAATCGATTCCGTGCCGTAGCCTAGTAATAACAATATCTTACTTACCGCACCGATCGTGATATTTACCGTGATACCAACTTACCAAAAATGTATTGTGCATTTAAAACAAAACAATCTTGAATTGACAATCCTACGACTGCATAGGGTCTTAGAAATATGTAGATGTGTTTAGAAGTCAGTATTACGCCGGCTCATTTCAATGCCTTTCTGGTAAAAAAGATCACTTTCTGACAGAATCATACCTGGGGTGAGAGAGGCTTCACAACGTGGAGACACATTAATTTTACATGGGCATTCAACGAGCTTAGAAGGTTTGTGATATGTACTTTTTGTATGGACGGTAAAAAAACTGCCGCATGAACTCTTTTTAGGGTTCCGTAGTCAACTAGGAACTAGGAACCCTTATCCATGTCCTTCGCCATGTCTGTCTGCCAGTCACTCTGTCCGCGGTTAAGCTCAGTACCAGAAAGCTAAAATTTGGTACGAATATGTAGGTAGGTAGGTATATGTTTCTCGCCGACAAAGTCGTAGAATAAAAATTAGAAAAATATGTTTTATTAGGGTAATAAAATTCACCCCTCACTTCATGTGTAGGGGACATGAAGTGGGGTGGTGAATTTTTTTCGTTTCAACCCGGTGTGGGAAGTAAGCTTAGAGTGCTCACTCCATACAACTTATTAAATAATGTATGGAGTTTTTTATCCCTTATTAAACGACCTTTTGAACGGATGTATTGTAACAGTGCTTAGAAAAAATGGAAAAGTAGAAAAAAGCCTCGCCTGAGGCAGTGGATTTTTCTACTTTTCCTTTATTTCTAAATATTTAGGTATCGTTAGCAGACGTTCTGCTTAATACAAAATTAATTGTAGTATGGGGTAGCGCATTGTTATCGGTGAATTCTCAATACAACTTGGGACTCCGATGGCCGGTTGAGAAGTGTAAGACTTCTTCGGCAGATGTCGCTAGGCGTCCCCCTAAGACGCATATGGGATATAGTGGAGAAATTCCATTTTTTCTAAGCATTGTGGTATCGTTAGCAGACGTTCTGCTTAATACAAAATTAATTGTATTGTAACAGGCTGGCAACTACGGAACCCTAACACTGAGCATGGCCCGACATGCTCTTGGTCGGTCTTTATTATTTTAATCGATATTTTTTGTGATTCTGAGTTGATATTTTTGGGAAAAGTAAAGTAAAGTAAGTTTCTAATAATGCCCAGATCTAGAACAATCAAAGAGAAGTTTTTTTGAGTCATCAAGGAACCCAAGTCTTATTTACTTCAGAAGCTACCCACGTGATATCATAAAGAACAAGCCCATAGTAATCTATTGTCAAAGGATTTATCACGTTGTATCAGTGCATCCACAAGGGAGATAAAATCGCAACTCTCAAGCGAAATTGAACCTTGTCAACTCAAAGTAAAGTACAAAATTTCAGTTGATCGACGTAAAATGGAGGCCGTAGGTAAGCGTATTTCAGGCGGTTTCAATAGAGGCATCAAAATGCATCTTTTATTAACTGTGCACGGAAAACAGCTCGACCTAGTTTTCGGAAGGTTTTAAAAGAGCTTTAATTTTTGAAGCTTATTTTTGTTTGATGGGTGCAGATCACCTTTAGGTACTACAAGATCAGATGGAACATATTACTTAAGACATGTTGATCGCCACGTCTATGGCAAACATATGAAAACGTATGGTAGTGACCTCAGTGAACGCAGCTTAAATCCCTTGGAAGTTTGATGCTGATAACGAGCCGTCGAACCGCCGAGATTGCACTCTCAGGGCGGGTTGCGTTGCAATGGGGTGTTAAGACACTTATGACGGGAAACCTCCTCGAGTGCCAGGGCCCTTTACATTCTTCCTTGATCCCGTTGATCCTGGGGAAAGGGAAGGGTTCCTGGATGGTGCATCCTGGGGGCAACGGTAAGCGACCTCTTGGTGAATCCCAAGGATTTCTTACTGGTGCTGCTAAAATCCTGTGTGAAGTATGGGGGTTTCCACACAGGGAGAACTCTCATTGAGGAAGAAGGAAGACATCGTGAGGAAACCGGATCTAATCCTAACAAGGCCTAGTTCCCCTCTGAGTTGGAATGTCAGATGGCAGTCGCTTTCGTATTCGTAAGAAGTAGTGCCTACGCCAATTCCTTGGATTAGGTTGCCGAGTGGACTCCAAGCTCAATACTAAACTGGGACAAACGCTAGGAGGAAGATTGCATTCCCTAGACGCTAGACCCCTAAGAGAACTGTCAAACTTTTTAATAGTTACCAGACAGTTTAGTGCACGCCACTCTAGTCTCCCACCATCACCACTCTCTACACATCCAATAATATCGCTGTTCATTGTATATCGATGTAATCCATGCTTACGGATACCCGGCTCGGTGTCGTTGTCCAACGATTTTCCTCCGTACTGGAGTGTGACGCGTCGCGATGCGTACACGCACGCCTCACAGTTCTAAAAAGACGACTGTCATGTAAACGCTCACATTATTACGTCGTTTTCGAATAGTACGATGCAGTAAGATTGTTTCGAAAAGCCATTATGCTAGCTATAAATCGATTTTGATTGATGGGAACACTGGTTTCGTATTCTTGGTTGCGGTTTTAATTTCCATGTGTAATGAAATAAGTAAGTAGGTAAGAAGTAGGTACATGCCATACTCTTACATATATTATACTCCTACAAAAATAAAGTTCTAGCATTGGTATAACTTCTCCAGCAACAACTAAATTAGATAGAAGGGCTTCCGATAACGAATCAAGTGACATTTCGATCGCATGTAATTCCGACATTTTTAGTTGTAATGGGCGTCGTCGACAATCGACAAACGATTATCATTTTAGCCCAACCTCGTTATAGTGGTAATTTTATAAGATGTCGGAATCTTACTAAAGAGTTATACCGACAATTCCAACATCTTAAAAAAACATAGTACGATTTACGTTACTTATTACGTTATTGGTCAGTTCCTTAGACCAGCAAAGACAACGCAATTTTCAGTTTACGTGAAATTTTCTATAGCAATTAAATTAATAAGGCACCTATTCGATTTCGTACTTTTTTTAACTTGCCCACTCTAGCTACTAACATTCCATGAACAATTGAACATTTGTACTTATTGTAGTGAGGCGTTACATCTTAATAAATAAATGTTAAATTTAAATTGCCTTTTTTAGGTTAAAATTGTAATAATTTCAGTAGCACTGTGGTAAATTTTGCGTGCCTATTGGACAAAATTAGTATTAATGACAAAAATTATTTTTAACTTTGTACGTGGCATGGTATTTGTTGTTAATATTAAGTACAAGCGTTCACGCAGAGACAAAATTTTTGAAGCAATAGTCAAACTTTGTACAGTGGTATACTTAAAGAGTATGCACAAGTAATAATAAGAAACATTCATTATTGTACAGTTCAGTTAAATTTCTCGGATCTAATGAGGGTGAAAGGGATGAGGTTAAATATTAAATTAAAATATGAACTGGAGTAACTAAAAAAAATATTAATTACTTTATGGAGGTTTGAAACCATCATTTTATAAAATACGAGTTTAAGGGTTTTAAGAACAAGTACTACAAGTAGGCTTCTTTAAGAATGTTTATATCTTAGAGAGTGGCTTTATATAGGTAAATATTTCTTTAATTTAACTTATATTAGAGAAGATCCAGACTTAACTTAGTTTTAACCAGGCTAACTCTGCACCTACAATGACAGCTAACAAGAACGGAGAGGCAGAATAAACGTCAGATTTATATAACACACAAAATACATTTATGCTTTATGATGATAATTTCTCATTTAGCTGCTGCTAAATACATGTAGAGTTAGCGCGGTCGCAGTGTAAAGCTGTATACCCTATTCAATAATTTTTAAGGAACAAGATAAACATAAATGACTTGAAATTACTCACTTTGATGTTGATTTAGAGCAGAATCACACAAAGGATTTGTGATAATAAAGCCAAACGGGCCTTAGTGTACAAGTTTATTTAGGTCTCCTCATTAGTTAGGTCTCGTCCTTATCGGCGTTGAGGTAATGAGGTGGCATGACGCCATTAGCTCAGAAACGATGTCGGCTAACTGTCGGGCCTTGCTCGGATTATGACGTCGTTAGCTCACCGTGCCTTGCTCTGGGGTGTCATTCTTATGACTAACGAAATGTAGGTGGACCATTGTAAATGAGCTCTATGATTGCGATCACTTTTCTCTTATCTCAAGATCATGTGACACTGGTTGTTCTAAAAACTGTACATAATCAGTGGGATTAAATCAGATCGCATTGCATTGTGTCCGTTTCAAAAATATCCTGTCATAACAGCCGTTGAATGCCAATTAACTACTAATATTAAACAAAAGTAGTACATATATTGACATATACTAAATTTTTTGAGATTCAAGATATTTATTCATGACGTACACAATATTACATACAAATTTACAGACAAACAAAATAAAGGCGTATTGGTGTAGCACCTTGAAATGGAGATGAATAAGTCATGGCACTAGGCAGCATAGGCCCAATTTTTGTCATCATTACATATAATTTGAGGGAAGAGGGTCCAGCAATAGCGGCTGTTTATGTACACACTCATAACCGCCCAGGCGACTGAAAATATATAGAAACATTTGTACAAATATAAAAATATGTCTCCAATATCTCAATTTGAATTAAAGAAGTAATTAATCGAATCACATCGATTGGCCCGAACATGTGCATCGTAACATAGTTTATGTGCATTCTTGTTTAAGAGCGAGAGCGTCAGATTTTCACGTAAACCAGTAACATGACCTCGAGATCTCAAAAACTAGTTGTAATCAGAGATTGCTTTATCCTGGCTGGTAGATATGTTCTACTCGCTCGTAATTCTCGCTTGGAATGACATCTCAGTGATAAAAGACGGACTTCCCGAAATCACTGGGTTTAAGATCGCTCGTAAAATCGACACGATAGTTTAACGTTCATAAGTTCTCGAAACGAAACAGGATTGTCTTGAAGTAACACGCTGGCCCTGTTCCATTTATGTTTGGTTCAAATCAAATGCAAGCTGTTTGCTTCAAAGCAAATGAGATGTTTACTGTTTATATAAATAGAAGCCATACAAAAAAAAATATTGAACATAAGGTGTATAAAAACTCCGTATTTCTCAAAGATTCCTTATCAAATAGATGGTAAGGGTGCCAAATAGAATCCTATTAGTACTTATGCCTTTACCTACTACCAACACGACTGTTTGACCGTCTGGCTGTCACTGGGCTGTATAATCGCATATGTCCTAGCGCTAACGAAAAGTGTGTGGTTTCTAAAAATTCTTGGGTTCTAACCTCATTCAAGGCAGTTTATTGTACTCGTATCAATTGCTCGGTGAATTTTTATTTATCGTATGGCTACATGTCACTGGATATCGGCATTTCTTCCCTGGGATAGCAGTAGCGGGAAAGCAGATAATGAAGAAAATCCAGTGAGTGGTGCGAGGTCCAGATGGGACAGTACAGCTGCCAATTTTGTTACTCTTTTATCACCACCCAGGGATCACGTGTAGGGTTGCCTAAGATGTTTCCTAGGGACGTAGAGTAACATTGATCTCCATGCTCGATGAAGAAAATAATCGTAAGTAAAACCACATTAATTCCTGAAATGAATTATTAATTTTTTCCTTTGGTTTGTAGAGATACCACCGAAAAGCACTAAAATGATTTTCAATTTGTTTCGCATATCTTCTCTATCCTCAATTTCTTAGCTCCATACCATCTAATCTATTGGCGTAGCAGCAGCTGCACACAACTGAAACAGCCACCGCTAGCGTTAGCAAAGCGGAAGCAATATATGGCCACCCACTTATGATTCCCGGAGCGTCGTCTGCATCGGCTAGAATGGCTCCAACATCGACTCGGAATACAAAATTTTTAGAAATAATACATGAAAAGGAATAATAGCTTTAAGACAAACAATTTAAGATACCTACAGACTATATGATAATACGATAATATAAGTTTAATGTACTAGATGTCTCTGTTATGATTTGGGTGATTTATAGTGTAGAGTTATAATCGCATAGTTTCCTTCTAGTATATTTTGTTTTAATAAATTTTGTATTATTTGCGTTGGGTCTACATACAATAATGGTTTCTGAAATATTTTGCGGTTATATGTTTGTCATAAAAATGATCTAAGTTAGGTTTATGTTATTTTGATAATTTTTTGATAGCCGTTACAAAAAAGCTATAATATAGGAGCGATGGTGTTACACATAAATACATTTGTTTTTCAGATTAAAAGCTTGGGTTGGAATTGTTTTTAAATTAGTTGTCTGTTACTGCAAATACTATAATGGTAGACTTATATAAAATGGAGAATGATTTGAATATTCTAACTATTAGATGTATGACATAAATGTAACCTGTTCAGCTTTTATTATTGGAATTAAATTATTCAAATAAAAATAGAAACAACTCTTATAAATACGCTTATGTATTGTACAACAGAAGAACAAATTAAATTATTTTAATAAATATTTTGATTTATTTTAAGTAGACACTACTATATCAATTATACACCTATATAGATGTCATATACAAAGCAAAAGTGACTTAGACCTCCGGTGCCCAGCGCATTCTTTGTATATGACATATATATAATGGGGGCGTCCATTAATCGCGTCATACGTTTTTGGCTTGTTTTAGACCCCCCCTCCCCCATGGTGATCTTTGGTGATATTTTCAGGACCCCTCCCCCCCCCCCGTCCAATATGACGTGTAATTTTTTGCTAATTAAAGTAAGTACAGTTTTCTAACACGTGAACCTACACGTGAAGGGTAAAAAAATGAAACTACATGTACATACATATAAAATAAATAATTTTAAGCAAAAAAGAACCGACTTCACTTAGCCTCCAAAGCAAATGCTCGAGCTGCTGTAAAAAATACTCAAATCACTATAGGTGTGCCATAATAGTTAAAGAGTTCCCTCGATTTCTCTAGGATCCCATCATCAGATCCTGACCTCTTTCAAACAAAAAAATAATTTTCCAGCCGTCTTCGAATAATCGGTGAATATACATAAAAAAAAAATTGCAAAAACAAAGATCCCGACGAATAGGCAAGATGACACATATTGAATTATGCAATAAAATTTAGTTGATAGGATGCAAAATGATCAATATATCCAATTAAAGTGAAAATTTCTAAATTCTATTGAAATGGCTCAAAGATATCAAGCTGCAAAATTTCTAAATTTTACGATTCTTTTAAGTGCGAAATTTAAAAACAATGATACCATTCGATTTTTAACATTTTACTGTAAAATAAATTGTATTGCAAACAAATACATAAACGCAATATTTCACTGTAAACATAGCAATTTCATATTTTTTCCATACTTTAAACAGGGCGAGTATGTGATCGTGACGTCAGTTTTGCACGTCACTTTGTTAGGCGCGTTTTGAGAAACAAATGCAAATCTCGGACTTTAAGTCTCATTTCTGACTTTTGTGTTGCTTTAACGCAATTGGCCCCATATAGAAATTTGATCCTCACAACAAAACGAATCGATTGATACCATACATGAAAAAAATTCACCATGCCTATTGATAACCTCCTCCTTCGAAATCTTGAAGTCGGTTGATAAAATAATATTTAATAAAAAAAAACCGGCCAAGGCGTGTCGGACCAGGCATAATGGAGGGTTTCGTACCTATTATAAAAAAATAATATCAAAAGGTCTTATCTGCCAGATTCTGCATATGAAAGAAGTTTTATGGATATAACTCAATAATTCTAAAATCGATAATGCTCTCAATTTTTTTCATATTTTTTGGATCACCGGTTCATAAGAAACACAATTAGGGGGGCACAATTTTTTTAGACTTACGGGGCGATTTTTCCTTAAAATATGACTTGTGATGTGCATCATGTTGATATTTGGTAAAAATTGACAAATAGTTACACGTATCACATGTATGAAGTGCCCCCCTAAAAATATTTTTTCCAGCAATTTTACTACAAAATTAAGTAGCGGCACACAAAAATACAACTTACGTTCAAATATTTATTAAGATACGTTTTATAGTTTCCGAGTAAAATGAATGTGACATACGGACGGACCGACGTACAGACGGACAGACGGACATAACGAAACTATAAGGGTTTCGTTTTTGCCATTTTGGCTACGGAACCCTAAAAACCTACTTCATAAAATAATATCTCAAATGCAATTAAACATTATTTACAATCACAGTGCATCTCATAACAATTAGTGCACTCCGGGAGTGCCGGCAGAAGTGAAAACTTTAATATTAACGTTAATATTAACGTTGTGCATTTTTGATATTTTGGAATGGTTAGGGAATAATTTTGCACGAATTGCTTTAATTATCAGTATAAAAGTACTATCATTTATGTGGTAAAATACAATATTTATTTATTGCGCTATCGTACACAAACATGAGAATTTATATTACATAAAAAATTTAACACTTCAGAACTATTACAATTATTTATTCGATCAGGTCACGTGTCCGTCTTACGAATTTTCAATCTGACGAATCTGTCGGTCACGTGACCTGTCGCGAGTTTAACATTTTTTCCCCATCACAAAAACTGCACAGCGCCGCTAAAGAAGTTTTCACTTCACAAACCTTGTCGTAGAGGAGTTCCATTTTGATCTTCACGAGCAGTTTCTATTTCACTAAAAAGCACTATTAAATGCAATTTTTTGGTTTTTAGAATTAAAAATATTGCTATACGTCTGCTTCTGAGGTTTCAGGAGTTCCCTTGATTCCTCATGGATCCCGTCACTAGAATTAAATTTTCCAGCTGCGAGCCAAATATCCTCGCGCTAAGAGTAATCGTCAAAACCCTGGGTTTTGACGATTGATTCATTTAAAAGTTGATAAATTTTATTTTATTGACCACAATACAGTATAGCACGGAGGAACAAAAAAATTACACGTGATATGTGTCCAGACCCCCCTCCCCCCTGTGGTGATCATTGGTGATTTTTTCGTGACCCCCTCCCCCCCTATACAATATGACGCGATTAATGGACGCCCCCTAAGTTTAAATGTAATGCAGCTAAGTGCTTAAGTGCCATGCTAATAAATCGCCTCAATTAATTTGGTACTTGCCGCATAAATATATAATAATGTGGATGAAAGCCGTATATTGCCCTCGGTAATTAGATAAAGTCGCGTAAAGCTTCGTGGCATTGAACGTGTTATTAGTACGTAACGTAAGCACTGTATATAAACACAAAGTTCGTATTGTATGTAGTTAAAGTTAAGCATACATTTATACAAGCTCTTGTGAATTAATTTCAGCGCCATCTAACGGAGAGCAGCGGTATTACGACGCAAGGTTAACAACGCAGTCATATTACACTGCAAGATACATCCTCGTCCACGGCATTTTACAAAGCACTAACCAAAAACTTTAATCTTATTTATTATATAATATGATTTTCAATCATTTTAGCCAAGTTAGTCAAATATTTACAGATGTTTCTTAAAAATTGTCCCTACGGATTGTATAGTGATTGACATTTTTGTTCAGAGCCGTGCCGCTAGATGCTCCACTGTGCGGCCGTGAAGTGAGATTCAATATGGCGGCGCCATTCGAGTCTGGCACAGGGCGGGGAGAACAGTTGCCGAATCGACACTACAATACTTACGCGTATTTCCGATGAAAGCGACGTCTTCTTGACTCGACGCGAGTGATATTGCGAAATAATCCAGTGTTTCTGTGTTCATTTATGCGGTTTGTGTTATTATTTGTGCTTAATGGTGTATTAGTGATGAAAAACGTGAAAGGACTTTAGGGTAACAATGTCTAGCAGTTGACATGTTTATCTGTGCCGTCCGTGTGTGAAGATTTTCCCTTCGCGTGAGGAGGGATTTCGCGGTAGTGTGCGTGATTTGGGTGTGTGTGTGCATCGGCAGTGGAGTTGCAAGGATCCAATGATGGATTTCATTTTCACGGATGTATAGGTAAAAATTGCACGTTAATTATGTCTGTGTTTGTATATGTCACGGCCCAGGCCCACAGTTGGTTGCGAGCATTCGACTACTCGTTTTAGGCCGTGATATGAGACGCTTTGTTTTAAACTGGCCTCTTTGTATATCGTAGCGCATGTATTTTAGTGTTAGGATATATCCTTAAATCGATATATTTAATGTAAGCGCATAACGTGTACGATTTAGTCGTGTTTCCTTATTAATTGTAGTGATTGATGCGGAGTAGACCTTGAAATGATTTTATCACTCGTTGAGTTTTTATTAACCTTTTGTGTGAGACCACGTTGTTTTATTTCAAAGAGTATCGTCATAAAAAACCATGTTGGTGGTTATTAGTTTATAGTTATTGGTCTAATAAGAATGTTAGCTTTTAGGGATTAGCGCTTACTTATTATATTTTTACACGGCATTTAGTTTAATATTTTTACACATAATTAGGCGTGTTTAATTAATAAATTTCTACATTAGCACCACCATACTGAGCTTTAATGATTGAAAGTCATTCACACGCACGCACAAAGTCTTTCTTGTACCATTGAAACTTAATTCATTACATTCATGCGGAGCGGCGCGAGAATATGGTTCCCCTCGCTCCCAGTTTGCTGGTTATCAGCTTACAAAATGTTTGAAGCCGTCCCATTCGAACAGCCCACTAATGTGTATATCTGTGTCCCTCTCTGGCGTGTATTGCGCGTTTTTCTTCTTTTGCCGCGTCATATGCTTGGTGTTGAGGCATGAGCATAGATCGCAGTGTTTAACCGAGGTTGCTTGTTGTTTAAATTGACGCGCGTTCAGGCTCTGCCGCTTTAGCCCTAATTGATCGGAGGTCCTTTGTCTAAGAGGTGGGATACATGGTAATAAGAGGGTATATTGGGCTAACTGCGCATCTTTCGGCGCAGTCAGTCGGTGGGCCCGCCCGCGACGCACGTGGCTACCTATCTTCCCTACACTTACCAATTTCCCGCGAACCCTGTGTTTAACTTTGATTGAATGTGACTTGATTAAGGGATACCCTGGAAAATTAATTAATATAGTAAGTTGAGCTTAGCGATCGTGTTCCGTGTTGACTGTATCATTTCGTTATAATCGGGTTAATTGGACAACCCGGAGATAATTAGGATAGAGTAAACTGTCGTGTCGGCAACAATTAAGGTAAATTATAATGCTATAGTTTCGTACTTTTTTTCTACTATCTACAGTGCTTATTTGTTGTTTATTTTGCTCACCTACGTTTTACAACAATTAAAAAAAGCTATAGAAGTATATCTACGTAAAGTAACCCTTAAAAACCAGAGTAATTTCTTAACTGTCCTGCAGTTTGGCAGAAGAATAAGTTTGTAAACTAAGGGTTGTTTCGTGAATAAATGTATTATTTATTTATTTATTTATTTTTATTTAAAAAAATACTATAAAAAATATACCATCGTCTTGAAAAGTCTTTGACAAGAAAAATCCAACGAATTTTTTTTTGTCCGTATTTACTCAAGACTGAAACCCCTGTGCAAAACCGAGAATGCCCCCCCTGTTTTTGTAGCTTCTAAACCTCATTATGCAAATGTCGACTATAACGAGGTACATGAATAATTTACCCGATTATGTCCAGGACAGTATCCGTTGATACACAAAGACGAGCGATTAAACTTTTGTAAGAGCGGCGAGGTTTTTATACGTCCTTTACGAGCGACGGAATTGGGTCAAATCCACGTTCTAATACATATTCCGGGGGAGTTTGCATTCATGAACTCGTTCTATAAAATTGTAGTCAAATAAAAATTAGGGTAAAATGTTATTTGCGTTTGGAATTTTTCTTGTGTTGTCTAAGGATCTGCTCGCTACGCATGTAAAAAAGAGTATCAAAGCATGTTTGGATCCGAAAAGGAGAAAGAGCTCTTGAGTAACGTTCGGATATCTTAAAAAAAATTGTATTACACTTAGGTAGATAACAACAGGACGTCAGTGTGTATAGAATAGTGTGAAAATATGTTAAGTAATTATTTTTGAACAATTCAGAAATCTTGTTATTTAATCGCTTTTGTCCTATTGGATCAGGTACTCTAAATGATTCCTGTTACTGCATCTAAGTCAGAGCAAAGTTTATCCTTCTGTCGCCCACACATCAAACATTGCCAAGGCTAATGAGGCAAGGTTAGCTGGAAGAGATTCCAGACACTCAATATATTTATGTTGGTCATGTCCTTGTTTTGTGCAATAAAGTGTTTTACTACTACTACTACTACGATGTAGGTACTTTTAATTTGTCAAAATTAAGATTTAAAATACAATGAGATGGAATGCCTTTATAAAGGCCTTTGGGCTGCTAAATGATGATTTTTATGACACTTAGTTAGTTCATAAGGATTCGAAGTAGATTTTTGCCTTTGTCATTAGCATAGATCCTTTGTTGTTTTCAAGAACAAACTTTTGTTTGTCTGTTACGAGACTAACGAGTGTCATTCGGTTAGTAACTACATATAATAGGTATGTAATTTCCAAAGTGTATGTGATTCTTTGGACAAAAATATATGTAAGTACCTGCATGATTACGAGTATATATACCTAATCCCATTGTAAATCGTGTACCTACACATATTATTATTTCTGTAAAAAAATATGCATTGATATTACAGACTTGGCATTTTTTAGAAAGCTCACAAACACGTTCGCTTGTATTGCGGTCATTCATAAAACTTAAAACTCGATACTGTATTAGTACGAGTAGGTATATTAAGCGGAATCTGTTACGAGTCTGATAAGAATGCGTTTACACGCGACACTGATAAGAAATGCATTTACTTATATGTCTATTGAATTACAATAGTGGCTATTTTATTTTATTCAATAAATAACTAGCAGTCCGCCTCGAACTGAGAACTCGCGATTTACTTGAATACGAGATAACCAATATAACAAGACCCTTTTGAAGATTTTTTTTCGCCTTCTAGCTCTACAACCTCTTGATTGATCCTGATCATATACGAACATATCGATACTGCTCAGATGTATCTCTGTTACAACCCCAGCATATTTCATAAAGATCAGAAAAACGTTACCTACTAAAGTAATCGCGGAACAAACCCTCAAAATCATGTAGGCCATGAAGCGATAGAAATGCCGAGACGTCCCAGTAGCCAGTTTGTTTGTAAGACCTTCACTTCGCTTATGCTCCGCTCGTTCAATAATAATAAATACTCTTTATTGCACACCCTAAGAAAATAAATCTAGGCAGAAAAAATACAGAAGTTTATGGTAAACAACAGGCAACACATATAAGGTCTGTATACTGTTACAAATTTTTCTAAAGCTGTTACTTAAAACTTACAGAGTGTCGTTCTCGTGACATGTATCTATTTTTATTGAAAAAGGCCTGCTAGAGATATGAATTTTCCGTGAAAATAGTCAGTGCATTTACAAAGAGAATTGTTTGTGGGTGTGACTTACTTTGAGACAGTGACTTGTATATTATCCGATATTCCGAAACCTGAATGGGCTTAAATGTACATATAATACTTCCGTTGAAATGTTGCTATTTTTTACGGCTGCATAGATACTTTTTTAAACTTTAAAGGGATTAAAAAGGTTAGTAACTATCCTAAAATATTTTATTCATTACATTTATTGATTTTCAGGCCAACAACAGCCTTAAATAAGAGTATTACATATAACTGGTTACATAACACATGGCTAATAACAGTTATTCATAAATTACATTCTACAAAATAAATAATGTAGGTAAGTATTTTGGTAGGAAACAGTACAAAAATGAAGTGTGCAAGTCTAACAAAATGCTCATCGTAAGTAAGAGAATTGACCACATAAAGAGACAGGCGCGGATCCAAGATTTCGTTCAGGGGGGGGGCACTTTCCTTCACAAAAAATCTCGCGGCCCGCACCTATGGGCCCCGTAGTATACGAACGAGGTTTGCGTTTCAGGGGGGGCAATTGCCCCTGTTGCCCCCCCCCCCACCCTGTATCCGCGCCTGTAAAGAGACGTTATACATAACTTTATAAACAAGATATGTTTCCACTAGTACCGTGATTAAATAATTGTACACTAATGAATGTCCAATACCAAATATATTTAGAAGGAATTTTAAAGGGGAGTATATTTAAATAGAATTAATTAAGGTTATCGATGTGTATAGTTGTATAGGGATCGTAATCGTAAATTCACTCTTATTCGATGTCAGGGTGATATTTGTAAAATTAATATTTAATAGCGACTTAAATCCACCTTTACAACGGAATTTTAATAAGTAGAGCTTAAGGTAGGTATAGATCTATAGGTACATGTATTCTAAGGTACCTGTACTAATGTTATCAACTTTATCGAGTTACCGGTAAAGCGTCTTCCGCAAAGACTCCCTGTATCAAAGCATTTTACTCCCGCTGCGTACCACTTCTGCAGATCAAAAGCAAGTTTCCGTTTAGTTTGATTAAATGAACCCTTGATAGCATCGGTGAAGTTGCCAGTGATCTGCGATATGCTCCATTTTACATGTTTCCTTTCCTTTTGCTTCCATCTTTCGTCTTTAATAGGTTTGATGATTGCGCCGGTTAAGAGTCCGCAAATATTTTTTTTTTCGCTCAACTTTTCAATACAATTTACAGTAACTAATGAGATTCTTCTTTAGTTTCTTTTTTAACTGCATAATTTGAACACTTTTTTGGTTTTATATTTCGTTTATAACAATTCACCTTAATCTAAAAGCCGTTTCGAGAATTCACCTTAATCTAAAAGCCGTTTCGAGATTTTTGCTTGGGGAGGTAAAAGAAGTAAGATTTGTAGTGATTAAAGTGATGTTAACTAGTATGTAAAATATATAAATACGTTGGAAAATGAGTCGATTAAGGAATAAGTAGAACATTTTTTTTTCATTTTTATACATATTTTTTAAGTATGTATTATTGCTCGAGAGCAACTTTAAGAAAAATTGCTGAATTTTAGGTGGTATTTTTGGGAATGTGTGTAGTATAAAATGTAGAAATAAACTTGGCTTTATGTTTTAATCAGAAAATATAAAACATGTTGGAGGGCATAACAAATAATAATAAGCGACAAGTTTGCACGAATCAACTACCTCACTAAACAAGCTCTGCAAGAATTGAGTTTTCGGATGTTAAATAATAATAAATGTGTACCAATAGTAGTTTATGTAACTGTTACGTAATAAGGGTCCTTAAAATACGAGTGTGGTTTTGTGGTTGGCCGCGCGGGCGCGTGCCGTTGGTCAGGAAGGAGCACAGGATTTACATTATGTTATCAAAACTCATAGCACATCAATATTTGAGCATGTAAAGCTAAAATTACGTTACTGCCACAGACAAAAAGCTTATCATAGTAAAATCGGTTGTGGTAATGCTAGCCATTGCCTACCGTTTTTGAACACGTTTTAGAGGACTTACAGTGTGAGTGTAGATAAAAGTATTCTTTGCAATAAAGATACTTCAAACTATCTTATCAAAAGCAATTCATGTCCGTTATTTCATCATTGGCGATTTTCGTTTTCAAATCGTTACCGGACTCTTAATTAATTATTGTAAGTAGGAACTACCAGTTATCTTGGTTTTGTACAGTTGCCATCAGATATATCGGAGTGGGCAAGGTGGTCACAAATATCTGAACATAGCCTATATCAAGGAGATAAAGTGCATGTTCAGATATTTGTGAGTACCTTGGTCGCTCCGATATATTTCATGGCGAATGTACTTTGCCCGCATAGAGCTCGTTAATCGCGATTATATTCATTTGTAATTTAATTTATTAAATTTGTAATTTAAATTTAGCGGTCAAATAAAATTGCATTCTAAATAAAGTTTTGCATTGATATGAATGATATGTTCTTAATAAATATCGCCGTCAACCGTTCAAAAGGAATCTCCGCTTACAGAAACCAATTGTTTATTCACAAGGGTGAATTATGAGTCTATAAAGTAATTACAATTACTCACCTCTATACGATAAATTGCCCCGTGGAATGAAACGCCGCACATCATTTGCTTTGTCCGCAAAAGGCAAAATGGCATATCAATGTCGTTTGTTCAGCGATCACTTTATATTACGCATATGGTCCTTCGATATTGACAGCATTTATGTAAACTTAAAAGCTTTTTGTCTCTATCTATTCATAATAATAAAAGTTGTGAAGAAAGAGAAATAATAAGTGACTTTACTCTGAAAGAAGTGAAATAAAAGTTATAATTACGTATTTTTCTCAGTGAAAATTACCTAGGTGCATTTACAATTAACCCTTTGACTGCTAAAGACGTCAAATCACGCGCACGGAAAGTCGTGCCCTCAGCGTCAGCGCGTGGTATCATGTCCAAAATATAAGGGAGTAGCCTCGCGTGCTCGCGCGCACTGGCGCTGAGGGCACGATTTTTCCATCCGATGCTTAGCGGTCAAAGGGTTAAGCAAAGATCATATACAGAATGATTTCCGGGTTGTGGAGCAAGAGAACAAGGCATGATACAGAACTTAAAGTTTAACCTAATGATGGTGGTCATTTTTTAAAATCACCAGATGATAATAAGTAGAAAAATACATTTTTGCATACAATAGGCATGATGACACATGTTGAATTATGCAATAAAATTTAGTTGATAGGATGCAAAATGATCAATATATCCAACTAAAGTAAAAATTTATAAATTCTATTGAAATGGCTCAAAGATATCAAGCTGCAAAATTTCTAAATTTAACGATTTTTCAAAGTGCGAAATTTAAAAAAAGCAATGATAACATTAGATTTTTAACATTTTACTGTAAAATAAATTGTAAAGCAACCATATACACAAACGCAACATTTCACTGTAAAAATAGCAATTTCATATTTTTTCCATACTTTAAACAGGGCGACTATGTGATCGTGACGCCACTTTTGCACGTCATGATTTTACTTAATTTAAGATTATCTTTATTTGAAGAATAAGAAAAAATCAAGTAATTCTGTTTTAAGAAAATATACTACAATATAATAATGTAGATTACTTACCAAATCAGAAAAAGTGGATCACGGCTTAGAAATCACCCATGTATAAACTGCAAGTTTGAATCTTTTAGTTAAGACCTAATTCCATAACAATACTTACAGCCAATAGTAAATTACTCAATTCTTGCAACAAGATTCATATTTGCTTAAATTATTAAAATGTATTAGAAAAAGTTTTTAAACCAACACAAATATCTCCATATCAATAACCGACCGGTACTATAGTGTAATTACTTAATAAATAAACACAGACGCAGCCTCAGTAATATGATCTCCTAGGTACCTCTCGGGCACTCGATAGCGCCGCGCCAGTTACCCGACACCCATAAGCTCGAGGGTTGTTTGCCTTGCGTGCTTCACAACTTGCTTTCCGCTCATAATAATCGATTTAGAACGCTATGGTATTAACAGATTATGGAATATCTATGCTTATCGGTTAAAGGGATTTACTGGAATTTGCCATGGTCTTTAAGAAATAAATAACTCATTTAAAGATAAACTTAGCATCAGAATAGAACATTTATTAAATAAGTACATATTCTTATTATCTTCCGAAATATATTTTTTTAATACCACGTCGGTGGCAAACAAGCATACGGCCCGCATGATGGTAAACAGCTACCGTAGCCTATGGACGCGTGCAACTCCAGAGGTGTCACATGCTCGTTGCCGACCCTTTACAAAAAGGAGGATTCACTGTAGATAGTAAATCCTATTTGCACGCGGTCTTTATTTTTTTAAATGTTCTTTAGGTACTTGTAATACTATTACTATACTGCCTAGGTACAGTCAGCATCAAATAGTTAGTGGCAGTGAAGTCGCCAAATATATCGGTACAGATCTTTATTTGTATGGCAGTAAGGATGTGTTACGATATATTTGGCGACTTCACTGCTACTAACTATTTGATGCTGACTGTACTAAGTTAGTAGTAACATTTAAAGTTTAATAAAATTACGTTTACTTTGAGTAGTAAACAGACAGCAATGTGTATTTATTTATTTTATACAATTGTATATACGAACGATCGATAAAAATGCTCAGGAATACCGAATATATAAGTAGTCTTAAACTTAAACACATTACCTATGCTATTTCATGTTTTAATACTACTGTGAAAAAAAGCACTTAAAAAGTTGACGGTGCATTCCGCTTCGCAGAACGTGAAAGCAGATTTAGTGAACGAAAGTCAAATGACAAAGTAAACCGACTGATGACGTCACACGCTATTGTTTACGTTCGCTATGTAGATCATAACTAGACCCCGGACTTTGGTGGCAATGACGTCACAATAGGGTGATTTGGGGAGTAAACGGAACGGTGTTATGAAATACGGTTAAAAACTCGGTTGTGAACCGAATACATAATTAGACATTTTTAACAATATTACTTAGTAAGTTGATCAATACTATCGTTTGCATTACTTGCAAACCATGCATTTGTACGTTATACTGGCATTGGTTTTGTCGGTCACTCACTCTTTGTTCGTCACAACTGTCAAGCCTGTTTAACGTACAATTGTATGGTTTAAATATAAATAAATAAATATTATGGGACAATCTTACACAAATCGACCTAGGCCCACAGTAAACTCAATAGGGCTTGTGTTATGGGTACTAGACGACGATATATATAATAGATAAATATAGATAAATACTTAAATACATAGAAAACATCCATAACTCAGGAACAAATATCTGTGATCAACACACAAATAAATGCCCTTACTAGGATTCGAACCCGGGACCTCCTGCTTCGTAGGCAGGGTCACTACCGACTGGGCTAGGAGGCCATTAAAAACACTAAAAGATAATATTGATCAACTACTAGATAATTTTGTTGAAAATGTCTAATTAACAACCGAGTTTTTAACCGTATTTCATAACACCGTTCCGTTTACTCCCCAAATCACCCTAATGTGACGTCATTGCCACCAAAGTCCGGGGTCTAATCATAACATAACAATTACATGCCAGTTTCATTATGGTATTCGTCACTGTGTTCAATACGCGGGAATCGGCCGCGATAATTGTTTGTACAAAATTAGCTTCGGAAACAGTTACCGAGTATATTCGTAAATTAATTATGTAATTAATCGTATTGACATAATAATATTATATTTTCATAAAATAAAAAAAACGGCCAAGTGCGAGTCGGACTCGCGCGCCGAGGGTTCCGTACAAACCTGTAGGTATATAGGGGTAGTAACTTTAAAATTATTAAAAATATTTTTATTATATGATGTAACTAAAAATGTACGGTTTTCGCAATTTTTCCTTTATCTGTACTATAAGACGTTGCTTCGTACCAAATTTCAAGATTCTGAGTTCACGGGAAGTACCCTGTAGATTTTGATTCCCTGGCGAGTTTCGAAAATTTGCGGAAATTTGCTGCATAAACGGCTGTATCTTTTGATTGCGTTGGCTTAGAAGTTTGATTTTTCACAGCTCCAAGGGACAGTAGACCTGAGTATTTGTTATAAATTTCAGCTGGATACATCTACGAGTTCCTGAGAAAAAGGGTCTTGACAGACAGACAGACGGACGCACGGACGGACGGACAACAAAGTGATCCTATAAGGGTTCCGTTTTTTCCTTTCGAGGTACGGAACCCTAAAAAATCTGTGTCGGTGTCTGTATTTCTTTTTGTATTTTTTTTTTATTTTTGCGACAATAAATGCTTTTTTTTTTTTTTACTACTTTATTATACAGAATGAAATATTCATCAACGTTCATATTGAGCGACGTGATTAGGTAGGTCATACTGACCAACTTTTACTATGGGACCAACTCCGAAATCGCGAAAAACTGTATTATTGTTATTAACTAGGTATGTAATTTCCAAAGTGTATAGTCAAAGTTTATAATATTTATGTAATTATTTGAACAAAAATATGTGTAAGTACTACCCCACATGATGACTCCTAAACCCATTGTAATTATGTGGGATTAATTATATTGACAAAATAATGTTATATTTTGATAAAATAAAAAATAACTATTATACAGGATGAAATATTAATTACCGTTCATATTGAGCAAGGTGACCAGGTACGCTATACTGACCAATTTTTAGTATGGGACCAACTCCGAAATCACGAAAAAATTTTTGGCTTCTCCATAGAAAACCACAACATCTGATCGGCCGAAATGTATGGACAGCCAAAAAAAATTTTCGCGATTTCGGAGTTGATCAGTAATTTACCTAATAATCTCGCTCAATATGAACGGTGATTAATATTTCACCCTGCAGAAGTATGTGACATTACTTCAGTGATGCTAATTGGTAAAAAACACCAAAGTATTTTCTGTTTGCATTTATTTAGTCAAGCGTCTAAACCCCCCGGATGCCGGATTCTAATTTTAAAATACATTAACAATACATTAAGAACACAACCTATCTCAAAAATAACTCCAACACAACAAACAATCAACCAATATTGAAGTTGTATTGGAGTTGCGTTGGAATATTTCTCAAGCAAATTCTGATATTACTGATTCAGATTATCTATTTCAAAGTTAGAATACGGTTAGTATAAAATGCCGATGAAATTTTGTATGAAGTCAAAATATAAAGAAATATTAACGTGCACGATATACATATCCATTTCAGACTTTAAACTAATTAGCGTTTTAAAAATCTTAAAGCGTGTATAAAACACCGTAAAATGCAGGGGCTGCTTCGCTTAAATGAATTAAATAATACTTGAAATTCTTTGCATGTCTTTCTACTTACCCAGATGAGGTTAGCTAATAGGAGGAAGTTATTTAAATCCTTATAGACGGAGAGCTGGCCACGTCAGATGTGACACAATAATGTTATAGAATATATATATAGAGATATATACTCTGATTTTAAATTAGATTCCGTAAGCTAACCTCGCTCATTCACCGGTTTCGTCTAATTCGTGTGTTTTCTAAAAAGAAATCACACTGATATAATGTTTTTACTGGTATTTTTAATACTCTGATGTAAAAAACCCATTTAATTTACCTTTATTCAGAGAAATACAAGTTAAAAGTAAGCAAGTGAGATTATATTTTTGTTTAGTTAGTTTGACATCTGGCAGCTGTTAAGTGGTGGAGGTCAAACAATGCAAACCGCTAAAAGAATACAAATCTGAGAGTTCTGGGTCTGATGCTATATTATGGGAAATTATACAAATAATTAGATTATATCATTGTCAAAAGTTTTTGTTGGGGGAAAGTAGTGCCAAACGACGTATAATGTAATTCATAGTTTGTCGCCTACTCTTTTTGTTTCCGTTATAATACGCAATGGGTTTTGTTATTATGTTAAAATATAGGCCCTGTTCTTTATAACTGACAACTTCCTCAGTTTTTATCTATTTTGGTATTACTATTTTCTAATTCAAAAATTTTGCTAGTCTGTCACTCTGAACCATTAAAAGCTGTCAAATGTCCGGATCTAGCAATAAGGATACGAGTAGTATAGCAATCTAACCAGACGGATTTTGTTTCTCTCATTATTGTGTCATGTGACGTGGCTAGCTCTTAGTCTATTACTTAGAGTGAAGATTTTTACGAATAAAGTACGCATTTTATACTTCGTAATTGTGCAGAAGTAAAATATACACACAAGTGTAGGTTTTTAACGCACACAGCCGACATATTCAACAACAGTTTTTTGTAGTCATGTTATAAACATCTTGGTACAAAAATTATTAAGATTCCTGATTAGGTCCGTTAACAATAATAAAAGATGTGAACTGTCATATTTATCACAATAGGCAACATGCAAACATAAACTAAGAACAACGTAGTAACAAAGTTAAATAAGCTTCAACAGGAAATGCTGACTGAAGGCGGTTTGCCGTCGACGCTAAACAGAAACGTTCCGTTTACTGCGATGCAAGAAGATGTGCGGGCCGAAGTTCGTTCCCTGAGTAACCGGTCACCTGCCGCATTGCAGTGATCTAAAGTGTTTTGGCCTGTTGATTCATTGGCCGGTCGTGGAAAGTTCTCGATATAAGGTTGGCATACATCATTAGGTCATGTGCACGGCATTTGCGCGACAGTAAAAAAAACCGTGTAGCACATATCCAGTATTGACCTATTGAAGAGTGATCAATGTTAAACCCCTTAAAATTGAATAAGTTTTCAAAGCCTAAATGTTTCGATCTGCATGAGCTGAGATAGTTTTATCGTCTTTTTTTTCAAGTTCATAGTCATCAGTTCATCAAGTTTTACTTCAAAATAACCGATTGTTTGTGAGTGCAAAATAAAAAAAGTCGGCTGAAATAATAGTGTTTATTCCCAAAGTTACACAAACACTTCCACAACCACAAACCCTTGTCATGCTGAAAGCTATCTATCTTTCGTTATATCTAGTTCCAATGGACAATGCTTTCGGTTACGCATTGTGTTAAAAGGATGGTTGACACGAAGAAGGAGACAGTTCTACACCAAAAATCATCCATCATCAGTGGATTGTTAAATAAATACCGAGTATTTTGTTGGGCAGTCATATGAAGCAGAAGTTTTGATGTGATATACTTATCTTACATTAATGAGAAATCACTAGGTAAACCGGACTTTTTAGAAAATATGTACCTTTTTTTTGGCGACTGACTGGACCCCACAGGAAGGCCGAGGCAGGGTAGGCCAAAACCGAGATGGCGAGACGATCTGAACTCATTTTGTGCCGATTTGCGGGAGCGTGCACTGAGCCGTGACGCCCGTGACGGGTGGCGCAAAATAGGGGAGGCCTTTGCCCAGCAGCGGTACACGAAATAGGCTATTTAAAAAAAAAATTTGAAAAAGTTTACCTAATTAAATATCTATACATATAATAAAGCTGAAGAGGGTCGAAAGTCTGTACATGGAAGATAATCGAAAAAAAGTTGGCTGGGGATACTTAGAATCGATAACAGAACACGTTCCAAATTTTTTTAGAATTTTTGTCTGTTTATCTGTTTGTCTGTTTATTTGACCGCGCATCACGTGAAAACGGCTAAACGGATTTTGATTAAATTTTGTATAGAGATAGTTTGAGTCTCGGGAAAGGATAATATATAGTTTTAATCTATCTATACATATAATAAAGCTGAAGAGGGTCGAAAGTCTGTACATGGAAGATAATCGAAAAAAAAGTTGGCTGGGGATACTTAGAATCGATAACAGAACACGTTCCAACAATTTTTAGAATTTTTGTCTGTTTATCTGTTTGTCTGTTTATCTGTTTATCTGTTTATCTGTTTATCTGTTTGTCTGTTTATTTGACCGCGCATCACGTGAAAACGGCTGAACGGATTTTGATGAAATTTTGTATAGAGATAGTTTGAGTCCCGGGAAAGGATAATATATAGTTTTAATCCCGAAAATCAACCCTGGTGGGGGTGAAAATGGGGTTGAAAGTTTGTATGGAGAATTTTTAACCGCTGATACGATTTAGATAGAAATGAGTATGGAGATAATTTGAGTCTCGAGAAACGTCATACGATAGTTTTCAAACCCTTGTGGAGGTGAAAAGGGGGTTGGAAATTGGTATGAGGAATTTTTTACCGCTGAACTGATTTTGATGAAAATTGGTATAGATATAGTATGGGTCTCGAGAAAGGACAAAGGATAGTTTCATCTTCAAAAAAGCCCCCCCCCCCCCATTTTACTTTAGAAAATCTATCTTATACATATAATAAAGCTGAAGAGGGTCGAAAGTCTGTACATGGAATATATTCGAAAAAAAGTTGGCTGGGGATACTTAGAGTCGATAACAGAACACGTTCCAACAATTTTTAGAATTTTTGTCTGTTTATCTGTTTGTCTGTTTATTTGACCGCGCATCACGTGAAAACAGCTGAACGGATTTTAATGAAATTTTGTATAGAGATGTGAGAATGAGTGTATAGTGACAGTGAGAAGTGACAAAGTGAAAAAAGTAAAAAAAGTCGAGAACCTGAAAGTAAAAAATGTCGAAAATGTCAAAAATATCAAAATTTCAAAACATTCAAAAAAATTCAAAATTTTCAAAAATTTCAAAAATTCCAAAAATATCAAAAATTTCTAAAATTTCTAAAATATTCAAAAATTTCAAAAAATTTCATAAATTTCAAAAATTTCAAAAATCACAAATATCTCAAAAAATTTAAAAATTTCAAATATTTCAAAAATATCCAAAATTTCAAAAATTTCAAAAATACCAAAAATTTCAATTAAAAAAATACAAAAAAAAGCAAAAACTACAAAAATTAGGAAAAAGTCAAAAATGAAATAAAATGAAATAACATAACTTCGCTCCAACCGAAACGCACTCAGTTATTTTTTTTTCTCTGACGTTCATTAGTGCATTGTAATTTGCTTACATTGAAGAATAAATATCTTGATCTACAACAATATCATAAATCCTCTATTCCGCGTTCAGAAACCGTATGTAATTATCACCATTAATGCAATCAGTAACGTAACATCAGTGTATTATCTGTGACAGTGTGGTAAAAACGTATGAAAATTCATTACCTACGGTAACGTAATGAAAATTCGCTCTCCTCCCCGACCGCCGGCACAATAAGGTTGGTCATGGCGGTCATTCTAATGGTTTCCGAACACGTCACTTAGGATTTTTTTAATATGTGTGTAGATAAAGCAGTGTATGCTTCTATTAGGGTACACATAAAATGGGGGGTGAATTTTTTTTCGCTCCAACTCTATCGTGTTGGGTATTATTGAATAGGTCTTTCAAAAAGAATAGAGGTCTTTTAATACATTTTTTTCGTAAATATTAGATTTGAAAGTTCAAAAAAGGGCGTCTCTTCCATCTAACTTTTGAACCGTGGGTCCAAACAGGGCGGCAACTACGAAACTCTACACTGAGCATCGCCCGACATGCTCTTGGCCGGTTTTTGCATTGTTATCCCAGAAATCACCCCTTAAAGATTACTAATTCCAATTCCAGAAAATCCCCAGCCAGGTTATACGTAGCCTATAAAAATTAAACGTTTGAAAGTGGGGGGGGGGCAGCCACTACACTCACTACAGATTGAGTTAAATTTGCATGGGTTACCCCCCCCCCCCCCCCCCAAGTACACCTCAAATAGAAAAAGACGTTACTGACCCCCTCAAAAAATCATTTCTGCATTTGTGACCCCCCCCCAAATTTCAACCGCACCTGTTCTTGCTTAGACTGATTTGACGGGAGGATCGATTTGAAAAAGTGGTACTGTATCCGATATACACCTACTACTCTATTTCGTTTAAATCATGCCAAAAAAAATTATTGATTTTTGAGTGTAGTTTCATTTAGTGGTAATTGTAAAATATTTTATCAGGACTACTGTCCTCTAGCGTATCCATCTGTCAACTTTACTTCAAGTTCCGCCTCCAGGGTAGCGGGAGAGAAATTAGGGGCAAATTAGCCACTTACACAGACCGAATTCCACGCGGGCGGAGCCGCGGGCACAGCTAGTATATATATATTTGTTAGTTTTGTGATGGTCCATGTTACATACGTTATATGTAAAAACAAGACTGACAAAAATTTGGGACACTTTTAATTACTAAACGCGATAGTCCTCATGATTCGGAGCAGAAATAATCCAAAATCTGCTAGGTGTAAAAAATGTTAATGGTACACTTTTTCTGAAAATGCTCAAACATGGTAGGACTAGGAACGTTATAAAAGCAGACTGACGGGCCTACACATTTAAAAGTTTTGTACACACATTTACTAACATTCCAGAATCCCGGAACAAGCCATAAAAAATACCGGAATTGCAAGCCCTATTCTCTGGTACCTAATTTTCAAGAATTACTGAACGTCTCAACAAATGTCAAAATAGAGAAACGGGTTCTATTTGTTTAACTACCCTATGAATGTCTATTACGTAAACTACAGGTAGGTACTACAATCCATATTTATACTATCTGAGCATAAAGTATGTGACAGGACCCCAGTTTCACAAAAATTGCAGTTGGGATGCCGTTCCCGTTATACGTAGAGGTTCATCGACTTTACAATATCTAATACAATTTTGTACCAAAATCTAAAAAATCCATCGTTTTGTTTTTAGCACATTCCAGGAAATTTCTCAACACGTCATTTTACATGTAAAAACGGAAAGAGATATAAAACAGCTTGGAGACCATCTCATTATCGATTAAAAATAACTCAAGTCTTTATATCATGCACGTGTATTCTCGGAACCGTCGCTTCGGTGCATACTATGCACCGAAGCGACGGTTCCGAGAGTTTTTCATCACTTGTTAAAAATCATTTCCTAACCCATGGATCTATGAAATATTTACGGATATTGTCACGTAGCGCCGTCTAGTAAGAGCCGGTGGAACTATGTGATTAATTTGTAATTATTAAAGAACATTTTATTTCGATAGTATGTAAAATAAAATAATTATATTATTATTATATAATACAAAATCTCATTCCGTTTTATTGTGTAATAAAACCTACATGTTAAGTTTGAAGCTAACTGGCAAAAATGGATTGGAGCAGAAAATAATCGAAATTCAAATGACTAAAAAAAGAAAATGGGAAAAAGAAAAGAAGATTGATACAAGAGAAAAACGTAAACTGGATTCCATCAAATATATTAGAAAATAAATACATTTTGGATCTTTAATGATTTACTTAAATCTACACCCCTGAATTAATCGGAAATGACTACCATAACGATTTTTAACAAAAAAGTGTTTGACCGCCATCTTGGATTTCTAAATAGACATTATTTTCGAAATCTGCACACCCGAATTAGTCGGAAATGACTACCATGACGATTTTGACAAAATTTTCCATTTCCGCCATCTTTGATATTAAAACCGTCCTTTTTTCCGAAATCTACACCCCCGAATTAATCGGAAATTAATACCATAACGATTTTCACCATAATGTGTATGACCGCCATCTTTGATTTTAAAATAAACATTATTTTTAAATTCTGCACACCCCGAGTTAGTCGAAAATGACTACCATGACGATATTGACGAAATTGTCTAGTTTTCAAATAAAATAACCGGCCAAGTGCGTGTCGGACCACGCATAGGAGGGTTCCGTACCTTCAATGGAATAAGAACCGAACTAATACCAAAAGGTCGTATCTGATGCCTATGGAAGAAGTTTCTTGGAGATAACTCAAAAATGGCTGAAGCGATAATGTTCAAAATAATTTTCATTGAAAGTATATGATAAGGCGCATCTCTTCAAATTTTTTCATATTTTTTGAATTTACGGTTCAAAAGTTACGGAGGGGGCTACACAACTTTTCTGACTTTCGAAGCGATTATTTCAGAAAATATTCACTTAATCATAAAATAGTCAATGAAACCTCAATGTTATTTTGAAAGACCTATCGATTGATGTGTCACACGTTGATATTTGGTAAAAAAATTTTTTTTTTAATTTAGTTACCTGTATGGAGCGCCCCCCTAAAAATATTTTTTTTTTCAAATTTAACTACATAACTAAGTAGCTGCATACAAAATACACCTTATGTGTAAATTTTATTCAGATACGGCGTATAGTTTCCGAGTAAAATGCCTGTGACATACGGACATAAGGGTTCCGTTTTTTGCCATTTGGCTACGGAACCCTAAAAATGATTTAATAATATTAACCCTTTGACCGCCAAAGCCGTTCAAACACGTCAACGAAAAGTCGTGCCCTCAGCGCCATGACGTGTTAAAACGTCCAAAATGAGAGATCAAAATACTCCTTAATAAACAACCTTTATAGAAATATTTTTGTATATTTATTATAGCTCTACCATTCACCTATTTTTTTAGTTACAATTTCATTCAAAATAACCCGTAACTGAAGAAAAAATTAGAAAATACCTCAAAGCTATTTAAAAGAACAAAAAGGCACTGCCCTCCTCGCCGTTGACGGGTAAACACGTCAAGCGGCGTGACGTCACTTCGAAATAGTGTTGTTCGTTTGAAAGCATAGTGGTCGATGTTGATTATTGTATGAACATTAACCAAACACTGTAATTATGAATGTTTTTCGCATTTTAAGCTTTATTATATAATAAAACTAATTATTAAACTGTGATTCGTGTAAAAGATTCGTTTTCATATCGTAATGTTAAAAAAGGTATATATTTTAATTTTTTTACTTTAATATATGCTTTATTAAAAAAAAAAGAGTTTTATTTAAGTCGCAATGGAATAAATACAATGCGTGTTATAAGGGCCGTATTTAAAACCTAACAATGTGTATGTCGTTTCTTTTAATCTTATTGCTTCGCCGCATTCTTGTTAATCCTTAAACAATGATAAATACCACGACACGTTTGCTTTCGGTCCATTTCATTCATACCTAATAAGTAAAAATAATGAAATGGTATTTTAGATAAAATGTCAACCAATATGAATGTTATCGGTGATAGACCGAGTTTAAGTGAACAAAGAATATTTCATTATTAGGGATATACCAAGTTTCTTTAGGTACAACCCAAGTAACACATCTAAGCAGTATAACGGCCGTCTTACAGCATATCTGTATGCTTTTAGCATTTTGAGTTCGTTTTATAGTAGCATTATAAACGTTTATAGTGCTGATGTAGGTCTTAAATGGGCACAAATTATCCAGCTTGAGATCCTATACAGGTCATTTAATAGCATTACAGGCGCATTATGTCTGCGCTATTAGCATTATCGTTGTCATGGAAAGTGCCAATCGCATTAAAGAAGCATTAGTACGCTCTATTAAGTTGCCAACCGCATTAAAGAAGTATTAATACGGCCAAAAAACTTGCTAATCGCAGTAAAGAAGCATTAGTACTCTCGATTACCTTTCCAATCGCAATACAAAAGCATTATTACAAGCATAAGAGTGTAGTAAAATAAACCTTACGTCAAAGCAAAAACGTCTCTAATACCGACGGAACAAATGTTATAATACACTGAACATTGTGATTTAACTACTTTGTCTCGCAATATAAAATGGACGAAGACGGTACAAAAAACTGAATGAGTGACACGTCATATTTGTTTGCATCGTAACAAAATTTATAAAAGTTTTTGACTCTTTTACGTTATTATATCCTTCAAATATTACTGCGCAATGTAGTTTACTGTAAATGTGTATATAAGTTTCATTGAATTTTTTCACGCGCCTTTGATTTATTGTGGTTTTGCTATAAAATATTATAAAAAGATATGCGTCAAATAAACAAAACAATTGTGTAATCCTCGTATAGAACGAGTTTCACATTATTAACATAATAGTGTTGGTTGAGCAGTCTTAAATTAAGTAATTTCATTATTATATAGGTATTTTCCTTGTATAAATAGGTCCGCATGATTTTATTTTTAGGTTATAAAACTTATAAATTATTTACAAAATGGCGTTGGTCTATATAGACGGAGAGCTAGCCACGTCAGATATGACACAATAATGAGAGCAACCAAACCCCTCTAGTCAGTTTGGTATACTATGCTTATTTCTAGATCTGGACATCTGGCAGCTTTAAAGTAGTGGAGGTCAAAGAATGCAAACCATTTCAAGAAAACAAATCCTAGAGATCTGGGTTTGATGCAATATTATGAGAAACTATATAAATACTATACAATATTAAGAGAAATTATACAAAAGTTTATGTTGGGGGAAAGTAGTGACAAACAATGTGTTCATAATTATTTTACATGTTTTTTTTAAAGTGGGGCATTCCACTCATACAATAGTATGTTATTCAATCAAATACAAACACTGAAAACATTGAAAAAATAATCAACCCAGCAGGATTTGAACCTCGCATCGATACGCCTTACCGGGGCTCGATCGCTTTACCAATTAAGCTATGGGTTCAGTTACTGAGTTGACGAAATTCTCAATGCCTTCAATCATCTTTTTGCATTTATTTTTACATCGACTTTATAGCAGCCGTAAGCGACATCTAGGTGCTAACTACTAGAGTTAGATACCCTTCCCGCCGACCCTTTTACGAGTGTCACAACGGAAATAATAGATGGCGCTGCTATCAACTCATAATTATTTTACATGTTTTTTTTAAAGTGGGGCATTCCACTCATACAATAGTATGTTATTCAATCAAATACAAACACTGAAAACATTGAAAAAATAATCAACCCAGCAGGATTTGAACCTCGCATCGATACGCCTTACCGGGGCTCGATCGCTTTACCAATTAAGCTATGGGTTCAGTTACTGAGTTGACGAAATTCTCAATGCCTTCAATCATCTTTTTGCATTTATTTTTACATCGACTTTATAGCAGCCGTAAGCGACATCTAGGTGCTAACTACTAGAGTTAGATACCCTTCCCGCCGACCCTTTTACAAGTGTCACAACGGAAATAATAGATGGCGCTGCTATCAACTCATAATTATTTTACATGTTTTTTTTAAAGTGGGGCATTCCACTCATACAATAGTATGATATTCAATCAAATACAAACACTGAAAACATTGAAAAAATAATCAACCCAGCAGGATTTGAACCGCGCATCGATACGCCTTACCGGGGCTCGATCGCTTTACCAATTAAGCTATGGGTTCAGTTACTGAGTTGACGAAATTCTCAATGCCTTCAATCATCTTTTTGCATTTATTTCTACATCGACTTTATAGCAGCCGTAAGCGACATCTAGGTGCTAACTACTAGAGTTAGATACCCTTCCCGCCGACCCTTTTACAAGTGTCACAACGGAAATAATAGATGGCGCTGCTATCAACTCATAATTATTTTACATGTTTTTTTAAAGTGGGGCATTCCACTCATACAATAGTATGTTATTCAATCAAATACAAACACTGAAAACATTAAAAAATAATCAACCCAGCAGGATTTGAACCTCGCATCGATACGCCTTACCGGGGCTCGATCGCTTTACCAATTAAGCTATGGGTTCAGTTACTGAGTTGACGAAATTCTCAATGCCTTCAATCATCTTTTTGCATTTATTTTTACATCGACTTTATAGCAGCCGTAAGCGACATCTAGGTGCTAACTACTAGAGTTAGATACCCTTCCCGCCGACCCTTTTACAAGTGTCACAACGGAAATAATAGATGGCGCTGCTATAAACTCATAATTATTTTACATGTTTTTTTTAAAGTGGGGCATTCCACTCATACAATAGTATGTTATTCAATCAAATACAAACACTGAAAACATTGAAAAAATAATCAACCCAGCAGGATTTGAACCTCGCATCGATACGCCTTACCGGGGCTCGATCGCTTTACCAATTAAGTATGGGTTCAGTTACTGAGTTGACGAAATTCTCAATGCCTTCAATCATCTTTTTGCATTTATTTTTACATCGACTTTATAGCAGCCGTAAGCGACATCTAGGTGCTAACTACTAGAGTTAGATACTAGGGCTCGCGGTCGATTCCGGGTTTCGGGTACCCGTTTCCAAGATCCGAGTTTCTGAGTAACACGAACACGGTTTTCTGGCCCGTTTCCCACGTGTAATAAAGAAACGTGTAATTAAGATCCGTTTCCACGAGTAAACGTGTAGCCGAAGCAACGTTCCTTAAATACACGCGGATCTGGAAACGTCCTTGACGAGTGGCAGAGATACGAGTCGAGACGTTTAAGAGCTACTAATGAAAACATGTGGTAGCTTAGGGAATTTTAGTCATGTTGAATCTTATTGCGAGTCCATAGAGTTGAAATTTAGTTAACGGTTAATTTGAACGAACCTTTTTTCCACGAAGGTAGAAGCACGGGTTTGTTTTCAATAGATAAAGGATGAATTACCTATATTAAAATAACAATTATGCCGTTTTAGCAATATAAATATAACTTCGTTATCTCAATACTTATTTCATTGAATTAATAGTGTCTCCGTTCTTTAAAATAAAGGTTCAGGTAATTATTACTTTTATACCACGACGGTGGCAAACAAGCATACGACCCGCCTGACCCGCAGCTACCGTAGCCTATGGATGCCTGCAAATAATGAGGTGGCACATGCGCGTTGCTGACCCTTTACAAAAAGGAGGATTTACTGTGTTGACGGCTAAAGGAACAAGATGGTCCCTCGTCGTCAACACACTGGGTCCTCTTTGAGCTCTTTGTATTAGTTGTTTATTGATAAAAAAACACTATATTTGATTAAAATTAGATAGTGGTCTGCGACGGCGGTTAGAACGGTTTGGTTAGGTATTCAAATCCGGGCAAGAAAAATAATTTGAAACTTACAATGCACAGCAGCTGTAGTTATTTGAACATTTTATCCCCGGTTTATTTACCCTAGTACAACGAACGGTTCTCTAAATTAACGCTGAAAATTGTGTTGCCTATTATCAGTCTCCAACAAACTTTTCGCGTAATTTCACATCGCGGAATGATCATGTGCCAACTTATCAAAAGATTTTGTTTTATTTCTCTCAGTTACTAACTGTACGTTTGGCCTGTTTTTATAAAGTCACTTTTCTAAATGCCGCCTTTCGAGTATATAATGGTTTAGTTTGCGTAATATTCATTTCGTAAGGATGCCATTTTCACTGTGGGTAAATTATATACAGGTAGTTATTATTATTTTAATACAATAGTTTATTCATTAGACTTATTGCTTAGGATATTTTTTATATTAAAAAGTCGATTCTGGCACTCGCCAGAAAAAAGAAATGTTGGTTAGCAAATGAAATTCGGCCAAAAAAAGTACGGCGAAAAGGCAGAACACTACAACGAACATGTAGGACATGTTCGTTGTATATATGAATGAATGTATTATTATAAACATGAATATATTACTATCATTTACTAATAAATTGTTTTGAATACAATTAATTGATTTACGGTGTCATTAAAGGTACAACTTACTATTTTAAAGTTATGAGCATCAGAAGTAACAGAACGGTCCTTTTTAAAATTATCAACCATTTGTTTCCATTTCGAATCATTTTTTATCTGAAAACAGGTAATTTATTATTTTGGACAATAAATTATGTTACTATATACATTATAAATGTTGTACTCATAACATGATTATCCATTGTTACTAAATACACTCAACATTATCTTGATTTGTATTAGTAGTCAATAAATTGGTATTAATGCTACTTACTAGTTAAATTGGGTTTTTTTTACAATTTTTTTATATTCTTCTGGGTAGCTCGTTGACATGCAATCATAACAATTTTATAACAACAAAAACCAACAAAACAAAAAAAAACTATTAATAAAACAACTAACACTATTTTAAAATGGTAAGACTAACTCGGGAAGACTGTAGTATCCAACTGACCAACTAAATGGAAAACTGAAGCCATACTAAAACTCAATAGGATATTCTATATCTTAGGCATGTTTTTTTTTAAATTATAATGAAAGTTCCTTCTACCTATGAGTATCACAGTGAAATAAGGCCGCGTGGCGTCAAAACAAAAGGAAACATTTACTATGCTATAGATTAAGTAAATCCTTTTAAAATCGTGCCGCTTAAGGTCTTGTGTTTATACAGATGTGTTGACTTTATTACAACCACATAGAGCTTAAAATAGGTGGCCATTATGATTTGGAAATCTACACGTTTGCACGAAAGGGTGTCGTAAAATCTGCATTTTATTTTATACCCTGAACGCTAATCTCAAAGTGACCCAAGTCAACTAGCAGTTTACCTGTTTTAGGATCTAAGCTTAATTGAATAAGTTATATTATCGCGGGATAACCAAAGTAGCATAAGTAATATTGGTTCTTTGTTAAAAGCACCTGTGCATGGTACTTTGATAAGGCCTCTTAAATTGGTGGTTAGTTTTTTTTGCCGCTGCCGCGTATCTCATGGTAGTGAATGCCAAGGACGAGATAAAACTAACAGTTCAATTGATGATGATGATGATTTTATAAACTCTTAATATAGTATAATAATGAATACCTAAGATATTTGTAAAAGTTTCTAGTTTCATTGCTGTGGAGTCCACAACAATGAAACTAGAAACTTTTACATCATTGTATACAAGATGATTCACGAGACGTGAGCAGAAACAACCCTACACAATTAATTAGTACACGCTAATGAATCAGCCGCCATCGCCATCATGTTTAAGTGAAACAATAACGCCTTTCTATTTTTTTCACCTTTTTGTTACTTATAAATTTTATTATCTGTAATCATAGTCACCTTACACAAACAAACCAATAAAGATTAAACCTCTTTAAGAATTATGACAGAACACTTCGATTATGAAAAAAAACTGTTAAATTAACTACGACGTTTCCAAAGTAACCAGACATCAATTTTACACCATAGAAATCTAAAGTATAAGAAGAAATGGCATGACAGCTAAAACACTGTCCCTAAATCCTCATCAACTTGATCAGAAAACATGATAACAATATCAGTAACATGACAACCGGTGCAGTATAAATTTAATACAAACATAAAATCACTGTTTTCGCCTTTGTTACTTGTACAAATGGCAGAACAACTATTAATTCTGTAGTGTCAATTATCAAATATAAAGCTAATATTGAGATGTTTTTGCCAGAAAAATAATTTAAAATAATTTAAAAAAAACGTTTTCCTATGCAAGCTGTCAAAATGGCATCCATTGCTTGATTTGTGTGCTTATTTCTTTATTTCTTAGATGTTTACCAAGCTGACGCTCAATGGGCAGCGATCTTGTGATATTTGACATTAAGTCACAAAATTGAAATAATACGTCAAAAGAAAGCTGCGCTAGTGCCGCGGATCAGTCGATATTCTTAACTTTGTCTTATCGATATTTTTACGAAGACGTGCATGCAATAAGTATTCGAATAAGTAGTAGGTATATTGTTAATTTATAACTATCAATTGATTGACATACCTGAATATTAAACGTTAGTTTGATCGTAATTTTTTCATATTTGGGGTCGTCCAGAAATCACGTGATCATATTTGACCGATTTTTGTACCCTAAGCAAGTCTAATGTCATTTCTACTGTTATGTATTGCGTATATGTTCAAGATGCTATCTCAGAAAAACAGGCATCGTAAAAATCTGCTCATGACTTAATATCAAAAAATAGAGCGGATTATTTGATCTCCTTAAATTTTTGAGTAAAATTGTTGCTTTTGGCTTTCCCGCTTTAAAAAAAAATTACACGTGATATCTTCTCTGACCCCCCCCCCCACCATCGTGATCCTTCGGGATATTTTTCTTAAAAGCGAGTTCATTTTAACAATATTTTATATACCCTGTACATAAAAAATTGTTAAAATGAACTCGCTTTTAAGAAAAATAAATTTATGTACAGGGTGTATAAAATATTGTTAAAATGAAATCGCTTCTTAAAGAACTAGACTCTATTCTAAAACACTATAAAAATGTAATAAGACAGTAAAAAGTATATTTTCTAATTATCAAAACTATGTGTAGGAAGGTGTTCATTTTGTCTAGAATATCGATGAATACATACCTCAATATATAATCATATCTACTTATATTGTGTGAAGCTGGCTAAAGCTAAATAAGTAATTAAAATATCCTACGATGGCATACAACCTCGTCTGTAGTCAACTGTAGAGTATTCAATAGTAACCCTTATTTGCATCGGGTCTAACTGCTTCGGACCCGTTCGAGCCGGTATTAAGTACCCGTGTTTCGAGAAACGTTCCTGCGGGTACGTTTCTCGAAACGTTTCCATGGAAACGTTTCCTGGAGACGTTTCCGAATCCCGGCGGGTTCGTGTAAACCGGCTCCTTAGCACCGTCGGTCTTAAGTACACGGGTATTCGTCTCCGCGTGTAACACGTGTAGCGGGAGCTCTATTAGATACCCTTCCCGCCGACCCTTTTACAAGTGTCACAACGGAAATAATAGATGTCGCTTACGGCTGCTATAAAATCGATGTAAAAATAAATGCAAAAAGATGATTGAAGGCATTGAGAATTTCGTCAACTCAGTAACTGAACCCATAGCTTAATTGGTAAAGCGATCGAGCCCCGGTAAGGCGTATTGATGCGAGGTTCAAATCCTGCTGGGTTGATTATTTTTTCAATGTTTTCAGTGTTTGTATTTGATTGAATAACATACTATTGTATGAGTGGAATGCCCCACTTTAAAAAAATATGTAAAATAATTATGAGTTGATAGCAGCGCCATCTATTATTTCCGTTGTAACACTTGTAAAAGGGTCGGCGGGAAGGGTATCTAACTCTAGTAGTTAGCACCTAGATGTCGCTTACGGCTGCTATAAAGTCGATGTAAAAATAAATGCAAAAAGATGATTGAAGGCATTGAGAATTTCGTCAACTCAGTAACTGAACCCATAGCTTAATTGGTAAAGCGATCGAGCCCCGGTAAGGCGTATCGATGCGAGGTTCAAATCCTGCTGGGTTGATTATTTTTTCAATGTTTTCAGTGTTTGTATTTGATTGAATAACATACTATTGTATGAGTGGAATGCCCCACTTTAAAAAAACATGTAAAATAATTATGAGTTGATAGCAGCGCCATCTATTATTTCCGTTGTGACACTTGTACAAGGGTCGGCGGGAAGGGTATCTAACTCTAGTAGTTAGCACCTAGATGTCGCTTACGGCTGCTATAAAGTCGATGTAAAAATAAATGCAAAAAGATGATTGAAGGCATTGAGAATTTCGTCAACTCAGTAACTGAACCCATAGCTTAATTGGTAAAGCGATCGAGCCCCGGTAAGGCGTATCGATGCGAGGTTCAAATCCTGCTGGGTTGATTATTTTTTCAATGTTTTCAGTGTTTGTATTTGATTGAATATCATACTATTGTATGAGTGGAATGCCCCACTTTAAAAAAAACATGTAAAATAATTATGAGTTGATAGCAGCGCCATCTATTATTTCCGTTGTAACACTTGTAAAAGGGTCGGCGGGAAGGGTATCTAACTCTAGTAGTTAGCACCTAGATGTCGCTTACGGCTGCTATAAAGTCGATGTAAAAATAAATGCAAAAAGATGATTGAAGGCATTGAGAATTTCGTCAACTCAGTAACTGAACCCATAGCTTAATTGGTAAAGCGATCGAGCCCCGGTAAGGCGTATCGATGCGAGGTTCAAATCCTGCTGGGTTGATTATTTTTTCAATGTTTTCAGTGTTTGTATTTGATTGAATAACATACTAATGTGATCATAGTTTGTCGCCTACTGTTTTTGTTTCCGTAATAATACACAATATTTTTTGGTCTAACGTTTTTTATCGATTTTTGACCAGTTTTGAGTCGATATTCCAACATATTCACTACAGATAGAATTATAAGGCAAACGACTATCTGTTCTTGAATCTTTTATCTCCATTCTGTAGAGCCGGATCTTGAAATAAATGAGCCGTTATTTTTTTATGATATTTTTAAAATATGGTCTTAAAAAACACTTTTATCGATATTCGAATGGTGTAAAGAATCTTACATATACGTAATCTACATATTAGGGTTCCTCTTTGATGTCTCTAAAAACTGTAGAGAGATTTTAATTTTTAACTAATTGACACAAAATTTATGACCATAAAACCACTTTTTTAGCCTAAACCGGTTCGACTTTGATGTCAAATATCTCGAAGACAATGAATATTGAAGTAAATATAGGATACTATATTGTTTAAAGCCGTTACTGATAATATGATAAGCTATATAAATCATTAGAAAACTAAGAGAATCAGATCTAAGGTCGTTGGCTCCAGGGAGCCTCTTTAAATATAGGCCCTGTCCTTTATAACTGAGACTTAAACTTCGGCAGTTTTTACCTAGTTTGGTAATACTATTTTCCAATTAAAACATTTTACTAGTCTGTCACTGTGACCTCCACCCATTAAAAACTGCCAGATGCCAGGATCTAGCTATGAGAATAGTATAGCAATCTAACCAGACGGGTTTTCTTGCTCTCATTATTGTGTCATATCTGACGTGTCTAGCTCTTAGTCCAATAGCAGCTCAATGACCCTTAAAAAAAGGTTATTAATGCCTACAGCATTACACGTGAATAATTATGCTATTAAACAACATTAAGCATTTATTTATGCCATTGTAGAACCTAAGGCACTAAAACAGCCAAAAGCTGTATAGGGGCTGTTCATAAATTACGTCATCAATTTTTGATAATTTTTTACCCCCTCGCCTAAAATAATCCAACCCTCCCCTGCCCAATAAAGTGACGTCATTTAAAAAAAAATGCGTTTGTAGCTTAATTGTAAAATAAAAAACCATTAAGTAGATAATATTTTATGGCATTAAAAGTTTATAGAAACACGACTTTCATTCCTTTTTTTACACATTGAAGCACTTTTTAAAGATGCGAGAGATGATGTGATCTTCGGAATGACGCCCCCCCCCCCACTCCTACGTCATGATACCATTATCCAATGTCCAGACCCCCCCCCCCATTTGAAATTACGTAATTTATGAACAGCCCCTTATAGTGAATTACTTAGCTTTATAATGGTTTATATTATTGCTATTATACAGCATTAGGAGTGTATTACCGACTTATAAATGCTATTGTACACCCTAAGGCATTAATAATAGCTAAAAGCTGTATAGCGAATTTACGTGGCATTATAATGGTTAATATTCATGCTCTTAAACAGCATTAAGCATTTATTTATGCCATTGTGGAACCTAAGGCACTAAACTACACCGAAGCATTAGTGTAGCAAACCAAAACGCAACTATAAAGCTGAATGCTGTACAGTTGCATTTTGGTTCGCTGCACTAAAACTAATGGCTAAACAAAAGCATTTACATATGCCATTATACAACCGTTATACAGCGTAAAGCATCATATAATGTTATTGTAGAACCTAAAGCACTAAAAACAGCTGATAGCTGTATACCGGATTTACGTGGCATTATAATGGCTAATATTCATGCTCATAAACAGCATGAAGCATTCATTTATGCTATTGTAGAACCTAAGGCACTAAACTCACACCGAAGCATTAGTGTAGCAAACCAAAACGCAACTGTACAGCATTCAGCTGTACAGTTGCATTTTGGTTCGCTGCACTAAAACTAAGGGCTTTAAAAAAGCATTTACATATGCCATTATACAACCGTTATACAGCTTAAAGCATAATGCTATTGTAGAACCTAAAGCAATTAAGTGCTTTTAAACAGCTGAAAGCTGTACATTTGCGTTGTGGTTTGCTGCACTAAATCTAAAGGCTTTACAAAAGCAGATTGATATGCCATTATATAACCGTTATACAGCTCAAAGCATTATATAATGCGACAAATTGCTCGGTGAACGTATATAAGAGTTTATACGGTCCTTAAGTTCGAAATAAGTTAACTATTCATATGTTATAATGCTTCCTGTGTTACTTGGGAAAAGAATGAAAAGTGCGCGAGGTGTTTTTTTACCTACACACCCGTTCTGTCCGATGTTCATTAGTTTTTATCATAAAATTTATTAATTTGATGGTATTGTTAAACATTTTTTTACTCAACTAAACAGTTAAAAAACCTAACGTATTTTCCTTCATACAGTTACACCACGGAAATATCGAAACAGAAATGAATAAATATCTCTCACCCCCAACTCTAACATTCATAATAAGTTACGGTGCCACCAGCGCCAAAGCCGTCATAACACGTCAGCGCGTGACGTTATCACTTAAGTAGTGCTGTGGCTATATTGACAAAATTAAATTAAATTGTATATTAATTTTCATATTTTTGTAGTTGATTTTAGGTGTATAAGAAAAATACGAAATCAATATTCTTTACTATAATGATTTCTAAATATCTAAAGTGATTTTGCCTAACTAAATCCACTATTAGGCGGAAATAAATGTTTCGTCGATATGTTGTTTTCCAATCACTACGGTATCTGAGTGCGCTCGTGCAAATTTCGCTCTGGCGCTGGTGGCACGATTTTTCTGTCCGATGCGTGGCGTTCAAAAGGTTAAGTAAAGTAAATATTTCAATCTTTTATTTCACGGATCTTTATAATTCAATCGCACTTCTCGCAACTATAGGGCAATGGAAACAGGTCACTACGTGTTGGGGATTTCATACAAGGTTACCCGTTTTAGTGGCCTCTTAGTGTATCTAGCTGGCAAACTTACGTAATGCGCTTAGGACGATTTAGCACAGGTCCGTCGTCTGTGAGCTCTCGTTCCATACTGAGCCAGAGGCGACGGCGCGATGTGTTTTGTCAAGTTTTGAACCGATTTAGAGTCATCTTCAAAAAATTACACTTTATTTAAATTTTGCGTTATAGTAATGATTTTTTTTTTCGTGGTAGTTCTTTAGCTGTACTTTGATATATTTATATTTTTAGAGCAGAATATTTATAGGACTTCCGTGAAAAAAATTGAATGTAAACCTGTTTTCATCAAAAAATTTGCAATATTCGGAAGGTATTTTGTCTATTATCCAAGATGAATCTTCAATTTTTCTTACCATGGCCGTCTTGAACATGACATACTGAATTGAATTGTATTCAAATTTTATAAGAAAGGTTCCCTTTATTTGAGTAATCTGAAAAAAAACCAGACGTCTAACTGCAAACTCTGAAGAGGCCTGCCAAAAGAAGCCATGTTTTTCAGGTTTTTTTCTGAAAATTTTTTTTTTTTTCCCATGGCCGTCTAGATAAAGGAACGGACTATTATATGCATTAATAGTTAATTTAAAAACACAAAGCATTTTCGCTATAACCGCCGAAGAAAATGATGCATTTCGCAAAATACGCGCATTTTGGTACTAAGGCCTCTTAAACCAATTTTTTTTAAATTTAGGTTGTTGGTTAGATATTTTGTTCTCATTAAAAAATAGTTAAAACTTCCATGTTTTACAATATAAATTACTTATGGCTAAATAGTTTGTCTTACTTTTAAGTAAAGCGATACAGAGATTTGGTTGTCGTCAACCTTTGGTTGCACTTAGGTCTAAGTTTGTATAAGATTCCACTTGGTAGTTGATACATATAGTTTTTGTTTATTTTTAACTACTGTCAAGTTGTATAGTTAATTAAGTTGTTTATTTATTTGGTACGTCGATGATGGAGTTTGCCCAGCATAATTTTTTATTACGACGGGTTTTCTTAATTGAATGTTGTTGACTATATTAGGTGATGGTTTTGCTTGATTTTGTCGTTGCAGGTTTCGATTTTTTTTCAAATTAGTCATCAGCGTATACATTGGTAGGAATTAGGTTGACTTATCGTTAGTTTTAAGATTTATCGTGCCTGAGGACAGGCAAGTTCACTAATGTATGGTGATTTATATCAGTGAACCTTCTTGTTGGAATACCCCCCGGTATTGCCACGTAGCGCCGTCTAGTAAGAGCCGGTGGAACTATGTGATTAATTATTTTATTTTATGATAGTATTAATTTGTAATTATTAAAGAACATTTTATTTCGATAGTATGTAAAATAAAATAATTATATTATTATTATATAATACAAAATCTCATTCCGATTTATTGTGTAATAAAACCTACATGTTTAGTTTGAAGCTAACTGGCAAAAATGGATTGGAGCAGAAAATATTCGAAATTCAAATGACTAAAAAAAGAAAATGGGAAAAAGAAAAGAAGATTGATACAAGAGAAAAACGTAAACTGGATTCCATCAAATATATTAGAAAATAAATACATTTTGGATCTTTAATGATTTACTTAAGCTATTAAGCTTGTGCTGCACATCGCTGCTGTTTGTTTCGGCTGTTTTGTAAGTATCTTTGTCTGTGTAGCGAGTTTTCACTCAACGCCGCCATGATCGTGTTTGTTTGAGATTTTTATTTGAGTTCATTGATCTTTCCAGGTCAAGCCAGTTAAGAAAATGGTTTTCCTTTGCGGGAAGTCTTTGTAAAAGGAAGAATCGGTCCCCGAGCGGGGCAAGGTTTTTTTTTGGATGACTTCTCTAACGGAGATTCGAGGCCTGGAAGGTCTTCGCTACGAGTTTCAAATGCTTTGTGTATGTTGCTACTGATTTTCCCGTAAGTATTACTGCGGGTCAGCTTTATGGTGTTTAAGATTAACATAAGCGGTTGCGCAAAAGCTAGATGATCATTATATTCTATTGTTTTCAGGTCATTCGCCTCAAAAGACTGGGGGAAATGCAGTTGAAATTTATGTTTTGTCTTCAGTGACAGGTACGTGTTGGCCCTTAAGTTTGCAGTAGTCTTGGACCTGTAGGTATCCTTTTAACGTTACCATTGCTTTTTAAAATGATTTGAATATCATAATAAAGGATGAGGCCTGATGGACAGTTTTGTTTGACATATTTAATGCACAGGTTCTAATACATATTATTTAATATCTTCAAATAAACTTAATTTAATTTAACAATGATGGTGGTTTATCCTATAATGTAAAACTAGACATTAACGAACCAATAGCTCTCCGGATAACAGCTGAGCTAGTTGTTAGTATATTTTAGGGTGTATTAGCAGACTGAAAGAAGTAATAAATAATTACCAAGTGGAGACTGTGTTTCTTTCATTTATTTATACCCCTTAGTATTATGTAACCAGACGGGATCATTCATATAGGTTTTTTTGAAATATAGGTTACAATACCGCGCATAAATTAATTATGTAATTTTCTTACAAAATTGTTATAGAGAAAATAAGTACAAAACTTTTTCGTCAATCGGGTAGTTGGAGTAATAGCTATAACATAAGAACATAACCTCCATAAGTGGGTGGTTGAATAATGCCACGTAGGTACTAGGTAGTTTTTGACACATAACAAACGTATTACGTAACTTCATACATCAAAAGCAAACTTATAGGGGTCGCAATTTATCTTAACTATATCCCTTTCATAGAGATCTAATTTTTATTTATGGTTAAATAATAGTACATTACTTACCAAGGACTGTAAAAGAAAGAAAGCCCGAAATCGCAGGTATTTGTGACCCGAGCCGCAGGCGAGGGTTGTAAATATGCGATAGAGGGCTTTCTTTTTTATTGCCCGTGGTGAGTACACAATTTTACGTCTCCACCTAGCCATAATGCGAGTTTTAGCGTACGCGAAGCGTGCGGTAAAACTCACATTATGGCCAGGTGTGACGTAAAATATTATATTGAATACGACGAATGCAACCTGCGATTGATTTATATTCAAACGATAAACAAAGTAACTAGGATGTGGATTGTGTGATATGAAAGATATATTCGCACCACAGATATAGGAGGTTCTCTGTGATTCGTACAGTCTATTTTGCACTATTTCTACTTATTAATTTATTTTAAACATATATCCTAACGTGGATATGTAATATTGACAACGATTTGGAATTTGGATAAATTTTTTTGCTTTGGAAATTACACACTTTGCTTAGCATTTATTAAAATAGATAATAGTAGTTTATGTAACTGTTACGTAATAAGGGTCCTTAAAACATGAGTGTGGTTTTATGAAACGAACCGCAGGTGAGTTTCATAATAAGATCACACGAGTGTTTTAAGGCCTAATTACGTACAGTTGCATACACTGTTTTATCTACACTCATATTATTTATCCTAAATGCCGTATTCCGAAACCATAGAATGGCCGCCATTGCACTGCCATGGCCAACTCGATTGTGTAGGCGGTCGGGGAGGCGCGTGTCGGGCTGTCGGTGGCCGCGCGGGAGCGTGCAGGTGTACATTATGTTATCAAAACTCATAACACATCAATAGTTGAGCATGTAAAGTTAAAATTACGTTACTGCCACACATAAAAAGCTTATCATAGTAAAATCGGTTGTGGTAATGCTAGCCATTGCCTACCGTTTTTGAACACGTTTAAGAGGCCTTACAATGTGAGTGTAGATAAATAGATTTATTATTCAAAATGGTATGGTATATGGTATGGTCTGGTATGGTAATGGTAGTTCCCTGCAAAACTGTTTTCTTTTCTCGGTATTGCTCCGCCGGCGTTTTATGTGGAAAATAATTGAGATATAATTTCCCTAGACTCGCGTTTCTACATGTAAAATTTTATGAAAATCACTTCGATATAGTTTTGCGTGGTTAAGAGAATTATTTACTCATTTAATTATGATTTAAAAAAATAATTTACTGCATAAATACGCCATCACTGTGTCCACTTGCTTTACTTTAATCTTTAAAATCTTACGCTAATATTATTACTTACATTTATTACGCTGTAACTTGAATTTAATTACTTAACTAAGTAATTAATGAATCCGTAATACATGGTTTAACCTTTTTTAAACCTTTGCGTGACTAATTATTCAAATTAGCAGTCTCCTGTTGTGTACTTCCGTAAGTTCCGTAAGAAAATTGTCCGTTCAGGTGCTTTTTGTTTAAAACATCTGCCTGTTTCACGAAAAAAATTGACGCTGTCGGAACACGCATAATGGAGGATTCCGTAGCCTAAATGGAATAAGAACCAGACTAATACCAAAAGGTTGTATCTGATGCCTACGGAAGAAGTTTTTTGGAGATAACTCAAAAATGGCTAAACCGATAATGTTGATAACAATTTTCGTACAAAGTAAGTGATGAGGCGCATCTTTTTTCATATTTTTTAGACGTACGGTTTAAAAGTTACAGGTGAGACACACAATTTTTCTTTATTTTAAAAAGACCTTTCGATTCGAACAATAAAAAAAATAGTTACATGTATGGAGCGCTCCCTAAAAATATTTTTTGTGCAATTTAACTACATAAATAGCAGCATACAAAATACACCTTTTGTCAAATTTTTATTAAGATACGTTTCTAGTTAGTAAAACACATTTTGGCTACGGAACAGGCGTCAAACGCCCGGGGTGTTTCTTCATGAAACAGCCATAGGGGCCTCGTTTTATAAAAACAGGGTGGTCATATATTGACCTCACCATAAAGAGCCTTATGCACACTGGAAAACCGGTTTCTAATTAGAATTTATTGCGCGAGAATACGATAAACTACTTATTCAATGAGTTATCCAATTATACTTTTACGGCTCTTATTTATTAATACTTACAAAATGTGAACAAATAATAAATCGTGTTGTATGATAGATAAAACATAATTAGTTAATAAACTATTTGTTTAAGCTATCTGTGTAAACTTGAACTTAGACACTTAATCATTTTAGTTATGTTTTGATTACTTCCTCACAAAGTGCTTTGAATATTAATTGTGTATTTAAATCTTAATGTGTCGAACATTGAATCATACCTTATATGCTTCTTATAACAAAAATATTATTTATACACGCTAGAAATATTCAATAAAAAAAACAATTTAGTGTTTTTATCTCACTTTTTTATATATTTTATTTATTATTGTTTTTACCCGCCGAAAAGAGTAAATACGAGTATTTACGGGGTGCTTTGGGTAAATACTGAGTAAATACTCAGTATTTACTACCCTACCCATCTCTAGGTCCAAGTATAGCAATACTTCACGGACTTCTAGAGCTATGGTGCCATACTCTAATTTTAAAAGTCATAAACAACACATTACAAACACAATCTATCTCAAACATACGTCCAACACAAAACAAATAATCAACCAATATTGAAGTTGTATTTGAGTTGCATCGCAATAATTTCCAAGCAAAGTCAGATATTTCTGATTCAGACGTTTAGGCGCTAGCTATATGTTGCGTAATTAATACATTGGATTGGATCGTGTCTATACGTGTTTTATAGTTAGAATACGACCCATGGTTTGTTATATTATATCACACAGTCGTATAAGTACGTGGGTAGTGTATGTCCATAATGTAAAATATCATGTAGGTGTTGTTTTAGAAGACTTATGTGTTAGTTCTGCTAAATGCCGTTGCCATTCAATAGGTACTACAGTATTAGCATCATATTACACGGTCAGCAAACTTCAGAAGCTTTTGCAATGCCGCGTGTGAGCTTACCACACGAAACACGAATGAAGGTAAGATAAAAAACTCACACACACATACATATGACACATGACTACGTATATTATTAAGCTTGTACGACACTTGTTAAGTTTGTTAACACAAATTATTGAGGTATTGTCGTAACGTAAGCCAAGTGGCTTACGTAACGTAAGTCCGTTACGCACTGTTTGGCATATGCCTATATAGTTAGGATAGACTTTATTTTTCTCCCGAGGATGTACCTACGGAGCGGAGACGGTAGGTATATCCATTTCGGGTTAGACTGTTTGTTAGTTTGTGTTTTTCTCCATACTTAACTGCTTGACTGATCTGGATGTGGTTTGCAGCAAAGGTTTTTGCGTCACACCAGCGATAAGATAATTCTTAGATAGGTTTTACCACGCCACAATAACGTTGTTATAAGTTCTTCTTCTTCTTTGTCGTTACACTCTTTACAGAGTGGTCGTGGCCATCATGTTGGATTCTGAGTGACCCGTTTCACGACTCGCCGCCACTCTTCCCGTAGAGCCGCTTTTCGGGAGCATTCGTTTAAGGTGGTCGACGTGCTGGCTTTGATCTGGTCAGTTCACCTCATTGGGGGCTTGCCTCTACCTCTTGAGCCTTCTACTCTTCCTTGCACGACAAGAAGCTCTATGGACGTTCCGTCTCGCCGAGATACATGTCTATATAAGTTGAGGATCCGAGTCTTCACATTGGAGAGCAGACGCTGTTTTATTCCTAGCTCCTCAAGGATGGATTATGTTGGTAAGAAATATGGTCCATGATATGCCGATGCACATTATATAAGTTACTGTTAGGTTGTTATAAGTTAGGTTCATTATTTTTGATTTAATCCTTTGAAATATTACTCAATTCACTTATACGTCAATAATTAACTTTCGACGTGAGTTAACGAGTTTACGCTCATAGTTAATGGTTACCATTATCAATACCAATATAATATATCAAAACCAAAGGGTCCAAATGACTATCGTTGATATATCAATTAAACAAACTTTTAATTTCGTATTTTTTTGTTTTGTGATGCTCATATGGGTGTACTGCCTGAAAATAAAACATTAATTACACAAAAAGAAAAAAAAGTTAAATAACTATACAGTATAAAACCTAATAACACGCACTACTTAATATAATTTTCCAATAACTGCGCTACCTTCATGGTGGTCTGTCGTTCACTTAGTATGCCGCCCTATACACGGTTGTCATAACACGTCCGAAAGGAATCCGAGCCGCTGATCCTCTATGCCCATCTGTAACGCACAGAAGTATCTACTATACAGTATATAGTTAAGTAATAAGTAATGACGCAAAAATCTTTTGAAAAACTTTGTTAATGTAGGAATATCATATACTGAGAAACCGCCTGTTTTAATTAACTCTAAAATCGTTTGGTTGCGTTTAGTTATTATTGCTATGGTTAAAGACATACTTTGGTTTTGAACTTGCATACTTCTAAAATTTCGAAATTTTGTGTCATAAAAACTATGGCGTAAAATCTATAATATATTAATATCGTTCACCGTTTAAGTCCGGGACCCGGGTACGACCTTGCCCCGCTCTCCTCTGCTACTTATTTTCCCATTCAATACATATGCCGATATGGCAGGTCGGTGGAGAGGCACCTCCAAGGCAAGGACAACGTTTCGGACCAAAACAAGGTAATAAATCATCTTTTTATCCAAAGGACGGACTACCGGCTAACCGCTAAATCATTGATCTCATTATTATTAAGTCGCTGAAAGGAAAAAGTTCTCAAGTAAGATGCTTGAATATTAAATATTTTAAAAAAGGCGAGGATGAGCAATATTTCGCTTGTCTCTGCTTATTTTCTTGTTCATTGAACGCCAAAAGCCTAAGTACACTTCTTAGATCAATTATGAAAATTATACCAATGAATTAAGAGATAAAAAATGTTTTAATTTTTATGGAGAATAGGCAAGCGTTTGATCACGATCTCACCTGATGGTAAGTGATGATGCGGTCTACGGTGGAGCAAGCTCATCTCATAAGATAGGTATCTATTGTATTTACTCTCGCTTTGACGAGACCCAAATTGTACTCGTACTCAAGTGGAAACACAGACTCGGGCAGGCCGTTCCACTCCGTGGCAGTTACGCATAAGAATCATTTTGCTTTTTACTTACGCCGGAACGGAGATAGTATATTTCTTTAAATACCACGATGGTGGTAAACAAGCATACGGCCCGCCTGATGGTAAGCAGCTACCGTTGTCTATGGACGCCTGCAACTGCAGATATGTCACATGCTAGTTGCCGACTCTTTAGAAATCTGCACACTCCTGTTTGATGAACTCCATACTTTAGTCCTTTGGTAAAACCTCGGCAGGAAGTTCATTCCACACTCCACAGCCGTAGTGATCGCAGCTCGGAACTATTATGCGTTTCGGAAGAGAGGCTTTTTGTTTGTGCGTTAAGCGTTGCTGTGTTTATGCACAAGAAATTCGTTCCTAAATAAGTATGTCCAAAATGCATAAACTGATGTAGTTTATTGTAATATTTTAAATTTAAATGGCGCTGTTATTTTGTCAAAAATTGTTTGGTATGAGCAAATTTTGCTGCTTGTAAACAATCAACATATATACCTATTTTATTAGGGATGCCAATGTCACTAATGTCGTGTCTTGCACATTCGCAAATGCGAATATTCAGGATGTCAAACATTTAATGTGAATGAAATTACGAATATTACGCAGTACCTTTAAATAACTCAATCTTTGTTTTCATTTATGTTTCTGTGGTTCAAAAATACAGAAAATGGTATGTGATGAGTCAATACTAATCTAAGCTAGTCAATTGATTCCGTCCTTTCCTCGTCATGTGTATGGGCATTTTTATTTTAACTAGTACTTTACTGTTACTTTTGTTTTTATGTTATACCTACTTGTTTATGTGCAATAAAGTGATTCATACATACATATTTTAAAGCACGACTTAGGACCGATTGCATCAAACCGTTTGTTAACGTCAAAGTCATCGTTAAAAAAATCTTGTATGAAAAAAATTACAGTTTTCTATAGGATGACTGCTCCGTCCCCATATTTAACGTTGATCCGTTCGTTAGTTGTGCATGGTGCAACCCACCCTTAGTGTTTCAGTAACGTCTAACCGTTACATTCCTGACAAAATGTATGGTATTTGACATTGACCGTCAGTTTTGTGACGATTGCAGTTATGACTTAGCGACCGGGTCAGCGCGGTCAAAACACGACGCGTTTTGCAATCATTCGCATTCGCGAAATATTCGAATGATGCGAATATCGTATTATACGAATACGGGTATTCGTGACATCCCTAATATATTTATTTCTAAAAAAAATTGTGATAACCATGAACGTTTAAACCAATATGAGAAGTGCACGTTTGGTATGCGTGGCTTGTAAATAAATGCACTTGCATAATCAGCCTATAACGCAAGGGAAGTGCGTAATAACCGGCGGGGAATGGTCTGTGTTCCCATCTCCGCGAGCGCACGCGGCTCGGGTTTCCAGAATGTCAGCTGTGACAGTAGCAACTTGTGCTCGGAAATAGACTACCTACTAGGGCATGCAATATCGGTATTGCTTGTATGGGCTAATACCGGAATTCCAGTATTAGCCCATACAAAGAATACCGGTATAGCATGTTGATCTATTACCGACCGCGTATTTATAATTATATTGAAGTTAAAAGGAGACGGGAAGTCTATCTCACGTGTAAAATACTCTCGCTGCTCACTTGGCTTGATGGTGAATTGACTAGAACCAGTTTATAGTTTTCGGTTGTACAGTCAACACAAAAAATATGAATATATTTTTGAACCTTATTTCAAAGGAGTAAGGTGAAAAAGTGTATACATAATTTTGGCGTTGACTGATACCAAAATTTTGGTAATTGTTCTTTAACTTATAAGCAAAGAAATAACAAATGAAAACTTTAGAAAATTCCGAACTCCGCCAGAACGTCATGAACGTTCTAACTCCACTTTTTATTAATATTTTTAACCGAAAGTAGATAAGGTGTTGGTAGGCTTTTAGGCACACTATGTTAGGTGGTATGGTATGCATAAGTCGATGGCTCTATATTGTGGTTAGGTATCATCAAGTGATCCTTGACTTGACTCGCTCATTCTTGGCAAGCGACTGGAACATGAAGCTTGCTCACACGTCGCTTCATAACATTTGCATTCATTTCCACCGCAGGAGTTTCCATCTTTCCGTTAATTCCTCGCCGTATTCTATTAAATGATAATCTTTGCAAATTTGTTATTTGCATTCTTTATGATGACCTTTTGAATAATGCAATTTCGTGATAATTTTATTCAGTTTCAAGTCGTCATAGAATCTAATAATTTTTATTCAGAGATGATAGAACACTTTTTGCGCGCTGTCATTTTTATCACTGCAAAGAGAAAATGATGAACTTTATAATTACCAGTTTTAAGTACTGGGCCGATCGCTGCCACCTTTATCCTCAATGCCTAATAATAGAGGTGACACACAGGCAGTCACTTATTGGATTATCAGACACTATAAAACTTTCAAATTACTGACACTTTAAAAAGGTACTGGCGTCGATGACCTTCGATCTGAATCCCTTAGTGTTTTAATTATTTTTGATAGCTTATCATATTATCAGTAACGGCCTTATAACTTTAACTTTAATTAACAATATAGTATCCTATATCTACTTCAATCTTAATTTTCTTCGAGATATTCGACTTCAAAGTCGAACAATTTTAGGCCAAAAAAGGTGGTTTTCTGGTCATAACTTTTGTGTTAATTAGTTTAAAATTAAAATCTCTTTTCTGTTTTTAGAGATGTCAAAGAGGAACCATAATATGTAGATTTCGTATATGTAAGATTCTTTACAGCATTCGAATATCGATAAAAGTGTTGTTTTTAAGCTCACGTTGTTCAGACTCAAAACCCTTTAAAGGGCTCATATTGCCCCGGGTTTCCCTGATCAGATTGAATCCGAGTTGAATTGGTGCACGGTATTGTAATGAACGTAAGCGTAGGTAAATGCAGTACCGCTTAGTCGCCTCAGAGAGTTAGTCCGGTAGTTTATGGGAGCTGCGTTGTAGTGGCTTGGACGGGAATTTCAAGCATATTGCACTAAAGGAGCGTTTGAAAGCATTCTAAGCAGGGTATTACAATCAATGGAGTTCGTATATATATAGAACCAAAATTTGAAGCACGGAATGCGGCCATTTATTAACTTTACTCATCGCAGGCCCATTCTCCAGGTACACCCAGATTAAAAATTGCATAGATAATTCATGAATGAATTCATTTATAATGTGTCCATGCAATTTTGAATTTCAATGTACCTCTACTTCAGCTTGACAGTAGCTTAACAGTTGCTGTCATGCGAATTCAATGTTCCAAGTTGAGGCAGAACCGATCAGCCTAATGCATTTAATGCTCGTGACCACGATGCCGGGTATGATTATGTTTAACATCAATTGATCACTTGTGTGGCTTCGCGGCTTTGCGATTCGCATGATTTACGCGGTAGGCACTAATCGGTTTACACAACAAATATCTGCCTGAGATTGCTTTTTAGCGATAAAACTACACTCTTACCTAGTTGTTCTTTTAATTTTATTGTTGATTGTCCATATATTGAGATATATAATAAAAGTATTGATATAAGCTAAAATGACGTATTTAGAGGTCACTTATTAATAACAGACACACTGGTATTTGTTTAGTTTGTTTTTGACGCAACCCACCAACGCAAAATAGACGCAACTCTGGCCTTGGCCTTATTTGTCCAAATCTGATACTGTAAAAAAATAAAGCTGTGTTACCCTATCCCTACATACCCTTATCCGTTGGATAGGTATATAAGGTATGTATGGCGGACGGATCTGTCAATGTATTTCGGGTCTATAGGCCACGGATCTGTCCGCCGACAGATACCTAACAGAAGCATCTGTCTATTAATGCTCTTCGAATGACTGATCTGACGGAAAAATACATAAATTCTTATGTATAAAATAAATGTAACAATTTTTTTAGTTTAAGTATTAAAATTAAGTGTCATGCACGCGTATCAGTACATAAACAAATAAAGTTTAAGGATATGTATTACGATGTACCTACACAAATAAAAAGTCAAAGGTATAATTTTTTATAATTTTTATTATTCTTAAAAAAATTGCGATAATCCCCAGACCACTAGACGGCAAAAGTTTGATCAACGACTGAACTTCCTCAATGACACCTCATAAATTCCGAGAACCGTGCAAATTTAAGTTAAAAGGCTTTACGGCCTGGAATAAAACGTGTCGAGGGTATGGTAAGTTTTCGACTTAACTTCTCATTAAGTGGGGCTGACGTTTTATATGTGGCACGTTTTTCGCTTCATTGCGGTTTAATATAAAATGAATATTATTAACCAAGCATTTATTTGTACCGTATTTTTCGGCTTTTGTGCTCAGTGGTATGATTAATTTTACTTGAGTTGCTGTTATGTCATTGCGCAGTTCTTTAGCTTTTCTGATCCTTATATTGTGCTATAATTATAGTTGTATCCTTCTGAAATACAACTATAATCGTAATGGCCTGTTTCACAATCTCCAGTTAAAGCATATCTGTCAGATAAATGTTTGCTGTCCTTTTGTTTTATATGACTGGAGAAAAGGATAGCAATAATTTTAACTGGCAGATAAGTTTATCTGGAGATTGTGAAACAGGCCCTTAGTCTCATAACACTACCGTTTTGCGAACATTGTAACTATGTAGGTACTTAATAAGGAAAAGTAACTGGATTCGTCAGTTATTTAGACGGTACTTAAACTCATGTTGTAACCAAATTAGGTAACAGGGAATTAAATCCGAATGCTGCAGTGAGGGAAATGAGAATATGTTAAAGATTTGTTATTCATGTAGTACAAAGTACTATGCCATGGATATAAGAAAAGTTGCATTCCATGTCTTAATTAAACCAGCTGATAATCGAAATAAGTATAAAATAAAATGAAACAAGTAATTCCCATTACATAAGCTAAGTAAATCGACAACCAAACTACTACTTATTCTAATAATTTAGGCAAACTTGGTACAAATCGAACCTTTTATCACTCTATGACGTAAATATGGATTAATTATCATGGAGCTAGTTCAGTCTAGAGGTAATTCAGGAGACAGAACCGATTTTAGGCAGAAGATAATAATGAACAAAGCATCAGTACGTCCTTCAGAGTTAGGCCTACTCGTATCTTGAAGGTAATTTATCTGTCTTCTTCACTGTGTTGTGGAACGAAGGCCGAATTAAGGACGAAATGAATTTATACGCGCTGAGGTCAAGAAAGTTTAACCTTATTATTTTGAGAAGCTTACTTACTTTTATTCGTGGTCAACCTGCGACCACGAGTGTTTCGACACGCTCGAAACGGCAGGAAAATAATAAAAGTAAGTGTACGCGTCCCGTGTTTTGTGAAAATCAAGTTTCAGACAGTACAAAGTTTAACCTTGGCTCTATTTTAAGGTATAGCGAATTAACGAGTAACAGTCGAATTGCACGAACGATTAAAGATCAAATGAGCTTGATTGTAATGAATATTTTTCCACCAGATCGATTTAGAAAATCATCAGACGAGACCCTTAAAAATTGTAGCGAGCCTCGCGTGCTTAAAACATCTTCGGGAACATGTATTAGATTTAGCTACAATTTCGTTTCGAAATGATCAAAACTTCTGTATCCCTAATGGCGATCCAATCGAACAATTTATTTCTAGTAACAAATACACCTACAGAAAGTTTAATTGTCACACTAATCTAAAACGGTGTAAAACCGAACGAACGGCTAAGAAACGAGTATTTCTCTAGTATCATGCTTTATCAAAAGCAAACTACCATTTCCCGGCGTGAGAGTAAATCTCTCAAGCGCTAGTTTGTCACCCCTGGCTGGCCAGAATCGTTTCTCTTGTCTAACATTAACTGGGCAAATTTATTGCCACTTACGCCAGCACGTGGCTAGATCGATTGACTGACTTCTGCTAGAATATAAAGTGCCTCAATAGAAACATGAATTCATAACAGTTTTAACTGCCACTTGAAAGTCGTAAGTGTTTTCCTCTTTGTCATATTTTATTGGCTTCTGGGTTGTAAAATACTGTGCAAGTTTTACATAGTATGTTTCTACACAAAATATGTTGTTTTGTAAGTATAGATCCTTGAAACACCTCCATCCGGAAAGTATTTTACTAACCCTTTTGGTTCTAACTCAGTTACCTACCTAAATTAGTTGTGCTGGATTCTGAATGATTATCACTTTACTCTTTAAGCCTGGAAATTTATTAACGGCTGATAGCCGACCGAAATACAAACAGATAAGGTGCGTAGGTAATTGTCGGTACAATCTAAGATTGCTCTGTTAATCTAGGCCAGGAGTACTGTATGAAAGTCTAATATTGGCAAAAGGTTACCAAATCGCCGAAAGACAATATTTCATTTAAACATTTAATTTTAAAACTTCAATTTTACCGCAGCTCTCAGACGCAATAATAAAGTCGCTTTGCTATTTGAACATCGAATAATTAGTAACTGATTTCATTAATTTCATTGTAAAACTCCGACATCTCTCCCGGGGTCCCAATCAAAAGTCCACAACTGTACTTAGGGACTTTCCTGCTCGAATGAGAGAGGAATGCCGGAAAATGTCGTAAAGGCGAGTTAATTACAGTGTGCCAGCAGATGAAAACTACGTACAAACAAACATCTATAAATTAACAAGGCTCAAGTTTTAAGTGAATCGATAGTGCGCGCTGTATACCTACTGTTTATTTCTGTATACTGCCTCCGGACCTGCTAAGAAGAGACTGGTTCTAATCTGTTACATTTCTATCGCCTAACTACCAAGAAAAAAATTGGAACATAAATTGGTTACTTACTTATGGGCCTAACGCGAACTCCGAAAATCAAGAAGTCGGTATCTGTGTCCCTTTCTTTCGAATTGACAAGTGAGAGGGATCCAAAATAAAAAAAACCGGCCAAGTGCGAGTCGGACTCGCGCACCGAGGGTTCCGTACAAACCTGTAGGTATATAGTAGGTATTCCTTTATCTGCGCTATAAGACGTTGCTTCGTACCAAATTTCAAGATTCTGAGTTCACGGGAAGTACCCTGTAGGTTTTGATTCCCTTGCGAGTTTCGAAAATTGCGGAAATTTGCGGCATAAATGGCTGTATCTTTTGATTGCGTTGGCTTAGAAGTTTGATTTTTTCTCAGTTCCAAGGGACAGTAGATCTGAGTATTTGATATAAGTTTCAGCTTGATACCTCCACGCGTTCCTGAGAAAAAGGGTCTTGACAGACGGACGGACGGACAACAAAGTGATCCTATAAGGGTTCCGTTTTTGCCTTTCGAGGTACGGAACCCTAAAAACGATTTTCGATGTTCACCGTGGCGCCACTACTCTTGGTTAAACGTCAAAACGATTTGTTAGTATAAAGTTTTTGTGGAGGTCTTAAATTGTGATGTTAAGATAAACAATAATAAATAAACAATCTTTATTGCAACTTTAGGGTGTACTTTGATACGATTGGCACCTGGCTCTCAAACTAGGTTTCCCTGTGTCTCAAGAGCCAGTTCCTTCCCGTTTACAGCCATTACATAAGGTTACAATGTTAGACATTTATTATAACTAAAACAGTGAGAAATTATTATTTCTAATAATTTAAGTATAAAACAAGATTTAATTACATAAAAAAACCGGCCATATGCGTGTCGGACCACGCCTAACCCTAAAAAAGCGCGCGTGTGTGTTGTGTGTGTCGGATTATGTGATGCGTGTGTGTGTATTTTGCGCGCTTGTATGTTAATTGTAGGTTTTTTACGATCCTACGATATATTATGATGAATGCACCTGATGCTTGTACAGTCGCCATCAAATATACCGGAGCAGCAACAGTACTAAAAATATCTGCTAACTTTATCGCCTTGACAATAGAGGCGTTGTTCAGATATTTGTGACCACCTTGGCCGCTCCGATATATCTGATGGCGACTGTACAATAACACAGTAGAATAAATAAATATATCCGCAGATGGATTAATGTCATCGTTACACTGTCCTAACAGTCTTAAACATCTGTACTTATTATTAATAATACACTTAATTAAGTGTCGCCAGCAAACGCGGGAACATCGACAGATGAGGAAAGCTATGTTTTTGCGGTCAAGAGCAATGAACGAAAAAGTATAGAAATCATGTTACCACAAATGTTCTCGCCGGAAGATCAGTGCTGGCTTTCGGGTCAGCATTATGCTGGTTTTGTGGTTAAACTCTGGGTTATGTTTTGAAATGTCTTTTGTCGTTTCTACTTTTGTGTGCTGTATAAATTTATCACGAATAAAATGAATGATTTCTGATTTCGTATTAGCTCCGAAATATAACCTCGCATTATTGTGGGTGTGCATATGCATCGTGTGTATGACAGCAAGTCGTTTATAGTTTAACTTAACCGCGCATGAGGTTTGATGTTTACAATTTTATTTTAACCAATGAAAGGTTTAATTGTAATTTTTTTAAACAGCGGGAAAATACGTATTGAGTCATATTCAAACCCGGGGAAGGGGGTGAAGGGATAACTGTCTCAGGAATACAGAACCATTTTTGAGCGCCCACTGCCCTGTTCCTACTGAGGACGCCGTCTATAGAACCTTTCTTATTTCGTCGTAGGCCGAAAGCGATTAGGCGTAAATTGCTTGATAACATTTTTCCTGTGAAACTGATAGCTTTAATTCTTGAGTGCTCGTTTAGACAGAAAATGAGTGAGCTTTTTTGTGGTGGTTCTTTAATATATTTTAGTGATTTTAGCGACAAAACTAAAAGCTGAGTTAACAAGTATAAGGAACGTCTTGGCTTTTCGCTCGTTAAAATGTTCACATATACCTACATTTTGTTTAGCCAATTTCATGACGTGTAAATTCTACGACGACTAATAAATTCTAAGTGTAAACTTTTTACAATGGTATTTTTCATGTAACTTACTTCATGTTACTCATGTTACGCTTGTGTAAATTACCTACTATAATAGTTGTTTTTATACGATTGATCGTTCGCGTTTAATTATAGGTACTTATTCGCACTGATACAAAAGGCGTTATAGTTGCTTTTACCTGTAATTAAAATGTCACGATTTCATCGATTTTATTTATTTCTGTATTCAACATAATGCCCCTCTTTCATTTTCTATTGTTGGTATCTAATTTGTTTTGTAATGAATAGATGTAACAATAATAATTGTAGTTTAATAACAGTTATAAATGGTTAAAACCATTGGTTGCGCAATTAAGGTCAGTTTTGTGTTTTCTGGCAAAGGAGGTTCTTGTACTTACCTATTTTGTGTGTAGTGTAAATTATTTATAATATCTAATATATTTGTTGATGTAGAAATAACATGTCCATATTGTATACGAATTAACATTCCATATACTTATGATTGTTGACGTAAGTATATCTAAGTACCTATAGGAAAGATAGTTGATAATTTTGTACAAAACTTAGAATATCAAGAGTTTTTTGTTATATTTCGACATCTTTCAAAAGCTCTTAGGCATTTTATTATGCGACTGGATTCTGAATTATTAGATAAATATTCTGATCTGTTCAAATATTGCACAGTATTTTTCCTAATTAAAAACGAACTAATGAGCTCTTAAATTAGCACAGCCACGTGGCGACGCGCGTCTTCTATAAATACACCGCCCTTGCCGGCCACTACATCAAGGATGAATTCCGATTCAATAATAAAACCATTTGCATACATTAGCGGCTCTTTAATATACTCGCGAAGACGTTTATGTGACACGCCGAGGCGGCGGAAGGACAAAAAACCGGCCAAGTGCGAGTCGGACTCGCGCACCGAGGGTTCCGTACAAACCCGTAGTAACTTAAAAATTATTAAAAATATTTTTATTATATGATGTAACTAAAAATATACGGTTTTCGCAATTTTTCCTTTATCTGTGCTAGACGTTGCTTCGTACCAAATTTCAAGATTCTGAGTTCACGGGAAGTACCCTGTAGGTTTTGATTCCCTTGACAGTTTCGAAAATTTGCGGCATAAACGGCTGTATCTTTTGATTGCGTTGGCTTAGAAGTTTGATTTTTTCACAGCTCCAAGGGACAGTAGACCTGAGTATTTGATAAATTTCAGCTTGATACCTCCACGCGTTCCTGAGAAAGAGGGTCTTGACAAACAGACATACGGACGGACGGACGGACAACAAAGTGATCCTATAAGGGTTCCGTTTTTTCCTTTCGAGGTACGGAACCCTAAAAATTTGTTGTTTACGTGACAGGGGCACTAGCCTGGCTATTATAGGTTAATTATTAGCCATTTGACACTCGTTAAATAGTTCCCTTGATCTACTACAACATTGCCTATACCATGCTCAACTTTTGCCTTTAAAAAAGGCTTTGGCTTGAAAAAAGTTCATACCATTGCTTCTTAGCAAAGATGTGTAAGCCACAACCACGCCACGTTGCTAACACAATTAACGTTTTTCTCTCATACACCTCGCACATACCTTCACAAAATAAGTAAAAGCTATTTTTAAGATCTTTTAACATTATTAGAGACGCTGAAACCGAGATCCGTTATCTGAGCTGTTTCCGAGCCAATTAGAAAAGGGTTTTGGGGCCCGTTGCAACCGATACCGATTTAATTTTAAGCGATAGCAAGTTTAGTAATTAAAATAGTCCTAACCCAAGTCCTAACCCAACTATCCAGCAAAGTCGTCATATCTACCAATCGTCGAATCATTAAGACGTAATAGTTGTTAACTGCTCCAAGGCAGTTACCACGTATCTCGCAACTCCAGAGTTGATGTAACTCTTGGTAGGAGTTCGTCTGTCACCTGTTGCTTGTTCCGCTCATGTAGCTTGTGAACACTTAATTAAATCAAGAGGTTTACAATTTTATCTGCTACCAACTTTGCTTTGTCTTCAAAACTTGCGTTGAAGTTTGTTTCATACGTTCACTGGTTTCTGAACTTGTGCCTGCCTGGCGTAGGAGAGTTAGCACATACGAGAAATTTGATTTTACCTTTCTAGACATTATTATCGTCTACTACCTTAGGGTACCTATTACTATTCTAACCCTCGTTATTGGCACTTGTCTTACTACGCGATCCCGGATGTGTACGACTACATTCACGAATGGTACCTATGCGAATATTTTATGACATTCGTCGTTTTCCGAGTGAAGTCGCTTTTTGGCACGCGTACGCGTGGCATACGAACCTCGAACCTTCGCGTAGGCTCCTACACATTTGTGGAACCATACGTCAACTGTCAGAATACATCTGCGAAACTATTCGTGCAGCCATTCGCGCTTCTTATTCACGAATGATTCTGATAGCCACACTAAGCGGTCAGCGACGTGCAAAATTACACATTATGTATGAATTCATTGATAATTAATGAAATACATGCAATTTTGCAACTGGGTACAGGCATGTGCTACGAACCTTTTTATAATTCATGAATTTTTACAGAAATGTGGGTGGCCGGCGTTAAGAGCGCAAACTGATTATGGTCGCGTTGCTTTGTTACAGAGTTCACTTAGGCCAGCTTCCACGTACAACTTCGAACTGAGGGTTTATCGCGATCTTCGAAAATCTAAATTTCGTTATCTCCGTGATCTCCGTCTCTATCGCTCTTGCATATTCGAAATACAGTGATATGAATGATAAGAATAGACGATATAAACATTTAGTGCAACCGGCTCTTAGCGTCTCCATATACGTCAGGTCGCATACCAAAAATGCACATTTACTAAATATTTATATTTAAAAATGCAAATAGGGAATCAAAAGTGGATCAAAAACTTGAACCTTGTCAGGCAGAAAACACATACACATAGTTTGTCAACAATGTATTAACCTCTTGTAGTGGAAAAGTAGGACCTTGTTTTGAAGTAAGAAATATTTGTTCCCTGTCAGTGCTAATTATGTAAAGGGAGTCAGGGGAAACGCAGGGCCGCGGTAAATAGCAACCATTCAGAAATCTCATTACTCCAATTGGAATTTGATTTTATGTAGTAATGTAGCGAATACCTATAAGTACTGAATAGTTACTACCAAGTTTGCAAAATTATTGTGATTGATAATTAAGTTTGTCTTACTTAGCAAAAAAGTGTTACAAACTCTCAGCCACAAAAAGTTAGCGACAAAAAATGTTAGCCTACAATTTTCCTGCAACTCCTGCCTACAGAAAGTCTCGCATAATTAATAAGAGTAATTTGAAAATTATGAGCCATTTACTGCCGCCAGCTAAATGAAGTTTACTAGGGAAAACATTAATTTCCCGGCTGCAAGGAAACCGATACTTTGCCGTGTTTTGACATCGTAATCGCCAATAGGTTGCTCAGTAGGAGGTCTTTCGTGAGTTATGCGACTGAATGATTAATGTATCCGGTAAGGTGACACAGGCTAGGCGACTTTAAATTTTTATTTGCACGTAATGACATGAGGCAATTGTCATAAAAACTTCCCGGTGAATAGCTTCATGGTTTACGGTTGCGTAATAAACTCTAGCTTGTTTGGGCATAAAATAAATAATAGTACGTACAAAAAGTTTACTGTGTAATATAAGGCTAACGCGCCCGAAGATGGCTGTTTCTCACCATCGCATCATATCTATATAATTTAAATTTGAATTTATAACTAACGGGCCCGTAATTAGGAGCCACCATCATCGCAATGTAGGTACAATCGCCATCAGATATATAGGAGCTGTCAAAGTGGTCACAAATATCTGAACAACGCCTCTATTGTCTTGACAATAAAGTGCATTTTCAGATATTTTAAGAACCTTGGCCACTCCGATATATTTGATATCGTACTTATTACGCAGTGTGCCGCTCCTGGTTTAGGCTGCGTTTCCACCAGAGATAAGCGAGGATGCATTGCGATTTTGCGAGGAATGTGTTTTTAAGAACCAATCCTAGAGCTGTGCTGTGCGAGGATAAACAAATAAAGTGATTCTATTGGTGCTTAACAAACTCATTCCTGGAACGCATTCTCGCTCATCTCTGATGGAAACGAGCCTTATTAGGTCTACTTTGTTAGCTAAGTACAAAATAAATATGCCTGCTGTCTAAGTTATCAAATTAATAAAAAATATTGAAGGTTAGTACATTATCAAATATACTTGTGGCCTGTTTCACAATCTCCAGTTAAAGCATATCTGTCAGATAAATGTTTGCTGTCCTTTTCTTTTATATGACTGGAGAAAAGGATAGCAATAATTTTAACTGGCAGATAAGTTTATCTGGAGATTGTGAAACAGGCCCTTAATATAATAATGGCAGCTTCCTCGCGCAACGGATTAGCATTGCAATACAGCGAGGAAATGCTGCCAGCATCCTCGGCACCATGCCGCGGGCGCCCAATTTTCTATAGATATTTTTTTGGCTTATTTAGTTTTAGATTTTAATTTAGTTGTAATTTATAGGCTTATATAATATTTATAGCCATATGTGTACATACTGTTTTCTGCGAATAAAATATTTGTCATTTATTTTTATAATGCACATTTTAATTGCAATCTGGCCGTGTAGATATCTAGTGAGATGTCCGCGAGGTTAACTTTTCTATAAAAAAAACATATTTAAGAGTATTAAAACATATGTACAGTCGTTATCAAAAACTAAAAAAAAAAAACAAAATTCATACAAACAACAAAATCACACCCCTCGGATGCTCAAAGCCAATCCTGGTTTAACAATATTTTCCGATTTCCCGATTGCAACACTGTTACTGAAAGCTCACTGCGATAGCTGTCGGACAACGACCGTATGTTCACATCGTTGGGCAAATCAAGCAGTCGGAAGTACTATTTTATCATGACCGCCAGATCCGTAATAACTATCAATCAATCAATAACAGCAAACCATTTTTGTCAGCAACAGTAGAATAGAAAAACTATACTTTTTCCTTTGTTTTTGGGCTGATAAAAGTAGCGTTAGAAAATGACAGGACGATTATCTCTATATAAACTAATCCATGTACTTTCACACATTACACAATCCGAGCGTATTCTTTTTCCTCCCGAGTTCCGACGGGATGGATACAGTAGGTAGGTTACCTAGGTACATTAACATTAATTTAGGATGTTAGCGATTTTCGGTAAACAATAACAGCGATAGATAATAAACAGCAGTGATGATTTAAACCATTACCGCTTGATTAGAACTCTTGACTCGCTACAAATAAAGTTAAAAATCATATCGGTCATATATGGCTTCGTATGCAGTAAAGGGTTAATTCGATAGAAGGCATTGTTAGACTTTATTCGGAGTTTTTTAATATGGTGATAATAATATGGTCCTAACCAGGTTTCAATTCCATAGATGGCACTTTTTTGTCGGAGGCGTTTTAAGTTGACATGTTTTATAAAATATGTAATGACTTGGTTTCAATAAAATTATTATTTTTCTATTTTTAATCAGTCTTGTACTTTTACTCGACTCGAGTATAGCGATTGGATTGAGACCGGGGTTTCCCGATGTAGTTGTTAAATAAATACTCGACAGTCCCACATAACGGCTGCGGAGGGCACTCTGTTTGGAAAATGGTTTTACAAACGGGATTTTTAATAGTTGTCGGATTTGCGGGCGTGGAAAACTTTAGTTTAGAAATTCTCAGCTACGAGCTTAAAGGTATCTTAATTGCACACAACTCTTGTAATCTCATTGGTTTTTATTCGCTTGTCTTATTTTAAGACAATCGCAAAAATTATATATAAAGAAAAGGAAATACAAATTACTTACTTTCTAACTTGCTTACAAACAGGTATACTGAGCTTATTTCCTATACTCATTTCCAAATAGATTTAAAATTGTATAGGTAGGTACATAATTCTCTGATTAAACTTTAGTTCAGTCAACTTTATCACATATATGGAATACCGATATTCTTAGCGGTATTCCATAATATAAAGTTACTCCTTTACACAAGCAGTGAAAGGTTAATATTATTCGACAAACCGCGTTAAATCGATAAAGATAAGATTATTGTCATTATCACTCAAAACAATTATTTACATGGTCAAGTTCTGCGTAATCACAACCGTTGTTTAGTAAGTTAGTATAATTAAGTATGAATTATTGGATAACAAGCTAATGTTATTGAAAGGCGCTTGCATGGAACCAATTAACTCCCGCTCGTATTGAGTTTGACACGATTTGTGTGTCGATTCTGTGAACTACAAGTTGACCGATGCTTGCCTTGCCACGCTTGTCTGTACCTATTGTATCTAATATTGGTTACAATCATCCTTTACACATTAACGTAGAGAGAGACATGAGTAAGCTTACATTAGGGAAGATGCAGCTATAATATTTAGTATCATTTTGTAATCATAATGTTGAAAAAACATAAAATAATAGCTATTAAAACGTTTTTACTCTAATTTATACTAATTTCAAACAATAATTACGATTTGAAGTAATGTAAAACGGAACGTATTTTAATCCACCAATCATCGTTTGGTGATGTCACTCCTGTTTTGACAACTATGGATGGTACAATAAAAGATGACAATCTCGTATGGCGGAATTTAACATGAATTTAACGCCTTTTGACGGACACTTTTACAACATAGATATTGTCATCCTTACCTTCTACCATCCATAGACCCAAGGATCAACAAATATCACGACTATGGCGGGTGACACTGACACACATGAGTGACGTCACAGGAACTGTAGATCCGTTTAGGCGCGTAAATTTAAATTGTCAGTTTGTAACAGCAATTTTTTACTATAAATTATAGTATTTTAATTTTTTAATACACTCGTGGTCTATTCTACGTGCAATTCTTTAAAATTAAAGCAAAAACGAAATTATTGCATCTTGCCTATAACTTATTTATTTATGCACCTTAAGTTTTGTCAACCCGTTCCTTAAGTTAACACCTTAAGTTTGTTTAACCATCGTTTTGAAATATATAATAGTCGTAAGGTATAATATGTAACCCAACGGATCCAGCGATTGGGTGTCTCGTTATGAGGAACGATTTTATTGTAGGTAGGTCTTGCCATACGATTCAATTAAATATAAGTACGTGTAAATTTGTGGTTTACTATTCAGTGTAACAAACAAATTTTCTAAATATGTGTATTTGTAATTACGTACCTATTAATAATAAGGTTGTGGTGAATGGTCCTATAAATGTAACCTCAAATCTAACACACGCGCTTTTCAAGGGATTCGACACAAGTGAGTAAAGGGTTAATCTTATGGGAGAAAAGGTGTTATTATTTTTAACAATATGATTTGAAACATGCATGTATAACAATTTGAAATAAAGCATTGCAAACAAATTTATTCCCTAAATCCGATGTCGGGCATGCACGAAAGAGCAATTTGCGGCCGGTGTACTAGGAAATAGGTCAGTAGGCGAGTGTGTCCTTGTCAGGGCTTATGCTAACTTGTACGTTGTAAATATATCTATCTACAGTGTCTAACAATTTATAGTTGGCTTTTATTTCGGCCATCGTTGGACTTGTTGTTTCAAAACAGTATGAATGGCAATACTGGCGTCGGAGTCCGCTGAATTGTCCGATGGCCGAATTCAACCTTTTTGCTATTACTTACAGTCACCGGCAATAGTATCTTCCTACATGAAGGCCGCAAAAACATGTGACACGCTATAAATAAGAGCGGGTCACACATTTTTGCGGCCTTCGTGTAAGAAGATACTATTGCCGGTAGTCACCGGCAGTCGTTCATGAATTCCATGATCCTTATTGCCGTCCTTTTCTATCGGATCCGACGGGTGGATATAATTATTTTGGTAATAGCTCCTTTCGGTATGCGATCGCTATAAGTGCTATAACGGTCGCCCCAGTGTTTGAGTATCTAAAATAAATATATATTGTTGAAACATAAAGTGCATAATGAAATGGATCCAAAGTTGGGTTGTAAAACCATTAAATGCATTTAAATATTTTATTTATTCTACGTATTGATAAAGTATATTCTTATCTTCTTTCTAGTGAATGAAACGGTGCAAGATTTGAATATCTACATTATTTTGCCCAAAAATGCCAATCGTATATAAAATCAATTAATTCCCAATGATATTTACTATGGATGGGTTATACTCTAACAAAATGAGCACAAAAAATACTAAGTTATTCCATAACCTAACAATAATTCTGTTATGTTTATCTATTATGACAATCATTACATCTTTGTCACTCTCGTTGTTAGAAAATTACAGTTTGTCTTTTTCTCACGCGGGTGACGGGAGCTCAATGGCACGTCCGCATCTCTTGATAGCCATTGCGCGACTAGACACAATTGTTTGAATTCACTCATTTTGACCGTGCATAACCCATCTGTCATTATATATCATATTTTTCCAGTTAATTCCAGTTAACAGCGAAAACACCAAATAGAAGACCAGACTTCGATAGAAGCTGTAGCTCGATATAATGTAGAAAATTATAAATTGTACATAGTTTTATTTCTTATAGGCGATATTATAGAATTTATAAACAACCTCAAATAATAACAAAACGGGCGGCAATGAACACGTCCGATTTGTGTGTTTCCAAAATTAACATTGATTAAAACATATTTTTTTTGTTTATTTCCAACTTCGAAGTCACATTCGCATATATTCCACACAAGTGAACTCCAACATTGATTGCTGCGGTCACATAAAATATTCATCCTCATATTTATTAAATTCATTGTGGAACAAAACAACAGCAAATTTCACCAACTGTTTCATCTGATGAGAGTTTCGCTCAATTTTCGGAACTGGAGCTACCACAAATTGTGTAAATGTCTAGGCTTTTTTTGAAACAATTTTTCGCGTTCCAGGGACTGTGATATAATTAATTAAATGATTTTGACTGGATTAATTATCATGAAATGATTTCTATTTCACTCTATATTAGTGTGATATCATGTCTATTTGTGTGATATCACGATATAACAACTTTCTAATTAGCGATGTGGCATTGCATTGATGACTTGTGGGTTCACTTTTTACAAACAAATTTAAATTTACTATTTTCGCGATGAGTATTGAGCAAATTAATTAATTATCATCGATTTTGTAATGCATTACGGTGCAAAGTTATCGCCATTTACATAATTCAGTGTTTACATAATAAAGCAGAGTGCTGCGGTTTCCGCATGCGGTGCCGGTGCGCGAGCGAGATAGCACTCTGCACGTGTTAGCGCTGTCACGCTTGCACACCGTCGCCGCATCCGGTTGCGGCGCTAGTGTGATAACCGCCTGTGTTTATAGTAAAAACAAACTACATGTACCAAATAGTATTTACATTCATTATTGCTTAAACCTGGCCAATGGCGAGTCAGACTTCTGCCTAGGGGGAAATGGAAAAATAAATAATGTAATAATATTATATTATATGGTCACATTGATAGGCCGGCTTGTGCTATACGTATCTATGTTTAGCCGCGCGATGGCCAGGCCATTCTACTTACAAAAATATATATAGACATCTAATATTCAAAGGATCACAATGACATGTTGTTAGTAAACTCCAGCACCGGCTTGGTTTTACTTTAGATCTCAATACTTTCTGCAGTAGGAGAACTGTGTTGCGAGACTGGCATTTTTGTACATGTAATCTTTTTGATGGGATTTTTTTATTGGCCTGGATACCGCACCGGTAGGTAATGTTAGATTGAAATTTATTACCTACCTGCATCTATTCCATATATTCATATTTAATTTTATAATTGCTCATTTACGTTCCAGGCCGTTCGTTTGTGGAATTCTCTCCCTCTCAACATTAAACGCGCGCAATCTATTGGTAGCTTTAAATCGCAACTTAAGGAATACTATTTATCTCTTCCTTAGGTTTTTAAGTTGACACTGTTGTTTCTTATTGTGTGTATTATATATGTATATATGTACGTATATGTATGTTTATTTTGTATTTATTTAAGTATGTATATTCATATGAATGTGCTGTGTTATCTATTTCGTCTCTTTTGTTTCTATGCACCACCTACTGCTTATTGTTTTTCTCTAGTCTCCACTACCCAAAGGTTGTCTGGAAGAAATCGCTCATTAGCGATAAGACCGCCTGTTGTTACCTCTACCTAAATTTATCTAATTGTAAAATTTGTGCTTGTAACTGTATGAGGTGTGCAATAAAGAGTATTTATTATTATTATTCTCTTTATTCATTTTTCTTCTTAGGATTAGGTTTTTTAGAATATTTATATAAAAGTAAAATATAAAAATACATCGAAAACATACAAAAACAATAAAAACATTATAAAAAACCTATCCTAGGGTGCCGCCGGCAACGGAGCAAGGCCCAGGCTGCCGGTGGTCAGGGCCGCAGAGAGAGGAACCTTCGGACTATGCGCGCCGTGTCCAGGATAACCGCCTTCTGGATCTGACCCTTGATCCAACCACAACCCCGTAGCGAAAGTCTCTCTAGGTGTTGGTCGAGATTCTTCGCTATGAGACCGTTCGCAGAAACAACTATCGGCACAATGATCGCCGAATCAACCTCCCACATGGCGGTTACCTCGTGAGCCAAGTCTAGGTACTTGCTGGACTTGTCCTTCTCGGCCTTCACGAGGTTCTCGTCACATGGGACGGTGATGTCGACGAGCATGGCCCGGCGTTGCGGTCGATCTATTACCACGATATCAGGCTTATTGGCTACAATAGTCCTGTCCGTGATAATAGATCGACCCCAATAGAGCGTGGCACGACCATTTTCGAGAACTGGTGCAGGTGTGTACTTGTAGTACGGCACTTCGTGGTCCACAAGACCGTATAGGAGAGCAAGCTGCTGGTGTATAATCCTGGCTACGATGTTATGTCTGTGCAAGTACTCGCCGTTAGCAAGATGAGAACAACCGGAGATGATATGCCTGAGTGACTCTCCGGGACGGCGGCATGCCCGACAAATGTCGACCGTACCGTCCTTCAGGATATATTTCCGGTAGTTATTCGTCATGATAACTTCGTCCGCAATTGCACAGGCAAAACCTTCGGTTTCTCCGAAGAGCTCCCCGAATCGTAACCAGTTCACCGACGCGAGCAGGTCTACGTCGGGTCCCGTGAGGGCCCTGTAGAACCGCCCGTGTAGCTCCTTGCTCTTCCATACCGCCCTGCGATCCTCGGTGCTTAGCACCACAGGTTTGCGCCAGTTCTCGTTTGCCAAGGAGAGCGGCGTGAGACCCTTATCTACTGCCACCACATCACGATGCATCCCACAATCGTTGTTAAGGAAATAATTCCTGAGATTTTACACCTCACGGTTGTGGAGATTTTTGGCGTTTAAAAAGCCGCGACCTCCACACTTCCGTGGGATGTACAATCTCATAACAGACGAGCGTGGGTGAAGCATACGGTGTGTGGTGAGCAATAGACGGACTCTCCGATCCAGGGCATCCAGCTCAGTCTGTGTCCACCTTAGTATGCCAAAGGAGTATGTGAGTAGGGGCATTACCCAGGCATTGAAGGCGCGCACCTTGTTGCCACCTGACAGAAGACTATTAAGTACTTTTGTCAGCCGACCGAAGAAGCGCTCCTTCAACGCCTGTTTAATACCCACATCCTCAATGCCCAAAGACTGTGACATACCAAAGTATTTGTAGGTTTCTGATTCAGAGATAGATCTGAACGTCATTGTCTCAGAAAGTTGTAGATTTGTTGAATTTACTACTTTCCCCCGCTGTACATGCATAACCGCACATTTATCAACACCAAACTCCATCTTGATGGAACTACTGAACACTTCAGTGGTCTTCAGTAGTTCCAACAAGTCTTGGTTATTTGGTGCAAATAATTTGAGATCGTCCATGTACAGGAGGTGAGATATGACTTCACCCTCTCTCCGAAGCCGGCAACCTAGCCCCGAATCCTTTAGCAGATTGCTGAGCGGATTTAGAGCTAGGCAGAACCACAGGGGACTCAGACTGTCGCCCTGAAATATTCCTCGCTCGATCCTTATAAAGTCCTGCGGGCCAGGGGGGTCATCCCCCCCTCCTGGTTGACGAAGGACTGTGGTCCACTGCCTCATACACGCGCCAAGGAAGGATCTTAAAGCTGCATCAATTTTATACAGCTCCAAGATCCTCCTCAGCCATGAATGAGGCACCGAATCATAGGCCTTCTTGTAGTCAATCCAAGCGGCCGAGAGGGCCCCCCTGTTCCGCCGGACTCGTTGGCAAATGGTCATGTCTATGAGGAGGAGCTCTTTAGTACCACGGGACCCAACCCTACATCCATTTTGAGCGGAGACCAAAATGTTGTTTGCGACCATGTGCGCGTTTATTTTTGCTCTCAAAATGGATGTAAGAAGCTTGTAGAGCGTAGGCAAGCACGTGATGGGTCGGTAGTTCTTCGCTTCCGTGGTACTACCGGACTTATAGAGCAGGAAGGTTACACCAGTTGTTAAGGAAGGCGGGAGGGAGCCAAGTTCAAGGGCTTGTTGAAATTGCGTTGCCAGCCGCGAGTGCGAGCACCGAAACCATTTTAGCCAGAAGTTGTGCAACCCATCCGGGCCAGGACTTTTCCAGTTCTGGGCCGTACGGATTGCACAACTTACGTCATCGGGGCTGATGGTGATAGTCCCCATTGGTTCGATGGACTCGCACCCACGTTCAACAACACTCATCCACTCGCCCTCCGTGTGTTCAACGGGCGCCGACCAGATGCTACGCCAGAAATCAGTCATGGCAGTAGCATCCGGCAGTCGCATGTCGGACACACGGGGGTCGGTTTCCTCCCACCTTCGGTATACCTTCCTTTGGTCACTTTGGAAAAGACGATTCTGCTTGAATCGGTCCACACGCTCTCTGTAACGGCGAATACGGCTTGCCCATGCATAAACTTTCTGCTTCAGAAAGTCGATGCGCTCTATGATATTGGCCATGTAGTCGCGGGGCTCGATATCCGTCCCCGCGAACGCCTGGTGCACAAAACGCATTACTCGGGGGCGGTTATTGCCCCCCCTGAAGCAGATCAGCTTTGCAATGAGAGTCCTAAATGAGTTGATACGACGCTCGATCCGCACCTGCCATGCGGGGACACCCCCGGCGGTCCTAGGTGCACGTTCAGCGTCCGGAAACTTGACTCGAGCAACACGGCACGCCGCGATGGCCCCGCAGTACATGATCGAGTGCGTATCATCTAAGTCTTTACTAGTCCGCAGGAATGGATCTAACAAATCATTTAGGGCTCCCATGAGCGCTAGATTGCGTCTATTCATAGGCAAGCGTGGTAATCGTGGCCTAGGGATGTTTGTGGAGCGATACTGCGTAACTACCTCTTCCAAAGTCCTCCTCAGTTGCTCATTGGCTGTACTACTCACACTCTGATTCGCGATCTCCTCCTCATCGACACTGGGATCAACCCGCGGCGCCCCCGATGCCAGGCCGGGTGCAGGCATCGGATCCGGCGACGTGGCGGGCGGATCCCGCGTCGATATGGAGGCCGCGCGAGCAGAGAGAGCCTCCAGGCGGAGCCGATCCAGTGTCGAGTCATCCAACCGTTTATCCCGCTGGATGACTCGGACCTGATCCGATAGTCGTTGCGCAGTCACTTTGATGGTTGGTTCAAGGAGCTGAAACAGAGGAAGTATCCGGTCACGATACGCGCACAGATTAGTTCCCCCCTCTGTAGCCCCATAATAGGCGCGCATGACGTTCTCATTAATGGATGAAGTCCATTGCATGCGACGCACTATACCACCGGCAGCGGGGGCCCTGGGCGGGGTAGGATGTCCCGCAAGCCCCAAGCGTGCCGGCAGCGGTGGCCGTCCCCGTCGCGCAGGTGGTCGTGGCGGCGGCGGCGGCGGCCCGCACTCGTCGCTCGACTCGCTGGTGTCGGGCCCAGTAGCGAACTTATCGCCCGACGACGATGGCGAGGAGACTGACGAGGCGGGCGAGGATGGTGGGTGTGCGTTTGGTGGGGACGCTTGCTGCTGTCGTGTTTTACTCCTAGTAATCATTTCCTTTTTGCTTCACTTGACATTTAATGTCCGGGATTCCATTTACATTTTAGCCATATTTGCGGTTATATACGCCCTTCTGTATCAGTTCTTGAGGGTGCGGGCAACTTTTCCGCAAATAATCGTATCAAAATTGATGTAAAAATGCCCGTAAAATCAAAATTGATGAAAAAATGCCCGTAAAAACATAATTTATCAAAAATTGTCGGAAATCAGAAAAAAACACGACTGACTTTGACTGCGTCATTTTTTTTTTTTTTTTTTTTTTTTTTTTTTTTTTTTTTTTTTTTTTTTTTTTTATCTTTTAATTATTATTATCATTATTCCTTGTGAGCCAGAACGCGACGTGTCTATGAACATAAAGAGAGCTATTTCGTGGTATTCCCTTCCGCTATGTTAGCGAAACTACTGTAATCGGAACTATTAAAAACTCATCGAAAAATACTAACTACAGTGAATATGAATTGAAACACATCGGTAAAATGATACCTGTTTACCTCCACCATCATTAATGTCAATATCCGTCGATTCGTTGACAAATTAATCATGAATTAATTACACTTGTTTAACTGGTATTGGATGGCTTTTAGACGTGTTGATGCGGACCAATTTGATTTGTAGACCGCTTTGGAACCTTGTCGGTGCAGGCGGACGATTTACGCTGACATTCATTGCTTGTTCTGTAAGCATTATTTTATTTATGGCAAGGTTCTATGTTCTATTGTAATATTTGTGATGTAACAGAGACATGTGATATGTTTATACATATTATACTTACATCAGTTATCATAATTGTAGCCTTTATCACCTACTGCATGTGCACCTCTCTTCCTGTATTACGTGTCATACTTTCTAGCGGTGACATGTACGAGAAGTGTACGTTCAGGTATAGCCGAATATCTCCGTGGAAATAGTTTGTCACTTCTAATATACACGGTGTAACATGAGAAAACCCGAATAATTTTAACAGCCTATTCCTGACCATAATTGGAGACTAAAATGTCGTATAAACTTTTCTGGATTTCGTGAAAAAAAAAAATTTTTTTTTTTGCTTTTTTTTTTGTGTGTTTTGTGTTTGTGTTTAACATAAAAACATAAATGTTATTGGTAAAGATGTCGATTAAAATAAATTAGTACATTTTTTTCGAAAAAATAGTTTACGTAAAGTATTCCTTGGCACTTTGATATCTGTCAATAAGAATGTCTAGACTAGACCGCATAAAGGGTGAAATCGCCATCAAAAAAGCGTTTTGCACTGAGTGACAATAAAAAATGTTTTTTTATTTAATTGGTAGTAACTCTGAAACTAAGCGAATTCCAGAAAAGTTTATACGACATTTTAGTCTCCAAATATGGTCAGGAATACGCTGTTAAAATTATTCGGTTTTCTCATGTTACACAGTGTATATAATTGTTAATTACTTGCATTCCTACTTATTATATCAATACACGCGGAAGTTATTTATAATGATGATTAATAGGGAAACGGTTTATGTAGGTATCTGAACAACGCCTTTATTATCAAGGCGATAAAGTGCATGTTCAGATATTTTTGAATAGCTTGGAAGCTCCGATATATTTGATGGCGACTGTGCCTGTAGTATTTTTTAATTTATTTTGATGCCTGCGATTACCCTTGCCCTTGCCTCGTTGAGCACGGATAGAGATCTGTCTGATAATCGTTTATTAATTTTTGAAATTATTTATTCATTTTTTATACGTACTTACTATTATTGCCGCGGCTGCCTTAAATCATCTCGACGGGTAAAGCTGTTCTAAACACTTTGGTTAAGACGAACTTGAACGTCTTGAACTAGGTAAACCTAAAGATGGGATTAAACATAATATAGTTTGTAGGTAATAATGTCTCACATATCCACCTAGTTTGTAACGAAGTCGCCGAAGCAAAAAGACTCCAAGATCCACATCAGCGCTATAAAGTTAATAATTAAGTTACGCCTGATACATTATTAGTTAGATCACAAACTAAGTGCAGCCCGCATCAGATTAGCAACTTGCTCATAAGAACTAAGTAAGTTGGGGAAATAGAGACAGCCAAGATATAGAGCAACGGGAATAAATGTCTCAATATTTTGAGGGTTATTTTGGTTCCTTTGCCCACTTATACATAAATAGTAGTTATTGGGGCAGGTAAGTAAAAAAAACAATGATTTAATAATCTCTTTCATCTAGTCAATTCCACAGCCGAGATAATTTCTAAGTACCCTATGACTTCGCGTTAAGACCTAGAAAATTGTTTGAGTTGAAGAACATAAACATGTAGGTACCTAAGCAGTGGCACAGGTAACTGTTACATTACTTTTTTCTACGGAAAAAATGCAATACAATACAATACAAAAACTCTTTATTGAACACCTCAAAAAGAAAACCAGTACAGAAAATGCATAAAGTCAGAATAGAGGTAAACAACAGGCGGTCTTATCGCTTAAAATAGCTTTAAATACAAACCAGCTAACCAAACTATGTTATTAAGCTCACTTTCTTATGGTTAGTCGGTTTTAATATTTAGTAAAGACTGACTTTGCTTTTCTATTCCGCTGTCTATTTTTCTACTTACGTCTGATGCCATCGTAGAATACATGAATTCGTTGTAGATTTCCGCTTAAGGATATTGGAATATATGACATGAATTGTATTATTTCCGACAGTGCCCTTCGGGTACAACCTAAACAAATATTGAAATCTGCGAATAAACTATTTGTTTTGCTATATGAGGCTAGTCCTGCGAGCTAGTGAATTTCTTAGTATATTTTAGTGATAATAAAGGGGCTTGACTCCAAATATTCTTCTAAAAATTGCTTGTGAATATTTAATTTCATGATAAACATGACATGTTTCCCTTAAGTGAATTATAATTATTAGCAATGTATTTTAATTTTAATTTAAATGGAATTATTTCAAAGCTCTTTATAAGCCATGTTGCTTGAATTAAAGATATTTATATAATAATAAAAATATAGTCGGTAAATATAGTATAATAGCCATAGCGCTCGTTGCACATTATTTCTGTAATACATACGAGTATATAACCAGAATGGTCCGTAGTAGGCATAAATTAGATAGATATAACCAAAGTGCGCGATGTTAATGGAGATTTGTACAAAAACCGGATGGTTCAAGGAGATAAAAAAATGCGCATTGATTCCGATTTGTAAGTAATAGCTCCTACATTCGCACAAATATTTACATACTTAAATACTTATTTGCATTTTGCCGTAATAAATTCCTAGGCAAATGATTGGTAAAAAATATCGTATACATATCAGCATTTCTTGTAAAGTAATTATACGCAGTGATACTTACGTTAAATAAGTAAGCTAGTTACGACTCATGGGTAATTAGAAAATAATGTGTATTTTAAGAACAAATACACAAATATGGAACTAGCGATGTTTTTTTTTAATTCTAGATAATTATAAATAAATAAATAAATATAAATAAATATTAGAGGACAATCTTACACAAATCGACCTAGGCCCACGTAAGCTCAATAAGGCTTGTGTTATGGGTGAAACATAATTACTTTTTTACAAGTTGCTCTTATCAAACAAACTTACGAACGCCATCTTATTATTTGAAGCGTTTTTCGTGGCTTATAGGATTAAGAAGGGGATATTTCTCTAATCTAGATGTATTGATCTTACCATAATTGATTTTAATAGTTGTTTTTTTTGTTACAGGTAAATGTCATCTTATGTTTGGTGGAGTGAATGCGGGACGGGATCTGATAACAGGTTGACGAATTCTGCTTCTCTGCTGCGTTTTTTCTAGAATCTCCAAAAAAAATTGTGTAGTATTGGCATATAATACTTATTTATTGGTCCAAGACCGAGATGTCATAGATGTAACTACTATACGAGACAATAATTGCTAATATATAATATGAACATTTATTCCACTTAACAAATTATTTTGAGAGCAAATACCAGTAGGTAGTCCTATCAGCTTGTAAAGAAATATTATTTCCGATTTAGCTCCAGCATGTCTACGAAATCTTTCGAAATTCACGCGCCGCCACTGAAAACGCTTTCTAAAAGGACTGTTTAGTTCCGCGACGCGACTTTTTAACATTATAGCCAGCGAAAAGAAGAATTGTCTAAAAAAGAACCCCAGAGAATTTCCACAGCTGGTCAAGTATTCCCACTGGGTGCGCGAGCCCGAGCGAATTGGGTTCTCTCATCATCAAAATAATAGGGCAATATGGCTGCAGCAGTGTCGTCGCTTCTAGTAGTAGAGTCGTCCGCTGCTCCTCTTCTTGGAATGGGGCCAGCGGTTGGAGCGTCCACATTTCTGCTATGGCTCCTGTATCGGGTCGCTGTCCCACTGCGGTGGCATGGTCACTCGTCGTCTTTTTGTGGATGACCTGGCGTCTGTTGTTCCTTTCTGATTGACAAATTCGACATTTATTAATGGGTGTTACAAACGTAGACATACTCCGGCCAAACGTAGTGTCTTTTTGGATTCCTGTGCATTAGCAGCGGGTATATCCTGTTGAGAGTCCTCTTGCCTGCACTGCAACACTAGGTACCCCGTTCTTGGCATGCCAGCTTTGACTTAACGCGAAGGGCTACCTTTCCTTAAGTATGGGGTAACCCTTTTGTAAATATAAAAATTCTTCTTTAAGTATGGGGTTCGATATTCTTTCAAAGTGCTACATTAAACCATGTATTATAGAGATCGAAGGTATACATAGATTTTTATTTTATAAAATGGTTTCTTCCTTTGTACACAGCGATGGCACTGCCAATGTCGATTTTAATCACGCTTTTGTTTATTCAGATAAAATATAGGCAACGTTTTTCGGTAGAGGCCTCTTTGTAACGTGATAGCTATTCCTTACAAACAACAAGTGGCGACCATGCCAGGACAACCGTCCGTCTAACTAAAAAGTACGCATGTAACCAACTCGCGTTTTGAAACTAATTCTTCATTAGCTGCACACTTGTTTACTACTAAAATGAGGTAAAAACAAAATTCACAGATTTCGTGCCTCACACGACTATCCAGCACATTGGAAATGAATCTACGGAATTCGAAAAAATATTGTCGCTGGTCGACAAGAAAGTAGGGATAAGGAAAAGGTTATAAAATAAAACTACGACGTTGAATGATAATTATTTTATTCTTAGATTAACATATGTATCCTCGACATAACGCCTGTGAACCAGAGTTGAGCAAAAATTAACGTGATTAAAGTGACTAAAGTTAAAAATGAGAACGTTACTCATAATCATATGAACATGATTACGAATTCAATCATGAGCTTTCTAATCTGATTGAATAGAATAGAATAGAATATAACTTTATTGCATTCATGTTAGTGTACAGGTCTTACAATATTTCACACTTTTCACAGATCAACATGAGACCGTATAAGGGTATTGCAAATTTTATCTTAAAATCTAGGGCACAATAACCTAAAGTGATAAGTTTATTTTAATTCTAAGACTAGCATTTAGGTATAGTGTAAAGATAGGTGTGAATGAAATTTATTTGCGTCAAAAAACTCTTGCAAAGAATAAAAGCAGTGTTCTATGAGGTACGTTTTCAACTTATTGACAAATTTGGTGTATTTTTGCTCTTCGCTTATTTCCCTTGGAAGGTGGTTGAAAATTTTTATACTCATTACGTGAGGGCTTTGGTTACTTATTTCTAAATTACTTGAGGGTATGGCTATTTTATTCTTATGTCTTAGATTCATGGTACACATGTGTCTGTCTTTAGCTTTGGCATATAGAGTCGGATTATTTCGTACAAATTTACTAGCTTCTAGAATATATAAACAGGGTAAAGTTAGAAGATTTAAGTTCTTAAAGTGAGATTTACAGGATTCATAAAATTTGGTATTTGTAAGTATTCTAATACAAACTTTTTGCATTAAAAATAAATGCGTTATGTCTGACCACCGACATGAGTAAATCATGTCGATTTTTAGTTTCACTCATGATTAGCTGAAGTGATTACATTAGTAAGACAGAATGCTTAGTTAAACTAACGATTTAGTTGATTAGATTTTGCGTAGCTACTAGCTCCTTCACTTTTTTCCCTGACGAAACAGAGGCGGTACCTATAGATAGGTGAGTATAATACACATTTAGGATAAATGGCTATTTGTGACAATATTTCTAAAGGTATCATTTGGCGGTTGGTGCTTACGTCTTAAGTTGTATAGTGCAGATTCAATGTTGAGCAATAAAAGCGTAAATACCAGTGGCAAATGTTACCTTTACCAAAATATCGACAATTTTTTTGTTAGTTTTTGGTATGAGTGTACAAATGAATGCTCCCATTTAACTTTGAAACGGCCTGTTCGGTTTTATTGCGGTTTTCGGCTACCGTTAAGGCAGCTATCACACAGCTGCGGTTTCCACATGCGCTTTTCATTTTCATTTTCATTTATTCTCATTCTCATTCTCAATCTCATTCTCATTCTCATTCTCATTTTCATTTAGGATAATGAAAATTTCTACATATGTATCTGGTTCAATGTGTGAAATTCAGAACAAACGCCTTATTCTAGTAATAATATAAATCAGCTTAAGAACACTCTAATCATACATTCGTCAATCACATTGAACAAGTTAGTTGATCAGCGTTAATTTAGTTTCAATCAGCGCCCGTCGTTAATGATTTACTCATGGCGAAATTACTTGATTGTTTTGTGTTATGATTTAATCAGCGATTATTCAATCAGCGATGATTAGTAATCAGTCACCGATTTTAATCAAGTGTGCCCAACTCTGCTGTGAACAAACAAATTGAAAAATTTCCACACGCATATCGAAGTTTGAATAATTGTCGCCGTGGCGCCTAAGCATACATATTTCATTTTTAGATTAATAAGCAGGATATAATAATGTTCAAAGTACAAGAAAATTATTACATTACAAATCCGTAGTCAACTCGAGAAATGGTAGCCACATAGCTAAATAATTTTTAAGAAAACAAAATCGACTTCTTCAATGGGGGAAGCCGGTGAAGGATTATTGTAGATGGTGCAATGTATACAATGAAATAACTTGCTTAACAAACACAGCGAAGAGGACAAATCGTCAAACGTGAACTATGCGTCGTTGAAGAATTCCTTTCTCATTTTACATTTCACATGTTTATGGCATCAGCCGCGGTTCCACTTCATCAATATGTCACTGTTTTCAATGAAAATGCTTGATTTGTTGATTTAAATACAATAATCACTTTATGTATGCCTTTAAGATTTGAGAAGTTTCCTCGATTCCTCCTGGATCCCATCATCAGAACTTGAGCTTGACGAAAATTTGTCCTGAGAATCTAACTTGCTTAACAAACACAGCGAAGAGGACAAATCGCCAAACGTGAACTATGCGTCATTGAAGAGTTCCGCTCTGATCATCATCAGCAGTTCCACTTCATCAAATGTCACTCTTTTGAATGAAAATGCTTGATTTGTTGATAAAAATACAAAAATCACCATGTGTACGCCTTTAAGATTTGAGGAGTTCCCTCGATTCCTCATGTATCCCATCATCAGAACTTGAGCTTGACGAAAATTTGTCCTGACAATCTAACTTGCTTGACAAACACATCGTAGAGGAGAAATCGCCAAACGTGAATTATGCGTCGTTGAACACTTCCGTTCTGATCATCATCAGCAGTTCCACTTCATCAAATGTCACTCTTTTGAATGAAACTGCTTGATTTGTTGATAAAAATACAAAAATCACTATGTGTTTGCCTTTAAGATTTGAGGAGTTCCCTCGATTCCTCATGGGTCCCATCATCAGAACTTGAGCTTGGCGAAAATTTGTCCTGACAATCTTATTTGCTTAACAAACACCGATGTGTGTTCGATAAGAGGAGGAATCGCCAAACGTGAACTATGCGTCGTTGAAGAGTTCCCTTCTGATCATCATCAGCAGTTCCGCTTAATCAAATGTCACTGTTTCGAATGAAAATGATTGATTTGTTGATAGAAAATCACTACATGTATGCCATTAACATTTGAGGAGTTCCCTCGATTCCTCATGGATCCTCATCAGATTGACAAAAACGGGACCAATATATACTTAAAATCAAAAAAAGATACACGCCGAATTGAGAACCTCCTCTTTTCAAATCTTGAAGTCAGTTAAAAAAAATTAATGTGAAAAATGTCGTTTTGACTTTTTTCAAAAAGGTTAGGCTACAGGGCAGACCCTTAACCCTATCGTCTTTTTTTTAGTCTTAAATTGTAGCTGACTAAATTGTCCAGAGGAGTTCTTCTCAAATTTTTGATATCATTCTTCGTTTCCAAATATCGAACGCCAAAATCAAAAATTTGGAAAAAAAATATTTATTTTTTCACTATTCCGGCCATAAGTTTTTTCTTTTTTGATTTTCTCGAAAAATACTTTTTTCACCTTACAGCTCTCGTAAATATGAGTCTTTTAAGCCATTTTTGAAAATCATATCTTTACAACTTTCCGAGGTATAAGGGGATCGTACTTTTTCGTGAAATCGGGGCCTATACTGGAACGAACGAAAAGACATTTCCAATGTCAAAAAACTATTCCAAAGACGTCCACGCTACCCTGCGTCTCAAACGGAAGTCCGTATACTTACCCTGCAGTTGTTCTCCCGATCCTTTGACATATATGTCTCTGCAAGCTATCGTAATGGCGGCCCTGTTTGTTTTTTATTGTTAGGTACCGGCGGAACATCTTTATGCAAATTGTATCGCGGTACCCAGTTAAACAGGAACTAGCCTTGTGGCGTTGCTGTTAATTAGAATTTTTATTTTTAAAGGCTTTGAATAATTTGTGAAGCTGTGAAGTTTATTCAGCGCTTAGCAGTGTACCCGAAATGTGGCTTTTGTTTTTCAACACTCAAACATTTTGAGGTATTTTTGTAGATTAGGAGCGATTTGTAGTTAGCTTCACCATCAACTTTATACGGCATGACAGTTCGCTGGCATTTCGTATAATTGGCTAGAATGGCCGGTGAGTATTGATTGAATGGGTGGAATAATTTGCGCCAGGTCGAATAGTCGTGGTCGCGGTGTGATTCGACATGCGGTGACCGAAGTCCATGCGTTACGTATTGCAACTGGGTTGTTGTTGCTATAGCGTAGCGTAGGTTAATTGAACACAGGAGTTTGACTGGGATTTCGTAAACTTAGTTTGAAAAGGCATATAGTGCAATGTGAGATAAAAAATATATATAAATTCTATGATAATAGGAATCTTAACACAGCACACACAACGTGCAAATGACTGAAAACCCCCCAAGCATGACCTACTGTGCCGCGCGCGACTCCATTCTTAAATATGTAAAGCGCGACTTGCGGAATGTAGTCGCGCGAGAAAACGTAAATTTACGCATAGCATTGTTGCCGTGAAGTACCTCGAAAGAAAATCGGGAAATAATGATTGTTTGTAGAAAAATAAGCTTATTCCTTATTGCGGCTTACGCGTCTCACTCGAGCCTTTTGCCATATCCGCTTTTGGCATAACGCGTTACGAAATCAGACACCATAATAACTGAGAAAATAATTAGATATTCATCAGTCATTTCTTTTATTAACAAGCGGTATGAGTAGTTAGTTGGTAGTTAGTAACATCAAAGAACATTGACTGAACTTGAACATCTCACTGTGACAAAAACATTTTGTAAATTAAATAAAGATTGTAAAAATTCTTATAAACTGCCGAAGCAGAAGAACTGAAGGCAGCATCTATGATTTTTAAATCCCAAAAATAGTACTCAAAATACTAACGTATATTCGGTTGGCAAATAGATAAAACGGTTTATTATTGGATTTTTCAAGTCACTTTGTACTCCTCACTGTCCATTTAGTGTAACATCTGCCAGTTGTCCACTTTTTCCCGGAATTGAAAATCCGGTGAAAAATTGGAAATTAAATAAGCTTTTGACGCAATCTGACACTGAATGCGGAGCTACAAATGTGTGTGCTGTCTGCCCACTTCGCGTCAATCCGGCGAGCTGGATAACTCGCTTTCGACTCCAAATATGTTGGATTTCAAAGGCAAAATCCAAATGAAAACGCGTTACGATTAGGGCATGCAGTACCCGTATTGCATGCTCTAATTACGATGATCGATCGTATCCGTTACGAAGTTTTGCCCTAAAATGTTTTTAAAGAATGAAACAAAACCTAATAATTGGTTTGACATTGGGCCAATGAGGTAGTTATCCGAACTACCGCAACTTGTGTTTTTTGGGTTACATTCCTTAAAAATGTGGCCTCTTGTTCACTGACATTCCAGATTTCTAGCTTTATCTACGACAGAATTAGAGGGGGGTCAAAAATGGCCTGAATGGCTTCGGTACAAGGATGGTACGGCCGTGGCTTCGTTGTTTTGCTCGACTTGGCGGGGGCACAACCGCGTGCCTACAGATTGAGATTGTGTAGGTACAGTCTTTATAATATAGTTTAACTAGTACGACGTAAGAATAAGAATTACATTTTTAATTTCGAGCTTTTTGAATCATTTGAAACACAGGGATCCAATAGACAATTTGATTTGACAACCCATTTTCTCTTAGTCAGACTTTTCCCCGACATATCCTCTGGGGCCCTTGATTGTTTCCTTTTGTTAAAAACCCGCGCAAACCTATTGTTTCAAACTTTTGACAGCGCGCCGCACTGGAATACTCCCAATGAGACAGGCCTATAAAATAACGAGCCATCTTGTCAGGACGTGGAACCGACATGAAATGTGTCGACGTGTAAGCCTTATGGACTCAACGTAATTGTTCCGCCATTTTGACATTCTGCCAACTGAACGTGCAAATTATAATACGGGATCTTGCGAGAGTTCGTCAACTGTAAGTGTCGTTTTACTTTAACAGCGAGCGTCGTCACGTGAATATGGCGAGTATTCTTTCAAGCAAGTACTTTGTTACTTGAAGTCTCGATTTCGTACAATACTGTGTAATAATTAAATATATAAGTTAAATAACTAAATAAATACCCATCTTGGGTCAGTTCTGCTTACTTACTAATTTAAAATAAGGATTAGGTACTTAGGTCATAGGATAAGAAAACCTGGTACAAAAACTGGAAGTGAGAGTTATCATCGCCGATAAACTTTAATGTTTGGCGAAACTGATATTTCTGTAAATTGTACCATACTTTTATTAAAAAAAAAATTCCTACGAATTATCCAAAAATTGCACTTTACTCGCAAGAATTATATGTATATATGCTATATTAGTTGTACCATGTAATACAACTAATTGAGACGATTTTTTGACGACGAATTCCCTAGTTTTTATTGACAATAAAAACCTGTTATAAATACTTACAAACTACCTAATAACAATATTGGTACACTATGAGACGACCTCCTATGTTAACGACCTCCTAGCCTAGTCGGTAGTGACCCTGCCTACGAAGCAGGAGGTCCCGGGTTCGAATCCTGGTCAGGGCATTTATTTGTGTGTTTATCACAGATATTTGTTCCTGAGTTATGGGTGTTTTCTATGTATTTTAAGTATTTATCGATATCTATCTATTATATATATCGTCGTCTAGTTCCCACAACACAAGCCTTATTGAGCTTACCGTGGGCCTAGGTCGATTTGTGTAAGATTGTCCTATAATATTTAATATTTAATTTTAATTTAATATTTAATGAGAAATACATAGTATTCTATTCTAAATTATCACACTTTTCACTGTTCGAAATACAATTTCCCTGACCCCGCAGCTGTACATGGACTGGAAACTGATCCAACCTCAGTTTGATGCCAACGCGATGACTGAATGTTCAAGATACCATTTCATTTTAAAGTCAATAGCTTTGTCTTGTAACACGTTTCTATATTTATGCCAATATAGTTTTAACTTACTACCCAAAGGAACTTACAATTAGGGAATGCAAACCGGTAAATAATTGCATAGAAATTACCGGTTAACCGGTAAATTACCGGTAATTCTCATACAAAATATTAACCGGTTGCATTCCCTACTTACAATCCTACATATCGATGAGGGCCGACGCGTGTCAATGTGTAAGAATTAGTGAATAAAGGATCCATTCCGATCGTGAAAACTCGGAATTCACGAATACTTCCGAACGCTTTTGATGTGTCCATAAATTATCGTATTAATTGTTAACATTTCTATTTATTGACTAAAAGCGAAACTTAATAACTATGTTATTGTATTTATAATGTCAAAATAAAGTTTTGAAATATACGAATTGAGATAAATCTTTACCACCGCGTTTAAACTACATAAATAATCGTAAACAGAAAAAATGCTAAAACAGTCGTATTCCGATGAATATCTAAATAAAATAGTAATCACATTATAGGGCGATTGTGCTAGTTTCCCGTCCGGTGCCATTTTACCGTCCTCCTGATTAAACTGCTACAAATATATGGGAAAAACTTTTAAGGTCAACATTTTTTTTATTTATAGTTTAGTGTTTCGTTTTTTTTCCAATTTTCAGCTTCAATTTTGGACAAAACCTTGAACTTACATATATTATTAAGTATGGACGGTAAATTGACAAGTGTGGACGAAAACTAGCCTACTTCCTAAACTGAAGTTGACTGTAAAAGCACGACAAACACGAATTTATCCGAGTTTTTACGACCGGAAAGCATTATTCACTACATCTGTAGGTACTTAACTACGCTCTAATGTGTTTTGTAGTAAGACGTATCCGATCTGATATATGTATTAGACCAAATAATTGACTGTTGTGTATGTAATTTAATGAAATTGTAGTTACAAAACTTTAACAGGCTTCGCTATCGGAGGTTTATTATTATTCATATACCAATATTTACCGAATAAGGAACATCGCAACTAAAACTACGTCAAAGGGAAAAGTTATATAGCTGTATTCTGTACCCTAACCCATTGTATCCGGGTCATGTTCGATCAATTATTCGGTATAGTTATTAAATGTAGCCACCAAACTACCATAAACTTTCAGGCCTTGGCAGAACTTTAGCGACAAACGTGACAATATGCCGCGACAAGACGACAGTGCCAACCTGCCAACATATTATTGACTAAGAGCTGGCTACGTCAGATATGATACAATAATAAGAGCAACAAATCTGAAATATCCGGATCTAGAAATAAGCATAGTATAGCAAACTAAAGAGAGGAGTTTCGTCGCTCTCATTATTGTGTCATATCTGACGTGGCTACCTTTCGGCTAACAAGGGTACGGTCGCGCGATGAGAAGCGTTGGCGTTGTCGCGTACGTCGAACGGAGTGGCTTAAAATACAGGGGCCGTATTCAAACTTTAAAACACGTATAGACACGATCCAACTTCAATACAACTCCAATGCATTAACAACGCAATACAGCTACGGCATAAACATCTGAATCAGAAATATCAGAATTTGCTTGAGAAATATTCCAATGCAACTCCAATACAACTTCAATATTGGTTGAATGTTTGTTGTGTGTTGGAGTTATGTTTGAGATAGGTTGTATTTTTATTGTATTGTAATGTATTTTTAAATTAGAATCCGGCATCAGGGGTGACTTTGAAATATCAAGTATATACGCCAAAAAGTACTTACTGATGAGTAGGTATTCTTCTGGTATTAACAGATTTTTTATCTCCATATTTCTGCTGAGACGTAAGAATTTATATCCGTACACGGCGGGAAGTTGGTAACTCGAGATATAAAATTGAAGAAATTTGAACCACATGTAATTCTAATTTAAGTTTATTTAAACTTAAACATTAAACATTTGTCTTTTCCTTAACTTTTCCTCCCGACTTGTCAACTTCTTCCCGCCATGTTCGGATATGATCCCTGCCGCTTACCAATAGAGACCAAATAAATTATAAACAATACTGCTTTTAAAACCGTTTGAAACCTATCAAAGTAGCCACAAAATTTCGTATAGTCACCCCGTTTTACTTACAACAGGTCAACTAGGTCAACGGGTCAGATTCAATGCTATACACCGCCGTAACAGAGCACCCGCACCCTCCAAGTATCACTACAGACAAAGACATCGTGTTACCATACCCCTATGAATATAGAGCAACTTCTCCGCCTACAGATTGCTCATATTGTAACTAAAACGCGGTAGAATCGCAACGGAATCGCTGACTGAAGTAACATAAAGGGATATCGGCTGAGCGCCGCAAAAGTGATTCTGTTTCGGCGAACCTTACAAGTGATTTCATTTTGGAAGGGACCCTAACAATTGGCGGAAAGCGGAATTTCCTCCTCCGCTGGCTTTGTGTCCTAATCTTAAACCGTTGCGACGAATCAAACGGCCCTGCGAATAGCGATTTGGAGAGGAAATTTGCTTTTGTATCAAACGTTACTTTACTTACCGTACAGCCAACAGCACAGGTGGCTAAGCGAGCGTGTCGGAATAATCTTGATACGCTCTTATTTTCTTGGCAATAAATTCGCGTCGTGCTCATATTGTACTCGTTCGCTTAGCGTCTGTTGCTGACTGTACTAAGTCGGCGGCGCGACGCGAGTAACTTGATAAGATTATTCGCTCGGACGCTAAGCCGCCAAATCGAATGCATTAATAATAATCGTGTGTCATTTATTTACTTTTTATTCTCTTTATATTATTCCAGTTAACTTAAATATTAGTTATCCAAAGGTTGTCTGGAAGAGATCGCTCTTTAGCGATGAGACCGCCAATTGTTTTGCCTCTGCTTTTTTGTTTGTGACTTGTGTATACTTTGTGTCTATTATTTGAGGTTTGCAATAAAGAGTATTTATGTTATGTTATTATGTTATTTATTTATTATTATTATTCTTAATTGGGCTATCGATGTGATTTGACCAGACGCGTCGACCAGATTTGATCTATTGTGGCAGCCCTTTATAGCTCATTACTGATTCCCGTTGCATCTAGTTTCCAGATTCTTTGGGCTGTAATGTTTTGTACCTCATCGGGTTGCAGTACATGTCGCCCTAGGTGGGTACTTCTTTTATGCATTAGTGGTCCGCAGGAGCAGAGGATGTGCAAGGCTGTTTCCTCTTCTTCCTGGCAGAACCTGCATACAGAGTCCTGTTTCTTACCCATACGATACATGTGTTTGTTCAACTTACAGTGGCCTGTCAGTATTCTAGTCACTGCACAGGTTTTGTGTCTTTTGAGCCCTAACAGCTCTTTAGAGATTTTGTTGTCGAACCCTTTGATTAGAGCTTTCGAGTGTGCTTGTCCTTTGACGAGCTTCCACCATGCGTTTGCTCTCGTTTTTTTCAAGTTATTTAACAGAGAATATGCCTCCCGTTTGGTGATTCCACAGAACGGTTCTGGGCCGACCAGGGGTGTGTCCGCGCCCTTTCTGGCAAGTTCATCCGCTATTTCGTTTCCGTCAATGTCGGAGTGCCCTGGTACCCATCTAAGTGTAACTTTTTTGGAGTTAGCCAGTGCAACGGCCTCCTAGCCCAGTCGGTAGTGACCCTGCCTATGAAGCAGGAGGTCCCGGGTTCAAATCCTGGTAAGGGCATTTATTTGTGTGTTTATCACGAATATTTGTTCCTGAGTTATGGGTGTTTCCTATGTATCTAAGTATATATTTATCTATATAAGTATGTATATCGTCGCCTAGTACCCATAGTACAAGCTTTGCTTAGTTTGGGACTAGGTTGATTTGTGTAAGATTGTCCCCAAATATTTATTTATTTATTATTATTTATATTAAGGTTATTTTTGCAATTCTGGACTAGTTTTGAGTTTGACTCTAAAGATTCTAGTGCCTTATTATGTTATGTTATATTCGTTTTAAATGCGTATTGTAATTTTACCAACTTGCTACTTTCTGAATGTAAAGACATGATACAAACTATTTAGTTATACGCGTACCTACATCAAACTAATTTTTTTGGTTCCGTAGCCAAATGGCAAAAAACGGAACCCTTATGGATTCGTCACGTCTGTCTGTCCGTCCGTATGTCACAGCCATTTTACTCGGAAACTATACGACGTATCTGAATAAAATTTACACATAAGGTGTATTTTGTATGCCGCTACTTAGTTATGTAGTTAATTTAACATAAACTAAACATCAACAAAATATAGGTCTTTAAAAATAACATTGAGGTTTTTTTGACCACTTTGTGATTAAGTGAATATTTTCTGAAATAATCACTTCGAAAGTCAGAAAAATTTTGTCCCCCCCTGTAACTTTTGAACCGTAAAAATGTTTATTCACGAAACGGCTTACAATTTTTTTACAACAGTTCTTCTGCCAAACCACAGTGTGGTTTGTTGGCAGACGAGGCTCCAGTTTACAAATTCTATAGTAAGCTATATATATATATTACATTATATTTCCACCACCACCAACAAAACAGTAACACCTGACTGACCATTGATAGACCCTATCCCAGTGTAATAAGGTCCAGAAACGGTCACACATAAAATACTATTTCTTTATAATATGTAAAAATGTTAATGTTAATACAGATGCACTAACATGAAGGTTTGGTTACCCTTTTTAAATATTTTTAATATGTTAGTCTCACGAGAGTTTTATAGATCAAACGTGTATGCTAATAATAATAATAATGATTAGGTACTTCTATGAATTTTGAACGCGTTCATTCACTGCATCTATATTAAATCTTAATCTACTTAGGACATTCGAGTATCACATGAGAAGTGCAATATGTATACTTATAATGGTTGTATCGCATTTTTTAGTTTACTTAATAGAACGCTGCTTAATTTCTTTTTGAAGGTTTGTTTTGTTATGCATGTGTTCTTCAACTCTGACGGTAATTCGTTAAAGATTTTGGGAACCAGATACTTTCTACATCTCTGGCCAAAATAGTTTGTATAGCTAGGTAAAAGTAACTTGTCACTATCTCTATTCCTTATGAGCCTTTTATTCACACTAGGTTTTTTAAACTCGTCTTTACAAAATTGCTCCATAGCCAATACTAACACTACCTTTTCATGTACTGGTAACAATTTACATTCTAAAAAAAGATTTTCATAAGTGCTATTCTTACATTTTCTTAGGCATCAGATAAGACCTTTTGGTATTATGAGTAGTTTGGTTCTTATTCCATTGAAGGTACGGAACCCTCCTATGCGTGGTCCGACACGCAATTGGCCGGTTTTTTTATATGAAAATAAACTTTAAATGATATAGGTCTTTTTCGAAATCATATAGGTGTATAATAAATGTAATCTATTTATTAAAAAACAATAAAATATTCGGTAAAGATAAATAAAGTACGGCTGATAAAACCTTCACGCATAAAAAAGCAATCAATTAAATACACACACTCCAAGAACTAACTCCCTCCTCAGTTACCTAACGAGCCTGTATCCCTCTTTGCAAATAACTTGAAAACCATAGACATTGTGCTCCTCACTTAACTCCCCAAACTAATGTCCCTACCTGTCCTATGTGACCACACTCCAAGGGGCCCACTTACGCAGACAAATGACGATCTATGCAGGGAAGCGGTAGAAAGCGAACACCGGATAAGCCAAGCACTTTCGTTGGCCATTAAGGAATTGTTTAATTATTGTGAAAGTGTTTGTTGCTTTAAGAAAGTTTTGTGGTTTAATATCGAGTAAAAACACCGGCCTAGTGCGTGTCGGACCACGCATAATGGAGGGTAAACCTTCAATGGAATCTGATGCCTATTGAAGCAGTTTTTTAAGATAACTCAAAAATGGCTGAACCGATAATGTCCAGTAGTTTCGGAGAAAATTGGCTTTGTGACAGACACACAGACAGAGTCGCATCATAAGCGTTCCTTTTTTACCATTTTGATACGGAACCCTAAAAACAACAAAGCTTTCCAACTGGCTCCTGAATTACTCAATACTTTTTGCTATATATTATAACATTTATAACTACTATAAGCTTATATAGATGTCATATACAAAGGAAAAAGTGACCTAGGCCTCCGGTGCCCACGGCTGGGATCGAACCAGCGTCTTCTGCATTCGCGGCAGATGTCTTAACCACTTTTTTAATAATTTGATTTGTTCTTCAATTATAACTACTGTTAAAAACGGGGTATTCACCATGTATATTTGTGTTTTTAACATTAGTTATAATGTTAATGACCATGTTATTAGCTTGAAACCATATATTCTTGCTATACCTATATTTCACCATTCGTAACCGCCATAAATGCCCTATCATGTCCATTGCCGGCAGTCGATTGATTAAGCCGACAACAAAAACAATATCGCATCGTATTGTCGCCACAAACGGTCGATTGACATGGCGTTTAGGGGACGAAGGGCGGATATGACGTCATTACTGTCGTATAGCCTATCGCTCCCCTATGGACGCGAGTCACTTAGTACGGACGGAGGTATATGTCCATCGATGTCGTTTCCGGAGAAATTGGGTGGCACGGTAAAACGAATTTTACGGCTTTAAGGTTTGTTTGAATCAGAATCGATGATAAGGAATTGAATTGTAAAGTAAATATGGATTTAAAGAGTTCGGCGTAGATAAGGTAAAATCACTAATTATGCTACTTTGTATCGTAATAGATTTTAAAATGAAAATAATAATTACTATTTATTATTTGCATTTTAATAACAATTTAAAGCGTTATTTTCCCAAAAGGGAAGGAATTCAATCGATAATTGGTAAGCGCCAACTTGCTAATGTGCTGATGGACATGATAGACTGACTGAAGGGACGTTTACAAAAACAACATAACTAACATTAGGTATTTGTGTTTTGATGTCATCATGTTCGTCTCCACTCCAAAGATGCTACGAAAGGTGAAAACAAGACTAATTCCGCGTGTCGAAAAATTACTATTAAAATTTCCTGCATAATAGTGACGATAAAAACAGCAGAATTAAAATAAACTATAAATTAACAATAAAATTGCAAAATTTATTAGATGTAATGAAATGAAGTATCTATAAAAAAATATTTTTAGAAAAAAATAGTTTCCTATTGCACAAGAACAGCAATAGCATAAGTGACAAATATTATTTTATATATTTTCCGCAAAATAAAGCCTTAAAATGAATAAAGAGATATTCCTAAGTATTATGTAAAGGTAAATTTAGTTTTATCGATCTCCTGTAAAATGCCCATTGTAGTTACGTTGTTTTTGTATACATCCCTTCAATTTAATTATGTATAATGTGTTTAGTTATTCACAAGTTCTTATTCACTGAATTCTCTTTTTACCTGACTTTATAAAAAGGACGCGGTTATATATTATGTTGGTGTGTGCTTACGTAATTTTAATTATCTATGATTACAGACTAATAAGCTGCTAATAAATCTCAATCCCCCCTTCGTATTTGGCTAGCATTTGAGTAAGAATACCGGATATAGAAAGGTGACGACCCTTTTCAGAATCTGCGGTTGTTCGGAGAATGTCGTGTGCTATTTTGCGACCTCGTGTCTTATTGAATAAGATCATTTAAAAAGACACCTTGCTACGTGCTTAATAAAGTACGCTTTCATAAAAATAAAAATATGAGACCATGAAGTAGGCAGAGCGCCGGGATGGGGGTTTGGTGAAGAAACTCGGACTCTTGGTTTCCACGTGTTTAATGTTGTAGGACGTACGTACAATCTCTCTCCCTATGTCTAAGTTTCTTACGCTATATATATAATTCCAATACGTGTTTAGGAGAGGAAATCCCTTATCAAGTGGAGGCGCAAGATCTAATCGATGTGCTGATCACTCAATATGCACAGACGTGCCCATATGAGTGTCTGCCTATCACACCTCCCCTGAAAAGGTAGGGGTTTCCTCCCCCTGAAAGAGAACACTATTTGTAAAATAACTTAACTCTATTCTTATGTACTAAGTAATCTTTACCGTCTTTACTTAATTTTAAATTTGATCCTTGGATATCTTTTATTTTATACGGCCCTAAATACAAATCATTCAATTTACTGTAACATTCATTCTTAAGCAATACTAATTCTCCTATCTTAAAATCGACAACATTAGATTTACAGTCATATTTTAATTTCCTTATATTTTTGCACTGTATCAAATTGTCCCTGGCATCCAAATGTGCTCTTTGCAGTCTATATTTTAGTTCTAACGGATAATTATTATATACATACAGTGGTTCTACTCTGCTGACAAGATTGTTTGGTACGTTACAAGGTTTCCCGAACACTAATTCGTAGGGTGAATATTTTGTACTTGTATTTACCGAAGTATTGTAAGCAAAGCACCGGTACTGTACCCATGAGCTCCAATTTGATGACAAATTCTTGGTTTGTATTCTTAGATAACTGCCTAAATGTTTATGCCAATTCTCTAATGAACCTATACTTTCATGATGATATGGTGTCGAATTTACTTTCTCAACTTTCAACAATTTACAAACCTCACTCAAAGTGGAATTTATGAATTCAGTCCCACAATCTGTTGCTATAGTTTGGGGAATCCCAAACCTCAAAACAAAATTCTCAACAAATGCCCTAGCTACAGTCTGAGCCTCCTTATTTTCTAATGGATATGCCTCTACATATTTCGACAGTTCACATCGCAAAGTCAAAATATACTTATGCCCTGCGTCATCGACATCCAGTGGTCCGACTATGTCCAAATATACTTTCTCAAAAGATGTTGTAGCTGTGGTGGTTATTACCATATGATCTCGCGTATTCCTGTTACTAAACTTTTGTTTTTGACAGTCCTTACACCGTTTCACATAGTCGTCTATATCTTTACGCGTGTTCTGCCAATAGTACTTTTTTTTATACTGTTAACCATCCTCGTACCACCAGCGTGCCCACTAGTCGGTAACATATGGTAGTCATTGAGAATGACTCGAATCATCTCCCGATCGGTTACTCTAGTCTTCCCTTGTATTATACTTAACCTTGGTAACTCTCCTTGTCCCGCGCGGAAGACTTCTGTTAATACTTTTACATATTTTTTATTAAGGTCATTTTTTATTAGCACTAACTCTACTAAATTCAAATTTTTGCACAGTGCAACCAAGTCCCGTAACGATACGTCTATGCGTGCCTTCGTTAATAGAGAATCCTGGTTTATGCAAAGTGTAGAGTTCCTATAAACAACATTATCTGAAGTAGAACTGGTATCGGTTCTCTTCGATGCCTTACTCAATTGTGACACCTGCCTAAATTCCTTACTGGAGCATATCTTTAATTCCGTATCTCCTTCCGCCCCTTTTATGATATCTACCACCCTAGGCTGACACAGTTCTAACGACGTACAACCTGAGTCCCGTATTCCGTCCGACACGTTCGCTCCTCGAGTCATTGAACGCGTCACTACCCCAACGAACGCCGAATTCAAAGATTTCAACTCATCCGATGTTATGATGATCCTCGATAAGGCATCTGCTGTAACATTTTCTGAGCCCTTAATGTATTCAATCTCAAAATCATACTCCTCCAAAGTTAACCTAAACTTCGTCAACCTACTACTTGGGTCCGTCATGCTAAATAAATGTACCAAAGGTTTATGGTCTGTTAAAATTTTAAACCTCCTACCGTACAAATAAGGACGAAAATGCCTAATTGACCATACAATGCTCAATAGCTCCTTATGGATAGTAGGATAATTAATTTCTGACTTGTTCAACTGCCTACTTGCGAAAGCTACCGGCTTGTTATTCCCATTCGACAATATTGCCCCTATTGCTACCCCCGACGCATCCGTTTGAAGACGAAACACATTCTCATCTGACATATCTGGATAATCCAAAACGGGGGGAGATGCCAACAAAGTCTTTAATTTCTGAAACGCCTTATCACACTCTACTGACCACTCAAATTCAGCATATTTTTTACACAACCGGTTTAAAGGATACGCAACCTCTCCGAAATTTCTAATGAACCTTCTATAAAAATTAGCAAAAGCTACAAACCGCCGCACCTCATCCGCATTTTTAGGCACCGGGAACTTTTTTACCACCTCAATTTTACTACTATTCGGCAGGACCCCGCTAGGTGTTATTACATGCCCTAAATAATTTAACTCCTTTTTGAAGAAAACACACTTACACGGATTTAGCTTTAAATTTACTTCCCTACACCTCTCAAAAACCTTAACTAAGTTAGCGTTATGCTCACGCAGACTTTTCCCGAAAACAATTACGTCATCTAAATACAAAAAACACGCGTCGTAAGTTAATCCTGACAACGCTACAGCCATAAGCCTGGAAAATGCACTAGGACTACTTCGCAACCCCATGGGAAGTCTTTTAAGCATATATTGTTTATCTGTTGTAAAAGCCGTGAACTTTCTGCAATCTGGCGACAAACTCATTTGATAATACCCCGAGCTTAAATCCAAGTGTGAAAAATAAACACAACCCGACAACGAATCCAAAATCTCCTGCATGTTCGGTAAAGGAAACTTCTCATCGACTATTTTCTTATTTAACAATCTATAATCAATGACAATCCGCCACTTCTTTTCACCACTACTGTCTAACTTCTTCGGTAACAGCAATAGAGGGGAAGACCATTCACTTGTACACTCCTCGATAATATCCTCATCCAATAACTTCGCAACTTGTTTTTCCACCTCCTTTTTCTGTGCAAATGGAATCCTATATGGCTTAACATACACAGGAGAAGCATCATTCTTCAATTTAATTTCATATTCGCACAAATTGGAAACTGACAATTTATCCCCCGGCATGTGAAAAATATCTGCATACTTTGCACAAACTCTTTCCAATGTTCCGCTACTGTCGTCATCGAAGGTAAGACCGAAGTTTTAATAACCCAAAGAGTTCTTTAACCCTGCTCACTGTCTTTGATTCCTGTGAGTCAAAAGAACACACAAAATAATCCATCAACCTACCGACCTTTGGACAATAACTACTCAACTCTACCTCACTATCCCGTGTATTCAAAACCCGAACTGGAATTCTCCCATTCTCGACCGACACCACTGAGCCGGCTACAAAAACACCAGGAGTAATTTCCTGCGAAGGAATAACACATTCCCCTTGCATATCCGTCGAAACCCACTTAACCATCTCACACCTGCTAGGAATAACTATTGAGCGTACCGTTCCTAGCCCTAACCCACACGACAATTTAATACCCGACATATGCTGCATGCTCAAAATACGTTCCTCATAATTAATATTACACTTATGCCTTATTAAAAAATCCTCACCTAAAATACCGTCGTTCTTACACTTAAGTCCTACAAACACATGAAACCTATGACAAAATCTATAACCCCTTACTAACAACTCTAACTCCACATATCCCAAGGAAACCAAATTCCCACATACACCTCTTATTCTTAACCTATTCGGAATTATATGTAAGCCAAAACCCTCAATACTACTATATTTTATTATCGACACATTAGCCCCGGTATCCACCAGTAACGATAATTCCTTATCTAAACAATTTACAATTACATGATTATTCGCCCCATAAGACAATATTTCCACACATCCACCGTTAGTCTCGAAAAAACTCTGTTTCGTTATGAAGATTATCTGAGTCACTCGCTACATCTGTTCATTGAACAACATTGACATTCCGTGCGTTCGACTCAGCAAAATTGCCCGCTCCGCGCTGACTCGGGAAATTTATCCGACCCCGACCTTGCCCAGCCGTATTGCGACTATAGCTGAGGTGTGCGGAATTATGTTTATAGTTGCTATTATTGACATACGCCGGTCGGTGACCGTAACGCGCCCTATAATTATTACCCGAATAACCCCTATTTTGATTGTAAAACCGCCTGGAGAAGTGTAAACAATTTGCCGCCGGTTTTTGGATCACCTCTGATTCATCCACCGCTACCGTTATCGCTTCCCTAATCGACTCAATAGCCCGGGACGCTATAATTATCCCTATCCTGTCACTGTTTAAGCCTTCCGCAAAACGCCTAATTGCAGTTTTTTCATTTATCGGCCTAAGAATATCGTGCGCTACCGAATTCCCATCTGCCTGAGCTATAGTTAAATTAGTAAATAACTGCTCTATTTCACTCCCGAAAACTTCTATACTCCTATTTCCCTGCGTACACCTTTGTAGCTGCGACAGGATGGCAGTATATGATTTTTTAGGTAACAAGTACTTCCTAATATCGCCAACCAAATCCGGCACGGTCGAGTACTCATTTTTAATCTTTAATTTCGCTTTACTCGACAACCGCGTTTTTACAACAAAATTTATTAAAACGGGATGATCTTTTTCCTTCAATGTACTACTATAAAATTGCAATCCATCGATTAATTGGTTAATTTGACCTTCCTCCACATCTACCACAGGCAATAGCGAAAGAGCCGTCTTTAAATCAAAATCCGCCATTTTTGATATTACTTCCGAGGTGACTAGCCTCTGAACTTCCAGAAATAAACACTCAAAATCTTCTGCAGTCTTCAAAGCAATATCGAGATCCACAGCTGCAACATCTTTTTTACATATCTCCTCAATTAATAGATCAAACTTAGTTTTAATATTCCGCGCTAACAATAACTTGTTGTTACCCTGCACAGTCCGACGTGCAACCTTACTTAATTTAACGATACTGTCTCTTACAACCCGTAACTCATCTAATAAACTGACAAGGCTAGCCATAAAATATACACAATAATAAAAATAACACAGTCATAACACTAATAAAAATTATAACTAAAAACACGCCCACACAGCCAATCAAACATCTTCACCCCTAATGGCTCGTCGTGCCGCTTGTTGCTCCCAGCTGCTGTACAGATGGGCCCTCAGTCGCTCGCACACCCGGGATAAAGCGTATGCAGTCATATACACCACAACGGCAATCTTTAGCACCTCCGTCAACTCCCAGCTCGCCGACGACGCCAGAGATGCGGTATTATTATTAGGCGCGGTCACGATGACATTGTCCTTGGACTGCTGACCTCCCATTTCCAAACAACAGATTAACCAGCTTGCTTCAGTAGTCAATCAGATTTCAAAATTTAACTTACTGATGTCCACGGACCCTTGACACTGCTATCCTCCACCCACGATCGTCTTCCTCAGCTTGCCTCGTTAGGTCCGAACTTCATTCCGCCTTTGTCACACTGTCACGGTCGCCATGAAGTAGGCAGAGCGCCGGGATGGGGGTTTGGTGAAGAAACTCGGACTCTTGGTTTCCACGTGTTTAATGTTGTAGGACGTACGTACAATCTCTCTCCCTATGTCTAAGTTTCTTACGCTATATATATAATTCCAATACGTGTTTAGGAGAGGAAATCCCTTATCAAGTGGAGGCGCAAGATCTAATCGATGTGCTGATCACTCAATATGCACAGACGTGCCCATATGAGTGTCTGCCTATCACACCAAGGATTAGGAAAAAGATTTTCATGTAGGCATTTGTTTTACCACTGCCACTGTATCCACTGTATCCACTGTATCGCATTAAATAATCTGCGGTTTTCTTGTATTTGTTCACTATTAACACAGAATAAATAATAAAACTGTAAACCGCTGTTAAAGGTGGCTACATCCAGTGCGCGAGGCCTACTATAAACATCAGTAGGTAACAGGACATTGTCAAAATGTAAGTGCATTGTCAAAATTTAAAAAAATTGATAAGGCATTGTGATTATATTCGGCACTTAAACCAATCACAACAGATTGCACACCTACATACATGTTCATTTACGAAAACAATGGAAAAAATAACCTTAATCTAGCTGTTATATATCAAATGAACCTACACCATTTTACTAGGACGATATGATTCGATCTTGTCACGTGAGAACAAATCAATTACAATTAAAACAAACTTTGGAAGGTTATGCATTGACTAGATTTGCTATTTTTTGCAGTAAAGAAACTAAATGCAGTCAGGAGATGTATAAAAATAAAAAAAGCAACCCAACTGATAATGTTACCATGAAGTTCGTGGCTTAAAAGCGAGGATTCTAGAAAGAGTAGGCTACAGAGCGAACCGGTTTGTGTTTTTCTTAACTTCCTTCATTTCGCTTCCGCCCCACATAACCGCTGAAAGCGTCCTGAAGTCTCGTGAATTCGTAAAGTACAATTACTTCAGAGTCTCGACTGTCGTCCAACTGTTTCGCTTATCAAATGAAACGAAAGAACGGACAACGAAAACTTGGCTGTATTTTTGTTTAATTTAACTATGCCATGACGGTTGAGGTTATCTGTGGCCATGACTGGCTCTTTGACTTTCGGTCCTAGGTCCACATAGGTTATTATTCGTAAACGAAAATAATATAGATCGAAAAGCCTAGCCTAGTGTTATTGTGAACGGTTCATTAATATTTTAGTCGAATAATTAGGTAAAAACACTATGTTTGCCAATATGTACCTAAGTAGGTAAAGGTTTAATAAATAACTTGTTTGTATGTTAATGATCATAGCAGACTAAGATGAAAGATTCAATAACATTTAATCTAGAAGCCAAACCACAAAACTCCAGATTCCAGATGAATAATAAAAGCAAACCGCCGTTATACACAAAACGCTCAGACAACAAATAACTATCGTATAACAAATAACGTATTACCAAAATGACAAATATAACCAATAAACAAGCGGAATTGTGGAATTATTCACGAAGCGTAGACCAGGATTCAGTAAATACGGTTTCCAATAATAAATAAGCCAATTGTCGTCTTCCAAATTTGTGTCACACACAATAATAGCCTCGTGTGCGCCTATTTGACATTCACGGGGCATCATTGGCCTACGGGCTGTATAAAATTCGTATCATCCCGCCATTTTGTAAAATCGACTTTGTTTTATAAAGAATAAAGTATGTTTGTTACCTACGTCAAAGTCGACTAGTAAATATGAGGTTTTATTAAGGTAAAAATTACAGCGCTCTCCGTACGAATCCAGCGGTTTTTATTTTTGTGGTTATTCAACCGTACGTATACGAGTACCTATATTGGGTTAATTCAATCAGCTTAATATTTTTACGGTAAATTCAGTGTCAATTGCATTGTGTTTCGTTGTGTATTTTGGAACATCTATAAATTCTGAATAAGTTTAAAATATTTTGACAAAAACGGGACTTAATCGCGTACACTTACTTTTATTATTTTCCTGACGTTGCTCTTTAAATCAGTACAAGTTTAAAATATATTTATAATTCATGCTTTTATTTTAGCTACACTAAAGTGGTGACGAAACAAAAGTTATACGTTGAAAATGGATTTACACTCACGGTTAAAAATAGTGCAGAAAATATAATAAATTAAACATATCACTGACAAAGTTATCATGTCAATACATAGTAATGACAATGTGCGTGACGCACAGCTAAGTGACATTAACTTATTTTACTTATTTACCAGGCAATATTATAAAATGTATAACTACCAACCATTCCCTTCAAAAGCAAGTTTACCCCTATTGAGAAGATCCTTTGAGAACTTTTATTCATATCCAGTGGGTTCTCAGCGCATCCTCATCCAACAAAAGAGAAAGATTGCCAAGCGACGAGTCTCGTTCAAAGCGAAAATGAGGGGCGTATAATAAACCGTCATGAAGTGCCCGAGGTGCGCTTGCGTCTTGTAATTTTGACACTTGATTTCTTTATTCAATCAAGAGCCTGTATTCAGAAATAGAATCCGTAACAATTCAAAATTAATCGACGCGATATCTACATATACTACTAGTATAACTTTTGTTACCTACATATATAACTTGATTAAATCATAAATCTTGTATTTATTTGTAAACGCAGGTTCATTTTACGATTTTGACATAAATAATACATGTTTAGTCATTATTAGGCATACAAATATTTAGCCAAGATGGCGTAAGCCACAAATATAATTTATATACAAAGTCCATAAATATAGCAGACTAACTATAATTATAATAATTCGTACGATGATTATATTTCTATAACAGACAGATTCTCCTACTGACTAATACGCTTTTCTACTAAGGTAAGTTTTTATTTATTTGAAAAGCTTATACGAACTTCTCCTACGTATCGAAATTATTTTTAATCGGTGAAACCTTAATTTTTTGAAACAGTTATAGCTATTATCGATTACTTTTAAGAATGTTTTACGTTATGTTAAGCGCTGACATGTTTTTTATTATAACGTTTTCACGTAGAGTCTGTCCGGAAAGAGAAGTGTCGTAGAATGTATGAGCTCCTATATAAACCACGACACTTCTCTTTGCGGACAAACTCTAATTACATTAATATTCAAATGTCGCTGAGCTGTAAGACAATCTAATTTTGAAATATCAAATGATTGATGTTTGCTTGACGATGCCCGCTGAGTTTTTGATTGCAAATTACAAATTTACTAAATTTGAAGCTGCTCATATTATTTAGAGATGTTTTAAATTAATTACAGTTATTTAGAGTGTGTGAATTGAGATGTACCTATTTAAATGCGTTCCATTATTATTATGTATATACCACGAAGAAAAATTAAAACGCATCCTTCTTGTGAGATACTCATGCAACAATATTGCTATGCAAATAATAAAATTGATATCATATTAAGGATAAGGATAAGTAGATATATTTCCACAAGGATACCTTATCCGTAAATACCTTACCGAAATATATCTACTTCTGCCTGTTTCGTTTTCATAAGTTCTGTATATAATCTCAGCTCAGCCTTAGTCACTGATCAAATTTAGTAAAAACAAAAAAAAAATATTACGGCTTTACATGACTTTAGTTAATATTTTTACCAAATACAACGTTAACATTTATTTGTAGTTTTTTTTTTTAATATCAAATAATCATTACATATTTAAAACAAATGTCAACTTAAAACTAACTTATAATTTAAAAATTTAAGAATCACGTAAAAAGTCAACTTAAAAACTAAAATTATGGAATGTATACTTAGTACGATTTTTTTAAGATGTCGGTATTGTCGGTAGAATTCCTTAGTAAGATTCCGACATCTTAAAAAAAAACCACTATACAATTAACACTCTCACCGCCATACGGTACGCCGGCCGCCCACAAAACTTCGAGCGCCATGCATGATAACAGTGAGAGTGTTAAACAGTTTTTTAGGGTTCCGTAGTCAACTAGGAACCCTTAGAGTTTCGCCATATCTGTCCGTCCGTTCGTCCGTCCGCGGATAATCTCAGTGACCGTTAGCACTAGAAAGCTGAAATTTGGTACTAATATGTACTATCGGGTTCAGAATTGCATGGTCAATTTATGAATGAATTCATTGATAAATTGACCATGCAATTTTGAACCTGATGGTACTTATATCAATCACGCCGACAAAGTGGTAAAATAAAAAGTGGAAAAAAGTGTTTTATTAGGGTACCTCCCCTATACGTAAAGTGGGGAGTGATTTTTTTTTAAATTTCAACCCTAACGTGTGATATATTGTTGGATAGGTATTTAAAAATAAATAGGGGTTTAGTAAAATATTTTTTTGATAATGTAAATATTTTCGGAAATAATCGCTCCAGAAGTAAAAAAAATGTGTCCCCCCCCCCCTCTAACTTTTGAATCATAAGTTTTAAAAATATGAAAAAATTCTCAAAAGTAGAACTTTATAAAAACTTTCTAGGAAAATTATTTTGAACTTGATAAGTTGAATAGTTTTTGAAAAAAAAAATTACAAAATAATTTCTGAACTAAGTTTGTAATTTAACCGTATAAGCAGGTGTTTATTGTACCTGTAATTTCTACAAAATCACAATGAAATGACGTGCTTTCAAATAAAGTTTTGAAAAAAAATACAAAATAATTTCTGAACTAAGTTTGTAATTTAACCGTATAAGCAGGTGTTTATTGTACCTGTAATTTCTACAAAATCACAATGAAATGACGTGCTTTCAAATAACCCAACCATGGGCCCATTTTTTTAACTCTTAAGTGGGGACACTTACTGTGACGGACGGAAAACTACGGAACCCTACGCTGAGCGTGGCCCGACACGCTCTTGGCCGGTTTTTTTTAAATAAAGCCCACTTCGAATCGTACCCGGTTCAAAGGTCCCCATTATTCCCGCCGCATTTCCCCGCTGAACAGCAATGGAGACCTGCTGAACCAGATACGATCCCGAGCGAGGATAGCAGCCCCTCCCTGGCAAACGACGCCCTAATTCCCCGAAGAAGTTGAGTGACTCTGCCCCCCAGGGTCCGGCCGTCTCAATGGCCACCGGCACAAAGTCATAATACCAAATATATATTTTGAAGGACTTTTATAGACAACCAGTTATTTTTATTCGTAAGCATTAAAGTTGGCATAATACTCAACCATCTCATCGTTGTTGACAAACTCAGCGTTAAATCAATTCTCGCCAGTCATCGTTGTCGGCGTCAAACCGCCGATATATTTTATCGGCGTTCTACCGATATTTATAATCGGCGCGGATTCATTAATACCCGTCACGCCTTGATAGCGGATCAACAGACGGACACTTAAGTTTAATATTGGCGCGAATAAACATTAAACAATGCTGCTACGTTGCCGCTATGGCTAAATCAAATTAGTTTCTTATAACTCGTCTTTTTTTTATTAAAGTTCCTTTTGTCCGTTAGTGTAATAGTACATTACTGCAGAGACCAGTAAGTAAGCTTTCCTGGCTGAGTATTTAGTAGCCGTCCGAGTCGAAGACGAGGACGGCTACAATACGAAGCCAGGTAAGCTGATTACGGTCGAAGCATGTATAGTGCTTTTCTCAAACATGTAAGGAAATAAAATTACTTGTTTAGTGCTTCAGTTACTGGCTGAGTGATTTAATGTTGTATGAAAATCCTTTACGTACGTCGCGCTGAACCTGCCTTGGAATAGAGTCCCTACTGGTCTCTAATTACTAACGTAACAGGAACATTTCCGAGCATGTTTGAGAAAAAAATATATATATATTTCGTGAGAATTCGCATGTGTGTTGTTGCTCTAAAACTCAGGATCCGCTTTTTAATCCACTAGCTTAGTACATGCTTTCCAAGTGGTTTTGGCTCGGCCGGCTTTTATTTAAGCACTTGTGCTGGAAAATAATATTAGGTACTGCTGTACCAAAAAAAATAATTCGTTATTTCGGACAAACAGGTATCCATAGAGTGTTAGTAATAAACAAACAAAAATCTTAATCCAGTGTTAGTCTTAATAATTTAACTATAAAAATAACTTTAAAAATAAAGATAATTTTTATACTATCATAGTTCGCCCGAAAAATTCTAATAGATACCTAATGAAGTCATCGACTCTGAAATATAAACGGTTAAGTACTTAGAATTCCATATAGGTGACAATATACATGAAAAAGTATGTATGTATGTATGTAGTAATTATAAGCGATAAAGACGTAAACGCCGGCCACCAAACGGTACCTTTTCATGTATGCTGTCACATATGTTCACATTAGATTATCCGGTCCCGAATCTTTTTGGACGTTAAGTCACTTAGTACCGGCGGGAGCGAGCTAATTCTCATCCAATTACCACTATAGTGAATGAATTGCTATTTTATCGCAATTCACGTGAAATTTAACCTTATTGCAATGGCTTAATGACTCTGCATGTGAAAGCTTAATTCTTTGTCAGACGGACGACAATGGAAACAGAATTTATTCTTTTAGTTTTTGCAGAAGTAAAATACGAGTGTTGATGTAATGAATCCTTTTGAAGCAGCAATTTTCCGGGAAAATGAACTTAGGTATTGTAAGCTCAATTTCTCATTTAGTTATTAATTTATTAGCAAAATAATTCCTACTCATTATGGAATTAATCACCCTATTTTATAACAATATTGTAAACGTACTACAAGTATTATGAAATATGTATTTAAAAAATAACTTACTCAATTTCATGGGATTAGTCATTGAAATATTTACGAATCTACATTAAGTACATAGTTTTACCAGGTTTTCTCTACTTACACGACACTGACTTTCGAGCAAATTATTTAAAACAGTTAAATGAGATCCATTCTTTTTGAAAACCAAAATCGGTATCAAATGTAAAGTTCCGATACTTTCGCGAAAATACCAACCGAGTTTCAGTTCTGATCTAGACACACGGCAGTGTGTCCGCCAAGTTCGAGCAAAAAAAAGCGACACACCGGCCGTGGGTTACATAACACGAACCATTTCGGGCCAATTTCGACCACCCTATAACTCAAAACATATTTTATCTACGCATATGAAATTTCGAGTGTCTGTTGACATCCCCTTAATTGTCTAGAATACAAAATTTCATTATTCTACCTATAGCAGTTCTTAAGATATTGACGTCAGAAAATCGCTATTTTTACTATACACTCACTCACTGACTCACTGACTCATCAAAAACCTAGACCACTTCCAATGGTCGTACTGACTTGAAATTTGGCATGGAGATAGGTCTTAAGGTCAATTCAGTATACCACTGAGCAATAAGCACACTTCAGTATACCACTGAGCATTCACAGTCTTTTGGTCATCCAAATAAATTTTAGCTACATGACCACTTGCGGAAAAAAATGTGGCCACCATTTTTTTCCGACACTTCGCCCGCGTTTCAACTTTGTTGGAGGTTCATCGTCAGGAAACACCCAAACTGTCGATTGCCGCTTAGTTGGTGGATCGTATTGGTAAAACCAACTCTCATCTCCAGTAATAATATTAAAGATGGTCAGTCCCTCACCCTGGTTAAATTTGAGCATATATTTGCACCAGGTGACGCGAGCTCCTTTTTGTTCTTCATTCAATGCGTGAGGCACCCATCGTGAACATAGTTTCCTGACACCAAGCCGGTTGTGTAAAATATCATTAATGGCCGGCGATGAAATCTTCAGAACCTCTTCTATTTGTTTATAAGTCACTTTTGGATCTTCCTTTATAATTGTTTTTACAGCTAAGATGTTTTCTTCTGTAACTATAGTAGCTGGACGACCACTTCTTTCATCGCCATTCAAGGAGAAGTCTCCACGTTTGAATTGGGTAAACCATCTGAAAACTGTTGCACGCGATGGTGCACAGTCCCCAAATGCTGAAACTAAACGCTCTCTGCACTCACTTTCATTCAACCCAAACTTATAGTCGTACAAAATCATCGCACGGAAATGTTCTCGCGAAAAATCCATGGTAGACGAAAAATTACCGCGGAATTGAATTAAAAAATAACCGTATTTTTTAAATTTGGAAATTATTCATCAAATGGTTGTCTATGTTTGAATGCTGAACAAATAATCTTTCAAAAAAAGTATAAACCAGTGCCGTTCCTTTTTTAAATTTGAAGTATCTCAAAACTTTCCTAGTGCCCCACGTATATAGGGTTATAGTATAAAGTACATACCTAAGTGGAATGAGACATTTCCTAAAGCAAAAGTGATAAAAAAATAATAAAGAACCTACACCTAACAAAAATAAATGAAATCCCATCAAAAACATAAATGTGAAAGGCTGCCAAGTTCGATACTATGGGAATGCTTCGCCTATAAAAGAAGTGAGATCTGAATAAGTACCAAGTTCCATAAAAATACCTCAAATCATAAATAGTTATAGGAATGCACACTTGATTTCAAGCAGTTTTTAAGGTACATTTTGAATAAGTATCACGTTACATTGAAATACCTAAAATTATAATAGTCAGAGAAAGGCACACCGGTTTCTTTAGCAGTTTCCTGATAACATTTATTATTTTCAGTACTTTTTAATGATGTAACTTGGCAAGTTTTAATAGAAAATTATATACTTGACACATTGCAGTCCAAAGGTGTCGATTCATTGCATTGAAAAGGTGTGTGGTGTGTGAAAACTTGCCAAGTAACATCATTAAAAAGTACTGAAAATAATAAATGTTATCAGGAAACTACTAAAAAAACCGGTGTGCGTTTCTCTGACTATTATAATTTTAGGTATTTCTATGTAATGTGATACTTATTCAAAATGTACCTTAAAAACTGCTGGAAATCAAGTGTGCATTCCTATAACTATTTATGATTTGAGGTATTTTTATGGAACTTGGTACTTATTCAGATCTCACTTCTTTTATAGGCGAAGCATTCCCATAGTATCGAACTTGGCAGCCTTTCACATTTATGTTTTTGATGGGATTCAATATCACCTAGTCCTGGAAGTTCTTATTTCTCATTGGTTGTACGGGCACAAAGCAACCAATGGAAAATGACCTCAGAACTGTGATAACAATGATTATAATCGGAGGCCACTTTCTTAATGGTTGAAGAGAGCTGAGTGTTCAGCAAGCTACTGGAAATTAATGCTTGTCCCAAGTAGCATTTTCTCCGCTTCCAGGGGATATTTGAAAATCTTATTGAAGAAAGCAGTCGTAATAGGGTAACTGGCTGCTTAACTGTCAAAACAAATATAATTTTAAGTAGGTTTTATCATTTAAAGTAAGTAGGGTGATTGTGCTAGTTTTCGTCCACACTTGTCATTTTTCCGTTTAATCATACTTATATAAATATTTATATTCAAGGTTTTTTAAAATTAAAGCTTAAATTTTTAAAACTCTTCTAAATAATAAACTATAAACAGAATATTTGTTTGAGTTTTTTACATATGTATATTTGTAGTATTTTAATCAGGTGGACGGTAAACTGGCACTGGACGGAAAACTAGCATAATCACCCTATAAAAACTCATGCAGCATGCATTATGTATAGACTAAACGACTAACATAATTTGACTGCTTGACAAATGTTATTATTCTGTTTCTGAATTTCTAAAATAATAATTATATTGTATATGTATAGACTATAGAACCTGAATATTTCTACGCCGATGCCTGACGGCAGAATATGCTGACCTAACACCCTCTACTAACCAACATTATACCATATTCTGAGAAATAAATGATTGATTGATTGCTTAAAACTTCTCAGATGCTGTAACTTTTTTTAAATTCAAACACTTGGTTTTATTATACACCTACTATTTTATTTATAAAAAACAATTATTTGTGTCTTAAGTCATAAAATATTTAAAAATCATTATAAATATCTATAAAAATACTTAAGTGAGTTTTAAACTAATTTAACCAAACGTGCTTAAAACGTACCAATAATCAACAAAATAAATACAAAATGTCGTGAGAGAATTAGGGTGCAAATGCAATACCATAATTTCAACATAATCGACAAAATACTTTTAGCAAATGCCCGCCTCCAGATCAATGAAACGCCATAAAATGTATTTTAGCTACATTAGTGCACCACTTGGCAGTTCTTATCAGAATTACCGTAATTGACGTGCAAGTGGCGTAAAAGTGAATCTGAGGTCTGAGGCATCGCCGCGGCGGATCGATACCTCCCCGCTGCCCTCGCTGCCCGCCCGACCCTCCACAATCTCCGCGAAGGCGCGAAAATGTATTCTGAGCGTTTCAGTATGCTGATGACATTGTAAATCATCTCACACACTATTAAGGGCTATCGGGTTCGGATTTGATGCGCTCCGTTCTGAATTTGAAGTAAATAGTTTACTGCATACGCGGATTGTTTGACGAGGTATGTCTTTGACGTTTAAAATTTGCGGCATTTCTACCTGCGTTCTGTTAACTTTCAGGTAAGTCTAAACCTAGAACTCGTAGAAGTGCACTACGTATTTGCATGTAGAGAAATTGAAGTACTTCGCCCGCGTTTCAACTTTGTTGGAGGTTCATCGTCAGGAAACACCCAAACTGTCGATTGCCGCTTAGTTGGTGGATCGTATTGGTAAAACCAACTCTCATCTCCAGTAATAATATTAAAGATGGTCAGTCCCTCACCCTGGTTAAATTTGAGCATATATTTGCACCAGGTGACGCGAGCTCCTTTTTGTTCTTCATTCAATGCGTGAGGCACCCATCGTGAACATAGTTTCCTGACACCAAGCCGGTTGTGTAAAATATCATTAATGGCCGGCGATGAAATCTTCAGAACCTCTTCTATTTGTTTATAAGTCACTTTTGGATCTTCCTTTATAATTGTTTTTACAGCTAAGATGTTTTCTTCTGTAACTATAGTAGCTGGACGACCACTTCTTTCATCGCCATTCAAGGAGAAGTCTCCACGTTTGAATTGGGTAAACCATCTGAAAACTGTTGCACGCGATGGTGCACAGTCCCCAAATGCTGAAACTAAACGCTCTCTGCACTCACTTTCATTCAACCCAAACTTATAGTCGTACAAAATCATCGCACGGAAATGTTCTCGCGAAAAATCCATGGTAGACGAAAAATTACCGCGGAATTGAATTAAAAAATAACCGTATTTTTTAAATTTGGAAATTATTCATCAAATGGTTGTCTATGTTTGAATGCTGAACAAATAATCTTTAAAAAAAAGTATAAACCAGTGCCGTTCCTTTTTTAAATTTGAAGTATCTCAAAACTTTCCTAGTGCCCCACGTATATAGGGTTATAGTATAAAGTACATACCTAAGTGGAATGAGACATTTCCTAAAGCAAAAGTGATAAAAAAATAATAAAGAACCTACACCTAACAAAAATAAATGAAATCCCATCAAAAACATAAATGTGAAAGGCTGCCAAGTTCGATACTATGGGAATGCTTCGCCTATAAAAGAAGTGAGATCTGAATAAGTACCAAGTTCCATAAAAATACCTCAAATCATAAATAGTTATAGGAATGCACACTTGATTTCAAGCAGTTTTTAAGGTACATTTTGAATAAGTATCACGTTACATTGAAATACCTAAAATTATAATAGTCAGAGAAAGGCACACCGGTTTCTTTAGCAGTTTCCTGATAACATTTATTATTTTCAGTACTTTTTAATGATGTAACTTGGCAAGTTTTAATAGAAAATTATATACTTGACACATTGCAGTCCAAAGGTGTCGATTCATTGCATTGAAAAGGTGTGTGGTGTGTGAAAACTTGCCAAGTAACATCATTAAAAAGTACTGAAAATAATAAATGTTATCAGGAAACTACTAAAAAAACCGGTGTGCGTTTCTCTGACTATTATAATTTTAGGTATTTCTATGTAATGTGATACTTATTCAAAATGTACCTTAAAAACTGCTGGAAATCAAGTGTGCATTCCTATAACTATTTATGATTTGAGGTATTTTTATGGAACTTGGTACTTATTCAGATCTCACTTCTTTTATAGGCGAAGCATTCCCATAGTATCGAACTTGGCAGCCTTTCACATTTATGTTTTTGATGGGATTCAATATCACCTAGTCCTGGAAGTTCTTATTTCTCATTGGTTGTACGGGCACAAAGCAACCAATGGAAAATGACCTCAGAACTGTGATAACAATGATTATAATCGGAGGCCACTTTCTTAATGGTTGAAGAGAGCTGAGTGTTCAGCAAGCTACTGGAAATTAATGCTTGTCCCAAGTAGCATTTTCTCCGCTTCCAGGGGATATTTGAAAATCTTATTGAAGAAAGCAGTCGTAATAGGGTAACTGGCTGCTTAACTGTCAAAACAAATATAATTTTAAGTAGGTTTTATCATTTAAAGTAAGTAGGGTGATTGTGCTAGTTTTCGTCCACACTTGTCATTTTTCCGTTTAATCATACTTATATAAATATTTATATTCAAGGTTTTTTAAAATTAAAGCTTAAATTTTTAAAACTCTTCTAAATAATAAACTATAAACAGAATATTTGTTTGAGTTTTTTACATATGTATATTTGTAGTATTTTAATCAGGTGGACGGTAAACTGGCACTGGACGGAAAACTAGCATAATCACCCTATAAAAACTCATGCAGCATGCATTATGTATAGACTAAACGACTAACATAATTTGACTGCTTGACAAATGTTATTATTCTGTTTCTGAATTTCTAAAATAATAATTATATTGTATATGTATAGACTATAGAACCTGAATATTTCTACGCCGATGCCTGACGGCAGAATATGCTGACCTAACACCCTCTACTAACCAACATTATACCATATTCTGAGAAATAAATGATTGATTGATTGCTTAAAACTTCTCAGATGCTGTAACTTTTTTTAAATTCAAACACTTGGTTTTATTATACACCTACTATTTTATTTATAAAAAACAATTATTTGTGTCTTAAGTCATAAAATATTTAAAAATCATTATAAATATCTATAAAAATACTTAAGTGAGTTTTAAACTAATTTAACCAAACGTGCTTAAAACGTACCAATAATCAACAAAATAAATACAAAATGTCGTGAGAGAATTAGGGTGCAAATGCAATACCATAATTTCAACATAATCGACAAAATACTTTTAGCAAATGCCCGCCTCCAGATCAATGAAACGCCATAAAATGTATTTTAGCTACATTAGTGCACCACTTGGCAGTTCTTATCAGAATTACCGTAATTGACGTGCAAGTGGCGTAAAAGTGAATCTGAGGTCTGAGGCATCGCCGCGGCGGATCGATACCTCCCCGCTGCCCTCGCTGCCCGCCCGACCCTCCACAATCTCCGCGAAGGCGCGAAAATGTATTCTGAGCGTTTCAGTATGCTGATGACATTGTAAATCATCTCACACACTATTAAGGGCTATCGGGTTCGGATTTGATGCGCTCCGTTCTGAATTTGAAGTAAATAGTTTACTGCATACGCGGATTGTTTGACGAGGTATGTCTTTGACGTTTAAAATTTGCGGCATTTCTACCTGCGTTCTGTTAACTTTCAGGTAAGTCTAAACCTAGAACTCGTAGAAGTGCACTACGTATTTGCATGTAGAGAAATTGAAGTACATAGTTACACAGTAAATCAGCTCATTTTGTAAAACTGTACTGCTGTATATTATTTAATCTTCTTAAAGTCAGTTATATCTTTATAATGACCCACTAGTTCATAAGAACTGTTATAATAATCTGTGCCCCATCTATCCTAAATATCAAATTAACCACCTCTATAGCTTTTGTTTTTCCTTCGCAGAATTTGCATTTCACACTTTGTTTAAGCAAAACAATGTTAATTTCGTTAATTTGATCATGGCCAAAGAAATGAATAAAATCGATATTATTTTCAATCTTATTAGAAACTTTACAATGCTAATAAAAACAATCTTATAAGACCTCTTCTAGCTAGTTAGTTAGCCTCATTATTCTCAACTATCTTGCATTTTGTAGCAAAAACTAAACAATCAACAGAAACTCGGCCCGGCAGTTCACTTCAGTCCGCAATAAAAGTCCCACAAACAATAACAGCACTCGCTCACCCCTTTATTAGATTAACTCGGCAAAAGCCGGTCTCATCGTTTCATTATTAAGAATTGCACAGAAATCATTACACTTTAGCATGGCAACTATTTTTAATCATCGTGAATTTGCCGCGTCGCTACTTTTAATCTCGACACTATCAGGTTAGTTGCTTCAGTTTTTTGCAATAAAGCTCACTTTAATCTTCTTTCATTTAATATTTGATCGTGCTTCTTTTATTTACGAAACGTGGACAATTATTTACGTCAAGTGTTATTTTCGAGGTATAACTTTGAATTCATTTTCGCTTGAGCGGAATTAAATCAGCTGCATTTAATTAAAGAGCGGCCAAATTCGAGCGAAGCGCAGTCCGGTGCAATGTTCATATTTTAAGCAAACAACTGCGAGCGGCATAAACTAGCTACATGTCTAATGAATCTTATTTATTTTGATACTCCAAAGGATTACAATACTGCATTTAGTTTCATAGTAAAGTGAGGAATAATCGAATATATTATTGATGATGAACGATTCTCTTACTGATTTAGCGACACCACCAGGGCTTGAAAACTGGTATTTGCTCCATACTAAAATACCGGTGTTTTTTCGGTTTTTTCGGTCTTTCGTTTACTATTTTATTTTTAATTGAACAATCGTATAATACGAAGTCATTTCCGTAATAAAATACTGAGTTCTACATAAATACCATAAAATAATTAAATATAAGTATATTGTTTTTTTTTTTAAAACCGGTTTCAAGCCCTGGACACCAGACACTTGAGAGTTCAGTTAATGAATCAGCAAACCAAAACTTTACTATGGGTACTGGATTTCTGTATGAAGTTCATGGACAATTTTCCCCTCGGGGGGCCGTATTCTAATTTTAAATTACGTTATGACACGATCCAACTTCAATACAACTCCAATGCATTAACTACGCAATACAGCTATCGCTTAAACGTCTGAAACAGAATTTTCATAATTTGCTTGAAATTTATTCCGATGAAACTCCAATACAACTTGAATTTGATTGTTTATTTTTTGTGTGTTGAAGTTATGTTCTAGATAGATTGTGTTTTTAATGTATTGTTTATGTATTTCAAAGTCTCTTAAGTCCAATTCTTTTACGATAAGTATTAAATATAATACCCGGAATCGTGTAAGCTCGACGCGTCTAGCTGTCTAATATATAAAACTCATGAATTGGTGTATTTCTAATTTCCTAGCTGTCTTAAATACATTACATATGTCTGTGCGATTGGTAAGTACGTCGGTATGTACAAATATTAAACATCCATGAAAAGGTCGGCGAAGCGTTTTTAACTTTTATTGGAATAGTTCGGGCGTCGCTTTCGGACCGGAGTCGGTACCCAAACTAGATATTACTTTTTTACGGCCTTCCGTTCCATTTTGTGTTCTTCTGGACATCTTAATCTTATTGAGTACGTAAGTACAGTTGTCTAGAAAATCAGGGTTCTTGACGTTTTATTGTTTCGTTATAAAATATTTGCTTAGATTTTCGTACTTTCATATACTTACCTAACTAGTAGGATTCTAATTTAATTTAATTACTTTTATTTTGATTGTTAGTGACTTGACATTTAAAAATTTGCATACGTGTGTGTAGGCCGAATACACTCAACAAAATGTAAATATAATAAGTATTTGTGTAGTGTAGGCATGGTGCAGGCACTTGACGAATGTAAGGGAAAAACACATTAAAATAATTTAAGTATCGGGTTACGGCCCGAATAAAGTGATCATAAAAACATTGGTTGTGTAATATAAAATTATTTACCAATATTGTTTAAATGTGAGCTAAATGTCACGCACGAGGTTATCTGACCCCTGTTTCCCCTCAATAAAGCGTTCGGTATTCAACCAACTTTAGTCTTATTGTTTACCCCAGTAACTTACGAGTTACTAAAAGTACGCTTTTCATCTTTATAAACTGTATTCTGGCAAATAAATGTTGATTGATTGAATATAGTAAATGATAAGTAAGTAAGATAAAAAATAAATAAAAAAGGTTAAATTAAAGACCTTATAAAAATAAAGTAAAGTAAAGTAAAATAAAATAAAGCCGAGTCAAGTCATTAAGTCAAAATCACACTAGTACCTACGACTGACAGTTATATAAACATGCCAGCGATTATAATAATTTCAATAAAAAACTGACATCGGGTTATTTTTTAACAGAAAAGCATGAGGCGTTACTAAAGTACCTAAACAAATTTCTAATGGTCCTAAATTTGTAAGCACATGGCAGATGATAAGATACAGTTTTTTTTATTAATGACTGGCGCGCGTGGCAGGTATAATTTTGCTGGTACGGTTACAAGAGTGTAAGAATGTTCAGATTTCAATGGTAGATACGACCTTGTCGCATTTCAGTGCTCAATCGTCTGGCGCTGGCAGACACACAAAAACGGTTGTTCGTGTGTGGTGAACATTTTGATATGATCGTGCGCACATGTTTATCGGCAGATGTTTTTTTTTAGAAGAATTATTTCGCTCGTAGCCCATTTATCTTTTTATAAAGGCTTGCTTGTTAGTCTTATTTATTGTATATTATGCAATACCTATGATAATTAATACGTCATCCTTCTTTATTAATCGCTACCTGTTAAAAGTCAAATTACTGAGATCTGAAATGTTCAGCTAGTAACTATACTAGCTATACTAGACTATTTTGAAAATTTTGTGGAGCATAAATATGTAACTAATATTTATAACTATTGTTCCTAATAATATATTAAATAAATAAAATAAAAATAAACCTACCTACTTTTTCTTGGTATGGATCTGAATGTAACTAGTTTGAACTTTTCTTTGTTACTTCAATAAAATATGCTTTAAAATAAACTACACATCAAATAAAATGAGATCTTCTTGTTTAAATACATATTTTTTTACGTTGGTACGGCGGCGGCGTTCCAACAGAATTGCTATTCACGCTTGCGTAACCATGGATTTTTAGGAACACCTTTGATAACTCCAAACATCTGTCGTGGGGCAAATCGCATAACAAAAGGTTTTTTACCCTAATGATGATTACAGCCTTTGATAGATTCTCGGTTGATATTAATGCTATCATCGCCCTTATCGCCAGTGCCCTACGTTCCCGATCTATACAAGCGTCATCACGCAGATTTTCATTGACTAGGTGGCCTAAATAGTTGACCCAAGTGACTTGTTGAGTGGTGTGCCATTTAGATATGACGGCGGTACAAAAAATGGACATTTTATCCCGGATTTTAATACCATAAGTTTGGTTTTAAGAGCGTTATTATCTAAGGCCGTATTCACATGCATATATCTCACATACTTACAAATAAAATTTCAAGTCATAATAACTATATATTCCTCTAAATCAGCGGGTGTGGACCATTACAAAATTGATCGTAATTTTTTGGTTGAAAATATCTTACTTATGTATTTTTTCTTTTGTTCCAGGATGTGAACTTCGTCATCGGGCCGTCAATGACGACACAGATTATCTGACCCCATCGGATAATGCGGTCACAGGCATCAAAAACTTTGAAGAAGGGGGTTGTGAGCAAAACACCTTTCAAGGCGCGCTCGAATGTCAAACAAGTTAAGAAAAAACTTGTGACACCCAAAAAAGGGAAGAATTTGGTGAATAAAGCCATATTAAGAAACGCTAAAAAGACGTTAGAAGATGCTATCCACCAAAAAGATGAGGAAGAATCTTCTAATTCAGATAAAAGTGATATTTTCGAATTGGCAAAAGCGGGTTCATCAAAAACTAGTTCACCCCGTAGCGACTCACCTACCAAAAAGACAAAAAAGGACTTCAAGGAGAAAAAGGATTTACCAAAAGGGACAACAAGTATAAAAAAAGTTTTGGCCAAAAAAGGTCCCAAAAAGCCTAAATCGCCACCAAAATCTAAATTGATTAAATCAACAGATGGGGATGACAATGATAATATCAAGTACAAAATCAATTCTTGTTTACCCAAAAAGCTAATATCTAAAGTCTCTAAAGCCAAAGTGCTTCTAAAGAAGTCAAGTGCAATACAAAAAAAGAAATCCCCTCTCTCGGCTAAATCTGAATGTTCAGATAAAGATGGTAATAAGGACGAAAAAATGTCCCAAGAAATTAAAAATAAAGAAAGTGGTGAAAATAACCAGGAATTTTTTTCTGATTCAAAATCTCAGCTAGAAAAATCCCTTGAAAAATCTGATGACAAAGAGTGTTCCAGTAACAGTGGATTAACGAGTACTTTTGCGAATCCTTCAGTATTAAACCCGATTGAAACATCACCTAAAATTGAAGTTGAAAGGCCTCCAAAATTTTTCACTTCCAGTCGGCCACCACGTACAGTTGACATTGATGTCAAATATTGCAAAAATTCTAAAGGGAACCTAAGTGTTTCTGAAAGATTTTTGTCAATGAAGTGCGAAACTAAAACGGACGATAACACTAAGGAAAAAAGCGCTTTGAATACTTTAGTAACACCTGGCCCTGAAATTGATGTTTATACATTCACAGAGAAAGTCGATTCCCCGAAAAGTATATTGTCAGGATTCCGTAGTCCTGTAAATAAGAACGTGGGTCGGGTGCGTCCAATTGCTAGAGTAAAAGGCACTATTATTGATAAAAAAGAAGTAGAGAAAAAGAAATACTCACCCCATCGCCCTATTGAAGAAGTCGTCAAGCAGTTAAAGGCCAAAAAAGGCAATGAAGAACTGAATATAGTCTCTGAAAATGACGCAACCTCGAGCTTAACTATGTCTCCAATTGACATAGCTGACAAAGAGAGTGAAGAAAAACCAATAGTAAGTAAGTCTTATAAAATGGTGGCACGTAAATCCAGTATCACTGGGAAACCATTCAGCCCTATCAAATTTCTTGATCAAGAGGCTGTCGCAAACAAAAATGATAAAGAAAAATCACCTAAAATATCGCCTAAAAAACCTACTTCTAAAGTCAAAAAGTCAAACAAGAAAAGTAGCCTGTCAGATGAAGATATAGATAGATCTAAATTTGCTCTTAATACTAAATCATTCCATTACACATCGTCTGACGAAAGCCATAGCGAATCCAATGATGATCACGATACTAGAGACTCTTCTGGCTCGGAATCGCCTAAAAGTAAGAAAACTAAAGCTAAGAAATATAAGCGGATTACTGATGGGGCTAAGAAAAATACTTCCAAGGAATTGAAAGAACTGTCGAAAGATTCTCTTATTGATTTAAAAGATGAATCTATTTTACTGGGAGGCGAAAAACCAAGTAAAAGGAGATTAAAACTGTTATCCATGTGGTCGGGCCCTAAAAAGCATAGGATGGCTTCACTAAATGCCATTGCTAAAGTACACTGCCTCTATGAGAATGAAAGCAGAACTCATATGGAGTTAGGTCTGATGAAAACAATTGACAGGCCCGTGTTACCTAGCACATCTAAAGCTTCAACTGTTAAAAAGAAAGAATCAAAACCAAGAGAGATGAATCAAGTAGAGACCACATCTGAATCTGAATACGAAAATAAGAAAGATAACAAAAAGGAAGATAGTTCAGAAAGCTCAGATGATAATCCTCCGATCCAACGATCTTTGCGAGGAGTGCCTGGAATAAGAAGCGCTGGGAAATATTGGGATCCCAAATCGTCAACGTCATCGAGCGAGGATAGTGAGTTAGAGTCTAAAAAGAAAACTGTCAATGTAGACAAAAAGAAAGCCTTACCTAAAGCATCATCAAGCAAATCTGACACAGAAAAACCTCCGGCCAAAATGAAGAAAACTGCCGGAGTGCCTGTAAAAAAGAAACGGAATCGAAATGAAGTCGTGATGGACCTAAAAGATATGGTCGTACAAAAAAGAATGGCAAGTCTGAATGCCACCGCTATACTGGCAGCCAGTTACGAAAAACGATCTCCTAAATCTAGCAAGGACGACACAACGTCGGATTCGTGTAGCGATGAGTCTTTTTCTCAGAAGCCAAAAAACGGGGCAAGTTCCGGCGTTAAGTCGGAAGCAAAAAACGAAGAACCTAAAAAGGAAAAAGAGGACATTACAACAAAGGATAGGAAGCAAAAGGTCGAAGTGATTGTGAACCAAGATACTGACGTCACAATCACCGGGGTTTATTCGACACACCACCACGAAGGCTTCTGTACTGTTTCTGGGATGCAATATCGTATATCTTCAACAAGTCATACCCAGACGACGGCAACTGCAAATTGCGACAAGGTAAGTGAAATATACAGTTTAAAGTTAAACTATCACCAAATCGCTAACCCACAGGGATAGTCGGTCTCGGCAACAAAATGCAAATAAAGATCAACTATCGGCTAAAAGTCAGCAAATCGGAGCATGTAAATAAGGATAGCTCGCCCGCAGGCGCTTCGACTCTCATTAATAACCGGTAATGAAGTAAATTCTATGTAAACACGCCTCGGGACCTCATCCCCACACACCTTATCCTTTATCGCTTAACCTACCTAAAGATACGCAGGAAAGTAAGCCTTTTGTGTATTTGACAAACGATGAATATCGAGTGGAAAGACGTAATCAATTGAAGCGAGATTTACGCGTGAAAGGAGTAACCGTCTTTCTACCCCTGACGCAGATTATATCGTTTGACGCGTTAAACCTTATTAACGTAATGTTAAACACTCAGGAGCGTCAGGGATCCTCACTGATAATATCAATTTAGCTTCTTAGTTAACTGCCGCTTTGCAATTAATTTTCAATCCGTGCGCCTTAATTAATCCTTCATTAGTGATACTAATGAAACACGCACTTTTATCCGACCCAACGCGTGCAAAAATAATAGCGTTGTCGAGTCGAAAGCCACTTTACTTTTGCGATGGCGTTTACAACATAATTTATATAGAATCATCCTATATAAATTATGTTGTAAACGCCATCGCAAAAGTAAGCCCTTAACCATACTCTAGGGGAAAAATACAGATAGGTCTTACAAAAAACTTTTACTAAAAGACCAACCTATATATAAATCTCGTTTTTTTAGTTCTACACTAAAATGTGTTTGTCATATCAAAACATCGTTTATTTCAGGCAAAGCCCATAAAAGTGTAGTTAAATAATATATTTGATTGGTTTTCAAATTATCAGTTGAATCAAGTAATGACAATTTAAAAAAATCGCAATAACGTTCACTTCGCAGTGTTAACTATTAATTATAGAATTTGTAGAAAAAATAGATATGTACTTACGTATTTAACCATTAATTTTATTTGCTGTTGTTGTTTGTTGTATGCTCCAACAGAGCAATAGTCGATTCCGATTTACTTTTCATAATTTACAAAAGAAAACCCACAGAAATATAATTTTAACATTATTATATAAAATTAAAAATTAAAACATTTCCGCACAAAGCAAAGTTTTAATACTTTTAATTGCTAAATGTACCTATATTAGTGACGAGATCAAGGAAAATTGCCTGACGCGACGGGACCAACGAAACACAATAGCCGAGCGGATAAAGTTGTGGAAAATAGCTGCTTAACAGTCTTAACATTGACGCTTTTAGAGCCCGCGGCAAAATACGCCGTTCCTTGACTGCCACATTACACAACGATTTACGTTTTACTCGCACTTCCGTCTGCGGTGGGACGATGAGAAAATTCTTAAGGTACAGTTAGCAACGACAGTTACCGGTAGAAATAAAATTACAAAAGTAACTAGACACAAATATTACGTAAGTTACTGAATAGCGCGTCAAATACTTGTTTGAGTTTGATATAATATTTATGAGTCTACACTCGCGATCAAAAAAATCGACTCAAGCAACATTTTTTACTTTTAGTCGTATTTCCGGAAAGCGGGAAATATTTTAATAAAACTTTGAATGCAATTTTATTACGAATTTATTCAGCTACAAAAAACAGTAAAAGACATCGATCTCAGTTGCGTAGTTTTTAGGTTATCGCAGTTTTTGTACAAAATGGCATTTTACATGGTTATGATATGCACGAGTTGTGCCCTCTGGAGACCAATAAAAACCGGTGTAACCGGTTATTTCTTATCATTCGCTTATCAGAAGTTGACCAGTGCACATCTCGCAATCTTACACCGGAATCACCTTCGAAAAATGGATACCACCGAAGCTGAAGCCACCGAAGTCGTCACCTTGGTGAATCGAGGATTCTCGCAGCGTTCTGTTGCTGAGCAGCTGAATTTAAGCCAGTCTGCTGTCTCCAGAGTTTATCGTCGTTTTTGTCGGTTTGGAACCTTGAAACGGAAACAAGGATCTGGCCGTCAGCGGTGCACATCGGAGAGGGATGACCGCTTCATCGCCACCTCCAGTCTTCGTAATCGCCACCGTACCGCTGTTGCCATCCAGCAAGACCTGATGCGGAACCGGGTTGTGCCTGTTAGCACCTCAACAGTTCGGCGGAGACTCAAGGAAGCCAACCTTACCCCAAGAAGACCTGCTACTGGGCCCAAACTGACTCAGAGGCATCGGGACGCTCGGAAGGAATTCGTGGCGACCTACGAAAATTGGACCTACGACCAATGGAGCCGCGTACTCTTCAGCGACGAGTGCAGAGTGTGTCTCCATGGCAGCGACAGAAGAGGACGGGTGTACCGAAGACCTGGAGAGAGGTTCGCCCAGTGTTGCTTCGCTGAAACAGTCGCCTACGGTGGAGGTTCCGTCATGATGTGGGCGGGGATTTCCATGGAGGGGCGGACCGAGCTGGTTTTTGTTGATGGCGGGGGTCGAGGCGGTGGTTTGAATGCAGACAGGTACATCACCGACATCCTGCAAGACCATGTCGTCCCCTACGCCGGGTTCTTTGACGAGGGGTTCCATTTCATGCAAGACAACGCCCCTTGTCATACCGCCCGCGTCACAAAGGAGTACCTTGACGCAGTTGGCATCCCGACTCTGAAGTGGCCACCTCTGAGTCCTGATTTAAATCCTATCGAGCACTTATGGGATTACCTGAAACGCAAGGTTCGAGCTCGCAATCCTGCTCCGGAGACAATTTTGGCCCTGAAAGAAGCTTTGGTCGAAGAGTGGGAAGCATGCCCCCAGGATACCATCAGGGAGCTGATAAGGTCAATGAAGAGACGCATGGCATGTGTGAAAAAGGTTTTTGGTGGTAACACCAGGTATTAAAGATAAAAATAAATTGTTAATCGTTCATGAAAATGTTTTTTCTTTCGTTGTTAAGGTCATTTTTGCACCCAAATTTTACACCTCCTTGGTATGCTAGCTTGTTTTCCATGAACTGAAATTTTTCGCCTGAAAAACATGCTCGGAATTGAAAGCTGACACTGTTAGCTCTAAAATGGTACCGTTGCTTTTTTGATCTCATGATTGGTGCCTGAGATATTAAACGATGAAATTAAAAATTAGTTTGAGTCGATTTTTTTGATCGCGAGTGTAGTTACTTTTATAATCTGATTTCGTTCGGCAACTTTCGTTGCTGACCGTACACAGTGTGCTTGGAAACCAAACGGTCACTTTGTAAGAATTCTATTGATAGCAGTGGTATTTTACTAACAACACTGCTTGAACTTTGTTTATTGAGTAATAGGTTTTAGTTTTAAAAGTTATTTAAAACAGCTTCAACTGCACCGATCCAGCTCGTTTATTTGCTTTCACGCTGTTTTCAAGAAATGGATATCCGTTCAATGTCGTGTTAACTTTTTTCAAACAATACGAATCAACTTATATTTTAATTAAACATAAAATACTCTTGTAAGGTATGGTCCTTGGTTGAGGTGGAGCGTGCGGTGAGACGAAGCAGTTTTATCTACAGAGGTTTATTCTCCAGTCGGCGTTAATAACAATAGGGTTGAAAGTAGTCCCAAAGGCCGAACAGCGTCCAAGGACAACCGCCGAGCACTGAGGTAATACTTATACTAACTGGTCCACCAAGGTCGCAAGTACACAAGGCGTACAAAATTTCTACTCATAATTACAATGTTCACGACATCGGGTCCTTGTGACAAGAAAAATCTTAACACCGCGATGTACGTTTAGTATGCGCTAGGTACAGCGACATCTAGCGGTAAATTGGGAAAACTATATTTTGCTAACATAACAGTTTCTTGCTTGTAACGCAGTATGGATACATTCGAAACATTTTATCTAGACGTTACATGCTGTTCTGCAATTTTTAAAACTAAGAAAAAGGTAAATTCCACATAATGTTTACATTAGTTTCGAGGCCTACTAGCGCCATCTAGCTATCTCGAGGTTAACTAAACTTATAATCTACTTGAGGTGTGGTCTTCGCGTTACAGTCTCCCCCTCTGGAACTGCAGACGACCCGGCAAGGTGACAGGAAAATCGCACTCACGCGGTTGTCGTTGTCTTCTTGGGTCGGCCACGTCTGCTTGTCGTGGTCTTCGTGTCCTGCACAGGAGCAGCCTTTCTTGGCCTGCCTCTCTTCCTTAAGGGTTGAACAGGGGTTGACAAGGTCACGGTGTTGCCTCTATGGAAAGGACTGAGATCCTTCGTTTGGTATATACCGACGGATTCGTCAGGTTTTTCAGGGGTAGCTAAAATGTATGTGGCGGCGCCGATGCGTTCTTTTACCATAAAAGGTCCATCTCGGCGAGGTGCAAACTTGGCACTGACTCCTTTCGCAGTGTTACTTAGAGTGTGGGTGGTTACCAGCACGAGGTCGTTTTTCTCGTAGGTTGGCGTTTCCCTGCGATTCTTGTCGGCAACTTATTTTCTTTGCTCTTCTTTGGTTTCACGTGATTCTTTAGCTTATTTCAGCGTATCCGCCAACAGGAGGAGCTTTGGGGTAATTTCTGGCACAAAGTTCTCGGACACTAATACTTCGCGTAAGTCCTTCTCGTTATCGTCCGGGGTCCTGAGTTCTCGAACGAAGGTTAGGTACGCCGGGGTGTAACCGGTAACGAGGCTGGTGGCCGTGTTCATTGCGAACCTAATGGCAGGTAATTTCTCGTCCCAGTTAGTATGGTCTTCCTGGACGAGTATGGCTAGTTGCACCTTGAGGTCACGATTTTTCCTTTCTAATGGGTTCGCTGCTGGGTGGTAGACGGGAGTAAATTGATGTTTCACCCCTAAGCAGTATGTGACCTGTTGCATGGTCGCACTTACGAATTGCGGACTATTGTCGCTTATGAGCCTGCGTGGTAGTCCGTAACGTAGGAATATCTCATTTGCCAAAAGGGTAGCGCAATTTTCCGCATTGGCTGTCTGCAGATGGTACAGTTCCATCCAGCCGGTGGCTACATCTTCGACAACAAAAATCCATACATTTCCGTTCTTCGTAATGGGCAGAGGACCAAACAGGTCGAAAGCAACCACCTCGAATCGCTGACTTAAGGACGTCGTTTGGAGCAACCCAGCGGGTTTCAAGTTGGTTGGTTTATATCTCTGACAGGGCAAACAGTTTTTTACGTAAGATTCTACGTACTTACGCATACCTTTCCAATAGTATCTTCTAGCTATCCTGAGGTACGTCTTCTCCACGCCATAATGGCCAGCGAGGGGGTGGTCGTGGTATGTTGCCAAAACGTTCGCCCACTCATGTTGAGGTACCACTAGTTGCGCATCCTTGCACTCTTCATTGGGGTTGTATCTGTATAATAACCTGTTATTCAGCAGGTAACCTTTAATACTCCAGTACACGGCATTTTCACTGTCAGCGCCTTCCAGTGATCGTACAATCTTCGCTACGGAGTCATCTCGTAACTGTTCTTGGCGTATCTCCGCAGGACTCCGAGTGATGGAGTCGGTAACCAACACAGTGCATATCTCACATTTTTCAGCACTCTCTTGATGGCAGAATGGGCGGGATAGGGTGTCAACGGTCACATTCGTTTTATCTGGCAGGTATTTGATCGTGACGTCGTACGCTTGAACTTGTAGGGCCCATCTAGCTAGGCGACCTGTCGGGGACTTTAGTACCATAAGCCATCTAAGGGCTTGGTGGTCCGTGTATATCGTGACTGGGAGCCATTCAATGTATCCCCTGAATTTGCGAATTGCCCAAACCACGGCGAGTGCCTCCCTTTCAGTAGTTGTGTAATTCTTCTCAGCCGGTAGCAAAAGTCGACTGGCATACTCCACGGGGTGCTTGTATTGCCCCTCCCCCTGGACCAGAACAGCCCCAAGGGCATAGCTGCTTGCGTCAGTTTTAATAATGTAGGGCTTTGTTTCATCCGCTTGCTTGAGGACCGGCGCAGTTGTGAGGCAGGTTTTCAACGTGATGAATGCTTCCTCCTGTTCAGTACTCCATTGCCAAGGCTGATTCTTTTTGGTCAGGCGCGATAGTGGTTCACTTATTTTTGCAAAATTTTGAATAAATCGCCTGTACCAGGAACATGTTTGCAAAAAGGAAAGTAACTGCTGCAAATTTCTGGGTGCCGGCATTTGCGTTATGGCCGCGACTTTTTGTGGGTCGACTTGCAATCCTTTAGGGGTTATATAGTGCCCCAAGTACTTGACGGCTGCGCAGCAGAAACTACATTTATCCAGGTTGACGCTTAGGTTGATTTCCCTCAATCTCTTGAATACTTTGTCTAAGTCTGATAAATGTTTTTAAAAGCTCTCCGAAAATATAATGAGGTCATCTAGGTAGGCCAACATTTTAATTGTTTGGAGACTTACTCGGACTCGGTCAATCAAACGCTGGAAGGTCGCGGGTGCGTTGGGCAAACCGAAAGGCATTCTCTTGAATCTATATATCCCAAATGGCGTAATAAAAATGGTCTTGTCCTGGTCTTCATCCTTGACCTTTACTTGCCAATACCCCGCTCGTAGGTGGTTGTCATAAACGCGTTGGCAGCGTGTAATAGATCGTCTATTCTAGGTATAGGATAAGCGTCTGGGATTGTAATGGCATTAAGACGTCGATAATCAACACATACCTGGGTACTACCATCCTTTTTAGGTACCATGACCACGGGAGCTGCCCAGGCAGAAAAACAGGGTTCAATCACCTTTTCTTCCAACATCTTTTGTATCTCTGCCTTCAGCACTTCTTGGCGTGGTGGCGTGATTCGGTACGGTGGCATAGAGATCGGTCCATGCTCTGTTGTCTGTATAGAGTGCTCTGCCATGATAGTGGGCTCCTCGCTAAACTGGAACACCCGCTTGTTGTCTCGCAAAAGAACCTCAAGCTGGTCCTTCTGACTGTCGCTTAGCGAGCTGGATTGCGCAGCCTTGATCTCAAGCGAATTTATGCCGGTACGACGTGGTTCGGGAAACAAGTCCAGTGAGTGAGGGGACAGTTCGACTTCCGATGTTAGCAGGGTTTGTTGAGCGTCTTGATACATTGAATCCACAAATCTAGGGGGGTAGCCATCGAATAAAGGCCTCACCCTCTTACGAGAAGGCAAAACTGGCAAGTTATCAATACTCAAAAGAATCAGCTTGTATGGGACTGCTGCACTCTCCGAAGGTAATTCCGATTCGAAGGGCAAAGCCCGTTGTAGGGTGCTTCTTCTGGCTTCTGTATGTGTCTCATTTTGTGTTACTGCCGACACTGCTATGGCAGGACTCATGACCGGATCCGATAAGTACGTCAGTGACCCTTCCCTGTCATCCTCATCCTGCAACTCGAAGATGTTGTTGGGGTTATCTATAAAATGCCACGTCATCTGGGGCATGTTCATGACGATGCCTGCATCCTGAAGAAAAGGTACCCCCAGAAGCGTCCTCGTATCACGTTTTCCGGGAAATATAATGAACTTGGAGGTGACTACGCGATCGCATACGTTCACATCGCATTTGACTTTCAGGACTTCTTGCAGCCTTTCGACGCCATCAGCGAAAGTCACTCGCGCGCGATCTGTCGTGATGGGATAGCTTCGTCTTCTCAGGCAGTCGTATAATTCATACGATGCCACATTGCTTCTGGCACACGGATCCAGAAATGCTGTCCCTGCTATGGAGTCGATGCTAATACCAATGATAGGTCGCTTGCGTATATCCATAGAGGTATGTTCCTTGACCGGGCACAGAAACCGACGCTCTCTGCCTTAACTGCCTTCTTGCCATCGGCGCATTTCGGGCATTTACTTCTGACCACACCAGGCGTTCCACAGCCATAGCACGAGAAGGTGGGATGCGATGGAGAAGGTGCTTGCGTCGCCGCTGTAGTGGAGGCAATACCTTGCGGTAATGGCAAACCATTACCGCAAGGTATTGGGTTGGAAAGTCAAAGCTTTCGCTGCTTCTCGGGCTGTTGCACGTTCTGCTGTTATTCTAGACTTCTTTCGGCACATGTCTTCTGTATGGCCTACCACCTGACAATAGCTGCAACGGATGCGTTCCTTCTTCGGCATAGTAGTTGGCGCTGGCAGTGGTTTGTCATCCAGTAATTCCTCGGCTGACTGGGCTGCTTCCAGAAGGGCATCAAAAGACAGGACGGCTTCCCTTGGAATCTTCTCCTTGATCCGCTTGTGGAGGGACCCGTAGACCATATCGAGCTGCTGAGTCTCAAGAAGATGTGGCATCGGTAGCTGCGCCAGCAAGTCTCTTTGCTTAGCAACGAAGGTCTCCGTTAACTCGCGAGGACCTTGCTCCGCTAGACAAATTTCTTTATAAAGCATATGCGCGGGCTTTCTGGGTGCGAATGACCTACGCAATCTACTCTAGAAATCACTCCAGGATTTGATTTTACTTCCCACACCATTCCACCAGACAGCTGCTGCGTCCTTCAGAACTAGTGGCAGACTCTGCAATTCATCTACGTCGCTTATGTTCCCAACGCGTTTGAAGCATTAATCCGTTGTTAAAAAGGTCTGCACGCAGGTTGGATCTCGTTCACCGTTGTAGGAAAATGCGGCCTTAGCGAACGAACTGGATATGGGTGGAGCCGGAGTTGGTCTTGCTGCAGACGCGATAGCTCCCAACAACTGCTGGAACTGGTTCTCTGTCAGATTCACTGCCATGTCTCCTTCCAACAGTTTAGCTAGACGTCGCGTAACAACAGGCATATAAACTTGTTACGTCACGTCACGGCCCTCACGTTGAGCGCCAGATGTAAGGTATGGTCCTTGGTTGAGGTGGGGCGTGCGGTGAGACGAAGCAAACACGGAGCAGTTTTATCTACAGAGGTTTATTCTCCAGTCGGCGTTAATAACAATAGGGTTGAAAAGTAGTCCCAAAGGCCGAACAGCGTCCAAGGACAACCGCCGAGCACTGAGGTAATACTTATACTAACTGGTCCACCAAGGTCGCAAGTACACAAGGCGTACAACTAATTTCTACTCATAATTACAATGTTCACGACATCGGGTCCTTGTGACAAGAAAAATCTTAACACCGCGATGTACGTTTAGTATGCGCTAGGTACAGCGACATCTAGCGGTAAATTGGGAAAACTATATTTTGCTAACATAACAGTTTCTTGCTTGTAACGCAGTATGGACACATTCGAAACATTTTATCTAGACGTTACATGCTGTTCTGCAATTTTTAAAACTAAGCAAAAGGTAAATTCCACATAATGTTTACATTAGTTTCGAGGCCTACTAGCGCCATCTAGCTGTCTCGAGGTTAACTAAACTTATAATCTACTTGAGGTGTGGTCTTCGCGTTCCACTCTTATAAATACTTATTGAACACCTCAAAATAAAGAAACACATAAAATACAAGTTACAAATAGTAAAAGCAGAGGTAAACAATAAATAATTTAATATATTAACATAAATTTTTCATGTAGAACTTTAGATATACATATTGCTAATTCGCGATAAAAGAATATAATAGTAGATTGTACACCAAGGGGATAACCCAAGTAACACAGGAAGCATTATAACATATGAATAGTTAACTTATTTCGAACTTAAGGACCGTATAAACTCTTATATACGTTCACCGAGCAACTTGTCGCATTATATGATGCTTTGAGCTGTATAACGGTTGTATAATGGCATATCTAAATGCTTTTGTAAAGCCTTTAGCTTTAGTGCAGCAAACCACAACGCAACTGTACAGCTTTCGACTGTTTAAAAGCACTTAAGTGCTTTAGGTTCTACAATAGTATTATATAATGCTTTAAGCTGTATAACGGTTGTATAATGGCATGTATAAATGCTTTTTTAAAGCCTTTAGTTTTAGTTTAGCGAACCAAAATGCAACTGTACAGCTGATTGCTGTACAGTTGCGTTTTGGTTTGCTACACTAATGCTTCGGTGTGGTTTAGTGCCTTAGGTTCCACAATAGCATAAATAAATGCTTAATGCTGGTTATGAGCATGAATATTAGCCATTATAATGCCACGTAAATCCGGTATACAGCTTTCAGCTGTTTTTAGTGCTTTAGGTTCTACAATAGCATTTTATGATGCTTTACGCTGTATAACGGTTGTATAATGGCATATGTAAATGCTTTTGTTTAGCCATTAGTTTTAGTGCAGCGAACAACATGCAACTGTACAGCTGAATGCTGTACAGTTGCGTTTTGGTTTGCTACACTAATGCTTCGGTTTGGTTTAGTGCCTTAGGTTCTACAATAGCATAAATAAATGCTTAATGCTGTTTATGAGCATGAATATTAGCCATTATAATGCCACATAAATTCGCTATACAGCTTTCAGCTATTTTTAATGCCTTAGGGTGTACAATAGCATTTATAAGTAGGTAATACGTTCCTAATGCAGTATAATAGCAATAATATAAACCATTATATAGCCAAGTAATTCACTATAAGGGGCTGTTCATAAATTACGTCATTTCAAATGGGGGGGCGGTCTGGACATCGGATGATGGTAGCATGACGTAGGAGGGGGGGGGGGGCGGTCATACCGAAGATCACATCATCAATGTGTAAAAAAGGAATGAAAGTCGTGTTTCTATAAACTTTTAATGCTATAAAATATTATCTACTAAATAGTTTTTTATTTTACAATTAAGCTTAAAACGCATTTTTTTTTAATGACGTCACTTTATTTGGCAGCTTTACTATCAAAAATTGATGACGTAATTTATGAACAGCCCCTATACAGCTTTTAGCGGTTTTAGTGCCTTAGGTTCTACAATAGCATAAATAAATGCTTAATGTTGTTTAATAGCATAATTATTCACGTGTAATGCTGTAGGCATAAATAAGGCATTTTTTAAGGGTCACTGAGCTGCTATTGGACTAAGAGCTAGCCACGTCAGATATGACACAATAATGAGAGCAACAAAACCCGTCTGGTTAGATTGCTATACTATTCTTATTGCTAGATCCTGGCATCTGGCAGCTTTTAATGGGTAGAGGTCACAGTGACAGACTAGCAAAATGTTTTAATTGGAAAATAGTAATACCAACTAGGTAAAAATTGCCGAAGTTGTCTCAGTTATAAAGGACAGGGCCTATATTTTAAGGGGCTCCCTGGCGCCAACGACCTTAGATCTGATTCCCTTAGTTTTCTAATTATTTATATAGCTTATCATATTATCAGTAACGGCTTTAAACAATATAGTATCCTATATTTACTTTAATATTCATTGTCTTCGAGATATTTGACATCAAAGTCGAACCGGTTTAGGCTAATAAAGTGGTTTTATGGTCATACATTTTGTTTTAATTAGTTAAAAATTAAAATCTTTCTACAGTTTTTAGAGACATCAAAGAGGAACCCTAATATGTAGATTACGTATATGTAAGATTCTTTACACCATTCGAATAGCGATAAAAGTGTTTTTTAGACCATATTTGAAAAATATCATAAAAAAAACGGCTCATTTATTTCAAGATCCGGCTCTACAGAATGGAGATAAAAGATTCAAAAACCGATAGTTGTTTGCCTTATAATTCTATCTATAGTGAATATGTTGGAATATCGACTCAAAACTGGTCAAAAATCGATAAAAAAAAACGTTAGACCAAAAAATATTGTGTATTCTTACCATACATCGGGGTTTTCGGTGCGGGAATGTTTGACATTAGCCAAAGAGTCTTAAAAAACAGAATGTACTCTAGCACGTTTCTACCTAATGAATAATTGATCGAAAAAATCATAGGTATATACAATTTATATGAAATAGCTGACTATTATGTATATATATTGTAGGTACATATACCTATGATTTTTTCAAGTATTTTTTTATTAATTCATGTAGTGACTGATCATTGTCAACCTCTTCAGTTAATCAAATAGTTCATAAATATCGGACCTCAAGATTAATATTTGACACTTACTATACCGTGTCTTTGTCTTAGGTAGATCTAGTTAATAAATTTCGGATATGCAATTGCATTTTTAAAATACTAAGTATATAATAGTCAATACAAACATGCCTCTAAGAAAAAAAGCTCGTATCATAGTGTGTAAGCTATTCACAGAGAGGTAGTTATTCATTAAGCATAATATGATATTTTCTCAGACTAACTCTCAACCTATCTGTTTATCTCTACTCTTTCTCAAATCGTTCCCGCACCGAAAACCCCGATATATGATTATTACGGAAACAAAAACAGGAGGCGAAAACTATGAACTATATTTTATTATACATCGTTTGGCACTACTTTCTCCCAACATAAATTTTTGTATAATTTCTCTTAATATTGTATAGTTTCTCATAATATTGCATCAAACCCAGATCTCTAGGATTTATTTTCTTGAAATGGTTTGCATTCTTTGACCTCCACTACATTAAAGCCGCCAGATGTCCAGATCTAGAAATAAGCATAATATACCAAACTGACTAGAGGGGTTTGGTTGCTCTCATTATTGTCATATCCGACGTGGACGTGGCTAGCTCTCCGTCTATATAGACCAACGCCATTTTGTAAATAATTAATAACCTAAAAATAAAATCATGCGGACCTATTTATACAAGGAAAATACCTATATAATAAAGAAATTACTTAATTTAAGACTGCTCAACCAACACTATTGTGTTAATAATGCAAAACTCGTTCTATACGAGGATTACACAATTGTTTTGTTTATTTGACGCATATCTTTTTATAATATTTTATAGCAAAACCACAATAAATCAAAGGCGCGTGAAAATTTTCAATGAAACTTATATACACATTTACAGTAAACTACATTGCGCAGTCATATTTGAAGGATATAATAACGTAAAAGTGTCAAAAACTTTTATAAATTTTGTTAGGATGCAAACAAATATGACGTGTCACTCATTCAGTTTTTTGTACCGTCTTCGTCCATTTTATATTGCGAGACAAAGTAGTTAAATCACAACGTTCATTGTATTATAACATTTGTTCCGTCGGTATTAGAGACGTTTTTGCATTGACGTAAGGTTTATTTTACTACACTCTTATGCTAGTATAATGCGTTTGTATTGCGACTGGCAAGTTAATCGAGAGCACTTATGCTTCTTTACTGCGATTAGCAAGTTTTTTGGCCGTATTAAGGCTTCTTTAATGCAGTCGGCAACTTAATAGAGCGTACTAATGCTTCTTTGAGGCGATTGGCACTTTCCATGACAACGATAATGCTAATAGCGCAGACATAATGCGCCTGCAATGCTATTAAATGACCTGTATAGGATCTCAAGCTGGGTAATTTGTGCCCATTTAAGACCTATATCAGCCCTATAAACGTTTATAATGCTACTATAAAACGAACTCAAAATGCTAAAAGCATACAGATATGCTGTAAGACGGCCGTTATACTGATTTGATGTGTTACTTGGGAAAGCACTGTTTTATGTCACGGGCGTGATATTGAATCCTGAACGTAACGAAGGACTGCTGACTTTACTCCCGAGCGCAGCGAGGGGGTTATGAGTTAATTCCCGAGCGAAGCGAGGGAATTAAGACTGAGTCCTAAGTGCAGTGAGGGCTTTAAGCGTGCCCGTGACAAAAACAGCTTTATCCCCGAGGAGTATACTCTACTTTTCTCACCACTTGCGAGACAATAAAATAGCTAAGGCTACTAGAAACGGTTTTTTTATTAAAGTAAATCAAAAGTAAAAATTGATTCTTGATACATTAGTCCACTTTATTCGAATTTTATCTTCTAGTTTCACTCCGTCTACTGCAGCGTCTTATGATACTCGCGGCATTTGTTTTAGGTATTTAAAATTGAGGTGGCCAGCACGATTTCCCGAATAAATTCGATTTTCAAATCAGTTCAACGCGGCGGCGCGGGCCCGTGCACCGTGCGGACTTTACGAAATTAGACTTTAACTACATAACAATAAGAACTATGGGAAGTGAAATCATATTATTAACCAGCATAATGTTGTACTAAATCTCATTATAACATTTACGACCCTATAATGAGATTTCATACAACATTATAACCCGGATAAAGCCAAGGGCTATAATGATTTGCTTTCGGTCAGGTTTGCATGATATATAATTTGGCATTGTCGAGCAGGTGGTGTGAAAATAACATTGATTAACAAAATAATAACATTATGAAATTTTAATATTTTGTTAATTAATATTATTTATATTTTTTTATCGCGACTTTAGTATCATAAACCTATTAGTTACCGAGGCGTGTGTAGAAAATTCCTAACTGTCAATTTCCATAACGAATACCTACCTACTTGCTCAAATAATATTTATAGGTACACCCAACTCAAGCTTGATAAAATAAATTACAAGAAAAGGTCATCTCAAAATCTGCGACAAATTGCAAAATCTAAGTCTGCGCAAAATTCTTATGCGAGCGTGAATGATAGGAGCACAGAACCCCCGTATTTATTGACACGAAGTGCTAATATCACTCAAAAGTTGCCAAATTAGTCTACAATAATGCAGATACGACTACAATAAAGCACAAGGATGCTTGCGTGAACTGTAAGGGGCGGCTCCAGTTAGTGGGATAAAATAGACCACATCGATGTAGACCATAAGATGGCAAACCCTCCAACGTGCACGGTCCCATGGTTTGTATCGAATAGTCTGGCTAACCAAAAACCGCAGTAACATAACAAGTAATAAGCTATATTCCGTCAACTGCTACAACTTTCCCAAAGATGCTCATCTTTGCTTGGCTTGAAAAACAGTGATTATTTATCCCTAACGAATATATATTTAAATCCTCATAATGGACGCCTTTCTTCCATCTCAGGATTAAGACATAAATAGCTGTTTGGTGAAGTAAACCATGTTTCTAAAGCAAAATTGAGCATCGTAGGCAAAGCTGTAGCAATTGACGGTACTCATTCCTTTAGTGGCCAGGGTCAATGCTTGAAGTGAGTTCCTGGCCAAACTATAAAAGGTATATTTTTTGACGTAGAATGATGTTACAGGAGGGCTGTTCCCGGGAAGATGGGGCCCGGTACACGCCCCTTTCAGCCCTGTCGTCTATGCAGCCACCGGCTGAGCACGTCCACACTCATCCGCATCCAGGTAAGATTTACTATTCACTTTTTTATAGCCTTTCAGAGTGCTTCACTCCTGGGCAAAGGCTTCCCTCCTAAATTTCCAGTCGTATCTGTCCCTGAAAAATACTGGCAATCTTCTGCCTTTCGCTTTCGAATGCGACCAGGTTGTCCTTCTCCATCTGGGCCTGTCACTATTGGGATCACTTATCTTTTTCTGAGAGATAACTTCTTGCCGCTTAGCAAGCATAAGTAGCCACACTTAGAGTTTTAGAATGGACTTCGCTAATCGGCAAACGCAGGGACAATGGGAACCAATCAAGCTATTCAAAAAGTTAAGTCAGTTGCTTTGATGACACTAACAAGCCTCATTTTGTAAACCGCTTTGATTTAGATGAAAGGTATGGAGAAAGTTTAAGGCCTGAGGAAGGACATAGGATAGCTTTTTTCACGAAAGTCATCCCTTGAGGGGTAAACTTAAAGTGCATATAACTATTTATTATACGCAGCCAAGGTAAGCAGCTTTAATGTGTGCCTATGCTAAAACAAAAACTCTCGGCTGTTGAACTGCCGCCTACGTTCGCTGTGCATGTCTCTAATTATTAGGGTTCCGAAGCCAAAATGACAAAAACAAAACCCTTCTAGTTTCGTCATGTCCGTCTGTCCGTATGTCACAGGCATTTTACTCGGAAACTATAAACGTATCTTAAAAAATTTAGACATACGGTGTATTTTGTATGACGCTATTTATTTATGTAAGTAGTTAAATTACAGAAAAACATATTTTTACGGGGGGCGCTCCATACATGGAACTAAATTTCAAAAAATGTTTTTACCAAATATCAAGATATTGCTGATCAATCGATAGGTCTTTAAAATTAACATCGAGGTTTGTTTCAAAATTGTGTGAATATTTTCAGAAATAATCGCTTTGAAAGTCAGAAAAATTGTGTCCTCCTGTAACTTTTGTACCTTAAATCCAAAAAATATGAAAAAAGTTTAGAAGATGCGCCTTATCACATACTTTCTACGAAAATTGTTTTGAACATTTTCAGTCCAGCCATTTTTGAGATATCTCCAAAAAACTTCTTCCATAGGCATCAGATACGACTTACGGCCCTTTGGTATTAACTAGTTTGGTTGTTACTCCATTGAAGGTACAGAACCCTCCATTATGCGTGTTCCGACACGCACTTGGCTGGTTTTATAACCTATTTGATTTTACCAACTGGTAACAATAAACTGAACACCAGACTACTAACTAAATAGCGCTATTATTATTATTAATATTAACACCTAGCGAATAGCTGTAAACAAACCGTTTGCCACAGATTGACTATAGTTATGAAAATCTGAGTCAAGTTATAGATACTAGCGGCGTGCTCATAGTTGAGACAGGTTGTTTTGTAAATTGATAGGCAGATGGCAGAAGTGCGATATCGCGTTTACACATCCGCGCGAGTCGCGACCTCACTGTTTACATCTTTAGTTGCTTCTTTTTATTTTGCCTTTGCCATTTACCTCGCCGTTCACGCATGTTAGGTGCAGTTTTATATACTCGTTTTGTATCGGTAAATATAAGTAGAGTAACAAAAAGGACTGATTTTTAAGCCCACTTATTATCTCTAAAATGATGATTATTTTTGCAACATTCCGAAAATTCGTACAGTTACATAAAAAACTTTTTTAATTCAAATATTTCTTTATGTGACAGGCTTTTATTCCTAACTGTATTTTTTTGTAAAATCCCTAACTGCTCACCAAGACGACTGCAACGAGTCCAATCCGAACAAGACCCGTCGTGTTGGGCTCGTTGCCCCATAATGTTGAGTAGCTGAAGAGTTTCTATGGCCGGACCTTCTGGCTCCATCATCAGATCAGGTTCATGTCATCATAATATTTCATTGTCACGCGATATACATATGCGTGCAAAATTTCAGCTTAATCGGAAACCGGGATGTGGGATGTGGGTCAAAAACTTGCAAGAAAAGAAACTAAATAAAAGCTAGTAAAATACATGGTAATTCGCGGTGGTACTGTATTCACGAATATTAAATTCACGAAACGAGCGCGCATGTGTAAACGCAGCATGCGCCGAGGCCGCTCTGTCGAAACATTGACCTATTAACGGAGTGATGCAACACCGGCGCGATGATGAATCGCGCTCCAGCTATTTGTCCAAGCTACCGGACAACTGTATTTCAAAGTCGAATAACCGATGTATGGTCACAGAATAAATACTACGTCCAGAAGTTTTTTGTAAATAATAAAAGTTTTTGTATGGTGTACGGAACCCTTGAGACACGAATCCGACTTGTCGCACTTGTCCGGGTTTTTTCTTAATGACAGGAGGCAAACGAGCAGACGAATCGCTTGATAAACAATTACCGTCGCCCAAGGACATCCACAAGACCAGAGGAGTCACAAGCGCGTTGCCGGCCTTCTTCATGGGAGTACGCTCTTATCTTGAAGTTTTGAAGACCTAGTTGCGCTAGTTAGGCCTTTGAATCGTATTTATTTCTGTACCATAACTAAACCGACTAAACGCTATCAAACAGTGCCCCCAGTTTATGTAGATATGCGATACGTACCTAACGGGGCCGTCTTTTTTATTGCATTACCTATACAATACAATAAAAATATTCTTTATTGTACAGTCAGCGTCATTATAGTTGGTAGCATTCAAAATAGTCAAATAGCTCGGTACTACACCATACAAACTCTATGGTGTTCCGAACTATTTGACTACTTTGGATGCGACCAACTATATGACGCTGACTGTACACCTCAATAAAATAAAACAGTACAGTACACAGATTAAAAGTAGAGGCAGCCAACAGGCGGTCTTATCCCTAGAGAGCGATCTCTTGGGGACAACCTTGGGGTAGCAAAGCAAAATAAACAGTGAAAAACCAGTAAACTATAACAAAATACTAATAGCTTAATTATACCTATGTAAAGACTACAGAAATATGTATTATTTTATTTGTGTATGTACCTACATTACATTGTACACAGAGTAAGTAAATAAAATTCACTACATCTATATATTTCGGCCTGGATTCTAAGTTCTATAAGTAATAGGCCCGTGATTTTATACGTGACTACCTATAAATCACAGAGTGCACCGCGCCCGACGCAAACTCAAACTAATCGTAGTAACTAGTGGCGTCGTATAAAAAATGGTGTAGCTGAGAGGATTTTCTTGCTTAAGGTAATACTCGTACCCCTGTAATGTAAGCAAGATAATGCTCGATGCTATGTTTTTCCCGCATTTTAAAACCTTCTATTATTTATTGTTTGTAAAGTTTTCATTTCACGCGGTTCCAATATCAATATTTTTCTCATCTAATTTCTCATTCTCGATAATCTAATAGAGTTTCATGTCAATTTTCTTTAAATATTCTAAACTAAAAGGCAATCATAATTTGAATTAATATGAATTAATACGTATGCTAAAGGTAAACTCGGATAATGTTTACATAAGGAAAATGTAATCACTTAAACTAACTTACGATAAAGTACAATGTAGACTATTAATCAAGTGAATTAAGCTTGGATAATTACTTGGGAATGACTGTGAATTTTCAATAAACCGTAGATTAGATCCGAACCAAACTTAGAAAGGTTCAAATTTACAACACAATGGTCTACGCGAGTTTCATTTTAACGAAGTTATCCAATTTACTTCAACGTTTTCACTTGTAAGTTAACTTACAAATCACCGGAAAGCTTTCTTATCAAATCTGTCAATGAAATAAATATTTTAGAGCGTACATTATAATTGGATAAACTCGTGTAATAGGAAACAGGGTGGAATATCAAACAGGGCCGATAATGCTGATTTGGAATCTGGTCGGACGGTTGCTTAGATAAGGGGCCGCTATTTAATAACGGACGGCAGTTGGAACCGTGCCATTCCGTCTCGGGGTGCAACTTACAGGGGCGGGCGTGCTGCGCCTTAACGACATTATATCACCTCTGCAAACTTTGTATCCCGTATTCTGATGGTAATTAAAATTAAATTAAATAATCATTTATTTCGGGCAAAACCCATAAAATTGTTAGTACATACAAAAAACTTACAGAACTATTGTTAGGCAAAGGTCAGAAACACAAACACGAAGCACAGAAAACAGCACCAAGCACAGAAGACATAACCAGATGAGCAAAAAAACAACAATAAAAATTATCAATTGATATGGCTGTGGGCATAAATAATAAATGAGGTAGATCGCCAAGTGCTCGGCACTGTCCTTAAACTTAAATAATTTGCTATAAAATTGACAGCGCGTAACAACTCTTGGGCATAGAGAGTTTCGAGCACTAAATATTACGATTACCTTGGGCCATTGCAAAATGTTTATTTTGATACTAGCTTTTGCCCGCGGCTTCGCTCGCGTTAGATTCGGGGTAACACGGTTCCCCTTTCCTGATTTAAAACACAGAAGAGAACTCGGAACAGAATATTATTTTAATACGCTACTGTAGACGATATTATGTCTTTCCATTTGGGGATAGAATGTAAAGATTCTGGGCATTGACATTTTGATTTTTAGCTTTCTACCTTGAAAATTGCGGAATGCTCCATACAAACTTCCACCCCCCATTTTAGGGAAGTGGGGGGTTAGAAAGAGGCAAAAAGTAGCCTATGTCACTCTCCATCCCTTCAACTATCTCCACTTAAAAAATCACGTCAAATCGTCGCCCCGTTTTGCCGTGAAAGACGGACAAACAAACAAACACACACATACACTTTTCCATTTATAATATTAGTATGGATTGGTTGTAATAATTTTAATTTTTCGGAGCCTATTGTATCACTCGGTAGAACGACTGGTGCCTAGTTATGTAGATAAACATCTGGAGAAATCACAAGTAGGTACCTACACAATCATTCTCCTAGCGTTTGTCCCGGCATTTTACCACGGCTCTAATAAGCCTGGGGTCCGCTCAGCAACCTTATCCCAGGAATTGGCGTATGCACTAGTTTTTACTAAAGCGACTGCCATCTGACCTTCTAACCCAGAAGGGAAACTAGGCCTTGTTGGGATTAGATCCGGTTTTCTCACCATGTTTACCTTCACCGAAAAACGACTGGTTTACGACTGCCACGTCTAAGCTATAATTCTGTAACAGGCTTCCTAAAATGCTTTACAAGTGTTAAGTTTTTATTGTATCTTTCTTTACTTCAAAGCCTAGCTAAACTCCACCGAACTTTTAGTTTTGTGTCAAAACATAGGTACGACTGTTAGCGATGTATAATTAAATATAGGTCTTTAAATACGTAGGTATAATTAATCAACACTGCACATGTACTTACGTAAAGTCGGAACTAAATCAATTATAGCAAACGTAATTGCTTGAACATTATAATACATCGCGTACTTGAGGCCGATTCGAAATTTAAAATCTCAACTTCGTAACAAACAACTTTGACACGACGACGCATAATAGTACCACATCCAGAAGGTTCACTTTGTAATAAAACCCCTTTTTAGGTGTCAAACGTGCTTAACGTGGCTTTCTCCTTGAATCACATTATGGGTCTGTTGTACTAAACTGTCACCGTGAAAACGTTCGCTTTTTGTATGGAAATTTTCATAATATCCTGCCTGGTGAAGCTGTTGAGTCCATCAAAATTGGTTGGTGCAACTGGCCCTATATTTACACTAGGTGTAACAAAAATTCTGGTGATCCGTTTAAGGGAATAATTGGTATCGTATTCTAATTATAAAAAACTGAATAAAAATTCTTTCGCGCGAAAAAGTTTTTTTTTTGTGTATGACTTGTCCCATACAAAAAAAGATCTAGAACTAAGGCGATTATCATACTGACGGTGTGCAAGCGCGACAGCGCTATACACATGCAGAGCGCTATCTCACTCGCGCACCGGCCTCGCATGCGGAAACCGCAGCAATGTGAAAGCGGCCCAACGCCCGTATTAAGGGCTGCCAGCGTCGGCATGTTCGGCGCAACGAAAGCAGGCAGTGTGACACCTCTCAAGAGTTGTGCCGTTCTCATACAAAACGGAGAACATTCTGGAGAATGGCTCAACTCTTAACACGATTTACACGATTGGTAGTCTCGAGCGCACCAAGAAGCGAGCGATCATATCATATCAATGACAAATCAAGTCGAGATTTTATACTTAGCATCGGTGGCGTTGACAAACAATATAATTATAACCGAGAGACAAAGGAACACGATGGGCAAACGTCACCTACGCTCGTGACTTGTGGCTATAAAAATACTTCTTACTGCATTGCCGGTCTTGCTGCAGAGAAGGACTGGACATACTAATCTACTACAGTAATATTAGTTTTTATGCAGATTCGCTTTAATACTCGTAGTACTCATTAAACTTTTCCTCTACGTAACATTACTTTAAGAAAGTAAACGAACGACTTCGCGTGATTAGGTTATTAGTCCAAAACTTAATGTATATCTGTAGAATTATGTCACAAAAATGTATATCGAATGAATTCTAAAACGATATATATATTTAAATATAAATTCAAGTCGTCGAATAAAAATATAGTTGAATGAAAATTACATTTTTGAAAAAGAAAGATTCAGCGCATTATTTACAATGCTATTAATAATAAACAAGCGTTTTGCATCAATATAACGTACGAGTAGTTTATCGCACGCATGCTAAACGCGTACATTACCCGAAGAGCGCAGAGGGGTGATTTTTAGATTCGAGCGCTCGAATATGACATTTAAGTCTTTAAATAAAACGAAGAAATGATGATTTAAAAATAACAGCTTTAGTAATTTAAAATCATGATTATTTATACTACTAAATTCCTGCGTAAATAATGGCGACAAACTTTTGTGTGCGATTATATTCGAGGTTAAATTCTTTGAATTCGAGGGCCCGATTGTCAAAAATCGGCCCCCAGGACGAGATTATAATTATAGAGACGGTTATAATTTCCGCGGGAAATGCCACTTTGGCGCAAGATCCTGCATCGACACCCCACAGCCAACGATTTTAAGTACATATGTCAATAAATAGTATTTCAAAGTCGTCAAAAAGTAGTAGACAACTGTTGAAAGAAAAGTACAGTTGGCGATAAAAACTTGTATCAAAAATGATATTAAAGAAACGAAATATGAGATTATGTTACGGGCGGTAGAGCAACGTTCGTGCGTCGACACTCTGGCCGACAGTGGACCTCTCTGTGTCTAACTTTCGGTTTATACATTTATACAGCGTGTGCCCGAACCTTACAGGCTTTGAAATTACATTTTGTTGTTAATCTTGAAAATGCTTGTTGCTATGCCTAGTTGAATTATTACACGAACTGGAACATATTCGTTTGAATAAAACTCATTTAAGTAATCTGAGTCCGACATGTAAACAGTAATAATAACTTTCACCTAGATTAAAGTGACATAAGTAGGTATGCAATACTTCAAGCAATATAATATAAAAAGAAAGCAAAATAGTATGTCCTCTCTGGGGTGTAAATCATACCCAAGCTCCACAGCAGTTTAATGGCGCCTGCAATTATTTCACTGTACATTTGGGCGGTGTTAACGTGTGTTCAAATGGCAAAATGCTACATTCAGAATAGATTTATATTCGGCCACTGGGGAAATTTAGCCAAATATACAGAAAACTCGGATCGAGGTTTAAATTTACAGGCCGCTCAGCTTTTATTTAATTTTCGTCTCAGGATAATTTGAATTTGAGAGCAGAGCATTTAATTTTCATAGCTTAGCGGAAGCCCATTTCAGTAATACCCGTTTATTAGTGACTAAGCGGCCGTGGCCTATTTGTTATCTTGCTGAGAAAACTCGTTCAACGTTTCTCGGCTTGAAAGAGAGATCAGCAAGCCCGAGCAACGTTTAGGAGAACCAATATTACTGAGACTTTGAGATATTTAAACTAAATGGTGGCTAAGGTGGGCCAAAAAGTCAGCGTGAAGACCATCGACCAGGTGGTCAGATGATATCTGCCGAACGGCGGGTGTGTACTTATAGTGCATGGAACTGGCACGAGACCGAGAAAACTGGCATAATAAAGACGAGAGCTTAGTGGGTGGATACGGGCTGAATATAATAGTTTAGGGAGGCAACTATTTGTTAACAGATATCGCAATAGAATAAGTTCAATTGAGCTTTCAAGTGGTAGCTTTAGTAGTCTAACTGCTAACGAAAAGGCGGGCGATTTTCAATCCGGAGGTTGCGGGTTAAACTCCGGCTACTACGATATGTAGTAGAATCAGATATTTATTAGTCACTTTTGTCAAGATTAACATCGTAAAAAAAAGGATCTAAGCCCAATAAGGCCTAGTTTTCCTCCTGTGTTGGAGGTCAGATGCGTATTGCCTTCAAAAACTAGTCCCTACGAGAATTCTTTGGGTAATTGGGCTTTCAGGCGGAGCTTTTAATCGGTAAGCTGTCTTAACAGCTCCCGTTGCCGCGAAATAGGTACCAGGAAAATAGAAACAGCCTCACAGCTGCGAGTTAATCATGAGAGCCGAACGACTCCAGCTCGCTTTTTGTCTTGTTCTCCGACGACGGGATAAATGCATGACAACTCCGAGATACATTTAGAACATAATTTCCGTGATTCTCGTTTGTTATTGAAGGATTTCATAATTTTTTGAGGGTTTCGTGCCGAGATTATTCTCTGGGATAACGCTAAAATTTAAATAAGGTACTCTTGATTTTAGGTGTATATTTTCCTTAAATTTACAATTCTTACATTCTAAAATCATATGCTAAATTTAAATACAGAATGATAAGTTAGCCACAATGCGTCTTTCTCTATTTATCTGATTAACGTTATATTCCATAATATCCATGGTATTTGACTGACTTTATTCGAATTTAGGTTTTAAGAAGATTATTTGAAATTATTTTATTTTTCGCAATTGATTTTCATTCGCATTGGTCTAATACTATTGCGGTAGATCTAGAGTGGGGGACTCTTAATACCGGTATTTTTGTATGGGTAATTCCGGAATTGGGCATACAAAAAGTCCATGTGTCCCATTAAAGTAAGGCCTATTGAACTAACTAATAACAAACTTTATGCTCTTCGAGGATTCAAGCTAAAAAGTATTAAATAAACCCTTTAACAACCAAGCCAACTAAAAAAAATGTATTCATGTAGGTAAGTAATTTATAACTCTGACACGTTATCAGTAGAATTGTAAATTATAACTACCATATTAACGAATTACTGTTCCCTGTCCGGGTGCCCCCAATGTGGGTTTATAAAGCTTTTTTTCAGCAGTCCGTGCTCCCACTATCCCACGAAATATGAGATTATGTTACGGGCGGTAGAGCAACGTTCGTGCGTCGACACTCTGGCCGACAGTGGACCTCTCTGTGTCTAACTTTCGGTTTATACATTTATACAGCGTGTGCCCGAACCTTACAGGCTTTGAAATTACATTTTGTTGTTAATCTTGAAAATGCTTGTTGCTATGCCTAGTTGAATTATTACACGAACTGGAACATATTCGTTTGAATAAAACTCATTTAAGTAATTTGAGTCCAACATGTAAACAGTAATAATAACTTTCACCTAGATTAAAGTGACATAAGTAGGTATGCAATACTTCAAGCAATATAATATAAAAAGAAAGCAAAATAGCATGTCCTCTCTGGGGTGTAAATCATACCCAAGCTCCACAGCAGTTTAATGGCGCCTGCAATTATTTCACTGTACATTTGGGCGGTGTTAACGTGTGTTCAAATGGCAAAATGCTACATTCAGAATAGATTTATATTCGGCCACTGGGGAAATTTAGCCAAATATACAGAAAACTCGGATCGAGGTTTAAATTTACAGGCCGCTCCGCTTTTATTTAATTTTCGTCTCAGGATAATTTGAATTTGAGAGCAGAGCATTTAATTTTCATAGCTTAGCGGAAGCCCATTTCAGTAATACCCGTTTATTAGTGACTAAGCGGCCGTAGCCTATTTGTTATCTTGCTGAGAAAACTCGTTCAACGTTTCTCGGCTTGAAAGAGAGATCAGCAAGCCCGAGCAACGTTTAGGAGAACCAATATTACTGAGACTTTGAGATATTTAAACTAAATGGTGGCTAAGGTGGGCCAAAAAGTCAGCGTGAAGACCATCGACCAGGTGGTCAGATGATATCTGCCGAACGGCGGGTGTGTACTTATAGTGCATGGAACTGGCACGAGACCGAGAAAACTGGCATAATAAAGACGAGAGCTTCTGATCAGCAAGCCCGAGCAACGTTTAGGAGAACCAATATTACTGAGACTTTGAGATATTTAAACTAAATGGTGGCTAAGGTGGGCCAAAAAGTCAGCGTGAAGACCATCGACCAGGTGGTCAGATGATATCTGCCGAACGGCGGGTGTGTACTTATAGTGCATGGAACTGGCACGAGACCGAGAAAACTGGCATAATAAAGACGAGAGCTTAGTGGGTGGATACGGGCTGAATATAATAGTTTAGGGAGGCAACTATTTGTTAACAGATATCGCAATAGAATAAGTTCAATTGAGCTTTCAAGTGGTAGCTTTAGTAGTCTAACTGCTAACGAAAAGGCGGGCGATTTTCAATCCGGAGGTTGCGGGTTAAACTCCGGCTACTACGATATGTAGTAGAATCAGATATTTATTAGTCACTTTTGTCAAGATTAACATCGTAAAAAAAAGGATCTAAGCCCAATAAGGCCTAGTTTTCCTCCTGTGTTGGAGGTCAGATGCGTATTGCCTTCAAAAACTAGTCCCTACGAGAATTCTTTGGGTAATTGGGCTTTCAGGCGGAGCTTTTAATCGGTAAGCTGTCTTAACAGCTCCCGTTGCCGCGAAATAGGTACCAGGAAAATAGAAACAGCCTCACAGCTGCGAGTTAATCATGAGAGCCGAACGACTCCAGCTCGCTTTTTGTCTTGTTCTCCGACGACGGGATAAATGCATGACAACTCCGAGATACATTTAGAACATAATTTCCGTGATTCTCGTTTGTTATTGAAGGATTTCATAATTTTTTGAGGGTTTCGTGCCGAGATTATTCTCTGGGATAACGCTAAAATTTAAATAAGGTACTCTTGATTTTAGGTGTATATTTTCCTTAAATTTACAATTCTTACATTCTAAAATCATATGCTAAATTTAAATACAGAATGATAAGTTAGCCACAATGCGTCTTTCTCTATTTATCTGATTAACGTTATATTCCATAATATCCATGGTATTTGACTGACTTTATTCGAATTTAGGTTTTAAGAAGATTATTTGAAATTATTTTATTTTTCGCAATTGATTTTCATTCGCATTGGTCTAATACTATTGCGGTAGATCTAGAGTGGGGGACTCTTAATACCGGTATTTTTGTATGGGTAATTCCGGAATTGGGCATACAAAAAGTCCATGTGTCCCATTAAAGTAAGGCCTATTGAACTAACTAATAACAAACTTTATGCTCTTCGAGGATTCAAGCTAAAAAGTATTAAATAAACCCTTTAACAACCAAGCCAACTAAAAAAAATGTATTCATGTAGGTAAGTAATTTATAACTCTGACACGTTATCAGTAGAATTGTAAATTATAACTACCATATTAACGAATTACTGTTCCCTGTCCGGGTGCCCCCAATGTGGGTTTATAAAGCTTTTTTTCAGCAGTCCGTGCTCCCACTATGACCAATATGGGGTCACGTCCACTTACTGAAACTGACAATTGGACTTGTGATATTATGTATGAGATCGTTTTGTATGGGGGACAGTGAACTTGTTATTTTTTTTTTTTTTTTTATACCACGACGGTTATAATTTCCGCGGGAAATGCCACTTTGGCGCAAGATCCTGCATCGACACCCCACAGCCAACGATTTTAAGTACATATGTCAATAAATAGTATTTCAAAGTCGTCAAAAAGTAGTAGACAACTGTTGAAAGAAAAGTACAGTTGGCGATAAAAACTTGTATCAAAAATGATATTAAAGAAACGAAATATGAGATTATGTTACGGGCGGTAGAGCAACGTTCGTGCGTCGACACTCTGGCCGACAGTGGACCTCTCTGTGTCTAACTTTCGGTTTATACATTTATACAGCGTGTGCCCGAACCTTACAGGCTTTGAAATTACATTTTGTTGTTAATCTTGAAAATGCTTGTTGCTATGCCTAGTTGAATTATTACACGAACTGGAACATATTCGTTTGAATAAAACTCATTTAAGTAATCTGAGTCCAACATGTAAACAGTAATAATAACTTTCACCTAGATTAAAGTGACATAAGTAGGTATGCAATACTTCAAGCAATATAATATAAAAAGAAAGCAAAATAGCATGTCCTCTCTGGGGTGTAAATCATACCCAAGCTCCACAGCAGTTTAATGGCGCCTGCAATTATTTCACTGTACATTTGGGCGGTGTTAACGTGTGTTCAAATGGCAAAATGCTACATTCAGAATAGATTTATATTCGGCCACTGGGGAAATTTAGCCAAATATACAGAAAACTCGGATCGAGGTTTAAATTTACAGGCCGCTCCGCTTTTATTTAATTTTCGTCTCAGGATAATTTGAATTTGAGAGCAGAGCATTTAATTTTCATAGCTTAGCGGAAGCCCATTTCAGTAATACCCGTTTATTAGTGACTAAGCGGCCGTAGCCTATTTGTTATCTTGCTGAGAAAACTCGTTCAACGTTTCTCGGCTTGAAAGAGAGATCAGCAAGCCCGAGCAACGTTTAGGAGAACCAATATTACTGAGACTTTGAGATATTTAAACTAAATGGTGGCTAAGGTGGGCCAAAAAGTCAGCGTGAAGACCATCGACCAGGTGGTCAGATGATATCTGCCGAACGGCGGGTGTGTACTTATAGTGCATGGAACTGGCACGAGACCGAGAAAACTGGCATAATAAAGACGAGAGCTTCTGATCAGCAAGCCCGAGCAACGTTTAGGAGAACCAATATTACTGAGACTTTGAGATATTTAAACTAAATGGTGGCTAAGGTGGGCCAAAAAGTCAGCGTGAAGACCATCGACCAGGTGGTCAGATGATATCTGCCGAACGGCGGGTGTGTACTTATAGTGCATGGAACTGGCACGAGACCGAGAAAACTGGCATAATAAAGACGAGAGCTTAGTGGGTGGATACGGGCTGAATATAATAGTTTAGGGAGGCAACTATTTGTTAACAGATATCGCAATAGAATAAGTTCAATTGAGCTTTCAAGTGGTAGCTTTAGTAGTCTAACTGCTAACGAAAAGGCGGGCGATTTTCAATCCGGAGGTTGCGGGTTAAACTCCGGCTACTACGATATGTAGTAGAATCAGATATTTATTAGTCACTTTTGTCAAGATTAACATCGTAAAAAAAAGGATCTAAGCCCAATAAGGCCTAGTTTTCCTCCTGTGTTGGAGGTCAGATGCGTATTGCCTTCAAAAACTAGTCCCTACGAGAATTCTTTGGGTAATTGGGCTTTCAGGCGGAGCTTTTAATCGGTAAGCTGTCTTAACAGCTCCCGTTGCCGCGAAATAGGTACCAGGAAAATAGAAACAGCCTCACAGCTGCGAGTTAATCATGAGAGCCGAACGACTCCAGCTCGCTTTTTGTCTTGTTCTCCGACGACGGGATAAATGCATGACAACTCCGAGATACATTTAGAACATAATTTCCGTGATTCTCGTTTGTTATTGAAGGATTTCATAATTTTTTGAGGGTTTCGTGCCGAGATTATTCTCTGGGATAACGCTAAAATTTAAATAAGGTACTCTTGATTTTAGGTGTATATTTTCCTTAAATTTACAATTCTTACATTCTAAAATCATATGCTAAATTTAAATACAGAATGATAAGTTAGCCACAATGCGTCTTTCTCTATTTATCTGATTAACGTTATATTCCATAATATCCATGGTATTTGACTGACTTTATTCGAATTTAGGTTTTAAGAAGATTATTTGAAATTATTTTATTTTTCGCAATTGATTTTCATTCGCATTGGTCTAATACTATTGCGGTAGATCTAGAGTGGGGGACTCTTAATACCGGTATTTTTGTATGGGTAATTCCGGAATTGGGCATACAAAAAGTCCATGTGTCCCATTAAAGTAAGGCCTATTGAACTAACTAATAACAAACTTTATGCTCTTCGAGGATTCAAGCTAAAAAGTATTAAATAAACCCTTTAACAACCAAGCCAACTAAAAAAAATGTATTCATGTAGGTAAGTAATTTATAACTCTGACACGTTATCAGTAGAATTGTAAATTATAACTACCATATTAACGAATTACTGTTCCCTGTCCGGGTGCCCCCAATGTGGGTTTATAAAGCTTTTTTTCAGCAGTCCGTGCTCCCACTATGACCAATATGGGGTCACGTCCACTTACTGAAACTGACAATTGGACTTGTGATATTATGTATGAGATCGTTTTGTATGGGGGACAGTGAACTTGTTATTTTTTTTTTTTTTTTTATACCACGACGGTTATAATTTCCGCGGGAAATGCCACTTTGGCGCAAGATCCTGCATCGACACCCCACAGCCAACGATTTTAAGTACATATGTCAATAAATAGTATTTCAAAGTCGTCAAAAAGTAGTAGACAACTGTTGAAAGAAAAGTACAGTTGGCGATAAAAACTTGTATCAAAAATGATATTAAAGAAACGAAATATGAGATTATGTTACGGGCGGTAGAGCAACGTTCGTGCGTCGACACTCTGGCCGACAGTGGACCTCTCTGTGTCTAACTTTCGGTTTATACATTTATACAGCGTGTGCCCGAACCTTACAGGCTTTGAAATTACATTTTGTTGTTAATCTTGAAAATGCTTGTTGCTATGCCTAGTTGAATTATTACACGAACTGGAACATATTCGTTTGAATAAAACTCATTTAAGTAATCTGAGTCCAACATGTAAACAGTAATAATAACTTTCACCTAGATTAAAGTGACATAAGTAGGTATGCAATACTTCAAGCAATATAATATAAAAAGAAAGCAAAATAGCATGTCCTCTCTGGGGTGTAAATCATACCCAAGCTCCACAGCAGTTTAATGGCGCCTGCAATTATTTCACTGTACATTTGGGCGGTGTTAACGTGTGTTCAAATGGCAAAATGCTACATTCAGAATAGATTTATATTCGGCCACTGGGGAAATTTAGCCAAATATACAGAAAACTCGGATCGAGGTTTAAATTTACAGGCCGCTCCGCTTTTATTTAATTTTCGTCTCAGGATAATTTGAATTTGAGAGCAGAGCATTTAATTTTCATAGCTTAGCGGAAGCCCATTTCAGTAATACCCGTTTATTAGTGACTAAGCGGCCGTAGCCTATTTGTTATCTTGCTGAGAAAACTCGTTCAACGTTTCTCGGCTTGAAAGAGAGATCAGCAAGCCCGAGCAACGTTTAGGAGAACCAATATTACTGAGACTTTGAGATATTTAAACTAAATGGTGGCTAAGGTGGGCCAAAAAGTCAGCGTGAAGACCATCGACCAGGTGGTCAGATGATATCTGCCGAACGGCGGGTGTGTACTTATAGTGCATGGAACTGGCACGAGACCGAGAAAACTGGCATAATAAAGACGAGAGCTTCTGATCAGCAAGCCCGAGCAACGTTTAGGAGAACCAATATTACTGAGACTTTGAGATATTTAAACTAAATGGTGGCTAAGGTGGGCCAAAAAGTCAGCGTGAAGACCATCGACCAGGTGGTCAGATGATATCTGCCGAACGGCGGGTGTGTACTTATAGTGCATGGAACTGGCACGAGACCGAGAAAACTGGCATAATAAAGACGAGAGCTTAGTGGGTGGATACGGGCTGAATATAATAGTTTAGGGAGGCAACTATTTGTTAACAGATATCGCAATAGAATAAGTTCAATTGAGCTTTCAAGTGGTAGCTTTAGTAGTCTAACTGCTAACGAAAAGGCGGGCGATTTTCAATCCGGAGGTTGCGGGTTAAACTCCGGCTACTACGATATGTAGTAGAATCAGATATTTATTAGTCACTTTTGTCAAGATTAACATCGTAAAAAAAAGGATCTAAGCCCAATAAGGCCTAGTTTTCCTCCTGTGTTGGAGGTCAGATGCGTATTGCCTTCAAAAACTAGTCCCTACGAGAATTCTTTGGGTAATTGGGCTTTCAGGCGGAGCTTTTAATCGGTAAGCTGTCTTAACAGCTCCCGTTGCCGCGAAATAGGTACCAGGAAAATAGAAACAGCCTCACAGCTGCGAGTTAATCATGAGAGCCGAACGACTCCAGCTCGCTTTTTGTCTTGTTCTCCGACGACGGGATAAATGCATGACAACTCCGAGATACATTTAGAACATAATTTCCGTGATTCTCGTTTGTTATTGAAGGATTTCATAATTTTTTGAGGGTTTCGTGCCGAGATTATTCTCTGGGATAACGCTAAAATTTAAATAAGGTACTCTTGATTTTAGGTGTATATTTTCCTTAAATTTACAATTCTTACATTCTAAAATCATATGCTAAATTTAAATACAGAATGATAAGTTAGCCACAATGCGTCTTTCTCTATTTATCTGATTAACGTTATATTCCATAATATCCATGGTATTTGACTGACTTTATTCGAATTTAGGTTTTAAGAAGATTATTTGAAATTATTTTATTTTTCGCAATTGATTTTCATTCGCATTGGTCTAATACTATTGCGGTAGATCTAGAGTGGGGGACTCTTAATACCGGTATTTTTGTATGGGTAATTCCGGAATTGGGCATACAAAAAGTCCATGTGTCCCATTAAAGTAAGGCCTATTGAACTAACTAATAACAAACTTTATGCTCTTCGAGGATTCAAGCTAAAAAGTATTAAATAAACCCTTTAACAACCAAGCCAACTAAAAAAAATGTATTCATGTAGGTAAGTAATTTATAACTCTGACACGTTATCAGTAGAATTGTAAATTATAACTACCATATTAACGAATTACTGTTCCCTGTCCGGGTGCCCCCAATGTGGGTTTATAAAGCTTTTTTTCAGCAGTCCGTGCTCCCACTATGACCAATATGGGGTCACGTCCACTTACTGAAACTGACAATTGGACTTGTGATATTATGTATGAGATCGTTTTGTATGGGGGACAGTGAACTTGTTATTTTTTTTTTTTTTTTTTTTTATACCACGACGGTTATAATTTCCGCGGGAAATGCCACTTTGGCGCAAGATCCTGCATCGACACCCCACAGCCAACGATTTTAAGTACATATGTCAATAAATAGTATTTCAAAGTCGTCAAAAAGTAGTAGACAACTGTTGAAAGAAAAGTACAGTTGGCGATAAAAACTTGTATCAAAAATGATATTAAAGAAACGAAATATGAGATTATGTTACGGGCGGTAGAGCAACGTTCGTGCGTCGACACTCTGGCCGACAGTGGACCTCTCTGTGTCTAACTTTCGGTTTATACATTTATACAGCGTGTGCCCGAACCTTACAGGCTTTGAAATTACATTTTGTTGTTAATCTTGAAAATGCTTGTTGCTATGCCTAGTTGAATTATTACACGAACTGGAACATATTCGTTTGAATAAAACTCATTTAAGTAATCTGAGTCCAACATGTAAACAGTAATAATAACTTTCACCTAGATTAAAGTGACATAAGTAGGTATGCAATACTTCAAGCAATATAATATAAAAAGAAAGCAAAATAGCATGTCCTCTCTGGGGTGTAAATCATACCCAAGCTCCACAGCAGTTTAATGGCGCCTGCAATTATTTCACTGTACATTTGGGCGGTGTTAACGTGTGTTCAAATGGCAAAATGCTACATTCAGAATAGATTTATATTCGGCCACTGGGGAAATTTAGCCAAATATACAGAAAACTCGGATCGAGGTTTAAATTTACAGGCCGCTCCGCTTTTATTTAATTTTCGTCTCAGGATAATTTGAATTTGAGAGCAGAGCATTTAATTTTCATAGCTTAGCGGAAGCCCATTTCAGTAATACCCGTTTATTAGTGACTAAGCGGCCGTAGCCTATTTGTTATCTTGCTGAGAAAACTCGTTCAACGTTTCTCGGCTTGAAAGAGAGATCAGCAAGCCCGAGCAACGTTTAGGAGAACCAATATTACTGAGACTTTGAGATATTTAAACTAAATGGTGGCTAAGGTGGGCCAAAAAGTCAGCGTGAAGACCATCGACCAGGTGGTCAGATGATATCTGCCGAACGGCGGGTGTGTACTTATAGTGCATGGAACTGGCACGAGACCGAGAAAACTGGCATAATAAAGACGAGAGCTTAGTGGGTGGATACGGGCTGAATATAATAGTTTAGGGAGGCAACTATTTGTTAACAGATATCGCAATAGAATAAGTTCAATTGAGCTTTCAAGTGGTAGCTTTAGTAGTCTAACTGCTAACGAAAAGGCGGGCGATTTTCAATCCGGAGGTTGCGGGTTAAACTCCGGCTACTACGATATGTAGTAGAATCAGATATTTATTAGTCACTTTTGTCAAGATTAACATCGTAAAAAAAAGGATCTAAGCCCAATAAGGCCTAGTTTTCCTCCTGTGTTGGAGGTCAGATGCGTATTGCCTTCAAAAACTAGTCCCTACGCGAATTCTTTGGGTAATTGGGCTTTCAGGCGGAGCTTTTAATCGGTAAGCTGTCTTAACAGCACCCGTTGCCGCGAAATAGGTACCAGGAAAATAGAAACAGCCTCACAGCTGCGAGTTAATCATGAGAGCCGAACGACTCCAGCTCGCTTTTTGTCTTGTTCTCCGACGACGGGATAAATGCATGACAACTCCGAGATACATTTAGAACATAATTTCCGTGATTCTCGTTTGTTATTGAAGGATTTCATAATTTTTTGAGGGTTTCGTGCCGAGATTATTCTCTGGGATAACGCTAAAATTTAAATAAGGTACTCTTGATTTTAGGTGTATATTTTCCTTAAATTTACAATTCTTACATTCTAAAATCATATGCTAAATTTAAATACAGAATGATAAGTTAGCCACAATGCGTCTTTCTCTATTTATCTGATTAACGTTATATTCCATAATATCCATGGTATTTGACTGACTTTATTCGAATTTAGGTTTTAAGAAGATTATTTGAAATTATTTTATTTTTCGCAATTGATTTTCATTCGCATTGGTCTAATACTATTGCGGTAGATCTAGAGTGGGGGACTCTTAATACCGGTATTTTTGAATGGGTAATTCCGGAATTGGGCATACAAAAAGTCCATGTGTCCCATTAAAGTAAGGCCTATTGAACTAACTAATAGCAAACTTTATGCTCTTCGAGGATTCAAGCTAAAAAGTATTAAATAAACCCTTTAACAACCAAGCCAACTAAAAAAAATGTATTCATGTAGGTAAGTAATTTATAACTCTGACACGTTATCAGTAGAATTGTAAATTATAACTACCATATTAACGAATTACTGTTCCCTGTCCGGGTGCCCCCAATGTGGGTTTATAAAGCTTTTTTTTCAGCAGTCCGTGCTCCCACTATGACCAATATGGGGTCACGTCCACTTACTGAAACTGACAATTGGACTTGTGATATTATGTATGAGATCGTTTTGTATGGGGGACAGTGAACTTGTTATTTTTTTTTTTTTTTTTTTATACCACGACGGTGGCAAACAAGCATACGGCCCGCCTGATGGTAAGCAGCTACCGTAACCTATGGACGCCTGCAACTCCAAAGGCGTCACATGCGCGTTGCCGACCCTTTACAAAAAGGAGGATTCACTGTGTTGACGACTAAAGGAACAAGAAGGTCCCTCATCGTCAACACACTGGGTCCTCTTTGAGCTCTTGTTAAGATACACAGTAACAAGTTAAAACTACAGAAGGGAGGATATGTTTTGAACAGCTTGTTTTTTTGCAGTGACCGAGCTTGGAGGGCTAGGGCGCCGCACCGCTGGCTGCAGTGCCTTCTCCGCACCCTCGCCGGCAGCTCACCACGAACCAGGTCAGTTGAAAATTATTATTTATTTATGCACTTACACAGGACATACCTACTCATTTAAATGGCCAATGATATGGATGGAGACTCAACGAGGCCGCGGATTTCCAATCTTCGACCATTAGCTTTATTCTCAGATATAGGTATATTAACTAAATAACCAATAAGTTACTATGTAAAATATGCCAAATAAAATTTTCTTTATCTTTATCTTTAAAGAGTTTTCTTAGTTACAGCAAGAAACTCAAAATGGATAGCTTAGTTAGGGAGTAGGTAGATAACTAAAGTATATTTAGGTACAACAATATTTAACAAAATAAATCAAGTTTCTTGATTTTTAGACAAATGTTTCGTATAAGGTAAATTCTGGAAATAAAATGTCTTTAGTCACCCTAGCAAGGTACGGAGCACGAAAAATTTAAAAACTGGCTTGTTATATTATGAAATCCTGATGATGGAAAGACTAGGAAAAAGGCTTGTAATAAAATAATCATTAGAAAGCGAGAAGTTAAAAGCTGTAAAACATCTTCATTCAACTTCTCCACTATCCTACAAACCCATTTTATTAAATTATGTAAGCGAATTAAAACTGAACAAGTAACTGGCACATTATTATGCGGAGTGATTTATTCAAACGGGCCTGCAAAAGAATTAATTACTTACAGAGTTGACGCCAAAGTCTGATCTTGTTTCCAACAGAGCTTAAGCGCCACGATTCAACGACATATATACGACCCTTAGCGTATGCACAGTTAAACATTGTACCTGAGAAGAAGATAGACACAAGTCCATCCAGTTTCACAAGCAATTATGCTACTAATTACTAAAACCGTATATCTCAGAATAGCGTACATTATTCGTGGACTTTCTCCACGCCGGTGTTGGGCTGCAAAACTAAAGAACTTTACAGCGAGTCGGGTCACATTTCGACTGTATAAAACAAAACTTGAACTCAACTTGCGACTGTTTCATAAAAGATTAATCGGCTAACTAGTTTTAAATGCGCGTAGCTTACACCTATAGGTTTTTGTAAATGATTACCTAAATAGCTGTTCTACGGAATATGAGCTTTTAATGCGTAGAAACTTCTTAAGCTCCACATCGTATTTAGCCTCAAGTTATGCGATTACCTTGGGTAAGTCAATGTGGATAACATATCTAAGAGGTTTTCCATAAAGAAACCGAAAGCGAGATCTGAAGAGCTGCTATTTAGAAAATCAGTTAGCGGAGTAACGATCCTCGTCAGTGGAGTGGGGTACTGACTCAAAAGAAGGACGTCTATTTATGAATAAACCATTGAGCAACAAAATGTTCTCGTTGATTTCGATTATAATAATGTAAATATGACAAGATTCGGCAGACAGTTACGATCAGCCAAGGCATAGGCCAAGGCATATGTTACTTTCAGGCGTTTTGACACTCTGCTGTCATGCATTATATTGTTAATAGCTCATGGGAATGTTAGCTGTTAAGGGCTGACAACAGCTAAATTCCTTCCCTATCTTTTTCAGCGCGAGTGAAAGAGAAACACTGTGTTACGATTAGTATGGGAGCTCATTGCAAATTTTGCAAAATGATGATTTAAAAGAAAAACTACGCATTAATTGAGAAATATAAAACAACGAAATTTTTAGTATTAGTGCGGTGGAATTTAGTCCTTAGTTACAGACGTATAAGTCAAGAAACTAAATACATCAACTCTCAAAACAAGTAGTTATAGCTAAAAAACTGTTTGAGTAAAGTCAATTTGAAGGTCATCGGGTGTTGTCAGCCTCTTAAGAGGGGTTGCCTTACATCAAATCAGGGATTATAGATTTTGTTAATATGTTAATAGTGTTAGAATACTTATGTTAGACAAGAGTTTCCGACCTCGGAATCACACCGGGACTCTGTTTTGACAGAGACACGGTGTGAAAAAAACACAAAATTTTTCGTTTTATTTTTTAGTTACAAATTTTTTTTCTAACAATGGACGTCTGTTACGGCAAAAGTTCTTACCGAATAAACACGTGAAACTTTGAATGGTTGTTTCTCGAGAACTATGAGGTGTTTGTAAACCTAATTAGGCTCATTATCATTTCAAATATAGTCTACTATAAAGTGTGCTTAGTAGGGTGCTTCTTATACAGCAAAAAAAAAAAATTTTTAATTTTTTTCACGGGGCACCTTCTGATTTGGTTTTCTATAGCAAAAAAGTGATAAGTTTTTTTTTTTTTAATTTTAAGTATATATTTAGGGGTCGCTACCAACAGAAGAAAATCATGACAAATTATAAAATTTTGCAAAAATAACAAAGTAACGCTATTGCTTTAATGTGGTTTAATATGGTCTATTATTGCTGAATACATGAATTTATAATATTAAATTTGAGTTAACAATGTAGATTTGTTTGTATTTAAATATTTTTGACGATATTGCTTCACTAACAGAAGTAGGTATTGTTTCTGTTCTTCATTCGTCGTATGTAATTTGTTGTACTCCTCAATTAAGGACACGCCTCGCTCTGCTATATCATTTACGACCTTCATATGCTGAACAATCGCCTTGCTTTCAAGATAGGTATTATCAGTGTCCCAAAGGTCTACATCTTTTTTCAGAAACTCTGACGAAATTCCAGTAATTATGAAAAATCTGAATGTGTTCTTTGAAACAAAAAACTCAAGCTGCTTCTCGTGTACAGTGTTAATATCAAGGCTAATCCGTTTGGGAATATTATCGGCTGCCTCATTTTCAAGTGCCGCAACCATGTTCTTTTTAGTATCCGTCGACACTTTTTCATCAAAAAAGGCAAAAGCCACTAGCTCCTCTGATAAGTACCACAAATGGCTCTGGAACTTCTTCAAGGCAGTTTTAGACAGCTGCATATTATTTTTTTCAAATAATTTCAGTTCTTTCAAAAGCTGTAAATCATTTCTAGGTGCAGAACATGCAGAGGGTGCTTGAAACCAACATTGTATGTAAATCTTCATTACGAATATGCAGATATCTTTTATGCCTTTTTCTTCTCTCTTTGTCAATTTAAACTGTTTCCTGAACAAAAATATTTTCACGGAATATATGGCTTTTGCCATCCATCTTGCACGATGCAGGCCGGCAGGAGCTCTAAATGATATCCCCTTTTTAGGGACGCCTCCCAAAAAAATAATGCAAAGATTTAAGAGCTCCTTGTAATCCTCTCGTGGCTGGTATTTTTCGATTTGATCATGACAAAACAAAATCAGCTCATCAGCACAATCTCTCAGATCGGTCAATGTCGATATATCGGAAGAAAACGCATCAAAAGCTTCTTTATTAATGTTTGTCCAAGATTGTTTAAACCTCTTGAAAAGCAAAATATCCGGTCCACTTGAAGGTCCAATTGACTGAACTACAACTGCTTCAAGCATGATCTCCATAATATGGTGTCGACAAGCCAACCATAGCATGTCCTTTTCCATCTTTTGCTCAAGAATAATACATGCCCCATTTCTCTGTCCAGTGTTTACTGCAGTCGTATCAAAGCACATACATTTTATTTGCTTGCTTAAATCCCATGCAATAATGGTTTCATAAACAGCAGACGCCGATGCTTCGCCTGTCCCTCGAGGTAGTTTTGGAACAGAAAGTAGCTGATCGACACCTTGTCCAGATACTAGTATTGGTAAGCGATCTACGGTTTCGTGTCCAGATATATCCTCAATGAGTTTTCCATCCCAATGAATAGTCAGAGGACCATCGGGTTTGAAATCACTCTTCAAGGACTCCGCTACTGCTTGCCGTTGTTTCATCCGGTGACGGCGAATAGACGAACTGTTAACATTATAAACTGTCGGATCACACCCAGCACTTCTTAATGTGTTTGTTAAAACCACAGCGGCTTTCCTGTCACTCAATTTTGCAATATCAAGGCTTGTAGCTAAACTTGTGTCAATAAGTTTTTTTCTTCCTCTTTTACGGCAAGGTGTTTCTGTTGATGAGGCAACGTTTTCAGACAGCATGTCAGGAGATTCAAATGACGATATTGAGATTATTGAGCTTTCGCTACTCTCGCTAGTAGTTGACGAGGAAAGAATACATTTTTCGGTTAATGATTTTAGATATTGTTGTTCCCGATCATAGAAACGTTGTCGTTTTTCTTGACCTTTCATTTTTTTGGCATTTTTTTTTTCGTGGGCTACATCTAAACATCCAATATATCCGGGGCGTCCTTTTTCACGCTGTGCAAGCAAAAATAATTTGTCCTCTTCGATAGACATTAAGTGCAAAGCATCAGCATGTGCAACATCAAAAAGATCTTGTATTTTGATTTTCCAGTCTTTTTCCTTTTTTATAATCACTTCGGACCGTTTAGCTACATTTTCCTTGTTCTTCTTCAGTTTCTGCCACTCCACGAAGTATTTTTCGATTTTAACAATTACGTGTTTCTTTAATTGTGTCGGTATGCTAGCTTTCTCCCAAATAGTTAACACATCTACTGCAGTTATTTGCGCAGATTGCTTTATTGTTTGATGTAACTCAAGCTTGTAGTAAAAAAACACTTCCAACACTTCTTTGATAGACGGCAACTTATTTTGTTTGAAATGTTGTGATACCTGACCAATTAACCAAATATCACTATTGTTTCTTGTCGTAACAGATGATTTACTTGACTTAGACGCCATCGTAAAAAGTGTTCTAATAATTACACGCAGGAATGTCAAAGTAGTCTGGTTAGGTAGTTATTAAAAATGTGAAAGTACCGACGAACTTCTTAATCTACCCTACGCAATAGAGGTTAATGTCAACAGCCTAGAAAATCTTAAATTTTAAATTAATGTGTAAATTGTAGCGAAAGTTGCTAGATAAACAAACAATATCATTTATTTTCCATGAACAAAAATTTTAAAACTTTAAAATTCGGTAGCGACCTTTAAAATATCACCAAATAAAAAAATAAAAAAACTGTATTATTTTTTTACCAGGAAGAATCTAATGAAGGGGTGCCCCGAAGATTTTTCGAGAATCCATTTTTAAGAAGCACCCTAGTGCTTAGGAACTTTTGCCGTTACGTACGTCTTAATAAGAAAAAATGTTAGAAACCAAAAATAAATAAAATTAGTGTTTTTTTAAGAATTTGAAATTGACCCGGTGTGATTCTTAGGTCGGAAACTCGTGTCTAACATAAGTATTTCAGCACTATTAACATATAAAACAATCAACCATAACATAACATAAATACTCTTTATTGCACACCTCAAATAATAGACACAAAGTATAGACAAATCAAAAACAAAAAAGCAGAGGTAAAACAATTGGCGGTCTTATCGCTAAAGAGCGATCTCTTGACCTGATTTGATGTAAGGCAAAATGTACTATTTCAATGTATAGCGGGAAGTAGTTTTTGTTTATTTTTGCGAAAATGGCCTTATCTTTTGTCTCGGATTGCTCCGAAATAGAAATCCACCGGCTTCTGAAATACTCTAAAATTAAATACTGTACATTGACACCCTATAGGTTTTGCCTAAGAAAAGTTTTGACTGTATATACCTACTAGTGTATACGGTTTTCGTACATGGTTAGGGACCGGCCTTCCCAATCAACTCAAAATAAGGGGGGTAACATTACGCACACAAATACACTGATGAAAGACATGTGCGCATACACAATCGTACGCGTGCAAATGAGAAGTAAAGACATATTTTATGTCCCTCATCGCGTATACGGTTTATGTTGTTTGCCATCGGGTGTCTCTGCCATCCAACTGTCAATGTCACCGGGCTAGTTTAGTATGGCCAGCCCAACTACTAACCACCTGCACAATACTTCTCATTTATTTTGAAACTAAACATCGCACTCAAAACAAGACGAAACATAAACGAACATTACATGTTACTTAATCAGAGATCAAGGTGCGTGACTTTGAAGCATGTAAATATAGACAAAAACGGCCATCACTTGAGCTATCTATGTTTATAGTTTTTTTCCCGCGGTTTACTTCATGGTAAGCATTTTTATTTTATAGTTTACACTATGAAGATCGCGCAAAATGTATCCGTTGTATAGCAATGTTAAAAAGGCAGTAGGACGTACAGAATTTGCAATGAAAGCCACCTGTGTTTATTATCTGTAAGGTAAAACGGTGTCAGGTATATAAAGATCTCTTTTTTGGGATTTAGACAATGAAGTACTGCATTACTCGTACACTCCACATAACTTTAAAAAATGCAACGTTACATCAACATCGCAAGATGTTACTCTTCGAACTATCGTTACTATAACCTTCGTGGTAATATATCCAGTAGATACTATTTTACTGTATTCGTTTAGATTGATTTGGGCTGAACTCATAATTATAATCCCCATAGTTTCAAAAACGCCTAGAGACTTTAAATAGTGTCGATGTGATACTTTAATCCACTATCTCCGACCTAAACAATAACCTCCATAAAGAGCTCGCATTTACAATAAAACCACCCCGTGAGCTCCTGAAAACAAGCTCAGACCTGTTTTCACTCGGTAATGCTAAAGCTGAGACTTTACTGCAAATACTGCAATCCAGCTCCCTAGTGAACGTTGAATTAGCTGCTTGTGACATAAGATCTTGGAAAATAAGTTGAACTTAAGACTAAGAGACTGTAAAGTTAGTTAAATTTTTAAAGTTCAGTTTTACTTTAGAACTGTTGAAAGTTGCGAAATCTTTATTTTGTGAAAAGCGTGTGCCATTTTCTCGAGGGGGAACTACGAGGCGCTCAGTATGTAAAAAAAGGTGTAACAGTAGGTAACGTTGTTATACTTGATTTAAAAGCAAATACTTATGGCTACAGTTGAATTTCATCTCGCTAAAATTTTACAATGAAAACCACGAGCACTGTATTTTAGGTGTCAAACGCCATAAGTACCTAGTACTTCTTGCGTACCGTCTTAAGCTTTAAGTCTTTTAATATTAACAATTGATATTCCAAAATGTCAGATAAAAAAATAGGGTACTATCAATCTTACAGTTAGTAAAACCGATACTTCATTAGCATTTTGTGTAAAAATAAGAAGAATGGCAGACGTGGGCGGAATGGCGAGGCGAAGAAGAGGCTTTTTGTGGAGGCAGTGTTGTGCCGCGTGACTGGAATCACATTAGCACGCGTTGTAATTAGGTACGTACGAGGCTTATTAACACGTTGTTTTTAATTCATAAACATACTTTATTGAACTACTAAAAATATTCAGGTAACGTACGTTTTTCCATTGAAAAATATGTACCAAAATTAAAATTCTAAAATGTGCTTCGTTGTTCTCTGAGAAGAGAAGAGAATTTCATGAATTACAGCTATTATTGACGAATCTGATCTTCTGTAGATCTGACACCTAATTTCTTGCCCAATTGGGTTGCTCCAAATTTAGATGAGAAAGAGAATGAGGCAATTAAATCTCGATCTATTTTAAGCACAGGCAGTTACAGCTGTGTGTTATGTGTTAAATTCAAAACTCCCGTCGAACATTTGTTCAACGTTGTTTTCAACTAAGTAACTGTGTTGGTATAATTTTGTTCTGACTTTATATGTACATACCTAAATATTAAAAATATTATGCACAAAAGTAACAGCATTTAATTGTGCAAATTCTAAGCGGCTTTCACAAAATTTCCCGGTATAACTCTTGGCAAAACGAAATCGCTGTAAACAGAGCTTTGCAAATTCCTTGAAAAATACTGTTTCGGGTGGATTGTTATTGAACTGATTATACCATTTTGAGCCAGACACCGAGAAAGATTATCCTTAAAACAGCTCACAACAAGGTAAACTGAAAGCTACCAACATTTTCCGATATTCATAATGTATTCGAACTGAACTGAACTGTATAAAAGTCGTGAAAGGTAACCTGATCCGATCCTCAATATTTGATTATTTTAAATGATCTTCGTTTGAAGTTTCCGTCAAAACATATTTTAAGCAGTAGCAACACACCGTATTTTTTTAATGTGTAAAATTTTAAAACAACTTCAATTTCGTACAAAGCTAACAAGTCGTCTTTCGATGATCCTATTAAACGACTGTTTACAGTTGCATGCCATGTCCGCATTTCACTAGGGATGCATTATGCATGAATAAAACCCGGGTAATACCCGAAAACACGGGTTTTTTCATACTAGAGATACAAACTTTACACTATCCCTACAATTTTTTACACTGACAAACTATGAAATGTTATCAAAAGCATTATTTAGAGAGAGGTCAAATTCCTCAAAGTATATCTTTAGCCCATGATTCTTCCGCTATACACGTAAACAAACCAAAACGATCATTTTATTTGCCGAGTTGGTTATTTGTCGCTACGAGTATTGAGTTCTTGGGCCTTGAATCTTGCTCGGAACTCTCGGGAGTGACCCAGATTCCGAATGGCAGATAATTTCGTGTTTAACGCCCGAGGAATAGCAGAGTCTTCTTTCTTTTTATAACAGCTATTATACGACTAAGCTGTTCTTTTGTTATAGTAAATGTCGTTACATTTGTGGAAATAACCGTAGATTAGCTTTAAAAATAAAGTAAATGCCGCATTACTAGTGTTCCTGTTCCGTTAATTGGAACCTTCAATCATAGCAAAAGAGGTGAAAAGCTGCCTGTTAAACATTAGAACGTTCGCTTACGTTGATTAAATCTCTTTATGATTCGAATACAAAGCGGAAATTACTATCGGTATGTTTGGGGGCGTCCATTAATCGCGTCATACGTTTTTGGCTTGTTTTAGACCCCCCCCCTCCCCCATGGTGATCTTTGGTGATATTTTCAGGACCCCTCCCCCCCCTGTCCAATATGACGTGTAATTTTTTGCTAACTAAAGTAAGTACAGTTTTCCAACACGTGAACCTACTTATGTAACGTACGTACACGTAAAGGGTAAAAAAATGAAACTACATGTATACATATAGAATCAAATTGTCTTTAATAGAAAAAAACCGGCCAAGTGCTTGCCGGACCACGCGGTTTCGTACCTACTATCGAAAAAGTAATATCTAAAGGTCGTATCTGCGTATGAAATGAGTTTTTAGGAGATAACTCAATAATTCCTAAACCGGTAATCTTTTCAATTTTTTTCATATTTTTTTGGATCGCCGGTTTGAACCGGAGATCCAAAAAAAGACCTATAAAGACGAAAAGACCTAGAAAGATCTATACATGACTTGACGTTATTTAGTAAAAAAAATTTTTTTGACAAATAATTACATGTATGGACTAGTGCCCTCCTTAAAATATCATTTTCAGCAATTTTACTACAAAACTAAGTAGCGGCATACAAAAACACACCTTATATTTAAATATTTATTAAGATACGTTTTATAGTTTCCGAGTAAAATGGCTGTGACATACGGACGGACGGACGGACAGACGGACATAACGAAACTATAAGGGTTACGTTTTTGCCACTTTGGCTACGGAACCCTAAAAACCTACTTCACAAAATAATATGTCAAATGACATTAAAATATATTTACAATCATAGTGCTAGACTGCTAGTGCAATTTTACTCTGCTTTTGACAGATTGGTTCATTTAAAAGTTGATAACTTTTATTTTATTGACCATAATACAGTATAGCACAAGGTACAAAAAAATTACACGTGATATGTGTCCAGACCCCCCTCCCCCCTGTGGTGATCTTTGGTGATTTTTTCTTGACCCCCTCCCCCCCCTATACAATATGACGCGATTAATGGACGCCCCCTTTCTTCCACTAAACGTGTTATTTTGTTTCAGAATAACGTTTTATTACGTTCCCAGCGTGGCTATCCGCGCACTCCAATAAATATTTGATATCTAGCAGCCTGCACGGCAACCACAATTTTACTTTATCACGTGTGTTTGTTGCTTTATGTTCATGACTATTTAAACTTTAAGTTACGCACGCCTTTACAAAATGATTGACTATGGTTGTTGTGATTAAAAGGATTAATCGCGTGTCAGCACTTATTTTAAAATCTCCCAACCTTTCGAGGTATTTACAACGCCCGTGGTCACGGGATAGACAGATAAACATGTCATTGTTAAGATTACATTAGTCATATACCAGCTACCTACCTATCTTTTAATTACAACAACCATAATGAATAATCATCGCGGCAACACAAGAAAATATTAAATTGATTGACGTTTATAAATTTCGCGTTTAGTGATGTATTTACTCAAAGCATTTACACTGTTGTTTAAAATAATGTACGTCAGCTGGTATGCGAGTTTGTTCGAGCGCCTATTCAAATCACTAGCTGGAGGCCATTACAAACGTTCCAGCTGTAACCTACTTTTCATATAATTAATAAAACGAATAAAAAAAACTAATAGCAAAGAGTGAATTAATATTTTAGTTTAGCCACGTAGGGAAAAAGCAACCTCATAATTGTCAATTAAAACGTTATTTATGCACTTAAAATTAATTCATTATAACAATACCTATTAACTCATACGTCATCGGAATAGGTACATAACATAGTTAGCTTATTACGAGTACAACCCCAACATCAATTTATATCCCTCATATCGCAAATGATCGACGGAACAACTACAATACCTTTAATAGAAATTGAATAATTTTATTCCGGAAATAATATGTCACCACAATAATTGATCTAATATCGGGAGGTAATAAGGCTGGAATAGGCCATTATCGTTATCTATACGTATATTTAGGTGTTGCCCTGGCAGGATCCAGTGACCCTTGACCCAGTACAGAGCCCCCTTGGAGGGGGTTCAGCCCTTTTCTCTCCCCGTTCTCCTAACAGTGTTTCTCGATTTACACAAAGCGATGTAAACAAAACCCTTATGAATTATTTTGCTGGGCGGAATGTTTTATTTTTGCTTGTTCTTTGTTGCGTTTTTCAAAAAAAAATAGACTTTTTTAATTGTTAATAATATGATGGAGGTTTTATTATATTGATATTTTTTTCTTTTAATTCTTAATAATGTTAAATTTGTATATAATTAATTTATTAGTAACATTAAAATGTTATCCGGTATTTTTCATTAATTTATGAGATCCACCGCGGACTATTCTAGCAAATGCAAACTTTTTAATCATAAACAGACACACTTAGCCTTTTGAAAATAATCATATAAATACCTTAATTGAAAAAAAAAATTCCAAGACGAGGCGAAATAAATTAAAATGTCAATGTCAATGAAGAAATAAGCATCAACACACTTAAAATACTGGAACAGTGATGTTGCCTGTAATGTAAGCATTATGATTGACATTGTCACTTTAGTCGCGTGCCGTAAGTTTAAGTTGTTCGAGAAAATCACATTTAATCCTACACTATTTTGTCCCTGATAAAACATTATTTTTTGAAAATACGTATTTTAATAAAAAATACATTAAGCTTTGTTTAGTAAAAATTTTAGAACATTAAATGTTTAATAACCACAAACCTTAAATTCTACACTAGAGGTATTTTTTTCGAAGGGACTACCTGAATATTCAAAACAGTATTTGAAATAGTCACCACTTACCATGTGGAGAATACAATAGGAATAACCAAAATGTAAAATAAAACAATAATAATCAAACACTAATATAAGACTAATTATTAAAATGGTGATTTTTCACTATATTGTCGAAACAATCGCTATGCTTCGTTTAAAAATACGTCGATGACTTTATTATTACTATTTCTTAAATGATTTTAAATGATGCTCGAAGACGCCCATTAATCCTATAGTCATGATTTTTAATGCTCCTTTTATTTTTAATAATATGTTATATTATATTAAAAAAATCACCAGTAACTAGGATTTTCGGGAATTGTAAAATTAGTAATAAAAAATAAATTTGACCGTGTAGGTATCTCAGAAGCGAGGAATAGCATAGCGCAATGTGTGCAGTTGCGTACTAAGAAGTAATAAGGTGGAAAAAATAATGGTCTCATTTTATTTATTAGTACTACATTATTTTTTAATGCGCATAGCGCAGATATTGTTCTTAATATTATTGTAATATATAATCATAGCTGGGCATTAACTCGTTAATCCGTTAATTAACGAAGTTAACATTTTGATTAACGGATTAACTTTTAAGTTAACTTTTAAAAATGTTAACGGACACGTTAACTTCCGTTAATATGCAGAAGTCCGTTTATCGTTAATCCAATGCCTACTATTTACCGCACGGCAGCGCGGCGCGGCGCGAAAAACAGGTTCAGACAAGTATGAAACAAACGACAAGTGCCGGGCGGCGCGTGGCAGCGAGTGAAATAAAAACAAAACTAGATATATTTTGCCGGCGCGTGCGAGTGAGAAAACTGCGAAGAGATTTGTTTCGTTTGATCATTTCATTACTTAGCGCCGGTGCTTAGAGTGACGAGTGTTTTGTTTGTCGTTATTATACAATTTATAAATTACTGTCAGTGATAAATATTTTTTCCGTTCATTGCATTTTTTTTCTCAGTGTATCATGGAAGACATGGAATCGGATTCCAGCGGTCCTGATGAAAATCCATGGCCACATTTGACTGAGTATGTGGAATTTGTATCCAGATCGGGCCAGCAAATACTTTTTGCGTGTAAGCGATGCTTGCCGAAAGACACCAAAATAAAAGTTCATGTATCAAGCCTGAATAATTTGAAACAACATGTAAGAAGGGTACATGAGTCACAATACTTACAGTTTGAAGAGATTGTTAAAGCGGGCTCTAACCGGGGCAAGACAAAAAGGAGAACTCATTCTGACAATATTAATGATGATAGCACAAGTAGCAGTAATTCTAATCCCATTCCCATTAAAAGAAGACAGCTGAGCATCGGGGAATCGTTCGGGATTGCAGCTACTGGCAGCGGTGTACCCCAAGCCAAAGTGGACAAATGTATAGTAAATTTATTTGTTTCAAACATGATTCCTTTACATGTTGTCGAAAGCAAGTCTTTTGGTGCGTTGATAAAAACGTTAAGCCCGAGCAAAAATTCAATTTCAAGAAGAACTTTGGGTAGACGCATTACTGACGAACACATTAAATTGAAGCAACACCTGATTAGGTAAGTAACTGAAATAAGTACCTATTTTCTATTTATTTTTAACAGATAAACGTCGCCCTACGTATACCTACGTCGGTATAATTTTATTTGAAAAAAATTTAAATAATTAGGGGTGCATAAAATAGGTATAATTTTCATTTATTATATAGCATTTTTTTAAACGTGATATGTTTATAATTTTAATTTCAGTTTACTTAGAAAAATTTATCGGGTGGCAACGACGGCTGACTGTTGGTCAGTTCACAACAAAAGTTATTTGGGCATGACAGTTCACTGGTTAGATCCTATGACAAGAGCCAGAATGCATGCAGTATTAACATGCATACGCCTTAAAGGTCGTCATACATACGACATCCTGGCCCAAGCAATGATAGATATTCACTATGAATTTCACATAGATAAAAAAATCACAAGGTCAGTTAAGTCTATTTTTCGTTTTTTTTTTCGTACACATACTATACAAGTGAAACCATGTACCTACGGTGATGTGGATCGGTTACATAATCCTTATTTTTTTCGTCATATTATATATTAAGGGTTAAAAACTTTTTTTAATATTACTGGCTTAATTTTATTTTAGGACTACTACGGATAATGGCAGTAACTTTGTAAAGGCATTTGTGCAATTTGGCTCGGAGATCGACATACTTCCAGAGTTGCCATCATGTGATTTAGAGTCTGAGTCTGATCCTGATATTGCCAACCTTTTAAATCCAAACTCAGAAGAAGATGATGACTTAGAATTTATTTCAGTAGAAAACATACTGAATGCTCCTGATCGTCTCCAGTGCAATGAAATCAATGACCAGATATCAGAAAACTTTAATTCTTTGTCAGAATTGCCAGTTCACATGAGATGTGCTGCACATACGTTCAATTTGGTCGCTAGCAAAGATACAGATGCTGCTCTACAAATAACTGTTTTCAAGACTCCCTACAGAAGTGCCTTAGCCAAGGCACGTACTCTCTGGAATCAGCAATCACGTAGTACGGTAGCAGCAGATAGCATTCACGCTGAATTAAGCAGACGACTTGTCCTTCCAAATACGACGAGGTGGAACTCTCTGTATGATGCTATTGTCGTTCTCAACGGTATATTGGAAACAAAAAGGCCTTCTCTTCACAGGGTTATGACTCAACTAAAAATTCCAACTTTCAATGACCAAGATGTGACTGTAATGAAGGAGTACGCAAAAGTAAATTTATATATGTATATAGTTTAAATTAACGTTTTAGTTTAGTAAAGTTATTTTCTTTCCACATCATATCAATACTTATATTAAATACTTATTTACAGGTTATGGCACCTGTCGCGAATGCCCTCGATCGTATCCAAGGAGAAGCTCAAGCATATCTCGGATCACTACTACCGACGATTGCAGCAACTGTCTATAAGTTAAAAAATATTAAATCTAAGGGCCTAGTAAATTGCACAGCTTTAGCCAATGCCTTATTAAATGGCATAGAGAAAAGGTTTGGACCACTCCTGAATGATGAACAGTGCCAACTTGCCACGGCATTTCACCCAAAGTTCCGGTTGATATGGCTGGAAACGTATGACAGCAGTAGAGTGGATGCAGTAAAAAAGTGCATGGAAAAAAAGGTAGAAGATGCCTTACGACAAGAAGCAGCGGAAAATTCGAAGGACAGAGATAGTTTAAGTGGCGGAGGGAGCAATGCGAGTAACATCGATGATGACGAGGAAGACTTTTTCAATTCTGTCACTCAGTCTATAGAAAAACCAAAGAGCTCCAACTCTTTAAAGAGTAAAGCGCAAAGTCTCGTTAAAATGTGGCTGGACATGAAATCAAAAGACTCGTTCAACGATGCTGCATTCCTCGGGGAACAGATATTCATAAATCTATTCATTAAATACAATACTGCTATACCCTCAAGCGCTGCAGTTGAACGTCTGTTTTCCACAGGTAAAGACATTTTAACACCAAAACGAGCCTCGCTTTCAGACGAGAACTTCAACATGTTAATGTTCATGAAGGGGAATATGCACCTTAACCTTATGCCCGACGATTAAATTACACATTTGAATTATACAAGTAATTTGTTTTGTTCCTATCCTGTTAACTTCCAGAAGCTTAACCAACAGGTTTTATAAGTTCACTAATGCAAAGATATAAAAATGCAATTTTACACATATTAACGGATTAACGATTAACGTTAACTTGCGTTAATTCTTCCGAAATGTAACGCTTTAACGTTTAACGAAGCTAACTTTTTTTGTAGCGGATTAACGATTAACGAAGTTAACTATTTGATTAACGGTGCCCAGCTAGGTATATAATATATTACCATATTTTCGTCAAAATAATAAGGCAGTTAAGGAATAAAACGAAAGTTCGGTATCTTAAATTTCGTTATTTTATATTGTTTACTTAGAAAATCGATATCGCGGGGGATCCGAAAAACCCCTTATATCAACTAAGGTCAGAATTATTAAAATCCAGCGCCATCTTGGAAATAGCCATTTTGGTACTAAATACGTGAAAAATGAATACCTAAAGATTCGTGATTTAAACCTAATCTAAAGTCAAAATTGTAAAAAAAGCCGTTATATTAATTTTTTAAATTATTATCCGATTAAGTTGAAAATCGATATCTGAGGATTCGCAAGGGCCCTTAAATTGAATCCTAAGTCAAATTTGTAAAAAGTGGCCGCCATATTGAATTTCTTTATTTGTCATCCAATCATGATAAAAATGACGTTTCAGTATCGGGAATATTAAAAAAAAACTTTAAGTAAATAATCTCTTTACCAATCTGTAGTACTTGCAAATCTTCTGATTTGTTACATCTAATACAAGTAGATAAGTAATCTGTGCCACGTAGTAACCTTAGCGCGGAAGCGGGAGTTTTAAAATTAGAATCTCAAGTTAGGGCCAGACGACATACAACCACAGCCCTCTGCCACGAGACCTTGGCAGAAAACAGAGATTTTAAACCATGTAGCCCGTGGTTGATGCCAAATTCTACATGACCTTTAAACGCCCTTGGTGGCTAGGTGTGCTCTGCCATCCATTGGCAGAAGCGGTTGGTTGGTCGTCAGCCATGTAGACGCTCGCTTCAACAACTCGCTTCAACCAAGGTCACGTGGCAGAATCTACGGCTAGGTATTTGCCGTCTGGCCCCAACTTTAGCTGCTATTTTATTTCGATTGCTCGTAAAGGACTTAGATATAATTTGATAATGTATGTTAAAGGTTAACTGGAAGAAATCCCTTAAAGGGATAAGTTCGCCTTTGTACGTTATGTTGTTTTATATGTCTATCGTTGTGTGTTCTTGTACAATAAAGTGTTTTACTACTACTACTACTAAATAAATAGACTGTATTAATGTGTGGCGTAGTGAAAAAACTATTTAGGTTCAAGGTTTTATGTGTCATATATATTCTGAATTAAAGGGCTCTTACGTGACCTTATATACTATGTGGCTATAAGCATGTGTGGGTATGGCGTAGCATACTCTACACCTTTCCTCTTAGAGAAAAAAGATAGATTTATGTAATATAAAAAAAAAAATTTTTTTTAAGTAGCAGTAATAAAGTGTTATATTTAGTTAAGAGTAAATATACATAATAAACTGTAGGATTTAATGCCAGTTAAATAAAACATTTCTTTCCCCGTCTACTTGGCATTGACCCGGTTTGGCATAGCAAGGCCTCGTCGGTGTGTCTCGGATACAGAAATCTTTTCGTCTGTTTACAAAGCAAACTTTTCTGTAGCTGAATGAACTAAAATGGCAACCTTTTGCCATAACTATTAAAACACCTTTACGAGAAATGTAATTAGTTTAAGTACCCTTTAAATAAACGGTTAAGCTAAATTCTTCGGGTTGAGATTGTACGAGAAAAGCGTATAGTGCCAAACCACACTTATGTTGATGGACTTTGGAATACCAAAATGTGGAACTGGCGGAAAATGTGGAAGTTTATGATAACTCGTCCACATTGCGCTTGGAAAGTCAGTGTAAGTCGGAATATAAGTAAATGATACAAAAAAATTCGGAGAAATTGAGTATGATTATCATATTACCAGCAGATATCAATGATATTCTCACACATACTCCCTATATCACATGAACTCCCTGCCGAGGTTTTCCCAGCGGGCTACAGTATGAGGTTCTTCAAAAAACCGGCCAAGAGCGTGTCGGGCCACGCTCAGTGTAGGGTTCCGTAGTTTTCCGTCCGTCACAGTAAGTGTCCCCACTTAAGAGTTAAAATAACACCGCCATGTAGGATATGATATGAGCGTTCCACGTACAGCGACATCTATCGGCAAATTAAGTAAACTATTGCACGCGAGCTTAAAGTATGGAAGATGATTTTTATGGGATAATTCTTTATTGCGTGAACCGATTTTCACCGTTTTTACTTTATTTGAAAGCACGTCATTTCATTGTGATTTTGTAGAAATTACAGGTACAATAAACACCTGCTTATACGGTTAAATTACAAACTTAGTTCAGAAATTATTTTTCATTTTTTTTCAAAAACTATTCAACCTATCGAGTTCAAAATAATTTTCCTAGATAATTTTTATAGAGTTCTACTTTTGAGATTTTTTTGATATTTTTAAAACATGAAAAAAATGGTACAAAAGTTAGAGGGGGGGGGGACACATTTTTTTTTACTTCTGGAGCGATTATTTCCGAAAATATTTACATTATCAAAAAATGATTTTCGTAAACCCGTATTGATTATTTATCCAACAATATATCACACGTTTGGGTTGGAATGAAAAAAAAATCACTTCCCACTTTACGTATAGGGGAGGTACCCTAATAAAACATTTTTTTCAACTTTTTATTTTACCACTTTGTTGGCGTGATTGATATACATATTAGTACCAAATTTCAGCTTTCTAGTGCTAACGGTCACTGAGATTATCCGCGGACGGACGGACGGACGGGCAGACATGGCGAAACTATAAGGGTTCCTAGTTGACTACGGAACCCTAAAAAGGAGTGTATTCCTAAAGGGTAGGCAAGGCGTATGTAAATCCTCTGGGGTTGCAGGCGTCCATAGGCTACGGTAACTGCTTACCATCAGGCGGTCCGTATGCTTGTTTGCCACCGCCGTGGTAAAAAATTAAAAAAAAAAAACAATAATAATATGGTAGAAAAGTATGCTTTTACATTTTTCGTGACTGACTGCTGGTAGCATGGTATCTTTCGCACACAACCATCTGTTCAAGAATATAAAAGTCGAAGCACTTAGTAAATTAAAGTTCCATCCTTTTCTGAGTAACTGGAGCACCAGTTACTTGGTTACTGACTAGAGACAGTTTATTTGTCGACGAGAAACAGCGGTAGGGCCGTAGGCTTTCTCGGAGACAAATTATTAAGGAAACGACGTTCAGAATATGCCATAACGCGCCAGACGTAGACGCTTATTCAACTCTTCATCGTAAAGGATTATTGGACGGAATTATGGCGCAGCCCCATTCGGGCCGTTCTCCAGATTAGACCCTAATAGAAAAGCTTTGTTTTCTCTTTATTGCCAACGTGGTAAATGATTCTGTTTCTTCGTCATTTTTGCTGTATTCGGTTATGCATCTATTTATGCAAAGGTTTATTGAGAGCTTTAACACTTTAATGACTTGTTTTGTTTTCCTAAATGGATAATTTATGCCGCTATTACTCACAAATGTTCATACAATTGTAAAATAACGTGTTTCTGTAATAACTTATTATATTATACTTACACGAGACAACATAATTGAAAAAACTCGAAGTTCATTAAGTATGCAAAGACAATAGAATTGTAAATTAACTTGATGAATAGGCTCGTTACGGAAAAATAATAAGATGGCGGTGGATATAGCTGCAAATATATGTAGGTATGTCTATAGAAATATATGAAGCTGTACGCGATGATTCGGCGAACTTAACTCTTTTAATGAGGACGTTGTTATAGGGTAGGTATTTATGAGAATTATGAGTTTCACTACAGATATGTATATTTCTGTGGTTACCACCAAGCTGGTACAAAAGAGGAGAACTCTTGTCAAAAGTTAAGACTGCATCTAAGTAACATACCTACATATTATAATTATGATGATTCGTTAGTAAATCGGGTCTAACATGAGTTTATTAAAGGTTTACATAAAAATATGTTTTAAAGCATTTTGAGCGTGTTTTCTACCGAAGGTGGTGAAAAGGATCGAACAACGCGTGTTACACGGGGACTCCAGGGGGAGTTGCAGGCCTCCATAGGCCACGATGGCCCTATTACCATCCGGCAGTGTAGGTACATTTTTTTGGCATCTATTTTAACAAAGGAAAAAAATATTGATTTCAAATCTGGAGCCAGTAATCGGCTTACAACGGTTACAAATCCTTTCCACCTTCCAGGTAGAATAAATTCATGGGTTCGTTATCGAGGAGCTGTTTAAATACGCATGATGAATTTTTTTCATGTATGGTATCAATCGATTCGTTTTGTTGTGAGGATCAAATCGGCTAATAGCGTTAAAGCAACACAAAAGTCAGAAATTAGACTTAAAGTCTGAGATTTGCATTTGTTTCTCGAAACGCTCCTAACAAAATGACGTGCAAAAGTGACGTCACGATCATATTAGTCGCTCTGTTTAAGGTGACGGGTATCGCGGTTGACGACTGCATTTTGCGTTTTTATAATCGCAGCTTCCGCTTCTGCCATCTAGTATACTTGAGATGAACTATGACAATTCAATGTTGACATGTTTAAATAGTCAAGCAATCGCGGTCTTTTACAGTAAGATGGCGCTTTGATAATGATTCCATTTTATGTGTACTTACTTAATTAAAGTTACTATTGTATGTAGGTAATCAATGACGAAATAATTAAAGTTACCTATAATATAAAACTACTTGACCAACGCACGCCATTACCTACAGTATCATAATCGCACAATTATAATGTTTTATTCTAAATATCCAAAATAAGCATTCATCATGGCGGTTATATTTCTATGTGTCAAGTACGTGTCAAGTCTTTCAAAATAAAAGTTCAAATAAAATGTACTTAACTGAAGATAATATTATTTGTAACTAATTTGTTTTATGTCCTCTTCTGCTCTGAAAAATCCAGGTTTTTAGTATCTATAACGAAATTAGAGATGGTTAAAATCGCTTTCAATGAGGACGGTAAAGTGCGTTGGGATAAGACCGCATCGGGAGAACATCGGATAATTCAATTACCTATCTGGAAAATGATCCTTTAGTTGCAAATACAAACCACACATCCTACAACACTATTGTGTACCTGTACCTAGTTGCATTTTGATATAATGGCGATGCCGCTTTTTTCAGGTACAGTCACATTTTACTTAAATGTTTCTTCCGGTAGGTATGCTTAATAAAAACGACTGTTGGTTAAGTGAAAAGTTTAAAAAACCGGCCAAGTGCGTGTCGGACCACGCATAGGAGGGTTCCGTACCTTCAATGGAATAAGAACCAAACTAATAGCAAAAGGTCGTATCTGATGCCTATGGAGGAAGTTTTTTGGAAATAACTCAAAAATGGCTAAACCGATAATGTTCAAAATAATTTTCGTAGCAAGTATATAATAAGGCGCATCTCCTCAAATTTTTTCATATTTTTTGGACTTACGGTTCAAAAGTTACAGGGGGGGCTACAAATTTTTTCTGACTTTCGAAGCGATTATATCAAAAAATATTTACTTAATCACAAAATGATCAAAAAAACTTCAATATTATTTTTAAAGACCCATCGATTGATGTATCACATGCTGATTTTTGGTAAAAACAATTTTTTTGAAATTTAGATACATGTATGGAGCCCTTAAAATATTTTTTTTTCAAATTTAAATACATAACTAAGTAGCGGCATACAGAATACACCTTATGTGTAAATTTTATTCAGATACGTCGTATAGTTTCCGAGTAAAATGGCTGTGACATACGGACGGGCAGACATACAGACAGACGTGACGAATCCATAAGGGTTCCGTTTTTTGCCATTTGGCTACGGAACCCTGAAAATCACTTATTCTTTATTTGACGATCTCCTAGCCCTGTCGGTAGTGACCCTGCCTACGAAGCAGGAGGTCCCGGGTTCGAATCCTGGTCAGGGCATTTATTTGTGTGTTGATCGCAGATATTTGTTCCTGAGCTATGGATGTTTTCTTTGTATTTAAGTATTTATCCATATTTATCTATTATATATATCGTCGCCTAGTACCCATAACACAAGCCTTATTGAGCTTACTGTGGGCCTAGGTCGATTTGTGTAAGATTGTCGTATAATATTTATTTATTATTTATAGTAAATGTATGGAAAATATTTAATTTGTGGCTTTTTAGTACATTACCTAATAATAGGAAACTATTAGAAACGATAGGAATGGAATCGATTGGTATAAAAAAGCAGCATGTGAAAAGTAAAAAAAAAAAAAATTTCATAAAGTATGGGAAAAGTTTTTCTCAATTTGCGGCTTTTCTATCCGCAAATTATTTTTGATCCCATACAAGAATGGGATCGATTGGCATCAAAAAGAAGTTTACCAAATGTGACCTCATCTCGCATCCTGTATGTTTTTTTCCAAAATCCGTAGAAGACCTTCCCTCAATTTCAAATTAATGAAGATTGATTAATTTGAAATTGAGGGAAGGTCTTCTAAGACCATTTTCGCGTTGCAGCGAGGGATCTGGCAGCTGCCCCCACTGACCCAAAAAGAAATTGAACTTGTATATTATTTCAAATTATCGAAGTTACAAGTAAAAGTAGTTAAGATAAAAGTAATTGCAATTACAAATTATATGTAATCGGGAATACTACTGACATGTAATCTCAATTACAAGCAATTTCAATTACTTAATATAATTGATTTTCATGTAATTTAATTAGCAATTTAATTCATTACAAAAGTAGGTACCATCTAATAAATTACGCCCAACACTGAATAAACATCAGGTTCAAGAGGGTAGTATGGAGGATGTATGCTATCTGCTGCCGAAGTCGCGCATACATGTGATCTTTATAGACAAAAAAGTTTCGTTCTATAAATTCAATTGTTTGTCACAAAAAATGGTTTGATTTGTTTTTGCGTGGCATTTAAGACTGGATCCAATTAATTGTTGCTGTGAACATTTTTTAAATTGGTACCTAGTTGGTTACTAGGAACAGGTTTAGACACGGGTATGTTATGTCCAAAAGGGAGGTATGGGCACTCCGAATGTTATCTCGCTAACTGTGGTAAGGCACAGTTCAGCGAATGTTATCACGCTCAAATCTGGACCTGGCTCAGAGCTCGACTGGGGAAGTACCTTACAGAAAACCATAGCTTAAAAGCAAATAACTTAATTCAACCTAAAGTTTAAGATTAATTTTTTAACATGTTTTAACCATTTTCATTTATATACCATAAGTGTTTTTTACTAAAAAAATTGACAAATATAAAAGCGTTTGTCGTCTCACATAAGAATTATAAATTGAAATTACACAAAAGAATTAAAAACACGAAAAGTCAGCACGAGTAAGTTAATAACATATAATAGCTTTTGCCCGCGGCTTCGCTCGCGTTAAATTCGGGGTAACAAACCATACAAACTTTCACCCCCCATTTTAGGGAAGTGGGGGGTTAGAAAGAGACAAAAAGTAGCCTATGTCACTCTCCATCCCTTCAACTATCTCAATTTAAAAAATCACTTCAATTCGTCGCCCCGTTTTGCCGTGAAAGACGGACAAACAAAGAAACAAACACACATACACTTTCCCATTTATAATATTATGTCGTGTATAGGGTCGTCACGGTTTTTTGGGTACATTTTTGGGTTAGTTTTGGTTAATTGCCATCTATTTCAAAAGTTTTATCATATCAAAATCCATTACAATATTAAAATACTAGCTTTTACCCGCGACTTCGTCTGCGCGAAATTAACATGAGCCATATGGAATTACATAATAAAACGCAAAATAAAAGTTACTAGTTAGTAAAATCTAAGAGCAAATATAAAACTAGCACGTATGCTATTTCAAGTCAACAGGGAGCAACAATTCCGTATAAACTTCCATTCCGTTTTCATCCCCTTATACATACCAAATTTCATCTAAATCAGTTGAGCGGTTTAAGCGTGAAGAGTTAACAGACAGACACACTATAATATTAGTATGGATACGTATTATATCTCTTCAAGTAGGCTGGGGAAAAAAAAAGAGTTATAGCCAAAAGCGTTTTTAAAAATTTTTAAATTTTGAAACATCTTGCTTCAAAGGTTTGAAACATCTTGTCTTTCCACTCTCAATATTTTTAACTCACTCGTTTTTGAAAAGTTTGAGAAAATGCTGAAAGGTTGACATTAACATAACTAGTAGTCCGCCTCGAACTCAGAACTCACGATTTTTCTAACAAACGAGATGACCAATATAACAAGACCCATATAATGATTTTTTCGCGTCTTCTAGCTCCATGACTCCGTGGTCGATCCTGCTCATATACGAACTCTCAAATTATATGTATCTCTGCTATAACCCCAACAAATTTCATGAAGATCAGAAAAGCGTTACTAAAGTTATCGCGGAACAAACTCTCAAAATCAAAAAGCCATCGAAATGCTGAGACGTCCCACTAGCCAGAAGTTGTTTGTAAGAACTCACTTCGCTCGTTCGATAAAAGCCGGTTTATAATTATATCTATTATTTGAAACCGTGCATAGGGTGGTTATGCTAGTTTCCCGTCCGGGTTGCCGTCCACCTGATTAAACTGCTACAAATTTATTGGACTAAGAGCTGGCCACGTCAGATATGACACAATAATGAGAGCAATGAAACCTGACTATTGTGTCATATCTGACGTGGCCAGCTCTCCGTCTACATGGAAAAAACTTTTTGAGGTCATATTTGCCATTGATAATAATTATTTATTCTTTAATTGATATTTTAATTATAAGCTTTTATTTCAAAAACTTGAATATCAATATATCAATAAGTATGGACGGAAAACTGACACAAACTCCACTTTTACAAAAAATGTTTTATTATAAAAAAACCTTTCGAGTATGATTTATTCTCGTATAATATTAATCTAAACAAGACCATATAAGCTCTAGAACGATAAGTAAGGGCACTTCAAAATTTATTATTGCATTACAAAGCTGGCAAAATCGATAAGTGGAAGAAAACTAGCACCTAAAAACTTACTAAGAGTACATTTTATTCAATAGTCCAATCTTAAGTAGAAGGAGTAGATTTTGAAAATTTATACAGGAAAAACAGCTTAGGTACACTTCATACTGATTTGAAACAAGGATTAATATTTCGAGAATTTTTTACAAAGGTAAAGCATAAAAGTCAGCCCTGAAAGCTGACCAACTAGTTCAAAAATGGTCCGGTCTTACCCCATCGTACCTTACTTATTGTTTTTTTCATTTTAGGGATTGTGAGAAATTATATTGGTACATATACTTATACGATTAAATTAATTCCATATCTACTTACCTACCTAATAATAATATTAATAATTCACCATTATCTTTTAAATCGTACGAAAACGAACATGCAATAAACCATATAAACCTAATGGCGCGACCAGACATCGCAGATTGCCGGGACAGCCGAGCCAATTGTTTCTTTCTTATTCCATAGTAAAGAGAGAGATATACAACCTAACACGATGATGTGGACAAATCACTGACAAATGCACGAATGTGTTTCAACTTCAAGCGCATTTGATTGTATTCAATGTATCCGTCATTCATATCATAATATAGATCTAGCTTGCAACAGCGCAAAGCAAGAAGCGAAATGAGCAAATGAGAGTAAGCTGGCAACGTCGCCTCGGATGGAAACTGCTCGAACAAACGCACTCTTGTAATATAAATTATGGTAAAAACATGGACGAAGCCGTCTATGGTAAAAAGTACCCATACCCACTGTAAAAATTGAATAATGAATTAGTCTCTTTAATAAGTTGGTAGTTTAAATATATTGGGTAAAAAAGTCAAAATAAAAAGATTAAACTAACTACTAACTTGACTATAGTATGATTTGACTTTTTTTTTGTCCAAAAATACCTATAAATCGCTTAGGATCAGGGTTGAAAATATGAATGAGATAAAAAAATTAACAAAAAAGTTAACATCAGCCTAGATTTGAACTCGGACATATCTACTTAGTAAGCAAGCGTACTATAACCTAAGCTATGTGGAACGAATTTCCGCACTCAAAATTACTAATCATATTACTCAAATTTGACACATGAAACATGTCTCTGGCTGCAATAGAATAAACGCCTATAAGTTTTATTGCAGCAATTGCATAGTTCTGATTATTACAGGCTCTACAAGGTTTTGCGTCTAAAACCTTTATTAAGCGCTTAATACGACTATAGTTATCGGTAGAACATTAGTAATGTGAACTAATGTGCTAAGAAGTAATTATGTTTAATTTCGCAACATAGAATTATTTCTGACCGAAATAAAACTTGCGACAAGTTTTCTCCAAAACAGTTTCATAACGATGATATATATACCTAATTATGTTATACAAGACCAAGCACGTATCGGTAGACCGAACCCAACTATATGCCCCTACAGAAAATGTAACATACATGCTCCAACGTGGTTTGTTTTCTTCAAAAACCTTGCACGAAAATACCTCGATTTGACGTGTTTGCATATATCGTCGCCTTAAGGCGCTAGGCGCTGATTGTGGTCGAAAACTGTTACTTTCTAAGGGATATATCTCACTCAATAACGGGTCATTAAAACATTTTGAAAAAAATATATGTTAATTACCATTTCATGTACAACATTGTCAACGTTTGAATAACTCGTGTAACGTATAGTTTCTCCGTTATTTAAATATAACGAAATGTCGTTTTACGGTTAATTTTCCTTATATCTACTGAACGGCTCATTCGATTTAAAATATTGTTGAACTAAAAAATGTGTATTACAGAACACTACAGACACAACGTAGGATATTTAAATGGATTAAATTTTCTTAAACAACTTGATCATAATTCCACATTTCGTGCGTTGGTAGCTCGAAAACGGCGTTGCCGGCAGTCATGAGCTAGCTTTGAGACGAGGAGGCTGTGTCGCTCGTCGCTCCGTGCTTCGCTTGTACTACATATACTTGTGCTTGGCCCGTGAGCAATAATATCGGACTAAAGACTAAATATCTGCAGAGGGTTCATGCGGTGCCGACATAACGTGTCTTCTCGGTATCAATAATATATAGACGTTTTTTCTTTTAAGATAATGTACTCGTATGCATGTCCATGTACGTTCGTATAAAAAGTGTATTTTATTTAGATTATAAAATTATAATACAAGTAAAAAACAAATGAAATAAAAATGGAGGAAAAACAAAAATCATGAATCTCATAATGCTCTGAAAACAAATTTGGTCATGTAAGTAAACTACAATTATTATGTTTTAGTAGACTAATGCATCACGCCAAATAGGCATTAGTCGTAGAGTTGCGGAAATCTGCTAGTACTGCAATACAATAGACTAATAGTTAATTTAATAAAAACTCCGAAGGACCGAATTTATTTAAGAATACCGTGTTCTAAACGAATGTAATATGCGTTTTATTTTAAGACTAGCTGTGCCCGTGGCTCCGCCCGCGTGGAATTCGGTCTGTGTCAGTAAGCGGCTAATTCACCCCTAATTTCTCTCCCGCTACCCTGGAGGCGGAACTTGAAGTAAAGCTGACAGATGGATACGCTAGAGGACAGTAGTCCTAGTAATATATTTTACAATTACCACTAAATGAAACTACACTCAAAAATGAATACTTTTTTTATCCTATTAATTTTTATTGGCATGATTTAAACGACATAGAATAGTAGGTGTATATCGGACGATACAGGACCACTTTTGTATTTATACGTTCATGTCCACGGCAAATATCATTCAAATCGATCCTCCCGTCAAATCAGTCTAAGCATGAAAGGTAAGAAAGAACAGGCGCGGTTGAAATGGGGGGGGGGTCACAACTGCAGAAATGATTTTTTTCTATTTGAGGAATTAGTAATTCTTAAGGGGTGATTTCCGGGATAACAATGCAAACAAAACCGGCCAAGAGCATGTCGGGCGATGCTCAGTCAGTGTAGAGTTTCGTAGATGCCGCCCTGTTACGAAACATCGGTTCAAACGGTCGTTTATTAATGGATATTTGGCAGCGCTTACGTCAGTGTACTATCTTTCTTTATTTACTTTCACTATGCGATTTTGACTGATAATTCAAAAACGGCTGAACCGATTTTATTCAATATAGTTTTTATTGAAAGTTCTTATCAGGCCTCACCAAATTTCAGCTTTCTAGTGCGAACAGTAACTGAGCTAGACCGTGGACAGACGGACGGACATGGCGAAACTATAAGGGTTCCTAGTTGACTACGGAACCCTAAAAAGAGATAAATAGTAGTTTATGTAACTGTTACGTAATAAGGCCTAAATATGTACAGAAGCATACACTGCTTTACCTACACACATATTAAAAATCCACTGAAACTATGCGTGCCGGCGGTCGGGGGGGGGGGCGGATTTTCATTACGTTACCAGATAATACACTGATGTTACGTTACTGGTTGCAATAATTGTGGTACATACTTCAAGGTAAGCACATTACAATGTACTGTTAATGAACGTCAGAGAAAAATAAAATACGTGAGTGTCGTTGAACACTCTGTTGGAACGAAGTTATGTTATTTTATTTTATTTTATTTTTGACTTTTTCGTAAATTGTATGGTTTTAATTTTCTTTGCATTTTTTTTTAAATTTTGGATTTTTTTGAAATATTTGAAATTTTTGAAAATTTTTAAATCAAAATTTTTTTTGAAATTTTTGAAATTTTGAATTTTTTTTACTTTTAGGTTCTCTTTTATTTCATTCCATTTTATATGTTTCTCAATCGTATGGGGGTCGCGTTTTCGTGACGTAACGCTTTTTCGTGACGGTCACGTGACTTTTTTTCACCTAGCCCCCCATCCGCGAACCGTCCAATAAGGAACTTCGTTCCAAAACTACCACCGGTTCTAACCCTACACCTCTGGCTCAAGAAGTATTATGACCGAAAAGATACTCGACGGGACTTATTTTTTTTCAAAACAGTAATACATTATTAGATCTTAAAGATACAAAATAATGCGTAATGTGTTCTTCAAATTATATAAATACCAAATTTCATCTACATACGTACAGCGGTTATTGGTTGTTTCTTCCCCATGTAAACTTTCACCCCTTTTGTATCCGCTTAAAGGATAATTTCCGAGATAAAACTATTTTATTTCCTTTTTTCATTAATTATCTCCGTACCAAATTTTATATAAATCGATTCTGCGGTTAATAATTCCCTATACAAATTTCCAACTCTCTTTTCACCCCTTTAGGGTTGATTTTCGGAGTGAAAACTATCATTTGTCCTTTCTTGAGGCCCATACTATACCAAATTTCATCTTTATCAGTTCAGCGGTTAAAAAATCGTCATACCAACTTCCAACCCCCTTTTCGGGCTGAAAGGGTTTATTTTCGGGATGAAAACTATTCTGTCGTTTCTCGGGACTCAAATTATCTGCATACTAATTTCTATTAAAAATCTCCATACAAACTTTCAACCCCCTTTTCACCCCCTCCAGGGTTGATTTTCGGGATGAAAACTATTCTTTGTCCTTTCCCGGGACTCAAACTATCTCTACACAAAATTTCATCAAAATGCGTTCAACCGTTTTCACGTGATAGATGTATAGATAGATAGTTTTTATTGAAAGTACCTTTCAGGCTTCACTTCCATTATTTTTTTCAAATTTTTTGGACGTACGGTTCTAAAGTAAGATGGGGGGGGGGGGCTTTTTTCAAGATGAAACTATCCTTTGTCCTTTCTCGAGACCCATACTATCTCTATACCAATTTTCATCTAAATCTGTTCAGCGGTAAAAAAATCCTCATACCAACTTCCAACCCCCTTGTCACCCCTACAAGGGTTTGAAAACTATCCTATGACGTTTCTCGAGACTCAAATTATCTCCATATTCATTTCTATCTAAATCGTTTCAGCGGTTAAAAATTCTCCATACAAACTTTCAACCCCATTTTTACCCCCACCAGGGTTGATTTTTGGGATTAAAACTATATATTATCCTTTCCCGGGACTCAAACTATTACTATACAAAATTTCATCGAAATCCGTTCAGCCGTTTTCACGTGATGCGCGGTCAAATAAACAGACAAACAGATAAACAGACAAACAGATAAACAGACAAAAATTCTAAAAATTGTTGTAACGTGTTCTGTTATCGATTCTAAGTATCCCCAGCCAACTTTTTTTCGATTATCTTCCATGTACAGACTTTCGACCCTCTTCAGCTTTATTATATGTATAGATTAATCATAATCTTTAATGTTATACTTTATACTAATTTATCAAATCTAGAAATTGCGAAGTAAACTGCAAAGGATTGCATATAAACCGGCCAAGAGAATGTCGTGCTATGCTCAGTGTAGGGATCCGTAGTTGCCAGCCTGTTACAATACATCAATTCAAAAGGTAGTTTATAAAGAGATATTTTGTGGCACTTACGTTATTTTACTATATGCATAACTCGAAAACGGCTCAGCCGATTTTATTCCATATAGTTTTTATTGAAAATACGTGATAAGTTTTTCAATGGCCTCACTTCCAGGAATTTTCCCAATTTTTTTGGACCCACGATTCAAAAATCAAAGAGCATTTTAAACTTTCGGAGCTATTATTTACGAAAGTATTCGTTTTATCCAAAAGTTGTTTAAGGCTTACTCTTATTGAAAGACCTATCCAACAATGTGTTTCAGATACTTATTAGTTTACCACTTTGTAGGCGTAATTAAAACACATACTCATACCAAATTTCAGTGTACTAACTATCACTGAGCAAAGCCTGATTGAGATTCTAATAAAAAAATGCTGATATTTAGGAGTACAATGTATGTAAGAATAAAGGAAAAAAAAGCTTTTTTTTATACCACGACGCTGGCAAACAAGCATACGACCCGCCTGATGGAAAGCAGTTATAAAGCCGATGGACGCCTGCAACCCCAGAAGATTCACATGCGCGTTGACTACCCTAAAAAACTTTATTATGTCGGTGAAATGCAAATAAATACAAATTTGATATTAATTATCAACACAAGTAAATAAATAAATTACTACTAAGGGTTAATACCACCTATCAAATATCTTTAAAAGGGTAGGGTAGGGTTCCGTAGAAAGTAGTTTCTTGGAGATATTATATACACCACGAATTAGGAAAATCTATTATGTGACTTTAGGTCAATTTCGCCAAAAAAATATATTTTTTTCGTTTTTTTTTTTTTTTTTAATCTTTATTGCACATAAAAAGCAAATGTTAGTAATAAAATTATCGCCTAAAACAAATTGATACATTTTTTTGTAAAAATTTAGTTTCTGCAAAGTTTTCCTTGTCACTTTGATATCTGTCAATAAGGACGTGTAAACTATGTCCAATAGTGGCAACAGCGCCATTAAAAGACGTTTTGTGATGAGTTATAATAAAAAGTGTATTTTTTTTTATTGGTATTAACTCTGAAACTAGGCGTATTCCAGAAAAGTTTATAGGACATTTTAGTATCTAAATATGATCAGGAATACACTGTTAAAATCTGTCTAGTTATATGGGCCCACGGTGTATAAGATATTTTTAAAGCCGTATCGTAGGTAGCCGTACGATTAAAAACACCGCAAATCGATCTACAGTTTAGCCGTTTGGCACACGCATACTAGAGGTCAAAACACATTTTTTGACCCGCAGTTCTTAAAAAAAATTCCCTTAAATTATCGTGTCTGGAGGAGCCCAAACTTGGTATGTTTCGAAAATTATTTTTGTGTTAATTAAAAAAAAATGGCTGAAATGTAATGATGTGGTATATTTTTAGAATCGCCTCAAAATGCCCTTTCATAAGATACCACACACGATAGGTTTCTGAAAAATTTTTTTTATTTTCCATACAAATAAAAAATGTCTCGGCACTCCCCTCCTAAGGGATTTTTTTAAGAACTGCGGGTCGAAAAATGTGTTTTGACCTCTAGTATGCGTGTGCCAAACGGCTAAACTGTAGATCGATTTCCGGTGTTTCTTTGAAATTGGGCTTGTACGGCTACTACTATACAACATGTTCATATTTACAAAAAAAAAATATTTTTGACATTTAGTTTGGCATATGTATGTATGGAGTGCCTCTTCTAAAAGTTTTTTTAGCAATTTAGCCAGAAAATAAATTTCAGTAATATATGAATCTTGAAGCAAATCAAATTATTTTGTTCAATATTTTTTGATTTGCAATTTTTTTAAGTAGTTACACTACTATATATAAACTGAAAAGATAGATGTCATATACTTCAGAAAAAGTGACCAAACCCTCCGGTGTCCGAGGCCAGATTTGAACTGGCGTCTTCAGCTTTCGCGGCTGACGTCCTGACCACTAGACCACCCGGTCACGGCGGAACTTGACAAATTTTCTCATGTATATGCAATCTCTGAATTTGAAACGGCTAGGCGCCGTTGACCATACTCTAAGGGCATGCGCAGTACGTGCTTGCACCTCCTATCCGAATCTCTTACGTGATTCTGGTATAGCGAGAGAGATGGTGCTGCCATCTATGAATCTTGAAGCAAATCAAATTATTTTGTTCAATATTTTTTGATTTGCAATTTTTTTTTTTTATTTTTTTTTTTTTTTTTTTTTTTTTTTTTTTTTTTTTTTTAAGTAGTTACACTACTATATATAAACTGAAAAGATAGATGTCATATACTTCAGAAAAAGTGACCAAACCCTCCGGTGTCCGAGGCCAGATTTGAACTGGCGTCTTCAGCTTTCGCGGCTGACGTCCTGACCACTAGACCACCCGGTCACGGCGGAACTTGACAAATTTTCTCATGTATATGCAATCTCTGAATTTGAAACGGCTAGGCGCCGTTGACCATACTCTAAGGGCATGCGCAGTACGTGCTTGCACCTCCTATCCGAATCTCTTACGTGATTCTGGTATAGCGAGAGAGATGGTGCTGCCATCTCATTCATAGATGGCAGCACCATCTCGGATAGGAGGTGCAAGCACGTACTGCACATGCCCTTAGAGTATGGTCAACGGCGCCTAGCCGTTTCAAATTCAGAAATTGCATATACATGAGAAAATTTGTCAAGTTCCGCCGTGACCGGGTGGTCTAGTGGTCAGGACGTCAGCCGCGAAAGCTGAAGACGCCAGTTCAAATCTGGCCTCGGACACCGGAGGGTTTGGTCACTTTTTCTGAAGTATATGACATCTATCTTTTCAGTTTATATATAGTAGTGTAACTACTTAAAAAAAAAAAAAAAAAATTGCAAATCAAAAAATATTGAACAAAATAATTTGATTTGCTTCAAGATTCATAGATGGCAGCACCATCTCTCTCGCTATACCAGAATCACGTAAGAGATTCGGATAGGAGGTGCAAGCACGTACTGCGCATGCCCTTAGAGTATGGTCAACGGCGCCTAGCCGTTTCAAATTCAGAGATTGCATATACATGAGAAAATTTGTCAAGTTCCGCCGTGACCGGGTGGTCTAGTGGTCAGGACGTCAGCCGCGAAAGCTGAAGACGCCAGTTCAAATCTGGCCTCGGACACCGGAGGGTTTGGTCACTTTTTCTGAAGTATATGACATCTATCTTTTCAGTTTATATATAGTAGTGTAACTACTTAATTGCAAATCAAAAAAATATTGAACAAAATAATTTGATTTGCTTCAAGATTCATAGATGGCAGCACCATCTCTCTCGCTATACCAGAATCACGTAAGAGATTCGGATAGGAGGTGCAAGCACGTACTGCGCATGCCCTTAGAGTATGGTCAACGGCGCCTAGCCGTTTCAAATTCAGAGATTGCATATACATGAGAAAATTTGTCAAGTTCCGCCGTGACCGGGTGGTCTAGTGGTCAGGACGTCAGCCGCGAAAGCTGAAGACGCCAGTTCAAATCTGGCCTCGGACACCGGAGGGTTTGGTCACTTTTTCTGAAGTATATGACATCTATCTTTTCAGTTCAGTAATATATGTTTTATAATAAAAATGGCTGTGACATACGGACGGACAGACAGACATGTTTCAAAAAACTTTTAAGGGTTCCGTTTTTGCCATTTTGGCTATCGGTATTGGTAAAGCGATATCGAGCCCCGGTAAGGCGTATCGATGTTGGTTCAAGTCCAACTGGGTTGATTATATTTTTTCAATGTTTTCAATGTTTGTATTTGATTGAATAACATACTAATGTATGAGTGGAATACCCACTTTAAAAAATGTAAAATAATTATGAGTTGATAGCAGGCGCCATCTGTTATTTCCGTTGTGACACTTGTAAAAGGGTCGGCGGGAAGGGTATCTAACTCTAGTGGTTGGCACCTAGATGTCGCTTACGGCTGCTATAAAGTCGATGTAAAAATAAATGCAAAAAGATGATTGAAGGCATTGAGAATTTCGTCAGCTCGGTAACTGAACCCATAGCTTAATTGGTAAAGCGATATCGAGCCCCGGTAAGGCGTATCGATGTTGGTTCAAGTCCAACTGGGTTGATTATTTTTTCAATGTTTTCAATGTTTGTATTTGATTGAATAAGATATTTCGTAAATTCATAAATATTAGGTTTTTATTTTTTACATAAAAATCTACTAATCGAGATCGTTATTACTTATCTTATTTAATAGGTAAGTAGCATTCCTAAAAATGTCACCGTAGTACTTAATCACAGTATTCAAATCACAAAACATCTGCAAAAGGATTCTAATTATTATAAAGCTGCCCGCGCGCCTCTGAGTAAAGTCATATTCTTTAAAAATTATTGCGGTGCATCGCGGCGGATTTACGCACGATCGCAATGAGAGGGGTAAGCGGGGGTGGCGCGGGTAGAGAGCGCCCAAACGCTCAAGGACACTCCGGCCACAATCGTCTTAAAGTATGGAAAAATTATGAAATTGCTATTTTTAAAGTGAAATGTTGCGTTTATGTATATGGTTACCGTACAATTTATTTAACAGTAAAATGTTAAAAATCGAATGGTATCATTGTTTTTTTTTAAATATCGTACTTAAAAAAAACTTAAAATTTTGAAATTTTGAAGCATGATTAGTCCAGTCATTATATCCAAAAAACCGACCCTACCCGTGAATATCAGTTCTTGGATTGTTTTTTCGTAGGTCCCTCGGGGGGGTCACTGGGAGTGTCAATTCAAAAAGTAGACTGAATCAGGCTCCTGTGTATATTCTAAAAACGGTTTTTCTTGAATAACTCGGCCATTTTTGATTTTACAGTAAAACCGTGTGGACAAAAATTGTAGGAAATTTGATTCTCTACAAGTTTGGTCCTTACAATTTTTCTTCTAGGATCGATATTTTGGAAATACAAACCTGAAAAACGCGACAAATTCAAAATATTATCATTATCTCCTATGTTCCACGTTTTACGCCATGAATGAAGAGAAACAAGTTCCACTACCTGAAATATTTTTTTTCTTCTTTAATTTCCAAAATATCGATCCTAGAAGAAAAATTGTGAGGGCCGAACTTGTACAGAATCAAATTTTCTACAATTTTTGTCCTCACTGTTTTACTGTAAAATCAAAAGGCCGAGTTATTCAAGAAATACCGTTTTTCGAATATACACAGGAGCCTGATTCAGTCTACTCTCAGGGCCCCCCCGAGGGACCTACGAAAAAAAAATCCAAGAACTGATTATTCACGGGTCAAAATGTATAATGACTGAACTAGATATATTTGAACCATTTCAATGGATTTTTTAATTTTTACTTTATTTGGATATATGTATTGGTAATTCTATCAACTAAATTTTATTGCATAATTCAACATGTGTCATCATCCCTATTGTATCAGAAGTAGCTGCTATTGTAAATAATCCCCGGCTATATAGACTAGAGTGATGACAAAGTAACCATTTGCCGTGCGATATATTATATATCATATAATACTTGAGGCAGTCGCGTAAATTAGAGCGGCCGTCCCCAGAGCGTAAATAAAATTTGTAGTCCAGCGGCGTCCGAACTTAAAAAAATCGTTTTTGATTTGTTATAACTTCCAGAGTATCTTGCACTTATTACTTTAACATTCCAGTGCCAGCCAACCAGTAATATCAAAATAAAAGGAAATTTTTGAAATTTTAATGGCGCTTTAGTGAATGGAAACCCCGGCGCGTGAGCGCGTGACCGAAGACTAAGACAATGCAACAAGTGCTTTCGATTTATTCCGGTCCGATCTGTTTAAATAGTGTCAAAAGGAGCTGATTTTATGCATAATCCCCGCCTATAGAGCTGTTGCAGCGATGATACAGTGTCAGTTTGCAGCGCAACATAATCCTACTCGCGACAAATTAGAGCCGTCCCGAGAGCGTAAACAAAATTTGTCCACCGGCGGGCGGCGTTAGAGCTTTAAAAAATTGCTTTTGATTTCATATTACTCTCAGTGCAGCTAGCTCGTACCTACATACATACCTCGTATTATTGTAATAGTGCACGCAATATGCATTTCCAATAATATCAAATTAAAATTAGGGTTTTGAAATTCGAATGCAACTTTAAAGCCCCATGAGTCCGAGACCGAGTATTGAGACAGTGCTATCGCTTTATTCCAGTCTGATTCGCCTAGTTGTAAAATTAGAGATTTGGTACTTAGTTTGGTAGTTAGTAGTTACGGTCGAAAGCTTACATGCGCTAAGGAACCAACTGGAACTAAAGATTTTTACAATGAAATGGTTTGTTTAATAGATTTAATTGTCAAGAATCGCAACTAAATAACGGTAACCGACTAATATAAGTTGCTTGTAAATTAAGCAAAAACAATACTAAAGTTTATTTATGCTTTTATTTTGAAGTAGGCACCCATAAACATAAAAAGTATTTTTTAGTGTTTGGGAAAGATTGTTTAATCCCTCTTATATATTTTTAAATTTACATAATACCCATATGTATATCCGAAGAATTACCACATAATGCATAAGAACGCAATTACAATAACTTTAAGTCGCGGAATTACCTTCCTCGCTCTGCTGTTCAAGTACTCAAAGCTTATTTCCACTTTATTACTATTTACCTACTAACTCACTCGCTATAAGTACCTAGACTCATCTCCTAGACATCGTATCATGTAAATCGTATTGCAGTTAGAGTGAATTGATGAAGTGCTTGCTACTCGATATAATCCGCACTACAAATTAGAGCGGCGCTCCCGGACAGCGTAAACAAAATTTGTTGGCTCGAAATGGATACCCAAGTAACACAGGAAGCATTATAACATATGAATAGTTAACTTATTTCGAACTTAAGGACCGTATAAACTCTTATATACGTTCACCGAGCAACTTGTCGCATTATATGATGCTTTGAGCTGTATAACGGTTGTATAATGGCATATCTAAATGCTTTTGTAAAGCCTTTAGCTTTAGTGCAGCAAACCACAACGCAACTGTACAGCTTTCGACTGTTTAAAAACACTTAAGTGCTTTAGGTTCTACAATAGCATTATATAATGCTTTAAGCTGTATAACGGTTGTATAATGGCATGTATAAATGCTTTTTTAAAGCCTTTAGCTTTAGTACAGCGAACCAAAATGCAACTGTATGGCTGAATGCTGTACAGTTGCGTTTTGGTTTGCTACACTAATGCTTCGGTGTGGTTTAGTGCCTTAGGTTCTACAATAGCATAAATAAATGCTTAATGCTGTTTATGAGCATGAATATTAGCCATTATAATGCCACGTAAATCCGGTATACAGCTTTCAGCTCTTTTTAGTGCTTTAGGTTCTACAATAGCATTTTATGATGCTTTACGCTGTATAACGGTTGTATAATGGCATATGTAAATGCTTTTGTTTAGCCATTAGTTTTAGTGCAGCGAACAACATGCAACTGTACAGCTGAATGATGTACAGTTGCGTTTTGGTTTGCTACACTAATGCTTCGGTTTGGTTTAGTGCCTTAGGTTCTACAATAGCATAAATAAATGCTTAATACTGTTTAAGAGCATGAATATTGCTATCTGGTGCAACTGGTGATCTTCTAGTGTATCTCACTCACCGCTGGGCTTCAGCCATTGAGAGTCAGGGAGAGGCATTGGCAGTCAGCCTTGATATAGCTAAGGCGTTCGATCGGGTCTGGCATCGAGGTCTTCTATCGAAGTTACCAGCTTACGGCCTGCCCGAGGGATTGTGCAGATGGGTCGCCAGCTTTTTGTCCGGCAGAAGCATACGAGCTGTAGTCGACGGCAGTTGCTCCGAAAGCATGGACATAAACGCTGGTGTCCCGCAAGGCTCCGTGCTATCCCCAACGCTGTTTTTGCTGCATATCAATGATATGTTGTCTATCGGCAACATTCATTGTTATGCGGACGACAGTACTGGGGATGCCTTTTACACGGGCCGTGCCAATATCCCTCGATCCGTTGTGGTAGAGAGTCGTGAAAAACTTGTGTCCGATATCGAGATCACTCTTTCTGGAGTCTCGCTGTGGGGTCAGGACAACTTAGTCCGATTCAACCCCACAAAAACACAAGTTTGCGCGTTTACCGCTAAGAAAACCCTATTTACTGTGGCCCCTCAGTTCCAAGGCACAACCCTTACAATGTCAGAGAGTATTGGGATCCTCGGTGTCGACATTTCCAGCGACGTCCAATTCCGTAGTCACCTTGAAGGGAAGGCCAAGCTGGCATCCAAAAAGCTCGGTGTGCTCAATAGAGCAAGGAGATACTTCACTCCGGGGCAGAGACTGCTTCTATACAAGTCGCAAGTCAGACCCCACATGGAATACTGCTGTCACCTTTGGGCGGGAGCACCTGGATACCAGCTTGGGCCCTTTGACTCGGTGCAAAGGCGCGCTGTGCGGATCGTCGACGATCCCAAACTCACGAGCGATATTGAACCATTGAGTCTAAGGAGAGACTTTGCCTCCTTATGTGTGTTCTATCGCTTGTACAATGGGTTGTGCTCTGAAGAACTGTTTGATATGATGCCCACGGCAGCTTTTTATCACCGCACCGCTCGCCGCCGGCAGGGTGTTCATCCTCACACCCTGGAGCCTAATGGGTCGCGCACTGTACGGTTTAAGAGGAATTTCCTCCCACGAACGCTGCGACTGTGGAATGAACTCCCTGCCGAGGTTTTCCCAGCGGGCTACAGTATGAGGTTCTTCAAAAAAGGAGTGTATAGGTTCTTAAAGGGTAGGCAACGCGCATGTGAATCCTCTGGGGTTGCAGGCGTCCATAGGCTACGGTAACTGCTTACCATCAGGCGGGCCGTATGCTTGTTTGCCACCGTCGTGGTATAAAAAAAAAAAAAAAAAAAAATATTAGCCATTATAATGCCATGTAAATTCGCTATACAGCTTTCAGCTATTTTTAATGCCTTAGGGTGTACAATAGCATTTATAAGTAGGCAATACGTTCCTAATGCAGTATAATAGCAATAATATAAACCATTATAAAGCCAAGTAATTCACTATAAGGGGCTGTTCATAAATTACGTCATTTCAAATGGGGGGGGGGTCTGGACATCGGATGATGGTAGCATGACGTAGGAGGGGGGAGGGGTCATTCCGAAGATCACATCATCTCTCGCATCTTTAGTAAGTGCTTCAATGTGTAAAAAAAGGAAAAAAAAACTTTTCTAAAAAATATTATCTACTAAATAGTTTTTTATTTTACAATTAAGCTTAAAACGCATTTTTTTTAATGACGTCACTTTATTTGGCAGCTTTACTATCAAAAAATTGATGACGTAATTTATGAGCAGCCCCTATACAGCTTTTAGCGGTTTTAGTGCCTTAGGTTCTACAATAGCATAAATAAATGCTTAATGTTGTTTAATAGCATAATTATTCACGTGTAATGCTGTAGGCATAAATAAGGCATTTTTTAAGGGTCACTGAGCTGCTATTGGACTAAGAGCTAGCCACGTCAGATATGACAAAATAATGAGAGCAACAAAACCCGTCTGGTTAGATTGCTATACTATTCTTATTGCTAGATCCTGGCATCTGGCAGCTTTTAATGGGTGGAGGTCACAGTGACAGACTAGCAAAATGTTTTAATTGGAAAATAGTAATACCAAACTAGGTAAAAATTGCCGAAGTTGTCTCAGTTATAAAGGACAGGGCCTATATTTTAAGTGGCACCCTGGCGCCAACGACCTTGGATCTGATTCCCTTAGTTTTCTAATTATTTATATAGCTTATCATATTATCAGTAACGGCTTTAAACAATATAGTATCCTATATTTACTTCAATATTCATTTTCCACGAGATATTTGACATCAAAGTCGAACCGGTTTAGGCTAAAAAAGTGGTTTTATGGTCATAAATTTTGTTTTAATTAGTTAAAAATTAAAATCTCTACAGTTTTTAGAGACATCAAAGAGGAACCCTAATATGTAGATTACGTATATGTAAGATTCTTTACACCATTCGAATATCGATAAAAGTGTTTTTTAGACCATATTTTAAAAATATCATAAAAAAATAACGGCTCATTTATTTCAAGATCCGGCTCTACAGAATGGAGATAAAAGATTCAAAAACCGATAGTCGTTTGCCTTATAATTCTATCTATAGTTAATATGTTGGAATATCTACTCAAAACTGGTCAAAAATCGATAAAAAAAAACGTTAGACCAAAAAATTTTGTATATTATTACCATACATCGGGGTTTTCGGTGCGGGAATGTTTGACATTAGCCAAAGAGTTAGCATTAACTTAAAAAACAGAATGTACTCTAGCACGTTTCTACCTAAAGAATAATTGATCGAAAAAATCATAGGTATATACAATTTATATATAGGTATAATAGCTGACTATTATGTATATATATTGTAGGTACATATACCTATGATTTTTTCAAGTATTTTTTTATTAATTCATGTAATGACTGATCATTGTCAACCTCTTCAGTTAATCAAATAGTTCATAAATATCGGACGTCAAGATTAATATTTGACACTTACTATACCGTGTCTTTGTCTTAGGTAGATCTAGTTAATAAATTTCGGATATGCAATTGCATTTTTAAAATACTAAGTATATCAGTAGTAGTATAGTCAATACAAACATGCCTCTAAGAAAAAAAGCTCGTATCATAGTGTGTAAGCTATTCACAGAGAGGTAGTTATTCATTAAGCATAATATGATATTTTCTCAGACTAACTCTCAACCTATCTGTTTATCCCTACTCTTTCTCAAATCGTTCCCGCACCGAAAACCCCGATGTATGATTATTACGGAAACAAGAACAGTAGGCGAAAACTATGAACTATATTTTATTATACATCGTTTGGCACTACTTTCTCGCAACATAAACTTTTGTATAATTTCTCTTAATATTGTATAGTATTTGTATAGTTTCTCATAATATTGCATCAAACCCAGATCTCTAGGATTTATTTTCTTGAAATGGTTTGCATTCTTATACCTCCACTACTTTAAAGCTGCCAGATGTCCAGATCTAGAAATAAGCATAATATACCAAACTGACTAGAGGGGTTTGGTTGCTCTCATTATTGTCATATCCGACGTGGACGGGGCTAGCTCTCCGTCTATATAGACCAACGCCATTTTGTAAATAATTAATAACCTAAAAATAAAATCATGCGGACCTATTTTACAAGGAAAATACCTATATAATAAAGAAATTACTTAATTTAAGACTGCTCAACCAACACTATTATGTTAATAATGCAAAACTCGTTCTTTACGAGGATTACACAATTGTTTTGCTTATTTGACGCATATATAATATTTTATAGCAAAACCACAATAAATCAAAGGCGCGTGAAAATTTTCAATGACACTTATATACACATTTACAGTAAACTACATTGCGCAGTAATATTTGAAGGATATAATAACGTAAAAGTGTCAAAAACTTTTATAAATTTTGTTAGGATGCAAACAAATATGACGTGTCACTCATTCAGTTTTTTGTACCGTCTTCGTCCATTTTATATTGCGAGACAAAGTAGTTAAATCACAACGTTCATTGTATTATAACATTTGTTCCGTCGGTATTAGAGACGTTTTTGCATTGACGTAAGGTTTATTTTACTACACTCTTATGCTAGTATAATGCGTTTGTATTGCGATCGGCAAGTTAATCGAGAGTACTTATGCTTCTTTACTGCGATTAGCAAGTTTTTTGGCCGTATTAAGGCTTCTTTAATGCAGTCGGCAACTTAATAGAGCGTACTAATGCTTCTTTGAGGCGATTGGCACTTTCCATGACAACGATAATGCTAATAGCGCAGACATAATGCGCCTGCAATGCTATTAAATGACCTGTATAGGATCTCAAGCTGGGTAATTTGTGCCCATTTAAGACCTATATCAGCACTATAAACGTTTATAATGCTACTATAAAACGAACTCAAAATGCTAAAAGCATACAGATATGCTGTAAGACGGCCGTTATACTGCTTTGATGTGTTACTTGGGTACTGCACGGATGTCTTTGTTCTAGATGCGCTTCAAACTTTTTAGTGTCATTTTCTGGCGGCTCGCCTATTGACTGGAATTACTTTGTGGTTGATATCTGCATATCGATTGGAAAGGAAATACTGGAGGTGGTGGATCAATACGTATATCTTGGACATCTAAATATATGAAAGAAGAAACTGACTGACTGATTGACTGATTGACTGACTGACATATCAACGCACAGCCCAAACCGCTGGTTCTAGAGATTCCAAATTTGGCACGTAGGTTCCTTATAAGGTCTAGGGATGCACTAAGAAAGGATTTTTCAAAATTCACCCCCTAAGGGGGTAAAATGGCGAATCAAGATTTGTTAGACTATTTTATTCGAAACTTCACAGGAGTATTCCTAACGATAAATGAGAAAACACGTGTTTCAGGTTTTTTGAAAATTCAACCCCTAAAAGGGGCAAATGTGGTCACAAAGTCTTAAAATCAACATGGGTATCGTATCCTTTTTGAGTACTTATAGTACGCGGGCGAAGCCGCGGGAAAAGGCTAGTATTCTATATCTTTTGACAAAAAACACCAACAAAAGGAGATCGCCAGGAGGATCCAACTGGGTTGGGTGGCATACGGCAGATTGACAGACATACTTAAATCCAGTGACGTTCCACAGTGCTTGAAGACTCGCTTTTTCAATCAATGTGTCCTGCCCACCATGAGGTATGGTGCCGAGAAATGGACGCTAACGAAGGAGGCTGTGCATAAAATATGAGTAGTACAGAGAGACATGGAGCGCGCCATGCTCGGCATTAAACTTCAAGACCAGTTAGGAATGTAGAGATCTACCATTACGAAACTCAAATGGAATTGAGCAGGACATGTTGCCAGAACTGTAGGAAGAACTTTAGGCTGAATATCCGGCTATCCGGCCAACGGGTCTGCCGGATATCCGGTATCCAGTAAAAGAACTATCCGTTGCATATCTAGTTACTTAGTACTAAAAGACGAATCCAAGTGGCGCAGAAATATTTCCATTATTTTTCTCTAATCCACAGAATACTTTTCAATGAACAAAATCAGTATTTTTAAGTATGCTTTGATGATTATGTAATTAAAAATAGCTAACGCATTCATAATCCGGTGACCACATCCCTCACAATCTGCGGCCTCATCACTCACATTATTAAACCACTACTGCCCCACAATTGTCTCTTTCAGTGATCGTATTCCATCGGCTCCCTCTTTTCTTACTTAATTGGACTCCATTATTTATTTTTCCTTCCTTGTTTTCGTCTCGTCACTTTGAATGAGGAAATGAAATGTTTTTTCGGTCTCTTCTTACATAGTTAGCGAGTATTATCTGGAACTTTCCGCCCTTTTCTGCATAAAATGAGCTTTTTGATGTTGTTCGTTTAGTAATTTTCAATTTAATTTGAGGCTTTTCTTGGTACTTATTTTTTGTGTCGTGTTTTTCTTTGCTTAAGTGGATAATTTATTTACTCGTTTAAGTAGTACATATTAATATTAACGTATTTAAAAAAACTTAATATTTACCCTGGTTGTATATAATTAGGTAAGTATGAACGTTATATTACAAACATAATTAAAGCCGTAAGGTTGCTGTACATCTAAAATACCCAAAAGGAGAAACATTTCGTGAAATCCAATCATGTCTTATGATTGCCACTTAAACGAATGCAGTACGTAATCCAATATAGACACGTCAATTGACTCCTTTAAGAGACATTAAGCATTAGTGAAATTAAGTTTCTTGTTGAGTGTATCGGCAATATCGAAGAAATTTTAAACGAACCCAGCCACTGTGCGGTTTTTCCAAAGTTCTTATTAATTTAACACATGTTCTTATTTAAAATGGGCAATGCTGAGCTCCAGTTCCAACACTTTTTAAACTAGTCTGGAGGTTCGCCAAGTGACAGTAATGTCAGCTTAAGAAAGGTCGTAAAACAGAAACGTATTACCATAAATCGGCAACGTTGTCTGTGATGGAAATTGATTTGAGACTCAATGAGTAGACACCTGCAGCCAATTTGCAAGTAAAAGCAGAGTTAATACGTTTCATGTGTGTTTTATGTTGTTTTGAAATGTTGGACTAACTCGGCAATCAACATTAAATACAGCGAATATTACTATGTAAATTAAGTATAGAGATTTATTTTATGTGAAAATGAGTTTCTGCTATTTTTAAAGTCAAGTCACATCACATTTATATAACAATACTGAGTAATTAATCGGTGTATTTTTTAAACTCTGGATCACGAAACTGAAACAAACAGCTATTTGAAATCCTATTATTTTGATTAATTAACTGTTTTATCCAATCCTTTGTTTTGTCTGGAGATTCATTACAAAGATTAGTTTATTTAACTTTGTCGGGTCGGGCTAAAAATGCTAAAGAATTAATTAATTAATTAACATTAAGATAAGTATCAGGCGGAGCTTGTCACGAAAAGGAAAATTTAACATTACTTGAATAATTCATCAGGTAATTGAGAGGTATTATTATGCATATTCAAAATCTAATATATATCGTCGTCTAGTACCCACAACACAAGCCTTATTGAGCTTACTGTGGGACTAGGTTGATTTGTGTAAGATTGTCCCATAATATTTAATATTTAATTTAATTTAATATGTATATAATTTACTTAACTTATACTTTTGACGATATTTTCGCCATAATACTCCTTAAAACCCTCGTTAGGTACTCAGCAAACACTTCCGTCCCAGAGTCGAGGCAGAGATGAAATAAGTTTTTATGACATGTCGATGACGGAGCAACCCTCTATCATTTACGACGACATTTAGTGGTACACGTTATTTTTAAAGCCACTTATATGAGTGAAAAATATCGGGAAACAGTTTAGACTCTACGGCCCCGTTTTAGTATTTATTCCTAATTGTAATTCCCAACATCCAGTGCAAATCGTCATGTCAGGCATACAGTTTTAACGGGCGGCTAGTATGGGGAATTGGAAATAATTAATAATAGCTAATATTTTTAGTGTAACGGATATATCATGGATACAAGTATTATTTACGCAATGAAATCCTACAAAATATCGTTATTCGCTAACCGCCACAAATATGTACACACATATATCAAGCGTTTTTTCTTGTAGGATTTTAATGAATATATCGTTTCTAAGTCATTTAAAATGTGTAAGAACAAACTACCAATTATTACTATTTGTTTCTAACGAATTTAGGATATATATCGCCCGCGCCGTACATTTTGTTATTTATCTGGTTTTACATGAACACGGTTTCTTGTTTTTCGCTTTAAACTGAAAGAAGACTTAAATATCGTCATATTTACAAATAAAAATAATTGATATTATTGTAAATAAAAATATACAAAAAAAAAAAAAATTTTACCTATTTAACTACTTCCAGGTGAAAAGTTGGTAGGATGTTTGCATATATTATATATAAATATTCCATAAGAATGAATAATTAAAAAAATCAGGCTATTATAAATTAATGTTTGATGCAACCGTATCTTTCCTGTACTATATACCAATTATAAAGTCTTGAAAGGTAAAGATATACACCGACCGAGATGAACCCCTATAATACGACTTTTTGTTAAAAGTATTTTAAAAACTTAATTTCTGTCACCTTATTTACCGGTAAAACGTTTTATTATTTATTTATTATTCGAAAGTGACCATTGATGGTCAAATGAACGTGCTACATACATTTCAAATACTTTTTTATACCATTTTAAAACAAATATCAAAGGCAAGAAATAACTAAGCTTTGTGCGACTAATATAAAAAAAAGTGTGAATATCATTTTCACCCTGCCCACTTAGCCACTTCTGTTGGCTGTCGGTATATTTTACAAACAATACTTTATTATCCTGTGTTGTGTCAACACAGTTTCAGAAGAAGTACACTAATAAATTTTCTGGGATAGGTGATAAATTGCAATCGTCGGAACTGTGAACGGGGGATAGATAGACGGACAGACGGGAAAATTAATAAGAGAACCTCTTGGGCCCTAAAGGGAATTCAATAAGTCTCTGTTGAAGAGATAAAAGAAAATTTTGTCGAGAGGCGTTACGTCAAAATAAATTGTGACATTTATTTCTCGAAAATTATGATAATATCTATTTCTAAAGTGTTTTAAATAAAAAAGGAGGAACTACAACACTGTGCGGTGTATCTAACTAGTGAAATTACGAAAAGCAAAAAAAAAACATTTAACATGTGTATAAGTAAAAAAAAAGAAATGTGTAGTAGGCTAACAGTGGCGGAAAAAACATTTTTGTCATAAAGGACCTCCTTTACAAATCCACAGTTATAGTCGTAGGTAGGAATACGGGAAATGTATTGAAATTTCCTGGTTATTACCACATCCGACTCACCCACGTCACTCGCCCGCCATCTGCCTACAAAACTGGTCGTTAAAAAAATAAAAGTCACCCGGAGTATGTCGCAGATCGACCGGCACGTGTGCCTGAAAAACTGCTACAAAAGTATGAATAAGTCCTCCCGGACGGCCGGTGGTGTTCTTCCAAATGCTTAGATACTAAGTTCGAGCTAAGGATATAACCCTGCCAAAGTTATTGCCAGCATGGCCATATTTTCCACAATATTCATGTCGCATAAGATCTTAAATGAAAATGACACAGCTAGACTTAACTACTTTTATTTCATTTTGTAACAAAATGAAACAATAGCTTAAATTGAATATCGATTCTATGAAATTCTATAAATTGAATACTAAGTATACCATACTAACCGAATGCTTTATCTTATTATTTTAATATCCAGCCGTTAAAAGGTAACCCTTATACAATCTGCAGAGTAGGAGTTTACTCTTTCATTTTATGAAGTTGAGGCTAACATGTCACTCAATTACGATTGCTTGATTGACTGCCAATCGCATGTTGCGTGATTAAATATGATTTAATAATTTAATATTTGCCAGAATTGAACTAAATAAAGCTGATAAACATTGACGTATCTGTTGAAATTAGAACAACGGAACTTCAATTGGAATTGACAAATGTCAATGTCACATTGACTATTGCATTTGATCGTTCCGGGTTCTCTTTATACTGGTTACCCTAAATGTCCGACCTGCCGGGGCTTAATTTGCAATGATAACACGCGGCCAGTAATTTGCGTGGCCGGGCCAGCTTCATAATTTCGCCACCTCATATTTTTGGGTGTTTATTAATGGTTTTGTAATTGCCCGTCTGTCGCTCGCATTCGTATTTACGTGCTCTTTAGCTGAATTGTTTGACAGTTAATAACGTACAATAAACACCGCAAAGAGGTTTTAGGAAACCATGACTAAATTTATTGAAATTTCAGCCGAGTCTTACTCATTTACCGGATTGCGGAAGACTTGAACTTTGTTAATAATAATTAAAAGTAAAGAAATTGGTGACATGAATTTACATTACGTATTTTTGAAACTTATAGTTCAAAAAGCATATTTCTTGTTCACAAAAATAAGAACCACATATTTACGACATGACACAAACTAATTCCATACTCATCTCCACGCACCCGCATGACAATCAACCTCTCGCCACCTTCGTTATTAGAAAGCCCATAAAACATTACCCAAGCGACGCAAACAGTATCGATATCTCGTTTGAAATATGGTTTAAGTTGGGCGCTCCCTAAACAAACATAATCGATATGAGACCATGAAGCTACTCTGAGTGAGGCGCTCTAACTTTAGAACTGTGAGTCAAAAATATGAAAAAAAATCATAAACGGCTTGACGAGTGCTTCCAATATAATATTAGTAGTTTATGTAACTGTTACGTTTTAAGGCCTAATTACGTACAGTTGCATACACTGCTTTATCTACACTCATATTATTTATCCTAAATGCCGTATTCGGAAACCATAGAATGGCCGCCATTGCACCGCCATGGCCAACTCGATTGTGCCGGCGGTCGCGCGGGCGCGTGTCGGCGGCCGCGCGGGAGTGTGCAGGTGTACATTATGTTATCAAAACTCATAACACATCAATAGTTGAGCATGTAAAGTTAAAATTACGTTACTGCCACACATAAAAAGCTTATCATAGTAAAATCGGTTGTGGTAATGCTAGCCATAGCCTACCGTTTTTGAACACGTTTTAGAGGACTTACAATGTGAGTGTAGATAAAATGTATATTAAATAAAATTGGTGGAGTCGTTTTTGAGTTATCGCACTTATCGCCTTATCGCAGAAGTTATCCTTTTAAATAAAGGACGTAAGTATGTAAGTGACATAAACTATCCTATAAAACCCTTGTTTAAAGTGTGTGTATTGTGACGGACTGGCGGCAAATACGGAACCCTACATAGAGCATGGCCAGACATGTTCTTGGCCGGTTATTTTCTAGTCGCCAAGAAACAACTGTCTTGCTCGGTAATAAGGTTCAACGTATTTAGGTCAAAATGTAAAAGGGCACTCCAGAGTATATAGCTTCATGTATGGGACGCTTCCTGCCCTCTGATCCGTCCCGACTTATAACTTGCCAAGAACAATGGCTAAGCTGCGGGACCGTTTGGGTAAATTCGTATTGATTGCTGAACAATGACAAGTAAATGGAGGCTTTCGCAAGAAAATAAACTGATTAAAGTTGTATGAAAAAAATATGTACACAATGTTGATGAAATCGGACTCTAAACTCCAAAGGTAAATAAATATCCCATCAAAAACATAAATGTGAAAGGCTGCCAAGTTCGATACTATGGGAATGCTTCGCCTATAAAAGAAGTGAGATCTGAATAAGTACCAAGTTCCATAAAAATACCTCAAATCATAAATAGTTATAGGAATGCACCCTTGATTTCCAGCAGTTTTTAAGGTACATTTTGAATAAGTATCACGTTACATAGAAATACCTAAAATTATAATAGTCAGAGAAACGCACACCGGTTTTTTTAGCAGTTTCCTGATAACATTTATTATTTTCAGTACTTTTTAATGATGTTATTTGGCAAGTTTTCACACACCACACACCTTTTCAATGCAATGAATCGACACCTTTGGACTGCAATGTGTCAAGTATATAATTTTCTATTAAAACTTGCCAAGTTACATCATTAAAAAGTACTGAAAATAATAAATGTTATCAGGAAACTGCTAAAAAAACCGGTGTGCGTTTCTCTGACTATTTATGATTTGAGGTATTTTTATGGAATTTGGTACTTATTCAGATCTCACTTCTTTTATAGGCGAAGCATTCCCATAGTATCGAACTTGGCAGCCTTTCACATTTATGTTTTTGATGGGATTTCATTTATTTTTGTTAGGTGTAGGTTCTTTATTTTTTTTTTATCACTTTTGCTTTAGGAAATGTCTCATTCCACTTAGGTATGTACTTTATACTATACCCTTTATACTAAGCGTCTAATTCTATTTTACTATTTATTTATAGGTGATTTTTACAAATAAACTGGCTCCCTACACCTATGAAATGTACCTACTTACATATAATTACATACATCAATAACGTACTTTATTCTGTTTGTAAGTACGCTACCTACATAGATAATTAATAACTTGGTAATACCTACCTACCAGTAGGTATTATAATTGGTGGCCTATTATGTAGCCCTAGAAGTGCATCATCCCATCTCATCCCGTGGCGTATCGGAGGGTGAGATGGGCAGTAGTACTCGTATATATAATTCCATCTTAGAGTATATATGATTTCCATGTTCTTGAATCTGCGATTTTATTAGTTGTAAAATTAGAAATTATTTAGACTATGCGAGAAAAAATAGTCTTTTCATTTTTGCTTGACTGATTTAGCGCACCTAGTGTACCTAGTGACCTGCTTTGCACTTCGTAAATCGTGGGTTCGGTTCCCGCAACAGACACACACAGAGTGGTGAACAATTTTATTGTTCTTGTCTTTAAGACAAACATGTATTGTCTTAAATTGGTATGTATCTAAATTTAAATAAGTCTTATCTCATTTCCACTCCATCTACTTATAGTAGAACAAAATTACACATTCGTTGTTTTCGAAACTGACTCACACTTGGCCGTTTTCAGATTTTTACTTTATTTCGACCTAAAGACAAACCTTCGAGCCAAATTTCAGGTCGGTACGACCATTGGAAGATAGACCCATTTAGTTCATTATGACTTCATAGTAGAACAAAGTTACACCTTCGCTATTTTTAAAACTGACTCACACTTGGCCGTTTTCAGATTTTTCCCTTTACTTTGACCTTAAGACCTATCTACATGCCAAATTTCAAGTCAGTACGACCATTGGAAGTGGTCTAGGTTTTTGATGAGTCAGTGAGTCAGTGAGTGTATAGTAAAAATAGCGATTTTCTGACGTCAATATCTCAAGAACTGCTATAGGTAGAATAATGAAATTTTGTATTCTAGACAATTAAGGGGATGTCAACAGACACTCGAAATTTCATATGCGTAGATAAAATATGTTTTCAGTTATAGGGTGGTCGAAATTAGCTCGAAATGGTTCGTGTAATATAACCCACGGCCGGTGTGTCGCTTTTTTTTGCTCGAACTTGGCGGACACACTGCCGTGTGTCTAGATGATGTTAGACATAAGCCGAAAATGCTCAATTTATTACGAAGTAACTATACTTTTTATTACTTACTTGATTTCAAGATTGATTAAATACTTGAGTTTTATAAGTAGTTGTAAAAATTTGAGTAAATATTAAGTAAAATATTTATTTTACATTTAGTACCAAACTTATCTTTTCGGCCCAGTGGTTGACTGGTAGAGAGTGCCTTAAGGCATGAAGTCCGCCATTTGTATATTTTTAAGTGCAATAAAGTGTAAATAAATAAATAAAATAATAAAGTTTTTTTTTGGTTTTTTTTTGTATTGAACTACATACAAACTTCTATTTACCTTTTATATTGTTTTAATGAAACCGCTTTGAAACCTACAGAAAGCCCTTTACCATCAAAATGTGATAACTTTATATCTTCATATTGTATTCACACGTAATAATATAAATCTGTTAGAGAACATAAACAATTCGACATGACTCAACAATTTCCAGCGAAGCATCCGTTTATCGGAAAACAATAACGCCTTTTCATGAGAAAAAATACGTGATAAGTAAAATCCAGTCACTGAACTCTTAAAAACAGTCAAAATGACAAACGAGTGATGCTCATTTTACTTTAGAGGAAATTTAACAATAGAATATCAACTGGAGATTTTATGGGGAATGAAAACCTGAATTAACGTAGAAAGGTAGTTGGGACACATAGTTAAAAAGCTTTTTACCGAATTGGAAGTCCGTTAAGAAGTTATGCGAACTGTTACGAAGTTTGACGCGGGCGGAATTGGAAACCCAGGTTTACGGCGCTCCTACAAATTTTCTAATCTGTTTAAAGTGACTAGGACGGAGTTTTAGAGTTTGAATCTTCGGTGTATCAAAAAATTCGATTTTACAAGATTTTTTAGGGTTATCTGATGTCGTCAATCGTACCGTAAATCATATTCTTCGTCAACAGCCCATATACATTACACTAGTGACACTACTAATCACAGCTGCCCTTTTATTAAAAACAATAAGTATAGGTGGCCCTGGCTAGCTCAACGCATCCGGTGGTGGTAATTTTACCACTAGCTTTTTACCAGAATAATTCCATTGGGAGATCACGGAGAAGGGAGAGACTTTGCGGAATGGATCGCTAATGTAAAAAATTAATACATATGTCTTGCGCTAAATCTTGGGATAAGGTAGTCAAAAAATCGGAGTATTCTAAGTATATAGGCAGCAATCGACAAATCGCTTAGATGTCGAGACTTCTAATCTTTTTACTGCTAAAGGACCGGAAAAATACTTGGTTGTCTTTTTGCGGCGACAGTCATTTACAGAACGGCCTGCCTAATTACTTTCGTCTGGGACATAATAGATGTTTTACTCGCTCCCAAGTAAGGAAGGCCCAATTAACTATTTAAAACAGGGTTATTTACTTTGCAGTATCACCGCAAAGTAGACAATGTTTCTCTAAAAACATTGCATTCACAATGTTAAGAAAAAAAGATACGCAAATTTAAGATATCTTTTCTTGTTTAAGTAAACAGGAGGATAAAAATGTAGCCGTGAAATCGAGACAGATGCTGCATACTAATGAATGAATAAGACTCATGCTACTAATAGTGAATAACATACCTAAATGATGAGTGTTATGGCACTTATTTACGTTTTTGACCACATTTTGTCAGTTAATGAGGAAAATTATTTCAATAAGAAATCCATTCTATACAACAATTTTAACGAATACTTAATTTTTAAAGTGAAACTAATACGTACTTCCAAAATAAAAACTGAATGAACAAAAAATATTCGCAAAATTAAGAACATTCGCAACTCTTTCGTCATCATCATTAAATCTAATTTAATCAAGGCGAAAAGGCTTCAAGTAAATTTAATTATTTTGGAACAAGCCCGACTACGAAGTTTAAACAACACGGCGGCAGACAGGCGAAAAGTACAGACGAATTTTACGACATTTCGCTCTTTATTAACGGCTGTCTAAAGCCAGAGGTAACTTTTGATAGCTATTGACCTATCGATATTATTAGTTGAAATAATATTACGTTTATTTGGACTTTTGTATCACCTGAAATTACTTGTATCGAAACTTGTTTTTTTTACATTATAGAGAAGAATACATTCAGAACTAAATACATATATATATTAGCGCTTCTGATCCGTGATTAGCGCTAAAACAGCCTTAGAGTTATGACAGCCTGATATATTCGTTCGTTTTAAAAAGTCGTTTCTTTTATAATTATCCTTCGAACCGAACACAATCGAATCGAACCAAACCAAATTTAGATACAAACTGTCAGCTTCATGATGCATTTAGTGAACTGCTGTATCCTTTATTCCGAAACTCTGTTTCATTTCACGATGACTATCAGGGTAGATAGTATTCCAATTGCACACTGACCAAGGACAAACCATTGGCTCGGCCGACCCTTTATAAATGTGCTCTTTTATTCGTTGGACACATTTACACACTGGACCAGAGATGACCATTTTGGGATTATCTGTGTGGCGAGCGTCAATTACAATTTTGACAAATTTAAATATGTTAGAGTTATACAATTCCTTATCTACGTCCTTAATCCATACAAATTAATGGTAGACAAATCGTTGCAAAACAATGAGAAGCGATTGTTAGTTATGATTAATTAGTTGCTTCCATCTATGGTTGCTTCTATTGCGCTTGTCAAAGAAAGTCAATCGACTGTCCGTCAACTTCAGTCACGAAACTTCGATTGACAATCGCTTGAGTCAAGGTTATAAAGGTTAATTCAAATCCACATTCGTAATTTATCGCTTTATCCCTTTATGCAGGTTAATAACAAGTAAATATTCACACATGCCACTAAGCTTCATTAATTTTAAATTGCCAAATATTGATTTTTAGGATTAAAAAGTGGCTAGCCCAGTACCATGACCTGTCCGCACTCGTGCAACGAATGAGAATACACCGTCTGTTGTTTTGCACAAACATTTGCTTTTATGTAAATTCTCCGCTATAGTTCGTTACCTCTGTTAAGATTTTGTTTAATGTTTACATATGTTTGTTATTTACAGGTAAGGCAGATTTTATCACTGGCCGCACCCGTTTGCATTTGGTAAGTCATTTGTTAGCATGACGTAGGTGCATTTATCATAAGTTAAACTGTATTATGGAGCACTAAAATATGTAAATAGTTTGTTATTATATAACATGAATATTAGACGACGATGTATGGGAAACACAGACTACACAGACTACTCATTATTAAGCTTTTACAAGGAGCACGGGGCCACCACACATCAGCGCAATTTCATTCGTTATTTTCTACGATTCGAACAGTACATCTCAATAGTATTCTACACCATTTTGTAGTATAACAATCCAGGGTAGTCCCTATAACTTGATTTTTGTGGATATTTTTAAGTCACATGAGTAATGATCAAAATCGTTAACTCAAATGAAATAAGCGGTCGTGCTCTCATACTAAATTAGTACGGGAGTGCTGATGTGTCACCACACAGGTCACCACCTCGAGTTGTACTTATGAACTATCTAGTGGCTGAGGTTATCTGTGAAACGAAAAGAAAACCGAGAAACGGTTTTGAAGACCTTTTTCAGATATAGACATAAAATAAGGCACAAAATTTTAATTACCTAATCTTAATCAATACTAGTTCTCCATATCTAGACACGCGGCAGCGTGTCAAGCCAAGTTCAAGCAATGAAACTGGCTAGCCAGCGCCGAGTTTATATTACACGAACCACTTGGTGCCACTTTTGACCCTTCTATAACTCAAAACCTCTTTAACGTAAACACATAAAACTATTTGTGTATTGAAATATATCCATAAGGACATCTAGAAGCCCAAATTTCATGAAGCTAGCTCAAACGGTTATAAAGATATGAAGGTCAAAAAGTCGTAAATTTTAGCACTGACTGACTGACTGACATATAGTACCTAAATCTAACCTACTTCCAGATGACCTAGAAGGATGAAATTTGGAATCCAGCTCGGTAATTTTGTGTAAGCGTAGGAAAAAATCTAAAAATAAAAAAACGTTCAAAAATAGGGGGGACCCCATACAATTTTTTTTTTAAATTGTATCGTTGGAACCGTTACAAGCAGATATTTGAAACTATCCTAATATATGTATTATTATATTTTCTATATAACAGAAATATAAAAATAAAGTTAAGTCAAAAAATAAGTGGTGTCCCCATACAAAAAACTTGTGATACGCGCTAAACGACCGGCCCACGGTATGTCGTCGGCGGCGCGCGGCACCATATAATTATACACAGAACAGATGTAAATCTACATAGAAAGAGAATGTAGACAATAGCATAAAAAAGAAAACCATGCAGCGGAAACGCAAGAAAAAACATTAAATCTCAATACCTGCCTAGTTTTCTTTACAAAAAGTAATGATATCCCACCAAAAACATAAATGTAAAAAAGGAGAGCCAAGTTCAATACAAAAATTATGCTTGGCTGCTTCGCCGCAAAAATAATGGAGATCTAAATGAGTGCAAAGTTCTATGCAAAATCCAAATATGTATTTATAGGAACAAAATAACTTATTCATAATACAAGTATTAAACTCTATTTCTTTGCTTTATTGGATACCTATAACAATTGCTGTTATTTAAAAATGTGAGATCTTAAAGTAGGTTAGATTTGACTTGGCCAGTTTTTATCAGAATTAAAAAAAATATATACATGTTGAATAACTTTATAAAATGACTGATGTAATGAAAACTGGCCAAATCAAATCTAACCTACTTTAAGATCTCACATTTTTAAATAACAGCAATTGTTACAGGTATGCAATAAAGCAAAGAAATAGAGTTTAATACTTGTTCATAATGTTATTTTGTTCCTATAAATACATATTTGGATTTTGCATAGAACTTGGCACTCATTTAGATCTCCATTCTTTTTGCGGCGAAGCCCACAGCCAAGCATCATTTTTGTATTGAACTTGGCTCTCCTTTTTTACATTTATATTTTTGGTGGGTTTATACTTAACATAAATAGATAAACTTAATCCCTCAATACTTACAACTTTGGTTTCTTATTTATGTTTATGTTGTTATGTTGTTTCTATATTAAACTAAGGAATGGTTTAAAAAAACTTATTTAGAACTAAATATTTGAAATTAATTCCTACAATCAAACAATAGAGGCAGGGGGATCTTTTTTAGTTTACATTGTTGTCAATAAATTACATGCCCAGACATCTGTATGAAAATCACAGGAATTATCAAGCCACGTTCTTGTAAATTGTTGTAGCCTCCAGATTTCCGGAACACTACTTGAAATAACAGTTTCCAAAGTAGAGATCTCCTTGGCAACAAACAAACCGACCCACTAATTCTGACCTCTGGGAAATTAATATACCATTCCTAGTTATCATTTAAACGGGTCTCGTAAACTTAATCCTCTGGGTATTTAAGTGGTCCTTTTAAATAAATTAAGGGCATACATAACTGTAATAGTTTGGAAAGCAGATACATGACATGAGAGGCATGTACAGTCACCGACAATAGCATTTTCCTACACGAAGGGGGCTCTTATGACCCTACAAATAAGAGCGTGTCACATATTTTTGCGGCCTTCATGTAGGGAGGCACTATTGCCGGTAACTGCACTATCAGCTGCAGAATTATATAACCTATTTATGAATGAATTAAATACGTAATTTAGCCCTGTTATGAATGACCGATGTTACCGACTTACTGTCAACGTCAGTTACATCGGTCATTTATTTATTACACGGCTAAATTATGAACAATGGCAAGTGGCTCAACAATCCGGGTTTATGACTGTACGTTTCTTCCTTCTAACGTTTACTACAATTGAACATTTTGCAACGTGGGTCAAGAGGATTATTACGTATGAAAGTCTAATAGAAGTTTAGAGTGCGAAGCCGAAGACTTTTATGACTCGAATTACACACGATGTGTAAAGCAAAATTTAAGGTAAAAAAACTACGGAAGCAAAGCGTCCATAACTCCCTAGGGAGTTATGACCTTTTCTACCCCTCCCTGGACTCTAGGGAAAAGTTATAACTATAGCTTCCGCTAACGCTTGCCTGTAATGCCACACTTTTATGAGTGTGATGGAAAGAATAATATTGACTAAGAGCTATAGTATCCGCAATCCAAACTGACAACCGAGGTTGTAAATCTTCTCGTTCACACTTGCATGGTCGTAACAAGAGTGAAAAAGGTGCAAATATAACCCCAGTCGTCAGATTGGATGATGCATACTATACTTTCTGATCAAATGTAGAAGAGCGTTTTAAAGGCATTTGGGCGTTACCAGGATATACAGGAAATTGTCAAAACGTTAAGTTCCGGTCCATCCCTAATATTATATTGCGGCAAAGACATAAAGCCATCAAACTCGCCGTCCCACTTCGTTGGGTCACTACTTAAAATATCACTTAAACTCCACAATGGTTTATAAAGCCTGGTGTTGCAGAGTACTTACGACAGTGGTTCATGTTTCATCTTAATTGAGAAAATGCGTAATAAGTATCGAGTTTGTTTTCAAAATGACGTTCAACAACACCAAATTAATGTAATAAAGTGGAAATCTGCAGTAATTTTCTAATATTTTTATAAAGTTCAATATCTTATTACAAAAATGTTTAAAAACGTAAATCTTTCAGCAATATTTTAAATGTATTTTTAGCAAATTCACAACAATACTTGTACTCTAATAAGAAAAAAATGTAACACACCAATATCATCATCATCATCATCATATCAGCCGAAAGACGTCCACTGCTGGACATAGGCCTCCCCCAAAGAGTGCCACAGCCACACACCAATATATTTAAAAGATTTTTTTTCACGCTAAAATAACAACGAAAAAAGTTTATATCTCGGTAATCACTTAATTTTGACCCCGCGATAATGAGGCCGATTTGTTGCAAATAACTTTAGTATTTTCTTTTTGAAGGATTACCTCGATTTAAAAGTCAGCCTGTAAAGCAGTCTATTCAGAGCCAATTAAATCTTGACCATGTCGTGTAAATGTCAGAGCAGCTCTGATTAGGCCCGATTGGCCAAATTTGCTTGAATTGGGTCGATGATGTTAACCTGAATTGAGGCTTCATGTTCGTTGATATCGTAGTAATTATGAGCAGGAAATTACAAACTTAAGAATTGTACCATGGCATAGAAATCCCTAAATGTAATATAAGAAGTTGCGGCTATTTACAAGATTGTATCTTACTATTCATTTTTATCCATATATGTAAGACATTTTTTTTAAATATGTATGTTTTTTAACACCAAGCTCCCACAAAATCGTCTCACTTCGACTTGGATATACATAATAATATGTATTATTACTATTAAAATATTAGAGAAATAAAAAAAAAATTAATAATATTATACTAGGTGATCCGGCGAACTTCGTACCGCCAACTAAATTTTATTTTAGTTCTCTAATATTTTAATAGTTATTCTGCTATTCGGGGCGGAGACAAATCCAAAAATCAAACATCATTTAAATCGGTTCAGCCGTGCTTGAGTTATAAATGGTTTAACCGACTTTGTTTAATTATAAAATGCGAAAGTAACTGTGTCTGTCTATAACCTCTTCACTTGTATACAAAATAAACAAACATTATATTTATTTTTGTATTAAGTAAGTATAGTCATTCTCGTGCTTAGGGTTCCGTAGCCAAAATAGTAGCAAAAACGGAACCCTTATAGTTTCGTCATCTCCGTCTATCCGTACGTCCGTCGACGTGTCTTACTAAAATTTTAACATAAGGTGTATTTTATATGCCGCTACAAAGCTTTGTAGTAAAATTACTGAAAAAAATATTTTTAGGGGGGCACTGCATACATGTAACTAAATTGTCAAAACATTTTTATTAAATTTAAAACCACTGTTAGGAATAAACACATTGCGCTTAAAACAAGGTCCTAGCGATTTTATCACACGTCAAGGCAAATTATCTCCAAATCCGGCCCGTGGAGTGGCTCGTAAAAGAGCCACTACATTTATATTAGGGCCATATCAGTGATCTCGGGCATGCTAAACGACCTTCAAGGCATCATAGGGATTGTGGATAAAAACAGCCCTTCAGTTGAGGCTTAATTCAGATATAATCTCTGCGTAATTCGTTTAGAGCAGTTCTTAACCGGTGGTCCTTCCGTTATATCTCCTTATAATATAAAATTAAATTAAAATTAAATTAAATTAAATTAAAATAAAATAAAATTAAGGTACGGAACCCTCCATTATGCGTGGTCCGACACGCACTTTTCACACCGGTTTTTACTTTAGAGTGTGTGTGGAAAAAAAAGTCCCGTAGAATGTATGAGGTCCCATATAAACCACGAGCCTTTTTGTTTTAATACTCGTCACCAAACGTACCTATACCTACTGTCGCTTGTAGAACAACTAAGTTAAATTACAATCAAGATTTTGTACAAAGGGCTTGTGACATATATACCGAATTGTTAATAAAAGTTAACCCAACTAATGGTCTCTAACTTACATACACTGCAGACGTACGAACAAGGCAAAACTAGGAGTTTCTGTCAACTACGGAACCCTAAAGACAGTCCTTGAGCTAATGATATATTCTTTAATTCAGATGTTATCTATATGTAGCTCTATCGTTTAAAGCGTAATAAAGCTAACATTTCCTAAGGTGTGCTGTACGATATAATATTAATACGAGTATTATGTTTGAAGTAATGTCCTTGGCAAGGCTGAGAATGGGTATACGTGTTTAGAAACAAGTATGATGATGGCAAGGTCGCATCGGCCCCTGTTGTTTTAAGGAAATCTGCGACATTTAATATATTGTCTTGGTTTAAACAAGATTTAGTGTCTTGGTGACTTCCACACATGGGTCATATGTGTGGAACTTTTCTATTATTTATGACCTGGTTTGACAAATCAAATAGTATCTAGATTACACTCCTTGTTGTCACGTCTGTTAGGTAACCCTCTATGTATTACATAAATAATACCTAAACTTATATAGATGTCACATACAAAGGAAAAAGTGACCTAGGCCACCGGTGCCCAGGGCTGGGATCGAACCAGCGTCTTCTGCATTCCCGGCAGACGCCTTATCATGATATTTATTAAAATAATTTGATTTGTTCTTCAGTTATAAATAATACCTATCTATTCGGCTCCGCCTGCGTGATACGGAGACAACTTTAGTAATCAAAATCGGTTCAGTCGTTTAACTGTAAAATCTACAATAAGCTGAGCTCAGAGGTCAAAGAGCCACCCTCGTTTGAGCAATATTTGTTAGATAAGATGTACTACGAGTATATATAGTGTGAGACATTTTTTGTAGGGCAATTAACTAGTATGACATTTATTTGTTTATGGTTTGTAATTAGTATGTATAATCAACCTGACATTTATTTTATTATTTTTAGTTTGTGTATAGTACCTATTATTATCTCTTTTATTTAAAATTTGTACACTTAGTATGGAACTATGGATTAATAGGTATTTGTTTTTAATTTGTGATTTTCATTAAGTATTGTGTTTTGTTTGTATTCTAGATTTCTAATGTATTTTTATTCTGGACATGTGTTTATGACATTAAATAAATTGAATCTTGAACCCAACAAACTTATATTCTCATTTATAATAATTCCATAAAAGTTTCTAAGCTCTGAACGGCTTCATTAGAATCATAAGTTGATTGTTATGATAAAATTCGTCAAGTGAATTGAAGCCACCATGGAATTTGAATAATAAATGAGTTCTAGGCCACAAAATTGAATATTATTATTATAGAATTAGAATCCGATTATAATAGCTTGTTAAAATATTATCATTATAGAATTAGAATCCGATTATAGCAGCTTGTTAAGTGAAATGTTTAACTAATAATGTTTTTATGTGAAATTTAAATTGAGTTATTGACGTGATAATTGAGCATTTAATTCTATCCGCACGTTGGCCACAGTAGCAACCTTTAATTAATGTGTGCTTATTCATTTTAATTGAGCTATCAATGCAAAGCTATTTAGAATACTTAATTTAAAATTCTATGCATATTCAGGTAAAATAGTTTAAAAAGAGTTATTTGTGTCATTTATTTATTTTCTTATTACAAGTTCTTGTAATTTTTGTAAGTTCGACAACGACCGACGTTTGACTTGTTTTTATGACAAGTCGTGACATGGTTAGTGGTGACACTGGTGACTATATAGTTAGTGACTGTAATGAAAATGGGAAAGAACACAAAATGCCAAAGGGTCTAAAGAAATTAAAACATATAGAAAGATCAATGTAAAAAAAAAATGCAATATGGCAGTTTTTTGGCAATATTTGCGTCATCGCATGCCTGTGCTGCATGCAAATGCAAGGGATGTATTCAGCGTTTGCTGTGGCGCAGACTAGCAACTACAGCGCTGGTTTTCAGTTCACCCCAAACAACAATTTATATTTAACATTATACTAATATTGTGTATTGTATTATATATAATATTGTAAGCTGAACGCCTGCACGTTCAGCTTACAATATTATATATAGGCTTATAATATTATTATATTAAAGGAATGTAACGTCAACAAGGTTCGTGTTAAGTTGGGAGTGGGAGTACTAGACGACTATACAGGGTGAAATAAAGAACGTAGAGATTTTATTATCTGTAATCATGGTCACCCTACATAAACAAATCAATACCGATAAAACCTCTTTAATAATTATGGCAGCACTTTGATTATGAAAAAAAAATTGTCAAATTAGGTGAGATACAATGTTTCCAAAGCATGAAGTTAAATACAATCTGGAGGTCATATTTCGACCACAAAGTGAGGCCGAAAGAGAGGGTAATGTAGGGGGCTGCATCTCATTCTAAGTAGAGTGACCATATGTACTATGATGTATGTGGGATTGGGATAGTATGAAGATTAATATAAAATTAAATATGCTTGTCGTCTAGTAAGTATTGTCCAGAAAGAGAAGTCTCATAGTTCATATGGGAACTGTTACATTCTACTGACTTAAGGAGCTGGCCACTTCAGATACGTTGACGCAATAATGAGAGCAGAGAACCCCTCTAATTAGTTTACTATTTTAAACTTATTGCTAGACCCAGGCATCTGGCAGCTATTTATCGGAAGATGTCAGAGTGACAGACCAGCAAAATATTTCAGTTAATAGGTAAAAACTGTCGAAGCCTATCGCTAATATAATAACAAAAAAGTAAAAACATTGCGTATCGCTACGGAAAACAGTAGGTATGCGACAAACAATACATTAACGTAACGTCATTTTGCACTATTTTCCCCCAACAGAAACTCCTGAAAATGATATAATCTTATTAATTACATGATACTGCACTGCATCAAACCTAGAACTATAAGATATTTATTTCTTACAACTCGTTTGCATAACACCGATGAACAATTGCCAGACGCGTCTTAAAATAGGGGATAGGTAGTGTAGCAAAGTAAAACTAAGTAAGTACAGGGGGTTCGTGGCTCTCACTATTGCGTCATATCTGATGTGGACAGTTCTCCGACTTTAATATACTTAAAGGTAAATAAAGAAAACATCAATAACATCAAACTGCTCAATGGTTGACTGGAAGAGATCTCTTCCATGTACAAATATTGTATATTCTTCCTGTTGTATTTGTCTTTGTTGTACAAATGTTGTACAATAAAGTATATTTTAACGGCCTCCTAGCCTAGTCGGTAGTGACCCTGCCTATGAAGCAGGAGGTCCCGGGTTCGAATCCTGGTCAGGGCATTTATTTGTGTGTTTATCACGGATAATTGTTCCTGAGTTATGGATGTTTTCTATGTATATAAGTATTTATATGTATATATCTATTACATATATCGTCGTCTAGTACCCACAACACAAGCCTTATTGAGCTCACTGTGGGACTAGGTTTATTTGTGTAAGATTGTCCCATAATATTTATTTAATATTTATTTATTATACTGCCACTACTACAATTTTTTGTATGGCCTTGTGCTATTTTAGGACCCTTTCGAAAGGGCCTAAAAAGACCCGCGGGCCACTTCTGTCCTGTGTAAGTAATACTTAGGAACAGACCATGTACTTATGTACATTTCTGTAAAAACAACAAAACCGACCCGCAGCTTGCAGACATCATAGTCACCCTATTGTTTGACAATCTTAACTTGTTGTTAAATCGTAAAATTGAATGATTGTGGATTACCGGTGAAAGGAAAGTCTACTTTATTGTAAAGTCTCACCCCTGCACCCTTTTACGCAACATATCTTGACCATTTTTACTTAAAAATGTTGTTACGAAATGCTGTTGAGCTGAGCGGCGTCATTTGAAATAATATCAGTGACATATTATGTCAGTGATGGGACTGATGGGATGGGGATACCAGACCGTATTTTAAATATTACAAAACTTACTACTGTCTGCAATATTAATTGCAATTCTTTAATTTAATGAATGAATAATATTTACATCGTAAAAAAAATCAAAGCAGCTAAAAGGGAACAAAGTATTAATTCAAATCTTGCAATCAATTATTTTAAGTAGGAAGTAACTTCTAGTGTGTTACTAAAATAAATGTAGATAAATAAAACCACATTGGTAAGTTTCATAAGTTGGCAGCATTGTGCGAGTGAGACACCGCCCCCTACATTATGCTCTCTATCGGACCGTTTTTATTACTTTTTACTAGTGACCTATGAACGACTGTTTTGCTCGGTAATAAGGTTCAACTGTGGTTAGGGAAATATAGTAAAAGTACTATCCGGATTGTCTTCTGATCCGTGTTCCAAAGTAACCAAAATTCAATTTGACACATATCACAGAAAAACAAGAGAGTATCAGTACTCGCCGGAGTATTCTAAATGTAGAGTCACCATGCGTGTCGTAAATAATTTAATACTTTTTTTTGCGCTAATCACACTAATACTGGTATCAAACAATAGCTTGTTATTAACTGAATCCGTGGTATTAATCCTACTCACGTCTATTGAATCGCCCTGCATATTATGTATAATATAAAGATTTATATAAATACTTAAATAACGTTTTATGAAAGCATTCATTACCCAGCCTTTCTGACAAATTGTAATATAAAATCAGATAACTACAAACTACGACGTAACAACGTGAATATTAACTACGCAGTTATAGTATTATTGCGCATCAACCTTCTCAATATTGCGCCCAAGTCCCACAGACTTAGGACGCACAAAGTCTAGAACGACAGGGAGACGCCTATCGCCTAACCCGCGTACCTAATATGTTTGCGGAAGTCGCTTCTAGAAAATCCTTCCCGCGTTTTCTGGGCGCATGCGTCCGGCCGCCCCATCCCTCCGCCGCGATTGCGCGCCAGTCGCAACTGCGCACCGCTCGACACCGCGTCGAGTCGAGACGCAGCGTGCATCCAAACCAACATGATCGCTGATCTGCCGCCGCTGACCGACCAGCTTTACCCGCAGCCTAGCGCAGTGGACGCGCTCGCCTACGCTCATGGTACAATACTTATTTTGTATGCTATGACGTAGTAAGTGACGTGGGTTGTCAATCAACATCGCTGTGCAATTTGGGAGGTGACCTTCACAGGTCATGTTAAAGTTTTGCTTGGCTTAAAGCGTTGAATAGAGGAGGAATATTCTCTTATATATTAGAGTTATGGAATCCTGCGGGAGAGGGTTTATGAGGCCGCAGGCTCGTAAAGAGCGGAAGAGGTCGTCTCGATCGCTCTTGCGACTTGTTGCGTTGCCCTTTGCTTATTGTTTACATTGTCGGCTTCTCATTTGTTGCCGATAAACGGTCATACATTTAAGATGTTTTGAGTCAAAAGCTACCAATTTTATCGGTTGCCATAACACGTTATTGTTATGAAGATGCAAATAAAAAAATATTTTTATTAACAAACGACAAAAGGAATAAGCATTATTTATTGTCCGATGTCAAAGGTTAACCTTTTGGCCGCCGGACCTAGTCCGCAAAGACGCTCACTCACACGCCAAAGCAAATTTAAGTAAACAAGTTAAGCAACTAATAGGGATTACAAGTAGTGATATCGTTATTTAGAATCGGCGGTAAAAATCTTCTGAATTTGGCTTTGTTTTTTACCAACTTGCATTTCTTTCCAAAATGACAAAAATATACATATTTTTTACACACGACAATGTTAAAAAAGAAGATCTTTATTATAAAAAACAACCACTTAACCATATCGATTTATGACGTAATATCACCGCACTAGGCTGTATGAGAAGTCGTCTATACACGACAGCGGCGCACAGGACTTGTCTGGAGTGCAGACCTACAAGGACTGTTTTCGCTTTCGATTAAGTAATAATAGTCTCTAGCTCAACGGCGTAAGCGCTTGTCGGTACGTAAACTTATTAAGCGTACCGTTAGCTGCGCATCGTGTGTCGATAATATAAATGTACCGGAACAGGGCCCTATTCTAGAAGCTTATTAGACTAATAATATTAGCCCATGAGCTAATAAACTTTACAAGTATAATAGTGTGCGTTTCTCTAAGCTACACTAGTAAAGTATTAGCTATTATTCAGCAATTAATAAATATTAGCTAATATTACACTAATAAATTCAGATTAGTTTCACAAAGGAGGCCAATGACAATTACACTTGTAAATTACACGTGTAAAGCTATTAGTCTCAAAAGTAACTTTAATATCGAAAAATCAATAAAATGCAGTTAAATTTCACATGTTCTACAATAACAAAACATTTATTATTTATCATAGAATATTTCTACGTAGACCACCAAAATGGCAGATTTACTTGTCTGACTTTATACTATTTACATTAGCTGAAGAAGCTCCCTAAACTTCAGCTATAGTTATGTCTGCTGTCTCTCTCTCGTTTTACGTATTCTAGTTACTCGTTACCACCAATTGCCAATTAAAAAGTGCTCAAATGCTTAAATAAAACCGTACTTGGGATGTGATATTTATTTTGAATAATCTCATATCGAGTTAACATTCTCATCCCTAGCTGTCGTGTATAAACGACAACGGCGACGAGGAACAGGAAAAACATTGAAATTCGGAGCAAATTTTTTGATAGCCTTATTATGACAGAATGGATTTATAAATCTACTTTAAATGCAAATGTTTGAAAAAATAAAGACCTAAAGGATTAATATGAGTAAAATAAATTACATTTTTCATTTTTGTCTCATATACCGGGCGCATGAATTTGTGTCTTGTATACACGACAGCGGCGCCAGTGTACCGTTCTATCGTTGTCGTGTATACATGCCAACGGCGGCCAAAAGGTTAAACCACTATAATTTTGACTACCTACTACTACTCGTACTTAGTTATTTTAATAGACATCATTATTGTACATTATTCTTTGTGTCATTATTGTTTGTTTATCTATATGTAGGTAGTTTGACTAGTTTGTTATTCTATCTTGAGATTTGTCTTTCCTGTGTCGGCGTCATTTATAGTTTCAGACAAGAGCTATACGTGGCTAATACAGAGAAATTCTGAAAGCATTAAAACAATTTGATTAGCTAATTGTGACAGTTTATAATGTAATTATACTAATTATACATCAAAACGTACCATTTGCTGGCGGCTGGCCCTTATGCTTTAATTTCTTGACCACGAAATTTAATAAGTACAACGTATAAGACGTAAGCGCCTTTCAACAAAAGTTACCTTTTCCAAACCTAGACCTACTTACCTACTAGACCTCTATTTTATTTTTTATTATTTTTTGTTTTTTGTCGGTGTGAAAATGCATTACGCATCCCCCTGGGGGCCTAGGGAGGGCCCATAGTGGGAGGTATATGGGACTCTCCTCTCCCGTAACTCCCTCTGCTAGCCAGAGGGAGGGAAGAGGCCTACCCACACACACCGGCGTCGTCCGCACTACCGTTAGGGGGGAACGCCGAGGGATAACAGACCTAGACTAGACCTACCTACCTGCCTACCTAGGTCTAGTCAAGGTCTAGACCTTGACTAGACCTACGTACTTACCTGCCTAGACCTAGACCTAGCTACCTGACTGTCACAATTTACATTCATTCATCGGCATTGCGTCAAGCGTCCAAGGCATTAGAGCAACGTGCACTGAGACCACTCGCATACGTTTGTATTGATTTACAATGGACGCGTCGCCGGTCGCGTCCATTCAGTATATCTACACCTTCAAAACAACTGTCCCTGGACCCTGACGCGCTGCCTGCCTACACCTGTTTGTCTAACAATAAGTCACATAAAAGAAGTTTGCATACTTATGACAAACAATGCGAAGATAAGACTAACAATTCTCAGTCAAAACGTTTAAATTCTATTAGGAGATAATGAGCCGACTTTGCGTCTAAGGAGCGAGAATCGAAGCTTGTGTTGATTCACAGTCTATTTATACCCCTCCATAGACGCCTGCTCATAAATTTGTTTAATGACTTCAACACGAATTATTACGGTTTGTTAAAGTTAGCTCGGGATTATCTTTCCTGTCATGTTTATATTAGCATTCTAACATATTATAATTAATTTAAAAAACAATTATGATTTTTGTGTCAACTACTTATTGCTTTTATTTAATTACTAGCGCGCCGCCCCGGCTTCGCACGGGATAAAAAAAATGGTTATTGTGGGTTATCCCTGAGAGATAGACACCATCGCGGATTTTTTGTAGACCTTTTTAAGGTGTACAATACTGTAGTACATTATTTTGATCTATCTCGTAGGGTTCAGCCAGCGTTTGCAAAGTAAGCTCAAAAAAATGTCTTTAGACATCACATTAGAAACCTCTAAAACGATATGTGTTTATCTACTATATTATGCATGTCTAAAATTCCTCTTGAATCACTCTATCTATTAAAAAAACCTCATCGAAATAGGTTGAGTAGTTTTATAGATCTAAGCATACATAGGGACAAACAGTGGAAAGCGACTTTGTTTTATACTATGTAGTCATTACAATTAATGATAAATATAATTGTCTGCACTGGGACTGCAGTAAATATATCTGACGAGAAAGTCTCCGGAGCAAGTGAACACGAACTTTACATTACAAATATGTGTAATCTTTGTTTTTACATATTCTTAACAAAGAATCTAGACCAAATTCGACCAGATTCGATAATCAAATCTTAGACTCAACGCTTTCCAAAACGCACAACAGACAGAAGTGGAAACGGCCTTCAATATAATTAGTTGGCGAAATCACGGCGTTCAAACAATAAGATATCGCCTCGGAAGAAAATAAATTTTATTGTTAAACAAATTCCAGCCTTAGACAGACGTAATAAAATCTATAAATCTTAACACAGTGCACAGTGGCCTGGCCTTAGGTCATAATTTAAAAAAATGCATGTGTCATTTTTAAATATCCAATGATCGTTTATTATTCACCTATAAATGTACTCCAATCGGGTATAAATAGATCTTGGATTATTAACTATTTTCATTCTCTTACGAACCTCGAAAGTGACCATTATCACCCGTTTCTGCGCGCTCCCTTATTAGCGACTCATTAAGCGATCGGTCATTAGTAGTGAATTCCTGTGAAAGTTGGTATTTTAGTGATTATTAGTATTATGGATCTTCAAGAATCAGGTACGTTATTTTGTTTTACATATAGATTTTGTTCTGTACATGTAATATTTAGTAATAATAACGGGTCTACGCCATGACTAACTTACATGCGAAACATTATAAGAATATTTTTTTTAATGTAAGTTTTAGTTATGTTATTAAACTCGCTGAAGGATAAAATTACCTTCATTTGAAAGCTTGATCTTTGTAGATTAATAGACATACAACTTTGTTTGCCTCATTATGCCACTTTAGTATTTAGAATCCTGCTACGCCTAAGTGGGCCTACGCCTAGCGGTACTACGAAAATATTACGTTACAATATTAACCATTTATTTTTATTTTTTCAGATGATATGTACGTCGGATCGTTTACAAGGGGATTTGTATTTGAACTGTGGCTGTCTAACAGTTATTCAGATGTAGAAAGGCGTCGCCAAGTGATACAACATTTGATTGAAATGGTCCCACATGCAGATAACGTGAATACTAGCAACTTAGAAAACGTCATAAAGTACATTTGCGAACGAATTGTGTTTTTTCCGAAATCGTGTTCGAGAACCAAATCTAAAGTTCTAATGAAACATTCCGAATGGTTCAACGAGTTGCAAAGTGTTAATCTCCTAAAAATCCATACATATGTTAACCAAAAATACCTTGAACGTGGAATCCGACCAACAATCCGCTATCCGCTGAAATCACCGGTATACGACAGAACCTAATAGAAAGGTGTGAAACTATTTTGGAGTGCATATGATCTCGATATAAAATAAATGTAAATAAATAAATTTGACGAGTATGCTACAGAAACGGCGAAAGAACTGATGAAGGTATACGATTGGTATCCTTTACCATCTTCTGTACATAAAGTGCTCGTACATGGTGCTATATTTATAGAAAACGCTTTAGTTCCTATAGGTGAATTGTCCGAAGAGGCTGCAGAGTCAACGAATAAAAATATAAAGATCTTTCGACGCAACCACACACGGAAAATGTCTCGGGATCTCACTAACAAAGATCTTATTCACAGGCTTCTGCTGAATTCAGATCCATTTGTCACCTCCAGTAGAAAGTTGCCCCGAAAAAAAAATCTACTCTCTCTATTGAAGTTTTAAGTTTATTAGATGTTACTGAATAACGTAGAATTTAATGTTTGAATTTATGTATTATTTAACTTTTATATGCACTTATTGTTTTTATTGATATTTGTTTTACATGAATTATTCTAAAATGTATTTTTATTATTAATATTGCAAGGCCTGTTATGTTTAAGAAATAGTAAATGTCTAGTTTAAGGAATAGTAATAATCATATACTTTTAAGGTATTTTTAAGATTTTTTTTTACATAAACACAATGTTTTTTTATGTGCCTATTTTGTTTCGTAGTTTTTATTAAATTTAGCATGCAATATACCTAAATACGTGTTTCATTGAACTTTACTAGTGGTAAATAGTATTTTAAAAGTATTTGTTACCAGAAAACAAGATAAGTAAGAATCAAATTAATTATGGCCGCCTTACATAGGCGCGCCGGCCACTGTGCAGTGTTAGCAAACGCAACTATTCGAATTCGTCCAATCTTCGCCACGTTTGTTACCGTCGCGTTCTCTCCAGCGCTAAACTAACTCAGTCTAGCTTACTTCAGTATTGTCAATGAAACATAAGTCCTCCTTTATGAGAGAAAAAGATAGCTAAAGGTCAGACAGGTTAAAATGACCTCTAGCCGCCCGAGTGCAAACATTTCGACGTACCAGACTGCTGCGTGTATATGTACGGAACGCAATTTAAGAGGAAATTTACACATTTTCGGAGCCATCATCACAAGTTTTCCAATTAAGCGAAATCTATTTTGGTTTACTTTCTTTGATGAAGATATTGGAGAGTCTAATACACTCTTACCGATTACTCGTGCACTTCAAACAATCTAGTTCTCTTGAGTAAACTTTGTTGAGAGCTTATATTTTACAATTATTGGCTTATTTGAGTGACAATATCTGAAGATAATAGCTACGGCTTCCATCTGTTTATTTTTTGGAATTTTACAGTAACATAACATCCTAATAAGTTATCAGCAAAGATAGCCGCGTCAAATTTATAAATATTTAACTTCATAGGCCAATATTCGTTTTCTAACTCAATAAAAATACATATCTATGCCAGCTTGAATACCTAAATCATACAGTAAGTACTTAAAGTTCCGATCGTAAACCAAATAAAATAAAAGCTACACGATTCTGTAAGTTCTCAGGAAATTGAAATGTTTCGTTGCAGATACATGCTATTTCCAATCGTGGTATTTAGTTTTCAGACGTATTGGCTTGAATAGTTCCACTCTTTACTACTATTATCCTTCCCACTATTCTGTAAAAAGGATATATAAGTAGTTTTATCGACAATTCTTTGCATACATGAGATTTGCTAGTTTTAATTTATTAATTTCCGATGCTTACACGGGCTAACGAAAAAGGTTTTAAAATAAACACGGACATTTTAAAAGCAATTGAGGATATTTTCAAAATGTCAATAAGTTAATCTGTTGACTGGCTGTGTGTTTAATATTATCAAACATCCCTACAGTTAGTCCAGTTTAATATGTTTATATTATATCCCGAAACGAAATAAAAATTCAAAACAAATCTTTCTTAATGGCAAAGTTTCGAGGAATATCTCTTTCTACTCTTACGTTATAAGTAAAAGAATACTTGTAGGTCCTCCCGATAGGTAAAACGATATTATAAAGTCACACTGAGTAACTAAAAGTCAATGCTGATAGGAAAACCACAGAAAAGCAAAGGCCAACCGCGCGCCGCGTTTGTAAACCTAACTGTTGTTTTAGGCATTGTCTGTCCTCTGATGGAAAATACAAAAGCGGCTGTATTGTAAGCTGATAATAAACTCATAGCCACAGATCGGTTTTATGTGTTTTAATTTAAATAATTGTGTCATTATTTTGAAAAAGGTACCATTTGGCGGCTTGCACATATGCCGTTATTGCTCGAATACAATATTTAATGTGTACAACGTAGGTACGTGAGCGCCATCCGTTAAGTGGTACCTTTGCAAAATTAATGACACAATTATAGTCACATATGCGACGAAAAAGTGACCATTTATTAAAAAAACCAGGTCATTAAAAAAACACTCTGGCGATAATTGAACTGGCGACTGTACCAGCCCACCGCTCCACCAAATAAGCTACCGAGATTTAACCATCTGCAGCAAACATTTCCACCATCCCCGTCTCATTGTGGATAAATAATTCAGTTACCTCATGATTTTTTATTTAATTACAAAGCAAGAGTCTTTCTTCATTATCTAAGAATTATCCTTGACTGTGGTTCGCAACTAAAGTCCTTTAGAAGCCTCTTTACCAACAAAACTTCACAATAAAACTTTTAGCTAAATTGTACGAGTCACAAAGAATACTTTCCAAACTAAACAGTTAAAAGTTGGAAGAAAGAACTTATGGTAAATTTTGATTGAGCAATCGATTAACAAAAGTATCTTCCCCTTTCTTTACCTGAGATATTAGTACCTAGTTAATATGATTTGCAGTCCTCGATTGGTTACTTTCCTAAAGAGTCAAATCAGTTATTCCTTTACGTCACAATGATTGATTCGAAGTTTTTATGAAAGACTTATGGTCTAAGAGCTAGCCACGTCACTTAATGAGAGCAATGAAACAAGTCTAGTTAGATTGCTTTACCATTATTATTGCTAGATCCGGGCATCTGGCAGCTTTTAATGGGTGGAGGTCAAAGTGACAGGCCAACAAAGTTTTTAAGTTGGAAAAAAGTACTAACAAAATAGGGAAAAACTGCCGAAGTTGTGTCATTTATACAGGACAGGGCCTATAACTATTTTAATATAAGAACAAAAAACATTTTATCTACACTCATACTGTAAGTACTCTTAAATGAGTTCAAAAACCGTAGACAATGACAAGCATTACAACAAACGATTTAACTATGATAAGTTTCTTATCTGCGGCAGTAACGTAATTTTAACTATGCATGCTCAAATATTGTTAAGCAATGAGTTTCAAATTTGGAACATCGAATTTGATAACATAATGTTACCGCCATGGCCAACTCGATTGGTCCCGCGCGAGCGCCGGCACAATCGAGTAGGCCATGACGGTACAATGGCGGTCATTCTATGGTTTCCGAACAATTATTTAATATATATAATATTAGTGTAGATAAAGCAGTGTATGCAACTGTACGTAATTAGGCCTTAAAACACTCGTGTGATCTTATTATGAAATTCGCCTGCGGCTCATTTCATAAAACCACACTCATGTTTTAAGGACCCTTATTACGTAACAGTTACATAAACTACTAGTGTATTATTGCGGAAACAAATACAGTAGGCAACTAACTATAAATTGCATTATACATCATTTGGCACTCCTTTTCCCCAACAGAAACTTCTGGACATATGCAGATAAGATATAGATAATATCATAATTTCCCATAATATTGCATCAAACCCAGAACTCTAAGATTCGTTTTCTTCAAGTTATTTGCATTCTTTGACCTCCACCACTTTACATCTGCCAGATGTTCGGATCTAGAAATAAGCATAGTGTAGCAAACTAACTAGAGGGTAGGGTGCTTCTTAAAAATGGATTCTCGAAAAATCTTCGGGGCACCCCTTCATTAGATTCTTCCTGGTAAAAAAATAATACAGTTTTTTTATTTTTTTATTTGGTGATATTTTAAAGGTCGCTACCGAATTTTAAAGTTTTAAAATTTTTGTTCATGGAAAATAAATGATATTGTTTGTTTATCTAGCAACTTTCGCTACAATTTACACATTAATTTAAAATTTAAGATTTTCTAGGCTGTTGACATTAACCTCTATTGCGTAGGGTAGATTAAGAAGTTCGTCGGTACTTTCACATTTTTAATAACTACCTAACCAGACTACTTTGACATTCCTGCGTGTAATTATTAGAACACTTTTTACGATGGCGTCTAAGTCAAGTAAATCATCTGTTACGACAAGAAACAATAGTGATATTTGGTTAATTGGTCAGGTATCACAACATTTCAAACAAAATAAGTTGCCGTCTATCAAAGAAGTGTTGGAAGTGTTTTTTTACTACAAGCTTGAGTTACATCAAACAATAAAGCAATCTGCGCAAATAACTGCAGTAGATGTGTTAACTATTTGGGAGAAAGCTAGCATACCGACACAATTAAAGAAACACGTAATTGTTAAAATCGAAAAATACTTCGTGGAGTGGCAGAAACTGAAGAAGAACAAGGAAAATGTAGCTAAACGGTCCGAAGTGATTATAAAAAAGGAAAAAGACTGGAAAATCAAAATACAAGATCTTTTTGATGTTGCACATGCTGATGCTTTGCACTTAATGTCTATCGAAGAGGACAAATTATTTTTGCTTGCACAGCGTGAAAAAGGACGCCCCGGATATATTGGATGTTTAGATGTAGCCCACGAAAAAAAAAATGCCAAAAAAATGAAAGGTCAAGAAAAACGACAACGTTTCTATGATCGGGAACAACAATATCTAAAATCATTAACCGAAAAATGTATTCTTTCCTCGTCAACTACTAGCGAGAGTAGCGAAAGCTCAATAATCTCAATATCGTCATTTGAATCTCCTGACATGCTGTCTGAAAACGTTGCCTCATCAACAGAAACACCTTGCCGTAAAAGAGGAAGAAAAAAACTTATTGACACAAGTTTAGCTACAAGCCTTGATATTGCAAAATTGAGTGACAGGAAAGCCGCTGTGGTTTTAACAAACACATTAAGAAGTGCTGGGTGTGATCCGACAGTTTATAATGTTAACAGTTCGTCTATTCGCCGTCACCGGATGAAACAACGGCAAGCAGTAGCGGAGTCCTTGAAGAGTGATTTCAAACCCGATGGTCCTCTGACTATTCATTGGGATGGAAAACTCATTGAGGATATATCTGGACACGAAACCGTAGATCGCTTACCAATACTAGTATCTGGACAAGGTGTCGATCAGCTACTTTCTGTTCCAAAACTACCTCGAGGGACAGGCGAAGCATCGGCGTCTGCTGTTTATGAAACCATTATTGCATGGGATTTAAGCAAGCAAATAAAATGTATGTGCTTTGATACGACTGCAGTAAACACTGGACAGAGAAATGGGGCATGTATTATTCTTGAGCAAAAGATGGAAAAGGACATGCTATGGTTGGCTTGTCGACACCATATTATGGAGATCATGCTTGAAGCAGTTGTAGTTCAGTCAATTGGACCTTCAAGTGGACCGGATATTTTGCTTTTCAAGAGGTTTAAACAATCTTGGACAAACATTAATAAAGAAGCTTTTGATGCGTTTTCTTCCGATATATCGACATTGACCGATCTGAGAGATTGTGCTGATGAGCTGATTTTGTTTTGTCATGATCAAATCGAAAAATACCAGCCACGAGAGGATTACAAGGAGCTCTTAAATCTTTGCATTATTTTTTTGGGAGGCGTCCCTAAAAAGGGGATATCATTTAGAGCTCCTGCCGGCCTGCATCGTGCAAGATGGATGGCAAAAGCCATATATTCCGTGAAAATATTTTTGTTCAGGAAACAGTTTAAATTGACAAAGAGAGAAGAAAAAGGCATAAAAGATATCTGCATATTCGTAATGAAGATTTACATACAATGTTGGTTTCAAGCACCCTCTGCATGTTCTGCACCTAGAAATGATTTACAGCTTTTGAAAGAACTGAAATTATTTGAAAAAAATAATATGCAGCTGTCTAAAACTGCCTTGAAGAAGTTCCAGAGCCATTTGTGGTACTTATCAGAGGAGCTAGTGGCTTTTGCCTTTTTTGATGAAAAAGTGTCGACGGATACTAAAAAGAACATGGTTGCGGCACTTGAAAATGAGGCAGCCGATAATATTCCCAAACGGATTAGCCTTGATATTAACACTGTACACGAGAAGCAGCTTGAGTTTTTTGTTTCAAAGAACACATTCAGATTTTTCATAATTACTGGAATTTCGTCAGAGTTTCTGAAAAAAGATGTAGACCTTTGGGACACTGATAATACCTATCTTGAAAGCAAGGCGATTGTTCAGCATATGAAGGTCGTAAATGATATAGCAGAGCGAGGCGTGTCCTTAATTGAGGAGTACAACAAATTACATACGACGAATGAAGAACAGAAACAATACCTACTTCTGTTAGTGAAGCAATATCGTCAAAAATATTTAAATACAAACAAATCTACATTGTTAACTCAAATTTAATATTATAAATTCATGTATTCAGCAATAATAGACCATATTAAACCACATTAAAGCAATAGCGTTACTTTGTTATTTTTGCAAAATTTTATAATTTGTCATGATTTTCTTCTGTTGGTAGCGACCCCTAAATATATACTTAAAATTAAAAAAAAAAAAACTTATCACTTTTTTGCTATAGAAAACCAAATCAGAAGGTGCCCCGTGAAAAAAATTAAAAATTTTTTTTTTTTGCTGTATAAGAAGCACCCTACTAGAGGGGTTTCGTTGCTCTCATTGTTGTGTCATATCTGACGTGGCCAGCTCTCCGTCTATTACCAAATGACTGAAAAATTAATGAGACACGGTGAATGTACCTATGCCCTTTTTAAAAGTCTTTTATTCCTATTTTAAAATAATTGTAAGCCCAAAAATATGTTTCGCTTAACGTATTTTCGCAAGTTTGACTTCATGACTGCTGTGTATGAAGCAATACAATATGTCTTTAGGAAAGTAACCAATTATTTTTGCTAAGCTAACAGTGTGAAATATAAGGCCCTAAATCGTAAAGTGTAATACCTATATCACGAATAACAATAGGTATTATATGTATAAGTAAAGAAATACGCGAGATTACTGTCTCCTATTAGCATTTGCATTAACTATGATCGATGTGAGTTGGTCGGCAGTGAAAGCTTCCCGTAGTCACAGAATAAGTAATAGTACAAGTAGATCAGTCATTGGAGCATTTTTCCTTACAAAATGGTGATGTAGAAAAAGTTTTCATAGGTATTGGTAGGCTATAAGGTGGTTATTAAAAATCTAGATTTTAGACCTAGAGGGGGCGAAGCGTTGGCTGCCATCTTGGTTTAAAGGTGCCAAAATTCGGTTGTTTAACCTTGACGCTTCAACGGTTGTTAGTATGACTAACGTGTCTATTAGATCGTATAAAGAAGAGAAAATTGTCTACCATTTTTGAATACACAATAGATCAGTATTAAAAAACTGAATTTTGGCACCTTCAAACTAAGATGGCGGCCAACGTACGTTCCCCCCTAGTTTAAAATCTAAATTTATCATAACTAAAAATCTATTAAGTAAGATTTGAAAGAGTTTTGCTAAAATTTGTAAGATTTAAGCTTAATAAGTACTATTATAGGTAAGGTAGTCAATGGAAGAAGTAGCTTAGCGGGTGAACTAATCAAAATGACCTTCACACGCTCTTATTCTATTAGCTAACAATAAGGTTATGTCAGGATCAATCCCCTCCCTCCCCTCGCTCCCTCCAAAACATGAAAATGCATAAAAAAACAAAAACATGACACATAATCATCGACAGTTACAAGAACTTAGTATCAAAAAACCTACATACGAGTAGTATCGTTTCAGCTCAAACTACTTTTATGCCTCGTTAACTTTTTTTACACAAAGATTTGGGGCTACCTGTCATAGTAAAAGTTTTAGAACTTAGATTAAGCTATCCAGTGACATATCGCTTGACCTTATTGGTCGTATAGGCCAATTTGCCCACCCTCCTTTGTTTTTAATTGGAAAGTGTCGAGAAAATATTGAGCTATGCGTCTATCAACTTTAAGATACTATAGATTAATATAAACTAACGTATTGACGTAATCGAATCGAATACATCAACAGCGGAAGGCACTTAACGCGGTTATCACGCCGTTGCCGCTCCGCACGCCGCTCCGGTTTGTGAACGAGACAGCGCTATTCACGTATCTGCGATATCCCGCTCGTACACAGGAGCAATGTGCGGTTGTAAAGAACTCTTAACACAGCCAAGTAGAAGCTACTTAGCGGCTCGAGCTCGTATTAGTCATTAGATAATCTTTCTGTATCTATATAGTAGTGTATGTAAGTGTTACGTAATAAGGGTCCTTAAAATACGAGTGTTTTAAGGCTACTACTTATCTACACACATATTATAAATCCTAAACGATGTGTTAGGAAACCATAAGAATGACCGCCATTGCACCGCCATGGCCAACTCGATTGTGCGAACGGTCGGGGAGGAGGATAACCGCGGTCGGGGAGGACGGCTTACCAAAAACGTTGAAGTTATGACGTATCATACATTTTTACAACACTGGCACAGATAATACATTGATGTTACATTACTGGTTGCAATAATGGTGGTAATTACATACGGTTTCCGAACGCAGACTAGAGGATTTATGATGTAGGTGGAGATAATAGTACATTACTTACCTAGGGCTGTAAAAAAAAGAAAGCCCGAAATCGCAGGTATTTGGGACCCGAGCCGCAGGCGAGGGTTGTAAATATGCGATAGAGGGCTTTCTTTTTTACTGCCCGTGGTGAGTACACAATTTTACGTCCCCACCTGGCCATAATGCGAGTTTTACCGTAAGCGTAGCGAACGGTAAAACTCACATTATGGCCAGGTGTGACGTAAAGTTCTTTACGCAATCGGATGGCAGTTTTGGGAGCTTTCAAGACAGAAGGGTTATGTTTTTCTATAATGTACTTGTGTATCTTTCTTTGTCAAGGGTAAATTTTAACGTTTCAATTAAAGTTTCTTCACGCATTTTAATTTAGTTTGGAATGTGAAAGATTCCAGGAAAGAAAGCTTATGTTTTTATGAGTAAGCATTGGCAGTCCCGTGAAAAAGAATAGAAAATGCTCTAAAAATATTTACCTTTATTCCCTATTCAAAATGAGGTCAAAAAACTTAATTATTCCATTTTTCTTTCAATCATAAAAATGAAATTTTCGCTTGCAGATGTTTCTGCTTAGTACAAAATTATTCCATCATAATATTTATTAATCCCTACGTCACCATATAAATTATTCGCGTTAAAGGGATAACTGAGCAAAATATGCCTTTAATCAGCTTACCTTAATAACAAGCCGCTAAATATTTTATGATGAATACGGTAGAACAAATAGCTATTATATGAATCCAGAGATACCTACCTATATTACGACTGTCAATCTTCATTTTTATGCAGTCTCGTTGCGCATGGCGTCAGGCTTGCAAAGTCTTAGTTTAATTATGGCGACGGCGGTTTGACCTTCGTTTAACACTCTCACGTGACGTTGTCTTAAATATTGTAAATTGTTATATGTGTAGTTTTAAGTTTAAATTTACAATATCCTATATGTTGTTATGTATGTATGTTGCATCTAAGATATTTAACTTAACAACAACATGAGAGCAAATAAAGTTATTACTTATATTGTATTATATTCACGACTCATACGATAATTTACGACTAAGTAGATTTCCGCTACCCCAAGGTTGTCTGGAAGAGATCGCTCTCTAGCGATAAGACCGCCTGTTACTGCCTCTACTTTTAATCTGTGTACTGTTCTGTTATATTTTATTGAGGTATGCAATAAATAATATTTGTATTTGTATATTCTAAATTGACGTCAAAATAAATTATTAGATACATAACTGCATGAGTCTAATATTTAGTTTCAAAATGATCGTCAGAAACGTCATCAGAAACAAGTAAACGCTATTTAATGGCGATCGACAGTCTTTACCATTTATCTGTCTCTGTGTAGCCGACGCATTACATAAAGTAAACGTAACGAACGCCCATCGTCGTGAAATGTCAACGAGGCAGTAAATTATTTCACATCATGTTATGAAAACAATAGCTTAGTGAAAGGAAGAAGTTATCGAGTTTAATCGCTGATTGTTGAACGTTTAACTAGTAGACGGAGAGCTGGCTACGTCAGATATGACACAATAATGAGAGCTCGAAACCTCTCTAGCCAGTATGCTATACTATGCTTATTTCTAGATATGGACATCTGGCAGCTGTAACGTGGTGGAAGTCAAAGAATGCAAACCACTTCAAGAAAACATATCCTAGAGTTCTGGGTTTGATTCGATGAGAAATTATATAAATAATTAGATTATATCATGGACAAAATTTTCTGCTGGGGGAAAGTGGTACCAAACGACATATAAAGTAATTCATAGTTTGTCGCCTACTGTTTTTATTTCCGTAATAATACGGCCCTGTCCTTGATAACTGAGATAGCTGCGGCAGTTTTTACCTATTTTGGTATTACTGGTAACCTAAAAAAGATAATAAGGCCTTAAAGATGATTTATGGGCTAAGTCGTATTGTAGGTACTTATTGTAGTTGGCCCTATGGCCAATAATGAATTGAATTATTAGTACATATATCTATTTGTGATAACGGGACTGAACCGCGGATATATTTTCAAAAAATACCTTCGACGTTAAAACCGTAATAAACCGTTAACCGTTATATGTGTAAAAACCGTGAAAGTTTAAATCAGTAAATTCTTAGTAGTTTTTGAAGTAGGTACTTCCACTTACGTCATGTTTTATTGTTCCACCCTGGGTCTTACCCATGTAACTTTTCCTTGTATAATCTTAGGAATTTACTTTAATATAATATGTTTATATAAATGACCAACCACAAAAGCGATAACTTTTTGTTTTATAACGTAGAGTAGATTAACAGGAAAAAAAATATGGTTGTCTGTAAAGTCGGATTACGGACGATAATTTTGCATGATAACGTCATAAGCAGAGATGTGCAAAATGGTTTAGAAAAAGTATTTAAATACAAAATGCAAATACTTTCATGATTTACTATTTCAAATGCAAAATACAAAATACTTAGCAAAATTGTATTTCAAATACTAAATACAAAATAGGTATTTTCAAAATACTTTTTTTTAAATACAATTTTTTTTAGAATTCCGTCGCCAAGATGAAAAAACTGAATTCTTTTATCTCGTCATGACCGTCTGCCCGTGATCATATGTCATAGTTATAGCATAGCCATTTTAATCAATAAATATAAAGCAAATGTTAATCAAATTTTAACGAGAGGTGAGTTTTGTTTTGTGTGTCACTAATTTGTTTTGTAGGTGTCGGCACTCGATACATGTAATTAAATGTTTTTTTTTCATGCTCTGATAGTGAGTTATATTTATCTATATGGATCCAAATGTCATTCATTTCCGTTCCAGGGAATTTACTTTCCAAGTATGTATATTTTTTTTAGTTTCAATGCAATGTAAATTCGGTACAAAAATGGATTGCTATTTAATACGATTTCCATTCTTATAAGCGCTGGTATCCTGGCGATAAGACGTCCGACTTTCAATCTGGAGGTCTCGGGATCGAATCCAGACTTTGTACCACTGAGATTTTCGGAACTTATGTACGAATTATCGGTTGATATTTATCAGTCGCTTTTCGGTGAAGGAAAACATCCCGCGGAAACCGGAACTACTCCCAATAAAGCGTAGTTTCTCCTCTGGGTTGGAAGGTCAGATGGTAGTCGCTTTTGTAAAAACTAGTGTCTATGCCAATTCTTGTGATTAGTTCGCCAAGCCGGGGTAATCGCTAAGAGGATGATGGTTTTCATACTTATCTTAACTCTCCATTTCAAAACGACTAGTTACAAAATGACGAGATCGTCAGGAATGAGTGTCTTTTTTCCCTTGGTTACACGGTCCTGTCCTACCAATCACCCACGTATGAGCAATATAACTATAACCTGTTAAACCTACCCTTTCTACCAACCTTATATTAAATTTGAAAAAAAAGTATTTTGTATTTTCAAAATAGAAAATGGGTCCCAAAAAGTATTTCAAATAAAATACAAAATGCTTTTGTTAAAAAGGTATTTAAATACAAAATAGGAAATAGGTATTTTGCATTTTGTATTTGCATTTTAAATACAAGTATTTCAAATAAGTCACATCTCTGGTCATAAGAAACCATTGATGAAAAATTGGATAGTACTCGTACTATTTATTAATTGAATTAAGTTATTATCGCTAAATATCATTATTTTGTACGAAACGAAATGAGTTTAAGTGTTTTTCGTAACGTTACCATGGAAATCTGTCCACAACGTGACACTTTTCCGTGCATGCTACCGGTGTTCATCGATTTATAAGCCGTAACCACGTCAAAAATGCATTTGCCCGTAAAAATAAAAATTACTTACATTTAGTTATGATGTTTTGTCATTAGGTACTCAGTCGGTTAGAACTGTTAGAAGTGAAGTTAATACCTATATATTTTCTTTAGATTTTTTTTTACACGTATTACGTTGTAAAACGACCGAGTAATCGGCGTTGGCGTGACATTTTATTCCATTCATACGTGTGGGCGTCGCACACACCGTGCTGACGTGACAATTGGAAAGTTTTCACAGCCCACGCGGCTTCAACACTTTACGGGAAAACCTATTCCCGTAAAGTGCCCTTCATTTGAATTTTGATACGGGAATTACAATTGGGTTGTGATAGTTTAATGAGTAGATTTAGTTGGTTTATGTATCACTTTAAATTTATGCTTTTTGACTGCAAATTTTAATGTAGGTACTTTTTTATCTATCAAGCTGTGTAATTGAGAATATCGAGATGTTGGTTATTCTATGAGAGTGATATATTTGCGCTATAAGGCAGGGGTTTTCAAAGTGGGGGCGCGACTACATGTTTAGGGGGGCGCTGGGACTCGGGAAATTTGAACAGGGCTAGCCAGACCATTTACTTCCGTTTCCTTGCATCGAAGCGAAGGGGGGCGTGGAAATTTAATTTGAGGCAGCAGGGGGGCGTGCCGTAAGTTTGGGAATCCCTGCTACGAGTATAAGGAGTTACACTTTCCAAATGTGTTTTATTTTTCCTTAAGCTTTTATGATCAGCCATGAATATTCAAAATGGAAATGTCCTATAATTTCCAACATGATTTTAGTATTTAACTCCTAATTCGATAAACGACGATCCTTTTACCTCATATCGTTAACACTAACTAATATTAAACTTAAACTAGTTAATTAAACTAGTTAATATTAAACTATTAAAATCACACTACAAGTTTTATAAAACACATATGACGGAAAAAAAAAACAAAAACTTCGTATTAATAGATCTAAGATGCAAGACGTTTTTCTGCCTACCCATAATTACTTTGTATTGCAAACAAAACAGATACATAACTTTCATAAAACATACGCAAACCTAAATCTATTTCCGTAATAGCATCATAACCTCTTGCATGAGGAAATTAAATTACCAAGAACGCTTACATAAACCGTATATATTTCAACGAACAAGATACATATTAAAACTCGATTCGATTGCGATGCAGCGGTGGGCGGGCGGGGACGGTATGACGTCCGCCCGCCCACCGGGTGCAATGTTATACGGTATACAAGTAGTTTACGCGACTTCAAATATTTATTTGAGGACAACCTTGTAGGGTTAAGTGTTAAGGTTGAGTTTGGTCTAGTCCTAAAGTAAGCATAACTTGTGCAGTTACTTGCATTGATAACTTAGATAATGAAGGCCGTAAAAATATGTGCCCGATCTACAAATAAGATGTCAGATATTTTTGTCCGCTTCGTTGTAAGATTTCAGGTGACTGTAGTATAGTATTCGATGTAAGTCGATGTCAATGTAGTATCGATTCGTAGGCGTGAATCGAAGCTTCAGGCTCAGGCTCAGACACCTTTATCTGTGTGAGGTCTTATTACACTGGTTCATTGGAGATCTCTGTTCATCACGGCTCGCTTACCTAATGCGAATGTCTCGGCCTGCCTTTCTTAAAACGATGACGTAACAATGACGTCAGCCCTTTGTTTATGCTCCGATGTTATCTACCTACGGGGATGATTGGGGATGAAGGCCTGCAGTTTTTTTAGTGTGCACTGTACTCTCTTTCATGTAGGCACCCTACTATTGGTAGGTATTTCTAAGTGCGATATATTTTTATCGACTAATGTCTATTATAATAATTGCTTCGTTTTCATATTCGTGACGTTCTCAAACAGTCGTTCCTCCTTGAAGCTTTTAATCAACGTTCAACCACATGGATAACAATTATACATGGTAAATACCCCGTTTTTAATAGAATTTGTAATGTAAATAAATGTCTAAATGTGCACAACCACGTTACACAAATGGTCGTCGAAAATGCTTTTGGTCGAATGTGTTGTGGACCATTAAACCGGAGCGCTTCATACGATTGACGTAACCGAGCTCACAATACTGTCTTAACACATAGTCATAGATAAATCAAATATTTTTTGGTAAATATTTTTAATTATTTCAATGTAATACCACAATTACGTACTTACAGCAAATATTATTTTATTTTAGACTACCTAATAGAGAACATGCATGAAAAATATTTAATTGAATTTGTTCCATAAATACGTTCAACAACCTCAAATTAATATAAATAAGTGGAAATCCGTAGTTATTTTTAACAGTTTTTTAAAGATATTGCGGCTTAAAAACTTAAAATTTTAGGCATTTTTTTTTATACCTCAAATGTATTTTCGAAACTTCAGTTCGATTACTTATGTTCTAACAAGAAAAAAAAAGTACGACAACTATATAGCTAAACGCATTTTTTCGTGCCTAAAATTACAAAAATCTCCCAAAAACTTGTTCCTTCCAAACAGTTTTCTGCAACTTTGTGGTCGGTGACGTCACAATCCTCACACTTTTTGTATGGGGCGTTTTAACGCGCAGCGCAGACGCCTAACTTATTTTCACATTTTTGACGTTTCAGGGCTATCATAGATAGTAGGTTTATTAGAGACATTTGAATCTACAGGGAAATAAAATCGAATGACGTCTTCCAAAAAAATCATGCATGTTCCTAATTCATACAAGGTGTAACGAAAATGCTGGTGATCTGTGGGCATAATTGGTATCGTATTCTATTATGAAAAATGAAAAAAAAAAAAATAGGCGCGAAAAAAATGGTTTTGAATGGAAGGACTGGGATGACGTGTACCATAAAAAAAAATTTTTTCGCATTCAAAAATTATTTCTCCTACTTTTTGTTACTCGCAATACGATACTAATCATACCCTTAAATAGATCATCATATTTTTGTTACACTATGTATAACATCCTACTGAAAATGTGATATCGAAACCGGATTTTTTATTTTATTTTATGTATGTCTCGTGTATGAGAGGAAGCATGTGCCCAGCAGTGGGACGTATAATTATAGGCTTAAAATTATTATTGTTATTAAGTAGGTTATTGTATGGTAAGGGGGTTTCTCGCGTATTGCATAGACACAGATAATCATACTGTTTTCTTTCCCTTTCTTTCTCTAGTCCCATCACCAATAAAAAAGGGATGAGTAATGCTGATTACTTCTACTGTTAGGTACTGCGGATTTTGGTTAGTAAAATGTGTTTAAATATTTTTTCTTGTTTCAGGTACGTTAAAAACCACGTAAACCGGACAAAAAACACTACAAACACTTACAAAATTAAGGTAAAAAATACTACACTGCCTATAAAATTGAATTACAGTAGGTAAGCTTCTTCTTCTCTGTCGTATCCTCATGGCTGAGGGACGTGATGCTTGTGGAGACTTTTCACCAACGCTCTCCTAATCCTAATAATGTAAGCTTACCTGTGGTTTGGTAAGCTTACATTATTGGAATATTTTCTGGTTTTCTAATAAATCATATAAGTTTATTTTGGGTGTCACCTGCCACTCGTGTGTATACTCGTAGAACCCGAAATCGGCATTATTTACCTCATGAAAGCGATACGAGCGAATGTTATGTAATGTTTGTATTAACTTACCACGACACACGTATATCAATATTAACCCAATACGCCATCGCACGTATTCTATGCATTATTCATGAAGTGTTTATTAACCTATCGATTTAAATAATTGTTTATTAAAGACAATTTATTAATCGTTAAAGTGATGAATGTTTCGTTAACGCATTTATTATTAATGGTGTTTTTTGGCTGGCTTATATATTCGAGCCGTGTTTACTAAGGCATATATAATCAACAGCAGCTGTTGGTCAACGGACCAGGTACATTACTTACCAAGGACTGTAAAAGAAAGAAAGCCCGAAATCGCAGGTATTTGTGACCCGAGCCGCTGGCGAGGGTTGTAAATATGCGATAAAGGGCTTTCTATTTTACTGCCCGTGGTGAGTACACAATTTTACGTCTCAACCTGGCCATCATGCGAGTTTTACCGTACGCGTACCGTACGCGTAGCGTGCGGTAAAACTCACATTATGGCCAGGTGTGAAGTAAAGGTCATTTTGGACATACCGGCTTAGGCGATTATCACACTGGCGCCGCAACTGGATGCGGCAACGGTATGCAAGCATAACAGCGCTTAAGTTAGGGCCAGACGGCAGATAGCCGCAGATTCTGCCACGAGACCTTGGTTGAAGCGAGTTGTTGAAGCGAGCGTCTACATGGCTGACAACCAACTGCCAATGGTTGGCAGAGCACGCCTAGCCAGCAAGGGCGTTTAAAGGTCATGTAGAATTTGGCATCAACCACTGGCTACATGGTTTTCGATCTCTGTTTTCTGCCAAGGTCTCGTGGCAGAGGGCTGTGGTTGTATGCCGTCTGGCCCTAACTTTACACATGCAAAGCGCTATGTCGCTCGCGTACCAGCGCCGAATGCGGAAACCGCAGCAGTGTGAAAGCCGCCTTAGCTACTTTTGCTGCCATCTGTACCAAGAATAAGTGCGCTATGTCACTATGCGCGTTGGTGAATATATAATATTTTATTTATTACTTTCTGAACAAAGAATAAGAACATTAAGTCCTTAGTAGTTTTTAACCGACTTCAAGATTTCAAAAGAGGAGGTTTTCAAATCGGCGTATGTTTTTTTTAGTTTATTTTATGTTTGTTACTCCATAACTCCGTCATGTCTGATCCGATTTTGAAAATTCTTTTTTTGATTGTAAGTATATATATATATATATATACAGATTGGTCCAGTTTTCTTCAAAACGCAGTTAATGATGGGATCCATGAGGAATCGAGGGAACTCCTCGAATCTTAAAGGCATACATGTAGTGTTTTTTTTATATTATTATTAACAAATCAATCATTTTCATTCAAAAAAGTGACATTTGATGAAGTGAAACTGCTGATGATGATCAGAACGGAACTCTTCAACGACGCATAGTTCACGTTTGGCGATTTGTCCTCTTCGCTGTGTTTGTCAAGCAAGTTCGATTGTCAGGACAAATCTTCGTCAAGCTCAAGTTCTGACGATGGGATCCATGAGGAATCGAGGGAACTCCTCAAATTTTAAAGGCATACACATAGTGATTTTTGTATTTTTATCAACAAATCAAGCATTTTCATTTAAAAGAGTGACATTTGATGAAGTGGAACTGCTGATGATGATCAGAACAGCCCCCAAAAATCCGGGGTATTTATGATCATAACCCTTCCTTTTGGCTTCGCCGTAGTCGGGTAAAAAACCGCGTATTTAAATTCTCACTTAACAGAGATTGAGGAATAGCGCAAGGTTTTCTGGTAATTCTCGTTCCAGGCAATTTGTTACCCTCAATTACCAACCTTCATTCCTGCGTGGGCATTATGAAGTGCCGAAAAGAGGGTATTTTCCGCCCTCGCTGGAAAAATGTTGTAGGACGCAAGTAAAACATTTTTCAACTACTTCATCTAAAGATCTGTTACTACCAAAAGGAGTTCCTGTTAACCTCGTTTGGAGACGGTGTTTAATTCCATTTAGGCGTAAAATAAAAACGGCCATTGACCATAAAGAGTTAGAGAGCTATTTTTTAATAACTTGTCATATTTGGTCGGTCTATCTTACGTCGTCCTTTATTATAAGCATGGGAACGAATTGCTTATTTGTTAAACTTTCAAGATATCGAGAAATCCTTTTTATTTATAATGCGTGAAAGATTAAGAACTTAAAAAAAATAGGAGTGTAGATTCATGGACGAGTATTTATTCTATAGTTAACCGTTATTGCGCTATAGTTACAGAGTTTTAGTTGGTTCATTAGATAAAGCCAGTTGCCTATAGGCCTCTTAGTTTTCCATTTGTACCGGATCCGGGACGGAACAATAAAAACAAATAAAACTGGTCTATGATTCTCGACAAACATCAGCGCAGCTTTCTAGGTCAATCTGAACGGTAATTTATTTGGAGAGAGCGAACGTGAACTCGATACAAGCAGTACGAAATCTGCTCATTTCCTCGAGCGCGTATTACTCTATTACTCAATCGGAAAATGAAGCTTGCCATTTAGAAAATAAAGTTCAGATTTCAGGAACGTTTGATAAAGATATGAGGTTGTAGAAGGAAGCACTGAAAATACGGACGACAATTCTTTAGCCGCGCCATTAGACGCCAACCCGACTATGAAGGAAATCACTTTTCACGTAACTCTGTTCCTGAACGAGCCGTGCTACTTTAGTGATGTGCCACAGTCGGTTACACAATGGAAATATTTTCTCAATTCAGGAATATTTCATTATAGTATTACAATTAACACGGATTCGTCGCGTGTTAAGCACAGATTTTAATTCCCCGACGTTTCGAGTCCTTGACAGCGCTCGGGGTCACGGGATAGGTCTATTAATCCGTTTTAATTGTAATACTATAATGAATTCTAAGAGCTCAAAGAGGACCCAGTGTGTTGACGATGAGGGACCTTCTTGTTCCTTTAGCCGTCAACACTAAGTCGGAGTTGCAGGCGTCCATAGGTTACGGTAGCTGCTTACCATCAGGCGGGCCGTATGCTTGTTTGCCACCGTCGAGGTATTAAAAAATTTTTTATCGCGGCAACAGAAATATTTCTATATATATATATATATATTATACCAGGAATATTTCCTAAAATTAACTTCGAAAAAAAGGTATGATATATCTACATACATTTAATTGAAAAAAATATTGTGTTACATATAGTATACATACACACATACCCATAAACGAAATATTGCTCAATCAAAATAACGGTTTACTTATTTTCCTTAAATTCAATGTGCCTATTTCTGAGTATGCGACCGATGGCGCCATCGGTTTTTCATGGATCGTTTAGGATACATGAACCTATGGAACGTTTTAGCCTAATAGTGAAATTGTGCATCCGTGTCCGATTTCACAGTAAGACTTTGATATAGAAACGTGATAGTTATGTATAAGCAACGTACAAATAATAAAAGCAATGCTGTCTGTAGCATATCGAGAACAGCTCATCACTATACCCTAGGGTTGCCAGACGTCGGCCACAGCCCGAATGGACGACATCCGGTCAGGGTAATGATATGCTTTTCATCTTATGCTCGGTTGCGTGATTATGCTCCCTTTATTTTGTTAACAGCGAAGTGGGTAAATGTTTGATTTTACGTGTAGGTACTTCTGCAATCCTGCGAGCGTGTGATGGGTGCGAGAGCGTCAAATACAGTGCTACTACGCTAAGTTTGCATGAAACTTACATCGGCAAATTGTGGAACTGCTATAATAAGCGTCATTTTTTCGTGTACTTAAACTTGACGTTTAGACTGGCACACTTTCTTACTTGCAAAGTCAGTGTAGATTTATTGTCAATTTCCTATAGCATTATGAAATGATAACTGTCCCACGTTGTAATTCCATAAATTTAGTTAAGGAGCTCGTAATCGAAAGGAAATCGTAATGGAAGAAAGGTAGACGCAATTGTACTAAAGAGTAAAGTCACTATTTCTTATTTCAAAAAGAAATGGATGAATGGATGGGAAATGGACTATAGCGTGGTCGGATCATATAGTAGCGTATGCGCTGTCGTGTGCGCTATTTGATACAAGCTTTTATCATTATATTTCCGGTGCATCTACAATATGACTGTATTTCCTAAATCTACAGCAATATTTATGGATGCAAAAGCTTGTTCATTTCTTTTTCTTCCTTCACATGGCAGCGGAACAAAGAGGTACCGTTACGTTTGAAAATATGGATACATTTAATGTGACAAATATATGTATCCAAGACTTCACGCCTTGGTAATAGAGTCGCGGCTATATCTATAATGAATCAATATTTTCAGACGTGACTGTACATACAGGATAATATGGAAATATGAAATTATGGAATATTTAACCGGAAAGCAACATATACCTTTTATATTACTGATAAAACTACGTGTTAATTCTTGATTATGAACTTAGGGTGCATTTATATACTAAACAAATATAATTATATACCCACAAATATAGTAAGCCTCTTAATGGACTTTCATATTCTGCGTGGTAAAATAATGAATGCATTCTGCATAGTATGCCGATAAAAACATGGTAAATGTCCTTTAAAATACCCATATTTATACTTAGCCGTAATAAAATATGCGGTTAATTATTGTAAAAAATTTTTTCGTTTGGCATGCGGAGCTGTAAAAATTAAAACCAAATGCGTGTTAACAGAATATGCTCTTGGCTATTATATTAAAGTGCTGATATAACCTGTGTAAATAAGGTATAAAAAGCATTAAGTCGACATGCGAGAATTATAAACATGGAGCTCGGAACCAACGAACCGGTAAAACTTACTTCTTGTTCGGTAAAAAAATGCTGAGTGGCCTAAGTAAGGTACAAGATTGAAATTATGTCACTATTGTATACAATACTTTTTCTACGAGTGCTCAATATAGGCAAGCCGGTAAGAATTGAGTTCGACGAAAGACCTGCTGCCTCTATACAATTGAGTAAGCTCTATTTCCCGATTGCGCCGATTGTGTCGGCGGTCGGGAAGGAGGACACGGGCGGTCGGGGAGGAGGACAACAGTGTTACAATATTGTATGAAAATCCTTTGTACCATCGTTGGCGATGCTACAAAATGCGACCATAAAAGCTCTATCGAAAAGTATGCGCTAGTAGTTCGGTCTAAACAATCTCAATTCAATCATTACAGTCGACGAGTATAAAAAAGAATTTAGTCTAAATGCTACCTGTCTGTTGTATTAGCTATACCGGGTTGTATTAAATATAACATATCAGAAAACTTTAAACTTATATCGAAAGTATACGTTACCCAATGAGTAAAATCACATCAATAATTTTTTTTATAAAACCAAAAATATCCCAAATATTAACTTCCAACCCTCCCTCATACGTTTAGTACACAGAGCCGTTCGTTCAGAAGCTTTTATAAAAAAAAAATACTTCTTAAAAAATAAATGTTATGTAGATTTCTTATTTTATAAAAGACAGTGTTAGTATTTTATTGCAGTTTATTCGTGTAAATTATTAATCTTAAATAGTTTTTTCTCTTACGGTAGGGAAATTACCTACAACCTCAAGGAACGTCGTATTAAATGTATGGGAGCGTTTAAACTGAATATTTTTAATATTACTACTTTTATTTTTAAAAGTTTCCATGATTTTACTCATTGGGTACGAGTAACGTACTTTCGATATCAGTTTTAAAGCTTTCGTATATCTGTTATATTTACGCAATAATCGCCTGGCTACACTTAACGTTTACACCCTGTATATTAGAGTTGCTTTATTACGATTGTTTTATGTATAACGTGAGATGTGCAATAAAGAGTAGGTACTTGTATTGTATTTTAATTGGACCTACCATTATTATGTCCATTGTCTTTTCTTACATAATTTGTAACTAGAACGTATATAAATAATATGTTAAAGAGATATTACGTAATAAAGACCACTCACAAGATACTCAGCCTATCTACTTCGATATAGGTACTTCACTGTGACTTAATGGTTAAACTAACTTTTTAATTATGTTGGCTCTGGCCCCGTTGTCCGAGGGACATCTTTATAGTATTTCATACAAAATGTTAAAAACGAGGGGCAATAAAAAGTTGATTGACCGTAATCTGATATTAGTAATATTATTCACCATCCCACTTCAATTCGGTGAACTTGCTGGCAGTTAATATCTTTATAATCATCTCAATTAGTTATGCATACAACGTAATACGGCCGTATAATTAGAGGTAATTAAACGCAACATGGAGTATTATAGCGGCTCGAACACCGTGTACGGCGCGTATTTACTTTGGCTTTAGCCATGCTTTAGCACGCCATTTGTACAAGTTACACTTGTAATGCATTGAGATTAATGTATGATTTGGACTGTAATTATTATTATTATTTATTATTAATAAAATAACAAAGATTACATTTTAGACAGAAGCCCCGCAAAACTGCAGTTTGTCTGCAGGAAAAAATTAAAAACATTATTTCTAAGAAAACTTCAACATATTACAATTAAATCTTTAAATGCTGAATCTATGGCAGTGAATCTAACAAATATTTATTTAATGTAGGTGTAGTAGGCAGGTAAATATTTATATGGGAATGGGTATCTAAATTTAGACCAGACTGAGCAACAGTTTTAATTTCGCCATTTTTTATGTATTCTATACCTTCTAAAGTTTCTAATAAATATATATAGCTAGAAGAAAATTAAACGTTCGTCTACCTATATACTGTTTTTATGATGATTTTTTTTTTCTTCAATTTATTTACAATTACAATGTTGCTAACCCGTTTTTAGTAATAAAAATATATGTACGTAAATATAAATTGTATCCGTTGCAATAACTACACGATAGCGAGTCTCTACAAAGTGCAGACTTCGCCGTCGATAGTATATGCCAAATAATCATAACGTGGGAGGAGGGCAACCCGCCTTAAATGTTTTAAATCAATTACTAAAAACTGTGGAAACGTTACGAGCTAGAGAAACCAACATAAATTCTGACGAGTTTACATAAACGGTCTTAACCAACCGATTGATATGGTATGGACCAAGCTACCTTCCAAAGTATTAAAGATTTACAACGCAATGATAACATACTGACTTAATACTTTTCTTCTTTATAGACCCAGCATGGGAGTAGCTATGTCAAAACGTTGAATGTTGAAGTGCCTTATTTGACAACAACCGAGCTTTGAAAACTACAAATAGAGCGTGAGAACAACCGATCTTGTTCTATTGAGCGATAGCATCTCATACAGCATGCCTCCGCGTAACTTAACCAAGGGAATGTGGTCTTTAATACCATACGGCTAAGGCCATAATTTCTTGATACTGCAGGCTTCGGCGTCACGTCTCAATTAATAGCAAATGTATACGGTTACGCTAACGCGAAGCTTTCTGTGATCTTCGATTGTTGTGCGGTATCTAATTATACGCCTTATTGATAGTCTATTATCTATATCATTATTTAAGTTTTAATGGCCACATGAAATAGAATGAATAACTGTACTATATATAGTATGAATATTATGTACCTACTTAATAAATACGTAAGTAGGTTACTACAGCTATAAACAAGGAATTAAAAGTTTTGTTCGTGCTATTTACATCCATTTAAATATCCTGCGGTCAATCAACTATAATTTTGTCGGAGGGGCGCTGACCTGCAGTCATTGTGGCCGCACATTCACTGCAAAGATAAAAGAAGAAGCTCACAACCAACGCCCTACCGAGCCAGTACACAAAACCACACACACACACAGTCGCCATGGTCGAAATCGGCCAGGACAAGATGATGATTAGTCATCATCCTCTTGCCCTTGTTCCATTTACTTGGTCGGCGCAGCATGTCTTTGTCTTCCACACGTCTCTATCACCCGACATCTCATCACTTACATCCTTTCTTTTCATATCATCTCTCACACAGCCCATCCACCTTTTCCTAAGTTTGCCTCTTCGTATCATCGTTTGATGATTAGTATCAATATAATTCAGCAGCGGACACAAAATCAAAACAAATACGGCAAATTGAATGAAACCATAACGAAAAACCGCAGATGAAAACAATCGCGTTCAAAAACCCTTCACATTGTTATAGCTCGCCGAAATAAATCGGGTGACCAAATGGCGATCACGCGTCATGGATTCAGTAAAAGTTTTTAGGATAACCAATATCACAGGTGTTCTGACATGGGAATAAGCGTCGAGCTTCCTATATTTGCGATGGTAATAATTTATTTGCTTGCCCGTATATGTAGGTAATCTGTTTTAGAATTTCGAGCGAAATCCGGCGTTATTTCAGAGTTAATCTCAACTGAACACGTCAGCACGTTGCGATGTCCTATCCATTTAGATTTGATCACAATTTCATTTCAACCGTCCACACGTTTTGTCATTGTCGCTCTTCTGGCGTTAGTGAGGGACGGCAATAAATATCTTAACGTATGAATTGGTTTTGCAGATTTGAGTGCGCATTTGGTATCGGTAAACGATTTAACGGAATTAGGGCATGAAATTTTGGGGCTGCATGCATTTTGTTGCGTCGACATTGGACGTACTGCCAGTCCTTAAAGAGGGGTAATTAAAACACCACCATGGCAGTACAATTTACTTACTACTACTTAGGTACTAATTGGAGTGTAATAATGGTTTAAACATATTTATAATGGGTTACTCACGTAATTTAAGTCGATTTTTCGTCGAGTTCGAAAATCGACTTAAAGTACGTGAGTACGTGAGATTATAATATAAATATTTTTAATATGTTAGAGTCTCACGAAAGTTTTATAGTTAATAACAATGATATTTACTATGGATGGGTTATACTCTAACAAAATGAGCAGAAAAAATACTTCCAGAATTATATCATAATCTCGCAACGATTCTGTTATGTTTATCTATTTTGACAATCATTACATCTTTGTCACCCTCATTGTTAGAAAATTACAGTTTGTCTCTTTCTCACACGGGTGACGGGAGCTCATTGGCACGTCCGCATCTCACGCTGGCCGGTGCGCGACTGGCGACAGTTGTTTGAATTCACTCATTTTAGGTGCTTCACTTTTGGAGCGTACGTAACCCATCTGTCATCATTATATATATCATAGGTTAATAATGGTTTATTTAATGTCGCTTGATCGATTTTATCCCTTACTTAAAAGAGGCATTGCACAATATGAAACGAAAAGATAGATAATTGGTATATTTAGCATAAGTTTAGTTACATACTACTACATTAACATTATCAAGACATCATAGTATTGCTTCGCTTAAACTCTTGTTAGGACTAACTTTCGCAACTGCACCGGCAAAACGCTCAGGTTTCTGAATATATTTACCCAATCGCAATTTTATGAATACCTATCTACCTTGCATTTTCCCGTATAAACGCTTTGTTAAGTATTAAGTCATTTAAAAACCAGTCCTTCAAATCAATATTCTATCAAGCCTTGAAAGCCTCAAGTGTTCAAAAAGTATGTACAGACGTTAAAGTAATGAATAGTTTTATTTTAATTTTTGTTTTTTTTTACTTTACCAATGTTTAACTATAATGCTGTAGATCCCACTTTATTTGGATCTACTAGCTGCCCTACAAACTGGTTAAAAATATCCCCTCACAAACCCTTATCTTCACATGAAACCTGACTATAGGTATGTCCCTTCACATCACAAAACTTGCACAAAAACACCTCAATTTTACGTGTATGCGTAGCACGTCACCTTGTGTTTCAAGTTTTTTTTCTCACAGGTTTCGGACTAAAACTCTCAGTTTTAGGCCGTAATAGCATATTTTGTACAAAAATATCAATTTTAACATGGTACGTGGAATAGAGGTTTTTTTTTATTTTATACCACGACGGTGGCAAACAAGCATACGGCCCGCCTGATGGTAAGCAGCTACCGTAACCTATGGACGCCTGCAACTCCAAAGGAGTCACATGCGCGTTGCCGACCCTTTACAAAAAGGAGGATTCACTGTTTACTACCCCCACACTGAAACCAGTTAGAAATTTCAGTCTCAGGCTAAATCACAATCATGAGAACTTACTGCTTAGTATGTATTTTCGGCCGAAAGAGTTCCGTTAGAGTCTGCCAAATCACTTGGATAAGTTTAAGCTCAAGTTGGATGTCGTCGAAGTTATTTGGCCTCCAGCCTGTACTCTTACCATGAGTTTGCAGGGGCACCGCGTAAACTCACTCGGAGTTCATCTCGCCTGCATCAATAAATCAGTAGAAACAGTAATATATCTCTTAATAATTCGGGCGAGCTCTTAATAATACGGACAGGTAATTCCAAAGTAGGTATATCTGTTTTGTTAGACAGTAATAATTCTGTTTAACTGGAGAACAAATCAAATTATTTTATCAAATAAGTATATGGTTGTTTTTAAGTAGAAATATATAAATTGAAATAGATGTCTAATACGAATAAAAAAAATAAAAGAGCAAGATGTCTTCTGCATTCTTTTGGATCCCTAGGCAATGGAGATCCTGGTGACCATTGCATTGGAGGCCTTAGTGAAACATGAAAGTACGGTACGAGTGATTTGGGAGTGAGTGCTGCAGTAAACCCGTGGTAAGGCAACTTGGTCTAACATAACTTCGATCCTCATTGCCTGAACTGGTTATAATGTGTGATCAAATTTAACTTACCGAGCTAAGTTGGATAAACAACTTATTGCGAGTTTATTTACTTTATTTCGTTTATTTCGTTTGTCTACTGGCAGTGCGACGAGACGCGATATGTATAATATTTGAGTTTACTTTTACAAGAAATGTTCATATACATTTTGCGCGTTGCGGTATTTTAACTAGAGATCGAAGAGGCGAACAAAATTTTTTTTATACCACGACGGTGGCAAACAAGCATACGGCCCGCCTGACGGTAAGCAGCTACCGCAACCTATGGACGCCTGCAACTCCAAAGGAGACACATGCGCGTTGCCGACCCTTTACAAAGAGGAGGATTCACTGTGTTGATGGCTAAAGGAACAAGAAGCTCCCTCATCGTCAACACACTGGGTCCTCTTTGAGCTCTTTGGCAACCTTACTCACCAGCAGGAACACAACACTATGAGTAGGGTCAATTGGATTGGATTGGTTTGGGGTAGGGAAAATTGATGGAACTGTAACCTGTCGCGTTAGTCTAGTGCCAGTTATCAGTCCTCTTGTTTAATTCGTTCGAACAACCTAACTAGAAGTATAAGGTACCGTCAACTGTTGCAACATTGCCTACCATACTCAACTTTGCCTTCCTAACAGAAACTAGACGAAACAGATGTCTGTGATCTTATTCTTGAGAAAAAGGCGGCCATTATTAAGATATTATTTTGGTACAGGTACCATTTAGCGGGCGGCGCTAGCGCAGTTGCTCTAATAGGCATTTTCATTTAAACTTGTACTTCAAAGTCGTGTTTCAGTAACGTCTAACCGTCACATTCCTGACAAAATGTCATTGATTGATTTGACATTGACCGTCAGTTCTTTGGGGATTGCTAACCGGCCGTTAATGATACACAGTTCTGTATTATGTACATTTTGTATTGTACATGTACAACGTGCGACTAAAACGCCGACCGCCAAATGGGGCATTTATGAAGCAACTGACACATATTTATTTAAGTGGTAGTGATAGAGAATCACTGCACTGTTTCAAGCCAGGCAAAGTTGAGCATGTTAGGTCATTGCCTAACATGCTCAACTTAACATTTTCCAGCAGTTGACGCTAATCTTGGTGTAGGTATTTTAAGATACCGAGGTAACATTCACCTAATGTTGACGTAACGTTTAAAGTCATTGGCCTAACGTGATGAAGTGATGATTTATGTGCGAGCTTCCATATTGTGATGTTTTGCTGCTTTAAGATAATATTGAACTAAAATTGTTTTCAGAATTAGGTAGATACAGTAGATATCTACTGTTTCTACATAATTCTGAAAACAGTTTTAGTCTATTCTATATAGAATAGTTTAACAAGTTATTCAATGTTAAAAATATTTTATAAAACTAGATAGGTACTTGCGTGAGAACATTTAGTCATAAAGTACTTATTCATTTATACCAAACCCAAAATCACGCAATTTGATGCAATTTCAAAATAATATATTATTATAAAATTGTTAGTAAAGTTGTGATTCAGAATTGCATTTTTATCGTTCATATGATAATTAAAAGTATGTCAACTACCTTGACACGTTATCCAATGACAAACCTATCATTGGCCTAATAATGATCGCTTCGTTCTATGTGACAGATTGATATCGACAGTCTCTTTCAATTGGACGGGGCCAAAAATTACTTCTGTCTTATCACGTGGATAATTCCATCCATCATACGGCCGCTGGAATTCCTAACCAGTGAGTGAGGAGCGTAACACCTTGAAGGCGTATGTATAGAGATGGCAGACAGACGAAGGAGTTGGCTTACTTAAATGAGACCTTTTTAAATAGGACCTAAGTGCACTTTTCAGGTTCTTGCGACGTTTAGGAACGTTCAGTACCTATGTCAAACAGGGGTTTTATTATTTATTCTGTATCTCTACTCCCTACGACAATTCATTGACCTCCAGTTAGTAGACGAACAGTGGCCTTAGTTTTAATACGAATAACATTTGCAAATCCTACTGTGTCGACTATCATTGTATGATAATGATCGCAACGAAATCTAGGCAACAGTAGTTGGCTCGTTTATTTAGATACAGAGAAAGTTTGGTGGGCGTTATGTTAAGAATGTATAAATATGAATAAGGACAGATAAATAATTAAGACTGATAGTCTGCGTAGAAAAACTCCGTACAACTTGAAGAACGAATCAGATTATTATTTTAATATTTATTTATATATAATTATTTATGATTGGCCAAAATGCGCCTTAGCATTTACAAAGATACACGGGAAAATTCGACCGGTGCCTCACCACCACCAGGTTTAGGGCGCGGCGGGCGTCTGCCACGAATGCAGAAGACGCTGGTTCGATTCCAGCCCTGAGTCACTTTTTCCTTTATATATAAGTCTTCTATATAAGTTTATAATCATTTATAAGTAGTCTCAATTATATTAAATTTGATTTCTTGTATGCGTTCTGACGCGTGTACAGTCGAGTTCATAAATATGTGAACATTTCTTCACCTTTATCCATTGCAATAAGGTGAAAAAATGTACGCCTATTTATGAACTCGGCTGTACCATTGGTTATTGTGCTTAGGGAATGTAATACGGGTATATTTTGTATGGCTCAATCACGGAGTATATGGAGACGGTATCAGCTGTAGTTTGTTCGAAAACCAGCGTCGCCGGCATTTACACGCACACATTCTCATTAAAGTACACACAAAGAAACGTCAGTCTCTCATTCGCTGTGTTGATGTGTGCGTACACTCGAAAATACGTAACCGCTTACATTAGAGGGATGGTGGCCTGTCGATATATATATTTTATCGATATCGATTATCGATAATTAATTAACTCCATACTACCGCGCCACATCTCATATTAATAAAACAATGTCGATTTTTATTAATAGCTGGATAAAAATCTACCCTAATAAGGGTTCATCCATTAATTACGTCAGATGTTAAGGGGGACGGAGGGATCAACAAAGTGTGACGAGTTCTGATAAGGGGAAGGGGGAGTTTTATTTCTTGTGACATCACAAATACAAATATCGTGTACATATATACACATAGTACAGTGTACACTTTTTATGAAGGAAAGGAACTCTTTATGTCTTCTAGTCTGACATTCAAACACTTTGTATTATTATTTTTCTTGCTTTGATTTCATTTAATATATTATTTAAAATGGGAAAAATAAAGAAATTGTAATTTTAAACATTATTGTTGAAATTTGTTTGGCGTAGTTTGTGGATGTACCCTTATATATCTAATTTATGTGTCTGCTGAAATACTAAAAATAATCGTGACTCAAACTATCTTCATACCAAATTTCATCTTAATCGGTTCAGCAGTTTAAGTGTGAAAAGGTAACAGACAGACAGAGACACTTTCGCATTAATAATATTTGTATGGTTAGAAGTACCATTATACAGTTATCGTATTTATAAAATAAGTTGATCATTGGATTAATTAATCCAGTCAATCACGTTATTTTGTTTTTGAAAGAAATAAAATTATTTTCTACTATAGGACAGACAAGTTACACCTTAAACAATGTGTTCGAAATTATCGATAATAAATAACGGGCCGCACTCTCGTGGCGGCAGGCGCGCGGCAGCCATGTTGCCCAGCAACGTGGCTGCCGATCGTGTGACGAGACTGACTAGCGACGTTCGTATTTCCAAATACATTGCGCGTCACTCGCGTAATCCTGCGACCGGCAGCAATAGCCAGCGAGCAATTGATATGAATACTGTTGTACCATCGGATAATGGGTGAATATCGTAATAGAACTCTACAATTTTTGGAAAAAATGTGAAATACTCGGTTTTTATACTTACCGGCGGAAAGCAACTACTCCAGGGGCCTCCTTTAATTCGTTGCTTCGTATACGACACGACAAAATTGTACAACACGGCATTATTACATGTTTTTTGGCACTAAATTCGTCACACGTGGTCGAACGACGACTGAACCGCGCGGCATGAGGTTTCGACAAGTTTATGCGCATCTGATCATAAACCATGTAACGCGCACCCCGCCCATTACCGCGTCCAGTATTTATCTAGTCCGTGGGCTCAATACTGGTATCCGGGGATTGCCCTAGTTGTGCTCTAAAGAACTGTTTGACATCAGACCTTTAAGGCATCTGTAGCCGTTAGACATTCTACTACGGCACTGCTCGCTGTCGGTAGAGCGTCCATTCTCGTACCCTGGGACATAAATAAACCTCCCGTGAATGCATTTCCGTTTGCCGTATTCTGATTTTATTTATCGTATGGCTACATGTCACTGGATATAGCTAGGCATTTCTTCCCTGGGGTAGTAGTAGTGGGAAAGCAGATGATAATGAAAATCCAGTGAGTGTTGCGAGGTCCGGAGGAGACAGTGGAGCTTTTAGCACCACCCAGGGATCACGTGTAGGGTTTTCTAAGGTGTTTCCTACGGACGCAGAGTAACATTGATCCCCTTGTGGCGTTTGAGAACTCGCTAAGTGCCATTTACAATAAGAATGAGGATCGTGACGTTGTATGCAGATTGACAGTCTTTAGTGATTATATATCTACGGGATGGAGTTGTCTCTCTGCATTGCGTCGTCTAGGTCGATTAAGATAAGACCTATGTGTGGGTTTATTTAATTAAGCATCAATACTTAATTTTATTTTGCGACTCGCTTTACTTGTAAACAAATATAAAGCAAAGTTTATTTTTACTTCTACTTCTGAAACAAGCATATTTTGCTGCTTGTAAATAATAAGAACAAAAGAGCATATTAAATTCAATATTTATAAAAAACACTATCTTCTATCTTTCTTAATACAGAAATTCACATACAATGTAAACCATTTTCATTGCCCTTGCCTTGAGTAAGCATGTAAAATGCGTTTGTCCCTGTTTTTTGCCACGGGGCCACTCTTCAACCTAATCACATGAATTGGCGTAGTATAAACAGTGTAAATCTTGATACTCATGATACTTAATAGCGATATTTCTTCCAAATAAATTATGAGTACCTATTTTGATTCCAGTTCGGTACAACCAACAATCATAATACCATGTTCCTAGATTGTCGCGATGTCAAAAAATATTAGTTGCAAAATTACAAAAATCCCAAATAGATTTATTTTCAGTATAATAAAATGTTATAATGACGTTGACACATTACTTATACATCCGTTATCCAAAATGCATTAGTTCCATAATTACCAAAGAATAACTTTGGTTGACAGGTCCACAGATCAGAGCGCGTATCATGGTTGTCATTTTATCGCCTATCACGTCATGCATCACTTTCGCACTTACATACTAGTTAGAACGTGACAGCTATGGTGACAGGCGATAATAAAAATATGGAAAAAATCTCAAAAGTAGAACTTTATAAAAACTTTCTAGGAAAATTATTTTGAACTTGATAGTTTTTGAAAAAAAATTACAAAATAATTTCTGAACTAAGTTTGTAATTTAACCGAATAAGCAGGTGTTTATTGTACCTGTTTTTTTCCAAAATCACAATGAAATGACGTGCTTTCAAAAACTCTTAAGTAGGGACACTTACTGTGACTGACGGAAAACTACGGAACCCTACACTGAGCGTGGCCCGACACGACGCTCTTGGCCGGTTTTTTATCTTACTATTATAGTATATACATAGGTACAGGTTGTTTTTCAACAACTAGGCATATTGTAAGAGATGATTAGGTAGGTCATACTGAATAACTTTTCCTAGGAGATCAACCCGGAAATCCCGGAATAAGTAGATTTGTGTATGATTACCAGGGCCCGGAATTAGGTGAGCTAAAATACCTAAAGTTCGCGAGAGGACATAATATAGAGTGGTTACAACCGGATGAAAATAATATTTTATTTGGATTCCGGGTATTCGATATTCATCCGGGCACTGCAAGTAATAGTCGTAATGATGAAAAATGGTTACATTGCAGCCATAAAGTTAACATTATAATAATAAATGTGTAGGGAAACCCATATTATTCGTCTTACAACGACTTCTTATCTTATCTTATACATACCTTCTTTTGTCTAGCCCTTTTTACTAAAAACTAACATTAAACATGCTGCACTGTAAACAAAACATATCACGTTCAATATTACGACAAGTCCCCGAATAAACATCGAATACCCGGAATCCAAATAAAATATTATTTTCATCCGGTTGTAACCACTCTATATTATGTCCTCTCGCGAACTTTAGGTATTTTAGCTCACCTAATTCCGGGCCCTGATGATTACATTGATTACCCTATTTTTTATTCAATTTCGTTTATACGTGTAAAACACAACTCTAGAGTAAACTTTTTTTAACTCTTCCAAGTTTTCCTTTCATTTAGTTTAATTAAACGCGGCAGAAATAGTAGTTTAAGGTAATTGATTGAGCAAAGTGGCTATTTGTGTCGTTTAAACGATCAATTGCGGTGGCGATTATTGATTGAAGTGACGCAGTGACAACATGACAGGTGCTAGCGACGTGTACGCGAGAAAAACTAGAAAGTAGACAAATGATAAACGAAAAATGAACTCAAAAAAAAATCTGCCTCTATACAATTTAGTAACTTCAATCTCTCACCGTCGTCAGCGATGGTCTTATTGAATAAAATAAACAACGTTTATAAAGTATAATTTTGTAATATCCCTGTCAGTAATTTAATTCACAGATTATAATGCGCGTAATGCGCGAGTAGAAAAACAAAATTCCCTTTTTAATAAAATTGTATCTTATTGCCTTTGGGTTACTAACGTACATACAAGAGTGTGTGGTAAATATTAAACATTTATGGCATCGGTTCTTTCATTCGATAAACTATTGACGATAACGAGTCAATGACAAATGGCTGCCAGGACAAAGCGAGCAAAAATACTGAATCATAAACAGCCACAGACCACTAGCCTGCTAGATGGAGCGAGTCATCCTAACTCACGATAACCACTCAACATTCGTTTGCACTCCAATGTTTAAAATGAGAGCGGAACAACCTTTATAATTTTCCTGCAGTGTTCTTCGAATTTAAAAAATCTGCTGCTGATATACTATAGCTGTAATAACAGTAATGTCAATTTCAAATCACATTTTTAAGTTCAAGCTTTGCTCCTCTTGAAGGCCTTGAAAGCATGCAACATGAGCACTCTGCTAGCCTAATATGGTCGGACTTTTATCGCCTGTCACTGTAGCTGTCACGTTCTAACAAGTATGTTAGTGCGAAAGTGATGCATGACGTGATAGGCGATAAAATGACAACCATGATACGCGTTGTCCGACTGTGGAGTGTTGTACACACAAAGAGCTGAAACGAATTATAATAAAAAAAAATCTTAATAGTGCATGTAATTTTTCAGTTAGTACATGTGGCCGTAAGTTTCGTAGACATGCGGAGTCTCATTATCATTATCATTTTAATCACAATTAAAAATGCTCTTTATTAAACACCTCAGAAAGAAAACCAGTAAAAACAGAGAAAACGGCAATCAAAGTAGAGGTAAACCAACATTCATCATTTAGCTTGTTGTCGCCCACTGCTGCATAGGTCCCTCCTCGAGTAATGCTATTGTGCCCGGCCCTTGGCGACGGCATCTCATGCGGAGTTTATTTGTGTTAATCTTTGTTAGCAGCTAATAACCTGTCAGACGGCGGAATTGATGTGAGAAATGAAATGCAGCCAGCTCCAGTGGCGACAAATCTGTGAGCTTTGTTTTTTAAATAACCAGTACAGTTTATTTTTGTTAAGGTTAGCTTTATGAAACAGAATCAATCATTACATTCGTGATAAACTTACCTAAATTGCATAAAACAGAATTTTACATGAAATGGACTCGCTTCAGCAGAATGCTGACCCGAAAGCCAGCCTTGGTCTTCCGGCGAGATCATTTGCGGGCCACGACCACAGCTGTACGACACGGCTTTACTATCAGGGACCGGAACCGGTTACCAATAAGGGGATATAAAGCGGTAAACACCCGAGTATTTTATAGAGTTATTTTTAAAAACCCTATGAATTACCAATTTGGTAAGCGCATAGCTGACTTAGGTACCCAAAGGTTAAACGCTTACCAAAATCAAAACCCCGAATGACGTTTTCCTATTTATTTGGAAGCTATTTTAATCTCTATTACTAAGACATTCGACAGGGAAACCACATTGAATATGGTTTAACTTGATTAAAACTGTTACTAGGGTAGGGTATGCTAGGTCATTGGATGACCATGTAGTTGGGTTACCCTATTCAAAAGATTAATCAAATAGAGGAGTTTTCCGGTCCCTACTTACTATAAAGCTGAACTCAGCCACTTTGCGGCTGATTTAAGAAACTCAAGAGCTAATTTGAACGAATTCAATCATCGTTCTGCGTTCGCATCGTGAAAAGGGCTCTTTTTCTGTGGCGTGTGTAAATATGTCCACTCAGTTTGCACCCATTTTTTTATACCACGACGGTGGCAAACAAGCATACGGCCCGCCTGATGGTAAGCGGCTACCGTAGCCTATGGACTTCTGCAACTCCAGAGGTGTCTCATGCGCGTTGCCGACCCTTTACAAAAAGGAAGATTCACTGTGTTGACGGTTAAAGGAACAAGAGAGTTGCTCATCGTCAATACACTGGGTTCTCTCTTTCACCCATTCATTTAGCTGCACCAACATACCCGAGCAAATTAATCATTTATTTCACGTACCGATTTCATGTTTGTCAGTTTGCAACTTTGCTTTGCTTCATTATCCTGAATAACGTAGTATGATTCCGGGTAAAACTTAGTGCTCAGCGCGTGACGACAAATGTTAGAGTTTAGACACACGAGTCTAGTTACCTAAACATAGTTGTAATAAGTTAGCTTATCTAAATTGTTTTAAGCTGAAAGCATAATTAAATAACGTTATTAACAAGGTGTAACAAAAATATTGGTGATCCGTTTAAGGACATAATTGGTATATTTATACCAATTATTTATTTAAATAAGAAAAATAATCGGCGGGTTAACCGGCTGCATCTTCCATGTACAAAAAAACATTGCGTCGATATTTTTTTTTCTGTACATACACCCTGTACATAACATAAACAATTATGTTTCTATATTCGGATTCCTTAGTGCTCGTAGCGTGGTGTCCTACTTTCAATCAAGAGGTCGCGGGTTCAAACCTTGGTTCGTACCACTTGTTGGGTTGTTCGGAAAGTTTATCAGCCGCTTTTCGGAGAAGGAAAGAATGGTGACGGAACCAGACCTAATCCCAATAAGGCCTTTTACCGTCTCAGTTAGGAAGTTGGATGGCAGTCACTTTCGCAAAAACTAGTGCCTACGCCAATTCATGGCATTAGATTTTCAAGCAAAAAAAAATACAATTAAATCGATTAACACCTTTGAGCAGCTTTGATATCATAAATACATACCGATTCACTACACAATACTTATGGAAATATCAAATTTATATCAGTTTCTCGTTTTGAGTGAGGATGCAGGGGTTTAAAAAAGGGCATGACCATGATTTAGAATCTTTATCTTATCTCTTAAGCTCAATAATATAGAAGGGTATGTTAAAAATGCACATAAACAGACCACACTCAACATAAACATAATGGTCATTATATTGCATCATAGATCACTTCCCCTAGAATGCCCTAGATTGAGACACTACATTACATACAACAGCTATTCGTACAACAGCTTTATCTACGTTTAACATAAAAACCGACATTTTACAGCGCGAGAGGTTTCCGATGTATTTATTGGATGTCGGTTTGTACCTATTGGTTGGTACCACCTATTTAAACCACTCGTAATTGGTTGCATTAATTTAATACAAATGTTATAGATTCATTGATTCATAGATTTATTGGTATTAATCATACACTGTCAACATAATAATATAATCAAAAACTTAATTAATAATTAAGATTTCATAACAACAAGTGTGTGTAAAGTCATAACAAAAATTAACAATTTATAAGACCAAATTACATTTTCATTTCTTTGGAAATGGCTAACTTGAGCTGTGTACTTACACATCCCAAGTTTTAATCTTTTAATCAAGAATTGATCGCATATCTAGTATACAAGGGAAACGCACGGATCATGAGTCACGACTGACATATATTTGTTTCAATTTGAATATCGGACTACTACAGACAATTCTTCTATCTATTGTTACATGAGATATAAACCCTATTTGGTATTTCAAGCTTAACACCATAAGACATTGAACTTTGAGCTGGAGGAGTGTATTTCAACGGCCTCCTAGCCCAGTCGGTAGTGACCCTGCCTACGAAGCAGGAGGTCCCGGGTTCGAATCCTGGTCAGGGCATTTGTTTGTGTGTTTATCACAGATATTTGTTCCTGAGTTATGGATGTTTTCTTTGTATTTAAGTATTTATTCATATTTATCTATTTATATATATCGTCGTCTAGTACCCATAACACAAGCCTTATTGAGCTTACTGTGGGCCTAGGTCGATTTGTGTAAGATTGTCCCATAATATTTATTTATTTATTATATGGAAGCAATATAAAGAGTTCTACGTGAACACGGTCAAGGGAAAAAAAATGTGATAGTGTAAATCAAATAGTATTATTTGGCGGCAGGTGCTTACGCTTGCTCGAATACCCCGGAATCTTTTCCATTTAATTGTCGCATTTATTCATGACTAACTTACTTAGTGAGGCATCGACCCACTTGGCCTCCCACAAAATGGGAAGTCTATACGGGGTAGTCTATACATTGCAGGCAAGGTCTGCCGGGCCTTTGTGTTAAGCTGATAAGATAAGTTATCTGCCCACAGCTGTCTAGTATGGCGGCCATTATGCTGTCGATAACTGCAAGATTTGTTTGCTCTCCGCTATCGATTATGAGATAGAACGTCAAAGATATGTGGACATTTATCACTTTGTTACAATGGGTTAGGGTTGAAAATTGAAACCGTTTCTTCGCGGAAACAACAATATGACATAATGACATGTTTATTGTGAAGACTTATTTTGGTTTAAATTTTATTTATCAGTTTGGGTTCAAATTAGGCAAGCCGCGCATGTCTGTTCGACTGTTCTCCTCTAAGTCTCATTCCATCAACCGATTCTCATTAAATTTTGTGAGCAATTTCGATAATATAAGTAGAGTTAAGGTCTACAGGTCACAAATATTTGATGTACCAAAATGATAATAAAAAATACGCATACGTGCGCGTGCGCCCTCTATCTACCAGATCTACAGTGAAGCCAAATATTTTTATGCAATGCGTTGATATGGGCATCCTTACATCTGGCAACCCTATACTTTGTATAGTTTCCGAGAATTTGGTTCTTCTGAACCAAGATTGTATTGTATCGGAACACAGCCTCTAAATACCTCACGTCCCGTACGGACCCTAAATAAGCAATTATCGGCCCTGTAAAGACGGTTACTTTTTCCTTGGAGCGTTTGCTAATTGGACGATAAATTATTCCCTAATTCCTTCTACATCCCGATTTCAGTGTTGGTAACTTATTTTCGATCGACTGTGGTTTCGGCCTGCCAAAAATGCCGAGGCAACAAAAAGGGTTTTGTTTCTTTTACGAATTTCTTTGGCGGAAATGGCAGATACTTGAAATTGAATAAACTACCTCGACGGCGTTGTTGAGATGGTCGCAACGCCTAGGGACTGATGGAGGACGGGTCAGGAATCAAAGATCCGCGCGGAAGCATAGAAGGAAAGACGGAAGGTCTGTCTGTACCTATCAGTGGGATACTACCTAAGTATATGTAATATCTATAGTACGTATTTCCCTCCCTACTTGTTTGTTTGCCATTGTAGGTGTGTTAGTATTTAATATATTAATAGGCTAAACAGTTATTTGTATTACTTTTGATTATACAGTGTACATAGTACCGTATCCTGTCAAGAACAATATCAGCGGCTGTCAGCTTTGCAATATTATACACGCCCTCACAGAGAAAGTGTTCAGATCATCTCATATCTCACTACCACGTATCTCTTGTAATTTACAGATTTGGAAAGTAAACTCGGTATCTCATAACGCAAGGTGTATTTTACATTGTACACTTCTTAAGTTAAGAGGTTGAATAAGACGTCGCCTCAAGCGAATGTTCTGTAGGTAACACAATTTATCTGTCTACTCTAATCGACTACATCTCCATGACTGGTATCTTAAGAAAGTGCCGTTGAAGTCGCGTTGAAAGTTATATTAATTTTCCCAGTTGGTTCATGTTCTGCATAACAAAAAAAGGTTTGTTAAGGTGGTCTAGAAATGTTATTATACGCATTTATTTATTTATGATCTTTTTTATTTGAGGATTTCTGAATTTTACGTAATATTTGCAGAATTGTATAAATCCATACAATTCTGCAAATATTGACAAGATAAAGAACACAGACATCCGCGAGAAGACAAAAATCCTGGATGCCGCCGAACTCAATTGCCGCCTGAAATGGAGATGGGCCGGGCACACGGCGCGAACAAAAGACGGCCGCTGGAGCGAACAAATGCTACATTGGTACCCGCGCGACGGACAGAGGGCGCGCGGTCGCCCGCGGCGACGCTGGAGGGACGACATCGTGGCCGTGGCCGGCATCGCCTGGACGACACTCGCCACTGATAGAGACGCGTGGCACATGATGGAGGAGGCCTATGTCCACAAATGGACATCCCAATAAATAAATAGAACAAAAATATACTTAATTAAACAAATGAATTTACATGCATGCAAATTATTTAAAAATGAAATCATTATTATGAAATGTAATATTTATTGGAATAAATGGATATATTATATTATATTATATTATAAATCCATTGCGTAATTCAGCTGTCCGCGCCAATCAAAGTTTTATTTTCAACCGACTTCAAGAACTCGAAGAGGAGGATTTTTTTTAATGAATGTTCACCGATTATTCGAAGACGGCTGGACCGATTTGGAATATTTTTTTTTGTTTGAAAGAGTATACTTCATAGTTGGTCCCATTGTAAAACAAATATTATAGGCGGCTATAGTGATTTAAATATTTTTACAGTACCTCGAGCATCGAGGAAAGGTGGAGGCTAAGTGAAGTCGGTTCTGTTTTGTTTAAAATTATATTTATTACATTCTATAGATAGGTACATTAGATATTGTGCTTATAGTTCAAAATCTGTAAGAATGAACATTTGACACATCGCAACGCCCGTAGAACGTAAACGCGCAAGACACCTTGAAATTATGAACAAAATCCCATAACGATTTTACAGCTTGTCATGTACGTAAACACAATATTTCACTTTTTATAAACATAACTTAATTAAAGTTAATTTTTTCATATCTTAGTTATTGAATATTTTACGATAACAATTTAGTATGCAAACAGTTACGATCTACGCCTCCTTTTTTTTAAATTTAGTGTTGTGACCATGTCTGCTCTGTTCCGATTCATATAACATTTCCGTAAGTCGATAAAATCGATTATGTAATCAATAGACAATATAAGACTTTCTTATCATATTGTATTAATTATGGAATTATTATAATGCCATATATAATTAGTAGATAACAATTATTAAATGATCATTTCCTAAATAATTTTATTTTCTGCTTTGTTATAGTTAAGTTTTCCTTTTTTAATTTATTTTTGTATATTAGGCATAACTGCATACAACTCATCTCAACTCATATTCTCGGTGGAATCACTGACTTCCGAGTCACAGGCATCCGCCTAGTTCAGGAGACAGAGGCTCAGTTCCGGTGAAATTGTTTCAAACCTAATACATAAGTCTCTCTTAAGCTATTAGCGTACTGTGCAAATATTACTTACACTTGTATTAGGTTTAAGTCAATAAACATTATTCTTATTCTCTTATTCTTATTGTTATAATTTGAGAAGATTTGTGATATAAAATATATAGGCATATAACAAGAAAAAATCGGTTGTAGTAAAATCGATTCGAACAATTCATAAATAATCGCTAAATTTGACAAACGATACGTCTTAGCTCCATCACTAATGACGTCAATATTGAAGTGTCAAAAGTTCATTCTTACAGATTTTGAACTATAAGTACCTCTACCTACACACAACTAATGTACAGTTTGGATAGTGACGGTGTCAGTAAAGACGAAACACGGAATTGAGTTATTGTGACAAATAGTTTTGATAACAAGACAAATCAGGTTCCGCCAACGCACTAATTTGTTCCAATGCATCCGGGTAATACAATAACTAAAGTCTAAACATGTGTAGGAAATCAAACCTATAAATATTTCTATACATTTGGTTAAGTGATAAACTTATATAGATTTCATATACAAAGGAAAAAGTGACCTAGGCCTCCGGTGCCCTGGGCTGGGATCAAACCAGCGTCTTCTGCTGAAGCATCAGACGCTGGTTCGAGTAATAAGTTTATAATTTATATAGTAGTGTGTCTATTAAAAAATAAAACAAATCTAAATATTTATTAAAATAATTTGATTTGTTATTCAGTTGTATTTGTTTAAGTGGTTAATAATTACATTATAAATTGATTATGAGATCTTAAAATAGTACATAGTCGTGGGTAGTTTTACAGAGCAGCAAATGTAGTTTATCTCCCCATTTATGTTGAACCCTGTCTTAATAGAAGTAAACGTTTCTTAAGTAGATAAACATAATAATTAAACAAGTACTTATCGTTTTTACTATTTCGACTGAGCTAATTCACTTTGTACCCTTTAATGGAAATGAAACCTGCATTCCATCCCGAAGATACCTTTGTATACACAAACTATCGACCGTATTGGACACCAGTAATTTGCTAAGCGTGTATTATTTTAGCGGTAATTTAGCACCAACTACAAAATCATTAAAACGAAATTTGAGCTAACCGTCTCAAGAATGCACAGCTCATTTACAACGTTTACGATTTTCTCTATTTAATTATTTAGCCTAACGTAAGAAAATATCTATTGTTGTTCAAAAGCAAGCAGTAAAAGTTGTAGCTTTTAATAATAAAGAGAAGGCTAAATTAAAAAGCACCCGCGCGTTGCGATTGCTCGGCAAAGGAGAGCTCATTTCACCTGATGTCGGTATGTTTGTTCGCTCTTTTATTTTCTACCGGTCGAGCCTGCCAGGCTGCCAGCAATTGAACACTCATGGCTACGACTACAAACATGGACAATATAGACATAGTATACCCTGTATACCGTGCTTGTCCATATTTCTAATGTTTTTTAACTTTATTTACTGAGCATTTTAGTAATATTTAGTACGAAACGATGTGTTGCACGAACATTAATACTGGCTGCGTAAAACAGTAAATAATCGACCTATTAGTTGTCATACTTAAAGTATGGTGCATTTATCTTTAAGTCGCCGGATAAACTATACCCTTAATGTACCCAGCATCCTGACTATATTTAAATTCGGTTCAAACCTAGACCCTCCGGGTTCTGCTATAGCCACGCAGAGAGTTAATGGTCCGACACTATGTTGTTTAGAAAACTCGTTGAATCTGGAGTTCGCGACCACGAAGTAGCGAACTTTCAAACGATCCAGAACTTTCTAATTAACACCAACATTGTCTTTATTTCAAGCGGCTCTTTTAATTTATTATTCGATCTTATCAATCCGCCTTTTCGCCGGATTCTTGAAGATTTGATTAAACTTATTATTCAAAGAAAAACATAAACGAAAAGGCAGTACTTAAATGAGATTTACTGAAGCGTTTAGTAATCTGTTGGAAATAAATGTTTCATCTCGTTTTTGCGAAGCTTTATAAACATTTCGCGCACATGAAATTAAATAAAGTCCGGGCTTTTACGAATTGTGTGAATTAACACGGATTGTAACTCAAGAGAGGCATATTTAATTTTAAATACGAAGCGTCCTGTTACAAGAAGTAACAAACTTACTGTAAACTATAGTTATTAAACTTTACCTAAATAGCTGCATTATTAAATCAATTCCATTGATAAACCTTTTTATCCTGCTATCTTAATTAAAACACAGAAGTACAGATAGATTTTATGGTTAATAATAACGGCCTCCTAGCCCAGTCGGTAGTGATCCTGCCTACGAAGCAGGAGGTCCCGGGTTCGAATCCTGGTCAGGGCATTCATTTGTGTGTTTATCACAAATATTTTTACCTGAGTTATGGAGTTTTCTATGTATGTATGTATGTTTTGTATGTATGTATTTATCTATATCTATCTATTATATCGTCGCCTAGTACACACACCACAAGCCTTACTGAGCTTACTGTGGGACTAGGTCGGTTTGTGTAAGATTGTCCTATAATATTTATTTATTATTTATTTATTTATATGTAAGAACTAGAGATATAATAACTTAAGCAACTAAAAAAGACAAACAATATTTGTTGACCTACTTGAAGTACTTGAATACCAAATATACTCGTTTCAAGTATTTTTTGAACCAGAAGGTACGAGAATAAGTGCCTTATACGACTCCTGTTTTTTATTTACCTATACATTAAAGGTGTATGAAAACACGTATCTTCGTTATCTAGGCATGTCTACAACGATTAATTGTTGGAATCGCTTATAGCTTTTTTCAACTAGCAAAAACTAGTAAGAATGCTTTCTTTACTTGATATTGGAGTACGTGTATACTCTCATTTTATAAGATTACTCAAGCATTCATTTGTAAGAAAAAGAGGATAAGTAACTATCTACAAAGTTGTTATATTTTAATTGCTAGCGCATTTGCGAAGATTTGTTATTAATAGTGTATTCTTTTTTGTTTCAGGTATTTTCCCCAGGAACGTTAACATTCCTGACAATTAAGGTTTTTATTTAAATAACTAGATATTTTATCTTTCATTTTAAACGTCAATATGCATAGTCTATTTTTAAACAAAGCAGCAGGATCCGAAGGACATGCGTTATGGTGCTTCAAGCTTATACGAGTCGAGTATAACTCCCAAACGACAATCCTTCTTCCCTTACCTCTTTCTCTACAAATATGACCATAATAATTATTTAAAAAATGCGGCTTAAGAAAATTACAAGCTGAACTAACGGCTAACAAAAATATATTTAAGCATTGAATTGTTAGGAAGTTTGAATTGTTAGAAACGCCTTTAACGTTCTTAACATTAATGAAACTAAGCTATATTACAAACTTTTACAAGTTTTTGGTTATCGTCACGACTCTAACGCTTGCAAAACCATTTAAAAAATCTCGTCCTCAAGCTTTAACAAATGTCTCGAACCGTAAACAACAACAGTTTATTTATTTTACTCAAATTGAGCTGCATTCGAATTGGAACGGAACGCAGCGACCAACGCCCGCAACCACTGGCTTTTCATTTAACTAAAGCCTCTGCTTAGCAGTTACCAGCGAAACAAGCGTATCTACGCTACAAAAAAGCATCCAGTCATAATTCAGTTTTAAATCGCATTTAAAATGTTTCAACGCTTTATACGAGAAATATATTTTCTGTAAGTGTGTAAGGAATTATTGTTAATATTAATTTATTGCAATGGGCGTGCTACCCCTAAATGAGAAGCTTCTACATAGGACACGTCAATTTTTATTTAAGAGGCTGACAACACCCGATGACCTTAAAATTGACTTTGCTTAAACAGTTTTTTACCTATAAAATTACTTGTTTTGGGAAAGAAAGAAAAAATATGTTAATATTAATTATATTTGGAAGAACTTTGTTAATTCCAATACACAATTGGACGTAGTTAATCAGCTCGATAGAAAATAATTCCAAATTTATAATAAAAATTAATATTAGCTTTAAACAGTTGTATTTATGTATTTATTTTCTTGGCAAATACGTCTGTTATTAAGGACAAAATTCCACCATACTAATACTAAAAACTTCATTATTTTATATTTCTCAATGAATGCGTAGTTTTTTTTAATTCATCATTTTGCAAAATTTGCAATGAGCTCCCATACTAATCGTAGCACAGTGTTTCTCTTTCACTCGGGCTGAAAAAGATAGGGATGGAATTTAGCTGTTGTCATCCTCTTAACTTAATACTAATTTAATGCTCTACGGTTTGATGAATAGGTAGGTGTATATAGGTAGCGCAGAAAAAATATTTTAACTAAGTAATAAGCCCAGGACATTATTATTTGCTATCATATCTGTTAATTTATAAATCAAATCGATTGTAAAATAAGGATTTTACCTAATTAAAAATATTTTCTAACAATATTTAACTCTGAAAACGAAAAGCGATTCAAAGTAAAAGAACCAAAAGAGCGCAAGCACAAGCACTGAAGGCGAATAACATTTAGGTCCAACGTATACAGTCAAACTTTATGAAAGTGTCTAAGCGAAAACTTAAAGAACTATTAATTAAAAAATGTTACTACACTATAAATTAATTCTTCAACGATACATCACTGCAATAATGAAATCTGCACAAAGCCCACACATAAACGAAGTAAATAAAAAATAAGTGATTAAATAGGTAGAAACTTAAATAAACTATGTAAATAACCTAAAATTAACTTACTTAAAAATACTAAAAACTAAAAATCTATCTCTAAAATGGGCCCCTGTGGCATCGTGCCGAGGACGCTGGCAGCATTTCCTCGCTGAATTGCAATACTTATGCGTTGAGCGAGGAAGCTGCCAGCTCGTTTGTCCCCTGTGACATCGACCAGCCGTTTAGCTACCTGGCGGTAAAGCTTTTGAGCTCCGGGACCCCACGGACCAAGAGTCTCGACGCCAAATGCAACAAAGTTGTAATTGGCGTCGAGGCCCCCGTATTTTCGCCTTTTAAGAGCCTCGGCCACCTCCGCCGCCGCGCCAGCTTTATTCATGGTACCGTGGAGGTGAGACGGTGCCAGCGTGTCCACGCAAGTCGCGTCCCACACTAGCACCCGTCCCAAACTCCACGGAATCAGTGACATCCCGTCAGGCCTCTTGCCATCGTCTCTAGCTATACCGGCCGGCTCGAGTATCGCCGGCACATTGACGGTGGCAAGAGACCGGCGGATAATGTCGTTTAGCGCAGCGTGACGAGAGAGGCGGCCCGCGCTCCGCTGACAGGAGAGTCCGTGGTGCCCTAGCTGGTCGACGTCCTTACCACAGGGGCATCTGTGCGGTGCGCATACTTGTATCCCCAAGCGCAGGCCAACCGCCAGCCGGAGGGTTTCAGGGGCAAGGTATGTCCCTGTGTTAGGCGAGGGATAGGCACTCAGCCAGTGGCCAGCCTCTCTACATCCGACGGCGGTCAGGCGAGCGCGTTCAGCTCCAGTGCTCTGGTTTAAAAGAGTGGTGTATGTTAATTTAGATAGGGCATCGTCCCAGCTCCTTTGGGATTTTGGATTATAGGGGAGATTTTGCCCCGGGCAGGCGGAAAGCCAAGCTTTTCTGGCATCGTCCAAGCCTGAGATCTCATAGTTTGAAGGTGAACCCCTTAATATTTTTCCTATGAGATCAGCAGAGCTGTGAACCGATGAAAGAAAAGCCGGCAGTGCAACACTTGAAATTTTGCGTAATCCGATACCGCCATACCGGACGGGAAGGGATGCTTGGAGCCAGGAATTTTCAGTGAGCTTTAAATTTAGAACGTGCTCCAAGTTTGTTTGAATTAAAGAATCGAGAGGTAGTAGTAAATTTTGATGGTTCCAGAAAGGGCTACACCGGAGCATGTAGGTTAATTTTGGCACGAAAAGGCAGAATTTGATAATAAAGAGGGCCGAATGGGGACTGATTTCTAACAGACGATCGGCACAATTTTGAAATTTCGTAATGGCACTGTTTATGTAAGTAGGAAATAAAGTATTGGATAGAGGAGTTCCCAGGAGGCTAAGGTTATCATTGGTGACAATTTTAATATTGGGAGTTAAAGTGTTAAATTGATCGATAATGCTAGACTCGTTTAAGGAACTATCGTGGATGTACAGTTCACACTTGTTATAATTTAGATCTAAGCCAATGGATTCAAATTTTGTTTTAAGAGTAGAAAGGTCCAAAAGAACAGTGTCCAAGTTACCTCCTAGGGTGCCGTCGTCCAGATACCACACGTTGAATTTTGATTTTAAATTTTGTATGATAGGATTTATGGCTAAACTAAAAATTGCCGGCCCGAGGGGGTCACCCTGCTGGCATCCAACTTCAGAGGAGAGTTCGTGGTTTTTGTACATTAATTTTGAGGGATCAGCATAACAATGGAGGAGGTAGTTGTATAATTCTGGTATATTACTTCTAATTTCGGCCAGCAAGGTGTCCCTGTTAACTGAATTAAATGCGTTCTTGACGTCGATTTTAACTAGTACTTGACATTCGGCATTGGAGAGGTAGGTGCGAAGAGCGTGAACGGCAGCTTCACACCCACCTCTTGTGCCAAACCCAAGTTGGATTGGTTCAAACTTACGCTGTAATTTGGAAATAATATATCGAACTGCAATTTTAGATGTTAAGCGTCTTAAAGTCGATATTATGAAAGTTAGATTCGCCTGAATTAGTTTCAGATAAAGTAAGATTAACCAACGTTCACACCCGGAGCGGGACCGAGAAACTAAACGCAATGCAATTTTTCCAACTCCCCGAAATGCATTCCAGCACTTCTCTCTTTTCCGTAAGATCGTGGCAGTTTTTTTTACCAGTTCATGTTTTGTAATATTTTTGTAAGGTATACAAGAAGATTGACATCCTAATAAGTTTTATAATTTCGTAGTAATTACGCGTAAAATCCTTCAGGAGAAGTGGTCTGAAGAGGATATTAGCCAAATGTTTTCCGTTCTTACATAAATAACTAGAGAGCGAGCGAGAAAGATATTAGGTAACCTCTCTCCCATCTATTTATCCGCCGCCAAAAAGCTAACAAAATGCACATTGATTATGGACTAATGTACCCTAATGTATCAAGTTTAAAAACTCAGTATAACTTATTTTATTATGAGCTAGGCTTTGAACATGCAACCTCCGGTGTAAATTCGCATATGCACCACTAGACTACCTACTGCCGCATTTTTAAATTTAATTTAGCTAATACGTAGGTATATACTGTTATGCGAATATTTGCAGACAGAACACAATGTAAATGCAACAATGGTTCGCGAGTTTTGACCGTTCTCGTTATAGACGGAGAGCTGGCCACATCAGATATGACACAATAATGAGAGCGACGAAACCCCTCTCGTTAGTTTGCTATACTATGCTTAATTCTAGATCTGGACATCTGGCAGCTGTAATGTGGTGGAGGTCTAAGAATGCAAACCACTTTAAGAATACAAACCCTAGAGTTCTGGTTTTGATGCAGTATTATGAGAAATTGTATAAATAATTAGATTATATCATTGTTCTAATGTTAAAATATAAACACCGTCCTCTATAAATAAGACAACTTTGGTAGTTTTTATCTATTTTGGTATTACTTTTTTCCAACTGAATAATTGTACTAGACTGTCACTCTGACCTCCACCCATTAAAAGCTGCCAGACGCCCGGATCTATCAAAAGGGATAGTATTGCAATCATACAAGACGAGTTTCGTTGCTCTCATTATTATGTTACATCTGACGTGGCCAGCTCTTAGTCCATTACCTAATATAAAACTACTTAAACATCAACAACCAGTATTTCCAGCAAAATGTTTATTCTTTTAACCCGGGAATAGGTTAATGCGCTAAAAGGATAATAAGGCCAAGCGCGAGGCGTTGGAAATGTATACGATTTAGTGCTCGCCTCGGTAGAAAAGCACTATTTTATAAAACTTTATTTTACTTAATTAGAGGGTAGTTGAGAAATAGCAACAATCGGATGAAACACAGGTACCTGCATACCATGCATGCATGGGGCAGATACTAAGTACGTACCTACCTACGCACAAGTATGTTGTTTTTGAAACATTAAATAGGTAGGTACTTCGGCTATTGAAAAACTTTAAGAAAAGGAATAAAAGAAGAACCTAGAGAAATTTATCTAAGGGACATAAGGAAGGCCATCTAGGTAGATTGAAACTTTAATAAGGAGTAGTTTCGCTTGATTTCCAACAGCCGAACTCGACAGCTTGACTTCAAAATACCTACGATAAGTAGTTTCCTGCTGAAATACGATACTTTATAAATTAAACAAGAATTCGACGCCGACGGCCCTTATTGCCTTAAATGAACCCACATTAAATGCTCTTTATAAGTTAGTTTGAAGTATTTGTAATGCAATAAAATACTTTTGATACATATTTATTATCCTCTTTATTTATTTTCCTTCTTAGGCTAGGCTTTTTACAATATTTAATTTTTACATATTTAGTATTATTAACCGCTCAAAAATACAATTCTTACAGAAAGTTTCCTGTGAAGTGTGATTATATATAATAATTTTTTTTTCGTGATAGAATTATAATTTAAATTTGCTATGGTAATATTTTGACAGCAAAATATTTATAGGGAAATTGAAAAAATGAAATGTGGGTTACATTTTATCAAAAAACTGGCATATAAACAGAAGGTATTTAGTCTATTATCCAAGTAGTTTTTTTTTTCATTGGCCGTCTAGTATATGATATGATATACAAAGTTGTTATATTTAAATTGAATAAGAACTGTTACCTTTTTTGCGTAATTTGAAAATGAACGGTACGCCTAACTCTATCGTCTAACAAAATCCGGAAAGGCCTTCCAAGACCACCATTTTTTTTATATTTAACTTGTTAAAATGTAATATTTATTCTATTTTGTCTAGATAAAGAAATGAACTATCATATGCATTAATAGTTGATTTAAAAACACCAAGTATTTAAGTTTATTTGCCATAGCCTTCGAAGAGAATGAAGCATTTTGTGAAATTCGCGTGTTTTGGGAATAAGGCCTCTTAAGGACCCGTTAGTTCTAGATACAGGTCAGTATATATAGATATATACTGCGATGGAGGGAGACGGCGACGTTTTGGCACACAAAAACAGCGGTTATACACAATGCAATTATTCATTAATAGTAGTCACCGTCAGTATACACGGGACGCATCGCCATTCACTCAAACGACGACGGATGGTTGTATGGTTGTTTGTCACGACACTCGTGACCCCTCGGTCACCTGTCACGTAAGATTCCCACGTATGTATGTCTATAGACTAGAGAATACTCTCTACAGAAGAGTATCTACTCGAAATCAATCATGTCCACAACTGGGGCGTAACTTTCGCTTTACGCTTTTTGAAACAGTTTCTCATTCATTTGTTTAAATAGTTGCGAACAAGTGAAATTGCAAACCGTGTTATACTTGTTATGCTACAGGTATCGATGAATGAGGGTTTCCTGAATCGCCAGGTGGCAGCACCGTGCCGAGAGGTCTAGCTGTCATAATCCACCAATCATGTTTAATCACTTTTTCTTTATTGGTCGATTTGACAGCTGCTGTCAAAAAGACCTCTCGTCACAGTGGCGCCACCTGGATTTCCCTTATTAAAATTTTGTCCAAATGGGGGGCACCGTTTTTCCGAGACCATTTTAACGCGTAAGAAATCTTTCTATGCATATAGCGATTTCGAAAGTAAGTGGTTGTTGATTTAAAATAATCTTTATTCAAGTACATATAATAAAGAGTCGCGTTAAATAGACAATAACAGACAACACACTGCTTAAAGTTGAAGGTAGACTTGAAATTTTGAACAGTTCTTCAATTATTTAACGACCTCCTAACCTAGTCGGTAGTGACCTTGCCTTCGAAGCAGGAGGTCCCGGGTTCAAATCCTAGTCAGAGCATTTGTTCCTGAGAGGATATGTTTTCTATGTATTTAAGTATTTATCACAACACAAGCCTTATTGAGCTTACCGTGGTTCTAGGTTGATTTGTGTAAGATTGTCCCATAATATTTATTTATAGAACTGCTCTAAATAATTGTTGACTTCTGTGCGTAAAATATCGCGGATGGTTGTTAAAATTTCAAAAAAATATATTTACCCATATTAATTAGTCATGTTCTTATACATGTTTAAGAACATGACTTTGCCGCCTTCGCCAAATACCTATACTGGTATAAAACAAAGCAACAAGGGAAAACGCAGCCGAGTCGGCGATAAGGCACGCTCACTCGCTTTCACTCCTTCAAAACACCTTACTGAAATTGACTACTCGTTTTACATCACGAACATGCTGTGTACACCGTTATCTAATCATTCTGCTTTATGTTTGTTTAGTTCTGTTGTAGAAAAGCTCACGATTGTTTTATTTAAAGAGCAGACGACCGGAACTGACGCCGCGGATGCGTTGTCTTTGCGTTGTCGTTTAAGCATAGCTACTTTGCTATTTCAACGACATGTATTGGATCCTTTACAATATCTCTTGGATGTGTATGTGGAAATAGTTAATGAGGTTATAATTCCACAACTTATTATTGGTTCCGTTTGTCTTTTATTTTGGCACCTTTTTTATAAGGTTACAGATTTTTTATCTATGGTGTATGGATTCGGCATATTAAAAGAGATGTTTTTAATGGTTGCAGCGACATCTCCGAGTCGCTTAGCACGAGCACGTTCAACCTGATTGCATTTACATAAAAAAACTCCACCTTTCACATTGTACCTAAATCAGTTCAGCGATTAAAGCGTGGAAAAATAACACTTGCAATAAACAGAGAGCTAATTACAGCTTAGTTACAATATTCTTACAAATGGGTGGGTTTGAAATTAGAGCAAAAATGTCATTACATATATAACCTGTAATAATCTGTTTTAAGGTTTATTTACACGATGAAGCACGCAGTAAATCATAATGATACTTACCAAATTAACTAAACTTGGATTGCGAAATTTGCGAATTGGACACTTAATTAAGACGAGGGTCTGGCCTTTTTGAATTCTCCAATTTATGTAATATTCTTGAATAAAATCTATTCAGAAACGCAAAATAATTAAGGATTTTTTGCTTTAACTAGGTTTCAAAGTTACATTTAGATAACGTCAACTGTCAAGAAGAAATGCAGAAAATAAACTCAGCAGTCAGTCGTTCTTCAGGTTAACTATTTTTTTTTACCTTATGAACTAAAAATGTAATTTAAGCGCTAGATTGTAAAAATGTTGAAGTGTTCTGTATCGTAACTTGCATAAATATCATGTATAAGCTATTAGGGTACAAAATTTTAAGTTAATTCGAAATCTTAAACGATGAAACCATCAAGACTTGACGCAATCGTAATACCTACTTTTTAAAGTGTCTTCTTACCATTCTAGTCCAGAACTACGTCACTTTTTCCAGTCCACTGGTTACAAAATCCTCATAAATTGGTTATTTATCCGTCCATTTGTCTGCTCAGTTTGCTTCCCGTCTGGGGTTGCCATATAGTCGGGGTTTATCGTAAATATACCGACATTTCATGATACTTTCTACAAATGAAAAAACCGGCCAAGTGCGAGTCGGACTCGCGCACCGAGGGTTCCGTACAAACCTGTAGGTATATAGGGGTAGTAACTTTAAAATTATTAAAAATATTTTTATAATATGATGTAACTAAAAATTTACTGTTTTCGCAATTTTTCCTTTATCTGTGCTATAAGACGTTGCTTCGTACCAAATTTCAAGATTCTGTGTTCACGGGAAGTAACACGTAGGTTTTGATTCCCTTGTTTCAAAAATTTGCGGAAATTTGCGGTATAAACGGCTGTATCTTTTGATTTCGTTGGCTTAGAAGTTTGATTTTTTCATAGCTCCAAGGGACAGTAGACTTGAGTATTTGATATAAATTTCATCTTGATACCTCCACGCGTTCCTGAGAAAAAGGATCTTGACAGACGGACGGACGGACAACAAAGTGATCTTATAAGGGTTCCGTTTTTTCCTTTCGGGGTACGGAACCCTAAAAAAATATGTTACAAAAAGTGTTCTTTCAAACGCCATATATCAAACCCACCTTATTGGGTCAAACGCATTTTAATATAAGTAATCTTCTGTGGACAAAGCAATAAAAGGCTTAAAGCAGTAAAAAAATTTGCTTTCAACTTTCTTAACTTTGCGATGTCTGCAGGAAACTCGTAAAAGCAATTAGCATGCAATAAAATGTGTATTCGTATGACCCTTATCTTATAGCATTTATAGCCCAATACCTAAGACATACATTCCAAAATCCCATCATTATGATTTTTTTTCCGGATATATGTGTCTTTCGATCTGGCAACCCTACGCCCGTCGTTTGAAAAACAGACCTTATTTCCTTGAACGGGGGCTACTCTGCGTTCCAATTAAAATACCTTTGTGGCGCAGTGGGATCCCACTTCGGATACAGAGGCTTTTTATTACTCCTACTATTTCTATGTAAAAATTCATTTTAATGTAAACAGTAGAGAAAGGATTATAGATGCTATTTGACTGCAATCATATTTTACTTATGGGTGTCACTATCGATTTAAAGTCATACATTTTTCAAAGAGATATATACCTTCTGACTATATTTTCTGACATATACCTTATATACAAACAAACTAACCAGAGTGAATGAGACGCAGCGGAGACATATCTATTACTTAAAAGCTTCTGGCATTTTTTGGCACCATTTGAGTTCAGAAACCTAAAAACTAAATGTTATACATGTGACTTATGTTTTAATAATATTCAAAGTTTTATTTAATTAAGTAACAAGCGACAAGGTAGTCCGGTGGATGCGGGTGGCGCAGGACCGGTCATTGTGGCCTCTTGGGGGGAGGCCTATGTTCAGCAGTGGACGTCTTTCGGCTGATATGATGATGATGATGATGATGAAGTAACAAGCAGCTCATATGTAGATGATTATGTAGTAATCCTTGAGCCCGCCTAGTGGGATGACGCAAAAGGATTTTTATGACCGATAGATAACGGCTGACACATTTGATGGGATGCTAGGTTACGGTTGCCCGTGGAATGTTTATTTTTCAATTCATTACGTATTCTGCTTATAGTAAACATGTTCTTATAGGATTTAGGGTTTGGCTTTGATCGATTGTTTTTTTATAAAACAACGATTCTTCTAGGACCGTTCGAATTTTTTTTTTAATTATTAGCATTAAATCGTTTGCTGGAAAGAAATTAATTAGGAAGTTTAAAAAGTAAAGAGCAAACACTGTTCGGTTAAACCTAAAAGGTCCTCTTCCACAAGAATTAGGTCCACAGAAAGTGTATATTATATTCTGATGTAACATTACATGTAATCTGACTGCCTTTGCGGCTTTTGCATTATGTGATAAACAACTCAAGTCAGACTGGGTTTAGTTTAGGTATCCTTCGTAAGGTAGGTAAAGAACTAAAATGACGCATACAAGGAAATATTTAGGTCAAAGCTTGTTTCATATAAACATATTGACTCACTCTTTGTTAAATTTAGACACCGTTGAATTTTGAAGAAAATCTATTGACTCACTCTTTGTTAAATTTAGACCCCGTTGAATTTTGAAGAAAATCTATGCGCTGGTAACATTTTAGAACACAAAAAATTGGTAAGTACCTACTAAAAGTAGAATTATGATTAAATGCATTGGCCAAGTGAAGACGAGATGACTGATCGAAACACGTCGAACGAAACTGGCCTATAACTGCGAACCACTTCGTTCGTTCGATCGTCTATACTAAATGCATCACTCTCTTTCGAATATGCTAGAGCTATAGAGACGGAGATAACGAAATTTAGATTTTCAAAGTTCGCGGCCTGCTGGGATATATTTACGTGAGAGCCATATTTAATATTTTTTAAATTGTAAGCTTTGTTACTGAACTATATACCGGGTGGTGCAATTCTAAGAACTATGCTGTAAGGATTGCTATTTATAAATGTTTCACAATCGATTTATACTAATAATAATAATAGCCCTCGCAATTAAAACAGAGAAATAAATTAAAATAATGCTTTTTATATTGCATTGCCAACCCTAGTGCTCCTACGTAATGTTTACATTTTCAAAGAACACTTGACAAAAATATTATTAATTTCACTCGGTGCAGTTTTTGACGACGTGTGGTGCCTATGTCGTTATTCCTTTAACAGACTTGTTCTGAGTAAACTTCCAATCATAATTTCATATCTTGTGAAGATCAGCTACATGCTCATCTTCACAGACACGATGTTGAGTTTTACCCACCACATTTTCTGTGTTGTCTACAAAATCGAACCAGCTGTTCCCATTGATGTAGTTTTTCATAACGTGCGTTACGAGTACAGTGCCAAATTTACTTCCGCAAATAAACAGAATTTCGATCATTTTATCCATTAGCAAAACATTATGACATTGACATTAAACATGACATGACGAAAACGTTACCTTGTCTTTTGTGATGAGTTATCATGTTATTCATGATCTAAATGACACACACCAAAAAGGTATGTTAATTCCTTAATAATTTTATTTATTGCTTTTATATAGGGCACTAGCTTTCCGCCCGCGACTTCGTCCGCGTATACACGGTTCCTCATACAGAGTTTCATATCCAATTTTATCTTCTTAACTAACTTTTGTTAATCCCCGAACCATCTTCTTAATATGCAAATAATAACGTAAATGTACCCTATTATTTGCGTAACTTCTTTGTGTACTATATTGTGGTGGTTTTATTTGGCGATACGATGACCAAACTATTGTAAGGGCTCACTCTGGAACATGTAAATGGAACGGAAATAGGAACAATAATTCCTAGTAAATCTCAAACCAAAAAAATAATAAATTTCTATACAAACTTTCAACCCCTTTTTAGCCCCGTTCTAGGTTGTATTTTGAAAAACGCAAAAATTGCGTTTATTATTTTTTTATTATTAGTAAACGTACGAAGTTTCAAATCTCTAACTCCAAATTTTAAACCCCACCGATACAAACTTTTACCCCCTTACGGGTTGAATTTTTCAAAATCGCTTCTTATTAGTTGTACAAATTGTAAATTTAACTCGTCCTGCAAATTATAACTTTGTAGCTTCAGTAGTTACGGCCTCCCTTTAATACAAACTTTTCAACCTTGTTTCAACACCTCTGGGGTGAAATTTTGAAAAACGCTGAAATTAGTTTTTTGCCTTGAAGTAAGTAGCTTACAAACGACTTTCAAGTCTGTCACAAAAAGAAATCTCTATACAAACTTTCAACCCCTTTTTTACCCTGTTAGAGGTTGAATTTTAAAAAACGCTGAAATTTATTTTATTGTTTTTAGGGTTCCGTACCTCAAAAGGAAAAAACGGAACCCTTATAGGATCACTTTGTTGTCCGTCTGTCTGTCTGTCTGTCTGTCTGTCTGTCTGTCTGTCTGTCTGTCTGTCTGTCTGTCAAGACCATTTTTCTCAGGAACGCGTGGAGGTATCAAGCTGAAATTTATACCAAATACTCAGGTCTATTGTCCCTTGGAGCTGTGAAAAAATCAAACTCAAAAGCCAACGCAATCAAAAGATACAGTCGTTTATGCTACAAATTTTAGTTTTTCGGCACTCGCAAAACCTACGGGGTACTTCCCGTGAACTCAGAAACTTGAAATTTGGCACGCAGCAACGTCATATAGCATAGACAATGGAAAAATTACAAAAAGTAGACATTTTTAATAAAATCATACAAAAAAATATTTTTTTAAATTTTATACTTACTACCTATTTTCTCGTAAACGCGTGGAGATATTAAATTGAAATTCATGTCAAATACTCAGGGCTATAGGACCTTTCAGATGTAGCAAAACCAAACTTTTATGTCAACGCAATCAAAAGAAATAGCAATTTAAGTCGCATATTTTGAAACTGAGTACTCGCAAGAAACTCAAAACCTACAGGTTACTTCCCGTAAACTCAGAAACTTGAAACTTGACACGAAGAAACTTCATATAGTACAGACAAAGGAAAAATTACGAAAAGTAGACATTTTTAGTAAAATCATACAATAAATATTTTTTTAAATTTTAAACTTACTACCTTTTTCCTCGTAAACGCGTAGAGGTATTAAATTGAAATTCATATCAAATACTCAGGTCTATAATACCTTTAAGTTGTAAAGGTTTGTACGGAACCCTCGGTGCGCGAGTCCGACTCGCACTTGGCCGGTTTTTTTTCATTATTAGTAAACGTACGAAGTTTCTAATCTCTAACTCAAATTTTTTAACCCCAATCATACAAACTTTCAACCCCCTTTTTACCCCCTTAGGGGATGAATTTTGAAAAACCCCTTCTTAGTGGATACTACCGTTATAAAAACTACCTATTGTGAAAAATTCAGCTCTCTAGGTCCAACGGTTCGGGCTGGGTGTTGATTTAAGTGAGTCAGTCAGTCAGTCAGACAGGACTTTTACGTTTATATATATAGATTTCGTTACTAAAAAAAGTTAAAAGTGAACCTCGAGAATTAAAAAATATGACTATTTGGAAACATTTAAGTGATGTTGGAAATTGATTATTATTAATATTATTGTATGTGTTAAACCTTTGTGTTAAATCGACCTTATGTTTCTTAATGTTAAGCCCTGTGGTTGTCAATGTTTTCTAGCAAGCAAAAGTCGACTTTATGATGAAATTTCTTGTCAGTCATGTAAAGTTTGTTTACTATAAAGGTCATTAAACCCATTTACTAATTAGGGTTGTTACAGGCAATATTTTGCACTTTATTTCAACAAGCTCTAACTTGAAAACGATTAGGAATATTAACATGGTTCACTGGCTTAAAAGTTATAACTAAAGCTAAACAAACCCCCATTTTCGTAAAAGTTCATCGTATTGTTCCACCCGATATATACCTAGCATAGAGTTGCTCCGCGTGGTATGGTAGAGCATAGTAAACCTTGGAACAGTCAGCAGAAGAACTAGGTTAATGAGTGACCTTCACGCGCTCTTATTCTTTTGACAATAAAGTCGTTTTAAGCTCATTTTGAACACCTCACCCGCTTAACTATTGCTACTGACTGTACCTACAGCAGTGTGAGTAGAGCGCATGAATCACGAGATGTGCCACGCTGCGGTAAAGCTGCCCATTGTTGCCACTAACAAGATAATGCGTGTAAACGTAATTTTAGCGAGCCTTGTGTTTGCTGATTCCTCGTAAACATACTGAATATTATGTATACACGATCAAGACCGTGAAGAGAAGACTTTGAAAATATTATGAGTATTATATAGTTCTGTTATACAATGTAGATTTTTTCGCTTAATCCCATACATATTTAATCTATATTGAAATCGAACAACCGACTCCAGAACTATCGGCTTGTATAAGAGAATTTCCAAATGCCATCCCTGGTCGGCGCTTCATCATAGTCCTACAGTAAATTGGTGGATTTCGTAAGCAAATGTATGAGTTCCTGTTTAAGAAAACGCTCGATCAACGACTGTGCATTGCATGCACATGGATCCTATCATCAGATCAGAATTAAAAATCTAATGGGATCTTGGAGTTTTAAGTACCTAATTTCGAAAAAAAAAAAGAATTGAATAATATCCTGAAAGACATTGTTGATCTGCCTTATACCTAATTAGTAAGTGCGCTACATTACATAAGTGGTTATTAAAAAAAATATTTTTTAATACAATTGCTCAAAAAGTTTAGTTTATGTAGCTGCAAATCGTGCGTAAAGTTTTATTTTATGCACTAGTGCTAAAAAGTAATCTGATCTGCAAATCGTGCGTAAAGTTTGAGTTTATGCAGTAGTGCTAAATAGTAATCTGATTGATACTTTTTAAATAAATGAGTATTATGCGAGACCCAATAGTATTACTTGAACAACGCGCTATTGAATGAAGCTGTCTTTCGTACACTGACAGAATATAAATGTAATTTTATTTTTTTGTAGTTTTTTCGCAGTTGTATTAAAAAACGTTGTTCGACACACGTGCGGAAGTGTCATTTTCACTCGTCCCGAGTCTTGACCCTCGCCTCTCGGCTCGGGTCAAGTAACCTATACCTAGGTACTCGTGAAAAATGACATACTTCTCGCAATTGTATCGAAAACTACTATTACCATATAAAGGGCTTTTTATCTAGAATAAAATAATTATTTTAACATTTGTGACAAATTTAATTGGCATTTGACATATATTTATGACCAAGGCTGGCTCTTTCCTTGCCCAGCGAATTGGTATCGCCACCCAGCGCGGCAATGCCACTAGCCTTCTGGGCACCCTACCGTGCGGCACTGAGCTAGCTCCCATTTTCTATCTGTAAATATGTGTATAATACTCGTATAGCTGGTTCGATATTTTTAGTTCTAATTTAGTTTACTTCTATTTTTGTACTGCATTTTATTTTTTTCTTTTCCTGAATATTTTTTTACATATATCTATTGTTTCTCTTTATTTACATTATAAGTTCGGTTAAGTGCCATTGTATTGTACATATTACTCTAACTTCATGTAAATAGCATACCTAGGTTAGAAACTGTTTATATTACTGGCGAGAGTGTTAAGCACGTTCATTTCTACATTATCAACTTTTGTAACCGCTTCTCAAGTGTATAAAGTTATTTGTATTAGTAAAAAAAAACTAAATCACACCGCGGAGCGTACACGAACATATAAATTCCTAATTTTTTTCAGTTAAAAAGGGCATTTCACGATTCATGCCGTCCCGTACAATACAATCATACCTTTATTTGGCATTTTTTGTTTCACAGTAAAATTAGGAACCTAATCAAAGCAAAAACCCCAATTATCACTCATATCTTTTGAGTACGTTTTGGATTATTGTACCGATTTAAACTCACGATTCGTATTATTTTCTAACTTTCCCGATCATGGTCGCAGTCCGGTTTTTGCTCCATGGGTTTTTTTTTAATACAAATAGGTACCCAATCTACATGTGAACCGTCGGTTTGGTTCGCTGTCTGTCGTCGACTGTTTTGTCATCCTGTCTATTATTTCGTCCTGTCTTATTTTGAATTCAAAGTCCGTCGTTCCAGAAGTGTATGTCAGTCAGCCAATCGGTCAGTTGATGTCACTTAGCCAAGGAGGTTGGAAGAGCCCCGACAACATGTATATTTATAATTAATTCTTCTTCAGCCTTCCAATCAGTAAAGTTCTCGGAAATTGCGAATTTTATCTCAACAGTAGGTGTTTACGAATACGTATCAATATCTACGTCGAGCCACTCGAGCTAGAAAGAGACGACTTGTTCCGTGTAAAAATGGCCATTTTATAACATTATGAATCATTTCGTTAGTCAGGCTCCTGCACTAGAGGCAGCAGGATCGATAAAAAATAAAACAATCGCGCTTCTTTTAATTAAATAAATAAAAACACTTAGTTCAACATTATTACGGAGTTCATTGAAAAGAGTGCGGTTTGAGTTTTTTTTTTTCGAAGATTGTGTGTGAAAATTGTTGTTTAGTGTGTTTGGGTAACATACGCACAAGGATTATTGTCATATAACGTAATGAAGGAACTGACAAAACACAACAACAACAACAAAGGTAGGTTATCCAATATCCATATTCTTAAACAAATGTAACTTCATAATATCGCAGGATTGAAAGAAAGTTACACTGTCATATTATTTATTGCTACGTTAAATTTTCGCAGAACATCGTTTGCATAAATATTTTGTTGCAAATAAGCCTTTGCGTCCCAAAATTAGCCTCGTATTTTCAAGCACTGAAAAAGAAACCTAATAAATCTGTTAACCCACATCGAAACAAAATGTTTTTCCCGAAGCTCTAGTATACAGCCGTCAAATAAAGGAATTTCCCAGCAACGCTAGCGGAGTCGTTGGTTTAACCCGGCTTAAGTGAGGAGTACATTTACAGAGCATGTTATCTGGGAATCTCGGTCCGATCGCATTTGGTCGGATTGCCGTGACAGGTATCCCGGTGTTCCGGCATCTAAGGCGCTTCGAAAATCACAATAAATATTTTTATACAGGTGGCTGCTTAGAGTGCTTAGCGTGCCGTCGTTCTTTTTCGAGGTCGAGGGTTTACAGGGTTTCTTCTGTTTGTTTTGTAATTGTGCACTTCCAAAAAAAAACAGTAGAATCTGATTATAATGATATCGTGCAAAACAGGTCATACTAAGCGGACGTCATAAAACGTAGTCTCAGAAACAAAATAATTTTAATTGCCCTTTCGCTACTTTTCCTGGTGACTGTACCTACAGTTTAAAAAAAGAGTGTTCAAGTTCAAAAAAAAGGAGTCTTTAATGAATATGTTTCTAAAAGAAAACCATGTAAGTTTAATCTTATAAGGGTAGTTCAACCATATGATAAAACACCGTAAAGTAGTTGTTATTACTCGCAGAAGAACTTAACTCATATTACTACTCGTATAGTATAAAGTCTGAATTCACTCGCCTATTCAGAACATCTTGTTTACTTCATATTGTTTCAAGATTAGAGTTTATGTTAAAGAAGCTTAGCTTAGTTTATAAATGAGTAGTTTATAAGGTACTAATTCATAACAAACAAAGTTACGTACAAGATGATAATAAAGATTGCTTTTTCGGAAACAAATTGATATACAGTTGGGTAAAGCTATAAAATATTATAACAACTAAAACATTATTTTGGTGATAAATAAATAAATAAAAAAGTTGGCCAAAATATATTCGAAACCTCTGGAGCTATTACAAGCGCCCAAAGTTAGCACAGAACCTCCACAGCATAAAAAATCCGCGAAAGAGCACTCAAAAGAGGGCTAATAACATTACAGTAAAGTCCCGTCGATTGTGAAAAATGCATGGAGTGGCGGGGGATTATTCCGCGCGCGACGCGATCGTTTCTTACTTTCATATTGATATAATTTACAAATAAATTTTATATGAATCGAAAAATAATGGGCGCAAATTGTATGAAATTAGGAATAAGATATAAATAATAATGACAATTTTGAGTAAAGTTAGCGATAATTTGTACAAGTAACATAAAAAAATCATGTTGATATTTCCAGGCTCTATTTTACCTCATTATGAAATCACTTCACCATAAATAAATAGTTATCATAAACTACGTTGAAGATGGAGACCTAAGCTCTCCGAAACATGTCGCGCGAAGTGACTAAAGTGACGTGAGTGTAACCGTTATATTTTATAGTTATAGAAATAGTTATCATAAAAATATTTCAACTGCACTCAATTACAATAAAATGGGTCATTTGCGAATGTAATGTAAATCCTAATGTTTTGCGGATATCATATTTTGCAAATACCGTATATAGTACGACTGACGGATATCAATGTAACCCTAGATCTGTAGGTGAGGTGAGTTGTCAATCGATTGTCTAACTAGCGTGAAGGTTGCAGCAGTAATAATGGTTATAGAATGCAGGCAAATCTATCATTAACACTACTGGATGTGATTCATTCTAAGGATAATAGGTACCTATATACGAGTAGAACGATGCAACACTATCTAGCGTTTCTTTATTAAATATTGTGTCTTTATTAAAAATATTTTCTTTATTAAATAACGACTTATCTTAAATACTCATATCATCATATACTTTGGATCGCTAAGAGCCCTTGCAATGAGGTTAAAAACCGCGTTGACAGCAGTTCCCGTATAGAACATAAGCTTTCAATAGAAAGTGCAGTAAAACACTTCTATAATTGCATTAACACGTTTCATTTCGAAGACAAAGTAAATTATTTAAGATTAGCAAAAGTAGTCAGATTATTTAAAATTTAGCATTTCACGTAAAAATTACAATAACGGTATCTATATAAGGATATTTCACATTCAATAACTTCCCTAGTGGTCAGAATGTAATTAAATTACATTATTATTAGCACTTCACTTAAAAATGAAGTCAACTGTACCTATATAACGATATTTCACATTCAATAACTTCCCTAGTGGTCAGAATGTAATTAAATTACAATAATAATAATATTTAGAATTAGCACTTCACTTAAAAATGAAGACAACAGTACCTATATAAGGATATTTCACATTCAATAGTTAGCAAAACCGGTAAGTAAAAATAAAGACTCCGCTGGTAATAATTTGGCTGCAGGAAAATAATGGGTTAATGAGGCGGGTGATATGGATGGTGACAGATGATTCGCTGGCTGAACGTAGCCTAAATTAAAGAGCCAGGTCTTTATACGCCCGTCAAACGAGGCAATTGGAATTTGGGGAATTTAGCAAAACAACAAAAAAACTATTATGGCACAAAAATACTGGATACAAAGAAAAGGGATCGGATTTATAACGTTTTTAAAAAAATGTAAATAATATGATATTCTCGAAAGCAGGATGGCTAAAGCTGTAGTTTTTGAATTGAAAAGAGTTCGTGGGCAAGTGTCCGCTTTGATTTAGGCGGACCCAATAGCTCGCTGAACTCCTTTTCTCACTTGGAGAGCCCGCTGGATGCGGACTCTAATTGTCCGACGATGGTGGAGAAACCCGCGGAAAACGCGGCAGCTGCAGACCGTCTCGCCGGTCCGGCACCCACAAGTGCCTTCCGGAATCCTTCCGGCTCAGGCGGTCCCTCTGGTTGCCTTTTTGTCCGGCGACGTATTTGGTTTTTAAAAATTTGTATTTAATAATGTATTAGCACTTGCTATATAATGTTTGAGCGCAAAGATCTACAGAAATAGATCGCACTTCAACTCGATGCAACTAAGCAAATTACAGCAAAACTCTCAGACCAAAACCAGAATATCTGTTTTTCTTTAAAAATCTCCCGTCGCTCTGACACACTCAATCAAAAATCAACTTTTTTCTTTTTGACAATCTGGAATACCTCAAAAATTCACATTCAAAATTAGCGCGAGTATTATTTCAATTTTATAACTGCCAGACGTATTACAAAATGCGGACTGATATAAGCGCCATCTACCTGTAATGCCGTGAATCACAATGTACGCTTTTTATATATCAACCGTGACCTAGCCTTAGACCTCCCTTAGACACAGAAGTTCAGAAGTTCTAAAGAAAGTCGACAGATGTCGTACGATACGTAGCGTCATGCTACAAAAGCTTATGTTCTATACGGGAACTGCTGTCAAAATTCAATAGAAAGCTTATGCTTGAAATATCACGCATCTTGTCAGGTATTCATCCCGCCATAATTGTAATACTTAATCTTCCCATTAAAAATATTATTGATTAAACTACGAAGTTTAATTAGTTTTTCACAAGTTAGTAATGCAACGCCTTATCAATTTACCAACGGCATGACGTCCTACAGTCGGTCGGATTTCCCCGTTCGCTGGATTGGAGTAAATAGTTTTGTTTATGGCTAGCTTTTTGGAACAAAACGTGACTCATACTTTAGTTAATCGGGAATTCCGAAATAATTTTGTGCAAGAATGATTATATTTACCTATAGGTATCGCCACGAGAGTTGAGTCGCGCACACAACAACATGTCATGTAAGGCCAGCGGAATTTTGAATTTATTGTTCTTTTTTCGTACCGATAGCAAGTTCAACAGCGAACTGCCAGATTGACACAAAGTTTCGTTACGAGTACATGTTGATTGATGGTGGCTAAAATAAGATTCACTTTGCAATACCCATTAGGTACCTACACAGTTCTTAACATTAGTGTCGTAGTGAAATCAACTTGTAAACATAAATCTCTAGTTGTATTATTTTCCTGACGTTTCGAGCGTGCCGTAACGCTCGTGGTCGCAGGCAGACTGGCGAGGAATTGTATCAGCATCTCCTAGCTGCGCGGGTTTTTCGAACTACCCGCACTTGTTCTCGATTATGCACATTCACGCTAGGGTTGTCTGTGAATGTGCATAATCGAGAACAAGTGCGGGTAGTTCGAAAAAAACCCGCGCAGCTAGGAGATGCTGATACAATTCCTCGCCAGTCTGCCTGCCACCACGAGCGTTACGGCATGCTCGAAACGTCAGGAAAATAATAAAAGTAAGTGTACGCGATTAAGTCCCGTTTTTGTCATAATAATGAGTGAACATCGTGTAAGTTTAAATCAGTATAAATCTCTAGTTTCGATTCGAAATAAAAACCAATCAAGCCGTTACTAAATAACATTTTTTTATAAATATGTCACAGCTGTTGGATCTCCAAATTTTAATAAATAAAATAAAAATAAATGCATGTTTTTTTATTTTTTTTACATCGACTTTATAGCTGCCGTAAGCGACATCTAGGTGCCAACTACTACAGTTAGCTACCCTTCCCGCCGACTCTCTTACAAGTGTCACAACGGAAATAACAGATGGCGCCTGCTATCCACTCATAATTATTTTTACTGGTTTTTTAAAGTGGGTATTCCACTCATACATTAGTATGTTATTTAATCAAATACAAACATTGAAACATTGAAAAAATAATCAACCCAGTTTGACTTGAACAAACATCGATACGCCTTACCGGGGCTCGATATCGCTTTACCAATTAAGCTATGGGTTCAGTTACTGAGCTGACGAAATTCTCAATGCCTTCAATCATCTTTTTGCATTTTTTATTTTTTTTTTACATCGACTTTATAGCAGCCGTAAGCGACATCTAGGTGCCAACTACTACAGTTAGCTACCCTTCCCGCCGACTCTCTTACAAGTGTCACAACGGAAATAACAGATGGCGCCTGCTATCCACTCATAATTATTTTTACTTGTTTTTTAAAGTGGGTATTCCACTCATACATTAGTATGTTATTTAATCAAATACAAACATTGAAACATTGAAAAAATAATCAACCCATTTTGACTTGAACAAACATCGATACGCCTTACCGGGGCTCGATATCGCTTTACCAATTAAGCTATGGGTTCAGTTACTGAGCTGACGAAATTCTCAATGCCTTCAATCATCTTTTTGCATTTTTTATTTTTTTTTACATCGACTTTATAGCAGCCGTAAGCGACATCTAGGTGCCAACTACTACAGTTAGCTACCCTTCCCGCCGACTCTCTTACAAGTGTCACAACGGAAATAACAGATGGCGCCTGCTATCCACTCATAATTATTTTTACTTGTTTTTTAAAGTGGGTATTCCACTCATACATTAGTATGTTATTTAATCAAATACAAACATTGAAACATTGAAAAAATAATCAACCCAGTTTGACTTGAACAAACATCGATACGCCTTACCAAATAAATAAATGCATGTTGGTAATCGGTCACCAAGTCTAGCGGTGCCACATGCGCTTCGCCGACTCTAACATAAACATCGTTTTTGATTGCAAGCTAACAAAATACTGAATATGTGCTATCATTAATATGCTATACTGAATGTGCTAATATTGGAGATTACAACGGTGGCAAACAAGCATACGGCCCGCCTGATGGTAAGCAGCTACCGTAACCTATGGACGCCTGCAACTCCAAAGGAGTCACATGCGCGTTGCCGACCCTTTACAAAAAGGAGGAATCACTTGATGGCTAAAGGAACAAGAAGGTCCCTCATCGTCAGCACACTGGGTCCTCTTCGAGCTCTTTGCGATATGAGCATATATAACGATAAGGAGCAAACCAAGTGAACAATGTAGGCACAAATACAATATTCCTAGAAAATGTGTAAGCCAAACAAACATAGTCTGCGATCTGACAAATAAACATGACATGACTGATTTGTCTCTGTCTGTGGTCTAGCTAAACTAAAGCTAATATTAAAAATGTACTTATTAAATGCTTCTATAAGTAAGAGAGATAATGTTTCTGCCTATGTATATGCGGACGAGTTTAGTCAAATGGTCCACTTTATCGATTTACATGGACACTCATTCTTGGCTTTCTTGCACTAAATAAATAGCGTAGGTATATTGGGGAGTTTTTAAAAGTATTAAACACTACTTAGGTATCGACAAAAATGGGTCCTTTTTCCAGGATTGACACATATGGTTATACCTAAGCTTCAGATAGGTGACATGTAAGTGTATATACACATTGGAACTGACGGGATTTGATTGATATATAAGGTGCTAACAAATTAGTCACGGGTATTTTTACCGCTGATAGTACTCGGTTCTCGGAGTATATTTAAGTATGAAACATCATAGGTTTTGTTATGTTTTTTTTTGAGAAAACTAGGAAACAAATTTCCTACGTTAAAACATCCTGTTAATAAGATAATTAAATGAGACCTCTTTAGACCCGAATCATAATGCCATTTAAGAAAAAAAACTTTTGACGTGACATGACAGATAGTGTTAAACATCTTGACAGGTACATTATAGGGGTGATTATTTTAAAAATTAATTATAATTTTTTTTTTGTTCGGTAAGTGAAAACAAAAAAATGATATACAAAAATTAATAGTATTATATAAAATATATAAGTTAATCGTTTTAATGTAATGTATTATCTCTTAAAATATCCGTGAGTAATTTGTTAGCACCTTATATAAAAATGCGAGATTTTTGTCAAATCAATAACAAAACAATATCGTTTTGTTTAATCGTTAGAATGCACCGTTCGTTTGGACTACGTGAGTTTCACCAAAACTATTTTTCATGTGCTCCCATGTCAAGTAGGTATTAATTTCACCAAAACTCAGCCAGTTAATTACCAGAAAGTTATGGAATTCTAAATTCATGACATATTTGGGAAATATAAGGAAGTTTATGATTTTAAATGCGGTTTTTACTAGACATTTATGGGTCGTATTGTACTTAGTCTGATTTAATGATTTGGCGACTGGTTTAGGACAAAAAAACTGTAAAGAGTTTAATTACCTAGTTGAGGTACGTACTTATAATATTTAGTATGTCTTACAATACGTAACATATTGTATACCTATAATACATGTACAAGTAGCGCTTTGGGCCGCCAAAAAATCGCTTACATCAGTGCGTTACTTACTAACTATTGCGGTACTTTAATCATTAATAGATATTTCTTATCTTAGGCCAGTGGTGGGCAAAGTACGGCCCGCGGGCCAACTCCGGCCCGCGAAACCATTTTATCCGGCCCGCCGCGGATACATTGAAATAATTTGTATATGTCCCGCGATGATTATATTTTGAGGATTCACCCGTTATGAAACTTATGAAGTAAAATATTTGAATACATATAGATAGATAGATGAATAAGTATAAGAATCAGTTTACCCGCGTTCATGTATGTATTGTGTCGAGGGCGGATCGCGGGGAGCGGAGAGGGCAACGCAGTGTGAGGCACCAGTAGAGAACAAACTGAAACATTTCAGTCAGCAGTTGCAGAAACTTCACGCACAATTTGAAACTAGGTTTTAAGATTTAAAGAAAATACAGTCATCGCTAGTTGTTGTTTCGATGCCGTTTAACGTAGATCCCGAGAACGTCTCTGCAGAGTTGCAATTGGAAATTATCGAAATGCAGTGTAGCACCCATTTAAAACAACTGTTCTTAAATACAACTAAGCTAGATTTTTTATAGGACACTGCCGAAAGCTCAATACCCAAAGATGATTGCTCACTCTCAGAAAATTATGATGTGTTATGAATGTTATGATAATCTATGTTTGGGTCATCGTATGTGTGCGAACAAACATTTTCCACCATTAAATTGCGAAAAAACTCAATCAGAAACCGACTCACTGCTGAAAATTACTTCGTCGCAACTCGAACCTGCATTCGACGATATAATGGCAAAACAAAAACAATTTCATATGTCTCACACACCCAGCCTTCAAATAAATAAAAATAAAAAATTCTATAATTTTTATGCTATACATGTGATTCGTTTGAAATAAATATATACTTATATATATATTATTTTTTTTGCTGTAAAAAAAAAACTTGAGAAGTTTCAAGAGGAAGGCCGGAAATGCAGCATAATTGCACTTTTATATAAAACCGTAAAATTTTAAAATTCCCAGTTTTGCTGCAATTCTGGCCCTCTTCCGAAATTTCTCAAGCTTTCTGGCCCCCCATGAAAAAAGTTTGCCCACCACTGTCTTAGGCAATGATTTATTATGTATTTTACTAGATGTGACATCTAGAACAAATTTTGTGCGCCATGTTTGGCGGTTGACAACTGTGACTGAATCAAAGAGTAGTAAAGACTTGTAGTGATTTTTACTACAACTTTTGGGACAAAAAAAATCTTAGGGATGTCATCTCCTGTTACTCAATGATCTTAGGTAAAGAAATTATCTCTTATTTGAATGTTAATTCTTAAGCTTAGGTACCTATTCTAATTTTTCTATTTGTCTTGTTTCAGGTAAGAATACTTAATAAACAAACAAATGCACGTCTGCTGTTTGGTGCACTTTTCTAAGTATGTATGTAAGTAATAATAATTATACGTAAGTATGTGTATGTATTACCATAAATATGCCCAAGGTATAAAAACTTATGCACTGTTATTTAAAGTATTTAAACACATGTTTTGTAAGAATTCCTTTATTTATTATTCCTTTATTTGTAAGGAATACGTTTCGCTTATTGTCCTCAAATCATAAGGAAAGTTTTAATATAAGTAAGTTTCAATAATAAATGATAATCGATCAGTGTTAATACTAAATAAAGAGCTACATACACTAAATAACCGAATAACAATATAATACGATGGCTCTGCTCAGCGACGGATTCTCCGACAAATCTCTTGCGAATTGCGAAGTTGGAGTTTAAGGGGGTTAGGATAACTTCGAAAATGATGTTATATTTTTAAACTTACACTAACATTTTATAAGATTATAAGAAACCTCGCCAAACCGTGACATTTGATAGCGAGATGCGTTTTTTACATGTGACGTCCTCGTCGCACACGCACTACAAAACACAACAAACACACATGGTACAAGAACTGACAAGATTTAACTTTCTTTCTTTCTATTTTCATAAAAAATACATTATACACACCGTTGGTTAAATTGTAAATGTTAGGTATACAGGCTGTAACAAAAATATTTTTCAACGTAAAAAAAAAAAATTGTACGTGACACGGCGTCCCTCAATACAAAACATTTTTTTTTTTTGCTTTTTTTTATTCATAATTAGAAAGCGATACCAATTATGCCCTTAAACGGATCACCAGCATTTTTCTTACACCTTGTAGAATCAAAATATACAATATAAAATTTGGTGAACTTATCCCAAAGCACTTCAGATAAATAAACAATTCCTCAAGAATTGTTGGTTTGAGTAATTATTATCTGTAAAATTTCATTTTTACCAATAAAATATCTGTATCTGTCTCTGTATCTTAGCCGGATTATTTGAAGATTTTCTTTGGAAACTACTACAAAATATTTCTAAGTTAAGGTAACTTAGAAATGCTTGTTTTGTTTTACGGCAAAATATCAGACATTTTGTGAACTCAGGCGCGCAGCGTAGGTATGTATAGTTAAACTGTTATTTTATAATTGAAAGAAATATGGAAAATTTACCACGTCCAGCAAGATTCGAACTTGCGACCTTTCGGAACACCGGTCCGATCGCTTTGACCAACTGAGGTATCGACGCTTACTCATACCGAGGTTGAAATTGAAATTTCGCTTGCAAACGTTTCTGCCTGGAATAAAATTAATTTAAACTGCTATTATTAAAAAAATGCGGTTCTTGCACAGCATCTGGGACTGCATTTCATTTTATTTATTGATATGGGTAATTAATAGCTTAAGTAATATTATTTCATCATAAACGCGGTTTCTGTAAAACTTCAATAGATTTTACTTTCGAAAATAATTATGCCTTTTATGGTATATACATATTTAGCACTTTAAAAAATCATGTAATCATTATGAATACTATGTGTGACTTTTTTTGTTAGGTGGCCCTCGATCTCAATAATTTATTCATAGGTTTTGAATTAGTTAACACCTTGGACGAAGAAAATTAAAGGACGGAGCATGGCTGTACAACAAACTGTGACGCAAGATGGCGGATAGTTTGAATGTGTGTGTCCAGACGAGTGTTGCCATGTAATACAAATTTTCCCGATTAAGAATACAATATTTATGAATTTAAAAAAAATAGATTATTAATATATATGTTCAAATAGAATTAATAAGCACCTGTTTTAATAAATTTGATGAAATATATTTCTGAAGAGGCGGATAAAAGAAAAAATAATGATGTAAAAAATCTAAACTTATAAATTAATAAAAGGACACGACTTGAGTGTGTCCGGCCTCCCTTCTCGACCCAATATTATTATTTTAAGCATTTATTATACCTTTTAATATGGCCAAGGTGAACCCAACTAAAAGCGTATTATTATAAACTTACCTTATCTCAAACCGTTTCACACTAGAGAACCAAAATTCAGTCAGGTTGACCTTCGTCGTCAGCCTTGTTGGCAACCATCTAGCAGACGCTAAAGCGTTATGAGCTTGTGTTGTGAGTCTTGGCCGCTAATTTTACATGGCTTGCTTTTGGTAAGATTAGGCGCAACACACACTTAGCGGGATTCAGTTCAGCCAGGTCTATGGGTTCTGGCTTTTTTTATATGGGGCCCACTGATAATTTTCCATCATGCAAAACCTACTTACGACAGCCTTCTAGCCACAGTCGTGGACAGTGGGCTTTCTGGCATAATTATAAGATGTTATTAATTTAGTAGAAATAAAATGTACTAATATAATATGGAAACTTTCGAAATAAATGATCAATAAATTGAATTGAATTTATATTTATATCAGGCACTTGATCTGAATTCATCAATTCATAGACAATTGTCTATGGTTGCGGAAATTTGTCTATGGCCTCCATAAAAAAAATCAGTTACAATCTTACAATAGACAAATTTCCGCAACCATAGACAATCGCCTCTGAATATGAATGATGACTATCGCGTACGAATTTCCGCTAGAGGCGTTAGTGTAGGCGGAGGTCTCCGAACCGTTAAATTCCATAGTAATTCAATGGAATTCACAAAATTATTTTTAATTTGAACAAGGTTGTGAAAATTTTGTAAGACCTGATATTAATTATGGCAAATATGAGTCACGAATCATTGAATGTGAATCCTTTAAAAGCGTAGCTCAGAAAATTCTCCTTTTTTTCGAAAAATATGGAACTACGCAATGCTGCGGCGTGGTAAATTTTATTACAGTAAAGTTCAGTGTATTAGATACTATTTAAACGTATATTTTGTTTTCACGAACGCGATAGATAAAAAATACAGCTGTATATAAGGACCGCATCAAAATTGGTTCAGCCAAACGCGAGATAATCGTGAACAAACATATATACACACACATAAACTGAGAACCTCCTTTTTTTGAAGTCGGTTAAAAATGCTCCTAGATCGATCAACACAACTGGTTTGACAGCTAACCTCTCATTCTAACTATAGTTCAATCTCGTTCTAATCGCTTGACCAGTCGCTTACTAAAGCGACTAGTCAACCGATCAGAGTGAGAGGGAGCGATAGTTAGAATGAGATAAAAGTTGGACAGATCACTCATTGTGGCATAATTTTGCGCATTCAACCTACGACTTGATAATATATGAGCTTTATGTTTTACGCAATTTTTGTAATTATTTTAAGAAATATATAATTTAGTTTATTAACAAATTTTATTCAAAAAATACTAAGGAATATAATTTGCTTTCAAAAACTTATAATTTATGAACTATTAGGTAATATGTTAATATTAGTTGAAAACGTGCGTGAAATAAAACATCAAGCTGTGTTTGGTTCATATCGTGTTGACAACATATCGCGGCGATTATAGGCCCCTTTACATTCGGGAAGTTTCCCTATTCAACCACCTGGCAACACCGCTACCATGAAGTTAATAGTTTATGAAATTACTGATATTTAATGTGATTACGCAATTAATTGTTTACTTAACGGTGAAAAGTTATCCCATCCGTTTTTTTCTTCCGACCGGTGGCATTTCTGCAGCATTTGACAACGCACGACGGCATATTTTAATTATTTTTTAACTGCTCTTGACTGCATAGACGTTTGGACACGAGTGACGGGGGAGCGGCTCATTATTGCTGTGCGTATGTGTGTGTAGTGCGTAACGACGAGGACACTGGCTCTTTATGGAATCACAAAATTTTGTTAGCCGCACTCTATCTGGGACTTATATAATCTATGGTTAACACATCAAAAAACCGCCACTCTGGTTACGCTTCCATCATCACATCACTGTCAAATAATAGCCCGCTGTAAACTTACCTTAACTTAAATTACTGATTTGTGATTGGTTATCCTAATCTAGTTTAATCTGATGTTCAACGTTTCAATAAAATATCTATTAAGTAATACCTACAGAACAGACGCTCATTGTAAAAGTAGGTATTAACCGGAGATAACTTTTAACATGTGAAGCATTAAATTAAAGGCGTATACGTGTGCTACAGCTGTAGTTCTACCACTAATCACTTAGGCAGAAAACGGACCATGTACTCACTGGACGTTAGGTACCTAGGTACCTAACGTCCAGTGAACGGTAATAAGCATGAAAATCGTACTATGACCATGGCATCGGAGGCGGGGCATTTCATTCAAGCTATGACATCAAGCCGTGTATTTTAGTTTAACCGCGCATGGCGTTTGACGTATAATAGTATATTATACAAAAGCTGAGTAAGGTCTAAGTAAGGTACGAGAAAGCTTAGTTATGTGTTATGTCATTATTGTATACAATATTTTTTCTACGAGTGCTCAAAATAGGCAAGCCGTTAAGAATTAAATTGGGTAGAATGTCTTAGTGCAACTTAGTAATTTAGTAACTTCGATCGAGGTCAAGGACGGTACTCCTACGACCGTTGTATAATATTATATGAAAATCCATTTCAGCATAGTCGACGACGCTAAAATTTGCGACCATAAAAGGTCCATCGAAAAGTATGCGCTAGTAGTTCGGTCTACAAAATCTCAATTCAAGCATTATAGTCGACGAGTATTTTAGCTTATGAAGGCTTTTTTTAATAGCGAGAAATTGCGTATTGTGTCATATTCAAAGCCGGGGAAAGGCGTGAAGGGATCGAGGTTTTTGGGAGCCATAGAGACACTGCCATCATTGTTTGTATACTTAGAAATTCGTCCATATCTTAATTTCGTCGTAGCTAATGTCACACTGATATGATCTAAAATTTATTTGATGTATGTAGTTACGTTTCCACTTTTGATAAGTAGTAGGTAGGTACTAAATCTGTTGTTTTTGTTTCTTAAGCCTATTCAATATCTCTTTCAAGATTCATTACGTAATTTGAACTTTATCTCGCACAAGGTAAGGTTGCGATTGCGTAACCTAAGAAGTTGGAAAAGTAAGCCGTTGAAATGAAAGTTGCGTATACGCACTCGATACAATACAAGGATATTACACCCTATGGATATGGAAAGAAAATTAAAATTTGAGGCGCCATATGGCTATGTTGGAATGGCCAACTCTTTCTTTGCAGAATGATTCATATTCATATTCATTTATTTATTGCACTATGATGTTACAATTATTGAAGTGGTACACATGAACCCTGCAAGGGCATCGCAATATTAAATATATACTAAACTATATGCTTATAGCTAGATCTATGCTATGCTTGTAGGTAAATTCACAGGAGCTTGCGCGAATTTTTATGATGGAGATGTTAACAATCTTTATTTATCCCGTGCCAGCCTCTTGAAAGTAGCACAAAAACTGCTATCAAGTGAATACAACCTTCAGCTGCTTTCAAAGATTTATCCTTCACGAGCAGAGAAGGAAACAGTAACTCGTATATAATCTTCTTTAAGCAGGTACTTAAGACGCTATATCCATAGCGCTATATAATATTCTTAGTACAATATGTATTATAGGTTAAATAACGACATATTAGCACAACTTCGGAACATGTGCAGACGACGTCAAAGATATTTTTACACTTTTGCACCTTACCTCTTTGTAATAAGGTTCCAAAGTGTAAACATATCTTTGACGTCGACTGTACACATATGTACTGTATAACTATTTTATATATATAGGTAAGTAGTTTTCTCATTATTGTTTAAAATTTACGGTGATATCGACTGACGTACCGACTAAATGATTTATATACGAGCAAAAAATAACCTAAGAGAAATACTAAAACAGTTCACTTACCGCGGGATGTACCTGTATGTACCTGTATATGGATACATTTAATGTGACAAAAACATGTATCCAAGACTTTACGACTTGGTAATAGAGTCGTGGCTACACATTTTTGTCATATTAAAAGTATAATTTTCAGACCAAAGTACCGAACTTACGCTAATCGCACCATAGTAGAAATCTTCAAGGAACGGTTGCAGAGGCGTCTTATATAGTTACGTAAAAGCACTTCTCCTACTGCATGTGAACAATGCTTAAAACGTTTGCGTAATCGTTCAATTTTAATAACACGGGCCCATCCGTTATTGCTCGCACGGAGCGAATTTTTATCTCCAGTGTCTGAGCGTTAGGATATCCGCTCGGCTTTGTAACCGACTATGTGCTTCACTGACAGCTATAGAGATGTATTAGAGACTAGGGCTGAAACGAAGATATTAAAAAGTATTAGCTTTTGCCCGCGGCTTCGCTCGCGTTAAATTCAGGGTAACAAACCATACAAACTTCCACCCCCCCATTTTAGGGAAGTGGGGGGTTAGAAAGAGACAAAAAGTAGCCTATGTCACTCTCCATCCCTTCAACTATCTCCACTTAAAAATCACTTTAATTAGTCGCCCCGTTTTGCCGTGAAAGACGGACAAACAAACAAACAAACACATACACTTTCCCATTTATAATATTAGTATGGAAGTATGGATATTAGGGGCATCAAAAATATGTACAGATTTGACATAGTTCTTTTGTTTGAAATATGTTTAAAAATGAATATTTTGATATACCATCAACTTCAAGATTAAATAATACACCTGCCAAAGTCGTAAAACGTTAAAATGCTGAAATCTTGATACTGAATCGGAACAAAATCGTACAAATATTAGGAATTGTTCCCACTGAAGGAAATAAAGTATGCGAGAACGAGAGCGAGACTGACTGGACACGATGAGCAAATAATTTTAAGCTAAATTGGATACCAGTTAATAAAGCTTGTAATATGACATATTTTTGTAATATTATCCACGTAAATCGTTCAATTTTAGTAACTTCTCCATGGAGTGTATTTTTTGTCTCTTGTGGTCTGAGCGCTGGGATATCCGCTTAATGTTACTAGAGAGACTAGGGCTGTAGCAAGAATAATAAAATATATAGCCTAGTAATTTTATTTGTAAGGCTAGTTTATATCTTATTTTTAATTTACTTTATATTCTTGTATCTTCCTACCCAATAAACATATTACCATACAATAATGTAAAAAAAATACAGACAAACGTCTGAATTCTTTAGAGTTTAGAACTCGTTTACCACGCTCGCACACTTACGCACATCGTTACCAATTAAAAAATAGAACATTGGTGACTTCAAGATTTTTTAATTCGTGATCAACATGACAACCCTAGCTTAAGCCATAGTGAGTGAATGCCGGATTGTTGCCTCCTTGTGCGGCACAATGAGGAACAAAAACATCCCTCTGTCCCTCCCTAGTTGAGTCACGCAGACTACCCGGGCCAGATGTTTCACAAAAATCAACTCTTGACAAGTTTCCTACTTTTAAAAACACATGTTATTTAAATGAAGAAAGTTTGTACCCATGTAAATTAATCATGGGATTTTAAAAAACAAATCTAAATACCAATAAAATATGTAGATTCTAAAAAAAGAATACATACATTGTACCGTTTTTAAAAATTTAATAGAATTTTCAGTGTCGATAAACACAGTCCTTTCTTCCGAACACAGCAATCAAAACAAAAGTTCGTAATAACAAGACGGTGACAAACAAGATTTAAAAACCGGCCAAGAGCGTGTCGGGCCACGCTCAGTGTAGGGTTCCGTAGTTTTCCGTCCGTCACAGTAAGTGTCCCCACTTAAGAGTTAATAACACCGCCATGTAGGATATGATATGAGAGTTCCACGTACAGCGACATCTATCGGCAAATTAAGTAAACTATTGCGCGCGAGCTTAAAGTATGGAAGATGATTTTTATGGAATAATTCTTTATTGCGTGAACCGATTTTCACCGTTTTTACTTTATTTGAAAGCACGTCATTTCATTGTAATTTTGTAGAAATTACAGGTACAATAAACACCTGCTTATACGGTTAAATTACAAACTTAGTTTAGAAATTATTTTGTAAGTTTTTTTCAAAAACTATTCATCCTATCAAGTTCAAAATAATTTTCCTAGAAAGTTTTTATAAAGTTCTACTTTTGAGATTTTTTTCATATTTTTAAAACTTATGGTTCAAAAGTTAGAGGGGGGGGACGCATATTTTTTTACTTCTGGAGCGATTATTTCCGAAAATATTTATATTATCGAAAAATGATTTTAGTAAACCCCTATTCATTTTTAAATACCTATCCAACAATATATCACACGTTAGGGTTGAAATGAAAAAAAAAATCACTCCCCACTTTACGTATAGGGGAGGTACCCTAATAAAATAAAAAAATCCACTTTTTATTTTACCACTTTTTCGGCGTGATTGATATACATATTAGTACCAAATTTCAGCTTTCTAGTGCTAACGGTCACTGAGATTATCCGCGGACGGACGGACGGACGGACGGGCAGACATGGCGAAACTATAAGGGTTCCTAGTTGACTACGGAACCCTAAAAAGGATCTAAAGCAGGAAGCCGAACAGTCGCTGGCGGTATCTCGGTACAAATGGTTTTATAAAACGATATACACACAGCTCCATAAATATCCAGGCACTTTAGAACCTTATCTCCCGGGAATAAAGTGCAGAAATGTATTCATATTAATGTCGAGTGTACGGAACCAGTTTAACGGTCGCAGTATGGACCGTTAACTGCGAAATCGTTCGACAAGGAGCTAGAGTTGCTGGACGTGGCCGAATGAACCTTTATTTCCTTGCTGGTTCACGACTTGGTTCCACACAGGGCGGTAGCTAGGGCGGTATTCATGGGGCAATGCTCTACATTAAAATCCCGATAACGTACCTTGAACAATAATGCGCCCTACCTGTCTTTACCAATACCCTACCTTTAATTCAATTCTGGCTTCATCCCTGGTTCCACACCTGTTTATTTTTTATTTTATCGTATGGCTACATGTCACTGGATAGGTATATATTTCTTCCCTAGGGTAGTAGTAATGGGAAAGCAGATGATAATGAAAATCCAGTGAGTGCTGCGAGGTCCAGATGGGACAGGCAGCTGCCAAGTTTGTTACTCTTTTAGCACCACCCAGGGATCACGTGTAGGGTTGTCTAAGGTGTTTCCTACGGACGCAGAGTAACATTGATCCCCACACCTGTCACATCCCGAATCGACTGTTTTGGTTGGGTGTTCTCGATCATTCTATCTGACAAACAAAGCTTCCTCGTAAAAAGTGCTGGGTACCTATAGGGATACACAATCAGCCCAAAAAAATGGCCCCACAATAGTACCGCAAGAACGACTCGGGCGGTACTTTCTTTGACAGTCTTATTACGGTATAAGACAGGCCGGTTACAAATTGTAAGGAGCCATATTTTCAGTAAATCATGTTTGAAACTGTAACTCCTTTACATTTTTGCTCGAAGACCTATATATACCTCTACATTTTATTTAACCAAGGCCAAGTAATGTTCTATATATATACATATAGTTTGAATCCTATCCTAATACCTTATTACTGGCGTGCTCCGATTGCTACTAAAATCACCTAAAATAAATAAATGCATTTTACGAGCCAGTTCTTACTATTACGTGTTACGAGTATTTAAACTTACTCAGTTTATGTAAAGATTATTAAGTTTATAAGCTCTTTTACTGGCGGTATAAATTAATAAACAGATTACAAATTATAACTACACGGAGGGCGTTTTGCAAAAATTATATGAATGGCCCAATAATTTGTGATCAACATCAGTTAAATGAATACGAGAATACATTCTCCAAAAATACAGCACGAAGATAACGAAACAGGTGCGAATTAATTTGTAGTACGAGATAAAAAATACATTAGGAGTTCTGATTTTATCTTACAAAGTGGACCTTATTCGGTAGAGAATTTGAAGAAGGCAATGATAAATAATATAAATATAGATACTTTAAAACATAGATAAGTAAATCATGTATATTGAATCAAATCAAAATTGATATTACATCAAAATATTTCTACATACTTATAAGGTTTTAGAATACACAACAGAGACGTAATAAAAATGTATGCGTTCGTCCAAGATTATTAAGGCTTGGAGATCTTTAGTGCATACTGCTCACAGTAGTCGTCCGCCTCATCTAGGAGCACGTTAGGCAAAGAAGTAAAATAACACAATGTAATTCCTTATATTCCTAATTTAGTTGCAACCAGCAATGAGCAATCGAATGTTTATACAATCCTAAACCAAAGAGCAATTACACAACCCTGCTCTGCTGCTGCTGCTGCTTAAAAAAATGTACCTACCCAGATGCAAAACATCTTTATGCTTTAATAGGTACTACCACTTTTGTTACCAGCAATCCAAAGCCATTCTTAAAAAAAATTACTATAGCGACTTTCACAGATATTATTAAAAACATATGTAGTATCCTCCTGATTTGTCATTTTACTCGTACAACATACCTAAGCTTGACTATATGTAGAATTGTCTAGAAAACGATCTTCTAAAGTATTTTCATTTCATCCACCTTTGCAACTCATCAAATTGATATATGAAATCTATACTTACCTATAGCGGGTACATCGAATCGAATAGACGAATTTTCATGGCTTTTTGTCGTAAAGTTGGAAACTAACAGATACCTAATGCATTGGAATGTTTCCGAGTTCATAATACTTACCACTTATATAATGTTTAGTTATAAATTAATATATCCATGCAAGGAGGTATAGATATAACCATAGCGGGTACTAGTCTTGCCTAGTTTGCTCTTAAGTATTTCTTACCTTTAATTAATAGTTTATTACAAACTAACTGAATAAAAGCTTATTGTAACATTTTATTAACAGTTTCTTATAACCGGAAACCTAATTGTTTATATATTACCAACATGATCTCGGAAGCCTTGTACTTAGTGTTTCCGGTTATATCTCCGTTCCGGAATCGGTCCACACTTGGAGTCCTCCGGCCGTACGTCATGTTCTGTGCGTTCTGATTGGTTGTGTGAACCCGAGTCGAGTTGTCGGATGAACCAGAAGCTTCTGATCATAGAAACTAGATCTAACGTAGGATACGTGGTTAACACCACGATGAGGCCAAGGCAACGATCTTGCCCGCCGTAAGTTTTTTTTATAGCACGACGGTGGCAAACAAGCATACGGCCCGCCTGATGGTAAGCAGCTACCGTAGCCTATGGACGCCTGCAACTCCAGAGGTGTCACATGCGCGTTGCCGACCCTTTACAAAAAGGAGGATTCACTGTGTTGACAGCTAAAGGAACAAGAGGGTCCCTCGTCGTCAACACACTGGGTCCTCTTTGAGCTCTTTGGCAACCTTAATTAGGTAGAGTCCACTTGAAGTTTAGGGGAGGCTATATCTAGTATTCGCGCACATGGGTTCATCTGTAACATCGTAATTATAGATTTTAATATTCGCACTGGTTTGACTGGACGATCAACTCGCATCGCATAGGCGATTGTAATATTTGTAATGAAGCCACTGATAATGGATGACCTTAACCGCTTCACACTATCTATCGGTATAATTATCTCAAGCGTAGCCGCCAACTATGATAGTCGGAGTGGAGACCGATTTCGTTCACAGAGCGAACTTTAGATTAGTAAGGTAAAAGTTGAAGTTTACTGATTTTTAAGCGTCAACCGTGTTATTAAAATTTGTAGATAAGTATCATGAGCATTTATGAAGTACTAAAACGGAGTAACTATACAGGGTGTAACAGTTAAAGGGCATAATTGTTATCGTATTGCTGCTAAGAGAAGTTGGAAAAAAATTTTTGGACTCGACAAAAAAAACTCCGTCCCAGTCGGCCAACCCTCCATGAAAAAACCTTTTTTTTTCGGCATAAGTATATATTTAGGCATAAATTTGCACTGCAAGCAGATTTATGCCTAAGTGTCCAAGTAGTATGTATTTATGATGTATTTTATGATCTCCAAGTAGGTAACCCTTAAGCGGAATATGGGAACTGGAGGATATATATAATTCCCACACAAAATAACTCGTAGTTATTAAAATAGATTACTCTACTTAATTACTCTCTAAAATAAAGCTTGCCTAAATATGGCCATATCATTGATATGATTGCAAATCACACATAGATTTCTGACATGATTTCTAAAAGCCTAATGGAAACTTCTGTCTTCGAAAATAACTAGTCTCAGACAATATGTAGGCGTCTATTTTACTAAAAGCTCTCTAGCGTCTGCTTATCCTTTTGTAAAAAACATTGTGAAGCTAATTGCATATTCACGCGTAGAATATGCCACCGTATTCTGGCTGTTTCTCCGTATTAAGTCGTAAGATAACCGTTTGGGAAGCCCAAGCGTTAAGTTATTGTGTCACAACAATGGCAATTTATCGACGACCGGGCGCCCTCCGAGCCCGTTCATATTCCTACAAGTAAAAATAAACAAGCTCGTCCTTACTACAAAACATATTATCAAAGAACACGGCGCTTTGCGGAAGACTGCCGCACTTAACAACTATTATGGATATTAAAGAACCAGCTACTTTTTACTGTCATCTCTTTCTCCCGCGGGATCTTAACGGTTGAGCGCAAGGGATGGAAGTATGTCGTCGTGATCAATGAATGCAAAAAGGTGTAGTGACGTTGACAGGATGCTCGCGCGCAGCTGGCTGGAACTTTTGTGTTTTGTTCTTTTTCTCAGACAAAAAGGAGTTCGTTTCGCGCGGTTTCACTCGGATCAGCCCGTAAAGGGAACGCGAAATGTTAATGAAGTAAACTCGTCGATTTATAATGCCGTTAAATTATATGCGTCTGCCAGTGCCGCTGTTCGCCCTGTTATTTGAGGTAATAACGATTGGAAATGACGATTAATCCTAATTAGCATTGTCTGTACGTACGTACAGCCAGCGAAGTGATTTGATATAAACTGTGTCAAAGTGAGTTTATAAATGAATTCATTCACTATCAATCAACTTTAAAGCCTAGTACTTTTAATATTGCCAATTTGATATTCATAGTTCTAATGTGACTTATTATGGTGTGATAAATCCTTTAGACATCCATTAGAGTCACGCCGAGCAAACAAGAAGTTACTATACCTGCCGTAAAAAATATATATGCCCAAATTGCTCTCTGAATACAGAAGATCTCAGTGCTTCTAACAAATAATAGTACCTAAACATTCAAATGACCATTATTACCGGAAGTTAAATTGTTAATAAAAGTTCTTCAATTTCACGTCCCTCGTTAACCAATTAAAATCAATAAGGCGTAATCATCCCTCAAATTATCTCATCTGGTGTGACGGCGCGGCGACGCCCCTGCTAGATAGTAGATAATGAAAACATTAACCATCTTATGGCCTAGGGCGATACATTACGCGCGCGATGTGGCGCGACAAAAAGTGGCGACAGCGACAGTTGGCCACGTTAAGTGCCTAACCTAAGTTATGCAAATTAAGTTTTTATAAGAATAAATTGAATTACATTCAATATGCAGCAGTTATTAGATTAGTAGAAGCTGTTCATAGAACTACTTACTAGGTCAGCGGTTTTCGGGCTCCGCGGAGCACACTTTGAGAATGGCTGTACTATGTAGTATTTATAGCCACAATAAATATATATTTTTAGCATATTGAAACTTATATATTATATATATTACAACAATACGTAACACATACTATAGGTAGTGGACAAACTTTCTTCTCATTTTGATGTTTGTAAGCAGATACATACAATTATTATTAGATCGTAGCTGTCAGTTTTGTGAGAGCCGCTAGGCATCGAATAAAGTTTGTTTAAATACATAAGTAGGTAAGTAGAAGTAAGTAAGAGCGTTAAATTAATCCAATTGAATAGACTCCTAGGAACCGTCGTTGTGCGGAAGTTCCCAATAGAAGAATTAGTTGTTTGTGTATGGGGGTAAAACCCGGGTGCGCTCCTAAATAACACAACACAACGGGAATGTGATCCGACTGATGCAACACTTGTCAGTAATGTTACGGTACCGTATTCTAATATTAAAATACATAAACAATACATTAAAAAAAAATATCTCAAACATAACTCCAACACACAACAAATGATCAACCAATATTGAGGTTGTATCGAGTTACATTGGAATAATTTTCAAGCAAATTCTGATGGTTCTGATTCAGACGTTTAGCCGCTGTATTGTGTAGTTGCACTGGAGTTGTATTAAAGTTGGATCGTGTCATAAGTGTTTTAAAGTTAGAATACGGCCCAAACTATATTTTTTAAAGGTACGTAGATGATAAATATTTGGTTTAACGACGGCTAATGTCTAGGTAAAAAAATGGTAATAAGCATTAAAAAATCTCTCGTTAATATTATGATTTATGTTATGATATATGAAAAGGCGGTATTTCGCGTTTCCTGATTAGCCTTCAAATTAATATAGGTACATATAAGTTTCAATAGGACCTATCTAGTACGTAGGTAGGTATAGTAGACCTAATATTGTTGCTGATCATGATCATGAAACATTTCTTTTATACTAATTTCTACGTTTAAATGATTTATAAATCAACTAACACTTACTTATTAGAGTAATGATCTAATGAATGTCTTGACTTTGTTTCAGGTAAGATTAGTTAACAAACAAGAGAAAGGATCGAATCCGAATAGAGAATTACCAACGGAAAATCAAAGGTAAGTTTACATGATAAGTAGGTAAAAACTAAAAGTGGCGGCTAAATTAACATTAGGTAAGTAATTAGTTTGTTTTAAGGGTAATACTTTACTGTACTGTACTGATTAAATATAACAGGAGCACATAACATCAAAACCACAGCCACTTGATGATTCCGTCGTTCATAAAGTTACCTACATTTTAGGGTGACTTAGAAATCAAAAGAAATAGTTATGATATGAAACAGATAAGATCTCACCTGGTCTATTTTCAAATAACGTAATGATTGGTGCAACCGACCCTAAAAAGATACAACAATAGATTCAGAAAAAATCGGCCCGGAACAATCGAGCCGAACTACATTTTTAATAAATTAAAAAAATTCTTGGCTTTTCCAGAAATAGAAACCGTCCCGCTATTTTTCATAAATACTTATTACGGTTCTCGGATAGGTATGTAATAACTCAAAATTAGTTCGTAGAACTAGAAATTGTAGGAATATAATCTACTTAGACGTGTGCGCCGCGCCGGCGTGGCGTAGCCGCGCCGTGGGACCCACGCCGCCGCCGCCGCCGCGGATTTCAAAATCCACGCCGTTGGCCAAAATTTCAGAATTCGGCAAAAATTAACCTATGCCAATTACCGATGAAGGAAAGATAGTTGAAAGTTTAACAACGTATATTGACGAATTAAACCATAAAAACATCTACACACTGAACTAGTCAATTCCTTCTCTAGCAGAGCTTGCAATTGAAAAAATTGTGCGCATCGAGAAAAAGTTGTGAAATTTGGAACATGGATAGAGTGCCCCACGATGAAAATTTTTAGTTTTCGAGGTCCGTAATATTGTTGGACCTTCACGTCTAAATCAGGGGACTATTTGGTTAAGGCTGCTAGGGGTTGTGTGGTATTATTTTCGTATAAAACAGACATGCAGAATTGATTTATGATATTAAAAATGTAAAATTCCAATTTAAAAAAATGCTCTGCGGAGAGGAAAATCAGTCAGAAAAATATATATCTTTAGAACGTTATATAACTAATAATTATAGAAGTATATAAAATATATTAAGCAAGCAAATTAAATGCAGTCTTCAAATATATACCATTTTAAGACTTTTACTCAACAAATAGTACGTGAAAAAACATCTTTCGCGTCGTGGTGCATATGTTTTCTCCATAGTAATTATCTAAAATCAATGTGAACGTGAACTTCCGTAGTGTATTGAACTTAAATGTATGTATTGTTTATTATTAATCATAATAATTTGTGCAACATGCAAAAATGGAACAAAGAATCGATTTGTGTTTAAGTTAGAAAGGAAAAACGTGTTTTGTTAATTTTATATTTGCATATTGTAGAAGTTATTATCAGCAAAATTACATACATAATTACATTTTAAGTTCAGTATACTACGGAAGTTCACGTTCATATTGATTTTAGATAATTACTATGGAGAAAACTTATACACCACGACGCGAAAATTTTATTTTCACGTGTTTTTTGTTGAGTTGCCTTAAAATTGTATATATTTTAAAACTGCATTAAATATGCTTTCTTACGATATTTTTTTTACTTAAAAAAAAAGGATGATTCTAAAAAAGTATATTTCTCTGATTGATTTTCCTCTCCGCAGAACTTTTTGTTAAATATGGAATTTTACATTTTTTTTTATTAGCCTAAAATAGTGTCCCACTGCTGGGCAAACACATTTTTAATATTAGAAATAAATTCTGCATGTCTGTTTTAGCCGGAAATTTTTAGAGTTCTAACATATAACACGGGACCCCTAATTTAGACGGGAAGGTCCAAAAATTTTACGGACCTCTAAAACTAAAAATATTCATCGTGGGGCACTCTATCTATGTTCAAAAATTTTCTCTCGATACGCATAATTTTTTTCACTTTTGTACTGAATGATAACCATACTACTCTTTCGGGAGACTAATAAATGGCTATGATTTAACCGCTCACCAAATAATATGAAGTAAATTGACAAATTAATAAGATTGGTAACGAAAATAATTAATCTGCCACCTAAAATGTATCATCAACTAAATTAGCCTGTGAAAAGGAGTATTTTCGGTGGCAGGATTGATCCTTAATACTGAACGGTATGTTTGGACCTACTGCGAGTCAAAAAAGGATGTTAGTTTATCCCAATTATGAGAAACATCAACATAAATGCGATTTCCGAAAAATAGGCAAGACTGAAGTGTACTAGAAAAACATCCTTTAATAAGCAAACAGCATTTAATATTGTTTTATGTTCCTTGTTCCTAAAAAGTTTTTGATATTTTACATATTTTTAATGCGAAACGTGACGTAGGCAAAAGTGACCTTGACGCCGGCGTGGCGCAGCCACGCCGCCGAAAATTCCCGGCGCGCCGCCGCCGCGGATTTTTATGGCGGCGCACACGTCTAAATCTACTATATCCAGCTTGTATTCTAGGAATCATGTACGTATGAAGCCATAAGTCGACACGAGTGTCAACTAAACAGAGACAGTTAAATAATAAAGGTTGGTAATCTCACAATAAAAATTGTTGGAAACATTGTTGTTCTTGTTGTAGATAGTGTTACTAGCGAGGCCTCAGCTGCATTTATTTTATAAAACTGGGAAACTTTAGATTTTAGACTTGTTGTTTTTTTGTTGAAGTATTTATTAATTTGTTGAATTGTTTATGTAATAATAATTATTATAATTATGTTCAAAGTACCTAAGTGTAAGTAGTAGTAGTAGTAAACACTTTATTGCACAAAACAAGTACATGACCAACAAAAAATATAGTGAGTGTGTACAAATGCGAACTTATCCCTTTAAGGGATCTCTTCCAGCTAACCTTAAGTAAGTAAGTGTCCAACATTCGCAATTTGATTAACAGTCTCTATAATGTATTAGTCTGTCTCTAAACGTAATATTGAGCTACTCGTCAGGTGTGACGTACTCTTCGAAGTGCAATAAAGACTAACTTATCCAACCCGATTGCAAGACGTGAGAACTGGGAATATCCAAGCAAATATCTTGAGAGTTGCAAAGCTAGCGGTAATGCTGGAGCATCATCATACATAGATTACCTCCAAAGGACTCAGCATAAGCAAAGCATACATGAATTGTCGTCACACATAAGCGCTTTTATACTTTTAAAGTATGACGTCGCAAACAAATTTGTCTTCCACCATTATCATTCCTGTATAACATGAAAGTAAATAAACCAGAAATACCCACCAAAGTCAGCATTAACTTTTGGAAAAAAATATTTCGGGACAGTAGTGGTAGCCGTACAAGCCCAATTTCAAAGAAAAACCGCAAATCGATGTACAGTTTAGCCGTTTGGCACACGCATACTAGAGTCAAAACACATTTTTTGACCCGCAGTTCTTGAAAAAAAATCCCTTAGGAGGGGAGCGCCGAGACATTTTTTTATAGTATGTGTATTATAAGTATGAGATAAAAACAACAGGAATAAACATCTTTAATTCAACTTTCACCCACTTTTTAAGTCAGTATCTACCACAAAACTGAACCAACTGATGAAAAGACGCAGTTAAATGGTTAAAGAGGTATTTCCCGTTGGATATATGGTATCATTTTATGATTAATATGCACTGTATCTGTACTACAGTTCCATAAGTCACGCAAAATAGGTATTGAAGTAGAACTGTGTCACTTTGTAATATTGAAAAATAAATAAAAAATACTTAATGAAATTATTTTCAAAAATGCTTTTTTGAGGTTAGATGCGAGGATATTACGTATCATTTGTGATATATTGTATTTTAAAAAAATCAGCCATATCGTGTCTGGAGGAGCCCAAACTTGGTATGTTTCGAAAATTAATTGTGTTAATTAAAAAAAATGGCTGAAATGTACTGATGTGGTATATTTTTAGAATCGCCTCAAAATTTCCTTTCATAAGATACCACACACGATAGGTTTCAGAAAAAAAAAAAAAATTTCCATACAAATAAAAAAAATGTCTCGGTACTCCCCTCCTAAGGGAATTTTTTTTAAGACCTGCGGGTCAAAAAATGTGTTTTGACCTCTAGTATGCGTGTGCCAAACGGCTAAACTGTACATCGATTTGCGGTTTTTTTAATCGTACGGCTACCACTACAGGCCTTACGAGTATATGTATGCTAGCACTCAAACTCAATTTTGATTGATATATATTTAATTTTAACTGTAAACAATGGTGTGGAACAAGCCTTGCCCAATGCAGTAACCAGCGTAATGCAGCAATCATTGTAATTTGCTCAAATCAATATAGATCTAATTCTGATTTAGAAAAGGAGAAAAATAATAATTATGCAATATTTTGGTATTAACCTATTTATTATACTAATAATGTCATATAAATTATACGACCAAAAACTACGTAGTCTTTCCTTCTCAGAATAACATACCGATGATGCTCCTAAAATAATGGATCGCATGTATTTATTTTATTATGTTATGTATTTTACGTCACACCTGGCCATAATGTGAGTTTTATCGCACGCTACGCGTACGGTAAAACTCGCATTATGGCCAGGTGGAGACGTCAAATTGTGTACTCACCACGTGCAGTAAAAAAGAAAGCTCTGTATCGCATATTTACAACCCTTGCCTGCGGCTCGGGTTACAAATACCTGCGATTTCGGGCTTTCTTTCTTTTACAGTCCTTGGTAAGTAATGTACTATTATTAGTCGTATTTGTAATTACAAGTGTACATGTTGTTAACGTCGGCGGAACTAAAATGAGCGATGCGCTCTATTAGTAGTCACTAATGCGTTACCATAAGTAGTCACTAGTCACTAACCCCCTTATTCATAAACGGCCACTAAAGTTAAGAGATCGCTGATAATCGTTTGTCCCTTTCCCTCAAATAGGTTGGACGGAAAGGGACACACGATTATCAGAGGCCTCTTAACTTTAGTAGACGTTTATGAATAAGGGGGTAATGCTTTAACGGCCTCCTAGCCCAGAATAGAATAGAATAGAATGGAAATATTTATTTGCCAGAATACGTACAAAAGGTGTTATTAACATATTTTAAGGAACAGTATTCAGTCGACACAACATCAACATGCAAACTATTTTACAAATATGTACACAATGGTACTAATCAGCTTAATTAACATTCATCAATGATACAATTAAAATTATACAAAATTAAATAATGAATTAAGATGTCAAATAAGTCAAATACATTAAATGAAATTAAAATAATAAATTACATATGGCACATTCAGGTCAGCTACTATACCTAATCAATTAATCATCCCATTTAAAATATTCCTTGATGCTGTAAAAACGATGGTCATGTAGCCATTTGGTTAATTCTGTCTTAAACATTTTGCCTTGCCTTCTAAGCTCTTTTGGGAGTTTATTAATAATTACAACACACATATTTACTGCATTCCTCTTGTATATGTCAGAATTACAAGGAGGATGGTACAGTAGGTATTGATACTGACTTCGGAGCTCTCTTGCAGACATGACTTCGCGTTTTATGAAATACTCCGGATGGTTACTTGTAAAAAGACAAACTTTTAAAATATACATACATGCTAATGGAAGAATTTTATATTTTTTGAAAAGAGGTCTACAGGTTTCGTCAAAACTAACACCAGCTAATGCTCGTACGCAACCTTTCTGGACAATAAAAGCCCTTTGGATGTCAATAAAATTACCCCAAAGTAGAAGCCCGTAATTAAGGGTGGATGCCACATATCCGTGGTAGGCTGCTAACGCGGCCTGAGTGGAAATCGTGTTCTTTAAATTTCTCAAGGCAAAAACAAATCGCGATAGTTTGGAACATACTATGTCAACGTGATATTTCCAGTTTAAATGTTTATCAATAACCAAACCTAGGAATGTGGCACTATGAGATTCTACAATTTGAGTGTTATTAATATTAATGGTAAGATTAGAAAATAATGTTGAATTGGGATGATAGAATTGAGTGAATAATGTCTTATTTAGATTTATATTAAGGCTGTTATATTGTACCCATGTACTTACATCTACAAGTGGTTTATTTATGTCCGATTCAAATGAATTAATGTCAGTTCCCTTTACTATTAAGGTCGTATCGTCCGCGAAGAGTACACACCTTTGTGATGTTGATTGGGGCAGGTCGTTAATAAATAATAAAAACAATAATGGACCTAAATTACTCCCTTGTGGTACTCCCGTCTCATTGGCACGATATGGCGACCTAAACTTTCTCTTTAAAAGATTGTTACCCTCTGTAACCATTCTTGATATTTCAGTGCACTGCGTTTGGTCACTCAGATAACTTTTCATCCAATCGAGAACATTGCCTCTGAGTCCATAGCCTTCAAGCTTAGAAAGGAGTTTCAAGTGATTTACACAGTCAAAGGCCTTGCTCATGTCAAGAAAAATAGATGTCACTGGTAATTGGTCATTATTAGCCTCTGATATGTCGTTAATAAATTCAAAGCAGGCCAATTCTGTTGAGCGCTCCTTACGAAACCCAAATTGGTCTGGCGATAATATTTTGTGTAAAGTTAAATAGTCACTAAGTCTCACAAACATAGTTTTTTCAATAACCTTTGAAATAACGGGAACCAATGTGATGGGCCTATAGTTGTTTGGGTCTTTCCGGTCACCTTTTTTAAACAGGGGCTTTACAATTGACACTTTAAGTTCGTTAGGAAAAAGATCTTGAACAAATGAGAGGTTAATCAAGTGCGCCACGGGACGACTTAAATGTAGAGCGTTACTTTTAGGTAAAATCGTTGACATATCGTCATAGCCACAAGACTTGCTGGTTTTCAATGACATAATCAGGTTAAACACTTCTTGGTCATCAACAGGCCTTAAGAACACGGAGTTAGCTTGATTATTTTTACAATTTATTTTATGTGTTCTAATACTTGATGCATGATTATTAATAATATCTATGAAAAAGTCATTAAAAATGTTACAGATGTCTTGATGATTATTGTATGTCACGTTGTTATAAGTCAAAGAGTTAATGTCATTATCATGGTCATTGGAAGAACTAATATTATTAATCAAATTCCAAGTCGCTCTACACTTATTTTTGTTTGAGTGTATGTATTGATTATTGCGCAACTGCTGAGATTTATGTATACATTTTTTCAACATGCGGCTATACTCCTCAAAACGAGTTTTATTTTGCTTATTGTAATTACTTTTAGTCCTAGACATAATGTATAACTTGCGTTTTACATGACATGATTTTTTTATTCCTTTAGTGAGCCATTTTAAGTGTTTACGTCTGTTACTAACTCGGAACTATTAATGGAAAGCAGAGATTAAAGAAAAGGCACATTAAATCATAAAACAATGTGAAGGATCCCTGTAGGTCATTTACACTTAATACCTCAGAAAACCATAAAGCCGCCATGCATTGCTTAAACTTACGTATATTGTCACTGCTAAAGTCTCTTTTGTGTTCAAACCAAGTAATAAACGATTTAGTTTTGTTTACATTGACAGTTAAAAATTGAGCAGTGTCATGGTCAGATAAAAAGAGACTGCGTGTAAAAGCTTCTACTCGCTTCATATTTGAAGCTATTTGGTCTAAACAAGCGTTAAGTCTGGTTGGTGTGTTAATATGAAGCTCGAAACCATAGCTCAGTCGGTAGTGACCCTGCCTACGAAGCAGGAGGTCCCGGGTTCGAATCCTGGTCAGGGCATTTGTTTGTGTTTATCACAGATATTTGTTCCTGAGTTATGGATGGATGTTTCTATGTATTTAAGTATTTATCCATATTTATCTATTATATATATCGTCGTCTAGTACCCATAACACAAGCCTTATTGAGCTTACTGTGGGCCTAGGTCGATTTGTGTAAGATTGTCCTAAAATATTCATTTATTTTTATTTTTATTTATTTATATTAGTAGTCACTAATGCGTTACCACTAGTAGTCAGTGTAGTCACTAATGCGTTGCTCCGTCTACTAGGTATGTGATCTGTGTGCTGGAGGATGGCCAAACTGGGTCAACAGTTCAATACGTTTGCCATCACGACATCATCCGCCGTCCAATGTGCATGGATATCGAATTTAAAGTTTGAAACTTGGGTAACGTGATTCTTTGGTAATATACTAACAGGATTTTTATGAATATTATTTTCCTATAATTATATTTCAATACAGTTGTTCAAAACGTGTTTTTACTACATGTTTAGCGGAAATAGTGATTTCGCATTTACAAACTGTCCGTCTTGAATTTTCCCTCTCACATAAAGCTCGGTGATAATATATCTTGAGAGTGTCGGGACTCGTTAA